>JAKOOJ010000008.1:70675000-73512500 GCA_022577455.1 Arizona elegans | reverse complement strand
ATTTGTGGTTGGTCTCGCAAGATCACTATAACGAGATCAACGGCCCCAGGCTTGCTGGAAGAACCAGGTCTTCACTGCTTTGTGGAAGGCCAATAGGGTGGCCTTCAGGAGGTAATTGGTTCCAGAGAGCCGGGGCAGCCACAGAGAAGGCCCTCTCCCCACGGGCCCACCAGCCGACATTGTTAGCTGACGGGACCCGGAGGAGACCGACTCTGTGGGATCTTACCGGTCGCTGGGAGCTATGTGGTAGAAGGCAGTCTCGAAGATAGCCTGGCCCTGAGCCATGTAGGGTTTTAAAGGTAATAACCAACACTTGAATTGCGCCCGGAGACCGATAGGGAGCCAGTGCAGCTTGCGGAGAATTGGTGTAATGTGGGTGTATCTAGGTGCATCCACTATAACTAGCGCAGCTGCATTCTGGACCAACTGTAGTTTCCGAACACTTTTCAAGGGTAGCCCCATGTAAAGTTGCATTGCAAGTCCGCCAGGCTTAAAGTTTGCCAAGGTTGGAGACCCCCTGCTCTAAAATGTACTAATAAAATGCCGTTCCTTCTTTCAGAATTGCTTTTAAAAATCAGCTGAAAGAGAGAGGGTACCCAACTTTGGATTTAATCTTGCAAGGGAATAGTGACCCTTCAAAAAAAAAAAGCAGGAACACCCCCCCCCAATATCCAGTTGTTGTGCCTTTGGCTGGGGGATTCTGGGAGTTGAAGTCCACCCATTTTCAAGCTTCCAAGGTTGAGAAACACTGCTCTAAGATATCAACAGATGGAGGAGGCAAAGGGCTGGTGGATGGGAGGTGGGGCAGTGGGAGGAAATCCCATTGTTTTTCCAGCAAAAACAATGGCCCTGGAAAAGGCGATCTAACCTCTCCCAAATCCACTTGGGAATGTAAAAAAACAAAAACAAAAAAAACAAAAAACAGAGGGTGGGGAAGTAGAGAGCATGCCGGCTTTAATAGCAGTGAAAGTATTACAGAGAGATCAGATTTAGCCAAAGAGGGAGTTTTCAAACATCTGTCTAATGCAGCCAATAGAGAAGGCATTAGTGATATTGGAGAGAGGGGAAGAGAAAGCCGAGTGCAGTGGATAGAGAGATAGTGCAGCGGATTAGAAGAAGCCTCCCAATCCGATTAGCCATTGCCCTTCTTCTGCCAGCTTGATTTGCAGCCCCGAAAAGGCTAGAGGTGAAAAACATGATGAGGAAGGCAGGGAGGATGGCAGCCGAAGTGGGACCGAAAGAGAGAGAGAGAGAAGCTGGCAGTGCTGCTGCAATCCTGGATGTGCTGCAGGACAGTTTTGACAAATCCAGAATAGAGCCGGAAGGGACCCTGGAGGTCTTCTAGTCCAGCCTCTTGCTCAAGCCAAAGACTCTATACCAGTGATGGCAAACCTTTTAGACACCGAGTGCCCAAACTCCATGTATGTGCATGCCCAAACTTAAAGGTGTGCGCATGAATGTGCACATGTGCGGACATGCACGGACATATGCAAATGTGTGTATGTGCGGGCATGAACGGACATGCACGCATGCACAGCAGAGACCCAAAGACCAGCTGCCCAGCTGGCCGGCGGGAGGCAGGGCATCCCAATACCAGCAGCGCAGCTTCTTGAGAGCTTCTGTTTTGTCGTTTGCAGGGAAACAGAAGCTCACGAAAGAAACGCCACAGAGATCTGATCTGGGGTGATGGCACATGTGCCACTACAGAGGGCTCTGTGTGCCACCTCTGGCACCTGTGCCATAGGTTCACCATCACGGCCCTATACCATTTCAGAGAAGGGGCTGTCCAGTCTCTTCTTAAAAACCACCAGCGATGAAGCACCTACAACTTTTGAAGGTGAGCTGTTCCACTGGTTAATTGTTCTCCCCATTAGGAAGTTTCTCCTTAGTTCCAGGTTGCTTCTCTCCTTGATTAGTTTCCATCCATTGTTTCTTGTCTTGCCTTTAGAAAAAGAGTTGACCCCCTCTTCTTTGTGGCAACCCTTCAAATTCTCTTTTACTAAAGCCATTTGAAAGGATATGATAACAGCCAACAGGATCTAGTAGTTATAGGGAGGGTGAACTGGTATCAGGGAAACCTCTACTCTCAGCTATGGAAGCTCACTTAATTATGTTGGGTGAGCCAAAGGTAGGAAATGGTAGTAAACCAGTCTAACAAAAACAACAAACTGAAGGGGTCTAGTTTAGAAACAAAAACAAAAAAAACACCTACAACTTCTTATGATGATGGTTTTTATATGAAAACTTCCTGTTTGTTTTGAAGACTTGTTAAATTAGAACAGCTAGCTCACTGTTTTGCTATCTGTAGTCAGCCAAGGCCACTCCTGCCGCTGAGAATAGCCTTCCACAATGATCTTCTCTCCAAGGTTCTTGGCAGGATTTGGCTTTCAGCCAGCCAACCGATTGGTGCAAAGCTTTAAAAGCAAATTGCAGCCTTCCTCAACCTTTCCCAGATGTGCCGAACCCCCTTGAAATCGCAGCCAACATGGTCTTTGCAAGCTGAAGTCCATTTGAACAAGTTGGGGAAGGCCGCTAATTGTTGTCTTCCTCAATTCTTCTTTCCCACACCTCTTTAACCTTCCTGTAAGTCTCTTTCTTTTTTTAATGTAAAGAATATGTTCTACTTAGAGATTTTACACAGTGGGTAGAATTAGCAGATGGAAATGATTCCATCCCAGTCTCAAGGACATGCTCTATTATTTAACATTTCATTTAGTTCTCCTATAGAGTTTTCAACTATGCTTTGCTTCCAGGTTATTTACGGTATCTATCTACCGTGTTTCCCCGAAAATAAGACCCTGTCTTATATTTTTTGAACCCTGAAATAAGTGCTTGGCCTTATTGCCCTGTGCTCAAAAGCCCGATTGGGTTTATTATCAGGGGATATCTTATTTTGAGGGAAACAGGGTAGCTAGATTGATAATGAGTAATTTTTAGATCATAAAAGGTGGAAAGTATCATGGATGTCTCCTCTTGAATATATTCAATGAAGAAGATTCCACACCATTCTGGCTGATTCCACTGTCAAGTGTTTTTACCATCATATTCCATTTGTAATCAAATACAATTCCAAGATCTTAAGAATTGCTACCCTATTCCCTCAATCTGAATTCGATCCCCCCATTCTGGTTTTGTTTCCTAAATAAATAAAAGAATATTTATCTGTATTACACATGTGCCTGTTATTTTCACTTTAGTTTTGTTTCCTATCAACACATTCCAAATTTGCAGATTTGATTATGATTCCTTTCATTTATTAATACAAAAGTTGAGGATTGGAAACCTTGAGTCATCTCACTTGATATTTTCCTTTCTTAGACCAGTTAGGCTTGTTCTTAGCAAATCCATGACCTCGATCATAACCATATTGATTTTCAAATACTTGGAAAACTGAGTTCATATCAATAAATAAAATATTTTTTTATATGGAGTTTGTTTTCAATTGCATAAAAAAACCTGATAACAGTTTTTTTAAAAAATTATGGTGGCATACCAACTTGTTTAATCAAATAAATATTCAGCTTCAATTGAAAATTGCAGGTTTTTCCCTCTAGTCTGAGTCACGTTAAGCTCTTAAAGCCAATTATCTCACACACTTTGTCTGATCTGACAACCAAACTCTGATTGGCCACAGGGTCTGCATTGGTCCTCCCCTCCAAGAGCTGGTTGCTGCCCTGCAGAGCCGTTTCAACTGGGGGTGCTGATCTATGTTTCTACTGAACCGTAGTCACCTTTTAAATAATATTGCAGTTCATCCAACAATGGCCAATTAAATCAAATAATGATTTTTCACCTTTAGAAGCTTGTGCTCTATTCAACTCTTAGATCTCCCAGTGGGCATCCCTTTGATTTCTATTCTGACTGGTGAAGCATTGACCACTCACAGGACTGCAAAGCTTTTTCTGTCTTGTCTTGTCTTGTCTTGTCTTGTCTTGTCTTGTCTTGTCTTGTCTTGTCTTGTCTTGTCTTGTCTTGTCTTGTCTTGTCTTGTCTTCTCTTCTCTTCTCTTCTCTTCTCTTCTCTTCTCTTCTCTTCTCTTCTCTTCTCTTCTCTTCTCTTCCTTCCCTTCCCTTCCCTTCCCTTCCCTTCCCTTCCCTTCCCTTCCCTCCTCTCCTCTCCTCTTCCTTCCCCTCCCCTCTCCTCCCCTTCTCCCTCACTAGATAACATCAGGAACTATAAACATCTGTCCGAATCACATATAGGTTTGAAAAGTGGATTTTTGATATAATCACAGACATCATGTTACAAATTCATTCCTAACTGTCTTTTAATTGAACTTCTAATATTCTGTAAACTGCCCAGAGTCACAGGTGAGCCAGGCAGACTAAGAAATGAGTGTTGAATATTTTGTGTGCAAGGAGAAAGAAACTGAAGATGGTTTCTAACAGTTAGCACTACTAAATGGAAAAACTGTACCACAACAAATGTATGTGTGTTTAGAGACATACATATTTTGTGGAAATATGTTGGCTGCAGATTGCAGGCCTGTGTATTTAGCAACATTAATTTATCATGCAATGTATTTGCTTAAGGAAGTTCCCCAAGAGAAGGTGTGTCAAAGGTTTGCCATATTGTTGCTGCTTTTGGGCACCTGAGGCAGAAAACCTCAGTCACCTGTCACATCCCTTGGCAGGAAAAACAACATCCCATTTCTACAATTTGCTACCTTATCATGTATTTCCAAATCAGTGGCCTGGGACGGTTGTCTCATTCTGCTTAATGGTAGCTCATCTTAGGAGAGGAGAAACAAACAAGTCAGTTGAAGGTTTTATTACAGACTGGGAATGACTCAGGATAGTTCCGGTGCTAGGATTTCACAGTGATCATCATTCTTAATGCCAATATCAGGTAAGTGGGCTTCCATGATTCAGCAATGTGTGGATTTAGCAGTGCCTGGAGACTGTTTGAGGTGGATCCTTACCAGGAGTAGGATTCAGCAGGTTCAGACTGGTTCAGGCGAACTGGTAGTTAAGGTGAACTGGTAGTTATGGCCAGTGGCTGGGCCCGCCCACACGGCGTGGCGCTATCCCGTCTTCTACAATGTCATGTTTTTGATGCAGCGCACATGTGTGCAAGGCGCATGCGCTGGCAAATCTATCCCATCCTATACAATCACAGTGTTTTTGATGCAAGGCACAAGCCAGCGAAGTGCATGTGCGTGCACACGCTCACATTTTCGATTCTGGGTGAACCAGTTGTTAAATTATGTGAGGCCCACCTCTAATCCTTACAAAGTGGGCAGGAAGATTGAGGAGGAGTTTTCAGAGATCACTTTGGGCTTTTGCAGATCATACCAAAAAGTCTCACAAGTCAGATTTGACTTACAGGCCAGACCTTGATTACCCTTTCATTAATATATAAGATTAGTACCTTATGTGAAAGGGCAGCAGAAACAGGTTTTGCATTTATTAGAAGCTCCCACATATATAAGGATTCTTCACCCATATTTGAAAACCCTTCCTTTTTAATATTAATAACCCATCTTCATATGGGTGCTAGGGACTCCATCAAAATTTCAGATAACTCAAAAGTCAGAAAAAAAGGTCTTCCTATCCTTTCAGCCATATATTTTTATTCTATCTCAAAGTTGAGCAATCCAAGAATTCCATGTGCTCTCAAAAGTCTATAGGGCAGTGTTTCTCAACACCCATCTTCAAGCTTCCAAGGTCGAGAAACATTGCTATAGGGCATTTGAGCAGTCGTGGCTGCATTTTTTTTTTAAAAAAAGATTAAGGTGGCAGCTGTGACTGTGTGATCAAATCTCCCAATCCACTGCAAATGAGGTTGGTAGTAAGGTGTAATTAATTAATGTGATGATAGAGGGAGAGGGAGGGAGGGAGGGAGGGAGGGAGGGAGGGAGGGAGGGAGGGAGAGAGAGAGAGAGAGAGAGAGAGAGAGAGAGAGAGAGAGAGAGAGAGAGAGAGAGAGAGAGAGAGAGAGCTATGAAATAGACACAGAATAATCCAAAGAGCAGCAATTGATAAATTACCTTTAGTATACATTTAAGCATAAATACAAGAAATACGGGGCCCTTGATGTTCTCTGAGCTTGCCTGATTTCTTGCAAACATTTCATTACCCTAACTAGGTAGTGTTGGAAGAAAAATCCAGTTCCAAGCCAGGAATAAAATGGAGGCTGATTGGAAAGAATGAGTCTGTTTATTAGTGAACAGAACCACAGGGTGCAGTTCTCGGGCAGCTGACCAAAATGGAGTTGAGAGTGGGTAGGATTTATACCTTTTGGATCCCTATGGGGTTATGTTGGGGTCATGGCTGGCTCTATAGGCAAAAGGGAAAATGCAAATCCTAGGTGTTTGTCTGAGTTAATCCTGTCAACCTTTGGCTTGTTACTTATTTGAAGTTTCTATCTGACCCAGTCTTTATGAATAGATTACCAAATCTGCATTTCTAAAAGCTGGCCTCCTCAGTTTCTGCTTGGGGCAGGGAGACTGGTGTTGATTTCTACCTCCCTTAAGATTCTTTTTCCATTTCTTTTTTAGGGGAAATATTCTATCCTGTCTTTTTAATATTCCCCCAAATATTTCATTCTCTAGGAGGGTGGGTGGGTGCTGACTTTCTACAGTAGCATCATCAGTGCTATGGTAGTAAGGGGTTTGCTGTAATTACAAGAAAACAAATAAATACAAGAAAACAAATCCATTTTTTTTTTGTCTTGATCCTGCCCACTTCTTTGCACTGAATTTATTCACTTTTGGAGTGTGATTTCCCCCAGTTTTTGCACAGATGAAAGATGTTGGGAAACTGAAAACAACTGAATTGATTTACCGTATCGGGAGAGCGCCAGGTGGCAGGAGATTGGTCAGCTGGCTTTCTATCACTGTTCTTGATACTGCATTGCAGATCTGGAATGATTTCCAGATTGTTGTCATAAAAGTCAATTGAGGATACTGTACTGCAATTCTGCATGTGAAGCAAAATAAGTAAATCACTGTTCCCTGGCACAATGCAGATGTGGCCACTAGAAACATGGCCACCTTATTTTGCCGTCCCCCAGTAGGCTTTATATCTGTAATCATTTATCCCAAGTATGATTCAAAGACTGATTATCACCTAGTTCATGGATTAAGAAAAAGTTTTTATTAAAATTCATGAAAATAATTCACCCCACCCAATCTTCTTCGGCAAAAGTGGCAAACATTATTGCTTTATCTTTAAAAAGTGTGAAGAAGAAAAGCAGGACATAACGGAAGGGAAAGAATAACAAGTTTCCTCACAGAAGAAAGGGAGAAAGGCCCCAAAGCTTACACAGATTCTATGTACAACATGCAACTTCGAAGGTGCATATCTAGAAAGCATCTTGCATTGATTTCTTGTTTGCAACATTAAAACATGCAGATTGCATCTCTACGGAGATATTGTTGTCATGCAGCAGCTGCTTTGGTGCACCAAATCACACGATCTTATTAGCTTTCCAGCTTATGACTTTGTACTGTCAGGAGGCCCAAACACAGAACAGCACAACATTATTTGGTTGCCCAATCTGGACATCCATAATTTCCAGAGGAACTAGTTTGAGCAGGAAGCCCCAGGCCAACTGCAAGAAAGATGCAGTGGGATGACCATAAGTATGAGTGAATGGAGAGACAAGAACAAAATCTAAAGGCAAATAATGTGATGTATTGAAAAGTGTTCAGCATTGAACATTTTATATAAACCACACTCAATTGTTAAATTTTTAAAAGGAAGAGTGGTTTATATTTATTTATCTATCTACAGTATCTCTGTCTGTCTGTTTATCTGTCTGTCTGTCTCTCTCTCTCTCATCTCTCATCTCTCATCTATCTATTCAGTGGTGAAATCCAAATTGTTTGACTACCAGTTCTGTGGGTGTGGCTCGGTGGGCGTGGCAGGTGAAGGATACTGCAAAATCTCCATTCCCTCCCCGCTCCAGGGGAAGGATACTGCAAAATCTCCATTCCCTCCCCGCTCCAGGGGAAGGATACTGCAAAATCCCCATTCCCACCCCACTCTGGAGCCAGCCAGACGTGGTATTTGCCTTTTCTCCAAACTGCTCAAAATTTCCGCTACCAGTTCTCCAGAACCTGTCAGAACCTGCTGGATTTCATCTATCTATCTATCTATCTATCTATCTATCTATCTATCATCTATCTATCTATCTATCACCTATCTATTATCTATCTGTCTGTCTATCTATCTATCTATCTATCTATCTATCTATCTATGTATCTATCATCTAATTCTGTATTTATTAACCACATTTATATGGCAGCCCATTGACTCTAGGGGGCTTACAACAATCAGAAATAACACAAGAATATAAAAACAATTGTTATAAGTGTATAAAAATCATTATTAAAAATGGAAAAAAATATGATGAAAATGAATAATTCTATATTGTAAGATAGAAAAATACATAGTACATGAGTCAGTAAAGCCATAACATTGTTAGATATCAAAAGATAAATATTCAGAGCGCCTCTCTTGAATAATACCCAAGAGCATAAATCAATTATATGATGCCATCATGTTTAGCATCTCAGTGCTCATACACCAATTTTTGCACGGTTCATTGTACACGTATGTTATCATGGCACATTTTTCTTTTGTTAGATGTTGCTGAAGAATGTAGGTGGACAATAGTTATATGTTGTCTCCAAAGACCACTTAGGCCTAGAAACTAATTAAAGCAGTGTTTTTTAAACTTGCAACTTTAAGATGTGTGGACTTTGAACTCCCAGAATTCCCCAGCCAGCCTGCCCAGGGAATTCTGGGAATTGAAGTCCACATATCTTAAAATTGCAAGTTTGAAAAAATCTGAGATAAAGTATTGAAGCACATAACTTACCATCCTTGACATGGTATCTAAATGAAGTTAAATTTGGGAGTTTAGCCTTGGACAAACCTGCAGGGCAAAAGGCAAAAATGCTTGTATGGTCAGCAAAATTGTAACAGAAGTGAAGGCAAGAAGGCAAGCTGTATACATCTTTAGAAAGTGCAAGATAATGAAAAACTGAATGTTCCTTCTTAAGAATTTCATTCAGATTTCCTTTCAGTCTCTGTTTTTACATTAATATTATATAATACATATAGTAGACCAATGTCTCTCCACAGACATGTGGATAGATGGAAATTCAACTCTTAGTTTTCTTGGCCAGAATTTTCAGCTAGTATGTTGATTAATAAAAATGAAAGAATTGATATAAATTGATTTGTTAACTAGTTCTGCTACCTGAATAATATTTGATTTGATTTTAGCCAATTCATGCTTGATTGCAAAAATCAATGATTAACCAAATTTCACAAGTCTCCTGTGCATGGATGCTAAGTAATTAGAAGAATGCATAGATGTACTTCTATTCAGAAAGGCTATTTAAAAAATCCCTATTTGTCATTATTCTAATTTGGAAAAAAAAAATCTTCCTAAATGAACTATTCTTCACTTAGATGGGCTAAATGCTTTCTTAACAAATGAGATTGAGTCTACAAAAATAAGATTTCCTGTGTTACAATATTTTACCCTAACTTTTGTCCTGATAGGTCAGCTTTCCATGAACAGTTTTTTTAATACAAACTCCCCCCCCGCCGCCCTTCTGTGTCTGACTAGATACTGCCTGGACAAGAGCATGTAGGGTTTTTTTTTTTTTTTTTTGGCAAGGTTTCTTAGATGTGGTTTACTATGGCTTTCTTTCAAGGACTGAGAGACTGGCCAGAGGACACCAGCTGACTTAGGCGGGACCAGAACTCATGGTCTCCTGGTTTTTAGTCTGATGCTTTAACCCAGGAGTGTCAAACTCAAGGCCTGGGGGCTGAATCAAGCCTGCGGGATGCTTAGATCTGGCCCATGGGGCCGCCCTGGAAACAGCAAAGGACTGGCATCTGTTAATGAAAACGGATCTTGGGAGGGCTGTGTGCAACCCTCCTGAGCTCTGTTTTTGCTGGCAGAAGGTTGCAGGAGGCCGTCGTAGCTGAAGCGGAGCTCGGGAGCCCATTTTCGCTGGCAGAGTGCTTGGGCCAGCAAAGGTGCCCCCAACATGAGTCATGTTGAGCTGGCCATACCTACCCTGGCCATGCCCACCATGTCTCCCCAAGGTCAAACACAAGCTTGATGCGGCCCTCAATGAAATCGAGTTTGAAACCCCTGCTTTAACCACTGCACCAAGCAACCAGCAATAAAACAGTACTTACATCCAAATCAATCCAAGATTGTCCAAATCAGGTGAGATTGTTAGTTCTCCATCTTTTATTTGCATATACCTTCAAAGGCTTCAAAGTCTGTGAAAGAATTAGAGAAGAATAGGGGAAAAAAGATGGAGGAGGGAGACAGAAAGAGACAGAAAGAAAGACAGAGGTCAATATTGTCCATATTTGATTTTGATCCTTCTCAATACTGGCTTATTTGATTCCCTGATAGCATATAGTCCTGATAGAAACATTCTTCTCCTCTGTCTCTTCACTAATTGGCCTTCTCAGCCATGAAGATTCTGTGTAGCTTGAGTAAGTCACTGTCTGTTAACCTCAATTCTCCATCTATAAATTGGGGCTCTTAAGGACCTGGTCTGTATGACTATTTGGTGATAGATGGGATTAAAATGATCAAAGTGCCCTGTGAATTTAGACGTACTATGTTCCATTATCAAGAAAATAGTAGTGATAATAACAATAACAACTATTCATAATAATAGCACCACTACCCTCCTATTCTAAAATTATTTTTTCTCTGCTGGCTTGCTGTAGTGAAAATATTTAATTCATTTATAATTTTTGAATGTCAGCCCCAAAGTCCATTTAAAAACATAAATTTTGTGTTATTTATGTGGTAGACACTTAAGGATTTAAATAATTCTTTAAAATATTTACATTTTTGTCTCCTGACATCTTGTTTTACACTGTGTTTTATAGGTCTTGGTTTCTATTTGATGTAGGCTTCAAGCTGGAGATTTATAGTTCGACACCTCGCAACAAATTTTGTAAATATTCCATGGGGCTTGATCCTTCAACATAAACAGTCCTTCTTATTGGGGCCCTGAGGAAAACCAGACTTCTCATTTATTATGTGATCTCCCGAAGTCTAAAGGGAAGTTGATCTTGTTTTCCAGGAACATCTTCAATATGAAAAATGGAATGTCATCAGGCCAAGGTGAATCATAATAAATGCTCTACTTTGGCTGACACTGAGAAATAAATCAAACAGAGTGTGAGAAATATTGGCAACTTTTTTTTCTCCCCCACCAAGGTTTGTATCAGTTTTATAAATTAAACACCACACGATGACAGCATAGGAACTGGTAAGCAAAACCGTTGGGTAGATAATCACCATAGTAACAAGGGAGGAAACCGTAACCATCCAAGACCAAAAATAGCACATCTGGGTATAGCTATGGTAGGAGCAATGAAATATGGTAGGCGCAATGAAGACTGCTTTTAGCTGATTAAAAAATACTGGGAATAATTAGAGCGTACATGCATTAGACAGAATTAGTCTGGGGGAGCCAGGAGCTAAAGAAAAACAATTAATGGATTTTGATTTAGAACTTGTTGGTGTGGCAAGGTTCCCTTTCTTCCAGAGAATGCAGCATCTGAACTTGGATTCAGGCAGGTTGGATTTCCCAGAAAAGATAGAGATCCTGTTTCCATTAGCATGAAATCAACAAGGAGATAATCTGGAGCAAAGAGCCCCCTCTATTGTCCCAGATATCTCAAAAGCTCATAAAAGATTAGTCTTATTTTCCTCATCTTGAAAATATTTCAGTTTTCTTCTATCAATGGAGTAGCTGAAATGTTATATTCTGCATTTATGGGAGAAAGAACTTTTTAGAAAGTAAAGTCCAGGGGTGAAATCCAGCAGGTTCTGACAGGTTCTGGAGAACCAGTATTGGAAATTTTGAGTAGTTCGGAGAACTGGCAAATACCACCTCTGGCTAGCCCCAGAGTGGGGTGGGAATGGAGGTTTTGCAATATCCTTCCCCCAGGAGTGGGGAGGGAATGGTGATTTTGTAATATCCTTCCCCTGCCATGCCCACCAAGCCACGCCCACAGAACTGGTAGTAAAAAAATTTGAATTTCACCATTGGTGAAGTGTGTTACTTTGCTTACCTTAAAATATGGCAAGCACGTTCAATTTATCTTAAAAGACTATCCTGTTCATTTTGTGGAAAGGGATTTAGACTTCTGCTTCAAAGACTTCTGCTCTAGCCACAATTTGCCATCCAAGAGATTTTTTATATATATACACTTTTCTCCTTGCTTAGTTTCATTATTGGTTTATGGAAGCTGTTATTTTCATTTTTCTACATATAAGTAGATTTAAAAATGTAGGATAATTGCCCAAAGTGACTCACAAAGAACCAATTTTGGAAGATTTTTGTCAGTTTTAAAACTATTAGAACCACGGTATCAGTGTAACACCTTATAATAGCCATTAAGCAATAATAATAAGAAAATAAATAAATAAATAAGTTTCCTATCCTATTTGTGGGCTTTCTGGTTATCCACTATGGAAGAACGGAATAGAATAGACAGGGATTTAGCTTCTGATGTCATGCACTCTTTCTTTCCCCTTTCCACTGAGGGGAATCCCTGAAGAGCTTTTTAAAAATACATAGTATGTGATTGACATTGTCACGCATGCTTTGATATTTAATACATCCCCATCCTCTTGCAGAACCTCAAGCCATCAAGATTGGTGGTGAGATTCAAGGGCGCATTCCAAACTTCTATATTCCTGGATGCATGTTTCTCCTGGCTTTCACAGAGAAACGATTCTCTCTCACACACATATTAATAATAATAATAACTTTATTGTCATTGTACATGTATACACAGTATATCCATACAACAAAATTCACTTAACACCCAAAGACCAGGTCCAACACACATAACTGTTGTGACCCAGGCTCAAGTAAGTAGTAGGAAAATCAGGCAGTGAAAAAACAAACAAACATTATTCGAACAGCTGAGAATTACTTCATTCCCAGCGTCGTTCAACTAAATTAAAGCAAATTCCTCCCAACACAAATTCCTCAGTCCTACCACAAACCTTGGTCCAATTAGGCAAACTGCCAAAGGCCTTTCTTGGCAAATATTCAGAAGTCACAGATTCAAAAATAAATGCAAGACATAGATGAAGAAGACGAAGCTACCAACATTGTTTTCTGGCAAAGCCCAAACGTCGTTGCTGGTCTGTTTTAAGCCTTATTGGAGGGGTCAATCATCTGCTGAGTTGTCCTCTTTGCTTGAGCTGCTCTTGCCTTTGGGCAGCTCTTCTCATGCGTGCATTAGGAACAGGCTCCTCCTGTTCCTCTGCTTCACTCCTATCAGTCTCTGGAGGCTCTGGAGTCCACACCTCACTCCCCGATGGCCGTGGCCCCATCTCTGCCTCCAACTCAGAGCCCTCATCTGGGCTTTCCCCCGCCTCCAGGACTGGCCAATGTTCTTCCTCAGCCTCATCGCTGTCCAACTCTGCTGCCAGCTCTGCAGGCTGCTGTCAGACCACAACAATAACAATCCCCAAACACACTCCCACCTACCACAATTCCCCACCCCTAAACCACCCAAACATCCACACAACAGACCAAGTAATGCCACTTTTATTTCCAATATTACCACTTGATAGTTCTTTCCATCTGGACTAACTGATTGACATTTTCTGTGCGGTATTGTATAATGAAGATGCATATGGAAATTGATCCGAGATGCCTATTCTTTTCATAAAATTCAATATAGGATGTTACAATGATCCAGTGATGATGACTATGTGTATATTGACCCTTCCTGAATTTAAGGTAATGTCTTCTGTGAAGAATTAGCAATGGGATACTTCTCAATATTACACCCTTCCATTGTATTTATTGTTGGTCAAGCACAGCTATAACATTAACATTTTAAATGTCACATTTTTAAAAAAAAAAAGTATCCAGAAGAGGACAATTAGATTATTGATAGGTCTTGATACTGAGCCTTATATAAGTCAGAGTGAGGCAATAATTTCAGATGGCAGTTACTATTTGGTTTGGAGGGATTAATGAATGGACAATTAAGCTGCATATTTCTATCAACATGGTATGGGCCCTCTAGGTTTGGTTACTGCTTTTCAGTCATGTAGATGAATTTGACTTATCAACATTGTTGAAATAAGATTCACCAAGTGAATGATTATAAGTGATCAAATGAATGATTATAATTGGTATGGTGGTGTGTTATCTCCCATTCCATGAGGAAAAAAAATGTCCTGAGCCAGCTGTGACTTTGTGAATAATAATTTAGAGGTCTGGGTATATTTAGTCCTGAGCAAAGAAGTGTATATTAGTAGCTGCCTTCAAAGAGCTGAGAAGTTGTCATGGAAGAAGAGAGAGTGACCTCAACATCGCTGAAAATAATTGAGCAGGGGCTAGATAGCCATTTGTTTGTTTGTCTGTCTATCTATCTATCTATCTATCAACAAGTACAAGGAAACAAGTAATAATATAGACATGGACATGGACACATGAAAAAAGTGGCACAAATAAAAAGATATAAATAGGCAAAACATAACCATAAACACATAGAATGATTACATATAAATGGGGACAGTAGGACAGGAATGGCAGGCACGCTGGTACGCTTATGCACGCCCCCTTAGGGACCCCTTAAGAAACATGAAAGGTTCACAGTAGACAGTTTAAGGTAAAAGATATGGGGATTAGAGAGACAAACAACAGGATCAGGTAGAGTGTTCCAGACATTTACTACTCTATTGCAGAAGTCATATTTCCTACAATCAAGATTAGAGCGAATTACATTAAGTTTGAATCTATTGATAGCCCTTGTGTTATTACGGTTGAAATCAAAGTATTCATTTACAGGTAGGACGTTTTAGTAAATAATCTTATGAACTAAGCATAGGTCGGAATGTAGACAGCCTTTTCTTCAGAGCTATACTTTTAAAAATCCTGGATTGATCCAGACAGGATCAGGAGGTTGTTCTAGTTTCCTTCAATTTTATTATTCTAAGTTTGTGATGATTCCATAATTCTGCCTGATCTGATATTTAGATGGGCCTTGAGATCATCAAGGTTCATCTAGGATTGGAAAACGTTGCTTGAACTTGGAGACCACTTATTTTAGGGTTGCCTTGAACCACTAGGGAAGGAGTTAAATTATATTTATACATTATATTTCTGGACCCTGCAGAATTTCATTTGCACCTGCCAATGGCTTACTGATAAATATACACTGGTAGAAATTCAACAGCAGAGGGCCAGAGGGTTAGATAAATACCACATGACAAGCGAAGCGCAGAAAGGTTAGTACTTTCCCAGCTCTCGTCCTGACACGTTAACCATCATAAACACTCTGACAGCTAGCACGGCACAGTGCCTAAAAAACTGAATAGCGAACCAGGAAGTCTCTATTTTAAATCTTGCCTGAGCTACAAACACAGTAGGTGGCCTTAGTCACACCACCTCAACCCTCACATCTGAAAGGTTGGGATAATAAGTGGCACCAGCAACAAATGTCACAGTGCAAAATGATGCTGTCCAGGATATGAGGCTATTAATTCTGTTATTCACTCTTGTTTTCTGATTTGTTCTCTAAAAGTCCATTACTCTTCCACCCAATATCTGTTGGCTTTTTCCTCATCTTTTAATCTCTCTCTCTCCCCCCCTCTCTCTGTTGTGGTTGTGCTTGCCTAGTGCCATCTGATACACACACACACACACACACACACACACACACACACGTATATGTATTGTGCTTTTATTATTTTTATAAATAACTCAAGGTGGTGAACACACACAATAATCCTTCCTCCTTCTATATTCCCTATCTGTTAGGTGAGTTGGGCTGAAAGAGAGTGACTGACCCAAAGTCATTTATGAACAATGGACCTTATGGCATGAACATCAAAACCGGAAGGGTTGAGAACTGTATTACTATTTAGAAAGCATCATAATTCTGAGGCAGCGTATGTACAATGCAGTTCAAAGGCAGAAGGCTCCAGATCACAATGCATAACTTCTCTTCTCAGATAGCAGAATTGAGTAAGATGATGTTTAAGACCTTGGAGAGCTGCTTCTCTTAACCAGTAGTTCAGATTGGGTTAGAATCAGGGGTGGGTTCTACTTACCTTTACCACCCGTTTGTATCGTGCCTGTGTGCATGCACAGATCTACTTTGATGACATCCGGGTCAGTGGGCGAAGCCTCCTGCCAGTTTTACTACTGGTTCTTGCAAACCAGTCCAAACTGGGGGCAACCCACCACTAGTTAGAATAGACTAGTATTGTGGCACTACAAGCCAGCTTCGAATGAAGATCTATAAAATTTACAGTATAATAGGTATAAACTGCCTTGGACACCTGAAGAAGCTCTATAAATGCAAAGTGGTATCTTATTCTTGTTATTTAAAATAGTCTGTAAAGGCTTAGGTGGCCTTTGCGAAGTAGAAATATTTAATAATGGATTAAGCATAAAACGAATGGGCTCATTTCAGCTGCATTTCTCTGATAGGTTCACCTATATCTCAGACAGAGAACTTATCATGCTCCTATTTTGTGGTCAATTTTTAAATAGAAAAGCATCTTGTTATGTCTGGTTGCCAATTCTCAAGTCTAAATACCTCAACTGATATTGCTGTGGTAGAAAATATAATCAAAAATGACCTTCAGATATAAACAAAGATTTTGCTTACTTTACCATAGAAACGGATGTGATCCATCACAGTAGCTCATAAATAATGTGTCAAACTGTTGCACTGATCAATGACGATAAGTAATTGAAATATAATGTGATCTTAAGGCCTCTATGTAAATGTTTGCAGCACTCTTTCAGTTCTTCCAAGGGTTGGGTTTTTTGTTTTTTTTTTGTATGAGTGCATATGTTGATGAATTGTTCCTTAACTGCAAAACTTGTGGAATTGAAATAAATGTCTTCAGACTTTATCCATTCCATTATCCAAAATACTCACAAACAATACAGTAAAACATTGGAGATTTGCTGGGGTCCAATTCCCACCCTAGTAAAGAACTCAGTGGGTGGCCTTGGGCAACTGCTAAATAGCTTAGGAAAATCAGGGCTACAAGATAGGGTGATGGCTATTATCTTAGAGAACTTTTAAAAACATTTGGAAAAACTGCACAGCATTGTTGGTCATGATAGCTAAATAGGACCTCCATACTCAAAGACAATAACAATTTTATATTTTGGGGGAAAGTCAGGAAAGACTGCTGCCTTTATGTCCTTTGATTATTCTCCATTTATTAAAATTTATGAATTAGATGAAACTTTGGCCTCATTTGATTTCTTGCTGGATTAAGTTACTTGAAAGTAGTCATGGGAAACCCTTACCATGAATTCCAACTCTAAAGCAGTGGCTGGTTTCTCAAGATATGTTAGATTAGGCTAAAAGAGAATTGATACTTATGGATTCAATGCAATGTGAATTTAGTCATTGTATTAGTGTCTTCTTTGAATCACAACACTAAACCTTGATAATTCTAATTGTACAAATCTGAACAAATTGGATCAAGAAATCAGCATCCTTTTTTCAAGTGATGGCCCAACATCATCAGAAAGCCTCCTGCTCTTTGAAATTTCTACCCGTCAAATGTTGCCTAAGCTTGTGCTAGATTTTCCTTTCCTTTCCTTTCCTTTCCTTTCCTTTCCTTTCCTTTCCTTTCCTTTCCTTTCCTTTCCTTTCCTTTCCTTTCCTTTCCTTTCCTTTCCTTTCCTTCCCTTTCCTTCCCTTCCCTTCCCTTCCCTTCCCTTCCTCCCCTCCCTCCCCTCCCCTTTCTTCTATAAGATAATTATTTCTTTGAGGAAGAGGATACTGACAGATGAGGATCTATTTTCTCATTGCTGTCCAACCCACCCAAAAGATAGCAATAATGGAGTGCTGTATTATTATAACTTCCCTTTCTCCTTTTTCCTTCCTCCAGTGAAGATTTTGCTTGCTGCTCAGGAGAAAAAAAAAATAGTTTTCCCTGCCTTTCTGCCTCTTGCAAAGAGTAAACATATGCCCCACTTTCTGCTTCCATTATAGCAGCATTTTATCTCACAAGTTCCTCACCAGATTGGAAAAGCAATGTAGAGATAATAGCAGTGGGAAAAATGATGCACAGTTATAGCAAGAGAGAATGTGAGAGGCAGATGGTAGTTTGTGGACACAGAGCATCTCCATCTGGCTGGATTTCTGGCTGAATGCAGGCCAGCTTGCTACAGCTGGAATTCTGGAATGGATTCCTTGAAACATTTGCAATAGCAAAGGAGAAAAACAAAGCAAGAACAATGAAAAAACAAATACAAAATATAAAAAGCTTTCTGTATTCAAGATTCAGTCAGATAAACTTACTTATTTAGGAAACAGTCCAGCCGACGTCAAGTGTCAAAGTTTCATGGTGTTTAGTAAGAGATGGTTAAGCATGTGCTTGTTGTCTTCTTTGAAATGGGAAGCTCTGCAATGTTTGATTCAGACTGGAATGCAGGAATTGGGTATGTCTAGTCTAATGAAAAGAAGGACCAGAGGAGATATGAGAGCAGTGTTAGAATATTTGAGAGCTCCTACAAAGACTGGTGGGGGTGGGGTGTCAAACTGTTTTCCAAAGCATCAAAAAGCAAGACAAGAAACAATGGATGGAAAGAGTACAGAGAAGAGCAACCAAGATGTTTAGGGGACTGGAGGCTAAAACATACAATGAATGGTTGCAGGAACTGGGCATGGCTAGTCTAGTGAAGCGGAGGCCCACAGGAGACATGATAGCAGTGTTCCAATATTTGAGGGGCTGCCATAGAGAGGAGGGGGGCCAAGCTATTTTCCAAAGCACCTGAAGGCCAGACAAGGAATAATGGATAGAAACTGAAGAAGGAGAGATTCAATCTGGAATAAGGAGAAATTTTCTGACAGTGAGAGCAATCAACCAATGGAACAGCTTGCCTTCAGAAGTTGTGGGAGCTTCATTATTGGAAGCTTTCAAGAAGAGACTGGACTGCCATCTGTCAGAAATGCTGTAGGGTCTCCTGCTTGGATGGCAGAGGGGAAGGTTGGACTGGATGACCTAAAAGGTCCCTTCCAACTCTGTTAATGTGTAATCTGAAACTAACCAAAGAGAGAAGCAACCTAAAAATAAGGAGAAAATTCCTAAAGGTGAGAGCAATCAGCCAATGGAACAGCTTGTCTTTAAAAGTTGTGGGTCCTCCATCACTGGAGGCTTTCAAAAAGAGACTGGACAATCATTTATCTGAAATGGTATAGGGTCTCCTGCTCAAGCAGAGAGGTTTGCTGGTCTTTGAACAGTGTACCACGCATCATACCTAAGTAGGCTGGTTTAAGGGCAGTGTTTCATTTCACTTCATTTCATGGTATCTTGATGAAAATAAAAAAAATATGAATGAAATGCAGTTCTAGTCATTATCATCCCTATGTCTTTAATAATTTTGCCTTCTGTGTAAAATTTTAATAATTTGGGGAGCAACGTTACAGTAGCTCTTAGGAAGATACAGGATTTGGGTAGAGGTCTGAGTGTATAGGCTGTTTCTCTATCTCAATCAGGATCTATTATTTCCAGTTTTGTGTCTGCCTGGGGATTTGTCAAGGCTAGAGGATCCAATAACCATTTCCCCTCCCCTGTTTGTTGTAGATGCTGTTTGGAGAAAAGGAGGTTAAGTATGTGAGATATTCCAATCTAAAGATGAGCTCAGAGTCTGCTGTTTGGAGCTGCCCAAGGCTGGAAAACAAAGAAACCTTCTTTCTCTTTCCTGTACTAATGATTCCCAACTGTCTGTCCATGGAGCACTGGAGAGTCAGAAAGTAACACGAGATGGTCCATTAGAGCAGAGGAAGGGAATAATGCAACAATAACATAGCCCTATGTAGTTCTCCTATTTACAATATAATTTGCTTCTAATATAGCATTTGCTGAATGTTGTGGGACAACTTTGAGAGCTAACATTCTTGGCATGTTTAGTGATTAAGCTATAGACCAGTGGTGGAATTCAATTTTTTTTACTACCGGTTCTGTGGGCGTGGCTTGGTGGGCGTGGCAGGGGAAGGATACTGCAAAATCTCCAGTCCCACCCCACTCCATGGGAAGGATACCGCAAAATCCCCATTCCCACCCCACTCTGGTGCCAGCCAGAGGTGGCATTTGCTGGTTCTCCAAACTACTCAAAATTTCCGCTACCAATTCTCCAAAACCAGTCAGAACCTGCTGAATTTCACCTGTTATAGACATACAAAAAGGGCTTTTATCAGGCCTAGTCAGGAGAAATGGGTTTAAAGTGGCTTTATTATGTGATGGTCCATGTTTCTTGCCACTCCTTTTTCACAATCCATTTAAAAGAGGTTGAAAATAGTTTGCCTGTGTTTTCTTCTGAAATTGATCTTGATCTGCAAGAAATCCATCTTGGGGCTGATCCTGAATGATGGTTGGTTTACTGAAAAACCTTCTTCTGGAGCATTGTATTGCTTTTCCTGTAATAGAAAATAATATAAATGGTACCAAAGCTGGTACCATTTTATTTCAAAGTAGAAAAAAGAAGCCAGTAAATGGGCATTATTTTTATAGGCAGTCCCTGGGTTAAGAATATCTGTCTTATCCCTAGATGTGAATAGAGCAGTTATAAAATGGCAGATGACTCATTTGTTACAGTACTTAAATGGCGGACAGCTGACTGGAAATGCCATCTGACACAAAATGGCGACAACATTCTCTTTCCTTGAGCTGACGAATTGCTGAAGCTGCACAATAGTTTTATGAGTGTCACAAAGTAGTGCACATGTTTTTAATGCAGTATAAGGCCTGTTTTCAGTAGTTCAGGAAACATTGCTTGGCTTCAGTGGTTTGTCAGTTCAAGGAAGGAGAGCACTGACTGCCATTTTGAGCTGGGTCAAGAGGGTGAGAGATGGAATTCCAATGGGTTCTCCTTGAATTGGGTTCTCCTTAGTGGAAATCTGTCCTACCGTAACTTGGTTTAAAGATATAAAATGTAAAGTTATAAGTTTAAATTTTACCAAAAAAATGTAAAATTCGTGTTTTTTTTGCTCATCCTGATATGCAGAAGAACGTGTACAGTAACCTGTCCTGGCATCAGTGTTTCAAATTTTTTTACTACCAGTTCTGTTGGTGTGGCTTGGTGGGTGTGGCATGGCTTGGTGGACATGGTTTAGTGGGCGTGATAGGGGAAGGATACTGTAAAATCTCCATTCCCTCCCCAATCCAGGGGAAGGTTATTGCAAAATCCCCATTTCCTCCCAATCAGCTGGGACTCAGGAAGCAGAGAATAGATGGAGCCGGGCTAGTCAGAATTTTTACTACCAGTTCTTCAAACTACTCAAAATTTCCACTACTGGTTCTCCAGAACTGGTCAGAACTTGTTGAAACCCACCTCTGCCCTGGCATAAATACAAATTTGGGTTAAAGTGGCCTCCTGCCACCAGTAGCCTCTCACCGACCAGTTCGTTCCCATAGAGAGGGACTCCTCGGGGTGCCGTCAGCCAAACAATGTCGACTGGCGGCCCCCAGGGGGAGAGCCTTCTTTGTGGGGGCACCTACCATCTGGAACGAGCTCCCCCCGGAGATACGGAGGATCCAAGACCTACGCATCTTCCGCCGTGCCCTAAAAACATTTTTATTCCAACAGGCTGGTCTGGCCTAACTCTCCCTTTTAAATTGGCCTTTAAATTGGCTTTTAAATTGGTTTTTAAATCTCTTTTAGATAAATTTGGATGTTTTAATCTTTGAACCTAAACCTAAATGATTTAATCTGTTCTAATAGTTTTTAACTTTTATATGTCTTTGTATTTATTTATGGCTGTTCACCGCCCTGAGTCCCTCGGGAGTAGGGCGGTATACAAATATGAAAAATAAATAAATAAATAAATAAAGACAAAATTAGGGAATGGAACTTGCCCTTAACTACAGGACTCTTTGTATTTTTAGAAAAGTTCACTATTAGATGTTGTTTGACCAGAGGTTTGTAAAACAGTATGTCTTTTTTTAGCTGCCATGAAAGTTTTATCAACTTACCACTTGCTAGTCGCAGGTTCTTGAGTTATGTCAGAGAGAAAAATTAAACCACCCGAATATATTTTTCCTAATGCAGTAAAGCTTCCTCCATATGTAGTTTTCTGTCACAGAGGAAGCCCATACTCTTGCATTAAGATCAGATCAAATAAAATAATACCATGCCTATTTTCCTGCCCAAAAACCCCTCTGTTGTGGAGGTTAATAAAATCAATGAACCGTGAACCTTTGTCTCTATGAATTTCTACTTTAACAAATGAGCCTTTAAATCATTTAACAGTAAATGTTTTTATTTACATAATAAAAACATAACAATATCTATACAATTAATAAACAGCACTTAATTACTATGATTAATTATCTTGTCAGCTATATATCTATATCTATATCTATTCTCTCTAAGCTATGTTATCTATGACTATTCTTCCTCAGAAGAAATATTATTATAAACCACCAGAACTGCTCTTCTAACAGACTTCCAAACTGCTCACAGTTGTCTAACGGAAGATCCTAGAAGAGTTAAGACCTAAGACCTAAGACCAAATAGCTAAGACGAGTGAAGATCGAAGAGCCAAAGAGTTTCTGACAAGAATATCCTTTTATACTGCTAACTATGACAGTTAGGGTAGGATCCGGGAGATTCAAACGTATTAGCTGCCCTCTGATTGGCTTATGTATTTGTCCATTCCAAAAGCCATTAATAGGCACAGCTATAGAGAAATAAATTTTCTCTAACACCCTCCTTTGAATCCAGGATATTTATTTAGTAGGAAACAGGAATCAGTAACAGTAACAGAGTTGGAAGGGACCTTAGAGGTCGTCTAGTCCAACCCCCTGCTCACGCAGGAGACCTGTACTAAGGATTCGAACCACCGAATTGCCGACCCATGTAAAGCAATCTTGTCCAACCTTGAGGCTCCCCCAAGATGTTTGGATAACAATTTCCTAGAATGGTAAACCCATGCAAGAGTTAGAGTTCCTTACTGAGAATTTTGAAATTGTAATTTCAGCTGGGGTAGGCTAAAGATTTTGGGTAAGTAATATGTTGAGTCCTCGCGGTTACGACTCCACCCCGGCGGGGTTGTTGCCAGCCAACGTGGATTGGCTAAGATGCGAGCAGAGAATTCGCGGGAGAATCCTGCTCGCGTATTGGCCCGCCCCGTTTGACAGGCTCCTATTTAAGGAGCTGTCAGAAGAGTTTGCTTGTTCTCGTTCTTCTCATGCCTTGCCAGTTATTGTTGCGTTAAATAAAGTTACGTTTTCTGCAATCGAGCCTCCGTCATTATTACCACCTCAGGACATAATACTGGCGACGAAGGTGGGATAGCCTTAAGGCGGACGGCTAACGAGATACTACCTGACTTGTTGCAGCGATGGCCACCCCGTTTCCACTCTTCACGGCTTTTGATTCCGCGACCGACACGTGGGACGATTATATAGAGAGATTCGAATGCTTCCTACAAGCAAATGATCTCTCTGACTTGCCGAGTGCTCGGAAACGAGGATACTTCCTCAGTTCTTGCGGAAGGGAGGTGTTTGGCACCGCCAGGGCTCTGACTGCTCCCCAACCTGTCTTCACTGTGCCGTGGGAGGTTCTGCTCCAGAAACTAAAGAACCATTACTCCCCAGCACCTTCCCGTATTGCGCGACGACACACATTCTATCAACGATCGCAAGCCGACGGGGAGAATATAAATGACTATATGGCCTCTCTACCCACAGCTGCACGCCATTGCGACTTTCCTGCAATAGATGACGCTCTTTTGGACCAGCTCGTGTGTGGAGTCAGTGATCTTAAGTTACAGCGACGTTTGCTGGCTCGCTCGGAGTTGACTCTTTCTGTGGCCATGGATGAGGCCAGGGCGTCCAAAATGTCAGACAAGTCAGCTGCGGAGATCAGACACGTTTTACCGGCGATGCCCCCCCTCAGCAAGCCCCAATCAGTCCATCATGAGGAAACGGAGCTGACAGACTCCTCGGAAGAGGACGAGGAGGTGAGCCGCCTCAAGTCCGTGAGGAAGAATAAGCGGCCTCCGCCTTCCAATAAACCAGCAAACAACTGCCTGGGTTGCGGCGGCCCCCACAATAGGGCCGACTGCCGTTTCAAAGCCGCTGTTTGTCGCCGTTGCGGCAAACGGGGCCATTTATCCCGAGTTTGCAGAGCGGCATGCCCAGCCTCCGTTGGAACCTCCGAGCCAGTCAATAAGCGGCGGAAGTCATCCAACCACCGAGATGATTGCTTCGCGATTGAACGCGACCTCGATTCTCCACCTGTGGCCATCAACCATGCCTCTGTTTGGGCCCCCGCGAACAAGATTTACCTCACGGTTCGGTTGGAGGGCGCCCCATGCCAAATGGAGATCGACACAAGGTCCCCAAAATCCCTGATGGCCTGGAACACCCTCCAAGCGCTGCTGCCAAAACTATCTTTACAGCAACTGCAACCCTGTTCCGTCAGGCTGAAAGATTACCAGGGAAAGCCGATCCCTACCATAGGGTGTGGAACATTCCACATTTCACATGGCAATTTCTCTGGCCGCCTGCCTCTGATTGTGGTTCGTGACAAGCTTCCCAGTCTGCTGGGTCTCGATTGGTTTGCTGCCCTGCGCCTCGGCGTTTCTGGTATCCATTCCACCAGTCCGGATGTGCCACCTTCCCTTTTCAGCGAATTTGCTGATGATTTTGACACCAGTCTTGGTAAATATACCGGCAGCCCCATTTCCTTTAATCTGGACCCCCAGGTGGCGCCCATCCGGCTGAAACCTCGAAGGGTGCCCCTCGCTCTCAGGCCCAAAGTCGACCAAGAAATAGATAAATTAATTGAACAGGGGGTGCTTGAGCCAGTGGACCACTCCAAGTGGGAGACGCGGATTGTCATCCCCCTTAAAAAAGACGGCTCCATTAGAATCTGCGGAGATTTTAAGTGCACATTAAACCGGGCATTGCAGGCAAACCCCTATCCTGTGCCTGTGGTGCAACACCTGCTTCATTCCTTAGGTCAGGGGCGTTTATTCGCTAAGCTGGATTTGGCACAAGCCTACCAGCAGCTCCCGGTGGACGAGGCCACCGCATTAGCCCAAACGATAGTCACTCACCGTGGAGCTTTTAAATGTAATCGGCTACAGTTTGGGGTGAGCGTGGCCCCGGGAATCTTCCAGTGTCTAATGGAGCAGCTGCTCCATGGCCTTAAGGGGGTGGTACCCTATGTTGATGACATCCTGATCGCGGCCGCTGATCAGGATGACCTCATCGCCAAACTACGGGCTGTCCTTTGCCAATTTAGGTAGGCGGGGCTTAGGCTGAAGAGGGACAAATGCCGGGTGGGTGTTCCCCAGATCGAATTCTTGGGTTTCCTGATTGATTCCCGGGGCATTCATCCGGCTCCTGCGAAGGTGGAGGCCATAAAGAACGCCCCCACCCCCTCTACGAAGGCCGAACTACAGGCTTTCCTTGGTCTGCTTAATTTCTACGCGGTGTTTTTACCTCATAAAGCATCTCTGGCTGAGCCGTTGCATCGGCTCTTAGACGCTAAAACACCATGGCATTGGGGCCGCAAGGCGGCTGCTTTGTTCAGGGCTGTCAAAGACGCCCTCACCTCGGAAGCTGTTCTGATCCAGTACGATGCACGCCTTCCATTATCTCTCACGTGCGATGCTTCTCCGTACGGGGTGGGGGCCGTCCTTAGCCATGTCTTGCCCAATGGCTCGGAGGCCCCCATCGCGTATTACTCTAGGACCCTATCAGCCGCGGAGAGAAATTATAGTCAGCTTGATAGGGAGGCGTTGGCGGCTGTAGCTGGAATCAAACGATTCCATGACTACATCTATGGTCGTTTCTTCCACCTCGTCACCGACCATAAGCCTTTGCTAGGCTTACTGGCTGGCGACCGCCAAACGCCTCAAATTCTCTCTCCGCGCATGTCCCGTTGGGCGGAGTTTCTGGCAGCCTACTCCTACCAACTCTTGTATAGGCCGGGTAAAGCGATCGCTCACGCTGACGCGTTAAGCCGCTGTCCCCTCCCTGACACCGTCCACGACCCTGCTCCAGCGGTCCCCGTTATGCTAATCGATGAGTTGCGGTCACCTATTACCGCAACTGACATCAGCACCCTGTCCGCGACCGACCCCACCATTTCTAAGGTCCTGGACTGGGTCCGCAGGGGGTGGCCACAACAACCCACTACTGAGGGGTTCTTGCCATACCACCGCAGACAGCATGAACTGTCTGTCCATAAGGGCTGCCTTCTATGGGGCAACCGGGTGGTCATACCTCCCAGCCTCAGACACCAAATACTAGCACATCTTCACAATGCCCATCCGGGCATCGTACGCATGAAGGCACTTGGCCGCAGCTATGTGTGGTGGCCCTTGATGGACCGGGAGATAGAAGAGTGGGTGGCGAAGTGCCAACATTGCCAATTAACCAGACCAGTCGCACCGGCCGCCCCCGTGAGGGAATGGGAGTCCCCCAGAACCCCATGGGCGCGAGTCCACGTGGATCTCGCTGGCCCATTCCATGGCCGGACCTTCATTATAGCTGTCGACGCTTTTTCTAAATGGGTTGAGTTGGCACTTCTAACTTCCACTAACACGGACGCAGTGATTAGAGTTTTGGAGGGGTAGTTCGCGTCCCATGGGCTACCCGATGTGTTGGTGACTGACAATGGGCCACAATTCACCTCGGCACCCTTCCAGTTGTTTCTTGCCAGGTTGGGTATCCGCCATGCTCAAACGGCCCCTTTTAATCCGGCCGCTAATGGCCAGGCGGAAAGGGCCGTTAGATCGGCTAAAGACGCCCTACGCCGCCTGGGTCCCTCAAATTGGCACCACGACATCTGCCGTTACCTCCTGGCCCAGCACACCACGCCATGCACCGCCACTAAAGCCAGCCCGGCAGAACTTCTAATGGGTTGGCGTCTCCGGACCACACTTGACCGTTTGCATCCTGACTACATCTCCGATTCTTTCCGTGGAACGCAAACGGGTGTAAGGGTTTTCCTAGTGGGGGACGCTGTGTACGCACAGAATTTCGGATCTGAAGTAAAGTGGGTCCCTGGGCATGTCATCCAACTAACAGGACCCTATTCTTATAGGGTCCGGCTCTCCGACGGACGCGAGTGGAGGCGACATATAAACCAACTCAGGAGGAGGGCCGACCGACCGCCCGGTCAAGGCCCACCAGACAAAGCCACCGATACCACCGCTGATAGGTCTGCAACTCCACCAGTTTCAATTAACCCCACTCCAACCGATACGTTCTCGTCGGAAGGCTTACCTGATTTTCCCGCTGCGGTAACGCCTCCGAAACCGGCCAACGAGGATCCTGTACCACCACCGACAGCACCGCCCACAGAAGTTCAAGCTCCGCCTGCAACGCCATTCCCTGCTGCACTAAGGCGATCTGGGCAGAGCTGACGCCGCCCTGCGTACTTGGAGGACTATGCATGCGCTATCTGGGTAGAGAGGGGTGTTGAGTCCTCGCGGTTACGACTCCACCCCGGTGGGGTTGTTGCCAGCCAACGTGGATTGGCTAAGACGCGAGCAGAGAATTCGCGGGAGAATCCTGCTCGCGTATTGGCCCGCCCCGTTTGACAGGCTCCTATTTAAGGAGCTGTCAGAAGAGTTTGCTTGTTCTCATTCTTCTCATGCCTTGCCAGTTATTGTTGCGTTAAATAAAGTTACGTTCTCTGCAATCGAGCCTCCGTCATTATTACCACCTCAGGACATAATATAATAATTTCAGTCTAGTGTCAAAATGTCTACTGTGAAGTCCTTGGTGTTCTCGGAGCTTGGTTGTTTGCTTGTAGAAGTTTCATTACTGAACAAGGTAACATCATCAGTGCCTCTCCAGCAGAGTTTATAGCACCTCATAATTAGGACCTGAACTACCTATTCTAATTGCTATTAAAGGTGTTTTAGCTCCCCCCCCCTGCAATTTGACTCCTTTGTTAAGTTTCAAAGTGATAGATCCAGGAATAAAATTGTTCCATCTTGTACTTCATTAGTCTTTTAGGTTACTTATTTCCTCATTACCTGGCATGGACAAATGTCTTAATGACTTTGCAAGTCCAATCAATGGTAGTCATCATTTGACTTTATATGTGAAGGGCATACTGACCTGAGTGGAAAGTCCTTCAGACTACACGAGAACTACATTAGCAAGGGAAGGAACCAAAATAAGCTCTTGTTATTTGAAGATTCAAGTCAAAGCCCTGCTTGTCTACAGAGGGAATGAAATTTAATGGTGAAACCAGGAGAAATCTGAGCTTAATGAATCCACAAGATTTATATATAGATTTCTAAATTTAAACTGCTTGGTCATATACGTTGTGTCCTACAGAGTTGTCTCTTCCATTCTGCCCTCCAGATATGTTGTTGATTGAGACCAGTCAGACAAACAAATAAATAAACAATATGCTTGGATATGGATTTATCCTATATATATATATATATATGCAAGTGATTTATTATCAGTGCTTTTATGCCTCTTTAACCAGTTCATACTAATCAACTTATGGGCAGCAAGATAAAGGTACAGAGCAAAATAGAAAAATTATCTCTTATTTCAAATAATGAAAAACAGTCATTATTTAAAATTATAGGCAGTTCTTGACTTACAGTTTAAGTTGCTAAGCGGGACAGTTGCTAACTGACTTTTGCCCTGTTTTACAACCTTTTTGCCACAGTTGTTAAGTGACTCACTTCAGTGAGTCACTTAAGCGAATCTGGCTCCCCCCCCCCCCCCGTGACTGCTTGTTGGAAACCAGCTGGGAAGGTTAGAAATTGTGATCACATGACCCAGGGGCAGTACAAGTGTCATATGCCAGTTGCCCAAATTTTGATCATGTGACCATGGGATGCTGCATTGGTTGTAAGTATGAAAACTTGTCATAAGTCATTGCCATTATAACTTTGAACGGTCACTAAACAAATGGTTGTAATTCGAGAACTACCTGTATAGTTATAAAACCAGACTGTTGTATATCATCAGACATTCATTACATACCTAGATACCAGTGGTGGGTTTCTACTGGTTCGGCCCGGTTCGGGTGATCCGGTAGTGATGATGGTGAGCTGAGAGCGAACCGGTTCTCTCTGAGGGTTAGGTTGGCCCTCCCGCCTGCCTCTGTTTTATAGATACATTTTATTTGGTCGTTTTTAGCCCAGATGAAAGGTGCAGCAGAGCGGATTGCTGCATCTCAACTGTTCTGTAATACACTGTGCTTGTGCGCGAGTGTGAGCGAAGCCCATGCATGATGCGAACTTGTGATAACATCGGTTGAAACCCACCACTGTTAGATACCCCCTTGCTTCCGTCTCCAATTAGTAGGATAATTAGTTTGTAGCATTTTTAGTTATTTATTAACATATTTGTATGGCTGTGCATCTTAAGAACATGGTTCTAGTTGGCTCACAACAATGAGCCAAAGAGTTATCAGAGTAGTTTGCTTCACATTTATTTTATTATATACAAATTTATTCAAATATAATTATTTAGTTGACAGAAACACATACCTTTAATTGCTTTTTAGGATTCAACAATACTGGTAGTGTGCTCTAATTGAAGTGATTAGATGTAATGTTAAAAGTTGTAAATAATATGAAGCCTTGAAAGAAAGGTTGGCATGAGCCACAAATTATAGCCTGTATATTAGAATTAGGGGCCTCAAGAAAGGTGAAGTCTGGTTATATGAATCTCCATCTGAAGATTGCTCAGGCAGTGACTTTTCTGAGTGAAATGATCCCATCATCCTAACTTCAAAGAACTCACCTTAGAACAGGGGTGTCAAACTCAAACATGGGGGCTGGATCCGGCCCACAGGGTGCTTAGATCTGGCCCATGGGGCTACCCTGGAAACAGTGAAGGACTGGCCCACTGTGCCTCTGCCAGTGAAAACGAAGCTCAGGAGGGTTGCGTGCCACCTTCCCGAGCTCCCTTTTCGCTGGCAGAGAGTTTCTGGAGACCATCACAGCCAAAAACAGAGCTCGTGAGGGCCCTCAATGAAATCGAGTTTGACACCCCTGCCTTAGAAGCTTATGCTAATCAGAAGCCAACTTCTGTTTTATGCATAGATCCCATTATCTTCTCTGAAACTAATGCTAATTGAACAGAGTATAGCTTTTGAAGCACAGGTGGTTCTTCAGAGGGAAGGAGATAGAACATGTAGTCTGCCCATAGAATTTAAAAACCCTTTATTTACTTATTTTGCTCAAGACATTGTTCTAACATAAGATGTAGTATCAAAAACAAGAAAGGAAAAAAAAACTAATACCTTTGGCTCCATCTCTTTGCCTGAATGCTTATCCCCATTCTTGGTTCTGCTTAGGCTTATCTTGACTTTATACATCATGCATTCTTTTCTCTCTCCCGCCCCCCCATTGAATGTTGTTAAAAAAAACAACAACCAAGCTTTAAAAATGTACAGGCGCTCTTACAGCAGATGTAATTCAGGATTTTTATAATAATAAAGATGACGGGGAAGATGAATTATATTTAGGCTAGAGTTTCAATTATGTCCAAATGTGCTGTGTAATGCATAGATTTAACCTAAGAACCACAGTGAAGAGTTTAATGGTGACTTTACAGTGACTTTGTGGTTCAATAATTGAAAAATATTTTTTTACTTAGCCTATTTCAAAATGTGGTAAACTCTCCAGCAATTTCAACCCTGCCTGAGCTACAAATATTCTCCTTTATTGGTATTAAGTCCCTCATAATTAGGACCTGAAATTCAGTCTCCAAATCTATTCTACTCTCACCGCTGATTATCTATCTTAGAAAGTCCTGGGTGCCTAGAACCTCTCACCTTGTATTAGAAATAAACAGTTGCTTGTTTGACTTTGACTGATTACAGTACATTTTTCCTGCCTTCCAGAAGACTCCTGAATTTACTCAACTGAGTACTGAGTTATTAGTAGCTCTTTGTCAGGGTCTTAATGAGATTTGATATTCTTTTCATATACAATACAGTTCTCTGACTTTCAGGAAAATGCAGTAAAAATTTAAATGATCCTGCAGTCCTTGCTCAGAAGCGGATTAACAATAACAATGAATCATTCTTTAAAGTGCATTTCATTAAAGAAAACATGAGAATTTAGTGGTTGTGTTATAGAACATTTAATTGTTGTGTATTTAAGCAGCAAAAGAAACCAAAAATATTTCCTGTGTTTTCTTTCATCTCCTTCAAATTTATTATGTCAGTCATTGGCCGCTATGACATCATAAGATGAATTCAAAGCAGTGATTACTTTAGCATTCATACGTTCGCAGCGTTCCAATTATTCAGGCTGCTAAGTGAAAGTATAAATGTCAATTTAGCTATCTATAATGCTGTAACATTTAAAGCTTCATGAATTACTCATGGGATGGGAAAAATCAAGAATTTGCCGAAGGTATTTTTTTCCCCTGTATCATATTTGCTGAAACTGTTTCTTCTAATGCATAGCAGTGATTCATCATTTTGATTTAAAACATTAGATTTATTTAAAGCACAGAAGAGGGGATTTACATTGAATTTAAAAACTTGAATTTAAACACTTTATTGCTATAAGCAAGTAAACAGCAATAGAATTAATGTTGTTGTTTTTTTTAAAAAAATTCTCAGAATGTACAACTAGAAGAGTCTGCCTTCATATTTCGTTTGGAAGGCAAAACTGCCATCAGAGGCAATAGCTAGGCTGAAGAACAAAGGTCATAGGAGATACCTGGTTTATTCACATACCTTGCTCATCTTTAGGATTTGGGATGGACACATCGTTCATTTTTTTAGTCTTACCTTTTTACACCCATTTCTTTATTATTTTTCTTCTGTGAAAAGGTTTGAACAATGTTTTCATGCAAGTTCCCCCTAATATGTACCTAATACTGAACACATTTTTCATTAATCTACAGTTTTGTATGTACATATATTTACATATGCATTTATATAAGTAATTGTTTTAATTGTTCATTCTTTGATTTTTTTAAAAAAAAGATGAGATGAACTGTATCACAAAATTTAAGAGCGTGGTTAATATTCACTAAGTTAAGCAGGATAATTTTTATCACTTTATATCTCTCTAAAATATGATTCACACTTACTGCTTAATTTATGTGCTATGGACTGATCTTATTGTAAATCATTGATAGGACCAGGATGAAGAAGTTAATAGGATGGAGATAAAATATCTATATTTATGTTTAGATCTAGTTCTGTACCTATACCTAGATCAATATCAAACACACACACACACACACACACACACACATCATTTCTTTTATTTGCCACATTAAATATTACAATTTAATGGAAATGTCTGGAGATGTAAGGATGTTACACCTGGAGGTTCAGAGTTGTTCGCAGTCCTACTTTATTGTATTAAACAATCCTGTCTTAGAGCTCTGCAAAAAAGGAAACTGTAAACTTCAGTTCTATATTAATCATAGGCAGGTTGGCATTTTTGAATCTTGGATGCAGTATTGGATGCAGTATTATGTTTTCCCCCTAGTTATTTTTGACTCAAGCTGTGCTTATTTCTTATTGCCTTATTCTTCTGTAATCCAGCTTCCCACACTGTGCTTAATGCTCTGCAGAGTTTCATTGGTCCTATTTAACATCACTACAACTAGTAGAATCAATGATAACATGAATTCCAAGAAACTAAAAAATACACCATGTACCTAAGATTTTTAAAAATAAAAATCGAGAACATTCTTCAGAATTAGAAAATAGTTTTTTTTCCTGAAATCATAAAGGTAAACATTGCCACTTTTCTGAGAATAATGGATATAAGAATATAGGCACAGGCCTATAAAATGAATGTCTTGCCAAAATGAATACCATCTACAAGTCATGAATAGGAATTTAGATTTCCAGTGATTGACAAGGCCTCCTATTTTTGCTATCTACCTAAATCTATCAGAATTAGGAATTGTTAAGGTAGGTCGTTAAATTGTTAAAAGTAGATAAACTTGTCTTGGAAATCCAAGATATGCAATTATTTTGTAGGAATGGGATCTAATGATTCACCAAGCTAGAGTTTCAGGACTGTAAGTCAATATAGAGAAGCTAGAAGCTATATTTAGATAACTGAATGTGTCATAGGCTAATAAAACTGAACACTATTTATAAAATAATTTCAAATTAAATAAAAATGGGAAATAAAGATCCAGTAAACATTTCTCATTCTTTTTTTTTTTAAAAAAATAAGTTTTATTAATTTTTTCTTTTACATTCATATTTTATGAACAGAGTATTGACCGGAGTATTCATATCTTATACAATTTGTAACATAGTTATGTGTTAATTTTTATAATCTATTCCAATATTCTTTTTTGTTTTTTCCAAATCCAATTTACATATTTCAATTTCTGCCATATTATTCTTTTTCCTTATTTTTGTATCTTATCTGAATCTCTTCTTAATACATAGTATTAAGAATACTAAGAATACATAGTATTAAGTATTAATCTCACCAACTACCATTCAGATCCTAATTTCTTAGCATTGCCTCAATTAATTATCTTATTTCTCCATTTATAAAATATGTTTCTCAAAATCCCCATCACACTTTTTGACTATAAACAATGTACTTCATCTTATTCAATTCTTACATTGAAACGCTTACATATGAAATTCTTACATTAACTTACTTCTTACATTATCTTAATTTAAGATAATGTCTTATCTTAATCTCTATTTAGTACATAATAAGCAATATCACTATCTGTCCTTAATTCCTAATTTCTTATTATAGCATCAATTAATTATTTTATTTCATCATTTACAACATACTTTTTCAAAATACCCATCACACTTTTTAACATTTCAATTTTGTCTCTTGATTTCAGTTATTTTCATAATTGAACCAAATTACCACTTCATATTTCATTTCCATTTTACAATAGACAATATACACCATCATATTTGCTCTTACATTCACAATTTACTAATGTTAATACAGTTCCCTTAGATTTACTAATATATACCTTATTTCCCTTCCTCCTTTCCACTATTCTTTCCCTTTTAACCATTTTCTCTTGGTCTCTCCAAAATTCCACTTCTAAATAATTTTCTCCCTTCATCCCATTCTCTTATCTTCTTCTTTTTCTTCTTTTTCTTTTTATATTTATTGTATCTTTTGCCCTGAATCCTTTCTCTAACTTTTGAGTCTATTGCTCGCATAATTCTCCCCAAGCTTTTACCTAATCTTTTCCCATTTCCTTCTCTTCCCTTTGACTGATTCTTTTTTGGGGGAATATTCCCCCCATCCATTCTATTTTTGCCACTGTAAATCCCAGTGTAATCATCTAACTTTTTACCTTCAATTCCTTTTCCTTCAATATTATTTTGCTTCACATTTATATTCTCCTTTTCCTGTTTGGTATTCTAACAAAGTTTCTTTTATTTTATTGCCTTTTAATGATTCATGTATGTTTTTAAGCATCTCAATTAATTCCTCACACATCCAAGACTCCATATTGTCAATTTTTAAAAAAATGATATTTTAACTTATATTTAATTAAGATTTAAGTCCATATAGTCTCTTTTTTATTTCCAGATAATATCCAGTTCAAATGTTTGTCCAATCCACTCCAATTTAAAGCTTTGTTGTTTTTCACCTTCTTTAAAAATTGAGACTGAGCGGTTTAAAAAGTAACAAATACTCCTTAAAGTTTCTCACAGTTCTCTTAGTGATCAAGGTCACTGCTGTTATTTCCTTCAATTTTCAGGCTGCTCGTTGTAGTGCTTTCTTTCCATCAGCAGATGTCTCTCTCCAATCCACCATTCTCAGAACAACAAAATATCAAGCTTACAAAAGTACTTTAAATCCACATAGAAAATACTTTCTCTCAGCTTTCTTTTCCTTTTATTGTTTTTAATTTCTCCAAGTTCAGTTTTAAATCCAGTTGTAAAATTTCTTTTCTTGGGCCACTTGTTTCCTCACCGGGACACCTTTTAAAGTTTTTAATTCTCTTTTTTACATGTGAGTTGGCCAATCACTCACCCAGTACCAGTACTCCATTCAGACACCGCTCTTGCACAAAATCTTATTCTGGTTGTCCCAGCTTCAAAGCAGTCATTTTTAATGGCCGCCAGTTTGAAGAGCTGCCTCCAATCTTTTGAGGAACTTGCCTGTTCTTCTTGGTTGTCCAAGGCACCTCTCCTTCTTTACCATCCCTACAGGACAGTTCCAGTCCGAAGATCCCCCCAACAGCAATTTGTCTGGCTGGATTTTCATGGGGCTCATTGGAGCCCACTATTTTCCAGCCAGTCTCGCCACAACGTTTTCCCAAACATTTCTCATTCTGTAAATGTTTATAAACCCCAAAGAAAATGCTGGAAGATGACAACGGGTATGTGGATCAGAATGGATTTGTTCAATGTTAGGATCACATTAATTTTGTACACAGCTTTTGAAAATAAACATTGCTTTTCTTTGTTTGCTTTCTCATAACCGAGTATTAGACCCAGTGGTTGTTTTGTTGCAATTCAGCTCATTTAAATGACTTAGGCTATATTATGTAAACAGGAATGGATTTCCTTTACCAAAGCTTCTTAATGAACATTAAGCTAGGAAGTTAGCCTCACAAATTCTACTTACAGAGACTTGCCTAAATATGTTTGTTTGTTTGTTTATGTGTGTGGGTGTGTATGTATTAAATATTCAATTTGCTTGCCATTTTCTTCTAAACACTTGCTTACTCGTTTGAATCATGAGCTTTGAACATTCCTAGGTACGGTAACATTTTCCTTCAAAAAATATTACTTATTAAACATACTGTGATTGGCCCGCTGATTTTTTTATTAAACTCTGTTTATGTGTATGTTTATATGAGTTTGCGTGCACACATGAACACATACACACACACACACACACACACACTGAAGAATGTTTTCAAAGCCTCACATTGTATCTACAGCTACATTTCAGCTTTATGGCTGTAATTGATTGTGCTTAGTCTTCCAAATAGTTAATTGAAAACATAAATATGTGTGCGAGTAAAATGCCAATATTTCCTTGATTTCGTAAAATAATCTGACAAGTAAATATTCACAAGGTTTACTGTCTACTTCTCGCTTACTCATTTCTCTAGGTTGCTTATTACTTATAACAGCATGTATTTTTGGACACAATCAAAATTAAGCAGCCAGGAGGAGTCCTCCCTTGTTCAGAGAAGGCCAGCCCTGTTTGCTCTTAAAGACCACTTTCTGTGCTGCTCGTTTAGTATGCTGTGTGCTCTCTCTCCTTTTTAAAAAAACACAAATGAAATTCACTCTGCATTTTCCATTTAAAACTTATACAGCAAAGTGCATCATAACAGGATGTAACTACGTATTAATCCAATTAGTGCAACACATCAAAGGGCTCAGTCTTTCTGTTCTGCTGCTTTATATCACAATTCACGAGGGGAAAGCAGCAGCGTAATGAAGGGCTTGGCAAGGGAGCGGTTTATTTTGTTTCTAGAAAGTGGGGAGGAGGAAAGATATATTGTGGGTTAATTTTCATGACGGGAAAAAAGGCAGAGGAAGAGTAACAGTAAGCATTAAGCTCAAGTGCAATAAATGGAATTTAAAATACTACCGCAGCTTCACTATTGACGGACATAAATTCTGTAATTAGCTGATGACACAACAGAGCTCAAGTGACCTATTGTTAAATTATTCAAAACCTCCCAACCCAAGTGAAGGCAAATGAGATTATTCAATATTTACATTGTGCAACAAGACAGCTGGGGAAGGGTCTTAGGGCTTCACATGACAGTCTTTCCAAACAGAAGTTTGCAAACAGCCCATCTACCTCTATTGATAGAAGTAACTGCCCGAGAAACATATTCTCAAGTACATACGTATATGTATGTTCTTGGTCTCATTTGCAGGACGTTTCTTAATACAGGCATTTCGACTAAACTTCACAGAAAACCTAGAGCTAGTCAACAAGATAGTTGAGTTGTTTATTGTTTCCTTCTGTTGAGAACAAAAAGAATATGGGAAACTTTTAACAGGTAGGTCTTGACTTATGACTGGTCGCTTAGTAACTGTTTGAAGTTATGACCTATCTGAGGGGACTTATGACAGGCCTACAAAGTTTCCCTCCCCATAGTAATGTGACCACACTTCAAGCTTTTGGCAACAGGACTGCATTATTTGCAGCGATCATGTTTTATGATGGTTTTGCTGACAACTAGCACTTACCTCTAGTTTGGGGCAAAACCATACTATAACAAACAAGGGGTTCACTTAAGAACTGCTATGTTTGCTTAGCACCTACAGTAAGTGTTTACACTTACAACCATTTGTTTAACAACTGCCACATAAAATTGGGTTGTTCATATGACTGACCAGTTTTAGGACTGTTATGACTTATGATTGCAATGGGCAGACTTTATTAGAGTCATAACCCAAGGACTTTACCAGAGACGATTAAGCCTAATGCTTCCAGAATGATGAAATTATAGCATCATGTTATTCATACAACTCACAAGTGGTGGTGGGGAAACACTATTTAGAAAGGTTATGCATACTTTAAACATTATTTGGAAGATGTTCTTCAGAACTTTCATGAACCCAGAATTTCTGCCATTCATTAGTATTCTGAGCTGCCTTCTTTCAGCCAGTTATGTAGGGCTGCTATAAAAATAGTTTTTATTTTAGTGAACGGTTTTCCTGAGGTGTTGTTTCCCTTATCTTTGGACAGGTGATTGTGCAAAGTGAATCGAGAGGAAGGGAACATTAAAAAAAATTACACAGGGGTACACAGAAAGATGCCTGGTGGGAGAACCAGCTTTCTAGAAGAATAAATCAAAGATGACCATTCTTTGTATGATGAGCCAAGAATTATGTTATTGGTAGCATGACACTTTTCCACACTCCTACCATAACAATGTGTAGAATACAAATAGATATGAAATGTCCTCTCTGACACTTCATTTTCATTTGAGTTTGCTAAATACACAACTAGATAAAATCTGCCCCACAAAAGAATAAAAATAGGATTGATTAGGTAGACTTGAAAGCTATAAAATAACCTGGCTGATTTTCTCAAAGATTTTTACAAATGTTAATAACTCCATGCAACAGAAAGGATTAGTTTTTCTAGACTTACTAGTATACATTTCAAATAGTTGGCTATTATGAATTCCAAACTAATGACTTATTATCAAAATTATTTTTACTTTATGCCTATTGAAAGGAAATGATGCCCATAATAATTATTTTTTCTTTGGGCAAGGGGGGATTTTACGGTAGCAAAAAGTAATTTTGCCCTTTCAGCAGCCTTCTGGAGACTTTCTACTTAGCTAGAAACTGATTCTCAGTACAAAGGATTCTTTCAAATTACATCCCTGAAATAATGATTTTTAGGTGGGTATGAGAAACTGTAAGGCATAGCTGCTAATGATCATAATAAACATAATAAATTGCAGCACCTCTGCTGCAGTCCACCCAAACTGGAAAGGGATTTAAAAGCCTATCAAGCAAATCATGGATGGCCAACATGTGGCCTTCCAGATGTTGTGGACCTGTAACTTACATTAATTCTTACCACCTTTCTGCTGAGAATTGATTGGAGTGGAGTTAAACAGGCCTTGGGTGACCACATAGACTAACATCTATGACTTACTTTGCATGGGCAATCAAATTAAATTATAAAATGCTGTGGAAGATTCAAGCTTTCCAGATGGCAGATGGTTATCATTTTTAAAGTTCTCATAGGATAATGGTAAAGCAGAGGCCACATATTTTCAAAAAGGGTCTTCTGGCTGCCAGAAGAAGAAAAAAAGCCCAGAAACTAGTGAATTGTGATTGCACTGAATTAGGGCTGCATAATATCTTGGTTTACATAGGTAGAACCTGGCTAAAGACACACACACACACACACACACACACACACACACACACACACACATATATATATATATATATATATATATATATATATATATATATATATATGGAGAGAGAGAGAGAGAGAGAGAGAGAGAGAGAGAGAGAGAGAGAGAGAGAGAGAGAGAATGAATATGTGGGTGCATGTCTTCAATCTAAATTCTAAAATATTCTATTCCTATCTCCTATATCCTATAGATACACAGTTCAAATGAATATTACTAACTTTCAGATAATTGTACTGTTGTAGTAAGCACTTTCTCTGAAGACTTCTGACTAAGGGGAACAAAGGTTTTACAATAGTGGTTTCTAAAAATGTTCAAGGATTTTTTTTTCTCCCCAAGAATATGTGATAGGTACACTTCTTTATTGTCTTTTATGATGCTGTTCCATGAATACTAGCTGAGATTTTCCTGATGATTTCTGACATACTATCTGTTGTTGTGGAAGACAAGTCATGTTAAATGCAGGGGTTCTTTACTTTTCTTTGAGACATTTTATTTCATAAAAAGCTCCATATATTGTAGCTATAAACCATATGTAAGTCAATGGTGGAGTTATTGTCCTATATTGGGGTCGGTGGTAGTTGGGAGTGGGGGTTTACAGGCAGTAGTAATACTATGGAAATGCTCCCTTTGTCGCTAGGCAACAGTGTTCTACCTTCCTGTCCCTCAAATGTAATGTCTGTGAAGTCAGTAGCTATTCTCCTCACTTGTCTTCCATTTTCTTGCATATTTTGTATCAATTAGATGCATCAATTAAAAGTTTTATCTAATATATTTTACTTCTCATCCCTATTTTAAAGCACTCTCCCCCCAACACTTAATGGGTCCAGTCTAATTAAATGCAAATAATAATACAGAATAGAAAGTTTTACTAAGTGAACCAAATTATTCAAATGAATAGTTGTGGAAATTTTGTAGTGGAAATACTCTTATGAAAGGATGTTTTATGGAATTCAGTTAACCTAAAATGATTCATACAAACTCCTAAAGATTAGCATGACACTAAGGAGGTGAAAATTCAGCAAAGATAAAACATGAAGCTTTGCGGGAGGCTTCCAGTTATGACTATAATTGTAAATTGGTGCAATCGTAAAACAAATCATCTGATGATTGGACTTGATTTAATGACCATTTTTATTACATTGTTAAGCAAATGACTGTGATCATTAAGGGAATCTCATCTCCCCAATTGACTTTGATTGTCAGAAGTCAGTTTGTGGGAAGGTCACAAATCATGATCATGTGAAGTCAAGACACAGCTGTCAGGGTTCAAAGTAACAGTCCCAACGAAATCAAAGCCTGAGACTTGGAGTTTCCTCAAAGTAAGAATTTATTAGGAATGCCATATTGGCACAGCTGGTGAAAACCCAACTCTGAAGGACCCAAGGTTTTCCCCACATAGATCAAAACCCAGAGTTCATGCCCCCAGGTCACGCATCCATCACATGGTCCAACATAGTCCTCCTCTGGCTGTCTTTGGTCCACGTCTTCCAAACACCTGGTAGGGATGTCCTTGGCTCCCATGGGAAAGAATGTTATTTTGGCTACACTTTCCCCCAGTTATCTCTATCTCCCCTCTCATGTTCCCACAGCTGCAACCGGCCTTGCTGTGGCAGCCCTGAAGATGTCCAAAATGGCTTCAGGGTTGTACAACAGTAACTGCTGTAAATATGAGCTGATTGACAAGCACCCAAATTGTAATCATGTAACCATGTGAGTGGTGCAACAGTCATAACTTTGAGGATGGGTCATAAGTCATTTTTTCCGAGGCTGTCGTCACTTTGAACTTTAATTAAAACAACGATAGTAAGTCAGGGACTATTTGTATATGAAAGAATCCTCCATGAATAACAGGATAGTAAAACTACATGCAATAGTCTGTGAGAATAACCTCGGGAGACAAGAGAGGAGGAGGAGGTATAGTCTAGGCAACAGATGACAAGAGATTTGTTAGCCTATATAAGGAATGGGGGCATGAGAAACATCTCAGAAGGGATCTCCCTAGTTTCCTGGAAGATAAGTCAAAGGAGGGGAAAAGTGCTTTCAAACTTGCAAGATCCTGTTACTGAAACCTTACATAAAGGCAGCATTAGTACCCAGGATTTTTGTTATCTAGCCTAGACTACCTCAAAGGGCTGTGTCATGCCTCCATTGGAGTCTGAATCTGAGATGGAAGATGAACAGCTAACAGAGAGCGAGAGAGTGGCTCTGTTGGCTGTGGAGGAAACTGGGGAAAGGCAAAGTCAGGCTGGGCATAGCAGGGGAGAGGTAGAACAAGGGAGAGGGGGTTCAGATGAGGACCAAGGCCGACCCCCTCCTCATCCTAGGGCGTGCAGGGAAGAACTCAGAAGAGAGCAATGGGTTGCATGGCTTATGAGGAAGGAAAGGGCCCTGATTCCCTTCACAAGGCACACCTGGGGATGGAGTTTAAAGGAGACGCAGTTGGGAGGGGCGTTTGTCAGGAACAAATGCTAAATTCATCTAGTGTTGAGAGTGGGGCCTGCATTCCTGGCATTCCTCCTGACTGTTTGAATTATAGTCGTGCTTCTGTGTGCTTATCTTTTCTTGCTGGAATTATTGCTGTGAATTCTTTGCTTTTGGGACTCATGATCTTGCCCTGCTCGAGTGATTGATTTGCAGTCATTCTGTTTACAGCATTTGGACTGGAGTATTTGTGGACATTCCAGTCCAAGCTGGAGTGCAGGTTTGTGGGAGAGCTTTTTTCCAAGCTGGAGAGTAAATGGGATGTTGGGGGCAAAGTTGGTGCCAATAAAGGGACTCATACCAGTTCTCTGGCTGTGTTGCCTTTGTGCCATGCCCTGGGTCTTCACAGGCTGATTGTCACCTCTTGAAATGACTCTAGCTGAAACCATATTTTTCTTGTTTTGTTTCTTAGTTGCCATACTTATGGGTGGGGGAGGGACTCATGGAATGTAGGATGTCTTTGTTCAATGTGCCAGACATAACAATGATAAGGCTCCTGAGAACCAAGGCCAGATCAGTGTGTCTTAGCAATGGCAGGAGGGAGTGCTGAGAAGTTCATCACCTGCTTGGTTGGAAAATGTGACCTGTGACGCAAGGGGGCTGGACGGTATGTATTCTTTAATTATACCAAAAATGTGGGAATTATTCAGTGTTGGTTTCACATTTGACTGTGCCGATATGATGTACCCAATAAACAGGATTTTTGAGGAAGCCAAGGCCTCAGAGTCTTGAATTGGTTGGGAGCATTACTCAGAACCATGACACAGACGTTGTATAAGATAAAATCTGGTACAGTAAAAGTAAAGTTATTCAATAACAGAGAAATGCTTGGTTTACAGTGCGTGAGAAACTGTATGGACTGCTGAAAAGATAAACAATAACCCAGCACTTTATTTCTATAGCATCTACTGGAGACATGGGCCACTTATAAATGATTTAGAAATCAAATAGACAAATGGCCATTCGAAATAGTTAAAGAAAGACTCATTGGTTTGTTTCAATTGCTGTCAAAACAGTAATTATCAAAATACAAAACCAGCATTGCAATAACTACATTTCATTTAGCTATTTTATTTTTATTTATTACATTTCTAAACATCCACTTCCCAGTGACACCTGGTGGTTCACAGATAAAAACACCCACAACACACACACTGTATAAAATAATATAATGATAAAATCAAAGAACAGAAGATGGCCCAGTCATCCTTATCAAACACCTGGGCACAGCCAGATCTTCAAGGCTCTCTAAATTACCAGCATGATGTTGGGGGACATGTACACAAATGAAGGCAAACACAAAGAGAGAAGACTGGAATCTTTTTCAGGGACACCCCCCCCCAACAAATTAAATTCAGACAGAGAAATTTTCAAGCACCCAGACAAAAAAGCTAAAGTGACAATCAATGTGGAAGTGACTAATGACTGAAGTTGAATTTTTAAAGCTACACAGAAAAAAATTATCAAAAGGCTGGTGGATTAACTCTGGAGTGCTGAGTTATCTGACAAGTGATAAGATCTTCTTTAAACAATCAGTACGGTGTGTTAAAGGACGGGTTTATCTTGCTGAAGGAATATGAAAGCTGAGATGTAGTCATGAATCTCAAAGACACCAACTAAACTGGCAATGTAGCCTCATATCTTGCATGTTACAGACTTAGAAGAGTTTTGCCAATAAAAAAATTAACAGAAAAAGGAATTACAATTATATACTGTATGCATTATTTACTCCAATTTCAGACTCATGGCCAGGGCCCCAAAAGATGAACTCAACCAAAGTATCCTTTAAAAAGGCAGTAAGCAACAAGTAAGTACAAGTAAGCAACTGAGTGGCATAACAGAGTAATATAATATTTGGTATAATTGTTAGGTCATCGGCAGTTAGAAGACATATTAGAATGACAGAGACAAAAGTTTAAAAAGAATGTCAAGATGATCTCATGATCTGAAATAATAAGAAATGCATGTGGTATCAGAATGATGGCTAGATCTACAGATCTTTTGTGTAAAATAACTGAAAATAGAAATGAACTTTTGCACAGCAAAAGTCATAGAGATCCAGTGACTTTTATTTATGACTCTTCTTGAAGACAAGTTGCTTAAAAAAACTTCATAATAATACACCACTAAGTTAATGGATTTTGTAAAAAACAGAAAAATCAGTTAATATTTATTCATTATTTTATTAATTTGATTTATAGGACTACCAGATAAGAAGTAACTCAGTAATAACAATGAACAGAATGATGATGATGATTATGATGATTTTAAATCAGAGAGGAAAAGATATTAAACATGTGGCTCTAGGACAGAGGTGTCAAACTCGTGGCCCGCGGGCTGGTTGTGTCATTTGCTGGCCCTGCCCCCGCCCGGTTTAGTGATGGGGAAAAAAGTCCCGATATGTCACATGATGCTGCTGTGAGTTTGACACTCCTGCTCTAGGACAAGTTTCCCTCCACTGATCTAGAGCAATAAATAAAAGTCCATATAAGATCCATAGATGGAAAATATTGAGGATCCTCTTTCATTACTGTATTTATAAAGCACTCACTGAAAAAGAGGTAGTTTTGTGCCTGATGCCACTAATCCAAGGGTTCCCAAACTGGGGTGCTCGCACCCCTTGGGGGGGTGAGATGATATTCCAGGGGATGTGAAAACTTGGGTTTAGAAGTTTCAAAATTATAGTTTATATGCATAATTGCCGTATTTTTCAGAGTGTAAGACGCACCGGAGTATAAGGCGCAACTTAGTTTTTGGGGAGGAAAATAAGAAAAAAGCTGATTGGCAGGTGGATCGGCCTCCAGAATACCCTCAATTAGCTGTCCCCAGAGGTAAATTTTAGCAACAGGTTCCTTGGTTGTGAGCTCTGTGCCTTGCTTTTTTTTTTTTTTTTTTTTTTTTGCTTTTTTTTCTGCCTCTGAAACTTCTGAAACTCTATTTCAGAAAAAACTTTTTTTCCTGCCTCTGAAAGCCTCCAAAACAAGGCTTCAGAAAAAAAGCCTCTGAAGCTCTGTTTGGGGGCTTCTTTTCTGAAGCTTCGTTTCTGATGCTTTTTTCAGACTCTGAAACCTCCGTTTGAGAAGCTGGGCGGGGCTACATTCGGAGTATAAGACGTACCCAGATTTTCACCCACTTTTTTTGAGGAAAAAGTTGCATCTTATACTCTGAAAAATATGGTATATGCAAACTATATGCATGTAATTATTTATTTTGTAAGGAGTGCGAGAATATATCAGAAGTGTTCTAGGGGTGTGGGGTGTAGAAAAGGTTGGGAACCCCTGCACTAATCTATTTGAAGCTAGATTGCAGGCTTAGTATTCAGATGGAGCTTACTTAGAACTTTAGCTTAAATACACCCTTTTAAACATGGCACTCTAAATTCCTGGGCCATGCTTTGCCTACCCAAAGTCTAGCCTTGTGCTTGACTGAGAAGTTTTAATCTTTAATATAAAGCTTAACTTCTTGCCAGCGGGTGAGCTCCTATAATAAATTTTTGATAGTTTTCATTTGCCGTGGACCTTTCATGTTTCTTAAGAGGTCCCTAAGGGGGCGTGCATAAGCGCACCAGCATGCCTACCGTCCCTGTCCTACTGTTCCCATTTATATGTACTCATTTTATGTGTTTATGGCTATGTTTTGCTTATTTATTTCCCTTTATATGTGTCCATGTCTATATCTATACTGTTACTTGTTTCCTTGTACTTGTTGACAAATAAATAAATAAATAAATAAATAAATAAATAAATAAATAAATAAGAAGAAGACTTTATTAGCTAAAGTGCTGGCCTATACCTGTTCGCTGGAGTTTTTGCTATTTATTAAAGTCTGCAAAGGCATCTAAATAACTTACTATTTTGGAACTGCCCCAAACACTTAAGAATTTCTTCTTAGGCATATTGTAATGTCTTCTCCTTTCTTCTTTCTTATGAGGAACATTAATTCCAACATTAAAAACATCCCTTAATTAACCCTCTTACAATCTCGTTTTCAATTTATGTTAATTCTATAATTGTTTTAATAGGTGGTTATATTCTGTTTTAGTAGTTAGTTTTATTGTTCACCAGACAGAGTTATCTTATGTGAGATGGGCAGCCATATACATTTGATAAATAAATAAAATAGAAATAAACATCGCTTCCTCTTGCAAAAGGCAATCAAAAGAGTTTGGTGTGTTTTCTTTACTGTGCATTTTAGTAAGTTCATTATGGTCACTTTAGTAAAATTCCTAGGTCACACAGATGAATTCTTCCAGTCTCTCTCTTGTTTGAGCAGACAACCTGCTAATATTTACAATGTACCTATACTTTGTATGACAGCACACAGAATGAGACAGGGAATAACAAGGAGTTGTAGAATGATTGGAAGTCCAGTCCCCATTCTTTTCTCTCGCTGTCTATTATGTTACTGCCTATTTTCCTTCAATATGTACTATTGTTTGGATTTGTTTAGCTTTCATATGGCAACTTATTGGCCTTTTGTATAATAGAGATGGCCTATCTACTATGTATCTATAAATCTATCCATCCATTCATCTATATACAAGGTCAGATGATTCAGTGGTAGTGCGATTTTGAAGAATTCAATAGAAACAGGAAAAGGAAAAAAAAAGATGCAAGTGGTGATTTTCTCATTGCAGATTATTATTAAAAGTAAAAGATGCAGAAACAAGAGTCACCTGATGAAAGTGTGAATTCAAGTGTGAAATGCACATTATTAAAGATGCAGTACATCTCTTGGGTGTTTGTCTTGCAATATGCGAGTGCGCTTCAAGGTGTTGGTTATCACCTTTAAAGCGCTCCATGGCATAGGACCTAGTTATCTTCGAGGCCGCCTGCTGCTACCGATGGCCTCCCATCCCACAGAGAGGGCCTTCTCGGGGTGCCATCAGCCAAACAATGTAGGCTGGTGACCCCCGGGGGGAGGGCCTTCTCTGTGGGGGCACCTACCCTCTGGAATCAGCTGCCCCCAGAAATAAGGAGAATCTAAGACCTCGGTGCCTTCCGCTGTGCCCTTAAAACCTTCTTTTTCCAGCAAGCCGGGCTGGCCTAACACTTTTTAAAATGTTTTTAATTGTTTGTTATTGTTTTTAATTATGGGGCCAAATTTATATATATCTTTTTAATTGTATTTTAATGTTTGTAGTTTATGCTTTTACTTGGCTGTTCACTGCCCTGAGTCCTCAGGGAGAAGGGCGGTATACAAATTTAAAAATAAATAAAAAAATAAATATCATCCATAGTTAAGTCACTGAGGCTACTATATTATATATTCTGAAAAGATACTGTATGTATATCAGAATAGGAAGGCCCAAAGTCAACATTGGTGGCTGATGAAAATAATACATCTTGGGAACTTACACCTCTTCCACTTAACCAAAAAGATGCAGGATGCAAGCAGATATTCAGAGATAAACGTAATGCCAAAAATATACATTTGGACTACAAAAAGAGAGAGAGAGAGAGAGAGAGAGAGAGAGAGAGAGAGAGAGAGAGAGAGAGAGAGAGAGAGAGAGTATCATGAAAGTCTGGAGAATATTATGATATGCAGAGTAGTTGACAAGGTTATTAATCGTTATGGCTAAATGAAATATGCAAGCTAAAAAATGCTATATAAATATATATTTAAAAAGAATAGAGCATCCAGACATCCTGAAGATGGCATAGATGGAAAAACCTTCACAGAAAAAAAAATATTTTTGAAGAAATTAGAAAGCAGCATTTAAAAATTCAAATATCTGGAACAGCATGAAACAGACGGTAAGTGAAAAAAGGAGAACAGGTGAATATTGATTTTGATCAATGTGGATAACCTGTCATAGCTTTGAATAAAAAAGGAGTGAACAAATTCAGTGAAAGTAACGTTAGTCTTGTACTTTAACTTGGCCAACTTCTTGAGGCACCTAGTTTTGATAGTTGTTATAAAGTAAAAACAACAACAAATGAATTCAATGTCTTTAAAATGCCTTGAAAATTATTCATTTTCAAATTTTCAATTATTAAATGATGAAAGCATGATTTTCGACTATCTTGTAAAATTTTCAGAGAGATGGATTGGAGAATAAGACAGCAGGAAAAAAAATATATAGGAAAGAACTCAGCATCTTTGAAGATGTCTGTGGGGGAAATGAAGAGATGTGGGCAAATAATTTTCTTTTCTCGTAACATGTTTTTATGTCTCCTCAGAACCAAAATCACATTTTGAAAATATGCACTTTCCTTAAAAGAAGACTAGAGAATACTGTTAACATACTATGTTGATATTCACTTCTTAAGTATGCTATATGTGTGTTGTGGCTATAAAGCAATAATTTTATTGTCTAGTTAGATCTTCTAAATTTCTTCAGATTGTGGCTTATATTTATGCATTTTTGCTGCAGAGAAGGCAATAGAAATCAGTGATTGATTTTTGTGCTTTATATTTATTTTATTTTATTTTATTTTATTTTTGCGATTTATATGCCACCATTCTCCTGAAGGACTCAGGGTGGCTTACAACAACAATCAATAATACAAATAACAAAATAAGTTAAAAACCCCTTAAAAACCATATTTAAAATTATTACAGTTTGTGCAACCCCTAGCAGATCAAGTTATTTGACAGAAGAGCCATGTCTTCAGTTTGCGGCGAAAGGAGAGGAGGTCCGGGGCTATCCTGAACTTGGTGGGCAAATCATTCCAGAGGGTCGGCGCTCCGACAGAGAATGCTCTCCCCCTGGGGGCCGCCAGTCGACATTGTTTGGCCGATGGCACCCTGAGGAGGCCTGCTCTGTGGGAGCGCACAGGACAGTGGGAGGAAGGCAGAAGATGGTCCTGCAAGTACCCCAGGCCTAAGACATGTAGGGCTTTATAGGTAAGCACCAGCACCTTGAATTGAACCCAGAGAGCAACCGGCAGCCAGTGCAGCTCACACAAGAGAGGTGTTGCACAGGAGTAACGAGAAACTTCCATAACTACCCGCGCGGCCACATTCTGGACCAGCTGGAGCCTCTGGATGCATCCCAAGGGCAGACCCATGTAGAGGGTGTTGCAGTTATCCAACCGAGAAGTAACAAGGGTGTGGGTGACCGTGGTGAGGGCATCTTGGTCTAGGAAAGGGCGCAACTGGCGCACAAGACATACTTGTGCGAAGACCCCCCTGGTTGCGGCCGTCAGATGATCATCCATGGACAGCCGAGAATCCAGGAGGACACCCAGATTACGAACCCTAGCAGAGGGGGTAAGAGTCTCCCCTCCTATCACTAAAGATGGTACCTCTAGATCCTGAGATACCGGCATCCACAGCCACTCAGTCTTGGATGGGTTGAGTCTGAGTCTGTTCCTACCCATCCAAGCCCACACCGCCTCCAGGCAATGGGACATCACGGAAAGGGCATCCCTAGGGTGATCCGGGGTGGAGATATAAAGCTGGGTATCATCCGCATATTGGTGATACCTCACCCCAAAACCACGAATGATCTCACCCAGCGGCTTCATATAGATATTAAAGAGCAGGGGGGAGAGAACCAATCCCTGAGGCACCCCACAAGTGAGGGGCCTCTGGGAGGATCTCTGACCCCCCGCCGATACAAACTGCAAGTGGCCCAAGAGATAGGAGGAGAACCACTGCAGAACAGTGCCTCCTATCCCCAACCTCCCGAGTCGCTGCAGGCAAGATCTTTTATCATTTCAAGAAGAAATGTTCATTTATGCAGGAATGTAACCTGCCCTTACTTGATTTTTAAAGAGCTGATAGCTTTTATAGGTAAACCCTGTTTCACTAATATGGCTGCTATAGAAAAATATAAATGGTATTAAAAAGTATTTTGTACAGTTTTTGGATGCTTTAAATTATGAATTTATTTTTAAAAAATCATAGCATTTTGAGGATGGCCATTTCTGTTTTAGTTATCAATAATTTTTCAAAATAATCTATTAAGAGTCTATATCAGCCTATATCAGTAAATCTATGAATAGTTACCAGGATAATATGTGGGTATCTCCTGCATATTGATTACCTAAAACAGAAAGTCTGCTCAGATATTTTCCTGTAGAGGTGGAAGGCTCAGTATAGGAGTAGAATATAACAGAACTGTCCTTTTATTCCTTAAGCCTCTATGCATCAAATATATCAGAATTTAGAAGAAAAGAAGGTTTAAATGCAAGGGTGATCCAGTTACAAGTTGTATGAATTGGGCAGTTTTTCTTCAAGATAAAAATTATTCACTGCAAGAAGGAATGGATTCAGGGTATGAATCTGTGGTCTATTTTTGAAAAATCCTTGTGTTCTAAAAATGAGAGGACTGAGCATATGATCTAGATTTAATGATAAGCTAATGATTAAATTAATTTGGTATCGAAATCAGTGGATATTATGCAAACCCTTTCTCTTTTTTATATGTGGTAGTATAATTTAGCTTATTCTTTGGAAGCAGAACTACATGAAGATGGAACTTAAAATTAAGGCTGGAAATAGAAACTATTCTTACCAGGAAAATTATGTTAAATGAATATAATTTATTGATTTAATTGATTCATCTATGTCCTGATTTTCCACAAATTACAACAGTAACAGATTTGGAACAATGTCCAGGAAGAAAACATAGTTATTTCAGAATTCTGCTTTCACTTTTTGTAGTTAAAGACAGCGGAGAAATGAAAACTTTTTCTGCAGACCTTAAAGCAGAGAAATACGTTGTTCAGAAAAGCAAAATTAGCTGTGAACAATAAACATGGTTATCTGGCTAGTGATATATTTATGAAAAGGTTGTAAAAAATACTATTTTTTTAAAAAAAAAATTAAACTGTCCTCTTAAATAGTTTACAAATTGCAAAGTCAACAAATAGAATGCCCAGATTCTGTCAATTCTGTCATTTCTTATCTGAGAGGATGGACAAAGCTAAGAGGAAATAAAATAATTTCTATGTCTTGAAGTGATTTGATGACATCGGCAGTTAGAATGAAACCCCTGAATTGCATTCTGCCAGCTGACACTTTGATGGCTATATAATAATATTGGCAGTATAGCCTTTTGTTGCACCATGTAGAGATAGAGAAACGATCTGTGTTTTTGCATTTACTCTGAAATGTTCCAATTTGGATGGAATAATAGGACTTAATGTGCCGTTGTTATCCTACCCAGAAATCTCAGTGAAATCAGTTAAAACCAATCAGTGTGTAGGCAAAAGGCGATTTGATTTCTCTTAGTACCACTAGGGTGGCTGAACCTACGTTTCTGCCAGAAATTATAGCACTTTGTATCTTATTATGATATTAGGATTAGAACAAGTGTTCTGAAACTGACATATTTTATTGCTGAATATGTTCTATTTGAAATGAATCTCCAAAAATCTTTATATTACACAATCTTTATGTTTATTTTGGCCATACTCAGGTAGCAATTTAATACCTTTCATATATTTGACAAGCATTTCTAAATCAAGAATTTAAGTTTTAAAATCTTATTACTTTAAAATATATAATATAAATCACTTTTGCCATAGATTCTGCTAGGGAAGAATTGGTTCTTTTAAAAAAATTTTCCAGTAAATCCATGACTGAATGAAAGGCAGAAGGAATATGGTTTGATTAGTATTTGTCCTTCTTTGGGGAGAGAGGGGAGAAATCCAACTTTTCAAAGAAAGAAAATAATATTTTCTTTCATTTTCCTGGAAAAATACTGTACATGCTCATGTATATGTGAGACTCTTGGTAGAGGCTGCTCCTCCTCTGTGGCATTTCCAGGAATAAACTTGTGATCATATAGCATTATTTAATCACATCATCCATCTATGAAGCTTTGCAAAGAAGCAGCATACTGAATAGGAAACAACATTATTCTCTTGTGCTTATAAGTGTGCAGTTTATTTATTTATTTATTTTTAATTTGATTTATATGCCGCCCTTCTCCAGAGACTCAGGGTGGCTTACAATGCGTTAAGCAATAGCCTTCATACTTTTGTATACTTATACAAAGTCAGCTTATTGCCCCCACAACTGGGTCCTCAATTTACCTACTTTAGAAAGGATGGAAGGCTGAGTCAACCTTGAGCCTTGAGATTCGAATTTACAGTAATTGCAGACAGCTGGTGTTAATCACAATGCTTTTAGTCTGCTGAACTACCAGGCCTGGTAGCTTTAGTTTGGCTTTAGTTAGAAAGAATCACCCTTATACACTTTCAGAAGTAAATGCAACCTTTTTTTTTTTAACATACTAGGTATTTAATATCCATATATTTTAGAAAGAAGTTTGACCACAAAGTTTGCCATTATAAAAATCAAATTCTTATTTAAAGACCATGAACATTACTGGAATATGATCATTGTTGATTTGAGGGTATTTTGGTTATTATAATTTCTGAAGCAAATTATGTATGCAAGTTCAGTAGTTCCATGGAAAGGCATAACCATTTTCAAAGATTACTGTTTGTTCCCATCTATTTTATAAGGGTAGTGCTAGTCAGCATTCAGTTAGTTCCCAATAGTATTTTAATCTCTTCTGAACAATTTGATACAGAATAGAGCTAATTAAATATGAAACAGTTCTGGCCATTTTTCAAGCTGATTGTTCAGTGTTGAAGGTCACACTTGAATTTGTTTTGCCATTGTCATGGTAAGATCTCAATCTTCCATTCTACAATCAAGCAACTGCACAACCAAATAGCACAAATAAAGCTCAATACTTATGGTTTTCATATTAAACACACTTGGAACAATGTGAAAGAAGCTCAAGCAAGTTGTAGCCTTAACAATCTAAAGAAACGATTGCAAAATTATAATGTAACAGGTATTAAGATATATAAATTAAAATTTAAATGCAAACTAATTTCTATTACTTAAACAACAGTACTGGGACAATAAAAACTCAAATGCTAAGGTTATTATCATTGTAACAGAGGTTTCTTAGATGATTAAGTCCACCTTCCTACAATTCAGGAATTCAAATTAAAGCAACTTCAGCAGATTTTCCTTGAAAAAATTATTGACAACCTCCCAGTTAAAGCCATATTTAAACTCCTTGAAGCAATAGATATATTGTATTTTATATTGGCTAATACATGATAACATTTGTACAACAAACAGGTTATGCATGCCAACCCTAACCAACGATGTTCCCAATTTTCCATGTTTTGCACTTTACTCATGTCAGTATGAGAAGGAATAGAAACGAAAGTGTAAGCAGGAGCCTTATTTAATTTTGTTCTCCAAAATGTGTAAAATAAGTATGAATAAAACCCATCTATGACTTCAGCTCATAAATGGACGAGTCAAGAACTTGTAAAAAAACAAGTGTTGCAATTACTGTTTACCTATGGACAAATATCTATGCTATTTATACTTCCATATGAATCTACTGATAAATATTTATGATTTATTATGGGGACAAATACCCCTTCAAAAATTAGTAAACACCAACTCTCAACATCTCTTATCATAGTCCTTGCTGTCTGGGATGAAATTTTATTTAAAATAAGCAAAACCATATCATAACTATGCAAAGCATAAGTTGTATTTAAATCTCCCCCCTCAAAACATTTAATTGATATGATTTTTTTCCCCTTGAAGTTTTTGCTTATATGTCTTGGTGGAAAAAACCTGGAAAAATATATTAGTGTTTTAAAAAGGGATTAATATAAGGCAAATGACACTGGAGAATTCTAAAAAAGCCACTAGTCTAATATTAAAATTATATTCAACCTCTCACTTCATTATGTCAGTATTTAAATTAAGGATGGGACATATATTATAAAGCTCTTTATAAAATCCACAATGACAATATTCCTTGGCATATATTGACTCAAATATATGATAAACAGTGTCTATTAATTTTGGATTAATTTGAATCAAATGGATCACCTTCAGCCTGCAACTGTTTAATTTAGCATTTATAGACCCATATAGAAGGTATCTCCTACGATAGCACTAGCAAAAGTAATATGCACTTAGACTTATATACCGCTTCACAGTGCTTTACGGCCCTCTCTAAGCGGTTTACAGAGTCAGCCTATTGCCCCCAACCATCTGGGTTCTCATTTTACCCATCTCGGAAGGATGGAAGGCTGAGTCAACCTTGAGCCTGGTGAGATTCGATTTGCCAAACTGCTGGCAGCCGGTGATTAGCAGAAGTAACCTGCAATACTGCACTCTAATCACTGTGCCACCACGGCTCTTATATCACCATATATAACTTGTAAAAATCCAGATGATCACTCGATGGTAGCCAAAAGATTAAGAAAATGCTATATATTTTTCAGCATTGCCTAGCCATTTGTCATTTATTTAGGTTTTCCTCCTCTTTATATCTAACAATGGAGAGTGAAGTGTAAGAATAATATCTTTTAGAAACAGCTGAATCCAGTGCTTCTTCCCCAAAGAGTCAAGCTATATTTTTATATTTCTCTTTCCATGTTGAGTTACAGAGATATTGTTGTGCTCCATTAAAACAATGGCCTTTTTAAGGCTTGATGATCAGCTAGGATGAAGAAGCTTTTGTTCTGTCACTTTGAGGTTCACTGAGCAGGTGCTTGTCTTCCTGGCAGAATTTTATGGTAGTGGATGAAGAATTTGAGGAAAGGGAAAAAAAAGAAAAGAAAAAAGAAAAGAAAAGAAAAGAAAAGAGAAAAACGTGTGTGGCTAGTTGATCTAAGGAAGGTCAACATATTTTTCTCTTTTTAAAATACACATTGTGAAAAATCTATTGTATTGAGATTTATAATGCACAACAATCTCCTAGTTTGGGAGAACTAGGAAATGATTGTGAAGACTAGGGTAACTTTTGTTTTGAGCTATTAAATAATCCACATATAGCAAAGTTCATACAACAAGACTAGATTGCACAAAATATGTGGATTTGACATCAATGTACATTCTTATAATACTCCAATGCACTAATTTAATGCATGTTTTTGAAACAGTTTGTGTATTCCAAAGAAGGGTCAAAGAGTCTGGTCATGCCTTAAAAGGCTAACATATTTATGAAGACATAACAATCATTGCCTACCTCTATAATCTCTCCCTTTTCTCATACTTGAAAATTCCTGGGCAATTCTTTGTCAGTGTCATGCTTAATTCTGTAAATAAAGTTAAAGACTAATAATATTCAAGAAAAGAGAGAGTTGTCTTGGGGAAAAATTCCCAGGATAAATACAGTGTATGGTAAAAGAGAAGGTTTCTCTAACATCTAATTTAACTTATCTTCCTTAACCCAGGGTTGCATAAGGATCATAGATGGAAAATAAGTAGCTTGTCAGGAGTAGCGCTCCAAACAATAGGCTAAACTAGAAAAAAGGAATACAGACAAAAGCAAAGATGACTTTGATCCCTTATATTTAAATTTATAAAAAATAAATCTGTATGGTTTTTCAGCATGTACTGAATAATTCAGATAAATTTATTATTAATCAAAAATTAATGTACCACAGGATGGACTCCATAGGCTACATCCAAAGTTTTATAAACAATCATCTCTGCCTTAAAAGCGAAACATGCCCTCTGTGGATGATTTCCAGTCATGGAAACTTTTAGTCTTATGGACTTCAACTTCCAGAATTCCCCAGCCAGCCATTCGCCATGCTGGCTGGGGAATTCTTGGAGTCCCCAAGTCTTAAAGTTGCCAAGGTTGGACACCTCTGCTGTAACTATCATATGATCAAGACTTTCTTATTTTTCCCCAGCCATTGTTATGGAATCTATTCTAGTCTGTCATTTAAAAGAAAAATTGGTGGACTTCAATCTCTTGGGGAAAAAATGTTAACCAACCCAACCCAACCCAACCCATTTTAAGAAACCAATCTCAGAAACCTATAGCCTGCCCATTCCTGTCAAGTTGATATCTATTTATTGTACAGACTTCACTTGGGTATCTATCAGTTTCACTTTCTATAGTATAGCAATAGTTATGAACAGGTTTTGTTGGTTGGTTGGTTGAAGCTTTTTTGCATTTTCTCTAATGGCTAATGTATTTTCCAACTCGGATACAGTCTCTAGTATTTTTAATTCCAAAGTGTAAAACAAAAAAACCCAAAGATCTAAGAAGCCTGTTGAAAAGGCTTCTTAAGATGGTTTTTTAAAAATGAGTTATTATAATACTCATCTGTTTTAACATCTATTTTTTTTAAAGTGCACTTTGTCTGGTGTCCTTAATTATATACAGCTGTCTACCATTAATATTGTCAGATGGAGAGTGGAAACAAGGGAAGGATATGCAGTCAGCAATGAAGGCCTGTTTGAAGAAAGTTCACTGCCATTTCTCCAGCCATACCCTTCCCCCACATCAACATATTGATTTTGTTTTCATTATGCTTAGAATAATCCAAACATTTGTCAGCTGCATCCTTAAGCATGTTGTAACCAAAGAGTTGTTTTCCAAATAAAGTGGGGAAATCCTTCCATTGCCTGATGATGAGTTTCTGTTCAGTCTGAAAACAAATATTAATCTACAGACTTCTTGTCTTGAGAATTTCCAGTTTCTATCAGGTAGCAATGGAGGGGATGATAATTCTGGTGATGAATTATGCATTAATTGTTTTCTTCTGTATGGGAAGGAGGGAGGGAGATTGACTTTATGACTGCCTCTCTCTAAAAGGGTTACGAGGCCTCCTTTTTTATTGTATGCACCATTCTTTCAAATCAATATTTATGCATTTTTCTCTAATGCTAATGCACACTGATCCATTTGTTAAAATAAACAATAAAATCTGACCTATTTACAGTGCTCAGTGCTTGCAATTCAATGGCACTCTATCAGATCAGATCACAAGAAATTGTCCAGAAGAATAGTGTAGATCGAAATGGGGTGAAATTATTTTTATCAGTATGTTTTTAAACTGCAGCCTTTTAATCTTGAAGGGTTAAATTTTGGTGGGTGTTTAAATCACATGGACCTATAATTGTGTAGGCTGGATATCAACATCTTCTTAGTACTTGAGTATGTTAGCAGAAATGACGGCTATTGATGTAGAACTGACTGGCAATAGAGATAAAGATATGATATTGAGGGAGAAGGAGCTGTTGAACAGATCCCAGAAATTTTAGCTCAAAAGGATACACTAAATTATAGATTATATTGAAGAGAACACAACAAGATTTCCTCTCCCTCCTCCTCCTCCTCCTCCTCCTCCTCCTCCTCCTCCTCCTCCTCCTCCTCCTCCTCCTTCTTCATTATTCAACCACCTCTTTGGTTGTTCCTGAACTGAAAAATACATTCTGTGAGACATAAACTTTCTGTCTTCCTTTAGGATTTCATTTGAGCTTGGAGATTGCAGATCCTTTGAGAGCTGATGGGCTGAAAAATGTACCCAAATAATTTAAGCACCTTTTTAAGAACTATACCCTGCATCCATACAATTTAACTGGATTTTTCTTCTGTGAGAAGGTAATTCGATTTCCATCAAATTGAATGAGAATAGTTTTTTTTAAAGGCAGAAAATTAGCATGATAATTAGTCTAAATGTTTATACATGTTAAGCTTCTTAGGTGTTTGCTGTTGTAAAAATCAGAAAAAGTCAAAACAGATATGCATCACGGTGTCTAAAAGAGAATAACCACATCCTAAACTATTTAGTACCTGAAGTTTAATAAGGTTAATCAATGTGCTGTTATGTTCAGATCCAACATTAGTGGAAGTCAAAACTTTTATAAGTAAAAGAAAATATAAGTAAATATTTTTGCTTTCTGGTCACAAGGATGAAAAGATGGCTCTAAAAGGCAAGTAACCACTTTAAATTGCATTGGGCACTTGGGCACTTGGATAACTGACATGTTATCATCAATTGGTAAAAATTCAAATATAGATATTTTTCAAAATCAAATATGCATGTTTGACATCATATTTGGTGACCCATTTCCTTCTCTTTGCACTATATAAATTGATCCTACATTTGTTGCAATATATCAAATCATTAATCCTCCCTCCCTCCCTCCCTCCCTCCCTCCCTTCCTTCCTTCCTTCCTCTTGTTGAAATTAAAAGTACATATCAAATTCAAATACATACTTATGCATATAATATGGGTTACAACACTGCAGTGATGACGCAAAACAAAGCAACTTTTGAAAACCTAAGACAAGCATTGTGGAAAATATATCCCATTTCTGGAAACTAATCAACAAATAAAATGCAACAGCATTCTCAAAACAGAAGCAAAACGAAGAGGCTTGGAAAAAACAGAGCTAAATAAAAAGGTTTGGAAATTATTTTATAAAGATCAATCTCCTCAAATGTTGATTACTATTAATTAAAGACTCGGAAAGTCATTTTTCTTTTTTTAAACTTGGTTGCATTTCAGGCTTATTCTGAAAAGGTTTTCTGAATTCCACAGCTACTTTAGCTGGGAATTCTGAAGACTGCAATATTCAAAATCTGGGAAATATGATTTTTTGCAAAGCAGCTCTCTACACACTTTAAAATGTGCTCTCAGTTTTCACTGCTGACGCATAAGCTTCATAGCACTGCTGTTATTGCTTTAACAGATGATTTTAATTTTTTGTGTCTGAAGTTAAAAGCAAAGAATTTTGCACCTTGGTAAGGGCACCATTACTTTTAATACTGATATCATTAGTTATGGAATGGGATAATTAACCATGGGCACATGTCTGTGCCCACTTCACCACAGGCTCTCCTGCTGCAGGCAACCCATCAAAGGCATTTATCATCTGCTGGCCCTCTATCAGCATTTCCCCCTGCCATTGGTCCCCCACCCCCTAGTCTCAGACAATTCACAGAAGGACAATTTCTCCCTGGCCAACTGGCTGCATGGGACAAATAACTGCCCACCTGTCATGGCCCTGTCGGAGCCTGAGTCTATGGAGGAGGAGGAGCCAAAGCTGGGGCTGATGGAGGAAGAGGGTGCAGCCTCGTTGGCTCTGGAGGAATGACTGGAGGAGCAGGATGAGCCAGCCCTGGTCCCTTGGGCCTGGGAAGGATTGCCAGCAAGGAAAAACGGATGCAGGATGACCAAGAGAGTGGGGAAGAGAGGGCAGGCAGTGGAGCAGAGGAGCAATGGCACTCTAGCGGTGAGCAAGGACTGCCCCTTCCTGATCCCCAAGCACAGAGAATGGAGAGGAGGCAGGAGCAGCGTAGGCTGACCCGACTACTCAGGAGGAGAGCACCCCACCGCTCTTCAAAAGGCTCACCTGAGGACTGAGACTTAAGGAGGCACCATTGGGAGGGGCGTTTGTTGGGAACAAGCGTTGAATCCATGGAGCCTCATGTGCAGTTGCCAATGTCTGGATTTTGCTGTGCTTTGTCTTGTGTGCCTTGCCCGGTTATCCTGCCTCGCTGGACTTCTTGCCTTGGTTTCTGCCTTGCTAACTTTACTTCCTGGACTACTCGCAGCCAGAGGCTGTCGGAGATGCATGTGAAAGCTTTGCTTGAGAACTTGCAGTAGACGTGGGGATGTTTGGGAGAAAGTTGGAGCCAGAGGTAGTATTCAGCAGGTTCTGACAGGTTCTGGAGAACTGGTAGTGGAAATTTTGAGTAGTTCAGAGAACTGGTAAATACCACCTCTGACTGGCTCCAACCCCATCTATTCTCTGCCTCCTGAGTCCCAGCTGATCGGACGGAAATGGGGATTTTGCAGTAATCTTCCCCTGCCATGCCCATCAACCATGCCAAACCCACCGAGCATGCCCACAGAACCAGTAGTAAAAAATTTTGAATCCCACCACTGGTTGGAGCAATAAAGGGGAGTTAGAATTGTTCTCTGGCTGTGTTGCTTCCGTGCCTAGTCCTGGGTTATCAAACCATCCCAGCAGCCAATCAGCTATCAGGAGAAGCTGAAAGTGCATAGGGGATAAAAGTGAAGGGGCTATGGCTTGCCAGATGAATTTCCTCCATGCCAGGGAGTTGCCCATGTAGAATGTGGCTGACTTGCTGGGAAAACCAATACAGAATATTGCTGTTTCGTTGGAGAATGTTTTCTCTCACTGCTCTGCCATTCCTTGCCTTGCAAGAGAAGGCAGCCCAGTTTTCTCCCCACCAAAGATTTGACACTAGTGCCTGCCTGGGTGGGTAGTTAAAGGGAAGCACAAGTGTTATTACCACCCCTCCTCTCTCTCTTTCTCTCCAACTTGCGTGCACTCTAATTGGCTTGTTCTCCTACACTTTTCTTCCAGGGGAAAAGAAAGAAGTGCTTATGATTTCTTAAAGGGTGTGCCCAGGTTATATACCTATTTTCATTTGTCATTTTTACAAATGACTCAAAGCAGCAAATATATCAAACACATCTTCCTCTGATTTTCCCCACAGGAATCCTGTGAGGTGGCTTGGGTTGAAAGAGAGCGAACTGGCCCAAGTTCTCCCAGCTGGCTTTCATGGTTAAGGCAGGACTCGAACTCATGATCTCCTGCTCTCTAGCCTGGTGCCTTAATCACTAGACCAGACTAGCTATGCAGTATGTACAGTTATTGCCTAATTTTCATCAGTGGTAAGAAAGCCTTAGGCCTTTCCATGATAGATATTATCGAATCAATTTATACCTGTGGAGTTAATACGCAATATTTGGGACTTTGCTTTCTTACAGTTAAAATACCTTACATGTTCATCAATAATCCACTAGTTTCAGAAAGAGATGAAGTGACTTGCAACTTCTCAGAGCAAAGCTGATCTTCTGTATGCCTTTGGAGCAGATAGAAGAACATTGAGATTCATACAAGTTCCATATTATTGCCTCACTGAAGGAAAATTGGACAGAATACTTTAATAGAATGTAAGACAACAAAATCGAGTGGCCCACTTTACACTTAATGGAAAGCATCAATTGCTTTTCAAATCAGAGAAATTGAATATGAATACTTCAGAGGGTATTGTTCCTTCTTTCAAAACATTGATACAAAGGTCAGTATTGATCTAAGGCTAACACAAGCATTGTAGAAAGGCTTACTGTAAGTGAAAGCTTAGCAAAAATAAAATTTCTTCTTTGTGATATCACTAACACTCTACAAAACAGATTCAAAACACATCTAAACCCTTGGAAAGGTGAATGAAAAAAGTAATCTGAAAGTAAAGACTTCTTAAGTATTGAACAAAAAGTTTGAGAGCCAAGGTGATGATGACAACTACAACAATACAAATTCTAATAAGTAGCAATAGTAGTGATACTATTAGATTTAAGAATGACGCAGAAAAATACAATTGCAATAGTTATAACAATAATGGAAAAAGTCTTATTATTGTGGTGACAGTGATGTGTATGCATGGTACTTTTTTGTAAAGGTATTCCAGATTAAACTAAATGAGAAATAAGAGCCAGTTTGGTTTGTAGTTTAGTAGTTAAAGCACCAGGCTAAAAACCCAGATACTGTGAGTTCTAATCCTGCCTTAAGCATGAAAGCCAGCTGAGTGACCTTGGACCAGTCATTCTCTATTAGCCCAACTCAGAATTGTTGTTGTGGGGAAATTAGGAGGCAGAAGGAATATTATGTGTGTTTGCCACCTTGAATTATTTATAAAAATAATAAAGATGGGATATAAATTAACAAATAAAACAAGGGAACGGTGATCTCATCTACTCTCACTTTGTAAACTTAGTGTGTCTGAAATCTGACCAGGACTGTAATATCAGTGAAGGCAGAATGGATTCATAATCCTTATCCATGAAATTTATTTATTTATTTGATTTATATGCCGCCCTTCTCCGGAGACTCAGGGCGGCTTACAATGCATTAAGCAATAGCCTTCAACCTTTTGTATATACCTGCTTAGTAGGGCTTTTTTGCCCCCCCCACCCAAGCGGTGTTCTATTTTATACAAAGTCAGTTTATTCCCCCCACAAACCAGGTCCTCATTTTACCTACCTTGAAAGGATGGAAGGCTGAGTCAACCTTGAGCCTGGTGAGAATTGAACTCGCAGTAATTGCAGGCAGCTGGCAGCTAAATGCTACTTTTAACAGTAGTTTAGTCTGCTGCGCCATCAGGCTCCTAGTATACCACATTAGATCAGGGATGAGTTCTACTTACCTTTACTACCGGTTCGCAATGGAAGCGCGCATCCGCATGTGCAGATCGTCAATTATGAGGTCTGAGCAGGTGGGCGGAGCTTCCTGCCACTTTTACTATTGGTTCTAAAGAACCGGACAGAACTGGGAGCAACCCACCACTGCATTAGATACTTGCACTCTTGCTTCTGTCACTAATGACTGTTGTCATAGATCATTGTGACATATTGTATATATCCACAATATAATCTTTACAGTATAATGAAATAATTGGAAACATTGGGCATTGCCCAGTCATACTTTCCTTACTTTACTTTGTGGTAGGGAAAGAAAGAAAGAAAAAGGGAGAAAGGAAAAGTGTGCTTGCTCCAACCAAAATATGAATATATATGAATCCCATATAGTGTAGTTAAACATGTACCTCAATGATATGGTCAGGGCAAGATACATTGCTGTCTAAAACAAAAGACAAACTGGTGCATACACACCAGGGGTGGCATTCACTGACTTTTCCTACCGGTTCGCAAATGTGAGCGCATGTCCATGCATGCGCCCGCCTTCCGTGCATGTGCTTTGCTGCCACCTGCCCTTCCGCACATGTGCTTTGCTGCTGCCTGCACCTTCTGCGCATGTGCCTGGCCTCAAAAGCGTGTCTAAATAGCATGACTTGGAACAAGGGTGGGTGGGTGGGCCCACCTCCAATTTCCGCTACCAGTTCAGGTGAACCGGTCTGAACCGGCTGAATACCACCTCTGATGCACTCTCTATTTGAACTCATTGTTCCTCCAGCTCAATAGGAGGTCTTAAAGATAACCAGACTCCAACCCATTTAGGGTTCCACATGGAAACAAACCAGTAACCAAACCAGTAATACAATTTCCATAAAGAAAGCTGTAACATGACAATAATGAGGTTGAACAGGCATCAAATGGGCAACTAGATTCTGCACCAGTGGAAGTTCCCAGATTGTTTTCAAAAGCAGCCCCAAATATAGCAAACTACACTAGTCCAATTGATGTGAGCTTAAGATATAGTAGTCAGTATATACTTACTTGGTTGAATTTGGACGAAGACCTTCTTGTCTATGGATTTCACCCACTTTTTAAGTAGGAGCCATGAGTTTAGAACTACTGCCAAATTTGGAGTTTTCTCAGGTCAAAACCTTCACCCACATCTCCACTTTCATTTGGTCAAATTGGAGATGGTATGATATTGACCTCTCCCAGTAGCTTCATGCACAGTAGATGTTAAAGAAATGTCTTCATATGAAACTCAAATAATGGCAACCTAGATGGATATTCTTAATGAGGATGCTGCTTCTGTAATAACCTTGAGTTCTGATATTGATGAATTCTGAGAAGTGCATTTTTGTACAAAATAGTTCTTAAAACATGTCACTCATGTAAATTGAGAACAATGAATGGCCTTAAAGATTAAAGGTAGCATTTTAAAGTAACTGATATGAATAGGCAATCTGGTGTCCTTGAAAAGTTTTGCAGACAATTATTGCCACTCCTTGTCAACCAGTATGCAGACAAGGGCTGATTATAACCAAGTTCAAAATTCTGAAATATATTAGGTTGCCATCTCTAAAGACACTTAGCCATCTGAATTGTTGCTATTCTCTACAGCAATCTCTTCTGCTGCATAACAGTTTAAACAGAATGTTACTAAAACATAGATTAATAACAGACCTTGTACAGGAGAAATAACATCAAGTTCACCCAATTTTAGTGAAAACATTCACTGACTGAGAACTTTCTAGCTCACCTTGAACAGGTAGAGGTTAAATCCAGCCTTCCTGGGCAAGGAAACATTTCATTGTTTCATTCTTTAAAAAATTCTCTTCCAGCCCATTACTGGACTCTGACAATGACTTAGCTTTTCCAGGCCTTCATTAAATTAGGAAGCATTCAGAAACAAATGAGACATTGCCTGATTTTTACTGACATTTCCTACTAAATATCCAGATGATCTCTTCCAGTTATTTCACACAGGTGTAAATTATCATGAAGGCCAAGATGTAACCTACAGATATCCACTGCACATATCAAGGTTTAAAAATGAGAGAACTACCATATCATCAGGTACTTGACTTCTAGACACCATGATTGATTTTATGAAATCTTAGTGAGAGATCAAGACAAATTAAGAGGATCACATACTTTGTGATACGGGCAATCTCTCTTAAGCCAATCTTAAATGGAATTGACTGCAATGAGTTTATGGACTGTGCATCAGCCAAGAAACCATGAATATGCACTGCTGGTAGTGTACCTTGTCCCAAAAAGGAGGTTTGTCACTGCTTTTCTGCATGCATAATAGTATTTCATGACTGCACTGCCTTGTTACAAACCACTGAAACCATTTTGTTTGCTAAAGAGAGATCCATCTCTCCCATGAACTTCCTTAGCTAGCCCTTCTCAACCAACAATTGCAAAGCAATGGTGGTTTGCAATATTTTATCAAGAATCTTGACAGCTCAGCTGATGAGATGGTTAGTTTGTGGGAGGAAATGATACACCAAGAATGAAAATTTAAACCCTAAGATCTCAACAAAATACAAATACTGAAATATTGGCTGCTTAACAGATCTGAGTCATGTCCATCCTATATTCTACTTCCTTTCTACTATAGAGTACATTAGAAAGGTACTGATTCCTTTCAGTATCTCTAACAATCTTGATATCAGGTGAGATCCTTGTACTACAATCAAGTCATAGACAATTATGACAATTTAGTCTTAGACAAGACTAAAGTGTATTCAACACTAGCATATTGCTAGCAACACTATACATAATTCAGGAGCAAGTTGTCAAGACAATTCAATTTATCAAGGTAGAGAGAACTGGAAAAATTGTTAACAGTTCTTCTTTTTCTTCTTCTTCTTCTTTTTCTTCTTCTTCTTCTTCCTCCTCCTCCTCCTCCTCCTCCTCCTCCTCCTCCTCCTCCTCCTCCTCTCCTCCTCCTCCTCCACTTGCCTTACTCTATGTAGTTTTCTTGGCAAAGTCTTTTGGAAATGGTTGCCATTGCCTCCTTCCTAGGGCTGAGAAAGAGTAACTGGGCCAAATTAATACAATTGGGTCAATCACCTCCAAGGTAGGACTAGAACTCACAATCTCCCATTTTCTAGTCTAATGCCTTAACCACTAAATAAAACAGGCTCCCATTTGATTTTATAGATATAAATTGATATTATAAAAAATACATTTTCTCATCCCCTTATATTATATTTCTGTGGTTAGAAGGCATAATCACCAAAAATATTGGTGCAGTTTTCCAATGTAGCATAATATGGAATAGGAGCAGCCATCCAGCTAATCACTACCACCACTGCTACAAATTATTCTTGACAAAGCCAACATGAAACCCACACATTTTGTATCATGACAGAACCTCTACAGTGTCCTTCTCATCTCCTCTCTCAAAAAAATAGAAAAGGGTCGTGGTCTAAGATAGATGGTATGGCAAGCTGAAAACCATAGATCACAAAGCAGAAATGAACTCTGTCTTCCTAATGCCTTTCTGATTAATATTTAGTTGACTTGGTAAAACTCAAGAATGGAATTTGAAAGGTCAGGGGCTAATTCATCATGTCATCTGTCACAAAAAGAAAAATGTTAAACAAATAAATGTTGTGGAGAGACTACTGAGCTTTCCCTGATTGGAAGATTCTATGTGGTCTAAAAGTGTTGACTCTTTCCTTTCCTTTCCTTTCCTTTCCTTTCCTTTCCTTTCCTTTCCTTTCCTTTCCTTTCCTTTCCTTTCCTTTCCTTTCCTTTCCTTTCCTTTCCTTTCCTTTCCTCTCCTCTCCTCTCCTCTCCTCTCCTCTCCTCTCCTCCTTCCCCTTCCCCTTCCCCTCTCCCTCCGTCCCTCATTCCCTCCCTCCCTCCCTTCCCTGATAGAGCTCACTGAAGGAATAACTTCATTTTTTTTTACACTTCTAAGGGTGGGAGGGAATTCCCACCCCTCACTACAGCTATATATATATAAAAATAAATCCATCTTCTGCAGGGATCTGAACAGCACTGCCTTCATATTGTTGTGACACTGACCAGTATTTTAAAGTAAGAGAGTGGGGGAACAAGGCACCTTGATTGGGTAGATGAAAGGAATAAAGGAAAACCCGTCCCCAGGAAAAAAAAAATACTAATTTTTTAATGGAAAAAGACATAACTTGGTAGGTAAGCATCCTCATAAATTCCAAAAACAAAAAAAGGGGGCAGCTCTTAATGATACACTTAGAGCAAATCATTTGTCTTGAGAGACAAGCAGTCTCTGGTGACCTGTGTGAGAGCCACCAGAGACTAGCAGCCTAGCTACTTTCAGCTAAATGTACTCTCATATTAATATTTTAAAATGCCATAATGCTTCTCTGTAAACCTCGGAGGACAGATACATCAATTTACGAGGTCTTCACTCCAGGAAATAGAAACAGGGATAATCTGCCATTAAAAGAAATAGTTCATTATGCCAGCTTCTTGGGAGCACATAAACTATGTCCCAAACATATTTAAGTTGCTAATCCTCCCTTTAATGGGAACGGTCTGGGGCATTTTTGTCCCTCCTCCTTGTTTATCAGTACAAAAGGTTTGTTGCGGTATGAAATTTTAAGCTCATCACAGTGATCAATCAGCTTCAAAGGGAGATGTTACCCTCAGCCAGAAATCATTACTGATCCATCAATTAAACATAAAGTTTCTATTTTCAGAATGACTTGCAGTACAAAGGACTGGCAATGCATCATAGTTGAAGGCAACAATTTTACCGGTGGGGCTTCTGTTATTACAGGCTCCCTCCATTACTTTTCTTTCTTTCCTCCCCCTTAGTCTACATTTATGTTCCTTCTTGTTTCAGTAATATACAGAATATTTTTTTTATTGTATTCTTAGGAAGAAAACAACAAAAGAGAAGAAAACATATTTTCACAGGAAGATGAAAATGGACAGTATCACACTTTATTAGAAGGGGAGAAAGTGGCAGAGAGATTCATTAGCATCCTTTCCTTTGGGTTGGCATGCACTGTTGACTGTTGATGTGCTGATGCTGCCTCTGCAAACACTTTTCCTGACATAGGTCAAAGCCCCTGTTGAGCAACCAAATTACAACTATGTAGGATTAGATGCTTTTAAAGCTGGTATATGCATTGTCTTTTTCATACTTGCATACCCATTTGGTGTATTGGGCCACGAACCTCAACCAAGAAGCCCAGGCCTGCAACAAAGGACCAAACAGAGAATGGCAGATAGTTATATAGCAGTGAATCAACTACTGAGTGTATTTCAGCCTTCCATATCCTCAATATCTTCATGGGGTCAAGTTCTTTATGTAGGAGGAGTGAAAGAAACTGGCGGTGGAGTTAAAAAAGGGATCAGGCTAGAATCTCTATGTCCAAACCCCACCCTGTTGGATTCCATTGACCTATAACCAGCTCCAACAGGTGCTAACCATTTGTTGAGAAGATTCCTGTGCATAGGCTTTTTAGCAACAAAGTTCTCTAATTAGACCTTCACATGTGGACCATCCTCACTCAGCTCCTATAAGCTAAAGATATACTAATGATCTAGACAATTTTATGAGTCTTTGAGAATTATATGAATGAGAAGAGCCATGGTGGCACAGTGGTTAGAATGCAGTACTGCAGGCTACTTCTGCTGACTTCCAGCTGCCTGCAATTTGGCAGATCGAATCTTACCAGGCTCAAGGTTGACTCAGCCTTCCATCCTTCCAAGGTGGGTAAAATGAGGACCCAGATTGTTGGGGGCAAGATGCTGCTCTGTAAACCGCTTAGAGAGGGGTGTAAAGCACTGTGAAGTGGTATATAAGTATATAAGTGCTTCTATTGCTATTGCTATTGCTATTTTATGCCAGTGAGATATACAACCATGATGATAAGCAATTGACTATAGTGATTTCACTGTTACTTGCAGCTCAACTAGAGAAAGAAGATCCTTTTAGTGCTACTTTCTATTACCCCATTTAAATCTATATGGTGTCTGCCACAGGATATAGGAAAATATAATATTTCATGAGAAAAGGGAAGAAAAAATAGAAGGAAAAAGCAAAGTGAAATGAATTGAAATAAATTGTACTCCTCCTCCTTCTGAAACCAGTTGAGGGGTCACAGTCAATATGGAACTGAAGTGGGCACACCAATTACCTCTTGAAAAAGAAGGGACAAATTAAATTGGCCATTTTGGATTAGCCCTTCTTGGTTTGTTTCCTATTTCATCAAATGTGGTCAGGCGTGGGGCTTTGGACAGGAATGATACAGTCAGTAGTGTATCAGAAGAGCAAAATTGTTACCTTCTCTCAATTTTATTGTTGACTAATCTGAAGGAGAAGGAGAAAGGAGAGGAATTATGGTTTGTTGCACATTCATTCTGATGTTCAGACTGGATTTGGCATTTTTATCCACTATTGAGCCCTTCCAAGGACTTGGGATAAGTAGATGCTCTTGGGATAAGTTGATAGTGTTAAAAGTATCATTGCAGGAAGTAAGCTTTTCTGCATAGAGCTGCCTTTTGCAATTGCCTGATGGTGATTTTGCCAGTGCCAATGGTGTTCAATTGGTACTCCAGTTGTTATTATTATATATGCAACAATTTGAAATCACAGCTGCCAGTTCTTTAGCTGGTATTGGTCTTCATACACATATTGGCAGCAGGAACAGCAGCTTCAGTTGTTTCCAGGTTTCAATTTAAGGATATGCCTTAATTACACTGGCTCTGAGATTTCCAGGAAATAGAAAATTTACTCATTACTAATTTCTGCACATTTGCCTGTCATCCTGCAGAATTACTTGCTTCTTTCAATGAACAAATGTGTTACTATCTCTTTTTTTCAATTAGGAACACTCTGCACTTGGCTGCTAATGGCAAGGTTACAGAAGCTACAGAAGTTCCAATAAATGATTAAAAGAAGAAGAAGAAGACGAAGAAGAAGAAGAAAGCATTATAGTTTTACAGATGCTTTGGCTTTCCCATCCCTTCCTGTTATCAATATTGAATCACCACATCATTTCTATTTTTAAACTTTCAAGAAATCATGATTGGAATTCTTTCTCTTTAGGCTATCCTGTCATCTCACATTTTACTCATGTTTTTCGGAACAACTGATGCTTCAAGAAGCAGGAAACAAATTACAAGTTTAGAAATAGTCACAGGGCATTGCCCCATTCTTGGTATCATTCTGGTTGACTTTGCAATGATACTGTGGCTATTTAGTGCTAAGGATATGATTTGTGGATTTTTTTTTTTTTTGTTGTTGTTGGCAGATGCACATAAGTCATTGACTTTCCATCAATCATTTCACACCTGTCTTTAGGTGAAGCTATGTTTGTGCATGAATCACCTAAAGTGTATTATGCTGAAATACAGAGATGCCTGGAAACTAATAATCCATTTCTCTTTCCCTAATTTTGGAGACAAAATGCAGATTTGTACTCCATAAAATTATACATAAACTTATATAATATATATAATATATAAAAATTAATCTAGTTTAACTATGGATCAATGGATAAGAATATAAACTGACCACATTTTATGAAAATTTATCTATCTATCATCTATCTATCTATCTATCTATCTATCTATCTATCTATCTATCCATCCACTCATCCATCCATCCATCCATCCATCCATCCATCCATCCATCTATCATCTCCCTCTCTCCCTCTCTCCCCCCCTCTCTCTCTTATTAAAGTTCTTTTGTATTTAGGTGACTTTTTCCCTTTTGTTTCCTTAATGACTTGGTTCGTTCTTAACTAGTTCTCTAAAGGATATTTTCCTGACTGTTGTCCATACTGCTTATGTGCTTGCTTCAATTTTAGGTATGGCAACTTCAGGCTAGCTTCAGGCTTCCCTCCTTCCCTCTTTCATTTTCCGAGTCAAGCAAGTAATTCCATAAAGATTTTATTGCCTATCTAGGTCAGTGTTTCTCAGCAACATTAAAATGCATGAACTTCAATACCCAGAATTCCCCAATCCATCATGACAAGGTTAAAAAAAAAAGCTGATCTGTAGATTGTAGGGGTCTGATTGAGAAAGTACAAGCTTTGGCTCAATCCTAGATAAGACCAAGTGGCTGTGAGGTTTAGGTCCTCAGAGGTTTCTGGGTACAATTAATATCTATAAAGCCTTTCATTGCACATAATTCTGTGCAATGTCTGATTAGTTCTGTTTGTCCCATTAGTTTTGTTTGTTTCACCTGATCTGACAGGTTCTGGTCCCTTCTTTTGATCAATGCCACTGACTCACAAAGGTACCTTTGCCAATTCTGTGGAAGAATTTGTTTCCTAGATTCAGATGCCCCCAGTCTTATTGATCTAATATAAGGCTCTTAAAATTGGAGAAGACGTTGGGTTTAATATAGAAACCTTAGAAAGAAGAATATGCTTAGATTTAGTCAGTGGTGAAATTCAATTTTTTTTTACTACCGGTTCTGTGGGTGTGGCTTGGTAGGCATGGTGTGGCTTGATGGGCATGGCTTGGTGGGCATGGCAGGGGAAGGATACTGCAAAATCTCCATTCCCACCCCACTCTGGGGCCAGCCAGAGGTGGTATTTGCCAGTTCTCTGAACTACTCAAAATTTCCGCTACTGGTTCTCCAGAACCTGCTGAATTTCACCCCTGGATTTAGTGCAAACTGTGCCTCATGAGCCTATTGAGATGTGGCATACTTCTCTCAAATGACAAGGCATCAGATATTAATACCATTATGCAAATTTGAGTAGAAAATTAGCTTTGTTCTGTTCCAAGTATATGAAGTTGTGATGTATTGCAAATGTTCTGTAATGATTTATTTTCTCTCTGTCTTGAGCAGTATTAATATGAAAGGAAAAAATGAACTTATGTTCCCCAGCTTCAGAACATATATAGGTTTTGTAGTAATTTGAGAGAACATTGTAGGCACAATTGCCCCTGGTATCCGGGAGATTCATGGTTCTCCTATGGCACACCTCCTTTTATCTTTTTTCACATATTTCTGGTGTTGCAAATACCACCTTTTGAAATGGGGGAGGCAGAGAGCAGATTGTTCCCCCACCCCAGTGGTGGAATTCAAATTTTTTTTACTACTGGTTCTGTGGGTGTGGCTTGGTGGGCGTGATGTGGCTTGGTGGGCATGGCAGGGGAAGGATACTGCAAAATCTCCATTTCCACCCCACTCTGGGGTGGTGGGATTTGCCAGTTCTCCAAACTACTAAAAATTCCTGCTACCGGTTCTCCAGAAACTGTCAGAACCTCCTGAATTTCACCGCTGCCCCACCGACAGTGAGGTCAAAGCTCCTTGTCAGACCTCAGTAATGGAAAATCAGATTTTGAAAGAACTGTGGTTAAAAACCATGGTGTCACAGTAGCTACAATGCAGCATTGCAGGCTAATTCTGCCATCTGCCAGCAGTTCAATTTTCACCGGCTCAAGAGTGACTCAGCCTTCCATCCTTCTGAGGTCGATAAAATGAAGATTCAGATTGTTGGGGCAATATGCTGACTCTGAAAACCACTTAGAGAAGGCTGTAAGGCACTGTGCAGTGATATATAAGTCTAAGTACTATTGCTACCAGACCAGAAATCAGGAGACTGTGATAGTTATGAAAGCCTTAAGTATGAAAGTTGGCTGGGTGACATTGGGCCAGTGACTATTTCTCAAGCTTCTTGTTGTAAGAAAAATAGGAGGATCCAGAGTATGTTTGTTGATCTTCAAGTATTTATAAAAATAATAAAAGTAGGATTAAAAAAATGAAATAGAAAGAAATGCTTAAGAATGTTCAAAATGCAAATACTGGTCATCTATATAGAAATATTGTAAAGTAATTTATATTATCTTACCCTATTTCAGATGAATATTAGAGTTGTAAGTAAAGTATTATGCTCTCTATGCAATTTGGGAATATGTCTCATTAATCTCTATAACATTTATAAGGAAGACATACAATAGAATGTGTCATTACTAATATACAATGTTTCTTCAAACTAAGGTTTCTAAGTATTGAAATGCTTGGGGGGAAAATACTTTGAGATTTCTCTTTAAATATTCAGGGAAGATTCCAATAGTAGAATACAATCTTCTTCTTGTGCCATATTCGTCATCGGATGTTGGCGATCATGTAGGCCATCCTATTTTTGTCAACAGCTGCATGAAAAAGTGCTGCTGAGTTTTGTCCAAACCAGTCCCTTAGATTTTGAAGCCATGATGTTCTTCTTCTGCCTGGAGCTCATTTGCTTTCAGTCTTTCCCTGGAGGATTAAGTGAAGGATGCCGTAGTAGAATAGGAAAGAATTCTTTATCGGCCAAGTGTGATTGGACACACAAGGAATTTGTCTCCAATGCATAAGGTCTAAGTGTACATACAAAGTGATATGTCGTAGATCATAAACCATAAAATACAATAATAAATCATAAGATTCAAATAATAAGTGATAAATCATAAGATACTAATTGAAGAAGATAGTAGGAAAGATGAGGCGAGAAAGATGAAACGATGACATGGTTAATAGCAATAGAGTCTACTACATGGGTAAATATCTTTAGGCATAAGACAGTGGGAGTTAGGTGTTTAGCAGTGTGATTGGTACATATATATTTATGTGTGCATGTGTGTGTGTGATTAATTTGGACTGACTTTCAGTCTATGTTCTGCCCTACTTCCAAGTCAAATATTACTTTTTAAATCTGACATAATCTAAAACATATGTGACTCCATATGTTTCTGGTCTTCAATTTCCAGCAGCTCACAGCCTAAGGGTGATGAGACTATTAGTGAAGCAACATATGCATGATCTCTTCAAATTCTTCATGAAAGGTGGGAAATCCTGGGAGTGCAGATCAGAGATGTGACAAAACAGTTACCAGCTTTGTCAAGCCCACGGATGGACATCTGTTGCTACCTATCTTTTTTTTTTTAATCTGTAAGTGCTACATTATGATCTTTTTAAAAAAATTACATGTATACATTGGATTTGAAGCTCTAGAAATGAAAATGACAAATCTGGGAAATCAAATAGCATGATAATCTAGTCTTCCAGTTCAAGGAAGAGAATTAAAAGAATGATGTTATACACAATGTCAGCTACCTGTCAAAAATGTTAAACAGAAATCTTTTAAATTGAAGTATACAATGAGCCAGTGGTTTGGACGATAGCCTAACAGTTCAGCAATATCTTATTCAATTGTATTTAGTTATTTCTAATTTAAAGATAATGTTCAGAATCATACAACTACACTCAAATGAATACAATTCCAAGAGATTTTTGTCCAAATTCTACATTGTTTATACCTGGTATCAAGTAAATCTTTTCCCCAAATACTTTTGAATATTTCATTTTTTTTTCTACAGCTTCTCTCCCTCCCTCCCCCCCTCTCCTGCATTACTGTAGGTTTTATTTTATTTCTTTTTTTAGAATAAGAATATTTAAGAATATTACATTCTTAATCTCCACTCCAACCACTGATAAAATTGATTACATGTTTGATAATATACTGAATCTTCTTTCTGTTTCATTTTTAATGTCAGCCTGTCCATTTCTGCACACTCTAGTATCTTCTTAATTATTTCTTAATCTCATAGTGTTTCTTTACTTTTCCAGCATTGCACAAATACAACCCTCGCTGCTGTCAAAACATGCAATATTAAATGCATACTTTTCTTATCATGTTTACCTGATATTATACATAATAAAAATATTTTAGGTTTAAAATTTACATGCTGATTTTATTCAATTTCTATCAGGTTTAATTTATTCAGATTTCTGGGAGAAATAGAAATGTGACAAACAACTGGCTAGGAGCAGTTGTTGAGAAATAGGCAGCCCGAGAAGAGGAGACATCCAGACTGGCCTCAGATTCAAAAGATTTGATGGACATTCAACTTGGATCATGTCATTTTTTTTTTAAAATTTGATTTATATGCCGCCCTTCTCCGAAGACTCAGGGCGGCTTACAATGTGCTCAGCAATAGCCTTCATCCTTTTGTATATTTATACAAAGTCAGCTTATTGCCCCCACAACTGGGTCCTCATTTCACCTACCTTAGAAAGGATGGAAGGCTGAGTCAACCTTGAGCCTTGGCGAGATTCGAACCCTGCAGTAATTGCAGGCAGCTGGTCTTAATAACCAGCTTAATAACAGGGTGCCTTAAACCCTTGTACTACCAAGGCTCTTAAGCAGAGGAACTTTCTAGCATCAAAAATTATTTTTGTCTCAGGCTATCCAGCAAAGTTCATGACAGAGCTGAATGTGGGGAATTTGTAGTTCATAGTTCAGCTTCTTTGGCCAGTGTCCTATAGCAGTATAAGGAAATATGCATAAGGGGAACAAATGGTTTTCAAATATTAGACAATAGTGACATGCATTGGACATCACTCAAGAAAGGATCAAGGGGCACAAAGAGAGAGAGAGAAATAAATAGGCTTAATGTCCTTTTTCATCTCTTCACAAGGACAGCCATATATGTAATCAAAGCATTATAATTGCAAACACTTTGTATAATTACAGTCTCCCATTTTGAATTTTAAAAAATGCACAGTGAATAATAAACAAACATGGTGAACAGGTACAGACTTACTCAGAGTCACAAAGGTCAGATGGGAATGATTCAGAAACTTGACCCAGGTCTCTTGGGTCTATCAGCTAAATCTTCCTTCAGAACAACCAAGATTTCTGAGTAAACATCAATGTCAGCCTCCAGGCATCTATCTGTCTTCTGTTCCCCCTTTTCCAAAGAAACAAAGTGAAGGAAGCCAATTAGAAATTAAATGGCCCTTGCAGCTTGTCTTGAAGGTCAGTAAATTCTACCGACATCCACAGTTGAAGGAAGTTCCTAACTGGAAGGCTTTTATAAAAAGGAAAGCACCATTTTAAATTTTGTATTGACTCTTCCTTGAATAAAAGAAACAAAGGTCTATACATTTCTCAAAAGTATTTTTTTTAAAATCACAGTTAAGAGCACAATGTAAGATCTTCAACTCACAATTTATTTATCTCTACATCTATAAGATCATCCTTATATCAAATCAAGCATGCTTTGAAAAGGTCAAAGGGACATTCTCTCTCTCTCTCTCTCTCTCTCTCTCTCTCTCTCTCTCTCTCTCTCTCTCTCTCTTTCTCTCTCCCCCCTCCTCCTCTCTCCCTCTCCCCTCCCTCTTTGGAGACAGAGTTATTTGTAAACAAAATCTATCCAGTTTTCTGAGCCTAGATTCATACTGGTTATAGTTGCAAATTATACAGTTTAGTTCCAGCTATATCTTATAACTCCACATTTGTATACTTACACTTTCTTGCCTACTCTTTTCTTAGATTACCAATACACGTCCAAAATTATATTTCTATGTTTCAAGGTACTTTTCATTGCAGCTCACTCTCATTTACCATAACAACAAAGATCCAAACAGTCAAAACAGTATTTCAAAACAGTATTTCAATGGTCATGTACAGCTGTGAAATCTGGACTACAGAAAAAAAGCATAAGAGAAAGAGAAGGTTTCAAACTATGTAGACAGTTACTAAGAATACCACAGACTCAATATACCCTAAACTGCTGTCATGTGGTGATGATTAGCAAGTGGAAACTCATAATTTGGGTATGTTTTGTGAACAGATGATTGACTAGAAAGGTTGACAAGGTTTTGAGAGAAGAAGATAAATAGTTGGATGGAATGTTCATGGAATGTTCTTGAAAGATCTATGAATTATAGCTGGAAACATGTCAGTGTTATCAATGTCATCATGCAGTTATCAAGACAGTATATTATCCCCATTTGTTTCCCTTCAAAAGTAGGAAACTACTCATTAGGTCCTGGTGGCAAAGGTTTCATATCTCATATAGCAAAAGCAATAGCACTTAAATTTATATACCGCTTCATAGTGCTTTTACAGCCCTCTCTAAGCAGTTTACAGAGTCAGCCTATTGCCCTCAACAATCTACCTACCTCGGAAGGATGGTAGGCTGAGTCAACCTTGAGCCTGGTGAGATTTGAGCTGCTGAACTGCAGCTAGCAGTCAGCTGAAGTAGCCTGCGGTACTCCACTCTAACCACTTTATAACCATATATAAACCTTCATCTGAGTAATAGGGTTGCTTTTATGTTTCCTTCAGTAACAGAACACTTAGCTAAAGGAATATTAAAACAGAACTTGTTCCTGATCCTTGCAAGGTTGCCATCCTCATAAGGAACTGACCAAGGTACTGATCTCTCTCAATGGCTGCCTTATTTCTGCTCTGTTGATAATTCTTGTTGGACTTCAAGAAATGCCTGATGCCTTGAGACCAGAAGAATTAATACTTGTCCTGAGTAACAATTCACAGGACAGTGAAATCACAAATAAGTTATTGGCTAACATTGGAGCAACATCAAAAACCAGCATTTAGTTTTTAAGCAATCTTGTTTAGAATATGTCATGGGTGCTATCTTTTTATAGTTACCATATTGCTTCTGATATGTGGTACTTTGATTTCTTATTTGTTTATTTTCTGAAGTAGAGTGGTGATTCATTCCAAGATCAGATTAAAACTGATTTCAGTTCCTTGTCTTGGTATATTTATAATTAATTATAAACTTTATAATTAATGAATACTGTTTGGAAAACTCAAAAATCCATCCTATCATTGCCTATCTTTAAAATAAATATATAACTATTTTTGTTTGTTTGTTTTTCCCAAATGATCACTCTTGAGTTACTCACAAGGTGCCATCTTATATTTGAATCAATCTTTTGAATCCTGTTGAAATCCAGAATATGGAGGGAAGATGGGTCCAGATTATCATGAAAGCAAAAGCTGGAGCACTTTCACTTATACAATTGGTCAGTTATACAATGACCAATTAATATAGAGAAATATTTGATTGATGCAGCTCTGTGCTATTACAATAAACTAAGATATGCCCGATATAAGAAATGCCTGAACAGTTTTAGGGCGTGTCAAATTTTTCAACTTTCAATTTCCAAATATTGGGGTGCTCAAATATTGTGATATTCCTTGGGGATTGTAAAGATACCATATTTTTCAGAGTATAAGATGCTCCAGAGTATAAGATGCACCTTATTTTGGGGGGACAAAAATAAGAAAAAAAATTCTGCTTGAGTGGCTCTCTGTTTGAGAAGCTGTGTTTGCAGCCTCCAGAAGCTCCAAAAACTCCATTTGCAAAGGAGCTTCTCTTTGCAAAGGCAGCCTCTCAAACGGACCTGTTGGAGGCTGTTTGAGAGACTGCATTTGCAGCCTCCAAAAGGTTGTGGGCTGGCTGGTGAGAGGGGCTACATTCGGTATAAAACACACCCAAATTTTCACCCTCTTTTAGGGGAGGGGGGAAATGCGTCTTATACTCTGAAAAAATACGGTATTTTGCTGTCTTTAACATAATTTAGATGTGCTTGGTAAGCAACATAAATATCATAACTTTTTAACATTTTGCTTGTTTCATAAACCTAGCTGCTCATTTCAGCCTCCAAAATCTTATTAATCTAGGCTGCAATTCTGCCTACCCTAACTTCATTCTTCTTTAGGAACCACTCTGCTAGGAACCACTCAGGTATTCTTAGCATTTCCTCCTTGGTTGTCACTTCCATTTTTCTTTCCTGGCACTCTATTCATTGAAACCTCTTTCATTCCTTTCCTTTTCCCAAGTATGTTCCTGAACTGGAGCTGTATGTACAGGAATTGATGGGTAGTGAATCAATGAGTTGGTACTCAGCAGGGGAGTATCAAAGGCCAGATTATTCAGAGGCTCTTACAAAATTGAATCTTGATCAGTCCAGCTGGAGATGTTATGGTTGTGACATTAATGTGTAAAGGCAGAAAGTGTGTGTGTGTGTGGGGGGGTGAAAATATAAGGATGTTCAAGTACTTTGACTTTCTACTAGAATAAAATTAATATATTTTTCTTAGAGTATAAATATAAACAGAATAAGAAGAGACATGGAAAATTATTACTAGATTATTGATTTGTAGGCACTTATATTGGTATTATTTGATCTCAGTATAACACCTTTATTATTATTTATAACCTTTCCGTACACAGGATTCTTAGGAAAGCCTTTACTTTTGATTTTCTATAGATACCTACTTTTTTTTGTTATTATCATTAAACCTTGTGCCTGAAAGGTGCTAAGTAGAAATCATAGAATAAGGAAAAAAAATATAAATCTATTTTTGTAAGATGCCTATAAACCACTATGTTTTTTTTAAAGCATTGATGTTTTGAACTAAGTGCATTTTCATAATACCTTGGCAGCAGTTTTTGGATTTCATTTCCATTTTTAATATAACAGGAAGGGGAAATTTTTAAATATAGTATGGGATTTTTTGCTGTTGTTCTGCTTTATGGATATATGTCTATCAAAGTGAACGAGGGTCTGAGCATGAAAAAGCATACTATTGCTTTTTATTACATAATTATTCTTATTATATAATGGTTTAAGCTAAATGCCCAATCCCTTACGGAATGTAATAATAATCTACATTGCATGTGGAAGAACCATTCTATTGTGATTTCCCACTGAGATTTTTTAAAAAGACACTTAGTCTAGCACTTTAGTAGAAAAATGAAAAGGTTTATTTTCATTTTTTTCCTCAGTTCTTTTTTATCCCTGAGACAAATGCTATTATTAGAGTAAGCCAGTAGAGATTTCCATACCATTCCTCAACTTAAATCTCTACACACTTATATTTCTTAACACAGTCACCTCAATTGTGAATCTACTCTGAAGCGAAAAGTGTTGGTCTCCAGGGATTGCAATTCTTGCAACTGTCAAGAAGTTTTAAATGTTTTTGAAGAGAAGGCAAATGCTCAGGTTTAGATGAAAGATGCATGTTTGATACACACACATTTCTCCAGAAGATATTTAAGAAATGCGTATATTAATAATAGATATTATCAGTATATCCCACTAAAGTAGTTTGAGTCAGTGTTGTAAGAATGATGCTTGTAGTTTTATTATTATTTATTTTATTTATTTATTGGTTCAATTTATATGGCGCTCTTTTCCGGAGACTCAGGGCAGCTTACAATGCATTAAGCAATAGCCTTCATACTTTTGTATATATAGTACCTGCTTAGTAGGACTTCCTGCCCCCCAAAAGCAGTGTTCTTTTTTATACAAAGTTAGCTTATTGCCCCCACAAACTGGGTCCTCATTTTACCTACCTCGAAAGGATGGAAGGCTGAGTCAACCTTGAGCCTGGTGAGATTTGAACTTGCAGTAATTGCAGGCAGCTGGTGTTACTTAACAGTGCTTTAGTATGCTGTGCTACCAAGGCACTATTAGAGTGTTTGTGGGATGCCCTAATAAACCATCATTTTTAGTCTTGTGGAAATGTGGTTCCATGTCTGCTCCAGAGAGAAGGGGGAAAATTAATGTTAGAAGACAGCTACTTGGAATACTGCATCCAATTTTGATCACCACGATGTAAAAAAGATGTTGAAACTCTAGAAAGAGTGCAGAGAAGAGCAACAAAGGGGCCTGGAGGCTAAAACATATAAAGAACGGTTGCTGGAACTGGGTATGTCTGATGAAAAGAAGGATTAGGAGTGACATGATAGCAGTGTTCCAATATCTCAGGTGCTGCCACAAAGAAGAGAGAGTCACGCTATTCTCCAAAGCACCTGAGGGCAAGACAAGAAGCAATGGATGGAAACTAATCAAGGAGAAAAGCAACTTAGAACTAAGGAGAAATTTCCTGACAGTTAGAACAATTAATCAGTGGAACAACTTGCCTGCAGAAGTAGTAAATGCTCCAACACTGGAAGTTTTTAAGAAGATATTGGATAACCATTTTTCTGAAATAGTATAGGGTTTCCTGTCTAAGCAGGGGGTTGGACTAGAAGACCTCCAAGGTCCTTTCCAACTATTCTATGCTATGCTATGCTATGCTATGCTATGCTATGCTATGCTATGCTATGCTATGCTATGCTATGCTATGCTATGCTATTCTACACTATTATTAGTAATGGTCACCCTGGATCATCACTATACAGTTTTCACTTTATACATACACATATTTGCATAAAAATTGTTTTTCAACTTCAGAATGGACAAAACAAGTGTCTGTATGTTGGTGCTATGTTGTCTGACTATTTCTGTTACTTCATAATGCAAAAGCAATAATGCTTTATGGGATTCAAAGTAGAGATACAGTATGTTACACCAATACATTGCCATCTCCATAGGAAATCCCTTTTCCATTCTGGATGCATGTTTTGGTCTTTCGAGTCCATCTTAGCATACGATCAGCCTGAAAGATCATTTTCACATGCCAAGGTCTTAAGATATAATTGTGAGATTCATCTTTATATTGTATTTGTGCTGAAAGTTCGCAACAATTGAAGTATGTTTCGTATGAATAGTAGCACCCTAATTTTTCCTATTCCCTTTTCTTTCTTTGGCTAGTGAGAACTCCAAGAGAAGTTAACCTTAGCAAGAAAGGCCAAAGAAGAAAAGAACAGCAGTCCAGAAAGAAGAAAACAGGACCTTGGACAGTTCCAAGTGCATCCTGTTGGCTCTGTGTGTGTTGGGGGAGGGTTCCCTCTATTGACTAATAGGACTCTGCAAAGCTTTGGCTGGGTGCACTTCAGCAATTCTTTAGGGAAGAGGTCTTCAAACTTGGCAGCTTTAAGGCTTGTGGACTTCAACTCCCAGAATTCTCCAGCCAGCTATTCTGGAAGTTGAAGTCCACAAGTCTTAAAGCTGCCAAGTTTGAAGACCTCTGCTTTAGGGGAAGCATTTCTTCAAAGCCTCTTTACAGAGCTAGCACTTCTCAGGAGCAAAATCAGGCTGCCACATTGCTTAATTTTGCTTTGCTCAAACAGCATCCTCTAGAAATTGGCCCTTCCAGCAACCTGAACTGAAGGAGAACATCAAGGTTAATACAAATCAGCTCAACAATGTGAACAATGTCATTACAAATTTGATTGAACATGAATAGTGTTCTCTGTGTAGCTTAAGCAACCTATAGAGAGCTGGAGGTAAAATAGGACTTTCAAACAGTTCTATTAAAGAAAAGCAGAAGACTTAATACTGAAAGCATTCTGAAGACAATCAAAATCACTTATAGATCACCAGGATCTATACCGCCTTGAATTTCACCCACATTAGAAGGACTATGAAAGTCTCAGTTTTCTGTGAGACTGAAGACTTCAAGGGCTATGCTTGGGGTCTATCATGTGGCTTTAGGGATGATGTCAAGCTTCTCAGAGGAATCTTCTATTATATGCTTCATTGTTTAAAGGCCTAACAATTTCAGTATCAAGTGGAAACAATTTTTGGAACATTTATCTAGTTTTTTAAAATCAGATTTCAATCCTTGTTTTTTTCTTTGTCCATTGATAAAAAGGGAACAAGTTTGCAGAAACTTACAGAGGGTAGTTTAAAAGGCCTTACAAGATCTAACAATGGAGCTGGTAAGAAAGATTGAAAGAGAAAATAACAAAGAAATTTAGAATCTTTTTTTTTTTTTTTGCAGTTGCAATTTCTAGTCCTTAGGATCACATGTGCCTCTCCCTAAATTCTACTTTTGTGACTCTTAATCAACTATCTAGACTGTGTGGGCTTTCCTGAAGATGCTGTAGTAAAAAAAAATATCTACCGTATTTTCCGGCGTATAAGACGACTGGGCGTATAAGACGACCCCCAACTTTTCCTGTTAAAATATAGGGTTTGGGCTATACTCGCCATATAAGACTACTCCTCTTCCAACACACACCAAATAAAAATTAAAAAACATCAACTGCCTCAACACAATGTAAAAGCAGCTGTGCTAGACCCAAAATGGCCCCTGCAACAAGCAGGAACCTCACACAGCCACAAAAAGCCCCAAAAAATCAACCTTCACACTTTACACACACAAAATTCCACATACAGCTTTGTGAGATTTTGTGTGTTTGTGTAGTTAGAGTGAAACACTACAGAGACACATCACATCTCAGAAAGCTGCACAAATATTATTTTATTTTTATTTTTATATGAAAACTAAATTTAAAACTTCCTAAACTTTAAATGGCTAGGTCTAAAAAAGAACAACTAAAAAAACCCCAATTAACTATTTTTTTAAAGCTCCCAAAGGGGAAAAAAACTTACCCAATAGAACAGGGGTCTCCAACCTTGGCAACTTTAAGACTTGTAGACTTCAACTCCCAGAATTCCTCAGCCAGCTTTGTTTTTACTGGCTGAGGAATTCTGGGAGTTGAAGTCCACAACTCCTGCCCTCATGATTGCAGGCAGAGAGTGGCTTGCTGATGGAATGGATTCAGGCAAGCGAAGCAAGGCAAGCGTTGCGATTACCAGCTAAGGTAAGCAAGCTGGAGGGGGGAAAACTTTTTTCTTTTTACAGGACTCTGGGCTCTGGCGATCCCAGCTGAGTTGCCTGATTAGCAGGCAACGCAGCTGGGATCGTCAGAGCTTGGATCGATGGCTCTGGCGATCCCAGCTGCGATGCCCGATTGGCAGGCAACTCAGCTGGGATCGTCAGAGCTTGCAGAGTCATGTAAAAGGAAAAAAGTTTTTTCCTTTAACATGGCTCTGGCATCCCAGCTGAGTTGCCTGATTAGCAGGCAACGCAGCTGGGATCGTCAGAGCTTGGATCGATGGCTCTGGCGATCCCAGCTGCGATGCCCGATTGGCAGGCAACTCAGCTGGGATCGTCAGAGCTTGCAGAGTCATGTAAAAGGAAAAAAGTTTTTTCCTTTAACATGGCTCTGGCATCCCAGCTGAGTTGCCTGATTAGCAGGCAAAGCTGGGATCATCAGAGCTTCGATCGCCAGAGCCATTTAAGGCTCGTTAGAGTCTTTTGGGCTGGTCTGCCTGGTTACAGGAGAACGACACCCGGCGTATAAGACGACCCCCGACTTTTGAGATGATTTTCATGTGTTAAAAAGTCGTCTTATACGCCGGAAAATACGGTATTTCATTTCTGCCTCTAACTAAAAGCTGAAGTCATTTATTCAAGGCAATGAATTTACTACTTTCAAAAATCTGAGCAACGTTAATGGTATTAAAACAGAAAACATAATTTGAAAATAGTGAAATGTTTTTCCTTGCTAAATTGTTGGCACCCTGGTTAGAATATAGTATTGCAGGCTAGCTCTACCCACACACCAAGAGTTCAATCTGGTTCACTTGAACACCATCGGCGTTGACAAAATCACCATCAGTCAATTGCAGAAGGCAGCTTTGCTCAGAACAGCTTACATCCTGTGATGATACTTTTAAACACCATCTTTTAAAGAACAGCTGCCTATTCTTGGTCCTTGGGAAGGACTTGACAGGTGGATAAAACTGCCAAAATCATTCCTAACATCTGGCTGACTGTGTAATGAACTGTAATAATAATAATAATAATCCTGATAATCTCTTCTAGATCTCTGAGTTTGGTTGTTTGCTTGCAGATGTTTTATTACCTGACTAGGTTACATCATCAGTGTGTTTGAATGTGGGTTCCCCTCCTTGATTATATATTATAAATAAAGTTTTGGTGGGTATATGGCACTAATATAATCCTGATTTCAGGGACTTTTAATCATCTCCAAATTCTCTCTGAGGCATTCATTCTTTCTGTGAAACAGAAGAAACTCTAATGAAGGGTGAAGCTAGAACTTTTGGAAGCTAGAGCCAGTTTGGTCTAGTGGTTAAAAGCACCAGGCTACAAACTAGGAGATTGCAAGTTCTGGTCCTGTTTTACCATGAAAGCTGTCTGAATGAATTTGGGCCAGTCACTCTCTCTCTCTCAGCCCATTCTGCTTCATAGGGTTCTTCTGGGGAAAATAGGGGGAGGAAGGAGTATTTAGGTATATTTGTCCTCCTGAGTTATTTATAAAAATAATAAAGGTGGGTTGTAAATAAATAAATAAATAAATCTGATGCAGAGGAGAAGGCCCACCATGAAAGCCTCCAAAGAATTAGTCCCACCTTTTTCCAGGTCTCTTGCCTCTCCCCCTTAAATGTGAATTATTCTATTTGAAATGCAGTGTTTCCACGATCCTTGAAGAATGAATCCATTTTTGGAGAACCGTTTCTCTGTAGAACAATTAGTGCATCTGTAAGACGACAACAATTGTATTCATTTCCTCACTGACTATTGCACTTTTGGGTTAGTCATCTTTCTCTAACCAGATGACAACCAAACCAAAATGTAGCACAAACATTTTCTCCCCTTGATGGTCATAGAAAGAACATAATTGATCCATATTTGTGGGGGGGGGTAGGTGGGTTGTATGTTGCAAAACACCAGTTGTGAAAGATGTCACTTCCATCTCTAGAATGCAGGTTTTCTAGCAAGCACTTTGAAAAGAAAAGAAAAATAAATAAATAAAGTGTTGCTTATCTAGCAAGGCATTGTCAAATAACACATAATTTCCCCCTCCTCCTCAGCAGCCACAAAGATATTTTGCTCATGAAGCATTTGAATGACAATGGCACCTAAGTCAAGGCTAGGCATGAAAGCTGAGTGACTGTATCCCTGAACAAGTCACACAAACTGTAATTTTGTCACAAAGTCGGAGGCATTTCCTATAATCAGACAACAATCCAGGATTTCATTACAGGAAAAAGAGAGAGAGAGAGAGAGAGAGAGAGAAACAGAAAGAGAAAGGGAGAAATGCACTGATGCAGTGGACACGGATTAAATCCCCCATGTTAGACTGAGAATTGGATGGGAATTTTCTCTCTTCTCTCTGCTTTTGCCCCGTTACACTCCACACACAAAACAAACCCAGTGAATGAGGTGCTTGGAGCTTCATCTGAATAGAGCTGTTTAGCAATTTGTTTGTCCTGCTCTCTGTCCCCCACCCCCACCCCTTTTCTTTTTTCATTAAAAATACGTGGTTAACAGTGGCCAAGCTGATTTGCATGCGTGTGTTCCTGATTTGTTCGCCACTCGGCCTCCCATCTTCCACATCTTAATCACATCTAGGCATCCGCCCCATTACATTACCAGAAGGGAAGTGATGGACGTCCCTTGACTTTCTCCATGACCCCCTGATAATCCTGTTTCACAGACAGGCTCCCCGCTGGAGGGAACACAAAAGCTTCCAGTGTAGTTCTTTACTTCCAGTCGATATTCTGACAGACTTGATCTAGCAAATTAGTGTGCTGTGGTAGGGGCTCGACAAAAAGACCCCTTTTGACACACTCTGAATCAATACAAAGGCCAAGAGAGAGAGCCATTTCACCACAGTTCTGTTATTTTTTTCCCCTTTCGGTGACCCTGTCTTTCCTTAAGGGGGGAGGGGGGGAAGCTTGTGTGACCTTGTCAGATTTTTTAAAAATGTAATGTTAGAAAAGTCAACGTTGCTGAAGCACAAAAAAAAGGGGGGGGAGGTGAGAAGAAGAGGAGGGTAATTCTAAAAGGCTGAAATTCAAGGGAACAGATGAAATGGTCTTTTTTTAAAAAAAAAATGTTGTTTTTCTTCATTACCCTCATCATGATTATGTCATTCTTATTCATCATCAATCAATGTTCACATTTCTGAAATAGCCTCATGCTTCAAATGCTGATGTACCCACATCATACCAAACCAGGGATGCAGGATTTGGAGCAACCCTCCATCGCTTCAAACGATGCACAGTTTTCAAGCAGAGTGTCCTATTGCACTATTTTACAGCATGTCTTCTGCATGGGTCCCAAGACAGCAAGTGCAAAGAAGCTTCCCACTTCCCCACCCACTTCTCTGTATGCCAGTCCACTTTCTTTTCAATGCTTCTCTTGCTGAGCCAGGAATGCTCTTGCAAAAATCAGGCTACAGTTCAGGAGAGTAAATAGGAGAAATGTGATAAATGTGAGATGAGGAGAACCCCTAAGTATTTGTTATATGGAGACAATGCTTGGGCTTTCAACTTTTTTCCACCATTCACAGAACAGCACTTGTTCTGGCATTTGTAGATTTCTGAATATTGCAAACTTTTCTTAGAGAAAGAATTCTATAATCATCGTCGTCATTGTCATCGTCATCATCATCACCATCACCACCACCACCATTATATTTTGTCTGTCTTTCTGTCTCTCTCTGTCTTTCTTTTTTTCTTTCTGTCTGTCTGTCTTTGTCTGTCTGTCTCTCTGTCTGTTTCTCTGTTTCTCTGTCTCTCTGTGTCTGTCTCTCTCTGTTTCTGTCTGTCTTTCTGTTGTCTCTCTCTCTGTCTCTCTCTCTCTATGTCTGTCTGTCTTTCTCTGTCTCTCTCTCTGTCTGTCTGTCTCTGTCTCTGTTTCTCTCTCCGTCTGTCTGTCTCTGTCTGTCTCTGTCTCTGTCTGTCTCTTTGTCTGTCTGTCTGTCTGTCTGTCTCTCTCTCTCTCTCTCTCTCTCTCTCTCTCTCACACACACACACACACACTGTCTCTGTCTCTCTGTGTCTCCCTCCCCTATGCATTTTAAAGGACTTGCCCAGAGCACCATCCTGTTCTTGTTAAGGCACTACCTTTTTTGTTTTCTTTACTTTGGCACAAATTTCTTCTTGCACAAACAGAAGGATTTTTATATTGAGTGGAGGAAATGAATAACTAATTTTCAATAATACTTTCATTCTTCCATTTCCTCAGATGCACCATATAGTTTCTCGCAGGAGTTTCTTTGCAAAGGATTTTGTATTCCCCCACCCCCCGGTCAGGTGGCATAAAAGGGTATCACGAACAGGTGGCAGATAGGGTTTTTTTTTTCCTCACAAGGAGAATTCTACCTGGATTAGTTGGAGCCAGCTGAGATAGGTAGCTTTACCTTATTCACTATTATAGCTCATTCTCATTTATACCTCATCAGTAGAATTGGTCATGTGTTGTTAAGGAGTTATTTTGTTCCTGAAATAGTTTTTCTTAAACTACTAATATACTGGTTGTAGCTAATGCTGCTTCTCTGTAAGGTGCAATGCATCCCATACATGCAAGTGTGAATTTACGGTTGTGTGCTCTTTCATTGTCAGCTATACAAAAGAGCCCAATTTTTTCCCCTCAGGCATCTGGGTGTTAGACAGCATGCCAGGTGTCCTACCCCCAAAACTAGGTGGAGTCAAGATAAATAAATAGGTGGAGCCAGAAAAACATAATTAAATTAAATTAAATTTGTATGTAATGAGAGTTAAGGAAGGAAGGAAGCAAACAATTTCTAAGAATGTTGCCAATAAAATAATAATAATGGAGGGACATGTCCAGGCAATTGCCTAAAGTCAAGACTGACTTGAAGACACAAAGGGAATTGGGGGAAAAATGAACTCAGCTAATATTACTTCATAGATCATTTCTTTCTTTTCTCTCTTGCATTCAACATGAAATGGAAAGGATTTGGAGGTCACATGTTTTACAAACTCGGACGCTGAGGGGAAAGATCCACATGACTCTTAATTCATGCAGTTGTGATAAAAATGCATTGCATCAATAATAAAAAGATAACTAAGATAAATTACTTTTAAGCTGCACTTTACCAATAGAAATTATGTCATCTATTTTTGAAATTTGACAAAAAGATTAAAATCCTGTAGGTATAATGGCTTCTTTCATAATCACAAACCTTTTGAAACAGCCCATTCTTTTAGCAGCCTTCTCTTTGCATTTTAAGAACTCCTAGCACTAAAAACTCCCCCCTAAGTCAATATCATATGAGACATTCCTAACACTTGAAAGCACTTTTCTTTTTGTGCAAAAAAAAAAAGCTCTTCCAAAAATACAGGTGGACAAATTGCCTTTCATATTTGCCATACAGTATGTACATTTAACCTCTGCCGCACTTCACCATTTTTCAATATATATACCTTGTTCTCTCAAACAGAACAACCCATAGCCACAAGGGATATGACATATTGCATAAGAAATCCAGACCACTTCAGACAATTCATCTTGAGAACACAGAAGGAAAATTATATCAGCTCTTCCAGCCATAGCTGTCAAAAGAATTTTTTCCCCCGCTGTGGTCATTGTTTCAATTCAACCTGAAGGAATACTAGAGTATATGCTCAACTTATTTGTGTGGTCATGACTCCATTAAATTAATGGAATTTAGCCAACCTACATAGAAGAAACCTAGTCTATAAATATGGAACTTGATATTCTTGAAAAATATTCTTGGATGGTAACAGTCTGCTTTTGTAACTATATTAGCCCCGCTTGTGTGATTCTTTCTGAAGTTCACAATCACAATATAATTGGTCACACTGTACCAATTTTAGGTCATTACAAAAAGGGCAATTGCTACTGAAGTTTTGCAAGGTTTTTCTGGGAACTATGGATCTTCAAAAGCTTTCTGTTTCTTGAATTCTCTAAGGAACATGACCAGGGGTGGGTTCTATTTACCTTTACTACCAGTTCACAACAGGACTGCGCACACACTCTTCTGTGCATGTGCAGAAGCTTCTGCACATGTGCAGAAGCATTCTGATGATGTTGGGGTTGGTGGGCAGAGCATCCTGCCAGTTTTACTACCAGTTCTATAGAACCAGTGCGAACCGGGGGCAACCCACCACTGAACATGACTACTGTTTAGCTAAGCCTAGGAAAGTTGAGTTCATCTGAGTCCATAAACTACATTTCCCTAGTGTATCTAGAGGGTTAAAAACTCACCATCACTATATTGGAATAATGATTTTGAAAATAAAATATGGACATCTCATTCCTGCTATAGAGGGAAGTTGAAGAAACAGATGGATAAATAAACAGATGTTCATCTGCATAAATAGATTTTATTTCTACGCTGCCTTTCCTCTAAAAACTCAACAACATGCACATGAAAGTCTTTACATTGTATTCGCATAACTTTAGATCTATGAGATAAATTGGACTGAGTGATGGTAACCAGACCAAGTCATCAGTGGCTTATGGTGAAGTGAGGACTTGAACCAGACACTTTGACCATCACACAGACTTCATCATGTATCATTTGAAAGGGCATTTCTAGCAGCTTACTTCTCAAGGGTGCTTTTCTACTTCTAAAGTGTCTATAAAACCATTGCTGGTATGGAATGAAATAATTCACAAATATATACAGAGAAAAACATTCTCTTAGATAAATATATGAGGGCCACTGATCCACGCCACTCATACTGGAAATGATATGCTAGCCATTAAATGAATACTAATCATTTAATGAATACTAATACAAAAAAGTTATAAATGCAAAGCTTCCCACCCTACTCTTTGTTGAGAAAATCAATTGTTTCAAAATAATCACAATGTCTGATTTCATAGGTTGCCTTAAAAAATTGCTGTGGTATGATCAAATGACTTCAACTGTGAAGAACAATTATATTCCTGACAAATCAGTTGAAAATTACTCTCCTATTATGTGCTAATTGCTATGAAATACAGTCTTGCTCTTCTTCACATGACTTCTCTATTGAAATGTAACATTTTCCATGATAGAATAGTCCAAATTAACAATTGTTCCCACACTTATGGAATGTCCTTCATAAGGAAGTCCATTTCTTGTTTTATTACACACACACACAAACACACACATACACACGAGATTTCTCCCTGCCGTTCTCTCTAGTTTCTCAGAGGAATATCTATGATTCTAACTCAGCATTCCTTTTTATTTTATTTTCTCTTGGACTGGAGGCCCAGTTCTAAAAGGGTACTGGGCTATAGCCAGCCATCAAGCTGATTATTCTTAGCAAATAAGATTGGAGATAAGAAAGCACTAAATTAAACTAGTCTTATGGAAGGAGTATAGCGATTTCAATATTTACTTTTGAATATATATGCACAAACATCTTGCTAATATGTAGTATTCAACTGTTTTCAACTAAAGAGAGAGATTGCTATCTGACATACAAAAGCTTCAGATTTCTTGGGATAAATTTAACTGCGAGTCACATGCTGAAGTAAGAATTCTGGAACATCATGAAAGAACAATGGTTATAGTAACCATAGTACTGTGTTTTCCAGAGATAAATACACTCTTCTGTGTCAGTCAGGCTGGATAAGATATAAATATTTTAAAGAAGGGATGGGGAAAGGACATGGCTTACCATCATTGCTCTGCCTCAGGCAGCAAAATTGCTTGTGTCTGCTCTGTTTTTCCAAGAATTTTGAGTTCCCTGAAAAAACCCAGCTATAATCCTTATAAATAATTCTGGAATGACACTATACTATACATTTCTTTTTTCGCAAGAGGATGCTCATAATTTTCCACCATGTATCTCAGGGTGTCTGTATGGGGAATTCATCCCATTGGATTGACTCTGTAAAAGGCAGTTAGGCTATCTGAACAATTATTCCAACCAGTTTATAACTGAAGCAAGAAAGCTGGACAAACTCCTATCATATTAGAGCCAAGCCTACCTTTGTGGGAATAGGTATCAGTTTTTCAAATGGTCACTTCTTCATAAACTGTAGCAGAAATTTGTGTTCATTTTTTAAAAACACTGTTTGCAGAAATTGGGCCAATTTCTTCTACTCTGATTATTTAGAGGATATCTTAGCTTTGCTTGCCAGAAGCAAATACCCATCCATCCCTCTGACGAAAATGATGAAACAAATAATGTTAGTTCAGGGTTTATTGTCCACCAGGGGGACCCAGTAGATAGGCTTCCTGTATGCTTTAAGGTTGGGGGAAGAAGGAATTGTATCAGGTAGGATTGGTTATCTGAGAGCTACCAATTCTTTGCTGCCAAAATCTTTGTTGTTGAGCCATTCAATTGTTTCCAACTCAGTGCGACCCAATGGATATTGTTTTGCCAACATTGCCTATCAGCATCAACTTCTTTGAATTCTTGCGAACTCATGCTTGTGTCTACATTTTTTTTAGTTTAGTTTACTTTATTGTCATTGCACCTCGTACAATGGAATTAAATGCCATCTTCAGTGTACATTATAACTACAAAAATAAAACACAAACACACGTATTTCACATTCTGTCTATACAATCAGTTCCCATGTGACTGAGATAAACTTCAAAACAATAATAACATCTGAAAATTTGAAATATCAAATCTGAGTTGATATGTAATTGCTTCTTACCAAAATAGAACAATGCATTTAAATAAAGCATTAATTTCACTGCATCTCCAACAACACAAATCCAGTGAGGTCATTTTTAAAAGATGGTTTCCCGTTGGAAAAAGTGTAATCTGAAAGAATATTTTATCTAAGTTAATATTCATATCAAGGGTGTGCTGTTGCTCCCTATCTTCTTAATTTAGCTTTAAGAAATTCAGGAAAGATTTGTTAGGGGAAGCAGAGTTTACAGTTCTACAATATACAGATGATAATTCATGCATCACAGCTAGAGCAGAAATGTCTATTCCTAATCTCATGTCATTAATACTTGAATTTGGTATCCTATCAGATATTCTATTAAATAAAATGAATTAGATGTCAGCTTTGGAAGCCATATTAGGCTGGAAGCTTCCACGCTGCCACCTTTTTGTGTGTGGGAAAGTAGGAGGGGGGATTTAGTAGAAGGGTTGTTTGTAGACATAATAGCATTCTTCCTGTCGGTCAAGGTCAGGGCAATCCTGCATCTGGAGAAGGAGTGGTCGGAGTGAGGTCTCGAGATGGGACGGCGGTTGATTGGAGCATGTGATCGACTGAGGACTGAGGGGATGGTTTTGGCGGTTTTGATTTACTGAGGGAAAACCTGGACCTCTCAGATTTTGGTTTTCTCAGATGTGCCAGGTTACATATTCTAGTAAATAGAACTTTGAAAAATGCTTGCTTCAGAGTCTTTACTTGGTGTTGGGGGTTTTCTGGAACGTTGAGATTAGATTTAATATTAGCGGTTAGAGCCATAGTGTTTAAAATGGTAGTTCTGGCTGCACAGTCAAATCCCCACACCTTTTCCACAAGTGTCAACCAAGATGAAAGAAACTTTTAGAGAGGACATCCAACAGAATACAATTCTGTAACAGTCATTTAAATCCAGAAATCTTTTCTCTAAACCAGGGGTGTCAAACTCGATTTCATTGAGGGCCAAATTATGGTTGTTTGACTTCGGAGGGCTGGGGTGAGTGGGCGTGGGAGAGGTGTATGTGGCTGAGAGTGGGCATGGCCATGAGGGTGGGGGTGGCATGGGACTTGTTTCAGGGGGACCTGGCATGGCCTAGTGCTAAGGCGGGACTTCCCACTCTCATTACAATATCCTTCTTTCCTCCCTCAATCCATCCCTCCCTCCCTCCCTCCCTCCCTCAATCCATCCCTCCCTCCCTTTTCTTCTTTTTCCTTCCCTCTTCATACTCTTTTCTTCTTCTTCTCCTTTTTCCTTATTTTTGCTTCCTGGCTCTCTTCCCATCTTTCCTCCTCCTCCTCCTCCTCCTCCTCCTCCTCCTCCTCCTCCTCCTCCTCCTCCTCCTCCTCCTCCTTCTTCTTCTTCTTCTTCTTCTTCTTCTTCTTCTTCTTCTTCTTCTTCTTCTTCTTCTTCTTCTTTGTCTTTCCTCTTTCCCTTTCTCCTTTCCGGTCCTTTATTGCATGCTCAAATGCAAAAGGGGAAACATTTCTCCTTTTGTTTTGTTTTTAGTTTGCTTTGATAGCCGTCTGGCAGAGAAAGTGGAGCCCGGGGGTGAGGCAAACCTTGTTTTCAGCAGTGATGGCCTCCTGCAACCCTCTCAGGGGAGCAGAGGCACCGCAGTCCTTTGCTTTTCCAGGCCTGCCCTGTGGGCCAGATCTAAGCACTCCATGAGCCAAATTTGGCCCGCTGGCCTTGAGTTTGACACCCCTGCTCTAAACCAAGGGAGCAAGAAACACAAGTACCTTATGAAGAATAATCTGAAGGCCAATGAAAGAGTTTTGAGAAAGTATTTAAGTGTTCTTTTAATCAGCCTGGAGGTTAAATACAACAACAAGGGATTAGAAAGTAAAAGGCAGGCATGATATTAAAAATCACAGATAGCAATTTGCAGTAAGTTTAAGATGAAGCACAAGAGAAATTAATTAGATTAGTCTCTGCCAAGAACAAGAAAAATGTCAAGATGCATCTGAGGATAGATGACACAGTATTTTCGTGAACTTAAAAATATACTCTTTCAAGTTCTGCTTTTAACTGCCAAGAGATGAAAGAGTCCTTTGGGAAACAAGGAATCAAAGAGGGAATAATATAACTTTTATGAGTAAATTAATTTTGAAGTAATGTTCAGAAGTAAGAATGGACAATAAGAGATGGGCAACATGTGCTGATGTTCCTGAAACCTAGTTCTTCTCAGACCTGCCAGCAAAAGTCATGGTGAGGAATTATGACAGTTAGCATCACATGTTACTGATCCCTGAAGAAGATCAGTAGAGGCCATATTGGATAATATAGATTAATGATTGGATGGTATGAAATGATGCTCATTTCTGAGTAATACAAAATATTAGTTAGTTTAAATGGCTCTTTCTTTGTCAGCTACAGGATGCATTCATATACTAATCATAAGAAACAATATTGGACAAATGCAAATAGTATAATATGTTTACTGAGAACAATTAGAAATTACCAAAAAATGTATTTAAGGTATTGAGTTGTCCCCTAAATTCTCATTTGTGCATCATTTACTGTTACCTTTCTCACTCTTTCATCACCTATCATCCGTCCATCCATCATCTATCTATCTATCTATCTATCTATCTATCTATCTATCTATCATCTATCTATCATCTATCTTATCTATCTATCCATCCATCCATCCATCCATCCATCCATCCATCTATCTATCCATGCATGCATGCATGCATACTTACACACATCTGCTTAATTCTGCTTTGGACTTTAGCCAAATTGTTGTATAAAAAAGGCATTCTCAGTGGTGTCTATGTGTGTGCCTTGAAGTCAATGTTGACTCCTGGCAACCCCCTGGATAGGTTCTGGCAGTTTTCTTGGCAAGATTTCAGAACTTTTTTGCCATTTCCTCCTTCCTAGGGTTGATAGGAACTTGCATAAGGCCACTCAGCTAGCTTAGTGGCTAAAGCGAGTCTAGAACTCACAGTCTCCCAATTTCTAGCCTAATGTCTTAACCACTACGCCAAATTCTCTATGCACTGGTTCTCTTCACAGTGACTCTTTATCATAGTATTAAGTTCTTTAATACCAATATCTGTACTTGTCCTCAAATACATTATAAGACAATGTAGGCTGAAAAATCTGATCCTCCTTTTGATGGCAGTGTGACTAGCCATATTATTCAAGAATTAATATCAAGATATGTAACTATATGTTTGCACTGAAATACAAAGGGTTTTTGAGCTTTGAAGAAAATAATGACATCTTTGAACATGGAACATGCTAGCCTATTATTGTCAGTTCAGTGAAACACAACAGTGCTGCTCATTAATTGATTTAGATATATAAACCATTTCTATCAAGGTTTGGGAAAGAGGAATAAGGTTCCTAGAACTTAGTTACATGTTTATCCAAATATTTATAATCATATGAGAAATATTATTCAATTTTCTTCTTTTTTAAAAAAGATCAACATATGGGAACTGTGCATGTTTGCAAATCTATACAACTAGTCTGCATCATACTTCCCTTATTGGTTAACCTATTATAACCACATCATCTAGGTATAGAATGTGACTAATTCAGCAGGGCACAAAAAAATTCCAAGTGGACCATAGTACGATTAGTATCTCATTGATTGGACAACATAATTTTTTCTTACACGGATTAAAAACATATCTTCCAAGCATTGTAGTGTATCACAATTCTCCTCTCCATCAAGTATTAGTACTGCTTTATAAAGCATTAGTAAGACCATACTTTGAATGCTGCATCCAGTTTTGCTCACCATATTCTAAAAAAGATGCAGAGACTCTGGCCAGAGTGCAGAAAAGAGCAACAAAGATGGTTAGGGAGCTGGAGGTTAAAACATATAAAGAACAGTGGCAGGAATTGGATGTGTCTAGCCTAGTAAAAAGAAGAACTAGGAGTGACATGATAGCAGTGTTCCAATTTTTGAGGGGCCACCATGAAGAAGAGGGGGTCAACATATTTTCCAAAGCTGCAGAAGGCAAGACAAAAAACAATGGATGGAAACTAATCAAGGAGAGAAGCAACCTGGAACTAAGGAGAAATTTTGTAACAATAAGAACAATTAACCACTAGAACAGCTTGCCTTCAGAAGTTGTGAGTGCCTTTAAGGGCCTTTAAGAAGGTCTTTAAGAAGAGATTGGACAGCCACTTTTCTGGAATGGTAAAGGGCAGGGATGTCAAACTCCTGGCTCACAAGCCAGATGCGTCATGCACTGGCCACGCCCAGTTTAGCGAAGGGGGGAAAAGTCCCAATACATCATGTGATGCTGCTATGAAGACATGAGTTTGACACCCCTGCTTTAGGGACTCCTGCTTGAGCAGGTGGTTGGACTAGAAGACCTCCAAGCTCCAGAGGTGAAGTCCAGCAGGTTCTGACAGGTTCTGGAGAACCAGTAGCAGAAATTTTGAGTAGTTCGGAGAACTGGCAAATACCACCTCTAGCTGGCCCCAGAGTGGGGAGGGAATGGGAATTTTGCAGTATCCTTCCCCTGGAGCGGGGTGGGAATGGAGATTATGCAGTATCCTTCCCCTGCCATGCCCAATAAGCCATGCCCACAGAACTGCCAAGGTCCCTTTCAACTCTGTTATCCAATAATAATCCAAGTGCTGGGGGAAGCTAAAACAAGCTTGTCAGAATGTTTAACTTGCACATCCTACTCCTTACAGGCTAAATGGGACCTCAGATACAGTATTGGTCAATAGGCCTCCAAACAGCAGTATGAAAGTGATATGATCTACATGCCCATACAGGTTTTTTGGAAACAATTCAGATTCTCCTACTTACTTACACTGCCACTTTTCTTTTCCTTCATGCCCTTGAGCTGTCAGGTCAATAGCAGTAGTGAGATTTGGCAGCAACTACAGTGGATGTCAAATGTGAAATATATACTTTTCTAACAGTAGTTTCTTGGCAGGAGAATGATCCTCTGTATGGATGCATGGCTAATGATGTAATTTTTTAAAATATATAATACCTCTCCTAAGAGAGAATATGAGCAGTGGGAGGTAATTTCTTTATAAAATCAGCTTCATCATTTTCCTCTTCAGCATTTTTTCCCTTCTTTATCCCAGAGGCTAAGAGGAGTCTCCGTTTGAAACATGGTGACCTTCTGAGAATTCCCACAGGAATTGGCATCCCCTGCACAAATGTGTAAACTCTTTCAGATTTCATCTTCTCCAAATGTTGGAATGTTCTTGTTGGCTGAAGGAGAAAATCAAAGTGTGCCTATGCATGTTTGAAGGCATATCTTGAGCTAAGTTTAGTATGAAAAGGAGTATTTAAATTTGCAACAAAATGCAAATGTTCAGACAGAACAGAGATTCAAAGACTGCCATAAAAATAATACGGAAAAGAAGTTTTGCACATGAAGAAATCACAGGAAATCATTTCATTCTTTCTTGCTCACAGGACAATTGTGATTAATGTACCTTGAGGAGAGACCTGTGAGGGATGGGATTCAGCCGGTTCAGACCTGTTCAGGCGAACCAGTAGTTCTGACGATCAGCTGGCCCTGTCCACCTGCATCCACCCTATCCTGTCCTACATTTCCTTCTTTCTGGATCAGCTGATTCGTGCGGCACAGCTGATTTCTGCGCCACTGCTGTTCTACTTACTGGGGCTGCCTTGAAGGCAGCTGAGCTTCAAATTGCTGTATTTTGAACGCTACTCGCAAGCGTGTTAGATGTGCGCTCACCAAACTGGTTGTTAAACCAGTTGCAGTCCACCACTGATACAAACATAGTAAGATTCCTGATAGTGTATGTAGTCAGTAACACATACACAGTTTGTACACACATTTGAGGCTGTACACATGCCACAATGAATGCAGTTTAATTGACAAAAGAACATTCCAGTTTTGTATGTGCAAAGAACTACACTGCTCTCCCTCTGGGGGAAAAATTCAAATTATATCATGTAAAGAGTTATCTAGAAGCAGTCAAAGGACCTCAACTATTGTTCATGCAAAACACAAGGATCCAAGGATGTGATTGTTGTAACTAAGGGGAGATTTGACAGCAAACGTTTCACCCAAAATTGACAGGAATCATGACATTTTATACACATCAATAAGTGATGTGTGTTTGTGTGTGTTTGCCTTCAGGTCAGTCTTAACTCCTGGGAACTGTATGAAAAGTTTCTGCAGTTTTCTTGGCAAGTTGTTCAGAAACAGTTTGCCATTGCCTTCCTCCTAGGGTTGAGAGAGAGTGACTGGCCTAAAGTCAGTCTTCAGTGCTGGCTTCAGTGCCAAACAGAGGACTAGAATTTATGGTCTCCCAGTTTCTAGTCTGGTGCCTTAGCCATTAGTCTAAACCTATTCTCAGTAAGATTTTAATACCACTGGATTCCATGGGTCTTTTGCATTTCCATAAGTAAATGAGCAAAGGACGTGGTGATCAGTGGCTAAGAGGCTGAGCTTGTCGATAGAAAGATTGGCAGTTCAGCGGTTCAAATCCCTAGTGCCACATAACGGGGTGAGCTCCCATTACTTGTCCCAGCTTCTGCCAACCTAGCAGTTTGAAAGCATGTAAAAAATAGGGAGTGGGAAGGTAACAGTGTTCCGTGTGCCTTTGGCATTTAGTCATGCTGGCCACATGACCACAGAGATGTCTTAGGACAGCGCTGGCTCTTTGGTTTTGAAACGGAGATGAGCACCACTCCCTACAGTTGGGAACGACTAGCACATATGTGCGAGGAGAACCTTTACCTTTACCTTATTCGCAGCAAGATTTTAATACCACTGGATTCCATGATCTTTTCCATTTCCATAAGTAAATGAGCAAAGGACTTTAGGCAAAATATCTCTGAAACATAGATATCATTAAGTCATCCCTTTGCTGTCTTTACCAAAGTAACTGGTTTAGAAAAATGCAGTTGGGTTGTAATTGCAGAGAAACAGGACAGACCATTTGCAATTTGCAATAAACACTTCTTATTGATGTGTATAAAACTGCATCAATTCTGTCCATTTTGGATGAGAAATTTGGAGTCCCAGTATAAGGAAAGTTCTTATCTCAGCAACCGCACTTGTTTAAGAAGGATCTATGTTGTGTAAGAGATGGAGCTTTATATAACCGAAAGGAGGGGTGAAATCCAGCAGGTTCTGACAGGTTGTAGAGAACCGGTAGCGGAAATTTTGAGTAGTTCAGAGAACCGGCAAATACCATCTCTGGCTGGCCCCAGAGTGGGAAGGGAATGGGGATTTTGCAGTATCCTTCCCCTGGAGTGGGGAGGGAATGGAGATTTTATAGTATCCTCCCCCTGGAGTGGGGTGGGAATGTCTTCCAATTCCTTTACATTTTCTTCTTTTGTAAACATGCTGAGGGTGCTTTCACAAAATAGAGGTAATGGGAGAAGGTACCCACTAATCTTCTTTTTTCCATCACTCCCTACTTTACCTGACTTAATTTACTTCTTATAGATTTTCTATCTCATTCTCTCACATACACTCTGGGAATTCTATGTGAAGACCAAAGGTATTAGTTGGTGTGCTTTGCCATGCAAGCTTCTGAGTTACATATATATGTATGTCTATTTCACAATTGTGGCCATGAAGAGAAAACTGAAAGAGAAGGAAAGGTACAGTATATGGGATGAAATCACTAGTTTTTGAGGGTTAATCTAAATTTTTGTCATGGGAGATGAAAGCCCAGATAAAATATGTGTCAATCCTGATGCGAACCTGGCTGAGGCCATCTTTGAGGCTTCAGGGTTGCCACAAGGAAGAAGAAGGGACAGGAAGTGGGGAGATAGATAGCTGGGGATTTGTAATCAAAACAAAAAGTTTTCCTGTGGGAACCAAGAACATTCCAACAGGTGGAGAGGAGGAGTGGAGTAACCAAGCAACTGGCCAACACTTCTATTGGACAATGTGACTGATGACTTGGGGGAAGGGGAACTTTCACTTTTTAACCTGAACTTTCAGAGTCGGTTTTCACCAGTTGTGCCAATATGGTGTATCCAATAAATTGTTCTTTGAGGAATGTACCTGCCTCGGAGTTCTGCTTTCTATGGAAACGCTGATAATATGAGTTTAATTTGATTTGATTTTTTTGTTTTTTTGAAATGCAATTAATCATCTCTTTCTTGTTTCTGTAAATTGGGTATAAGGATTAGGTTTCATTAGCCACATTCTGTTTTCCCACCTGTTCATATTACTGGTTTTGGTGGGCTCTTATGAATAGTTGGAAAGGTACATGCTGGTAACTAAGTTATTATCTCCTCCAACTGAGGGGACGGGAGAAAAAAAAAATCAGCAAATTTCATCAGAATATGAAGCTCAGCAGGTAAGCAGCTTGCTATCTTTCAGCCTAATGCTCAACTTCTTTACATGAAAGAAAGTCCCACTGGTTTCAATTTCCTAACTGTTGTGTAATTATAGTTAGGACCCTGTGCAGGCGTAATTTTCTTTTCAGGATAATCTCAGCTTCTGAACACCAGCTACAAAAGCTATTGTTCAAATTATTCTCTCTTTTCTTCCCAATGTCACTCAAGAGGACAATCTTAGTTTCTCTAAATGTTGGAAGTTTTGCTGTTTTAACCATTATCTGCAAGCAATGGCAAGAGAACATCACCCACAAACATTATTATTTTTAAAATAATAATTAAAGCTGCAAGGTTTGACAAGATGTTGTGGTTGGAAAGGCAATTAATCTGCTCTTGAATGTGGCAGCTCTTCTGCTGAGAACAGTTTTAGTCTGAGGAGACAGAGGAGCTGTAGCGGTAGGAGTGGAGGTGTATAGCAAATTTCAGGAATGCTCTTTCTTAATTAAGATCCTTTCCCAACTCTTGGAATATCTTCCCAAAGAACATGAAGTTGGCAATTGAGATAAAACCACCATTTCAGCAGTAAAACTAGGACCATGCACCCCTCCACCCCAAAAAAAATACATCTGGAATTTTTTGAAGTCGTTCTTTGATTTGATTACAATTACTTTCAAATTTTATTTTTTAAAGATCACTGATTAAATTCTTGTGGGAAAGTGTGATATTCTTGCCCTTATTTAGTTAGAAAGTAACGAAGAAATGGGAATGAATGGACTGACTGATTTTTCTTCTGTAGCCTACCTGAATTCCTACAATTTTTGTCAAATCTAGGGAAATTCCATCAACGGAGCTTCTGATCAGAGATTTTGGGATTCTTTTTTTTTTTAAGAAAAAAGAAAAGAAAAAACACAACCACCTCTAGTCCCCCAAGTACCTCCAAGAAGAAATTGAGTTCAAAATACGACCTCATAGATGATCCTCACTCTGTCAAGGACCTAGGAGTATTCATCTCAAACGATCTAAGCCCCAGAGCTCATTGTAACAGCATTGCCAAAAAGGCATTAAGAATTGTTAACCTAATTTTGGAAAGCTTTTTCTCTGGTAACACTATACTGCTAACTAGGGCATACAAAACCTTTGCCAAACCAACCTCGTCTGCCTGGAATCCACACTGTATATCGGACATTAATACAATCAAGCGGGTCCAGAGGTATTTCATGACAAGAGTCCTCCACTCCTCTGCTCACAATATTTTATTTATTTTTATTTTTAGAATATCTTATGCCACCAGGCTTGAAACTTTGGGCTTGGACAATGTAGAACTACGCTGCCTACAGTCTGACCTAAGCATAGTACACAAAATTGTCTGCTACAACGTCCTACCTGCCAACAACTACTTCAACTTCAACTGCAATAATACACGGGCAAACAATAGATACAAACTCAAGATAAACTGCTCCAAACTTGATTGCAGAAAATACGACTTCAGCAATAGAGTGGTCAAAGCCTGAAACGTTCTACCTGACTCCGTAATTACTTCCTCAAACCCCCATAGCTTTAACCTTAAACTGTGTACCATGGATCTTACACCATTCCCAAGAGGTCTGTAAGGGAGTATGCATAAGCACACAAGCATGCCTACCATCCCTGTCCTACTGTCCCCATTTATTTGTACTTGTTTCATGTGCTCATGTCCATGTTTATACTTATACCTGTTATCTCGTACATGTTTGAAAAACTAAAATGAAAAAATAAATAAATAAAACCATGATTCTTTAAACTAAAATACGTTTCAAACACATAAGAATATGATATAAAGAGAAAGTTTATTTCAGAAACTAAAAGCAAATTTTGGTGCTACGTCGACTAGAACACATGTGCAGGTATACAATAATGAATGCTGTACAATAGAATAATAGAAGTACGATATTTACAGAATAGGTGATGCTTGAAGCCTTTTCAAAAGGTTGTATCAATGGGAGACTGAAGCAGGCTTATTTCAGTTGTTGTACTATTCTTCTGGAAATCGCTGTGAAGATAGAACCATCTGTGCATCTTCTTCTATTTGTTTATTTAGTGGCCAAGATAGAAGGAAGCATGGCAAAGAAACTCAAAATAACCTTGGCTTGATTTTGTTTAATGTAAGATAGGAGAGTGTCAAACTCATGTAGTCATAACATCGTCACATGAAGTATTGGGACTTTTCCCCCCTTCGCTAAACTGGGCGTGGGCATGGCCAGTGCAGGATGCATCCGGCCCGCGGGCTGGGTGTTTGACAGCCCTGGTCTACAAGAATATTCACTGGTTTAGGAATTCTTGCTAAGAACTCTTGTTAAACAGTATAACTGCAAGATGTCATGCCTTCATTTTGCCACCATCCATCCCATCACTGAGAAGAGAAAAAGGGGACGATGTCTTCACATCAAAACAATAGATTCTAAAAACATGGCATTAAAGTGTCTATCAATGAATTCAATCAAATAAATGTTTAGCCTCTCTTACAAGCTGTTGTAAAAGTCCAATTGCCTCTTGAAAAAACACCTTTGGGACAACCATAACCTGGATGACTGAGAATTTTCATAGACGAAACAGATGATGACTGCCAAATGAATACACAGTGCTTTCAGTGGCATGTTGTGCAACTACCTTAATCTATGCAATAATATCTGTATAATGTACAGCTAAACTAATTATTTAATATTTAAGTGGATGAAAAGAAAGATTCTCTTATGAATTCTTTCCCTTTTTTCATCAAATTTGAAGCCGCTGGGTGAGATCAGCCATGGCTTCAGGGTGAAGTACCACCAGTATGCTGACGACACCCAGCTGTACATCTCCACCCCGGGCCACCCCAATGATGCCCTTGAAGTGATGTCCCGGTGCCTGGAGGCCGTGCGGATCTGGATGGGGAGGAACAGGCTCAGGCTCAACCCATCCAAGACTGAGTGGCTGTGGTTCCCGGCATCCCGATATAGTCAGTTGACTCCATCACTGACTATTGGGGGTGAGTCATTAGCCCCCACGGAGAGGGCTCACAATTTGGGTGTCCTCCTGGATACACAGCTATCCTTGGAAGAACATCTGATGGCTGTGGCCAGGGGGACTTTTTATCAGGTTCACCTGATCTGCCAGTTGTGGCCTTCCTAGATCGGGATTCCTTGTGCACAGTCACTCATGCCCTCATCACCTCTCGCCTGGACTATGGCAATGCCTCTACGTGGGGCTCCCCTTGAAGAGCACCTGGAGACTCCAGCTGGTCCAGAATGCAGCCGCGGGGGTAGTGACAGGAGCTGCATGGCGCTCCCACATAACACCTCTCCTGCGTGAGCTGCACTGGCTCCCAGTGGTCTTCCGGGTGCGCTTCAAGGTGTTGGTTATCACCTTTAAAGCGCTCCATGGCATAGGACCTGGATATCTTCGAGACCATTTGCTGCTACCAACGACCTCCCACCGACTGGTGCGCTCCCACAGAGAGGGCATTCTCAGGGTGCCATCGGCCAAGCAATGTAGACTGGTGGCCCCCAGGGGGAGTGCCTTCTCTGTGGGGGCACCTGCCCTCTGGAATCAACTGCCCCCAGAGATACGAAGAATTCAAGACCTCAGTGCCTTCCGCCGTGCCCTGAAGACCTTTCTTTTTCAGCAAGCCGGGCTGGCTTAACACTTTTTAAATATTTTTAATATGTTTTATTAGTGGTTTTTTAACTTTGGGGCCAAACTTATATATATCTTTTTAAATTGTTTTTAATGTTTGTATCTATGTTTTTTTATTTTGGCTGTACACTGCCCTGAATCCTTCGGGAGAAGGGCGGTCTATAAATTTGAAAAATAAATAAATAAATAAATAAATAAATAAATAAATAAATAAATAAATTCAAGAGTAATACGTAAGCTGTTGTGGCCCGCCGGCGGCCAGCAGAGCTGGCAGCAGAGTCAAACAGTGAGGAGATTGGGGAGGAACATGGGCCAGTCCTGGGGGCTGGGAAAGCTCAGACACGGGCTCTGCGTTGGAGACAGAGAGAGAGATAGATAGCAGCCAGGCAGAGGAACAGCTGGAGCCCATTTCTAGTGTGCTCATGCGCAGAGCTGACAGAAGACAAGAACAACTCAGAAAGCAGGGTCAATTTGGGAGTAAAGCCACACCTTGGAGGTGATTGGACCCTTCCATAGGAAACAAAAAAGGAGTGAATGGGGAGGGGGCTTTTTCAGGAAACAATTTGTTCATTCGGTAGTTTCCAGAGTGGAAAGTTCTGTTCGTGACTCTAACAGATGCTGTCAAGTTTTGCTTAACTCTGCTTTGGAAACTCTGCCTTACTTTGGAAACAAGTTACGTGGCAGCTTGCCAAACGAGATAAGGTGTGTTGAGAAATATTCCTTTGAAAAACTGTTTGGACAAACCTTGCTGACTGTGAATGAAAGTAATTCACAGTCGTGTAAATAAAAGAGGTTCTGCTGGGACCAATTCCTGCTTTCTGCTTTTTAAGGAAGCCTAGGTCAGAACATAAGCCAGATTCCAAGGCTACATATGAGCTAGGCATAATGTAGAAGTTAAGAGTTTGTTTGTTTTTTAATGTGATTTATATGCCGCCCTTCTCCAGAGACTCAGGGCGGCTTACAATGCGTTAAGCAATAGCCTTCATACTTTTGTATATTTATACAATGTCAGTTTATTGCTACCACAATCTGGGTCCTCATTTTACCTACCTTAGAAAGGATGGAAGGCTGAGTCAACCTTGAGCCTGGTGAGATTTGAACTTGCAGTAATTGCAGGCAGCTGATGTTAATAACAGTGTTAATAACAGTGCTTTAGTCTGCTGCGCCACCAGGGCTCTGGTTAGCATTCAACATGCTAACATTTTTCGAACATCAAACTTCAGTTTTTAAAGACTGAGGTCAACCTTCATGTAGATAATCATGTTTGCTTTCGGCTTAGCACGTTGTTTAGGTTTAACTGATGTGGTTTGTTAACCTATATTTAAGATTTATTTTAAGTGTGACTTATTTAACAAACTATATTTTAAATGATACATGAAGCTATGGTTAGGTTTTTTCTCACTAGTATCCTGGAATTTCTAAGGGACGAACTGCACGATATAATATCATCATTCAATTATTAGAATTGGAAGAATTCATTTCACTGATTGAATCCAGCCCTTTGCTCACAGCCAGATCTCTAAAAGGCTATCAATCGTCCTTTGGAATACTTCTACTAAAAAGGAGCCCATTGCTTTTTTTAGTTGTCCTAACTACTGGGAATTTTTTTTTCCTAAGAATCAACTAGAAACTTCTTTCCTGCATTATGTCCTGTCCCCTGAGATCATAAAAGAAGAGGACAACGCTTTCATTTATGTGATACCTCTTGAAAATACTTAAAGTGTACTATCAGCTGCTTTTTCTCAAGATTAAACATTTTAGTTTCCTTTTGTACATCTTCTGACCATTTTCATTGTCTCCTTTGTGCTTGTTCTACATAGTTTGCAGCATCACTTGTGAGAAGGAGGAGAATAAGAATCTGCATGAATAACTCTCTTTTTACAGCTGTGGATCTATCAAAAAATGGAGGATTTCTTCCTACTACTAAATATCCAGGGGGGAAAAATCAATTTATATTCCAGTATCTCCCTGATTTCCCCAAAAGAGGGGGGAGAATTACTGGCAAACTGTTGCATTTACCGCATATGCTAGTGAGGTAATACTCAAAATTTTGTAATCCAAACTTTAACAATATAAGGAAGGAGAACTGCCAGATGTAGAAGCTGTGTTCAAAATGAGTAGAAACAACTGAAATCACATTGCTAACATCCAGTAGATCACGGGTGTCAAACTTGATCACGTCACATGATATCACGTGACATATCGTGAGGTTTTTTGTGTCAGGGTTCCAAGTAACACCCCCAACGAAAGAAGAGTCCAAGGCTTGAAGTTCCTCAAAGTTCCATTTTATTAGAGATGTCATATTGGCACATCTGGGAAAACCTGAATCTGAAAGCTTCTGGATTTTCCCCACCCAAAAGAAAGTCCAAGTCCCTTTCCCTGTACCCACATGTCCATCACATGATCCAATCAATGCACAGTCCCAACTGGAGATGCTTCCCAGTCATGCCACTCCAGGTGCAGGCTGAATCAGTGGTGGGTTGCTCCCGGTTCGGTCCGTTTCTATAGAACCGGTAGTAAAACCAGCAGGAGGCTCCGCCCACCTGCCATGACTTCATCACAGGTGATCTGCACATACGCAGAAGCTTCTGCACATGCACAGAAGCATGTACGCATGCTCCCATTGCGAACAAGTAGTAAAGGTAAGTAGAACCCATCCCTGGGCTGAATGTCCTTGACTCCCAGAGAAAAGAATGTTATTATGGCTAGATATCTCTACAACTCAATGAAATTCCCCCTCCCAGTTTCCCACAGCACGAAGTATGACAGCCCTGAAGATCCAAAGAAAAAGATGGCCTCCAGGGCTGACATTTTGCCCTTGTGGAGCCAGGATAGGCATGGCCTGTGTGTGTCACATCCAGTCCACAGGCTATCAGTTTGACACCCCTGCAGTAGATAATGGAAAAGGCAAGTTATAAACAAACTGTATACATTAAAAAAAATCTTTATTTATTATACAGAGCCATTTGACAGTGAACAAATTGTAGATAATCCTCAAAAATATGACTAAACCTGAATATCTCCTCCCCTATTGAATAATTTGCATAATGACCAGGAAGCACCAGTTAACTAGTATATAGAATAAAAACGAAGAAGGGGTTTATATGTTATCAACTTATTTATTTAATTTACATGCAGAATATATCATGAAGAATGATGGATTAAAGGACCTAGACAAGAAAGACTTTGGGCATATGACATTTAGAAATAAAGGATACATAAGGAATCTGTTGCTGAAGGTGAAAGAAGAGATTATATTAAGAGACAAAGAGAACTCAGGGCACATAGGAAGAGAAGAAATTGGTGTGTAATAGACTTGATCACCTGAGCTTCAAAATTTCACAAGGATGGCATCTAGCCTTTGCATGTTAATGTCTGCTACATGTGAGAAAAATTACATGGGAGAAAAATTATGACAGATCTAGAAAAAATATTAATATGCCAATACTATATATCAGTGATGGCTAACCTTTTTGCCATTGCGTGCCAAAAGCAGGGAGAGTGCGGGGGAGCGGGTCGCGCACACATGCTCACATCCATAATTATATGCGCCCCGCCCCACGCATGTGCATGCAACCCCAACCTCATACATGCGCATGCAATCCCACCCTCACCTCCCTTCACTTTTGGCACGTGATATCATTATGGGCCGGTAGGCCTGTTTTTTGCTCTCCCCAGGCTCCAGAGCCTCTCTAGAAGCCTGGGGAGGGCGAAAAGAGCCTTCCCAGCCCTCTGGAGGCCGGAAACAGCCTGTTTACTGACTTCCAGTCCCACTGGCCATTTCCGGCCTCTGGAGGGCCTCCAGTGGGGTGGGGAAGACCGTTTCTCTACTTCTGGTGGGCCCAGAAGGCCCAAAACTCAGCTTCTGAGCTTGCATGTCCACTGATATGGCTCCGCATGCCACCTTTGGCATGCGTGCCATAGTTTCGCCATCATGGCTAAAAATCCTAAAAATAAGCATATGCATGTTCAAGGCAATGGGTTTCCCCTTCTTGAATCTACGGTTGTGAAAAGTAGACTGACAAGAAAGGTTAAATAAAGAAATTGATGCTTTTGAATTATGATGTTGGAGAAAAATAGTGAAAATGCCTTGGACCACCAGAAGAGCAAAGCATTCGGCACCTGATGAAGTAAAACCAAATCGCTTATTGGAAGTTTTAATAATGAAGATAACAGATTGTTTCTGTGTGAAAGTGTATTTGTGCATGCACACACATACACATATACACAGTGAAAAGCAAGAGTAATTGAAGAAGGCTTGATCTTTGGGAAAACTGGAGGCAATTGAAAAGAACCTCAAGAGAAGACATGTAGAATACATATTTCAATATGGCTTTAGGCAGATATTTATTTTCGTGTTCCAGTGAGATGAAATGGATTTATAAATGAACACAGAGTAACTGAAATGGTCCAGTGATGGACTAACAGTCAATACTAATTGCAAGAATATTCCTAGTATCAACACAAAGCTCCTTTCCAAATGATATATAACTCTGATTTTTTTTAAAAGGGAGTCATTTGTACCTCCATATTTTGCTTCTTCCATTCAGCTGTGAGATATAGTACAAATAAAGTACCTTAGTCTCCCATAATTGCCATTTGCTTCTTTTGGTAAAGCAGAAATAGATCAATAGCTTATGAAAGGAAGAATAAGAATCTTCAATACCCCTCTTTTTTATTTTTATTGCTTTCCCCAAAGGATTTATTTATTTCTTTGAGGCTTATGTCAATGGACTAATTCAAAATTACGATTGAGCAATTTTGAGAAGTAAGAAATGAAAATTAACAAAGGGAGATGTTTGTAACTCTGGTGTTTCACAACAGCATGTATGAACAAGCGTGTAGAAATCCCCTTTCAAGTATTTAGACATCTTAATAAAGAATCAATATTACAATATGACCTCCAAGTAATTTACATGTTTTTCATGTAAAGGTATATATGTGTGTCAGGGGTGGGTTCTAAATTTTTTTACTACCGGTTCTGTGGGCGTGGCTTATTTTGTGAGCGTGGCTTGATAGTCATGTGATAATTCTTTAGGATTTAGCAGAGGTACTGGTCTACTAGGCCTTTAACTGCTTGCAGAGCTGTACTGGTCTACTCATTTATTTTTGCAGGCACTGGCCTACTCATGTATTTTTGCAGGCACTGGTCTACCCATTTATTTTTGCAGGCATCGGTCTACTCATTTGTTTTTGGAGGCATCGGTCCACCACCAAACTCCCTTTTACCACTGCTCAGCTGTAGGGCGGCCCTTTGAAGCCCCGCGGCAAGAGTTTAAACAGTTTTTTTTCCTTATAGCCCATTCAGGAGGCAGCAATAGATTGGGGGTGGAGCCAAATAAAAGATAAAAATAACACAGGGGGTGGGGAGGCGGGGGGTAGAACCGGTTCGGTGATGTCATATCGTCACTGGCTCGTCGGAACCGGGCGGAACCGGGAGGAACCCACCACGTGTGTGTGTGTGTGTGTGTGTGTGTGTGTATGTGTGTAGTCATCAACTTATAACCATTCATTTAGCAACCATTTGAACAACAACTGCACTACTTACAACTGCTCCTTGAACATATAACTGTTCCAGCATGTCTACAGTTATGTAATCAACATTTGTGTGCTTGGCAATCAGCATGTATTTATGATGGTTGCAGCATACTGGTATCCCATGATTGACATTTGCAACTTTCCCAGCCAATTTCCAACAAGTAAGGTTACTGGGGAAACTGAATTTGCTTAATGACCACACTATTCACCGAAAAACTGCACTGATTTGCTTAATAAAAAATGTGGAAAAAATTAGGTGCAAGTCACATATAAATCTCCTTCTGTTTAGCAACAGAAATTCTGGTCTCAACTGTGGTTGTAAGTCAAGGACTTACAGATTTAATCAACTGATCAGTGTTTCCTGATTAGCTTTAATGAGATTTGACAAAGAGGGCATGAGCTAATCACTTGATTCCAGATGGTTGGGTCATCCTTTCTTAAAAATGGTCTCCCTACACTCAGTTATTTATAGGACAATATTGCCCTTGGACAAAATAAATGCTGATTCTTACTACATTCTTCTGATTCATTAGTATATGGAAGTATATTGTAAATGTACCTATGAAGAAAATAGATACAAATCAAAGTTATCAGACAGTAGTGCAGCTACATTGACTTCATTGCTTTCATTTGTTTTAGTGAAAAATGGATGGAAAGCTAAAATTATTTTCTATTCTTTTGTACTCATGACACTTCTTTTAAATTGAGTGTATGATACAAATCACTGTAAATTATGTCTATGCGATGGCCAAGCAAAACGGTGAAATTGACAGTTAAGGATCCTAGTTTTGATCATAGAAAATTCACTGAAAGTGAGAAAAGAGTGAGAAAGAATGAAAGAAAATGATTCCAGGATGAAAACTGAAATAAACACTGCTTTATAAAAGTGTCTGGGATGGGCAAAATATCAAGATAGCTGTCCCAAAGTTGTTTTTTCAAAAGGCAATTGGACTTTCTTTCTTTTTGTCTTGAAGATGTTCTGGTTAAAGAACTGAACTGAACTGAAGAACTTATTGGATGAGAAATGAAATGTCTTCAAGGAAAAAACAAAGTCCAGCTCTCTTTTGAAAAAAAAATATCTTTGGGGCAACGTTGACCTGAATGACTGAGAATCTCTATAGACATCAAATAGCTGTACCACAACATGGTTGAAAACTCCATGTAAATGTGACACACACATGACATATAAAAAAAGAGGTATATATTGCTTTTCAAGGCCACCACCTTGATTCTTTTTGCCCCTCTGCTTGTTTAAAGTCCCATGCTAATACCTCCATTACATTCCTCTGGATTCTCAGCCAATATCTCAAAGCAGGGGTGAAACCCAGCAGGTTCTGACAAGTTCTGGAGAACCGGTAGCAGAAATTTTGAGCAGTTTGGAGAACCGGCAAATACCACCTCTGGCTGGCCCCAGAGTGGGGTGGGAATGGAGATTTTGCAATATCTTTCCCCCAGGAGTGGGGAGGGAATGGGGATTTTGCAGTATCCTTTCCCTGGAGTGGGGTGGGAATGGAGATTTTGCAATATCTTTTCCCCAAGAGTGGGGAGGGAATGAGGATTTTGCAGTATCCCTTCCCTGGAGTGGGGTGGGAATGGAGATTTTGCAATATCTTTTCCCCAGGAGTGGGGAGAGAATGGGGATTTTGCAGTATCCTTTCCCTGGAGCAGGATGGGAATGGAGATTTTGCAGTATCCTTCCCCTGCCATGCCCACCAAGCCACACCCACCAAGCCACACCATGCCCACCAAGCCACGCCCACAGAACCAGTAGTAAAAAAATGTGGATTTCACCACTGCCTCAAAGCTTTCAGGAATTCTAGTTTCATAGAATATCATGACAAGTAAAGATCAGAGACTAGTTAATTATTTAAATTTTCACTGCCGTTGGATGGGAAATATTGATGTTATGCACTGCAGGAAATTGTCTATTTTACTCATAGAAATCAGTACAATTAAAATGAACAAACCAATCGTTTGAAAAAAAAAAACTCATGCAATTCAAACAGCGAAACATCACCTGAATGAAAAAATAAGAGTTGTAAAAATAAATAGAAACGAGTTTTATTCTCACCTATGCTAATTACACCGGCCTCTGAAAAGCACAAAACACTTCCTATGTTCTTAAAATGTTTTCCCCTGTTCATTTGTTGTGTGTATGAAGTAGGGCTGGGCCAACAGTCAAAAGGCACGCTTTGCAAAATGGCTTTATGTGAATTATGCCCATCTCTTTGAAGTGTTAAGGCAGTGGCATCTTTTGCCAGCCTCCAGCAGCTGCTTCCAAAGTTGTCCTCAGCTGTCTCTCTGTGCGTGCATGCACAGCCACTTGGCTGACGATCTAGCAGATGTGCTCTTTGTTCACGCAGCTGGGGATAACTTTCAGACCAGATGTTATTTTCAAGATGGGCTTCAGGATGTTTGAGTGCTGGCAAAGGGTGCCTTTCAGCCTGTGCAAAATGTGAGAAGAAATTCCATGTCCATCTGATAGAACAATTGTTCCATTACTGAGTGATCACAGGTCTTGTCCTTGTTCTCTGTTCATTCAAGAGGCTATGCCTGTGATTTGAATACAGAAAACGCTATTGCCTATAGAAATTAATGTATAATATAGTACGCATGTATTGGGGTTCCCCCCCTAAATAGGAATAGTCTTATAATTTGGATACCAGCAATCTCTCACCTTGATTTGCTATCTTATAGCTTTTAAGGACAGCATATTATCTTGAGATTTTGAATTGGGATACAAATGAAACATTTTGGGGGAGACTGAAGGCCACAAAGTAGGTAGGAATTGGACTATATCATACTTGTCAGTGGGGTGAGGTGAGGGGTGTAATGACTAAACAAAGTTAACTCCCAAACACCCCTCACCTCACCCCACTGACAAGTATGATATAGTCCAATTCCTACCTACTTTGTGGCCTTCAGTCTCCCCCAAAATGTTTCATTTGGCCTTTGGCCACCAAAGAATTGCCCATAACACAGTAGAAAAAATAACATTCATATGATGCAGGACACTGCCAGAGACATTTATTTATTTATCTATCTATCTATCTATCTATCTATCTATCTATCTATCTATCTATCATTCATTCATTCATTCATTCATTCATAATTACAGGACATATTGCAGTCATCATATTGTTTGTTCTTGCCCTCACTCCTCTTTAAATGTCCTTTCTTGTGTCCAGACTCTATTTTTAATTTTTTTAGTTTAGACTAGACTAGACTAGACTAGACTAAAATAGAATAACAGAGTAGGAAGGGACCTTGGAGGTCTTCTAGTCCAAGCCCCTGCTTAGGCAGGAAACCCTACACCACTTCAGACAAGTGGTTATCCAACATCTTCTTAAAAACTTCCAGTGTTGGAGCATTCACAACTTCTTGAGGCAAGTTGTTCCACTGATTAATTGTTCTAACTGTCAGGAAATTTCTCCTTAGTTCTAAGTTGCTTCTCTCCTTGATTAGTTTTCGTCCATTGCTTCTTGTCCTACCCTCAGGTGTTTTGGAGAATAGCTTGACTCTCTCTTCTTTGTGGCAACCCCTGAGATATTGGAACACTGCTATCATGTCTCCCCTAGTCCTTCTCTTCATTAAACTAGACATACATTAATACATTAGGACATTAAGACTAAGGAGAAAGCCAATCTGATTTGCCCATAAACCACACCACATTTAGTTCCACAATTAGCAATAAACCAGAGGATCAAAAGAGTGTGAGTAGAGATTTGAAGCATCTATCTGGTACTCAGAAACCAGAATAGGAAAATAAATTCATTTTGAGGCAGGGTTTGGGAAGAGGACAAAGAAAAGAGAGAAGGAAAGCAAAGCAAAGCGAAGCAAAACGTGATACAAATTATTATTATTTTTATCATGAATGAATAATCTGCAATGAAGTTTGAAACAGTGCACAGCAGGGTTGGAGAAGTTAAAATCTCAAAAAAGTTTTCTCTCCCCATTCCCACCCCACCCCACCCCCACCCCACCCCATTCCTTCTAAATGCAGCTGGGAACATTCATTTATTTCAAATAGAAAAGACACTGTAAAGGAACAGCGAGTGGTGTGCTGCAAAAGGCCCACAGGTGTGCCACATATCAGCCAAAACCCACCTTCCATGACATCATCAACAGGGATGAACTGCCTGCATTTCTCCTTTGAAAGCCCAGCAGCTGTGACAACACAAGACTTCTGAGACACCTGGTTTTGCAGCCCAGGAGTCCTGTGTCTGCAGAAGGTGTGCTGTGAGCAGAAAAAAAAATGGAAACATCTGCAACACTGTAAAATATGGTCAGACACAGCTTTAACATCATAGAAGAAACTTAGGGAAAATGGCATCCTGCCTGAAAATTCTGGCCCTCTCTATGTATGTAACAGGTGCTTATACATTTTCTACCTCCAACCAGCCCTCCCCCAGATCAATAATGTATATCAATAATGATATACACCAGGGGTGTCAAACTTGCAGTGTCATGTTGTCATCACATGATGTATCATGACTTTTTCCCCCTTTGCTAAACCAGGGGGTGAGTGTGACCAGCGCGTGATGCATCCAGCCTGCGAGCTGCGAGTTTTACACCCCTGTTTCTATAATTTTCCTTCCTTTAAAACAGGCATTGCAACTTTCTTTTTCTCGAAAATGCTTCTTTTCATTCAAAGAAGTGTGTTCTTTAGTATTCCCAGCATTGTTCTGGGATTGCTAAATTTTTTATTTTGAATTTAGTGCATAGAAGAAGTCTTGCTATTTAGTTTTTCTTTGCTCTTTGGAATTACCATGAAATTGTAAACATAGTGTATTTTTAAGGTAGTTTCTCCACTTAAGGCAAGGCAACAGCTATTTTCTGCTGTGTTCCCATGGCATTGCTTTCCTCCTGTCTCCCGCTTGGGGGGTGGAGGGAATACAGGCTTAATTAAGATGGGCCTTTTTAAAGCTTTGCCAGGGCCAAAATAGCATTTTCCAGCATATTCCAATATAGTTCAAAGGGACCCTCAAAATGTGTACAGTGTGCTAGGCTCAGTCACCCGTTCTTATGAAGGGAAATCAAGTGCCTGGAAACAGAGACAATAGAGGCAGATTAGAGGCTTGTGGATAGCAGTTTTCTGTTGATTGGGTGACTAGTGGTCTAAATCAAATGTAACAGTAAAAGCCAGAGTGATGTAGTGGTTAACACATTGCACCAAAACAGGAAAATCCAAGTTTTAGACCTGCCTTAGTCTACAGAAGCTAATGTGCTGTCTCTGTCTGTCTGTCTGTCTCTGTCTGTCTCTGTCTCTCTCTCACACACACACATAAACACCCCTGTGGTTTAGTGCATGGGTGTCAAACTCGATCGTGTCACATGATGTATCGCGATGTATCATGACATCTTTTTTGCCTTTGCAGAGCCAGAGTGGATGTGGCCTATGTGTGACGCATCCGGCCCATGGGCCACCAGTTTGGCACTCCTGGTTTAGTGGGTTTATTGATATTCCCCAGCAACTCCCTTCACCAAAACCCCAGAACAGACCCAATTAAGTCCAGTCACAAGCAGATCAATATTAGTCCACAGAGCAATGGCCAACGAGTCCACAAGGCACTTGAAAGTTTCCCAATCAAAATAAACCCACCAGGCAAAATTAAATCCACAATACAAGAGGGTTCACGAGGCAAGAAAAATCCACAGTTCACAAGGCATGATCCAAGTCAAGGCATGGTGTCAGTCCAAAGCGAGGCATCTTTAGGAAGGAGACACTCAGGGACTAGTAAGGATTATTATTCTAAGGATTATTCCAAGTAAGGACTTGGAAGGATTTATTTGCAGAGTGAGTTTTCATAGTGTTGCAATATTTTCAGGATCAGACTCAATAATTAAAGTAAGAATAGTATGTTTAAATAAAGCTCTGTTTAATCACAGATGGCATTCTATATTCACTGAATATTCACAAATAGAAGCACTGAAAAATGGCATACAGCTCCTTATATATACAAGGGGAGGAGCTAGATATGGGAGTGGTTAGACATACATACATTAAGCAATGGAAATAAGTTAACTCTTGATATACTGTACAGATACTATTTACATGATGGAGAATAAAGCATTTACTTGTGACAAATCCCCCTCTAAATGCTGATTCGACATATGACAATAATTACATTCAGATTCACAACAATATAAAACTTGTAGCTTGGTAGTTAAGTATTTGTGTTGTTTAGAAGGTAAAGGTTTTGTCAAGATGTCAGCTATTTGCTCTGATGTTTCACAATGAATAGCTTTAATAAATCCGTCTTGTGATAATTGCCTTACATGTTTGAATTTTATATCTATATGTCTAGATCGCTGTCCAATAGCATCAGATCTAGATATTTCGATGGCAGCTTTGTTATCTTCATGTATGATATAAGGCAATGAAGGTTTTTTCCAAATATTAGACAATAAATCATTAAACCATACTAGGTTATTTGATGCTTTAGACCAGCGGTTCTCAACCTGGGGGTCGCGACCCCTTTGGGGGTCGAACGGCCATTTCACGGGGGTCGCCAAAGCCCTCTCTCACCCCCCTCCCCATGCCTTCACTCACCCTCTGCCTCTGCTGGATCGCCCGGTCGCCGTTCGCTTACCCCGCCCACTCCCAATCTATTGCTGCTCCGGAGTCCCAGCTGATGGCTAGAGGGGAAAAAAACTTTAAATTCTTGCCGCGGGGCTTCAAAGAGCCGCCCTACTCTCAGCTGTTTTGCGGAGGGCTCTGTTGCTAGCTAGATGCAAAGAGGTAAATTCCTGGAGCAGATTTCCCCCCTAGCTATGCTCAAAAAGCAAAATTGAAAGTAAGCAGGGTCTTGGCTGCAACGTGACAAAATGAGGCAGAGATTTCTTTTTCTTTTTCCTCACCAAAAAAGGTAGGTGCAAACTGCAAACAAAGGGAAATTTAGGGCAAAAGAGGAGATTCAAGATTTTAAAACACAGAAGAAAAAAAGCTCTATTTAACTAGGGAATTGTAATAATTGAGATACTGTTAATTGCATATTGTGTTGAAAGCAGAAATGGTTAAGTTGTGGTTTGGAGGAATATGGGGGGAAATTATTTGGTTTATTATTATTGGTAAATATAATTAATTGATTTGTAAGAAATTGGATTGCATGGAAATAATTGGAATATTCATGTTCATATTGATTAATATACAAAAAAGGTAGTTATATAACTAATTGATTTATATTAAAATGTTGAATTTGTATTAAACAACTGTATTATATAATTAACCAATATGAGGATGGATATAAAAATAGATGACAATGGGAAGGAGTATAATATAGAATAGAAGGGAAAAATTGAATTTGATTAAGATTAGAGATGAGGATGAAGGGTAATATTGGTTTTTAAAAAAAATAGATGAGGAATAAATATGGTAAAAAGGAAATATAAAAATTGTAATTTTAATTGAAATGACTAAATACTGTGTTGGAAGAAATATCCTTCTGGGTTCTGCTCCAAGTGGGGAAAAAGACACTGGAAACATGGAGACTGCTTGGAAAGATTGTTTAATGGTGGACAGGATCACATGGCTTGATGGGGCCCATTGTGTTAGTTTCTGTTGCTATTGTGTTGCAAATGTCCTTTGACAAAGGATTGAGTTTCTGCCTCTGGCCCATTAACAAAGAGTGGGGGGCAGGAAGGTGGGAGTTGCTTTGTCTGTAAAATATGCTTCTCCATTTCTCATACAGGAAAATATAATATTCTGCCTTTTTAATATTTCCCAAAATATTTCATTCTTCTAGGAAAGGGGTGGGTGCTAACCTCCTACAACTGTTTAAATTTGTGGACCGGCCAAATACTCTGTTCAAAGAAAATATGTTATATGTTTGTATGTGTGTTTCTAATTATTACTATTTATTGCTATTTGTTCTCTTTTATTCTTTAAAATTTAACAATTCATTCTTTATCTTAATATCTTAATATTTGTTTGGGGTTGGCTTTCTTCCCTTTCATCTTTTTTATTGTACAGCAATCTTTCTCCTCAAACCTACCACCTCTGTCTTTTCTTTCTTACTTACTTTCTCTTCCCCCCTTCTTCTTCTCCCTACTTCCTCTTTCTTTCTCCTTCTCCTCCTCTCTTCCTCCCTCTCTTACCTTCACTCCTACTCTAATTTCCCTTCCCTTCCTTCATCCCTCTCTATTGCTGTATCCTTTTATGCATATGGACTACTCAGAGGGCTGAAAAGGTTATTTTTGACTGGTCCTCGCACTTTTGACCAGTCCTCAAACTTACGACTGTCCTCACAATTTACATTTTTGCCCTATCTTATACCATGTTGAAGAGAAGCAGTTGTGAAATGAGTGACATGGTTGTTAAGAATGCTGCACAGGCATAAATGTGAGGATGGTCATAAGTGTGAGGACCAGTCAAAAGTGCGAGGACCTGTCAGAAATGACTTTTTTCAGCCCTCTGAGTAGTCCCTATACACATAGCCATGGCCACTCGGTCACATGACCTCCAAGCCACGCCCACAAAATAAGCCACACCCACAGAACTGGTAGTAAAAAAAATTAGAACCCACCCCTGGTTGGGGGTCACCACAACATGAGGAACTGTATTAAAGGGTCGCGGCATTAGGAAGGTTGAGAACCACTGCTTTAGACAGACAAACATATTCTGCCTCAGTAGTTGATGTAGCTACCAAATCTTGCTTACCAGTGTACCAGTAAACTGGGCAGCCGTTAAGGAAAAATATATAGCCAGATGTACTTTTTCTACAAGTGATATCACCAGCCCAATCTGCATCTGCATAACATGTGAGAATGGGTTCATTTGTATTATTGGGTTCTAATAACAAGCAGAAGTCTAAGCTATTTTTTAAGTATCTTAATATCCTCTTGACAGCTTCCCAATGGTATGATAATGGTTTACTGACATGTCTGGATAATAAGTTAAGGGGTAAAGCAATATCAGGTCTAGTCCAGTTAGAGATATAGAGAAGAGAGCCGATAACAGACCTATACAATGTGTTATCTTTAAATTCTGGAGATGACTCATCAGTGTTTCTTAGAAAATCAGTCTGCATGGGAGTATCACATGGTTTGGCATCATTTAGGTTACATTTGTTTAAGAGTTCTATAATTTTATCCCTTTGGGAAAGTTTGAATCCCTTCTTTGTTTTGCTGATTTGAACACCAAGATATTTGTTTACTTTCCCTAATGATTTTAAGGAAAAGTGTTCATTGAGTTTTGTTACAAAAGTTTCTCTCCTTTTTGTATCTTTGCCTATATATAGAATATCATCAACATAAATCAATACAAATTCTGGAGAATCACCTTCACTCTTGACAAAGAAACAATTGTCAGCAGTAGTGGCAACAAAGTTCATAGTTTTAAGTACTTTGACTAAACATTCATACCATCGCTTGCCAGATTGTTTCAATCCGTATAGACTTTTGTTTAATAGCCATATATCATTTTTGTTTGTATATTGACTATGAGGAGCTCTTACATATATATCTTTATCTAATTTGGCATGTAAATATGCAGTTTGTATATCATATTGAAATACCTCGAGATTAAGTGCTGATGCTATAACTAGAGCTGTTTTAACACTCTCAGTTCTTACAGTAGGAGAGTAAGTGTCTGTATAATCCTCAGGATATTTTTGAGCATAACCTTGTGCGACTAGTCTGGCTTTATACAGTGTGTTACCTCCTTCCAAATTCTTAATTTTATATATCCACCTGGTACCAATAATAGTCTTATCCCTTGGGGCTTGTGTGGGTGTAAAAACATTCAATTCTTGTAAGCTATTCATCTCCTTGGTCATTGCTGATTCCCACTATTCTCTTTCTTTGGGGGGAAGTTTCAGCACTTCTTCATAAGTGTTTGGTGTTACTATTTCTCCATTCATACACATTACATAATCTTTGTATTTATTAGGCACCTGATTTCTGTTACTTCTGGTTGTTTTCACTGGTATACTATCAATGTCATGTAAATACCTTGCTTCCTTTTTTGTTACTGAATCAGTTTTTATTTTGTGTTGACTATTTGTCCATGTTCTAACTTTGTTTTTGTGTGTGCTGTTATCGTTTTTCTTTTCAATATTCTTATTTTGATGTTCAGTGTCTGAATTGGTGTTTGGGAATATTTCATTAAGGTGTATTTTGGACCAATTGGCCTGTTCATGAAATACTGCTGTTCTTGAAATTATGAATCTGTTATTGTTATCAATAAATCTGTATCCTTTTGTGCCTGTTTCGTATCCCATGAATTTAAGTCTTCTGGATACGTTTTCACCTTTACGCCTTAATTGTTTAGGTATATGTACGTCTGCAGTGACTCCAAATATATGCATGTGTGTTAACTTAGGTTTCCTACCATACATCACTTCATATGGTGTTTTATTCACTATGCTGGACCAAGTCCTATTTTGGGTGTAATTGGAAAATTGTAAAGCTTCTGACCAGAATTGTTTACCTAAACCAGCATCTTCTAATGTGGATCTAATCATGGTTTGTAGTGTCGAGTTCTTTCTCTCTACCACTCCATTCTAGAATGCAGAGAAAGGACTAGATGTGTAATGCAACATCCCTTTATCTTTTAGCCATCGTGAGAATTCGTTTGACATGAACTCACATCCTCTATCTGTCATAATTTGTTTTATTTTAATGTTGTGTTGTGTCTCTATGCGTTTGTAAAATTCTTTGAATTTCTGAAATGTTTCATCCTTATGTCTTAATGTGTAGACAAACCCATAACGACTATAGTCATCCACAATGGTTAGAAAATAGCGTTTTTTATATGTGATTGATGGTGTCAATGGGCCAACTAAGTCCCATGTGTACTAATTCAAAGATTTGTTTGGTTGACCTGGTTGATTTTTTGGGCCTGGGGCTAGTTTTGAGTTTTGTGGATTTACACACTGAGCATTCTAGATAGTTTTTACAGTTTTTTATTTTAACACCATCAGCATGTTCAATCATTTTTTGTACTACAGGAAAACTAGCATGTCCTAATTTTCTATGTAAGATATGAGCACATTCATCATGAATGGGTTTGCCTATATTAGGTCTTTTATCATTGGATGAGTTTTTGTTATTATGAACTACCTCATGTTCCTCATTATCACTATTACTATTTTCTTCGTTATTTATGTCATTGTCATCCTCTATGTTGGAATCAATATTGTGTAAACATCTTTCATTTGTTATTAAGTAAGGTAAGCCTCCTTTTATAATGACAGTACCTACGCTTGTTTCATTTTTCTTTAAAGCTGCATTCCCTTTTGAAAAGACTATGTTTATGCCAGATTCTCTGCTTAGTTTTATTGCACTAAGTATGTTATGAGGTATTTCAGGTATTAACAATACCCCCTCTATTTTTCCTAGGCCAGGTAAAATTATATTTCCTCTACCTATGACTTGGACCTTCTCTTGATTAGCTACTTTGATTACAAATTTATCTTCAACAAACGAAGATAATATATTTTTGTTGTGTGTAGTGTGATTTGTTGCACCAGAGTCAATGAGCCAATCGTTATCTTCTGGTCTATGTATGTTGTTGTTGTTGTGTTTGTTCAGTCCATTCAATGAACCAGATTTTCTATCTCTTGAATCATCTCTACCCCCTCTATGTTCCTTATAGATGGGTGGACTTCTATATCTATGTCTGTCAGTGGATGACTGTCTGTTGTGATATCTATCTCTATGATCTGTCCTATGTTTATCTCTGAGGAATTTAGGACAATCTCTTCTATTATGCTCCTTGGACCCACAATTATGGCATTTGATTGGTTCATGGTATCTTTCTTGAAATGCCACTTTCTTATATTGCTTATGCTCTATGTGATTATTATAACGATTTCTTCTCGAATTGTCTTCAGCTATCAACCTATTAGAAAGGTTTTCTATGGATAAATACCCTAAATTGATTGTATCTAAATGGGATATATAATTATTCCAAGATGGGTCTAATGAATTGATAATAACACTTTTCATTGTTTGATCTGAAATTATTTCTCCTCTTAGTTGTAATTACTTTGCTCTGACTTTGTTTAAGTATATTAAATGTTCACTTATGGTGACCCCAGATTTTAACCTGGCTGAAAAGAAATCCTTAGACATTCTTGTTGTAGTGGCTACACTATCACTGTGAAACAGCTTAAACATGCATTGAACAATTTCTGATACAGTTAGATTTGACTTAATACTATGATACATAGCAGGAGATATACTGGATATTAGTAAGAAAAATGCTCTATGGTGTAGGCAGTCCAATCTTAAAGTCCAAGGTCTTTTTGGAGGGTTAGTAATGAAAAACAATAAATTTTCTTTCATAAAGACAACTTGGAGCTGTTGGCACCACTCTTGTAAATTAACACCATCTACCCTCAGTTTTGGGAAATCATTGGGTAAATTCCCAATGTTGTTAGCTCCATTACTTACAACTGGAGGAAGTCCATGGTCTTCTAAGTGTTGGTAACCGCAGAATGGCATGGGGATGCTAGCGACCGCTTTAAATGGCAGTCTCTGTCTTTCTCTTGCTTCGAAGCTGTCTGTGTAGCTTTGCACATGCGCATTGTCCATTTCGCTCCTGAAGTCATGGTGAAAGGTTCTCGTCGCTGCAGCTCCCTCGCATTGTTCTTCTTCGGAAGACTCGGTCTCTGGTTCAGCCGTGGGAGTCCTGGTGGCGATGGGAGTCCTTTTATTGAGAGCGCTGGTCTCTGGAATTGTTTGCGGCGTAGGTTGGTATCTGCAGGGCTCTCTGGGTTCAGGCGTCGATGCTTTCGCTGTTTGCATAGAGGCGTGCAATCTTCGGGAAGTTCGTTTACTCACTGTTCTTCCTTTTGTATTTTACTGCAGTTTTTCGCTGATTCTTTAGTTATTTTCAATTTTGACCCAAAAGTTGCAAAAAGCGTTTTCATTGCAGACTCTACTTGATTTTCTATTGATTCTTCTTCAGTCTCTGTGTCAGATTCTTCTGATGTATGGATCTTTTCTCTTTTGTTTTTTGCATCAAGTAAGTCCTTTCGCGCCAGATATTTTGAATCTTGTCTTCTGATTGGCTCTTCATCGCTTAGACTGAAGGTTCGTTGAAACCAAGATGGCTGCCATTCAAAATTTTGCGCGGGACCGTTGCTCTTCTCCTTCGTTGCATTTTTGTCTGTAGACAAATCGCTCACCTTTTTTGAGTCTTCACTCTCATCTGTAATGATGTGCTTTTCTCTCGCTGCTCCGCTTTTTTTCAGTAAGTCTTGGAGGTTCGCGATGAGGTTTTCATCGTTCTTTTGATCTTTTAAAAGTTTTAGTATTTCTGACCTGAGTTTGTTATTTTCTATTTCGTTTTCTTTTTGATCATTGTTCTCATCTATTATTTCTTCGTTGTCTGTAGTACAGTCTTCAGATTCTCTCGATATTTCAGTTGCGTATTCATCAATTATTTCTTGTTCTGCTTCCATTTCTTTAGTATATGCCCTGGTGTTGGGTCTTATTTTTTTGCTTTTTGATTTTTCTCTCTCAGACATTGTTGAATTTTTTATTGAGTCAATTAACCATCCTCTGCTACCAATTTGTTGCAATATTTTCAGGATCAGACTCAATAATTAAAGTAAGAATAGTATGTTTAAATAAAGCTCTGTTTAATCACAGATGGCATTCTATATTCACTGAATATTCACAAATAGAAGCACTGAAAAATGGCATACAGCTCCTTATATATACAAGGGGAGGAGCTAGATATGGGAGTGGTTAGACATACATACATTAAGCAATGGAAATAAGTTAACTCTTGATATACTGTACAGATACTATTTACATGATGGAGAATAAAGCATTTACTTGTGACACATAGTATTAGAAAATATCAATGGTGGATCAAAGAAAATTCCTAAAAACTCTTGCACTTAATTTCATCCAGCAGGGCAGAGGTCTGCAACCTTAAACACTCAAAGAGCCATTTGGACCCGTTTCCCACAGAAAAGAAAACACCAGGAGCCACAAAACCCTTTTTGTGCCTGACTATTTCTTGAGCAGCCACAAAACTAGCATATGTAGTTGAATTAAATGTTCTGTTTTCTTCTGAAACTTTTCTTTTCTTGGATTTATCCATGGTTGGCCTACCAGCGGTTGAAAAACTCAATAAATTGCATGCTGGTGGGTGTTGCACATTGGTGGTTGTGACACATATTTTGAGTGACAGGGAGCCGCAGCAGAGGGGTGAAACAGCCACATGCGGCTCCAGAGCCGCAGGTTGCTGGCCCCTGCATTAGGGAAAAAAATATGAATGTTGGACTAATAAAAAGGACTTACATCACAGTGCTGCCTCTTCCCAGGGAAGCTGTGGTACTATTAACGTGGAACAGTGTGAGATGTAAACAGTGGTGGGATTCAAATAATTTAACAATTGGTTCTCTGCCCTAATGATTTCTTCCAACAACCAGTTCATCAAACTGCTCAGAAAGTTAACACCCGAAGTGGTGCGAACTGGCTGAATCCCACCACTGGATGTAAAGCAAGATGAGCTTCAGCAATAATTGATTAGGTCCTATCATTGTTAAATCTAATTGTCTCTATGATATCTGTCCATAGACTGATATTTCAGGTCTTCCAACAGTATATCCTTGCCACTGTAACTGAGTCCATCCATGTTCCTCTTCTCTTTTCTCCTATCTTTCTTCTAGTCAGGGAAATGGCACTGAGGGAAAGATAAAACTATTGCTATGCCAGAATCGGTAACATGATTTCTCAAAAGTTGTCTTCCCTAGTGAAGGAAATTTGATTTAAAAAAATTCTCTTGGTAATGTTTTTGGACTTCTTTTACTTTTAACATATCAAAGATTGCAGAAGTACTATTTTTCTGTTGCAAACTGCTTCATCACTTTGAAGCCTTCTTAGCCACTCATGTTTCCTGATCTAAAAATTCTATATATCTTGGAAGCCTTTATTAAAAGTGTGGGAAACCAGAGAGGTTCCAGAGAGGAAAATGGACTGCATATTGAAATATCAGACATTCATACAAACTAATTGGTCACCTTGGAATAATATAAATACATGAACCCCGTATCTCAGCCCTACAAATTTCACTGAGATTCTCCTTTCCTTTGAAATAAATTTGGAAAGCAAATTCTCTTATCAAAATGAATTAGAACTGTCAGAAAAACGTGTCAAAAGGCATTCATGTCAATGTTTTTCCCACCATGTTTCTCTTGATGTAGATATTTATTGTGTGATTAAGACTAATCTAATCTGGTAACAAAATGTCCGCAAGCAAACAACCAGTCATTCTTGGAGGTGATTAATCAACTAAGATAAGACCCCTTTTCCTCCCTGTGGGCATCTTGCTCCCTTCCTTCCCACCCTGTCAATTTAAAATCAGTTTTAATGTTAATATTAATTGTTTTAATGTTTCAATGTTTTATCTTGTTTTTATTATTGTGAGCTGCATACAGTTGCCTTTAGGCAAGATGGGTGGCATATAAGTAAAACCAACGAACAAACCATGCTCAGGGAGTGCCAAGGACTCCAATGGCATTTAAAAGCCTGTGCTTTCATTCTGTTCTTTTCATTAATCGTGACAAGAAATCCATCCTGAAATATCATGAAGAAAACGTCATCAAGGAAAAACAAAGTCCAGTTGCCTTTTGAAAAAGAATCCTTTGGGATGACCATGACCTGGATGACTAAGAATCTCCACAGGCATCCATCTTGAAATATTTCTTCTCTTACAAATGAATCTTCCATTTTTCTACCACACTTGCAATATATTTTAGAATGTGAAATTCAAATTTTTTTACTACTGGTTCTGTGGCATGGCTTGGTGGGCATGATGTGGCTTGGTGGGCATGGCAGGGGAAGGATACTGCAAAATCTCCATTCCCACCCCACTCCTGGGGGAAGGATATTGCAAAATCTCCATTCCCATCCCAGTTGGAGGCCAGCCAGAGGTGGTATTTGCCAGTTCTCCAAACTACTCAAAATTTCCACTACCGGTTCTCTGAACTGCTCAAAATTTCCGCTACCGGTTCTCCAGAACCTGTCAGAACCTCCTGGATTTCACTCTTGGCTGACCATCTTGCAAATATAGGTCTGGACAGTCACAAAATGCTAAAACAAATTTTAAAATACCCCATATTAATGAAGAATAAAAAACCAACAAAACCGATCATCTTTAAAATTGTGGACTAGTGGCAGAGGACATGGCACCAGAGGTGGGTTTCAGCAGATTCTGACCAGTTCTGGAGAACCAGTAGTGGAAATTTTGAGTAGTTCAGAGAATTGGTAAATACCACCTCTGACTGGCCCCTCCCCCATCTATTCTCTGCTTCCCAACTCCCAGCTGATCGGGAGGAAATGGGGATTTTGCAGTAACCTTCCCCTGGAGTGGAGAGGGAATAGAGATTTTACAGTATCCTTCCCCTGCCACACCCACCAAGCCATGCCCACCAAGCCATGCCACGTCCACAGAACTGGTAGTAAAAAAATTTGAAACCCACCACTGCATGGCACGTATCTCTGTGTGGTTTTTTTTTGGGGGGGGGGGGGTTAGACATGTTTTCTCTTCTCTCTAAAAGTCTGCACTCATCCTAAATGCCACCTCTTCCTAATTAAAAAGGTCCTTGAAAGTTAACTGAAGTGTAGGGCCCAGACTATGAACTATATGATGCTCACATTTCTTGGTAATTTATAGATGAGTAAAATGCACAAACCTTATCACTGTGGAATTGACCACAATATCTTAGCTTTTGCAAAGCAAAAAAGGAAGACATTTCCCCCTCTTAGACTGAAGACAGTACTTCCCCAAATAAAGCTAGAGAGAATTTTAGCAGAGCACTGCTCCGAACTGAAATACATTTATATCACTCTTTTAGCTATAAACATATTCAGAATAGCTATTGTTCGTTGTTTTCTTTCTTTCCGTGAGAAAAATTAAGGGAAAAAAAAACGAAATCACAAAGCTTTTCTTACTTTAGGTGTGGCACCCTCCAGCTCATAGGAAAACCCAACACTCTGGATGAACTCCCTTCCTTTTACATTTTTGTGTTACCCTGAAAATAAATGAGGTTGCAATAGTCATCATCATCATCATCATCATCATCATCATCATCATCATAGTCTTCGTCATCATCATCATCTTCTTCTTCTCTTCCTCTCTTTGCTGCTGCATGCAGCAGTGAATATCACACTCAGCAGGGTACAGTGGCACCTGGCTATCCAGACAGAGCGTAGCACAAAGCCATCTGGGGGTAATTACGACAAGGTATTCTTTAAGACCAGATGGGTCCAAGGAACAGAAGCCCCCAGTCCACCCTGTCATTTACAACATAATTCCTTTCAATGATATACTTAATCCTCCCACCAGCTAAGCTTTTCAGCTCCCCGTTGTCACTGTTCCTTTATGTTAATTCAGCAGAGAGACAGGAAGGGGGAGTGGAAGGGCAGGCCACCGGTAACTCAAGAGACTCAAAGAAATTATTCATGTTTAAATTCTTTCCAATGCATCAAGTACAGTAACATTTTTTTTTTAAAAAAAAGGGAGAGATGAAATTATCATCAAGAAGGTCATTGCTAACACTCTGTGCAACGCCAGCTGAGGTTTATTCAGCCACCTGTTAGCTGGAAGGGTCCTGCACATGCTTGCCAGGCATTTACCCCGTTTAAAGGAGCTTTTTTCCCTATTGACTGGAGGGTCCCCAACATTCAGAATACGCCAGTCGTGTCCCTGCTTTGTGATCGTATGTGGCGCACGCGACTTAATTCAATTATGCTTTAAGCCTACCCAGTTTGCTTTTGTATAATTTGTTAAGTGTTTTGCTTTTTTGTCTTTTTGCTTTTTAATTAAGAGTGAAAGGTGTTTCAGAGACAATTGTCCTCATTTATTTATTTTTTTTGGTCATGCCCACTCATTTGTTTTACACTGCAGATAGATCTGGCATACCTTATCTGAATAAGAATATTATTATATTAAGAATATTTATTATATTAAATAACATGCATTGGGTCCTTTTTAAAATAACAACAACAACAACAACAACAACAACAAGCAGAAAAATCGAATGAACTTTCTAATAGTATTTGAAAACAGATGCAATACTTAGCAATAGTCAGAAGGTTGACTCAGCCTTCCATCCTTTCTAAGGTAGGTAAATTGAGGACCCAGTTTGAGGGGGCAATAAGCTGACTTTGTATAAATATACAAAAGGATGAAGGCTATTGCTTAACACATTGTAAGCCACCTTAGTCTCCGGAGAAGGGCGGCATATAAATCAACTTAAAAAACAAACAAACAAAGCTTGATTATTATTGTTGAATTGTTTATGACTTTTTAATTTATGAATTATTATTTTTCTGTTGTTTATTTTCCTCATTGGACTGTTGTCAATAATAATTGTGGCAGAACCGTCATTTTGAGGTTTATAAATTACAGCATGGATACAAATATTTCTACTGCTGGGCAATTTTTACACAATAACAATGATAGATTATTATTATCATTTTTTGTTTACAAACTATCGGTTGCAAGAATTGGATTTGTCTAGCCTAGTGAAAAGAAGGACTAAGGGTGACATGATAGCAGTGTTCCAATATTTCAGGGGCTGCCACAAAAAGAGGGTTATTCTCCAAAGCACCAGAAGGCAGGACATGAAACAATGGATGGAAATTAATCAAGGAGAGAAGCAACCTAGAACTAAGGAAAAAGTTCCTGACAGTGAGAAAAATTAATCAGTGGAACGACTTGCCTTCTGAAGTTGTGGGTGCTCCATCACTGGAGGCTTTTAAAAAGAGACTGAACAGCCACTTGTCTGGAATGGTATAGGGGTTGGACTAGAAGACCTCTCAGGTCCCTTACATCTCTGATATTCTGAACCATTCTAAAGCTTTCACCCTGCTTCTTTATAGTTAATTTATATTTCTATCTTTTAATATCCAGCAACCTGAAGAAGTGGCCGAAACAATGCAATCTCGGTGTGACAAATAAAGCACAGTTTACAGAAGCAAGAGAACATAAATAATCTATGTACAATCCATGCCAGTTTGGGGATATTTTCAGTTCCATGTTTGTTCCATCAATATGCCATTTTTCAACTGCTATTTACCCCTGCAAACTCACAGAAGCAAACAACCCAGTTTAATTAGATCAGTTCAATTTAAAAGGTGAACAGAATGTTATTTTCCTTATCATTAAAAAATATTAAATCTCTACTCTGCTTCCTTTTAAAAGAAGTGGAGGCAAGAGAAGAGGCCATCCATCTCAGGATACAAGAGGTTAAAGCTCTGGTTATTTGCTCTTGTTATTTTATCCCGTGATTTGATCATACCGTTTGTACCAAGTTCGGAGAAGATAAAGGTAGCATCATTACATCCAGTAAGCTAATTTGGAACACAGAGAAAATTGCAGTGAACCAAAAGTACAGACAATTAGGTTGGCTAGAACAGGGACAGCTGCAATAGAAGAAAAGCCAACAGTCTGCCTGTACGAAGGCCTTTGCACTTTGAATGGTTCTGTACACCACGCTGCATCTTGATGCACTTCGCAAAGGAGTTGTATTGTACTACAATACAATAATTTCACCATGCACGAAACCACTGAGGTTGTGTGAAAATTCACCTTTTTGTGATGTTCATCATTTTGTGATGCTCTTTCTCTTCGGAGTGGCCTCTGCCTCTTTCCTGGATTAGTTACAATATTCAGTTACGATAAAGATGGGGTAATATGCCTTTTCTGCAGGAAAATGTATGCAGATTTGGTCTAAATCACAACAGATTTAGGACAAGCGAGGATAAGGAAATGAATTGTCAATCATTGTTCATGACGACATACAGCTCCTTAGATTAGTGTCCTATAGCAGGGGTGTCTAACTGGATTTCTTCAAGGGCCGGATCAGCATTGTAGTTCTCCTCTGCAGGCCGGCCGGTGGGGGGGGGGGGGGAGAAAAGAGACAGGATGAATGCCTCCTGCAGCACCCTGCCAGCCAAAACGCCCCCCGCCCCCGTGCCCCATTTTGGCTGCCAGAGCCACTGCAGGCCAGTCTTTTGCTATTTCCAGGCCAGCCCTGTGGGCCAGATTTAAGCACCTCATAGGTCAGATCTGGCCCACGAGCCTTGAGTTTGACACTCCTATTCTATAGATTTCACTGCCTGGCTATTTTTGTTTCATTGTCATGGAGTTAATGCTTGGTGTTTCTTATTTCCTTCAAGTTTCTTTGTATTCAATCAGTTGTTTCCAGTGGTGAAATCTGATTTTTTTTTACTACTGCTTCTGTGGGCATGGCTTAGTGGACGTGGTGTGGCTTGATGGGCGTGGCCGAGGAAGGATACTGCAAAATCTCCATTTCCACCCCATTCCAGGAGAAAGATACTGCAAATCTCCACTCCCACCCCACTCCAGGGGAAGGATACTGCAAAATCCCCATTTCCTCCCCACTCCAGGGGAAGGATACTGCAAAATCCCTATTCCCTCCCCACTCTGGGGCCGGCCAGAGATGGTATTTGCCGGTTCTCCCAACTACTCAAAATTTCCACTATTGGTTCTCCAGAACTTGTCAGAACCTGCTGGATTTCACTGGTTGTTTCCTAATCTAGCAATTCTGTAATTGCTTTAATGTTTTAAATGTTGGAATTGATGGAAAAGAATGGTCAATGGGGAGAAACAGGTTGGGTAGGGGGCAGGAATTGGCCTTCCATCCTATCACCCTATTACAGTAACTCTGAAATTATAGTCTATGGACAATAGACTATAGTATGTAGTAATAGGTCTGTAGTAGTCCACCATATTTCAACCTCAGTTTGCAGGGCATGTCCAAGCCACTTCTTATTCCTGCTTTCATGTTTTCATTGCCAGCCAGTAGTTTATCAAAATAAATGAATGGATCACGGACTAAAAATTGGTTGATTTAAGCTTACAATTGATGATATAATAGCAAAATGAGCACTAATTTGAAACTGACTGAAGTGAGCCAATCTTGATTAGAGTATGATCTCACCAAAAAAATAATAATAATCCCAAATAACAAAGATATATGTGAGTAACAAACATAGTGAGGAATATTTAAAAATGATTTTGCATTGGACTTGAAATCCACCTGCCCCAGCCATTTAGTATTCAAATCAAACCAAATCAAACCTTTATTGTCAATGCACAACATGTGTACAATGAGATTGAATGAGCCTCCCTTGGTGCAGCCCCCCCCCCCCCTCCCAAAACACTGAATATATCTCAATGACTCAAAATAAACTCAAAAGAAAAGAAAATCCCTAAACCCAAATAAGTAATAACTAACACATGTTCCCATATACATATATGTATATAACATTATACTATATTACACCGGTATGAACATGTTGCACGTTGCGCTGGCCCTGCAAGTCTATCATATTAAACCTAATTATGGTGTTATGTTGCATTCAGAAGTCTGACGGCCCATGGATAAAAGCTATTTTTCAGCCTATTAGTTTGGCTGGCTATGCTTCTATATCTCCTGCCCGATGGTAGGAAAGTAAAGAAGTGCTGACCATGGTGTGAATCATCCCTGAGAATCTTCCTCACTCTACTAAGGCAGAGTGTCCTGGTGATTTCATCCAGTGAGGTCAGGGGGGCAGAGAATGGCGGTGGCAGGCAAGGGTCAAGATGAAGGGCACTGGCCCGCCTGGATAAGTGCCGCAGCCATCTCCCCGTGCTGGGTGTTTCTGTCCTGGGTGCTTCTGCCCTGGGTACTGGGTGCACTCTGCTTCTTCACCGCTGGCAAGCGGCGACACGGCTGGGACTCCTTCTCCTGGAGCACTGGATTCCATGGGCCGAGTTTCAGGAATGGTGCCGGCAGTCAAAGAGAGCAGGCAGGTGGCTGGGTGGGTAGAAATCCAGTGGGCTGCTTCAGAGACCCAAGCCCAGCGGAGCCAGCACGAGAGGCATGGGTGGAAGGTGGCCTTTTCTGCAGCATCACCCTCCCCTCTTTGGATCACCCTGCATGGGAGGCCTCTGCCTTTTCAGAAACGGGGCAAGTGGTTTATATAGAGGATTGACAGGGGGATGTGCGGCTCTCCGGGATGGAGAGCGGGGCAAGAGAAGGCTCCGAGATTCACTTGAGCAGTCAAGCCAGATGACGGAAGGAAACTCAAAGCATTGGGGGCTTCAGAAGGGCAGAATGTGCTTCAGAATGTGCAGCTCCTGGCTCTAACAGTGAGTGACGTATGTGATGTCAAGTTGGCCATGCCCACCCTGTCACATTACCTCCAAGCCACACCCACCAAGTCATGTCCACAGAACCGGTAGCAACAATTTTTAGACTTCACCACTGGTTCAAACCCACAGCAACCTATCTTCAGCAATTAAATTATGAATATTAGTGAAGTTTTCACTATGTCATTGGAATGTTTAACCTAAATAACAGCTAGGTTCACCCAAGATGGTAAACCAACAGCAAACAAATCATACTATGGCTTACTGTGATACATGGCTCGAATTGTTGATAGTCATGTTGTTGTATCACAGCTAAGTGGTTTCATTAGGACATAATGATTCGACTCACACATTTCCCTAACCATACTGTGGTTTTGGCAAGTAAACATTGTATGAACCCAATCATTAATTCATCTAACTGGAAGCAGCACTCTGATTTTCAGTCAAAGGTCCTTCCAAACACTGACTGTATCATTAGCAGAACTGAGATGTGTTCTTACTAAATCTCTACTGTACAAAAGGAACATGTGACCCTTTGGTGACAGAAGACTTTTTTTTCAATAACTGAGAATTATATTGAGCAGGGCCATGATTCAAAGTCAATGTGGCAGCTTTTATACAAAAGGGGTCCTAGACAACCCTATGGCCTGTTAGGTCATACATATATATTACCCCAATGCTGGATGATTCTATGATCATCTAGGCAATCCAAATAAAAAAAAAATTGTAGTGGTAAATGAATATCAATGGTAAGTCAACATTTACTTACCTAAACAGAAGATAAACAGAATGACCACAGATGCCAAAAAAGCAGTGGGGTTTTTTTTGTGTGTGTGAGAGTGACTTCTGACTTCCTGCCTTTATTGACTTTATTTGAGGGAAACTGGCAGGGATTGTTGGAAATCACAATCATGTGACCACAGGAATGCTGCAAAGACCACAACTCTCTGAATAAATCTGGAAGCTGGGATTAAGATTGCCGGGAAAAATATCAACAACCTCAGATATGCAGATGATACAACTCTAATAGTGGAAAGTGAAGAGGAACTAAAGAGCTTCTTGATGCAGGTGAAGAAGGAGATTGCAAAAGTTGGCTTGAAACTCAATATTAAGAAAACTAAGATCATGGCATCCAGCTCTCTCAATTTCTGGCACATAGATGGGAAAAAATGGAGGTAGTGACAGATTTTATTTTTCTGGGCTCCAAGATGGGGACTGCAGCCAAGAAATTAAAAGATGCTTGGTCCTGGGGAGGAAAGCTATGGCAAATCTAGACAGCATACTGAAAAGCAAAGACATCACCCTGCCAACAAAAGTGTGTATAGTCAAGGCTACGGTTTTCCCAGTTGTAATGTATGGCTGTGAAAGTTGGACCATAAGAAAGGCTGGGTGCCAAAGTATTGAGGCCTTTGAACTATGGTGCTGGAGAAGACTCCTGTGAGTCCCTTGGACTGCAAGGCGATCAAACCGGTCAGTCCTAGAGGAGATCAACCCTGACTGCTCTTTAGAAGGCCAGATCCTGAAGATGAAACTCAAATACTTTGGCCACCTAATGAGAAGGAAGGACTCACTGGAGAAGAGCCTAATGCTGAGAAAGATTGAGGGCAAAAGAAGAAGGGGACGACAGAGAAGGAGGTGGCTGGATGGAGTCACTGAACCAGTAGGCATGAGCTTAAATGGACTATGGGGGATGGTAGAGGACAGGAAAGCCTGGAGGAACGTTATCCATGGGGTCGCGATGGGTTGGACACAACTTCACAACTAACTACAACAAAGTAAATAGATAATAAACGATTCATACACATACATTGCCTCGAAGCTTTCTTATAACAAAATAAACACTGAAATGAGAACCTGCATTGTTTCACTTGCTGCTATTTATACATCACTAAAACAATGTTCAAGAATAAGTGCAAAAGTCCATTTATTTTTTTATTTATTTTTTTTATTTTATTTCAAATTGATATACCGCCCTTCTCCCTGAGGACTCAGGGTGGTGTACAGCCAGATAAAAACATATAATACAAACATTAAAAACAATTAAAAGAAATATCTCTGTTTGGCCCCAAATTTAAAAAGACAAAACCAATTAAAATTATTAAAAGAATTTGTTAAGCCAGCCTGGCTTGCTGAAATAAGAAAGTTTTAGGAGCGTGGCAGAAGGCACCGAGGTCTTGGATTCTCCTTATCTCTGGGGGCAGCTGATTCCAGAGGGCAGGTGCCCACACAGAGAAGGCCCTCCCCCTGGGGGTCACCAGCCTATATTGTTTGGCTGATGGCACCCCGAGGAGGCCCTCTCTGTGGGAGCGTACGGGTTGATGGGAGGTCGTCGGTGGCAGCAGGCGGTCTCGAAGGTAACTAGGTCCTATGCCATGGAGTGCTTTAAAGGTGGTAATCAAAACCTTGAAGCGCACCTGGAAGACCACTGGGAGCCAGTGCAGCTCACGCAGGAGTGGTGTTATGTGGGAGCGCCATGCAGCTCCCGTAACTACCCGCGCGGCCGCATTCTGGACCAGTTGGAGCCTCCGGGTGCTCTTCAAGGGGTGCCCCATGTAGAGAGCGTTACAGTAGTCCAGGCAAGAGGTGACGAGGGCATGAGTGACTGTGCACACGGAATCCCAATCAAGAAAGGGACGCAACTGGAGAATCCGGCGAACCTGACAAAAGGTCCCCCTGGCCACAGCCGTCAGATGTTCCTCCAAGGACAGCTGCGTATCCAGGAGGACACCCAGATTCTCCGCGGGGGCCAAAGACTCATCCCCAATAGTCAACGATGGAGTCAGCTGACTATATCGGGATGCCAGGAACCATAGCCACTCAGTCTTGGAAGAGTTGAGCTTGAGCTCAACCCTTATCTTCTATAATAGAAGATCAGCTTAACGTGCCAATGGATGGAATTCCACAATCCTGACACTGTCTTACTAAAATCCTTGCCCTGATGCCAGCCAACCTCACTACTAAATGTTGGCTACCATAGGTTTAATCCAGGAAACAAAACATTTGATATTCCTTTCCAAAAGGCTATATCCTGCAGTCCATTTTTGTTACTATCTTTATTTTCACCAAAACTCCAGTGTGGAAATAGCTGCAGAGTGAAGACCATCCTGTGAGCTCATGGGTTTTGAGTATGTAGAAGTCTATTCCAGGTAAAAACTGTAAGTTCTCTGTCATCATGAAGGTATTGCATAGCTGTGTGTCTATACATCAGCAACTGATACCTACTTGCAGTAAAGGTTAGTTAGTAATTTGGCACGAATGTCCTCTATTTGACTTTTGCTGTGTCTGGGAGGAAAGAAAGATAGGAAAAAGAGCATAAGGTGATATCATGGAGATTGAAGCTATGATCCTCATGTGAGAGCACTAACAATGTTTAGGTTCTCCATAATATCAGTTCTTCCCATTCATGCTTTTTTAAAATGCTTAGCAGCTAGACAACAAGCTAAGCAGTCACAGAACTAATGGATGATGATCATCCCCATTTAGGTGCAAAATGTTACGTGTAATATAAATTGTAGTAAATATTGCTATACTACTGCTGAGTCATATCTATTAGGATAGTACACTTTTCACAACTTTTTGGCCTCTTTTTATTGATTTTATATGGGATGTGTACAAATAGTCAGAGGGATGCGGTGGCTCAGTGAATAAGATGCTGAGCTTGTCGATCGAAAGGTCGGCAGTTCAGTAGTTCAAATCCCTAGTGCTGTGTAATGGGGTGAGCTCCCGTTACTTGTCCCAACTTCTGCCAACCTAGCAGTTTGAAAGCACATAAAAAATGCAAGTAGAAAAATAGGGACCACCTTTGGTGGGAAGGTAACAGCTTTCCTGTGCCTTTGGCATTTAGTTATGCTGGCCACATGACCACGGAGACATCTTCGGGCAGTGCTAGCTCTTCGGCTTTGAAACGGAGATGAGCACCGCCCCTTAGAGTCGGGAACAATTAGCACATATGTGCGAAAGGAACCTTTACCTTTATCTTTTACAAATAGTCACCCTAAGCATTGGGCAATTAAACTGGTAGCAGAGGGCCTAAAAATGAAGAAGCAATGGAGCTTAAAAGACCTCTTAGAATTTTCTTTCAATTAGATAACAACCACAGCTGGTGTAAAGAATTTATAAATCACTACATAAATCAGAATGGAATCCAGAGATATGTTTCAATGAATTTATTCTTTTTAAAAAAGTGATTGAAATCTTGTGAAATTATCAAATGGGGCGATTCTTGTCTAAAATCTCCAGAGGTCTTCAAGACCATAGGGTTGTCTTGGCTTGGTGTAAAATATACGTACTAGACATAAATATTTGATATATGAATAAAAATTAAGCAATATAGTTTTTCTATAATATCAATTTTTATTTTAATACCCCTGAGATACATTATAGAAAAATTTTCTCTCCAACTATAAAAAACTTAAATTGAAATTTAGACTTCATAAAATGTCTTGTTTTCGCATTATAAAGTAACATTAAATTCAGTCACAAATTTACCTGTACAGTAACAATTGTGTATTGACTCTGAAAATTTATTTTCCTGTTTTTCTAATGAAGACATTTTATGCATCTCTTTGTAATCTCAAGAGATTAAATTGGGATATTTTAACAATTTGGATCCAAAATTCCTAGGGGAATATAAACAAATATCTTTCTATTTGGATATAGCTCTTTCTAAAGGGAAGCAAGAAAGTTGGTTGCCCAGAAGATACTAAAATGCATTGTATTACATAATTTGTTGAACTTTTTCTTTTCTTTTCTTTTCTTTTCTTTTCTTTTCCTTTTCCTTTTCCTTTTCCTTTTCCTTAGTTAAGTCAGCTCATAAATATGAAAGAGCCTTCCTTCTAAAGAAGAGTAGTTAAAAAAAATAAAATGTAATCTGTATACTGGGGCAGCTACAAAGGAGCAATAAATTATTACAGTAATGACATGCTAATTAAAATTTGGCTTGTAAGTCATGTAAAGCATTTGAAGCACAGCAAATTTCTTCTTTTCATTTGCTGAGTATCGAGGTAAATTGCCTGGTGACAGTGGGCCATTGCTAACAAGTACAAATTGAATAACATGCGAACTTCTATTCTATTAGGCCTGCCTGAATTAGAGATGCAGCACCCTCTCCCATTGTAGACTTGATTGATAAATGCTAAGGAAAATTTGTCAAAACATCATGGGCTCCACCCTGTGGGACATCAATATGCTCCATTTAGTCACCCACCCACCCGGCACTTCCTTCATAGGATTGTCACATAAAATTAAGACTAGCCGCTAACCAGCCATCAAGCTTGCGTCCCTCCTGACATCAGTCAGCCTGTATTCTGTATGCATATTAGTCACATGCTTAACAATTTGGCTTGTCAGGTCTAAAGCATGTCAGTGACCTCTGGAGCAGAGGCTGGCCTTTCTGAGTACACAGAGACATCGTGCTCAGCTGTTCAAGATTTTTATGCCATTTCCTGCCAGATTCATGCACAGATGCACTGCCCTAAGCTATAATCTGCAGCCGGGAACCCAAATGACAAATGGCAGAGCACAGATTATTACATTATATATTAAGTAACTACAAGTCTGTAAATTATAAGTGAAGTACTATTCAGTCCAAATGTCTCTCTCAGCTGGCAGCATGTTTTCCTTTCTCCCCGATGAGGCCTAATAAATATCAGGTGCACCAAGAGATCAAGAGCTCCCTTAGGCAAAAATAAATTGTGTCTATTGCTAATTAGCTGCTTGAATATGAAACAGTTTGGTGCCAACTGCATAACTGAACAGGTTTCTGGAAGGTTAGTTCAACTCTACCAGCACTTCTGGCTGGTAAAAAAAAAACTGCTGACTAAATATGCATTTAATGTGACAACTCTCTAACAATGGCCAAACTACTTGCCTCCAAAAAGCGTACAAACCAAGCACAATGACATTTGTCATATATTGTTTGTCCCCAAAACCAACATCTGATTGGATTGGCATTGTCCCTTTGAAAATGAATTTTTGACTACAGTTTGACTATAATTCTAATAAGCTTTGTGAGTCAATCATTTCAAAAAAATATTTTTTTCCAGTGATGGTTAGTCAGTCAGTATTCACTCAGTTTTGACTAGTTGTGATCCATGGCTGTCAGTAACTGCTGTTTTGAGGTCTTGAAAGCTCATGCTTGTTCCCTCAGTGATAGTAACTAAACACCTTGTCTTCTGCCAGTCTTTTTTTTCAAATTGCATTCATTTTTTTCAAGTATTGGATCTTCTCTACACTTGCTTTCTGTTATATGTCTAGAAAGTCTGATCTTGCAGAGAATCTAATCTAGATTTGAACAATTTGTTGTTATTGCACAACAAGCTAAACATTCACTAATATTTTCTCCAGCACCATTCAAAGGCATTTGAAATATTTTTTCGTTCAGTCCTTCTCTTGGTCTAGCTTTGATAGACACATGTTACAGCTAAGAGAACCATAATATTGACAATGCACGCCTTTGTTGTCAGTGTGATGTGTAAATAGCAGAAAACAATATTTTCATATTGTTGTATGCAAAACTTTAAGCACTTGTGGTCAAACTGCATCTTGTATGGTCTTCTCTGCTTTGCTTCATTTGAAACAGTGATGAAAGCAAGTAGTGGCAGTGCATTTTGTTCACACCCATTTCTTTAGTATGAAAAAAATTTATTTATTTATTTATTTATTTATTTATTTATTTATTTATTTATTTATTGTATTTATATGCCGCTCTTCTCCAGAAGGACTCAGGGCGGCGAACACAACTTAAAAACATGTACAACAAAATCCCATTTTAATCCAAATTAACTAATAAATAGTTGTTGTTGTTTTCTTGCTATCCAGCTTCATCTTTGGTTCAACCAATGGTGGGTTCCTCCCGGTTCGGCCCAGTTCTCAGGGCTTTGGACGAAGGCTGGAAGGCAGCACCACTGGCTCATTCACACTCCCTCCCTCCCCAGTCTAGCTTGATGCAAGTGGCAACGCAGCTCACAATGCCCTTTGCAAGCCTGCTGTGAGTGAATTTCTGCCCACCTCCAACCCGTGCATACCTTGGCAATGGGACTGTTTCTCTCTACCCCCTTTTCTTGTTTTGTCTGCTGGATCAGCACAGGGGGACGAACCTAGCTTTGCTGTCCATTGCAGCTAGGAATCTCAAAACTGAGAATGAATGTTTGTCTTGTAGCCAGCAGCCCAGGTGCTAGATTGGCCCTGCAAATTCTGTTTCTCAAGGAGCCCAGCCGAATTTTTGCACGCCACTTGCTGAGGCGCAGAGTGGGGTGGAACTAATAAGTGATCAAGCAAGTGCCTGAAGAAGCCCAGATGGCCAACGGGGAGGCAGGACATCCCAACACCGGCAGCTTTGCAGGAAAAGAAACTGCTTTTTTTTGCCGAGCTGATGCAGGGTCGCATTATGGCTCTGAGTCATAAATGGGTTTCAGGAGGAGGACGCAATCCCGTCTCCCCCATTGTGAAGCGTGCAAGTGAAAAGGTTCACTCAATCAATTCCAACTTCGCAAGATCTTTTTCTTTTGCAAGAAGTTGGAATTGATTGAGTAAAACGTGACAGACAAACGCGATTGGAGCTGGGCTGGGGCGACTGCATGCGTGCCCATAGAAAGGGCCCTGAGTGCCACATCTGGCACATGTGCCATAGGTTCACCATCACGGGTGTAGGAGAAGGTATGGCAGAGCCTGGGGTTGGAGTTAAAAAAGGAATCAGCCTACAGTTTCTACATAGCTCTTCATCCCCTCTTGAATTCTGTTGATCATTATGTGTTATGTATTGATACTTTTCAGCAGGAGTTTCAAACCTGCCTGAGTTTCTGATTGGCTGACAGTCCCTCCAGGATTGTATATAAGGAGGGCTGCAGCCCCAGAGTTTTTGCTGAAGTCTCACTGTATATTAAAGAGCTGTTGTCACTAGCCTGCTTGTGCCTCTCGTTATTCCCGAACCACTTCATTGGCGACGAAGGTGGGATTGAGGCCACAAGAGGTGAACCAGTGAGACCACGAGCTTCAGCTAGGCGACGAGGCGAACCACAGGAGGCATACCGAACATGTCTGCCTACGTTCCGCCCAAGCCTTTTGATTTGACCCACAAAAAATGGGTCTCATACCTAACGAGGTTTGAATGCTCGCTCGAAGCCAGCGACATGCAAGGGCTCTCCGCTAATCGGAAGAGAGCCCTTTTCCTAAGCCACTGCGGACCGGACGTGTTCGAGATGGCAGAGTCACTTTGTGAGCCAACGCCGGTCCAGACCGTTTCCTGGGACACCCTGATGGCAACTCTCCGGGCTCACTACGCTCCCGTGCCCTCCAAGTTCGTGCAACGATACCAACTCAGACAGCGCGTACAACGAGAGGGAGAACCGGTCAGTGCGTACATGGCGAGCCTGCGAAAAGCTGCAACCCACTGCGACTATAGGGACTTGGATGATGCGTTGCTTGAGCAACTAATCTGTGGGGTTCGAGATATAAGGCTACAAAGGCGTTTGCTCGCCAAGCCTGACTTAACACTTGCTGGAGCCCTAGACGAGGCCAGGGCTCATGAAGCTTCAACAAAAGCCGCAGAAACGCTGCAGCGTCCGCTGACCAGCAAAGACAGCCCCAAGTCCACACCAGTGCACAGGGAAGACGCCGGATCCAGCTCAGAGTCCGAGTCTGATGAGGACGTCTTCCGAACAGAGCACCACAGAAAAGATGCAGGCAGCCTTCGGCGAAACTGCCCCAGCTGTGGCGGGCACCATGATAGACTGTCCTGCAAATACAGAGAGGCTATTTGCAGGCGTTGCGAGAAAAAAGGGCACTTGGCGCGAGTCTGTAGAGCCATTCTGCCCAGAAAACACCAACAACGTGAGCGCCGTAGCCAACCAGAATCAACGCGTCAGAAGCATCCAATGAGAGAAGGCGGCGCGAAGAAACGGCGCGAATTTGAACTGCGAGATGGCCGCAGCGTACACATAGACCAGGCCAGCACGGCGATCGAGGACAAAGTCAGCACGGTGGTCAAAATCAACGGCAAGCCATGCTCGATGGAGATCGACACCAGATCAGCTCTCTCCATAATGTCGTGGGCAACCCTGAAGACCCTCCTGCAGTTGTTCCGGAAGGACCAGCTATCCAAGCAAAGACTACGCATCCTAGACTACCAGGGAAACCGGGTCCCCCTCGAAGGCGTGGGCACATTCCGAGTCACCTACGGAGACTACGAAAAAGACCTGCTGCTGACCATCGTGTCAAAGCAGCTACCCAGTCTTCTAGGCATGGGGTGGTTCCGAGCCCTTGGCATGGGCTTCACCGGCGTCCACCGAATGTCCGAGCCGTCACTGAAGGACAGCCTCCTGAACAAGTTCCAAGACGTCTTCAGGGACACGTTGGGCAAGTATGTGGGGACCCCTATCTCCCTAAACCTAGACCCCAACGTAGCCCAAATAAGACTTAAAGCCAGACGGGTGCCTTTCGCATTAAAACCAAAGATCGATGCGGAACTGGACAAATTAATTAAACAAGGGGTGTTGGTCCCCATTGACCACGCGAAATGGGAGACCCCCATAGTGACCCCAGTTAAATCTGATGGCTCAATCAGAATTTGCGCCGACTACAAGTGCACGATCAACAAGGCTTTGCAGCCGAGCGCCTATCCGGTGCCGATCATGAATCATCTACTACACTCCCTGGGGCCCGGCAAAATTTTTGCCAAATTAGACCTAGCTCAGGCCTACCAACAATTACCAGTTGACGATGCCACGGCAGAGGCACAGACAATTGTAACTCATAGGGGTGCATTCAAATGCACCAGGCTCCAGTTTGGGATGAGCGTCGCACCCGGCCTTTTTCAAAGCACGATGGAGCGCCTCTTGCAAGGGGTCCCGGGGGTGGTGCCCTATTTTGATGACGTTTTAATCAGCGCTCAGGATGAACGTCAACTAGGGGACAGAGTGAGGAATGTCCTATCCAGATTTAGGGAAGCGGGACTTAAATTAAAGAAAAACAAATGCATGATCGCTGTCCCCTCCATCGAATTTTTGGGGTACAGGGTGGATGGCACAGGCATCCACCCCACCGAAAGTAAAGTGAGAGCAATCAAAAACACAGCCCCCAAAACCAAAGCGGAGCTCCAAGCCTTCCTTGGACTGCTCAATTTTTATTCAATGTTTTTGAGGGACAAGGCCACAGTTGCAGATCCTTTACACAAACTTTTAGGTAAAAATGTACCTTGGGTTTGGGGAAAAGCCCAAGCAGCCGCTTTCGAGGCTGTAAAGAGACTTCTATCCGAAGATAGCTTCTTAATACAATACAACACGGCGCTACCACTTGTATTGGTTTGTGACGCCTCCCCCGTAGAAGTTGGTGCCGTCCTAGGCCATAGACTACCAAACGGCCTAGAGGTGCCTATTGCATTTTACTCTCGTACCCTGTCAAGCGCAGAGCGGAACTATAGTCAGTTGGACAGAGAGGCTCTGGCTGCAATTGTGGGGGTTAAAAAATTCCATGAATATCTCTATGGCCGCCAATTCAAACTTGTGACTGACCACCAGCCTCTGCTTGGACTCTTGGCTAGTGACAAGCCCACCCTCGCCGCCCTGTCCCCACGGTTGACCAGGTGGGCCATTTTCCTGTCGGCCTATTCATACCAGCTTGTCCATCGACCCAGACGGACCTTGGGCCACGCAGATGCCCTCAGCCGCTGCCCCCTCCCCAACTTACTGGTCAACCCCACGCCGGAGACCCCCGTTCTACTGATCGACACCATGACTTTGGGATCTATCTCCTCTTGCAAGGTGGCGAAAGCCTCTGCTAGGGACCCTGTAATTCGTACTGTAATGGGTTGGGTCCTTAAGGGGTGGCCAGTCAAGGCGGTCGGTGTGGAGTACCAGAGCTATGTTAACAAACGTAACGAATTATTTATGCAAGGGGGTTGTTTGTTGTGGGATGATAGGGTGGTAATACCAACGAAACTGAGAACGAGGGTCCTGGAGTTACTGCACGAGGGGCATCCAGGGATTGTCCAAATGAAAAGTTTAGCTCGCAGTTATGTCTGGTGGCCCAACATGGACCAAGTCATATCCGAGTGGGTGGGGAAGTGCAGACCCTGTCAGGAGTCTTGGCCCGATCCCCTGATAGCGCCCATCCAAGAGTGGGAGAAACCAAAAGGACCATGGGGGAGGATCCATATTGATTTTGCCAGCCCCTTCCATGGGCAAACATTTTTAATCGTAGTCAATGCCTTTTCGAAATGGCTCGAAATAATTCTAATGCCCTCTACCACAGCCGAGGCAGTCATCAAAGTCCTTTGCAAGCTATTTGCCACACATGGCCTACCGGATACTCTAGTATCTGACAACGGCCCTCAATTCACAGCGACCTTGTTTGAGGGCTACCTGGCCAGGCTGGGCATCCGCCATGCCCTATCGGCCCTGTTCCATCCGGCTTCTAATGGCTTGGCTGAACGTTTCGTAAGAACGGCCAAAGAAGCATTGTCCAGGCTAGATAACGGGGACTGGCAGGCCAGGATAGACCAATTTCTAGCCATCCAGCATGCCACACCATGCACGGCCACAGGGAGAAGCCCAGCCGAACTCCTCATGGGCAGGAAGCTTTGGTGCGTGTTAGACAGGCTTCACCCCAATTACACACACGAGAATTTCAAGGGAGAGACCACCGGACTTAGACAGTTCCAGGTGGGGTCCCCGGTGTTCGCTCGCAATTATGCTAGCGGACCTCTATGGGTTGCAGGAACCATAGTGGGCATAACGGGCCCAAAATCATACACGGTAGACGTAGGGGTGGACAGACTCTGGAAACGCCACATAGACCAACTTAGAAAAAGAATAGTCGGCGAAGCAAACATCAATTTAGACATCTCCGAACCTAACTACAATAACTTTCCCAAAACAGCTAACTCAAGCCCGGGTTCGAGAGAATACTTAGCTGACAAGCCCTGGTTCCAGCGCTGCCCCAGCGAGTCGCCACTCCCAACCAGGGATAACCACGCCCCAGACAAAATCCAGGAGGTTCCATTGGCGGAGCCGGGAGAGACAGAAAGTCCCTCTGACCAGCTCGATGCCCCACCAAACACTGAACTGCGCAGGTCAACTAGGACGAGAACTCGGCCAGGGCACTTGCGAGATTTTGTGTGTACTTATGTAAATATTTGAGTGTTAGTGCCTTCTGGGAAGGGAGGGGTGTTATGTATTGATACTTTTCAGCGGGAGTTTCAAACCTGCCTGAGTTTCTGATTGGCTGACAGTCCCTCCAGGATTGTATATAAGGAGGGCTGCAGCCCCTGAGTTTTTGCTGAAGTCTCACTGTATATTAAAGAGCTGTTGTCACTAGCCTGCTGGTGCCTCTCGTTATTCCCGAACCACTTCATTATGTACTGCCAAAAATAGAACTAACCGTTAGTTTAGTAAATTCTTATACATAGGCATGATAAATCAGTTTCATTGGAACTTCATATATGGGCCTGATTTTATGAGTCTGATATTCAGTTTTCAAGAGTCAGACAAATCTTAGCTTTTCTGCTGTCAAATCCAGGTTGATATAAACTGATTGTTGATGTTCATAATCATGGCCTATCTATCATCTACCATCTTTTTAATCTTTTATCTATTCCTGTTAGCTGCTCCAAATATTTTCCATCAGAAAACTGGTACAGTCATATTTCATATAATAAATAAAAGAAAGTACTACAGCTCTGAACAAAGATGAAGGAAATAAAAACTGAGGTCTTCAGTGCTATAACTCTGACTTTAGAAGGGGAAAAGTGAATATGGATGAATGGACTTACTAAAGCCATATATTACTCCAAAATGTTTCCAGGTTACATTACCAAATGAAATAAGAATTTGGTTTATTGGTTTCCTTATTGACCCCATCAGATGTAAAAAGTTGCTTTAGTGTTATGGAGGTAGCAAGGTTATAAAAGAAACAATAGCCTGCTTTTGTTGGCAAAAGTTATAGAGAGCCATTTTTTTCTGTTCCCTTCATACATACCTGCATGCCCTTTTTGGTTTAATTTAACTTTGGTTTTGTTATAGTATTCCTTGCCTACACATCTTAACAATTTACTTCCTTCATTTGATTTTTGTCACTGGTAAAGGCAATTGTGGAAAACAAATATTTAGTGAATTCATGTTTGTATAGATCAGAATAACAAAAACTATGGAATCCATCTGATCCCAGTCTGAATTATTGATTTACACTGCACAATCAATTTTATTTGAGCCACCAATTTGACTTGAAAAGTTGTATAGATTTAATGACTGGAACCAAATTAAATTGCTATATCAAATCTAATATGATTAGAATCAATTCAGGTTCTAAAAGAGCATGCCCATGTGTGCAAAGTATTCCAGATCAATCTAAATTTACTGGAAGTTGACCAATTCCATTCCATTCAATTCAATTCATTGAATCAATTCTGTTATTTTATTTGGCAAATCAACTTGATTTATAAATGTGAAAAAATGACCTTCCAACTGACTCTCTCATTCACAGCTTTGTAGTCCCCTAATAATGATATACAGTCTATATAAAAAGTCTGCACATCCCTGTTAAAATGTCTAGTTTTTGAGATGTAAAATAAATCAGACCAAGATAAATCACTTTAGGATTTTTTCCTTTAATATAACATGTGTCCTGTACAAATCAATTGAAAAACAAACTGTAATCTTTTAGGGGGGGGGATAAAAATAAAATTTTAACAGGGGAGTGTAGATCTTTTTGTCGGCTGTACTTGCAAAAGCAAAACAAAAACAAAAACCCACAAATAAATTGCTTATCTTGCTAAGGAAGTTGCAGCATGCAACAATGCAGCATCTATTCAACTCGTAGCAAAAGGCGACACTGTGCTTCCCTTGCCTAAGGCCATATGCAGATAATGGATAACATAACAGATGGGCCTTTCCCTTCACTTTGTTCCTAAACTCTCTTCTCTAATTGTCATCAATATCATCAGTGATACCAGACGAAGCCAGGAGTGCGAGTGGAGAAACCTTCACATCCCACATCTTGAATTGCTGCCGCTTCTCTGGGGGGTTGTCCCTTTTGCTGAGGCAATCTGTGGCACTACTTAGCACTGGAACCCTTGCTGTGTTGCAGCAGAGAGCAGCTGACTGATATGGATTCCCAGTCAGGGGAGCTGGGCACTAATGCAGGTCTCTCCAGTTTTGTATTTGGAATATTACAGCTGGTGGTGGCCGAACCTGATGCCATATCTCTAGGCAAAGTAGGTGGGGGAGGTAAATGACAGCATATTAATTCACCTTGTAATATTGATTTTCCCCCACGTACTGTTATGCTTGGGTATGTACTGTATGTATGGGTGTGTAATACCATTTCTGTCTCAACTCCATTACTCATGCAAGCTGCACCCTCTGAATCTTCTTTCCTTAAATTAAACTCTGCCTTTTCTTCTTAGATTGAGACAACGCTGCACTTATGTCTTCCTAATCATTGACTTTAAGTTGGATGAGGGAGAGGAAGAGTATGAGGGAGAAAATCACCTCTGCTTTGTTTTTTTTAAAAAAACACACCCTGATATCTTCAAAATGTTTTAAAATGCATTGTTTAGTTGTACTGTTATTCCTATTTTATTATTGCAGGTTAGCAGTGAGTGTTTGTTGGTTTGTTTGGGGTGACGGTTGTTGGTTTTTAATCCATTTCCAGTGGTGTAATGTAAAATTTATTACTATCAGTTCTGTGGGCGTGGCTTGGTGAGGGAGTAATGTGACTGGGTAGGTGTGGCCAACTTTTTTTCCGGCTGAATAGGTTGTAAAAAAAAATGCTTTTAAAAGGTAAACAAAAGGGCTCTGATGATCACAGCTGTGCCTCACGATCCTCAGAGCCTTTTTTTTACCTTTTAAGAGCAGGAAGTAATGACACCCGGGTGGGTGGGCGGAGCCTTGCGTCGCCATCATTACCGGTTCTCTGAACCACCTGCCATAATCGCTACCAGATCACCCGATCCGGTCCGAACTGGAAGCATTTCATTCTTGCATGTTTCTCATTCTGCAACCACCTGACTGCTTTTTTTCCTGATCTGAAAAAGTCCCAAAGAAGGAGTGCTCTCACTGTGGTTTTATTTACTTGATTTTGGGAAGATAAACAAGCTATAATGGAGAATTGATTGTGCAGTGACAGAGAGTACAATTCACACAACTCTTCATCTGTCTTGTAGCCAGTACAAGAAAACCACCTCTTATTCTCCTTTGATAGAAATGCTGAAAGCAGCTGTTCTTCCTTCCAACTAAATGAGAATGATTGGAAAAAGAAGCCCAGTACTAATTTAGAGACATTGAAACCAGGGGTGGGTTCTACTTACCTTTACAACCGGTTTGCAACGGGGGCACACGCACACTTCTGCACATGTGCAGAAGTGTTCTGATGATTTCAGGGTTGCTGGGCGGAGCCTCCCACCAGTTTTACTACCAGCTCTATAGAACTGGTGCAAACCAGGGGCAACCCACCACTGATTGAAACTAACTAAACATGTACTGGTCAGTCCTGAATGGGACACTACTTATATCCCACTTTCAGATCCATAGGCGACATCAACAGAGGTGGTATTCAGCCGCTTCGGACCGGAAATCACAGATGGGCCCATGGAAGGCCAGGCACATGTGCGGAAGGCGCACATGTGAACCGGTGGTAACAAAAAGTGAAACCCACCACTGGACATCAGGCAGGAGAGAGAAAGAGAGGAAAGGATGCCATAAGAATAAATGGTTATTGATCCTTGTCATGTGTGAGTGTCAGCATGGGTTAAAATTTGTGCTGTGCTAAAATGTTTTCTGTATTTGTATTGTTATAATCTTGCTAATTGGGGAATTCTGGGATTTGAGATCCACAAGTCTTGTTTTACTTGCTATTCCTTTCTCTCAATAAAAGTTTACCTTTGGAAATAATGCCTGTTTCAAGAGTTCTGCACTCTTGAAGAGAGAGAAGAGGCAAGTCCTTAACATTAGGCAGGATCTGAAGTTGCTAAAGCTGGACAATTCTGGCGTAAACAACATGAGGATGAGGTACAAAACTAAGACCTTCTTTTTATGGAAGAAGAGAGATTTCAATCACATATTGCCTTAAAGTAAATATAAAGAAAGTAATGTGTATTTTGCTGTATAAGTTAAGCATTTCTTTATATCAGCCACTTTAGGAACTTTTCTCTTTCTAGTAATGGGAACACAGCAGTTCTGGGAAGGACCCATGCCAAGTCCTATCCTGAAAACCACCATAAACCATAACCCAAATCACCCCCCACTCCAAAAAAGCAGAATACCAATGTAATTCAGTCCTGGAAGAAGAAATGTTGTCAGCATAATTTATTTTAGCAATCAAAAAAGATAGAAATAGACGTGCTACCTCTGGGAAATGGACCATGTTCATTTCTATCTTTAACTCTCCCAAGTTCTAAATAAAGCAGAAAAAAGCTACTTTCTGGAGTGCATCTCAAATCAAAGCATTATTACAGTCACAGACCAGCATAAAGGAGTCCATCTCTTTTTTTCAGCCTGGTAGTAACTTAATTACCCTTAGTGAAAATAAGTTTGTCACACTGTTGCTCTAGAGCAGTGATGGCTAATCTTTTTGCCATCACGTGCCAGGAACGGGGGGGAGGGGGGTCACGTGCACACATGCCCACGCCCATAATTCTATGCACCCTGCCCCCACGCATGTGTGCATGACCCCCCCCCGCAATCCCCGCACCTGGCATGTGATGGCACGGTAGGCCCATTTTTTGCTGTTCCCAGCCTCCAGAGCCTTTCTAGGGGTCTTGAGAGGGTGAAAATGGCCTTCTCCACCCCCTTGAGGCCCTCCGGAGGCCGAAAATGGCCCGTTTGCCAACTTCTGGTCCCCCTGGCAAACGGTGCCATTTCTCTGGAGGGCCTCCAGGGGGTGGGGAAGGCTGTTTATGCTCTCCCCAGACTCTGAGAAAGGCTCTGGAGGCTGGGGAGAGATAAAAATGGGCCTTCCCCACCACCACCCCGAGGCCTTCCGGAGGCAGGAAATAGCCTGTTTCTCTACTGGTGGGCCCAGAAGGCCCAAAAATCAGCTGGCCGGTGCATGTATGCGTGCCAGAGCTGAGCTCGCGTGCCCACCAATATGGCTACACATGCCACCTGTGGCACGCTTGCCATAGGTTTGCCATCACGGTTCTAGATTAATGTTATTCAATGACATTGCAATACTTATTGATCTCCCATTCCAAGGAGATGTTTTGAAATATATACAGGACATAAATGTTGCACTTGTTTACAAACAGTTGTACCTTTTTCTTCTCTGAGATTATATGGTTGCCCTATGCAGCTGCCAAAGAATTACTGGGGCAAAAAATATAACCTTGCTTTAAAGACTTGCAGACTATTAATATATTCACTCCTATATTTAGCCCTTTATTTAGGCTAATAATTGCAAGCAGTAGGCAGGATCTTAGACCAGGATCTGTCTCTTAACAGAAATTCTAGTGCTATAAATGTAATCGTGGACTTTCCTGGTACAAAGATTATTTTATGTGTATCTATATGAATATTTTTTGTATATTGCTAGAAATAGTCCTCAATTTACAATTACATGACACTGAAAAAAAAATGGCTTACAATTGGTCTTCGCACTTATGACCATTGCAGCATCCCTATGATTACATAATTAAAATTTGGGTGCTTGGAAACTGATATGTATTTATAATGGCTGCAGCATCCCAAGGTCATGTGACACCACTTGAAATCTTCCTAGCTGGGTTCCAATAATCAAAATCAATGGAAGAGGCTGGTTTGTTCAATAACCATGTACTTCACTTAATAACTGCAGTGATTTGCTTAACAATTGAGGCAAAAAAAGTCATAAAATTGCCCCTGAATCGTTTTTACAATCACCTTGCTTTGCAGTGGAAATTCTGGTCCCGGTTGTGGTTGTAAATTGAGGCCTACCTATATTGTTAAGATCCACAGTTTGTATGTTTTGAGCTGCAAACCATGTCATAAATTTCTGGGAAAGGCAAGTTTTGGTATGTGCACAAGCTGACTCACAATAGATTTGGGTGGGGTAAATTCAGTCAATTTGCAAAACAACAAATGATTAAAAATGGGCGAACACAACTCCCATCTATCCTTAATAGCACTGAGCTGTAAGTATATTTTAGAGCAGGCTTCGGTGGCATTGTTTACATTGATACATCCTGGGACAACTCCTAGCCACTTAAATGAACTTAAAAGTACAACAACAACAACAACATAATTGTTAGTGAAGGGTTTTTTTCTTTCTTTACCACCGACTTCTCCAAATAGAGACAAAAATATGTGAGGCAATTCCCCTCAAGGGTTAAATATATGGATATATATGGATATATCCATATGGTGGCACAGTGACTCAGGGGCTAAGACGCTGAGCTTGTCGATCGAAAGGTCGGCAGTTCAGCGGTTCAAATCCCTAGTGCCGCGTAACGGGGTGAGCTCTCATTACTTGTCCCAGCTTCTGCCAACCTAGCAGTTCGAAAGCAAGTAAAAAATGCAAGTAGAAAAATAGGGACCATCTTTGGTGGGAAGGTAACAGGGTTCCATGCGCCTTTGGCGTTTACTCATGCCGGCCACATGACCACGGAGACATCTTTGGACAGCGCTGGCTCTTCGGCTTTGAAACAGAGATGAGCATCGCCCCCTAGAGTCGGGAACAACTAGCACATATGTGCGAGGGGAACCATTACTTTTTTATCCATATGGATAACTGAGAATCTCTACAGACTTCCCTTCAAGGGTTAAACTTTACTTCATAAGTGAAGATCAGTTTAAGGGTACATGCAGGTTAAATACACTGATTCCTCATCCTATACACAGTAAGGCAGCAACAAGTCAAACATCTTGCCAATGCTGATTAATTAGGTACTCCTTCTCCCTGCCCTTGAGAGTGATTTATTCAGACACATCTCCTATCCGGTCCATTGTGCTGACTGGATTAATGAAGTGCACCAAAGAAAATTCCCTGGCAACATTAGATGAAGTGCAGGGAAACATGTCTTCTTAGGAGTTTCTTATCTAGCTTATTGACAGAATATTAATTAGGACAAAATATACATGTCTTAACTCATTATCTCTTGATAGCAGCTATGTACATGTGGGTGGGTTTGGTGAGTGTGTGCGAATGTGTGTATTTGTGTGTTCATAGCATATAAATCCATTCCAGGAGAGAGGAAATGTGGTTGCACAGATTTAGCCAACAGTTTGAAAGCCCAGGTATACAGCAACAACAGTTATTTCTCTGACAAATGCAGGTAGTCTTTGACTTACGACAGTTCGTTTAGTGGCTATTTGAAGTTACAACGGCACTGGAAAAAGTGACTTATGACCATTTTTGACACTTATGACCGTTGCAGCATCCCCATGGTCATGTGACAAAATCGGATGCCTGGCAACTGACTCATATTTATTTATTTATTTATTATTTTTTATTTTATTTTAATACAAACTATCCATCTTCCATTAAACAGTGTGTCGTCTGGGTACAAATGTCTTGTGCAATAACAATTAAAATTTACAACCATATTCATTATTTATTTCTTAACTTAATGTCGCTGTACATTGCATGTCTAATACTATAACAATTCTTTTCTTGACTTATTTAATTCTATTAATATATTTTCTGTATTTCACTAATCTACTTTTATTTCTAACTTTCATATTTATTCTCTAGCCATCGGTAAAATAGTTCCCATACAGTATAATATTCAGTTTGTTCCTTCTCTTTAATTGCAAGTGCTAATCTATTTATTTCTGCACAATCTAATATTTTCCTAATCACATTCTCATCTGTAGGAATCTCTTCACTTTTCCAGTTTTGTGCAAATATAATCCTAGCTGCAATTGTTACATGCATAATACATAATCAAATATGCATTCTCTTTACTATAAGTTTCTGGTAAAATCCCCAACAAAAATATTTTGGGTTTCAGATCAAAATGGACTTATGACCATTTTTCACATTTATGACCGTTGCAACATCCCCATGGTCATGTGATCAAAATTGTATGCTTGGCAACTGATGGTTGCAGTGTCCCAGGGTCATGTGAACACTTGCAAACTTCTGACAAGCACAGTCAATGCGGAAGCCAGATTCACTTAACAACCGTGTTACTAACTTATCAACTGCAGTGATTCACTTAACAACTGTGACAAGAACGGTCTTAAAATGGGGCAAAAATCAACAACTGTCCCACTTAGCAAGAGAACGTTTGGGTACACTTGTGGTTGTAAGTCAATGACTACCTGTACTTATATATAGTCTTGCTTCAGGAGAATTTTTTTTCCCTGCATTCATCTCTTCTGTCAAGGAGTTTGGTGCATTATACAGAATATTCTGCTGATTCTAAAAATCGCAGTAAATTCCACCTAGGCAAAGCCTCTGGGTGACATTATTGTTGTGCGCAAGCAAATATGGATCTTGGAACACACTTAGCATTTCTCAGGGAAGCCCAGCGGTGGCTGGCAAGCCATTCTTCATTTTCCTTCCATTACTGCCTTCTGACTGGAGGTGGCGGGGAGGAGGAGGGAAGGGTCACCAAAACAGCATATAGACAGCACTGAAATGTAGGATTGCCTAAATTCCATTTCCTTTCTTGACCTATAATTCCAAACTCGGCTTACTCAAGTCCTGTCCTATTGCACTCTTTTTAAAAAATTGAGCCACGTAATCTGAGATAATAAGGAGCTGAAAGAACACAAGCATAAACAGTGGCTACAGATTGGCATACATTAGCACTTTAAGGTTTCTGCGTATCAGCACATTATAAAAACAATAATTTCTGAAAGTTAAATGGGATCAACCAATTCTGCCATCTCTTCCTCTTCAGCCACCACCATCGTCACTCCCGAACCAACTTAGTATTCTGGGCAATGCACACCATAGATGCAAAGCTAATTATCCTTTTCATATGTAGAAGGCTTCCCAGTCATTTTAAGGGGGAATATTCCATCAAAACAAGTTCATGATAAGAAGCTTCATCTTCCTGCATTTCAATTTGCCCTCAGTCATTCCATTATTGAGCATCTGTTTAATGTTACCAGAGTATCCGAATAAGCAGATGGAAACTAGTGACTTTAAAGACTTGCTAAACTTGACTCAGCTTTAGAAATAAGCAAGAGTTAAAGGATTTTACAAATATGTTCAAGTAGCAAGAATGTAAAATAACAACTGCAAGGCACAGTTTTAGCACACTATTCCAAATAAAAGTGCAGATCAAAAGACAAACTTCTACATCACACACTTACAAAGCTGATAATAAAAATGGCCTAAAGTAATCCTTACTATTTTGTTCACAATACTTTTCAGTAGAAAAGTACTCTTTGTTCACTTTTAATATAAGCAGCTGTCCTCTCTTTTCTGAAATTGAAAATATCCATTGCCATAGCTTTCTTTATATTGGAAGAAGAAATTAGAATTAGAGGAAGAGGCAGACAAATTGTATGATTATACAATCCAAAATTTTTAATGCACAAAATTTAGAAACCTGGTCTGGTCTGGTCAGAATAGAAGATTTTGTATCTCATATGCAATGAAATATCTTATCATCACACAGATTATACAAATTAATAGCTTGGACTATTTTATCATATGTTACCACTTCTCCTGCTTTGCAACAACTTTTTCATTATATTTTCTGATAGGATTACACCATTACAATCTTGTTTTCCATTCTTATGCATCTGTAATCCGCCCTTGATCTGAATAGTCCTTCAAGTCAGGAAGATTTCCATATAGAGAACTGTTCATACCAATGAAACTAGGCAGAAAGAAAAAAAACCTTCCTAAGTTGGTCACCAGCAGGCCTCGTTACTTTCCTCTGGAGAATTTATCCAGCCAATTTCTCTGGCCGCATATTTGGTGAGATTTTTGACAAAACAGCTGTATTCAATAATGCTTAGAATAAATTGGAAGTTCCTTCATATAGGTGTTATTAATCTTGAGGTCAACTGCAGAATTGCCAAGGCAAGCTCTGCATTTGGCAGACTACTGACCAATGTGTGGGACCGCCGTGGAATAAGCCTTGCTGCAAAGCTCAAAGTCTACCAAGCAGTAGCTGCTAACTAACCTGATGTATGCCAGTGAGACTTGGATGGTATACAGGAGGCACGCTAGGCAATTGAACCCAGAGGTGGGCTGCTGGAGGTTCGCAGGGGTTCGGGAGAACCTCTAGCTAAGATTCTGAGCAGCACTCCTGGCTGGCCCCACCCACCCCGCCCCTCCCAGGAGTCCCCACGCAGCCCATTTTGGATGTAGGTAAGTGCAGGGCATGCACGGAGGTTCAGGGAGGGTGAAAAATGGATCTACTGGAAGTTTGGGAAGGCTGGAAACGGGCCCGTTTCCAACCTCCAGAGGGCCTCTGGAGCCCAGGGAGGGCAAAAACGCCCCCCACCATGGTTCAGGAAGCTGACTAGGCTACACCCACCATGGCCATGCCCACCCAGCAACCAGGCAGAGAAACCCTTGCTAAATTTTTTGAAGCCCACCCCTGATTGAAGCCCACTTCCACACAACCTGCCTCAGTAGGCCTGCTATCAATTCACACCCAGCTGATGAAAGCCCAGACATGCTGTACAGGCCATGTTGCAAGGATGTCAGACCATCACATCCCTAAACAGCTCCTCTATGGTGAACTGTCTCAAGGAAAGCGATTGCACGTGGGACAAAGGAAGCGATACAAAGACACATTGAAAGCCTCCTTCAAGTCACCTTCGACACCACCTTCTGGGAAACCCTGGCACAAGATCAATTGACGTGGCACACACTGATCCACCAAGGCTGCCAGACATCTGAGGACAGAAGAACAACCATAGCACAAGAGAAGCGAGCACTCCACAAAGTCAGAGCTGCAAATGCTGCAACAATGGTGCTCACACATGTCTGCCCGAATGTGGCAGAACATTTCATGCCCGTATAAGGCTTACCAGCCATCTGCGGACACATTGTGGACAGCCCACAACCTGTTAGATGTCAAGGTCTTCTTCAAACACGATGGACGAACATCATTAATCTTATAGAATATGTCCTATAAAGTAGGATTCAGAAGTGCATGCACAGACCCTCTGCACATGCACAGAGTCTAAAAAAACAGGCTACTTCCTGGTTAAAACCAGGAAGTAATGACAACCAGGCAAGTGGGTGGAGCCGCGCTTCGCTACCGGTTCTCCAAACCACCCACCACCGTCACTACCAGTTCGACTGAACCAGTCCGAACCGGTAGCATTTCACCCCTGATTCATGGTGAAACTCAGAGATTGTGTTTCCTTTTGTGTTTGTTTGTTTGTGTGTGTGTGTATGTGTGTGTGTGTGTGTTTACCTGCTACTGTTTGACTCAGAATTTAGAAACTTCAGCCACAACTTTTTCAAAGTTTTGCCAGAAAAACAGCTCAGAAGATGAGAAAACTATTTATGAATTCCTAGTTGTGTAAACAGACTTCATTAGCAATTGGAAGATGGGGTGAGGAGGATTATAAATGCTACTAAAAATGTTGGCTCTATAAAAATTAGAGATAGGAAAGCATCTGTCAAGGTTATTGTGGGTTTCCTAAAAGGAATCTGTGTATATCCCATATCTCTAAGTAGTTATCAAGTAATTTGGCACACCACTGCAAAGTAATTGCTCATATTTGAGAGGGGCAGAGATTGCTGTTCAACCTTGGGATTTCCAATGAAAACATAATTTTTGCCTCTCTTTTTGCTCACTCCTTAAAAGAAATCAGATGTTCCTATAATTGAATGTAGTTCTACAGAATGCAGAAGGGAAAGAAACTGTTCATCAGCTTTTGCAGAAATGCAGAACATTCCAGAAATTTTCCTTTCGAGAAAACAACATAAGTGCTACCCTCTTTTCAAAAGAAGGGATTCACAGAATATTGTAGAAAAGATTCTTGACAGTTCATTTTGGTTGGAGATGTCAAAATGTTATATTTAAGCTTGCCTGAATAATGTACTGTACTTTTTAAGAAATAAATAAGGAACACATATATACACAATCTGAAGATATCATGTTTGGGGCCCACTTAATATTTCATGTCAATGAGACTTCCTGTTTATTCCATTAGGTAGTCATTCTAGGAGTAAGAAATAAGATGTTACTTGGGAATGCTGGTCAAGATTATTCAATCTCACAAGTTCTCTACAATTATTATTATTATTTTTTTGCATGAATAAATGCCATGAAAATTGTGTAACTGAACTAGTAAGCCAACTTCACATATATACAGACACGTTTACTTAGATAAGTAGGTAGATAGTCCACACTCCAAAGATTTTAGTAGTCAATCAGTGCACAATGAAAGCAAATACAAGCATGTTTTTGAATTATGTTAGATGGTATTTGAAATCAAGCTTAACTATTATTCAGAAATGCAAAATAGCACCAGCAGGAAGAAGCTTGGGTTTTTGGATTTATCTTTCAATCACATGTTTCACTTTTTCTGCTATCCCTTAACTTAGTGCAACTACAATGTGTTGCCTAGATCAGGTTTTCAAGGGAGAGTAACTATTTAAAAGACATTTGAGAAGAAAATACCAACTTTCTGCTGCTGGGAAGACAAATATAATAGACTGACTTTTTATCATCTTAAATAAGGTAAATTTAAACTGTAAGGATATGGAGAATCAATGCTGATCTTCTTCGTGTTAATATCTAAAATGTTGTCACAAAGAAGAGGGAGTCAACCTACTCTCCAAAGCACCTGAAGGCAGAACAAGAAGCAATGGATGGAAACCAATCAAGGAGAGAACTAACCTAGAACTAAGGAGAAATTTTCTGGCTATTAGAACAATTGATCAGGAGAACAACTTGCCTCTAGAAGTTGTGAGTGCTCCAACACTGGAATTTTTTTTTAAAAAAAAAGATTGGACAACCATTTGTCTGAAATAGTATAGGGTTTTCTACCTGAGGAGGGAGTTGGACTAGAAGACCGCCAAAGTCCCTTCCAATTCTGTTATTTATTTGTTTTTCATTGCACTGTTATTGCAGGACCCTAACTTGAAGCTGTAACTCTTAGCTTACTAATCAGTACAATCTTTTTCTGTGCATCCCAGTGAGTCAGTGAAACATTGAACTGATCATTAGTTCAAAACAAAATCTATGGACAAAACCAGACATTTAGTTTGAAATGAATCAGCTGGATTGATTTAGTCTATATTTTTGGCTCACCTTGGATGAATTATTGTAACTGGTGACTTACATTTTAAAGAATTAAACCCTTACAAGTTTCATTTCTCTTTAGTTCTTCAGGATTAACACATTCTTGTTCTTTTGTCCCTTCTCAAAGGACTATAAGAAGGGGCGGATGATTACTCTTGTTTGAGATCTGAACAAAATAAAAAAAAATGTTTCTGAATTAAAAATTAAGTTACTTATCATAATGGTTCCATTTTTAGATAATATTGGCACTGTCTTGCAAATGTTAGCATTCCTGGAGTTGTAACTCATACAGATATGGACCAAACAGCATCCCAGCAGAAGCAAATTCAGTGGCCTCTTCTCAATCTACTTGTTGAAACTAATTGTGTTTTTCCTCCCTCTATTTATAACCTTTACATGAATTGATGCCCAGCATGCATGCCTACTTCCTCCCATCATTCAAGACATTAATACTCATATACCTCATAAGGCTATGGGCAGGAATCTAACATAACGCTTTCAAGCATTTCCAAGTTGTGCAGTGTGTTCCCCAGGGAAACATGAAGAAACACCAAGACAGGAGGATCTGAACTTCTGAGAAATGTTATTAAGTTTAAAATATAATCATTTTCAAATGAGTATCAAATGGACTAGGTATATTGGTGGGTATTTGTGGGCTCATGGGATAGATACAAGTAAGTAAAGCAAGTAAACTAAGTAGTAGAAATCACTGATCATACAGTGGAAATACTGGAGTATGCCTACTGATGGAAAAAGGGAGAGAAGATATCGTGAAGTGGATGTGTGATAAGAAGATTGTGAATGGAAAGACTGGTGGAAGATCTCTAGGGAGATGATCCTATGCAAAATAGCAGATGGGTTTACAAGACATTTGGGTAAGGAGGTGTGAGAGTTAGGAGGGGTTTGAGAGTTAGGAGGGACAAATGCATCATTGGGGTCCAGGAGGTCGAGTTCCTGGGCTATCTCATAGATGGCACCAGCATCCACCCCACTAAAGCTAAAGTCAGGGCAATCCACGAAGCTCCAGCCCCCAAAAACAAAGCCGAGCTTCAAGCATTTTTGGGATTGCTAAATTTTTATGCGGTGTTTCTTAAACAGAAGGCAATAGCCGCTGAGTCACTCCATCGATTGCTGGGGAAAGCGGTTCCATGGAGATGGGGGACAGAAGAGGAAACCGCCTTCAAGACCATCAAGGGGCTCCTATCATCCGACAGCGTGCTGATCCAGTACCACAAGATGCTTCCCCTGCTGCTGACCTGCGACGCTTCACCATACGGGATTGGCTTAGTCCTCCCCAATGGATCAGAGGCACCCATCGCCTACTTCTCTAAAACAATGTCCAGCACCGAAAGCAATTACAGCCAGCTGGACAAGGAAGCCTTGGCCATTGTGGCTGGAGTCAAGCGCTTCCATGAGTACCTATATGGCCGGAACTTCACGGTCATCACAGACCATAAGCCACTATTGGGACTGTTAGCGGGTGACAAGTCCACACCCAGTTACATGTCGCCCAGGATGACATGCTGGGCCATCTTCCTTGCCGGGTATTCGTACAGACTCATTCACAAGCCCGGCAAAACCATCGGGAACGCAGATGCCCTGAGCAGGTGCCCATCCAACGAGCCACTAGAAGACCCCACACCCACCATAAGCCTCCTCCACATCGACGCCGACAGAAACTGCCCAGTGACGTCAGCAGATGTGGCCACCCACACCCAGAGGGACCCCATACTCAGGCAAGTGAGATCCTGGGTCCTGCGAGGCTGGCCAGCAGAGAAACCGGCAGAAAAGTTCAGCCCTTTCGCACGGAAGCAGCAGGAGCTGTCCACCATGAAAGGCTGTATCCTATGGGGAGACTGGGTGCTGATTCCCAGCGCCTTACAGAAGAAGACGCTCGAAACGCTCCACAACGGACATCCTGGCATCGTAAGAATGAAAGGACTGGCACGGAGTTACATCTGGTGACCATCCCTGGACAAGGACATTGAAGAGTGGGTCGCCAAATGTGACCCGTGCCAAGAGGTACGTCCCGCCCCCGCCCAAGCCCCAGTGTCAGAGTGGGAGATGCCCAGCAGCCCATGGGCACGGATCCACATTGACTTTGCGGGTCCAATGCAGGGGCACTACCTCCTAATTGTCGTGGACGCTTTCTCCAAGTGGCTAGAGGTCATCCCCATGGCATCTACCACTTCCGAAGCCACCATCAGGGCACTCAGGCACCTATTCGCAACCCACAGGCTGCCAGATGTCCTAGTCTCAGACAATGGCCCACAACTAACTTCCAAGGCCATGGAAGAGTTCCTGGCGGGACAGGGCATCCCCCACGCCCTCACCGCATTTTACAAGCCAGCCGGAAATGGTCAAGCAGAACGCATGGTGAGACTCACCAAGGAGACACTCACCAAGATGGGTCCGGGCGACTGGCAAGAGAGGATCGACAACTTCCTCCTAACACAGCACATCACCCCGCATGCCACCACCAGGAAGAGTCCAGCTGAGCTACTGATGGGCAGACGCCTGAGGTCACCCCTGGACCGGCTGCACCCCCAGTACAACCCCAAGGTGATAGCAACGGCCAGCCGGCCGCTCCGCGCCTTTGCCATAGGAGACTCGGTGTTTGCGCTAAACTTCAATGGATCTCCGAAGTGGCTAAAGGGGAGAATAGAAAGCACAACCGGCCCGAAGTCCTACCGAGTCGAGCTGGAAGATGGACAGGTCTGTAGACGTCACATCGACCAGCTCTGGAAAAGGTGGAGGGGATCGGAAGGAAACCAGCCTGACGAGGTAGGCCTGCAACACCCCGACGAGGTAGGCCTGCAACACCCCGACGAGGTAGGCCTGCAACACCCCGACGAGGCAGGCCTACAACACCCCAGCGAGGTAGGCCTACCACACCCAGGCGAAGCAGACCACCGACACCCCGACCTGGCCGGCCAAGCATATTACCATGCACTAACCCATCGGCGATCCAGAGCGGTAGACCGGGACCTGTGGCATGAGGGATGGCAAGACCAACCCGGCGAGGTGGGCACCCGTCACTCCAGGGAGAGGGACCACCACAACAGCCAAGGGGTAGACCGGAACCTACCCAGGGAGGAAGAATCGCACCCCTCCAGCAAAGGTGACCAATGACAACCCTGCCAGGGAGACCTCCACTCCAGGCAAGTAGACCGGGGACAACCAAATGAGGGAGGCGCACAACACGCAACCCGAGCCGGCCAACGACCAACCGGCAAGGGAGACCCCAACCAGCATCCGGGCCGGGTCGACCAGCACCAACCCTGCAAGGTCAGCCAGCACCACTCCGGCAGGGGAGGCGCGCACCACCCAGACCAGGTCGAACAGCACCACCCCGGCGAGGTTGGCCAGCACCAACCCTGCGAAGCCGACCGGCACCAACCCAGCCGCGGAGACGAACACCACCCCGGCGAGGTTGACCACACCGAACAACGACAGCAATGGGAGCCACAGAAGTCCAAAGAAACACCAACGAACTTACCGGGCTTTGGACGGCACCCATCGGACAGCAGCGATGTCCAGCCGCGAGGTTCCAGAGATTCCGGGAGAGGGAAGGACCGGCGACTCCAGCACAAACTTCCAGATGTTGCGGCCGGAGGTGCTGGGAGGGATCCCGCACACTCGACGGCCGGGGCCCCAGCCACCCCTACCAGGGAGCCGGGAGAGACAGGAGCTTCACCTGCACATGCCGGCGGCGAAGCTCAGACTGAACTGCGCAGGTCATCTCGGGCAAGCAGGCGTCCCGTACATCGATTGTGATGGACATTTTTCGGACTAAGGGAGGAGGAGTGTTATGTCCTTATATGGGCATCCGCTGGGGATTGGCTAATCCTCCGGCGGGAAATTCAAAGAGTTGTCATTGGGCGGCTGAGCCAGCCGGAGCATATTTAAAGAGCCCCGGAGCCCAGCCACTCGTCTTTTTCTTGTGCTTTAATAAAGTGCTGAATTGGACCAGAGCTGGTCGCGTCTTGCTTCCCTGAGCCGATCTAACACAAAGCATATCCCCAAGGTCAATAATATTTGCTTATAAGCTGACAGAAGCTGGCTGATTAGCAATCTTTCACAGAAGCAAGTGAGCATGTCATAGTTTCTTCTTTAAAAAAAAAAAGAGTTTATTAAGCAAATTGTCTGTTGTAATGGCTTAAAGAGCCATACAAAATGGTTGTCCTGTCCTCATTATTCTTTTAACCAATAATTATAGAGCGTGTCAAGTGTATGGTGAAATAACAGGTGTGTGGTAAAACAGAACTCTTTATAATGGTTGGCACAGATCCCAGAACTCAACCCATTTTGACTTGTCCTGATCTCCCCTGAGCCAAGTTTGCTTGTGTTTTTTTTTTTTTTTTTCCTGACGGCAGCTCAAAACAGGGTGTGGAAGTGGAAGGAGAGAGCCTGAAGAATGAAGCCAGGGGTGTCATCTGTTTCTGGAGAATATCTCCTCACCTTAAATGCTCCTGGATATCCGATTTCCATCCTGGCTGTCATGCTCGGGAGGTTTCAATGAGCTGCGCGTATCCTTCATAGGAAAGCAATAAGGCATTGCAAGGCTAACTTCACACTTTGCTCGTCTATCAAGGAGGTCAGCCCTTCTCAACAATGCTCCAATGTTTTGGTAGGCCAGCTCTAGTCCACTTAGCATGTTAGTAGGCATGGATGGAATGTCAGGTATGTCTGCGCAATGAAGCAGCACAGGCAGGCTGACGCCAGGAGAGAATAGCCAGGTACCTATTGAATTACAGGATTTCTACAAATCTAATCCATATGTAACATGAGACTTATTACACAGCCAGTCTTTGCCAGGGCTATGAAAGTGTGAGCTGAGAGCAGCCCAAGAAACAATGATCCCACTTAACTCATTCTAACCCTGTCTCGGTCATGTAAAATCAATGCCCTTTTCTTGTCTTTTCTGTTCTGGGAAAAAAAATTCCTTGTAATTCCCCTTATAAACAGTAGCGATTATCAGCAATATCTTAACTTTCTTAAGAATGGTTGGACGCTTAGCATGAGATAAGACCTTGCACAACAGTTTTACCCCCTTGGTAGCATAGAAAAGTTTGTGAAGGAAGCCAGAGCAGAGAAAAAGAAAGAAAAGGATGGTACAAAATATTATATCAGGAGCTTTTAGCCTTTATTTGTTTGTCCTAACTTGTGGTTTGCAAAAAGGATCTGCTTTTACGTGTTTCTTGGTATTGTCTGCAAAACATTGGCCATAAAATGAGTCATAGGTTTTTTTCCCCCAAAATCTTTTTAAATTATTAGTTTCCTTTTGTAAGGGCAGACATAGATTGTTTCCCCTTAATTTAATATGTATAATTCAATGAATATTAATTGACAGTCTGTTGTGATTTATTTAGAGAAGTTATATCACTTTCTGTGCTTTTTTTAAAAAAATCCAAAACTGATTTGCAACAATTATAACACGTAGATAAAATGTCCTGTAAAATACTAAACTGGTAAAGAAATGTTATAAATAAACAATAAGAACAAGGTTTAGAGTAGCTGGCCAGATCAGAGTTTTTTAAAAAATAATCCACTTTGAGGAAAGGCCTTCATAGTGCAGTCTGTTTAATTGCTAGCAGAAGTTTCCTCAACAGGGTAAGTGCTATAGCAGAGAATAATTATGTATCTTCATGGTTTTGCTATTTTTGCTCCATCCCTGTTGTGTGTTTGTTGCAAAACAAGTAAAAGAATGGCAGGGCACCACAACAACACAATGATGCTTCATGACTCTTTTCCAGCTTGCCTCTTCCTGTAGTAGCTTTATGCAGGACTTTGTACCACATAGGTGTGTATATATATGTATGTATGTATGTATGTATGTATGTATGTATGTATGTGTGTATATATATATTCTTATTTCAAGAATATATATATATTCTTATTTCAAAAGCTTTTCGGAGGGGTGATTTCAAGTCACTGGTTTTACTCCTTGCAACTGCCTAGCCTAGTCCCAATAAAGGAGTAATAAAGTATTTGTACTGTAGTTGAAGTGGGGGTCCTTCGTGCTTGGTTATTTTCTTGCAGATATTTTATTACCCAAACTAGGTAACATCCTCAACAGTGTAAGAAATGTCTGCAAGAAAACAATCAAGCTCAAACAATACCAAGGACCCCTGCCTAGATTATTCCTTGCAGCTTTCTTGGCAAGATTTCCGAAGTGTTTTGCCTTTGCTTTTTTCCTAGAGTAGAGAGAGCACGACTGGCCCAAGGTCATTCGGCTGGCTTTGTGCATAAGCAGACTAGACTCTCCCAGTTTGTAGCCTGATGCTTTAACAACTATATCAAACCGGCTCTCAGTAGGTTGCCATAAAATATATTAATTATGGAAATCTTCTATATTTTTTTTAAAAAAATTATTTTAATTAAAAAGAAAAGAGAAACAAACACAAATACGACAGTATAACATACAACTGATAAACACACATCAAGTCTTACAACTTGTATTTTAAATAATCGCATTGGTAAATTATATTCTTCTATATATATTTCTACACATTTACTTGTATAATAATATCTTAAATTCCCTCTTTAATTTACTCTTTTCCTTAATTGGTACTCAATTTTTGTCTAAATGTTCCATTTCCTTTTTTGTGTCCCTATTTTTATTTTTTTTCTCCAGCCAATCGTACCATTTTTGCCATATTAAGAAATAATCTTTTTCTTCTTTTTCTTGTATCTCTTTTGTGAGTTTGTCCATTTCTGCACATTCCATAAATTTAAGGATTATTTTCTCTTCTGATGGTGTATCTCCATGTTTCCAACTCTGAGTGAATACTATCCATGCTGCCGTTAAGATATGAGTGATTAAGTATTTTATTTCTTTCTCATAGTGTGCTGTGAATATTCCTAATAAATAGGTTTCTGGTTTCATTTCTATTCTCTGGTTTGTAATTTCTTCTATTTGGTTCTTAATCATCTTCCAAAACTGTTTCGCTTTTTGGCAGGACCACCACATATGATATATGTTCCTTTTTGCAATTTGCACTTCCAACAGTCTGGAGAGGTATTTGGGAACATTTTTGCTAGGCGTGCGGGAGGGAAGTAATTATGGAAATCTTCTAGTTGTTCTGTCCCTTTTGGCAACCTGTACTGTGCAACTTTGTGTGAACAGTTGAGTTGAATGAGAAAACCATCATTTACAGAATAGTTATTCTATCCTGTAACAGGAATGGGATATAGGACACTCTATATAACAAGAATGGGAATAGAACACTTTGTTAAAGATTAAATAAATACAACATTTGCTTTAAATGCCTTATAATTATCTCATTTCTTTTTCTCCCCCCGCTCCTTTTTTTTTTTCCTGGACTAATTCCTACAGTTTTCTTAGTGATATTTTGGAAGCAGTTTGCTGTTGTCTCCTTCTCAGGTCTAAGGCTAAGGTGTCTGGCCCAAGATCATCCAGCTGGTTTTCTGCCTAAGGAGGGATTAGAATTTAGTTTCCTGGTTTATAGCCTGGTGACTTATCCATCACACCAAATGGGTTCTTCAGAAGCTTGAGACATCATAATCTAACCATTTTATCTTGTTTAAGATGTTAAGTTTAAGCATTTCAGTGTTTTCAAATTGTTTACTTCATCCCACTTTCCCTTGAATTAAGATATATTTGTAGAACATACCCAAACTTCGAGAATATCCGTCAGTACACGTTAAGGTTTTCCCACAAATATTAGCAAATAAATATTGTTACCATTTTTGGTAAAATGAATTTACCAGGCCTTGTTACACTTTTCAAGGTGCTTATTAGTAATCAGTTACCAACAGCTATCGTTGTTTTGCTGTTGTAGAACTATAGGAAATTGCTTGTGTGATCTTTGCATGCTACTCCTTCATCCATTGATCCTTGATCCATTGATACTGCTTATCGAAGAGCATTATCACAGAACATCATATATCAGTATGAAGTACTAGAAGGTACCAAGTGTATTCAAGTGAGAAAAGAAAGATATCCCTGATAGGCTAGGGCAGGGATTCTTAACATTTTTAGACCAGTATCTCCTTGGAGCTTTAACATATCAGAAAAATTTATGCATTTAAATGCATAAAATAAAAATAATAAAATTTTAAGTTGTGATTTTTTTCCCCATCAAAGTAAATGGACCCTTCTAAATGGTCCCAGGTTAAGAACCTCTGTGTGTGTTATAATTCCTTGATATAGTGCTGTGATGGCGAACCTATGGCACTCATGCCACAGGTGGCACACGGAGCCATATCTGTGGGCACACAAGCTTTGCCCTAGCTCAGCCCCAGTGTGCATGCACGTGTCGGCCAGCTGATTTTCAGGCCTTCTGGGCCCACTGGAAGTTGGGAAATGGGCCGTTTCCAGCCTCCGGGGGGGAGGGGAGGCCGTTTTCACTCTCCCCAGGCTCCAAGAAAGCAGGCCTACCAGGCCCACTGGTAACCTTTTAGCCATCGTGTGCCAAAAGCGCGGGAAGTATGGGGGGGTCGTACACGCATGCATGGGGGTGCGGGGTATGGGTGACATTGAGTTATGGGTGTGGGCACACACACACACGACCCCCTGTGCTCCCCCCGCTTTTGGCACACGACGGCAAAAAGGTTAGCCATCACTGATATAGTCTATTCTGAGCCAAGTGAACTGTTGTTTAATGCTGCAGGAGAAAAGCAGACAGTGCTGGGAGGGGCAGAGTTAAGTACATCATCAGTTGGGAATCCTTATGTTCCCACAAGCGCTCCAAGTCCAACCCTTTCTGAATTCCATTGAACCTCATCTGGCGCCAATTTAATGTTGAACTTTAATTGACCAGATTCTTCTGTAGAGGCTTGAATAAATCTTCTATGCTGCAAATGGTCCTTATCCTTTGTGCCTGACAAACACAATATAAGACAACACCCTAAATTCCTAAAGAGGTTATGAACTAGGCTTTCCTTGTCCTGTCTCAATAATCTAATATAATGATGGAAAATACGTAGTTCTTTATATTGTTCAATCATTCAGTTGTGCATCCATACATGGGGATGAAAAGAGAGATATAGTACCTGGAGTGCTTCATTCTGTTCATCCCTGCTTTAATCATCACATGACATTGGTGATTACATTTTTTGTATGTCTGATGTAAATCTGAGCAATCAAAAAGTCTACGTGGGAGTATTTAGTAAACAATTTTGTGAAAGGTGAATTCATTTCAACATTATGCTATGTGTGAATGCACAAACTGAATGATTTTCTTCAATTTATTTTTTTTAAATCTTCCTTTCTATAGTTTAGAGAACATTGCCTAGTAGATCTCCAAGAGAGTAACTCAACCATGCCCCATGTAATATGGACTCGTGGTGGATAAATCCATATACATTCATGGTGGCTATTGAAAGGCTATTTGTTGGATGATTTAGATTTAGGCATAAGGTGATTTAGTGTTTTAATCTGCTACACATCACAGCGCTAGCTTTCCCTTGTCTCTCCTTTCTTCACTGTCAACCCCCACCGCACCCTTTATCCCTGCTTAACCTCTGTTGTAGGTAAGAAGACACTGTTAATCAGTGCTTGCAGTTGTGTAGACCTCTTAGAAACAGCATTCAAAACCTGCCAAAGTAAAAATGCAGAGGGTAATCTACTGTAATCTTCTCAGTGCTGAAAACACTTTTGATTAAAATGATAAAGCATTTGGAAAAGAAAAAAAAGCATCTTCTATTATGGTGTTATTTTAAAAATAAGTATGCTAAACTAGGAAGATTTCTTTTTTTAGAAAAAAAAAGAAAACAAGAAAAAACCTTCTAAAACCATCTATATTCATTTCATAAGAGTACAGAATGAGACACTGATTTCTGCTTAGTTTACTCATTCTTCCCTCTCCCCGCCCCCAAGATGGCATTGTATAGAACAGCCTCTTTCTGTGGTTTTTACATTTGTGTGTCCATATAAGGTTTCAGATATTGAATATTACAAAGTAGTATTTATTAATGTATTAATAGTTACATGTTGAATATAATATTTAAAATGTCCAAAGTACTCAGCGGAATGAACAAAATCAATAGCCACAGGAAAGTGAGATATCTTATAAAAATCCCTCATGAAATGAATTTGCATGAAAAATGTGATGGACTCTGCAGGGATATCAATGAACAGATTTCACAGGTCAATGTGAGTAACGGTGAAAGGACCTAATTCAGAATTCCAGACATCTAAAGTTCTATTTCAACAGATTCTATTTCAACAGATCTGAGAGAACAGGTTGCATGGAAGACATAATACCAGAGATGCCAAGGCAAGAATTGTTCCTCAGGATAAGTCTTCAATTCCTTTTCCTCCTACTTCTTATTTTCTCCTAACACATAATATAAAAAATGATTCTATGTTTAGAGGTTAAATCTGTGTCTACTGCCATGACAGAACAGTGAGGCTTATTTCTTGAAGACATAGCAGGTAATTCCTGAAATTACCTACCACATCATGGTGAAAAAAAAGTTTTTTCAAAAGTAAAACATTGTATTAAATTCACTGGGATAAATTAGCATAACATTTTAATGCCAGATCAGACTTAGATTTTCTTTGATTTAGTCAAGAATGGTTTTAAACTTCTTAATTTTGTGAGAGGCTGAGTTTTTTCAAAAGAGGCTGAATTAAAGAGAAAAAAAATTGCTAGTCCTTTACAAGAAAATTGGCAAGTTGTTAGTTAGAAATAACCAAAGATATGCTTAAACATTTTCGATAAATCATCATCTGGGGATTTTATGTTTTCAGAAAGTGACTCTTTTTATTTCTTGGCTTTCTCTTGGCTGTGTCTTAATGAATGGATTATGATGGTCAGTTTGTAATACCAAGAATGAAAGATTTAGGGCTTGTAATCTTAAGAACACTGCTTGGCGCCAGTAGGCAAACAATGCTACACAACATATTGTCTTAGCCAGCTAAGCTTTCACTACTTACCTTCTCTCAAACAATACCAGTTCATTCACAACAAGACTCAGTTGGTTCAGAAGACAACATGTGTTTCCTATAGTTATTAGGAACATTTTTAACAGGACTATATTTTTAAAATGAGAACAGATTTGTTTTATCTTTCAGGAGCCATCACAAAAGAAGCATGTCTTTAAAAATTATGTTTTGAGGGAAAGGGCCAAACCTGGTGACATATACAAAAAAACTATAAAGATTTGAGCTATTTTGTAAATTTAAAATTATACTAAGCACACATATATCTTTGAAAATTATCGGAAACGTTTTTAAAATAGAATTGTCGCATCAGTTTAACAAAACAATCCTATGCAAATAGTTAATACTGGTGAGTTCAGCATATTGAATCCAAAATTTATTATAAATCATGGGATTTGTAATGGATGCTCATATTTTAAAATAAGTATGTGTGTATATGTGTGTATATGTGTGTATGTATATGTATGTGTGTGTCTGTGTCTCTGTGTCTCTGTGTGTGTCTGTGTGTGTAGAATATAATAATGTAAATATTATATATAATATGTATAATATTAATGTGAAAGTACACTCTTCTGCATGGTGCTGATTAGCTTTGAATTATATAACAATTGTTTTTTGAGATAAAATGTTTCAATCATGTTCAGACAATTATCTGATAAACTTCTATGCATATCTATATGGAGAACCATGGACTCCAAGCAACATAAAATATAGCACTATATTCTATAGAGTTGTCCTGAATTGTAAAATGTATGATGGTGTTTCAGGGGAGTAAGACATCTGTATGTCAGAACTCAAATCAGATTGTACCACTATGTGGGGTTTTTTTTTCTCTTTTCCACCTAATTTCTAATTTGGAACATGCCTTCTAAAAAGGAATTAATACTAGCATTTAAAATAGAAAGTATTGGATACAATCCTTTGAGACCACACAAAATATTGATAGATTGATATTGTAACTTTAAAAGTTGACAAAAGAAAATTAGCTACATTATTAGAGAGTAATATTCATTATTGGAGAATATTATCTATTTTACTTAATTTAAATTAAATGTAAATAAATATATGAATCACACTTTTCTTCATCTTTACTTTATCTACTCCTTTTAGAAATAAATAAAACATCTAGCAGGTGGAGCGATCCTCTCAGCCTGACAAAACTTGCACATTCTTGATTTAAAATATTGAAAAGACAATAAAGAATGGTAATTATACATGGTTATAAATGGGTTGAGACCTGCTTTAGTTATGCCTGCAATTAGTGGGTTTTTTTATCATTGCAAAAGCTATTGGATACATATCAGATACAGTCAGAGATTATGTTGTAAGGTTATGCTTTAATTGCACTCTCAGCAATGTGACCTACTTTTTATTATACTGCTAAATGACAGACTTTGTGCTAAATAATAAGGATTTGATATTCATGGCACAGCAGAATTGTGTATTAGGCTCTTAGACAACAGTCTGAGGACCAAATAATACATTTCAAAACCGTGAGCCCTTTGTTATCACATATTCAGGATCAAGATAAACAAGGGGCTAAACTGATCTTTATCCCTGTTTCAGAGAAAAAGCCTATCTAAAATTTAAATTACTATGGTTCCAGAATTCAGATACCGTTATAATGATAAATAAAGCTAAATAAATAAGGCAATGTTTTGTTTCACTCTAGCATTGTTTTCTCCCAACAAACTGAAGTCTTATTCATTCGTACAGTATACTTTGATCTCAGCTATAAAACACTAAAGCCATTTCACTCCAGTGATGGCAGTGCGGATTATTGAATTAAGAAATCTCAGTTTTGAAAGCTAACTATACATCAAAGTCAGAATGTAGAAGGGATTGACAGATGAACAAATTTTCAAAGGCTGTATTGTTACTTCATAATATAAAAATGGCACCCTCAGAAAAATAATACAGTGTTTAAAAAGTCAGGGTCTCTCTGGACAAAGAAATCACGAATTTATTTTTAGTGAATTTAAAATGAATTTAGTGAATTTAATTTTTTTTTCAAAAAACCCCACCTTTTTCAAACAAATATAAACTTAACATTGTTCAGCAAACATGTAATAGTTCCTGGAGATCCACTTGTGGCACTAAACTATGAAAATTGAAGACACTGTAGAAATCATTTTTCTGTTAACTATACCAAGTCCAGGATATCTAAAAATGAGGCAGTAAAACTATCCTGAAAGGTTTCTGGAAATTCTGAACAATTGCTGCATTACTGCAATTGAAAATAAATACAATTTCTTCAAAGACACAAGGCAGAGATATGTGTGTGCGCTCTGTGTATGCATAATCAAAACGGAAGCATAATATAAAATACAATGAAAATGTCTGATAAACTTCTATTTTATAACACAAAAGCAAAGCAATAAAAAATTTCACCGAAAAATACTATGTTTCTTTCTCTCTTTCATGTTTGTTAAAGAGTTAGGAAGAAAAGAATACTTTATTTAAGAAATTCAATTGGCAATGTATCTTTTGTTTTGCCATCTTGAGCGCTTATGTAAGCACGCCTTAGGTAAGGAGTAAATGTCATTACGTATTGTTGTATGGAGGGGGCAATTTATTTGAAGTTGCCTCTGCTTTGCACACTCTAGTTTCCTGCTAGCTTGCAGGAGTCAGAGATGGAAGGCAACTGTCTAAAGTCCCAAAACACCATCTGAGTTAACTCTGGGATTTATTTTATCCTGCCTTGCATGTATGTTGTCTCCTGCACTAAAAACTAATCCAGGTGTTAAATATAAAGTAGTTCTATAACTAAATAATATTTCTTCCTGAGTTGTCTTTCTCGATTGCTCCAGATACACTAGAATCCTTGGAAACATCAGGCCCATTGTTCTTCTCAACGCACTGGAAGTGAAATTGAAATGTCTGTTTTACATGGCATTAATATTGTCCTGCATTATCCAGCCGCATCCTCCCCCACAACCAAGATCTTTATCCTTCTATGACATTTAATCACCAGTAAGCTCCATCTGGCAAAGATAAGTGAAAGCTGCCTGCTCACAAGTCCATTTTTTTTTCATTGCTTCGTATTGATCCAAACCAGATTAATGATGAATCTTTGGATTGATTAATTGATTGAATTTCCATGCTGTCTGACTCTAAAGATAACAACTTATATCATAAAACAGGAAGCTTTATCAAACCACAAAACACCCATAAAATAATCAAAAGATAAATACTAGATATAAGTACTGAATGCAGAATAATGACAACCTCAATCTGTTTGGTCTTTCAGTCGCTTCCTGGAGATGAGTAATGAGGGTGTTAGTTTAAGTTCAAGAGGGAAGATGTTTCAAAATAAAATGGGGAAGAATACAAAAAAGGATGCCCTACAGACACTTCCCCATCCTGTGAGTGGGGAAGGGCATTCAAAAGATATTGGGATGGATACAATGGATGCATCGGATTGATTGCTTCTGCTGAGAAAACATTCCTGGTCATACTTTGGTGCAAAGCATATAGGACTTCATAGATAAAAGCAGTTGAATTGTAACAAGAAGCCTACTGATAACCAATGTGACACATGTAAAATAGGTATTTTATATGGCAACTCTGATTTACCAATGTGCATTCTGTTTCCATGCGGATTTCAAAGGCAGTTCCTTCAAAGTAGTCAAAGAGAGTTCCGAAAGGTCTTCACAGAATTATTGCTTGATGGCTTTTCCAGACAGCTAGTGGAAAACAAAAAGGGTGGCATGTGTTCAATGAAAACGGTTGGAAAATTATTTCATTTAGGAGCCTAAATCCCTCTATATACTTTGGGATTGTGGTCTGTGATAGCCCTCCACAGGCAGTACTGGGATTGTTGCAAGAAGGAATAAATAAAATAAAAAATAAAATAAAAAATATTTTGACTTTTTTGTTTATGGATAGCCTTTAAATAAAAACAGTATATATTTTATTATTTGAGAGTTTTATCTAACGCTGTTTCCTTCCTGCTTTTTGATCCTTTGCACTCTTTTCCCTAAACTCCAGAGAATTGTAAGATATTTTAAAACACATGAGGAATATGCCATCTAGAAACACAATAAATTGATAAATAAATTAATAAATAAAAAGATAAATAAATAATAAAACTGTCTTCCCTTTTCTTTTGATAAAAGTCTGTCTCGAATCAAGCATATTTTTTTTAGTGGAGGAGAAATAGTACTGGGTGAATAATATAATGATAAAAATAAATAAGAGTGCTAAAAATGATGAAATCTTTAAACTGGAGCTTTGAAACACTGAATTGCAAAAGATAAGAAAATATGGCTGTTATTATTTTCAATCCATTAATTATTTTGGGGTATTTTTAAAGTTTCTCACAAACAGAATAAAATAGCAGTAATCAGACTAGATTCACCAGGAATACTTTGAACCTGCTTTCTATATATTCATATCTCTCTCCCTCCTTCCCTCCCTCCCCCCCCCTCTCTCACACACACAATCATTACCAAACATCTATCAGTGCATAGATACAAGTTACAATCAATATCAGTTTAAGCAAACATTATCCTTTATTTGATTATGGTGAAAATTATCCATGTATATTATGCTTTTTAGAAATTCTGATTGATTCATTTTCTGTCCTTCACCATAATGTAGCTACTTGCATTCATACTTATTTACTCATAGTTGTTATTATTTTGTGTTTATGCATCACCCACTGCACAAATTTCTCAAATGCATGTATCTGAATATGTCATTATTGGATCTATGATACATTAGCACTTAATACAATTTAAATGTATATTTATATATTCTCTCTCTCTCTCTCTCTCTCTCTCTCTCTCTCTCTCTCTCTCTCTCTCTCTCTGTGTGTGTGTGTGTGTGTGTGTGTGTGTGTGTGTGTGTGTGTGTGTGTAAGGTAAGAGATAGAAAAGTAAGAATTGGGCACATTAGGAAAAAATAAAAGTTGATTGCAGTGGGAATTAGATTTTTAAGTCTGTGGAAGAAACCAATTTAGGGCCAACAATGAATGGGTGCTGAAAGAATCTGGACTATGAAAGATAGTGAGTAGTGCAGAAGAAGCATGTTGAGATGGCTTGTCATATAGAGAATGAAAAATAAGAAGATACTCATAAACCAAATAAAGGACAGAAGGATGAATGAGTTGAAAAGGAAGAGAAGATTGAGAAAGTCATGGTTGGATAGAGTTGAGAAAGAAAGTGGTGAGAAGTAACAAAAGATACTGTATGAAGTGGTCAAATAAACATGGTGGAAAGAAGGATGATTTGCAAGGTATGGAGAAGTGCTGATATAAACTAGTATTATCTATGGGTTCTTTCCTTTTTCATATCTCATGCCTTTAATTTGTTTGGTATACTGTGGTTAACTTTTATTTCTGTACTCTGCCTAATGTTGATTATAAAAAAAGGAATTGCTTGTTGGGTATGTAATGCATATATTATTGGATATTGCCTATTGGATTTTAAATCAAAGTAAACATTACGGCATCTGATACTTTTGGAAGAGAGGAAGAAAGATTTTATATCTATTATATTGCACTATTTAAAAAAAATTAAATGCAGAATAATCTACAAAACCTTAACATCCATCGTAGATTAAAAGCAAATGATACATTTTGAGAATACATATCATTTATCTGGAATATAACTATATTTTCATAGGCACCACAAAAAAATGCCTATTTTTTTTTAATCAGTGAGTGGTTTCTTGCTGACTTGGACAAAAATAAAAACTGTCAGTTGACTGTATAAAAGTTGAAGGAGCTTGGTTTAAAAATAAACAATTTGGGATGTGATCAATTTTTATAATAATGAGGTTGTTAATGGAGTCTTGTTCTTTGGGCTGAAAAGTGCTCTCTAAACAAACCCCCACAAATTATAGTACATCCTTTTATATTTCTAAAATATTTGCTTGCTTTCCAGAATTAGCTGCTGTTTCAGCTGCTGTATTAGCACCGCTTTTTTAAAAGCCAAAATGACTTGTAGTCTCACTGTATCAGGCACTAGATAGTGAATGCAATGGCTTCAAGGGGTCACAAAATCAAATGGGTTTGACTAAGGAATGAAGCTGTTAGAAGTAAATTAAGACCCACATTGTTGTCAGTTCTGCACAAAGACAAAAAAGGACGATTGTGTCTTTAACGTGAGAGTTAATGCAGTGTTGTACTTAAAAGCACAGGGCTAAGAACCAGGAGTTCTTGTCCTGCCTTAGAAACAAAGCAGCTGGGTGACTTTGAGCCAGTCATGCTCTCTCAACTCTAGGAAGGAAACTGACTTGAAGGCTCTAAAAATACATACATTCATACATAGATTCTCAATACATCAGCAATCATTCAAAGCTTGGCCAAGCCTTAGGTCAGAACCTGTACTCACTCAAACATGCAGGCAGACTCTTAAACCCAGATTAACATCTTCTATCCATCCGACACTGATACAGTGGTGAAATCCAATTTTTTTTTACTACCGGTTCTGTGGGTGTGGCTTGGTGGGTGTGGCTTGGTGGGTGTGGCTTGGTGGCATAACAGGAGAAGGATACTGCAAAATCTCCATTCCCTCCCCACTTCAGGGGAAGGATACTGCAAAATCTCCATTGCCACCACACTCTGGGGCCAGCCAAAGGTGGTATTTGCCGGTTCTCTGAACTACTCAAAATTTCCGCTACCGGTTCTCCATAACCTGTTGGATTTCACCCATGCACTAATGTCAATCTTTTGAGATAGGCCAGTTCAGGAAACTGGCACCACGAGAATTCATGAAACACTCACTTACTGCTATAGGGCAAAATGAATCTTGAAAGCCCGACAGAGATTCTCTATTACCCCCTCTTATACTAAAGGCAAGACAATATTGATTTTCTTCCTCACCTCATCCTACCATTCAGGGCTAAGCTAATGTTGACATTATGGTGACTGCATACCTTCTTCAAGGCTATCTCTGAAATCCTTTACAATAGACTTTTGGGAGACTGGTCTTGTGAATTAGTTCAGTGGATTGAATAAAAAAAATAGTATACTATCAAAAAGTGTCCATCAGATTTCCTATGAATGCCTCACAGAGTTGCTTCAAAAACTCTTGTTAGTAACACACATTCTGACATTGAGGATGGTTGCTACATCTCGGTAGAAGAAACACTCCTCCCTGGATAATGAAGATCCTACCTGCTGATATAGAAAATATTTGTATCTGAGCTAGTATGATTTTCATTGCCATACATAAGAAATTACAATGTTGGAAGTCTTTAATATGTGGAATCCCAAAGCATCTGGACCAGTGGTGGGTTGTCCCCGGTTCGCACTGGTTCTATAGAACCGGTAGTAAAACCAGCGGGAGGTTCTGCCCAGTGACCCTGATGTCATCAAAATGCTTCTGTGCATGCACAGAAGAGCATACATGTGCGTGAGCGAAGCGAGCACACACGCATATCCCCGTTGCAAACCAGTAGTAAAGGTAAGTAGAACCCACCCCTGATCTGGACTATACAAGAAGCTTCAAAGAATCCTTGCAGTTGTGGGAGCAGGAAGAAAAAGATTACCTTTTGTGAATCCATTCAAGTATCATTTTCCTGAAAGCATTATTTCTTCCCTCTTCAGCCAAGAACAAAAGTAAGCCTCAGGGATAATCAACAAGTGTAAAAGTTTTAACTACATAATATTTTACATCAATAATGTGAAATCTACTTTACCAAGAAAACTCTGATAGGTATAGAGTATCCTGCCTCCAACAAGTTCTTCCAGGCAGAAAATTTATTAATACTCTAGTGTGGGGCTGTCAAACTCACGGCCCATGGGCTGGAGTGCCACACACTGGCCACGCCCACGCCCGGTTTAGCAAAGGGGGAAGAAGTCATGATACATCATTTGACGCTGCCGTGACAACTTGAGTTTGAAACCCCTGCTCTAGTGGGCCACTTATAGAGTTGTGGGCTAAGTTTAACTTTGTCAATGTCAACTCTGCAGGCCTGTTCTTTATAAAACTCGGTATAATGACACACAGAATATCACAATGTTTTCAGAGTTCCATCTCTTCATTCTAAATTTATTTCCCATTCCCAACTATTGATTCATAATAGCCCAAACAATAAAGATGTTCATTCAAGAAAGGTGATCTGAGGATATAAAACATATGTTTTACTTTTATGCACAGTTCTACAAACTCCAACTATGGCTCCACAGTAAAATAAGGAAAGGATGGATGGGTGGGTGGGTGGATGGGTGTTACACTCATTGCGGGGTGAGATATCAGCAATACGCGGATGATACCTAGCTGTATATCTCTACCCCACGTCAATTCAGTGATGCAGTAGATGTGATGTGCTGGTGCCTGGACGCTGTGAGGGTCTGGATGGGAGTCAACAGGCTCAGACTTAACACAGACAAGACCAAGTGGCTGTGGGTATTGCCTCCTAAAGACTATGTCGATTGTCCATCCTTGGTTCTGGGTTGGAGAAATTGTCCCCCTCAGAACGGGCTCGCAATTTGGGTGTACTCCTAGACTCACAGCTAAGATTAGAGCAACATCTGCTGTGGCTAGGGGGACCTTTGCACAGGTTCGCCTGGTGCACCAATTATGACACTACTTGGATCGGGAGGCTCTCCTCACAGTCACTCATGCCCTTGTCACCTCACGGTTAGATTATTGCAACACGCTCTACATGAGGCTACCCTTGAAAAGTGTTCGGAGACTACAGTTGGTCCAGAATGCAGCCGCGCGAGCTGTCGTGAGTGCACCTAGGTACACCCACATTACACCAATTTCCACGAGCTGCACTGGCTCCCTATTGGTCTCTGGTCACAATTCAAGGTGTTGGTTATTACCTTTAAAGCCCTATATGGCTGGGGCCAGGTTATCTTCGAGACCGCCTTCTGCTGCATAGCTCCCAGCAACCGGTAAGATCCCACAGAGTTGGTCTCCTCTGGGTCCCATCAGCTAAACAATGTCAGCTGGTGGGCCCGCAGGGGAGGGCCTTCTCTGTGGCTGCCCCAGCTCTCTGGAACCATTTACCTCCTGAGGTCCAGACCCACCCTATTGGCCTTCTGAAAAGCGGTGAAGACCTGGCTTTTCCAGCAGGCCTGGGGCCGTTGATCTCACTCTTGTGATCTAGCGAGATCCGGCCATGAATGGTGTGAATTAGTTTTTAATGTTTTTAATGTTTTTTAATTTTTCAATGTCTTTTTATAATGATTTTTTAAATGTATTGTGAGCCGCCCTGAGTCTTCGGAGAGGGGCGGCATATAAATTTAATTAATTAAATTAAATTAAATTAAATTGCTTGATAAAATAGATGACAGAGAGATAGAAATGCATTATTGAATACTATAGACACGATTGTGTGACATACATTTTAATCTTTTCATATTCAAGGCAACTCCCATCAGAAGAAATCAATATGTACTGAAACATATCAATATTCATCAGTGACCAGTGAAATTCAAAATATATACCCCAGTTTCAGCAAAAAAAAAAAAAGTATGATTTCAGATATTAAATATGGATTCTCAGCAACATTAAAAATCCTAAATTCTGATGATCCAGCTAGTGACTTGAAACAGTAATCAAGTTCAAATCTTTTTGGCCAGATAGAAATAAATCCAATAGAAGATTCATTTTTTTCTTGGTTTTTAGTTAGTTTTACGTCAACAAGATAAATACTGGATATTAATTTTACAATCACTGGTACAGCTAGAATATTTTAAGCCCTGGACCTTATAAATACAATAGTAGGTATTGTCATATTCTAGCAACAGTGTCTCCCTCAAATGCAGCTGTAAAGAATATCCATAAAGAATATCCATGAAATGTTCTTGTCAACACTTTGAAAATGGTTTCGAACTGTGGTTTACTATTAATATATATCACTTGGTGGTTTACTATTTACTAGTGGCTTACTATTAATATATATTGGTTACTATTGTCAGTAACCCTATATATATCTCTGCAGGCCTGTTCTTGAGAGAACTTGGTATAAAGACACACAGAATATCACAATGTTTTCAGGGTGGTTTACTACTGTATTAATATATATTATGTGGAAACTATTTTGTCACAGAAAATAATATAATTTACAAATAAAAATAATAGTGTATACCAGTATAGATCTTAGGAACTACAGAATTCTTGTGCTGGTGTCAATCCCTGGGAAGATTCCAGATCAGAATTGAAAAAAGATTAGCTATTATGAAAACGATATGGTAAAATACCAGAAATTTGCATAGATTTTTTACCACCTTTAGAGCGCTCCATGGCATTGGACCCGGGTATTTACAAGACTGCCTTCTGCTACCAATAGCCTCTCACTGACCAGTATGCTCCCATAGAGAGGGGCTTCTCAGGGTGCCGTCAGCCAAACAGTGTCGACTGGCGGCCCCCAGGGGGAGAGCCTTCTCTGTGAGGGCACCTACCATCTGGAACGAGCTCCCCCCGGAGATACAGAGGATCCCGGACCTGCGCACGTTTCGTCGTGCTCTCAAAACTTTTTTATTTCAGCAGGCTGGCCTGGCCTAACTCTCCTCTTTTAAATTTTTAATTTGTTTGATTTTTTAAATTGGGTGTTTTAATCTGTGTTTTGGCCAAAATATTTAATAATTTTAAGGGATTTTTTAATATTTGTATTATCTGGAGTATCTGGAGTAAGATTGTAGTATCTTGGCTGTTCACCGCCCTGAGTCCTCCGGGAGTAGGGCGGTATAGAAATTTGATTAATAAATAATAAATAAATAAACAATTCTTGCTAGAATATGTTTTCCATATTTTGACTGAATAACTTCTATAATACTTGGTGGGAAGGTTGTTGAATTAATATAGCTTGATCTCAGCAAAGCATTGAAAATCACACCTGTGAAAAATTTCTTGGAATTCAGTTTATGCTGCATCAGTAAAAATATGGTTTCCATGTGGTCAGACCTCAAGTACTGTCTCCAAGAAAGATTCAGACAAAGTGGAATTTATTCAGAGAAGGACAAAAAGGATTAGCATAAGGTGACCAGTTGTCCTCCTTTAGGGACGACAATCCTTCTTTTGTAAATTCTGTCCTCTCTCAAAAAGTGTCCTCCTACACGTCCTCCTTTTTGATATTTGAAGACTAATCTGTAAATCTCCATATTTGATAGATGTCGATCCGAACCGTTGTGTGTGATGTGACGTATTTGTATTTGACATGATGATTCGTCAAGGCTCGGTACAGTGCGGCAAAACGTGATTATGAAACGCATGTGCTCCACACAGGAGAATTGTTTTGAGAGAGTGCACTGTATGCAAGTGGCTTTGTTTAATATTCTGTATTATTGTTGCAATGAATAAAATGTTTCTTTTATTTATGATTTTTTTCTTCAATTTATTTATGTCCTCCTTCTCATTGTAAAAAAGTTGGTCACCTTAATTAGCAGGAAGTAGAAACATTTCTACTTCCTGCTAATCTACATCCTACAATTTCTGTAGGAATTGATCAATATAGACTGGGGAAGAAAAAAGTGAGGGGAGGCATGATAACTCTCTTCAGATAACTGCAAAGAGAAGGTCAAGACCTGTTTTCTGTCTTTCCAGAGTAAAGGTCATGGAATAATGGATTGAAGTTTCGGGGAAGGCAGATTTAAAATGATGATAAAGAAAAAGAAAGACTTCCTAATAGTAGGAGCAGTTTGACAATGGAATCAATCACCCAGAGAGGCAGTAGGCTCCCTTTCATTGAATGTGTTAAGCAGAGGCTAGAAACTTATTTGTGGGGAATACTTTATTTCTGCCCTAAGCAGGAGGTAGGATTCGCTGACCTTAGAGGCACCTTCAAAATCAATGAGTGTATATATAAGGCCATCTTCTCCATGCCTATAACATGTTTTTTAAGAGAAAAAGGTATTGCATTGAGCAGAGGCAGCTGATTAGGGTTTGGGATGACAGTGTCAATCCCAGGACTGTCAATGGATGTGTTTGCTACTAGTGATAGCCATTATCGATATGGAGTTATTTGGAGGGGACTTCAAGGCTCAGCACTTCACTACTGACGTCCTGTCCTATCTTGTTCTGAAGTTCACCATTGCTTATATTATGAATAGAAGCTTGTGTTTCCATGCTTTGGCATATACGACATTTGTCTGGACTATCTTTGAGTAGTCCATTCTGAACTATTGCTTGTCTTTATTTACCTCTATCATTCCATTGCATTTGATCAGAAATATTCATTTGATTTCATTTATCCAGATTCATATAATATAATGCAATCAGTTCATACTTGGGTATGAACTGATTGCAAAGAAATCAGTCTCACCACAACATAGGCAAACTGGTCTGGACAGAAAAGTCCTTTTGATGGTATAAGGTAAAGGATCACCTCACACATATGTGCTAGTCGTTCCTGACTCTAGGGGGCAGTGCTCATCTCCGTTACAAACCCGAAGAGCCAGCACTATCCAAAGACGTCTCCGTGGTCATGTGGCTGGCATGACTAAATGCCAAAGGAGCATGGAACGCTGTTACCTTTCCACCAAAGGTGGTCCCTATTTTTTCTACTTGCATTTTTGACGTGCTTTCAAACTGCTAGGTTGGCAGAAGCTGAGACAAGTAACGGGAGCTCACCCCATTATGCGGCACTAGGAATTCAAACAGCTGAACTGCCAACCTTTCGATTGACAAGTTCAGGGTCTTAGCCACTGAGCCACTGCATCCCTTTTGATGGTATAGCAACCTCTAAATATGATTGGGCATGTCTAAAATGCTTGCAATTCTTGAAAGCACTGAGACAACTTTTGAACAAATATGTAGGGAATTTCTTTGCAAAAAGGCAGCTTCCAGATTCTGATAACTAGTTGTACATTGGTTTTGTTGGATTTGTTTTTGAATGCTCTCAAACAACATTTTGCTAGATGCTAAATGCAGTCAAGGCTGGGGGGAAAATAAGCATTCTACAACACACAAAAGAATCAAATTTTGACCATTTTATTGCCTAAAGTTATGCCTGAATTACACGCTCAGCAAGTCCTAGAATTATTTTCTGTTCTTTATTAAATCAAAGAAGGAAGGACAAAAGCTGAATTTTGGAAAAGGCGATTGAGAAGAAAAAACCACTGAAGATATGGTCACAAACAGAGCCATCTGTTAGAGCTAAAATCACACTAATTTCATTTCTTCAGCTTGAGACCTTTGTATTCTTTGATTTTTCTCTTCTAGCTAATGGAAGAGAAGGAAGATGCCATTACTAGAGCATATTAAGTAAAACCAAAGTAATTCTGAATGTATAGTGTTAAACGCCAGGGAAATTAGGAGATTCAGGCAGTTCAAATAAGTATAAAGATTTATTTCAAGCTTAAGGTCTCTAGAAGAATCTGAGTTACTAACAGTCAAGGGAAATGAGAGGAATTAAAAAGGCATTCAAGGTCGACTGAATTTAGGTCTCATGGGACTCATGACTGATGATGCGTTTGACCCCTCCTTCAGGCTCAGCCTGGTTATTTCCTACATGTAGGAATGTTAGGTTTGCCTGCTGAAATGAGGATTTCAATGGGAAACCAGTGGGAGCTAGATATATAAGTCAACACGAAGGAAGGAAGGAAGGAAGGAAGGAAGGAAGGAAGGAAGGAAGGAAGGAAGGAAGGAAGGAAGGAAGGAAGGAAGGAAATTAAATTAATCACTCAATGTATGGCCATACATGTAGTGTTAATTTACACAGTGCCAAATAAAAGAAACAGATCAATGAGGTCAAAACTTTATATTTGATTTAGGAAATTATTAATTCAATTTATGTGGAAATGTAAACTTGTCAATAGATAGTTTGTGTACTAGCTCAAACTTTTTGCCATCAGGAAACTTGAACTCCCTTCTGGCTCTTCACATTTAAATTCTAGTTTGGTGTTGGTGGATCTCAATTGGTATGAACATAGTTTATTATCTGCACAACATCCAACTTGTACCTTTCTTCTTGATAGATTTTGCAACTTTCTTTGCCGCATGGTAAAGATTTTGCTTTCTGTAGTTTCATTGTTCCCCAGGCCCTAGTATTTAGGTGTTTATCTATCTATACAAATTGCTTATGCTAGAGCCAAATTAAGGTTTTCCAAAAACTTTAATATGACTTGGGAGACTGATATGATGAAGATAATTTAATAGTTGAGCAATAGATATGTTAGAGGCCATTAGCTACAAATGCTGGATTTTTTTAGTCTAAAAAGTCTAAATGATAGTCTAAATGATAAAAGAACCTGTGGCCAGTTGCTTCCTCCTAAAGAAACTACCAAAACAAGAATTTAAAACAGGATTTTTTCTAAGTACACATTATTGGAGGAATGCTGCGTTAGTCTATAAGGGGAAAAAAATCATAAGGATCGGATAGTTCTTATCTGATTAACACATATTATTAAATGTCCAGCTTTTGTGAACACAGCTCCCTTTATTTTGAAAACTTATGCTTTTTAATAAGGGTGATAATATAATGAAATATATAAAATAAAATATATAAAATGGAAGCAGTATGTGATCTGTCCCCGTCCACACACACACACAAACACAGCCAGCCGAGGGTTAAGGAAACACTTTGGAACGCACCCAGGTCTTATCTCCCACTTGGCAGCGATAGACACACCGTCTGCCAAGTGACTTTATTTTCACAGTAAAACAGAAAGATAAATACTCAAGAGTCCAAATGTCCGACACTTTAAATCTTTCTCTCAGCAGTTCCGGACGAGGCTTTAGTGACTATCCAAGGTTTGCTTTTGTTCGTCACAAGGATCCCTGACCACTACCCTCTATTATATAGTCTCTGGGGTGTGGTCCAGTGACTCAGTTCTAATCCCTAGCACGCCTCCTAAACTGCTGCAATCGTTTATCACGCCTTCGGAGGCGTGCATCCAGGAATGATGTTTCTTCGTCACTCGAAGACGAAGTGATCCGAATCAGCTGTCTCCCTGCTGATCTCCTCTCCCTCGGCCGGCACCTGAGACAATGCCAGAGGGGAGGGGCCTGGAGAGGGAGGCCTGGCTGACTCCTCTTCCTCATGCTCGGAGCTTTCTTCCTCCGATGGGACAGGATCAGAGGGCGGGGCCACAACAGTATGCTCCATCCCATAATTGGGTATACAGGTTGCCCTGATAGACCGGTCCCACAGGAGAAAAAACACTTACTGGTAATCTCTCCCCTGTTATAGCTGACAAAGCAAGGAGAACCCATGGTTTAAAGATTAATACATCTACCTAATATGTAAGCAGCCCAGGTTCGAATCCTATAAGGGTATGGCTAGCTGATGAGAGCTACTGTAAATAGCTTGAAATAGATCTATACTAGTCTCCCTTTATTTCTTTGTCGGTAAAACATAAATTTAACACAAAAATAGTTTGTCGTGAAAGCAACTGCCTGCGAAGGCCTCTGGATTGGGGATGAAAGGCCAAAACGGAAGTAGTATGCTCCATCCCATAATTAGATAGACCAGGTTGCCTTGCTAGACCGGTCCCACAGTCCTAAAATCACTTAATGGACTGTGTGGATGACCTTAACAGATGAAGGAAAGAGATGCTGCCTAAGGAAATGGCCAGGTAAGAAGGCAGGAACCCACAGTTGCTTAACAGTCATAGAAAGAAACTTATGAAAGACCTCCCCTCATTAATCAAATGGTTAAAAGAGATGGTGGGAAATTTGTACCTACAGAATTTCAAGATTCTGGTAATGTAGCCTTGCAGTGAAGTAGATTTAGTTCATCTATTTATTTTATTTTATTTATTTATTTTTTCAAGCATGTATTAGATAACAGAGAGCCTTCTCTGTGGGGGCACCTACTATCTGGAACGAGCTCCCCCCGGAGATACGGAGGATCCCAGATCTGCACACCTTCCGCCGCGCTCTAAAGACCTTTTTATTTCACCAGGTGGGCCTGGCCTAACTTTCTCCCTCTTTTTAAACAATTTTAATATTTTAATATTTTTCATATTTTTAATCCTCAAAGTTTAAATTTGTTTTAAATTGATTGGGGTTTTAAACTGTCTGGGTCAAACTATTTAATTCGATTTTATTTCTGCTTTTTAAATTTTGTATGTATGTATTTTATTGTTGGCTGTTCACTGCCCTGAGTCCTTCGGGAGTAGGGCGGTATACAAATCAAATAAAAGTAAAAGTAAAAGTAAAGATGTAACTATAAACATGATTATGAATACATGAAATGGATACGAATAAAAGGGGACATTAGGACAGGGATGGTAGGCACTTTGGTGTGCTTTAGCCATGTTTTATTTAGACATTTTCTAAATAAATTTATTTATTTTAAATAAATAATATATTTACTTTATCTAAATTTAAATAATTAAATTTGAATTTAATTAATTAATTGAATTGAATTAAATAATTTAATTAAATTTAAATAATTAAATTTAAATGTATTTAAATTTAAATCATTTATTTAAATAATAAATTTACTTTAGACATGTTCTAGACATGTTTCCTGTCTGGTTTGAAGGAGTTAGAAAAGGTACCACAAGACTTTTGATTCTTGGAATCTAGTGAGTTTTAAACTTACAAAGGGTTTTTGCTTTGTAGTGGTTGACATCAGGCTAATAACTGGGAGACTGTGAATTCTAGTTCCACCTTAGGCACAAAGCCAGATAGATGACCTTGGGCATATCACAATCTTTTGGCCTAAGGAATGAGGCAGTGGCAAACCACTTCTGAAAAACCTTACCAAGAAAACTGGAGGGACTTGTCCAAGCAGCCTCCAAGAATCAGATACAACTGAATTTTTTTTAAAAAAAGCATCATAGTAATGTCCTCTGACTCTCATTCAACCAAGATCCGTGGTGGCACAGTGGTTAGAATGCAGCACTGCAGGCTACTTCTGCTGACTGCCAGCAGTTTGGCAGTTCGATTCTCACTGGCTCAAGGTTGACTCAGCCTTTCAAATTTGGTAAAATGAGGACCCAGATTGTTGGGGGCAATATGCTGACTCTGTAAACCACATAGAGAGGGCTGTAAAGTAAGTGCTATTGCTATTATAGCTTTTCAATCGAAGTGCATTTTGGTTTCCATTTTTCCCTTTAGGTTTCCAGAAAAGACTTAATTTGCTGGAGGTAACAGGTAGTCCTTGACTTACAACCACAATTGAGCCCAAAATTTATGTTGCTAAGTGAGACATTTGTTAACTGATTTTTGCCCTATTTTACGACCTTTCTTGCCATGGTTGTTAAGTGAATCACTGCAGTTGTTAAGTTAGTAACATGGTTGTTAAATGAATCTGGTTTCCCCATTGACTTTGCTTGTAAGAAGGTCATCAAAAGGTGATCAATGACCCCGGGACACCGCAACCGTCATAAATATGAGTCAGTTGCCAAACATCTGAATTTTGATCAAGTAACCCTGTGGATTCTGCAACAGTTGTGAGTGTGAAAAATGGTCATAAGTCACTTTTCTCGGTGCCATTGTAACTTTGAATGGCCACTAAATGAACCAGTGTAAGTTGAGGGCTACCTGTATAAATGTTCCAACTTCTTAGCCCAAACCTGATAGTAATATACACCTGTGCATTTGAAAGTTTTTCTCCCGGAAACTATGAGAAAAGAAATCTGATCATTTATTTTTATTACTTGCCTAATCAGAACTCTCATATAAAAAGTGATTCATTTGGGAAATCTTAATTTGATCTGTACATAATGATACCAGAAAGAAAGTTTAATGTCCTAAAAATTTACTCCCGTAAAAAATAAGTAAATTGAATCTAGCTAAAATAATTAGTTAAGAATATCTTAGCACATTGACTTTTTTCTTTTTATTGTCATCTGTTGGTACACACGTTTCGGTACCCATCCCAACAGGCAAAAATGTCAACCACAAATTTTGCAGTTTTATTTGTGGAAAAAGCAACCTAAAGTTATGAAGAAAGTACTGTCCACAGAACAATTCAACACAATGAAAACGTGAGGTCTGAGCACTTTGAAAACCTGCTTCCAATTTGTGGGTGTTGAAGCGTGCTCAAAATCTGGCACGCAATTTATAAGAGATGGAAAGCAGATTTAGCAATCTGTACAGTTTTCATGTATAATGACATGAAATAAGGAAGCATGGCAAATGAGAGTGTACTATACAGGGTTGGGTTTCACATATTTTTACCATCAGTTCGGCAACTTCCACGCATGCGCCCGGCCTCCCGTACATGCGCTTTGGTCTCGCGCGCACTGCTACTGGTCCAAACCAAACTGAATACCACCTCTGGTACTATAGGAAGTTCCTGAAGCTAGAAAAAGACTGTAGGGCATATGCTGCACTCTAGATCAACCCTTTGAGTAGGATTCAGGAACTAGCATCAAAGCTTATGGAATAAAGAAAAGCTAGACAAATCTCCAGGACTCTCCACTCTTCAATCGTTCTTCAGTTTCCTTTGGCAGAAACTCCATTTTATGTACAAGTTCATATTGAACAGCGGGCAACTGTTTGAGTTGGGTGACTTTCAGTCTGCCAGTAACATTCTAGATTCAACAGGAATTTCTCACGTCTGTCTTTCAGTTTGGTTATAGTTATTGCTCCAGCTGTTAAATGGCACTTGAAAAAAATTAATATCTTAAATTTGTGCCGGTCCTGTGCATCTACCTCCTGACTGATGGCAAGAAGGCACCGCAGACTGGCTTCCAATGTGCTCTCTACATTAGAAATTCTACCTTGCATAAAATAGCATGAGCATCCTTGGGGTAAAACTAGAGTTTAGTTGCATTTATGGTATATTGGCATAAATGTACCTCAGCTGAGGTACCCAATGTACCTGAACTTTTCATGCTGCCTACAGCACAAGTATGCAACTAAGCTGGTAATCTAGTCCACCCCTTCCTTTTCTTATTAAAAAAATGTTAAGTGAAAAACTTAACTGGAAATAAAGGATCGCTTCCAGCAAAAAGCACTGTAAATTATGGTCATGTAACCAAGGGACACTGCAAATATCCATAAATGTGGTCAATTACTGTGCATCCAAAATGTAGTCACATGACCATGGGCAGGTACAGCCATTGGAACTTCAAATCCAGGTTGTAAGTAGCCCTAGGGAGGTATATGATAACTTTGATTGCTTAAGCAGTCATAAATTGAGAACTGTCTGTATTAGACTGAAGCATATCATACAAAGCTATTCAGTGAAAGAGGATTCTCTTTTTCTATCTTGCTTTAACCCAAAGATGCTTTCTCAAGAGGCAACTGGACTTTCTTGTTTTTTCTTCTTCTTATCCAAGAAGCTTCTTCGGAAGGATTCCCCACTATCCTGTCAGAGCTGAAGAAGTTTCTTGGACGAGAAGTGAAATGTCTTCAAAAGAAAAAGCAAGGAAGTCCAGTTGCCACCAGAAAAAAGCACCTTTGGGGCAACCATAACTTGAATGACTGAGAATCTCTACAGACTTTTATCTTGCTTTAAGTTTTTTTTATTTCCTTTATGGTGCCTTTGAGCTAACATGTGTGGTGAGAAAGTTTTTTTTTTTCTTCATTTCTTGTGTTATGTGGTTATTGGAGTTGAACAAAATGACACTGGCTGAATTATTGGGTCAAGCGACTAGATACATGAACCACCCAGAAGTCATTTAAATAATTGGGTAGGTCCATAATGGGGTACAACCTGCCAACACCATCGTAGAATGGTGTCCCAAAGTATTACAAACATGACTCAAGGGGTTGAGTGATGTCTTGTGTAACTTGTCCAATCAATTGTAACAATAATCTCAGCACAATACAACAAAGAGCTTAGCTGCCTTGTACTGAGGAAACGGACTTCCAGTCAATGGAACAAGCAACTTTAATAGTTTTTTTTTTCCATTGAAAAGCTCTAAGGGCAATCTGTCAATAACATGGAGTCCTAGGATAGTCACAGCCTGTGATTGACAACCTGGAGCTACTTGTAAAACTCATGCTTCAGGAAAGTATGTTTAGAATTACCTTTCGATTGGTCCTTATTTAAAATAGAAATAAGAGTCATTGCAGCCTGGAAAGAAGGCTCATTTGTGTAAATAATTTGTGCAGAAGTGTAAATTCTTGAAAATAATTTGTTGTGGTTCTAACTAAAATTCTCCTGCTATAAAGCTTCTGTTATTATATTTCTGCTCCCTAAACAATCTTTGAACTTCTATTAATATACAGCAAATTCTTTCATTGCTCTTTAAAGCTATCATTGGGTTATTTACGTGTATTTACTATTTTCCATCCAAAATACAAGTTTCAGCTAAAAACGGAATTGTGAAAAGATTATCTCTTTCTCCACTTCATTGTAATCATAAGAACATTAACATTTTAAGTGACTGTTCTTGCATAATAAATATATATTTTTGTTCAAGAAAAAGACAAATTAATATATTGATAATACTGGTGCTAGAAAACCAGATGTTTCATATGAGAGTGGCAGCTGTTTGTAAAGCATAGCTGACCCTTTAAGACTTCTCTAACACATCATATTTTTGTCTGACTCATTATAAATAGTCAAAGAGATTGTTGTCTACATATTGGTCCAAAAGATTAATTTTATTAAATAAAGATGAACAGTAAAGGCTCCATTACAGTTTGCAACATTTTTGCACATGACATTGATTAAACATTCTTCCCTGCCCATATTCCCATAATTTGTAAATATAATATTTGAATGTATATCAACTTTTTTTAAAAAAGAGGATGTACAGGTAGACCTTGACTTACCACAGTCCGTTTAATGGCCGTTTAAAGTTACAACAGCTCTGGAAAAAAAGTGATTTATGACTGTTTTTAACACTTGTAACCATTGCAGCATCCCTACGGTCACATGATCAAAATTTGGATTTTGGCAATTGGTTCAAATTTATGACAATTGTGATGTCCCAGAATCATATAATCACCTTTTTCAACCTTCTGACAAGCAAAGCCAATGGGCAGGACAGATTCACTTAACAACTGAATAACTGCAGTGACTCACTTAACAACTGTGGCAAAAAGGTTGTAAAATGGGGCAAAATTCACTTAACAAATGTTTTGTTTAGCAATCGAAATGTTGGGCTCAATTGTAGTCGTAAATCAAGGACTACTATTGAAAAATATTATTGGAAGAAATGAGATGTTAAGACTAATGCATATAAAATACATGTAAAAATAATTTACACATCTATGTACAAGAATTTGTCAAACCATAAAGTTCAACAAAGAATTTATTTCCAGTTTAGATATGGCACCTCCCAAAAAAATCTCCCTTTTTTAAAGAAGATTAGTACATGGTATCAAATGCCATATGCACAGCTTTGAACAGTTGATTTGTCTGTTTTCTAATATACATGTCATAAATAAAACAATCTCAAAGTGAGGCTGCAATAAAGTAGCTTTAAACTACAAAAGAAACCCACCCTCTTACAAAAACAGTTTAATCCAGCCACTCCACAACACTGGACAGAATAACTGGCATTCGAAAAACAAAATGAAATGCACAGTGCATAAAAATTCACTCTTCACTCTTTGATACCCAAAGAGTTTAATTTAATTCTAGGTCCCATTTTACATTGCTTAATCCAGTTTTGGTCACCACGATATTAAAAAAAAAAAGATGTTGGGACTTTAGAAAGAGTGTAGAGAAGAGCCACAAGGATGATGAGGGGACTGGAGGCTAAAACATATGAAGAACGGTTGCAGGAATTGGGAAAGTCTAATTTAATGAAAAGAAGGACTAGGGATGACACAAGAGCAGTGTTCCAATATCTCAGGGGTTGCCACAGAGAAGAGGGAGTCAAACTATTCTCCAAACCACCTGAAAACAGGACAAGAAGCAATGGATAGAAATTAATCAAGGAGAGAAACAACCTAAAACTTAGGAGAAATTTCCTGACAGTTAGAACAATTAATCGGTGGAACGACTTGCCTCCAGAAGTTGTGGGTGCTCCACTACTGGGGGTTTCTAAGAAGAGATTGGACAACCGTTTATCTGAAATAGTATAGGGTTTCCAGCTTGAGGGTGGGAGTGGGTTGGACTAGAAGACCTTCAAGGTCCCTCCCAACTCTTTTATTCTGGAAATTGGTGGGGGGGGGGTTGTTGTTGTTTTATTGAACCTGGAAAAATAAAACCAACTCCAGCATAATAATTAAAAAAAAAAAACATCAGGATGTGATGAGCAGCAGGAGATCATTAGCTAACAGATATGCCATCATCTTGTATTTATCTGTTTTGTAGATACATATTAATGAAGTCTGTACTCAAACAGCTGTAGACTATTAAGTGTGAGTACAGTACATGGAAAGTGCTATACTGCAAGCATAAATGACTTTGGTCATTGGATACACCACTGTTTATCAATTTTGCTACCTTTAAGATATATGGACAAACTCTTCAGCTAGCATGATTTTTTTTCAACATTTTCAACTGGATTGAGTGAGAGATACCTGAGTGATAGTGAAACAGATAATTTGTGAGGTCCTTTCTTCCTCCTTCCTTCCTCCCCCATATACCTTTCTCATATACACATGACATCCTTTTTCATTTGCAGAGAACGATACATGAATATATAGATAAATTCAGAGAAAAAAATCCATATTGTTAATTTACTTTAAAAAGAACTTAACTATACCTTTTTCTGGCTTTTCACATCAAAAGCTGTCAGCTGAACATAACTACTGGGAATTTCCCCAAAAAAAAAAATGTTATGCTTACAAGTAGAGCAGGGAATTGAGCCAAACTCTTGATTATTCCAAACCATCTGTAAATAACTATGCACTCATAAACTATTTTCAATCACCATATAATTAATTCTGCAAGCTTCTAAAATGTAGCTACTATAGACCACAGGGATTTTATTCAGTTCTTATGTAAGAAAAAACCAAATGAGGATTTAAAAACAAACATATTTTTAAGAAGGAAATGCTGCAGTACTTCCCAATCCTGGATGACATTAGGAGATTAATGCTGTTCTATCTTCATGCAAAATGGAAAACTAAAGGCAAACTGGGAACAGATGACCGTTGTCAAAAGTGTTAATATAAGGTTAATTGCTTGGGTCACAAAGATTTTTATCTCTGTCAGCCAACCCCCAAAAGCATAGCATATCCCCGTTGTTAGCATATTCTCAACCCTATATTGGATTCTCTTTATGGGTTTATCCATGTATGTTCATTATATAGAAGTATATGTCCTCTGAAACCTCTTGACTTATGATTACAAATGAGTCCAAATTTTGATAATAAGTCATTGCAGTCATAAGTCAGGGTATCAAGTAATCAAACTTGATTTTAGTACTGTTTTTGGCTGCTAAGTGAGTCACTGCAGTCATTAAATAAATGACATGGGTTTACGTCCTAATCTATCTTATCCAATGGGGTTATTTTTTATGGGAAAATGGCAAAAGTCGCAAAACGTGATCACATGAATGCAGCAATTGTAACTTTGAAGACAGGGTTATAAGTAAGTTATTTGAGTCTCTCGTAAGTTTGAATAGTGATTAGAGTCATTTGGTAGAGAGATGGATGGCATGCAAGTTTAATAAATAAAACAAATTATTGAGGTTGTGTATCAAATTTTACAAATGCACATTTCCAGGACAGACCAGCTTTGGGTTGGACAAGCTGAGATTACTATTATATCTGTACATTAGAAAGGGTATTCAGTCAATTTGGACCGGTTCACTCGAACCGGTAGCAGAAATCGCAGGGGGCCTGCCCATCCACCGCGGCTCTATGCCATCCTATTTAGGCATGTTTTTGAGGCCAGACGAATGCGTGGAAAGCAGACACATGCGCAAACTGGGCGCACGCATACAAAAAGCTAGCGTGTGCACCAGAGATGGGTTTCAGCAGGTTCTGACAGTTCTGAAGAACTGGTAGCAGAAATTTTGAGTAGTTTGGAGAACCGGTAGTAAAAATTCTGATTGGCGTCGCTCCATCTATTCTCTGCCTCCCAAGTCCCAGCTGATCAGGAGGAAATGGGGATTTTGCAGTAACCTTCCCCTGGAGTGAGGAGGGAATAGAGATATAACAGTATCCTTCCCCTGCCACACCCAAGCCACATCCATCAAGCCATGCCACACCCACAGAACAAGTAGTAAAAATTTTTGAATCCCACCACTGGTGTGTGGGGCAAACCGGTAGTAGCATAATGTGAAACCCATTGCTGCTGTACATGGTGAAGAATCTTTTCTATTAAATGATCTGAATTACACAATGCTATAGTAGTTATAATTTGCAGAGCTACTGGAGCTTTTTATCCTTAGTAGTTTTAGTCACAGGAATAATACAGGCCTACAATTGTATTTGGGCATGTTAAAGAAAGGAAAGCACCACTCCAACATTTCCAAAAGAGACTCTTCACTCTTTTCCTCAGTGTATTGTCGAAGTGTGATACAAAATAAAACCACCTGTCCATGAAAAGACTGGGATATTTGTTACTGGTTAGAAGAGAAGAACAAGAAATGTTTGGTACCTGCAATTAAGAGGACATTGAGCTGTGATAAAAAGCAAAACAACCTGTCTTCTTTATAATCAGTGACATTAGCAAACATCCAGAGCTGCCAATTTATTCTGGGCCCTACAACAGTTGAGAAAGGTAGAAACATCTCAAGCAAATGAAATCAGTCCGTTCTGTTTGAAAGAGTATAATATTGTTCATCCTGGTAAATAAGGCTCTCTTCTCCGGAGGTTAGAAGTCAGATGACTCTCATTAAGTCAATCATCATTAACCTGACTTGACCAGCAAGAGCAGAAGGAAAGGCAATCTCTCTTTTTTTGTAGGCAGGGCGTCTAGACAGCGCTATTATGCTCGACACCCCTGTAGTGTGAAACATAACTACTTAGATTGCTTGGATAATAATGGCAGCCAGTCAGCTAGCCATTTTACAAGGGCTATAGTTGCTTGCTTCATGGTGTAGACAAATAATATGAAATCTCCCTGCCAGCATTCCATCATGAAGCCTATTCAGCCAAGAGATGATTTTTTTTTATTTTTATTTTTTACTTGGAGCAGCTTTAAGGATATTGCATGAAAGCTAATATCAAGTTGTTTAGAAGGTGTTGCTCTGATATGTAGGGCTCTCCCAGTCCCACAACAGCATCACACAATTCGTAGCTGCCTTTAAAGCAGAAACATAAAGGGCTGCGTTAGCAACAGTAATAGCCAACAAAATTCAAGCTAGTTGGGGGGGTCGCTCACAGGAGCTCACAGGTTATTTGGGTGCATGCATCGTAAGGTCAAAATGTCATTTCTTTGGTTTTAGCTTAATGGGATTTTCCTTTGCAGTTTAGTATTTTGGGATTGTCAACAAGACCATCCAGTGGAAAAAGCACTCTGAAAGAAGAATAGAATAGAATAGAGTAGAGTAGAGTAGAGTAGAGTAGAGTAGAGTAGAGTAGAGTAGAGCAGAGCAGAACAGAACAGAACAGAATAGAATTCTTTATTGGCCAAGTGTGATTGGACACATAAGAAATTTGTCTTGGTGCATATCTCGCAGTGTATATAAAAGAAAAGATAACATTCATCAAGAATCATAAGGTACAACACTTAATGATAGTCATAGGGTACAAGTAAGCAATCAAATCATATTAGGAAACAGTCAATATAAATCATAAGGATACAAGCAACAAAGTTACAGTCACATAGTCATTAGTGGAAAGAGATGGGTGATGGGAACGATGAGAAGATTAATAGTAGTGCAAAAGAGAATGACAAAGGCACCACTGTCTTATGCTATCAACAAATAAATAAATGGAATGAATCCAGATACAGTAACTAGCAGGAGTCAAGCTCATCCTAAAGGAATATAATAAAATTCACTGCAATAATAAATCAGGGATTTTTTTTAATGTTATAGAACAGAGGAGTATTCAAGTGAATCTTTGTTTGAAATGGTACTGTTCTATGCTAAATGCCAGTTTCGTATATTTGCTTTTATTCTGTATGTATACTTGAAACCTCTTTTCTTCTTCTTCTGGCGAGCTGTGTGCATGGTCCATCACTTATCTATCTTTATTTCTAAAAAAAGCTAGTGATCTGGATGAATTCACAATGGATTATTTTAGAAATAATTCCTTACGTAGGCCTTACATTTTCCTTCCGTGGGTGTTACATTTTCTCACCTTTGATGAGTTCAAAGGAAATTGGTCGCATTGGTGGATGATCTCTGGAGGGCCCGGGATAGGGGCTGCTCCTCTATCCTGGTCCTGTTAGACCTCTCAGCGGCTTTTGATACCATCGACCATGGTATCATGTTGCACCGGTTGGCGGGGTTGGGGGTGGGAGGCACCGTTCTGCGGTGGTTCTCCTCCTACCTCTCTGACCGGTCGCAATCTGTGTTGACAGGGGGGCAACGGTCGACCCCGAGGCACCTTGCTTGTGGGGTGCCACAAGGGTCGGTCCTTTCGCCCCTTCTGTTCAACATTTATGTAAAGCCGCTGGGTGAGATCATCCGTGGCTTTGGGGTGGAGTTCCATCAGTACGCTGATGACACCCAGCTGTACATCTCCACCCCAGGCCACCCCAATGATGCCCTTGAAGTGATGTCCCAGTGCCTGGAGGCCATGCGGGCCTGGATGGGGAGAAACAGGCTCCGACTCAACCCCTCCAAGACCGAGTGGCTGTGGCTTCCGGCATCCCGATATAGCCAGCTGATGCCATCGCTGGCTATTGGGGGTGAACCACTCGCCCCCACGGAGAGGGCTCGTAACTTGGGCGTCCTCCTGGACGCACGGCTGTCTTTAGAAGATCATTTGACGGCCGTGGCCAGGGGGGCTTTTTATCAGGTTCGCCCGATATGCCAGTTATGCCCCTTTCTAGATCGGGACTCCCTACGCACAGTCACTCAAGCACTCGTCACCTCCTGCCTGGACTACTGTAACGCTCTCTACATGGGGCTCCCCCTGGGGTGCACCCGGAGGCTCCAGCTGGTCCAGAACGCGGCCGCGCGGGGGATTATGGGGGCGACGAGGCGCTCCCATGTGACACCCCTCCTGCGCGAGCTGCACTGGCTCCCGGTGGTCTTCCGGGTGCGCTTCAAGGTGTTGGTGACCACCTTTAAAGCGCTCCATGGCTTAGGGCCGGGGTACTTACGAGACCGCCTTCTGCCACCAATAGCCTCCCACCGGCCAGTACGCTCGCACAGAGTGGGCCTCCTCAGGGTGCCGCCCGCCAGACAATGTCGGCTGGCGACCCCCAGGGGGAGAGCCTTCTCTGTGGCGGCGCCCACCCTCTGGAACAACCTCCCCCCAGAGTTACGTACAATAACAGACTTCCGGATTTTTCGTCGGGCCCTGAAAACCCATTTATTCCAACTAGCTGGGCTGGCTTGAGCCAAATTTTTAAACTATTTTAAACTGGAATTGTTTTTTAATTATGGCCAAATTATTTAATTATTTTAATCAGTTTTTAGATTTTCTATGTCTAGTTTTTTACTTTGGCTGTGCACCGCCCTGAGTCCTATATTGGAGAAGGGCGGTATAGAAATTTAAATAAATGAAATGAAAATGAAATGAAACCAGATCCCCAGTGATGTTATTTTATCCCATGCTATATAAATCCTCACTTCATTTTTTTCAGCGTCCAGTTTTTCAACAATACGATATATTAGCTAGGTAAGAAAGCTTTGCAATGTGCTTAGAAAGTACTTGAACTGTAGAACATTAGAAACAAATATTTTACATATAAGAGCAGATTTACTGTTATACTAGTAAGATGGACACTAATAAATTTGATAGATAAATAAATCAGATCTGACCTTCTCAGTGAATACCTGAATAAATCAGTCTCAGAAACCTCACATGATGATTTGGATATATCCTATAAATGTGTTGTGGAAATGTTTTTTTCAAAAAACTTCATATTCTGACATATAGCACCCACACACAGCCAACCACCATGCAAAAACTAACCCTACCATACAAAAAAGGTGTGTCGGAAATGACTGCCAGAATCCTCCAACCCCTAGGAATAACAATAGCCCACAAACCTCCAGCCACACTCCACCAGGAATTATCCAGAACCAAAGACAAAATACAGAAGGATGAAAGAAACAATTTATTCTACAAAATCAACTGTAGCCATTGCAACCAATTCTACATGGGACAAACATCACATCAATTAAAAACCAGAATTCATGAACACCAACTGGCAGTCAAACACCATGATCCCAAATCCTTAATCCCAAATCCACACTGACACCAAACAGCACCAGTTTGATTGAAGCCACACAAAAATTCCTGGCACTCACAAGCAATTTCATCAACAGACACATTGACCTACAACCAGCCTACAAACCCCTCAGAATCCAAATCAACCTCACAGCCAACCAGAGACAGAATTGACCCTCAACCAACCCACTCAATCCCCCACCAGCCATTCACTTCCCAAGACCCATCAGAAGACTCACTGATGACTCATAGCTGACCCATCACAAGACCCACACTTGACACACCAGACCTGAAGCGCTTATAAATAGAAGACCACTGACATCCCCTAAACTCTGCTGAAGATGTTAACTAGCCTGGTAATGAAACATAAGCTCAGAGAATGAACCTTCACTCTCATATTGTTCAGATTTTCAGATTCTCATGTATGAAGACTAAGCGTAGCATGTATCATCTTTAATTCCTTAAATCCTCCACCTATTCAATTAAATCCTCCACCCATTGCCACTTAATGTGGCAAGAATTATAATGGTTGAATAATTAAAATACATAATTTAAATTAATTTGAAAAAGTGATATCGCGAACCACAATAGAAAAATAAATAGTATGGCTCGATCAATAAGCTAATCAAGGAATGGAAAACCAGCAGGGATACACCGATGAGCAAAAATATAAAAAAGGAATCCTGCAGTCATGACTACTCTCTTGATCTTACGTAAACAAGTGTACTCTTTCAGATTTTAATAATCAACGGTTGCTGCATAGTTTTAGCAAATATGGCTAATGTGAGTTTTAGTTCATCAATACCTAGAAGAACAAAAGTTCAATATCCTTAGTCTCAGACATATTTTAAATTAGCAGTTTGTTTTAGATCATTTTTTAAATTTATTTTTTATAAATTTTATGTATTTGGCAACTTCAAATTTCGATTAATAAATGCTCTGTCTTACATATTGGTAAATGTAATCAGAATGTCAAGTATAAACTAGGCGGCATTGATCTAGCACAGTGTTTCTCAACCTTGGTAGCTTGAAGATGGGTGGACTTCAACTCCCAGAATCCCCCAGCCAGCAGCGCTGGCTGGGGGATTCTGGGAGTTGAAGTTCACCCATCTTCAAGCTTCCAAAGTTGAGAAACACTGATTTCTAGCAGATGACCCTCACTTTGTTAAGGACCTAGGTGTACTTATCTCTGACAATTTACACTCCAAAGCTCACTGTAACAGCGTTGCTAGAAAAGCATTAAGAGTTGTAAACTTAATTTTGCAAAGCTTTTTTTCTGGCAACATTGCATTGCTAATTAGAGCTTATAAAACTTATGCTAGACCAATTTTAGAGTATTGTTCAACTGTTTGGAATCCCCACCATATATCTGACATTAGTACAATCGAGCGGGTTCAGAAGTACTTCACGAGGAAAGTCTTGCACTCTTCTGTACACAATAGAATTCCTTATGCTACTAGGCTCAAAATTCTCAGTTTGGATAACGTAGAACTGCGTCACTTGTGGTCAGACCTAGGTATTGCATACAAAATTACTGTTGTGGTCCGCCAGCAGCCTATGGAGCTGGCAGTGGAGTCGGAGAGTGAGGAGGCTGGGGAGGAACATGGGCCAGTCCTGGAGTCTTGGGAAAGCCCAGATGAGGGCTCTGTGTCAGAGGCAGAGATGGCCAGGGCCATCTGGGAATGATGCATGGACTCCGGAGCCCCCCAGAGTTGGACAGCAGAGAGCAGAGAGGCAGAGAAACAGGAGGAGCCTAGTGCACGCATGCGCAGAGCTGCCAGAAGGCAAGAGCAGCTAAAACAAAAGGGACGACTCAGGAGTAAAACCAGGAGATGATTGGCCCCTCCCATAAGGCTTAAAAGAGAAAAAAGGGCACTTGGGCCTTTTGCAGGATAAGATAAGAAGATAAACGTTGGTGATTATCCTGAAGGACTTCTTCCGAAAGACTTGTTTTGCAACTAATTGGGACTCAGTTGGGAATGAACGTAATTCTCAGCTGTTACAATAAAATAGGTTTGTTTGGGACTAATTGTGTATTGTAATGACTCAGTAAGCCTAGGTCACAACAATTATATGTAGTAATATTTTACCTGTAAATAACTTTTTCTGTTTTAATTGAAATAATACGTATGCAAACAACCACTTTAAACTAAATGTAAATCGTTCTAAACCTGACTGTAAAAAATATGATTTCTGTAATAGAGTTGTCAAAGTCTGGAATGCCCTGCCTGATTCAGTTGTCTCAGCTACATTTCAGTCACAAATTGACTTCCATGGACCTTACTTCATACTTAAGTGGTCAGTAGAGAGGGCGTGCATAAGTGCACTAACGTGCCTATCGTCTCTGTCATTGTATATTTATTCTCTTATTCTTGTTCTCAGTTTTTTTGACAAATTCCAATAAATAAATAAATAAAGCAGGATGGAAAGAGTATTGGCTGAGCATTTTGATTCTGGAGTTGGCGAAGATTCCTAAGAGAATGGTAGATAGCCAAGAAAGCTTGAGGTCTCACTCAAGGCTCAAATGACCAGGTTCAAGTTATCCCACTTTGGACACATTATGTGAAGAACCAGCTCTCCTAAAAAAAGCTGGGTAAGGTGCAGTGGTGGGTTTCAAAAATTTTTACTACCGGTTCTGTGGGCATGGCTTGGTGGACATGGCATGGCTTGGTGGGTGTGGTTTGGTGGGTATGGCAGGGAAAAGATACTGTAAAATCTCCATTTCCACCCCACTCTAGGGGAAGGTTACTGCAAAATCCCCATTTCCTCCCAATCAGCTGGGTCTTGGGAGGCAGAGAATAGATGGGGCAGGGCCAGTCAGAATTTTTACTACCGGTTCTCCAAACCACTCAAAATTTCTGCTACCAGTTCTCCAGAACTGGTCAGAACCTGCTGAAACCCACCTCTGGTAAGATGAGGGAAAAGAGTAGAAGACAACCAATAGCAAGATGGATGGACTCAGCTACAGTGACAATGAATGCACCATTGGGAGTCATGAAAGACCAGTTAACCACAAATTGGCATGGAGAATATCTATCTATGTGGTCACTAGGAGTTGATAAGGACTTGATGGTTCATAGTCAGCTAAGGGGAGGATCAGTTTAAGCCTACCAAGAAACATGTATCCTTCCGCTAAACAAAAAAATAAAAATAGAAGGGTATTAAAAGAATGGATATTCTGACTTAGTGTCAGAAAGAGTAAAAATAAATATGGTTCCTTAATTTTCAGCTCTGGTCTCAGCAGCTTTAGTTCTCACCACCCACCAGCCCACAAGTTGAACAGAAAGTTGTAGGCAATAGTCCAAATGTTTTAAACCTTTTCATTAGAATGTTGAAAACCTACTGCCAAGTTTTGGTATTTCTAATAAGCTGGTGCTTTGTTTTGTTTTCGTTTGCTTGTTTTCCCTGAAAAATCATATATGGCAATACAAAACTAGCTGGAATAAATTAAAGAGGCCACAACAATTAAAATAATATTTGTTGGCTTGCATTTCAGAGTTATTTTTTAAAATCCATTGTATAACTGTTGCACAACATTCTAGAAAATTGGGCTTGGAGTGCTCCCCTGTTGCTAATAAAGTCAGAAATGTATTGCCAATGCCACATAATGTATTTCTGAGCCTCTTAAAGAATGGCACACAGGCCTTCTGTATAGTGTAAACAAGGACCTTCAGTAATCACATGGAATGCTGCTTCTGTGTTTTAGAAAGAATACAGAGCAGGATTCAAATTAAAATCCAAATCCCTTTAGCAAAATAATTCCACAAATCACTCTGAGTAAATTATACATATGAAGAAATGGCAGATATATATATCTTTTATATAGCTTGCAACTTGGCAGCTTTAAGACTTATGGACTTCAACTTCACAACTCAAGTTGAAGTCCACAAGTTTTAAAGCTGCCAAGTTGGAAGACCTCTGACATAATCAATAAATTGGTACAACTTCAGCATTTCTTCTTAAAACTGTACTTAAATACTGTCACACCTATTTTACTTCTTTTAATTATGCTTAAACAGGAAGCTAGATCAGGTTGTTCAAATCTTTTTCTGATTAAGATGGGAATATCTTGGGATGTTTGTTCCAAGAAAACAGACTCAGCCTTATTCAGTCAATGCCTGAAAAGCAAACATCATTAGCTAGAAATAAGTGGCAATTAGCATTATTCAGGAAAAAATTCAAAGTTTCTGGTGATGAAATATGATACTCTCTGTTCTATATACAGTAGTTCTCAGTTTATGATCACAATTGGTCATATCAGATAAATTACCAACATTAATCATTATCTTTTTAAAAAAAAATGTACTATAAAATTGGATTGCTGATTTCATAAGCATTTTTTTAAAAATATAAAGTTTATATTTCACCTGTTTCTGAAATTATTAAAACATCCACATATTGTTTTGTACATTATATGTTTTAATCAGGGGTGAAATGCTCCTGGATCGGACTGGATCGAAGAATGGCTATTAATATATTTTTAAAAAATTTCTTAGTTCTCCAATGAATGTAGCTTATCAAACATTATATATACCACTTGTGAAATCTTTCCAAGAAAATTGAAGAGACAGATAAACAGACAAATAGACAGACAGACATTCCTTCCTCTTTGAATAATATAAAGGTAAAGGTTCCCCTCGCACATATGTGCTAGTCGTTCCTGACTCTAGGGGGCGATGCTTATTTCCATTTCAAAGCCGAAGAGCCAGCGCTGCCCAAAGATGTCTCCATGGTCATGTGGCCGGCATGACTAAACGCCAAAGGCACACGTAATACTGTTACTTTCCCACCAAAGGTGGTCCCTATTTTTCTACTTGCATTTTTTATGTGCTTTCGAACTGCTAGGTTGGCAGAAGCTGGGACAAGTAACGGGAGCTCACCCCATTATGCGGCACTAGGGATTTGAACCACTGAACTGCCGACCTTTCAATCGACAGGCTCAGCGTCTTAGCCACTGAGCTACCGCGTCCCTTTTGAATAATATAGCTAGATTTAAACTTTCACTGTTCATGCACCGAAGGGCACAACTATGCAGAGATCTCAGCATAACGGAACCATTGCAGTTTAAAAAAAGTAGAACTATTTAATGCAACAATAAAATCTCTGGTGTGAAAAATATCACAGGGATTGCTTCTCCTGACCCTTTTCTCAAGGTCAGAAGGAAAGCACTGATGGATCTCTTCAGAGAACACATTTCCTCGCCTTGATACTACTATTGTTGTAAGGACCTGGACGCTTTACATCAATGATGTTCTCACCAAATCAATGTTTTCCTGCCTGCCAAATCCATGCTCTCATATCACACTATGAGTATAAATAAAATGGAAGACATTGCAATATTCACTGCTATGTGCCTGCATCATTCTACTGTATTGCCCTTCAGAGTAAAGCATATTATGTAAAGTGCAGAAAAAGAATGAGAAATAGAGAACAGAATTAATGATATGGCATGGCATGAGACAAGAAAAAAATGAGAGGAAATATATTGTTGCACCAACATCAGCAATTTCCATGCATTTTGAGTCTTGCAAATCACTGTGGCTTCTACTATGTCCATATGCTAATTTGTATATAGCAATAGCACTTCGACTTATATACCACTTCATAGTGCTTTACCATACTCTCTAAGCAGTTTGCAGAGTCAGCATATTGCTTCCAACAATCTGGGTCCTCATTTTACCAACCTCGGATGGATGGAAGGCTGAAATCAACCTTGAACCAGTGGGGATCGAACCCCTGACAGTCAGCAGAATTAGCCTGTAATACTGCATTCTAACTACAGTGCTTCTTATTCTTTAAAAATTCTCACATTTTTTAAAAAAATCTCTCTCAGCAACTCCATGTAACCCTGTTTCCCCTTCCTCTCAACCTATTCGCTCTTCCTTTATTTTACTATTAGATAATCAAGCATTCTTTCTATGCAACCAGACCTTCTCAACATATTTCTCTTTTATTGGACATTTGATTTAGTGTTCAATCCACACACTTTCAGCAACCATTATTCTTGACCCCATTTCTTCTCATTTTAGCACATACACTTCTTAAGAACCCCATTCCTGATGTATTCAGTGTTTATCCTGGCATATGCAGCTCTCATATCTATATCACCTGCTGGTTGGAACGTTGAAAAGAAGCACATTTCTTCTGGTTTCAGGGTGAAGTACCACCAGTACGCTGACGACACTCAGCTGTACATCTCCACCCCGGACCACCCCAACGATGCTCTTGAAGTGATGTCCCGGTGCCTGGAGGCCGTGCGAATCTGGATGGGGAGGAATAGGCTCAGGCTCAACCCATCCAAGACCAAGTGGCTGTGGTTTCTGATGTCCCGATATAGTCAGTTGGCGCCATCACTGGGGGTGAATCAGTGGCCCCCACGGAGAGGGCTCGCAACTTGGGCATCCTCCTGGATTCATGGCTGTCTTTAGAAGAGCATTTGACGGCCGTGACCGGGAGGACTTTTCATCAGGTTCACCTGATTCGCCAGTTGCGTCCCTTTCTGGATCGGGACTCCTTACACACGGTCACTCATGCCCTCGTCACTTCCCGCCTGGACTATTGCAACGCTCTCTACATAGGGCTCCCCTTGAGGATCACCCAGAGGTACCAACTGGCGCAGAGTGGGCCGCGCGGGTGGTAATGGGAGCGATATGGCGTTCCCATGTAACACCTCTCCTGCGCGAGCTGCACTGGCTCCCGGTGGTCTTCCGGCTGCATTTCAAGGTTTTGGTTACCACCTTTAGAGCGCTCCATGGCTTAGGACCTGGTTATCTAGGGGACCGCCTACTACCACCAATAGCCTTCCACCAGCCGGTACGCTCTCATAGAGAGGGACTCCTCCGGGTGCTGTCGGCCAAACAATGTCGACTGGCGGCTCCTAGGGGGAGAGCCTTCTCTGTGGGGGCACCTACTATCTGGAATGAGCTCCCCCCCCCCGGAGATATGGAGGATCCTGGATCTGCACACCTTCCGCCGCGCTCTGAAGACCTTTTTATTCCACCAGGCGGGCTTGGCCTAATCTTTTCCCTTTTTCTTTTTAATATGAAAATTTTAATCTGTTTTTAAATGATTGGGGTGTTTTAAATCTGTCTGGGCCAAATTGTTTAATTTGGTTTTATTCTGTTTTTAAATTTTGTATTTATGTATTTTATCGTTTGGCTGTTCACCGCCCTGAGTCCTTCGGGAGTAGGGCGGTATATAAATCAAATAAAGATAAAGATAAAGATTTCAAAAACACTGGAAAACAAGAAATACAATGTATGCAGTACAATATATAACAGTATATAACAAGGAATATAGTCCAGCATTTCTTCTTAAGTGAATACATTGCATTTATTATTTGGAATAACATTTGTTCACCCATGTTTTGCAATAGACAGTGTGAGAGACAGGAGGGACAGTGTTTCCTTTAAAATTGATTATTTGACTATTTTAGAGAAGATCCTCCACACAATCATCAATAACATAAATTATATAGAAAGCATGAAAAACCTTGGCCTGGAGGCTGATGATTTGCTGTCAGGTATTCCAGAAGCTTCCTTTTTCTCACCAAAAACTTACATCCTTTCTTTTCATTAGTTACAAGTTGGAGAGATAAGCAGCCCAACATATTTGGCAATGTTTTTGCAGAAAGAATTAGGAAATTATCTATTTCTTTATAACATATACTGATAGCCCTGACAAGGGAACTTAGGACATGATTAACTTTCAACTGGATTTCAGCAGTATAGTCACTTGAAGATGGCACAGTTAGTTAGTACAGAATGGGCAAACCAGAGTGCAGTCAGGGATAGTCAGCTTCTAAGCCCAAGTCAGAAAGCTAGTTGTCACCTGCAAACTCTATACAAAGAACAGGATACACCTGAGATGTCCTTGTCGAGTATGACTTACACTCATCCACTTCAAACATCAAGGGAAATCCAGCTACAGATTCCTGCCCCATGAATCAAGGGAACCTGAACCAGGAAGCTAATCTTCCTGGAAATAGATTTCACATATTATGAAATATTCTTCTTCTAGAGGTGTGGTGGCCCCTGTATTATTTTCATTCAAGGAGGCCCTTAAAGTGTTTTTATTGGAATCTTTTAAATGTTAAAAGTATTTTGTCTTGTTTGCTCGTGTGCACTGCCCCACATCAGTCCTACTGGGATAGTTTTTAAATGCAAATAACCAAATTCTGTTAGGTTAAAGCAATGAATGTCTACATTAAAATGAATTCAGTACAAAATATATTCAGCCCCCCTGAAAATGATCTCACAGAATGGGTAGGAACATATAGGAAAAGGAATTGGTCCAGATACTGTGGTTGTAAGCTCGGAAAGGCTTTAGTGGTTAAATCTAAAATCTTACATTGAACTAGAAACTAATTGGAAGCCAGTGAAAATCACAAAGAACTGGAGCAATGTGTTTGTGTGATCCATTTCCAGAGAGTACTTGATAGTCCCATGAATAACACATTGGATTTAAATAATAAATTAGATCATGGATTATTGTAGTGAGACTATCTCTATCCAAGTAGGCCATAGCTCCCATACAAACTTGAGCCAGTAAAAGCCACAGTAGCCACTAGTCAAGGATGGACAATGTTAAAGATGGATCCAGAAGCAACTCAAAGCTATAAACACCATCCTTTAGGATACAAAAGTTGTAGAACTTCATTCATCCAGTACCTAATGCTAACCAAGGGGAGAGCATCAACTCTTCAAGATTAGTGTGTAAGCAGTCTAGTATTTAGGATAGATTTTCCTAACCAGACTATGTAGAAGCATTTCTCAGTATGGATGATTTCCAGATATGTGAATTTTAGCCTATGTGGCCATTGCTGAGAATTCTATGACACTACTGTGGAACACATAGAGTGTACAGATGTTATATACCGTATTTTTCAGAGTATAAAACGCACCTTTTCCCCCCAAAAAAGAGGGTGAAAATCTGGGTGTGTCTTATACTCCGAGTGTAGCCCCGCCTGGCTTTTTAAACAGAGCTTTCAGAGGCTGAAAAAAGCATCAGAAAAGAAGCTTCAGAAAAGAAGCCCCCAAACAGAACTTCAGAAACTTTTTTTCTGAAGCTGTTTCAGAGACTTTTTTTCTGAAGCTGTTTCAGAAGTTTCAGAGGCAGGAAAAAAAGCAAAAAAAAAAAAAAAAAAAAAGCAAGGCACAGAGCTCACAACCAAGGAACCTATTGCTAAAATTCACCTCTGAGAATAGCTGATTGGGGGTATTCCGGGAGGCTGATCCACCTGCCAATCAGCTTTTTTTCTTATTTTCCTCCCCAAAAACTAAAGTGCGTTTTATACTCCGGTGCATCTTATACTCCGAAAAATACGGTAATTACATTTTTAAATTTAATTTAATTTAAAATCAATAACAAATAAAATCCTTTTACTCATTAAAAATAACTATGTTTGCAACTTCTTATGTCCACAAAAGGTTTTCATGATATAACAATCTTCATAAACAAACATGATGAGAACCCCTGATCTAAGTAGCAATTCTGTTTATTTTTTTTTTTCAACGGATGGAACAGTTCAACACATCAGAAATATTTATAATCAAGATTCCGTTCCTGGAATGCAAAAAATAAAAGAGAACTTCTTCCTAAATATATATCTTAAAGGACATCGAATGCTGCCTGGAGAATTCTGGGAGCTGAAGTCCACACATTTTAAAGTTGCCATGGTTAAGAAACACTGCTTGAGATCATCCCTTAAAGTATGGGTGTCAAACTCGATTGCATCACGTGACATATCATGACATGTCGTGATGTTTTTTGCCTTTGCAGAGCCGGGGTGGGCGTGGCCTGCATGTGACACATCCGGCCCATAGGCCGCCAGTTTGTCAGGCCTGCAAGGAAAGCCTTTCTGGTAGACATTTCAATGTCATGTCATTGGAATTCCAACTGAAGTGGTTCGGGAATAACGAGAGGCACAAGCAAGCAAGTGACAACAGCTCTTTAATATACAGTGAGACTTCAGCAAAAACTCAGGGGCTGCAGTCCTCCTTATATACAATCCAGGAGGGACTGTCAGCCAATCAGAAACGTATGCAGGTTTGAAACTCCCGCTTAAAAGTATCAATACATAACACCCCTCCCTTCCCAGAAGGCACTAATACTCAAAAATTAACATATGTACAGACAAAATCTCGCAGGTGCTTAGGACGAGTTCTCACCCTAGTTGACCTGCGCAGTTCAGATTCTGGTGGGGCGTCGAGCTGGTCGGAGGGACTCTTTGTCTCTCCCGGCTCCGCCAATGGAACCTCCTGGATTTTGTCCGGGGCGTGGTTATCCCCGGCTGGGAGTGGCGACTCGCTGGGGCGGCGCTGGAACCAGGGCTTGTCAGCTAAGTATTCTCGCGACCCCGGGCTTGAGTTAGCTGTTTTGGAGAAGTGGTCAGAGTTAGGCTCGGAGATGTCTAAGTTAATGTTCGCCTCGCCTACCACTCTTTTTCTAAGTTGGTCTATGTGGCGCTTCCAGAGTCTATCTACCCCAACGTCTACCGTGTACGATTTTGGGCCTGTTATTCCCACTATGGTTCCTGCAACCCATTGAGGACCGCTGGCATAATTGCGAGCGAACACTGGGGACCCGACCTGAAACTGCCTTAAACCACAGGTCTCTCCCTTAAAGTTTTCGTGCGAGTAGTTAGGGTGAAGCCTGTCTAACACGCACCGGAGCTTCCTCCCCATGAGAAGCTCTGCTGGGCTTCTCCCTGTTGCTGTGCATGGTGATGCATGCTGAACCGCTAGGAATTGATCTATCCTGGCCTGCCAGTCCCCATTGTCTAATCTGGACAGTGCTTCCTTAGCTGTCCTGACAAAACGTTCAGCCAATCCGTTGGAAGCCGGGTGAAATGGAGCTGATAGGGCATGGCGGATTCCCAGGCCGGCCAAGTAACTTTCAAAAAGGGTTGCTGTAAATTGAGGCCCGTTGTCCGATACCAAGGTATCCGACAGGCCGTGGGTAGCAAACAACTTCCTTAGGACCTTGATAACGGCTTCGGCCGTTGTAGATGGCATTAATATAATTTCTAGCCATTTTGAGTAGGCATCCACAACTATTAAAAACGTTTGGCCATGGAACGGGCTGGCAAAATCAATGTGGATCCTCCCCCATGGGCCTTTTGGTTTCTCCCACTCTCGGATGGGCGCTACTGGGGGATCGGGGCGAGACTCCTGGCAGGGTCTGCACTTCCCCACCCACTCGGAAATGACCTGGTCCATGTTGGGCCACCAGACATAGCTGCGGGCTAAGCACTTCATCCTAACGATGCCAGGGTGCCCTTCGTGCAATAACTCTAAAACTCTATCCCGTAGTTTTGTTGGAATTACCACTCTGTCACCCCACAGTAAGCACCCCCCTTGCATAAACAGTTCATTTCGTTTGTTGGCAAAACCTTGGTACTCCTCCCCGACCACCTTGTCCGGCCACCCTTTCAAAACCCAACCCATAACAGTCCGGATAACAGGGTCTCTATTTGATGCCTTCGCCACCTCGCCGGAGGAGATGGGCCCCAAAGTTAACGTGCCCAACAACAGGACGGAGGCTTCCGGTGTTGGGTTGTCCAGCAGGTCGGGAAGGGGGCAACGGCTAAGGGCATCCGCATGACCCAGGGTTCGCCCAGGCCGATGGACGAGCTGGTACAAGTAGGCCGATAAGAAAATCGCCCATCTAGTTAAACGGGGGGAGAGGGCAGCGGGGGTTGGCCTGTCGCCTGCTAGCAGTCCTAGCAACGGTCTATGGTCAGTCACAAGTTCGAATTTTCGGCCATAGAGGTATTCGTGGAACTTCTTAACCCCCGCAATCGCAGCCAGAGTCTCTCTGTCCAATTGGCTATAGTTCCGTTCTGTGCTGGACAGAGTTTGGGAGTAGAAAGCAATGGGCGCCTCTAGGCCGTTCGGCAGTCTATGGCCTAGGACGGCACCAACTCCTACGGGGGAGGCGTCGCAAACTAAGACGAGCGGCAGCTCTGCATTGTACTGGATCAGGAAACTGTCCTCAGATAGGAGTTTTTTTACTGCCTCGAAAGCGGCTGCTTGCGGTTTCCCCCAGACCCATGGTACATTCTTCCCTAAGAGTTTGTGAAGGGGATCAGCGACCGTGGCCTTATCTCTTAGGAACATTGAGTAGAAATTGAGCAGTCCAAGGAAGGCTTGGAGCTCAGCTTTGGATTTGGGGGCTGGTGCGCTCTTGATGGCTCTCACCTTGCTTTCGGTAGGGTGGATGCCTGTGCCGTCCACCCTGTACCCCAGAAATTCTACCGAAGGGACCGCTATCCTGCACTTGTTCTTTTTGAGTCTTAGTCCCGCTTCTCTGAATCTGGACAGGACGTTCCGTACCCTGTCCCCTAGCTGGTGTTCGTCTTGGGCGCTGACTAAGACGTCATCGAAATAGGGCACTACTCCCGGGAGTCCTTGCAACAGGCGCTCCATGGTGCTTTGAAATAAGCCGGGTGCGACGCTCACCCCAAATTGGAGCCTGGTGCATTTAAATGCACCCCTATGAGTCACGATCGTTTGCGCCTCTGCCGTGGCGTCGTCGACCGGTAGCTGTTGGTAGGCTTGGGCCAGGTCTAATTTGGCAAAAATTTTTCCGGGGCCCAGGGAGTGTAGTAGATGGTGCACGATCGGCACCGGATAGGCGCTCGGCTGCAAAGCCTTGTTGATCGTGCACTTGTAGTCGGCGCAAATTCTGATTGAGCCATCGGACTTAACTGGGGTGACTATGGGGGTCTCCCACTTAGCATGGTCAACGGGAACCAACACCCCTTGCTTAATCAGTTTGTCCAGTTCTGCATCGATCTTTGGTTTCAATGCGAACGGCACTCGTCTGGCCTTCAGTCTTACTTGGGCTACGTTGGGGTCTAAGTTTAGTGAAATAGGGGTCCCCACATACTTGCCCAACGTGTCCCCGAAAACGTCCTGGAACTCAGACAGGAGGCTGTCTTTCAGGGTTGACTTGGACATCAGGTGGACGCCGGTGAAGCCCATGCCAAGGGCTCGGAACCACCCCATGCCCAGGAGGCTCGGAAGCTGCTTCGTGACGATGGTCAGCGGCAGGTCTCTTTCGTAGTCTCCGTAGGTGACCCGGAACGTGCCCACGCCTTCGAGGGGGACTCGGTTCCCCTGGTAGTCTAGGATGCGTAGTCTCTGTCTGGAGAGTTGATCCTTCCGGAACGACGGCAGGAGGGTCTTTAGGGTCGTCCACGACATGATGGAGAGAGCTGATCCGGTGTCGATCTCCATCGAGCACGGCCTTCCGTTGATCTCGACCACCGTGCTGACTTTGTCCTCGACCGTCGTGCTGGCCTGGTCGATGTGTATGCTGCGGCCATCTCGCGGTTCAAATTCGCGCCGTTTTTTCGCGCCGCCTTCTCTCGTTGGCTGCTTCTGGCGCGCTGATTCCGGTTGGCTGCGGCGCTCACGTGGTTTGTGTCTTCTGGGCAGAATGGCTCTGCAGACTCGCGCCAAGTGCCCTTTCTTCTCGCAACGCCTGCAAATAGCCTCTCTGTATTTGCAGGACAGTCTATCATGGTGCCCGCCACAGCTGGGACAGCTTCGCCGGGGGCTGCCAGTGTCTTTTCTCTGGTGCTCTGTTCGGAAGACGTCCTCATCCGACTCGGACTCCGAGCTGGATCCGGCGTCTTCTCTGTGCACCGGGGCAGACTTGGGGCTGTCTTTGCTGGTCAGCGGACGCTGTAGCGTTTCAGCAGCCTTTGTGGAGGCTTCGTGAGCCCTGGCCTCGTCAAGGGCTCCGGCAAGCGTCAGATCAGGCTTGGCGAGCAGACGCCGTTGCAGCCTAATGTCCCGAACACCACAGATCAGTTGCTCAAGCAACGCATCGTCCAAGTCTCTGTAGTCGCAATGAGTTGCGGCTTTTCTCAGGCTGGCCATGTACGCGCTGACCGGCTCTCCCTCTCGTTGAACGCGCTGCCTCAGTTGGTATCGCTGCACGAACTTGGAGGGGACGGGAGCGTAGTGAGCCCGGAGAGTTGCCATCAGGGTGTCCCAGGAGACTGTTTGAACCGGCGTTGGCTCACACAGTGACTCGGCCATCTCGAACACGTCCGGTCCGCAGTGGCTTAGGAATAGGGCTCTCTTTCGATTAGCCGAGAGGCCCTGCATGTCGCTGGCTTCTAGCGAGCATTCAAACCTCGTTAGGTACGAGACCCATTTTTCGCGGGTCGGATCAAAAGGCTTGGGCGGAACGTAGGCAGACATGTCCGGTATGTCTCCTGTGGTTCGCCTCGTCGCCTAGCTGAAGCTCGTGGTCTCGCTGGTTGGCTTCTTGTAGCCTCTATCCCACCTTCATCGCCAATGAAGTGGTTCGGGAATAACGAGAGGCACAAGCAAGCAAGTGACAACAGCTCTTTAATATACAGTGAGACTTCAGCCAAAACTCAGGGGCTGCAGTCCTCCTTATATACAATCCAGGAGGGACTGTCAGCCAATCAGAAACGTATGCAGGTTTGAAACTCCCGCTTAAAAGTATCAATACATAACACCAACCATGCAAAGTTTTGATTAAATCTGATTAAGGCAACTAAAAGAAGTGAGCAGTTTAAGAGTGGTTGTGGCTGCTTCCAATTATGAAAAAGAAATAACGATGCTTGTCTCTAATTCCACTTAGCACCGGCATTAATTATTACATTCTGGGATTGTGATTTATGTAGATTGCTGGTGATCGTTTAAAATCATGGGTAACTAACTGATTCACATAAAGAGGAATGTTTGTCCATATTTGTAGGATGCAGTCATATTATCTTTTTCCTGAAACTGATGAACAAATATTTAATGTACAAACACTGTCATTTGTGCATTGAATTTCATGTGACTAATGCAAAGGTCATACTACTTAACTGTTGCAAATTTTAGCCCGTGGAACCCTTGACATAAGAAATTGAAATATTAAGCCCATAACGTTCCGATATTCTCTTGGTCAACCGATCATATTTCATGAGGTTGAGGATTTTTGCATTCTGAAAATACTCAATTCCCAAAGTAATTGGCTGGGGAACGGAGAAGAAGCTAGCAGAAAAAATGAATAATGGTTTGAACTGACATCTGTAGGAAAAGGTACATAATGTCTAGATCTGGATCATGTTCTACTAAAAATAACAAAGAGTATTTGTTTAAAAGGGAACTTTGTACATTTGAGATGATGTGGTCCCAGAATGGCATCAGATTAATAACACTAAGCCTTACTTGGAAAGGGTAGGGGAGGGGGGAAGCCCTAGATAAAATATATCTGAAATACTATGTTGCCCGAACTGAAAGATGCGTGGCTTGAGACCTTTATCTTCTCCCACTCTGTAACCTTCCCAGATTTCTAGAATAGATTCTGAGTATGTCTGGGGGATTTAAAACAAATAGAAATTCAAAGAATTGGGAAGGACCATTTAGCTTATCAACCACCTTGGTGATGTAATCCACTTAAAATATTCATAAGTGGTAAACTGTTCAGCCTGTATTTGAATGCATCCAATGTAAAAAATAATAATAATCCACTGTATGTCTGAAGAATTGGTTTACTATCAGAAGGCTTTTACTATTATGTATAAAAGCCTGGCTAGGTGGCTCAGTGACTAAGATGCTGAGCTTGTCAATCAGAAAGGTCGGCACTTTGGCGGTTCGAATCCCTTGTATAGGTCTTCTGCATAAGCAGGGGGTTGGACTAGATGACCTCCAAGATCCCTTCCAACTCTGTTACTGTTATTAGGAAGTTTTTCTCTAGCATTGTTCTGCCCCAGCTACGGACCCAAAGAACGCAGCAGACACAAAGTCCGTTCGAACCTTAGTTTATTGAATAAACCAGTCTTTTACAACAACGGCTGTTAATTAATTGCATTAACAGCCGCCAAGAATTCAAAGAATAATAACTGAAAACTTACTATGGTTGGCAGAATGCCCAGAAGCAATTTGCAGAAAGCTGATAAGATAAGCAAGACAAGACACGAAGGTATGTGAACTAAGTTGTTCCCTGCAAATTGCTTCAGTCAGAGTTCCTCCTTAAATAGGCTAAGGGAGTGGCCAATTAGCCCCAAGCCTTACTCTCGAGGAGACCTCCTCCACATCTTCTCCAACCTCCTCATTGTCCGACTCGAGTGCCAGCTGCACAGGCTGCTGGCGCAGCACCACACCAGCCTCCTCGCTGTCTGAATCAGCTACTAGCTGCACAGGCCACGTACAGGCCACAACAAGCAGTCAGTAAGAATCTGCCCTCCTAAAGCAAATTGTCTATCACGGAATTATTTTCTTTTTATTTTATTAATTTGCTTGCTGATTCTCAGTAACTTTAGGAGGTGTTCTAATTGTTAAAGAAAAAGTCAGAAGCTCAAAAGGACTATTACGTTACTCCTCAAATGTTTTGCTAAATATACTCAGATCCTTCGGAATTTCCGTTTCTGGTCATCCTTATCACTTTCTCCGAGTCTGATCCTGATTGTTTCAATTGAACAAAATATTTGAGAAGGGTTTGCAAATTTAGAATTTGGTAGAATATAGAATTTACTATATAAAATTTAGTAGAATTATTGCTTTGTAAGACACAGAAGCTGCATGATGGACATCAGACTGATGTGCAGCCTTAAATTGCATTTGACATTTGTGCAATTCTATCATGTTGATGCTTCCCATTCATTATATTCCGTATATCAGGAGTGTTAAACTGGTGGCCTGTGGGCCGGATGCGTCAAGTGCAGGCCTCGCCCAACCCAGCTCCGCGAAGGGGAAAAGGTCCCAAAACATCAGGTGACAGCAACATGACGCCATGAGTTTGACAACTGTGCTGTATATAATGAATTGCTATGTTCTCCCAACATATTTTTGACATTCAGCAGCACATCTAAAACTCATTTTCTCTCTCTCTCTCATTCTCATCAGTCCCAAGGTTCAGATTTAGGTTTCCTTCTCCTGATGTTTCAGCCAGCAAATTTTTGCCATTTCTTTACTGGCTCTTGAAGTTCTCTGGCATTTGTTTCTTATTTACCAAATGGTTGTTCCTGTTGTGAGAATCAGAATTCATTTCACCTTCACATTTTACACAAGGTATCTCTGGCTGTGCATATGGCTATTTCTTAAACGAAGATATTTGCATTTGTTTTCATTAAAGTTCAAAATACTTTATTCACATTTATTAAGGATTTTACCAGAAACATATAATAGAGACCTGAGATATTTAATTGTGAATGTTTTAACAGAAGCTAGAATTGTATTTGCTAAAAATTGGAAAAAAGAGAAAATACCTATGGAAGATGAAGTTATTAAGAAAATTATGGAATGTGCTGAAATGAGTAAATTGACATTTGAAATTAGAGAACAGGAAGATAAAAATATTATATGATATGGGACTTATTTTATCAATGGCTAGATAATAAAGCATGGAAATGAAGTATGAAATATGAAATAAATGTAATAATAAAATATATGAAGCGGATTTTTAAGGGAGATATGCCATTGTTAAATAACTGTTAAATGAGAATAATAATATAAAGAGATATAAAAAACTGTCAAATAAGAGAGATTAAACAACTTGTAAATTTTGGATATGGGATTAAGCACAAAAGAATTGTAACCTATCGACACACTTTTTGTAATTGTAATGGATGATGATTGTTTTATGTTTTGTTTTGTTTTAAAAATTAAAAAAAAAATTCAACAACAAAAAACTTTATTTGCTTCATTCAATACTCCCAACAGTGCACTCTTTTGCTAAATTGAAAACATATTTTTCATCAGTGGAGCAGAGTTTTTTAGCAGGTAGAAGGACACCTTTGGATTTAAGCCAAGCGTTATTTTGATTTCAAAGTGCATTCCAGTTGCTTTGAGATCTTTCAAAATCTGAGGTCATATCTGTCACTAGAAACTAGATTCCTCCTTTCCTTCCTAAACAGATTATTGTTCTTCACCCATAATATATCTTCTATTTTTCAGTCAGACTACTAACATCCTCTGACTACCAACAACGGGCAATAAAATCCATTTTTCCACCAAAACCATGTGACTTAGAGTAATGACATAAAAACAGTCATGTTCAATTCAGAAAGGAATATAACACAATAAGCTAGAAAAGACAACCACCATATTAGTAATGATAGATCAGAGATAGCCGAGATTATGAGAAGTCTAAATTTTACATGTTTATTAGAATACAATTATTCTTTTTAATAAACCATTTCTATATATGTTATCGTATTTTTTGGTCTATAAGATGCCTCCCCCCACAAAAAAGTGGATGGAAATATCTGTGCGCCTAATAGAGAGAATATTACAGTGGAGGAGGGGAGTTGGTGTGGCAGTGGCAGTGATAGGCGGTGGCTATCCCCACCACCATGAACAGCTGTTCAGCGGTATTCCAGGAGGCGGAGTCAACCGCCAATCAGCTGCTTGGCAGTGAAGACTCCAGCATTCCCGGTGGAGGCAGCAGACACAGAGGAGGCAGCAATGGCAGCGTTCCAGTTGGCCCACTGATCAGCAGGGCTATGGGAGGCCGGGATCCAGCTGATGTGGTGGGCACAATGGAGCAGAGCCCTGATGAGCCACGTGCTGAGGCTGCGATAACATGCTGAAGCTGACCAGGTTGTTTGCTGTTTGCTGCAAAGACACTAGCCAGATGAATACTGGATGGATGCTGGGAGGCAGAGGCAGATTTCTTTTTCTTATTTTCCTCCTCTAAAGCTACTGTGAGTCTTATGGTCCGTAGCATCTTATAGACCGAAAAATACGGTAATTCTTTGCCCTATTTAGAGACTATATATTATTCTGTTTTTATTGATTTGCTCAAATCCCACTTTTGAAATTTAATAATACATTTTTAAAAAAAAATACCTACAATTTTAGATTTAGGATTATGAGATCATCTTTAGTAGGCTTTTTAGGAGAATGATGACTGCTATTATACTTTTGTGAATTGTATAAATGATTTCATTATTATTTTGTCAAGAAAAGCTATATGCTTTAATTCTATCCATTGATGTAAACCAGGGGTAGGCAAATGTGGCCCTTTTACAACCTGTGGACTTCAACTCCCAGAATTCCTGAGACAGCCAAGCTGGCTGAGGAATTCTGGGAGTTGAAGTCCACAGGTCATAAAGGGGCCATATTTGCCCACCCCTGACCAATTTTTGTATTGTTTTATTTTAAACAGCAATATTTTTACTCATTGCTGGCATCCTTCTCCTCTATTCCGTGGCATCTTCCATTCTTAGCAGTACAGTAGGGGCAGGAAATGGACTTTCTCTCCCTCTGCCTTGTGGCAACCATGAAGCCTCAAGGATGGCCTCAGCCAGGTTCACTTCAGGGTTGACAGCTGATCAGTATTCCTTCTTCTTCAGAAAGGTTACTGTATCAAAATAAAGCCAATAATCACAAATTTTCTTTGAAAAATCCAGAGTCTCAATTGCATTGAGAACAGAATGTCACTTTTTCTACATTTGTGTTCCAGTGGGCTAACAATAGCATCTTTAAGGGATCAACCTCAGTCCTCAGCTTATTTACTTATCAGTCATTTATTTAATTCACTGACTACTGAAGAAGTACCTAATCTATCAAGTGGTGCCCAGGCTCTCCTGCAAAGCCATCAGATTGGCATATTTTGGTTTCTGAACTAAAGTCGGAAAGGGGGATCTCCGCCCTCTGCTTTATTGCTAAGATTGGCCACTTTTGCTAGAGAGATAGAAATATCGCACCATTTCAATTATTTAAGGAGCTATACATTAGTTATTTCCAAATAGCTCCTCAAGCAGACATTGATGCATTTGCATGACTTCCTTGAGCTTTTAGAGATGTAACAAAACATGTTTACTTGTCAAAACCTGAATTCACTCAGACTAAATATGGCAGAGCAGAAGCACTGACATTTCTTTGCTTGTAAAAAATAAAATAAAAATAAATTAGCAGGTCTATCTATACTTGAAGCTCGTAAGTAACGGCTTCAATATGGCTCTCACTATGAGCCTAGCAAAGGAAATGAAATCCAGTGGATACAGGTTTTTTAGAAGAAATTATAGTATATGAAAATCAGAGTGAAATTGTAATTATTTCACTTATTCATAATTTTTAAAAAAATCTATTAAAACTAATATTGGCTTACAAAGAATCCTGGTCTTACAACCACTCATTTAATGGCCACGTTATAATGGAAAAAGTAACATATGACCAGTCCTCACAGAATCCCTGTGTGTTCTGCCCCAGCTCCGGATTCCCAAGGATTGTGACACACACCAACGGTCCTTATCAAAGTTATAACATACCAAGAATAAACAAAGTCCGGCAAAGGTTGGCAACCAGCCCAGAAAACAAGATACGATAAGACACTCACTCTCCAAAATGCTCTGTAATAATTACACGTTGTTTCCAGCAAGAAATTACTAAGTGCGTGAGACTTAAATAGGCTAAGGGAGTGGCCAATTATCCTCAAACCTTACTCTCAAGGATACCTCCTCCTCCTGAGTAGCCACTCCTGCCTTTTGGCAGCCCTGCATGCTCGAGCTTTGAGGACAGGCTCCTCCACTTCGCTCTCTCCACTTGAAGGAGCCTCAGGAGGTTCTGAAGGCCCTGGCTGAGTCTCTGTCTCTGGCACCACATCCTCTTCAGCCTCCTCGCTGTCCGACGTGAGCGCCGGCTGCTCAGGCTGCTGGCGCGACCCCACACCAGCCTCTTCGTCATTGGGATCAGCCATGATCCGTGCAGACCGCTGGCGGGCCACAACACTGTGGTCATGTGATCAAATTTTGGGCACCTAGCAACAGGCATGCATTTACAATGGTTGCTGCATCCCAGGGTCATATGGTCACTGTTTATAGTCTTTCCAGCAGCTCCCAACCAGCAAGTCAATTGGAGAAGTTGTATTTGCTTAAAACTGCATTATTCACTGCACTGATTCGCTTAACAACTGTGGCAAAAAAAAAAAAAGAGTGTAGAATCAGCATGACTCACTTAATAACCCCTTGATTACCAATCAAAATTCTGGTCCAATTGTGGTCATAAATTGAGGACTACCAGTAATTTTCATCAATTGTTCATGGCATGAAAACAGATGCTAGCTTGTTAGGCAAACCCTGGCTCAGGAGTTCAAACACTGCTATAAAAGGTAAGTTTTATACTAATCTCCACTCCTTCATGTGTACATCTTTGGATATAAACTAACTTTTCCCATGCTAATGTAAAGGCAGAAGTACCATATTTTTCCAGTATAAGACGCACCAGAATATAAGACACACCTTAGTTTTTGGGGAGGAAAATAAGAAAAAAGCTGATTGATGGGTGGATCGGCCTCCCGGAATACCCCTAATCAACTGTTTCCAGAGGTGAATTTTAGCAACAGGTTAATTGGTTGTGAACTCTTGCCTTGCTTTTTTTTCTGCCTCTGAAACTTCTGAAACTCTGTTTCAGAAAAAACGTTTTTCTGCCTCTGAAAGCCTCCAAAACAGAGCTTCACAAAAAAAGCCTTTTTTTTCTGAAGTTTCTTTCAGAGGCTTTTTTTTTTTAAGCTTCTTTCAGAGGCTTTTATTCTGAAGGACTATCTGTACCAAGAGCCTTGGTGGTGCAGCGGACTAAGTGCTGTTATGTAGCACTTAGCTGCCAGCTGCCTGCAATTAGTGCAAGTTCAAATCTCACCAGGCTCAAGGTTGACTCAGCCTTCCATTCTTCCGAGGTAGGTAAATTGAGGACCCGGATTGTGGGGGCAATAAGCTGACTTTGTAGAAACACTGCTTATAGGGGGCCAAAAGCCCTAATAAGCAGGTATATACAAAAGAATGAAGGCTATTGCTATAAGTGCATTGTAAGCTGCCCTGAGTCTTCAGAGGAGCATATAAATTGAACTAATAAATAAATAAATAAATATTCTGTTCAATTTCCTTTCTTTGATATTGGTATGTAGATTAACCTCTTCAGATCTGTTGGTTATTATGTCATTCTCCAGATTTGTTAACATAGTTTGGTTAGAACCTTTACTGATTCTTCTTTTGTTGCTTGCCATATTATTTTAGATAAAAGCCTTTCAGAGGCTTTTTTTCTGAAGCTTCTTTCAGAGGCTTCTTTCAGCCTCTGAAATCTCCATTTGCAAAGCTGGGCGGGTCTACATTCGGAGTATAAGACGTACCCAGATTTTCACCCTCTTTTTTTGGGGGGAAAGGTGCATTTTATACTCCTAAAAATACGGTAGCTATTTTTCTCTGGTATAAACATTCCTAGGAGCTGCTGGATTTCCCCCTATTCAGTAATGGATAACTAGCCATCTTGGGCAGCATAGAAACGAATCTTCTATGATGTTCATTTTTATTCTATATTCATCTCTTATATCTAATTATTGTCTGAATTGCCTTTCAGACCTGCATGCAGCTTTTCGGAATCAGCTTACAAGATGAATAATTTCCAACAGTATGTGGAATACCCAATGCCATGTTTGTTTAGGAAATTTTGGGAAATTTATAATGGGATCCACTGGAGTGATGTTTTAATTCTGGTGCTGATGGGCGCAGATCATCCATCACTGTCAGTTTTACAATGGAAGCCCCTCACTGTTCTTTCATGTCAGACCACCGACAAAGAGGAGGGTCCTCCTGTCTGAAATGTATCTGCCGATGAACCTCAACCATCCAGAGAGACCTGCATTTTTCATGAGTGGAAGATACTCTTGGGGTTTGAAGGAACATCTTGCATTCAATCCATTTGCATAAAACGGTGCTGTTTTTACAGAAAGCATTTGAATATTAAACTTGGTCACATGTTTCATAACACTAATGAGACAAAGTTCTAAACATTTTACTTGCAACTGCTCTGTTACTAAAAGATAGTGAAATCTTATGCCAAGGATTTACCATTTAGTGAGTCCATAATATATCAGTTGCAAATGTCAAAGCATGCCTGCTCTGGGTTCCAAAACTGGGGTGGTGGTGTAATATTACATTATGGTTGGTCTCAGAATCAACCAGATGTTTATACTTGATTTGGTATTTTTATCACCTATCAAGTTTTTCCCAGGGATCTGCAATAGGCAGATTATTTACACATGTCTGCCACTCCACTCTCAACAACTGATGTAGTACATAGGTTCATTCTGTGCTCAAAAAAATCTTCAGAAGAATTCCCTGTTATTTTTATATATGTTTCCTCCTAGAAAATTGGACATTTATTTGTTTAGCATATAGATATCAGTCCATAATTAAATACTACACAAAGGATTTCAAGCAGGGGTTGCCCAGTAACGTAACAATTTGCTTCACAAAGCTCCAGGAGAAGAACAAATGAAATTCAGAATGGATGTTTCAGCCTAGAATTTACTCTAAGCAAAATGCATCATGTTGCCATTAATTTTATTGGCTCCCAATCCACTTCCAGGCAAGAGTTGACAGGGCAATTTTTCTTCTGGACAGTTCTCTAAACCCTGGGAGAAGTTGCCTGAAGAAATTCTTGGTCCCCCAACTAAATATCATGGCTGCAGATATAGTTAGATCAGAGTTCCCCAAACTTTCTGACTTTGTGGCCCGGCTGGGTGGGTGGAGAGTAGTGGTGGGTTCCTCCTGGTTCGGCCCGGTTCCACCAAGCCGGTAGCGGTGACGATATGATGTCACCGAACTGGTTCTGCCCCCCCCCCGCCCCCCCATGTTATTCTTACCTTTTATTTGGCCCCACCCCCAATCTATTGCTGCCTCCTGAGTCCCAGCTGATCGGCTAGAAGGAAAAAAACTGTTTAAACTCTTGCCACGGGGCTTCAAAGGGCCGCCCTACAGCTGATCAGTGTTAAAAAGCAGCGTGGTGGTAGACCGGTGCCTCCAAAAACAAATGAGTAGACCGGTGCCTGCAAAAATAAATGGGTAGACCAGTGCCTGCAAAAAATAAATGGGTAGATCGGTACAGCTCTGCAAGCAGTTAAAAGCCTGGTAGACCAGTACCTCTGCTAAATCCTAAAGAATTGTCCCATGACCATCAAGCCATGCCTACAAAATAAGCCACGCCCACAGAACCGGTAGTAAAAAAATTTAGAATCCACCCCTGGTGGAGAGGGGATGGTTCCATGCGAGCAGGAGGAAAACATGTGCACAGCTCCATTTGTGCAAGCAGTGGGTACATGCACCCTCCACTCAGACAAATGGAGTGTCCGTACGCACTCACCCATTGCTCATGCAAATGTGGATGCACGCACTTGCTCCCTACTTCTGCAGCCCGGTTCCGAATGGCTCAAGGCCTAATAGTGGGCCACGGCCCGGGAATTGGGGACCCACTAGGGGACCCACTGGGGTGCTGTTAAGTTAGTCAATGATTTTGGGCCCACACAGCAGTCTGTATGATTTGCAAACTGCAGGGGCTGACTGTAGTTTTTGTAGCAGTAGATTTCAAATTAAGTTTGAGAACTGGATGCAAGGGTGGGCTGCTGGGGGTTCACAGGGGTCTGGGAGAACCTCTAGCTAAGATTCTGTGCAGTTCGAAAACCCCCAAATCCCACTCCCCTCCCAGGAGTCCCCACGCAGGCCATTTTGGATGCAAGCAAGTGCAGGGCGCACGCAGAGGCTCGGGGAGGGAAAAAACGGGCCTACTGTAAGTTTGGGAAAGCTGGAAACTGTTTCTGGCCTCCATAGGGCCTCCAGAGCCTAGGGAGGCTGTTTTCACCATCCCGGAGGCTTGATGAAAGCCTCCGGAGCCTGGGAGGGCAAAAACACCCCCTCCATGTGGTGCAGGAGGCCAACTAGGCCACACCCACCATGGCCACGCCCACCCAGCAACCAGGCAGAGAATCCCTTGCTAAAAATTTTGAAGCCCACCCCTGACTGGATGTATTGTCTCCATTTCTCCTGCTACCTAAACAGCAGTGGTTTCCATCACCCCTGTCATCTGTGTTACGTACATATTTCTGGCAGCTGAGATCTTCATTTGAGATCTTCTTCTTATGCAGAAGGACGTGCAAGGCAGAAGGATTTGTCTGACTTTTCTTCCATACCAGGGAGACCTTGGGTTGTTTGGTGAGAAAAAATTTACATTCAATCTCTACTTTAAGATGACTTTTTTCCCCTTGCCAATTTCAGCTGATTAGATCCTTAAATACTAGCAAGTGAGCACAAGCAGTAACTCAGAAGTAATAAACTCCAGGTTTTAAAATCTCAGCACTGCTGCTGGCTCTTTGGGTGGTCTTAGCTTCTCCAGGGCTTCACCATCTCCTTTGTTTTATAGTACATCTCTCCCTTTGATCTGCAAAGCACTTATATAATCGATCCTCCCATAATGTGTTATACAAATACAATAGTCTTTTTTCCCTCTTTAACAATCAAAAATGCTTACTTTGGAAACATGAGGAAAGCTATTTGTTTGAAGGTGTGTCTCTTTTTCAAGTTACTTACATGATTTATATTCCATTCTTCCACTTCTTCTATTTCTTTCTTTATCTGAAGTATTGTATTATTTGAAGGATTGGATTGGATTGGATTGGATTGGATTGGATTGGATTGGATTGGATTAGATTGTATAGGATAGGATAGGATAGAATAGGAATAGAATAGAATAGAATAGAATAGAATAGAATAGAATAGAATAGAATAGAATAGAATAGAATCGGAGTTGGAAGGGACCTTGGAGGTCTTCTAGTCCAACCCCCTGCTTAGGCAGGAAACCCTACACCACTTCAGACAAATGGTTATCCAACATCTTCTTAAAAACTTCCAGTGTTGGAGCTGATAGTTATAGATACTGTTAATTTCAACTGATATAAATCTCAGTTTGAAACTTTTATTTTAAGTGGCCTTTGATAAAGTGCCCCAGTTTCTAGACATCGTTGAATCAATAACTTCAATATATACAATGCACTATATGATGAATAATAATACTGATCTATTCTACATAGTTGTTATAGGAGTAATTTACACACGGTGCTTTGAACACTTCTGTGCTATACAAACAGTAGGGTAGCATTAGTGCTGTTTAAAATCTTATTCTTATATTTTTCTCTGTCTCTCCAAGATACGTAACAATTCAGTAAAGTATATGCAAGTGGAAAGTCTTCTGAAAGGGAGAGTTGATATGGAAAAGAGTAAGAATAAGAGGAATTCTCTTCTGTATTTAGTTGCCTTGCCAACAATGAATCTCCATAAATTTCACCACCTTTAAAGTTATTGTAGTATATTCTTTTGTCTCGTAGCATAATGACTCTAGCAATGTTTTTTTTTTCTTCTTCTTCTTTAAAACAAGACTCTTTGTGAAAGCCGATAATTAATCATTTAAAGAGCTGATTAACTTCACTGGTGTAATCTGCTAACAATTACACACAGTATCTCAAAACTGAAGCATTAATTACACTGTACATTGAAACAGACAGTAATAAGCATATCAAGTAGCTTTGCATATTAGAATCTTTCTTGTTCCTTTGTTTAGAGCAATCCTAAACTTGCTTATTCAGAGATACACTTACTAATACGTATTTGCAGGCAAGTTTGCATCAAACCCTCAAATCAGTTTATAGTTCAATTAAGCTAAAGTATATGGATTCTAAAAGATTCCCACTCTTAATCATACTCACATATGATTTATTTTCAGGTAACCAGCCATGCTCATTAACTAGTTATATTGAAGAACCTGGATTTACCCCAGTGACTCCCTTGATCTTGTCATGGAAACCAGATCAAATCTTACCTAGAACTCAGACTCCAGATGGTATTTCAGATATCCATAAATACTTGTTTCACATCTTTAAAAATCCCTTCCACCTTGCTCTAAAATGTGGAGGTGCCCTTATGTATTCCCGCTTCATGACCTCAAAGTCACAATTGCATGGAGTATCATTAGACAGCTATCCAAAAAAAAACTATGGTCCAAAACTTCAGCTGATGGGGAAAGCAAATGTCCAGCTCTTGAAGATGCTAAAATGCTAGCAAATGTGAATCAACATTCCAGGAAACATGTTGACTTTAAATTGTTTACTGAAGTCAATTCAAGTATGGGATGTAATCCAGAATGTGATTTCCTCTCACATTCTTCAGTTCAATTCATAAACAACTCTTGTTTATGCTAGTCTCCCTTCCCTCAGCACCCTAACTATCCACAAAGACTTCTATTGGTTCCTCACTTTCTGTAATGGTATATGGAAAGACGTTGGGAGATATTCCCTAGGGGTAAGAGCTGATGTGGCATTCAGCCGGTTCAGACCAGTTCTGGCAAACTGGTAGCAGAAATTTGGAGTAGTTTGGAGAACCAGCAAATACCACCTCTGGTTGGCCCTGCCCCTGCCTGCCCCACCTCTTCCAGAAGTCCCCATGCCAGATGTGGTATTCAGCAGGTTCTGACCAGTTCCGGAGAACCAGTAGCGGAAATTTTGAGTAGTTCAGAGAACTGGTAAATACCACCTCTGACTGGCCCCGCCCCCATCTATTTCTACCTCCCAAGTCCCAGCTAATTGGGAGGAAATGGGGATTTTGCAGTAACCTTCCCCTGGAGTGGGGTGGGAATGGAGATTCTACAGCCACGCCAACCAAGCCATGCCATGCCATGCCATGCCACGCCCACCAAGCCACGCCCACAGGACCAGTAGTAAAAAAAAATTGAAACCCACCACTGCCCACACGCCCATTTTGGCTCCCAGGGGGCTGCAGGGTAGCCTAGTTTATAAGACTGGGGCACCCAATTGATCTATTTGCTGCCTCCCAGCTGATTGGAGTGGTCAGTCTATTGCTGCCTCCCAGTCTTCCAGATAATCTCCTGGATCTTCTTTTCTTGCCCTGCACAGGAGAACGGAGCTGGAAAGCAGGTTAGTGGGGTGGGGACAGAATAGGGATTTTGCAGTATCCTTCCCCTGCCATGCCCACCAAGCCAGGTCCACCAAGCCACACCCACAAAACCGGTAGTAAAAAAATTTGAATTCCATCACTTGGTAAGAGACAACATAGCCCATAGCTGAATAGTGGACTGGGCAAGAGGCTTAGGAAGGATTGCCCCTTGTTCCTCAGACTGTAGAGATGGCAGGAAAATTGTACTTTCTGGCTTGCAAGATTCTGTTCATGTAGCTGTATCATAAAATAAAATTGGTTTGTGTGGTTGTGTTTCCTGTCTGGTCTACCTATCTGGTAAGGCTGATCCCATCTCCTTTCCAAGGCCTTCTGCTTGTTTTACGTCCAATATATGCCACTTCCATAGCTCCCGCGTGAATTCCTCTCTCTCCCATATTGTTTTTTCCCAAATCCTTTTTGATTGGTTTCAAAGATAAATTTAAAAAGCTACTCTCTGTTGTCCCAGCAAACATTGTTTATCCCAATTTATCTGTAGAAATGGAGCCTATCCTGGATTTGACTGACATTAAAGATAAAGATTTCTCCTGTCCAGGCGACTCTAGGGGGGGAGTGCTGATCTCTGTTTCTTAGCTGAGGGAGCCATCATTGTCCAAAGAGGGTCTAGGACAGGGGTCTGCAACCTTAAACACTCAAAGAGCCATTTGGACCCATTTCCCACCGGGAGCCACAAATCCCTTCCCATGCCTGACTATTTCTTGAACAGCCACAAAACTAGCATAGGTAGTTGAATTAAACATTCTGTTTTCTTCTGAAACTTTCCTTTTCTTGGGTTGATTCATGGTAGGCCTACCGGGGGTTGAAAAGCTCAATAAATCACGTGTTGGTGGGTGTCGCACATTGGCGGTTGTGACACATATTTTGAGTGACAGGGAGCCACAGCAGAGGGATGAAAGAGCCACATGCGGCTCCAGAGCTGCAGGTTGCTGACCCCTGGTCTAGGACAACTCACCACAGCCAACTCACATGGGACAACTCACTGCAGGACAATTCAATGCTGTATTAATCATTTCATTCAGTTACTCTTATTATTGGGGACCACGTTTTAGTCAAAATTATTGCAACTCTTATATTTCTGAATTGACTTCATGTTATTATTATTGGCCATGGTTCTGATGAAATTAAAGTTTGTATTTGTTAAATTGTCCTGTGGCGAGGTGTCCCATTGTGAGTTGGCCACAGCAAGTTGGCCCATTCCTGTCTGAAGACCCTTTCCGTGGTCAGCACGACTAGATGACGAGGCATATGGAGCACTGTTACCTTCATACCAAAGTGGTACCTATTTATCTACTCACATTTGCATTCTTTCAGATTGCTAAATTGGCAGAAACAGAGGCAAGTAATGGGAGCTCACCCTGTCATTCAGTGCTCAGGTCTCAAACCCAGGCTGTCAGCTTTTCAGCTAACAACAATAATAATAATAACTTTAATGTCATTGTACGTGTATACACAGTATATCCATACAACGAAATTCACTTAACACCTAAGACCAGGTCCAACACACATAACAATCCCCAAACACACTCCCACCCACCACAAATTCCCCACTCCTAAACCACCCAAACATCCACGCAACAGACCAAGTAATGCTGTCCAACAGCTCACTGATGGTGGCCCTTTAGTTCATTGTTGAGTGCAATTATAGCTCTGGGATAAAAACTATTCAGAAAACGTGTGGTCTGAGTTTTAATTATTCTGTATCTTCTGCCAGAAGGCAACTGTCCAAAAAGATTGTAAGCAGGATGGGAGGAATCTCTGAGAATTCAGCCAAGAGGTTGCAGAAAAAAATGCTTTGAAAAGCCTCTGAGGATTCCAGCTGAGCCGCACGATCATCAGAGGCTTTTTTTTTTTTTTTTACTTTTAAAAGCATTTTTTCGTCGGAAGAGGTTGTAGAAAAAATACTTTTAAAAGTAAAAAAAAAAGCCTCTGATGATCGTACGACTCAGCTGAGCATGATGGGGGGGGGGGCACAGGGATTTTTGCTACCGGTTCTCCGAACAACCCGCCGCCATCGCTACCAGATTGGGCGATCCGGTCCGAACCAGGAGCATTTCACCCCTGGATGAAGCCATGACTAGGTACCTGTAATTGTAAAAACTGTCAAGGTATTTCTTTATGAGGGGCATTGTGACCATCACTCAGGCATGATTTTAAGCAGCTGTCATCATGGCTGCAACAGCATTTCACTGCTTGTATTTTAAATCCAATGCTCTGGATTGGGTGGAATGCTTTGGTCAACCCCATTTTCCTGTTCTTGCAATCCCATTGTGGTTATGTGAGTTTCTGGGAAATAAAGAATAGCCACTGTGTCAGCATAAGGAACCTGGGAGACAGAGAAGGATTTTTCCCACAGAAACACTAGCAATTTTCCTTGTATTCTTTTTAAGAGGGGAAAGGGATGTGTTTTTAAGAATGAAACTGAGGAAGTACGATGAGGCACTCAGCAACCAGACAGCATTCAAACAATGATTAGCTGGCCCAAAAGTGCTTTCTCAAAGAGGCAACTGGACTTTCTGGTTTTTCTTTGAAAATATTTCACTTCGCATCCAAGAAGCTTCTTGAATGAGAAGCAAAACATCTTCAAAGAAAAACCAGAAAGTCCACTTGCCTCTTGAAAAAAGCACTTTTAGGACAACCCTGACCTGGATGACTGAGAATCTCCATAGACAATGATTAGCTGGCTTTTTAATTTCTGAGCTACTAACCAAAAATGGCCAGTGCAGGTTAGCTGTTGTTGTTTTGTGAGTTGTAGACTTGCAAACATGTAAAATCCCAATGTTCACAGCATCTCCATGTCAGCAAATAGTAAAACAGCCCAGGTCAATCCTGGCTGTGTTTTAAAATTGAATCAGAAGAGTTCAGAAACAAAAAGAGGTTATCAGTAATTCCCCTCAGCGGAAATGTATCAAAAATCAGCCGGTTCAGACTGGTTTGGGCGAATCGTAGCAGAAATCATGCACCCACCTGCCCCCCACCTGCCCCCCTGCCCCGGCTCTATGCCACCCTATTTAGGGACATTTTTGAGGCTGGGCGCATGCGCAAAAGGTGCTCGCGTGAACGAAGTACATGCACGGAAGGCTGTGTGCTCACATTTGTGAACCGGGAGGGAAAGTAACTGAATACTACCCCTAATCAAAATGTTCCTATCATATAACATTGGCCTGGGTAATATCTGTCCCTTTTCACCCCACTCTTTGCTTTGTCCTCCTCTTTCAAGAGGAGCAGAAAGCTAAAAAAAAAAAACCCATACATATTTCCACTTAATACATTTGTTTTTGTAGCAATATTGGGCATGTGGGGCTTGTAGTCCCCTCAATTATTAAAGATATTTAGCTTTTACAACCATTCCCCTCTTAATGGAATTAAACGTTCTGCTCTCCAGGCTGAGAATTATGCTAAATATTGTTCCGCTGCAAATGTATTATTATGCAAAACCTGGTTATTAGTAGATTACCAAATGTCTTAACTTTGGCAGAAGCTAAAATTTAGAGATCAAATTATGCTAAAGCCAAGCCTATGCTATTCTTTTGTACAGCTGTGTGTGTGCTGTAGATTGTGTTTCTCAACTCGTCAAAATTAAGATGTGTGGACTTCAGCTCCTGGAACTTTCCAGCCAGCATGCCGGTTGAGGAATTATGGGAGTTGTAGTCCACCTCTTAAAGTTGAGAAATACTGCTGAAAACTATTGAGTATGCAAAAACATTTTTCGCCTTCCATTTAGAGCAAGGAGAAGTGACAATTTTACATCTCAAAGGTAGTAAGACACAATGTGCATTGATTCAAGGACCAAGTGCTTATGTGAATATCACAAAGACCCAAATAACTCCCAGTCTGCCATATTTATACACAAAAATACACATACGTAGCTTTCCCAACTTTCTGTTTTATAGAACCTTTTCCCCAGTATAAAGTAAGCAATAATAGATACATACAAATATTATTTCATCCAGGTTCTCTCCATTCCTTTTCCTTATTTCAGCATGCAGATTGGGAAATTGTTGTCCCCTTTCCATATATATATATTTGTAATTTTTCTTTTACAAAACTCTAATACATAATGAAACAGACTGTCATTTTTATAGATGTTGGATTAACAGTTCATGTGAAATCTACATTATATACATATATATACATCTTCAACTCCCTTATAAACATTACCTATTTTTATTTTTGTTATCTATTCACCCATACTATTTTTCCCACATCGCATAATATTCTGAATCATCTTTTTCTTTTAATTCTAAGGTTAATTTATTCATTTTGGCACATTCAAATATTTTTTGAATAATCAATCCCTCTGGTGGTAAGTTATGTTCTTTCCAATATTGCATAAATGCAATTCTTGCTGCTGTGAGTATATGTAGAATCAAATAACTTATTTTTTAATCATATTTGGTTTTTAGTGCACCCAGGAGAAATGTTTCCGGAATTAACTCAATTTGGCAGTTTGTTAAATCTTGTAACCAGTGTTGTATTTTGATCCAATACTTCTTCGCTTCGGGGCACAGCCACCAAGCATGAAAGAAGGTACCCTGGTGGTGATTGCATTTCCAGCACTTGGGACTTAAGTTTGGGAATATTTTAGCCAGTCTTGCTGATGCTAGGTGCTAACAATAGAGCATTTTATATTGATTTGCCTTATATGCTGCCGATTTTGTTAACGTATAATTTTTATTCCAAATAATTTCCTATTCATCTAAGTTAATATTATGCCCTATATTTTTAGCCATCCCCTTTTCCTTCTTACACACTGATACTCTTCATGTATCTTCTCATTCCCCAACTTTATTGCTGAGAATTACCTCTTGCAGTATCAATCAAATAGAGGGGGAAAGTTTGCTATTTAAATGGAGACCATACTGTGTAGCATCACTCATCCTTGAAGACTCACCCCAGAAGGTCTGCAAAATAAAAATAGGCTGGAAAATGCTGGTCCTGTGCACTCTGGACTAGAAAAAAAGAGTCCTAGGGGCATAAACACTGTGAGTCAAACTTTGATCGCTCTATTCTAAAGTACATTAAGGGAAATTACATAGAGATAGATGATAGACGATGATAGAGGATGGATGATAGATGGATGGATGGATGGATGGGGATGGGGATGGGGATGGGGATAGAGATAGATAGAGAGATAGAGATAGAGAGAGAGAGAGAGATAGACAGACAGACAGACAGACAGACAGACAGATCTCACCCACCCAATCGGTCATTAGGGCAGAGAACCATTTGTTAAATTATCTGAATCCCACCACTGGTTACAAAGGGAATTGGACTTATCTATCACAGATCAGAATAGTTACTACTGTTTATATGCATGGCTAGATACTATTTTCTGACTTCCAGGCCAACAGTGGAGGATGGTATTTGTTAATTTGCAACTCCTTAATCACTGTATGGCACCAAATACTGAAGCTAGTCAAGCTTTGAACCAATCAGGAAGGATGTGGTTTTATTTGTTACAATTGAAGATAATAGGACTTTGTCTGGGAATCTTCTCCTCTAAGATTTAAATCAACATTTTTATTCTCCTCTTGTTTATTCTCCTCCTGTTTTAAATCAACATGTTTATTTCAGTAGATTCAAAGTAGTTACTAGAGAAATTGCTCTGTATAAAATATTCTATTTGTAGCTTGCATAAGGTGCATAACTGGTACATATATCAAATTCCAGATACAATGAAGTGTGCATATACTTTCAAAAGTACAGTAGAATTTTGTTTATTCATGTCAGAAGCATCACAATTAAAATAAGACATACTTCATGACATAAAATTTAAAATATAAAATGCAAGGGGAGGGGAAGGGAAGGGAGGGAAGAGGGGAGGAGAGGAGAGGAGAGGAGAGGAGAGGAGAGGAGAGGAGAGGAGAGGAGAGGAGAGGAGAGGAGAGGAGAGGAGAAGAGAAGAGAAGAGAAGAGAAGAGAAGAGAAGAGAAGAGAAGAGAAGAGAAGAGAAGAGAAGAGAAGAGAAGAGAAGAGAAATTTATGGCATAATATGGTGAGATCCAAAGGTTCCAAAAGCTATATTATTTCATGCTGCTAACTGAAAGTGTTTTAAAGAGTGTGTTAATAATTGCATTTATTTAGACATCCAGAAACCTGAGAATTCCAGCCAGTGGTTATGTTTTTTGTAAGAACTATATATCTAACATATATATGTAGAAGGATGAATGGTAAGATCTGCTAGACCTAAACAGGTTTAGGTGCAATCTTATGTCACTGGATCCTAAGCTCTATTTTTTTAAAAAAGAAAAAAAGATATCTTGCAAACTTAAAATCCGACCACCCACTTAACTACAGACACTGCTATGGAATTAAACCCAAGTGAACTGAGAATTGCCTAGCTTTTCTGATGCGCTTTCAAAAGTAGGGGGGAAAAGGCAGATTAGGAGGATACTTTTAAGTGGCAGAGATAGAGTGAATTGAGCCTTATACTATGAAAGAAGTGAAGGAATGCAAGCCTCGAGCAAGGCTTAGGATCCTCCCCGAAAGCAAGATAGGAGGGAAAGGGAGAGGAGAAAGAAATTGAAACACTGGCTTCTTGAATAGAGAATTTTATGGAATGTCCTTATCAATGGACAACTATGGGAGTTTGTTCGTTATTTTATGGCTTTGGTGTATGTTTATTGGTTTTATGTGGAACTTCACTTTACCAATTCTAAGCAGCTTACACTTTCCACAATACAATGTGCAGGTGAATAGGATAGAATAGAATAGAATAGAATAGAATAGAATAGAATAGAATGGAATGGAATAGAATGGAATGGAGTGGAGTGGAGTGGAGTGGAGTGGAGTGGAGTGGAGTGGAGTGGAGTGGAGTGGAGTGGAGTGGAGTGGAATGGAATGGAATGGAATGGAATAGAATAGAATAGAATAGAATAGAATAGAATAGAATAGAATAGAATAGAATAGAATAGAATAGAATAGAATAGAATAAGAACAGAATAGAACAGAATAGAATTCTTTATTGGCCAAGTGTGATTGGATGCACAAGGAATTTGTCTTTGGTGTATATACTCTCAGTGTACATAAGGAGAATAAAATGCATTCATCAAGAATAAAAAGATACAACAGTTAGTGATAGTCAAGGTTACTAATAAGCTATCAAATCGCACTAGGAAACAAATAAAAACAATATAATTGAAAGATACAAGCAACATGGTTATAGTAATAAGTGGGAAGAGGTAGATACTAGTAAGGAAGAGAAGAATAATAGTAATACAGTCTTAGTAAATTATTTGACAATATTGTGGGAATTAGTTGTTAAGCAGAGTGATGGCATTCGGGGGTGGGGAGGGGACTGTCCTTGTGTCTAGTTGTTTTGGTGTGCAATGCCCTATAGTGTCTTTTTGAGAGTAGAAGTTGAAACTATTTATGTCCAGGATGGTCACACTCTTGAGCAAACATTCCCACCACCACCGTTCTTCAAAGGATCTCTGGAATCCCAGGTCTTAACTGACTTCTGGGTTACTAATAAGGAGAGGGCAGCCTTTTGTCTACTGAAGACATTGCTCCAACCGAAAGGGCCATCACCGGGAAGGCTTAACCCAGGCAGAGCTTCTGAAAATGATAGACAGGACGTGGGAAGTCCTATCTTCTTGATCTAACCAGATGGAAAGATCCAATTTGTGGTAGGGATCCCACCTAAATCTCAGAGCCAATAGGTTGGAAAAGATATACATGGCTTTTTTTTTTTTCTGCCGCTTCTCTCCTACTTAATTGTGGAGTAGAAGATGTTGGGGGAAGGCTAGCTCAGTAGGAATGCTACTGAGGCTAGCATGTAGAGAGCTCCAGATTCAAAGTGGGACCAAATTTCTACATTCACACTAAGGAGGAAAAATGGATTGTCTCAAGCTCTAACTTGCTGGAGGCATCTACCAACTCTTGAGATTGAGATAAGAATGTGTAACAGCATTTTGAAGCAAGCAGCAGAGATGTAATGGCTATATATATTCGCTCAAGAGTAAATTTGACCCAGATAAAACAATATAGAACTACCATGAGAATAGGGGTGTGTGTGTCTGTCAATGGGCAAATGTATCTCAATTGCATATCTAGTGCCAGTTAGTCCATTCAGGTATCCCAAAGATAAAGATAAGTCCTGGCCCAAAAGTTTCATTACATTTCTTGGTTGATTTGTATATTGAAAAAAATATTAATTTAAAAATTGTACAGAGCTTCAGGTTTGTCCACCTCTCCTCTACTTGGTTTTTATTTATTATTTATTATATTTATTATCACTACTAGTAGTTCTACATTTTCTTAACCAGAACCAGCTGCTGCTGATGGTGAATCTGGAAAGACATTGAATTGGGTAGCTGGGACTGTCTTTGTAGAAGACCCCAAAGTCTCTGGTTCACTAGACCTGAGAGTTACTCTCCCTCCTTTTCCATTTACTCTGCAGTAAGTCTAGTGGGATTCATCTCTAAGTAGAAGTTCATATGCTAGGTTCTTGGTCCAAATCTCAAGCTAAACCCTTTATTGTAAATCTCTAAATATTTACAGACCCCTCACATCCTGGACATAAACTGTTTCGACTCCTACCTTATAGAGCACTGCACATCAGAACAATTAGACACAAGGACAGGTTTTTCCCCAACACCATCACTCTGCTAAACAAATAATTCCCTCAACACTGTCAGACTATTTACTAAGTCTACTATTAATCTTCTCATCGTTCCCACCACCCATCTCCTTCCACTTATGACTGTATGATTGTAATTTTGTTGTTTGTATGCTAACGATTTATATTGATATTGTTTCCTGATTGCTTATTTGTATCCTGTGACTATCATTAAGTGTTGTACCTTATGATTCTTGATGAACGTATCTTTTCTTTTATGCGTATGCACCAAGACAAATTCCTTGTCTGTCCAATCACACTTGGCCAATAAAAAAAATCTATTCTATTCTAAAGTGCATCCAAGAAATTGCAATGAGGAACCGACTAGCTTGAGAGCCAGTGTGGTACTGTGGTGAAGGCTGAAACCTGCAACCAAGCAGAAGTCAGTTGCCTGAGTCTCATCTTAGGCACAAAGCCATCTGGATGGCCAGCCACTTTTTCTCTGCCCTAGAAAGGAGACAATAGCAAACCATTTCTAAAAAACCTTTGCCAAGGAAACTGCAGGGATTTTGTCCAAGAAGTCTGCAAGAATCGGACATGATTGAACAGAAGGGGGCGGGGGCGGGGAAACCCTGAATTGCTGTTTACATTGAGATTCGACTTGGAACCGAATGGCAACTTTGTTCTCTTAAAAGTTGCATCCTGTGCAATCTAACAACAGTAACACAAAGCTGTTGGTTATGATGCTCATGATACCAATAACGATGATACCAAGGATTAATAATAAACTTTACTGCCATGTTGTTGTTTTTTCAATAGAATTCTTTTTTTAAAAAAAGTTCGCTTGAAAGAAAGACCAAATAACTGGCTGATAATATCAACTTCGATTTAAAGGAAATTCTCCTTTTGAGCATTTTCTCTGTCCAGGACGATTTTAATCACAGCCAAAGACCTGCTTTATTTATCCTGTCCCTCAATTTTTCCCAGTCTCCTTCTGGCCTCTCTGACTTGCGGCATTCGAGATGCGGAGAGGAGGCGGTTTTTTCACCCAAACACCCAACCGCGGTCCTTCCTCCTAAGCCAAAACCGTTATAAGAGAATTCTTCTACCAGGGGAAAAAAGGCAGGAGATGCTTTGTATGGAACAGGAAGAGTTAACCCTCAGCTATCCCCACCTCCACAGCAGAGAATCGCATCGGGTAGCCCGCATTCATACCCCACCCACCACTAACAAATATACGATCATTGAAAACATCAACAAAAACAACAAAATCCGGTTAGTTGGTTGGTTGGTTGGCTTTGATTCTCAACATCTGGGTAACAAGCTGAAATCTTCCTTTTAATCCGGAGGAGGCAAAGGGACTTTAGAGGGTCTATTTCTGAGAGAATGGCTTTTAGAGGCTTCCATCCATTCCATCCTTCCACTCTGGCACAAATCTTTTTTTCTCCTAACCACCGAGAAAAGGAAAGAAAATGGGGGAAAAAAACGTTTTAACCTAATTCCCAGCATTTCTATTTACTTGTTTGTCTGGTTCCGGCATCTTTCCACCACGAGCAAGATATATATTTGCACTTGCTCTGAACATTTATTTATTTTTTTCACTTTAATCCCTGAAAAAACCCAGCGTTGCACCTAACATTTCTTTCCTGCGGTCCCTTCGTCAAAAGGAAAACAAAAACCAGCAAGTAACCAAGCCGTAAGGGCGGGGATGGAGAAACAATCGTCCAGCCGAGACCCGAGTCCTCCATTCTCTTCTCTCCGCTCTTGCTCATCCTTTCTTTACGTTCCTCTACCAAAACTCGCCTCCTTTTTTTCCCCCCGGAATAAGTCCTTTGAAAGTACAGAAATCACAAGTCCAAAGGTGGAGATGAGTGAAAGGGCAGTTTTCTGGCAATCGGCGGCAGCTTAAAAATAGTCTCGTCTCCAACGAGCTCGCTCCAAGAAAAAGGCGGCACTCGTTTCGGGCAGGCGGAATGGGGGTTGGGGGAAATTGCAGAAAATTCGCATATGCGTTTCAAATATATATAAATATATATTTAGCGCCCGTCGATTGTTATGTTGCTATCGAGCGTCCTAATATAAACGCTTCGAGCCCTCCCAACCTTTTTATTTGCTACCCGTAAAAAGCCCTTTTCACTCTCGGTACCCTGGAATGAACTGCTTCGTTATCCCAGAGTGTTTAAATGTTCGTGAAAATAGGGGAAAAGGGCTATCCGAATGTCTCTGAGTTTATGGCTCGCCTATCGAGAGGACCCGTTCTCCTTTCGGACACAAGGGGTCGCTGTTGCGATCGCGTGAAGGCCAAACTCAAAACAGCATTAAAAACCTCCCCTTCCCGGCGTGGCTATAGTAATGATGCCGGAGGTGGTGGGAAGAATTCAAGGCACCAATATATATACATGGAATAAAAACACGAGCCTCGTATGTGCTTCAAACGCTGTTGGATCCAGAGTAGAAGTCTAGAATGGGGGGGGGGGGGCGGGGAGCGAGTGGGGGGGGAAACGGCTCGTGACACTAAAGGGACAATCCAAAGAGCCTCTTTGCAAAGATTTGCACAGTCTCAGAGCCGAGCGTGAATGCAGAAAACGTAGAGATGCTACACTAACAAGACTTTTTCCAACCTTTGTATTATTATTCCCTAATGAGGCCAAGGAAGGAAAAATTGAGCACTCTGCTAGAACTAGGCAGAGGCTTCTTAAAAGAGAATCTCAGTGAATCGATTGGGACGTAAACGCTGAAATGTAACCGGGGAATATGGGACTAGTCATTCAGGTACAACTCTAAACCAGGTTGGGGGACAGGTGAATTAAAGCAAAGGCGCTTCCTTTTACCTCCGAGAACCCGAACGGCTGGCCTTTTCCCCCGCATTGTGCCTTTAAAGGAGAGGGCGGAGAGCAAGACGTCCCCCCCTCCCTCTTTAATACGCCCCCTCGGTTTTCCTCTGCAGAGTTTCCAGGGTACTTAAAGGTTCGCCCCGTTTCCCATCCTTGCCTAAGGAATCCCTGATGGTGCTTCAGCTTCCTAGTCAGAAAATCCGAGGAGGAGTCGTTTCTGAGCATGTCGAGTTGAAGCTTGTGGGTGGGTTAGGTTGGCATTTATTTTGGTGCAATTATCTGGCATGAAAGGCCCCTCCTTCTTTGGTACGCTTTACGGTGTCAGCGGAGCAAACCCCCCTGGATTTGGGTCCCCGCGCCTAAACCATTAGCTTTACTCATCTTGCTTGCTGTTGCTTTACAGACTAAACCTAGTAATGGGGGAGTAAAGGGGAGGGGAGGAGAGTGAAAGAAACTATGCTCCTGTCCGCCTCTTTCCTGGATGCGATGAAATTCATCCCGACTACCTGCCCCCCCCTCCATCCGTCACCGTGAATGCTGAATATACCAGCCACATTTGTTTATAGCCCAAGTTCGCCTTCTGACCTTCTCAAAGGATCATTTTCAAGACGGTCAACTGAGTAGAAGCTCCGCGCCGCTGGACGCTACATTCTTCCTCCCCTTTTGTTTTTGTTTTTTTCTTTTCAGCCGAAGTTGAAAAGCGGGTTAGCTCTACTTCTTAGAAACCTCAGGAACAACAAGCGCGGCAACTTTCAAGCGATGCTGTTGGTCGTTTTGGTTTAGAACGTGTTTAAAATTCACGTGCATCAGTAACAAGGAAGGTTGGACGTCACGTACGCATTATTTTTATTATTTTTATTTTTATTTTTACATTTAGGCTCCTGGAAAGCTTTGGGAGAGTAGTTGGTAAATGGGGTGGTTTTATTTTCTAAAGCTGGACATGAGCTGGGTTACCCCGATTCCCCTCCATCGAGCCGAACCACTCCAAAAAGAGACCCAACTTCGTATACAGACTATATATTTTCCTTCTTTGTTGATTCCTTTTTTCCCCGTCTCTTTTGAGAAAACGCTTTTGAAAGGTAGGCAAGTAAAGGAGGTTGAGAGCACCGATCCTGAAGTCTTGTCCAACCGCTGGGTGGAATCCCGCAACGTTAAAAAATAAAATAAAATTTCCCTAAACGTTTAGTCATCAAAAAGTCCACTTAGACTGAAATCGTTGGAGGGAAGAAGGGCCTGGGAGCAAATAGTGCGTGTATTACAGGGGTCTGTGCCGGCAGGAAGGAGTCGAAAGTTAGAATATGAGCTAATAAACTTTCTACTAAGAGACTATAAACCGAACCTCACTTCTTGCACTCACTTAATAGGATGATTCTATGCAGTGTCAGGAGAAATCAATGCCCACCTTCCCAAGGTGAGTGGTACCACTTCCCAAAGTAGTGATTTATAAAGTCTTACAGCGTCACCCGACCCTCACTGTGTCGATAAAACAATAGCTCGGATGTGCTTTGTACTTTGTATCACCAAAAGGATTCATCACACTATTTCATTCAATATGAACCGGGCATAGTACCGCGTGTATTTTCTACCTGTGTTTAGGATCAGGTGGCATTAGCCTTACTAAGCGATGAAGATTAGATTCGAGTCTCGATGTAAGACTCCAGTGGCGTTTCCACACACATAGACTTTGACATAAACATAGACTCAGGTAGAGATTGTCTAGAAGTCGTCATTAATCGTGGGGACGGAAACGGCCTTGCAAGATTTTCACACCTCCTAATGAGAAGCAGAAATAGTAAAGTACTTCCAGGTTCCTACCTACAGCAAAAGCAATAGTTGGGAAATAGAAGTATCAGTGGGGAAGGTTCCTGTAAAAATCTACAGGCAACACACAATAGCAGTAGTTGTAATAAGATTTCCCTTCAGCAGAGTAAGGAAGGGAGGAAATTTTTCAGTCTAGCTTTTTCCCTCGTCTCTCTATCCGCTTACTCCAGGAGTAAATTCCATTGAAATTCTAGGGGGGGGGGGTTGTTACCTTCATAAAAATGGCTAGCGTGGGACCAGGGTGGTGGTGAGAAACGCACAACTTCCAAGTGCTAAACACCTGCGAGTAGCTGCGGTACTCCCACCTTCCCTTTGACGTCTGTGTCACTACTACGAGAATGGGGAAGCCGCAAGAAAGAAACGAGGGAAACTGAAGCTTTCCGGGCAGCAGAATCAAGCCCCTGTCAAGGTCCTGTCAACCGGAGTCTCGCTGGCGCTTTTATCCTTCGCCTCAAATAATAATTAAAACAAACAAAAACCGACCCCTTCCCCCCACCCCAAGTCCCCACCACTAAAAAAATAGCGGGCGAAAATCTAAGCGGCTAAGCCTTTATTGCCCCCTTTTTGTGGCATAAATCAGATTGCATAGCTTTTAATCCGCCCCTCCTCCTGCTCTTTTTCCCTCCCACAATATTTGATCAGTCACCTGATCCATATTTCCTTCTGCTTCCCCCTCCACCCACCCCCCACTCCCTCCACAGCCTGCATAGTTGAAGGAGGGGAAGCTGTTCAGAGAATAAACGTCTCGTTTCTTTCTTTTTCCTCTCCCCCCCCAAACTAAAAAAAATCCTACTGCGCGACAGTAGTAAGGGGGGGGGGAAGAGATATGCTTGCTTTAAGCCAATGAAAGGGGAGGCGTGTTGATGCAAGGGTGGGGGAGTAAAAACGGATTAAGTGTAAGTGTGTGTGTGTGTGTGTGTGTGTGTGTGTGTGTGTGTGTATGGGGGGAAGAGAAACCAAACGAGGAGCGGAAAAGTTGCCTCTGGTTCCTTCCTCTCTTTCTTCCTTCCTTCCTTCCTCTCTTTCTTTCTTTCTTTTTTTCTTCCTTCCTTCCTCTCTTTCTTCCTTCCTTCCTCCCTCCCTCCCTCCCTCCCTCCCTCCCTCCCTCCCTCCCTCCCTTCCTTCCTTCCTTCCTTCCTTCCTTCCTTCCTTCCTCTCTTTCTTCCTTCCTTCCTCTCTTCCTTCCTTCCTTCCTTCCTTCCCCCCTCTCCCTCTCCCTCTCCCCAACCCGCTTCCCCCCCCCCCAGTTTTTCTCTGCGTCTGTCGCGGATTTCTCCAGCAGCCGCCGCCTGGCCAGCTCGCCAAGCCCCTGAAATATGATAATCAGAACAGCTGCTTCTGTGTTCCCTCCGGCCAATCAGAAGACGGCAGGTTTGACGTCCCCGCGGCCTACGCCGGCCAATGACGAGCGAGCTGAGTTGGAGCAGAGAAGTTTGAGTAAGAGATAAGGAAGAGGCTCGTGGTCGAGGCGCGCGGAGTTTCCACGCACTGGGCAGCGTCCTCCGAGAGCGCTCGCTCTCCCTCTCCCTCTCCCTCGCTCTCTCGCTCGCTCTCGCTTGCCTGGACCCCGCTGGCGGTTTTCCTTTTCGGACGGAGCACCTTCTCACCGTAGGAAGAAGGGCGTCCGGTCATCCATCCTCCCTGAGGTCGATTCCCAGCGAGGCGGAGGCGGCGGACCAAGGAAGCATCTCTGCCGTCCCTTGACAGCATCTTCTTCTTCTCCTCCTTCCCCCACTCCTCCTCCTCCTCCACGGGGCAAAAGCAGACCCGCCGGTTTATTTGTTTATTTATTTATTATTATTATTTTTGTTATTATTATTTTTCCATCATCTCGGGAAAGTTCCTGTGCAGCCGGGCACCATTTCACGGTGGACACTGTACCCTTTGGTAGAGATGGGCGATATGGGCGACCCACCGAAAAGTAAGGAAGCGACGATTTCGAAGGGATCGGTTCGGATCGGTTCTTTTTAAGCCGGTCCTCGCGAGCGTTAGTTTTAAGGGCGAAGGAGGAGAGAGCCAAGCGAATCGTTTTTGGAGGTCGTTCGTTAAGGGAAGGCAATGGATGGCCCGGTGCCTGTTTGCGATCCGTTCGCCTTGGGTATGATGCTTAGAGGGATCCCCGGCGGGCTTTGGTTTCCCAGGGGAAAAAAAAAACCGGCGCTTCCAAAGTCGGAGGATATAAAACGAGGGAGCGTGAAAAACCGGATTGTGGGGGAAGATGTCTCGTAGTTATTATTATTATTTTTAACGTGCTGAAAATCTGTGGAAGATCAATGGGAACTACCTTTCCCTCCCCAAATGCGCAGAGGGATCTGGTTGTCTTGCCTGAGGTTAGGGGGGGAGGGGGGTAGGAGGAGGGGAGCGAAAGGGGTCCCGTGCCAGAGGCCCGTCACAGCCTCGGCAATGACTTTGAGCGAGCTTGCGGCAGCGCTACCAATCTTTCGGGTGGCCTTCAACCCCGAAGGATCCCATTTTCCTCTCCAACAATGGGAGATTTCTCTCCTCCACCAAATTTGATTCGGGACGAGTTGGGGGCTGCGGTCCGCCACAGCTGGGAACTATACAACGCCTCCCACCCACGCCGCCTGAATCCAAGTCTCTAGCCAAAGCGGGTGGGGGGGGAGAGAAAATTGGGATGGGGAAAAAAAAGTGAAACCCACAAATCAGCTGGGTTTGGTCACTCCCTAGACATCTAAAAAAAAAAAAAAGCCTATTACCCGGGCTTGTGTGTTTCCGATCCACTCGTCTTCTTCCCCCACCCAACCCCCGACTCCAAATTACCGTATTATTATTTGGGTTGCTTGGAAAGCGTGGAAAATGCTCTCACTTCTCCCACCCTCCCCGTCTCCGCAATTCTACTTTTAACTTTGCGTTCCGCCTTCTCCCTTAGCAAGGGAAAGCCTTTGATGGAGACACACAACCTCATCCCGATTGCTCTCCTAAAACGCCCCCCCTCTCTCTCTTTTGCACCCACCCCTCCCCCTTCCTCTCCTTCTCTCTTTTTTTTTCTCCCTCCGGGTCTCCCCCCCCTCCCCGCCTCCTTGCCCGAAAATGCAACGCGACAACAACCGCCGCGGCAAGCGGCACGTTTCCTAAAGAGCAAACTAGCCAAAGGCTCAAGACCGGCGGGGTTGAACGGAGGGGGGACTAACCAAGCGCGTTTATCTCGGTGGGGGAGCGACCGCTTCGTCAACGATGTCTCTTCTCCTCCTTTGCCTTTCAGAAAAGCGGCTGATTTCCTTGTGCGTCGGTTGCGGCAATCAAATCCACGACCAGTATATTCTGCGGGTTTCCCCGGATTTGGAATGGCACGCGGCGTGTTTGAAGTGCGCGGAATGTAACCAGTATTTGGACGAGACTTGTACGTGCTTTGTAAGGGATGGGAAAACCTACTGTAAGCGAGACTATATCAGGTAAGGAGCCTCTCTTTTCCTGCCCTGGTCTCTTCCCCTCCCCCTCCTCCGCACCGCGCTGGGAGTTATGGCGACTGTAGGTCCGGGGAGAGGGGGAGGGGAGGAAGAGGAGAGGACGTCCGCGGTTGGTTCGCTTCCAACCGAACGGTTGAGATTCTTCTGGTTCTTACAGGAGCAGCTCGAGTCTTACAGGACGACTTGTTTCTTAGGGCAAAGCGAGCTCTTATTTTATCCCTTCGGAAGCCTGGAATAATGTGTTGAGAAAGGTACACGCAGGCTCAAACACACACACACACACACACACACACACACGCACAGGAGAAATCTGAGGCATAAACAGATCCCGTTAGGTTAGAAGGGGGGGCATAGTAAACAGCGAGGGTCGAGGAAAATAAAGAGATGCAGATAATTATAAAGTGATGGGTTTCCCCCTTTTTATATTTTAGATTTATTTATTTTTTAATCTGTATGGGGTGGGGGCAGGTTGCATAAAATGTCCCCCTTCCTTTTTTTTTTTTTTAAAAAAAAAAAAGCTCTCTACGAGCAGGCCGGTTTGGAAGTAAAGGTCTCCGTGCTCCTGAGTAAATACCTTCAGGGTTTTAGGGGCTCAGTCAGACGCTGGTTGAAGGCCGCCTCCTTCTGAAGTCTTTGCCCGTATGTGCGTTTACTTCCTGGGTAACTGAGGAAGGACTCGCGGCCAGCTGCTTTTGCCGTAGTCAGGATTCATTTCTTGGCTTTAAATGTATGGAAAGGTGGGAAATAAATTTATTTGTCCCACCTCACACCTTCAAAAGAAAAAAAATTAATAATACATCTCCTAATAATACGGTAGAACAAGCCAAACAAAAAGTGTCCTAGAACTGTCTGCTTAGTATTATTATTATTATTATTATTATTATTATTATTATTATTATTATTATTATTTAAAAAAAAAAGTTCCACGGCCATTAAATTGGCTGGGAAGGTTAATGTTGCTGCAGGGCATTCAGAGGAGAACTATACTCATGCTCTGGCCCAAAAGCTTCGTTCGAAAATAGATCCAAAGCATCAAATAAACATCTTGAGAATTCCGGGTTTGATGGGAAGCGGGGAGGGGGATATTATCTCCCGGCTCTTCTTTTTCGACTCTTCTGGTGAGGTCTAGTTTGAGGCGTGTAGTAATATTTAGAGGGGCAGCTGCAATTTGTTGTCATTCAGATGAATCCAGCACCTCCCCTGAACTCTAGCTAATTAAGTGTATAATTGAAATGAGGTGGGAGGTAGTGGGAGTGGGGGGGGGGAAGGTTTCTCCTGCGCGGTAACGGGGCAGGTTTTTTCTATTTTTCAGGAAAGTGCGTTATAAGGAAAGGAAAATAACAAACATTTCCCTCGATATCCATTCTAACCAGGCCCCTTCACCTTTTTTTTAAAAAAAAAAAAACATAAACCACCGATGCGGAGGAGGGTTTTTTTCAGCCAGCCCCAAGCCATTGGAAGAAAGGTAGAGGACAGCTATAAAATAAAATAAAAGCATTGACCATGAATTCTAGCAATGGTCATTAAATAAAGTCCGCTCTATGCTGGAAAAAAAAAAACCAATTGCTTCGTGGGGGTGGGGATGAGGAAACCCACACAAAGACTTCGTTTTCAGGACCCCCCTTTAGGTAGGTCTACTCGGGAGCCAGACTTTTCTATAGGGTTTACTCTCAGGTAAGGGTGTGGGTAGGATTACAGGCCTTAATCTTTTTAAATATTAACCCTTTGGGCGTTCTAGGACCGCCTCTCCTTTCTTATCTTATCTGCCTTGATGAATTGGACAGAGGAGATCAAATTGCCCCTCAGCTGTTAGCGAACAATCGCTACATTTAGATAATGGAAGCGGCTTCCTTCCTACCCTGAAAATCTGGGAGCTGATTTAAAAAAAAAAAGAAAAAGAAAAAAATTCCTGCTGTTCTGGCCACCGCTGACCTGACAACTAAATAAACCGACAAATAAATAGCTTTTTTTTTTAAAGAGAGAAAGAAAAGCTTTTTATTCCTTATTTCAGGGATTTTTCGGTGACCGCAGGGCAGGGTGAGGGTGGGATGGGGGGCGGGGGGGTTGGGATGAGGAGAGGCGAAGCTACTGTGTACCCTTGGTTGGGTTTGATCTTCGCGGAGGGGGGCAAAGGTTGGCGACTTGCGCCCAGGACACAATCCAGACGGAGAGAGGGCTGCTTAAGGTTCCCTAACCAGGAATGGCAGGAGGAGGAGGAGGTGGCTGGCGGTTGGGTTTTAAAACGGCGCTCGGTCTTGGTTTGTGCGTATTATTATTTTTTTTGGGGGGTAGCAACTTTTCGCTGGATCCGAACTCTTCTCACGGCTTCCTTTTGGATCCCCTTCCCCCCATTTAAAAAAAAAAAAAAACTCGGTTTACGACTTGGAGCGCAATTCTGAAAGGCGAAGACTGAGGTCGCCGGCGAGAATTCCCCCCTCGACATTCGCCTTCAGAAAGGCCGCTAGAGAACGAGATCCAGTTTCCTTGCCTGCCTGCCTGCCGTGGTTCCCCGAAAGGCGGTTAAGTCCCAGAGCTTCGGGGCGGCCTCCTTCTGGAAGGCGACGGCTGCTGAATGCGTTTTCAGAATCCGGGGGCTTTCAGAAAAAAAGAAAAGAAAAAATCCGGAGCTGAGCAATCGGAACAAATAATTAACGTAACAGGCACGGTATCTCTCCCAAGCTCTCCATTTGTCTGTCCCCTCGCCAACCTTAAAGAGAGCAGGTTGACTCGGAAGGAAATGCCACTGGCGACTTCGGGTATGACTGTCCTAGTCCCTCTGCTTAGGACTGCAGCATTCAATTCGCCCCCCCCCCCTCTCTCTCTTTTTGCAAATCTGTTTTACTTGAAAAGCAAACCCCGTATCTTTCCAGCTAAAAGGCAAAAACGTTATTTCGGAAAGGCTTACTCAAGTGTAAAGTCAAGTTCAAGGGGCTGGATGGAAGCGCCTTTGCTTTTGAGAGGCTGGTTCGTGGACCTGGAGGGTCTTGCCGGCTCCCAAGAAACGTTTTCCGATGGGGGCCCCTTCTCCCATCTTCGCTTTTTCCAGTAGTTCATTCCTGGCCCAGGGCCGAAGTGAGTTCTGTCACTTCTTCCTTCGCTAAGAAAAAACAGCCGGTAGTTCGGGGCTTTGTTATTATTTTATTATCCATGGGTTTTTTTTCCCTCTCTCCCTTGGGTTTACTTTTAAGAAGAGAAGGTTGCACAGTGATAAGATAAGGAACGGCTGATATATAAACAGGCACAGTATAACCGCGCCCCGGATCTTACAAAAATTATACTCGCTGGCGAGCAAGGGAAGGTTGTCCATTCGCCTTTTCATACCACCCTAACCCCCTCGCTGGGTTTAGCGGTGCTCCAGAGGTTTCTGGGCCTGTCCCTGCTCTAGAAGCGCTTCGGATCTATTTTGGAGGAAAGTTTTGTAAAGATTCGGTGTATGTTTTTCTCCTCCTTTCCGGAATATAAACTCCGAATATAAAAATTCCGAGGTAGAGAAGGCGAAGCTAACTCGAAACGATTCGTTGCACTTACAGATAGCCGGGAGTGTAAAAATAAAATGATGGGGATTTTTTCTCGCGGCCGCTAACTCTCTCTTTAGAAAGAACCAAATTTGGGTGGGCGTCCTTGCACTCGCGTAAGCAAGCAAAGGTCAGTCTTGGCGAAAAGGTAGGCCTCGCCACTCGCTTTTGCTAATCCAGAACCAGGAAGCCCGAGAGACTCGGGTCTCACCATCTACGAATTAATAAACGAACTTCAAAATTTCCAGGAGCAACAACCCAAACGCACTTGAGAAGTTCAACCAGAACGCTTTTCGTAGGAATGGCCATCTTCAGACCTGTGTGGTTTTTTTTTTTAAGCCCTTGGAGTCTTATTCTCCAAAACAGAACCCCAACTACCGCCAATGACTGCCTCCCAAATCCCGTTTCTGGCTATAGTTTCTATAGGAAGAGGGATGTGTTCCCTCTTTGGGATTTTGGGTACCCGTGCGAGGATCTTGGCCCAAAGGTGTATGGTTTCTCTGCAGCTTTATAAGAGGGTAAATGAAATGCTCAGCACAGTTTTGCTTTGAAGTCGACCCGGCCTGAACCAGCCGGTGTTTGTGTGTTTTTAAAGGATGGGTGCGGACTTTACCTTTGAATCTCCTTCGTTTTAATCGGTCTAGACTCTAGAGTTAACCGTAGGCGATTGCCTTCCTTGCCATTCTCTGCCAGCTTCGCGGAAAAAGCCTAGATTCCAGGAATGTGTAGAGCAGTTCTCCACTGTTGGAGAAAGAGACACGCACAAAAATAAATTGCAACCAAAATATATGTTTTAGTAAAAACATGTTTGAGGACCCAGTTTGTGGGGGCAATAAGCTGACTTTGTATAAATATACAAAAGTATGAAGGCTATTGCTTAACGCATTGTGAGCCGCCCTGAGTCTCCGGAGAAGGGCGGCATATAAATCAAATTTTTTAAAAAATAAAAATGCACCCCTTTTCCCAAAGTTCCTTTCCTTCCTCCCAGCCAGGAAAGAGCGTCGGCGGCCGCGGTGCTTTCTCCAAGCATCGAAAAACATCAGCTCCAAATCTGGGTTTGGGGGGGGGTGTCTCTTCACCTGCCCCCCGCTCCATTTAAACGGGCGAGAGAGCCAGCTGGGCCGGTTCAATAGAAAAAGGTTGCTTTGGACGGGCGCCTAAAAACGCGCCGTCTGGCGGATCGGGTCAAAAAAAAAGGAGGGGGGGGGCTTGATTCGAACAGAGGTCTGAAACGAAATAATTTTTTCCCTCTCTCTCTTTCTCCTCCTCCTCCTCCTCCTTGTTCCCTTTCCTTCCTCTTTTTTTCCTCGCCTCATCCCCTCCGACGGGATCCGAACTCAGGTTATACGGCATCAAGTGCGCCAAATGCAACATTGGGTTCAGCAAGAACGACTTCGTGATGCGCGCCCGCTCCAAAGTCTACCACATCGAGTGCTTTCGCTGCGTGGCCTGCAGCCGCCAACTGATTCCTGGGGACGAGTTCGCGCTGCGAGAGGACGGCCTCTTTTGCCGAGCGGATCATGATGTGGTGGAAAGAGCCAGTCTCGGCGCCGGAGACGCCCTCAGCCCCTTGCACCCCGCCAGGCCGCTGCAGATGGCAGGTACTCTTGGGCCCTTCCGGGAGGAGCCGGGCTGGTGCTGCGCTCCTTTGTTACCTACGGTCTTGCCTGGCCCAGCCTAACCCTTAACTGCCCGGTTCTGTACCGTATTTAGCTTCTCACAGAGAAAAAAAAAACCAACTTTTCTGCAGAAGCTCAAAATGATGGACCCCAAGGAAGCCTGGAATCCTGTGGTTGGGAGCTGCAAAGCCGTAGCTTTCTTTACAGTACAAGCAGCTTTGGGGGCTCATTAAAAACTAACGCATTTCATTGTGTCACAAGCTTCCATTATTCACCGTCTTGATTTATCAAAGGCGTGAAATTAGAGGTATGGAATTAGAGGTGGAAGGAAAACGATGGCATTTTCCCACCCAAGAAGGGGAAAGCTACAGGTCTAGTACTCAAGAGCAAACTCCATTGCCCTTCTGAGCTTTAACTTCAGAACAAATATATAGGATGAAACTATTTCTAAGCAGTTATAAACGATAGTACAGGTATGTAAATGAAAAGACATGCACGAAAGGTTTAGGGTTAGGGCATGAAGGTTTGCTTAGTTTTGGCTAGATATGTGCCTAAGAAAGATGCCCTTGAAAAAAATGATAGAGAGGAGTACGTCCTGCGTGACTGTTGGACTCGCTTCCATTCAAGTCAATGAGATGTACAACAGAATTCTTTGATATTTTATTTTTTGTGCCTACAAATTTAAATCACTTATATGGCCACTCATTCTCACAACAGAGACTGTGGGTGGCCTTTAAAATTAAGCGTTCGACTTCTGGTGTACTGCTTGCAGTTTTCTCAGCAAGAGTTTTGGAATCTCTTAGTCTTCCTCTTAGTCTTAGGACTGAGAAAGTGTGATTGGTCCAAGGTCACCCAGCTGGCTTTGTGCCTAAGATAGAACTAGAATTTACAAGCTCCTGGCTTCTAGCCTAGTACCTTAACTATTACACCAAATAGTTTTCTCCACATTAAATCCCCCTATATAGAGTAAAAGTTTCTTTCTAAGTCAGTTTCTTCCCTCTGTATCAAATCTCTTGGAATCCAATGAAAATTAGTGGCAAAATCCAAAACCAGGCTTAAGTAAATACCATTGTTATATTTACCTCAATCAAACAAATTGTCCTTAAACTGAAAGTCTGGTTTCCATGAATACTGAACCACAAGCTTATCAAGTTTATCTTTCTCCTGTCTAATATACTAGATTCATTAGACTGGACAACCATTGTCCAATAACTATACTCTAGTTTAATTTCAACTTCCCAAAGCCTGAGTTGACATGGTATTTGGTGTCAGGATTTTGGTAACACAATTCTAGATGTGTTTATGCAGAAAAGAACAATTCTAGATGTGTTTATGCAGAAAGGACAGAACAGGAAGGAATCTTGTGGTATCTTCCAAAACTAACATGTTTATTGCTGCATGAGCTTTTGTGGATCACTTCATCAGGAAGTTAAGTTCAGTAGGATTTATTCCCAGGAAGAGTAAACGTAGAGTTGCCGTCTAATTTGTCTTATCCCTAAGATTAGGCACTCTGCCTGACAAATCCAAACATTTGCAAATACATTTTGAACTATATTATATTTGCATTCACTTTTTTTTTTTTTTTGCACAATTGAGGCCTATCACGTTTGCTTAGAAAACGTTCCAGTGATTTTAAAGACATTTATTCCCTACTGAAAAAAATAACATAGTTTTTGTTTTAGAAGTTTCGGAAGAACCAGTGGGGCTTGTGTTTTGGGGTAACAGGTGCAGATACCGCTACTGAAATGAGTATCTGCACCTGTTGAAGTTAGTGCATAAAATCCAACTTATTCACCATGTTTGCAAACCCTTTTCTGTGAAAGTAACAGTGTAATTCTATACGTGTTTACTTAAAAGTAAGTTTTACTAAATATCCATGGGATTTATTTCCACACGAATTAAATTGCAGCCGTAACTCCCCTGTATTTAGTAGACTTTCCTTATGAGAAAATACGACTGGGATCACAATTCCTTCAGTAAGTGTACTTAGGATCCAAAGATGAAACATTGTTTATATTAAGTTAACCTGTGAACCTGAAGGTATTCAGGAGACACATATTTGAATTGGTATAGTTTGCTTGTCAGAGACAGGAGGTTCAATCCATCTCATGTTGAAGTCAATACAAAACGTCAGTTGGCTGATGTGGATCAAAAGTCTGCTATAGTCCAATGGTAAATAATGTGTTATCTTTGGTAGCTTATCAACTGATTATTAAGCTACTAGGTATATTTTAAATGGATAAACAGACATACTCCCTGTGTGTGTGCTTTCTCTTTGTGTGTATCTTGTGCTGTCAGGTATATGGTTTAGGTTAATCAAATACTAATTGTAGGGGAATCACAGAGACTACTATTGGTCTTACCAAAGAAAACTATATTGGTAGTACTGTACTGTACAATTTCCTTAGATGTCTATTCAAACATTAGTTTCAGTGAGGTCAATAGGGCTTCCTAGAATAGCGTATATATATATATATATATATATATATATATATATATATATATATATATATATATATGTATGTATGTATGTATGTATGTATGTATGTATGTATGTATGTATATATTTGAATAAATCTATTTCAGCATTCCCCCAATGGGGGATAGGGGGAGATTGAGAGAATGGAGAGGGAGTGTACTCCCAGTGGGGGTGCTGCCAATATGTCAACCACCCACTGATCTCTTCCAAAGATGTTTCTTTAGAATGAAGCACTGGGATGGAGAAAGTTGCTACAAAACAGGGAAACTCATAATATGGGGAAAACTTTTCCAGCAGCCATTTACAACTGTCAACAAGCTGATCTTTGGTAATTGCTTTGCAGAAGATCCTGCTGCCTCTTTCCAAAGCTTTTAACGATTTGGGTAGAAATTGTAGCTGAAGGTTTTAAAAAGTGAGTTTAGGAAGTTGGCATTGTTTTGCTCCACTTCTCTTCCTCCTGTGCCTGATTCCCACCCCAACTCAAGTTTTGAGGAAAAAAAACTTTCCAGCTTCTTTGTTGTCATCCTTATTTATTGTTATTTATAGAAGGCATTCCCCTCCCCACTAAATAAACCGCCTGAACCAACCTTTTCCCCAGTCTGTTGGCAATGGAGGGTGTTGAGTGGCCAAGACAATTGCAGTCTACATCCAGAGGGCCCTAGATATTTTTTTGGGTGCGGGGAGGGGAGATTAGTAGGGAAAGAAGGTGGTTCAAGTTTGAAGGCCTTACTGTTGTTTTCCTTTCACATGTCCATGACTAACCCAGGACATGACAACAGTGTGATGTAATGTATTCTCAGGCAGGCTCCTTTAAATGTAAAAATAGCAAGCAGCCTTAGCCCTTTATAGGCTTACTTCCAAGGAAGCCTCACTGGTTGCAGCACAATTTCCTCTGCAATAAATGTTCCATTAAAAACCCACAGAGTCAAGTAAGCTCCACATTTGGACTACATTTTCTTTGTTTCTATACTAGACACTCTACTTTGAGGAATAGACAAATCTGAGAAAAGAGGTGGGTATTTGAAGGAAGAAAGAACCCCCCACATAGACCAGATCTAAACCTATGATAGTTTATTTGACATCAAGTTGTTTACTGGTAGGTATGGTTGTTTTTCATCTCTTTGTAGTCTAAAGTTAGAAGCAAAAAAAAATATTTCAAGAAAAAAGTTGATGGGAAGAGGGTTTTTTTTTTTTAGCTTTCTGTAGCATTTTCTGCCAAGGGAAAAGAATATAAGACTGGGACTTTTCTTCTTTGGAGGATGATTTACTGATCAGCTGACCAGGGAGAAGCTATTTCTGAGTAAACAGTGCATAGGAATGCAACTTACTTTCCAGTGAATAGGATTGTTCTCAAAAATGTATTTATCTGTGTTCAGTTAGAAATTACAAACCCGGATGTTTATGAAGGGCCTATACAGGTAGTCCTTGACTTATGAACACAATTGACCCCAAACTTTCTGTTGTCAAGTGAGACAATTTGTTAAGTGAGTTTTGCCCCATTTTATGACCTTTCTTGCCATGGTTGTTAAGTGAATTGCTGCAGTCGATAAGTTAGTAATCCGGTTGTAAAGCGAATCAGGCTTCCCAAATGTTTTTGCTTGCGAGAAGGTCACAAAATGTGATCACATGGGACACAGCAATGGTCATGAATGTGAAACAGTTGCCAAGCATCTGAATTTTGATCACATGTTCACGGGGTGGGTGCAAAGGTCGTAAGTGTGGAAAAACAGTCATAAGTCACATTTTTAGTGCCATTGTAACTTTGAACGGTCACTAAACGAACTGTTGTAAGTCGAGGACTACCTGTACTACTGCAATATTGGGAAGGGTGTCAGTTGAAAACATTTTAATTAATCCCTGCAGGATTTTTGGTTTGGCTGGTTGGATTGGTGAAATAGCTTTTCATAAAAAATTGCTAAACGAACACAGTTTTCTTAAACCCTTTTTTTTTTTTTCCTAGCAAGGGACAACGATTGGCATGAAAAAAAAAACTCATTTTCAATAGATGTTTCTGGGTAAAATCCAGAGTGCATAACTGGGTGTGGAAGAGCCATCATAACAGTGAATAGGAAGCCTGAGATTTTATAACAAAAGCAGCTGGATCATTGTCTTGGTATTCCTCTGGTTGCATTCCACAGACTTAATTTCTTGTTTACTGATTTAACCCAATTACTGAAGGCTGCAAAATGTACTGAACCACAAGAGAACCTGGCTTCACACCATGCACAATCGAGCCAACCACAATTAAACAGCGGGGGCAGGTTGTGTGAACTCAGCCTTGGCCTGCATTGTACTTGGGAAGGACTGAGTTTTAGGAGTAAGGATGAAGGGCCCCACCAAGCGATAGATGCGGTAGCAGTCTTTTCCCCCCTTCCTTGGAGTTTTTCAAATCCATCTGCCACAGATAATAAATGAAACTTCCAGCAATCGCCTTTTAGATCCCTACAACTCTCGAAAGCACACACACTCTCCCTCTCCTCCTCCTCCTCCTCCTCCTCCTCCTCCCCCAGCAAGAAGATTTGATGTGGAGTGATGGTGGTGGTGGTGGTGGCTGTGGCTGAGCTAATATGCCAAAAATTTTACTTTGACGAGATGCCCACTAAACGGACGATGAGCTCACTAAGAAAAATGCATGTCATTGGGAAACATTCCTTCCCAAGAAGTTAACAACTCTGTTTGCTTGCAAATAGGGGTATCGGCAGAGTCTGGGTTAAAAAAAAAAGAAGTCAAAACGATAGTTGTATGTCTGCCATCTTGACTTCTTTGACCGCATCTCTGATTGTCAATACTCTAGAGCAGGGACTCGTGGACTTCAACTCCCAGAGTTCCTCAGCTTTGCTGGCTGAGGAACTCTGGGAATTGAAGTCCACGAGTCTTAAAGTTGCCAAGGTTGGAGACCCCTGCCCTAGAGGCTTCTGGGCTAAGCAGGATTGGTTCCAGTTACCAACAGAACAGGCTCTCTAGGTTGAGACAGATTGGCTATTTTGTGAGTAGCCCAAGGCAAAGGGCGTTGCTTTGGAACAGCCAGCTGGATTCATTTTGAGAAGTGGGGGTGGAGGATTGGTTAACAGGTAAAGCTTCAAACTAAAACTGTACTGGCCAAAATTGTGGAAACCTTTTGGGAAAAGTGTATTTTTGAGGTTTAATGGCTAAGAACATCACTTTTTTGAGGGGGAATTTCAAGATCATCATATTCCACTGCTGGAATGGCCTGGGAATAGCCCAGACCTTAACCCAATTGAAAATCTATGGAGCCGACTAAAGAAACTGGTTAGTCAGAAGCGACCCAGCGATAAAACCCAGTTAATAGAAACAATCATTCAATCTTGGTTTCACATTAGAACAGCTGAAGAATAAAAAGACGGTTCACTCCATGGGAAGATGTTGTAAGGCTGTAATTCATGCTAAAGGTTACCCAACTAAGTATTAACTGATGTGATAATTTTTGTATATCTCATTTTTTCTATGGTGATAAATTTTTGTATATCTCATTTTTTCTACATGTTTCACTTTTCTTCTTTATACTGTAACTGCTGTTGTAATAGCAAATCCTTCATAAAAGTTATTGCATTACATTCTTGATTAAATTATCTTTCCATTGATATATCATTTTATTACTACTCCCCCCTCCCAAAAAAAGTAGTGTTATTAGCTTAGTTTTAGAAAATACACTTTCCCCAAAAGGTTTCCACAATTTTGGCCACTATTGTAGATAGTTTAGTTTTGGGGTGGGCAAATGTGGCTCTTTTACAACCTGTGGACTTCAACACCCAGAATTCCTGAGCCAACTTGGCTGTCTCAGGAATTCTGGGAGTTGTAGGACTCAGGAAGTCCACAGGTTGTAAAAGAGCCACGTTTGCCCACCCCTTTAGGAGCCTAAAGGTGAAAGAGTTTTGAAAGCAGAGGTCTTCAAACTTGGCAGCTTTAAGACTTGTGGACTTCAACTCCCAGAATTCTATGCTGGCTGGAGAATTCTGGGAGCTGAAGTCCACAAGTCTTAAAGCTGCCAAGTTTTGAAGACCTCTGCTTTAAAGGAAGAGTGAGGCTTTGGGGAAATCTTTCCCGTTGATCGCTGGAATCTGAAGGCAGGCGCTTAGGTTTTACCCCTGCAAGCCAGGATCCAGTCTTTCTGCTGGAGTGAGGCAGAAGGTCTCCCAAAAGCTATCAGGGTTGCTCTTTGTCTGTTTGTCTTCTGGTCTTGCCACTGACCAGGCGCCTCTCCCTCCCTCCCTTCCTTACAGCAGAACCTATCTCCGCCAGGCAGCCGGCTCTCCGGCCCCACGTCCATAAGCAGCCAGAAAAAACGACCCGCGTCCGGACCGTTCTCAACGAAAAGCAGCTCCACACTTTGAGGACCTGCTACGCGGCCAATCCCCGGCCGGACGCCCTCATGAAGGAGCAGCTGGTGGAAATGACCGGTCTCAGCCCCAGAGTGATCCGGGTCTGGTTTCAAAATAAGCGTTGCAAGGACAAAAAAAGGAGCATCATGATGAAGCAGCTGCAGCAGCAGCAGCCCAACGACAAGACGGTAAGTGGGCGTGGCGCCTCCTCCTCCCGGCCTCTAGGGGGCAGCCGTCCTCAAACGAGGCTTGGCCTTTTTCATGCGGAGCTGAGGGCTTTGGGTTCAAGCAAATCCAATTTTTTTAAACTACCAATTCTGTGGGTGTGACTTGGGCGTGGTGTGGCTTGGTGGGCATGGCAGAATAGAATTAGAATTAGAATTAGAATTAGAATTTTGTATTGGCCAAGTGTGATTGGACACACAAGGAATTTGTCTTGGTGCATATGCTCTCAGTGTACATAAAAGAAAAGATATGTTCATCAAGAATCATGAGGATACTTATGGGGAAGGGGAACTGCAAAATCTCCATTCCCACCCCACTCCAGGGGAAGGATACTGCAAAATCTCCATTACCACCCCACTCCAGGGGAAGGATATTGCAAAATCTCCATTCCCACCCCACTCTGGGGCCAGCCAGAGGTGGTATTTGCCGCTACCGGTTCGCCGAACTACTCAAAATTTCCGCTACCAGTTCTCCAGAACCTGTCAGAACCTGCTGGATTTCACCCCTGGGTTCAAGGTATCGTGGGAACGCATCTCTTCTGCAGTTCAGCACCTTGAATTTGTACCCAGCTCTCTTGAATTAAATGGGTTGTGTATTCCAAAGAGGATGTGTTCGTGCAACACACTGAACCACAAATGACCCCTTCCCCAATTTTTAGCTTAGTGGAGGTACCTGCCCTGTGTGGTTTATTATAGGGTGGATAATTAAAGTTCATTAAGTTGTGATAAGCCATTGATTACTCTAAGGTTGATCTAACCAAAATCAATATGTAGGTGAACACAGCCATAAGCTAAGATCACCTACTTTGTATTCAGTTATAAGATGGCTTGTTCAGTTTCGATTTTGGCTATAGTGTGGTTTTGGGTTTAGGTGTAACCTGTTGTATGTGTGGCTTCAACCGTGACTAAACCGTGGCTTAGGCTAGGGCAGTGTTTCTCAACCTTGGCAACTTTTTAAGATGGGTGGACTTCAACTCCCAGGATTCCCCAGTCAGTCTAGTACACACAATTTAAAGAGATGCCAAGATTGAGAAGCACCTCCTTAGGATGATTTGTACATCAGGACTTGGTTTCCCTTCTCACCCCTTTTTATTTTTGCTCGAAAGCCCCTTGAGATTTAGGGGCGGATATTGTGTGCATGTGATGTTGCTTCAATGGGTGTTTTGTTTTGCTGGAAACATTCTGAGTGCCAATTAATTATGCTCTCAATCCCTTTAAATGAGGGGGGGAGGGCAGTGGGGAGAGGAAGGGAGGGAGGGAGGTAAAAGGTTGCTACCAATTTCTTTCCTTGAAGGCGGTCCTGTGCTTTTTATAATAGCTCCAGTAGCAAAGAGACTGGTTGAATCTATAGGAAAAGGGCCTTTTCTTCCAGGTAAAAGAACAGTGATTTTGAGAATGGGGCTTGTTTTGATGATAGGAGGCCTTACAATTTTTTGGATATGTCTCTGTTTTAGGCTCAGTCTTAGAGCTGCACTGATTTGCACTGGGCAGAACAGAATGCAACAAAAGAAAACAAGTTAGAAAAATAGATTGATATAACTAAAGTAATGGTGCCATTGATTATACCCAACACCCAGTGCTAGTCATAAAGTGGAATAAGTCCTAGTTGAGACCAAAGGAGTTTACAATATATTCCTAGTAGTAATTTTTATTTTTATTTATTTATTTTATTTTGTCGAGTACATATTAGATGATATATATAAGTATAAGCATGAATTGAATACATAAAATGAGTACAATTAAAGGGAACATTAGGACAGGGATGGTAGGCACGCTGGTGCTCTTATGCACGCCCCTTACAGACCTCTTAGTTAATTAATTAGCATTAATTAATGTTAATTTGGAGGCAAAATAATGTCAGTGATCATCAGTATCAGTTTGTTATTCTCTCCAGATAGAGGTACCTTTGTGAAGATTTTTTTAACTCATTCCCTGGATATAAAAGGAGTTGACATTTTGTCTTCTTAACCTTTCTATATTTTCCTACTTTTTCCATTGCTTTTCTTTTAGAAAGAATTGGTTCAGGAAATCTTAACTTAGGAACATTAGAGCTGTAGTAAAACCCGTTTTGTTCAGCAGAACTAAATCTGGCTGAATGTTGCATCTGAAGTAGGTGCCAGAAAATTTGAGAGGATGTACCCCAAATTATGCCCCACCCACATCAGGGATTTATATATCCTTATTGCAGTGGTGAAATCCAATTTTTTTTACTACCGGTTCTGTGGGCGTGGCTTGGTCGGTGTGGTGTGGCTTGGTGTGCATGGCAGGGAAAGGATACTGCAAAATCTCCATTTCCACCCCACTCCAGGGGAAGGATATTGCAAAATCTCCATTCCCACCCAACTCTGGGGCCAGCCAGAGGTGGCATTTGCCGGTTCTCCAAACTGCTCAAAATTTCTGCTACCGGTTCTCCAGAACCTGTCAGAACCTGCTGGATTTCACCCCTTCCTTATTAGAACCAGGTGGAACCAAATTAAAGCCCAAAATTGTAGTCCTAAATCGCATTGGCACAGGGAAGGTTCCTTGTTGAGTGGGGTGGCATTTATTAAAGGGAAAAATTCGTGGGCTTGAACTTGTTTAAATCAATAGTTGCAGTATTTAAGTGAATATTGTGAAAGGCTATTTATGAATCAAATGAGAAAAGTAGATTATTTTCCCCAGTCCTGCTTCCACTTTCTCTTTTAAATTTTCATGAAGCAAACCTAATTGTTGCACACCTTAGTACTCAAATGTGGGAAGCAGTTATAAATTTGTTTTAAAGGCTGAAAGCCCTGGTTAAAGAGTGGCATTTCACCACTGCAGAATGTCATAAACCCACAATTTAAAGGAATGTAAATTGCTCTGAATTTGGAAACTATTTTGGATGCAAGTCCTTTAAAATACCCACAGGATTTTGGTCTTCCCTCCCAAACAGAAACAACCCATAAAAATAAACCTTCACTGGCATGACCGTGACTTTAATTAATGAAAGAAAGGGAACCAGTTTGGTCTAATGGTTAAAGCATCAGACTAGAAAGCAAGAAGCCAATTTGAATTCAAGTTCCGCCTTAGCCATGAAAGCCAACTAAGGACCTTGGGCCAGTCACTCTCCCAGCCCAACTCACCTCACTGGAGGAAGATTTGTTAATTGTTATGTTTTTATGCTGCCTTGAATTATGAATAGTTATTAATAATTAATATGGAAAATTAATTACAATAGAAGTAATAATCATTAATAAAGGCAGTATATAAGTAAAAACAATAAATAAATAAATATACAGCCTAATGTGTTCATTTATGCTGCAACATAAGGAACCAAGCATTGCTTAAATCCAGACTGGTATGGACTGTTTTGGAGTGGTACAATTGGCAGTTCCTACATTTAGAATTTAATCACCAGAGCTGCAGACTCCACTGGAATTGTGCTGCCTCCTTAGACTGTCCTGTTTCCAAACATCATAAGTCAGTTTTGATGATTCTCTGGTGGGTTCTTTTGAAGGAAGAGTTCTGCCCTAACTCGAGGCCTGTTGTGATCCCTTTGTATCCCAACTGCTTCTTCCCACAACCAGGGAAGGACCAAAAATTTCAATTTGGTCAAGGGAGTTATTTATATTAAAAATAATAATAAAAAAAGCAGGAGAGAAACTAAAAAGTCAGTCTCTTTCCCTCTTAGGCTGACCTTAAGGAGAATGCTATTTATGTGTGTTCAAAATCCTTAGGAATGAAGACTAAGCAAAAGCTATCCCATGGGCTTCATCCAGAAGAATCAATGTGTGAATGGGGAAAGAGAGAATTATGGTGATTCCAAACATGTTCAGACTTGAATTCCATAAATCAATCTTTACTTCTAGAACAGAGGTCCAACCTTGGCAATTTTAAGATTTGTGGATTTCAACTCCCATGGGGAATTCTGGGAATTAAAGTCCACAAATCTTAAAATTTGCCATGGTTGGGCATCCCTGTTCTAGGGTAAACCTACTTTTTTTGCACTTCTCCTCCCTCCCCGGTCCCCAAGCAGTTAAGGAAGCTTTGCACTTTGCTTATTTGCTCTTTTACTCCCACCTTATTTATAGAGCCAGTTTCATTCATCATTCACGACACAAGCTGAGATCTTACGCATATGCTAGAGTGGCAGTAGCTGAATAAGCGTTCCTGTTTGATTCTGAAATTTCAATGTTTACGGCTTTGTTTTTGTTTTTACTTCACATATGAATGTAACCAAGGGCTAACATGCCTTGACAGCACATATCCAGATTATCCTAAAGTGGGAGCAAAGAGTTAGAGAATGTTGTTTTTCATATGGATGTTTAGAGGCAAGAACTGGTAGCTCTGATGTAACTCCCACTAATGAAACCAAGTTTCCTAGTGAAGAAGAGTATTAAGACATATTTACTCAAAAGGAAGTCCCAAATAAGAGAATAAGTCAATATAGCTACTATATGCTTCCTTCTGATTAAAATCACTAAGTAGAGACAGCAAAAGAAAGTGGAAGGGGATGGAAAGAGGGTGTCAAAGAAAATAGGAGTGTGTGTTTTAATAGTAGAGATGGAGGATTCACCATTGCTCAGCCTTGGTCTCCTCCCTCCCTCCCACCCACCCCCCAAACTCAAAGAAAAATTGGAATCTGAAAGGAAAACAACAAAGAAGGATTTTCAGAATCTGGAGAGGCTGTTATGTTCCTGCTGAATCTTGCTGCCTTTTCAATGCATGGTGGCTGTAAAGCCTTCCTTCCTTACTAATAATTTACTCAAAAGTTAGCCTCACTAAGGACACTGGAACTTACTCTCAGGTAAAAGTGCATCATAGAATGTAATTTCAACAACTCTCATTTCTGGCTCCAAAACCAAGAGGAATCTTTTAGCTCCTTTGTTTGACTAAGTTTTATTAAATGGCATATACTATTGTGATTATGCCTTTTAATAAAATCACTTAGTTGGAAACGGTGCTCCTAGACTCCTGATTTTTTGCAGTCATTTTGACTATCTCACTATAATGCCTCAGTCCATTTGCTCTCAACTGTATTTTTAGACGAAAGGACCTTGGTCCAATCATTTACGTTTTAAATTGGGAACTAGTTTAAATTCTCTGAAAATAGAGACAAGGATTTTTCTCTCTGCCTTTCTGGAACTGGAACAATCCTCTTAAACTCAGTGGTGACATTTTTTCTCCCCTAGTCTCATTGTCCTACAGATCTCTGAGAACAATAGATTTCTCTGGATTGGTTGAGAGAGGGGGATGCTATATGTTTGGAGAACACTGGGGATATATAGAACAAGGCAACATAAATTGCAGATTGAGAGAGGACCCTTCTGATACTAAATGCAACTGGAAATTTATGAGGAATGGGGGTTTTGCTCATATGCATGTGCTCTTTGGGGTTGTTTCAGTTTAGAAATCAGTCTGTCCCTAAATGGTACTACTTTCATTAAGGGGATAAAATAGGAAGCCCTCTTGTTCCAGGTGCTATGGAACAGGGATCTCCAACCTTGGCAACTTTAAGCTTGGAGGACTTCAGCTCCGAGAATTCCCCAGCCAGCTTTGGCTGGCTGGGAGTTGAAGTCTTCCAAGCTTAAAGTTGCCAAGGTTGGAGACTCCTGCTATGAAAGATAGAGGAAGTTAGAGGATGGGGGAGGGTGTGCATTAAAGCCAAGCACAGTTGATAGCTTATTTTTTTTGTGTGTGTGAATGCGGCAAGCATCTAGGGTGCCTTTAGTTCGGCTGCTCATTGCCTGTGCTGCCTTGTTTGCAGAACATCCAGGGGATGACGGGCACTCCCATGGTGGCAGCCAGTCCGGAGAGACACGACGGCGGCTTGCAGGCGAACCCAGTGGAGGTGCAAAGTTACCAGCCGCCCTGGAAAGTCCTCAGCGATTTCGCCTTGCAGAGTGACATAGATCAACCGGCTTTTCAGCAACTCGTAAGTGTCAATTCCCTGCAGCCATGAATGGCCCACTGTGTATACAAAAGCGAGTCCTGGTGCTCATTCCTTTGAAACACTTCGGTATCCTTGTTTAACCCTCTCCCACCCTCCTGGCTGCCACGTCTTCAAGCCCTGGATATCAATTCCCCTGTGCTTCCCCTTTTCTGTAGCAAGAAGCAGGCGCTTTGCTATCTTCATCTCCATGTTCTGCCTTTGCCAACCTGACTGGATTCGTTCCTGCTGCTGCTAGGCATCCTGGGAGATGGAGTCCAATCCATGTGGAAGGGCACCCAGGTGGGGAAGGTTGCTCTGTATGAAGGGCATGGAGATATACACAGAGTAGGATGCATCCAGTTAGGAGTGTCTTATTAGCCATTTGACACTATATCACAGCAATCTAGGCCCAGAAATCTAGGATCTGGTTGTGCTATTAAAAGAATAGGCTTTGTGTTTTGTTACTGTTGGTTATTGATACTTGGGTCATGGCCATTGCCTGTTTGTTTGTTTTTTTTGATTAATTGTGACAGAAGGCAGTTAATTTTGAAAATATTATTGCAAATGAATTTTTTTAGAAATGATACATAGCAGACGATATCGCAGAAGAAACTTTTCACCTTCACTTTCTTCCTTCACTGCCCCTCCAACATTGCAAGAAGCCCTTTTAAGATAAGGCTTACTACAATTCTAACACATAAAATATGCCCCTTTCCCCATTTCCAAATTAGAATGTATTTATGTTCCTAAGGGATAGGCTCCTTGGGTGGCTTGAAGGAAAGCCTGATCTCCCTAGCTGAAAATTTGATAGTTTATCTTAATTGATCAATAGGGCTGAGCAGTTAAAGGGCATTTGGCAATCGCTGTTGTTATTTTGAAAAATCACCATACTTTTTCTAACATTAAAACTACTTCGTAAGACTTAGGGTCCATCCTGGATGTAATTAGAATATTTTTACTTTACTTTATTAATGTCTTTGGTATTTAAGAAACCTAGCTTTGTGCTGCTTTATAGCCTTTTCTCATCTTACGATTTAATAAATTGTTATTATTGATTAATATGAAGCCCCGGTGGCACAGTGGTTAGAATGCAGTACTGCAGGCTACTTCTGCTGACCGCTGACTGACTGCAGTTTGGCAGTTTGATTCTCACCAGGCTCAAGGTTGACTCAGCCTTCCATCTTTCTGAGGTGGGTAAAATGAGGAGCCAGATTGTTGGGGGCAAGATCCTGATTCTGTAAACCGCTTAGAGAGGGCTGTAAAGCACTGTGAAGCGGTATATAAGTCTAAATGCTATTGCTATAATGCTTTCATAGACAACTTCCCGTTAAAAACAACAAAACCCACCTTCCTACCTAAACTCCATTTTTATAATCTTTCCAGTCTGAATGAACATAAGATACATTTCCAGAAGTCAACTTCCATTATAAATTGAAAATCCAGGAAATTCCATTCTATACTGTACATCGAGAGGACCCAAAGGTGGGGTGGGAGAATGGATTGGCCAAGTATGTTCAGCACAAGTGATACAGGAATACCTCTCCCGTCCCCCACAGGTCTTTATGGCCAAGAATTGAACCTGCATTTCCTATAACCAACACCAACAAAGTTTGCCTGGTAGACGCTCCAACCTGCCAGTGTTTTGCCTCAGATCTTAAACTGCTTAAGATTATGGGCATTTGTATGGACATTACGGAATTGTTGCCAAGTTATTTTTGAACCCATCAAGTGAGTACACTGATGAAATACAACGTTAATAATGGAATATAGGTTGCTAAGGTCTAGGCTGTGTGTGTAGAATATAGAACAAATCTTAAATATAACATTTGAGATTATATCTTCTTTTCTTTACATTGTTTTGATGGTAACAGTATTATTATTTTTTTTTAAAAAATCTCTACAGATGTTCATTGCTATATTTTTTATACAACTTAATCCCTTTTATTTATCCCAAATAGTCATAGGGATTACTTTCTATATATTGTCATATTTGCCAGTGTAACAATTTGTTCAAATGCACATTTTTTTCAAGTGTCTATGTCTTTCTTTTATGTACCAGTACAGTGTAATCGTATACATTCCTATTCAGAAGTAAACCCTGATTTCTTCAATGGGACTTACTCTCAGATAGGTTTTGTAGGATTGCATTGTTAAGTGATGTATTTCTTACTTTCCATTGCCATTAGATCCATTTCTTTTTTTTAAAAAAAAACATATTTACATTTGGTACATGTAAAACATGCAATATTAACATAATATTAATGGACAAATTTTGACTCAAAAGCCAATAGGAATTTATCACTGTGTTCTATTCTTAGCTCCCTTTCTTAACACTTAATCATTTGGTAGTTCATATGGGATGAACTGCAATACATATGTCGAAGTAAGTGTCTGCAATACATATGTCGAAGTAAGTGATTTAAGGACAGAAGTTTAGCCATAATTCGATTTCCTGCCCTAGGTGTGTTAAAACCAGATCTTAAATGTAAGAAGATATATTTTATTTGAGATTTTTAAGTGATTGAAATTCATAGTAGGAATGGTAGAACATCTGAGAATGGGTTGGTGTAATTTTACCAAATTCAAAGAAAACATCTAAGTTTTTATTCTAGAAATATATCTTCATAGTCCAAGCTTCTTTTAATGATATAGTGAATGGATTGTTTCAAGAATAATAATAAAAATAATTTTATAGAATTATTGTGAAATAGTTTATACCAGGGGTGAAATCTACTTACCTGCCCAACCGGTTTGGAAGTGCGCACATGGACCCTCTGCGCATGTGCAAACCCTTCTGCGCATGCACAAAGGGTAAAAAACAAATTACTTCCTGGTTAAAACCAGGAAGTAATGACGACTGGGTGAGTGGGCGGAGCCTTATGCCGCCATCGCTACCGGTTCGGCCGAATCGGTCCGAATCAGGAGCATTTCACCCCTGGTTTATACCGCAACATCTGACTTGAAAAGACCTATTTAATTTTGACAAACTGACTTCCAAAGAAATGCACTGAGAGAAATCTGAATGTACGTTTAAAAGAAGTAAAATGTAAAGGCAGCATAAAGGGCACCCCTACAAATGAAAACGTCTATAATACATTCTGAAAAGGCCCATACTAGTTACTAGTGTGGAATAGACTTCCTATTTACTGGGAGGGAAGTTTTAGTTTTTATATTTTATTTCCAAGACTGTGTGTGTCCTTAGATGGGATTATACTGACATTTCAGTGCTTCTTTTAAAGATGCAAGTGACTGATAGAATTTTATGGGAGGAAATGAGACTTAAAACATAGTGGAAGATTTCATGATATAGTACAATGTGAAAAATGTCAGTATGACAAAAATAGAGAAAAAGTCTTGAGTGGGAGAAAAATCCATATGGAATTATTCATAATGAGAATCTGATGCAGGAAATTTGTCTTTTAATGTGATTTGTCAAAAGAGAGTTTAACTAGATAGTTTTCAAACTTGGCTAGTTTATGAGTTTACTCCCAGAATTCACCAGTCAGCATTCTGGTTAGGGAATTCTGGGAGTTGTGCTCTACACATCTTAAAAGTTGTTCAGGTTGAGAAACACTGTTCTAACCTTTTGGCCTTGCTGACATTGAGCCCAAGGAAGAAACATCTTAGCATTCATATTAATGTTGTGCTAAACAAAAGCAGCTTCTTGAGGCAACAATATGCCTAAGTGTGATTCCAGAATCCTTTGTGATGTCACAGAAGATTCTGTGATATGTCTTTCAGGAAATGAATCTTTTGAAGTTTGCCACCTTAGTGATGGTTTTTAATTTGAATGGTTCGTAATGGAACTCACTCACAGTAGCTCCAGTTACTATGACAAAACAAGGCCTTGGGCATCTCTGAATACATAGTTTACAAGGACTTTTGATTTGATCCAATAAACTTTCTTTGTTTCTTTCTTTCTTTCTTTCTTTCTTTCTTTCTTTCTTTCTTTCTTTCTTTCTTTCTTCCTTCCTTCCTTTCTCTCTCCCTCTCTCTCTCTCTCTCTCTCTCTCTCTCTCTCTCTCTCTCTCTCTCCCTCCTCCCTCCCTCCCTCCTCCCTCCCTCCCTCCCTCCCTCCCTCCCTCCCTCTCTGATAAGGGGAAAATGGGGTTTTACACCACATGCAGTTATATCATATTCTGAATTCCATTGACTTGCCTGATTTTGGTTTGTAGCAAAAGAAGGCATCCCTCACATTTTCTGTTTCAGAAATAGCTTTTCATCTATACAGTTTTCCTACAATCTCACTGGCATCTGACTTTCAGTTTTTGAATATTACTTTTCCCTGTTCAAAAAAGACTCCTGATCTTCAGTGGATAGTGGTGCTCTATTATAAATGCCCACATCTTGCTTCAACTCCTTTGGCTATCCGGATTTTCTGATCAGAAAACTCTTCGCAGGATGAGTTTCTTCACAATGTTTTCATCTGGGATTTAATTGATGTTTTGGGAAGCCAGGGAGGCTGCAGACAATCAGAGAAAAATTTGCCATCACTTAGCAACATAAACAACATCGGTTGTGGTCGTAAGTTGAGGAATACCTGTGTAGAGTTTCAGTGCTTGTTAAATTTTCATTTAAAATCCCGATGCATTTTACTTGGCAGTCTACGTAGCTTGATAGTAGAAGGAATAACTTTCATTAAGTTAAAAAAAAAAACATATTGCAGATGGCTGATTCTGATTTTAGTGATCCAGAAAGATCCTGAGAATCATTGGATAACTTTCCGAAACTGTACAGCACTCCATAAATGGGATCAGTGTCCCTTCAGAAAGGACGGTTCTACATACAGAAATAAGCTCTGTTCATGTAGTTTAATTCTAGTACTGCAGTTTTAAAATCTTTCTACTTTGAAAAGCGATACATTTCTGTATCTCTTTTCTTTTCTTTTCTCTTTTCTTTTCTAGAGGAAAAGCAGTGGGAAATTTTTTTTTCTTCCCCCTGAAACATATCCCTAATAGTTCTGTGAGATGGGTTAGTATACTTCTAGATGAGAATTTCTTTCTCACAGCTAGTATATGAAGCATCTTTTGCATACTGTATTTCCCTTAGCGAGGAAGTGGTACAGGGACTTGTGTAAACCTCCTGTCTTTCATTGTGCGATAATCTCTCCAGTGTAATGCAGCTCCCCTGGTTGGTTAAACATCAGTTAAATATCCCAGAAGCCCAAATTGGGCTTTTTTCAGATAGGAAGTTGAAGGGAGGGGATAACAGGAAGAAACCAGAGTAAGAAGGAGTTCTATAACAAAGACAAAATAGGAGCAGTTTGCTTTGCAAGCATAAAGTTGCTCAAAACACCACCAATTTAAATTTTAGAGTAGCTTGAAAATGAGATAGAAAATAAGACCGGAAAAGATAATGCTCTTTTTCAGCAGAAGAAAATTTTCAGAAAATTATAGCATGGCATTATTTTGAAGTTGCTCTTGGTAATCATAGCATGAATTTTGTTTTTTTAAAATAACTGCCTTATGCCATATTTGTTGATCTGCAGATACCTAAACATAACATGTAGACTGGTATATATGTGGCAGTTGTGTACTTGCCTATTTGAAATATGTGAGAGAAAGGATGTGTTCCTATTCTAATTGCTATTGCTATATATTCAAAACCAACCCATTGTTTTTGCACTTGATTGCAAATATAGAATATCTATAAAATGTTTTTTTTTAAAAAATTCATTTCACATGCTGTAATTTCTGGGGGAGGTGAGAGGAAATAACTGACTGAGCTCTAGGAGAATTGCATTAATTTCAGAACTGGTTCCAAAACTCATTTAAAGTAAACTATTCAATAAAAATTATTTAATGGTGCTTACTTCCTACTTGGATTGAGGCTTTAGGATTTAGTGCAACTTGTTAATTTATCAATCAATGTTATTTGTTGGGTGTATACGACTGAAGAAGGTCTCATAGTCTGTAGATTGCCAGCCCAGCTATTGTATCTTGCATGTACAGTAATAAAAATAGACATATGCAAGGCTGCCTTATATGTGTGCATAGACAGATAAAGAAAAAGAAAAAGAGAGAGAGAGAGAGATTTTAGGCAGCTTTAAAATTGTGAGTAATTATGCGGCAATTTTTTCCCCCCTGTTATGTTTGAAATTTAGTTCTTAGTGGCAAAACTCCCACTAAAATTAGAATAATTTCACAATTGGCTAGAATTTTAATTTATTATATTGTGATCCCATCATTCATCTGAGAGCTCAAAGAGGCACAGATGATAAGACGTGTCTTCTTTTTGATCCTAAAAGCCCTGGGAAATAGTTAGGCCAAGATTGAGTGGCAACTCCAGAATGACAGAGTGAGTTTCATGGTCTGCCTTCCTCATCCAAACACAACACCTTCATCACCTTATCAAAGATGGTTGTCATTTTCCTAGTCTCTGCCAGACTCATGGAAAATGTTAGATGGTAAGGTGACTTAAAGGTTGGTAAGTTTGGAACATCTCCGGTTTAGATGTCCAAATCTCTCCTGGGTCTAGTAGAACTAAAACAGAAGTATGGATTGAAATTATTTGATAGGTATAATTTCAACTGCCCATTAGCATATATGGGTTTTTAGTAGAGGAACACTGCTTTGCCAGTGGCTTCGCTGAGAATTTTTTCATAGACCTGGATTGATTGATTGATTGATTGATTGATTATATTTCTATACCGCCTTTCTCCCGTAGGACTCAAGGCGGTGTACAGTCAAGAAAAATATAGATACACAAAACATCATAAAATTGCTAATTAAAATTATTATTATAACATAGTTTGGCCCAATTAAATAGAACCTAAAATTAGATAACATTTTAAAAACATTCACATGTTCATATGTTTAGCCCTGCTTGTTGGAACATCAGGGTTTTGAGGGCATGGCGGAAAGCACAGAGATCAAGGGTATTTCGTATCTCAGGGGGCAGTTCATTCCAAAGGGTTGGAGCCCTCACAGAGAAGGCCCTCCCCCTGGGAGTCGCCAGTCAGCATAATTTGACTGCCGGTACCCTGAGTAGTCGCTCCCTGTGAGAACGAACTGGTCGGTGGGAGGCTATTGGTGGCAAAAGACGGTCTTGTAGGTACCTAGGTCCTAAGCCATGGACCGCTTTAAAGGTGATAACTAACACCTTGAATCGCACCCGGAAGATCACCGGGAGCCAGTGCAGCTCACGTAGGAGAGGTGTTACATGGGCGCAACGAGCTGCGACCATAATCACCCGCGCGTCTACATTCTGGACCAGTTGGAGCCTTCGGGTACTTTTCAAGGGGAGCCCCATGTAGAGAGCATTACAGTAATCATCAGTAATATATGATGAATTTATGATGAATTCCACCCACTGGTTAGTGTAATTCCACATTTATCTACTCTGTGACATCATGGGGGAAGACTTCTTTTAAAGCATGCTACTTGCAGATTTGTAAAAGAACGGGACCCAGCCTGAGACCAATAGACATAGCATAAAACTGCAGAATTGTGTCGGAGGGTGAGACCTATACCTTTCCTGGTCATACTCAGATTCTTCGTGCACCCCTAAGCAGAAAATCCCTTCCTGGTTCTATCAATAATATTCTCCAAATGTTTTCTGCCATTCTCTGATGCTTCCAAATTAGCTGCCAATGGCAGCCCTCTTTGTCCCCATCCCCTGAATTTATTTATATATTGGTTCGATTTATATACCGCCCTTCTCCGGAGACTCAGGGTGGCTTACAATGCGTTAAGCAATAGCCTTCATACTTTTGTATATACCTGCTTAGTAGGGCTTTCGCCCCCCCCCCCCCAAAGCGGTGTTCTTTTTTATACAAAGTCAGTTTATTGCCCCCACAATCCGGGTCCTCATTTTACCTACCTCGAAAGGATGGAAGGCTGAGTCAACCTTGAGCCTGGTGAGATTTGAACTTGCAGTAATTGCAGGCAGCTGGTGTTACTTAACAGTGCTTTAGTCTGCTGCACCACCAAGGCTCTTACAATTGCTCTAATATGGAAACATTTGAAATTTTCTCCCATCTGCTTTATCTGGAACCCAATCTTTGGCTGAATAGGTTTCCCCTCCCCTCTACTAGTATCAGTATATTGTCAGTGTAATACAAACTGACACTGTTTAATCAGAAATCTGTTTCGCTGCATTTAACAATATAACTGACTCAGAGTAAGAATTCATAGGGCTGTAGCCTTTCTTTAGAGCAGGGGTCCCCAAACTCTTCAGTTCATGAACTTTTTCCCAAAGTTTCAGAAGTTTCTTCATTGGGCCCCAACCTTTATTATATGAAAATAATTGAATACATTGTACTTTCACAGTACTGTGAGTAACTGCCTCTTGGCTAAATCCCATCAACTCTTGGGTGTCAATATTGACCACTTTGGAGAGTTCTGTTTTGGAGTCATGTTCCTTTCACCACTCACTACAATCCTAGAGAGCAATACTAAAAGTGACATGCTGATTAATATCTCGCCCACTCAATATTTTGTGAAATCCAAGGTTGTTTGGAAAATATTACATATCAAACTTAGTGGCTTTTACTATATGGGAATTGCTTAATGTTGCCTTTCCATTTCTCTTTATTCTAGTCGTAACTGCTGATTATGCCTTATGTTCTCAGTGACCCAATTTTCCATTTGGAATATGTTCCCAAACCAGAGGTGGGAGTCACATACCTTCCCTACTGGTTCGCAAATGTGAGAGCACCTGCCACCTCTGTGCACGCGCACGACCTTCTGCACATGCACAGTAGTTGTGCATTACGTCCGGGCAGGTGGGCGAAGCCTCCTGCAGTTGCCGCTACTGGTTCGTGCAATCTGGAGAGAACCGGCTAAATCCCATCACTTTCCCAAACCTACTGGCATAGTTCATGACTAACTCAGGGTAACTTTCTGGAATGGAAAGCAACAAATAAATAAACAAATACCCATTTATTTATGTAAATAAGTACATAAATAAATAAAAGGAGTTTAATTCAGAGATCCCTTGTTTTTCTATTCTTACGCTGGGATTTTGGTTGGGGAGAAAAATGTAGTCCCTCGCCCGTAAAAAGAAGCCGAACACAAAACGGAAGAGGTTGACATGGGATGAGAAGGTTAGCATGGTGCATTTTTACATGGCTCTTTTGGGTAACATTTATGTAATGTGGATACCTCTAAATAAGAATTTGCGCTGAAGAAACACAACCAATGATGTTTTGAAAGTCAGAGAAACAAAGACCTTGGATTTGATCTAAGCTTTCTTACACTTGTCATAGATCCATGACATCCTTGGAAGCTAGTAATAACTGAAGTCCCATTAATCTCCAGTAACGACTAAATCTGGATCCAACCCTTTTCCTTTTCTTCGTTGTAAACTTTCTTTCTTTCTCTCTCTCTTTAAACATGTTTGGCAGGTTAATTTTTCAGAAGGAGGCCCAGGCTCCAATTCCACCGGAAGTGAGGTAGCATCTATGTCCTCCCAACTCCCGGATACACCTAACAGCATGGTAGCCAGTCCAATTGAGGCATGAGGAACTTCTTTGCGCTGTTGTGGGCCTTGAAACCTTTCGCCTCCTGCTGGAGAGAGTGGGAAAGCTGTCAAGTTTGGGGACTCAAGACAAAAATGTAGAAAAGGAAGGAAGGAAAGAAAGACAAAAAAGTATTTAAGACAACTTTGTTCATGAACCTAAAGCAAAGAAAACTCCGTCAACTGTCTGGGGATTCTTGTTCAGTTTTTGTTTGTTTGTTTGTTTGTTTTGCAATGATAAGGTAGCAACACTGTGAAGACAATCATGGGATCTAATAATACTCCAAGAACAAATGAAAATGTTGTTCACATGATGACTATGATGATGATGATGATGACGACAGTATATCCATGCAAAAGAATCATAGGCGGATCACAAGGAAAACCAGAAAAAGATGTTTGAGAAACAGAGAGGATTTGTACCCACGAGGATCTCCTATTTTTGCCCCAAAAGGCATATTTCGGTGACTGCACATCCTGGAGGAATGAATAAATAAGTAAATAAATAAATAAATAAATGAAAGAAAAAGAGAAGAGAAAAGAAAAGAAAAGAAAAGAAATGAAAAGGAAAGGAAAGGAAAAGAAAGAAAGAAAGAAAGAAAGAAAGAAAGAAAGAAAGAAAGAAAGAAAAAGAGAAAAAAGAAAGAAAGAATCTATTAGTAGTAACTATCCTAACATGAACGGTGCTCTTTCTATGCTGGCCTTCCCTTTGCCAAATTAAATTAATGTTTAAAAAGAAATCAGAAGGAGCCCTGGTAGGTTGCATTTTCCCAGATTAAGAAGGGACCATCTGTAGCTTCTCTCCTCCCCACTTATGACAGAATGAGCCATTATGAAGCTGTGGAGCTGGGTCTTTCTTTCTTTCTCTTTCTTTCTTTCTTTCTTTCTTTCTTTCTTTTTTCTTTCTTCCTTCCTTCCTTCCTTCCTTCTTTCCTTTCCTTTCCTTTCCTTTCCTTTCCTTTCCTTTCCTTTCCTTTCCTTTCCTTTCTTCTCTTTCTTTCTTCAGACTTATTCCAACTTTTGGGGTTTCCCCTAGCATGTACTGTAGCTTTTTCTTCTGTCCCCTTCCTTTTATTTTTATTTTTTACCTGCTTGGGGAGGGGGCGACGTTTTGGTGAGATTCTCTCTTCTCTCTCCCGGAGTGATTTCTTTTAAAAAGAAAAGTTTGTTTTATTTCTTAAAATCCAGTTGAAAACTTCCCTTGCAACAAGGTATACCTCTCTTTGGCTATTTAAAAAAAAAGTATGTTGGGGTATTGTTTCTGACTGTTCAATAACATTCCCCCTCCTTTCCCCCAAAGATGTGTATAGTTCTTCACTTTATTATTTTTTTTAAAGATTTTTTTTTCTTCTTCTTCCTATTTTCTTTGCTGGAAATAAAGGGCAGGGTTTTTTGTTTTTTTTTTGCCTCTGTCTCTATTTTTTTCCTCTCTCTCTCTCTCCCGACCCCACCTTTCTTAAACTTCGTTGTTTGTTTGCTCTTGCATTGCAAAAAATATATATAAAGTAATTTATTATTTATTATCCAAAGACTTGCCACTTTTTTTATTGCCTTGATTTGTGTTGATTGTTTTGTTTGGTTGATTTTTTTTTTAAGGGTGAGATTCATAAGAGATAGTTCTTCTCCACAAGACCGGGTACAAAAAAATAAAATTGCTAACATAACAAAGGTGAGACTCCTTTATACAGGAGAATCTATGGGTGGATCTCACCCAAAGGAAGTATGAAGGATGGGGAGAGTTATCTGGTCACCTCTCCCTGTCTTTGAATGTTTATGTCAGGTTTGTGGGGCTTTTAAAACTTCCTAATGGTTTGGGGTTTTTTTTGTTTTTTACTTCTCTCTTTCTAAATAGAATGAAGAATGATAACTTCAGGAAGTATTTCACTCCATACACTTTTGGTATAGAGAAACAAACTAATTAAGAATGACCAAAGTACATATATATATATATATATATATATATATATATATATATATATATGTATGTATACACACACACACACACATATATATCTTTAGCCAGGTTCTACCTACGTAAACCAAGATATTATGCTTACGTAGGTAGAACCTGGCTAAAGAGAAATACACATAAAACCTACGAAAAAGAAAGAATATATATATATATATATATATATATATATATATATATATATATATATATATATATATATATATATATATGAGTTACTATTCTATATTTATATAGGAATGCACTGGAGTTAGCTGCTAAATACTGAATACAAAATATTACATTCTAAGCTTGGAAGAAACTCTACGTAATATTTTATGAAGTGCATCAAGAGCTATCTTATAAATTTCTAGATCAGAGATTACAAATAAATAAATAAACCCAGCAAGCTTTTCCCTTTTCCCTTTAAGGGAAAAGTCCCATTAAGACTATTTTGGATTAAATACGGTTAGCTTTTTTCCCCCTGCCACCGTGTACCAATTTAGATCCGTAGCAGCAATTTCAAAAAACGGGGGACTATCCCGCAAACAACGTGAAGACTTAAACTGAAAAGGAAAGCATAAAGGGGGCAACAAACTCAACGTTTGTTTACAACTCAATAAATCCGGTTTGGTCGTGGGAAGTGGCCCTTCCTTCTCTCCCCCCCCCCAAGAAAATGTGAACCTGAGAATGTACCTCCCTTCCCTCCTCCCCCCATTCCAAACTCAAGGAAAATGTAGAGTTTTAAAAATATATATGCATCTTAAGAAACATCGTGGACTATCGGTTCATTATTTTTTTTGTGGACGTGATCTTTTTCTCTCTCCCTCCCTCCCTCCCTCCCCTGGGAAGAGTCTGTGCGTGTGTGTGGGGGGGTGGGGGGGGTGGCTTTTGTTCAGCAGCTAAACAATGACTGTTATTTGTCACTGTCTGTTGTCAACAGAATTGGAAATGCTGCAGGGGGATTCTGGCTGGAGAGGATTCCGAAGATCCTTATTTGTTGTTTTTCTTTCGGCTTCCATTTTTTTCTCCCTTTGGTGGGGGAGTGGGACAGAGGCTCAGTGGTGAAAACTCGGAAGGCGATAAACTGAGGTGGGGGGGTGGAATCAGAATAACCGGAGCTCTGGCATCTTGAAAGCTGGCGGGGCTGAGTTTCTGGCGTGTGTGTGTGTGTGTGTGTGTGTGTGTGTTTGTGTGTTTACACACACAGCGGGCGTCCCTTCGCGTCCGACCCCCCACCCCCCCACCGTTAAAATCGTGGTTTAGGTTCCAATCGTGCACGCGCGCTCTGGGCATCCGTCAATCCTGCGTGGACCTTTCTAGATTTGCTTCTGGATAGAAGCTAGAGCTGAGGATCGCAGCCTAGTCGGGTGAATCTTGTGGGGCTCCAGGGGATTTACTCCCGAGTAGGAGCACCTGAGATTGCCCTGATTTTTGGTTTAGTCCACAACCACCTGGGTGTAAATCCTCTCTCTCTCCCCCCCCCCCACCCACTTCCACTTGATTGCCTTTCCACTTCCCATCTTGCAAAAAGCCAAGGTGAATTTGGGATACCGGCTTCTCCGAAAGTGTTAAGGCGATTTCGGCATTTGGGTTGGCCGAGACTCCCAAAGTCGTTAAGCCGCTTGTGTATAGCGGGAGCGGTCTGTTTGCTGTTTCGGGTTTTGTTGGGCTCGATGCCGTTTTCCTTTTGTTGTTCCTTGTATTGAGCGAACGCACAAAATGGGCTTATTTCGGAAACGCGTTGTTGAGAACGCGGCTAAACAGGCTGCATCTACCTTCCTTGCTGAGACTGGTCTGGGAGTACGGATACTTGCTCGTCTTTGGCTCCAACTCTCGGAACAGAAGGGGTTTTTTTTACAGCAACGTTTTCCTACCTGGTGCTTTTCAGACGTGCATGATTCGCAATCTCAGCGGACAAGTAGGCTGAGACCAATGGGACCTGTCGTTATCTGAAAAATAACACGACGGGAAAACAGTTTGATAGTAATGAGCATTAAAGGAAAATTGAAAAAAGAAGAGAAATTGGAAGAACAAATAGACTTTTAATTTTTTTTAAAAAAGTATTAGATAGGTAGGTAGGTAGGTAGGTAGGTAGGATGGATGGATGGATGGATGGATGGATAGATAGATAGATAGATAGATAGATAGATAGATAGATAGATAGATAGATAGATCTCAGCGGTCACACAATACTCTTTTTATTTTGAATTAATCCCGTTTTGGGGTTAGCACAAGTCACTGAACCGAATTAAATTGGGAGTTGGGTTCTCACACATGCCAGGTTAAAACCAGCCGAGCTTAGCCTGTTATGAGAATGCGACCACCGGGTTTTCAACTGGAATCGGTTAGACGACTCGTGTGAACCCGACCATCGAGTTGAAAGTGTCTCGAGAAGCGCCGGCGCTCCCACCTCCCTTTTTATCTCGGAGATTCCCAAGTTGTGCCCAGCTGCAAACCGAAGAGCTTTATACTCTCGGGGTGGGTGGTGCGCCTTCGTGAGCGAAAATCATTTGTTTGCTGGTTGCAAGTATCATCTTCATTGTCCTTCCTCGGCTTTGCAGGTATCTTTAGTTGTCCTTCCTCGGCCTGAGATGGCTTTTGGAGAGCCTCTCAAAAGGGAGGGCTGGTTTAGCTCGCCGAGAATGTCGAAAATGGCATTTAATATTGCTGGTCAGTAGCCTCCGGATCGGCGGGGCGCTACAGATTTCAGGGTGGGTGGATGAGCATTTATCTCACCAGCGTTAAGTGGAAACGGTCTCGCCACCCATGGGGTGTTCAGAGCGCATTTTCACACGGGGAGAGTTGGGGTATAAAAGGAGCAAAACACCGGGGAATAAAAAAAAAAAACCTTCGCTTTTAAAAAGCAGTTTTGAAAAACAAGGGATAAATTGGTGCTGTGTTGATGGCACATGCTGTACACGACGTTTTGCTTGGGGAAGCAATGGCTGGACTCTTCCCCGCTTCTGACCTGCAACTTTGCACGGTGAGAAATGCAGTCCGGTGTTTTGCCCAGGCTGAAGCAAAGCCTATTGAAGAATATGGCTCTTAATTCCATTGAGGCTCTAAGGGTGTTTCCGTCTTACCAGCTCAGCACAGCTGGTTGAAGACAGCGAGGTGTAGGTACGGTATATCAAATTTTGCTCTAAGTAGGAATTTTTTTTTAAAGCCACTGACGATGAAGTCATTCGTTAGACCAGTCTCTGTCTTTATCCGTTCCGTCGACTGGAAATCGCATGTGGGTTGTGTTCACAAGTCGATTCTTTTCTTTGTAAAAAAAAATAAAAAAACAAAACACGCTCATTTTATTGCGGATAGCTTGGATAGATAGTTTCTCGATGGCCAATTAATCAGAGTTTTCAGACAGATTATTGCAACGGGGCTATCCAAATATTTTTTTTAATTCATATTTTATACATACCGGCTCAGATATGCAGAAGGTTTTTTCTTTTGCTTCTTTACCTGCCAGCTTGATTGACAGCGTCGCTCCGGTCCCCGAGCTTTTGAAAGCTGCAGTTCTATTAATTTTAGCGCATCCTATGGCCGCTTTCCCGCGAGTCTCATTGAACCGTATAAAACTTCTTTTTAAGGAGAGGCGCGAGAATCGCGCGGTCGGCTTCGCTTTCTGTCTCCTCCTGAGTAAACCTGGCAAATGGCATTAAAGTGGGAAAGTTGAGTTGGGCTGGAAACTAAGGATTTGGTCCTCTCAAGTCAGCCCCGCAAACTTCAACGGAGGGCTGTTCTCAGCACCGCAGGTAGAGCAGAGCAAATGGCGCTGGCTTCCTTTTGAGAGGATCTTGTACCTTCCCGAGAGATCTACTTGAACGATCGGCTATGCAGCGCTTAATTGGCGGGACGGCCGGTTGGGATCGAAGGGGCTTGAGCAGATCTAACAGAGTGAGAGTTGTAAAGGGAGAATTGATAAATGGATGTAAACATTGGAATGTAAATGGTGATAACTTTGCTGCCCAGACATCTTGGCTTGAAGAAGGGATGCTTCGGAGGTCCTACACAATATTTCTTAAGTCAAAAAGAAAACTTACCAAGCGCTCCATAACACTTCTGTTTGTCTGGAGGGAAGAAGAGTTGTTTACATATGTCTGGATTCACACAAGTGAAGCTAAACACAGATATTTACATACATACACATACATACATAACTACATACACACATACATACATACATACATATGCAATTATGCCAGATGTAATGTCAAAAACTTGGGATAATTGAGTAACAACTGTGGTTAACCTTGTGGCATGATCATAACCTTTTAGGTGGAAAACACTCAGATTTTAATTATTTGTTTTTTTAAAGATGGGAGCAATGATGGTTTTCCCTTGGAAATCAAACAGGGCTGTCCACTATAATGCATAATTCAACTTAGTTATTTTTAACTATTTTCTCTGGCATTGAACCAACAACCTTGTTCTGACATCTCAAGGTTGTAACCTGTCCAATTTGATCATTTCTCTTGAGATTATTTGTCTTCCAGCTCCACCAATTCCTGGAGCTGTGGTTGACCTCTTTGTCTTGGATATTATTGACTGTAGGACTTCACCTGCAAGGGAGGAGCTATGCCCTCTAGGTGTGCAAGGAATAAAAGGGACCTGACTCATTGCATTTAGAAAAGGTGCTTACCCAAGTCAAATAGAGCTTGGAAAACTTAGCTGGCTTTAATCATGGTTAAGGCTTTTCTGTACACTTAGTGTGTAGATATCAGAGGCCAATTGATTAGTTTAGGATTCAAGATATTGTGCAGCTCAATGATTTAATCCAAAGACCAGATAAACTGTCTTGTGTGAACCTTCAACATTTTCCTGGCAGACTTCTGAGTATGGGATGTGCAGGGAATTCTTTCAAAGAAAAAAATGCCTCAAGCATCCTTCTAGCATAGCTCTGAAACAAGGGGACTACAAGAAAGATTTTCTTGCAGGTAAAGCACCAAGCAAACTATTATCTCATGAGCATCCCAATGAACCACCATGTTCCCAGAGAATCTATCTACACAGGGGACCTTTGGCTGCCTGCTGTGACCTTCCAGAACTCCAGGTTCTTCGAGTGTCTCAGTTCTGCAGCAAGTAGCTCCAAGCTAGGTTGCAGCATTAATGTCATTGTGCCCCTGGGCTTTTGCTTCAGTGTTGGGTTCTGTTGCAATAAATATTTCATGGCCTTTTGATTCTCCCATTCCTCCCTGGCCCAACAAAGTGACTTCCTTTAAAAAGGAAACAATAAAAACTTGGATTTTCAAGAGGTTTCCTTTATTTTGTATGTGTGTCTGTGTGAGTGCCCCCTGGATTGATCTTGAAAGGGTGTGATGCTAATTTTTATTTAGACATATGATCAACCTCTTAGATTTGGTGCTAGATATCTACTCTGTAAGGTGAAGCACATTTTGGTCTGGTGGCCAGGAAGAACGTCCTTTTCTGTCTGTTCTTTTGTTGATTTATCGGAGGGATTGCTTTCCTTTCCTCTTTTTTTTTTTTTGTTTAGGTAGTTGCTAAATGTTGAGGATTTTATGAAGAAATATTATTTTATCTTCCAGAGAAGGAGCATTAGCTTACCTGATTGGGAAATTTAGTTGGAAGATCAGGTTAGTTGTGTCATTTGGAAGCACTTCAGACTAACTCCTGGAAACTCTTATGTACATACCTGGTATGGGGGTTAGGCCTACTTAATAATTCAATGAAATATCATTTGAAATCTCCTCTTATAGGATAGATGAGGAAATTGAAAACTCATTTTAGGAGAAAGCAACAGCAAGCCAGGGGCTTCCAAATCGTAGCTACCAAAACTGTATTAGCTTGAATTCAGTCTGAAAACATTCTTATTTTATTTATTATCATTATTTTGTCCTGAAATGCTAGAGAGAGAATAAACAGCAAGGGACCTTCCCGGTTTATTTATATGGCTTTTTTGGGGGGTGGGTGGGGCTTTTGATCCCTTCCTTATTGCTTTTTAGTTAAATAGAGTGGGTTTACTTTATTCAAAAAGAATTCTGCTGAATTCTAGGAAATTTGTTGTAGTACAGTAACTCTAGAATGACAATGCCATGAAATAATAAAATGTATTCTGAATACACAGATGGTCATGAGATATTATAAAGATGGTCATATGATAAATTTAAGGAAAAAGACAAATTAAAAGTGAAGAGACAGCCCCCAAAATTTGCTTAAAATCATCTTCTAAAGCTGGACCACTTTACTGTGTGTTGGACAGAAACTATATTCATTTCAGTTTCAGGTGACTTTACTGGATTCATCAGCTGCTGTTTCCCTGTAACTCATGTCCTTTCCTAGAAAAATTTTCATTTCAAGCATTTAAACCACCAAAGATCAATGTCATCTAAAAATATGGTTTCAGTGTTGATATTAGTTATTTAAAGCTGCAGTGCTGTGTTCACCTATGTGGAAGTAAGCCCCCGAAAGTACTTAAATTCAGTGTAGAGATGTAAAGAGAGTAGAAACCAAAGCTACTAATCCCTTTCTGTTCTTGACAATGTTTCATTGTGTGCCACAGCATTTGCTCCCAAAGAAGTGTGCTTAGAGCATTAGTCATGCTTGGTAATTAACTCTGAGGAAACTTCTTCAGACGTGGTATCCTCTAAATCAGGTCAAACGCTGTTAGCTTTGCCTGGAAAAAAAAAAGCATCTTGAAAAATAGCAACAAGATTCATAGTATACATTTATCTAAGACCACCCTAAACAGAGCAAGGGATAGCAAAACAATTCCAAGGAGACAATAGCAATAGCACTTAGACTTATAAACCGCTTCACAGTACTTTACAGCCCTCTCTAAGCAGTTTTTACAGAGTCCGCATATTTCCCCCAACAATCTGGGTCCTCATTTTACAGACCACGGAAGGATGGAAGGATGGGTCAACCTGGTGAGATTCGAACTGCCAGATTGCAGGCAGTCAGCAGAAGTAGCTTGCAGTATTGAATTCTATCCATTTTGAACTGTGGTTTCTTGAAGATGTATTTCTCCTTCAAAATAAAGCAGAAGGATTAGAAACTGGAGAATTTTCCACTGCAATCCAGAACATTTTTGGCATGGGGTGGGATGAGGTTGGGGGTGGGTGGGTATGAAAGAGATTTCTAATTGAATGGAAAACCTGATTTGCCTATTTAAAAACTTTTCAGGCCAGTTTCTAATTCCTCCTCCTCTTCTCCTCCTCCTCCTCCTCCTGCTGCTCCTCTTCCAGCTGTGTGTCTACTTTTGGAAGAACATGCTGAATTTAGCCCAATCTGTCCCAAATCAGGATGCTTTGCATGTTGGGTGGCTTGTTCCCCATCATTATCTTGCTAGTTCCAATCATGGTGAGCTGGGGTGTGGGGAAGGGCAAGGATGGAGAAATTTGGGTTAGATGGACCAAGTAGGCTGAGACTACACAATAAGATCCTGAAGCAAGGAGCAGCTTTTGGAGACAGGTCTCCTGCCAAGCCCTCCATTTTGATTGTTCTTGCAATGGGTTTTCTTTTTATCTCGATTTGAAGGACCTCAATTTTTCGGTTCTAACTTCAGCCTGCTTTAATTGCTTTAATTCCTGTTTGCTTTGTTGTTGTTCTTAATGTGTCTGGATCTCAATATAAATTGGATAAATAATCCAAGTTTAATTTAAAAGAGCAGGGGATTCTCACGAACGCCAAGTACTCTATAGATGGAGAATTTCTATAGCGTTGGATTTCAACCTTGGGTATCTGCAAGATATTGGACTCCTCTGCATGCATTTTTATTTTAGATAGAATAGAATAGGATAGAATAGATTTTTTTTAATTGGCCAAGTGTGATTAAAACACAAGGAATTTGTCTTTGGTGCATATACTCTCAATGTACATAAAAGACAAGATATATTCATCAAGAATCATAAGGTACAACACTTAATGATAGTCATAGGGTACAAAGAAGCAATCAGGAAACTATCAATATAAATCGTAAGGATGCAAGCAACAGTCACAGTCATTTTAATATATGTGTGTATGTGTGTGTATGCTTTCTTCTCTCTCTCTCTCTCTGTGTGTGTGTGTATACATATATATGTATGTATGTGAGAAACTTCAGAGACCAATTCTAAGTGAAAAGGTTGTTTCGGTTTTCTGCAGTTCTATTAAAATCAATATGACAACATTTTGGCCGGATATTTATAGGTTCTGCGCAGATTTTCCTCGGCCCTTTTTCAAAAAGGATTAAAAAAAAGGCGTTTAAACCCGTAATCCATTGATGTTTGAGACCAATGCCTAACAATCTAGATCTGTTTTACATAAACAAGAAAGAAGCATTTTTCAGACTTGAAAAGCTACTGCCAGCCGAACTGGTTCTCGTCCAACCCAAGGAAGCGCGATCGATCCATAGCCTCGTCTGCTCCCCTTGCTTTCCGGGCGGGGAGAGGTGGGATTTTTTTTTTTTATCTCTACATCTCCCCCCCCCCCCAGGAGCCAAATAAAAATTGGGGGGGGGGGAGAGCGAGCCTTTCCAAAAGACCAGGCCAATTGCTCGGGAGGGAGGGGCTGGAGGCGAGGCATGAATGCGAGGCGCTGGGAGAGGAGATCCGCTTCAGCGCGGCTTGTTTTCCTTCGCGTCGTTATCTTGATAAGAGAGCTGAGCGACTGAAAGGAGTCCAGGCGCCACAAACGCCGCCCTGAGTCTCAGCAGCGTCGCAGGCTCGGGACGAAGGAAGATCTCTCGCTTCACCAGCGGCGGGGGAGAAACTAGGGAGGCGGGTGAGAAGGACGAGGGAGGCGGGGAAGGGGGATCGGGCGGGATCGGTAGGAAGTCTTCCGGCCGCCGCCATCCGGGTCCAAGCGCTGGCGCGGGGCTGTACCCCGCGGTGACCCCGGCATTAAACGCGACCACAAAAAAAAAAGTCCTTCCAAAAATAGCTGGATCTCCGCTGAGTCTGCTCCCTAAGGAGATTCCCAAAAGGTGCTCTGCTGGATCCATATATAGGCCGTTACCCCGCCAAGATTCCCAAGACTTCAATTCCCATCGTCCTCGGCTATCACCTCGCATCCGGGGTGTCAATCCCAATGGGAACGTTTCTGCTGTACGTCTTTGGGTTTGAATTTTTAGCCTGAGGTGTAAAGTGACAATCCAGCGCCCACGTAGGGAAAAGGAAACTTAGGCCCAGCGGTCGGGCTCGCGCTGTTTCTCCTCAGTGGTGTCGTGTGAATCCAGTCGTCGTAGCTTAGAAATCACGGTTTCTCCTATTTGTAGAAACTCAGCCAGTCGTTAAACCATCCAAGTAAAACAAATGGCGGCTTAGTAATTAATTGTGGACTTCTGCTTAGATTTGCTCTTTTAATTCTCCCCCCCCTTTTTTTTAGTTGAAGTGAGGTTTATTTCTCGGCCTAGTTTATTTTTAAAAGGACCTGCAAACAACCCGAAGGAATCCAAGCAGTGCGCGCCTTTACCATCACCATGGATAAACCTTTTTTTTTTTAAAAACAAAAAAAACAAAAACCGGTTGCCTTCTCTCGGCGGGACGGTTCAAATGGGCTCATTTCCTCACCATCTTTATTAGAATTATATCAGAAACCGCATTGGCTCCGTGGTTTCAAAACGGTGTGTGTGTGTGGCACAGTAGGGGAAAAGCTTTTCCTTTTTTCCCCTTAGCGTAAAAGAGGGCTTTTGCGACCTGTTTTGAGTTTGGCCGCTCTTAACACCTCCCTTAAACTTGTTCCGCTTTAACTAATCCAGTCATAAATTGCGGAGTTGGTTTGCCCCGAAACGTTTTCAACCCATCTGTGTAAAGGTCACCACCATCCCGGCTTGGCGTTTTTGACACTTATATATTAGGCCTCCTAAACGTCTCCCTCTCACGAGAGAGAGGTTCTCCTCAGCCTTCTCTTTCCAGGCACTCCCCCCGTCTCGTCTGAACTGAAGAAGCCGCGCGCTCTCCGCGCCTCTGCTTCTGAGCGGATCGGTTGGTTCGCAGTAGAGGTGCCTGGCCTGGGGGCGAGAAGGCAGGAAGGAAACGGTGTGTGTGTGTGTGTGAGAGAGAGAGAGAGAGAGAGACTGACTGACTTGACTGACTGAGGTGGGGGGTGGGTGCAGAAGCCGGCATTTCCAGACCCGGCGCGATCGCCTTCTCCCTTCCGAGTCCGCAGACGCCGGAGCAACTGGGGGGGAGGGGCTCGCTCAGGTTGGTTGATCTCCAGGCTAATCCAAACAGCTCCGGTTTGACTGGTGTGGGGTCCAAAGTCTAGACAGGGCCGGTGACTCGGCGGCTCCTTATCTCGCCTTGGGATCGGCTCTTCGAGAGACTCCCCCCCACCCACTCCTCACGCCCTCCCCCGGGTCCCTTGGCGGCTCTCGGACCTGCCAGGCCGGGAGCCGCCACACCTCGCAGACGGGAGGGGGGCGACAACAAACGCACCACCTGGACGCTTGAAGGCCTGGCTCTGCTGCTTTAAGGGAAGGGGTGGGGGGAGAGAGAAATCAGATCGCCTCCCTTGCAGATACCTTTTTATTGGTCCTTCTCGGGGGTTGTGGGGAGGGGGGAGCGGCGGAAGTAATGATTGAATACCCGCAGTTGGCTTAATTCGTGCCCCGAATTAATTCGTGCACTTTGAATAATCGAGTAACCCAACCTGGGATCGCACCTCCCGCAAAACCTGGCAAAAAGCAAAACTGAATCTGATCACTCCTTTCTTGACTAGGAAGAAAGGCTGTACATTGCTCCCAAAAGTTGATTTCTATGTTCACATGCAAAACATACAAGCCCAAAAAAGAATTTAGGGTAGTGCTAACCAAGTTTAGATTGTACAAAGGGGATGCTAAATCTTGAATCACCCTGATTAGGAGAATTTGGGGAAAGGGTGGGTGCTCTAGTTTGTGGCGCCTTGTGCCTTGGGTATAGAGAATTAAATAAGTAATAAATCTTGGCTCAGTTAGGAAGGAGAGCCCTTTTGCTCCTTAGATGGGTTCTAAGTTGTGTCATCCATTTGGCATCAAGTCTTATCTGTCAAAGGTAGAGAGCTCCCAGATCAAACAACTTGACTGAACTCCATAGAATGTAGTGCTGAGAAGACTCCGAGAATAAACAATAAATTTATGACCGCAATTGAGTCCAAAATTTATGTTGTTAAGTGAAACATTTATTAAGTAAATTTGTCCCATTTTACGATTTTCTTGCCACATTTGTTAAGCGAATCACTGCATGTTACTTAAATTAGTAACACGGTGGTTAAGTGAATCTGGGTTCCCCATTGACTTTGCTTGTTGGAAGGTCGCAAAATGACTCCTGGACACTGCAACTGTCATAAATGTGTTTCAGCTGTCACGCATCTGAATGTAAATCACATGACCATGGGGATACTGCAATGGTCATAAGTGTGAAAAATGGTCATAAGCAGGGTGAAATTCAGCAGGTTCTGACAGGTTCTGGAGAACCGGTAGCAGATATTTTGAGCAGTTCAGAGAACTAGCAAATACCCCCTTTGGCTGGCCCCAGAGTGGGGAGGGAATGGGGATTTTGCAATATCCTTCCCCCAGGAGTGGAGAGGGAATGGAGATTTTGCAGTATCCTTCCCCTGCCATGCCCACCAAGCCACACCCACCAAGCCACCCCACACCCATCAAGCCATGCCCACAGAACCGGTAGTAAAAAAAAATTGGATTTCACCACTGGTCATAAGTCACTATTTACAGGGCCGTTGTAACTTCGAATGGTCACTAAGTGAATGATTGTAAGTCAAGGACTACTTGTAATGCTTTCATTGCAAGAGTCGGCTTCCATAAAAACATTTCTATTAAGGTGCATGTGTTAGTTCCCTGCAATATGGAAGGGAAGAAGGCAATTGGAAGTGCATTGTGACGCTCACGTATCTTCAATTTCTCATCTTACCGATTCCTCAGATTCAATAGCTGCCAATTCCCCTGTCCCCAATGTGGAACACAGACCCCGGATCAATGTCTGGCTCTCTCCCTCCTTCCCCATTTGCTGGAAAGAAAGAAATTTTAGGTCCTCCCTTTGCATCATCTAAATGGCAATCGAACCAATTCAATTAGGAGGAGAGGAGACATGTCTGGTTAAGACAAGAGATCTTTGGTAACTGGAAATTGCATTTCTTTGGATGGACTTCTTTATCCTGGAGGAGATTGCAGACTGCTGAGTGAGCTGGATCAATAACAATATATTTGGGTTGTCTTTTTGTTTTGCTTTGCCCCCACTCCCCCCCCATCTTCAAGTAGTAACAGCACAATCTTTGGGCAAAAAATAGAAAGAACTTGGAGAATTAAGTCACTGGCTAGCCTTGCAGAGCCTCATCATTGGCCACCCCAGCTGTGAATTTTGGGAGCTGTAGTCCTAATGACATTTGGGTGGGTGCCAGGTTGGAGAAGGTTGAGTTAGATAAAAGATACCCTGGACTACAAAGATACTCCTGTGTCCTTAAAATGTAAGACTAGTAATCATGTAATCTTTAGAAAAAAAAAACTCTACTTGAAGAAGATTTTGTTTACATTTATTTTGGAGCAATAGTACTAGCACTAGCAGTAGCACTTAGACTTACATACTGCTTCATAGTGCTTTACAGCCCTCTCTAAGCAGGTTACAGAGTCAGCATATTGCCCCCAACAATCTGGGTCCTCATTTTACCCACCTCAGAAGGATGGAAGGCTGAGTCAGCCTTGAGCCTGGTGAGATTTGAACTGCCAAATTGCAGGCAGCTGGCAGTCAGAAGTAGCTTACAGTACTGCACTCTAACCTCTGTGCCACTGAGACTCAGTTTTCTGAAAGTATTGTTAGAGTTTCCATCGCTGGAAGATTTCAGCCCAGGCTTTTTGTCAGAAGATGGGACTGTAGAACATAAGAGGTGGAGGAGATATTGGAAATCATCTTGTCCAATCCCTATTCTGCTTCATACATGGAACAGCATACGATCCATGGAAATATATGTGAAGGAGAGAACAAGAAGGAAGTCTGGTAAGGACATAATGTTGGGGAAAGAAATATAATATCCAGGAGAAGTCACTTAGCTCAGCTCAACTAAATATCTTCCAGTTGTCCTCAGTGATTTTGTTTCTTTTTTCTACTTTGCAGGTACAGAAACACCAAATCCTATTATGGAGAGGGGGGGAGGGAAGGAGGGAGGGAGATAGCGAAGGAAACGAGAGAGATGGAGGGAGGGAGAAAGAGACAGAGACAGGGGGGGAGAGGGAGGGAGAGATAGATAGATAGAGAGAGAGAGAGATCATCTGTTTAGAACCATCCTTTTTCTTGTTGAGAACAGCTTTTAAAACACATGTAGTGTACTTAAGTTCTTGAAAATTCATATGGTATGCCAGGTGTGCAAATGAGGAATGTACACAAATGCTTCATTTCAACTCTTCCCACATCCATCACTGATTGCTACACTTCCTGTGACTTCCTGTGCTGCCAATATAGGAGAAAACAAACAATAAAATTAAACTGATTTTCATCCATCATAATTCTCTAACTCTTTGACTAACTTTTCTGAAATTGTGCAGTTCTTAATGGAGGTCATTGTAGGTTGGATGTCATATGCATAAGAAAATTCATGAAACAAATGCAGGGGTGAAATCCAGCGGGTTCTGACAGGTTCTGGAGAACTGGTAGTGGAAATTTTGATTAGTTCGGAGAACCAGCAAATACCACCTTTGGCTGGCCCCAGAGTGGGGAGGGAATGGAGATTTTGCTTCCCCTGCCACGCCCACCAAGCCACGCCCACAGAACCTGTAGTAAAAAAAAATTGGATTTCACACTGGACAAATGTATCCTTAAAAATATAATCTAAAGGTTGAATGTGAATAATTCAGGTGGAACTTTGCAGAGTTGGTCTCTTCAGAAAAACTCTCAGCAAATTTTAATCATGTTTGTTCAGAAAGATATGAGCCAAGGTAGGCACACACACACAAAAATGGGGAAAAAATCCACAATATTTTAAAAGTGTTTAGTATATGTGGGTGTACATATGCACAAACACATTATCTTAATTTTGCAGGCTTGGTGTTCTTAAGCAAAAGGGATGTCTGAAATTGAATACAATTTTGTCAAATAGAAAAAAAACTACAGCCTTTTCTTGACCTCCAAATTATTGTGAGTAGGGGAAATAAATAGCTTACATTTGCAAGTTCATCTGAGAAGAATCTGACTGATTTTTCATTTGCCAAATCATGATTTGAACCAAATCAAATTTTCTACATGCAAATATCCTAACCCCCCCTCCCCCAACAAAATTGCACTCCTGCTACCGGTTTGCTGTGGTTTGGGTGAACTAGTAGTGATAAAAATTACCGGTTCGGGTGAACCAATTGTTTAAAAAAAGCTACCGGTTCGGTTGAACCAGTAATTTAAAAAGCTACCAGTTTGCGTGAACTGGTATTTCCGATGAAAAAGTGAAAGGAAATTTCCATGTAATCTGCCCTAAGTGCCAAGATAATAGATGGGTTATCAATATAATAAACAGATATAACAAAGTATTTTCTTATCTATCTATCTATCTATCTATCTATCTATCTATCTATCTATCTAGTGCTTTTTTATAAATAACTCAAGAAAGCAAGCAGGCTTAATATTCCTTCCTCCTCCTATTTCCCTCACAAGAACCACCTTGTGAGGTGAAAGAGTATGACCGGCTTAAGGTCACCCAGCTGACTTTTGCAGCTTTTGTATCATGTGTCGACCTCCAAGGTTTGTGCAATATCAGGGGGGTCAAAATCAAGGCCCATAGGCCAGATCCGGCCCACGGGGTACTTAGATCTGGCCTGTGGGGCTGCCCTGGAAACAGCGAAGGACCGTCCCACGGTGCTTCTATCAGCGGAAACAGAGCTCAGGGAGCCCTGCAGAGGGCTGCAGGAGACCATCACGGCCGAAATTGGAGCCTTGATGAATGACGTCAAGCTGGCCATACCCACCCCAGCCCCTCCCCCACCCCGAGGTCAAACACAACCTTGATGTGGCCCTCAATGAAATCAAGTTTGACACCCCTGTCTCAAAGAATACTTTTATTGAAAAAATCCAGAGTACCTGTCTGGGTTGGAAGTTTGTTTTTTTTTTTTACTTTCCACTGATGCTGCTGAACTAATTTAAAAGTAAAAAAAAAATCAAGTTTTGGGTATGCTAACTACCTGGAATGTAAACTGTAACTGGGACAGCAATTGTCCATTAGCATACTTGCAAACCATGGTTTCCAAAATTTAATTCATTTTTTCTTCTAGGCCATTTAATTGATGATGATGATAATGTACTAAAACTAGATGTCCAACCCCCATGTGCAGCCCACAGGTTTGTTATTATCCCTGACAAGTTCATGCCAGCATCTGTAGAAACCTCAATTGGTGAGGTTGTTCTAGCAGATAGATCCATTAAAGACTGATTCATGGACTTGGCATCTATGTGGCTCAAGGTCATAATGTACTCATGCTGAGACATGCTGCTTGTCTCTGGATGGATTGCCCCCAAAATAGCTGTCACCACTCTCTGGAAGGGAATCTTTGTTACTGGCAATGGATGCAAAGTAGCTTTAGTCTTATCATGGCAATTCCCCAAGTCACAGGGTTTCACATAGACAGTTAACATCTTCTCCATATCCGTAGTAGAAGTTTTGGATGGGTCTCTGGTTTTATTCACTCCCACATGTCAACTTGGGTGGCCATGAGCCAGGTTTAGCAGGCTCAGGTGAAACTGGATAAATGCTACAAACTGTCCCATATTTCTTTCTCTGCCCACCAGGAGATATTCTCTGAAGAAGAAGCCCATCTTTAACTATTTATCATGACACTTGTTCTCCTTTGTGGGATGGTGAGTCAGTCTCCACTAATTCCCAGATTATGGTTAGGGTTGTGTCACATTTCTGTATCTCATAGTAGGCATCCAACTCAGAAATATTAACTTGTCTGTCAAGCTGCTTGGTCTCAGAGGAGTTCTAATATAATCTTCATCCATTTTATCTAAACTCAAGAAAAGTTGTCACTGGGACTGCTTTTCTATCAGTGCCATCTTGGTCTTGGGGGCTATTCTTTTCAGTCAATCAACCTTTCAAGCAGTATATTTTTAATTCTGGCTTTGCTGTGCACTCACGCAATTCATACTATACTCTGCATCTCACTTGTCAGCTTACATGCCCTCAGGCAACAATAGCTTGACTTCGTTGGTGCTTTCCCTGGATCAACATCCCTCTTTCTCATTTCTCCTCAGCAGGATTGGCATTCTGTATAACTTTGTTTCTGATTGTACTTTCCCTCCCACATATCTAAACCATATCTGTTGATTGCAATATATGACAGAAAGAAGAAAAGGAAGGAAATAATTTTTAGCTTTAAAAACGAATGTTTAGTCCAAAGAGACATTCCAAGTGAGAAAATAGAAAACAAAAGAAAACTTCATTTCCCAACAAATGAACAGTTCATTCAAGGAACCGAAGAGTTCACTAAAATTTTGGTGCTAGTTAAACAAAAAGTAATTGTTAGTGATCTGTCCCTCTGTTGGCCACACGTAAAGGAACACGCTACATATAAGAGCACACCTGCCTGGGAATGTCATGTAATGGAGCCCCAGCTTCCCTAAGGGCTTCTTTACATCTTCTTGCAAATTCTCATATTCTTAGGGAAAACCTGTTTCTTATGCTGCCTCCTTTCACCTCATTCTGCAGAAAATCAATCTATGCTTTGCTTATCAGGAGGAAGAAAATGAAAAAGAAAAACCTGTCTTGGCTTCCCTCCATACTTTTCTGTAGCTTGGTGGGGTACCTAGTGAATTGGAATAAGAGTACTGATTTAAGAGGAAGACATAGGTGGATTAAGGCGAAAGGGAGTTGAAGACAATGGGAAAAGTGTGTGTGTTGGGGGGTGGGGAGAGCTGAAAATATAATAATGACCTGCATACTTTAACTCCTTGACAGCTCTTCCATGCAGAAATTTATATCCACACACACATTTTGTATAATACAGATAAACGTCAATAGAATTCAGGACAGAAAAGCCAAGCTCAGGCCAACTCATAATGTAAACAAACAGACACAAATTCTCATCACATTCCTTTATTCCCTATTGCTATTTTCTTCAGATTGTTCAAACCATCTCCAGCTTTGTATTGTTGTTGTTGTTGTTGTTGTTGTTGTTGTTGTTATCTTTTATTCATTAAACATGAAACTCAGTCAACTGAACATTCAAAAATGTATCACAAATATTATTGACTGGCGCTGATGGTTGATATGGGTTGCTGCCAGCATCCTATGTTGCATCCAATCCATATATGTTAAGAGCACACAGGTTAGGGAGGCAGTGCTATGACATTATACAGGTAATCCATTCTCAGATGTAATTAAAACAAATGTTCAAGTCAGTAGAACTGCATTGTTAATGGTGAGGATTTGTTCTAATTCCCAGCAGAAGTTGAATGATTGCCTTGATTCTACATATTAAAGTTGTTTACAGCCATTCAAACAACAACAACAACAACAACCCACCCTCCTCTTCTGGACTGACAGGAGCTGGAGATTTGCTGATTTAAAACTATGAAGCCGCAGAAAATTAAACTGATGCTTGTGAAACTGACAAACCATTTCAAAATAAATCATGTTAACCAAGGGAATATGATAAAGCCCTTTTTAAAAGCAAAGCAGTTTGGAATTGGCCACTACTTATATGCCATGCTATGTTGATGATCTGGTACAGGTAGTCCTCGACTTACGACCACAATTGAGCCCAAAATTTATGTTGCTAAGTGAGAAATTTGTTAAGTGGGTTTTGCCTCATTTTATGACTTTTCTTGCCACAGTTGATCAGTTGAACCGCTGCAGTTGCTAAAATAGTCACACGGTTGTTAAGTGAATCTGGCTTCCCCATTGACTTTGCTTGTCAGAGGGTCACAAAATGATTCCGGGACACTGCAACCGTTATAAATACGAGTCACTTGACAGGCATCTGAATTTTGATCACATGACCATGGGGATGCTGCAAAGGTTGTAAGTGTGAAAAAGGACCATAAGTCACTTTTTTTAGTGCCATTGTAACTTCAAACGGTCCCTAAATGAACTATTGTAAATTGAAGATTATCTGTATATTCACTCAATGCATTGACATTGTGCTTTGAATATGGTGGGATAGAATCGGGATATAAATGTATCAAAGAAGCAAATGAAATATAAGAAAACCATGCTGAGCTCTAAGATAAGGTGTTCAGGTTGATGACTGGTATTTTCCTTCTCTCCGTTAAAAATCACTGATTATATTGTAGGGATATGCAGAAATGTAGTTGACACTTTAATTGGTATTTAATTTACAGTGCCTCAGTCAGTATGTAAAACAGAAAGTCCTTATCTTTCACTGTGGTTTTCTGAACCAAAAATAAAGATGAACATATGAATAATCCAGGGGTGAAATGCTCCCAGTTCGGACCAGATCGCTCGATCCGGTAGTGATGGAGGCGGGTGGTTCGGAGAACCGGTAGCAAAAATCCCTGCCCCCCGCATGCGCAGCTGAGCCGCACGATCATCAGAGGCTTTTTTTCTTTTAAATGCCTCTGACGATCCAAGCTGAGTTGCCTGATCGGCAGAGGCTGCCTCTCCTGATCAGGCAACTCAGCTTGGATCATCAGAGGCATTTAAAAGAAAAAAAGCCTCTGCCGATCAGGCAACTCAGCTGGGATTAAGTTATCTTGGTCCTACAGAAGAGATTCTAAATACAGCAAACGCTGAGAGAAAAGGGCAGCTTGTTTCTCTTCCTGTACAGTCGATCATAAAAAAGTAATGATGATGACAGATAGTTCATGAGGCACAGTTAGGGCTACCATAGCTAGGCTGCAAAAATCTGAGATGACCAGTAGATGGCAGCAAAGAAGGCTTTCTTGTATGATACTGATGCCATCTAGGGACCATCTAGATCTGGGATGGCGAACCTATGGCACGTGTGCCACCTGTAGCCAAATCAGTGGGCACGCCAGCTCAACTCTGGTGCACATGTGTGCACCAGCCAGCTGATTTTCGGGCCTTCTGGGTCCACCAGAAGTAGGGAAACAGGCTGTTTCCCACTTCCGGAGGGTCTGGGGGTGGGTGGGGAAGGCCCGTTTTTCTTTCTTACCTGACTCCAGATCCTCTCTGTGCATCTGCGGAGGGTGAAAAGACTCCTAGAGAGGCTCTGGAGGCCGGGGACAGCAAAAAACATCACTTCCTACCCTACTGGGAGTTGGGAAATGGGCCCTTTCAGGCCTCCTGAGGGCCTCCGAGGGAGTGGGAAAGGCTGTTTTCACCCTTCCCAGATGCATAGAGAGGACCAGGTAAGAAAGAAAAATGGGCCTACCAGGCCATCGCGTGCCAGGAGTGGGAGGGGGTTGCACGTGCATGCACAGGGGGCGCACATAGAATTATGGGTGTGGGCATGCGCATGCGCGAACCTCCCCCACCCCACCCCTCCTGGCACGCGATGGCAAAAAAGTTAGCCATCACTGATCTAGATTATCACTACCTAATCTGAATCAGAAGGCTTAATTTCACACTGAATTGTGGGAAGAAGTTTGCAGTATTCATATTCTTAGTGGATTTCTCTGATTTATTTATTTATTTTATTTTATTGAATTTGTATACCACCCTACTCCTGAAGGACTCACGGCGGTGAACAGCCATAGAATAAAACACATAAATACAAAATTTAAAGTAGAATAAAACGAATTAAATAATTTGGCTGAACAAATTTAAAACCCCAATAATTTAAAACCAAATTTAAAATTTCCATTTAAAAAGGGGAATTTTTTTTTAAAAAATCAGGCTTCTGTGGATCTATTAAATGGATCTTTGGCTTGATACCACATGATCAAGAAAAAAGGAATTTAAATTTGGAGTGATTTTAGTTAGAACCTGTTTCATATGTTATATAATAGTTCATATAATTATTACATGAGGGTCAATTTTTAAAGCACTAAAAGCTTGAGGTTAATATAGGGAATGTTATGAAATTCTACTCTAATTTCATCCAGGAAAAGGCGTTTTGAACTCAAAAGCAAAAATGTGCTTCAGAATTTGTGAGGAAGCTTGTATCTGCAGTTAAGGGCATCTATGGGGAAGCAATGACCAGTAGATATTGAGATCAGAGATGGTATTCAGCAGGTTCTGACCAGTTCTGGAGAACTGGTAGCGGAAATTTTGAGTAGTTAGGAGAACCAGTAAATAACACCTCTGACTGGCCCCACCCGCATCTATTCTCTGCCTCCTGAGTCCCAGCTGATCGGGAGGAAATGATGATTTTGCAGTATCCTTCCCCTGGAGTGGGGAGGGAATGGAGATTTTACAGTATCCTTCCCCAGCCACGCCCACCAAGCCATGCCACGCCCACCAAGCTACGCCCACAGAACTGGTAGTAAAACTTTTTGAATCCCACCACTGATTGAGAAGTCACAAAAGAAACTCCCTCCTTTCATCTTCCCACTGTGGTCTGCATAGACAAAAGTTTGTGTCATAACATATTTTGGCATAGAGCTGCTTGCCTGCAGCTCTTTAAAACCGCTGTGTCTTTCCTGACATATTCCTGACAAAGCAGATTTTTGTGTTTGAATCCAAAATTATCTATATTCCATTTTTTTTTTTAAAAAATGAATACTTGTGCTCTTCAAAGGCAAAAGATATAATTGCAGCTGTTGTTTCCTCTTTCTCTGTTCTCTCCATTATTTTGCAGCCTCCCTGGCTATTACTGCTTCCTGATCTGAAAAAACTGCATGGGTGGCATGACAAATCCTACAGAAATCCGTTAGGTTTTAATTGAAGTGAGCAATGTCAGCAAGGCAGCAGGTCATGAAGAGAGTGTTGCACAATCATAGAGAGAAACTCTTGCACACATCGGACCTCTTGTAAATAAGGTAAGTATGTGTGTGCGTGTGTGTATGTGCGGTGAAATTTTATATTGGTTTCTCCTTTTATATTTAACTGCTGAAGTTACATGGTTGTTGGGAATTACAAAAAAAAACACACACTGATTTCTCTTCAAATCACGGAAATGTTTTAAATTTGAACAAAGATAGCAGTGAGCTGTGGAAGCTTGAAGTAAACAGCTGTTCACCTAAGAATTTCATCCATGGCTTAGGGCCTGGGTACCTACGAGACCACCTTCTGCCACCAACAACCTCCCACCGACCAATACGCTCCCACAGAGAGGGTCTCCTCAGGGTGCCGTCGGTCAAGCAATGTTGACTGGCGACCCCCAGGGGGAGAGCCTTCTCTGTGGGGGCACCCGCCCTCTGGAACGAGCTACCCCCAGGGATACGATTGATCCCGGACCTCCGTACTTTCCACCGGGCTCTGAAGACCTTCTTTCAGCAAGCTGGGCTGGCTTAAAATTTTTAATTGTTTTATGGGTAAGGGGTTTTAAACTGGGGAAGCCAAATGGATTTAATTATGTTTTAAATTATTTTAATTTTCATATTGTATGTATTTTAATCCTGGCTGTTCACCGCCCTGAGTCCCTCTGGGAGAAAGGCGGTATAAAAATTTAATAAATTCAATTCAATTCAATTCAATTCAATTCAATCCTCTACTTACAGACACTTGAAGTTATAACAACAGAGATAAAAGTGACTTATGACCAGTGCTTGCACTTATGACCAGGGTCACGTGATAAAAGTTCAGATACTTGGCAACTGGCATGTATTTATCATGGCTGCTGTATCCTGGGGTCATATGATCTTCGTTTGCGACCTTCCCAGCCAGTTTCCAACAAGCAAAGTCAATGAGGAAATGGATTTGCTTAATGACTGCAGGATTCCCTTAACCGCAGTGATTCCCTCAACAGGTTTGATAATAACGATTTAAAATCAGGCATGATTCATTTAACAACTGCCTTCTTAGCAATGGAGTTTCCAGTCCCGATTGTGGTTGCAACTCAAGGACTATATGTGAACTGTAAACTTGTGGTTATCTTCTCATACACTGCAATTTAATATGGTTGTAGATGTCCCCTCCCCCCAACAAGGTTTGGTTAGTTAAATCCCTTTTGGATTCCATAAGATATGAATATAACTTATATAATATGCAAGTGCCACTGGCTGAGGCACCATGGGCCGGTCCTTTGCTGTTTCCAAGGTGGCCCCGTGGGCCAGATCTAAATACCCCACAGGCCAGGTCCGGCCTGCGGGCCTTGAATTTAACACTGCTGAGCTAGAGCAATGAGGCACATTCTCTATAAATATTAGGGTTTACTCCCAGTTGAATTTTGATATTCACCTTTTTATTGTTGCTAACAAATAGAATTTAACAGTGTTTTTAATAAACTAAAGAAAAAACCAAAGAAAAAAGAATATACAAACTTATAAAAGAAAATTAGGAAAAGCGAAAAACAGAAAAAGCACACAAGATATATATTTATAGACAATAAATTAATACTATGATTCATTACAGTTAACCATAATTGGAACACAAGAGCTAATAATCCCAAAAGATTTTAAAGGCTACAAATTATTCCTAAATGTGCTGTCCTGAACCTGCATAGTGTGTGTTTCATTTCATAGACATTGAGTTGCCCTTTGTTTTGTATCTTGAATAAGGGATAGAGGATTTCAGGCTGAATCTGGTGTTTCTTGGCAGATGTTGGACATGAATCATTGATGGGGAAACTAAAGTTTTCTTGCACATCCAATTAAGTGGGAGTGTGTTATATAAGAACACAATAGTAGACTGTGTTCTTGCTTCAAACTTGGCTTATTTTGACAAGCTATGAAGTTTGGTACATTTCAAACAATCATCAGAAATGCAGTTTAAGTAGTTATTATTTAATCATTTCCTAAATGAAAAAAGATATGTGAAGGAGAATTATCTTTAATGGAGATATATGTATGTATGGGAGATGACAGTGTTTTGATCTTTCTGACTAGTATATGCCCTTTTCTTGCATCTGCATAAATCTAGAGTGCAACCCAAATTTAGCAACTTTATGCTCCTGATTACAGTGGGAACACTTAACTTTGACTAGATTATGATTCCCCCCACTTTTTTGCAGGCATAATATTCTCTCTTCCAAAATAATTACCAATTAAAACCATCTGAATTTCTTTTATTGTAGTATTTTCTCAGGATGTATTTCAAGCATGTACTACAATTTTTTATTGTAGTATTTTCTCAGGAGGAATTTCCACACACTGGTGTAATATTACAAAGCCTGGGTAGGAATGGACCCCTGATTTTGCAACTGTTTTGTTTTGTAGTTCCCTAGTCTTTTTACAGGTATAAAATATTTTCTATCAACAGCTACAGCTATCATAACAGGCAATATTTCCAAGGACTGCTTGTATGATTTATTCTCTCACAATCAAAAGCCCTATGCATATTCCAGAAGATTACACAATATATACACACAGACTCTTTCACACACACACACACACACACACACCACAAACCATCTTGCTTCCCTAATCCTGCCCCCCCCCCCCCAATTCACCCAAATTTCCTTAATGGTGCCTCCTGTGTTACACATTTACTGCCTCCCGTCTTTTCTCATGGGTAAAACTTGCTGTTTATTTTGATTTGTCACAAATACTAGGTGTTGTTTGAAAAGTGTTGAACTTAGCAGGCCCATACAGATAATGTGAGATGGGTCACTGGCTGTGATAAAGAGTAAGATATGCTGGAATTAATCTGAAACGTTACCGAGCTCTCTGAATCTCCTCATTTGCAGCCTATCAGCTAAGGACACTGTAAGTATATGATCCGGTTTGGTATTAAGATGGTGCTTTAAAAATAAACTCATATTCAGAGGCCAAACATTTTTTGATATGTTTTGTACTGAAGTCCAAACCAGGTTAATGATGAAAATCTCTATAAATGTCACTATTATAGAAATTGACATCCACCAACCACAACCACGTATAAAATAATGGCCATACAGTCAGTGGCTAAGGAGACTGAATCTGCTATTTCTTTGGGTGCAGTTATTTATTTATTTATTTATTTATTTATTTAATTTGTATACCGCCCTTCTCCCAGAGGGACTCAGGGCGGTGAACAGCCAAAATTAAAAAACATACAAATACAAAAGTTAAGATAATTAAAAGAATTAAATCATTGGCTACCCAATTTAAAACCCCAAATCCATAAAATTTAAAATCCCAATTAAAAACCATTTAGGCTAGGCTGGCTTGATGAAATAAAAACATCTTCAGGGCTTTACGGAAGGTCCGGAGGTCCGGGATCAATCGTATTCCAGGAGGCAGCTCATTCCACAGGGCGGGTGCCCCCACAGAGAAGGCTCGCCCCCTGGGGGCCGCCAGCCGACATTGCCTGACCGACGGCACCCCGAGGAGGCCCTCTCTGTGAGAGCGTATCTCTGCCCTACCTAAAGATAGGTTCCTAGACAGTCCCTGCACCTTTTCCAAGCCAGCAAGATATTTAAACTATTTAAATCATTTTTCCTTCTGTTTAATTGTGTCCAGTTCTCAGAGGGGTCCTAGCTTTGGCAAGATTTAATGGTCTCCTGATAGCTGTGAGAAAATGAGAATTTCCCATCTGAATAAGGAAGAAGAAGTTATTGAAGTTATTAAAACAAGGCATGCTTTGTTACATTGCCCTTAATACAAAGATGCCCAATTATAGCTAATAATTTCCCATCTAGTCAGATTTCCAAGCCACCCAGATTCATTCTGGTTAGAGTAGTTACCCATCAACCATACAGTAGTACCGATCAATGTGATTTTATTTCTCTGAATAAAGTTTTGTTAAGTTTTGTTTTACTCTTTGTAAAATACATTACACTTTTACCACATCAGTTTCATAAATAGTCAGTTTTGTTCCAATTGTTATTTCCTGTCTCATAATTTCTCCTTTTTTAATTGACCAATAACTATAATATATAACAATAACTCCCTCTTTTATAAAATATTTTTAATTTTTTAATTTTTTAGTATTTTATATATTCAAATTTTAAAATAGGTTTTAAATTGATTGGGGTTTTAATTTGTCTGGGCCAAAACTATTTAATTTGATTTTAATTCCACTTTTAAATTTTGTATGTATGTATTTTATTGTTTGGCTGTGCACCGCCCTGAGTCCTTTGGGAGTAGGGCAGTATAGAAATCAAATCAAATAAATAAATAAATAAATAAATAAAATAATTATAATAAAGTTGATTGATAGGTTGAATGTGTGGGCCTAGTGTCAAGGAATCAGGACATGGGGCTTGATCATAAGCTTCCACCGCTCCAAAGATTCCTTGGGAAAGAAACTTGGTTTGGCAGCTCAGCAGCCACTGTGGGAATTATAGGACAGAATTCTTCATTAAAGCTATATGTGAAAAGCTCTATGTATAAGCCTTGGTTTATTTACTCTTTATTTGTTTGTTTATTTGTTTGTTTGTTCTCTGCCTGGTTGCTGGGTGGGCATGGCCATGATGGGTGTGGCCTAGTCGGCCTCCTGCACCATGGGGGTGGGGTGTGGGGTGGCATTTTTGCCCTCCCCGGGCTCTGGAGGCTTTCTTTGAACTTCCGGGAGGGCGAAAACGGCCTCCCCAGGCTCCGGAGGTAAGCCTGTTTTTCACCTTCCCTGAGCCTCCACATGTGCCCTGCACTTACCTGCATCCAAAATGGGCCACGTGGGGACTCCTGGGAGAGGTGGGGTGGGCGGGGCCAGCCAGGAGTGGGATTTGGGGGTTCCCAAATCCCACTGGGGGTATCATCTTCATTATCTGTGATGTGTCAGCTTTCAACTGGCAAGGAACCTCCAAGTAGAAAGCTAGGACCTACTCCTATAAGATACTACTTTATCACATGTTTCTGCTGAAATCTTTGAAATGGTTTGGGTAGAGTTTTTTTCCCCTTTTAAGTACATGTCCTTGCAAAGAAGTTATTTTACTCCTATGCCTTTTCTATTCCTTTTATTCTAGACAAGACATGTGATGCATATTTAAGAGCATCCCTAATTCAGATTCCAGCTCAGTTCAGACAAGCTAATATATCTCAGTTCCAGACATCTTGCTCAGTTTTTAATGCCAAATTGACGTAAAATAAACCCACTCAGATCAACTGTACCAATTGCCATCCACTGGTCAGGATAAGCCCCTAAAGTCCTTTCGTGCCCTTTAAATGCAAACGAAGTGTGGCTTAAAAATATTCCCAATTATCTTTATGAGATAGTAAGTCCAAAGTCTGAATTTTTACTAAGACTTCATGTGCCCAGTCCATTACCTCATATGATCTGTGTAGTCCTTACAACCTTAATAAAGATGGGATGGTCTGTTTTAATTTCCAGGTTAGTGAGGTAAAATTTTAGCAGTTCTCAAGATTAGAGAAATTTGTAACCAGTAGTCCTAATTCTGCCCATATGTTCTTGCAAGTCAGCCCTATGGATTCAAGAAAGGCTTCCTTCTGAATAAAAATATTAAGGATTACCTTATTAAACAACATAGGCGAAATGCTTAAAGGAACCACTATATGCATGCTGAGCTAAATCATCTACCTTTATTGCAAAGCACTGTGAACAACCCTAAGGTATTTTTACAGGTTGGGCTAGACTCTGAAGTCAAGAAAGAGCAGAATAATACAATCTGCTTCCCACTGTGTCCCCAGTCCAGCTATTATAGTAGTTGTAAAGCAGACATTTTAGTTCTTCTGAGGCAAATTTGTTCTTTTTCATTTGCATGAAAATGTATGTCAAGTTTCTGTTTTGCACAGATAAACATTCCATGTCATCCAATCTTGTCAACCAATCAGTGCAGTGCCAAACAGCAATTTGTCTGAGAAAGAGTAATTAGAAATATGAGCCAATCTGCTGAAGGATCAAAATGCTATGAACAAAACATTCACTGGCCTTCTGGTTTGTAACTCTCCTAGCAGAGCAATTGTATAAATTACTGTACCACAAGCAAGATATAAATCAGTCCTCTTTATGAAACTTGCCTGCGTACTGATTTAAAGGGAAATGGAAAATCATTCTTAGGTTAAATATACAAAGGGAATCTGATCAAGCACTCAATTTAAATTTCAGGCTCAGGTTAGTGCAGAAAAAAAAAATCAGACCAAAATTCCATGTTTTGTGGGCACTATCATTGTGATTATTTGTTTACCTTGTGGTGTTGCATGAATTCATTTATGAAATACGGCAAACTAACAAACTATTTATTAAGATGACAAGTGGGATGTCTGTAGCAAGATGACTTGTATATTGCAAATGGTTAATGAGAATTGTGTGGCATGTGAGATGGGGACGCAAAGTAGTGTTTTATCTCCCATAGGAAAGAATTAAAAAAAAAAAACCCACTTCTTGGCAGGGGAGTGGGAAGCAAAGAAGAGGGTGGAGACAGGAAAGGAGCAATTATCTAAATGTGTTCTTTCAGTTTGATCCTTGCAGTCTTTGGAACTTAAAACCTTCTGATCCTGTGTTCCATATTCACACCATCATGGAATATAATGCCATGGCAATATCCACCATCTAATTTTTCAGACTTTTCTTCTGCCAAAGAGGCTTCTGTTCTCCTCAAAAGATTGTCATAAGATACGTGTCAAGTACTCCATTTGATGTGTATTTGAACTCCCTTTATTGAGGCAGGTGACAAAGAGTGTGATACCACTGCTGATGGCATTTTCTGTTACCTGTCTTGCCATCATCCTAAAGATTCCCTGGCTGCCTCAACCTCCCATTATTATTTTTTGGGGGAGAGGAAGGAGACAGAAATAATTCTTTTCTTAGCTTATAACTGAACCAAAGAAGCCTTGGGCTACCGATGCATATCATGGACTAAGAGAATAAAAGACAGGACATTTACAAATGCTTCGTGACCACCTAATAATGAAGTCCAAAAAGCCACTGTTATACTCACAGAGATACAAGGGACACCTATTGTCTGTGAAAGAGCCTTGGTGGCGCAGCAGACTAAAGCACTGTTAAGTAACACCAGCTGCCTGCAATTACTGCAAGTTCAAATCTCACCAGGCTCAAGGTTGACTCAGTCTTCCATCTTTTCGAGGTAGGTAAAATGAGGACCCGGTTTGTGGGGGCAATAAGCTGACTTTGTATAAAAAAAAGAACACTGCTTGGGGGTTGGGGGCAAAAGCCCTACTAAGCAGGTATAAAGAAAAGTATGAAGGCTATTGCTTAACGCATTGTAAGCCGCCCTGAGTCTCCGGAAAAGTGCGGCATATAAATCAAACCAATAAATAAATAAAATACAACAAACAAACAACCCTTCAATTTCAATGAGAAAATAGGCAAGGAATTTTTTTCTCTATAGTATTAAGTCAACACATTCAGGAACACAGACTGATTTTTAAATGTGCCATTTACACTTTTGTTATATTCTAACCAGTGGTGAAATCCAATTTTTTTCCCTACTGGTTCTGTGGGCGTGGTTTGATGGGCATGGTGTGCTTGGTGGGCATGACGGGAAGGATACTGCAAAATCCCCGTTCCCTCCCCACTCCAGGGGGAAGGATATTGCAAAATCTCCATTCCCTTCCCACTCTGGGACCAGCCAGAGGTAGTATTTGCCGGTTCTCTGAACTACTCAAAATTTCCGCTACCGGTTCTCCAGAACCTGTCAGAACCTGCTGGATTTTACCCCTGATTCTAAACATTAGCCAGCACTTTCAGAGTCTCTTGTCTTCTTCGGCCATGGTTTCCTTTCCTTCCTTAAAGGAAAAATGAGCTGGACATTCCTTTAAATAGCTTCTGTAAGGAAAATCAAGCATTTCTTGACCTGACCAACCATCATAAATTACTGGGGCTGTTTTTAGGACAATGTCATTAGCACAAAATGATGCCCAACAGCATCAGACAGTCAAATGAACAGTAGTAACTATAACATGCCAAGTGCAATTATGAGGGACACCAATGCACGTCTATATATTAAGAACAAAACCCATAATGCAACTCAATGCAGCTAAAGCATTTACCAATAATCTCTGTTCAGTTAAACGTGCACTTTATTCTGGCTGCCTGGAAAACAAACAAACAAACAAACAATAAAATACATTCTTGAGGGAGAAAAATCCAATACGATCAATGCGATCGCAACAATTACATATGGCATAAACTATAACGTGTCCCATGACTATTCCTTGTTTTAGCTGCAAAAGATGAGCCTATATTACACGGAAAGGCAAGCGAAGCAAAGCAAAAAGGCCACTTCCCTCTTAGAAGGGAATCTGCATTGCCTCATGAAACAGCTCCTTAAAGAAAACTCTCAAATTGTCACCAATGGGAAGCATCTCCTTTTGAACATCTACACAGCTCTAAAAGCTTTTGAGTAAGACGCATCTTTAAATTGTGCCATAAAACACTTGGGATTAGTAAGATACCTATCTGAATTTACTCTAGCCTCTTGACTTTAGTTAAAATATTCTCCGCCAAGCATAAGGACCTTTCTGAGAGCTATTAAGTTATAGCACATTAACATTAACATCATTTTGGGTTATTAGCAACTGAGCAATTCACTATTTAAAATTTGCCTGGATGACAAACATGTCATGGAAGGTCGTGGGAGCAACAGTGTTTTGCCTTTTTAATGATGGGTTACATCATTTTGAAATGGACTGGTTTGCACTTTTCGACTCATTTGGCGCATTTGCTCAACGGCCTTTACAAAATGTATGACAAGGAATGACATAATGACACGCTGGGGCCATTTTGATTAAATCAATCTTATTTTGATAACTTTCAGTGCAGATAAATGTTAATTTTATTTAAGACACATATCCACTTGGTGATGCAACAAAATAATTTACAGTGGATGGGGAAATTCTAAGTCTATAGAATCTCTCCCCCCCCACCGCACCAAAATGAAAACTGAATGTTAATTATGAGGACTATGCAGAACTTTAAAATGATGTATTGCTGTCAGCCATGTCAGAAATACCAGACAGGATGTAAGGATGGATGAACTAATTCTGCTTTACTTTACTTACAAGTTTCATTAACAGAATCTTGCAAATCTAAAAGTACCTTTGTCCCCCATTAGCTTTAACTGAGGCTATTTCTGAGACATTTGCCATGCCCACATTACTACTATGGCTCTACTATGGCTCTACTATGGCTCTTACTTGGCTATTCTCCTGACTGTGGTACTTCCCTTGTGTCCCAAGATCATTCTCGCATACAGTTGCAGATGTTCTATCAGATATCCAAGTGAAGTGGCCTCTGTGGGACTGAACTGCAAAATTAAGTTGTGCCTCTGTTTCATCCAGCAGAACAGAAGGATCACTTGCTTAGCTAGATAACTTCTGGAGGTCACTGAACTCCTACTGTTTGAGGCATATAGGTCTTGTCTCAGTTCATGATTGAGTTCAAGAGCTACATTCCTATGGACCACTTCAAAGTGGAACAGTGCCCATCAGAAAGCAAATAGTCTGAGATTGTTACATCTCAATGTGTTTCTGTGGTGGCTATCAAAAAGTCAAGAGGGTGACCATAGACATAACTACCCTCTTGACTATTTAAAGTTCTCCCCCGCAAATGTGGCCATGAAATATGGCTTGGCAGATGGTGATGAGACATCCGTTTATTATTCATAGGAACCATGGTGGAGCAGTGGTTAGAATGCAGTATTGCAGGCTAATTCAGATCATTGCCAAGAGTTCGATCCTCACTGACTCAAGGTTGACTCATCCTTCTGAGGTCAGTAAAATGAGGACACTGATTGTTGGGGGCAATATGCTGCTTAGAGAGGGCTGTAAAACACTATGAAGCAGTATATAAGTCTAAATGCTATTATTATTGAGAATAAGGAAACTTCTGATTACATGTTCAAACAGGGACATGATGTTCATATCCAAATGCAGATATTCAGCATAGAAAAACAAAACAGGCCTTGCTTTCCCTCAAAACTTTTCTCCAATTTAATTGTTGAAAAGTTTTGCATTGTTCTGAGGGCTACCAATAAAACTTGACTTACCTCCTACTCAGCGCTGCTTTAAATTTACCAGCTCATTCACAGAAATTGGCAAAATAACAAATTTTGAGATATTTTTTAATTTTTTTCAAGTTGTAATACTTTCAGTGGAAAGTTTAGGAAACAATGTGAAGTATCTTTGTAGAGATAATGAAAACAACTGTTTATAGAACTCTCTCCTCCCCCCACCACTTTATAATGCCATTGATCTTAATGTTATCTTCCTGTGGCACTTCAGAAAGTTAAGAAAAAGTATTGGAGAAGGAAATTAAAGTAAAACAGGTGAAATGAAACAACACAACTACTTTTATTTGCTCTTAAAGGGCTTTTAAGGGCGTTACTGTTTTGTAAAACAACTTTACACACACATATAGTCCCATACACAAATATCAAAGCTTTAGGGGAGACACATATGTGTCTCTTTTTGTCTACCAATTTATTGCTTTTGTGAGAACCTAGAAGTAATTCCTTCCATCTCATCTTGAGTCTGAAAACTTACAAACACTTATCATAAATATATTCTAAAGAGAATCCATTCAGGAATATCAGCAGGGGTGAAATCCAGCAGGTTCTGACAGATTCTGGAGAACCAGTAGCGGAAATTTTGAGCAGTTTGGAAAACCGGTAGCAGAAATTTTGAGAAGTTTGGAGAACCAACAAATACCACCTCTGGCTGACCCCAGAGTGGGGTGGGAATGGGGATTTTGCAGTATCCTTCCCCTGGAGTGGGGAGGGAATGGGGATTTTGCAGTATCCTTCCCCTGGAATGGGGTGGGAATGGAGATTTTGCAGTATCTTTCCCCTGCGATTCCCACCAAGCCACACCCACCAAGCCACACCCACGCCCACCAAGCCACACCCACAGAACTGGTAGTAAAAAATTGGATTTCACCACTGCAGCAGATGCAAGATTCCTATCCCCAAATATTCAATGGTCTCATATGATCAATTGAAAGCTGCTTTAGTGAGGAAAGAATTGTGTGAGTGATTTGGATGGAGAGATAAGGAAACAGCCTTAAGAAAAGTTTACTAAAGCAGTTACAGACTCAATAATTATTGATCAAGTTAGAAGCAGTAATAATATCTGTTCCAGTTCTTGCTTAAATTGATGGAATGAAAGCCTGGCCTAGATAAATAATAACCAGACCCAATATGGAGCTATCTTCCCTGAACACCTTCAAGCAGTATTCTTGCTGGACCATGCCCTTTGTCTCTTGAATCAGAAGTCCACATTCTCAAATATTTGCAATGCTTCCATCATTTACTTTTAGCAATCCTAATTGTGTTGATTAATTGGAGTCAGAATTGTCATACAATGGAAGGAATTCAACCTGTCTTTTTGAGTATCTTCTATTCTAAAAAATGGCAAAATGAATTAATATGTGAAGAAAAAGAGGGTTTGAGCTGGACTTTTGATATTGCTTGGTGTGACTTGGCTACATTTGGAAATGGTTGGCTGGCTGGATCTTATCTATTTGATCAACAAAGAAAAGGAGAATGACCCTCCTCTTTAGGGATTATGATCCCCAGTAGTTTCTCTGTGGGAATCCATCCTTAATGAGAGCCAATATAGTGTAGTGGTGAGGAAAGAAGATGTGGCCTGGAAAGATTCATATTCTAGACCATCTTGAATCATGGAAGCTATCCAGAGAGATAATTTTGGACCAGTCACTCTCTCTCCACCTCTGTCTTATATCACAATGTTGTTGTGGGAGAGGAGAAAGAGGAAGGAACAATATATACCCCAACAAGCTTTGAATAAAAGGCAGGATATAAACATCACAAATGAGTCCATCCTGGTATTGTTTTCTGATTATAAATTGTTTTTTGTTAATATCTTATCTATGTAGGGTGACCAGTTTCCCTAATATTGTTTCAACTCCAAGGTAGATAGATTTGCAAGGAAAATATATTAAAAACTAACTTTTGAAAAAAAACATAAGAGCGGATTTTTTTTTTTTTTTGCTCAATACTAATCATACACACCAGTGGTGAAATGTAAAATTTGTTACTACCGGTTCTGTGGGCATGGCTTGGTGGTGGTGGGGTAATGTGACTGGGTGGGCGTGGCCAACTTTTTTTTTTTTTTACTTTTAAAATTATTTTTTCTACAACCTTAAGAGGTTGCAGAAAAAAATGCTTTTAGAAGCCTCGGATGATCAGGCAACTCAGCTGGGATCGCCAGAGGTTTTTAAAGGCATTTTTTTTCTACAACCTCTTCAGCCGAAGAAGTTGCAGAAAAAAATGCTTTTAAAAGCCTCCGAGGATCCCAGCTGAGCTGCGCGATTATCAGAGCCTTTTTTTAAAAAACTTTTAAAAGCATTTTTTTGTCCAAAGAGGTTGCAGGAAAAAATGCTTTTAAAAGTAAAAAAAAACAGCCTCTGATGATCGTGCAGCTCAGCTGGGTATGGGGGGGTGGGGGAGGCAGGGATTTTTGGTACCAGTTCTCCGAACCATCCGCCTCCATCGTTACCGGATTGGGCGATCCAGTCCAAACTGGGAGCATTTCACCCCTGATACACACTGTATGGCAAATGTCATCTGCAGTACTTTTAAAACCGATTTTTCATCCTTTGGGTGAACGAAGTTTGTTTTAGAAACTATTCTATTTCTAGAAAGAGAAGAGAATTTCATAGGAATTTTGATGGATGGACTACGACTGTGATGGCAAATTTATGGCACGCGTGCTCAAGGTGGCAGAACCATCTTTCCAGGCATGCGAGCTGTCACCCAACTCACCTGCAGCTGCGCATGAGTGCATGCCCCAGCTAGCGTTCGGGCCTCCAGTGTGCATGCACGCAATTCAGGGGACCCAGCTGGTCTTCAGAGCTCTCCTGCGCATGCGTGCACTTTCGCACATGCATATGAGAGTACTCATGGGGGAGCCATGCAAAACCTGCATGCATGCACAGATGGTGTGATTGTGCGTGCAGTGCATGGGGGGGCACGCACAAAAGCTGTGCGCATGAGCAAATGGTGCAGTTGCATGCACAGTGCATGGAGGAGGAGCTGTGCATTAACGCGGATAGCACACGCGCACACAAAGTGTGCAAAGCGCGTACCTGTTTAGCTCTCGGTGAGTAAAAGGTTTGCCACCACTGGACTATGATCTTCTTTCCCTTATTTTGTTTGGAGGTGTTGAATTTACCACAAACATAATTTACCATAACACAATCTATGCGTTTGGATCAGTGTCCTGTCTTTTTCTTCACAATCATCTCTCCAGCATCCTGCCACTTCCTGGCTTCCCTGTTATATTTCAAGGAAACATCTCCTTGTATTGAGTTTTTCCAATAGGAGTATTTTTGTTGTCATTAAAAGAGAATCCTTATCTTCAGAAATGATTGGAGAATTTCACGTTCCTTCAAAGAAGTTTGAGAAGTGTACCATTAAATTTCTCTGTCCACGTATTTGAGGGACAATTTTGAAAAGCCATGTGTATCCAAATTCTATGGTGGACAGTTCACTGGGGAAACAAGTAGGCAGCCTGGTAGCCTTGTGTGTTGTGATCCTTCTTCTCATCTGTAATGAGGAGTTGGAGACTGAAGGTTTACTACTATAGTTCTTGAAGGACATTCAGGCCATAAGACGCTGCATGCTCATTCAGAATAAGAGGGCCTTAATTGACTGCTCTCAAAGTGACAAGAGACTGAATAAAGGTAGTTTTGTATTCCCACCATTACTGTTAATATGAAGCATGTCACATCGCTCTTGTTTGAAGTAGGTTTTTAGAAGCATAATCCATAGAGGGATTACCTTGGAAACACACTCTGAATTTCCAGAGTTGATTGGACAAGTCACTAGACATTCAGAAAAAGGAGGCAGGAGAGACGTGAGGCTGCATGGCCCTCTTACATAGTTTTCCAATGCATGGGGATGAGTCTTATCAAACGGATTTTTTTTTTTTAAAAAAAAGGGTTTTATACAGCATAATACTTAGGGCTCCAAATACAGGCTTGCAGCCCTAATCTACTTGTTCAAGAGAAGAATAAGGAAGAAACTTGGATGATGCTTACCTGCATAATGAATTTATTATGCTTGAATCCAAAATAAATGCTTATGTAAAATAGTAGATTTTTTCCCTCTATTTCTGCCAATGAGCAGGTAATTTCTACAATAGAAATATTGAGCCACAAACAGTGAAAACATACAAAAGGGTTTCTCCAGTGCAGAATTTTACTTACCACACATTCAAAACCAAGTAGTTCATAAATTAAGAATCTGAAGCCAGGGGTGTCTACAGTAAGTCTAGAAAAAAATCAAGAAGGCAATCAGTGCCATGAAATCCAAACTCCACAGCTTTGTGCATAAGTGGGATGTTGAGGTACGTAGGAAAAAAAATGATCTGGGGGACTTCAAACAAATAGTTGAATCTGCCCTGTTGACTTTGATATCCCTGCAGATGTTGCAGTCAAAACCTGTGTAACTGGTCTACTTGTAGATATAATGCATATATGCAAATCACCCCAAATCAGAGGTGGGTTTCAGCAGGTTCTGACCAGTTCTGGAGAACTGGTAGCGGAAATTTTGAGTAGTTTGGAGAACCGGTAAATACCACCTCTGACTGGCCCTGCCCCCAGCTATTCTCTGCCTCCCAAGTCCCAGCTGATTGGGAGGAAATGGGGATTTTGCAGTAATCTTCCCTGGAGTGGGGAGGGGATGGAGAATTTACAGTATACTTCTCCTGCCAAGCCAACTAAGCCAAGCCCACCAAGCAATGCCACGCCCACCACGCCGCACCCACAGAAACAGTAGTAAAATTTTTTGAAACCCACCACTGCCCCAAGTGTTATTTCCATCATTAATTTGATTCAGATTACTGAATCAATTCAATCTGAATGGTTGATTTGAAACATGAGATCAAATCAATCAGATTTAAATTATCCATTTGGAAAAAAGGTGCTCTTTGTACGTTGTCAAATGAATATTGAATTAGACCTAGGCTGTCTAATTTAACATTTCAAATTGACACACCCTTTTGATTAGAATTACACTAGGAGATTTGACATAAAGGAATGATTTGTGAAATTACTTTCAAATAGTCGCTTCAAACTGAATCTTGGCACAGGCATGCTATAAGGCATCACAAAATCCCTCTGTCCTTTTTCTATTTCTTTATCATTTTAACAACAAAATCCAAAGTTAAACTTAAGCAACCTGAAGTCTAGAAATGAGTCTATCGAAAGATGCCTGCTTTGGCGGAATGGGCAACTAACCACGGCCAATTCACCATGGTCAACTTGCTGTGGGACAATTCAACAATTCAATTTAATTATTTAAAATAATCTAAGAAATACTTTAATATTTATCATTCACATTTTAAAAGTCTGTAGAGATTCTCAGTCATCCAGGTCATGGTTGTCCCAAAGGTGCTTTTTCAGGAGGCAACTGGACTTTCTTGTTTTTTCTTTGGAGATGTTTCCCTTCTTATCCAAGAAACTTCTACAGCTCTGACAGGATAGTGGGGAATGGAAGGATTTATATTCCTTGCAGACAGCTGGTCGTTTGCATCCTTTTAGAGGGTCATTGAAGCATTTCAGAAATGACCAGCTGTCTGCAAGGAATATAAATCCTTCCATTCCCCACCATCCAGTCGGAGCTAAAGAAACTTCTTGGATGAGAAGAGAAATGTCTTCAATAAAAAAAAAAAAAACCAAAAAAAAAAACCCCCAAGAAAATCCAGTTGCCTCTTGAAAAAGCACCTTTGGGACATTCACATTTTACTTTGTTCCTTCTTTTGAATCCTTTCTTTACTGATTTATTCCACCATTTCTTTGATATTAGCGTAACTGTTTCCTACAGCAAGTTTCTCATGGTAAGGTGATTGTAGCATGTTGTTGCATGGCAAGTTGGCCATGATGAGTTGTAATAGATGCTCCAATGGTGGTGGACTCAATTCTGTTTTAACATTTTGCTTTATAAACAAACAAACAAACAAAAGCCTAACATTATATTTATTTACATATAGGTCATTCTTTGAACATTTAAAAAAACAACAAGAAGTGGATTTTTATAACACGGTCTGTTTTTCCTAAGAGTGCCTGGAAAGAACCCAAAGAAGTGGTGGTGAACAGAATTCTCACCTTTCTGTCTTTGGGCTAATGGTTGCTTTCGCTGGCCCACCATCGCAACCATTTTGTGAATCTCTGGCATTCCTTTAAAATTACAAGCGCACCCCCTGACTGTAAACAGAGACTACTGACAGAGACAATGGAAAATAATATCCCGTTGAGAATGAAAGTGTCAAATTTCTTCAGTGAAATCTGACCTGTCTTGATGTCTCACACTCTGTAGACAAGGAATGAAGCAAAAGTAATCTTTCTGTGGAGTGAAGGAATAATAGCAATCAGAAGCTTACATAGCAACCATTCTTGTTTATTAACAATTAAAACTAAATAATGAGATGATGCTAGAGTACAAAGACAGTTCTTTCTGTTGTTTTGTCTTTCATTTGCTGAATTTAGCAGGAAGGGTTTATGGATGCCAACAGCCCAAGAACCTCACCTCTTCTTATCCATATGTGCAGCAACATCACACTTTTCATGTGATCATGCTGTTGGAAACCTGGGCATCTTCAGAATGTGTTGACTTCACCTCCCAACATTTTCAACAATGAACATATTGGCTGCAGCTGAAATTTGTATGTCGGGATGGTGCTGAAGTTGAGGAAAGGATGTTGCATTGCAGTGGACTGATTTTGTAGTATTTTCACCACACACAAATGCATGTGCGCGCACATACACACACATACACACACACAAACAGATCATGTTCCTATCAGTTTTCACATGTAATTTTCATACAATCAAGTATTTTTCTGACAATTTAATTTTCAGAAACTAGTTTGGGTAGACCAAGCTTCCTGCTTTCTGCTATAGCCTGCCAAGTTCTTTTGGAAAACTGACATATTTTTTATATATGTTATTTGTGACAAGCAACCTAATTGTGGTGCATTTATGACAAAATTAATTGTGGGTTTCACTCAGGAGATGTCAACCATTGTATACAATTCTTGTTTTCTTAAATTCAAACAAGAAGGAGTTTGGATATACTGAAGAGTATAATATGCATTCTAATTATCAATGTACATAATATTTGACTCATCCCTTCATTTGTCTGATTAGCCAAAAAGGCAGCAAATATTCTTATAAACTTGTCCTACTAACTAATTGCTAATTAATAAGTAAAATAATATAGGTATACTCAGGTAGTCCTCAATTTATGATCACTTTTAAACCCAACATTTCTGTTGCTAAGTGAAACATTTGTTAAGTGAGTTTTGCCGTATTTAAGACCTTTCTTGCCACAATTGTTAAGTGAATCACCACAGTTGTTAAGTTAGTAACATGGCTGTTAAGTGAATCTGACTTCCCCATTGACTTTGCTTACAGAAGGGGATCATGTGACCCCGAGGCACTGCAACCGTCATAAATATGAGTCAGTTTCCAAATGTTTGAATTTTAATCATATGACCATGGGGATGCTGCAATGGTGGTAAGTGTGAAAAATGGTCATAAGTTACTTTTTTCAGTGATGTTGTAACTGAACGGTCACTAAATGAATGGTTGTTAGTGAAGGACTACCTATATATTATGGCTTTAAGTAAAGTTGCTTGGAAATGTCAGTCGCAGGACTGATTCATGAGATTTTAATTTTTTTTCAAAGAAATCAAATTATGGCTCTCAAATTTCATTGTTCTGTGATCGTAGTAGTTTAAAACCTATATAATCTAGGGCAGACGTGTCAAACTCAAGGCCTGTGGGCCAGGGGTGGGTTCTAATTTTTTTTTACTACCGGTTCTGTGGGCGTGGCTTATTTTGTGGGCATGGTTTAATGGTCATCTGACAATTCTTTAGGATTTAGCAGAGGAACTGATCTACCAGGCTTTTAACTGCTTGCAGAGCTGTACCAGTCTACCCATTTGTTCTTGGAGCATTCCGGTCTACCCATTTGTTTTTCGAGGCACTGGTCTACCCATTTGTTTTTCAAGTGCACTGGTCTACCACTACACTGCCTTTTAACATTGATCAGCTGTAGGGTGGCCCTTTGAAGCCCCACGGCAAGAGTTTAAAAAGCTTTTTTCCTTCTAGCCAATCAGCTGGGACTCGGGAGGCAGCGAATAGATTGGGGGTGGGGCCAAATAAAAGATAAGAATAATGTGGGGCGGGGGATGGGAGGGCCCAGCTCCCGAACAAAGAGAACCGGTTCTGTAACGTCATATCGTTACCGCTACCGGCTCGGCCAAACTGGGCCGAACTGGGAGGATCCCACCATTGCTGTGGGCCAGATCTGGCCCATGGATTGCTTAAATCTGGCCTGCAGGGACAATATCCTGCCAGCCAAAGCACGGCATGGGGGGCCATGCACGCCTCCCGCAAGGCCCATTATCGACCTGGATGGCCTCCTGCAGCACTTTGCCAGCCAAGACAGGGCATGAATTGCTGCATGCGCCCCCCCCCCACACCCTGTTTTGGCCAGCAGGATGCAGCAGGAGGTGTCCGTCCTCTGGCCAGTCTGCAGAGGAGAAGGACAAAGCTGATCTGGCTCTCGAAGAAATCCAGTTTGACATCCCTGATCCAGGGACATCTGTACGTGTTTTGTCACAATGTATCATGGGATGTCAATTATTAATGATTATTTCATTCTTTTGCCATGAATATTTGACTTTTAGGTGAAAGTTTGATAATGTGTGATTTGGTAATACCATAGGAAATGACTGGACCTAATTGAAATGAATTAAGCCATGTTGAATGAATGCATATAGTTGTCAACTTACAACCCATTCAGTTAGTGACCCTTAAAAAAGTTAACAATGGCACTGAGAAAAATGACTTACAACTGGTCCACGCACCTGGGAGTAGCACTGCGTGTCCACAGTCACATGATCAAAATTCAAGCAATTGGGCTTCCGGTTTGCTGCTGGCCGCCGCCAGACGTTCCTTTGGGATCGTCAGCTTCCTTTGCCTGTATAGAGCCGCCGTTACAGCGGATGGCGGCTCGAAAAAACTCCGTTCCCAAGAGGAAACGGAGATAGAGCCGGCAGGGGTGGGTAGAACTCTCCGCAGTGTCCCAAAAGTTTTTTTTTTACTTTTGGGACGGAGCGGATGAGAAGCCCCATATCCCCTGCTGCTGCTCCGGGCTTTGGGAGACCTCTGCCTATGCAGAGCCAGGCGTCAAGAGCAAGCCTGCGAATTCAACAGAATAATTAAAGAAATGACGAGCTGGACCCTTAATACTGAATTGCAAGTATTTCACCCTTCCAAAATCTATTTAAGAGAAAAGAGGAGAGGAAAAGAGGGAAAAAGAACCTTTTAAAATGGCGTCTGCTGTGGCTGGAGAAGGGCTAAAAGGGAAAGTCCTTCCGTTTCTCCTTACTACAATGTAGCGGAATAAATATCACTGGCTACATTTGTAGATAAAACCTCGCTCCTGTGCTGTTGATTGAAAAGAAGTTTTTTTTTCTCTTTCTAAGGGAAAGTCCTTTCGTTTTCTATTCTCTCTTTTTTGCTAAATCTTGTCTGTGTGGGAAATGGCATCGGGACTTATACAGCTGGATAAATGGGGGGGGGGAACTTCCCCTCTCAAGAAATTACGCCAACAAATTTCAACTCTCCAGCGTCAGAAACCCGATTTTAATATATTAGAATTTATCCTTGAAGAGATTGTAAGAAGGGATGAGATTGTGAACCAGCAACTTGAAAAATTTAAGCAGGAAATTAAAGAAATTGGTGAATTGGTGAAATCAAAGTTTGATTTTTTGAATCAAAAGATTTTAAAAGCCACTAATGGTTTATCAGGCTTTCTGATTCGGGTGGATGCAAAGACTAAATTATTAGAGTCTAAAATGAAGGAAATTGAGGAGAATTTGGATGACATGACTCAAAAAATTAAAAAGGATTTGATAAACACTCAGGATAATAGCTCGGAAGACAAATCTAAAATGGAGACTGACCAAAAGATTGGTAACGAAGAAAATGTACAACAGAGGATTGAAAGAGAAGTTTTAATGATTCAATATAATTTTACAGAATATGCAATTAGACTGAGAGGTTTGCAGGAAAATAATAGAGATGATTTAAGGAAAATATCTTCTGAAATTCTGGCTGGGATCTTAAAGGTTCAACCTGATGAAGTGTATTGCAGGATTGATAGAATTTACAGAATAAACTCCTGGTTGGCAAAGCAAAGGCAATTGCCTAGAGATGTGGTGATCTATTTTACAGATAAAGAAATTAGGAATAATATTGTGCAGAACTCTTTTAATTCTACCTTGCAATTTCATGGAAGAAAGATTTGGATTTTTAAGGAGCTCCCGCCCAAGATGTTAATGGAGAGGAAGAAATTTGGCTTTCTAGTGACTGAATTAAAAAAAAGAAATATCCTATTCAGGTGGGACACCCCAGTTGGCCTAATATTGAGATATCAAGGAATAAGATATCAATTGCATACTGTTGAAAAAGCGGAAGATTTTTATCAAAAAATTTTAAAAATGAATTTAACACCTTTAGGCATAATACAGGATAAGCAAAAGGAGTTGGAAACAAAAGGAAAACATCAAATTACAGAGGTTGTGATGGATAAATTGTCTTTGGACTCCCTGGATACCTCAGCTGGACTGTCTATAAATAAGAGAGCAGTGTCATCCGACTCCAATGTGATGAACCATCAAGTCACAGACAAGTGCGCAAATCAATCAGTTGATATACAAGTGACAGAGAAGAAAGATGAGATGATAAAACTAACCCAACAAGAACATTACATAAAGCAGAATGAAAATCAACTAGCAGACACACAATTGGTAGGCAAGAAACGAGGATGGAAATTCAACCCGGAAAAGAAAAAGAAAAGAAATAGATCGCATAGAAACAGCAATTTCTAAACTATGCAACAGTGATGCCAGGGACTTTAAAAAATGAATGAATATTTGAAAAGATAGTGGAGGCGAACAATTGTTTGATACTATCCTGAGGATTGTGGCAGATCTCTGCAAGGCCATGGTTTTGGGATGTGAAAAGAGCCTCACTTTGTTGGATTTGAATCATCTAAAAAAAATTTTTTTTTTTTTTTTTTTTTGGTAAATATATTATAACTATTTTGAGTTATAAGGCAGGAGAGTTTCGCCGGGGCATGCAGAAGATCTGGATGTTACTCAGTAGGATGATGGGAATTAATAATCCTGATGAATACCACAATTATACCATATGGATATAATTATAATTATAATGTCACTCGGGTGGTTGTTTTTGCTTTTATACAGATGCGAGGATATTTACTACGGATGGGGGCAGAAGATGACTGGAGATTTTGAACAAACTGTTGCACTAGCATGTTATTTTACCCTATTATGGGTGATGGATTTAACAATCTAGAAGAAAGACATCAAAGAAGATACTATATGGATTATAAATTTAAAGTTATTGTTTTTTCTTTTTTTACAAAATGGAATGCATATATAGATATGTGTATATCTTAGTAATGTGGGCAGTGGATTATATCTAGAATTGTACTGCATGATTTTGTAGGAATTGAAGGGTTGAAATAGGTTAGCTTACTGATTGATTAGTCTAAGAAAAAGGATTCTTAAGTCATATATTTAGGGGAGTGGAGGACTTAATAATTCAGTGGAAAGATACTAAAGAAGATATATTTTTTTCTCTTTTTTTCTCTTCTTTTTATAAAATGGGATGCATATATAGATATGTGTATATTTTAGTAAAGTGGGTAGTGGATTATATCTAGAATTGTATTGTACTGTATGATTTTAAGTCATATATTTAGAGGAGTGGAGGAATTGGACAGAATTGAATAAATGTTAAATTTGGATGCAGGGAGAAGGTCGATTTAAAATGTTATATTAATATATATAAAAGACTAAAGGTTAAATTGTAATAATACTCAATAAGCTTAATATGTTAAGGGTCAGTATTTCGAGAAGGGATTAAGGGAAAGGAAAGATATTATGTATGTAACTAGTTATGAAATAGCCTATTGTTGTGAAGAAGTCACGGGGGGGTTGGGTGGAAAGGGTGGGTTAGGGAAGGGGGGGGAAAAGGGGGAAAAACTTGTATTTGAAAACTTTTTCAATAAAAATTCAAGCAATTGCAACTAGCAAAAATGCTTTGACAGCTGCAACATCCCAGGGATCATGTGGTCACCATTTGACACCTTCCCAACTGGATTCCGACAAGCAGTCATATGACTGCATAATTCACTTAACAACTGCAGTGATCCACTTAATAACCATGGCAAAAAGCAACAAAAAGTGGGCGTGACTTGCATAGCAATGAAAATTCTGGTCCCAGTTGTAATCATAAGTTCAGGGCTCCCTGTAATTTCCACTGATTGCAGAATATTGTCTATGAATACACTTTAATCCAAGATGAACAGGCAACATATTCATTGAAATTTGAGATATGAAAAAGACTGCCAGAAATTATATAATAGAACTTACATTTACTGGAACTGCAGCTATCAATTTGCATCCCACGTTTTGAGGAGTAAGTGTAGTAGTACCCATGGGGTTTAAATTATAAATTTAGAAGGTCCTATAAAATGTAATATTAAAGAATACTAAAGAGCTAGCATGTATTTCTTTCGAAGAGCTGTTCTAATTTTCCAGTAATAATAATTTTTAAAAAGTTTCCTTTTAAAATAAACAAGCACAGAAATAACTCACAAACGTTTGATGTCTTTGCTGCATAGGAAAGTCATCCGTTCTTTGTTCTAAGTTTGATACCTGCCCATATGTGTTACAAAAAATAAGAAATCTGCTCATTTCAATTGCACACTTGTGCTTTAAAAAAATCATCTATTTAGATATTCTTAGTCTCCAAATTTATTTCCTTATCTTTTCAGATAAGCAAAGATTAGGAAAGAGACATTAGGTTTTGTAATTTTGTTTCTAACATTAGTACTAGAAATGATTGAAGCAGTATCAAGCAGTATACTTTGCAATATTTCCCCCTTTTATGAGTTATGAAATTGAGATGACCTTCAAATGGTCTCTTTAACTCCTGGGAGGAATAAAACCTCTTCAGCATATAACAGCATGTTTTATATTAGTGATGACTGTATTATAATCAACTTAACAGAGTAGAACTCTTATTAATCTTAGATGCCAGATAAAGAGAACATTCATACCTATTTTCTGATGAAAAAAATATTCCATGATTAAAACTGTGATTAGACTGTTGGCACTTAGATCTAGTTGGTGGAGCTCGAGGGTGGAATTTTAATTTAAAACTGAAGTAGACTCATAGAGTAGAGTAGACTCGTAGAGTAGGGATGTGGTGGCTCAGTGGCTAAGATGCTGAGCTTGTCGATCAGAAGGTCGGCAGTTCAGCGCATAACGGAATGAGCTCTCGTTACTTGTCCCAGCTTCTGCCAGCCTAGCAGTTCGAAAGCACATAAAAAATGCAAGTAGAAAAATAGGGACCACTTTGGTGGGAAGGTAACAGTGCTCCGTGTGCCTTCGGCATTTAGTCATGCTGGCCACATGACCACAGAGATGTCTCCAGACAATGCTGGTTCTTCAGCTTAGAAATGGAGATGAGCATCACCCACTAGAGCCAGAAAATGACTTAGCACACATATGCAGGGGAACCTTTACCTTTACCTTTACCTTAGACTCATAGAATTATAGGGCTGGAAGGAACCTTGGAGGTCTTCTATCAAAGCCCTGTCTAAAGTAGGAGACCTTATCCTCACCATCCTGGAGAAATGACTATCCAATCTTTTTTTAAAAAAAATTCCAGTGATGGAGCACCTACAATTCTAGGAGGGATGCTGTTCCATTCATTAATTGTTCTCACTGTCAGGAAATTCCTCCTTAGTTCCAGTTTGGCTCTCCTTTTGATGAGCTTTCACTCATTGCTTCTTGTCTTGGCCTCAGTTGCTATGGAGAATAAATTAAGTATCCTCTTTCATGTGACAGCCCTTAAAGTATTGGAAGACAGCTATGTTATCACCCATAAGCTTTGTGTTTGTTAGCATTCATCATTTAACCAAGAGGTCGGCAACCCATTGCTCTGGAGCGGCATGTGGCTCAGAGGTGGGTTCTAAAATTTTTTACTACCGATTCTGTGGGCATGGCTTATTTTGTGGGCATGCTTTGATGGTCATATGACAATTCTTTAGGATTTAGCAGAGGTACTGGTCTACCAGGCTTTTAACTGCTTGCAGAGCTGTACCGGTCTACCCATTTGTTCTTGGAGCGTTCCGGTCTACCCATTTGTTTTTGGAGGCACCAGTCTACCCATTTGTTTTTCGAGCGCACTGGTCTATCACCACACTGCCTTTTAACACTGATCAGCTGTAGGGCAGCCCTTTGAAGCCCGTGGCAAGAGTTTAAACAGTTTTTTTCCTTCTAGCCGATCAGCTGGGACTTGGGAGGCAGTGAATAGATTGGGGGCGGGGCCAAATAAAAGGTAAGAATAACACAGCGGGGCGGGAGAGCCCAGCTCCTGAACAAAGAGAACTGGTTCAGTGACATCATATTGAACCCGGCCGAACCAGGAGGAACCCACCACTGATGTGGCTCTTTCATCCCTCTGCTGGGGCTCCCTGTTGCCAGTCGGCACCACAATTTTGAGAGGAGCTTCCGGTTAGGAGGGGGAAAAGCACGGTGCACCAGGAGGGGACTTTATGGCAAGGTACAGGTTTTCTGTTTGGCTCCGCAATTGATAGGACTTTCGGTTAGGACAGGTGAAGGGAAAAGGACACTGTGCTAGGAGGAGATACTATGGTGGGGGAAATGGACTTCCGGTCAGCTCCAGAATTGAATTGGGGGCTTCCAGTTAGGATCTTTGTGGCTCTTTGAGTTTTAAGGTTGCTGATCCCTGATTTAACCTCTAGACCCTTAATTCCCTTAACCATTCATCATACGATTTAGCCTCCAGAGCCCTTATCATCTTTGTTGCTCTTCTCTGCACTCTTTCCAAGGCCACAAGCATTTTTTAAAAATTTCCATTATGGTGATTTGAATTGGACACAGTATTCCAAGGGTGATCTCACTAGTGCAGTATAAATTGGTACTATCACTTCCCTTGATCCTGATGCCATCTCTTTCGTGATGCAACCTAGGACTAAATTGCCTATTTGGCAGCTGCAATACAGTGCTGACTCATACTTAAGTGATGATCCACTAGACGCCTAATTCCTTCTCACTGGCACTACTGCTGAGCCAGGTTCTGCTTATTCTGTACCGTGCATTTCATTTTTCCTAAACTGTATTCCTGTGGTCATGTGGCCAGCATGATTATACATCGAGGCATATGGAACGCTCTTTATCTTCCAACCCAAGTGGTACCTATTGATCTACTCACATTTGCATTCTTTTAAACTGCTAGGTGACAGGAGCTAGAGCAAGTAATGGGAGCTCACCCAGTCATGCACTACTCAGTCATGATCCCAGGGCATCTTTTGGAAACTTCAGAGTCAGCTTTCCAGCTGACAAGCTCAGCGTCTTTAACCACTGAGCCACCACACCCCATAAAAAGAGAAAACCAATATTTTTTAAAACAGTTATAATAACTCAATATATGAAAAAAATTACAGTGGATTATGTGACCGTGGGGGTGCCTCAATGGTTGTAAGTGTGAAAAATAGTCAGAACTCATTTTTTTCAGTGCCATTGTAACTTTGAATGATCACTAAATGAAGTATTGTAAGTTGACGATTACCTGCACTGGCCACATAGGTAGGTCGGAAGGACTCACAGGAACCCCTTGTTAAATTGGGGTAGGGGATGAACAGACCTCTTGTTAAAAACAGTTTGATACAGATCCAATCACAGTGACTTAGCTACATCTGTAGAGTTTGTAACAATACCTATTTGATCATATTTACACATTTCCCATCACTTTACCACAGAGATTCTAATCACTGGGAAAGTTATCAGCATGTTTGATGGAACTTTCTTAGACTGAATCTGCAGATTTAGTGTTGTATGTGAAGATTCACACTGGTAACTATGGCCATAGAGCAAAGGTGTATGTTGTAATCCTCATTTCATTAGGCTTTTGACCTTTCCATTTCTCTCTCTCTCCATCTCTCCATCCCCCCTCTCTCTGTGTGTTTCTCTCTCTCTCTCTCTGCCTGTGGTCTGAGTTTTAATTGTTCTGTATCTTCTGAAGATACAAGAAGGCAACAGTCCAAAAAGATTGTAAGCAGGATGGGAAGAGTCTCTGAGAATGTTATGCAACTTTCTCAAACAGCGAGATTCAAAGATGTCGTCCAGGCCTGGTAGCTGGAGTCCAATGATATTCTGGGCAGTTTTAATGATTCTCTGTAGAGCTTTTTTGTCCGCTGCAGAGCTGCTCCCATACCATGCAAGAATGCCATATGTCAGGAAACTCTCAATGGTGCTGCGATAGAAGGACAGAAGTAGATGCTGAGATAGATTCATCTTCCTGAGCATTCTCAGGAAGTACAGTACTTCTGTGCCTTCTTCACAAGCATGTTGGCATTCATAGTCCATGAGAGGTCCTCCGAGATATAAATATAAATGCCCAGAAATTTAAAACTACCCACTCTCTCCACCTCCTCACCATTTATGTACAATGGTAGATGTACATCTCTCTTCCTCTTGAAGTCAATTATAAGTTCTTTAGTTTTTGTGGTGTTGAGATTATTTTCATTACACCACAATGTCAGGCCTTGTACTTCCTTCCTGTAAGCAGACTCATTGTTCTTATTAATGAGCCCCACGACTGTTGTGTCATCTGAAATTTAATAATTGCGTTGGTGTTATACAATAGGATGCAGTCATGTGTGTACAAGGGATAAAGGAAAGGATTTAGCACAATCCGGGGGGGCTCCTGTGCTTAGTATCAGAGTAGAGGAATGGTGAGATCCCATCCTTACTGACTGTGGCCTTCCTGTCAGAAAGATAGATTTTAGTAAGATAGGGAAGGCATAGAGCTCTCACTGCGCCTAAGTCAGATGCACCGCTCCAGGATTCAGTTCTCCAAAACCCAGTTTTTCCAATCTTGCTTACAGTCTCCTATGCAAATTAGGATTTTTAATCTGGAAACTGCCTTCCAAATCAACATATGTTGCCTACAACTCAACAGCTCAAAAGCATAGGCAGTATACTAACTTACACTCAGCCTATGTTGAATGTTTATAGAGGATTAAACCACATAGGAACAAACTTTATAAACTGGGTCATTTTTTGTAAAAAAAAAGTGGGGGGGAGGCATATGGGTCTCATTTGAGTTGCGGGGACATTTCAATGCATGAAAGTTTGGGATGCTTTAACTCTTTTGCTTCCCACCAATTTTCAATTATCTGTAGGCAAAATTCCGTGCTACGATTCGAAAGGAAACTGATAACTGCAAACTCATCAACATTACCATCGTGATCATCACCCCATCTTACAACATTACTTGGATAATTCCTGGATTCCTGGCTGGGACTCGAATTTCCAAAGAAGCCAGTCAGAGATATGATTAATTTGGTTTGTTCTTGCCCTGTATCACTCCTTGAAGAATAAAAACTGATCACAATCATGTAATCAAATAAAAATTAAAGAAACAGCAGCAGCAATTTGAGGACATTATAATATGAGTTGTTTAATCCTGGTTCAACATCAACATTTGTTTTGTTCCATCCTGTCTGCTATGGCATCTTTGTGGTGTTACAGGGAACATTCTGAATGAGAGTGGTATGCATTCAAATGCAGAATAACAGAGTTGGAATGCAACTGTTCTTCCGTTCTTCGTATGTTTTATATTCCAGCCCCCTAAATCAACTTAGTTGCTCTTCTCTGTACTCTTTCTTAACATCTTTTTAATATTGTGTCTGCCAAAACTGGATGCAATATTCCAAGTGTGGTCTTACCAAAGCATAATAAAGTGGTATTAATACCTCATGTGATATTGATTCTAAATGTAAAGGTAAAGGTTCCCCTTGCACATATGTGCTAGTCATTCCTGACTCTAGGGGGTGGTGCTCATTGTCGAAGCATGAATCAGCCTCATTCCCCCCCTGGGGAAACTGTAATTAATTAGAGGTGAATGGATCTTGTTTTCCATGCTGTATACTTCAAAGAAAGAAAACCCAAAATATATTCTAAGAAACATTTTATTATAAAAACAAACAAAACTAGATAACTACATCTTTACCGGACAAAAGGAAGACATAAATCAGGAAGTTAGAAAAGAAAGAATGTAGACATGCGCAGTAGCTCAGAAATCACAAGACAGTCTTATCTCAGTTGCTACAGATAAGTTCTCTGGCAAGCTACCGTAAATCTTAGGATGGAAGCTCAGCTGGCAAACACTTAACGCAGTGACACTCATCTTTGTTTCAAAGCCGAAGAGCCAGCACTGTCTGAAGACGTCTCTGCGCTCATGTGGTCGGCATGACTAAATGCCAAAGGTGCACAGAACACTGTTATCTTTCTACCAAAGGTGGTCCCTATTTTTCTACTTGCATTTTTTATGTGCTTTCAAACTGCTAGATTGGCAGAAGCTGGGACAAGTAATGGGAGTTCACCCTGTTACGTGGCATTAGGGACTTGAACTGCTGAACTGCCAACCTTTTGATCAACAAGCTCAGTGTCTTAGCCACTGAGCCATCTCATCCCTTTTGAACTTGATTCTATCCCTCTACTGACTGCAATGGGTTTTTTTTTTTTTTTTTTGGCAATTCAGAGGTGGGTTTTTTTTGGCAATTACAGTTATTCTTGAGACAGAAATCCTAAACAAGCAAAGTTCCTGCACAGTCAAGATTCCCGATTCTAGAGAGGGCTGGAAATGAGCCCCATAGCAATTCCTCTTCATCTTTTCTTAGTTCAGGTCTGAAGAGGGGCCTGCAAGATATGGTCAAAAGGTCTATATGATGGTTCAGTCAAAATTTCCTCTTTTATATGTGCTTCCTAGAGTTTACAAAAGGTCCACAATAGAAGTGGGTGGGCCATGTCAATATGAGTATCCCTATCTTGCCTTCACTTTTCTACTATATGACCAAAACAGAGAGAGCCTTTTTTTTCAATACTATTGTTCTGACCTAAGTCAAGCTGGCAAGGCAAAGGTTAAAAAGGGTATGTTTATTGCTCACTTATCACAGTGACAAATGACCCACCAATGGTACCAGTGAAGCTCTGCCCCAGGCCTCAGTTTTCCCTCGATCTGGATTCACCAACTAAATACCAGCTGACCCACAAGGCAAGAGGAAAGTAACAATACCCACAAGTCCAGAGTTTCATCAACCAAAGTACAGTCCAAGAATATGAACTCTGAGAGCCAAGTCCAAACTCCACAAGTTTAAAGTTCAGAGTCCAAAATCACCATTCAAAGTTCAAGAAACAGGATTCAGGAAAGCCAGGAAGATGCACATCAAAACAAGCAGGTGTTCCCAACAAACATATCTTCCCCCAGCGTCTAGTTAAATCTCCCTTCCCCAGTTGTCCCTTGGGAGATGAGTAGGGCTGCTTTCTTGCAAGGAACCTCACCGACCTCCTGTGTGCCTCTCTCTGCTCTGCTCTCTTTGCCCATGGATTTGGGGGGTGGGGAGAGAGCTGTTCTTGTCAGAGGTGGTCTGGAGAGGGGTAAAATTCAGAAGGTTCTGACAGATTCTGGAGAAGCGGTAGCAGAAATTTTGAGTAGTTCAGAGAACCGGCAAATACCACCTCTGGCTGGCCCCAGAGTGGGGTGGAAATGGAGATTTTGCAATATCCTTCCCTTGGAGTGGGGTGGAAATGGAGATTTTGCAATATCCTTCCCCTGCCATGCCCACCAAGCCACACCTACCAAGCCACACCACGCCCACCAAGCCACACCCACAGAACTGGTAATACAAAAATTTGAATTTCACCATTGGTGTGGAGCCTATCATCTCTGCTGGCACTCTTCAGCTGCTCCACTCCTGTAGGCAGCTCTCCATCTGGTCAGTCCCCTCCCCCCACTGCCAGATAGCCCTGGGACTCATCCTCAGACCTGGACTCCCCACTTCAAAAAGGACCATGTCCTCCCCATTGGATGGTCCTGGTTCCAACTCCTCCTCCTCTGAACCAGGATCTGACAAAGCCATGACCTTCATGCACTTTCTACAGACATGGATGATATTTTATTTCCAGAACAACAAACGAGTATCAAAATGTCAAAGAAACTCAGTAGGCAGTGCCCTTCAGTTTGGATATATTTGTCAGCCATGCTATGGTTTCAAATATTTAAATCTTTGTAGGTTGAATGCATGAAGGATATGGTAGGATTGCTAGTACAGTACTGTTCTGATTTATCTTCCAGATTTGTGTTTTTTGTTTTAATGTTTTATTATTGCTTTTAAGTTCAATTAAAATTATAGCTTTTAAGTGCAATTAAAACCTTCAAAGTATTTTACAGGAAGCTGTATGTCATAAATAAATTAATTATAATGTCTAGATGCTGATGCTTTGTGGACAACGATTGCATTCAAAATCCTTTGGTGCAGATTCTAAAACCTTCCAAAATTGCTATGAAATTGCCCCTGAAAGAGAAGAGAAAACTGTGGAATACATTTTCATCTACATTTTCTCAGAGCTAATTCAATCAAGAAACAACGACACAAACAAAGGCACAATCTTGCCTTCAGTTCGACTTGTTCGACTTGTTCCTTGATATGCTCATTTTCCATTTGCAGGAAATGCAGGGACAGAAAGCATTAAGAAATTGGAAAATGGTCTTGGCTTTGGGACTCTTCAATGTTTTACATCGATCACTTGGACAATGACATGGAGGGAATGTTTATAAAATGTAAACCACTCTAAACTCGATTGTAAAATAATCAATTTTTGTAACAAAATTGTCAAAGTCTGGAATATGTTACCCAATTCAGTTGTATCAACCATTAAGTCTCACCCTTTTAATTCTAACTTAACTTCTGTGAACCTCACTCCATATTGAAGAGGTCCCTAAGGAGTCATGCATAAGTGCTCTAATGTGCCTATTGTCCCTATTACATTTTAATTTTTTTTTATTTTGCTTGTTGGAATTTGTAATTTCAACAATAATAATTTTTCCCCAGATATATAGTCTTGGGAGTCACTGCTGATACCAGCAGAAAGAAACAAAATCCAAAATGAAAAGGAACTGGGGAAAAATGCAGATTTCTTCATTGAGGAAATGAAAAAAAAAAAAGCTTGATGATGATTCAGCAATATTGGAGGAAGAGAGAGAGAAGGAGGGAGAGGGAGGGAGGGAGAGAGAAGGGGGAGAAATGAATATATATATGATGGGGGACATAACTGTATTTTTCAAGTTCCTTAATGGATATCATAGAAAACGATGCCAAAAGCTGATCTTTAATATTGCAGACTGCAAGACATGGAATAATAATTGAATATTTAGAAATGCATCTGAGAGTAAGACCAGTTTATTAGTACTCAGGAGCCTTGGGAGGTGTTGGGTTTTTGATTGCTAGAAAGGTTCAAATGAAGCTGGACTACTACCTATCAAAGATGCCTTCCAACTTGTTATTTCTCTTTTACCATTTCTAAACTCTTGCCTTGTTTCCTAGTTACCTAATTCCAGCTGATCATAATTATGCACACACCCTGGTTTTCCTTATGAAATTAAAAGAGTTCTAAACACCTACATATGAATATGAGCAACTGAACCGGATGGGGACAATCCTTCAGTTTCTGTTTGTCTCTAAATTCATGCACTGTAGAGTGAATTGAGACCAATAAACATGTATATCTCATATTTCTGCTCATGCTTAGACCTACCTACCTTTCCATGGTGTCTATTTTGAGTTGCTTTTTGGACAGTGGTGTTGAGGAAGAAGGTTAAAAAAATGCCAATCTCTTCTGTTTCTCCTTTTCTGACTCCCCTTTGTAGTGATCATGATTTCTCTTCCACAGTTTCTGGAATAACATAATCTTTCATGGTGCTAACTAATGTAGCACTAGCCACTGATAAAAATAGTGGCTACTGGCAGTGGCAGAAACACATCAAGTAGATACAAAGAAAGAAAAGCAACAAATATGAATAATAACATTATGGAATGTGTCCCATTAAGGTGCAAAGCTGGACACTAATGGCCCAAATATCAGGACGCCTGCTGAGCCAACATTAATCTAATTGAAATTGTCCCCTATCCTTTTTGAATCAATGTTGACTCCTGGAGACTTCCTGCAGTTTTCTGCCTGCAAGTTTCTGCAGTTCTCTTGGCAAGATTTCAGAAGTGATTTGCCCATTGCCTGCTTCCTAGGGCTGAGAGAAAATGACTGGTCCAAGGTCACTCAGCTGGCTTTATATATACTATAAAGCAGGAGTAGAACTCCTGGTTTCTAGCCTGTTGTCTTAAATCACTACACCATACTAGTTATTAATTTCAGCAAAAGCAAGGCTCAAAAGTAAGGGAAGGAAGGAGAATTAGGAAATCATGAGTGGTTAATGCAGATGTATCATAAATATTAACTGCTGCCATGCCTTATTGCCACACCTTATTTTTGGGTGTGTGTGTATGTGTGTGAGGGAGGGTTCTCTGATGACAGATCCCAAAAGCAGAGCCCATTCCCTACCTAAAGACCTGTGGACAGGAATTCCAACTCCACTGGTTGCAGATGTTTCATTCCAGCAGCAGATGTCATGTACTGACAACACTGATTTGTGTCCAATCCTAACACACCCTGGGCAACACATCTTTGAATAGTGGACCATGCTCCTAAATAGCTTGAAAGACAATTTAAACAATTTATGAAAAAAACAAAACAAAACAACAGCCAGTGGCTACAACTCATATTGTTTTTGGCAATATGTTTCCTGGCATGTACAAATGATAAAATAGTATATAATAATATAATAATGTTATAATAGCGTGTGCCATGCATTCATGTTTCTTCAGATATTTTCCAAGGGTCAATGACAATTCGCCATGGCCAACTTGCCACGACCAACTCACTGCAGGACAGAGGTGGGTTGCAGCAGATTCTGACCAGTTCTGGAGAACTGGTAGCAGAAATTTTCAATAGTTCGGAGAACTGGTAGTAAAAATTCTGACTGGCCCTGCTCCCATCTATTCTCTGCCTCCCCAAATCCCAGTTGATTGGGAGGAAATGGGGATTTTGCAGTAACCTTCCCCTGGAGTGGGGTGGGAATGGAGATTTTACAGTACCCTTCCCCAGCCACGCCCACCAAGCCACACCCACCAAGCCATGCCACGCCCACCAAGCCACACCCACAGAACCAGTAGTAAAATTTTTGAAACCCTCTGCTGCTGCAGGACAACTCACTGCGGGACAAGAGTTACACTAATATCAAAGAAATGGTGGAATAGAATCATTAAAGAAAGGCTGCCAAAGGAAAGACAGAATCAGGGGTTAAATCCAGCAGGTTCTGACAGGTTTTGGAGAACCGATAGCAGAAATTTTGAGTAGTTCGGAGAACCGGCAAATACCACCTCGGGCTGGTTTCAGAGTGGGGTGGAAATGGGGATTTTGCAGTATCCTTCCCCTGCCGATGTTCTGTCCCCGTCTCACACACGCACCCCCACAGACAGGCAACAGTTAAAGTACTCAGCCGACAACAGTTTATCTGGTATCAGAATTGGCAGCAACTCAGTTACTCACGAGGGGGGAGCCAATACACAATAATCAACAAAGTCCAGTAAATACAAAGTAAATACAAAGAAGGTTGTCCGATATCCGTTTTTTGCTTGTTACAGAGCTGAACCGGCCACCACACCCTCTTTTATACCCTGTGGGGTGTGGTCCAATGACTCAGCCTAATCCCTGGCACACCTCTTCTTCTGTTGCGTGCTCTTATCTCTGTGACGCTGCCGGGGATCCAGCCAAGACTCATCTCCCTCATTACTGTCCACCTGTGGCTGCGTGGGCGTGCTTGACCCCGGGCCTAACTCTTGACCTTCGGCAGACACCGAAGGCATTGCCAGAGAGGAGGGTCCTGGAGAGGGAGACCTTGCCAACTCCTCTCCTTCACTCTCGGAGACCTCTCCTGCCGATAACACAGGCTCAGGCAATGGAGCCACAACAGCCATGCCCACCAAGCCACACCACACCCACCAAGCCACACCTACAGAACCAGTAGTAAAAAAATTTGAATTTCACCGCTGAACAGAATGAAATGTGAATGGCAAAAAAGAAAATATTTTTTATTTGTTTTTAAATAATTAAATGGAATTGTTAAATTGCCCTGCAGCGAGTTTATCCTGTGGCGAGTTGGCCATGCATGGCGAGTTGGCTGTGGCAAGTGTCCCATTCCAACTTTCTAAATAATCATATACTTTTCCATACTTCCCCAATGAGGGCATTACAAGAAACAATGGATGGAAACTAACCAAGGAGAAAAGCAAACGGGAATTAAGGAGAAACTTCCTAACAGTGAGAATAATTAACCAGTGGAATGCCTTACCTTTAGAAGTTGTGGGTGCCTCATCATTGGAGGTTTTTAAGAAGAGACTGGACAGCCACTTGTCTGAAATGGTATAGGGTCCCTTGCTTGAGCAGAGGCTGGACTAGAAGACCTCCAAGATCCCTTGCAACAGTGGTGGGTTGCCCCGGTTCACAAGAACCAGTAGTAAAACCGGCGGGAGGTCCTACCCACCGCCCCGGATATCGTCATCAGCGATCTGCGCATGCGCAGAAGCTTCTCGATCCCGTTGCGAACCAGTAGTAAAGGTAAGTAAAACCCACCCCTGCCTTGCAGCTCTATTCTGAATTGATAAAAATCCAAACCACAACCCTATGAGTTAGGCCAGAGGCAAAAGGAATGGCCAGCCAAAAACGCAGGATGTAGAAAATGTTCTAGAAGGGAGGGAAGGAAATCTTATAGCTTAACTAAAATAGCTTTTTAAAGAAACTTGCTTCTTTTACAGTGAGTATGGAAATTAGCAGCTTTGTGCAGTAAAACTAAACAAAACACCCCATTCTAATGTTTTCCTGCACTTTGGGCAAAAGCCAGCATTTTCAGGAGGAAGAGAACTTGGCAATTAGCCTAAACACCAGTGGAGAGAGGCTGATATTGTGTCTCCTGGATTTATATTTTTAAATGTTACCTTATTAATTTCTATATAATTGTTGCAGCAACCATCAAGAAAATACCAATCAGTAAATGAACTAATAATTATCATGCTCAGGATAGAAAGAGAACTAATTGACTTAGCAGTATATTTCATGGGTATGTTGCTATAATTAATTAACTCTCTTTTTTCTTTGTAATGAGTGACTTGACAATGCAGAAGTCAAGTGCTTTAAGGAAAGGAAAAGAAAAGAAAGCCACATGAAGGGGAAATTTTATTTACATATCAAATGCTCTTTGTGAAATTCATGTTTTACAAGGAACATTAAGCTGCCAAAAAAAAAAGTTCAAAAAGAAGGAAAAAGGAGGAAAAACTGAGCACTAGGACAAATTAAAGAGTTAAGTGACTCATCCCTACATTGTGTTTTTATCTGTAGTGTTTTGGTTTTTCAAAAAAAAAAATTTCTGTAATAAAGATTTAAAGAATCTATTCTATACATGATTTAAAACTAAGCAGGAGAATCTACTATATACATGAAATGCTAAAATTATTCCAGCAAACAATTCTTCCATCTGCGTGGATTATGTGTATGAAGTTGTTTTATACACAAAAAAATGTAAATACTGTAAATAGTGTGAATAGAGGGCTACCTATGGTTCTTCAATATCCTTTCTTTCATCTCCATAATTACCAGAGTAGATGGGCCTTCTTCCAGGGGCAGATGCTCGCACATGCAACACTTCTGCGCATGCGCAAAAGCATCTGTCAGGTGGGTGGAGCGTCCCGCCGCGGTTACCAGTTCGCCTGATCTGGGGCGAACCGGTAGCAACCCACTACTGGCTTCTTCCTTTTTTGTATTCTTTGAGTTGAAGCTTGTGAGGTTAAGAAGCAAAATAGATATCTTGCAAGACTGAAGAACCCACTATATTTATTAATACACACACACACACACACACAAATTCCTTGATCTGCCTCCCGAAATGGATTTTGGTTTCTCCCGTGTAACCATGCATGCTTTGTGCAAAGTTTGACTGATCCTCAAACCAACAGAAGTTGCACATGTCCGGTCTATAATGCAAGATGTTTGAATATTTTCTAGACCTCTTGACCCTTTGTTTATGACATCCATATGGTCTACAGCTGAGTCCAGGCACTGATAGATTGATCTGGAAAAGAACCCTAATTGATTTAGATTGAACTCCAAATGAATCTTAATATCAACTGGGAAGCCTGAACCTTCAATGGCAATAATTGAAAATCAATAAAGAGATGTCATTGTTTTCTGTTTGACATAATTAAATATATTTGCAAACATGATAGGCATAAATAGGATTTAGATCAATGGATGAAGGGTTGTGTTTTTTTTTTTTAATTACCTAGAGGTAATGTCAGGTTTCGAGTCGTCTCAAATAAATTGCGTTTCAAAGTCTTTGATGAAAAACTCCCATTTATTAAGCACGACATTCTAACTCCGTCTCCATCATAGCCAACACTGACTTCCTGACCCAAAACCATCCCTTTCCTTTCCCCACTCCTCTGCACTCATTGGCCATCTTCCAAGTCACTCTACCCCTAATCTACTGCTCCAGCTCAAAGGAATTTTCCCCCTCCCCTCCCCTCCCATCTCCTAGGGGATATTATCTTCAGGGAAAATAAGTAGGTGAAAAGTCAAACGTCCCTTTCCAGACGCCTCCGCTTCTCCTTCTTATGTCAGCACAGGAGTAAATGCAGCTTGAAGTGCTGATAGGTAATTAAATTTATTCTATTTATTCTATTTATTTATTCTATTTATTTAAGAATACCATTTTTTAAAAAAAACATGGTAGAATTGGACAAACTATGGGATCCTTGGTGCTCTCTGAGCTTGGTTGTTTTCTTGCAAATGTTTCATTACTGAGCTAGGTAAACATAATCAGTACTAGTGGTCTAGCATTGACGATGTTACCTAGTTTGGCAATGAAATGCCTGAAATAAAATAACCAAGCTCAGAGAGCATCAAGGATCCCACATTTCAACCATGAGGTACAAATAGTCTCTTCTATTGGACAAACCATGAAAGCAAAACTAATCTTTCCAGGGAACAGATTAGTGGAGACGATGTAGCCATGTCAAGAGAGTAAGAACTATAGGCAAAATAGTATCTAAATGGTACAGGTAGTTTAATGTGTTAAGTTCCTCTTGAAGAATTAGGCTCTATTTGTGACTGTAAAATGTCTTGGGACAACAGCAACAAAAAGGCAAAGTTTAAGGAAATGTCTCCATCAAGCTAGAGACTACCAAGTAGCCCACAGGCACAATTTTATATTCTAAGAAGGAAGAAGTGCAATTAGGATTAACTGGTTTTAAGCTAAGGCCAAACAGGTATTGTCCTATGGCATCAAAGATTAAGAGGTGCCAACACTGTTCCTCCTTCTGAATCATTCTAAAAATGCAAATATTTGCATTGGCAGAAGGTGGCACCATGAATCCCTAGGGCTTTGGGGTCCCATATACCTTGGGATCCAGTACTGAAATAATTAATCTATTACAAGCCGGTTGAGTTTGGAGTGCAGCAGATGCAAAGACGGCATTCATAATAGATGCTTATCCTGCTTCTGGTTGTATATCTTCCAAAACAATCTGTTCTTTAGTTTACTTTTCCTGTCAGGCCACTTTTTATAATGTTCTGCTACAGTTGGTTTTTTGGCAAAATTACACCCATTGGCTGTATTCCTGTTCTTTGCTACTGCAACTTCCATTATGTTTTGATTCCTTAACACCATATGTACCTAATCTTTTAAGCCATTCTTCTAAAGACTGATTTCCAGATCTCACTAGCTTTGATTGCTGATTCATTTATGTATATTCATTCCAGAGTTTGAAAGACTAAACTGGTCCCTATAGTGGAAGAACTTTTAATGTTTAATAATCATTTTTGCTGTGTGGTTGGTTCTAAATTTGACCTGGTCAACATGATATGAAGAATTCCAATGAATACATGTAACCAGGAAAATCTGTTCAGACTTGGCACTTGAAAAGACTTCAAAATCAAAAGGACTTGAAAATCAAAAGGAGAAGTTCAAGATTTTCCTGCTGTTCTTGAATTCCCATACTAGTGTGGATTTTGCATGAAAAATTTAATTCATTAAAAAGGGTTATGATGTTTTCTTTTTTATTATCCCATTTATATTCTGTCATATTTTCAATGGACTCCTGGTGGTTGACATCATATTTTACTATGTGTAATGATAATTATTCTGAAATAACTATCATTAGACATAGCCAAAGTAGTTATTTTTTGATACAATTTAACATTGAACCCACATCTAGATCTTGATTAAATGCAATATTGCAGGCAGACTCTGCCCACTGCCAAGAGTTCAATCCTGACCGGGTCAGGGTTGACTCAGCCTTCCTTCCTTCTGAGGATGGTAAAATGAGGACCCAGATTGTTGGAGGCAAAAATGCTGACATTGTAAATCATTCAGAGAGGGCATAACTCTAAGTGCTATTGCTATTAATAGTTTTTGGTGAAAAATAAGACCTCTTCTAACTCTATGATATTATGAATAATCTCATATTGAGCATGCTGATCTTTTTGAGAATGAAGGTGAGATAAAAAATGCAGGTGATCCAAAATCCAAAATCCAAAAGTGATGTGAACACAGCTTCTCCATTCTTCTTCTAGTGATGGCAGACTTCAGTTATGTGTCTCGATGAACTGAGCAGTTACATAATTCAGCAGTTATTCCAAGGATGTTCTCTGTATAAGTGATGTACAATCTGGCTGCTTTGCAAGCATGCAAGATTAGACTTCTGATATCAAAATGGGAACATTTCCCAAACACAAAGTTAAATAATGATAAAAGTAAATAAGAGCTTTACATGAATGCCTAAAAGGATATGATGGCTTGAGGACATTCAATATATAAAATTTTCTATTTTATATATTTATTGGTCCAGAGCAGTGGTGGGTTTCAATTTTTTTTTACTACTGGTTCTGTGGGCGTGGCTTGGTGGGCATGGCATGGCGTGGCATGGCATGGTTGATGGGCATGGCAGGGGAAGGATACTATAAAATCTCCATTCCCTCCCCAATCCAGGGGAAGATTACTGCAAAATGCCCATTTCCTCCCAATCAGATGGGATTTGGGAGGCAGAGAATAGATGGGGATGGGGCCAGTCAGAATTTTTACTACCGGTTCTCAAAATTTCCGCTACCAGTTCTCCAGAACTGGTCAGAACCTGCTGAAACCCATCTCTAGTCCAGAGCCTACCTTATGGGAGAGAGGCAAGTTCTAGATTCTGTAAGGAAACTCCTCACATGTGTGTCTCTGAGCCTGTTCAGATTTTGAATCAGCACCCATCTATGAAAGGGACTGAAGAAGAAAGGAGCACTTGATGGATCTCCAGCCTCACTCCCATTTAAACAAAGTGAGCTGGTTGAGGAAACATCATGTGACCAGTCTCTGTTAAGCATAAGGGATTGAGGGCTTCAGAGGCCTCCATCTTCTGAGAAGGGAGGATAACATCATGCGTGGCCATGCCCAGTTTAGCGAAGGGGAAAATAGACCCAATATGTCACATGATGCTGCCGTGATGCCGCGAGTTTGACACCCCTGCTATGGAGCAGTAATTGTGATTGCTCCCTTTTTGGATTACAGAGGCAAAAAAAAAATAAAAAATAAATAGAGATGTTATAGTGACAAAATGCAACAATACAGTCAATAATACACATTGTCTTTAATTGACTGCCATTTCTATAAACTAAAAGCCTTACCTGATCTTGGAGATCACTGTCATTCTCTTTGTACAATACAATTTTCATGGACATAATAACATCCAGACATATAGAAGAATTACTGGGGAAAAAAATCTTTTGACAGTTCTGAATCACATAAAAGATTAGCTTGGCTGAATAAACAGGATTCCTAAGCTTTGCTACCCACTACTTTTGCCTTTTATTTTTCTGGCTCTCAGTAAGAGCCAGAAACTATTGTTTGAAAGTTTTGCATTGTTCTGGGCTTCCAAATAACTGCAGTGAATTTGTATGTTCATTCATGTTACTAATCTGAGCCTGCTCAAACAAGTTACATTTTGCATCCTAATTTTAAAAGTGACATTAATGGAGTTTCCTGTAACTCCTTAATACCAATTATTTCTGTCTGAATTAACTTAGAATTCTAACTGACACAAGAAATAAAATGTGGTGGTTTGTTTCATGCTGATAATTATATTGTTCTGCTATTTGTGTTACAGTGTCACTTGACTGTTCAGTACTGGTTAGGGCAAGTTTTGCAAATCAAAGCATTAACACTGCTTATTAAACTGACACTAACCAGCCAAGGAAAAAAATAGTTGCGGGTTTAACTTTGAATCAGTACTTCCAGTTTGCAATCCAGAAGGATAAAAAGAAAATATTTGTGAACTTGGATGGAAAAAAAGCAGAACACTCTGAAACAAACAGCTGTTTTGTCATGAAGTCTCCTGGTTTTAGACCTGAAACAAAGCTGAGTTGGAGTAAGTCAACTGCTCTTATAGTTACAAGGATGCGACAGATACCTCTACCCTACAAATCTCTAGAAAGTGTTAAGAAATAACAGCCAACCAGACTATATCTTTCTAGGCCAACAGGTGAACCCAAAACATTTCAGCCAGAAACTGAATGCTGTTTCCTCCCTGATAAACATGATTTTTCCTCTATGAAAAAGAAAGCAAATTGAAAATATTTGTCTGCTCACCTTTAGTGACAGATCTATGGCTGTAATAATTTTGGCCCATTTTCCAGTTCTACCATTATGTTGGAAAACTGGAAGCTAGCAGATAGACATCTAATGGCTTTCCAGATGACTCTATGCACACAACTGGGACACAAGTCATAGCTGGGACATCACTCATTACTGCAAATTAAAATACCTTAGAGGCAAAAATATTAAAGTCCATAGGAGGCATGATAGGAGAGAGGCTTAATTCATTCTATCAGTGGACTACAAGTCACACTTGATACTGCTCTAAAATGTAGCCTGGCTAGATGGCTCAGTGCCTAAGACACTGAGATCAGAAATGTCGGCAGTTGGCAGTTCGAATCCCTAGTATAGGTTTCCTGAAGGAGCAGGGGGTTGGACTAGATGACCTCCAAGGTCCCTGCCAACTCTCTTACTGTTACTGTATTTTAAAGTTCATCTTAAATACAGTTACTTGAAATTTCAATCAAACATCAGTATACACAATTCTGCTTTCTACATTGTAATTCTACAGTTAGCAAAAAAAAAAAAAAAAGGTGTAGCCTGACTTTAATCTTATGAGAACCAAAGACGTGTAGCATTTATAGGGAACTCCTGAATCACAGGTTGGGGACCTCCTGCTCTAGAAACACAGCCCTGCCTCTCTGATTTTTTAATTCTTCCATTTTTGAGGAATTTAAATGAAGAATAATTGAGCATCGCACCACAGAATAAGATTGCCTGTATTGAATCGTGTTCCAAAGAAACAGCTAGCACAAGTATTAAAAGATGTAACCACTGTGATAACAAATATAAGCACCTCTAATTTCAAGAGACATATCACATAATGTACAGTATGACTGCAATTATAATTGAGTTATAATTGATTAAGTATATAATTTATATCATTATAATTGATTTTGCATCCTTGGATGCAAAATAAACAGAGGTGGAGGAGCCAAAAAGGAAGTTCAGGCTGGAAAATAAGATCAGTGTGCTAAGATCTGATACAAGCAAGTTAGAACAAATGAAAGAAAAGCTGAAGAATAACAAGATCAAACAATATTTGATTAAGAAATAAAGCTCCTTTATACGAGCCTATAATCCCTTAATTCAGGATAGACTTGGGGAATATCACATAAAAACAAGGAAGACAAAAGAACCACCGGAAATAATAAAACAGCAAATGTTTTTTATTTATTTTATTTATCAAATTTAGAAATAACACCTATAGCCAAGAAGATCAGTAAATACAAAGCTTGAATTGCATACTATAGGCAGGATCTCCAATTTCAGCTGAATCAGAAATATTTCTGCTAATCCATCAAAGGAATGATGCATACATGCCTGACAAAAAAGAAACAGTATGGTACTGGGAGCACTTATGGGACAATCCAAAGATATGCAACAAGAACGCAGCCTGGATAAAGAAGATAGATAAAAATAAAAAAAGAAGCTGAAATGAAAGACCTTATAATAGTAGCAGAAATGATGAAGAAAAGGGCAAGGAAAATCAAGAATTGTTCAGTATCAGGTGAAAATGAGCTGCCTGTTTTTTGGTTGAAACATCTGACTGACACCTGCTCATTGCCAAGGAGTTTAACAAGATAGTGCAAAGAGGAGAAATTAAAGATTGGTTTACATCTGACAAAACCTACCTGTTAAAGAAAAATCCAACAAAAGGGGCAATGCAGGCAACTACACAGCTGGATGAGTGAGCTGGACTCAAGCTAAACTCATAGCCCTGGATAGGAACACCAGAAAAATAATGCAAATGAATCCTGCTCTTTATTTATCCAGCAACATTGATAGACTTTACTTACAAAGGAGCATAGGTGGATATGGAATGTGGAATCAAAGGTGGTATTCAGCCGGTTCTGACGAGTTCTGGAGAACCAGTAGCAGAAATTTTGAGTAGTTCGGAGAACCAGCGAATACCTCCTCTGGCTGGCCCTACCCCCATCTATTTTCTGCCTCCCGAGTCCCAGCTGATCAAATCCCAGCTGATTGGCTGGGTCTTCTTCTTTCTTTTTTTTTGCCCTGTGTATGGATCTGGAAAGCAGGTTAGTGGGGTGGGGAAGGAATAGAGATTTTACAGTATCCTTCCCCTGGAGTGAGGTGGGGTGGAAATGGAGTATCCTTCCCCTGGAGTGAGGTGGGGTGGAAATGGAGTATCCTTCCCCTGGAGTGAGGTGGGAATGGAGATTTTCAGTATCCTTCCCCTGCCATGCCCACCAAGCCACAACCACCAAGCCACGCCTACAGAACCGGTAGTAAAAAAATTTGAATCCCACCACTGTGGAAATGTTGCAAACACACCATACAGTTGAAGAAAAAAATAGATGAGGTGGTATCTGGAGACAGCAGAGTAGAAAAGAAAGAGCTGGGAGAAAATCACAAAATGCAAAGACCTGCAAATAGAACAAATCTGGCAAAAGAAAGCAAAGATAGTACCAGTAGTGGTAGGTGCCTTGGGTGTAATTCCAAAACATCTGGAGCTTGATTTGAACACCAGAGGCATTAACAAAATCACAACTAATCAATTGCAAAAGGCAGCTTTACTTGGAACAGCATATATGCTGCAGCAAAACTCTTAACATAATCAAATAACAACATCTGTCTATCATAGTCCTTGGGAAGGACTCAATAGGTGGACAAAAATGTCAAATCTAGTCTAAACATCTGACTGACTATATGACTAACAATGATAATAAAAAATTAAGCTCTTATGCCTCTATACACATCTTTCAACAACAATCGAATTGAAAAGGAATAGAATAGAATAGAATAGAATAGAATAGAATAGAATAGAATAGAATAGAATAGAATAGAATAGAATAGAATAGAATAGAATTCTTTATTGGCCAAGTGTGATTGGACACACAGGAATTTGTCTCTGGTGCATATACTCTCAGTGTATATACAAGCTGATAAATCATGATCATAATCATCATAAGCTATATTCATCAGAAATCATAAGATACAACACTTAGTGATAGTCATAGGATACTAAATAATCAATATAAATCATGCTAGGATAAATAAACTAAATAAAACAATATAAATTGTAAGATAGAAGCAACAGTGTTATAGTCATAGGATAAGGAAACAGGTAATAGGAAAGATGAGAAGAAGAATAGTAATACAGCACTACTAGGTAATTTGATAGTGTTGTCAGAATTAGTTGTTTAGCAGAGTGATGTCATGGGGAAAAACTGTCCTTGTGTCTAGTTGTTTTGGCGTGCAATGCTCTAGAGCATCGTCTTGAGGGGAAAAGTTGAAACAGCTTATGTCCAGGATATGAAGGGTCTATTGATGTTTTCACAGCCCTCTTTCTGGTTTGTGCAATATTCAGGTCCTCAATGGAAGGCAGGCTGGTTGCAATGGGTTTTTTCTGCAGTTCTAACTATCTGTTGAAGTCTGTGTCTGTCTTGTTTGGTTGCTGTGTCAAGCCAGACAGTTATAGAGGTGCAAATGACAGGCTCAATAATTCCTTTGTAGAACTGCATCAACAGCTCTTTGGGCAGTCTGAGCTCTTTGAGTTGGTGCAGGAAGAATATTCTTTGTTATGCTTTCTTGATGATGTTTTTGATGTTAGGTGTCCATTTTAAGTTTTGAGATGTTATAGAACCTAGAAACTTGAAGGTCTCTACTGTTGATCTGTGTTGTCCAGTATTGTAAGAATAGGTGTCTCCTATCCTACCACCTCAACAATATGCCACCCAATTTTTAACAACTCTGGGTGGGTGGCTCACAACAATTAAAAAAAGTAAAGAAATGTCAATAAAATCAATAAAAGATAAAAGAATAAGAGTTGACCAGCATTCTGAAGTGGGTAATCTTCCCCAACCATATCCTAGGGTTTTTCCTCTTCCCATGAGTGTTTAAGCCTTAATCCAATATGAAATCTTTGGAAAGATGAGACAAAGTGCCTGGCTGTCTGGTGGCACTGATGCACATGAGCAAAATGAGATGGGACAAGTATCTACTTTGGGAAGTGCAGCCTTAAGGGTCTGGTAAGCTGAGATGCATGCCAAAATTCAACAGAGAGAAATTATTCTGGTTAGCTGGCACTCATAGCTCTCTAAGGGAAATCCAGTGCATAGTAAACTGCTGAAAAATTATTGACAAGAGCCAGACTGCTGAGTAAGCATCACTTGGCAGACACAGAAACCTGATCTGTATCATTTTTAGCCTTGGCAGACATTTTGTACTTTTTCTGACTCAAGGAAAGGAAGGAAGGAAGGAAGGAAAGAAAGACAGACAGACCACAGTCTTTGGAGCTGTACACAGTCATGAGCAAAAATTGAATTTGAGATGGCCAGTAGACATCTGAAGTTGAGGGAAAAAAAGAGGAAAAAGTTTGGAAACTCAAGATGATACACAGCTTGAAAAAAAAATCTTAATAAATTCTTCTTTTAAAGCAAGAAGTATGTGATCACCATACACGTTTATTTTAAAAATGAGAGCTTCACCTGATATAATTTATCATATTTTATTTATTTATTTAAAACATTTTAGAGCCACCCACCAAATTATGGGTGGCTCCCAATTAAGAATTAAAACATCAAAAAACCACATGAAAACATTAAAACCAAAAAATCTGGTGCCAAGTCAAGCTTCTGACATGAAATGACATCATTTTATCCTAGTGCTTGAGGGGAAAGTCAGGCCTTCAGTGCTCTTCAGAAGGTGTAGGCTGCTAGAGGCCTCGCAAATTTCAGGAGGAAGAGTGTTCAGGGGCTGCCACAGAAAATTCATGCATCCTAGCTCCCATCATAAGAATGACAGAGTATCCACATCACATGCAATTTCAAAAGTTCCCAATGAAGAATATTTAAATTTGAGACAATTTGGTTCCAGGTTTTAGGATGGAAGGTTTAACAAGCTATGAACAAGTCTTCCAGAGTGAGAGAGAAAAAGAATTGAAACTTTTCTCAGTTGTAGAACTTATATCAGGTCTTTCAAAAATTCTCTACCAAATGCATAGGCTGAAAACAAAGGCTCTTGTTGTTGTTAGTTGCGAAGTCGTGTTCGACCCATTGTGACCTCATGGACAACGTTCTTCTAGGCCTTCCTGTCCTCTATCAGAGTCCATTTAAACTCATGCCGACTGCTTCAGTGACTTCATCCAGCCACCTCGTTCTCTGTCGTCCCCTTCTTCTTTTACCCTCAATCATTCCCAGCATTAGGCTCTTCTCCAGTGAGTCCTTCCTTCTCATTAGGTAATTTCTCCAAGGGCAACGTGTCTTTAGTTATGACTAACAGGATCATGAAATTCCCAAGGAAGAAGTTCACTTGTGATGCCTTCTAAATATTTAATTGAACCTAGGGAAGCAGGGAGGCTGTAGGACAGAAGATTGTGAAATGAAAGGCAGGGCATTCACTCTCACACTTACCGGATACTTCTTAACCAAACCAATTGAAGAATATGACCCCCCCCCCCCACCGATTAGTCTCTCTATCTCTCTCTCTGTTCTTCTTCTGTCTAAACATTTCTAAACCAAATCCTCTTTCACCAATTGAATGAAAACTGGTTGGAAAAAGGAATATTCCTCTGATTGATACTAATAAAACTGGATATTTGTGTATGTTGGTAGAAAAGAAACTGTCTACAAGAACAGTAGAGAATCTGTGTCCTTCCAAATGTTGCCAAACTTCAGTATAATTTATACCTTTCTTGGACATCTATCAAACATGTCAACATTTGGAAAACAGGAAAGTCCCAACTTTTAGGTTATATCTCTTAAAAATATTTAGGAACCCAGGATCTCAAAATATCTACCATCTGAAGACCCATATTCTGGACATGTATGCCATGAATGAAGAAAGAATACATTTGTAATACAGTACTACTGACTATAAGATAACAGGGATATTCAAACGCTTTGCATACATTCTGTTTACATCAATTACCCTACATTAACCCAGCAAAAAAACCCTTTTTTAAATGTCCAGTGTAGCATTACCATACACTGGAAGGATATACTTTTATCATGGAGCATTCAAAGTATAAATAGTGTCTCTTTACAATGGATTTAAGACATAAAGTCCACATTTTCTGTGCATAATATGTAGATAAGCTCCGAGGAACCAAATAACGGGCAAGACAACCTTAACAATATATTTTAAAAGTTTTGAGGAGGAATTTTTCAGGAATCTGATGGTGGGATTCTAACTGAGAAGTCCTATGAACCCTGGGAGAGTCTTCCAGAGACCCTAGATTGCAGCCTAAAAGTCTTGACAAAATATGACAGAGCCAGCTATTTATAGATCAAGGAATATAACCCAGATAACTCTCCTCAGATTAGCATACTATTATTGCTTCAGACTTTTTCCTTGGTTGTCAGGTTGCATTAAGTTGACATTATCTTGGGACTGCAAAGCAAGATTTGAGTTTGTTGTGTGTTACTAAAGGTTTCTTATTCCCTTAATTAGCCATGTATGGAAATCCAGGAGGATTACTATCCTGAGGTGGTTGCTGAATAGAGACAAGGGAGGAACTTAAACTCACATTTTCAGATGAACATTACCTAATTCAAATCTCGCAGATTAACATGTGAATCAGGCACATTAATTCAAGTTCGATGGCATGATTATCCTTCTTACTTGACAATTTCTTCACATTTTGCAAAAAAATGCTTCAAAGAAAGCTATATATAGTAGAATTGGATGCAAAGGACATATGATGATGAGAAAAAGCATACACAAACAAATATGAATGTGATTGTGTTTAAGAAAAACTTGCAAGTAAAGCTCATATATTGAGGGCATGCAATACTGATATGCAGAAGAAATAGTTTGCTCTATCTATTCCTAGGAATAAGATTCTCATACAGTATTAATAATTAATATTAATATCTGGATTCATGCTTTGTTGTCTAAGACTGATACATAAATATCAGAAAGTATAAATTGAAAATCAATTTTATGACTCTTCAATATTAGGAATAATAACACATTGGCTAACCATCTTCAGAATTACATCTTCTAATCCTCCTAAAATGGATTCATATTTAAGTAATTGTATGAATAAAGAAAAAGCAATTCCTTTTGCAAAAAAAGCAATGTCTCTAGCTGACTACTTGGTGATTGATTAATTAACAAACTTTGATTATGAGAAAAAAACCCAACAATGATTTTTTTAAAAAGTGTATTTCTTCTTGTATATGAGTAGCCTGAGCATATTGATTTAATGTTATCTTTTAGCCAGTTCTTTTTGTCTGTACTCTTCCTAACTATCTTGGCATTGTCAATTTTGTTTTGTATACTTTGAGTATATGCTGGTTAATCACCACAATAAGGTTAAGTATAAGTGTTAAGTATTTGTGTTAATTTTGTTTTTAAGCAATAACTCTATATTTTTCAGAAATGGTTACCCAAACATTCACATTTGTGTCACATAGTTGAAATGATTAATTAATCAGGATCCCTTTACTAATTGATAGTGATATTTTTAAGTTGCAAAATCATGCATTTATTGGTTGGATGAAAAGCCCCATTAAATTAAATACTAACTACCTCTTAGTAGGTATTGGGTAAATAACTTACTGGATCCCAAATGGATATGCATTTAAATGTGATTAAAGCTCTCTAAATTATTATTCCATATTATCCTGAACACCTGACTAAGAAAAAAAGAAGATGTTTTCACCATCAGTGAAAGGGGGAAAAAGACAATATTAAAATGTGAAAGGGCATATCATGTTCCTTGTTTTAAAAATATAATGTCTCTACTTGACATTTTACTTGAAAATGGAACTTAATTCTGCGTTATGGTCCCAATGAAAACCTTCCCTTCCCAGTGGATTTTTCTTACAAGAGGAACCTGCTTTTCATGCAAATGATATCCTGTCTCAATTTCTGTAATAATTCTTTACTGTCTTCCATTATATAAGCCTTGTGATTTCAGGTTTCTAAATGTATGGTCATTTGTTTAAGAGTAAAGAGCCATCCAAAGACGTTTTGTTATTTCTGACAGAAAAATTTCTGACAGAAAAATGCAAATTGACCACAGTGTTCTTGTCTTGATATATTATACATATGTGAGCGTGTGGAACTCAGCTTACCTAACTTCCCACAGTTAGGGAAGCTCTTTAGAAAAATTGGAATGGCATGTTGCAAAATTTGGTGAAATGTATGGTCTGTAGGATGAATGTGTTTCAGATTAGGAAGTGCTAGTTAAGTCTTTGCTTAAAAATCTGAACCATTTGAACCATCCTTAGTCTCTACCTAAGGATAAGTGGAGTGTAAGGTTCTTCTGGTCTAGGTCAAAATTCCTTTCATTATGGTTTGCTGTAGCTATTATTTTGCTTCCTTTCCCTCTCTATTTCATCTGGGAAGAATTCCTTGAAGTTTTAAAAATCACATTACACATATCCTACACTCTTATTTTCTGATACATCCATGCTTTGTAATCTAAGCTTCAGCACTTCTGAAGAGTTAAAATGGAAAGAGAGCTAAATACCCTGATAGCTTCAAAAGTCACACATTTCAGGGATATAATTTGTCCTCTCCCTATCGGTTTGCCCTTGAGGTTATCAGCACAAAGTTTATGCATTCAGAACAATGGTTATTTCCTAGTTAAGCTAAAGTGACCATCGCACAGTGTGAGATGACATGAAGTCACATTGGGGGATTGATATGGGTCTGGTGGGGGGTTCCTTCATTTTTTCAGATCAGTGCTCTCGAATAATTTTTGTCCTCTGTCAGCGGCACAAGGCAGACTCTGTCATGCCAGAGTGTCATGGAATGTGTCAATGAAGAGGGCACTTCGGATGGCACAACAACCTTGTCTTCAGGCAAAGTGTGAAAAGAATGTTGAGAGGCCAGTCCCTCTTCTGGCTTCCTCCAGCTCACATCCTTAAACAAAATGTGTCTCCCACTGGAACTGAATCCGAGTGCTGAAAGGGTGCACTTCAAGCTTTCAGTTTGGGCACGAGTCTTTGGTATAAGGCATTATACGGCATTATAAGGCATTATCTGGCAATTGGCCTTCTTAGGCCCCATTTTCAGTCCACAAGTAGGAGTTAGAGCACTGAGAATATCCATATTGTTGGAATCCTTCACTTAACATGAAAATCCTACTTAGCACTTCAACATAGTGCCCTGAAGTCCAAGGAAGTGTTGTTGTGATGCCAAGCTATTCTTATGTCCAGCATAGATAATCTTTTCATAGATGTGAATACTCGTAAAAATTAAAGCCAAACTTCATTTAATGTAGATATTAAATCTTTCAAATGTCTTATTTTTAGTCCACACTCATCCAGTGGTGGGTTGCCCCCAGTTCGGGCCAGTTCACAAGAACCGGTAGTAAAACCGGTGGAGGCCCCGCCCACCACCCCAGATGTCATCATCGGCGATTTGCGCATGCACAGATCCCATTGCGAACTGGTAGTAAAGGTAAGTAGAACCCACCCCTGCACTCATCACATAAGTTCCACCCACTTCAGTTAAGGTTAATTTTTATTTTAGGAATCTTAAACAAAACACAATTGACTCAAACAAAAAATTAAAACTTTGCAGAACAGAGTGTGATTGTCAATGTGATGCCACATGATGTCTATTTACCTCCCAAATATTATCTTTATACATAACCAAATGAAATGGAAACACCATTCAGAGTAGAACAGTAAAGCTTATTTCCATGATATAATCTTTCAATATATGTTTTCAGTGTGATTCACAGATGTATTGAGGCAATCATAAGTACACCATTATACTAGGCAGAAATGTCAACAGGTAGACTTTAATTAAAATCTATAAGAAGTTAAATGACTATATGTAATGAAATATGTAGATAACCGTGTGGAGTAATAGAAAGAGTTGGAGCCATGGTGGTGCAGTGGTTAGAATGAAGTATTGCAGGCTGACTCTGCTCACTGCCAGCAGTTCGATCCTGGCCAACTCAAGGTTGTCTCAATCTTCCTTCTTTCTGAAGTTGGTCAAATGAGGACCCAGATCAGAGATGCTATTCAGAAAGTTCTGGCAGGTTCTGGAGAACCGGTAGCGGAAATTTTGAGTAGTTCAGAGAACTGGCACATACCACCTCTGGCTGGCCCCAGAGTTGGGTGGGAATGGAGATTTTGCAGTATCCTTCCCCTGCCATGCCACCAAGCCACACCACGCCCACCAAGCCATGTCCACAGAACCAGTAGTAAAAAAAATTGAATTCTATCACTGACCCAGATTATTGAGGGCAATAGGGCTCTGTTAACTGCTTAGACAGTGCTGTAAAGCACTATGGAGTGGTATATAAGTCTAAGTGCTATTGCTATCGCCTAGGAAACAATTTGACAAGAGGGGCAGAATCCTCAGTGCTTAGCAGTCAAAGAAATAAACTTAGAAAGGAGCAACCCTAAGGGATCAAGCAATTAAAAGTGGTGGCAAGAAGTTAATACCTTCAGACTTGTAAGGTTCTATTAAAGTGGACATACAATAAAGTAGAATTAGATAATCCAATCTAGTTTTCTGTCTGATTTACCTGATAGGGCTAACACTATAAAATATTCATCTTATTCAGCATGTAAACATATCAGGATGTGAAAGTATGTTCTTGTTTCTCAAGAACAGGAGTGCCCATTGTTGATAATAAGTGACTGCTATTGAAAAAAATTCCAGTTCTGGTGATGGGAACAGAAGTACAGATGGTTGAAAAACAGATTGCATGTGAAAGGTAGGACATTGAAGCACCATCCATTAGATATAGATGAATAAATTGAATAATATCAAACTCCACATGAGAATTTCTTGGATGTTTTCAATTCTTGGAAAGGCTTTCTAAACCCTTCTCTTTCATCAGATTGAATGGTGAATAGGAAACTTGTAGAAACCAATTCAAGAGAACTTTTGATACTTAGCGTTCATTTTTTTCTTATTCGTAAAGTAATTTAAAGGCATATTGAGCTTGAACACAATGGCTTGATGACAAACACAATTAATTCTGTTTCTTCTTTTCTAAATAGATAGTTTCCCTGTTCACAAAACACTCTGTGAGGATGTATGTTAATTGAGGCTGAGATAAACATTGCCGGAGTAGGGGTAAACCATGATGTTCCATATATAGATGTTATCACAAAATTGGTCTTTGATCCAAATAATAAAAACCTTTATCTTCAAAGAAATGAATCAAAGTTCCAAGCTATTATAATAGCTTGTTTGTTTTTTTATTTATGAGACTTGGAGACAAATTTCTCTATTAGGGAATTTAATAGTACAATGATCGTTATCAAAGTAATAAATCACTTAAAAGTTTATATTATTATTGTTGTAGTTGTCATTATGTCATTTTATTTCAAGTACATGTATGAATGTACTTGGCATTTTAGAAAGACCAAGAGAAAATATCTTGAATTTAACAGCTAAAACTTCAATCTTAGAAAGGAATAATACAGGAGGAAATGAAGAAAGATATGGAATAATGAAGTAATTGAAGGCATTGCTAGAAAGACAGTGATGATTTTGAGAGAACAATGAGGCAGGATTTCATGAATAACATTTTCTAGAGAGGTACTGTTAAATTGTTTCTAGGTTCTCAAGCATACTTACCTCCTCCTGTCGTCTTCTCCTGGTTTTATCAACATTCTTTTCCTTTCTAAATGTTTTATGGCTGAACTGACAGGGTTTATTGTTTCTGAAGTCCCTGGGAAGATAACGAGAAAAAGGGTTGAGGGGTTTTTTTTTTTTTGCTTCATTTCACTTATCCCAACCAGTATCTTGTTTTCTCCTGAGCAAAACATTCTCTCATATTAATATTGTTCATGATACACGTGCACACATACATGTATCCACACAGAGAGAAACACAACAATGAAAGAGATTTAAGTGCAGCATCGGAGATAATAGAGGTCAACAGAATCAGGGAGAACTTGGAGCCTCATTTGAGCCTTTAATGGGCTGTATTTAACTCCTGGGTGGTGAGTTGCACAACTATCTTTCACATTTTGCTTTGTAGTACAAAGTTGCTGTTTACTGAACTCTTCAGGAAAAATAAAGTATCTGGAAAAATACGTTTTAGCAGTAAATTGAACAGGACCCTTTTTTAAGAAATGCATGTCAGTTCTTCTACAGACCTTATGGCTGTTTTTTTTTGGTGGGGGGGATGATGTATGTTTAGAACTTTTTGCCATGTCCGATAAAATTGAAAAGAGGTTTAGTTCTGGGAAAAGAACAATGATGTGGGTAGCAGTTGTCAACCTTATAGTTACCTTTTTAAAAAAATCTGAGAACGCACATCATTTATTTGCCAAAACGATTAGAAAAATCTTTTGACTTATTTGTTAGGTTCCAAATTACTCTATCTTTATTTCAAGCTTTTAATTCCTGGATCATATTTGCCCATCATAAAATGGAATCTTCATTTATTCCAGCAAAGTTTGTGAATTGTACAGTAACCATGTAACTTCACAGTTTTAATCTTTTTTTTTCTTTTTTTTAAAAAAGCATTATTGACACATTTCTTTAATAGTTGGCTTCCTCTGGTCTTCAATATATTTTCCCTTTCCCATAAAATCAGTGCAATTTATTTTTAAATATTGTCATCCTCAACTTATTATTGCTGCTCTACATCACCAAAAGTGAGAGAAAAAAATCAATGGATTCATAAAACTACATAGCATAATATGTTTCTGATAGAGAGGATGAGAGGATGATAAAAAATAGATGACTGCAAATATGTTCAGATTTTTAGTTAGTTCTCAATATCTTTAAAGACTCTTGAGCTGGTTTTTTTTTTTTTTTTGAATAAATGCAATCACATATTTACCTCAGATTGCACAATTAAATCTAATATGAACTGTTAACTTGATACCATGGAACATAAAATGCAGACATGGGAGAATATATGTGTGACACTGCAGTTCACTGTACTAAAGGTTCACCTGTGCATATTAATTATGATGCATATATGTGTGTGTGTATGTGTGTGTGTGTATACTGTACTTACTGCTGGTACTTATTATTTTATTATTCTGCTGTTTCTTCTTTCAATAAAGAAGAAATAAAGCTTTCTTTTTAAGATTTATTTCTTTTAAAAAGAAATAAAGCTTTCTTTTTAAGATTTTTGAGTTGCTTTAAATTGTTCTCCTGAATTTGTGGTGATGTGGGACTAATGGTTCAAACTTCAATTTGCAGTAATTATTATTATTTACTGTGTATTTTTTTTTTTTTTTTTTGGACAGGGCCAGCAATTTCCCAGGAGTTCAACAGCTTTATGAATGGATTGCATAGTTGCTGCCATCTATAGAACATCCAGCTAACAGAAGATTTCAATCTCTCCTCAATCTGGTATCCCCTAGAAGGCTGCATTTTATTGTTTCCTATCAGAGAAACAGAAGACTGCTATTCCTAGGACATTTTAAACATTTCAATGGATTGTGGATTTAATTGACACTGAACAAGTGTATACTTTCATAGTTGTCATGCAGAGCTACATTTCAATCCAGTGAGTGAAGAGTTACTGAAACCCCAGACGTTTCAAAGAAGATTAAAGTTTCCCAGGGGCAAGTATCTCTAGCACCAAGTGTGGAAGCTGACTCGGAAGAAACACGTTTGAAGTGGCAGAACTAATCATGCAGAAGCAGTTTGTGATTCTCTCTCTTTCTCAGCCAAGATAAAGTTGAGCATTATGACATTGGCAGTGCCGCACAAGGTCAATTTACTGTGAAAAAGGCAGCCACTGATTCCAAACTTCAAACAGAATTTTCATGCTGCATAGCTAAAGACCGGGATTTACCGTATTGCTCACGGCACAGAAAGGGTAACAGGACAAGGGAATAGTTCAAGATAGCCAGCCTTTTCCGGTAAAGCTATAAGATACTTTTGATCTAGTTAAATGAAATCAGGGTAATCGCCTTGCAAGTGGGGGGGGGGGGGAAGAGAGCGCTTAAGTTTGGATTTTAAATGCTGACTTCCACCAAATAACAAATGCAATTATTCTACATTAACAAATTAAGTGAAAGATCATCTTCTCTTATTTATACAGTACTTTCAAAGGTCCTCACAATCATCTTTGGAAGTCCTCCAGATGAGACAAGGCAAATAGAGGTAGAATGAGAGAGCAAGAGAGGAAAGAGACAGAACTATTTAGAGTGAAATCCTGGTTGTAGAGCAGAATCCTGAAAGACTCATCTGGAAGGTATACAGATGCCAGAATAAGACACTGCTATTGCATTTCATCAGGCAATTTGGCTTACGATTTCAATGCATTTTTGTTGCTCTTGCTGTTGATGCTATTTTGTGTGATTGATTTGATTGCTAATTCAACTTATTTCATTTGCATTTTATGCTTCTTTCATTATTATATCTTTACTTCTGAAGAAGAAATGTGGCTTCTGGATGGGGAATATAAATAATCCTTTAATAATAGGGTGTTTTTTCCCCTTCTAGATTTTTAAAATTTCAGTTCCCACCACTCAAGCTAACATGGCCAATACGAAAGTTTAAGCCATGGCTTTGAGATATTCTGGAAATCTTCTTTAGACAGTTATGTGATACATGTACTTTATGTTCCCCTTGCCTACTGGTTTTAAGACCAGCATTTTCATCATTAGATTCTCCCATGCTATGTAGCATATCTGGCAGATTAAAAATAATATCTGAGCATATTGAATTTCTTATTTTAAATTCACTTAAATTATAATACTATCATCCTTACAAGAGTATCAATAGCAGCAGAAGCAACAAAATTTATTTAACTGTTTAATCATTTATATCCATTCTGGATTAATACATATATACATATCATTTTATTAGAATTTGAACTAAGAGGATCAGAAATGATATATCTTGACGAAATGCTTATCCGTAGCTGTTCTTGTCTATAACGTTAAAATATTCATAACCCTTTCTCCCATAGTTGTGTGAGAAGGTCCATGCCAGAATTTTATGACTTTGAAATTTGAAATTCATGGTACCCTTAAATGATGGCCTTTAATTCCTCTGCTGGGAGTTAACTGGGACAACAGAGATACCGTCAAACACACCATTAAAAAAAAGGATGGGGGAATTTGAAAGAAAAGCCTTTTGTTGATACAAAAGCTACAGAAAGAATCTTTTTCAAATGATACATCATAAATGCATGCACGTTTATGATGGGATAAGAAAAAGGGCACAGCTGGGCTCAAGTTTAATTATTTTTTAACATTTTAGCTACTAGGAAATATCTAAATAGCATATTGCATAATGCAATGTTGCTTTTGCAAGGAATACAACAGTAGATTGAGTCAGTCATATTGCATTTTATTTTCTGTCATTCTGTGTTTTACAGGAAAACAATGATTATGTGCCTACAGATTACAATTTCATAGAAAATCTTTTTTTCTTCTTCTTCTAGAGAAGGTTTTTAACTTTGCCATGAGTTATGCAATAATCACACAATATAATGGACTCTCAAAATGTATCAACTTCCATTTGTAGCTCTTATGTTTTCTCATTACATCTTCCATTTATTTATTTTTCTTTCCAGATGGAATAAACTGTATAGTATTATTTGTTTGGCTGGATTAGAAACGCTCTAAAACAATGAATGAATTTGTATAATCCATTGCTTGAATAAAACCAATGATTTTATTTGAGTTAAGATCGGACATGAAAGTATTGGAAGTATTCTATTCTGTTTTTTATTATTTTATTTTATTTTATTTTATTTTATTTTATTTTATTTTATTTTATTTTATTTTATTTTATTTTATTTTATTTTATTTTATTTTATTTTATTTTATTTTATTTTATTTTATTTTATTTTATTTTATTTTATTTTATTTTTTATTTTTTTATTTTATTTTTTATTGTTTAAGATCTGGTAAAGATTATAGCAAGGCTTTGCAGGTTGATACAATCTAGCCACTGGAGTTCCAAAATCTGGGATACCTTTGGCTTCTCCCACAGCATTGTAATGAATATTTTTAGGGTTAATTCTGGTAAGAATCTTTTGGGGGAAAAATTGATCTGGTTCACAAGTAAAACACCCATCCACCCAATTCATAAAACCTTGTCCTAAAGATTTGGAGGGACAATTATTAACAAGTTAATAATAAGCTGAGGAAAAAATAGCTGATAGAAAATGAGCTAATCAGTTTAATTCCTTGTATTTATGATTTGTGTTTTTAAAATCTCATTCATGTAATTTAATACAACATAGCGACATCAACATTTCAACATTTTACTGAATTACAAAGGAAGCCTAGTCATAGACAACTACAGTAGGAAGGGTTTACCACGTCCAGTTTCACTTGACAAGATGTCTCAAGCCCATCAAAGACTTCATGTATCCATTCTTGTTTTGCTTGTATCTGTAGCTTCTAGTTTCTACTAGAATTGAGAAGAATAAAATAGTTAAAGTAACTGGAGGGGGTGGGTGGGAGGAAGGAAGGTACTCTCTAATGTCCAGAGCAATTACAGCAAAGGTATTAGAATGAGAGAAAGATCAACCTTAGAAAAAGATTTTTTGAAAGAACTAGAGCAGAGATGGCCAAATTTGGCAACATCAAGGCCTATGGGCTTCAACTCCAGGAATTTCCCAGTCAGCCATGCTGGAAGTTGAAGTCCACAAGTTTTCAAGTTGCCAAGGTTGGATACCCATGCTCTAGTTCTCTAGTTATTCCAACAGTTCTTCAGCTAAGGTTGATCTTTCTCTCCTTCTGATATCTTTGCTGTGATTGCTCTCTCTACATCTTATGGACATTGCTCTTTACTGGGAGGCAAAGACAGTCAAGTTACTCAGCCAATTGTTTCTGTTACAGGCTAATATGTTGATTGGTGAGAAGAGGAAATTGGAAGAGAATTTTTGGTTGTTTATCTTTTCACTTAGAAAAGAGTCAATGTTTAATTTTATTTATTTTTCAGTCTCATTTCCAAAGCTAAAATCCATCTGGGGAAAAAAAAAAAAGATCCCACAGCACACAAGAGTCATAAAATGTCCCCAACCAACTAATTACAGAACTTGGTATATACTGCACACACGTGTGAATTAGTAACTCTTAGATTAGTAAATCTTTGACAGGCTATGAACAGAAATAAATAAACATATTAATTATAATGGTGCAAAATCACATATAAAGTAAAGGATAGTGTTGGTACAATGACATACAACAGATTTATTACATGTGCAGCCATACACATTTATTCAAAGTTTACAGAAAGAAAGATACAGAACAACTGAACATCAATAATTATTTTTAAAATGTCAATTACACACACAAAAAAAAATACTTTTAAAAATTATGCAGTTGAAAAAATATCAGGAAAAAGTTCTCTTCATATGATATCCCCCCCAAACCCCAACATCTCTATGAACTAAAATATATTTAATATTTAATAAATTAGTGTAATATTGTAACATGAACTGAGGAAAAAACATAAAACCCTATCCTTTTTAAGATGATGCATTTATGCACGTTTACATTATCTAAAAATCAAGAAAGCATTTTTCCTTTAGTGCCAGCTTTATTAATCGGATTACTTAACCAAAATGTAGGTTTCAGATTATTTAGAATGCAATGGTATATCTATCTGCATTGAAGAAAAATCCATTTTGTTGTATGATGCTATTTCTCAGATAAATGGCAGTCTTGTTTATTTATTGCTCTGGATTAAGGCAGCACCTGAAACAAATCATTTATTATTATTATTATTATTATTATTATTATTATTATTATTATTATCATCATCATTAATTATTATGTTCAGTGATGCATTGATGAGCAAAAATGATCTCTAACAGATACTTCATTCCTTGCACCCATCTACATTGTGTAAGATAGGATTCCTATGAAAGGACTGAAGTATAGCCATGAAGAATGAGGGACAGAAAATTGTGTCTAAACCATATTGTGAAGTTCAGACTGTAACCAGCGGGTACATATTTGAATTCACAGTCTTTGGAGTGCCCAGATTAGAACAATTCATCTAAAAGCTTTGAAAGAACAGTATGTCAGAAAAGAAAACAGCCAGCAGAAATGACAGCCTTTGTTTATGGTGATATTCTTTGCAATGGATATTAAAATAAAGCACAATTACTTATTTCCAGTTGAACATGTTTGTGGATCTAGGTAGCTTAAGCCTGGATATTAATGGCTTGCTAGGGAAACAAAACTTTCTTCTTAAGGCACTGAATTAAGGCACTAAAACATTGGCTCTGATCCCATTCCCAAACCATGAAGTATGGCATTGTTCCTTTTTTGGAGCTGCAATAAGATCTTGTTTACATTATCTTTTGAAATAGTTAATTGGTGACAGCTTTCATATACATCCAAACTGTGAAGAACAACTTGTTTGTCCCAGAAATGCTTCTACTTCGTGGAACCCAGATTAAATTACAGATTTAAGGTAGGTTTGGTATATTCCACTACATAAAAAGTTTTAAAAGGGGGAAGGAAAATACTGTGGGATAAATAGAGGTGTAGTTATATCTCTTGATTGTAAATCCTCAAAATCTGTACATTAAAACAGGATTGAAACAGAATTTTAGATACCAAAATAAATTAAGAGTATGATCTGGCTAAATACACACAATATTTCAAGCCTCTGGAAGAATAAAGCACAGGTTTAGCGAAGCCTGACTGAAATAAGGGAGCTTGAAGTGTGCGACTATGATCCAAAGAAATGGATAAAAACTGAAAGAGCAAAATGGATAAAGAATTGCTGTCAAGATTTCTCACAGTGAAACAAACACTGCTCCTTCTCCAATACCTGCAAGAACAGGTAGCTGAGGCTTTGAGCCACAGTGTTTAATAATTTTTTTTTTTACCTTAGATTTGGTAACAGAAATTATTCACCCAGTTGTTAGATCTGAAGTGTATTCATATGTGTGAAGAAGTGGGAGCCTGGAGCAGCATCTGAACATTCTGAAGAAAAGAATAACTTTAGGTAGAGTTGGAGGCAACTTATTTCAAGGAGAAGAGGATTCAACATTAGTGCTAAAATCTTCCTTTTAGAAGTTTCTCAGATGTTTTTTTTTTCTCCTGTGAACAGTGTCCTTGAGAATTCTTTCAAATTTCTTGTGATGCCATTTTGAGTTCCCATACTGTTAGAGCTGATGGATGTGCTTTTGCTGTTACTTTTTTTTAATATACACATCTGTTCATAATCTGAAGCCTTCTTGCCTATCTTCATTTGACAATCACAAAAGCTTAATGGAGCAGTTCCCTCTTGAGGGTGTCTTCCCTTAAGATTTAAGGTGGGAAGGATGAAAAATCAAAGAGGCTGCAGACCCCCTGGAGAGGTGATTGAAAAACATCAGACATATTGTTGGCCAACTGGTCACTAGATAATTTTAAGGCTGCACCCTAAGACTCGTCAAAATTGTCGTCTTCTTTCTCTTTTATTAAAAAGAGTGAGAACTGCCCCTCCCAGCAGAATAATTTTTCTGTGAGACCCATTTTTTCAGTTTTCAAAGTATTTCAAAGCTATTTGCACTGCTAATCAAAATGGGGGGAGGGAACTATACCCCAAACCAGAATATTTTAATTATATTATTATATAATTATGTTATACATATTTTTTGTTTGTTACAAGATTGCAACTGGATTTAATGCTACTGAAATAAAGTTAGTTATTACTTATGAGTAATAACTAAGCGAAGTTAGTTATGAATAATTAAATTGTTCAATATCAATAGTCCAACTTAGTCTGAAGTTGGGTCTTAGTTTCGCCTTCTCTTGTTTTATGATGATGCATATAACTTGTAGTTTAAAACTTTGAAAGAAATAGCCTTTTTTCATAATTTTAGAAGATGGTTAGGTTATATTGCTCCTTTACTAAATTATCCCCAAATAGAAATTCAAGAAAATCAATAAAGAATACATTTAAGAACAAAATTATACATCAAAATCCGAGAACAAAGAGTAAAAAATTCAAGATATGTGCACACACATTTGGAGATGGTGGTGATTGTATGTAGGATTACCATAACTGTGTTGCAGAAGTCTGAGCAATCATAAATAAGTGAAAAGAAATACAAAAAATCTCTATAGTTGTGTTTGTAAAAAAAAAAAAAAACATTAAGAGATCTACAGAATCTGTTGTGCTTCTTGAATTACTGTCATCAGCACTAACCCCATAATGGCTTCAAGTGACTAAAATCTAAAAATTACTGTAGGGTCATTGGTTTTTCTAAAGTAGCAAACATCAAAGTCTATCAGATTCTCAACTAAAAGATAATGATCAAAATTTCTCTTCAGAGTTTCTTTTGGTCTATATTGTTAATTTTATTTGCACTATTTTAATATAACTTTTACAGGTGCGTGAATCAAAATGAAATGTAAAAATTAAAAATATATTGCCAATTATTAGAAATTAATATGCAACTTTCTTAGACTGCTAATATTTAAAAATATAAGAAATTCACTGGTTGTCTTAAATAATTGTTTTTAAGGACTTGTAAATTCATATTTGGTCTCCATCTTATATTTCTATCAAACAAATAATACTAATAAATAAGTGTCAGCTATATAAATGTTTTTTTTCTGAACAGAAATAATGCAAATGGATGGAATCTTTTATACGGTACATATATATTTCTTAAGATTACAATACATTTTGAATTTGTTAATTTTTTCCCATGTTAACTTTTAAACTGTTTCTTTTTTATTATCCTACTTTTGGCATTTTGTTGATGCTCCGTTTGCTTCTCAGAATGCTGGACATAGGAAGGTTTAAAAGGAACAAGACCACAGCCACATGGTCAAAATATCCTTCTTGTTCCTCTTAATTCAAAAAGTTAAAAATGAGAAGGAGAGACATTCAAAATATATTCATGTTTTAGTTACCATCATTTTAATTTTTATTATTTTATTGCAAAACTTTCTCAGAGACTTTTAGCTATTGGGCAGTTTTAAAATTCTGAAAAAATAAATACATAACTCATTCCTCAAATCAATGTTCAGAAAGACATTTTTTAAAACAACAACAACAACAAAGCCAATACCTTTTCCTGCTCCTGAATTGCTAACTGTTTCTAAATAGTGTATGCACTTAGATGATATATAGGGAGCCCAATTAGATACCAGACGTATAGGATATTTTGTATCTTTGTATGTCAAACCTGAAACAATTGATAAAGTTTTTCTGATTTATACCGATATTTCTTTATGAATGATCCATTCTTGTCATGAAACTCAAGTCACTCTCATTTATAAAAATGTCTATTTCAGTTTCAGAACACCAATTCTGAACTCATGGTTGGAATGTTGATTCCACCCTTCGATGCAGCATCTCCAAAGTAGCTGGAAAATAGGAACTGAAGATTAAAAATCATTGTGAATGCCCTCCCGAGACCCAGAAACCCATCCCAGTTGAAATACAGTGTGAATTGACTTTGGAAATCAAAGCTTTGCAGGCCACACAAAGGAGTCTGTAATTGCTGCCTGATGCTAATCCCGTTGGCATGTATTAGTGGAACATGCACAGTGCTGTTGGATAGTTGTAGGGATCTGGTTGCAGGAGCAGCCTTTAGGCAAAAGGCTCAGGAGAAGCTTAGACTCCTTCTTATGCCACCCCAGAGTCAGAGTCCATCTGCCTTATTGACTGACAGACTTTCCAGCTTAGACAATGCACATGAAAAAGAACATGGCCCTCTGGCTGCTGCTCCATTGTTTCTCAGGTTTAACTTCTTAACCTCTTTCCCTGCCAGTCTTTCATTCCAGTAGCAACCGGGTGGGGTGGGGTGAGGGGCAGTTTTTGTAGCAACATCAATTAAATTCCCCTTGTAAAATGGGATTATGTCGTGGTTTGAATAGTTTCATAATTCTAAAGAATATCACCCAGCAAGATACAAAGTCATTGCTAACTGTGTTTAAGATTATGTATTTTTTTTTGTTTTTAAAACAAAAAAATTAGGAAAGCACTAAATTAAATTAAATTGTAAAGACTTACATGCCTTCCCCTCCCTTTCTTTTCCTTTCCTTGTTCAACATGGATTTGCAAGATGCTAGAATAGTAGACTTTTTCATGAAATGGCTGTTTCTTTCTTTCCTAATTATTTGAAACTTTTAAAAATCCTGCTCTTCAGCCAAAATAGCTACGAGAGAAGCAAGCTTGCAATTAAAGGACACAATCTTTGCCCGTTTTCATCTAAAAGATATGGTAGAAAAGAGAAAGAAAAGAAAAGCCAGCAGACTGAAGAACTAATTATTTAATTGTTGTTTACAAGATGAAAAGCCAGAATGGAGACAATGCAGTTGAGAAAGTCAGGAACTCACATGGCTGGTCCCTTAGCTATGCCTCTTCTCTCAGACCTTGGGATATAAACTACATAAGGCACAAATCCTTGAAAACTCTAGTTTCTCTTAATGTAGTGACGTCTTCTAAAGTGTGCCAGAATCTTGACACAGTGTAAATTTTCTATAATCTTTTTGGTGTTCTTGGAGTTTCATGCTAGCTCTTTCTGTGATCTGCCATTTTGATGATGAAACCCTGTGCCACCTAGCCATAATGCTGAATGAGAAATCCCAAAGATACTCCTGAAAAGTTTCTGAAATTCTCAAACAAATGAGTATGGGACTGTAGGATATCAGAAGGCTTGTGAATGATGAATGTGGAAACTACCTGGACGGCCTAGAGAATGTTCTCTAGATGGAGAAGGAGGAAAATCAGGACTTGGTAGACCTGTGAAAGTTGGCTACAAACAAAAAAAGGCCATCATTTTTGTAACTTCCCGGAGTCTGCATTACTAGATGAGACCATTGCCCTGACTTGAAGTGTGTGAGACTGCCCCAGAGTGGCATGGAGAAATGTTGCTACTTTGTATAATGCTGTTACGATTCTTCTGAACTATTCCAATATGATCCATCAGAACAAATAATGGATTTTTCCAAGTAGGGATGTAAATCTAGTAATGGAGTGAGCAGATTGCCTCTACTTGCAATGTTCCCATGCAACAATGTTCCCACATGATCCTACCATTTAGCAGCACTTTTACTTTTTAATTGCATAATTTGGGGTAAAAAGGAAACTTTCATTTGCCTAAACCACCGAAAGAAACTTCTCACTGCATTGATGTATCTCATTTGTTGTTTGGAAGAGTTCTATGTGCTCCATTCATTTCAGTTAAAACATGTCCTTTATATTAAAAGAATGGCCTATTTCATATACCGGTACCATTATTACATTCCTCTTACATTAAAGTCTGCTTACTTGGCTAACTTTATCACATGTGCAAACCTTTGAAAACTTCTACTTTTAGAAATGTATGAGTGCACTGCAAATGTGTGTGTTTCTTTTAAATATGCCTTCTCCAATGAATTTATATGAAGAAACAAACCGAGTATCTCTCTTATTAGAAGAGCTATCTTGGAGAAAGCTTCAGGTTAGTGGCAGTTGCTCTTTAATGGATAAAGTCTGCAAAATGTCAACATGAAGAGTATGTGCCTTTTTATGGAGACTGCAACTGCTTCAAATAGTTGACATTTTCTACTTGAACAATTTAGGTTTTACACCATTATAGTGGGGTCGTAGATCTCAACAACCATAAAAACCACAATCATGAAAACAAAGAGGTTGGTTCCATGCATGTTTACATTCAAGCATGTAACAATGACTTAACAGAATGTACATTCAGGCTAATGTTCATACAGTATAGCTACAGGCTGTAGCCATAAACTTTATTTCCAGTAAAGGCTGGGCACACTTCAAAAAGGATTGAGAAGATGAAGTGCTTTGAATCTTCCATTAGCAGAGCAACTATCTGCTATTTATTGAAATGCAGACATCTTATTTTGGCTTGTAATCTAACAAGGGTATCAACTTTTTAAAATTGGTTTAATTATTCAATTTGATTAAAGTTTTATTTTTTTTAAAAAAAATGGTTTAATGATTCAGTTCAAGAAAGCAATTTTTGGCAGTCTTATGCAAAAAATCTGGAAAAAGATGCACAGTGCAAAAATTCTAGGCTGATGTGTGTGACAGATCGATAGGACGTAATCCAAAATACTTTACATACACAGCCATATTTCCCAGACATCCAAGTAAAATTAAAACTGAATTTATACACCAATTTATTAAGGCTGAAAAACGGAGCTTTATTTTTTTAGTAAACCGATAGATAAAACTGATAGATAAAACTGTCTGCAATTGGCTTATACTTTGTAAAAACTGTGGGAAATTTTTTTTTGACTAAACCAGTTTAGAATTTATCTTTAGCAGCTTAACTCTTAATGTGCTATTTGAAAGTCCTTAGTACATTCAGTGGTGCATATGATCTCCAGCTCTGTTTAGGGTTTTGGCTTTTATTATTCAAATTGGGTTCATTAAAATGACTATATTTGATTTTATTTGTGATGTCTTCCACCAAACAAAACACTTCTAAGGGAGATATGAGATCTAGGCTGCAAGTATCTAGACAAATTTCTCTGTGTGGGTGGGTATGCCTTCAAATCAGGGTTGACTCTTGATGATTGTCTGGACTGTAGTTTCCTTGGCAATATTTCCACTGACTTTTTCATAGAGATGAGAAAGTGATTGGCCCAAGGTCATTCAAATAGCTTCATTTTCAAATTAGAGCTAGAATTTATGATCTTCTGGTTTCTAGCCTGATGCTAGACAAGAGGTAACTGTCAGTAAAGAGATACAGAAAGTTCTTCATTCTCACCTAGAGATTTTGCGGCTCAATTTTGGTACTCTAACTTTTAATATTATTGATAGGAAATAATCCAAAATTGTTTTGAAGCATATAAAAATTTTAGAAAATCATCGTTGCAGGGGAAAACTTTTACTTGTATACCATTTACATGTACTGTAGAACAAATATTGTCTCTTTTTCTTTATCAACAACATATGCGTGCATGCATATAACTAATATAACAAATATGTTACGTTTACTCAGCATGCCAAGTTTACTTAGTTTTCACTCTGGTTAGTTTTTTATGGCTTAAAATGTGCTTTTGACTTAAATTGTCGTTCAGTTTATCAGAAGAGCCCAGAAATGTTTAATTTAACACCAAAGTTTTATGTGAATATAATAAAATATATGTAGTTTTCTTGGTTAAACTATCAGTTAGGTGGAAACAATTTACTTTTTAGTATCTTAGTAAACTAGTATATTTTCAGTACCAAACAGAAAATGATGGACTCTCTTTGTGCGTGTGTGAAGGCTGAAGGGGAATTATCTTACAGGTTTTTTCTTTTTAAAAAAACTGGATTTGGATTAGAAAGTACTTCAGTGTATAACCATCTATATATGGTTATACACTGGATTTTCTCTTGGAAAATTTCCCAGGAGGCACATGGCATCACTCAATGAAACTAGAATCTTTGAAGGATATGATAAGCAGTCTCCCAGTATCACTTCTGAGGCTTCAGAACTGAAGTCATTGTAAGTAATGATATCAATTCCCCTTTCAGCTAGGTCATCTGAAAAGATATCATAAACAATGATACTGAAAGTAGCTGAGCAGTCCAGAAGAATCATATCTGTCTTTCTAGCATAGATTGTTGTTACCAGATGTAATTAGGCCCAAACTTAGGCCCAATTTATTCTAGATTTTTCATTCCATCAAGAAGTATCCAAAATGAGATGTCAACAATGCTCAAGTATTTTGATTAAGAGTGAAGGATTGGGAAATAAAGGAAGGTTATTCAATTTAGTGGGTTTCAGGAAAAGAGTTTTCAATGCCTTTTAGACAAAATGAAATTGGACCATGTTTAGAGACATTCATTACTAAATTATTAACTTGATCAATTCCCTTGACTTATTTATAACTCAGGAAATAGAAAAGTGCTGCAAATAAATATTAAATCATACATCTCCAAAAATCTTGTCCATATTCTTAACCATTACAAATGGGAAAACAAATGGGAAAACAGCAACAACCATAACAGAAACAGGATAAATATGAAAATAGATTTAAACAATTATATCATCTATTTGTATGCAAATAGGCTCATGTTTGACAAATCATTTGTACATAAAGTGCAAATGTTCATAACTCTTCTGGAGAGCATTTGGAATGTGATTGATTATCTTTACCATTTGTTCTTTGTTGCTTTTTCATTTTTTAATTGCTATCATTAATTTGATTTTTGCATTGTTTAGTAGCCTGCTGTTATGAATGTTGTGGAATATTTTTTCTTATTGTTTGCTTTGTTTTTATTTTTTCATTGGTAAATTTTTGTTACATTTTATTTCATCATCTTGCATCAGAATTTGAAATAATTTTGTGGCATGTGTTTTAATTATTTAATACAATTTATGATAATTATAATAATATTTTTATGGAATATTTGATTTCTACTTGTTTCTGAACACAGTTCCACACATTTTAGATGCCAAGTGATTTGGGAACAGCATAATGGAATGTCAAATTCCATAGAAAGAAAGCAGACACTGTTGTGATTATTTTCAGAGGTTCTGTTACATATCTCAAGAATGTCTAAGATACATTTTGGAATAGGGAAGGGGCCTTTTTGATGGCTGCACTTAAAATCTGGACATTGCTTCGAAATCTAGGCTTCCCTTACTTGATCACAAATGATCTTTCCAGGAGTTGATGAAGATTTTTTTTAAAAAAGAAGACGTATTTGTTCTTCTAATTTCTTGTGTTTTTATATTAAAAATTCCCTTTTCACCTTATGTGTCTTCCTCAATTTGAGTTCTCTATCAGAGGCTTGGGAGTTTGAGGCTTCTGCACAGCATCTTAGCTGTTCCTAGCACTGCATGTTTCTGGACAGAAGGTTCTTCTCTTGTTCCTGGTGTGTATTGGAGTCACTTTCCCCACTATTTCCTACCAACAGTTTTATTCTTTGTGTTTAGGACACACTTTTCATAGTTAGGTATCTATTTGCTCTGAGCTATAAATATGATTTGGGTAAATAGAGAGATGTAAAAAGATGCCAAATTTTTATACTGCTGTTTGTTTTCTCTTCATTTTTATTTTTATGACTATGATTTCCTTTGTTTCACTGATCTTTAGTGAAGATCAGTCTAGAAATGTTTCAAGGCATTGACAGACTATTCCTTATGGAGAAATATAGATGAATAATAAAATGACAGCTCATTTACTTCTTTTTAGTAGAAATTTTAGTAAGTTTACCTTCTGTGTTGGGTAGCTTTCTGGTGCACTTGACTTAAGTTGTACATAATTAGGCATTTGGATGAAATGTGTAAGGTTTGTAAACTTCAGATTACAAAATTCATGCAAATGATTGTTTCACGTAGATATTTTTTACCGCCATCAAAATAATTTTTGACCTATGAAAGGTAAAAGAAAAGGCTGTATGGAGCATTGAAAGGATGCTTCAATCTCATGAAGCTTCAGCATCACATCAAAGAAATGTACCAACTGAAACAACATCCCCTTTTGAAGTGCTGAGGGCCAGCCCCACTTTGATCTAGATGCCAAAAAAGGCTTCTGCTATGGAGCCTCCTTTCCACCAAGTTGAGTGATTGCATGGAATTGACATGCTTCAAGCCTTTGCTTTGAGGCACTGTGAGGCCCTTTGAGTCAAGGTACCCCCCTCAAATTACATTATTGTAGTAGCCTAGACTGAAATGATGCCTCAAGGCAGAGCAGAAATGTTTGTCACAGATCTGGAAAAAAAGAAAAAAGAAAGAATGATAAACCAATCAATTGTCTCCTAAATTTTAGAAGGGCAAAACAAAGATTCATCTTTAGAATGCTTTTTGTATGTCCCAGTTAATCACTTTCTCCATTTTAAAATATAAAATCAAATGAGAATCAAAGGGCATTTAGAATGCTGTATGGTGAAAAGATAAGACCCATAGATTTATTTAAAATAATCTCTACAATGGTTGAGCACACTCTGCATGTACAAATATGAGGATTGGCCACTAAAAGCTTCAATTAGTATAAAATTCAGCAGATTTACACCTCTGCAGCACCAGCTCCCTGGGAGTACACCAGCCCAGCCTTCTTCTGCTTACTCGTCAATAGCAGGTCACATTCAAGGACAGAATGTTAATCTTTAAGACTCTCTGAGAGATTGGGTGAGGTACCTCAAAGAGGCCATTCTGTTTGTTGAGATGGCCTCCCTTTACAGGTCTGCTATTTGGAAACAATGAAGCTGTCAAGCTCAAGGGTAAAAGCTTGTGAAAACGAGTCATGGGGCTTTCTCTCTAACAGGAGCAAAGCTTTGGAATTCATTACTTAGGGAGATAAGAGCAACCCTCCATTTTCATGGCCTCCAGACCAGACAGGGCCTAGTTCAAGACTATCTTTCCACAGTTGCTGTTCTGACCAATGTGAGGAAAAGGATGGAAGAATGATTTGAAAGAAAAAAAATGCTGATTCAAAATTAATTTATATGCATATTGGAGGCATGGAAGAGTGGTAGCTTACACTAAGAAAGGACATGTTACATTGATAATTGTTAAATTATGTTCCGTGATCTAATGTTAATCCTAATTTTTAATCCAGATGAGTATCTCTCTCTCTCTCTCTCTTATTTATTAACACATCATCTTACTTAAAAGATAACAATAATTTCAATGCAGAGATAGAATTCACCTAGATGTGCTAATATGTACTGCATTGGCAAGCAGAGTGGCTTCTTAAATATGCTTAATATTGAATAATAAATAGTTTTAAATATGCTTTCAGGGCCTTCAAGGAGAATGGGAAAGATAAATTCTAGCAGTGTGCTGTTTTTTTCAGATGTTGTACCATGTTTTTTTTTTCCCAGTGTTAGGTGGCCAATAATGAAAGATGCTAGAATTTTACAAGCCATTTGAGGATACTTTTCCCGAGTTTAAAAGACATTTAGGAACATCCAATTAGCATGTAATTGCATAGCAGTTAAATTAAATAAATTAATACATATATACATATATAAACTCCAAAATCAACATTAATGCCCCAATGTTAAACTTAAGGTTAGGGAGAAAAAACTATTCTTAAACATATCCTCAGTGTCTGTATGTTTTTATGCTAGGGCCGCTGGATGTATTAAGAGAAGGACAAATAACCATGTTATTTGTGACATGCAAGTGACATGCCCATTTTTCACATTTATGACTGTAGCAGCATTCCCATGGTTATGTAATTTATTTATTTATTTATTTATTTATTTATTTATTTATTTATTGGTTCGATTTATATGCCGCTCTTCTCCGGAGACTCAAGGCAGCTTACAATGCATTAAGCAATAGCCTTCATACTTTTGTATATACCTGCTTAGTAGGGCTTTTGACCCCCACAAGCGGTGTTCTTTTTACACAAAGTTAGCTTATTGCCCCCACAATCCGGGTCCTCATTTTACCTACCTCAAAAGGATGGAAGGCTGAGTCAACCTTGAGCCTGGTGAGATTTGAACTTGCAGTAATTGCAGGCAGCTGGATTTACTTTAACAGCACTTTAGCCACTGCGCCACCAAGGCTCCTTACATTCGGATGCTTGACAACTGGTTCATATTTATGACGGTTGCAGTGTCCAGGCGTCATATGATCCCCTTTGGCAACCTCTGACAAGCAAAGTCAATAAGCAAGCCAGATTCCCTTAACAACTGTGTTACTAACTTAACAAGTACGGTGATTCACTTAACAAATGTGGCAAGAAAGGTTGCAAAATGGGGAAAAACTCACTTAACAAATTTCTCACTTAGCAACATAAATTTTGGGTTCAATTGTAGTCATAAGTCAAGGACTCACTATACTTCTTTAACTTAAGTTAGCCATGATATTGCTAGCTCCATAAAGGTATTTCTCAAATGCGATCTGAAAATCACATATCTCAGATAATTTAATTTTGCTCTTATATTTTTTATCTTTTGTACCAGATATATTTTCTAAACAGAACATACAAAATGCTGCCATTTATTTATTTGTTCAATTGCTCTGGCCAGCCATCTCAGTCAATGACTATGGATGGCTTACAATTTATTTATTTGCCCATCCTAATTATAAATCCCTAACTCCTGGGATTTTATAATGATCTGTAAGCCACCCAAAATCACCTTATTGGGGAAATGGGCAGCATATAAATTTAATAAACAAATTTAATAAACAAATAAATAAGCATTTTATTTTAAAATACACATTTGTGTATAATTGTATTCAATCCATTAACTGCCCTGGGGAAGGATGAATTGGCTAGAGTTCCCTAATATTTTTCAAAAGCTAGCCCACGTAGAGTATTTTATACTAATTTCAGTGAGACTCCTAATTTAAAAGGAGGTTATTACTTTTTTGACTGAAGATGTATATTTGTTACTGGAAGTGTAAAAAAAAGAAAAGAGAAACATTGACATTTCTATTTGTAATTTAGCAATTTGATATGGACATAGTAACAGCGATAACAACGAAGTTACACAGCAAGAAATTTGAATGTTGTTTCCAATGCAGTCTCTATTTATGTAGGATTCAGGGTTTGAAGTCACAAAAATTTGTTGTCATTTACAAACTAAAACTATAGCTATAATACTGAATTCCAAGTACTATATCCTATTGTTACATCACTGATAATAGGTTGGCTGCGGTGATGGTGATGATTATAATGATTTTTGAAAAATAATGTGGGCATCAGCAGAATTTTGATGCATTACATGAAAAAGTCTAAGTTTCCTAAAGGAATTAAAATCAAGAAGTGAAGTCTTCTTATTGAACAAGAGAGTGATAAAATGTAACCGTATGCAGGTTGAAAAGGCATATGTTTTAAGTTTTTTCCTGAACGATGTCACAGGGCCTGCAGGAAACATACGTAGCTTTCCTCTGCAAAGATTTGGTTTATTAGTAAAAGTCTGAGTAAAATTTCAGGATTTAAGAGACTCCCAATAAAGTGAAGATTGACATTAACCAGACCAGGCTATAAATACCACACAAAGAGACCAAACAAACCCCCTACTGAATGGATTGGTCGGCATAGTACTTGATCACTAAGCTAATAATAAACCGAATAAGGGAGAAACCTGTTGTCTTTATAGGATCTTCTCAATCAAAGGCTGTTATTTCAGAATGATAGGAAGCGCTTCTTTGTTCTAAATCAGCTGATCTGTTGGATGCGGGACCTGTTCACCTGATTTGAATCTATGGACTTACGTCTACTGTTTTAGCAAAACTTTTAAGAACACTATGTAGTAGTGGGATGATTAAGAGGCTGAACTGTAACCTAGGAAATATGTAGTTCAAAATTAATCTTTTATACAAACCCACTAAGTGGCTTTAAAATGACACATTTCCTCCTTCAACTTCACTTGCTCTATCTACTGTATAATATCTTATGGATATACAGTACTTTGCAAGTTGGTTGGTTTTTGACAAAGTTTGTGAAATCTTTTCAAACATTATATAGAAGCTCCTTTTTCTTTTGTGAACCAGAGTTGGAAGAGATTTTAAAGGGTTCTTTAAAGGACATCCAGTGTGGGAAATCTGTACTTCTAACCAACTTAATACATTGCTATTCAGATTCATTGCCTCCACTCCAGCATCTCCCTTAGCAGTCTGTGCAATGTAAAATAGTTTAGTCCATTGGGAAATTCTTGCTCTTGTCTACTTGAATCCTCTTTCTTGTAATTTGAAACTGTTGGTCTGAATCTTATTCTCTGGAATAACAGAAAACAAATGTACTTAATCATCTCTTTGACAGCCCTTCAAGATAGGTATCATTCTGCTTCTTTTAATTGTCTTACCAAGATATCTAATCTTTCAATCTTTCATCACAGATTGGTTTCTGGACTTTGCCTTCCTCTGGACAGTTTGCTTGCCAAGCAAATTATTTTAACAATGACACAAATTGAAAAAAAAATAGCTTGTTAAAATTGCTTGTCAAAGAATGCTAAAGGATTAGTAAACAAAATAATACAGAACAATTCTTTGCTTCGCTCCATGTGCTTTGCACCAGCTATTCCAAATAAACTATGAGCAGCTGAAGTAGCAAGAAGCAAAGTTTCTGCCTTTTCTATTCATTTTAAATTTGTTTCTATTGCGACAATGGGAAGGATTACATTTTAGATTAACTTTGAAGGATCTAAATTGTAGTAGCATTTGGGAAGGAGGCAGAGACAGAAGAGGGATTAGGTGCTATCAGATCCTTGGCTAGCCTTGAAATGTCTATTTTTGAGGCTTTAAAAGGTTGGAAGCTACTGAGATGGCAGAAGGAAGAATACAATGTCAAATGTTCATTATTGATATAAGAAGGTACTCCAATCTAAGACTTCATTGCAATCTAGTCTCAGTAGAATAGTGTATCATAGAACAGAAACACTAAAAACCTGTTCAGTGAGGCTCAAGAGCTTATTTTTGTGTATGGATTATACAGATAGTATTCGGTTTACAACCATTCAAGTTACAATGGCATTGAAAAAAGTGACCAGCAACTGTTCCTTGCATTTACAATCATTGCAGCATCTCCATCTTCACGTGGTGGCGCAGTAGTTAGAATGCAGTATTGCAGGCTAATTCTGCTGACTGCCAGCAGTTTGATCCTGACTGGCTCAAGGTTGACTCAGCCTTCCATATTTCTGAGGCAAGTAAAATGAAGGACCCAGATTGTTGGGGGACAATATTCTGACCCTGTAAACCGCTTATGGAATGCTGTAAAGTACTATGAAGGGTTATACACTACAGTGGTAGGTTTCAATTTTTTTTACTACCGGTTCTGTGGGCATGGCTTGGTGGGCATGGCAGGGGAAGGATACTGTAAAATCTCCATTCCCACCCCACTCCAGGGGAAGGTTACTGCAAAATCCCCATTTCCTCCAAATCAGCTGGGACTTGGGAGGCAGAGGATAGATGGGCGCGGGGCCAGTCAGAATTTTTACTACCGGTTCTCCAAACTACTCAAAATTTCAGCTACTGGTTCTCCAGAACTGGTCAGAACCTGATGAAACCTACCTCTGATATACCACAAGTCTAAGTGTTATTGTTATTAAAATTTAGGTGCTTGGCAAGTGTCATGTAGTTGTGATGGTTGCAGTGTCATATACAGTGATTGCCATTTGTGACATCCCCAGCCAGCTTCCCACAAGCAAAGTCAAGGGGGAAAGCTGTAGTTACTTAATGACAAAGTGATTCACTTAACAACTGCAATGATTTGCTTAACAACTGTGGCAAAAATGGTTGCAAAATCAGGTGCAACTCCCTTAACAACCACTTCGCTTCCTTGCTTGCTTATAGTATGCATGCATGTATGTTTGTGTGTATATATTTATAAAATGTATAGATTGTCTATCTTACCTCAAATTAAGTCTGGGCAGCTTACAATCATACAAGTAAAAGCTATATAAACTAAGAGCATAAATAAACTAGTATACAATCCAGAATTCAAGGCCAAATTAAAAGATGCGGGGCTGGGAGCAGGATGGTGGGGAGGTGGGATCTATTGTTAATCGATCAACCGCCTCCACTGTGATACTCCCTCATTGGCTAACTGGCAGAGCCAAATCTTTAGGCTCTTCTGGAAGGTGAGGAAGGTCAGGGCCGACCTCACACTGGGGGAGGAGGGGGACAAGATGTTCCACAGCCACAATTTCTGCTTAGCAATGAAAATTCTCGTCTCAATTGTACTAGTAAATTGTGGACTGGCTGTACATACACAAAAAAGAAAAGATAAAGATTATCTGGCAGGACTATTCCTTTCTATGACACTGAGGACAGTACAATATAAATTGTAGGATAAAAATTACAGTCATAATTTAAGTATATTCTATAATGGTTGCCTTCCTGATTTTTTTTTTTAATATCTCTGGTTCCCTTTAAATTTAAATGATTTTAAGAAAAAAGGGAAGTGACATGAAGTATGAAACAATGAAGTTTTCAAAAGGATCACATCCCCAGAAGGAACTACATTTCTAGATATGGGAAATGAATATGCCTTTGAAAACTCATGTAGCAAACAATATGGAAGGCATTTCTGATTTAATAACAACAGTACCAAAGCCCTGCTTGGAAATAAATAATGTTGTCAACAGAACTATTGACAGAAGAGTTCAAAGGAGTCTCACTTCATTTCAGAATGCCATTTTTTTTAAAGTGAAGGAAATATTTAAAAGTGACGGGAAAATCAAAGACAGCAAAAAAACCCACAGATATAGAGAGTTATTAATATACACTATATTGCAAAGGCAATATAAATGTATTTTAGTTATGAGAACAACTGTGAAGCAGATTTCAGAAGCCTAGTTTGTTAGAAGGATGGGTACTACAGTGGGTCATATCTCTGGCTACTCCTCATGGAGATAATCCAAGAGCATACTGTAGCTCAGTGTTTCTCAACCTTGAAGATGTATGGACTTCAACTCCCAGAATTCCCCCAGCCAGGTGGCTGGGGAGTTCTGGGAACTGAAGTCCACCCATTTTTAAGAGGCCAAGGTTGAGAAACACTGTTGTCGCTGATGGTATCAAAAGCTGCCAAGAGATCAAGTAGGATCAACAAAGTCACACTCCTCTTTCTTCTGCAGGAAATCATCTATCACCAAGGTTGATTTTCTCCTCAAACCAGACCTGAACCCTGACTGAAAAGGTCTAAGATAATTGACGTCTTTAAGAAATTCTGCATTAGTTACTTCAACTAAGAGGTAATTACTGACCATAATCTATATGTTGGATACTATCTAGCCATTACAAATCATGTATTTCCATTTCAGGTTTTGTAGTCATTATATGATGGGGGCAAAGCATTCTCATCTGTCTGCCTTTGATCTGACAACGCATGGAAAAGGCCCTAAATCCTGTATAATTCTAGACAAAATAAAAAAGGGCCTTTTTCTTTTCTCTTTTTTCTTTTCAAACCACATCCCAGCTTGGTTGTCAAAATTAAAGCGAGTGTCTGTATTATCTTGGTAGTATATCAGATGTCTAAACTTCCTCCTTAGAATAACAGAACTAACCTTTATGGTGCCATACGTCCTCTGTGACCTTTTTAGTAGCCATAACAATGACTGATAAGTAACAAAGGTATATCAGGACAGTGGTCATTGGTTTGAAACTAGAGAAACAGACATTGATTCTACCTTTAAAGCCTGGGTATTTCAAGAGAACAATCTTTTAGGGTAAATTCATGAGGGTGAGGGGACATTGAAGCATTCCATGTAATATACATTATAGAGCCCGTTTTTAGGACTTACTTCTAATGATAGTTGTATATAAAGATTTTTTTTAAAAAAATCCATCTACATTAACTAATGTACAATAATTAACTTGCTAAGCAGGAGAGGCATGAAAGTTAATTTAACAGATTAGAAATCAAATTGAAAGGTGTATTCTATTAACATTTAATGAACAATTTCTATCAAATGAAGAAAATATCCCTTCACCCTTCAGCAGCCTTCCAAAATCCAAACAAGACAAAATTCAAAGGAAAATCTCCCTCCGCTCCACATTCGTTCCCCCTCCTAGAATAATCTTCCCAGTAACAGGAATATTTTTATTTCCCTTCCCCTTCCTTTCCCAGAAGGAGGGTGAAAAATAAAGTTTTGGTGTCATCCTCACTATCTGTCCTGGAAAATGGGAGTTAGAACTGAATCCAGTAGTGATTCAACAAGTATGAATTTTTGGGGTATGTGGATTAGCCACAATTCAGTTCCAGTATTAGCCCAGTGACTCTTATGATTTTTAAACATAAAACTGATTATTTGGTTTTCCTTCCTTCCTTCTTCCTTCCTTCCTTCCTTCCTTCCTTCCTTCCTTCCTTCCTTCCTTCCTTCCTTCCTTCCTTCCTCCTTCCTCCTTCCCTCCCTCCCTCCTTTCCTCCCTCCCTCTCTCTCTTCCTCTGGAAAGGATTTTAAAAGATACTGCCTCTCTATACCCACTCCTCCCCAGGCATTAACTAAACAATTCCATTCCTACAAGCTTCTACTTAATAAGTGTTTTCCTGAAATTAAATCACACCTACAAAATATTATTTATACACTGCTCGCTCCCCACTCCGTTTGAGGCGTTGTTTGGACAAATCTTATTAGAGGGCAAAATAAAAAACGTCCATCAAGAAATTATGCAAAAGGCAAAATGGACACACCAGCTGGGTAAATCTATCATATCCTGGCAGGAAAAAAAAGGGGAAAAAAAGCAACAAGCACTTTTAATTAGCTGAGTGAATGTCGTTTGCCAACCACTGAAAGCCCAACCTTCTCTCTCATATTAAAATGTGCCTAATTTTCTATGGAAAGAAAAAAAAAAGTCTGGTCTGAACAGCCGTGACCATAGTCAATCATACTAAAAGGCACTGGTGCTTAATTTGATTTACCAATATAAAATGCAAATGAGGTGATTATGTGGAGTGGCAGCCAGCACTGTCCCTCTTTCAAACCATCAAGTTAAATGCGAGGAGACAGCGAACCGCCTGAGCCAAAAAAAAAAAAAAAAAAAAAAATTAGCATATTTGTTTGATTAGCACTACAAAAATTTAATTAGATTGGCTAATTGCTTGACAAATTGTTCTACACCAGAGAAAATTTTTTTTTATTCATCTGGGAAGGGGGGAAAAAAGGCTCTTCTGGGTGTTTTAATCCAAATGCGATTTGCCAATTTGCAACAGCATTATTAATTGAATGGAACATGGTATGGCAGAGCTGCCAGAAACTGGGAGATGAATACAGAATGTGATTAGCCTCCACACACACATACAGCTCTTGTGTGTACCTGGGATGTCTGCTGTCTGGTAAACTTAAGCAGAGTATTTCTTGGGGATCTGTCAAAACAAATTATTTCAAGGCTCCTGAATCTGAACAAATGCTATACATTCCCTAGCAGAGTGACCAGGATCTATTAATGTAGCCGTTCTATACTTCTATACCCTTACATGCAGTAGTAGTAATAGGGGGTGAAATCCAGCAGGTTCTGACAGGTTCTGGAGAACTGGTAGCGGAAATTTTGAGTAGTTCGGAGAACCGGCAAATAGCACCTCTGGTTGGCCCCAGAGTGGGGGTGGGAATGGAGATTTTGCAATATCCTTCCCCTGGAGTGGGAAGGGAATGGGGATTTTGCAGTATCCTTCCCCTGCCATGCCCATCAAGCCACGCCCACCAAGCCACACCATGCCCACCAAGTCATGCCCACAGAACCGGTAGTAAAAAAATTTGAATTTCACCACTGAGTAGTAGCACAACGTTGCAACTGTTCACAGCCCACTTGTCTGCTAGAGCAATGATGTTCAGATTTATTCTGGGGCTTGCAGGCTTTTGAAGGATCTTAATCCACCACCTCATTTTTCTCCCTTTGCTTATGCAATCAGAATCTTTTCAAAGGATTTTAGTTTTTTGTTTTATTTTGCCTTATGGTGCTAGCAATTTCCATTGATTTTTTTTATACCAAGGAACCAAAAAAAAAAAAAAAAAAGGATTTCAACAGGAACACAATGTTAACATTGGATGAAGTGTGAACAATTCTAGCCACCTAGCAGAAATCCTTTGCATCACAATATGGTTCCCCCCCCCAAAATATTTTCCCAAATAGTATATCAGAGAAACCGTAAAAAGTAAAGACTTTTTCAAGCTGAGTTCAGCTGCTTGTGAATGCATTTAGTTCATTTTAGGTCCATTTAGTTTACTTAGCTACAATATGGAAGTAATTTAACTCTTCTTTTTTCTAGGATTGTTGTTATAGTTTTAGATGCTGTGATTGTTTTGTTGCTAGTTGACTTTCCAGTCTAACCTGTAGTCTCCATCCAAGAATGAAACCATTCTGCTTAGCTTTCCCAAATCAGTGTTGTATTCAGATATAACAGATATAACAGATTCACAGAGTTGGAAGGGACCTTGCAGGTCATCTAGTCCAACCCTCTGCCCAAGCAGGAGACCCTACATCTGCCTCTACCTAGGATAGGAAAACAATAAAAGATATTAATAAGAATATTTATGACTATAATTGAGCCCAACATTTCTGTTATGTGAATTTTGCCCCACTTTATGACCTTTCTTGTCACAGCTGTTAAGTGAATCACTGCAGTTGTGAAGTTAGTAATACAATTGTTAAGTGAATCTAGTCCCCCATTTATGGTACTTTCTTATCAGAAGGTCGCAAAAGGTAATCACATGATCCTGACTGTCATGAATACATGCCAGTTGAGCACGCAACCACAGGTATGATACTGTAACAGTCGTGTGCTGTTACAGATAGTGAGCCATAGTGAATTAGTTACCTTAAGGAGTAAGAGCTGTGGGAGATGTAGAGAGAGATTGCATTATGGGAAATGTAGTCCATGACATGTGACCATATCTGTGTGTCTGATTGGCCACTGAGGCTCTCTGCCTGGGTGCAGAACAAAGACCTGGCCATTTTGAATTACCACAGAAGAGAGAAGCATGCTTTCTGAACAGGGGGACAGAACTACTGTCATTTTACACTAGGAAATGGGATAGATTATGAAATACTTGGATGAACCTCACCTTGACTCACCATGATAGTAAGTCTATGGTTTCTGAAGGATACCCAAATAAATATAATCTGCATGAAAACCTGTTTACTAGAGTTTATCTGCCTGTTCCCAGTGGAGCCAGATGCCTGGGGAACAGAACAAGTCGTAAGTGTAAAAAACGGTCATAAGCCATTTTTTTCAGTGTCTTTGTAACTTCAAATGGTCACTAAACAAATGGTTGTAAATTGAGGACTACCTGTAGGTTCTTTTTATTGTTCGGCTTATTTTAATCACCTCCAGGACAAATAGCTGATCACTGCCTTCGTGCAAGAATTCTTTTTGAACTTCCCAGACTAGCCTACAGCTGTTAGAAGAAATATCCTTCTGTGTTCAGCTCCAAGTGGGGAAAAAGTCACTGGAAACATGGAGACTGCTTGGAAAGATGGTTTAATGGTTAATGGAATCACATGGTTCAAGTTCCTGAACAGAAAAGGGGTGAGATGCTGTGAGTCCCCGGATTTTATGCCCTCTCTGGCTTTGAACTTCCTGGGGCCCAGGAAGAGTATCCTGATTGGTTGCTGCCAGAGGTCATAGCTAGCCTTGCTGGCTGATGTAATCTTCCCAGGTGCCATGTGGTGAGTTTCTGTTGCTAGATGGGTCCTATTGTGTTAGTTTCTGTTGCTAGATGGTCCTATTGTGTTGCAGATGATGGTCCATTGACAAAGATGGGAGGGAATTGAGTTTCTGCCTCTGGCCCATTGACAAAGGGTGGGGGGCAGGAAGATGGGAGCTGCTTCGTCTTTAAAACATGCTTCTTCATTTTTCATCCAGGGAAACATAATATTCTGCCTTTTTAATATTTCCCAAAATATTTCATTCCTCTAGGAAAGGAGTGGGTGCTAACTTCCTACACAGCTATGATATTTTCTGGAAGAATCCCATCCAATTAAGTAATCAGGCACAGCCCTACTGAGCTCTTCAGCACAGACAAAGTAAGCCACGTTTGTCACCTCCTGAGTCCTTTCCATTTTATGATACCAAAGAAATTTGCCATTGAAGTCCCATGGGAACAGATTTGTGAGCTGTAATGGGGGAGGTGGAAGATTATCTACAGCAGAGATGACTCTACGGAATTAAATCTGCTAGTTCTTGTTGAAAAATGTTCATCAAAACCTTAACTCTTTGTTGGAAGAAATATCCATCTGGTTCAGTTCCAAGCCAGGAGAAAGACACTGGAAACATGGAGGCTGATTGGAAAGATGGTTTAATGATGAACAGAACCACCAAGCATATATGATTCTGGATAGCTGAACACATAGAGTTGAGAGTGGGTGGCTTTTATACCTTCTCTTAGGCGTTGCACTTGAACTTCCTGTTCCTGTGCAAGAACATGTATTCTATTGGCTGTTGTAGGGGGTCATAGCTGGCTCTGTAGGTTGTCTGCACTAAGTTTGGTTGAAGCCTGGAGGGTGATGCAATGTCCCCAGGAAATTGTGCAAATGTGGTGAGCTCTGCTGCTTGATGGTAGAGAGTTAATCCTATTATGTCCTGAGGGGGTCATGTCATAATCCCATCATCCTGGAGCTGGAGGTCTTTTGTTTTGTAGATAGGCTGGTCCAATCTTTCTCAATGGGCACCAAATATCTGCTGGGGGCTATTAAGAAAGGCTATTAAGACTTGGGGGCTGCTTTCTGTCTCCAAGAGCATGTTGTCTCTATTGCTCCTTTAGGGAAATACTGTATAATATTCTGCCTTTTTAACATTTCCTAAAATATTTCATTCTTCTAGGAGAGGGGTGGGTGTTAACTTTCTACACCTTTAAGTGTAAAAACAAAAGCAAAACTTACTGTGGGACAGTTTACGTTACGAAAAATAATAATGGGAAACTTGTATTCAGTGCCACTATCAAGATGATGATGATCCTACTATTCTCTCAGCGTGTTCTTCCTGCTTCTATCCATCCACCCATCTACCATAGAAACTCATTCATTCACTCCTAATCTAATACTATTCCATTTGTGCCTGTTGTCCAGTGACTCCAACACCTGATGTCTTTCTTCTGCAATCGTCTTCCTTCTCAAAAGCTTTGCATGTTAGGATTTAAGAAGGTACCATATTTTTCGGAGTAGAAGACATACTTTCTCTCCCCCTAAAAAAGAGTGAAAATTTGGGTGTGTCTTATACACCAAATGTAGCCCTGCCCACAAGGCCAAAAATGCGAAGCATGGAGGTGGTGATGGTCTGTGGCATTCCCTGCAGCCTAGAACATCTGATTGGGGTATTCCATGAGGCTGATCCACCCACCAATCAGCTGCTCATGCTGAATCAGGCTGCAATAATGTGCTGAAGCTGACCTAACTGTTCGCTATTTGCTGCAAGGACGTATCAGAGTTTGCAGCAGCAATCACATCCAGAAAGCACACATAAGTAACTGATTCAGCAGGATTCAATAACTTCTCTTTATATATAATATAACACATGAAGTAAATATACAATACCAAAAGCAGGTTTTCCAATTTGGTAGTAAATACAAGCAAAATACAAATTGAGGAGTTTCAGTTTTAGTTTCAGAGCTCAGCACAGCATGCAGCTTTAGTACAGAACAGTTGAGCTAAACCCCGCCCAGGCTCCTTGCTGTCTCCTTGTTGCTCACACAGCAAATACTGTTTCAGTTTCCAAACAGCCCTCAACTCACTCACACACTGACAGCATGCTAGCCAGATGAATACCAATGATGCTGGTAGGCAGAGGCAGAATTTTTTTTTCTTATTTTCCTCCCCAAAAACTAAGGTGCATCTTATACTCTGGAGTGTCTTACACTCCAAAAAATATGGTAACTCTTTAAAAGCTATTAAAGATATGACCAATCAGAATACCATCTCACCAGAACTGATAGCAAACAGATTGGTTTTTTACTGATGTATCTACTGAGTGCTTGCAAAAAGTACCTCCTTTTCATAAGAATTATGGAGGGCAAGCAGATTTTTCATAAGTGACTAATAAGACTGAGTAGTTTGTTCTTACAGACAAAAAAAAAAAAAGATTTTCAAATAAAAATAAGTTTTTCACATTGCAGAATTTGTGTTACCTTAGCTCAAAATCTGGATTGGAGCTTAGACTATGCACATGAAGCAATGCTCTATGTGCCAATGGCAATGTCGCCCTCCCCCCCACACTTTCCTTTTTTTTTCTTTTGTGCTTTTCATGCTGCTCAACTCCCATTTCTTTCAGAGACTACATCTGCTTCTGTTGGTTTTCAATGTAACTAATCAAATTCTGGTGACGATAGCATAAATAGATACCTCCTTTATGTACTCAAGTGGAAAAAAATAAGGATCGTATTGTATAAACATAACACATTGGAACTAGCAATTAGATACTGCATTTAACTCAGGTTAGAGCAATAGCAGTGGGAGCCGTGGGGGATACATGAAACCTTTGTGAACATGACTTTCCTACATCCATGCAGGCATAAAACATTATTTAATAAAACACAATTAGCCCATCCAAACAACTGGTTTGGAATAGCAATTCATTTAAAACCAAATGGGGAAAAATGTTGAACCAGAAAAGAATAATGTGAACAATAAAATCCCCTACCCCACCCCCGCTTCTACAATTTAATCATTTCAATAGTTCCGAATTTACAACCCCAATTAGGAGTAGAATTTTGATCACAAGATGGTTCTTAAGTGAGTTATCATGTGACTGGACCCCATTTTTATGATTATATACACTGTAATTACTAAGTGAATCTGACTTCCCTAATAGACTTTGCTGATTGGGAACTGGCTCAGAAGATCGCAGATCACAATGACTTGACTACAAGATGCGGCAATCATCATAAAAGCAAGCTGGTTGCAAACCACGATCATGGGGATAATGTGATGGATGTAACTTCATGTTGCATGTGAGTTGAGGACTACCTGCAGAAGACAGCATAGACAGTGAAGTTTTATATTGAGGACTTGATATATCTTTAATCCAAAGATGATCAAGATCATTTCTGTCAACCCTCCAGCCCAGTTCAGGAAACAGATTTTACCAATTTGACTGGAACTAAACCAGACCCTCTATGCATGACAGGAGAGAAAGTTGAACACCTTTCATATGTGCTGTCTCCGACGAATTCTTGGCATCACCTGGCAGGACAAAGTCCCAAATAGCGCAGTCTTGGAACTTTCTGGAATTTCTAACGTGTATACACTATTGAAACAGCGACGTCTACGCTGGCTGGGGCATGTAGTGAGAATGGCTGATGGTCGGATTCCGAAAGATCTCCTGTATGGAGAATTAGTGCAGGGAAAGCACCTCAAAGGGAGACCACAGCTGCGATATAAGGATATCTGCAAGAGGGACCTAAAGACCCTGGGAATGGACATTAACAACTGGGAAAACTTGACCTCCGATCGTTCAGCTTGGAGGCTAAAGACGCAGCATGGCCTTCTCCAATTCGAAGAGACACTTGTTTGGCAGGCTGAGGCAAAGAGGCAGACCCGGAACCAGTGAAAACTGGGGACTGGGCAGGGGACGGAATGTATCTGCCCTCAGTGTGGAAGGGATTGCCACTCTTAAATTGGCCTTTTTAGTCACACTAGATGCTGTTTTAGGACCTCTTTCCAGAGCACGATACCATAGTCTCTTGAGACTAAAGGATGCCAATGATGAAACCAGAGGTGGGTTTCAGCAGGTTCTGACCAGTTCTGGAGAACCAGTAGCGGAAATTTTGAGTAGTTCGGAGAACCGGTAGTAAAAATTCTCACTGGCCCCGCCCCCATCTATTCTCTGCCTCCCGAGTCCCAGCTGATTGGGAGGAAATGGGGATTTTTCAGTATCCTTCCCCTGGAGGGGGGTGGGAATGGAGATTTTACAGTATCCTTCCCCTGCCATGCCCACCAAGCCACACCCACCAAGCCATGCCACGCCCACCAAGCCACACCCACAGAACCGGTAGTAAAAAATGTTGAAACCCACCACTGAACTATATTTATTGAATGTGCTATTACAACAGAACCTTGAAAGTCAGACTCTTTTCCCTTCCTTCTGTCTAATAGCCCAGGGAGGTAAGGTTGAATTTGTTTGTGTGTGTGTGTGTGTGTGTGTGTGTGTTTAATACTTTCCTATATGGTTTCCTAAAGCATATTTTTTATAATAACTATTACATAGTTATCTCAATGGCTCTGCTCACTTTTTGAGCAAATTACTTAGCAATAAGAAGATACTGAGCTTCAGCAGGAGAACCCATTTTTCATCTGAAGAAATGCATGGGGCTGGCATGGAAAAACCCTTCTCTGAGATGCTACTTTGGGAGAAATATCCATCTGGTTCAGTTCCAAGCCAGGAGAAAGACACTGGAAACATGGAGGCTGATTGGAAAGATGGTTTAATGATGAAGTAGAACCACATGGGTTTGAGGTCCTGGGCAGCTGACCGCATGTTGAGTTGAGAGTGGGATGTATTTATACCTTCTCTTGGGCTTTGCACTTGAGCTTCCTGTTCCTGTACAAGAACATGTGTTCTATTGGTCCCATGGCCCCATGGGAGTATGTTGTCAGACTCCCATGGGGCCATGTAGGGGTTATGTAGGGATCATAGCTGAGGTTGTCTGAGCTCCCAGGTTTGGTTGAAGTTTGGGTTGATGCAATGAAGGGGCTTGTTGGGCAATTCTTATTGTGGCTGAGGGCTAATCCTACCTTTGTTCAGACCTTGCTGCAGGGATTTTGCTTATGAATGGAGCTAGCTATCTCTACCTCTTAAGTGCTGACATCTGCTGTGGGCTATTAAGGAAGGTGGGGCTCCTTTCCAAGAGCATGTTTCTCCATTTCTCATCTGGGAAATATAATATTCTGCCTTTTTAATATTTCTCACAATATTTCATTCTTCTAGGAGAGGGGTGGGTCAATAGTGGGTTTCACTTACTTTCTCTACTGGTTCAGAACTGTGAGTGTGCACGCATGTGCGCATGATTGCTTCGCTTGTATGTGACACTTGTGCACATGCACAGAGCGTCTGTGATGATGTCCGGGTGGCTGGGGGAAGCCTCCCACCACCGCTGCTACCGATTCACCCGAACTGGGCGAACCGGTAGAAACCCACCACTGGGGTGGGTGCTAACTTTTTACACTACATAGCAGAAATACTAAAAACCTGCATGGAGCTCACATGCATAATGTGCACCCCTGGACTTCTCTCTGATATCTTGCAGATAATCTTTGAGTACCAGACCTAACACACAGAAAGACACATATACACTAGAAGAGAGCAAAGAGGTTTTTGCATTTCTCGGCTTCTGTCTAGTGATCATCCGGATTTGTGAAGCCCAGAATTGGCAGCAATTGTACATGTATTATGTGCTTCATCATTGCTCTCTCAGCCTCATTTCTGTTATTCCTAAAATACAGTTTCTTCTGTCACAAAATGTTTCCCACTTTGGTGATGGGGCCAATGGCCGTCAGCCCGAGAGTACCATACCAGGTCAGCAAATAGTCTCTACAAAGCATCTCCTTAGTTCTAACCAGATGCTCTTTGCCTTAAGTTCTGTGCTGCCAAAGTGGGATGATTGTGTGGCAAACAAAATATTGTTGCAACTATTTTCTTTAGTGGTATAAAATTATGTTCTGGGTTTACCAGCTGAAAGTATGTTTTAAATACCCTTTGAAGACTTGAAACCCTTACAGATTATGAACCTGTTTTTATATACTTATGAGATGGATAATAGAAGAAGTTTGCCAATTCTTAATTGAATTCAGGATCTCTAGGAAGGTTAAAAATGAAGGTATATAGTAAGGTGACCAACTTTTTTACAATGAGAAGGAGGACACATGCGTGTGTGCTGTGTTGGTAAGAAGTAAACAAAGCCACTTGCTTTGCAATATGCTTGCATGTGGCTCACTCTCTCAAAACAACTTTCCTGTGCGGAGCGCATGCGTCTCATAATCATGTCTTGCTGCACTGTACCAAGCCTTGACAAATCGTCATGTCAAATACAAATAAGTCACATCACATGCAACGGATCGGATCGGCATCAATTGAATACAGAGATTTACAGATTAGTCTTCAAATATCGAAAAGGAGGACATGTAGGAGGACACTTTTCGAGAGAGGACAGAACTTACAAAAGAAGGACTGTTCTCCCTAAAGGAGGACGATTGGTCACCTTATATATAGACATATGGAGCGACCTGTCACCAATATGTGGATGATAGCATACTCCTTATCCAATTCAAGGATGGGGGAAGAACTGGACTAGTGCTTGATCTTGATCTGAGTGCACTTCAAGGTTTTGGTTATCACCTTTAGAGCGCTCCATGGCTTAGGACCTGGTTATTTATGGGACCGCCTGCTACCACCAATAGCCTCCCACCGACCAGCATGCTCCCATAGAGAGGGGCTCCTCCGGGTGCCATCGGCCAAACAATGTCGACTGGCGGCCCCCAGGGGGAGAGCCTCCTTTGTGGGGGCACCTACTATCTGGAACGAGCTCCCCCCGGAGATACGGAGGATCCCGGATCTGCATACCTTCCGTTGCGTGCTCAAGACTTTCTTATTTCATCAAACTGGCCTGACCTAAGTTTTTCCCCTTTTTAAATGGAAATTTTAAATTTGGTTTTAAATTATTGGGGTTTTAAATTTGTTCATCCAAATTATTTAATTCATTTTATTCTATGTTTTATTCTATGGCTGTTCACCGCCCTGAGTTCTTCGGGAGTAGGGCGGTATACAAATTAAAGTAAAAAAAAAAAATCTTAGTAACTTAACAGGAAAAATTAAAAATGACCTGAATACCAAACTTGCCACTGCAGAACTAATAAAAGCAAATATATAGCTCAGGTATACTCTAATATTCAGTTTTGTTACATTAAACTTTTCCATTAACTTTGGCCACCGTGTCACAGGTTTACTCTTTCATAAATTTTAAATTAGGTGCTGAAATGTGCTACATATAGTGGCCCTTGAGGAGCATTTGCAAAGAACAAGAGTACAAAATATGGGATGTTGGATCTTTTTATGTCCCGATTGCGTTGATCACATCCCAGTGAGACTGAGTCAAAACTGGTGGCTGCCATTTTTCTCAACACACACACACACACACACACACACACAGAAATACACAAACAAAAACACTTTTTGTGTATATTTATGTGCACATCACATTTGGAGGGATAAAGATCTTATATCACTTGTGAATTAATTTACAAATTCCATATGACCCAGTGGTGGGTTTCAAATTTTTTACTACTGGTTCTATGGGTGTGGCTTGGTGGGCGTGGTGTGGCTTGGTGGGCGTGGCTTGAGCATGGCAGGAGAAGAATACTGTAAAATCTCCATTTCCTCCCCAATCCAGGGGATGGTTACTACAAAATCCCCATTTCCTCTTGATCAGGTGGGACTTGGGAGGCAGAGAATAGATGGGGGCGGGACCAGTTAGAATTTTTACTACCGGTTCTCTGAACTATTCAAAATTTCCACTACCAGTTCTCCAGAACTGGTCAGAACCTGCTGAAACCCACCTCTGATATGAGCTTCTAACTCCTCCTTTACCTGCCATATGTTATTGAAGTTATCGGTGATTCATTCATGCAGTCAGGCAGATTTGTTCTCCTGTGTTGGTGTCAACTTTGTCTGTATTTAACGCCATCAATTTGGCAGACTATGATAATGTTTGTTTATCTCTTGTTCCAGTGGGAGACACTAAAAAAAAGCAAACAACTTTTTTCCATGATAGAGTTGTTTGGTGTAGTGGTTAAAGTGCTGGTCTAGAAACGAGGAGACTATGAGTTCTGGTCCTGCTTCAGGCATGAAAAACCAGCTGGGTGACTTTGGGCCAGTCAGCCCAATATATCTGATAGGGTTATTGTTGTGGAGTAATAGGACAAGAAAGGAGTTTATTTATTTAGCATATAGCATGTCACACATGGACTAGCAATATATATTAACATTTAACCAACATTAGCAAAACAATACTATATTATAAAATATAATTATAATTCAATTATTTATCATTATATTATAAAATATAAATATTAAAAAGATCTGTGTCCAAATACTAATGTCTAGGTCACCTAACAATTGAAGCTCAGCATCATTTAGTTCTGTATAATTTCTGGAGTATGTTGTTCCTAGTATTGATTTTTGTCCTCATATTCTCTAGATGTATCTGATAGGAGAGAGTCCAGTCCAATGTTACTCCAAGGTACTTTGAATGGGTGTTATAAGGGACTAAGTTATGGTTTAAGTAGATCTTTGGTGCTTTATATGCTAGTTTGTTAAAGTGGAAGCATATACCGTATTTTTCAGACTATAAGATACACTCCCCCCCAAAAAGGGGGTGGAAATGTCTGTGCATCTTATAGAGAGAATGTTGCCAAAGCCCCGCCCACCGGCTGGCCCCCACCTGCCAGCCTCTACCTCCCAGCAATTTGCCTCCTTGCAGCAAACAGCAAGCAGCCTGGTCAGCTTCAGCACAGCTTGATTTAGCACAAGCAGATGATTGACGGTTGGATCAGCCTCCTGGAATACCTCTGATCAGCTGTTCCAGGCTGCCGCCACCTATCCTTGCCGCCTGGAATGAATCGAAAATGGGACACGTGGAGGTTGAAAATAGGGTGCTGTTGTGGCCCCGCCCTCTGAGCCTGTCCCATCGGAGGAAGAAAGCTCCGAGCATGAGGAAGAGGAGTCAGCCAGGCCTCCCTCTCCAGGCCCCTCCCCTCTGACATTGTCTCAGGTGCCGGCCGAGGGAGAGGAGATTAGCAGGGAGACAGCTGGTTCGTCTCAGAGTGACGAAGAAACATCATTCCTGGACGCACGCCTCCGAAGGCGTGATAAACGATTGCAGCAGCTTAGGAGGCGTGCTAGGGATTAGAACTGAGTCACTGGACCACACCCCAGAGACTATATAATAGAGGGTAGTGGTCAGTGATCCGTGTGACGAACAAAAGCAAACCTTGGATAGTCACTAAAGCCTCGTCCGGAACTGCTGAGAGAAAGATTTATAGTGTCGGACACTTGGACTCTTGAGTATTTATCTTTCTGTTTTACTGTGAAAATAAAGTCACTTGGCAGACCGTGTGTCTATCGCTGCCAAGTGGGAGATAAGACCTGGGTGCGTTCCAAAGTGTTTCCTTAACCCTCGGCTGGCTGTGTTTGTGTGTGTGTGAGGACGGGGACAGATCAGGTGCATAAAGGCTGAAAATGGGGTGCGCAGAGGCAGCACTAGGTGGTGTTGGTGATAGGCAGTGCCAGTGCCATTGGGAGGTGGCAATTCCTGCAGCCTGGAACAGCTGATAGGAGGTATTCCAGGAGGCTGATTCAACCGCCAATCAGCTGCTCATGCTAAATCAGGCTGTGCTGAAGCTGACCAGGATGTTGCTGTTTGCTACAAGGAGGCAAATTGCTGGGAGGCAGAGGCAGAGGCAGATTTTTTTTTCTTGTTTTCCTCCCCAAAAGCCAGGTGCATTTTATAGTCTGGAGCATTTTATAATCTAAAAAATACAGTAGTTACCATTTAGCTGGTGCTAGGAGTAAGCCTCCAGTCAGTGAAGAATTTTCTCAAGATCTTAAGATCGTTGCACAGGAGGCTGTCTGTCACCTCAGTGTGTTTTTCTTCTACTGCAATGGCCAAATCATCAGCGAATCCAAATTTGGATCTCTGTACGTATCTGATAAGTATGAATCTCCTTGTTGGAGACTGTAGTTTAATCTTGTTACGTTATTTATGTTGTTCCACATTATTATCTGAAAGGACCTACCACTCAATATGCTGTTAATTAGTCGACAAAGATTTTTGCAGGGGATAATATGGTACAGTTTGTATAATAACCCATTCTTCCAAATTGTGTCATATGCCACAGTTAAGTCTATGAACACAGCCCTGGGTTTTGAAGCCTCGTTGGAATCCTGCTTTGGTATAGCCCCATGATGGCAAACCTATGGCACACGTGCCACAGGTGGCATACAGAGCCTTGTTGCCTGGCACGCCAGCTCAGCTCCGGTGCTAGGAGTCTCTGGAGGTTGGAGACAGCAAAAAAGTCACTTCTTGTCCAACTGGAAGTTGGGAAACGGGTCATTTCAGGCCTCCAGAGGGCCTCCAAGGGGGTGGGGCAGGCTGTTTTCACTCTCCCCAGATGCATAGAGAGGATCTGGAGCCAGGTGAGAAAGAAAAATGGGCCTACCAGGCCATCGTGTGCCAGGAGCGGGAGGGAAGGGGGTCATCTCACATGCATGGAGCGGGGTGTATAGAATTATGGGTGTGTGCACGTGTGCACGTGAGTCTCCCCCTACCCCCCCCCTTCCTGGCACGCGATGGGAAAAAGGTTAGCTATCACTGGTATAGCCTATTAGGTTTAGCACCTGGTCTAGACAGCTCCAGTCCATGTAAAAGGAAGATGTATTAGTTAAGTTTGTCACCTTGAGTTTTACATGAAAAACAGTGTATGATAAAATTCCAAAAATAAAATAGCATGTGGCCTGGGAAATTGTGACTTATTACCAGCCAAAGTTAAAAAACCCAGAATGAATTCATAGGAGGAAAAAGCAAACTAAACAAATTGCAGAAGTTCCCATGATTTATTTAACGTCTTTCACTTACAAATGGCTTCTTTTCAGGATTTGCCTTAGCTTGATGAATAGACCCGTTGTTTTGGTGTAAAAGTTTTTGAAGGGAAGAAGAAATATTCTTAAAATGAACAGTGTGGCCCAAGAAGGAGAAACTTGCAAGCAACACAGGTACTCCAGAGCAAGCATTATTTGGAGAAAAAAAGAGAGCAAGCAATGGATAGGATAATACAATTAGATCTATTGCCTCTGGACATGTCTTCCAAGCACATGGACATCTGCAGGGGTGGGGAGGGTCAAGGAAAGTGGCAATGTAGGTATAAAGACATCACATCTTTATATCCAATGTTGGGATGCAGGTTCAAAAAGATGGGATTTGTGCCACTGACATCGTTATGCACATGTTGCCACTTCTTTGTCATTATTGTTACCTGAGGATATCTAAGCAACTTAGTGCATTTAGTCAAGGCTATGGTTTTCCCAGGTGCAATGTATGACTGTGAAAGATGGACAATAAGGAAGACTGAGCACCAAAGAATTGAGGCCTTTGAATTATGGTGCTGGAGAAGACTCCTGCGAGTCCCTTGGTCTGCAAGGGTCTGCAATCAGACCGGTCAGTCCTAGAGGAGATCAACCCTGACTGCTCTTTAGAAGGCCATGTCCTGCAGACGAAACTCAAATACTTTGGCCACCTAATGAGAAGGAAGGTCTCACTGGAGAAGAGCCTAATGCTGGGAACAATTGGGGGCAAAAGAAGAAGGGGATGACAGAGAAATGAGGTGGCTGGATGGAGTCACTGAAGCAGTCAGTGTGAGCTTAAATGGACTCAGGGGATGGTAGAGGACAGGAAGGCCTGGAGGAACATTGTCCATGGTGTCACGATGGGTCGGACATGACTTCGCAACTAACAACAATATCTAAGCAGCTGGTTAAATCTGAGCCACTGCAACCCTCTAGATTAACAATGGGAAGAACAAAGAGCCTATGGAAATGCCGAAGGCGACGGGAACAAGAAGACTGAACTTCCTGGTTATCCAAATATTCCCATCCTTTTAAAAGTAAGCTGAATGTGTTGTACCCATATTTGACTGCATCCACACATAAGCAAGATAGAGAAGAAACTGACCTGTAATTTCATATTCAGGTCCTGCTTGGAAATATTCTGTTCACTGTAGCAGTGTATCCAGGACAAAATAATAGAAGCTGGGAACACTTCAATTTCTTTTTAAGTTTTTTTTTTATTCATGTGAAGAGGAGAGTTCTTTTTTTGATACAAAGGTGGGTAAATGGTCACCCAGACATTATCGGTATTCACTCAGGCATCCCAAATATATTCATGACTTGAAATGATATATCATGAAAAGAACAAACAAATGCCAAATGCTTTATACAAGTGGGTAACTAATACTTCAGAGAATACTGAGAAATAAAAGAAGGCAGGTATTTCATCAGGCTCCGCAGTAAGACCATCGAGCATGATTGACAAATGAACTGATGGTCATGTTTTATTAGTAACACTGCTCAGGAAACAGTTCATTGACTCTCTTGAGCCTGCCGGGTTTTCTTTTCCTTTCTTTTTTCCCTTTTTTTTTGTTCTTTACAATTACATGGTCAATCTGATGCTGATTTCTTTGAAACGTGCACCAAGCCTACCAAACCTATTAGCACTTTTCAGTAGTAATGCAGAATGTGGATATCCTCTGTACAATTTGGAGTTTCAGTTTTGTTTGAAGGACAGAAAATCCTCAAGTTAGCACCACAATTGAGCCCCAAAAATTTAAGTGGCTATGTGAAATGTGTTAAATGAGCATGCCCCATTTTATGACTTTTCTTGCCTGCATTGTTAAGTGAATCTTTGCAGTAGTTACAGTAGTGGACAAAAAAAGTGTATTTTTGAGGTTTGATGGTTAATAACACCACTTTCTTTTTGGAGTAGTACCATAAAATTATATATCAATGGAAAGACAATTTAATCAAGAATGTAAGGCAACAAAGTTTGTTCAATTATCTGTATTCTATGAAAAGTTATAGCCAAATAACCAGAAAAAGGAAGCACAACTTGCTTAGGTTTATATCAGGTAGCTTTCTTTCATCTGATTGTAGCCAATGAGCATGAGTGTTTACAGAGCCAATCAGGTGTCATCTTGTTTCGGCAATGAGCCAATCAGATCACAGTAGGTTTCAGTTATTGATGTCATGTATTGAAGCTGAGAGGAGGACATTTGTCAGTGTGTTATGCAGTGGTGGGTTGCTACCGGTTCGCCTCGAATCGGGTGAACCGGTAGCGGCGGCGGTGGGAGGCTCCGCCCACCCACCCAGATGCTTCTGCACACAAACGAACCGGTAGTGATGGGTTTTGAAACCCGCCCCTGGTGTTATGTGATCGCTATCAAGTTAGTTGGGGTTTTTTGTATTCTTTCATTTAGTGAGCTTGTAATAATAAAATTAAAATAATGGTGCAAAGAGTTAAATAATGGTTGCAACTAAAATAAAGGACAAATATTATTGTTTAGCATTTTTAAAAAATCTTTTAAATTGCCTTACCATTTGTGAATTAATTACCTGGGTAAAATGGTTAACCTTATTCTATCAGAATGGACTTTGATTAATCTAATTTGCTACTATGGCTAGTGGCAGCCATAGAAGACTCTCATCTTCTCTGGTTACAATTACAGATGCTGAGGATAATTTTGGATCTTTGATGTACAAAGAACATTATTTGAGCTACATCTTTTCACCAAAGGAAAATATCAACAGGTGATAATAACCTAAATATAGTTATTTTCTGAGCTAGAAACATTGGGCTTTTCTTCAACACGATGGGAAGTATTACTACAGAAAAAGGAAGACAAAAAAAAAAAAAAGCAGCAGAGCATTTCATTTGCATGTTGAGAACAAAGATTCAAATGAAAAAGTGACGATTATCTTTCCCTGCACAGTTAGCATCTGCAGCCTCCATCTATAGTCTTTGCTTCTAATGATACTTAATAGCTGCCTTCAAGATATTAATGGAAATTGTCACAGGCATGGGAGATATTACAGCATCTAATAAACCCAAGATAAAGATAAAATGGATCATGGCATTGAAAAGGCAGCAATAAGTAAAGCACGAAGAAATCAAATCATTTAAAACATTTCTAAAAAATAATCCTATGCCAAGCTAAATAGAATAAAATCAACTGATTTGCTAGGAACCTTCACAGAGATCCCATAAGCTAAACTTTATATGTTCAGCTGTTTGCTCTGTATGTAAAGCAGGGGAAACTATTTTTGGCATCAAACCTATCATGGGAATATAAGTATCCCATAATCCACTCCTACATATCAAAAGACTAAAAAACTAATGGTGTGGAGGAAAAGAACAACTTTTCTTTAGTTGTAAAGTGAGAGTGAATGTCCTCCTTTTGTAATGTGTTGCCTCTCTGGCTTCCCTGAACTCCAGGGGTAGTCATGGTGACAGAGTGGCTGCCATTTTCATTTTTATTTGAAATTTGGTAAATGAGGGCTGGGACAGTGAATTATATCATCCAACACAACATTAGTAGTACATGCCTCCATAAACTCCAGTGAGACCCTCAAATATTCTAAGAGAAATGAGAAACCTATTCTCAAGCACATCCAGAGAAAAGAACTGAAAGAGATTTCTTCTCTATTTCATGGGAGGAAGGGTTTTTTAAGAAAATACAAGAGGAATTTTAATCTAACTTTAAGAAAAAATACCGTGGGTTATAAACCCACATATCTCAGCTAAGGCTGAGAAGCAATGGCTTAGATGTTATCTTTTTAAAAGGGTATACAGGTAGTCCTCGATTTACAGCAGTTCATTTAGTGACTGTAGTGAATATGTAAAGGTTTTCATGTATATGTTGTGGTCCGCCAGCAGCCTGCGGAACTGGCAGCAGAGTCAGACAGTAAGGAGGCTGGGGAGGAACATGGGTCAGTTCTGGACTCTAGGAAAGCCTCGGACGAGGCTCTGCATTAGAGGCAGAGATGGGGCCAGGACCATCTGGGAGTTATGTGCAGGCTCCGGAGCCTCCAGAGTTGGACATCAGAGAGGCAGAGGAACAAGGGGATCCTGTTCCAAATGCACTCATGTGCAGAGCTGCCAGAAGGCAAGAACAGTTAAAATAAAAGAGACGACTCAGGAGTAAGGCTTGGAGATGATTGGCCCCTTTATAAGATTGAGATGATTGGCTCCTTTATGTCTTCCTTTATAAGACATAAAGGAAGAGCAAAGGCACATGGGCCTTTGCAGGAAGCAACATTGTGGATGATGTCGGTTTGTACTTTGAAGCTCCATTTTTGACTCTGTGTTTCTGTGTTGCCTTGCCAAGATAATTGCCAATTAGGTCTTTGGCAGCATGTCAAAGAAGATAAAGGTGGGTGTTTACCAGCCTTATCCGAAGGACTGTGGCAGACTTCTGTAGGATTATTTATAAACTCTTGGTGATTCAGCATATGCTTTGGATGAAAGGAATTCACAGCCGTTAAAATTTTTAAAAAGGGGTTTTGGGACTAATTGTGTGCTTTTTACTATATCAGGAAGCCTAGGTGAGAACAGTATACTAGGGAAAGGAGACAAAACAGGAAAGGGAGCTGTTTGCTGAGTGTTTGAAAGTGTGATTTGTGTCAGTGGGTGCATGTGTATTAGTCCGTTGTTGTGTGTTTATGGATATGCTATTATATGTCTGTCACCAGGTGACAATTTTGTGGCTCTTAAATGGTTTACCTACCTATACTGATTAGACAAACTGTGGTATATACTTTTTTCTCTAGTTCAGCCACAGTTTCAGAGATCACTTATTAAAAACTGGTTGGTGTAGTTTTCCACCATTTTGAGACAGAAGAGGCAATGCAGTTACCGTGGCTCTGAACATACGGTTATCATTGTTGTTTTAGAAAATAATGAAACTCCCCTAATCCCATAGACATTTTAAAAAAAATTTAAGACATGCCTTAGGCACTTTTATGATGAGTTTGAAAGCCCTCCGAAATTTCAATTTATGTGTTTTGTTTTAAAAATGCATATGTTCTTCTCTTCCATTAGTAGTCTTAGGTGGCTTACTAATATTCTTCTCCAATATAAATGATTAACACCCAACTAAAAATTTCTTTTAAAAATCTATAATACTCCAAGAAGCCTGGATAAAAAGACATGTTTGAAGACCCCACTTCAGTTAAGTGTGGAGTGGGAGAAGGAAAGCAGCCCATTCTCAGTGCAGGTTATGCCATAATCTGAAGACAGAATTAGCATCTGTAAAAGCTCTAAGATTTAATGGTGGAATCCCATTAAAGATCTAAGAGAGCAGATTATAGGAACATATGTGGCACTAAAAGTAATCTTGGCCCAAACTATTTCAAGCTACATGGAAATAGAGGTGGGGTAATGGTTGAAGCTATCAAGGCAAAAGCTCTTGATTTGTACACCCAAAAAAGTTTATTTATTTATTTATTTATTAGTTCGATTTATATGCCGCCCTTCTCCGGAGACTCAGGGCGGCTTACAATGCATTAAGCAATAGCCTTCATACTTTTGTATATACCTGCTTAGTAGGGCTTTTTTGCCCCCCACCCCTAACTGAGGACCCGGTTTGTGGGGGCAATAAGCTGACTTTGTATAAAATAGAACACCCTAAGTGGTGTTCTATTTTATACAAAGTCAGCTTATTGCCCCCACAAATCAGGTCCTCAGTTGTTTGGTAAACAAAGAAAGGGTGAGAAAGAGTGCTTGCCCAAAAATATAGGAGAAAATTTATTTATTTGTTTGTTTGCTTTTTTATTTATTTACTATCCTGCTTTAATTTTTTTTATAAATAAGTGATGAGTGCAAATATACCTAATATTCTTTCCTCCTATTTTCCCCAAAACAATATCCCTTTGAGATTGAGTGACTGGTCCAAAGTTTGGTTGATAGGGGTCTATGATAATTCACCACGGCCAACTCGCCATGGCCAACTCGCCGCAGCCAACTCACCATGGCTAGCTCACTACAGCCAACTTGCCATGGCTAATTTGCTGCAAGACAATTTGCCATGGCCATCGCCACAGGACAACTCACTGCTGGACAAGAGTTACACTAATACCAAGGAAATGGTGGAATAGAATCATTAAAGGAAGGATGCAAACGGAAGGGACAGAATGAAACGTGAATGACAAAAATTAAAATAATTTATTTTAAATAATTGAATAGAATTGTTAAATTGTCCCGCAGTGAGTCTTCCTGTGGCGAGTTGGCCATGGCAAGTTGTCCTGCAGCAAGTTGGCCATGATGTAGCGAGTTGGCCATGCCAAGTTAGCCATGGCGAGTTGGCCATGGTGACTTGGCTGTGGCAAATTGTGTCATTCCCAGTTGAGACAGAGTGATTGGTCCAAAGTTACCCAGCCAGTTTTTCATGGCTAAAGCAGGACTAGAACTGACAATCTCCTGGTTTCTAGCCTGCTGTCTTAACCACTAGACCAAACTGGCTCATGACTTGAACCTTGAGATTGACACATGCACATACAGTATCTTCCACGAGGGTCTGCTTGTTGCTATACATAGAACATTTTCATCTGAATGATTTTTTTTTTCTTTGCAGTGAAGCTACTTATGTAAACTTCTTGTATTTGTTTGGGAATATGGAGTTGGGAGAGATTTATAGCCATGCCTGGCAAGAAGCCCTGAGAAACAACATTGTCTTCATCAGCTTTCTTTCAAACAATGTACTGGACACTGATGATGCAGCATCCAACCCTTTGATAACTTGCAGAGACCAACCACAGTTCCTACCTCAACTGACCCCAAACTGTACAGAATTTTGTAATGCTCCCTTTCCAAATTCCTAACCACAATGGCCACTTAGAAAAGGTTGTTCTGCCTCTACAATCTCTTTCCTCCCTTTTCTTCTTCATCCTCCCATCGTGCATGCCAGAATAGCATAATCAATCTCCCAGTGACATTAAAATCGCCTTCTCATCTGTATGCTAAGGTGGTACTGGGCATGCATATATAAAAGTAGGAATTATACATATGTATAAAACAAAGGGTTTTAAACAGTTTCAAAGACAAGCTTCCATTTTCAGTCCACATCATAAAGAAGAGAGAGAGAGAGAGAGAGAAAAGAGGGAGAAAGGAAAGATGCCAGATATTTTTTGGCTGTTTGTTTGTTTGTTCATTTGTTCATCCTTCCTGCCTTTCTAGTCCAAGAAGCATTCCCTACATTTTCAGACAATCAGTTAATACCTCGCTTTTGCTTAAGTAAGCAAGCAAGGGGTATGTGTGTGTGTGTGTGTGTGTGTGTGTGTGTGTGTGTGTGTGAGAGAGAGAGAGAGAGAGAGAGAGAGAGAGAGAGAGAGAGAGAGAGAGAGAGAGAGAGAGAGAGAGAGGGAGGGAGGGAGGCTCCTCTTTTTCTTCAAATTGTGCATATTACCAGCAGAGATTAGTGTGCTTTCACTGCTGAGCTGTCAGTGTTAAAGTGACATAAACTATTAACATTCTATTTGTAAGTGGCTGGAGACTTCCTTTAACAATCTTGTAAAAAAAAAAAAAGGCCACTGAATCCTGCAGTTGGAGGTGTTTTCTCTGAGATAATCCATTCCTGCACCGTTTGATTGGCCAGTGACATACAGTCTGTCAGAATTACTAATGATCCTGTGCAGTAATACTTTTCAAAAGACTGAGGAAGAAAGCAGAGAAAAAACAGATTATGTCACATGGGTTATGCTACAGTATTGTGCTATAATATTGACACACATTTTCTGATTGATCAAGAAATCATAATTCTAATTAATTTAAGGGACAAAAAAGAATATTTCTTAAAGTTTGGGTATTTTCTGTATTTATTCATACATACATATACAAACTCTGTGTGTGTTTGCCTTCCGTTCAATCCAGGAGTAGGCTTCAAAAAATTTAGCAAGGGGTTCTCTGCCCCGGTTGCTGGGTGTGCATGGCCATGGTGAGCATGGCCTAGTCGGCCTCCTGCACCGTGGCAAGGGGAGGCGTTTTTGCCCTCCCCGGGCTCCAGAGGCTTTCCTCGAGCCTCTGGGAGAGCAAAAATGGCCTTCCCATGCTCCAGAGGCCCTCTAGAGGCTGGAAACGGGCCCATTACCACCTTTCCTGAACTTCCAGTAGGACCATTTTTCACCCTCCCCGAGCCTCCGTGCATGCCCTGTACTTACCTGCATCCAAAACAGGTCGCGTGGGGACTCCAGGGATGGGCGGGGCAGGGTGGGCGGGGCCAGCCAGTGGTGGGATTTGGGGGTACTCCAAACTGCACAGAATCTTAGCTAGAGGTTCTCCTGAACCCCTACGAACCCCCAACAGTCCACTCCTGGTTCAATCATTTCTGATTCTCAGAGACTGCCTGGAGTCTAAGTCCTTACTTTTCAGAAATGGTTTGCCACTGGTCTAGGTTGCCAAGCTGGTTCTGTGCCTAAGGCAGAACTAGAACTCACAGTCTCCTTGGTCCCTTAACCACTGCACCAAACTGGCTGCTTGTAAACAGTATATGCACATTCAAATATGTTCTGCACCCTAATTTTTGGCACATGTCTTTTTTTTCCTGAATAAATCATGAGACATGAAATTATCAAGTTTAAAATATTCATGTTTTTAGACATCAATAAATTGTGCAAGAAATAGGGTGAATATGCTGGCTCTGATCTGTCTCAATCAATACTTTTCATGGATCAAAGGTGATTTTTTTTTGTAACACTGAAATGTTTTTATAATCTTGATGAGAGGCTTGAGGTCTCTATTACTGACAGGTTTACATATGTAAGAAATACATATATGTGTTTGGATATCATTGTGTATCTATATGTATAACATAAAAGTAAAGGTAAAGGTTCCCCTCGCACATATGTGCTAGTCATTCCCGACTCTAGGGGTTGGTGCTCATCTCCGTTTCAAAGCTGATGAGCCAGTACTGACCGAAGACATCTCCGTGATCATGTAACCGGCATGACTAAACAGCAAAGGCACACGGAACACTGTTACCTGCCCACTAAGGGTGGTCCCTATTTTTCTACTTGCATTTTTTACATACTTTCGAACTGCTAGGTTGGCAGAAGCAGGGACAAGTAACGGAAGCTCACCCCATTACGTGGTACTAGGGATTTGAACTGCTGAACTGCTGATTTTTCAATCAACAAACTCAGCATCTTAGCCATTGAGCCACCCTATCCCTCTCATGTATAACATACCAGCATATTAAATTTGGGAGAAAGCTTTAATTAATCTGCAAACTGCTTTGTTGCACTTATTCCCATAACAAACTAAAGTTGACACATATATTACGGTCACCAAAGATCACCTAGAAAAGTCTTACCAAAGTGAGCTGTATTTTTATTCCTTGATATGAATTTTCTAAAATGCAATGTTTCATTCTCAGAGTTTCACATTTGGCTAGTGAGTTATTACATTTTCAATCCGAACATGGAACAGCCCGCATGGTTTTGTGCAGACCTTGGTGTACCCATGTATCAGCTCTCCTGCGGGATCTGCCTTGCTTGCAGATTTGCTCCTGGGTACAATTCAAGGTGCTGGTTGTCACCTTTGAAGCCCTTCATGGCTTGGAACCAGGTTATCTGAGGGACAGTCTCTACCCAACCAACATCTACCCAACCCACTAGAGTGGGGAGCCAAGGAATGTTGCAGGTCCCATCCCCTAGGGAGATATACCTGGTAGGACCCAGAAAAAGGACCTTCTCCGTGGTGGCTCCCTTTCTCTGGAACATCATTCCCTCAGAGATTAGAATGGCCTCCACTCTCACCCTCTTCCAGAAGGCGCTGAAGACCTGGTTCTGCCAGCAGGCCTAGGGAATGCAGAGCAGGATGGAGCCCATTAAATGGCTGGTGTGATGTGTTGTCGCTGGTATGAGGGGTGGGGGGAGCTATTTTATTATTTTGTTTATTTGTTTTATTTTTTATATATCTGATATTTTTATATCCCTGTAAGACACCTTGAGTCGCCATGTGCAAATAGGCGGCAATATAAATTTTCAAATAAATAAATACATAAATACATAAGTAAATAAATAAATAAATAAATAAATAAATAAATAAATAAATAAGGACCAAGTCATACTGAGGCAGATCATCGTCAACATCAACATCATCATCCAATATGAATATTTTACTTGGCATTGATAAGGTCAGGGGAGATAAAATAAAAAAAAATATGTAAAAAAAATAAAATAAAAGTACATTATTTATTTGAAACGTGGGTCTGAACTAAATGGAAAAATGGAAAAATCTGAAAGCTGTATCCCTGTTCCTGAATTTCTAACTTAGTTGTAATAAATCATACTTGGGTATTTTGGTTTCCAGATATAAATTTTAAATAACAGACTAGCTATTGCCTTCTATCAGAAGACTAGAGTAACTCAACTTAGTATATGTTTTGGGGAGTACCCAACAAACCTTTGTAAACCAGAATATTTAAAGGCACAATTTTACTTGGTGGAATAAAACGCAATCTTCTGGAACAATTAAAATATATGTTATAACATTTATAGGGTATTTAAAACATTTTTTATAGTTCTCTTTATCTTTACTCAGCAAAGTATAAAAATAAAGGGATCAGGGGAAAAGAAAACAACCCTTGTCAAGTTTTTGAAAACCTGCAGATAATTGATAAGCAAATGTGTTTTTGTTGCTGCGAACAGCAGACCTAGAAATGACGGTAAATTTGGGGGAACTGATTTTAGATTTCAGAATTAAGAGAATGTAAATCTGGCTTGTAATTTTTTTTTCCAAAAAAATCTTACTTTGCCTCCCCACTTTATTTTTAGGGTACCTGAAAATTTCTTTTGAATAAAATGGCTAATGTAGTAGTAACTAATATAAGCATTCATTGCCATGTATATGTATGTATGTATGTTTGTCTATTTGCCTGTGTATGTGTGTACACAAAGACACACACACACATATAACATAAATTAAAGAGTATACTTTTAATTAACTGAACAAATAAAAGGTCAATGTGTATGTATGTATGTGTGTATGTATACACACATATATACTGTACATACAGTACACAGTAGTATTAACAACATAATGTAAAACCAGGAATAGTTGTGGTATAATCAAAAGTATTTTAAAAAAATATAAATACAATGATTTTGATCTCAAAGACTCTGGATATTTTTGACATGAGTATGTTGACATTTCAAACTAGTGAAGGATTTGGATTTGACTCATTTTTTATTATTATTAAAGGGTCAAAGAAGAAAACTTTCAAACAATATGGATTTTTTTTAAAAAAATTCCAGACTATGATTTAACAATTGTCAAAATAAAATGAGAAAAGAAGAATGAGATACCATTTGAACCCCAGATTCACTAAATTACAAATTTGTTTGGCCCACGCATATCAGAGACATATACAACAGGCAAACAATTTTTCCTTTTTTGGTGTCTGTTTAACTGTTTTGATTTAGTGGTTAGCATGCTGTCTCCCTCACTCTCTCTTATCTTATTTTTTGGAATGCTTTAATGAGTCTTTTATATGGTGTTGATATTTTCTTCACCACCTCATATAAAACCCGTTAAAGAGTGAAAGCCACCTTCTCCTTTCTAAGAGAGTTAACACTCTAAGCATAGTCAAAAAAGATTGCCTTTTAAATTTTTTTTAAAATGCTGTTAAAGACATTCTAGCTCTATTAACAGTCTTAAGAAGTGATCCCGCCAGCATTGGCTTCTCCTGCCATTCTGAATGGAAAAGACTCTTGGGCTTTTAAAGGGTTTTAAAAGATACTGTTAAATTTAGACACAAGACCCCAGGCCTTTAACATTAGTTGGCCTCCTCAATGGCTCAGCATGTGCAAAGGTGTCAACCTCATAGTAATGATGTGGTAGCAATCATGGGACCCTGATTGATTTTAGAGACATTTCTATTGTATTGGAGAAGAGTAAAAGAGTTATATTAGTCTATGATGGCAAGAAATTAGGGAATTGTTATTACCTTTTCCAACTAACAAGTGTTAACAAAGTGCAACAGGCCAGACAGTATTCATTTATTTCTTTAAATAATTTATAAGTCTACCTGTCTCTCAAAAATGACTCTGGATAGCATACAATTCGGTAAGGTTATTGTGTAATTTATGAATTTCATTCCAGAGTAACCAATCATGGTGATAGAGCTTAACTATCTCTTTTATGCCATCCAGTAGAACTAATGAAATTCAAATATTTTTGTGCATGCTGGGAGACATTCTACATTCCTAGAGGATGCTAAGCTATAAAACAATAACAATCTTGGGTCCAATCCAAAACAACTGGAATACCACTTGAAATACCATCAGCACTAAGAAAATCACCTTCAGTCAATTGCAGAAGGCAGCTTTATTTGGAACAGCTTACATCCTGTGACAATACCTTTAATACTATCAAAAACATCTGTCTGTTCCAGATCCTTGGGAAGGGCTCAGTAATTGGATAAAAATGCAAAATCCAATCTAAACATTTGGCTGACTATGCAAAAAATCATAATATGAGGGCATAGTAAACAGAAGAGAAAGAATTGGAGAAGATCACATAGTATCAAGTCCGAAAATCGAAATTGAAAGATTATGGCATAAACCAGTCGTGGTAGTCCCAGTTATTATTGACACACTGGATGTCATACCAAAATATCTTGGATGGCACATAGAAAATCTGTGCATTGACAAAACTTCCATCTGTCAATTACAAAAGGCCACACTGTTTGGATTGCACATATAGTACATTGATAATTATGACATCCTAGGTTCTAAGGAAAAACTCAGTGTATATGAAGGCTAACATCAGATAAAGACTGGTAGCTATGACTTCACCTTGTGGTGAACAAATCATAATAATACAACCACTCAAGATTTAACAGTTGTAAAACACACACACACACACACACACACACACAGTCTGGATGATGGACAATGCAGTAACTGGAGGCAGCAGAAGAGAAGAGAAAGAGCTGGGGGAAACAAATCACAAAATACAAAGATCTACTTCTAAAATAGAAGTAGAATTACTGCAGGAAAAGGAGAAGATCTTCTTCTTCTTCTTCTTCTTCTTCTTCTTCTTCTTCTTCTTCTTCTTCTTCTTCTTCTTCCTCCTCCTCCTCCTCCTCCTCCTCCTCCTCCTCCTCCTCCTCCCCCTCCTCCTCGGATCATTGACCGCCACTTTGCATGGTCAGCTGTGTCTCCAGGGTGCAGGCCCATGGCTTGCATATCTTTGTTGATAGTGTCTTGCCATCTCTGTTTTGGATGCCCGTGAAGTCTCTGGCCATTGGCTTCTAGTTGGTAGGCATTCTTGGCAATGGTGGAAGGTGCTGCCCTCAAGACAGGTCCATATCAGCGGAGTTGGCCTTCTCTCATCTTTTCTATAATTGGTGCCACACCAAAATGTTGAATGGTGTCATTTGTGATGTGGTCAAGAAGGGAGGTGTCCGATATCCAACTGAGCATTCATATTTCCATGGCATGGAGATAACTTTCGGTCCCTGTTCTTGCTGCCCAGCCCCCTAGGGGGAGAGCCTTCTCTGTGGGGGCACCTACGATCTGGAACGAGCTCCCCCCGGAGATACGGAGGATCCCGGATCTGCGCACCTTCCGCCGTGCGCTTAAAACGTTTTTATTTCATCAAGCTGGCCTGGCCTAAATCTTCTCCCTTTAAAAATTTTTAAATTTAAATTTTAAACACTAATTTTAATTTGTTTAATTATGGGATTTTTAAAATTTAGCCAAATTGTTTAATCTGTTTTAATCTATTTTAAATTTTGTATTTCTGTGTTTTATCTTTTGGCTGTTCACCGCCCTGAGTCCTTCGGGAGAAGGGCGGTATAGAAATTCAATAAAATAAAATAAATGAAATAATAATTCAGTGTCATACAGTGCAACAGGGAAGAAATAAATAAATAAATAAATAAATAAATAAATAAATAAATAAATAAATAAAGAAAGAAAGAAAGAAAGAAAGAAAGAAAGAAAGGGTGGTATCAGTATAATAGGTGGCTTAGGTGTAATTCCAAAACATCTGGAGCACCATTTGAACACTACTGGCATTAAAAAAAATCACCATCAGTCACTTGCAGTTTTATTTGGATAGTACTTTTAACACCATCAAACAACAGCATCTATTTATCCCTGGCCCTTGAGAATTACTTGATAGATGGACAAAAATGCTACATTCAGTCTAAACATCTGTTTGCTGACTCTGCAATCAGATATAAAAACTGACCTCCTCCATCCTTCTATCTTCTATAGATATTATATACCGTATTTTTTGGAGTATAAGACACACTGGAGTTATAAGACGCAGCTTAGCTTTTGGGGAGAAAAATAGGAAAAAAATTATTTGCCTACCAGGTATTCATCTGGCTAGTGTCCTTAGTCTGGTCAGCTTTAGCACATTAGTTTGCTGGTTTTTATCCCCTGCTTGGGGATAAAGAAACAGCTTCTAAAGCACAACTGATCTTTGGAGAGAAAAGCAATGAGAAAGCAGGCAAACCCCGGAGATTGCTTCACTTGCTAGTGCTTCGTTAGGGCTGAAAAAAGCTTCGAAAAAGCTACATTCAGAGTATAAGATGCACCCAAATTTTCAGCCTCTTTTAGGAGGGAAAAAAGTGTGTCTTGTACTCTGAAAAATATGGTATTTCTTATATACTATACTGTTACATTGACAATAGAGACCAGGCATTCCAGAAATTTAATGTAGTGGGAGTCAACATTTGCTTCATTCATTTATGCTTTTGATCACCTCCTAAAGTGAAAGTGAATATCAGTTGGCTCAAATGCAAATATCTTGTACTTTGTTAAGTGGTAACTGCTGGTATGTGTGAATGCCTTGCCTTCACTGAATAATCATCTTCCCAAGAATCTACAGTCTACTTACTGTAACTTCCCACAATTCAAACGCAGTAATCATGAGAGACTCTGCCCCCTTCTTCTTTTGGTGAGGAAGTGTTAACAGCTGCAGAGGAATAAAAGATGCATATCTGCATCACTTCCTTTTCCTATCCCCAAAATACCTTAAACTTATACATGATACCAAAGGAAAATCAAAATATAATTTAAAGCATTTGATGAGGGGGAAAAAAAGGCAGCAATGTAAATCATTTTTATGCTGTTGTCTAAAACAATATCAATGAACATCTTGATCTAGTCCCTAGGAGACTTGGTGGAAGATTTGACTTTACCTATCAATAGAGCAAGAAAAAAAAGTCAAGAAATGGGTAATCTATCTCTTACACCCCAGTAGTGGGTTCCACTTACCTTCGCTACCGGTTCGGAACTGTGTGTGTGCACATGTTGTGGTTCGCCAGCAGCCTGCGAAGCTGGCAGTGGAGTCAACCAGCGATGAGGCTGAGGAAGAACATCGACCAGTCCTGGAGGCTGGAAAAGGCCCAGATGAGGGCTCTGTGTTGGAGGCAGAGATGGGGCCAGGGCCATTGGGGCGTGATGTGCGGACTCCGGAGCCTCCAGAGGCTGACAGCAGAGAGGCAGAGGAACAGGAGGAACCTGTTCCTAGTGCACGTATGAGAAGAGCTGCCAGAAGGCAAGAGCAGCTAAAGCAAGATGACTCAAGAGTAGGGCCAAGAGATAGTTGGCCCCTCCCATAAGGCTTAAAAGACATGCAATGACTCTTGGGCTCTTTGTCGGAAAACAACGTTGATAGACTTGTTCTTTTTTTGCTCCACTTATCTCGGCGTCTTCTGCTTCTGAACTTTTGCCAAGAGAAGCCTTTGGCAGTTTGCCTAATTATACCAAGGTTGGTGATTAGACTGAAGAATTTGTTGTATGAAGAATTTGTTTTGATTTAGTTTGGACTATGCTGAGAATGAGTTAATTCTCAGCTGTTCTAATAAAGTCTGTTTGTTTTGGAACTGTTTGCGCCTAATACTACCTACTTGGGCCTGGGTCACAACAGCACATATGTGCGCTTGCTTCGCTCATGCGTGGCGGTTTTGCACAGGTGCAGAATCTTTTGTGCATGCACAGAGCATCTGTGATGACGGGTGGGCAGAGCTGAACCGGGGCAAACTGGTAGAAACCGACTACTGTTACACCCCACAAAAAAGAAAGACCAAAAAATACTTCAAAGAAGTATTCTATCAGAATTCTTGGTTAAAGATCTAGATCAGGACATAGAATGAAACTTCTCAGAATTCCTCATATGAAGTAGTGACCTGGTTCTATGTCAACGCACTTCAGGCGGCTGCCACTTCAGGCGGCTGCCAAGAAGAGTCAGCTGATATCACTCTTTTCCTGGGCATCTTTGTTATTTTTTTTCTTAGTTCTGCATGAGCTCAGATGCTGCGGGAGCTCAGCAGAAAACCTGGAAAAGAAATCTCTCTTTATTTTGAGGCAGACAGTGCTGACTAAGCAAAGCTGAGTGCATTCCTTTTTAACTCACCTGCCCATGGGGATGGGGGGCGGTGTTACTATGCTTAACACAGAATACACACTTTGTGTTCTTACAGCTGCATTCCTAAGTAATAAAAATGCTTATTTCAGCCGGAGGACTCTGGCGCTGCCCCTGGTGAATGTAGAGATCCATGTTTTACAATTCATACAGAAATGAAACGCCATGAAATATTCATGAAGCATACTCTAAATTATGTACCAAACAACTAGACTACTGTCGTTATCGCACTTTTCATCTGGTAAATATCCCGGTGGGCACAATGAATTCACTTATATCTCACAAAGAGTTTCCCAACATGTTTAAATTATTTATCTTATGTCTATAGTCTTTTTCTTTTTTAAAAAAATAAAGTGGTACGAGAAGAAAAATAGATAGATAGATATAGACAGATAGATAGATAAATAGAGATAGATAGATAGATAGATAGATATAGATAGATAGATAATAGACAGGGATACATCTATGCACAAAATCATGATAATTTGAATTAAGGTGAAAGGAATAATCTCCCCCTTTCTCTCTCTCTTTCCTCCTCCTATCTATTATCATCTATATATCTATCTGTCTGTCTGTCATCTATCTATCTATCTATCTATCTATCTATCTATCTATCTATCTATCATCTATCTATCTATCATCACTCTCTCTCTATCATCTCTTTCTCTTTCTCTCTCTCTCTCTCTCTCTCTCTCTCTCTCTCTCTCTCTCTCTCACACACACACACACACACACACACACACACACATTTCTCTCTCTCTCTTTTTTTTCCCAAGTAGGGTCTTTTTAAGATTTTAAAGGACTAGCCGTGTTTTCTTTACATTATTAATGTAATTATCCTCTCCATCATTTTACGTTTATGAAAGTTAGTAGCCCAATAAACAGGAACAAAGGAAAAACCAAAATAGAAATAATTCATTGGATTATATTTTAATTACTTTGAATGAAAAATATTAGTTTATCTGATTTTTTTCAGATAGACCCATACTTTAAAAAGGTCTCCTTTATTTCCCCTATTACAAAGGCACCCCAATTTCAAGTAAATTATTGTATATGGATTCCTATACTGTAACTTTAGTAGAAGGTTTGCCTGAATTATTGATAACCTGCAAAAAAAAAAGAGTTGTGTTTCTAAAATTGTAGTCAAATTAATCTATATCCTGGCATCAGGAAGATACTTTAAAAAATAAAATCCAGCAATCTTAAAGCCACTCTTGATGAGGCAAGTATCTTATCATGACATGAGTCTATCATGTGATAAGATGAATGGTGTCATTTGTAGCTTCTTAAAAGGCAGCTGGAGAACACATGGGAATTTCTTGACACTTCATTCCCAATGACACTCACCACTTACAATAGGCAGCAGCTAACAACATCAGACATAATAGATCAGTCTGAAGAGGAAAAAAATGCAGAAGCAGCATGTTAAACTCTGGCAAATATTTAATATGTTCTGACGTGCTTGACCCTGTGACTGAAAAATATGCACTTTAAAAAAGTGAGTTTATTTAAATATTTTTGAAATTCACTTAAAATTAAATTAAGTAAAAATAATAAATATTTCAAATACATAAGCTGCATGGTTTGGTCTTGATGCATTATATATATGGGTCTTTCAGGTTCTTGTTTTCTTTAAGCCAGGAAAGAGTAAGGTAAAAATCATAAATTATCAATTATTGACAGGATGAATAGAATAGAATAGAATAGAATAGAATAGAATAGAATAGAATAGAATAGAATAGAATAGAATAGAATAGAATAGAATAGAATTCTTTATTGGCCAAATGTGATTGGACATGCAAGGAATTTGTCCTTGGTGTGTATGCTCTCAGTGTACATAAGGAGAATAAAATACATTCATCAAGAATAAAGAGATCCAACACTTAGTGATAGTCAAGGTTACTAATAAGCTATCAAATCATACTAGGAAACAAATAAAAACAATATAAATTGAAAGATACAAGCAACATGGTTATAGTAATAAGTGGGAAGAGATAGATACTAGTAAGGAAGATAAGAATAATAGTAATACAGTCTTAGTAAATTATTGTTATACTTAGTAAGTGTTTTGGGAATTAGTTGTTAAGCAGAGTGATGGCATTCGGGAAAAAACTGTCCTTGTGTCTAGTTGTTCTGGTGTGCAGTAGGACCCATAGCAGTGTCCTATAATTGTCTGCCATTAACCGAACAAAGAAGAAACATAACTGAGAGTAACATGTTTGTGGAACATCCTGTTGTCTAGTCTCTGGTGGTGAGGCACAGCCTCGGCAAAATTAAGACCTGACATGAGGAGAGAAGCAGAATTTTCTGCCATTCTGGCTTTATTAGTTTTTGGTTTGTTTTGAAATATTTCCTTCAACTGCAAACAGCAATAATTTTTTCTTTAAATCAGATCAATAGTTGGCCTCTAAAAATACTTAACTTTCCAGCACAATGCTGCTCCAATCTCACCATGCAAGCCATCAAACACTCAACTAATTCTGTGACTCACAGGAACAAAAGAATTATAGCCTTAATTTAACAGTTACATAAGTACATAAAGTAGCAGCAAACAAGAAATAATTTACATCATTGTAGTTCTTAGTTTATCTTGAAGTTTGAAATATAATATAAAACTATCCTAAAAATACGAGTTCCAGGTGTAGCTACCTTATTTTCCCCAAAACGAGGTGGCACAGTGGTTAGGGAGCAGTACTGCAGCTACTTCAGCTGACTGCTAGTTCAGCAGAACAGCGGATCAAATCTCACCGGCTCAAGGTTGACTCAGCCTTCCATCCTTCCGAAGCGGGTAAAATGAGGACCCAGATTGTTGGGGGCAATATGCTATTTAGTATACTGTCTTTGGTGTAAGCCGCCCAGAGTCCTCAGAGAGTAGGCAGCATAGAAATATGAATAATAAAATAAAATAAAAATAAGACATCCCCTGATAATAAGCCCAATTGGGCTTTTGAGTGCATGGTAATAAGGCCAAGTGCTTATTTCAGGGTTCAAAAAAAAATATAAGACAGGGTCTTATTTTCGGGGAACAGAAATTAATCCATTTGTGATTAAGACACCTAACCAATTATGATTTTCTGAGGTCAGTGGAATTTTCACACCAACACTCAAATCCTATTTAGGACATGACACTGACAACATATAACAAACTATATTTTAAAAATTGGTCTGAACTGAAGTTTACATAGTTTAAAAACTACTGGTGAATTATATTTATGTTTAAATCCAACAAATAAGAGATTTGTCTCCTTTTATATATACTTTTAGACACCCATCTCCTCCTGTGAACAAATGAACTATTTCAGCATGTGTTATGCGTGAAAGTGTGTCCTTTAATTTCATTCTTTGAACTAATTACAACCTATCATGGTATCTTGAGTATTGTACAGTCTTGTGGAGGATGGGTGAGAATTATCAATACATGCTATTAAATTTCAAGTGGACTAGAAGCTTTCCTTTTATCTGGCACTTCAATGTCTGACAGATGTTATGGCTATTGACCAGGATGTTTAAATTTAAGACAAGCCTATTCAAGGGTGCAGTATTTCTTTCTTAATTATTTTTCCTTCTAGAACTTTGAAAATAAGAAATAAGACAGTGTAATGGACATTAATTTATGTTTCTCTCAAGTGTTGTACAAGGCATAAGAAAAGCAATTGTGAATGCATAAAGCTTGTGATCAAAAGCTAGTTTGGAATAGATTTTGAAATAGAGGATGATTGAACCAGTATTCTTCATCCTACTGTTTTACATTAATTTATATATAAGGAATATATATATATAAGGAATAGATGTCTTCTCATCAGTATAAAGAATGTTAAAACAATACCATTTAGTTACTAAAATGGAGAGAGTCTAGAAAACATTTTCTGTGTGGTTTTAGATCATGTAAATAAAGTTTGACTTCTGCATTTGTCAATCAAATACTCTATTTCAGACTAGTAAAGCAGATAAAAGCAGAAACTTTTTCCTATTTCCTATTTCCCCAAATTCCCCAGTAATTTTGTGTTTGTGTATTTATACTGCTCAAAAAAAATAAAGGGAACACAAGCAGAAGACATCCGAGATCTGAATGAATGAAATAGCCTTATTAAATACTTCGTTCTTTACATACAGTAGTTTATACACTGCTCAAACAACTAAAGGGAACACAAAACTACTGTATCAGTGGTGGGTTCCTCCCGGTTCGGTCCAGTTCGGCTGAGCCAGTAGCGGTGACGATATGATGTCACCGAACCAGTTCTTCCCCCCTCATGTTATTCTTACCTTTTATTTGGTCCCAACCCCAATCTATTGCTGCCTCCTGAGTTCCAGCTGATGACTAGAGGGAAAAAACCTGTTTAAACTCTTGCCGCGGGGCTTCAAAGGGCCATCCTACAGCTGATCAGTGTTAAAAGCAAACAAATGAGTCGGGTCGTAAGTGCGAGGACCTTCCAGAAATGACTCTGACCAGCTAGCCATGCCCACTTAGTCACATGACCTCCAAGCCACACCCACAGAATAAGCCACGCCCACAGAACCGGTGGTAAAAAAATTTAGAACCCACCCCTGTACTGTATTTAATAGAGAACAAAGTATTTAATAAGGCTATTTCATTCATTCAGATCTCGGATGTCTTCTGCTTGTGTTCCCTTTATTTTTTTTGAGCAGTGTATATACGTATAATACTGTACTTTAATACATATATGTATCAATAAATACTGCAATCTTCTAGAATCCTGAATCTTCTTGAATAAGGCTGTTAGATGTGTTTTTGAGATTATATGAAAAATACCTAAATACACAATTGTAAAAATGCCCACGTAAATACCAAATCATAATTCTACAAATATTTAAGAATCAACTCTATTATTTACTTATTTCTATCCCACCTTTATTATTTTTACAAACAGCTCAAAGTGGTGAACATACACAGTACTCCTTTCTCCCCTTATTTTGCCATAAAAGCCCTGTGAGATGGATTGGGCTGAGAGACAGTGATTGACTCAACTAACTTTCATGGCTAAGGAGGGACTTGAACTCATTGCCTCTTGCTTTCTAGCCTTGTGCATTAACTGCTCGACCAAACTGGCTCTATATTACTATATTATATTATCTATACTATATTATACTATTGGTTTTCTGAGGTTTTCGCGGGTGTTTGTATGTAGGTCTTTGGTTTTTCGGGTTTTCTCCCACGTAAAATTGGAAGTGTCTTGGCAACACTTAGTATTATACTATTATATCTATATTACCTCACCTGCCTATTCACCATATCGCACATTTTTGAATGGTTCTAGCATTAAGCTTGAGATGAGCAACCTGCAGTCTCCAAACTCTCTCTTCTTTTTTGGAGGGTGGGGGTAAGGGAGTAACAGCTCCCAAAGCTTTCTAGGATCACATTATGGAAGATAGGTAGCAAGCCACCAAATGATAAAACAGCAGTTTCCCATAATTTTTCCCATTGCAAAAAAGTATGCAATTTTTGAAATTGACCTTAAATACATAAAAAAAAATTTAAAATCCCCCAAACCAGTGGTGGGATTCAAATTTTTTTTTTACTACCAGTTCTGTGGGTGTGGCTTGTTAGGTGTGGCATGGCTTGGTGGGCATGGCTTGGTGGGCATGACAAGGGAAGGATACCGTAAAATCTCCAATCCCACCCCACTCCAGGGGAAGGATACTGCAAAATCCCCATTCCTTCCCCACTACTGGGGGAAGGATATTGCAAAATCTCCATTCCCACCCCTCTCTGGGGCCAGCCAGAAATGGTATTTTCCAGTTCTTCGAACTACTCAAAATTTCCACTACTGGTTCTCCAGAACTGGTCAGAACCTGCTAAAACCCACCTCTGCCCCAAACCCAGCTGGAACAAAATTTTAAAAGTGTCTTCCTATCATCTGACAGCTGTTTGCCCACTCTTGTATTAGAAGCAGGGACATTCACTGGGATGGGTAAAAAGCATCAGGTGACAACAGTTCCATTCCTTTATATGTGTGTCACATGTCCAACACATATAAAAAAAGGCCATGATTTAATTATGCATTCCCAACTATCATCTTCCTTTTCTGTCCCCTTCTCTCCTCTTCGCCTGCGACATTTATGTGTAGAAGACAGTGGCTTTGAAGCATTCAGCACATTTTCATTAAAAAAATCCAAAACCCTATCAGCTTTTTACAATGAAAAATAGGACCATATTCTTTCACACCGCCCCTTTAAGGAAGATCTTTAAATTAAAACCACCAAATCCATTCAACAGTGCCAGACTGAATCTTTTGTGCCTTTGAATCAATTCAAACTACTTCTGCACATGTGCACAGATAACCACTCAAACTGCAAATGTGGATGCAAACTCTGAACTAGAATGGGAAATTAGATGGTGAACAAGACAATCCTGCCATTTGGCAGAACAAGGTGGTGTTTTCAAATAACAATGGGATGGAAGAAGAATTGGTCAGCCATCTTACTTTCTGCCATTCCAATACAAATCCCGGAGCAGCTGATGCACCAAAGACGCAGGATTTTCATGCTGTTTTACCACTCCATCAGCAGCAATACTAGAACAATTGAAGAGTGACACATTTGAGGTAGTTATGATGGGAAGCAGTTGACCATCAACCAACAACGGGCTAGTTCAGGGGAGTCAAACTCACTGCCTGTGGGCCGGATGTGTCATGTGCTGGCCACACCCACCCCAGTTTAGCGAAGGGGGGAAAGTCACGATATGTCATGTGATGACAACATGATACCTTAAGTTTGACACCCCTGAGCTAGTGCTATTGCTGATGCTTCTGGGAAACAATAAATAAAGTTAGGGGAACATGTGGGAAGTGTGACAGATCATCTTCTTCTACCTCAGGTGGCAAGCTTTCTTTTTACACCTCTGTTTTTCCGATTACCTTGAAGTCCACGAAAACTTTCTACTAACTAGTTCATCTCTTTGTCTTTTGTCAGGTCAGTTTCCAAAGGAAGGCAGAGGCATGGGAAGTTGTCATGTTTCCTTTTGCTTATCCGCTCAGTAATCTTGTCACTAGACAAGATCACAATGTGTGTGTGTGGGTCTCCTGTGGACATCTTAGCATTTGATTTAGTGAATATTTGTACCTAGGTTGCAGTTTCTGAGATCAGCCTTTGTTTTGGCACGTTTAACACACATTTTAATATAGAGCAATTTACATAAAGATGTCCCCCACCCAATGGAATTATCCTGTCAGAAACTGCATGAGGACCTAATTCAATTCTTTCATCCAAGTAGACAGTAGATCTCTGTTTTTCTTGCTGTGCAACATATGGCCTTTGAGTATATAGGTTGGGATACCTGATATGTTCTTTTTGTGCTCAGGATTTGAGATAGTTTTCACATGACCTTTTTGTTTGGTGGTTGCAGCAGTCGCCTGATAAATATCTTAGGCAGGTTGTTTCCAATTGAATGTAAGTGTACAATAGTAATTTGGGTCCATTATCTCATATTTAAAGTGGACAGACTTATGTGTGTATGTGTTTGTATGAGCCAGAGCAAAATGGAGTTAACCAAATATAAACAGCCTTTGACAGTTTTGAACAAGTTTAAATGGATGGAGATAAAAGATTATTTCGAAAGCTTTCACTGAAAATGGAAAAAGTTGACTATCCACAAAAAATAATTATTTCTACTGGCTCTCAACTTTTTTTCCTTGTTATTAGATATTTCAATCTGAACAAAGAAACCCTAACAAAAAGTATTAATATAATTTCCCTTACTGTGCAGAAAGATTTCCAGCTGTGAAATAGATTTTTTTCCTCTGTGAGAGCTATGCCTCTCGCTCCTTCAACTCACCTTTCAAGTACTGCTGGGACTTTTTATTTTTATTTTATTATATATTTTTACTACCTGGGTATCTATACTGCTGCAATCAAAATCTTCTTGCTTGAGTGGCTCACACTTGAAAGGCAGTGGAAGAAAATGCAGGTGTTATAACATTTGAGCTTGAAAAACAATGGCTTTGAGTAATACCAGGATCACATTTTTTCATTTATTGTCTTTTTCTTTTTCTCTTTTTTGTCACTATCTTTCACACACACATCTCTACACACATACACACACACACACACACACACACACACACAGAGACAAAGCAAAAAATGCATACCATATGAGGTGACTAAAAAATTAACCAGACATTCTTGATCTTTGTAAACTGACAGTTTAATGCCAGCCACAGAAAATGGAAGATCAGTGTCTCAATTTGTCCCTTCACCCCTTCGAAAGCTAATCCTGGTTTGCTTTAAAGAAAGATATGCAAACTTAGGGTCGGGTAAGGCTTGGATCTAAATTCGTCATGAATCTTATCACACTCAATACTCTCTATGCCTGATATCATCATGTTGATGCTTGTAACATGATGGTGGTGCACCAAAAGGTGGGGAAATCCTGTTGCTCAGCACATATTGAAAAATCATACTCTCTCCTTCCTGCACCTTTCCATCCCTTTATTTTTCAGGTGGAGATTGTGACTCCTCACCAATATGCCTGACAGCCAACCTGTAAATTGTAAACTCAGAGAAAACACAAACCAAGTTTATTCTCTCTTGAGAATGGCTTTTCAACCTGAAGAATTCTGCATCAGTTTTGGTTTTATAATAATCATATAAATTATTTTAAACACAATACGATTCTCAAATGACACCTTTGAAAGGTGCAAAGGAACTGCCAAAGGTTGTTAAAAATCTATTGCATATCAGAACTACAAGACTAGCTATGACTTTAAATTACTATCTGGATTATTGCTTCAGATTATAACCTTATCTTCCTTTTCTGAAAAACAAAGCCTTCCTTTTTTTTTTCTTTTGGTAGCTTTGAGTCAGTTTTTACTCCTGGTGACTGTCTGGACAAGTCCTTGCTAGTCGAAGCTTTCTTGGTAAGGTTTTTCAGATATCGTTTCCCATTGTCTGCTTTCTATGGATGAAAGTGCGGATGGCTCAAGGTCCGGCTTTGTGCCTAGGGCAAAGCTAGAACTACAACTCACAGTCTCATTTCTCATCTGATACCTTAACAACTACACCAAACTGGTGTGTGTATGTGTGTGTGTGTATACGTGTACATATAAATATACATATACATAGGTAAAGGTAAAGGTTCCCCTCGCACATATGTGCTAGTCGTTCCCGACTCTAGGGGGTGGTGCTCATCTCCGCTTCAAAGCCGAAGAGCCAGCACTGTCTGAAGACGTCTCCGTGGTCATGTGGCAGCATGACTAAATGCCAAAGGTGCATGGAACGCTGTTACTTTTCCACCAAAGGTGGTCCCTATTTTTTCTACTTGCATTTTTTACATGCTTTCGAACTGCTAGATTGGCAGAAGCTGGGACAAGTAACAGGAGGTTACCCTGTTATGCAGCACTAGGGATTCGAACCACTGAACTACCAACCTTTCAATCAACAAAGCCAGTGTACAGTGGTCTAAGCACCCTGTTATTAACACAGCTGCCTGCAATTACTTGCTGGTTCGAATCTCTCCAAGGCTCAAGGTTGACTCAGTCTTCCATCCTTTCTAAGGTAGGTGAAATGAGGACCCAGTTTGTGGGGGCAATAAGCTGACTTTGTATAAATATACAAAAGTATGAAGGCTATTGCTCAATGCATTGTAAACCGCCCTGAGTCTCCGGAGAAGGGCGGCATATAAATCAAATTTAAAACAAACAAACAAACAAGCTCAGCATCTTAGCCACTGAGCCACCTTGTTCCTACATATACATATACATATACATATACATATACATATACATATACATATACATATACATATACATATACATATACATATACATATACATACATCCACTATCTGCCCTTTCAGATGTTGGCCTTTTTCTGCAGTATGTAATGCCCTTTCAAAAGTGTACAGAATTTTGTCCCCAGACCACCTTAACTTCTCCAGATTGAATATGGTGCTTCATTCATCCGTAATTTCTAGTTCCTTGATCATTTATACAGCTCTCCACTGAACCTGTTCCAGTTTATCTGAATTCTATTTAAAATTAAGAAGCCTAAAGGTTAAATGGGAATGATTGCTTCTTGTTTTTAGAAAATGCACTTTGGCTGATGCAGCATAAAATAGGACTTACTTTCTTTGAAGCCACTTCACACTAATCTACGATGAGGATTTTAAAGATCAAATGAGACAATAAAGTAGATGTCAAAATTCTGTAAGGATAGAAGCTATATGCCTATCAGAAAATCATTTTGATCTGATAGTGATCTCCGGTGATGAGTACTTGGATAAAATGAAAAGTTCCAGTGAAAATAACTATGCTCACAAACAAATGCCCTGTTTCCCCCAAAATAAGACATCCCCTGATAATAAGCACAATCGGGCTTTTGAGCGCATGGCAATAAGGTCAAGTGCTTATTTCCGGGTTCAAAAAAATATAAGACAGGATCTTATTTTCAGGGAAACATGGTAAAGAAATGTTATTTCATTTTTTTTAAAAGAGTTCAGGTGGACAAAATCAGCCAAGCAAGCAAATCCCAGAACAGCTCAGTAAAGTGTCAGGGTTCCTACAGATGCCCTAATTAAATCATGAGCCTCGAGCCAAGCTTCAAAAGCAATCCAGTTATTTATTATTTGGGTGTCTTCAAATAGCTCTGAAGTTTTGATGATTGGAAAACGAAGATTAAAATACTGGAAGACAAATCCATGAGCTAGAGCAGAGGCCCTTCAATCTTTTGGGCACAAGGGACCGGTTCCGTGGAGAAAAGTTTTCCCACAGACCGGAGGAGCCATGGTTTCGTGTGCTGCCTGCATCCCACAGATGGGGCTTCGCTTGTTTGCGCAGACCATGAACCAGGGTTGGTCCACAGGCTGGGGGTAGGGGACCCCTGACCTAGATTGCATGACCTACAACCTGAGTCACATGATGATGGGCTGGGTGGAAGATTGGATATTATCCCAAATAATAGTTAGGGATGTTCTCTCTGGCAATATTTACTCTTACATGATTGTGTTGACAACCTTACCACCTGTTACACTTAATAGAATGATTACTATTATAGGATGTTTGTTTCTTCCTCATTTCTTAGCTGAAAGTTCAGAAGATCTCCCTCTTTCTCCCCCTTTCCCAGTTGCCTTTTCTGCTTTGGAGCACAGGCTGGCCAGATTTCACAGACTTCCCAGAGCTTTCTAAGTAACGTAACACCTGACACAAAACTATTTCAATAAAATCACTGTTTCATCACAGAAATGATCCCACCGTTGGCTCCAGTCTCTCCCGTGCAGGCCTTCCCCACCTGTTTCATGTTTCTCCTCCTCCCTTTACCTGCTTTTTTCCACACAACAAGACAATCCAAAATGTGTGTGCCATTTAGGTGTCACCTGGTCTACGAGGCTCGAAAAGCTCTGCCAGGGAGCATAAAAAACAAAAAAACACTAATGGCTCCATGGAATCACATTTCCCTGCAAAGGCGGAAAGCTGAGAAGAGGGGAAGGTAGCTATAGAATGTGAGTTTGAATGAGGACACTTTGTTTGTGAATGGAAACTCTACGTTCTTTGTGATTTTTAACAGGCTGTGTCTGTTCCCCCTCAAAAGGAATTGTAGGAGAGAAGATTGGATTAAGTAGTTTTTATTTTATTTCAATGCACTTGTTCACTTTTACAAAGATCAACTTACTTAGCCATGTAATAAAGTCTTGTTTTACAATAATAGTAATGTATATTATATCACTGTAGGTACCTGCACAGAAGAGAATTAGAGGAGGAAAAGAAAACAGTTGTTTCTTTGGTGAATGAAACATATATCATTACTTCCATTCACCAGGTTAGATATACCTTGAACCTTAGCAAGCTATTCAAAACACACTCCGGCTGCCAGTTAATCAGCTTTAAAGCTAATAGGGAGATAAAAGGTTTGTGTCAATTCTACTCTTTTTTTGTCATCTTTTTCTCTAGTTCCCCTCCACCCCAACAAACCTCATGTGAAAATTATGGAAAGCTTGGCATGAACAACCCAGAGAAATAAGGTTTCTTCTCTCCTTAAACTCTTCTTTAAAGTTTAAATTTCCTCATAATCCTCTCCTTAGGCACAAAGCAAACTAGGTGATCTTGGGACAGTCATTCTCTCTCAGTCCTAGGAAGCAGACAATAGCAAACTCTTCAGAAAATCTGGTCAAGAAAACTGTGGGGGTTAATTCAGAAAAGCCTTGGTGGCGCAGCTGACCAAAGAGCTGTTAAGTAACACCAGCTGCCTGCAATTCCTGCAAGTTCAAATCTCACCGGGCTCAAGGTTGACTCAGCCTTCCATCCTTTCGAGGTAGGTAGAATGAGGACCTGGTTTGTGGGGGCAATAAGCTGACTTTCTATAAAAAAGAACATCGCTTGGGGGGCGGGGGGCGAAAGCAGGCATATACAAAAGTATGAAGTCTATTGCTTAATGCATTGTAAGCCGCCCTGAGTCTCCGGAGAAGGGCAGCATATAAACCGAACCAATAAATAAATAAATAAATAAATAAATAAATAAATAAATAAATAAATAAATAGATAGATAGATAGATAAATAAATAAATAAATGGAGTCAAGAGGGAAGGTCTAGGACTTTTGCTGCAACCAAATCACCTGGCCAACCCACCCCAGCCATCTTGTCCCAGCCAACCTGCTGCAGGCTAACTCACCCATTCATTGTGGAACAATTTAATGCAGGATAACCTCAAGAAAAGGACAAGTGAATTGAATGAGCCTTGTCTTGTTCTGGGCTTGAACTTTTTCAAGTTAGAAGTCCTTGGGCTACAGTGAGCTGCAATTCTACTTGTCACTCTCTTGAGTTATCACGTGTTGAACTGTCCTGTGGCGAATTGTCCAATGGTGAATTGGCTGCAGTGAATTGACAGGGGTGAATTGGTCAAAGTGCGACATCCGGGGTGAGTCAGCCACGGCAAGTTGTCCAAATCCACAAGACGGTAACTTGAAGATACAAAACAAGCAATGGCATGACAAAATAGCAACAATGGTGCATTAGAAGATCTGCAAGAAATAACATTTGCCTGCAAGCAAGAACTGATATGACCATAAAATAAAGGAAGTAAAAAAGCAAAGAAGCTAAAGTGGTCTGGGTCTTTAGAATTGAAACAGACATTCATCTGCTACACAACACCCCAGAGGTAACAATTGTTGATAAGAAAGATGACAAAATTCAAAAGACATTGCAGTACCTGGAGAAAGAAGAATAGGAGAGAAAGAACTGGAAAAAATCATAAAATAGAAAGATCTGCAAATAGAATTAGAACAAATGTGACAAAAGAAAGCAGAGATCTATCAATAGTAATAGGTGCCTTGTGTGTAATTCTAAAAAAATCTGGAGCATCACTTGTGCACTATTGGCATTGATAAAATCACCACTAGCCAATTGCAAAAGGCAGTTTTACTTGGAACAGCTTAAATTCTAAAGAACTACTTCTGCCTATTCCAGACTCTTGGGAAGGAGTCGATAGGTAGATAAAAATGACAAATCTAGAGGTTCTGAATATCTATATCTATATATATCTATATATCTATATCTATATCTATATCTATATCTATATCTATATCTATATCTATATCTATATCTATATCTATATCTATATCTATATATCTATATATCTATATATCTATATATCTATATCTATATCTATCTATCTATCTATCTATCTATCTATCTATCTATCTATATAATAATTAAGCTCAGTTGTGACTAAGTTAGTGGTACTAGAGTTCCAAAAGGGAAAAACTCCAATATGGACATTATTAGTGACAATGGACATGCTGCTAAACAGCTAATTCCCACAATACTGTCAAATTATTTACTAAGACTGTATTACTGTTATTCTTCTCATCCTTCCTAGTACCTATCTCTTTCCACTTATGACTATAACCATGTCGCTTGTATCTTTATGATTTATATTGTTTTATTTGTTTCCTAGTATGATTTGATTGCTTATTAGTAACCTATGACTATCACTAAGTGTTGTATTTTATGATTCTTGATGAATGCATTTTATTTTTCTTTATGTACACTGAGCGCATAAGCACCAAAGACAAATTCCTTGTGTGTCCAATCACACTTGGCCAATAAAGAATTCTATTCTATTATATTAAAGAATACATCCATAGCAGTGGCGAACCAGTAGTGGCGGTGGCAGGAGGCTCTTCTCACCCGCCCGGACGTCATCACAGATGCTCTGTGCATGCGCAGAAGTGCCACAAGCGAGCAAAGCGCACACACGCATGCGTGCACTCCCGATTCCGAACCCACTACTGATCCATAGCGCTCTTCAATGTGCAATGTTTTTTAGTATAAACAATTATTTATCACTTGTTATCCAGCCTTTTCCTCAGAAGCTTAATGAGCATTGGATTCCTTCATCTGATTATTTCACTGCAATCTCGTTGGGAAGGTGGGTTGGGGAAAAGAGAAAACATCTGGCCCAGTGTCATCAAATGAGATTCCACAGCTGGAAGTAGATCAGAACCTGGATCTCCCCAGCGCTCAATGAATACTTCATGATGACACCACACTAGTTCTGAAGTTCTATGAGAGAAAAATCAAGAATAATTCAGCAATGCCCTTTTCATTTTTTTTGTAAACAATAATAATAATGCAACAATTTACAAGAAAGAGAAAGAAAAGAGGGGGAAAAAGAGCACATTCAGATAATATGAATTTTCTGAGCAGAGGTTTATAGAATGTGCATAGTTTTTTATTAAAAGACCCACTTCAAAAAACTTTTATGTGTGTTAAGAACCGCATTGAAAAATTCAGCAGCATGTGTAATCCAAGGAGTAACTTAGTTCCATGCTGACCAGGAAAATAAACTGATTATTTTAAAAAATCAATTTAAATACTCCTCCATGGTTCTTTTTCCAAGATATCAGAGAGGTATTGCCATGCAAAAGAGTGCAAGAGACATTCTTTCTGCCCAGCTCTGATAATAAGTCATCGCGCATGGGAAGATTCAACTATATTGTAGTTTAAACTGGGTAACTATGAGCATCCTAGACCAAGCTAAATCTAAAAACCTTTTCTGGAAGCATGGCATTCAGACAAAACGGACATTAATTGATGCATAGATAAACCACATTTACAATCATTCAAAAGAGACAATAAAACAACTAAGAAGGAAACTAAAAATACAGAATACATACTTTCCAGCAAACAACACTCAGATAAGCAGGGATTAACACCAAACAAGCAATCAAGTGGAAAACAACACCCTAATCAAGGAACCACCAAGAAGAAAACCATATTCCTATCCATCACTGGCAGGGAAGCTACTGTATATAAACAGAGAGCAAATCCCATACTCACTAGTAATGAGTTACCTTCTTGGGTAATGAAACATCTGCAAGAAACAACCAAGCTCAGAAAACACCAAGGACTCCAGAATGAGTAATTTTTTACTAGGAAGGAGCAAAAGCTAGCATGAGTCCACTGAAGAATAATGATAAATGGAAGTATTAACACCGTCTTGTGTTCAATATACAGGTAGAATTGTGCAGAGCGATGCCCTCATCTAAATAAATATATGTGTGAAAATAAAATAAAAAGTCATTTTGATACAAAAAGACAAAACCACAAATGGGATGGTATAATCAAATAATAAGAAAAAAAGAGGCAGCGTGCTACTCACAGTGGTCCTGGTTTTTTTTTTAAGACAGAGAGAAAAAGAGAGAGAGAGAGTGGGAGAGGGAGAACAAGCCAGATAGGAAACAGTAGGAGTCTTAAGTGTAAAAAAAATGATTTAGCAGTGCAATGTTATTTTATCAGCTGACTTCAGAGTTAGCCTGGAAGTGTCAGGACTTAATAGCAATGCAGATACTCAAGGAGGACATGCCGACCTGGGCATGACAAGAGGATGATAGGGCTGTCAATAGTAATGGGAAAAGGAAGGAGGGGAAAGGATCTGAATGTTAAAAGAAGTCCAGGTTTAGAGTGCTTTATTTGAATTACTGTCCAAATACTCAGAAGGAGAGGTGGAAATGCTTCAGTGGTAACTTGGTGAAAGACACCTCAGAAGAAATGGCATTTCCCCCTCTACTCTTCAGTATTCAGTTGACAAGCAAAGCCATAGGATTAAATTGAGATAGACCCTTATTTTAAAAAAAAAAACTGATAAAAATTATTACAAGAAAGAAATATTTTTATACCATTTTCTCCTACCTATTAAAACAAGAAACTTGCCACTTGCAATAAAATTTGAGGGCGAAACTGAATGTTTCTTTCTGTCCATCTTAAACACACCATGTTTTTTTGTTTTTTTTTTAAATAGGGGTAGGAGAATACAATTTCCCCCTTCAAGTGGAGACATTTGATTTGTAATTTAGGGAATAGGGCACAGGTATGTCCAGGGTCATACCACTGCACATATATGCAGGGGTGGGCTGCTATGGCTTCGGCTGGGTTCGGGAGCTAACATTATGGCCGGTTTGGAGAACCTCCAAATCCCATCCCTGGCTGGCCCCTCCCACCCCTCCCTTCCTTCCCAGGAGTCTCCACGTGGCCCATTTTGAAATTGAGGTAAGTGCAGGACCCGCACAGAGACTCAGATAGGGGGAAAAACAGGCCTCCCAGAAGCTCCGGAGGGCCTCCAGAGCCCAGAGGAGGTAGTTTTCACCCTCCCAGAGCTCAAGGAAAGCCTCCGGAGCCTGGGGAAGGTGAAAACGTTTCACCCTCCCCCGTGGCTGACTGGGCAACGCCAACCATGGCCACCCCTACCCAGCAACCTGGCAGAGAATCCATTGCTGAAATTTTTGAAGCCCACCCCTGCGAATATACGACAGAAGAGAGATGGTAACACAATGATGGACTGCACATTTTGCATGCAAGAAGACACACATTGAATAACAGACACGCCTAGTTTAGAAACATCAGGTTTCAGGCTGGAAATCAATGAAATGGAGGAATAGACTACTTTATGACTCAAGTCCAAATTATTTTAGAGGGCAAAGCAAGTTAATGAAGAAGAGCAAAACAATATATAGCAGAAAGCTTTCCGCATGCAAATGGACAGACAGCATAGAAAGCAAAAGACAGTAAAAAAGAATTATTCCCATTTGTGAGGCTATTGTTTTCCTTTTATTTCAAGAGCATATAGGGCAGTGGTCAACAACACAGAATACACAAACACCAAGAGAACTATGAGCACCGAGTAGAAACCTGTAGAAATAGACCAGGTGAAAACAGAGAAGTTTTATTATCTTGTCAAAGATCACAAGAAATTTCAGGTATAGTTATAGATGCAATTACAATAAACTTATGAAATCTTGCAAGATGCTAGCTATTTAATTTAGTTTAACTTTTGGCTCCTAATGCTGGAGAATGTCAGCACCTCATGGGAAGACTTTGGCAAGGTTCATTTTACCAAAAATAGCCTGAAGTCTGAAGACTTATATCAGGGAAACTTACTGTACATAGCCAAAATCTCTGCTTTCTTCTCTGGGGAGAAGAAAATCTATTTTTTTTCCCAGCTCAGAAATTTTTAAAAAGGAAGAGACATTAGATTGCAAGATGTCAGCTATTGATTTTATTTTAACCAACACGACAAGTAAGCCACTATTTCTGATATGAATTTCTTGCAGATCGAATCAGCATACCAAATTTTTCACAGTCTAGAAGACAGCAAGTTTTGTCAGCATACCAAAGGCATTGAGAAGTAATAGTGGGAGTAAACATCATCTGCCAAAGGGAAAAGAGAAGGCAGGAGAGGGCAGTAGGGGAGGGGAAAGGAGAGGGGAGAGGAGGGGAGGGGCAGAAGGGGACAGGATAGGAGAGGTGAGAAATCTTGTAAAGGAGTTGTTATCATCTGAGGCCTATACCAAAACAGGCCACTTAGATATAGTGATGTGTGTGTGTTAAATTATCAATAGTTAGAATAGATGAAGGCTATTTATTTGGATGCCAGCTGGGCATAAAGAACTTCAAAAACTGTTTTATTAGAATTCTTCATATGGATACATACAGTACACTTTTACACAAATATTTATTCTAGACTTATTTCTAGTGTGTAATGGAGTGAGACACAATGGCAAATATATTTGTTTCCCAAGTTAAATGCATTTTTCATTCCACTGGAACTCTTTCCTACTTGCTTAAAGCAGATACCAGATTGAATTAAAAGTAATTACATGTGCACCAGCAAACAGTAAACTTAGCAAAGAAGGTACGGTAAAGATTAAGTAGTTAGATAACTGTGACATACTTAATGAGTTACAATTTGAGAGTGTGACAATATGGCAAAATGGAGTAATATATATCTGTAATGACTATATAGATTGAAAATAAACAGAAATATCAACCAATAGTTGTACATAGGTTCAACTCAATGGAATGTGTGTGTTTGCTTGAGAAACAGATCAACTCCAAGACATGGTCCTGTTCCAGTAGCATCACTCTCACTCCCACGTTTTTCAAAATCTGAACAGATGCAACAAATTCTCAGAAATAGCAGAAGACATCAGTAGAAGTCAACATCCTTAATTACACAAGGTTTATTAATGTCAAAACTGTGGAAATTGGTGACAAGCCTCCCTAAGCTACTTTAGACTGTATAATAATAATAATAATAATAATAATAATAATAATAATAATAACAACAACAACAACAACAACCACCAAACAACAACAACAACAACAAACAACAACTGTGGTGTGATAGCTCAGTAGTTAAGAGATTGGGCTGGTTGGTTGGAAAGCTGACAGCCAAGTTTGAGAACCAAGCATGGTGCGATGGAGTGAATGCCCATCTTCGCCTATCTCTTGCCCACCTAGCAGTTTGAAAGCGTGTAAATGTGAGGAGATAAATAGGTACCACATTGGTGGGGAGAAACAGTATTCAGCAATGTCATGCTAGCCTTGTGATTGCAGAAGCGCCTTTGGACAGCGCTGGCTCACAACTTTGAAACAAAGATAAGCACTGCCCCCTTTAGTTGGCAATGATTAGTGGAGTAAAATCCACAGGAACTCCTTTCCTTCCTAATAATATTAGGCTATGTGCTGTATAGAAAACAGGATTTTACTGCTGGATATGTTTTTAAGACTCATACTTAGCCTCTGCATTAGCCTTTTGCATTTTGTCAGGAACTGGAAAATGCATTTAAGCATAAGACCAACTTTTTTAAAACTTAATTTTTTTGGGAGAGAAAGAAGGCTTGCCAGAGCCCCTTCAAACAGGTCACAAAAGCCTTTTGGAATTTTTTTTTGGGGGGGGGGGTTTAGGGAAAAAAAAAACCAGAACAGTTGATCATTTTCAGTGAAGTTAAAGGGTTAGGAGAAAACATCTTTATCATGACAGCCTTTCCTTTCTTTGTGAACTTGGTTCTCCATCTCACACAAGTGCCTCAGTGTGCAGCTGGTTTTCCAATCCTGCCAAGATGTGTGGCAGAAAATAAAAATATTTGCCAGCCTTGCTTTTACAACAGCAATAATGACAATAGCAATCCGTTTATTCTTTTGTGCCCTCTGGGCCTCCGAGCAACAGTCCTTCACTGCCCACGACACAGGAGTCTGGCACGCAGCCGGGCTCTGCAGGCTGACAGCCAAAGTGTTTTGTTCAGACTAGTGCTGGCAACACTTTCATGAAAAAAAAAGGTTTCCCTTCATCTCAGAGGCCAGATGCAGATGACAAGGAAACAAGGTCCTATTCTGCTTCACCTGTTGCCCCATTAGTTCCCAAATACTGGCCTAGATGCTCATCCTGATTAAATCTGATTGACAAATTAAGCCAGTACTTTACTCAAAGGATGTTGGGAACCAGCCAACTCCTCTGACAGCAACTCAGCTCCTTCACTGGGTAGGTAGCTGAAGCCTAGACCCACTCAGGTGTATAGGGAGAATAATGTTTCCTCGTGTGAGTCTTTTCTGCATCCTTCTCATTTACAGAGTTCGCTTATTTGATGGCTTGAAGCACTACAAGTAAGAACAGTTCCTCATGTTTGAAGTAAAATATTATTCACCTAGCCTTGAGCCAGCATCTAGAGTGACATTTCTTAACCTTTTCAACAATCCTTATCATGCCAAAGTAACAATGCCATCTAACGTAATCTCAATTTCTATGTGCAAGGCAAGTAAGGAAAGAGGCTGATGGATTCCCTCCAATTTCATTTCCTTCCTCTCTGACCAGGTATTGGGAAAACATCCACTAACCTTCTTCTTCTTCTTCTTCTTTTAACTGTGGAGTTGAGCTGTGGATGGAGAGAAGACAGTTTTGTCAACCTGAGCTATCTGTCAAAACCTAATTGATGGGGAAGTGGAAGTTCTCCTGTTTCACTGGGAAGCCATGTAGAGAAGGTTGATGGTCAACATTTACCTGTCAGATCTCTTAAGATTTGAGGGTAAAAACTTATCTCCATCTTGTTCTTTTTTTGCCAGGGTGCAGCCTTAATGTCTGTCTTCCCTGGCTATCAGGACTAGAGATGTGATAGGAAAAAGTGGAGTCAAGTTGGCAATGCTTGTCATCCAGGCCCCAAATAAGTTGTTAGGTACCACAGAGTTTCCTTATTGGATCTTCTCCACCTGCTACACAGCATGCTATTTCTTCTGAAGGAACACTAGACCTGTGTTCAGTGAGGATATGTTTAAAAGTAGCCCAGCTAGCAGCTGACAGCAGAGGAAGGGTTGCTTAGTATTAGGGGAGACCCTCCTTAGAAAATCTTGTACCTGCCTCCCCTTTTGTGCCTCTCAACTGCTTTTCATGATATTATAAACAAGGGTTTAACATTCTTTCTCAAAAGCTCTAAATTCATGATCAAGAACAGCTTGTACAGCATCTGACAGGTATGGTGGTGGGTGGTGCCTTGAAGCAGCAGAAAGAGGGGAACCAATCAGAGAGAAGGGTCTAAACTTATAAATAATTGCCAACCTTGATCATGAATGATGTCAGGTTATTTCCAAGCTGTAAACTGCCATGTTTCATGGTCTGCGGAAAGAGGAAAATGCTACTTGAACAACAGAACAGACAAGGAGGACTTTCAGCTGCCTCAGATAGAATTGGGGGTAAAATAAAGGCATCATAAATTGATAGCAGAAAACATCCCAGACTTGTCTGGTTGTCTTTAGGTACAAATAGGGAAAGGCCTTAAAACATGGTAGGCTAAAATGTTTCAAGCCAACCACTTTGACAAAGTTATTGGAAGTATATTAATGTGTAAAAGCAAAACATTGAGGTTGGGAGTACATTTATCTTGTACTGTGCTAAAAGGAGTTGAAAGTCAATGCCCTCCTTTTCTTTCTTTCTCTCTTTCCCCTTGTATCTCATACCTCTTTCCCCCTGCTTCCTTTCCCTCCCTTAATTTCCTATTTTTTCTTTTTTTTCTTTGTATTTTATATAATAAAAATAAAAATGATAAATACTGACAAAGTTATTGGAAGTCCAAATGGCACCATAATGAGTAAAGAATGATTTTGTTTTGTTTTGCTTCAGGGATACATACATACAAAATATTTTAAAGGGATGTGTATCCTTATATGGACTCAAGTTTAAAGAAAAGAGCAGAGGAAGAGGGGGTGACTTCACTTGACAAGGAACAAAGGGGAGAGTCAGTTTTGTCCTTTCAGAAGAGAGGTTAGAAGAACTGGATGGTTGCCAAGCTGAAATAGATGAGTTTGTTAATGTATGGATTGAAAAAGCTACTCTCTGTTCTTAAACTTTTCAAGACAAGAAACACCAAACAAGGTTCTTTTTATGAGGATCATCTATGATTGTTTCTTTAAAAATGTAAAAGGAATATTGAAACAAAGCATGTTTTAATAATATTCTATTAAAACATAAAATCTAAACATTAATGGGATGCAGATGCTTTCATATGATGGCATATTTCATCACAGTATAAGTGAAATTTGTTAAAGAAAGCCTCAGAATAGGCATCACATTTAATAACCTATTTCAATATTTGGCTTGGTTCTACTGAGTGCTGACAATCCAAGACATGTTGAAGGAAAAGCTAGTACAACCTCCCAATACCTGTTCATTTAAAAGCTCCCTTTCTTTGAACTTTCATCCAAAAGTCATCTAGTGATGAACAATTTCTATATATTGCTTCTGAATGACATCTGAGGCGATACCTATCAACATCTCCTCTTAATTCATAAATAGGTCACTCCTTTGAGTGGTAAAACTAGATGAATTCAAACCCAACAAGCTCTTGGATCCTAGGATCAGCAAGTAGAACATTTCCAAGTTGTTCTGAGGAGACTGGAGTTTCAAAGGACTTGGTTTAAGGAACACTGAATTAGGGAATTGTCATAATCCCCCTACAATTTTCTAAAGATTGTTTGGTGCCAAACACAAAACTAATTATAGCTAGCCCTGAATTATATTTTCTTTCTAATTTTAAGTTATTTGGAAAAAAAATAGTGGCTCATATTGTGGCAGTATTACCAAGTTACAGATACTATATGCTCTATGCATTCTTTAGAAATTATAAAAAGAAAGGTATGGTATAGGTCAGTGATGGCTAACCTTTTTGCCATCGCGTGCCAGGAGGGGGGGCAGGGGAGGGTCACGCATGCACGTGCCCACACGCATGCGTATACAACCCCCTCCCCCCTCCCCCCCGCTCCTGGCACATGATGGCCTGGTAGGCCCGTTTTTCTTTCTTACCTGGTTCCAGATCCTCTCTGTGTATCTGGGAAGGGCGAAAACAGCTTTTTCCACTCCCTTGGAGGCCCTATGAAGGCTGAATGGGCCCATTTCCAAACTCTCGGTGGGACAGGAAGTGACATTTTTTGCTGTCCCCAGCCTCCAGAACCTCTCTAGGAGTCTCTAGGAGCCTCTCTAGGAATCTCTAGGAACCTCTCTAGGAGTCTCTGGAGGCTGGGGACAGGAAAAAATGTCACTTCCTGTCCCACCAGGAGTCGGGAAATGGACCCTTTCAGCCTCCGTAGGGCCTCCAAGGGAGTGGGAAAGGCTGTTTTCGCCCTTCCCAGATACACAGAGAGGATCTGGAGCCAGGTAAGAAAGAAAAACGGGCCTTCCCCACCCTGTCCCCAGGCCCTCCAGAGGCAGGAAATAGCCTGTTTCCCTACTTCTGGTGGGCTCAGAAGGCCCAAAAATCAACTGGCCGGCGCACGCATGCACCCAGAGCTGAGCTGGCGTGCTCACTAATATGGCTCCGCCTACCACCTGTGGCACATGTGCCATAGGTTTGCCATCATGGGTATAGGTGAATGTTGGATGGGGGATATCAAAAGACATCTGTTGCCCTGAGCATTTTCTTTGCCCAGAGAGAAAATGGCAAAATAAAACAACTCATTAAGAATACTTAAAAAGGAGTCTTGCTGGCCCATATCTCAAACATGTTCCTACAATGACTAACTAAATATCATAGACAACCCAGTATATCAGCCACATCAGCTAGGTAGCTATTCAGAAGACCTGTATAACTAAAGCAGGGTTTCTCAACTTTGGCAACTTTAAGATGTATGGACTGCAACTACTAGCATTCCCCAACCTCGGCAAAATTGATAAGTTGAGTAATGGAGTAGAGATACAGGTACCTACTTGAAGTAGATACAGCTACCTACCTATTTGTAGGAATGCTTGTGTTGATAACCTTGTGGCCTTTTTGTGATTGTATCTGTTGCTTTCCAACATGAACACACACCAAAATCTAAAGATGCTCTCATGAACAATAATTGTAAAATCAAAACAGAGATACATTCTTTGGATTGGAGCTGGAAAAATCATAATCACAATGTAACAGACCTTGATTATTTGATACAAAACTGATGTCTCTTTCACAGGGGAAGAAAAATCGCCAAAATTTGGAAGCTTTTTTTTTTTTTTTTAGTATAGTGTCAACTAAAATGTCAGATGCTGCACATCCAGTCATATCAGTGGTCCATGTAGCTCTATTACAAGAGAAGATAATATGGCACCTCTGGGCACCAGATTCCCAGCCTTCCTTGTTCTTATCCAGCACCCTGACCCACCTTATTTTTAAAAAAATCAGTCTACTTTATGTAAATAAAACAAGAAGTTGTCTTTCTGAAAAGCAAACAATCATATTTATTCACTGGGATGCCTTTACAAATGCCTTTGAAACCTTACTGGATGGATAGAGAGTATCATGTGAGCACAGATCACTTTCTGATCCATGGGTATTTTCTGATAGACCATAAATATCACTGCAGCCATTGTTGACAAGGGTAAGTTGGTTGACAGCCTTTTTTTAAAAAAATGAGTGTGCCCAGAAGATGATCTCAGAAAGCCTATCACGGCCCATTTCTCGCTGCTGGCCTTTCTCCAAAATTTTAAACATGAATCTTTCTTTAAGATGCCTTGAATTGAATATGAAATCTTTCACATACAGTACAAGGCATGAGATCTGCTACTGCGATGCTTCTCAAGTCATTAAAAGTTGACTGACTGACATCTCCATCAGTTGCAGGTTATTCTGTTTGACTGATCTGGTGAATTATAAGAACCAGTTATCCTAATCATTAAGACAACCCACAAGCAATGATAGAGGATAAGTGAACAATTTTTATGCAGCTTTCAGGGTCTTCAGACATTTGGAAACAAGAAAATGGATGTGCAGTGCCATGTACTCACCACATTTCAAAAGCCTTGTTCAAAATTAAAGTGTGTATCAAAATGCGGCTCATGTTGTGCCAGATGTCAAAATATTTAAAAATAGTTGGGGAACTTGGTTCATTTAATTTGACACAGTATAATTAATGCAACCCAGTTTCCTTTTTAACTTGATGTTTCCTTTAGGAAAAAAAAAGTTAGAATTATAGTATTTAAGCAGTGCAAATTAAGAACTAAAATTACCTCCCACTTTTCCTGAGAGCAGTCATACATGCTTTGAACCGAGCATATGAGCTTAGTCCATCTATTGATATCCACAAATATATAAAGAAGAAAACTCAGAAGAAATTTGTTTATCAAATTTATTTAGCCATCTGTCTCACAAAAAGTGACTCTTGGAGGCATATAACAATCAAATAAAAAAAAACACACACATATAATGCAATCATAAAATATAAAACAATTATAAGAAATTAAAATATATTACAAATTAAAATATACAAACAAAGGCATGGAAAAAGTGAATACATCAATAGTGTGGAGCCATCCTGGGATTTTATTGGTTCCTTGGTACCTATGGCAAAGGGAAGTCAGATAAAATAGGTTGTGAGATATGTTTTGTTACTGTATTTGTTTATGTCCTACAGCCTTGTGATTTGCCAACAGGAGCAAGTAAAAACACTGGACAGCTGTATGCAGAGAGTTAAAGAACAGGGCGTGGCTGTGGATCTGCTCAATCCTTGAATTTGAAATCATCATCTTCATCGTCTGCATTCTTACCATTCTTACAGTATCATGTTCAGACTATCCCCAATTGCCTCCAGAGTCCAGGATACAGTCGTGTATGGAAGAATCTTAAAGTTGGCATTTGTTACTGATACAAAGAAAGGGAAGAGAAATGCTAAGTTAAAGCACTCCTTGTGACTCAGCTCTCTTTATAAATATGATCTGTCATTTGTTTTTTTGTTTGCTTTTAATTTTAATTATGACTGAATGGTATGTCGAAGGAAGGACCCTGGAAAGAGCATGGAGATGATGGAAAGAGCCCTGCAATCAGACCTGCTGTTCCTGCCACACCTACATGAGTGGCATTTGTTTTTCTTGCCAGTTGAGGATGTCAGGTAAGGGAGGAGAGCAAAGGTGGAGGCCTTGACCAATTGCTTTGCCCATCAGTCACTGCACAAATGGATTCATGGCAACAACATTCAGCAGTGAACCAGAAAAGGCACCAGAGGCAGGATAAAGATTAGCAAAGAGGGAATGGATTTCATGCTGGTATAGTTTTCTACTGAATCAAGGACAGATAGTTAGCAATTCACTGGAACTGGGGAGAAAGGATGATTACAGTTGCTGCTGTTACAAGTTGTGAGTCACAAGGCCTTGCCAATCTATTACAAACATCAAGAGATCTTTTGTTCATTCCGCTTAAAAACAACAAGAGATACTTCAAGAAACCCAGTTTAAAGATTTATGCTTTCTTATTGGAAAAGTGCTGCAATAGGCCACACTTGGAATACTGCATCCAGTTTTGGTCACCACGATGTAAAAAAGAATACTTAGAAAGAGTGCAGAGAAGAGCAACAAAGATGATTAGGGGACTGGAGGCTAAAACAGGGGTGGGTTCTACTTACCTTTACTACCGGTTTGCAATGGGACCGTGCACGCATGCGCAGAAGCTTGCACAGAAACTTCCTGATAATGTCTGGGTCAGTGGGCAGAGCCTCCTGCCAGTTTTACTACCGGTTCTTGTGAAGTGGTCTGAACCAGGGGCAACCCACCACTGGGCTAAAACATATGAGGAACAGTTGCAGGAACTGAGTATGTCTAGTTTGATGAAAAGAAGGACTAGGGGTGACATGATAGCAGTTGTTCCAATATCTCAGGGATTGCCACAAAGAAGAGGGAGTCAAACTATTCTCCAAAGCACCTGAGGATAGAAAAGAAGCAATGGGTGGAATTTAATCAAGGAGAGAAGCAACTTAGAACTAAGGAGAAATTTCCTGACAGTTAGAACAATGAATCAGTGGAACAACTTGCCTCCAGAAGTTATGAATGCTCCAACACTGGAAGTTTTTAAGAAGAGATTGGATAACCATTTGTCTGAAGTAATATAGGGTTTTCTGCCTAAGCGGGGGGTTGGACCAGAAGACCTCCAAGGTCCCTTCCAACTCTGTTATTCTATTCTATTCTATTCTATTCTATTCTATTCTATTCTATTCTATTCTATTCTATTCTATTCTATTCTATTTTCCAAATTTAATGATTAAATTTTGAAATGGGTCATTGTAACACCTTTCCAACATAGCCAACAGTTTATTCAGAGCGAAAAAATGTCTGTACTAAAATATATAGATGATTGCAGACCTAATGATGGAAAGAGCAGTTATTCAGAGAAAGTTAAGAATTATGCAGTACTGAATTCTCAATCCTAGTTTATAACTTTGGAAACTGCAGTCCAACAAGTATAAGTATCAGGAAGAGGAAGAGGAAGTGTCATCACAAGCATCCTCACATCATTGCTTAAACAATACAAATTGTACCATTTGCATCATAGGTACCATGACAATATAATGTAAGTGACATTATTGTGGCTTGTAGAAAACACTTATGACAGGAAAACTGGCTGGGGAATCCTGTTGTATCCAATGTTCACAGTGAGAAAATGGCTTTTTGTCAGATCATTTATTTATGAAAATGCTTATCTTTCCTCTGATTAACCAGATGCTTGGACTGGCTCATAACAATGGAATAATGATTTACCACTCAACACAAAAGACAATTATTACTCAATAAATTAGATCTAAGAGGGAGAAGAAATGTGGTATCATACCTGAAGAAGTTAAAATATGTTTATTCATCTTCGTTAAAGACAAGGTGATTCCTGCCATTCTGAGATGCGGCAGCAATAATGTAAACAGATTTAACAGATTAACAAACTTGGAAGGGACCTTATAGATCATCTAGTCCAACCCCCCATACCATATGTTTAATATGTATATATTAATATGTTTAATATATATATTAATCTGTTTAATGCAAACATGCAATAAAAACATTTGCCTACGCTTATAAACACATCCATTCTCTCCAATTCGGTTTAGATCTCTCAAGACCTAGAGAGGTTTCCCAATCCTGATATAATGGATGTATTTGTGTCTACTAACCTTAATCTCATTTGTATGCTTCTTACATTTTGGCTATTGTATTTCCCTTAAACCATATTATTACCCCTGATAACCTTATTAAATCAGTGCCAAAGTGCATGCAATTTGTATGATAACTACATTTAATACAGTTTGTATTAAATACAGTTTGTATTAAAGGATAACTATATTTTCATTTTAAGTAGAAGAGTTTAAAAGTTTAAAAGGATTACAGGTAAGTTATATTTTCAATTGCAGAGGCTGTGGCTAAAATTTATCCCCATCCCACCTGCTCTCTCTTTTGGCAAAGGCTCATTTTAAAAGCAGAAAAAATTGGTGGTATGAGCTCTCAAGTACTTTCCATTATTTCAATAAATGATGAAAATGGAAGATTTTCCATGGGGAAAATTGGGTAAGAGAGCGTCTTTCTAGGGAAAGAGAAATTTGTCATGGTCTCACCTCCATGAAGAAGGATTTCCTACCAGGAAGAGTGCACTTTAGAAAATTGTATTATGCATACTGACCATTTAAACCTATTTAGTAAGTGTTCTTCGTGTGAAAAACATGTCACTGTGGAGTTAATGGGGCTACATTGGGTGTTGATTTGTATGGATGTTTAAAACACTAAAGAGCACCTTAGGATTATTCTCTGAACACCAAGCTTTAACATGCCACGTTGTTTGCTAGTTGAAAATTATCATTAAAAATACTTGAATATTAATTTATTTCAATAAGCTAAATTGATATGTACATAAATTCTGCCTCAAACCCATTCAAATAGAGACATTTTCTAGTCTTATCAGAAGTTGTCTCCAGGCAAAAAAAAAAAAAAAAGTCTGGAGTGATTTACTCATTGTATTTATAATCTTTTCTATACCAAGGGACAAGTTGAAGCATACGATTTCCACCACAAGTGTCCATTCACAAATGATCCACAAATGGAGTTGATGAATGTAGAAGGTTTAGGGAAAAATGTGGGAAGATTAAAATAAACATTCTGTACACCTAATTGTGTCTTCAAGAGTGCCCCTTTACTCTCTCTCAAAAGACAATGGTTACCATTCACTTCAAATAAGACAAGTATACACCTGGAGGAAATGCTTTGCTGTTATCCAACCATCAGTCATCACTTGCAGAGATCCAGTAGAGCTGTATAATACACTTCGAAGCCCTGCAGTACACATGGTTCTTTATGCCTTCTCTTTATAGTGACTGACAGTTTGCTAGCAGCAAGTGATCTAAGGGATGATCATGTTTTCTACTGTTAAGACTGTCTACAAAAAACTTCCCCTTTCACAGAAGTTTTGATCTTTAAAGAGTCACAAAATGCAGAGGCTATAATGGGAATCACCAGTGTTCCTAAACCGGGTGTAATAAATTCACACCAGGACTATTGTCTTAGCAGATACTTGTTAAAATGAGTTCTGTATGAATTCCTACATCAGCTGGCAGTTCTTCTATTCCTTTATCTTAATATTGTCTAGGGACGCGGTGTCTCAGTTGCTAAGAAGTCGAAAGATCGGCAGTTCAGCAGTTTGAATCTGTAGTGTCATGTAACGGTGAGTTCCCGTTACTTGTCCCAGCTTCTGCCAACCTAGCAGTTCGAAAGCACATAAAAAATGCAAGTAGAAAAATAGGGACCACCTTTGGTGGGAAAGTAACAGCAAGTGCCTTTGCCATTTATTCATGCTGGCCTCATGACCATGGAGACATCTTTGGACAGTGCTGACTCTTTGGCTTTGAAACAAAGATGAGCACCGCCCCCTAGAGTTGGGAACGAATAGCACATACGTGCAAGGGGAACCTTTACCTTCACCTTTAATATTGTCTAATGAGAGTTGGTGCATAGGAAAAGAAACTTGCCTAGATTTAAAGCAGGACTGTCAAGTTCATGACCCGTGTGCTGGATGCGTCACATGCTGGTTATGCCCATGCCTAGTGACGATGCTAGTTTGACACCCCTGATTTAAAGGCTGGGATTAATGTTCATCCACTATTAGTAAATTGTCCATTATGAGAAGGAAGGCTATTTTCCTTCCCCTCTGTAGCTTTATTTTAAATTTGGTTCAGAAAGTTGAGAGTGACTCCAGTCAGAACATGGCAAAGCTCTCTTGGGACATCTGTAAAAAGCCATAAATATAATTCAGATGTCTCAACACCTATAGATCAGGGTCAGAGCTTAGTGAGGTCTTCTCCTTTCCTCAAGCATTCTTTTTAATGGCTGCAAAACACCCATATATTTATTTGCTACTTGATATACTGTATGTGGTTTCAGAATATATATATGTACACTTTTTTGGTGGGCATAATTATCGTAAGCCATGGTAGAATCTCATATTAAATCAGTATTTGAATTAAACCCCAGTGTTTTTTCAGACTCTAGAATGCTATTTTCTTTTCTTTGAGAACCAAAATATAGCTGAGCTGGATTACAGCAAAACTAAAACTGTGAAAATAAATGATGATGCATCTCTTGCACTATTGTTGCAAGAGAGGTATTTTTATTTTTGTTTAGTAATATTGTGCACAGGGGTGGGTTCTACTTACCTTTACTACCGGTTTGCAATGGGACCGTGTGCGCACGCTTCCTTCGCTCGCACACATGCGCAGAAACTTCCTGATGATGTCCGGGTCAGTGGGCGGAGCCTCCCACCATTTTTACTACCGGTTCTTGCGAACCAGTCTGAACCAGAGGCAACCCATCACCGATTGTGCAAACTGTATGGATGTACTCAGATGTAATCCTCTTTAGGTTCAATTAAGTCCATAGGATTGTATCCTCAGTTTTTTTAATCAATGCATTTACTTGTCATACTTCAAAGATATAATGTAATTTTCTTTTCAACTATCACTAGAAGAAAGGCACATATACATCTATATGCACACTGTTGAATGTGCTAAATCATTAACTATTACAGGCTTTGGGGTTTTTTGTGCTATAATATTTACAAATACGTTAATAAAAACAATATCAAAGTAAGGACTGAGTTTCTTGACAAACTACTACTGAATCCTTCCCACCCCAGTCACAAGCCTTGGTAGTACAGTGGTCTAAGGCACCCTGTTATTAAGCTGGTTATTAAGTCCAGCTGCCTGCAATTACTGCAGGTTCGAATCTCGCCAAGGCTCAAGGTTGACTCAGCCTTCCATCCTTTCTAAGGTAGGTAAATTGAGGACCCAGTTATGGGGGCAATAAGCTGACTTTGTATAAATATACAAAAGGATGAAGGCTATTGCTGAGCACATTGTAAGCCGCCCTGAGTCTCCGGAGAAGGGCGGCATATAAATCAATTTTTTTTAAAAAAATGGTTCAAATGCATTTCACTAGCAGCAAAACTGTTGAGGTATTTGAGTCAGTATCAATTGTCTTTATTTATTTAACTTGTATTTTGCCTAGAGTTGCTTCCATAATTAAGGCAGCAAAGAAGTTGATTAAATAAATTTCTACCCAGCATGAAAATCAGCAAGGTAATATATTACTGGAAATATTTATTATGATTTATATACACTGTATAAGCACTCAGGAAGGGGAGAAATATATTTTTCCCCAGAAAATCCACATCATTGCCTATTTTGATTCAGCACAGAAAAACTTCATTCAATGAGGATCCATAACTTATCAGTATTTCTGTTCATGCTAAAAAAGGAAAAAAAGAAAAGAAAAGCCCATTTTAGGATTTTAAAAAAATTGTAAAACTTCATAATTCTCCATCTAAAAAAAGTAATTCTGACAGTTTCCGTTCATGCCACATAGATGTTTATAGGGTACGAGAGGATAATAATAACAGTAACAGAGTTGGAAGGGACCTTGGAGGTCATCCAGTCCAACCCCCTGCTCACACAGGAGACCTATACTAGGAATTCGAACTGCCGAACTTTCTGATCGATAACCTCAGCATCTTAGCCACTGAGCCACCTAGCCAGGCATTAGGATTTCTAATCCTAGACAGGATTAGAAACACAATTCTGGATGCACCTAGAGGTTGTACATTGTCCACTCCAGGGGTAGGTTCTACTTACCTTTACTACTGGTTCACAGCGGGGCCACGTGCGATGTAAGCCTTGATATGCCATCTTGTAATTCCATCACCCTGCCTGTGGATTCCAGCACTTTCTGCTTTGTAATGAAATTACAATAAGGATTAATTTCATGAATTAGATACAGGAGCTCATTCAATGGGGAACGTCAGATAAGAATGACTTGCTACAAGTATCACCTAGATGAAGTGGATCTATGGAAAAAAAATTATAGAATGAAGTGAAGGATGAAACAGGGAGGAATTTAATGGTTTGGAAGATTGCACTCAAAAGGAATCACGTGGTTGCATTCAGATAGGCCAGTGTTTCAAATTATATCATGAAATGCTTTGGAATATAATTTCTTTAAACGATTAATGCAGAACAGACTGGTGAGGGAAGAAACTGTATTGCAGTATTTAAGTGAAATACTGATGAAAAATGTGAGCTAACTTAGCATCTGTCTGTCAGTTTTATAAATGCAAAAACCATTTCACTATTTTCTTAGTATCCTTGCTTGCAATCCAAAAAATGAGTGCTTGTATCTGTAATTGTACCTTCTCTCTTGCCTTGCTTTGTCCAAGCATACAGATTGGAACAATGCTTAGATAATTATATGGTGTATGAAAGATGCTCTGGTTTTCTCCTTTTCCAGTAAAACAGCCCTCCCAACCTGACACCTTCTAGACTGTAATTACAGCATATCTGGAGGGCACCAAGTTGGGGAGGACAGTTATAATGAACAATCTCTGCCACTATTTCTGTACTGTACTACAAAATATGCTATAGTTATATTTTCCAATGACCTTCTGAATGAAACTTAAAGTGCTGTTTTTGATCTTTAATGCTCCACATGGCTTGACATTGAAGTACAGTAGTGGCCAAAATTGTAGAAACCTTTGTGGGAAAAATGTATTTTCTAAAAGTAGCTACTAACACCACTTTTTTTTAAGAGTAGTACCATAAAATTATATATCAATGGAAAGATAATTTAATCAAGAATATAATGCAACAACTTTTATGAAGGATTTACTATTAGAATAGCAGTTACAGTCTAAAGAAGAAAAGTGAAACACATAGAAAAAATGAGATATAAAAAAAAATATCACCATAGAAAAATGAGATATACAAAAATTATCACCATGTCAGTTAATACTTAGTTGGGTAACCTTTAGCATGAATTACAGCCTTACAATGTCTTCCCATGGAGTGAACCAAGTCTTTTAGTTCTGCAGCTGTTGTAATGTGAAACCAAGATTGAATGATTGTTTTTATTAACTGGGGTTTATTGCTTCTGACTAACAAGTTTCTTTAGTTGGCTCCATAGATTTTCAATTGGATTAAGGTCTGGGCTATTCCCAGGCCATTCCAGCAGAGGAATATGATTATCTTGAAACTCAAAAAAATAAAAATAAAATAAAAAATGGTGTTATTAGCAATCAAATCTCAAAAATACACTTTTCCCAAAAGGTTTCCACAATTTTGGCCACTACTATATTTGCAGGAACATCCTATCAAACATGTTTTGATCCTTCTGGCTCAGGTGTCTTAGGAAGACCTACTTGTAGTACTCTACTTCCATGAGTTGGGAAGAGGCTGGAGATTCACAGGCCTTGTTTTTTCACCCTTGTTTTGGGTGCCTGCCTGCACTTTGGAACAGCAGCCGCCCAGAAATTGAAACAGCCTCCATTTCATTGACTTCAAAGAGCCTTTTGAAGTGAATCGACTCCCTTTGGTGTTCATTGGTCCAAACTCGATTGCAGAAAATATGACTTCAGCAACAGAATGGTCAATGCCTGGAATGCACTACCTGGCTCTGTGGTTTCTTCCCCAAATCTCCAAAATTTTAACCTAAGATTGTCTACTGTCGACCTCACCCCATTCCTAAGAGGTCTGTAAGGAGCGTGCTTAAGCACACCAACATGCCTACCGTCCCTGTCCTACTGTCCCCATTTATTTGTACCCATTTCATGCATTCATAATTATGTTTATAGTTATATCTGTTATCTAATACATGTCCGACAAAACAAAATAAAAAAATAATAAAATATTAATTGTGAGTTTATCTCTCTCTTTCTTTCTCTCCCTCCCTCCCTCCCTCCCCCCCCTCTCTCTCTCCACACACACACATAAAATTATGCCACTGACATTTTATTTGTAAAATAAGAATTTGTTTATAAAATGCACAAAGCCTTTTGTCTTTTTAATGCTTCTGTAGGAGTAAAATCTATAAAAGTAATCCTTATTTAATGACTGTCTTAGATATGACAGTGATGAAAAAGTCACTTTGCAACCAGTCCTCTCATTTATGATTTTTACAGATCTGTAAAGGAAAGGAAAGCTAAAGTAAGATCATAAGCAAAGTTGCAGTTTTACTTAGCAACTGTTTCACTTAATGACCAAATTGCCAGTCCCAATTGTGGTAGCTGAATGAGAACTACCTGGATTTCTCTTTAGATCTGTTCCTTTTTCCTTCACTTGGAGTTGGCATCTGAAACATCATTAGTCAGCTATTTATGTGTGCCAAAAATGAAATCAATATCTATATCTATATCATGTATATCTATCTCTATATCTATCTATCTATCTATCTATCTATCTATCTATCTATCTATCTATCTATCTTGGTATTTATAAAAAATAAACAGGAATACTAGAAGAATATTGGCTAAGTATGCAAAGTACAGAACATAAAAATTTCTTCAAACAGGTTTGTACCACACATCAAATAAACCACTAAGACTGCTATCAAATGCCAGGAGTCAGCCGGAGTGTTTCGCACAAGATGTACCAGCTACAATTCTTTCTAAGTGCTAAGCAATAGCACTTAGACCTATACAGGAAGTTTTCTGGTTACAACCACCACTGAGCCCAAAATTTCTGTTGCTAAGTGAGTCATTTGTTAAGTGAGTTTTGCCCCATTTTGCAACCTTTCTTGCCACAGTTGTTAAGTGAATCACTGCAGGTGTTAAGTTAGTAAGTTAGTAACCTGGTTGTTAAGGAGATCAAATGGCCCTGGGACATTGCAACCATCATAAATATGAGACAGTTGCCAAGCATCTAAATTTTGATCACATTGCTGCTGCAATGGTTGTAAGTCATAAGCCACTTTTTTCAGTGCTGTTGTAACTTTAAATGGTCATTAAGTGAACTGTTGTAAGTCGAAGACTGTATTCTTTATCTTGAAGATTCCAGGGTTAGAAGGGACAGGGGATCAACGAAAGCTCTGCAAGATGATGTAGGATGTACTGGATGGCATTGCCAGAAATCATTCTCTATGTTTTAAGCAGATATCTATTAGGATATTGCTGTCTTATTTACTCTGCAGGATACAATTATCTGTTTGTATCTCTAAAATAGTTCAGTGTATTAATTGAGTCCATGAAAACTTTGGACCACTCTCTAAATTTTGTTATGACTATGCTATTTACTGGAAACAATTTGTATATAAGATCGGTAGTTGATTAAAACAGGATCTGTTTTTCCCAAATGTTGAACTATCAATATCAACTTTCTTCCCCACTTTCTAACTTCCTGTTATTTGGTCCAGAGCTTTTCCTTTAAATGAGTCTATCATCAAAGGGGAATTGAAAGAATGAAATGTCCAGATCTCTTTGTAGAGAGCAAAGAAAACATAAAGACACTAAACAGGGCAGTCGCAAAGAATTTGAACTGTAATTTCTTTACACAAGAACCAGTTTAAATGTGCCATAAACTTCCAAGGTCATCAACAGGAGATGTTAGCATAAACAGTTTTATAAAGGAGCTAGACAGGAATCTTAAAGTGGCAACAAGGAGGTAAAATCCTTTGGAGTTTTATTGCTACCCTACCCCCCCACCCCCCCACCCCCCAAAAAAACCAATTTAAGATAGGTAGCCTGGTCTCCTCTTCTTATTTGCTCCCTAACTGTGATGGCAATATTTTATTTCTTCCACTTTTCTATCTAATGTACTGTATTCTTTTCTCAATTGCTTTCCTAACACCACCTCCTCCTCCTCCTCCTCCTTCCTCCTCCTCTTCTCCTCCTCCTATCCTCCTCCTCTTCCTCCTCCATCATTTGAGCAAATTTTACTTCTACAGATATTTCTTGGCACAAATTATGAATAATAACAGTTCTGGAACCTGAACTGGTATCCCAGGACACCTACAGAAATCCAGCATCCTATCAGATATTATTGTAGCGCTGAGGTTATTTTATTTGGGATCTGATCCTGCTTAGGTTTTCAAGATTAATCAAACTCAGCTAGTGCTAGCATTTAATTTTAAGGCATTCTAAAATTTCAATTAGGACAGTAAAATAGCATCTAAAATAAATAAACCAAAAGATTAGAGGAGAAAGAAGAGGAGACCAAGGGTGGAATATCCAGTCACTCTTCCGGCGGCTTGAAGTTCACATCTTTAGACTTTCCATCCAAACTCATTTGCACTCTCCAGTGGTGGGTTGCTACTGGTTCACCATGGATTGGGCAAACCGGTAGTGGCGGTGGCGGGAGGCTCCGCCCACCCACCTGGACATCTCTGCACATCTGCAGAAGCATCACACGCATGCATGAGTGCCCACATACCCACACGCCCACACATCCATGAGCGAATCGGTAGCAACCAAAATTTAAACCCACTACTGGTGCTCTCTCTCTCTCTCTCTCTGTCTCTGTTTCTGTTTCTGTCTCTCTCTGTCTTTCTGTCTCTCTCTGTCTCTCTCTTTGTGTATGTATATGTGTATGTGTTGTGTATCTCTCTCTGTCTATGTGTGTCTGTGAAGTGGACTAGTCCCCATTCCTAGTCCCCATCACTTCAACTGCTTCATCACACTGGGTCTATTTTTCAATGCATAAGGAATTTCAATGTAGCAACTATTCTACTCTTCCTACTTACCAAATGTATTGTACATTTCTGTTGAGGTTTCTTTGGAATTTCTTTGCTCCTTCATTGTGTCTGGATCCTGGCATAAAATTTGTTCTTGTGACATTATTCTAGATATTTCTGTAATGAGATATTTATTTTGTTCTATACTATTATTAAAAGCTCTGAAATTACAGTAACTTCTTGATTTTTTTTTTAAGCCAAAGGATTGAATTGTTATGAATAATTTGTCGTTGTAATGGTGATCTTGGCTTAGTAATAAAAGATGTAGCAAGCTTATTTATAAGAGCAAAGTACAAGGTAACAACAAACAAGCATAATGAGTACCTTTCTAAGGACGCTATAAAATTGTAAACACAGTAAGATTTTCCTAATTCCCTGAACCATAAACAAAATTGACTGAAACTAAATTAGGATAATCACAGCACTTTATTTTATACTAGACTGCCCAAACTGTTCTTTTTAAATGCTGTTTTTTAAAAAATAATAATTAATGTACATTGTATAATTCTAAATTATTGGAATGCAAGTGAGCAAAGATAAAAGCAATCAATGAATTTAAATATCTGTCATCCAAATGTCTGCTGTTTAAAGTGGTTCATTTATCTATTTGCACATCTCAATGCAGGAGACAACATGAAAAATATAAAATAAAACTGTAAGAATAAGAGCAAACGTTATAATCTTTTAAAGATGCATTCACAAAATCGGTTTTGTAACACTTTACCTACCAGTGAACTCAACAGTCAACACATTCTTTTCCTGATGTTTGGGTTGATCCTAATAAATAAATACTGCCTAACTATATACACATACAATGACAATAAAGTTTATTTATTTATTTATAGTATTTTTTGGGGAGAAAATAAGTTTCCCATGAACCTTTTACTTACATTTGAGTTATAAGATCACACCATGTGTGGAGGAGGTGCTGAAGTTTGATTGAAAACCGTGCTATAGCAGTTGGTGCTTTCTTAATACTATTTGGAAAGGCTACCACGCTACTGAACCAAAAACAACTTACTAAGTTGGGCTAGATGTTTTTTAAGCAGTATAGAAGAAAACCCCGGTGTGTAAAGTCAACATTGTCATTTCTGTCACCCATTCTGTCTGATCCCTTCTTGAATATTTTGACCCATATAGACATTGTCTTATGTACTTTCCTCAAATGTGTTTTCCAATTTCCTAAAATGTTATTCACATACACGTGAGGCTTATGTTTGTCTATTTCTTTTTCAAGGTACTTTAAAATTTCTTTAGTGGAAAACTGAAAAAAATTGTGTAATATTTTATTTTTCTGTTGTCAATTTCTCCATCTTTCTGCATCTGACAGAAGCTGACAGCCTAGGTTCAAGACCCAAGTGTCATATAATGGGGACAGCTCCAGATTCTCCCCACCTAGCAGTTCGAAAGCATGCAAATGCGAGTAGATTACCACTTCGTTGGGAAGGTAACAGCATTCTGTACACCTTGGTGTTTAGTCATGATGGCCACAGGACCATGGAAAGGATCTTCGGACAATGCTGGCTCCCTCAGCTAAGAAACAGAGTACCACCACCTAGAGTTGGATACAACTGGATAGGGGAAATTTTTTTCTTTCACCTTTTCTATGGAAGCATGATTCTGTAAGCTAATAAATGACACAATGGAACATTTTTTATATATTAGCAAAAATAACAAAGATAATGCCATTGGAGTTGTTTTGCTTTTCTGTTTATATTTTTATTTTTTTAAAAACATCATCATATGGAACAGAGATCCTTCAGAGAACTAATGCATAATATCTTTAATGTCTTGTTGCAATCTGATGTAATGATTATGATCACATAATAATAATAACATTTTTTCTAGCATAAAACCAATCCTATCTTAACAGATAGTGAAATATTGATGGATTATTAATTTTTTCTAAAACTCTTATTTTTTCTGATTGGAAATACATCAACATTTCAGAATCTTATTGTAACATTTTGTACAGAATTAGATTACAGCATTTTGTCCAATACAATATATTTTACTCTATTGCTAATGCATGTAAAAAAGAGTAAATCAAATATATACAATTACTTTTCCTGACACAGAGATTGAAGTGTTGTCATTTTAGTATAATAAGATGAATATCAAGGCTAGCTATGTTTTATTAAGCTAAAATTAAGAAATATCCCCAGCACTGTTATGCTTCTATTTTTTCCTGATATCTTAAAAATCTATACATTTAAGACTTCACAGATTAATTTATCTTTCAAAGATATAAAGATATTTTTGGTCTATATACTCACAAAAAACACAGCAGAAACTGAAGATGGGATCATGAATTACCAAAAAAGAGTAAATACACCACATACCAATTGTGTTTTTTTTCCTTATTAGGAAAAAAAGATTAATGATTAAATAATTCTTATATATATAGTAGCAAGACAAAAGATCAAATGACTGATTGTTTTATAAAGTGACTTTAGATAATACAGCCTGACATCATATAGAATGTTATAAAAACACAAATACATATGATTTCTATCATCTTCAACCCTAGCAATGTAACAGTATCAGAATGAAGTACATTTTTGAGAAACTTATAGATTTACACAAGATAATCTCCCACAACAAATTCATAAGAAAAGTCCAAAACAGTTAGCTTAGAGAGTATATTGGAAGATTTTTTTCCAAATCCGAATTACCACAAAAAAAATATTGTTTAGTAGCAGAGAATGCATATTTGAACAAAAGTAATATTGCATTGTAAACCTCTATTTTAACACACTACATACTGAACACTATTGATTTCCTTAGGTAGGTTTAGAAGTAAATTGCTCACAATTGTTTACAGTATGTGGGTATTTATACATGCACTTAATAATGGGGCAGAAGGAGAAACAATCTAAATTCTTCCCTCTGTTGCTATCTACTTACATCTGAATAACTTTTTCTGTGATGAACTCTAAATTATTCCTATCAACTAAGTAAATATAAATATAAATTAAAAAAGAATACTTGCTCATGAGCTGGATGTAGAACATCAGAATTTTAATTATTGCTGTCATTATTGAGCTACAGTAACAATGTCTTATTTGAAAGCAGAACAATAGCTTATTGTAGCTTATTGATATTATTAATCTCCTTAATAAAGAAAGCAGTAGTCTATGTTGCAATCTTGAAATTATTAGCTGATATCTCTACTAAACCTAATGCAGCTTCCAAATAGGATTGCAATATCTATTTGTATCATATCACTACATTCTTCTCACTTGTACCTTTCTGTAACTTTTACTAACTGGATTTCTGTTGCTAAATCCCTAAAATTTCTAGTTCTTCAGCATTTAGATTTTTTTTTTAAAAAAAATGTAAATGTTCTTTCTCTGAATTTACAGAATCCCTTAAAAAATAGAACTCACCTACAATGGAGCATATTTATAGGAGGCAAAGAAAAACAGATTTTGTTTCATTACTTATAAGACAAACATAAAGCCAACTCTCTACTTTAGTAGAGAAAACATATACGTACAGTACCTTTACAGAATTAGTAAAGAGGTTTGGCAAAGACATTAATCACTCTCCTTATTGATGAACTCATCAAGTATCTTAAAGAAATCAAGCAAAAGATCCACATTTACAACCTGGAAATAATAAAAAAAACCTTACCTATAATTTTGAATGATCGTAAGTGCTATCCTAACCCAAATGTGCAAACTCAGTAGTAATTTCAACTCATTTGTGAATTGCAAAACATTTTTTTTCTCCTGCATCAGTCTAGGCATGTTGACTCAGTGCAGTGTTTTTTAAAAGCTAGTTCTAGAAGCCCATTGTGTGTGTGTTTGTGTGTGTTTCCTCCAGGATCCTCTCAGGAGATTGCAAAATGAAAAACTATTTGCCAGTCTCAGTTGAAATATAATACAATTGTGCGAAATGGTAGCAATAACAAATGCATCAGTGTTAATTTTTAATATGGTAAATATCAGTAAATATAATCCATATAAACAAAACCTCTTTGGGAGGTCTCCATAACTTTTAACAGCAGGAGTGTGAGAGAAAATTTTTTTAAAGAAACATCCTAGAGCAGGGGTCTCCAACCTTGGCAACTTTAAGACTTGTGGACTTCACAAGCAGCAAAGCTGGCTGAGGAACTCTGGGAGTTGAATTCCACAAGTCTTAAAGTTACCAAGGTTGGAAACCCCTTTCCTAGAGCATTCACTGAGACTCCCTCAGGAATATGTGAATCTGGTTCCTTTTTCGTTTGTCATGCCATCCTGGTCCAGATATCTCCCTGGAATAGAATAGAGTAGAGTAGAGTAGAGTAGAGTAGAGTAGAGTAGAGTAGAGTAGAATAGAATAGAATAGAATAGAATTCTTTATTGACCAAGTGTGTTGGACACACAAGGAATTTGTCTTGGTGCATACACTCTCGGTGTACATAAAAGAAAAGATACATTTGTGAAAGTGAAATCACACAATTTTAAAGAGAATTTCTCAACTTCAGCAACTTTAAGATGTGTGGACATGATGGGGAATTCTGGAAGTTGAAGTCCACATATCTTAAAGTTGATAAGATTGAAAAAGTGTGTTAAGGTATGTATAGAATCAAAGTTTTATCTGTTATTTAATTTTTTTGGAGTAATGAATTACAAGCCTGCTCTGGTTTGTCTCTTTATTTTAGCAATGAATAGCTAAAAATCCTCTTAGGTTTTCTTACTGCTCTTTTTCTAATTGTTTTAATTGTTTTAACCTGTAAAAATGAAGTGTTTTAATATTGTGTGTGACCAGCCATACGCTAAATAAATAAATAAATAAGCTATGAATAGCAAACTAATTAGAGTGAATTAGGAAAAAATAATTAAAATATGCAAATGTATATATTATTAATTGAGGAAAGCATAGCCTTATTTAATGTGTAATGGGAACATTTTTTAGCAGCTGACTAAAATGCTAACACAAAGAAAAAATAATGGGCATCACAATTTCCCTAAACTTGAGGTATTATTTTATTTTATTTTGTTTTTAAAAATCAAGACTTATCAGCTCCATAAAGAAAGGACAGTGCAAAGACTACATTCTAATATATTTTTCTGATGAAAGAATCAGACAATTAAACATTTAAAGAGCAATATTTTTCTTTGACCAAAAAGATTAAAGAATGTTTAACTGGAACATTGTATACATTTCCTTCAGTATTTAACGTGCTGAATATAAAGAAGTTTAAATATCTGAGAATTTTAAACACTGAACTTGAAAATATATTAAAACATGACTTGGTCATTGTCTTCTTATGAATATACAATGATTTCAAAAATTTGAAATGCTTTATGCCATGAAAAATACTGATTAAATAATACACAGAGTAGGTCTTTGGTTATTCGTGTAATATATATTGCTGTATATAGTACTACATATAGTACTATATATTTTCTCTATCTTCCTAATGTAGCATGTATAGAGAAGTGTACATGGGATGTAGATTTATGTTATATACTACTGTATATACTATCGTATACTGTATATACTATTGTAAATTGACATATTGTTTGCAGACTCTTTCAACATATCTTAATATTCAGCTTTGAATCTTAGCTAATTCAGTGGAATTCTGAAGTAGAATTACAGCTTTGAATATACCTAACATTTTCAATTCTTTTCTTTTCTAATGCTGATTGCCCTGGGCATATAATGGAAGCAGTGAAATACTGCAAGAAATTGTGCTCCACATTTTCACCTATTAACTGCACTTTCCCGTAGCTCTAATATATTACCTGTATAAATCTGTAATATGACTGTGTCAGTAAAACAGAATAGTGGGTTAGCAAAAGCAAAGCATGAATGACAGACTGTTTTTAGGCCCTTCACGGGCTTCTGCATTGCTCAAGATTAGAGCTGGCACCTACCTTATGCTAATGAACACCTCATTACTGCTCCTTTCCTTGGCAGTAAACTGCTCTCATCAGTCGAATTACCTGACAAAATCCTTTCCCTCCCATTTTGGCCCACCAAGAATCTTCATCCTTTCTTCCCCTCCCATATTCTTTTCTTCAGAAAGACCTGACCCTGAAATAATGTCATTTCTTAGAACACACTCACTTTCTCTCTCTCTGTCTCTGTCTCTGTCTCTGTCTCTCTCTCTCTCTCTCTCTCTCTCTCTCTCTCCCTCCCTCCCTCCCTCCCCCCCTCCCTCCCTCCCCCCTCCCCCCTCTTTCTCTCAAACATGCACACTTGCATGTTTTACTATAATTTTACCAACATGGTCTAAATTTCTCTTTGTCTCCCCCCTCCCTCCCTTCCCCTCCCTCCACTCTCTCTCTCATCAAGCTAATGGAGGCAATAGAAATTCTATTGATCTATTTTCAGTGTAGTTTTCAGAAGGATATGACAGATTTCTTTGCAACATCCAAACTACATGGCTTTGTATTTGGTTTTTAATTTTTAATTTTTAAACTCTCCACCCCTTCCTTTCCTCTGAAATCCTCGTTCGTCTGTAACGTTTAATAGTTCAGCTGATACCCTGCAGAGTAAAGGCTTATTTCTTTGCTGAACTAATCTAGACACTGTCTACTGTTGAGTACAGTTGTCTGATTCAAATCTTCTGTTACAAAGCAGATGACATCTCGCTAGATGTCACAGAGAGACACTAACAATGACAATTCACTTATCCTTAAGAAAGAATCAATTCTCCCACAATGCATTTGTCAGAGGACTCTCACTCAGTAAAGCAATTTTTCTAGCTGTCTGACACTGTAATTGCTCTTAAATTTTCAGTGAACGTTTTACAAGAACTCCCCTGAACCATGATGAAAAACTTAACTTTTTCTCAAAAATGAGAACCTGACAGGATGAAAGAGGTCTTTCTCTTTTAAAGGCTTGCTTGCTTGAGTAGGAATTCTTTCATACCATCAACAAGCTGTTGAATAGAGGATAGATTACTTTCCATTTATTTCATCAATCAGATTAAAGGCTCTCCTTCACAATGCCCTTTAAACAAGAGCTGTTTATGATGTCTTCCCAGATTCTACTTTAATGTAGTATTAAATCACTTTGGGCCAAATGGCAGGGAAAACATATAAATATGATGAATATATGACAGCATGTATGTAGTATATACCTTAAGATTGATTTCCTCTTTCTTGGTATATTACAAAGTTATATTAGGAATAAAACAGGAAATTCATTCTCTCCTGAACAACATCAAATAGTGCATAAACAAATGAGCAAAGATGACTGTGCCTGACCCACTCTATATATGTAGATTATGAACCACTAATTATAAAAAGGAAGTGGTAAAAACCTTTCCAAAAGCACATTCCTTGCTAAGAGAAATGTCTGCTGTGACAGACAACTGTGGGAAGAATGGGTTTCCATGACTCCCTTCTCTTGATTAAGGTCTAGAAGATTAATTTTCTTGAGATGTAGACTGGTTTTTATTTGTACATCCTCTCAAAAAACGAATAAAACAGCATCCATGGATTTATCTTTCATCTTGATAACCAACTTTATTAGAATGAGAAATATTTGCAAGATACACTAGGTTGCTCAGGAAAAATCAATATGACTTTTGGCTTTGTTATTGACTACTCCATTACAAGCTCTCCTCTTTCCTAGATAGGTAATAATACCTCAGTTCAATAATATTAAACATGCTAAACATTGCAGTCTGCTAACAATGGGATTATTAGACTATACAACATGCATTCTAAAATTGTTTAAAATCACACTGAAATGTAATACAAAATATAGACTTTCTAAATTCTAATTATGTCCCCAGAAGAGCTACAAAGACAAATACAAGAGCTGTACAAAGCAGGAGAACCATTTGGCTTAAGATAAACATGAGAAAGAACCAGGTTACACTTAATAAATTCACTAAAGAAAGAATTTTTTTATATATATATCTGGGGAAGAACTAGATGTAGTAGACCACTACATACACCTTGGCCAACGGATCTCAATGGAAGGTGATACAATAAAGGGAATTGAATGGTGTGTTAAATGTGGTTGGCATGCATTTGGAAAGCTAAGCATAAGTTTCAAGAACAACTTCCCCCTATGCCTAAAGAGAAAAGTTTTTGATCAGTATGTGCTACCTGTTCTAACCTATGCCTATGAAACTTGGACACTAACCTTACAATTGATACAAACGCTAAGAGTGGTGCAAAGAGACATGGAAAGACATATTCTTGGCATTACAAGAGAAGATAGAAAGACCTGCAATGGATTATAGAACAAACAAAAGTAAACAATATCATCAAGAGATGCAAAAGAATTGCAATGAAAATGGGCTGGTCATATAGCAAGAAGAACTGATGGCAGGTAGACAAAGGTAGTCATAGAATGGATCCCACTTGATAAAAAGTGTCCACAAAACATCCCCAAAACCAGAAGGATCGATGACATCAGTAAGCATTGCGGGACCAATTGGCAAAAGAAAGCTCAGGATCATATTGGTTAGAAACATGCGGAAGAGGCCTTCACCCTGCAGTGGATAGACAATGGCTAAAATGATGATGATGATTATGTCCAACAAAAATCTGATTCTAAGGTAGTCATTGAATAAATAATTACTCATAGAAGGCACATTGAATGGAAGGAAAAGTTATTTTATATAAAAATATGGATGAACATTATGACCTAAAACACAATACATACAATATATTAAAATTGTTATTTTTAATTTAAATGTGGCACTTCTAGAATTACTACCCAGACTGGATTTTTCTCTATTCAGAGTAGTGTTTCTTTTGTTCCTGTACATCAGGATCTCTGTTCCTTGGCCAACTGGATAATTCAACTCCATATTCGATAGGGTATTCCTAATTATGGAAAATATACACTCAGAAATATCAGTATTCTTGTTCTTATTGTTATTGGTTGATTCTGCATTCTGCAATCCTGTATGGTTTTTCAAGTACTTTGGACTGTCTTCAGATAATGAAATTCTTGTAGGTCACTGGAGATAATTATTTTTTTCTAGACTTTTCAACAAAGGAAGCAACAGAAAAGCCTATTTTTTATGCACATTAGAACTTATTTCTGGTGCTCAGAAGTAGGTGGGAGGGCAAGGTGGGCTCTGTACTCAAAATAGAGAGTGCAATATACAAGATGGAAAATAATGTTCAGATCTATAATAATTCTAAATCATGTTTTTAAAGCTGTTATTTTATTAGCTAACAAAGCTACATGCAGTCATTCTACCACAGCTTGATTAATATTTTCAAAGATTGCTGGATTTCTTAAGGCTATTTCAGGAGTTTAATCTACCACAGGCTATGTCCAGATTGCACAATTCAAACTAACATCTGTATACACTTTGTAATTTTATAGGATGTTGTGCACTAAAGTCTACCTCATGTTGGCCACTTTGCGGGTATGAAATTCAGAATATGGTGAGCTGGCTTGAACTCTTCAGAAGGGTGACAAGCAGTTTTCCAAGGGAATGATTTAATGCTGTCTCAACAACAGATTCAATTCTTTTCTTCCTTACCTATTCTTTTATTTATGTACATTTATTTATTTACATTTATCTCTCTATCTCTTTCATCTCTATCTTTCTATCTATATGTCATCTCTATCTGTCTGTCTATCATCTATCTATCCTATCTATCTATCTATCTATCTATCTATCTATCTATCTATCTATCTATCTATCTAATCTATCTAATCTATCTATCGTGTATCTATCTATCTATCTATCTATCTATCTATCTATCTATCTATCTATCATCTGTTATTACATTTATACAGCTACCCATCTATTGAAAAATGACTCTGGGTGGTGTACAACAAAACTATAAAACAGTCAACATATAAAAAACATCACTGTAAAATATTTAAAAATGCAAGACTAAAAGAAACAGCATATGTTAACAATAATAATGGAGCCACCTTAAATTAAAAAAGAGAGAGAAAAAATAGGTGTTCAATAAATGTGGCAAAAGAGGTAAGAAAGATCTCTTTTGTTGTGCCTCTGAATCGTTGGTGTGAAACTACAAAGGACAATGGCAGTAAAAATTATGAACAAATAAACTAGATGCAGATAATTCACCCCATAAAATCATGGTATCTATCTACTTAGAAGTAAGTCTAATTGGCAAGAGTCTGTCCATGAAATACAGTAATAGCTATTTTAGGGACATATGAATATTCATTCACATATTGAATGTAATACTCAATACAGAATGTACAGTAAAATTAAAATAGATACAAAAACTGAATCCTCTGCAAGACAGAGAACACTGAATCATACAAAACATAACCCAAAAGATAGCACTTCATACACATTTTGTAATTTCCATATTAAATCTGTCTTTTCTAAATCATACCCTCTTATTTAAAGATCAGCAGACCAACCGTTCAGCTATTCATGGCTATATGGAATAGGGCAAAAACCTTTCTTGTTATTTGGACTCATGTACCTTCAAACTACAGAATGTGTTAGTCCACAAAAGTGGTAATAGAGAGAAAATAAGGACATTTAAAGATAAAAGAAAATGGCCTGTATCGAAAGATTGAAGAAACTATTACTCTGCTCAAAGAAGGAATTTTCCAGATTCTGCATTTGATGCTGTATGTTATGTTGCAAACAATATTCTGTGTTAAGCAATAAGTACATATTTTTCTTTCTTTGTAAATTAAAGATACTTTTGTTATAATACTTACAACTGAAAAATGATTTTAAAGTTAATTTAATTTGTGTGGGTTGTAGGTACTGTGATGGTGCTGAATGGCCATAACGTACAGTCAATAAGATCTGCATTAAATGTTTTTGTGGTAAATGCTACATTTCATCCAGAATTAAGAGTTTCTAAGTTTTATGAATTACCATTTAACTAACATATATTTATCTGTAAAGTTTATGTGTGTACTGTACTGTATGCATGCATGCATGTATATATGTATTTCTAGTTTAGTATAGATTCTTCCCCTCCTTTTTTGCCCCTCTCAAGTTTCCTAAATATTCTAGACAATTCAATAGATCAATTACTGTTCAAAAATCTACACAGGTAAGTTGATCTGAAATGCATCCTAGAAAGGAGTGTTGCAATTTCATTTAAAAATGTGCTTTGGGAATATCACCACTCAGCTACTGAGACTGATATTTAGCCAGATTAGTAATTCTACGGCCTGCTTTCAGGGAGATGCAGAGATTTTACTTTGATGTAGTTGAATTAGCAAACTAATTTATTGCAAACTAAGGTGCAAAATTGCAGAGTAAGGTCAAAGCAGTATCCCTGGTATCTTTGTCACTTCAGTATCATTGCCTTAAAAAGCACCGACCAGTAAAAGTAGATGACCTCATTGCAAAATTATTATAGTACAGAGAACTCAGTTTGAACATTATAATTCATTTTCTTCCAGAATATTTCAAATTTATTATTAGCTTCCTGACAAATAATGGTAAATCGTTAAGGACAACCACTTTAACATAATATGAATACATATTTCTCTATAGGTGGTACAGTGGCACCTACATTAGCATTATTGACTAAGGTGCATTTAACTTCTTCCCTAATACTTAATGGAAGGTTAATGTATAAATCAGAGATTAAATGGCTTTTACTTAAAACAAGTATATTGATTAAAATAACTTAGGGTGGGTTTTAAAGGCTGACACTATAAAAATAGTCACATTTTAAAAATATTTTATTTCATATCATGTGCAGAATTGTGGGGAATGGCTTCCCAAAAATTAAGGGGAATTCTCATAGTAATTGCATCTCGAACTGATTATTGATGCAGTTACCAAATGGATACGTTAGAAATGACTGGTCACCTAGAGAAAATGTAAAGCTTCCAACTGAAATTCTGTTCTACTAATGTGCAAATTATCTTTATTTTAGTAGCAATATCAAATAATGTCTTTCATATAACACCTTTTAAGAACTTAAGGACTGCCATGCTGTTTCAGTCAAAACTAACATTTCTTTTTTGTCTTCAACATTAGCCAGCAAAATGTTCTTGGGACATAGTAGAGATCATCATTTTTATGGTTTCTCTGAGCAGTAAAAGCCATCATCATAAATCATGAACTGATAGAAGGGTTTTTAAGAAATACGAACACACACATTTCTGTTTAGGACAATCAGTAGGGAATATCCTTGAATGGACTCCAAAGTTTAAAGTGACAAGAAATCTTCATAGACTCTTCCATCCTTGGTGGAACAATATTCTTGACATTGTTATCTCTACCTATTTATTTACCAATTCCTTAAGGCCCATCACTGTTCAATATGAAAGCATAAGGCGAGTGAAAATTGGGAAAATATGCCTTTAAACCTAGGCTTCACTTCCTATCCATCTACATCTGAGCTTTCTCCAGATGTATGGACCAAATTACACAAAATTCCCAGCCAGCTCAGTCAGAGGGCAATCGAAACACCAGCAAAAATGAATTCTTATTCCAAGTATCATGTACTTGGAATAGAGCTTCAAAGACTGATCCACAAAAGTATAGTATGTGATATAGCCTTCAAAATAAAATGGATTGTGCAAACTTGAATCCTAACTTGAACTTGAATTCTAATCTACAAGTGAACAATTTCCGTTCTGCTCCTTACTTCTCCATACCTTTTGTTATACCTGCCCCCCTTTTTGTTTTCATATATGAGTCACAATTAAAGGCTAGAATAACTCTCCAGTACAGAGCAACTATTCAGTGCCTTTGAAATGGGGTTCTGTGTTCTTTTCATGTTTTTCCCTCCTTTATTATTATTGAAATGTGTGTGTTAAACTTAATACACTCCTTGCATCCAATGGCTTAACTTACAAAGTTACAATGCTATTGGTAGGCTAATTTCAATGTTGCTATTTTTTTCCCCTTTCTTTATTTCAAACCAGTCTTTCCCCCAGCATACAGTGCTTAAGAATTGACCTCGTATTCATGTGAAATAAGACACCTGCGGGTCATTCACCTTCTCTGCATCAGTTTCAGAGCTGTAAAAGGCTCATCCTGAGAAATTCTGCTTTAAGGTAACCTAAGGTTGCAAGGAGAGCTTTTCCACTATTCTATTCAGAACATTTTTCACTGGCGCAGAATTGTTCTTCTGCAGGAATATGTATGCATAGAAAAGCAGTGTGTGGGTTGGAGAAATAATGCAAAAATTATGCGAACACTTTGGTAGGCAGCATCCTTGGGTATTAATGGTGCAAGATTAAATCTATTAGCATCATTAGTAAATATTGAGCATTGAAAATGTGTGTGCCCCGGCAGCTGAATTAAGCCAGGAAAAGAGGAATGTACTGTAGTCAAAAAATGAACAAAGGTGGCCTCTAAAAAAATTATTTTACAGGACTTCCAAAAGTTGCCAATGAATTGCAGTTTTGTATAAGAGAGAAAAAGAAAAGTAGTAAATACCAGAAAAAGGTTAACTATACAATTAATTACATGGTGAGAGTCCCAGCAGCGCCTGACTAACCCATATCAGCTTGGAAACTAAGCTGAGTTGGCCTTGGTTAGAAGATGTATGGGTAATCATAAGGAAAAAGTAGGACTGGAAGAGCAAAAGAAGAAGGCAGTGGGAAAACACTCTTACAGCACAGCCAAGAAAACTTCTCAACTGTGTCCATATAGTCACCAGAAATTGAGGTCAATTCAAAAGAAATATTCTGTTAACTTGCCAGGTAAACAGTTATATAAACAATTTTTAATTTCCATTTTTGTCCCACACCTATATTTTTTGAATGTGATTCATGGTCTATCATTCAGAGGCCAAGGATGTATGTTGCCCTGGAAAAGATCTCCACTATGGCTTAAAAAGGGGTGTGATGGCTCAGCGGTTAAAAATGTTGGACTTGTCAACTGGAAAGCTGACAGCCTGAGTATGAGATTCCAGTTACTTGTCCCAGCTCCTGCTCACCTAGCAGTTCAAAAGCATGCAAATGTGAGTATATGGATAGGTACCACTTCTGTGGAAAGGTAACAGTGTTCTGTGCATCTTAGCATATAGTCATGCTGGATAACGACCATGGAAATGTCTTCGGAATAAGGCTAAGAAATGTCTCCCTTGGCTAAGAAATTGAGATGAGCACTGCTCCCTAGAGTTGGTTGCAACTGGACAGGAAAATCTTTACCTTACTATTGGCTTAGCTGAAAGCAGTTTAAAGAGAGACTGCCACATTCCCAAGTTAACAGAATAATAGAATTGGAAGGGACCTTGGAGGTCTTCTAGTTTAGCCCCCTGCTCAAGCAGGAGACCCTATACCATTTCAGACAAATGGTTGTCCGATCTCTTTTTAAAAGCCTTCAATGTTGGAGGACCCACAACTTCTGGAGCCAAATCCAGTTCCACAGATTAATTTCTCATAACTGCCAGGAAATTTCTCCTTAGTTCTAGGTTGGTTCTCTCCTTAATTAGTTACCATCCATTGCTTCTTGTCCTGCCTTTAGGTGCTTTGGAGAAGAGGCTGACCCCTCTTCTTTGTGGCAGGCCCTTAGATAGTGGAACACTGCTATCATGTCACCAATAGTCTAGTTGTTTCTTTTATGTATTTATACATTTGAAGGCCTGCTTATTTATTTGTTTGTTTGTTTGTTTGTTTGTTTGTTTAGCTAAGATTGTAAAAGAAAGTGGTAAAGGTCACGGTGAATTGTGTTCTACAAAGGGAGGCGAATTATTTCTAACAATTAAGGGATTAGTATATTTCTGGTGCACTTTATTTTCACATGATCTATTCATAGAGCCATTGTGTGGTGTTTCTGCATTAATCTATTTCTTCATACACACATATTATATGTATAAGTATATAATTATATGTAGTCCTCATTTAGCAATTGCCTCAAACAGTGACCATTTGCAGGAGAGTGATGAAAAAATAACTGTGACCAATCCTCACATTTACATTTGCAATGATAGATAGATAGATAGATAGATAGATAGATAGATAGATAGATGATAGATAGATAGATAGATAGATAGATAGATAGATGTAGAGAGAGATAGAGATAGATGAGAGAGAGGGAGAGAGAGAAGAAGGAGGAGGAGGAGGAAAAGAAGAAGAAGAAGAAGAAGAAGAAGAAGAAGAAGAAGAAGAAGAAGAAGAAGAAGAAGAAGAAGAAGAAGAAGAGCATTACTCATTTTTTCTGAATCTATTCCAAAATTATTTAGATACTAATAGATTCATAAAAAAAAAAGCCCACCACTAATTCAAGCCAAAATAAGAGATCATTAGGACTGATTTAATGATTTTGGTTTACTTCCATGTAGGTTTTATAAAAACACTCAGGAAATGCAGTTGTCTCCTTTTAAAGTCAACGTAAAGTGCGTAATCTTTGCACAAATAGTTTGAAACATATCTTTTAATATTCAAGACAAAAAAGATGCAGTTTTAAAATGCTTTTGAAACCCATATTATGCATGAATAATTGCTATTTACAAAATTATAGATGCTAAGAAAAATGGAAATCAATACTCACAGGCTATAAAGCTGAAGAGTCCTAACTGATAGCACAAAAAGATGGCATATGAGAATATGTACTTTATTTGCAAAAGTTCACAAGACATACAATTCCAACAGAATGGCACAAAAAGATAGTAAAAATATATTGTCAAGTAGCATTGTTGCACTGTCTAGCTTTTTAATCATACTGTTAACATTAATGCTATTAGAATTTCATTGAAGACATCTAGAGGTCAAGAAACAAGAGGGGAAAATATAAAGGAAGAAATAGAACATGATCAGTGCTAATTGTCTTTTTTGGAGCTTATCACAACAATGCAATTAATAACCTATCATACAGGGTGAGGCCAGGTGACATCTCATTTTAAAACAATGATACTGCTTCATGTTAGAGTAGTAGAACTAATAGAACTGTATAGCATAGCATAGCATAGCATAGCATAGCATAGCATAGCATAGCATAGCATAGCACAGCATAGCATAGCATAGCATAGCATAGCATAGCATCGTATAGTATAGTATAGTATAATATAGTATAGTATAGTATAGTATAGAATAATAGAACTGTAGAACTAAAAAGGACAATTTAGACCATCAGCAAGAACAAGATACCTATTGAGTGCAAGCATTCAAATTAAAGGATCTCCAATAAATGTTTATCAATCTTTATGAATATTTCCAGTGAAATGGGGAGCTATTCCTAATTGATACATTCCATTGTTAAAACTACTTATGCTATTAAGAAACGTTTCTTACCATTCAACTAGAATTTGCATTTCTGTATTCAGACCACAATTCTGAAGGCTCCATAGGAGAAAACAGTCTTAGCCTTTTCTGTGAAACAAACCCTTAATATTTCAAGAGTGCTATTTTTCAGAATATATATTGTACTAATGATTATTATTCAGCAAGTGATTTTATGCTTTTTTTTACATAGAATATATCCAATTAGATATCTCCCATCCTATACTTACACAATAGATTTCTTTTTCTAAAGTGAAGAATTCTCTGTTCGCTTCCATCAAGTTTAATATGGTTGTTTTTAGACTATTTGTCTTTGTATCTTCTATATATCTATCTTACACAGTTTTGTATTATCATCTGCTAATTGAGCAAATGAGAACCAGTTTGGTGTAGTATTAAATTAGGCTAGAAATTGGAAAATCCTGAGTTCTAGTCCTACTTTAGACACAAAGCTAACTGAATGACCTTGGGCCACTTACTCTTTCTCAGCCCAAGAAGGAGGCAATAAAAATCCACTTCTGAAATCCCTTGCTAAGAAACCCTAACCCTCCCACCCACCCCACACATAATTAGCAAGCACTCCTATAATCTCTCAGCCCAATGCATTAGTAAAAATGTTTTTAAAAAATCTGGTCCAGGATTAAAATCTATAGCATCCTGCATAATATGACAGAATAGTTTGATGTAGACCTATAGATAGAACTCTTTGAGTATGGCTTTCATACGATTTATATTGACTGTTTCCTAATATGATTTGATTACTTATTTGTATTCTATGACTATCATTAAGTGTTGTATGTTATGATTCTTGATGAATGTATCTTTTCTTTTATGTACACTGAGAGCATATGCACCAAGACAAGTTCCTTGTGTGTCCAATCACACTTGGCTAATAAAGAATTCTATTCTATTCTATTCTATTCTATTCTATTCTATTCTATTCTATTCTATTCTATTCTATTCTATTCTATTCTATTCTGTTCTGTTCTATTCTGTTCTATTCTCTATTTGCATCTGAAGTCAAATTGTATTTTGAAAGAAATATGAGTAAACATGCTGCACCTCTTAGTTCATCTTAAAGAAAGTGTGCCTTTTCTTAGGATCACTTGGTAGCCACAAGATCCAGAAAAAAGAAGACCCAATAAGATGTGATATGGTTAATACCTCCTTCACATCAATGCATACTTTCCTGTGGTCACGCAGTAAACATGAAGCCTGGGGAGGGGGGGAATCATCTTCTTTGGGGAGGTGCAATCAGGTACAGTGGGTATATCTCCTTTCCACTTTAGATCCAACCACCTAGACATCATTTGCAAAATATCTGTGGATTCATCCAATATTTTATGTGTATAAAATATACATATGTATGTATTTTATTTGAGCTTGTTTGCTTGCAGACATTTGATTACACAACTGGGTAACATCTTCAGGGCTACTGAGGGCGTTTACATAGGGTAGCTTGTCCTGACAGTGTTGAGGAAGGTGTGGGTTATTTCTTTGGGAATGTCTTGATTAGGTTGATTATTAGTGTAGTATTAATTCCTACTTATCTGGATTTCGGCTGCCAGAGGGGATGTCTCCTGATCTTTTTGTTTCCTTCTTAGCCTTTTGTTGTCTTTTTTTAATCAATGGTTTGTCAATATGGTTTATTTCTATGTGTCTATTGGTGATTTGTCTGAATACAAGGCTTCCAGAAATTCCCTAGTACTTTTAGATTTAGCTTGGTCAATGGTCTAGGACAGAGGTCTTCAAACATGGCAGCTTTAAGACTTGTGGACTTCAAGTCTTAAAGCTGCGAAGCTATGCTGGTTGGAGAATTCTGGGAGTTGAAGTCCACAATTCTTAAAGCTGTCAAGTTTGAAGACCTCTGGTCTAGGATGTCCAGTTTCCCAGTCGAAATTGTGTCTGAATCCATTAATGTGTTGTGAAATTAAGGAATTTTCATTGTGTCTTCTAATTGCTGCCTGATATTTATGGATGATACTCTTCTGCCTGTCTATCTGACATAATGGCTTTTACACTCCTTACTCTGCATGTTGAAGCTAACTCATGTTTTTAATTTTTGGGCTACTGAGACTTTAGGTTTACTTAAGATGTTCTGGAGTGCCATATGGTTATAATAGTCTGTTGGTTATTTCTGAGGTGTTTTTGATGTGTGGTAGTGTTATCCTTTTTATAGTTTATGCTGGTTATTATATGTATGGCTTTATGCATTTATGTATGTGTGCAGGTAGTCGGTTTTATGTAAATATATATTCATTTACTATAATTATTCACTGCCTTCTCCACAGGGACCCCATACACTTTACAGTTCATGAAAGTTTTTTCATCTGACAAATTTCTATTTATAGAAGTATAAATATCTTTGATAAATTTGAAGAATCACAGTAAACGTTCAGATACTGGTCTGATATATTTTCTACAACTCTAATTAATGACTGGTTGAAATATTTGCAAGTTTTTTTTTAAAAAAAATTCCCAAACTTGATAATATCGTCAGTTTTAATTAAATAATTAAAATTACAGAAGCTCTTTACTATATTTTTTAAGTTTGAAGAATATATCACCAGATAAGATCAATTAATTATAACTCTTGATTGAAGAAGCTATTGCAAATAGTGGGAAACTGATATTAAAGTCATGTCAGTTATCCAATTTAGCAATTAGGCAGGTGTATTCCTAATTCTACAGTCACAGACATATGAAAAATAATAAAATAACAATAAAATAAAATAAAATCCCCTTCTCCAGCATGCCAACCTCAGTTTGAATCTTCCTTGCATCTCTTTTTCATTAAAAATAAAATAAAGAAACAGGAAATCTTATTCATCAGTTGATTGCTTGTAAAGTTCTGTTTGCAGTAACATTTCTGCCTTATCTACAGCAATCATTAGATATTTACTGCTGAATGAGAAGCTAATTTTAAAACTAGAATTCTAGTCAAATGCTTCATTGATGAAACCTAGCTGGATAAATATAGGATAAAATAGCAATTTTTTTCTCTCTTCATAACCCTTCTTCCCAAAGAATTCTTGTGTTCTTCAGAAAAGGATTCTAAGAAGCAACTGAAAATTTAGAACAGAAATTGGTACTGTGATTACTACCAGAAAACTGTGATCTTTCATGGATGCAGGAATGAAATTTACTTACTTTTCCTACCGGTTCGGCAATGTGCATGTGCCATGCGCGCACTCCCTCCGCTTGCATGCGTCATCGTCTGTGCATCCGCAAAGCCTTCTGCACATGCACAGAGGCTTAAAATGTCACAAAAAAAACAACGTCATGATGTCCGCATGGGTGGGCGGAGCCTCTTGCAGCCACTGCTATGGATTTGCCGGAGCTGGATAGAACCGGCTGTATTTCACCCCTGCATGGATTGTATTCCAGAGAACAGCAAAAATAAGAATTGGGGAATTATTATGTTGATATTTTTTTTTGTCGGTTAATTTGTTCATTTTTTAGCTCTTATGCTTCCATATGGGAATCTGTGAGGATGATGGCCACCGAAAATGTTACTTTCCCCATCTGAAGAGGGGTATCTAATCTTTGTAGCAATACATTTAATTTTACAGAGAAGGCTTCACTAAGGATGTTCAGAATACTATGCAAGAACTGGTTCCATATCTTTGAACAAGTTTAATCAGATTGAAATAGAGTGATGGGTAATGTTTTTTTCAGCACAGTGGCTGCTTTGAAAAAAAAGTAATTCAGTATTGTAATAATGCTGACCATACTCAGTCCTTTTTTTAAAAAAAAAAAAACTTTCATACTTACTTCTGGCTTTTTTAAAGGGTTGTTGCTAATTTGGCTATCTAGGTATTCATAGAAGTGGGCCCAGACTACAAACCTTGAATTAAATGAGTTTAAGGCTGCTGTCAGCTTAACATAAGATTTCAGTTCATTGCCTACGATTATACAGTGAAAGCAGGAAATGCGACTTCTGTTGAATCAAATGCACAACATAATGCAAGACCCATGAATAGATTTCCCAACGTTTTCTATAAAAGAAATGTGACAATGCACACGCAGTTGAACATGAGGCTGCATGGGCATCTAAGCCCATTGGATCAGAGTAACCTGATCATAGTAGAAATCTAGTTAGTAATATGTCATAACTTGGCTGCTGTTTCCTACGTGGGAGAATAATGCAAGACACTGAGTATGATTAAATTGACAGCTTCCCTCACAACTGCATCAGAACAACCATCACAACAATGGTGCTCAGTGACCCATTCATTCTTCTTTCTGGTCACTGGTCCTTCGATTTTCCTATTATCCGCTTAACAATATGCACCGAGCTTGTCCTTATATATTGATCTTGCCTTCTCTTAAGTACATTATGTTCAAATTTGAGTTAGAAGAAAATAGAGGTGGTCATATGCAACTATCTACCTTTTTTTTTTTGAGAGCCAAAATCTGGAGACTGTCATTTCCTTGCCTACTCAGACAAACAAACCCAGCCAACCTGACAAAGCAGCAATTTTGCAGGATATAAATATTTGCTGTTTGGAAGCCTTCAATAAGGGCTATTTAAAAATGAAGAAAGAAAATGGCTGTTAATGATTAGTTTCAGGCTAACAAAATTATTATTTTTTTAAAAAAAATGTAAATCTGTGTGCCCTTAAATAAGACCTGAAAACAAAGGATTGCTTAACAGTTACTATTAAGCAATACATTAGAAGATCAATTAAACAGAACTTCTTTCTAATGAGAAAGCAATGGGAGAGTCGCCATGGAAACCATGGAATGAGAGGAAGCCAGTATGCAAAATAGCAGGAAAGAAACGAATAATATTTGTAAACATGCATTTTGGAATTGGTATAATCAGCTTGCTGATGAAAGACATCTTCAATGCCTGCTTTGCCCTATATTCAAGGAAGAGAGAAGCTGGGACAAAGGTACCATTTCAGACAATATTTCACTGGTGAGAAACTGAGGTGCCAGGCTTATTCTTATGAAGCCTCAGTAATAATTATGCCTGTTATTTATAGTTTTACAAAAAGTACCTTGGCTTGAAACCAGAACTCTGCGGGTGGCTTTGACATCCATAAAGTGTTCTCTTCTTCAAGGCAGTCACTGAGCTGGACTGTCTGCCTTAGAGGGTTTTGTTAAAACACAACTATGTTTTTTTTTAAAAAAAAAGAAAAAGAAAAGAAAAGTAGGTATGTAAAATAACAGAATAACAGAGTTGAAAGGGACCCTGGAGGTCTTCTAGTCCAACCCCCTGCTCAAGCAGAAAACCCTATACCATTTCAGACAAATAGTTCTCCATTCTCTTCCAGGGTTGGAGGACCCACAAATAATGGAGACAACCAGTTCCACTGATTAATTGGCAGGAAATTTTTCCCTAATTCTAGGTTGGTTCATTCCTTGATTAGCTTCCATCCATTGCTTCTTATCTGGCCTTCAAGAGCTTTGGCGAATAGGTTGGCTCCTTCTTCTTTGTGGCATCCCCTTAGATATTGGAACACTGCTATCCTTCCTCTAGTCCTTCTTTTCATTAGAAGATATAGCAAATGTTTTTTATTTATATCCCACCTTTTCTCTGGAAAATCAATATAGCTTAGATTGAGTTCTACTTTACTTTTATCCCACAGCAATATTTGAAGAAGGTTGGGCTTCATGTTCAACATTTCACCATTATGCTACTGGATTATTTTTATGGTAATGATTGAAGGCATGATTGAAACTCACCAATTAATCTAGTAAAGATTAGGGTTTTTTTTAAGGTAAGGAAATTCTTTCTTTTGCAAGGAGAAGGACATGGCTGCACATTTATTAGCTTGACATTGTTTTCTGACTGCCTTCACCACCAGCTGGTTTTGAAACAAAAACGAAACCAGCAAACCAAGAGGGAGGGAGGGAGGGAGAGAGAGAGAGAGAGAGAGAGAGAAAGAGAGAAAGAGAGAAGGTACAGAATACATAACCAACTTAGGGCAATCAGCACAAAAGAAAAAAAAGAAAAGAGTAAGAAAAAAAGACATTTATTTTGTCTTCCACCTGGTAGGAGAAGGCCATTCCGAGTGACTAGCTCCAGTGAGGTAATCAAGAAATCTAATTAGCTTGACGTGGAATTTACAAAGCTATTCTTGCTGAAGGACATGTAGCCATACAGTTCAACAAAATAGCATTATCTTTCTCGCTATTGAGCAGGCAACAACGGTATACTGTTAAAATGAACAGGTTTAACCGAGTTTAGCAACAATGAAGAGTTATTAAAATGTAAAGCACTCCTTTCACATTAGTGGTACTTTCTTACGATGATGCAGAGCCATTGTCAAGGTGTACTTGGCTATTATTAGATATAGAATTTCATCAAGATTCCAGTTGATGACTTTTGTCTGAATGCATGTCCTAATTATTTATTCTAATCTGCCATGTTTACCCTGAAAGAGAAGAAACCAGAGAAGAAGGAGGCGCCACCACTATTGAATAGCGATGAGGCTGACTGCAGTATGCCTATCTTGTATTTACATTGCTTTAGTAAATGGAAAGAAAAAGATACCAAAAGAAATGCAAACAGAAACAAAACAAAATAGACAGTACAGGAAAAAAAAAATCAGATTTTAAACAACTCATTAAATTTTCGCCACACAGAATAATATTGATTAGCATTTCCATTTTACAAATTAAGAATCACTTCATGCGCAGAGAACAAATCCATGTTATCGCTCCAAAACTATAAATCTGGTATGATACTACCTTTCCATTGTAAAAGAGATTTTTTTTTGCTGTTTTTAAATTTTTATTTATTTATACATTAAATATATATACTGTACCTCCCATCTCACTGTCAAATGACTCCATATATACATATACATGCCAAACTATTGGTATATAATTCAAAATCACATTCATATATTTCAACCAACTTATTCTTCCCAAACCCATATTCACAAAATTATAAATATTAAATCAAAAATCAAAATAAAATAGAAGTGAGGCCATAACATGCAAGTGTAACTTCCATCATTTTACACTTTCATCATAATGAAGTTGATGACTAACTCTTTAAAATATTATGAGTTTTTAAATATACATTAAAATAACCTGGGTATTATAACAAACATACTTATATACTTTTAATCAGTGATTTGTTAATATAGGGTATTCCAATTCTTGATTCCAACATTTGTGCAAATAACAACATCTTATAATAATAGTTTTATATAAAAATAATGAAATCAAGCAGGTCAGCATGGAAAACTGCCATTCACTTAACATCTATCAGGTTGAGAATGCCTGGAGAGAGGAATGGTCCAGGGTAGCTTCTTGTGGTCTGACCTTTAGTGATCCCTCTACCAAACCACCTGGGTTTGATCTGTCTCATTCTGTCTGGATGAAATTGGACATCACTAGATATGATACTGAAAGAAGTGCCTCTGCCCTGTATCACTGGGGATGTAAAGATTTCCCCTTGTTGCAGTTGTGATGTGATATGCAAACTATTAAATGTATTTATTTATTTATTAAATTTATTTATTTATTAAATTTCTATACTGCCCTTCTCCCGAAGGACTCAGGGCGGTGAACAGCCAGAAGATAAAAACTCAGAAATACAAAAATTTAAAATAGATAAAAAACGAATTAAATAATTTGGCTGAATTTAAAATATCCCATAATTTAAACAGATTCAAATTTGTATTTAAAATTTATATTTAAAAGGGGAGAAGATTTAGGCCAGGCCAAAATTGTGCAAAATTGTTTACAACTTGCACTCTCTGGTTCCTTAGAAGATCTGCATGAAGCAACATCAGAGGTGATCGCCTGGATAATTGAATTGGACATCCAGTTATGAGGCTACTGCCATATCCTCATAGAAGTTCTGTATATAATTACATGGATTGGTGCAGTGGTGGGTTGCCCCCGGTTCGGTCCGGTTCTATAGAACCAGTAGTAAAACCAGTGGGAGGCTCCGCCCACCCACCACGATGTCATCATGGGTGAACTGCGCAAGCACAGAAGCGTGCACGCACTCCCATTGCAAACCGGTAGTAAAGGTAAGTAGAAACCAGCCCTGATTGTGTGTATGTTTACTTCTCTTCTGTCATGTTCTCATCATAGGCAAATAAATAAATTACAATAGTTGTAGAGGTGGTATTCAGCCGGTACGGGCCGGTTCAGACCGGTTCGGGTGAACCAGTAGCAGAAATCACGTGGCCTGCCCACCTGCCCCAGCTCTATGCTGTCCTATTTAGGCATGTTTTTGAGGTCAAGCACATATGTGGAAGGTGCACGCACCAGCAAAGCACATGCATGAAAGGCTGGGCTGGGCGCTTAAATATTTTCGGTGCTGGGCAAACCACTAAGTAAATTATGTGAATCCCACCTCTGAATAGTTGTGTATTTAAACATATATCAGGAGTTATAGACATATATCAGGAGCACATTTCATGTAATTTAAGTGTTTAGTTACTGGACCAATTTATGATCAAAATATGTATCAATTAGTTATACTACTATTCTCCACAGTATTAGATAATTAAAATTACTCTTGTAATGAGCTATTAAAGCCCAAATGTACATCCAATGATAACTTGAAAATAATAAAATTAAACCCATATGACATCATCACATTATAGCTGTAATTTAAATTAAAAAAATACCATCCCCAAAAAGTTAACATCCATATCTTTGAAATATTAATATTTTAATTTTTAACATGGAAATCTACCCATGGAATAATGATAAATAGAGTTATATTAATATTTTGTTTATATTTTTAAAGATATTTCTAGGTTTATTTTTTTTTCAGAAATGATACCACATACTCAATTATACATAATGTAATTCATCTGATCCCAAAAATTCGAATTCAATGCAGCAAATTTGAATTCAGCGCAGATTACACTGACCAAATGTAATCCGCCTCTTTCTTCTTGATGTGGCTTCTGACTTTTTCCCTTTGTGAGAAGACAGGTGCAAAATAGGAGCTAAGCAGGTCAGGCTTCTTCCTGTTGCCTACCTTCTCCAACCAACATACCAAGACTTCCTTGATTTTCTTGTTCTACTCATACATAAATACATAATTATTTGTTATTTGTAGCATTTATGGTAAACCTCACCTCATTCTGAATGTTAGCTTTCATAACTTTATCTTTACAGATTCAGGTAATTTCCTGGTAAAATACTTTTGTAATGTGCCTCACTTTCTGATTTTGAGGAAAATGCTCTTTCCATTCCTCAGTTTACCGGAAAAATTTATGCAACCATGCTGGCTTTATTTGTTGTCTCTTATTTTTCTTTCTATACAGTAATGTGTTTGGCCCTTAATTATTTCCTTTGTCAGAATTTCCTTGTCTTCTGAAGTGTTCTTGTCCCACTTTCGAATACATATAAGAAAGTTTCATGAACTATCTTCTTTTGCTAACGTTTATAATTTTTTTTTATTGGACACAGTAGCATATGCTGTCTGTGAAGATGTTTTTATACCTGAAAAAAATCAGAAGCACTCTTATATGCATTTTATTTTTTATTAGTGTATATGATTTTGCAAGCAATTTCCTCAATATATGCTTTTTGGCATATAATTTTCTCATACATACATATTGTAATACACATTTAAAAAAAAAATCAGAAAACATTTCCGTAAGTAGAGAAGTGCTAAAATGGAAGGATAATTGCATTCCAATTTATCTGTTAGGCCAATATATACAAATTAGAGATTCCTGTATTAATATGTATAAGAAAAAATATTTCCTGTCCCATTGAAAATGTGGCTTTCATGATAGAATCAGGCATTACTTAGTCAAAAGATTTAGGATTTTGTTTTGTTTTATTGAGAAAAATGGGATTATATAGAATTAGAATTTTTTATTGGCCAAGTTACACAAGGAATTTGTCTTGGTGCATATGCTCTTAGCATACATAAAAGAAAAGATACGTTCATCAAGAATCACAAGGTACAACACATAATGATAGTCATAGGGTACAAATAAGCAATGAGGAAAAAATCAATATAAATTGTAAGGATACAAGCAACAAAATTACAGTCATACTGTATGGGTGGTGGGAACGATGAGAAGATTAATAGGAGTGCAGACAGTAAATAGTTTGACAGTGTTGAGGGAATTATTTGTTTAGCAGAGTGATGGCACTGGGGAAAAAACTGTCCTTGTGTCTAGTTGTTCTGGTGTGCAGTGCTCTACAGCGTCGTTTTGAGGGTAGGAGTTGAAACAGTTTATGTCCAGGATGCAAGGGGTCTGCAAATATTTTCACAGCCCTATACAGCTTTATTTGTAACTAAACAACCTCTCTCTCCCTCTCTCCCCTCCTCCCACCTCCTCCCTCCCTCCCTCTCTTCCTTCTTTCCTTCCTTCCTTCCTTTCTTTCTCCCTCCTTCCCTCCCTCCCTCCCTCCCTCCCTCCCTTCTCTCTCTGAGTTGAAACCTAGAGCCAGAGATCAGAGAATTGTATCAGGTGTCAAAAAAGAGAAAAACAGCTATACTTTCCTTTCTCAACGAATCTCCATCATTGAGGTTTTTGTCTGTGGCTGTTATGAACTCAGCTAGTCATGTGTCATCACTGAGCCTTCTCTATTACTGTTGAGGTCTTTAGAACACATTTCCTGTAGAGGAGAGTAATCTGACCTATTTATTAGCATCTTTATTAGCATTAACATCATAGGTCAGTGATAGCTAACCTTTTCCGGACTGAGTGCCCAAAGTGCATGCATGTGTCAATGCACATGTGCGCATCCGAACCACCAAAATGCTATGCTTGCATGGCCCCCATGCATGTGCCCTTCCCCCAAGCATGCACATGTGCCTCCCACATGCACCCCCCACATGCACACATGGTCCCCCACATGCCCCACCACCGGCATGCACGCACACATCCTGCACACACCACACCCCCATGCATGCGCGGCAGAGACCCAAAGACCAGCTGGCCAGCAGGAGGCGTGCACATATGCGTGGTGGAGCTGAACTGGGGCAATGGTTTGCGTGCCCACAGAGAGGGTGCTGTGTGCCACCTCTGGCACGCATGCCATAGGTTCATCACGGCCTTAGGTGTTTCTAATCTGGACAAGGAAGCCACTTCAGCACCTGGGAACTTTGTTCTGCCATGGGAAAAATTCAGGTGGATTTTCTCAATTATAGATAGTATGACAGAGAGGGAGGTCTCTGTGGTCCATTTTGGGGGAACAGAAGGGTTATTCAGCTACAGTGGCAAGAGAAAAGGATCATTGTTGTGCCAAAATAACGATGCAGGCAAGCTTTATATTAATCAGTAGAATGGAAATGACTAAATACGCTTGACTTTTTAGATTGTTAACAAGATAGTCAAAAGATTCATGGTAGGTTTTCAGTTTTCAAACTGAAACAAACATTGGACAATGAAACTGCATGTGATTTTCATCAGAATTTAATAGCTGACATGGCATTTTGAAATAGAAATAGCACTTAGATTTACAGTACTTTATAGCCCTCTCTAAGTGGTTTACAGAGTCAGCATATTGCCCCTAACAATCTGGGTCCTCATTTTACCGACCTCAGAAGGGTGGAAGGCTGAGTCAACCTCATAGAAATATGCTAAAAGACCATCTACACTACATTAGAATTAAGCATCTTTAAATTCCCTGGGATATTTGATGCTATTAAAGAATTGTCCATGTATGAAAGAATAAGTTGTAGTAGACTTTGTTAAATAGAATCAGTTTAAAGTTTGTCTTTTTCTTTCACCTTAATCATTCTCTTTTGCTGTGTACTCCATTTTTTTAGCAGCATTTACAAACAATATTTATTTTTTGGATGGCAAATGATCAGCAGAATAACAGGATAAAAGGAGACTTAATCCAGCCATTTTATGTAATATTCCATCAGTCTCAAAAGATCACATAAGAAAGATGAAAAAACAAACAAACAGGTGAATGTTTCCATGTCGCTTTTTAGAATCAACAAGTAATTGGCACTTGATACTTAATTCAATGAAATGTGAGATTGAGCCATATTATTCTAAGGTTGTCATTAATTACTGCTGCCATATATACCAAGTCAATGCAAAACTGCTATTAAACAAGTAGCAAAAAGGAAATGTTTATGACAGAAAAACTAATTCAATTGTGAAAACATGATTTCATAGGGGTTTAAAAATGGGAAAATTGTGTCTTGAGTCATAATGATTTACTACCGAAGTACAGAAATGGTTGAAATGTCCAGATCAGGTGGCTATTACTCCAGTTCTTGGAGAACTGTAAATGCATCAGAGTGGTTGACAAATACATTTAAATATCATTAATGCCGCTAAACCTGGAAAAGCAATTAGAGGCAATAAAATTTGTATTGAATTTGGATAAATTTTAGGCAATTAAGCTTTTTTCTAAATGTAATTTCTGCCCAAGTAATCCATGGGGACACATGACTTATCTACATTTATTACTCATTACAGCAAAGTACTGCCTGTCACAGCTGAACGGCAAGGGATTTATGATCATAAATTCAGATCTGCTAATGGACTGAGTAGTCTTTTTCCTCTGAAGCACAAATCCCCAGGCAACAGGTACAAAATATAAATTGGCCATAGTGAAAGGACATACTTGTACATTTAGCTTGTTGATCTGTCCTTTTATGTTGGAAGGAGCGAGGGAGAGAAGGAGGGAGGTAGGGAGGGAGGAAGGGAGGAAGGATACCATAGATATTATGCAGTGGTGGGATTCAAATAATTTAACAACTGGTTCTCTGCCCTAATGATTTCTTCCAACAACCAGTTCACCAAACTGCTCAGAAAGTTAACAACCAGTTCTCCTGAAGTAATGCGAACTGGTTGAATCCCACCACTGATATTATGGTGTATGATTCCAAACTAGGCCAGTGAAACAATATTGTCACTAGGGTAAATTACACAACAGTAAATTACCTTTGAGATTTCACCAAATTCTTCCTAGAATTTATTTCTAAACAAAAGAACACTGAAAGATAAGAAAGAATTCATGATGGAAGTTTTGGTGGTCAAGAGAAGCACTGATGGACCTCTAGACCTATTTTTAAGAGAGAGACAATGCAGTATGAAAAAAGGAACTAGTATCAGGGCTTTGGAACACAGCATATCAGACATTAATACAATTGAGTGCATCCACAAATATTTCACAAGAAGAGTCCTCCACTCCTCTGCTCGCAACAAAATACCTTATGCCACCAGATTTGAAATTCTGAGTTTAGAAAATTTAGAACTATGCCGCCTTTGGTAAGCATAGCTCATAAAATCATCTGCTACAATGTCCTACCTGTCAATGACTACTTCAGCTTCAACCACAACAATACATGAGCACACAATAGATGCAAACTTAAAGTGAACCGCTCCAGACTCGATTGCAGAAAATATGACTTCAGTAACAGAGTTGTTAATGCCTGGAATGCACTACCAGACTCTGTGGTCTCATCCCAAAACCCCCAAAACTTTAACCTAAGACTTTCTACTGTTGACCTCACCCCATTCCTAAGAGGTCTGTAAGGGGCGTGCATAAGAGCACCAGCGTGCCTAGTGTCCCTGTCCTAATGTTCCCTTTAATTGTATTCATTTTATGTATTCAATTCATGCTTATACTTATATATATATTATCTAATGTGTACTTGACAAAATAAATAAATAAATAAAGATTTGGGAGCAATCGGCTGACCTTAAGCAAGGTCAATGCTTATTGCACATGGTGGTATAGAAGAGTGAACCAGGTCCTGCAACCATTCCTGAGCCAGCTGCAGGGCGACTTCTGCTATAGTACTGTTGACCGGCTATTTAATAGTACATGGCTTGGAGTTGGATATAGTGCAAGTTGGCAGATAAGGAGTGGTGATATAGGGTTCTTGAATTTCACATGGGACTACTCTTGAAGAACATTCAGAACAGGCAACTAATCCAGGATGCAGCAGCACAAGCAGCTTTAGGTGCAACATGGTATGCTAGTATAATACCACTGCTTTGTGATAGGCATCAGATCAGGTTGTTTGTGGCACTGCCTGTTCCTAATGTTCTCTATCCATACCACAATATTTGACAGGTTAGGTCATATTTCTCAGACCTTAAGTTTCTCCTTGAAACAATGTCATTGAGCATGACTTAGGAATTATATCTTCGCTATCATATCACCTGATGTATGGAATAGCTTCTACCTTGAGATCTGGATGATCCCAATCCTGTTAGTCTTCCAGATAACCTTGAAGTCATGACCTCAGATATTGGAGGCAGATTAAGTGAACCTGTCATGCATGGGATTATGATTGTGTGATAATTTCTAAGAGCTTTGTTTACATTGTAATATCAGAATTTTTAAATGCATTATTGCAGAAATTTCCAAACTTTCCTGGACCATGGGGCCTTTAGAGACTCATGGTGCCTCTAATGATTCCAAAATGGACCCTGTGGTACCCAAGGATATCGAGGCAAGGTCACTAACATCACGGGGTATAATCAAACAGTGCATTGCACACATAGAATACCAATCAGGCAGGGCTGAAATCCAGCAGGTTTTGACAGGTTCTGGAGAACCGGTAGTGGAAATTTTGAGTAGTTCAGAAAACTGGCAAATACCACCTCTGGCTGGCCCCAGAGTGGGGTGGGAATGGAGATTTTGCATTATCCTTCCTCCAGGAGTGGGGAGGGATTGGGGATTTTGCAGTATCCTTCCCCTGCCATGCCAGCAAGCTATGCCCACCACGCTCACCAAGCCATGCCCACAGAATTGATAGTAAAAAAATTTGGATTTCACCACTGCAATTAGGCCTAGCCAGCGTCCCAAATTTCTAGCTAATGTTGCGGGTTAAATACAGCAGTGTTCAAAATTTGCTGGATGAGGACTTCTAGTTTGTGTTTGGTACTCACTCATATAAACAAGATGTATCTATGTTAGGGGTGGGGAACTATGCCCCTTTTATGAGTTGTGAAGGTCAAGTCCCAGACCCAAGACCCATACTGTCTCAGGAATTCTGGGAGTTGAAGTCCACAAGTCATAAAGAGCTGTAGTTCCCCACCTCTGATCTTTGTTATCTACTTTGTCATATTAGAATGTGCAGGAAATGAATCAATGCACTTTTCCGCATACTAACTTTTTATGCTCCCCTACACCCATTTAAGACTCCCATCTATCCTTTTTAGATCATTATCTTTTACGTATTTTATACAATTTAGCTTATTTTTTAGTTTTTAGTTATTTATATTTTATACTTTCCTATATTTTATAACATCTTTTAGATTTCCACATTTTTGTGCTAGATCAATAAAGAAAGAGACAGACAGGCACATAGATTTTCTATATGTTTGTATTTCTTTACCATGTACTGTGCCCAGCTGGTACTGTACCCAATCTCTTACACTGATCAATATAGAGTGATTTGAAGATCTTTTCAGAAGAAAGAAATGTGAACTTTTTATATTCTTACTTTTTAAGATAGATATTGCCATATATTTTAGTATTAACAGATGAAATAAATATACTTCTGAATTTACTCCTTGTCCAACTAGGAAAGATCACTCTGTTACTGAAATGCATTGATCACTTTAATCTTTGCTTATTTAATGTATTGCATAGTATGTGAATGTAAAAAGAGTAAAGCTCATAAAAATAAATTCAGCTTCTCTCAGGAAATTGTTAATGTAAAAAAAAATAGCATAAATTATCAACAGGCACTAGATTTGTGTTTAAATCGTGCCAGCAAACAAAGGGAATATATAACTGACCTTGCAGGAGAAGATGTTAAAACAGGTTTTGTTATTATGAAAGAATAATAAGGCTCTGAAAGTGTGAATGCTAGTACGATATTGAAAGAGAGGATCACAGGGAGTTTGATATTGGTTAATTAAAAAAGAAAGCAGGGTTTTGAGTTATGGGAGGGCAGTTGCATATGAACAAATGAATTGTATGAGAGTCTACAGTAAATTTGATCAGTTATTCTACTCATTCTATACCTGCCTACTTTGTTTAGTCACAACTAATATAAACACAAGGTTATTGGGGGACGAGATCAGATGCTTGGCTTCTAAATTTAAATGCCTTTTATAATGGTCATTCAGTTATTAATGATGTTTATACAGTTAAAAATGGTACAGACAAGGCTAATCAATTCTAAGTTATCTTATAAATCAGAAGTAGGGAGAAACCTGATGTTTAAAGGCTCCTAAATTTCTTTGGCCTTCCTTGTAACTGTAATTGCCAGTATTTAATCAAGTCTAATCAATCCTAGGGGATGCAGTGGCTCAGTGGCTAAGATGCTGAGCTTGTTGATTGAAAGGTCGGCAGTTCAGCGGTTTGAATCCCTATTGCCGTGTAATGGAGTGAGCTCCTGTTACTTGTCCCAGCTTCTGCCAGCCTAGCAGTTTGAAAGCACGTAAAAAAAGCAAGTGGAAAAATAGGGACTACCTTTGGTGGGAAGGTAACAGCATTCCCTGTGCCTTTGGTGTTTAGTCATGCTGGCTACATGACCATGGAGAAGTCTTTGGACAGCACTAGCTCTTCAGCTTTGAAATGGAGATGAGCACCGCCCCCTAGAGTCGGGAACAACTAGCACATATGTGCGATGGGAACCTTTACCATTACGTTTACCTTAATCAATCCAATTTCAAATAGGATACATACAAAATGTTGTGAAAACCAACAAATGATCTCAACATAGTTTAAAACAAAACAAAAAAGAGAGAATATCTATCCTTGAGGAGCATTTGGAACAGTTGGTGCAAAGTGAAGTTTTAGGGCCCCAAGAATGGCCACTATTACCACTGCTCAGCAAGCTGCATTAGTTACCAGTCTGCTTCTGGATGCAATTCAAGGTATTGGTAATCACCTTTAAAGCCTTTTGTGACATGGGTTCAAGTTATTTGAGGGACCATCTTGTCCCACTGGAATTGGACAGTGGTGGGATTCAAGTAATTTAACAACCGGTTCTCTGCCCTAATGATTTCTTCTAACAACCAGTTTGCCAAACTGCTCAGAAAGTTAACAACTGGTTCTCCTGAAGTGGTGCGAACTGGCTGAATCCCACTGCTGGAACTGGACCATACCAGGGTTAAAATCCAGCAGGTTCTGACAGGTTCTGGAGCCCCAGTGGGGGAACAGCTCAATGGAGGTGATAACAGGTCTCACCTCACCCCCACTCCACCCTCACCCTCCCCATCTTTGGTTTTAATGTTTGTTTTTCACTTTTCATGTTTTAAGCGTAGATGTAACTGTAAGCCTCCCAGAGTTACCTTATGGAAAGATGGGTGGCCAATAAATTTTATAAATAAAAATAAGTAAATGAAAATATCTGAAAATCTCCCAAAGACCAATAATATTTTAGATTATCCATGTATATGACATGGTTGGATTATGTGCATTGGGCTACCACCTAGCTGTTCATTTCCCCAAAATGTTAAGTATAGTCTCACGATAGCTAATATCATTTAGGAAATATCCCAGGGAACACATGTCAATAGTATGGAGGAAGAAAAGATATTTTAGTGGTTTTGCATTCAGAAAAACAGTCCATATCTAAACTATGAATGCTTTATAAACCTCATTTTCTTTTCTTTGAATAGTAATACAACCACATTACTATTGTGTAGGGTTTTGTTTTGTTTTTTAAAGTCAAGTTGGTAAAAAATGATAAGGCAATATTTGAATGCCTACTGGTAAAGTTGATGGATGAGCTGCAGGGGTAAAATCCAGCAGGTTCTGACATGTTCTGGAGAACCAGTAGCGGAAATTTTGAGTAGTTCGGAGAACTGGCAAATAACACCTGTGGCTGGCCCCAGAGTGGGGGTGGGAATGGAGATTTTGCAATATCCTTCCCCTGGAGTGGAGTGGGAATGGAGATTTTGCAGAATCCTTCCTCTGCCACACCCACCAAGCCATGCCCATCAAGCCACACCACACCCACCAAGTCACACCCACAGAACCGGTAGTAAAGTAAATTGGATTTCACCACTATGATCTGTCTTCCTCCTTTGAGCAAGGGACCCCTTGGGGGCATGCTGGAATGGAGTGCTTGGCTCCCTTTGTCCTCACGCCCCCCACCCCCCCACACACACCTTAGGAAAGCAGCAGGAGGCCAGCCAAAAAGGAGGAATCATTTCTGATGCTTCCTGCCAGGTTTCCACACACATTAATGGGGAAGCTAGCAAGAAGTTAAAAGTTGTTCCTGCTCCCACTGCTTTTTTGCCTGCCCATGGTCATTTTGTTTCTGTGTTTAGGTAAGGAAATATTTCTAAAAGGATGACTCAGTGGGTCTTAGGTTGTCTATGTCACTGCGTTATTTTATTTCCCAGCTGAGCTTCACTATTTTTGGACTAATAGACTTACTGTAGTTTGCCAAGTTCCTTATCAGTACTTTACTACGCATGTCCGCATTCCTTCACTTGCTTCACACATTCTTCCCTTTGTTCTCTTGCCAGAGGTCCGGCTGGACCGGCAGGAGATCTCGCTTGCCAAAATGTAACAATTTATTTTTCTTAGTTAGTGAGGTGTTTTATTTTCTTTATAACAAATAAATGAGTTTTATTAGAAACTTTCCTTCGCGTTTTTCTTTATCAGAATATTGCAACTTGGAATAAGCCACTATCCATCTCCTCTAAACCAGGGTGATTTTTCCCAGAGCCAAACATGGGATTAATTGATGCCCTGACATCTGGTAGCAGAGGATGGTTGATTTATGGCTTTTTTCCTTGTTTTGTTATTTCTGATAAGAGCGCATAGGCAATTAGTTTTTAGCTACTGAGGTACGCTAATTATATTGCTGAGATGCCGAAACAGAAGAAAAAAGGCAAAATGAAACTAAGACCACTCTTCGTAAATGATTTGATTGATCTTTCCAACGAAGAGGTGGCAGACAGGAGATTTCCAGATTTCTAGCCCCTTACTACAGCCACACGCCTGGAACAAGAAAAAGCCGTGGGAACAGAAATGGAGACAGATAAGACAGAAGCTGTTTTTGAAGGAGAAGCACTACGACCGAGGTCAGTAACTCCCCCTTCTAATTATGCCAGCTCTCAACCTGTTTCCCCAGAACCTTCTGAATTTGTAACGCTCGATGCAAGGCCAAAGCAAATTGCTGAGCAAAATTACTCCCACACAGAGAGAGAAACAATTCATTATTCTCCTCGAAGCTCTAAGCTCACCCTGGATGAGCTGGCTATGAAAGCCTATCGTGACCGTATAAAACTCTATGAACAGCAGCTATCCCAGGCAAAAATGGCTATATCTATGCTTGAGCAAGATAAGGAAGATAACTTAAGATTTTCAAAAAGCGCCATATTGTCTTCTTCCTCGGAGCCAAAGACACTCCCCCTGGTGGATTTTGTGTCAGGCCAATTAAGACAAAGAGCACTGCATACGTCACATGAAAGTCTCCCTGATCAGGTTACATATAAACCTGCCACACAATCATTCCTTGTAAGTGCAAAGCTACCCGAAGCTAAAGGTGCAGCACCATCTGCTGGCAAAAGTAATTTACTACAGGAAGCTGAAATGCCACAAGTGTTTCCACAGGCCCAAACTCAAACACCCCCTGGCGGTGATGGTGCCTTTTTAGATGGAACACAGGCACGCTTTATGAAGCAAAGGCAAATGACTGCATCTCCAGCAGGTCATGCCAATATTGCAGATCAAGCACAAATGGCAACTGGAACACAGCAGATTCCAGTGCACAATCCACAGCAGCTACAAATGCCTGCATATGTGCCCCAGCCACAAGTGCAAATAGGGCCACCTCCTGGTCCACCTCCAATGGCACAACCAAGACCATTTTTAGGTCCACAACAGGCACAGCAAATACCACAGGCATTTCTGCCAGCACAGCCAGCATACCAAGTGCAGGCTCCTTACCAGGCATTTTCTGTCTCTCCACTAACTGGTGAGTCAAAACTAAAAATGTCAGGACACAATTACAAAGCCTGGGTCAGTGAGATTACACTATTGCTTCTTAGAGAAGGCACGCACTGTATGGTATTTAACCCTCCTGCACAACCATGGGATTTTGCAATACGAGATTTAGAGATAAGGGCTCGCACAACATTATTGATGTCCATGGATACTGAACTGCAGGTCACTTTTCCACCAAATACAACAGCCCGACAAATTTGGGCTGAATTGGAAAATTGCTACAGGCCTATCTCAATTGAATCTTCATGTTTACTCATGTCTGAACTCCACGGTTCGAGATTGAAACCCGGTGAACAAATTGGAGGACATTTGACCAAACTGAAAGGTCTCAGAACAGAATTGAGAGAAAGAGGCCACAACATTGAAGATATTCAAATGATCAGCATCATTATTAACTCTTTGAACTATGAATGGAAAGATGCTGTTACAAAAATTAACCAAGTCCCAATTGCTCAACGCACAGTGGACAATGTCTGTAGACTTTTAATTGAAGAAGAGGCATTCATGTTGGCCACGTCACATTTGAGAGGACCACCCGCATCAAGAGCTCCAGCTAGGCGCCCCTTCCGAGGAAGGACCTACGCTCCAAGGACGCCAAGATGCTACACCTGCAACCGTGTGGGACATGCCACCCGGGATTGTCCCCAACGAGTTCCAGCTCCCGTCTCATACCAGCCCAGAGGAATAGATTCCAGAGGCAGAGGCAGAGGCGGAAGACAAGGTCGTCATGGTCCCCGGCGTGATCCACAAACTCCACTCGCCACATTGGCTTTAACCAATGATCCACAACCTCAACCAGAGTACGACAGACGACTCCTGTGGACTTTGGACAGTGGTGCAGCATTGCATGTTACCTACAGAAAGGAACTTTTCACAGAAATGCACGAGCCTGAACCAGAGCTACGTGAACTTTATTCTTTTTCCAATCATCCTTGTCAGGTCAAAGGAAAAGGAACTGTTTATGTTGAAGAGCTCGATGCATTCATTCCTGATGTTTATTACATACCAACAGCAACCTGTAATTTGCTTAGTCAGTATCACTTGTCTAGAATGTTAAAGTTCCAAGTTCACCACCTTGAAAAAGCAAGTTACATAGTTAAAGATGGAGATATTGTTGCTGAAACCATATTAATTGGTGGTGTTTATTACTTAAAGCCAAAGCCTAAAACACAAACACAGGCAAGTATGCAAACTCCAAAAAGGGAGAGCGCAGGCCCAGAGAGCGCAGGCTTATCTACATGCAGACCTAGATGAAGAGATCTACGTGAGAAGTCCTCCAGGATTCCGACAGCAAGAAGGGGATACCTGGTTCCTAAACAAAAGTCTTTATGGTCTGAAACAATCTGGTTTAATGTGGTACTTATGTCTTACTGACAAACTAAATTCAATGGGCTTTATTAAGTCCGAAACTGATGAGTGCGTGTTTACAAAACGATCTAACAATGCATATGAGATAGTTCTTGTTTATGTTGATGATATTATTTATATTGGTCCAAATAAGCAAATGAGTGAAATTTTTGCCAAAGCTTTGCAGAGATACTTCACATTGAAATCATTAGGTTACATTAGCACTTATTTAGGTGTTCAGATTGAAAAAACACAGAAGGGGTTTAGTCTTTCACAAGAAGATAAAATTGAACAAATTTTGCATCATTGCAACATGAAAGATGCTAACACAACAAAGACACCCATGCAAACAGATTTTCATAACTTGACACAAGAAGCAAATCCTGAGTTCGAGGATCAAACACTTTATCGTTCAGTCATTGGGTCACTGTTATACATTAGTAGTTGGACCAGACCCGACATTGCACTTAGTGTTAATCTTTTGTCTCGACACGTAGGTAAGGCAAAACAGTTTCATTGGACATGTATTAAGAAATTATTGAGATACCTAAAATACACCAAACATTTGAAGTTATTGTTAGAACCAACACATACTGATTATGCAGAATTATGTTGTTATGCAGATTCTGATTGGGCAAGTGATAAGAAATCACGTAAAAGTACTTCAGGTTATATGATGTTCTTAAATGGATGTCCTGTTTATTGGCAAGTACGTAAACAGAATTTTGTTTCTTGTTCATCTACTGAAGCTGAATATGCTTGTGTTTCAGATGCATGTAATTCTCTAACTTGGTTTGATGCTTTAGTCACAGATATCTGGACACACCCGATCCGACCGATCACCGTGATGGAAGACAATGAATCGGTGGTTTATATTTCTGAATCTCATTTCACAGGTTCTAGGTCCAGACACATTGACATTCGTTATCAAAATATAAAACATTTAGTGAAAAAAGGTTTTGTTAAAATGCAATATGTATCTACACATGATCAAATTGCTGATATTCTCAACAAACCACTCCCAGCAGCTCAACATGAGTATCTGCGTAAGAAGATGTGCCTTATTTGATGATGTACTGATATTCGCTCAACTGGCAAAAGAAGGGGAATGTCACTGCGTTATTTTATTTCCCAGCTGAGCTTCACTATTTTTGGACTAATAGACTTACTGTAGTTTGCCAAGTTCCTTATCAGTACTTTACTACGCATGTCCGCATTCCTTCACTTGCTTCACACATTCTTCCCTTTGTTCTCTTGCCAGAGGTCCGGCTGGACCGGCAGGAGATCTCGCTTGCCAAAATGTAACAATTTATTTTTCTTAGTTAGTGAGGTGTTTTATTTTCTTTATAACAAATAAATGAGTTTTATTAGAAACTTTCCTTCGCGTTTTTCTTTATCAGAATATTGCAACTTGGAATAAGCCACTATCCATCTCCTCTAAACCAGGGTGATTTTTCCCAGAGCCAAACATGGGATTAATTGATGCCCTGACAGTCTAGTAGTCTTCTAACTGGATCTATGAGAAGCAGACATGGAACAGGAATGGACTTGGTTTTTCCTAAATTAAAGGTGCATTAAATCATCCTTATCAGGTAATGAAGATTTAAAGCTAACCAGCCCCTTTAAGACTGAGGATGAGTCAGCAGGGTTGTTGCCCTTTAAGAAGCTGTCTATATAAGGGAGACAATTAGAGGGCATCTCTCTCTCCTCGTGTATCACTCTCTCTCCTCGGGTATCTACATTGTAGTTCTCTGTGTAGAGTTGAAGAAGACTGAATCCTTGTCTGGTATGTGCCTATCATGTGTATGTTTGTCTATAGAAATCTTGTATACAACCATTGTTTGTAAGACAAATCTCTGTGTACTGTATTTTGCTCCTGGGTGGTCTCAAAATAGTAGTCACGCTGTAAACACTCTGACAATCCTTTTATATCTGATTGGTGTCCAAATTTGTTAAACTATGGTTCCTATCCATCCCAGCCTGCACCAGTGGAGAGGATACCATCTGGACTACTGTAACACTCTCTACATGGGGCTTCCCTTGAAGAGCACCCAGAGGCTCCAGCTGGTCCAGAATGCAGCCGCACGGGTGATTATGGGAGTGATTTGACACTCCCATGTAAGACCGCTCCTGCACAAGCTGCACTGGCTCTTGGTGATCTTCCGGGTGCGATTCAAGGTGTTGGTTGCCATCTTTAAAGCGCTCCATGGCTTAGAACCTGGGTACTTACGAGACCGTCTTCTGCCACCGATAGCCTCCCATCGACCAATAAGCTCCCACAGAGAGGGACTCCTCAGGGTGCCGTCGGTCAAACAATGTCCACTGGAGACCCCCAGGGGGAGACCCTTCTCTGTGGGGGCACCTGCCCTCTGGAATGAGCTGCCCCTGGAGATTCGTAGGATCCCCAACCTTCACACCTTTCGCCGTGCCCTCAAAATGTTCTGGTCCTGTTAGACATCTCAGCGGCTTTTGATACCATCGACCATGGTATCATGCTCACTGGCTGGAAGAGTTGGGGGTGGGAGGCACCGTATTGCGATGGTTCTCCTCCTTTCTCTCTGACCGGTTGCAGTTTGTGTTGGCAGGGGGGCAGAGGTCGACCTCAAGGCCTCTCGTCTGTGGAGTGCCGCAGGGATCGGTCCTCTCACCCCTTCTGTTCAACATTTATGTGAAGCCACTGGGCGAGATCATGCGTGGCTTCGGGGTGAGATACCATCAGTACGCTGATGACACCCAGCTGTACATCTCCACCCCAGGCCACCCCAACGATGCCCTTGAAGTGATGTCTCAGTGCCTGGAGGCTGTGCGGATCTGGATGAGGAGGAACAGGCTCAAGCTCAACCCTTCCAAGACTGAGTGGCTGTGGCTCCCGGCATCCCGATATAGTCAGTTGACTCCATCACTGACTATTGGGGGCGAGTTCTTGGCACCCACAGAAAGGACTCGCAATCTGGGAGTCCTCCTGGATATGCAGCTGTCCTTGGAGGAACATCTGACGGCTGTAACCAGGAGGACCTTTTATCAGGTTTGCCTGATTCGCCAGTTGCGGCCCTTTCTTGATCGGGATTCCCTGTGCACAGTCACTCACGCCCTCGTCACCTCTCGCCTTGACTACTGCAATGCAGGGACGTCGGAAACCACAGCCAGTCGGTTTAATTGGTTTGTGGTTTTTTAAATTTTAGGCCAAATTTATATAGATTTTAATTGTTTTTAATATTTGTATTTCATGTTTTTAATTCTGGCTGTGCACTGCCCTGAGTCCTCAGGGAGAAGGGCGGTGTATAAATTGAAAATAAATAAATAAATAAATAAATAAATAAATAAATAAATAAATAAATAAATAAATAAATAAATAAATAAATATTGTTTCACCAAGCAGAGCTGGCCTAAATGCTATTTTAATGGGTGGTTTCTATTTTAGCTCTTTTGGCCAAATTATTTAATATTTTTAAATTGTCTTTTAACTTTCATATAGTTGTGGGTTTTATTTTTGGCTGTACACTGCCCTGAGTCCTTCGGGAGAAGGGTGGTATAAAAATTTAATAAAATAAATAAAAAATAAATACAGGAAAGAGTCCATTCAAGATTGTTATGTGCTCTTTCTTCCTTCCTCCCCCACCACACACCACCCCTGCAACATCATCTCCAATCCAGAGATGACATATGAGTACAAGAAAGAGAATTTCAAGCGCACCTGCCAATCTGTTTGCTCTTTCTGCTTCACAACGGGATTTGCTGCCAAAGAAAGAAGCAGCTGCTCACTTTAAGGAATAACATGTTTCTTTGCTCCTGGAAACTGTTGCAGGAAAAATGGCATGCGAATATCCAGCTGCCCTCAAACCTCTCTCCCATTTGTGCGTATCTTTTATTTGAAGCTCTGCCTTCAGTTTTCCTTGCTTCTGAACAAGTGTTCAAAGACACCTTTGTGAAGGATGAGAGGGGGCTTTTAATTAGGACCAGGTTCCTCAGTGCTGCCAAGATGGCTTAGTAAAATGCCACCAAAGCTAATCTGGTTTTATAGTCATATGCAATAATCCAGACCGATTGAAAAGTTTGGCCAGTTTGCCATGATGGTTTTGCTAAAACATTTAAAAAGACTTAAGCATGAACTTTAAAAATAAAGATTGTCCCTGTGAAAACCGAACATACAAATTTAAAAGTAAGCAGGCAACTTCTGATGCATCAGAAAAAAATAAAAATAAAAATCTATTAATGAAGATCTAGATTTTTAGTTCTTTCAATAGTTACTTAAACTTTCAATGAAGAGCAAAAGCAGGAGAAATAAGCAGAAGAAACACATTCAAAGCATGGATTCATAAATATCAAAATGCTTTTGACCAGTGGTGAAATCCAAATTTTTTTACTACTGGTTCTGTGGGCGTGGCTTGGTGAGTGTTGTGTGGCTTGGTGGGCCTGGTGGGTATGGCAGGGGAAGGATCTCCATTCCCACCCCACTCTGGAGCCAGCCAGAGGTGGTATTTGCCAGTTCTCCGAACTACTCAGAATTTCCATTACTGGTTCTCCAAACTACTCAAAATTTCCACTACCGGTTCTCTAGAACCTGTCAGAACCTGCTGGATTTCACCCCTGCTTTTAACATATATCATAATAGAAGCAAGTGACCAATGGTACTTACATATATTTATCACATATTTGACCCTTGCTCACCATGGCTATATTTTAAGCATAGATATTTAGAAAGTTCCTGCTTGTGTGATGTATGCATAGCTGACTGAAAGCATCTTTTGCGGATGTCTGTGATAAACATACAGTTGTTCTGGAGCCAGTAGTGAAGTGACAGCAATCCAGAGGTCCAGTTTTATTCCCTGTTATCCATGGGTACTTGGGATATGTGAGTAATTTCTGCAAAGCATCATGGATCAAAATACACCCTGTCAAAAATGAATACTATTGGTGAAATAGGTAAAGGAGTAGAATATTGAAGTCTGTACATTATCACATGATTCTTTGCAACACACTGACATAGCTAATGGAGTCCTTGGTATTCTCTGAGCTTGGTTGTTTTCTTGCAGATATTCCATTACCCAGCTAGGTAGCATCATGAATGCTAATGCTAGTGACTATATGCTCCCTGTTGATGTAGAATATTATGCCCTGCCAGTGTTGGCGAGGATGTTGGTATTACCTTGGCATTGTTTCCTGTATGCAGTTTTGGTACTGTTTTCCTCCTTATTTTCTTCTTGGTTTTCTCCTTTTCTCCAAGGAGAAAACAACACTTCCCCCTATTCCCTGCAACACTGAGAGGACAAAGCTACTGCATATAAATAGAGAACAAAACAAATAAATATATCAAACAAAATTGATATTGTACCTTTACAGGGAGGATACATAAGATATGGGTGTGGCCTACTGATGAAAGCAAACGAGCTAGAAATGGATCTATTTAGGTCTCCCACCTAGCAGTAAGAGCTTGCTAGCTGTTAGAAAAGAAAAAAAGCCCAGAATCGAGTGGATGTGATTCTACTGAGCTGGAGCTACAAAAAACCTTGGTTACATAGGGAAAACCTGGCTAGAAGAAAAACACACATAAACCCTACGAATATATATATATCGTTTTGACGAGGTCCTACTCGTCATCTTCAGGCTGGTGTCTTCGGCTTTCGTGCTTGTGCAAGGAAAGCATGATCGGAGCTGCCGTCCCTCTATAAATACTGGTGGGGAGGTGTGGGGTGCTGGCTTTGTTGCTGTGAGCGGATTGGTTGCCTGTGTTGTTACATCTTGATTGGTTGATGGAGTAGATATTTGCAGATTACACCTCCCCACCAGTATTTATAGAGAGACGGCAGCTCCGATGATGCTTTCCTTGCACAAGTGGGACCTCGTCGAAACGTTGCCAAGATACTCTCAATCTTACACGGGAAAAGATCCAAATACACCAAAACTTGCATACCTCTACCCATGAAAATCTATGAAAACAAATACACACACACACACATACACACTCTATATATATATATATTCTATATGTATATATACACACACATATATATGCTATACGTATGCACATACTGTGTGTGTGTGTATTCTGAACTAGAAAAAAACAGGCTCACAGATATGTATGGAGGTTTAGGAAGTCAGCACTGCAGTACAAATGAAAGAAAATTCTTACTTATCTTCAGTGCATCTGATTGATTAGTTTATTTGCAATAGGCATGGAAGCCACAGTTGGCATTTCAGATATGCAGACATACATTTAATTATGCATATCACATAATTTATCTTTACTTTGTAAAGAATTTCAGTTTCTCTGTCATAATTTTAGAGAAACATGCGTTCTCATAATCATGGCCAATATAGAGCATGACAGCCTGAGAATCTATATTTATTTGCATGTTCAACACTATTATCATTTTTTTATGAATGTCATTTTAGCAAAAATAATAAATTTGAAGTTAGAATCTGTTTCTTATGGATTTAATGCTATTCTTTCCATTCCCTTGTTATTAGAACAAGAATATATTCATAATTTAGAACAAATATAAAAGAATATACGATGCGCTAAGTGAAAGAGAGATGATACAATAAAATAGGAATATTTTACTAAATGATTGCTGGAAGGAATAAAAGAAAGAGAGAGTTGAAAACTGCTATTTTTTGCATATTTAATAATACATAATGATGTTGTATAATTTGCCCACCGGTGCCTTGTAGTAATTAACATATTAAAGTTTGATAATAACATATTTTCTTCTCTTACATTGCACTGACAGATGTTCTAATGATTCTTCTTTCAGTAAAGTGATAGCCATTTTGTTCCCCCCTATTGACTTCCTCATTACCTCTCCTGTTTAAAAAGCAAAACAAAGCCACACTGAATAGGGCCACTTTTATAAGTACCCATTCAGTCTCAATCCTGAAGGATAGTACCAGCTTCAAAAAAAAATAAAATATTTTTTGCAGGATAGGAGTCCAAATGGATGTTCAACTAGGCCTTAACCTTTGAAAACCTGCTGATATTGAATAGTCTTGTGCTGGTTGCCATGCCAACTGATACCAGAGGAACATTCTGTCGGGTGTTTCTTCTAGAAAGCTTCACCAGATGTCTTCAACAAATTGCATGAAAAGCCTTCAATGTGTCAGCCCTGTTAGGAGGGTTGCTTAAAAAAAAAGACTAAAGAGGTGTCCCTGCCTCCATGATAGATAACGCTGAGCCATAAAATATGTAAACCTGCACTAGACTCGGAATACAGCAGTAAAATCTCTCCCTGCTTTCTGTTTCCCTTCCCATCTCCATTCTCCTTACTTCCTGTAGCAAGATTTTTAAAATATTTATGTTCTTATTTCTGCGTGCAGCACAAGGCTATTAGGCTTCACAGCTGACATCGCCTGGCAGTGGAAACCCAGAAGCATCTGGTTGACAGGAGAAAACAAGAACAAGTTCATAAATTATTGATTTACATAAATCAACACCCTTTAAATATTGGTCTTTTGAAACTTCTTTTCCCCCTACCCCTCCTGAGGACTTTTAATCCAAATTGGATGCCTTTAGCTATATACCTACCCCCGCACCCCAATAGGTAATCATAAAATTCCAGATGCATTATAACATAAGTTGGAGACTGTGTAAATGTACATGACGATGATGTATGTGACGATGTAAAAAAGATTTGGAGACTCTAGAAAGAGTGCAGAGAAGAGCAAAAAGATGACTGGGGGACTGGAGGCGAAAACATAGGAAGAACGGTTGCAGGAACTGGGTATGTCTAGTTTGATGAAAAGAAGGACTAGGGGTGACATGATAGCAGTATTCCAATATCTCAGGGGCTGCCACAAAGAAGAGAGAGTCAAGCTATTCTCCAAAGCACCTGAGGGCAGGACAAGAAGCAATGGGTGGAAACTAATTAAGGAGAGAAGCAATTTAGAACTAAGGAGAAATTTCCTGACAGAACAATTAATCAGTGGAACAACTTGCCTCCAGAAGTTGTGAGTGGACCAACACTGGAAGTTTTTAAGATGATGTTGGATAACTATTTGTCTGAAGTGGTGTAGGGTTTTCTGCCTAAGCAGGGGGTTGGATTAGAAGACCTCCCAAGGTCCCTTCCAACTCTGTTATTCTAAATTCTAAATAAATGTTGAGATTCCCACAAAACCCTTGCATGGAACTGCAATATCTGGATTGCAAAAATCCAGGCCACCATCAGAGAGCAACGAAAAGATGATAGTCGTTGTTTTTCTTACTCTCGGAAGGATTGGCCAAAGTTTTGGAGCCCGGATCTGATCATCCTAATGCTAGTGGAACTCTGTATTGCAAGTCAATCAATTAAAAGTGGCTAGTATTATTTATAGATTGATGTAAAACTGAGAAACTATTTATTTGGGGACCTTGGTAACATTCAACAAGGCTGATCAGTACTCATCCACATTGAGCGAACTCTGGAATATTTCAGAGATGAGTCTAGATCAATTGTATTCCATATACAAAATATACAAAACAGGCCTTCACAGAGTATTATTAAAGCACAACAGAAGCTATCTCTCCTCCCTCCCATTGGGAGCAAAAGAAAGTCTCACTTTGGCAGGAAAGCAGCTGAAAAAGGATTGGTTTGATTAAATCAATGTTTCATATATTATTTTAATTGATATATGAGGACATGAGATTCATTAAAACCACTTTTGTGGCTCTTGCAGAAATTCTACCTCTGCCTTTCTTGCAGCTAAGGATGCTTTTTTGTAGACAATTTATTATCTAATGCAAATAGCTTCTTTCAATATGTAGTAATTCTATGGTCATTTTTGTAATTCATGCATCATTGCAAAGAGTCTGGGTTTCTTGTCCATTTGAAATTAGAATAATGTCAACAACAAGCAAATGGTTGTTTGTGCTTTCTCCATATTGATGCATAAAGTTAATAATGTTCTTTTTTTTAGCACAACTGAGAATTAATGGCACCATTAAAAGCTGATGATGGCAAATTATTTAACTCTCATTAAAATGCTTTTTTTTAAAGCAGCATTAAGCTGTAGCTTGTATAAGAAATTATGTTTCTATATGCATTTGGGGATAATCCATCTAAGGAATCTTTTATAACTACTCTTGCATAAGCAGCTTCCTTCTACTGGAATTCACGTTTTCTAAGGATTTCATCTATGTTTTGCAAGTAATATTTCATGAATTGAAAAAAAATGAGAAGGTGTTTCACGCAAATCATTAAGTTATATACAACTATCATCCCTAATTTTGCATCCTTTCAATGTATCAGATTATATTTTCCATAATGTGCAGCCAGTATAAAGTAGAACATTTGAAACACATTGTTAAAGATGGCTGCTATTCACACTTAGGAAGTAAGAATGAATCTCAAAAAAGCTCAAAAAGCTATTCAAGGTCATACCCAGATAGAACTTGAATGAGAACCTATCAGGGAATGCCAGGTCTATAAGCTACCCTTGGTAGTAGAAAAACATCTTAGAGGGAGGTAGATGTAATACATTTCCACATTGCTTCCAAGAAAAATTACACGAACTTTTCTTTGAAGTCATTAGGAATCAGAATGAATAGGTTAGAGGTTAGTGAAAGGTTTGCCTGGTCTGTTTGCCTTTCAAAATCTTCTGGTTATTTTTATAAAGCAAAATTGTAACTGTATAGAAAAAAAATCATAACTGTTTACAATTCAGAGTATCCTTTTATATACAGTATGCATTCTTTGTCCATAACTTTGTCTAGCATATGCAGCTGTTAATTTAACTTGGCTGCCATTTTTGTAATGTCAATCAAATCTTTATTTGGTTATAGCTCAGCAAATAGAATATAGAAATCACAGCTAATTAAAATGGTAAAAATGTGTGTGTATGTGTATTCTAAAATTTCTAAAATATCTAAAAAAGTTTAGAGTTAATACTATGGAGTACTTTGCAGACTATTGTGCAGTACTTGGCTATGAAATCAGATTGATCCGGTAATAACATTTAAGATAAGACAAAATAGAACGACCAGAGTATTTAGTAAACTGTGGAAATAATAATTCCTAGCATGCTCCTGCATAGAGAGGACAGTAGAGCATAATATGTTCTGTCAATTCAATTATTCCACCACCACATGGACACGATCTCTGTTCAAGAGGGATTATTTTGTATCTTCCTTCAGTCATGGCACATTGAATTTGGCTAAATAAAAGACACTATACTATGTGACTGAGATATCTGGTTAGTTGGAGAAGATGTGTGGAATGGTTCAAGAATGTGTTTTTGGGTAGGGCTGAGAAGCTGGCTTGCAGCTCTAAATCAATGGCTCGCTATCTGAGATCAGTTAGAAGATGTTCACAGCCCATCAAAGTGATATTTCACCATGAATAGCCATAGAGTTACTTTTTGGCTTGTATTGCCTGACTCCAAGAACATTGGAAGCTAACATTAGAGGAGCCAAAATGACTGGAAAGAAAAGGATCGTAAGCCAATGGGAGAAGATGTGAATCCAGGCTGATGTTTCAGTTTTGACAAGGCCAGCTTCACGGCGAAGGACTGTGTTCAAAATACAGTGAGGTACTTGAAAGATGGTTCTCAGAGATGTTGTAATGTAATTTTGTTTTCATTCTTTAATACTAATGCAGGTTCTTTCCATGTAATTTTTCCCCTGGTAGTCTTTTGCAACTTTTAACAGAAAAACATATTTATTTATTTAGCTTGTTTTATTTGATTTGGGAAATTAATGTTAGTAGACTTTGTTTGACAGCAGGAATAATGCTTTTGCAAAATGCAATGGTTACATAACATCCAGATTAGTTAGCAGTGCAAGCAAAATTCTTTAACATCCTTGAACAGCATACAGAGTATTGTCCCACAGCTCTTCCTTAGGAATTTCGCAATTTTATTTGCCATAACTTCAGTGTTTAATGATAGGACTGAACTATAAACTTGGGTAGTGAAAACTAAGTCAAGAGCTGGAGGGTGTATTAGCTCAAATTCTATGACAGAAGCTTTAAGACAATATTTGAGCAAGCCCAATACTGCATTCTAACCACTGTGCCACAACAGCTCTTGTAATTCTATACCTGCTCTGTTGAACTTAAAAAGCATAAAACTCATGTTTGTACACTTTCTGTCTGTCTTACAGATGCTTCTATGCTGCTTCAATCAGTTGTATTTAAGTGGAATTTAGAAAATCATCAACATACACATCATCACCTTTATTACAACACTACATACTTATGAAAATGTAAAATACTATATATATATATACATATACATACATATATATATATATATTCAAAACACAATGCAACATAGCAATTGTTACCAGTGCTTATCTTTCTTCTAAGGTGCCTTTGTCCATTCAAGTCCTCAGTCCACAGATGTTCTCTGAAAAAAAACCAGGTCTTAAGTAGCTTCATGAATATCAAATGAGGAAGTGCAGTTTTATTTCAGGAAGTGGACCATACTAGTAATGGCACATGAGGACCTTCAATCTTGCAAGATTCTGTTAATGTAGCCTTACAATAAAGTAGTATTCATCTAGAAATAGAAATAGAATAACAGAGTTGGAAGGGACCTTGGAGGTCTTCTAGTCCAACCCCCTGCCCAGGCAGGAAATCCTACACCACTTCAGACAAATGGTTATCCAACATCTTCTTAAACATTTCCAGTGTTGGAGCACTCACAACTTCTGGAGGCAAGTTGTTCCACTGATTAATTGTTCTGTCAGGAAATTTCTCCTTAGTTCTAAGTTGCTTCTCTCCTTGATTAGTTTCCACCCATTGCTTCTTGTTCTACCCTCGGGTGCTTTGAAGAATAGTTTGACTCCCTCTTCTTTGTGGCAACCCCTGAGATATTGGAACACTGCTATCATGTCTCCCCTAGTCCTTCTTTTCATTAAACTAGACATATCCAGTTCCTGCAACCGCTCTTCATATGTTTTAGCCTCCAGTCCCCTAATCAACTTTGTTGCTCTTCTCTGCACTCTTTCTGGAGTCTCAACATCTAGTTGTGTCTCCTGTCCGGTTTACCTGGCTTACTTAATGAAACTGTCTGGAATAGGCTTTATGGCTAAACATCTACAACTATTGACACTTATCAAAACTATTATTTATCCAAAACACTTATCTTCTATTTCTGACCTTTAACTGCATAATGACACATTACAGGGAATAAAAATTTACATCATGTTCAAATACTGCCAACATTCATACAATCTTCTTCTCTTCAATTATTGTCCCAATCCAAAAAAAAAAAAAAAAAAAAGAAGAAGAAGAAGCATAGAATAATAAAATGTTTTTCAGGGAGGTCACAAAGAGATCCTTATATAGCTGTACATGCTTAAAGTAGTTGTTTCTGCTTGATGCAATTTTTCTTCAACATATTTAAGATTAAACCTAGATTAGGGTATCCTAACAACAAACACAAAGTTAATTAGTCCTAACTAACAGCCAAGTTGTAAACAATGAGAGGTCAGCTGCACCCTCAGGAAAATGAACATTAGTGAGATGTTTTAAAGCACTGTCTGTTTTTATAGGCAGTGCAGGGAAAGGCTAAACCAATAAAATGTGATCTTTCCCTTCTGTATTTTAATAGTAGCCTCTAAAGGACAGAGCACATCCCTCTGCTTTGATGACAAAACTTTGCACCAAGCTAATAATGATATGTAGCTAAAGAAAATTACTGTCATTTCACTTTGATCCTGACCACTGAATGTAACAAGCAAATAGCAGTCAAGCCCATGTCAGTTGCCAGCATCTTCTGGGAGGTCATGTCCCAGTGTGGACAATAGAATAGATTCCAAAGGTCACTTTGAGGTTTCCACAGTTTACACAATGTGATAATTCTTAGAGATTTCAAACAATTATGTTTGTGGGCAGGGGACCCCAAGGTCTTAACAACAAGAGAAGCCAGAAGAAGAAAACAGTGTAAGGGAAATTATTTGGAAATGCTAGGTATGAGCATATGTTGTTGATTATGACTTCAATTTCTTTTGAATCTTCTTTGGTTCCATGCCATAAGTGCACAGACCTTGGAGTTTTATAGTTTTGAAATAGCATTATCATTTGGTGAAGTCTAACACAGCAAACAAACTCTGCAAATTTTTAAGTCTGAAGGCTTTTCAAAGCTTTTCCTTTCTAGGACCTCCTGCTCAGAGAATCTCAGCATTGTGCACTGCAATGAACTTAGTAAACAAACAAATAACAGAGCGAAAAATTCCTCTCGGTCTTCAGAATTCATGTAATTTGCTTAAAGATTTGCCATTTCTTTTTATTATTATTCATAGACATTTGAATACAGTGTATTGTCAGGGTAGATCATTTACAAAAGAAAAACTAAGAGAAAACAAAAAGAAATATTGACACATATACTGGTAACAATAGTAATAATATAACAAAATAGTTTTGGCTGAATTTCTCTTTATAGCTTATTTATAATTCTGTTAATTATATTGGCATATTTATAATTATAAACTATCTTTATATTTAATTCATATATAGCAATAATCTTTCTTCATCTAATTTCTACCTCTTATCTCTAATCATTCATAAAATCTATTCCATATCAAGTAATATTCTGTGTCTTCTTTGTCTTTTATTTTTAAAGTCAATGTGTCCATCTCTGCACAGTCTAATATTTTCCGAATTACATCCTCATCTGATGGAGTGTTCACATTTTTCTAATATTGTGCAAATAGAATCCTTGCTGCTGTCATTACAAGCAGAACTAAATATAAAGTCCCTTTATCATAACCCTCCTGTATTATACCCAAATATTTTATATATATATATATATATATATATATATATATATATATATATACCCAAAAATATTTCTGGTTTCAGATCTATATGTTGCTTCATCTTTTCCAACCAAGTACGTATTTTCTTCCAATATTTTCTTGCTTTCATACAAGTCCACCACATATGATAATAAGTACCTGGGATCTGATTACATTTCCAACATTTGGCAGACATATTTCTAAACATTTTTGCCAATCTTCCTGGTGGCAAATGCCACCTATAAAACATTTTATATTTTCCTTATATGCAGTAGCCATTGTTACTTTATAGTTCATATTCCAAAGTTTTTGCCATTTATCTAATTCTATAGTGTAACCAAAATATTTTGCTCATACAATCATTGTTTTTTTTGACTTGTTCCTCTTCCATTTTATAACTTAATAAATAATTATATATATTTTTAATTAGTTTTTCATCTGTCCCTAATAAGATCTTATCGAGTGTTGATTCTTTATAAAGACCCCTATAAAGAAAGATACATCTTTCTCGTATCTTGATTGTATTTGCAGATACGGCCACCAAACTAAGTCTACTCCTTCATTTTGTAATTGTTTAGTTTTAAATTCACCATTCTCATTTAAAATGTCTTTATAAAATACAATTTTTTCCAAGTTTATAAGATTTGGATATATCAGTGCTTCCATTGTGGAGAACCAGACGGGTATTTTCATATAATTTTGTAATTTGCCATTTCAATTCAATGACTTCTCATGGCTGTGGGAACTCTGCTATCTTCTGTAATAAGGTGGATGTTTTCATTTAAATAATCATAAGCCTTTTCTAGATTGTGTTGACTCAATTACTGAATTCAAATACAAAAATCAAAATACAGGGAGTTCTTGGCCCAACATTTCTGTTGCTAAGCAAGCAATTGTTAAATTAATCATTTTTTGACCTTTTTTTTTGCCATGGTTGTTAGGTGAATCACTAAAGTTGTTAAGTGAATCATGCAATGTTAAGCAACTCTGGTTTCCCTCGTTGATGTTGCTTGTGAGGAGTTGACAAATGACAATCCCAGGACATCAGGGCTCTGAAATCATTGTAAATACCGTACATACCAGTTGCCAAGCCCTAAAGTTTGATTACATGACTCTGAAAATGCTGCAATGTTAATCAGTGTGAAAACTGATCATCAGTAACTTTTTTCAGTGTTGTAACACTGAATGGTCATATTTTATTTATTTTATTCATTTATTTATTTTGCCAAGCATGTATAAGATAACAGATATAGGTTTTCTGAGGTTTTCGTGGGTGTTTGTATGTAGGTCTTTGGACAGCTCACCAGCTCAAATCCCTCTGCTACTCAGACTAACCCGAGCACAACCAAGCCCCCACCTAAACAGAACACACACCCATCCAATCAGAGCACAGCCAAGCCCCCATCCAATCAGACAAACCCCCAACCAATCAGAACACACCTCCGCCCAATCAGAACACAGCCAAGTCCCCACCCAATCAGTTCACACCCCCACTGGCAGTTAAAAGGAAGAAACAGCTGCGATCACACACATTGCTCCTAGAAGCACGAAGCCGAGAACACCAGCCTGAAGATGACGAATGTGACTTCGTCAAAACGTTGCCAAGAAACCTCCAATTTTACGCGGGAGAAAACCCGAATAACCAAAGACCTAACATATATAAGTATAAACATGATTATGAATACATGAAATAGATACGAATAAAAGGGAACATTAGGACAGGGATGGTAGGCACGCTGGTGGGCTTATGCACACCCCTTACAGACCTCTTAGGAATGGGGTGAGGTCTACAGTAGACAGTCTAAGGTCAAAGTTGTGAGAGTTTGGGGAAGAAACCACAGAGTCAGGTCAGACCGAAGGCGGCGTAGTTCTAAGTTGTCTAAGCCCAAAATTTCAAGCCTTGGCATAAGATATTCTGTTGTGAGCAGAAGAGTGGAGGACTCTTCTCATGAAATATCTCTGGATTTACTCAATTGTATTAATGTCTGATATGCAATCCAGGTTCCAGACAGAAGAGCTGTATTCTAGAACTGGTCTAGCAAATGTTTTGTATGCCATAGTTTGCAGTACAATAGTACCAGAGAAGCTATGCAAGATTTGGTTAACATCTCTTAATGCCTTTTTGGCAAGGTGGCACAGTGGTTAGAGTGCAGTACTGCAGCTACTTCAGCTGACTGCTAGTTCAGCAGATTAGCGGATCAAATCTCACTGGCTCAAGGTTGACTCAGCCTTCCATCCTTCCGGGGTGGGTAAAATGAGGACCCAGATTGTTGGGGGAAATATGCTATTTAGTATACTGTCTTTGGTGTAAGCTGCCCAGAGTCCTCGGAGAGTGGGCGGCATAGAAATATGAAAAATAAATAAATAAATAAATAAATAAATAAAGTTTCTTGTTCAGAAGTACTCCTAGAAAGAGGCAAACCCAGTTTTCCTTTCTAGTAGTCCTTTTTGCTTGTAACTGAAATAATGAGTATCACTATTATGTTCCAATTCATGTGGTTTTTTTCCCCCCTGATAGCATGAAACATGTCTGAAAGTTTGAGACAGATGGATATATGATGGCTATGCAGTGGTGAAACGTAAAATAGGTTACTACGGTTCTGTGGGCGTGGCTTGGTGGGGGGGGGTAATGTGACTGGGTGGGTGTGGCCAATTTTTTTAAAAAACTTTTTTTAAAAGCATTTTTTTACAACCTCTTCGGCTGAAGAGGTTTCAGAAAAAATGCTTTTAAAAAGCCTCTAACGATCCCAGCTGAGTTGCCTAATCGTCAGAGGCTTTTTTTTTTCCTTTTAAAAGCATTTTTTCTACAACCCCTTCAGCTGAAGAGGTAGAAAAAAATGCTTTTAAAAGTAAAAAAAAAAAAAGCCTCTGATGAGCGCACGGCTCAGCAGGGTATGGGGGGATGGGGCGCAGGGATTTTTGCTACCGGTTCTCTGAACCACCTGCTGCCATCGCTACCGGATCAGGTGATCCGGTCTGAACCGGGAGCATTTCACCCCTGGGGCTATGGGAAGAATGGCACTTGATTCACAGAACTATTACAATTGTGATCACCAACAGTGTTTTCCTTTGAGATTGTCTTTGCCATGGAAAGACACTGGATGGACTGCTTTGCTTTACCATGCTGATTCATATCAGTTACATAGTTCATGTGCAGCACAGATGCATATCATTCATATGTGCTGCACATGAATAACATTACCTTGAACACTATTGAAGATTAGAGATAGAAAATGGTTAGTTCATAACACAAGGACCCAGAATGACACAATGGCTCTTATGCAGCATCTAAAACTGAGGTACCTTTTAGATTAAAAGACACATCAAAGCACTGTTTGGATAGATCTTTGATTGAAATAAAGCAGACCATATACGCATCTCAAACAATATGTCTATTTTGATTCTACCACCTACAGGAAGTCCTTTGGAGCAACATCTTATTTTTATCAGGTTCGCCTGATACGCCAGTTGCGTCCCTTTCTAGATTGGGACTCCCTACGCATGGTCACTTAGGCACTCGTCACCTTCCGCCTGGACTACTGCAATGCTCTCTACATGGGGCTCCCCCTGGGGTGCACCCGGAGGCTCCAGTTGTTCCAGAATGCGGCCACGTGGGGGATTATGGGAGCGACGGGGCGCTCCCATGTGACACCTCTCCTGCACGAGCTGCACTGGCTTCCGGTGGTCTTCTGGGTGCGCTTCAAGGTGTTGGTGACCACCTTTAAAGTGCTCCATGGCTTAGGGCTGGGGTATCTACGAGACTGCCTTCTGCCACCAATAGCCTCCCACTGGCCAGTACGCTCGCACAGAGAGGGCCTCCTCAGGGTGCCGTCCACCAGTGTTGCTGGCGATCCCCAGGGGGAGAGCCTTCTCTGTGGCGGTGCCCGCCCTCTGGAACAACCTCCCCCCAGAGATACGTACAATACCAGACCTCTGGACTTTTCGTCGGGCCCTGAAAACTTATTTATTTCACCTAGCCGGGCTGGTTTGATCCCACAGTTTTTGGTTAAATTTAACTGATTTTAATTGGGTTTGTTTTGAATTGCGGCCAAAAATATTTAATTATTTTAAACTGTTTTTAAATTTTGTATGTTCTGTTTTTATTCTGGCTGTTCACCACCCTGAGTCCTGCTGGAGAAGGGCGGTATACAAATTGAAACAAACAAACAAACAAACAAACAAATAAATAAATAAATAAATGATCATAGTCAGGACACACCATGGTTCCGGAAGACAGTGTTTATGACAGCAACATTTTATTTAGGTTCAGGGTGTTAATTAACAGCAAGAAGTCTGCAGTTTGTTAACATTTCCATTAAATCTTTCTCCAAGTCTAGTCCCTTCAGCTCTGTCCTTCTTTGCAGAGCTTTTCCCTTGAAAGTAGTGGGAAGAGATTTTTAACACAGTCTGATGAATCACAAAGGAAAATTCTTTATGGAGCTTGTTTTCCATATGAAAAAGTAAGCAACCTAAATGGCTTGCCACATTTCCATTTCTTTCCCTCCTCTTTTTTTTTTTTAATTGTGTCCTAAGTGCTTATGATTGTCCCCAGTATTCAGCATTCAGTCATTAAGTAGCTTTGAAACAACAGGAAGAGAAAAAAGGAAACATTTTGTACCTGTGGCATAGACTTGGGCAACACAATTTTAAGCAAACTTCTGTTTACCCATTTAGAACTAAATTATTCAGCGACACAAAGATGTATGAATTGATGTGAGGCAAATAATATATCTCTGAGCCATTAATAGTCAATTCTTTCTTCCAGTTACAGGTTTTTGGGGTGGGAAGAAAGAATTGCATTGATTTTTCTATCTGAATCCAATTCTCTACCCTGCTTTTGTCACTCCCACTGTTAGTTGGCAGAGTCAGCTGGGTGGGAAGAGAGATGATTCTTCAGATGGTGAGATAAATAAGTCATGCTTCTTCTTACTGCACAATAATAATCTCTTTGGAGACAAAAAAAATCCCTGGTTTTGTGCCCCACTTATGTATTCAGGCAAAATGATCGTTGTGCACAAAAGCTTCTTTTTAGTATATATTACAGGAGTATCCCATTGAGAAGAAAATAGGAAGATGCTGTCATTATGTTTTTAGTCTTGTTTTTTTTCTTTCCAAAATTTTTTACCTGAATCGGAGGTAGATAAACACGGGACTTTTAAGAAAAGTTTGCTTAATTCCACATAGCTTTTTCATGGCAGAATGAAAGTAGGCATAATTAAAGGAAAAGAGCTGAACTTACACATCCTCCCTATATGTTAATAATTACTTGCAGTTCTCACATATGTATCCCGAGCAAACATGTAAACATGTACTGAACCAATTGATGCATCCATCTGATCTGATAGCAATGTCCCGTGTTCAAAGGTGCTCCTTATCTTGTTAATAATGAAAACCCACTTAATGTTTAGGGCAGGGATGAAATTCACTTCCCTTCCCTACCGGTTCGCAAATGTGCGCGTTGTCCACACATGTGCAAAGCCTTCTGCACATGCAGAGAGGCTGAAAATCATCGCAAAAAAGAGATGTCATGACATCTGCGTGGGTGGGAGGTGCTTCACGCAGTCGGCCCTACCGTATCGCGCAAACCGGATAGAACCAGCTGAATTTCACCCCTGGTTTTGGGGGGGGGGGGGGGAAAGCAAGTTGGATTCATTCTATTTGTATTCATGTTTATTTCTATGCCAATAAGTAATTGGTATTCTTGTGATTCCCACCAGCCAGTAGAGTTAAGTGAGAAATGTTTCCTTGTATGTTTCAAGAGCCAACTAATCAATCATCACTATGGCCAGATTCTCCTGAATTTTTATTTGAATTGGAAAGGAACTCGGTGGGTTAAAAGGTTTACATCTACTTCAGAATAAGCTTTCACAAGGCTTAAATGTTTGTATCCAAGCTTGAGAGAACTGCATTGGAGTTACAGAGAAAGAGTGGAGATGAGGAAAGAAGTGGTCTATCTTATATCAACTTTTCTTCTTTTTCTTTCTTTCTTTTCTTTTTCCTGCCAATCTGTAATATTGACATGGTCCCCAAAACTTCCTGATTTTATTTATTTTGGTGTGTTCAGAGGAAAAGTTCTGGTTACCTCTCGGACTTTCTTTCTGGAAATTCCTTATCACACATGTTTGTCAACAGATCGTTAGGCACACCAAGAAAACAATTAACTATTTTATCCTATTGCAGGAATTCATTACGATGTGAACCAAAGCAGGCACTGGAATTCTCAGCTGAAAGATTCAGACTCACTTCCTTTTTCTCAAGTTGTTTAACAAAAATAGAGGATGCTGATTTTTTTTTTCATGTCTCAGACTTAATTCATCTCCCCCCCACCCCACATGCTATTTTGAGAGCACTGCAACAAAGATGCATTGTTAAAGGAATTCACTGGATTCAGAAATTCCAAAATAATAATAGTTAATATCATAAATTAATACGAATTTAAACTGATCAACTGGCAACATCAGATATAATAGTGAAGAAACTGTAAGTCTTAATACTTTACTGATGATTACAAGTAGTGGTGGGCTCCTGCCGGTTTGGACCAGTTCAGGCAAATCAGTAGTTGTGACCTGTGGGTGGGTCAGCCCACCTGCCCCGGCGCTATGCCATCCTATTTAGCCACATTTTTAAAGTCGTGCGCATGTGCGAAAGCTGAGTGCGCGAGCAAAGCGCATGCATGGAAGGCCGCATGCATGCACAGAAGGCACGTGCTCACATTTTCAGTGCTGGGCAAACCGGTTGTTAGTTCATGTGCCACCCACCTCTGCATCCAAGCCTATCCACTTCCAAACTTAGAAATTGTCCATTTATCTATTCCTTTCTTTATAAATACCTACCTTGAATATTTTCTCTTCCTATCCATAACAAGCATCTAACCTATTTGGCCATCACACAGAGCTCCTTATCCAGTGGTGGGATTCAACCAGTTCACACCACTTCAGCAGAACTGGTTGTTAAATTGCTGGCTGGCCACTCCCCTCCCCGCCCAGCCCCTTCCAGAAGTCCCCATGCACCCCGTTTTGGCTCCCAGGAGGCTGCAGGGAGGCTACTAGGCCCAAAACAGGGTGGGGGGGAAGCAGCCCCCCACGGCCCATTTTTGTTCTCGGCGGGTGCAGGAGGCTGAGTGCTGCCTGTCACACCCACCATGGCTTCGCCCACCCAGCCGATCATTAGGGCAGAGAACCGGTTGTTAAATTATTTGAATCCCATCACTGTCCTTATCTGATCCTTATCTCAGAACCACAAGGGACATGTCTCAGGAATCCATTGTCTGGGCACCTTCTTGTAATGTCTTTTCTTGTTATTCCAAAAAAGTCAAAGAGACACTGGACACTGCTGGCTCATATTTAAGTGGTTGGTTCCTAGATCCTAGATTCCTGTCACGGTTATTGAGCCAGGTTCCACCTATTCTACATTCGTGCATTTGGTTTTTCTTAACTAACCTTACCCTTTTCACCTTTGAATTGCATTTTGTTGGATAGGCCCCAGTGTTCATGTCTGTCAAGATCTTCCTGGATCTTGAGCCTATCTCCTAAAGCAGTGGTTCTCAACCTGTGGGTCAGGACCCCTTTGGGGGTCAAATGACCCTTTCACAGGGGTCGCCTAAGACCATTGGAAAACACATATTTTCAATGGTGTTAGGAATAATTTTATTGTTGGGGGTCACCACAACATGAGGAACTGTATTAAAGGGTCGCAGCATTAGGAAAGTTGAGAACCACTGTCCTAAAGTATTGGCAAATTCCCCCAGCTTTGTGTCATCTGCAATTGTGTTTGGCTTATTCATGAATGGGTTATCTGTGAGTATATATTGATAATACTTTTTAAAATACCCTTATATCTCATATTTACTATTCACGTCTAAGCTGACCCTTGAATTTTTTAACCATGAAACAAATATCATAAAAATGTCACCTGCAATAAGCATTTGTGAAAATTAAACATACAGAAAGGTTGGGTTATCTTCAGATGGGTTTATATGTTAGTATATAAGGTAATCAAAATTTAAAAATCAGTAGTGAAACCAGTATAAGAAGGGGAGTTGGTGAGCTTTCCTTTGCTAGATGTATTCAAGAGGTTGATCAGCCATCTGTTGGGAAGGATTTAATTTGGGTTGCTGCATTGATCAGAAGATTGAATTGAACTGAATCCAGGCACTCTATTAGCTTAGTTCTGCTTCATATGTTATTGCATTACATTTGAATCAAAGTTACTCAGTATTTAATTTAATCAAGAATGTTCTACAAGGATCTGAAAACGTGAAATGCTTGGTTCGTGTCTGAATTTTGACTGGTGCAAATTTATAAGTTGATCAATGATATTGGCCACTCTTCGATTCAAACATCTAAGCAATAAGTGTCATTGACTCTGGATTCACAGTAAGAAGGAATCCATTCCATTTTATATCAAATATATATGCCTTGATTGATAGCATGGCTACATCAGAAATGTTGCATTTTACCTGTAAAAATGATAATATCAACAAATACCTAACTCCAATGAAAGATAAAATACTTTATATTGAACTTCCAGGAAGAATAATAACTTAAGAATGGTTTGTACTTTGTTTTTCCATTTGTATATTAAGTGAATCCTCTCAAAAGCTGGTTGTATAGTTTTTTTTTCCTAGCAGATATTTTCATCTGAAAGATGCTCATGATTAAAATGTCAATTAACCTTGATTATTTTACCCTCTGTGATGTTAAACTAAACACCAAGTAACTTTGATATAGATGTAGAAATGTAAACCTCTTTAATGAGCAAATTAGTAAGGGGGCTTTAGTTTAATTAGCTTAGTCATTTTCCATCACTTTTAATTATATAACTAAAGCCACTACCCTTGGGAAATATTGCATTTAATATGAACTGCTCTTTCATGCTAATTACTTTAATAGTCAATGACTTCATTTGTTTATATTTATTACTTAGTTTATTTTTTATAAGCTGTGTTTTTTTATTCATATTATCTCCATAATTAGCTGTTATTCATGTGCTTTGTCAAACTGAAACGTTCACAGTCGCCCAATATCTAATGTAGCAAGAAAAACAAGATGTGTGTATTTTAAAAAAATAAGCATTGCCTTAAAATGGTTCTTCAAAGGTGACACTTTAGAGCATTTCAGCAAAATCAGTTAGCAGCAGGTGGCTAGCTAAAGCAAGTTCAACATACATTTTATAAAACATTTGTCTGTCTTCCATCCAAAGCTTTTATGTAGACACAATAGAGGATTCCATGCAAATTTAGTCTGGGCTTATTAGCTCATAAGCAAAAATGTGTGACTTTGGAGAAATTCCAAAGGATGTCAGCTTTGTACTTCTATGCTGTTTAATGTGTTGCTCCACTACTCATCAATGGTGTCATTCTCACGAGTATGGAGGCACTGGAGTCTTTTCTATATCAGCTGGATTCTCTTCCAGAAAGTTACGAAGTTCTACCCATCAAACATCTTCAGAGGTTGCAACTGTCCATAACTATATATTGTAAGCATTGCTTTAAATAGCTGGTTCTAAGTGAGAAGCTTCAGTTCTTGCCTAGAACTCTTGTTATCACAAAACCTTCCAATAAAAGCTCCTTTTGGAACAACTGCAGTCTCAAGAGTCCTACTTTCTTGGGAAGATTGGAGAGGCAAGACCTTACACCAGGAGATATAATTCAATGGGATCCGGAGGGCCACAGGTTGTCTATTCCTGCTCTTGGGAATACCTGGATTGTTTATATCACAATTGTTTATTTATGGTCTGATCTCTCCATTAGGTGATATAAGAATAGAAAAAAAGTTGTGCTTGCTTTTTTATGCTGTTTATCCATTGCTCTAAATTTTCCTGTGTGGTCACCTAAATGAGAAAATCTTGCTACTGTCTTTCTGTAGGACACAGCAAGCAATAAATTCTCACCAGGTAGGAAGTAATTTGTCCTCTGTCCAGAAAGGACTGTTCCAACAGAGGGGAGGGAGGGAGGAAGGAAGAATTCTTTATTTTTCCTAATTTTGCTTAATTTTAATTTACCTTAATTTTCCATGCAAAGTTCTCCAGTTTTCTGAAGCAGTTTTTCAGAGGAAAGCAGAAAATTGAGTATAAATATCACCTACATCTTATAGCACAAAAGTTAACATGAATGAAATTCTGCATCCATGTCTTTTCTGGAATGTTTAAGAAAGTTTTCTGAAATGCATTCTTTGCTTTTAACGCTCCTTGAAAAATAAACCTTATTTCACTGCTTGTAGCAAAACTGCCGAAGCAACAATTCTACCATAAGTATAATTGCAGGCTATTTGGCAGCTATGTGAGTTAGAAAGAAAAGAAGAGAAAGTCTAAAATATAACAATGGCAAAAACATGGCAACTGCCTAGTAGGAAGGAAAAAGAAAGAGTAGAATTTAAATCATGGTTGCAGTGAAAACAACAATGTATTGGACAAAATTTTCTCCCAACCCTTTGAAAACATATTTTCCTTCGTTGCCATTATGGCTGAAGTAGACTGAAACATGTTATCTGAGACTTCTGAGGATCAGAAAATGGAAGAGATTGCAAGTTTGATTTCAGCTGTTCCCATTTTTAAAAGAATTTTGGTGTCTCCTTTGCTTTCTGATGAAATGAACATATTAGTAAAAATGATGAGAAAAAAAATGGAACAACTCTGAGAGAAATGCAATTAATTTCAAAAGAACTTTATTAATGGCACTTCTTTTATCAAGGAACACTTCCCTTCTTTTGTTCAACATTTTTTCCTCAAGGAATGTATAAAGCCTAGCGCACATGTGGCAAGTGAATTACAGTATGAGCAAAGTAACCACAAATTGGCGCAGTGACCACTATCTGTCAGTCCCTCATCTACCATCGGCCACATAAACCTGGTTTAGATGGAATGAGAAGTCTATGATGCTTATCTTTTATGTCTCCTAAAAGATACCTGGGCTTCCCAAGAAAATATTTTTTTTAAAAAATAATTGCACGGAAAGGCTCTCAGAGCTAAGAAATCTGTAACTTATAAAGATCCAGGCAAGTAACAGATGATAGCGTGGGATTTCTCAATTTTTCTTACAAACCAAAATGTTTGGATCCTTTATCTATGACAGCATTCCCTAATCGAGTATACTCCAGATGTGTTGTGACTCCAACTCTTGGAAACTTGCAGTCCCAGGACATATGAAAGGCACCAAGCTGGGGAAGACATTTACTTTTCTAATGTCTCCTAGTTCAGAGGTCTTGAGATAAGATTCTAGGGTGACAAGAAGTTTTACTTTAAGACAAGCAAGCAGTTTTGATAGCCCAATGCACTCATATTAAATGATAATAGCAATAGCACTTAGACTTATATGCTGCTTCATAGTGCTTTACAGCCCTGTCTAAGCAGTTTATAGAGTCAGCATATTGCCACCAACAATCTGGATTCTCACTTTACTGACCTCAGAAGGATGGAAGGCTAAGTCAACTTTGAGCTGGTCAGAATTGAACTCCTGGCAGTGAACGGTGAGTAAGCCTACAATACTGCATTCTAACCACTGCACTACCATGGCTAAGGATGAGTGAAGATTTGTATTCAAGTTTCTATCACAAATAGAGGTACCAGTGAAAATGTAATGCAAACTACTTGAGCTAATAGGGTCAGATAAACAGTGCGGCACAAACAGAAATAATGCAACCACATGTATTATGAGTTGAAGATGGGTGTGGTAATGAAGGCACCAAGCTAGATACTGGAAGATCCAGAAACTGGGTGGCCTTGGGACAATAACTTTCTCTCAAAGAAGGACACAGAGGTAAATTACTTCCAAAAATATTGCCAAGAAAATTGCAGGGACTAATCCAAGCAGTTGCCAGGAGTCAAGAATGACTCAATGGCAGAAAAACAAATGTTGGGTTGTATATGTCTTGGAAAAGTTGAAGTCTATTTGATCAAAAACAAGTTGCGTTGTGCATATGTTAACATTCTGTAACTTTAGTAATTTTTAAAAATATACCTCCCTTGCCTGCACTGTGCACACTTTATCTTTTCTTTATAACTATACAGATTTGCATGCTATTTGCTTGCTCATTTGTTCCTTTGAAAATATTGATAGTCTGTCCCTGTTCAAAAGGATTTTGAAAATCTAAGTCACTCCTTGATAAAATTTCTAATTTTATTCTAATAAAATTTCATTTCATTTTATTAGTAGCGTTAATTGGATGTGGCTAAAATTTTGCTTCAGTTGGGCTGCTCCAGAGATGTTTCATGAAGCGAAGTGAGATGCCTTTTCAAATGAACATAAAGTTGACTTAAAGAGGCTTCATGAGCTGTCTGGTTATTCAGAAGGCTGAAGAATGGCTAGGATGGTGCTAAACAAATATGAAAGCAAGTAAAGAAATATATGATAATTTTTGTTGTCATATTTCCGTGTCTGAAGAATGTTAATTTTAAAAAAGGAGAGGAAAGGATTAATGAGTCTTCCTTCTAATTATGGGAACATGCAGTCTGGGGGGGGGGGATTATTTAAGTAAGCCATAAAACATACTTTACTTCTGTCTGTCTATTATCTATCCATCTATTTCTATCTATCTATATGTATGACTGTAATTTTGTTGCTTGTATCCTTATGATTTATATTGATATTGTTTCCGGATTGCTTATCTGTACCCTATGACTATCTTTTTTTAAAAAAATTAGATTTATTAAAAAATAATAATTCATATAATAATTCAAATAATAATAATAAGGTACATATAATAATTCAAATAATAATCATAAGGTACAACACTTAATAATTCATTAAGTGTTGTACCTTATGATTCTTGATGAACGTATCTTTTCTTTTATGTACACTGAGAGCATATGCCCCAAGACAAATTCCTTGTGTGTCCAATCACACTTGGCCAATAAAAAATTCTAATTCTAATTCTAATTCTAATTATCTATCTATCTATCTATCTATCTATCTATCTATCTATCTATCTATCTATCTATCATCTATTTCTATCCTCTATTTATTTATCCATCCACCATTTATCTATCCTGTATATGTGTTTGTATGGGTGTATTTGTGTATAGTTTTATAGGTAAGGGATTGATGTTATGATGGATCATATACATATAAGCAGTCTCACTGTTAATAAAGTATATGTAGCACACTATTATTTTTCAATGTTAAATAATAGCTTAGAGAGATACCTTGGCGTAGTAAACCTGAGACTAAAATTCAGGACACTGGGAGTTCTAGTTCTGTCTAAGGCATGAAGCCGGTTGATTAACTTTGGAACAGTCACTTTCTCTCATCCTTAGAAAAGAGTTAATTTCAATATTTTTTCTCCTAATTGTTTTTCATTAACATCATTTTCTAGGTCACTTAGCATTGCAAAAAATGGTATTATTATGAGTAGTTCTGAATAAACCTGAATTTTGAGTTGTCTGCCTTTCAATTCTGCATTTAGCAAAGAACATGTGTTTCAAACTTACATGCCTTTGATCCATAGGTTTCTGTTCTTCCACCTCTAAAATATATTTCAAACTTTAAGGCTACCCTGAAAGATGCAGAGTATATATTCAAACTACCATATATCAATACAATAACATTGTATCCAGTGATGGGTTTCAAAATTTTTTACTACCAGTTCTATGGGTATGGCTTGGTGGCCATAGCATGGCTTGGTAGGCGTGGCTTGGTGGGCATGGCAGGAGAAGGATACTGTAAAATCTCCATTCCGTCCCCAATCCAGGGGAAGGTTACTGCAAAATCCCCATTTCCTCCCTATCAGCTGGGACTCGGGAGACAGAGAATAGGTGGGGGCGGGGCCAGTCAGAATTTTTACTACCAATTTTCTGAACTACTCAAAATTTCCACTATCAGTTCTCCAGAACTGGTCAGAACCTGCTGAAACCCACCTCTGATTGTGCCTTTATTCACTTCATCATCAAGTATGACTAAAGATCACACAATTATGTCATGGCTACATGTGTGTTGTCCAATGGAACAATTTCACTCAATCAATTAATTTGAAGTTTATTATTCAACTGATTCTATAAAGCAAGCAAAAACAATTCAAGATATCGGTCTGAAGTTACCATCCTGGGTATTTTGCTCATGATTTAACAATTTGGCAAGTTTCATGGTAGGATCTAAGCCCACCTAAAAGCTGACCATCTAACTAATACACACACAGAGAGAGAGAGACACACACAGATACATATATACATATCAACGCAATCAACTTTCTGTTGCTCATTCATAAAATTATAGCATTATAACAATATTTGTGGCCATATTGATTTCTGGGAAATGTATTTAACGTCTTCAAACCAAGTCAGAGTGAGCAAATGTTCACTCCATATATTATAATGGACAGTCCCAAATAGACAGGGATCATATTGGCAAGAACATAATATCAGAAAATTGCATATTTGATCAGTTGGGACTATAAACAATATATGTTGGTTATTTTGTAAAGTCAATTGAAGGCTTCTCTTTACTGTGGTTGCTACTGAAGGTTTCAAATCTGCCAGTTTCAATCTACCTACATGAAAAGTATTAATACTTAAAAACTTTTTTTCCTATTGGAAAGTTACAGGTTTGTAAAGCATTGTTACAAACTACCATGTGTTTGTCATATCAAAAATACAATGCAATGATTATTTAGTTACTTGTATAAGGTTGAAACTTTCTTGAAGTTCTGCAAACATCTCCAATTTATCCAAAATGCACTTTTGATCTGGTCAGTTCAATGCAAACCCCAACCAACATCTTTGATCTCTGAGTTAGTGATCTAATCTGCCATATAACTTAACTTTTATTGATCTGTTCTCATGCTAAGCAAATCAAGTCTCACTTTTATGGGACAGATTGAAAAAAGATAGTAAAACTGCCTCCGAGACTGCAGTTTAAATCTTTGCAATAACAGGGGCAGCCAGAGATAAGCCTTTTATGACTCTGCCAAACTTAACGTGAACCCCAAGTGTCATTAAAAGGCATGTGTCATTTGCCACATATCTTTATTTTACTAGATAAGTCAGTTACCACCCATTTAGAAGCAAAACAGTGTATTCTTCAGTTTTATGAATTCTATTCTTGACATCCAATTCTTAACATTCCAGGTAATAATATTTCTGTGTCATACAATATAAACCACATATTTATCTACCTAAATACAGTTTTACATATTTATAGAATTTATAGCTAATAGCATAATTTCATTTACTGAATTAACACAATAGTCATCCTGAATTAATTTAATATATGACACTAAGCCGGATGTACTGTATATTTGTTTTGTCAATCTTTCTTTACTCTGAGTCCATCTCCTATCTTTTTCTTACAAAAATAGGTGGTATCATGCAGGCAGAAATCAAAAACAGGATTTTAACAGCAGCAACAGAGTAGAGGTTGTACCAAGATTCTTTACAAAAAAAAATGTATTTATTATAGTATACCTCTATATAATAACTCTGCAGAATTCAAATATCATATCTTACATCTTGGATTTGCGATGATAGATTGATAGCTGATAGATAGATTGATGGATAGATGGATAGATGATAGATTAGATTAGATTAGATTAGATTAGATTAGATTAGATTAGATTAGATTAGATTGGTTAGGTTAGGTTAGGTTAGGTTAGGTTAGGTTAGGTTAGGTTAGGTTAGAATAATAGAGTTGGATGGGACATTGTAGGTCATCTAATCTAGCTCCTTGCTCAAGCAGGAGACCTTATACTATTTTTGACAAGTGGTTGTCCAGCCTCTTCTTGAAAGCCTCAAGTGGCATCCACAACTTCTGAAGGCAAGCTGTTCCATTGTTAGATAGATAGTAAGAGAGAGAGAGAGATAGACAGAGACAGAGACAGAGACTGAGACAGAGATAGAGATAGAGACCAACAGACACACAGCTTTTTTATTTTATTTTCTTACTGGAAAACTGGTGCACTTATGCACGCCCCCTTAGGGACCTCTTAAGAAACATGAAAGGTCCACGGTAGACAGTTTAAGGTAAAAGGTATGGGGATTAGAGAGACTAACAACAGGATCAGGTAGAGTGTTCCAGACATTTACTACTCTATTGCAGAAGACATATTTCCTACAATCAAGATTAGAACAATTTACATTGAGTTTGAATCTATTGATAGCCCTTGCGTTATTACAGTTGAAATTAAAGTACTCATTTACAGGTAGGATGTTTTGGTAAATAATCTTATGAACTAAGCATAGGTCAGAACGTAGACAGTGTAGTTCGAGGCTATCCAGATCTAAAATTTCAAGCCTGGTGGAATAGGGAATTTTATTTTGAGCAGAAGATTTGAGTACTCTCCTAGTAAAATATGTCCGAACCCTCTCTAATGTATTGATGTCTGAAATACAATGAGGGTTCCAGGCAGGTGAGCAGTATTCAAATATAGGTCTGGCAAAGGTTTTATATGCCCTAGTTTGAAGTATAGCGTTACCAGAGAGAAAACTTCGCAAAATAAGATTGACAACTTTTAATGCCTTTTTTGCAATGATGTTACAGTGAGCTCTGGGACTTAGAGCTCATCTTTTGAAATGAGTACTCCTAGGTCCTTGACAGAGTGTGGGTCAACTTTTAGATTGTTACCAGCCAGCAAGATGGTATTGCAGTCCTTCCTTCATCACACAGTCAGCTTCACACAACCATTTTCTAGAATTTCCTTCTGTTGATGGGAACTTATGGAATATAGGAGAAACCTCCTTAGGCAATATCTATCAAGAAGAAGAAGGACCCTTGATCAACATTTGGCATTTCAGAGCCTCTGAAATTATTAGCTCTTTATACATATTGCATGCTAACATTCAAACACAGTATCATCACTTACATTTTTAAACTGTTCAATTTTCTTTTAAAGAGGAAAGTCCCCCCACCCGCCACACACACACTAGAACTACACATTTTGTGTTTGGTTGCATATTTTTAAAGAGCCCTGCAAAACCAAGAAACATACATATGCAACACCAAACTATTAATATTGCTGTCGTTGTTTGCTGTTAGAAAAAAAAAATAGAGGAAGACGGCATCACATACAGTCTGAGCTTTTCCATTGCATTTCAGAATATCTGGATCTGTCATCATGAAAGCTATTACATTACTAAGCAAGGAGGAAAATAACAGTGGCCAAAAGTATTGTGCCTCAGCTTGATGTTATTAAGAGTAGTTTTGCTTCAGAGGGTTCCCTATTGTGGTATTTTTTCCCCTATTGTGCCATAGCAAGAAAGACCTGATGACTATAGCCAGCGCATATGATACATACAGTAGGCAATGCTTTTAGTTCTCATGCTTTGAACAATAGTAACTGAGAAAATGTCTGTAAATTGATTGCCTATAATTTTGGGGGAACTTTCATATCCCCAAGGCAAACAAAGACCATAGATGACACCTGACAATTTACATGTCTATCCAGTTACATTCTTATGACGGGTGGAAAAGCCCTTCTGTTTTCATTACTCAAGTGAGTAGAAAAATCTTTTGCCAGAAAGTTTTGCATTGTTTGCAACAGGAGATCTGAACCTAGAATGTTCTTATAGCTACACCATAGCTCAAATTTACTGTATATAATGAGGCCAGCTTCAAGCATTATAGAAAGCACGGAGGATCAGTTCAAAGAAAACTTTCAGCTTAGCGTTGAATTGGGTTGGACTAATAGCAGGAAAACTCCATTGAAGTCCATTCTCATCAGGAAAACTCATTGTGTATCTTGGGCTAGTCACTATGCTTCAATTTACCCCCATACCCCATGGGTTTATTGGAAGAGACATTGTTATTCTGCCTTGCATTTTTAGGGGGAAAATAGGATGTATCAAATAAGAAAATGAGAACAAAAATAATAAAATGGTCAAAATTATATATTATTACATTTGGTAAACCCAATATCATGTCTTTTAAACATAGACAGTGGTGAAGGGGCAGGAAAAGTAACCTTCAGCCTTAGGAACTTCAGAAAAATCTCTAACTCTCTCTCACACACACTCACACTCACACTCTCTCTCTCTCACACACACACACACACATTCCTGGAACCACTTGCTTATTATTCAGCTTTGCTATCTCCTGGCCCTATATGCAGAAATAGCAGCAGTCTGGCCTTTGAAAAGCCATACTTTTATTACAACTCACCCAGTGAGGGTGGGAAACACCTAAAAGTCATGTGCTATGTGACGGGCCGCCCTATAAAACTGATTAATTCACTAATTAATAATATTTAATTAAGCTCAATATTTTTCTGGCTCATTTGAAGAACATTCACATGCCCAATCAATTATCCATGCTTCTGAAAAAGTTGGGTTTCCCCCCTTCATTTTACTAGACTATTCATACTAGGGCTAGAGTAACTTTGTCAGAATAGTAGAAGTACTGTATATGTAGCTCAAGGTTAAGCATTTGGGATCTTTTTCTGAATTATATTGCTTTCCTGAAGACATTTGAGTATCAGGCTATCACCACCATGAATGTATTAATGATATTACCTAAGTAGCCAATGCAATGTTTATAGGAAACAGCCAAAATCCTAACCCTAACTCTGTTATTAAAATAAAGTTGCAAAAGCGAAAAGCAAAAAGTACCACCATTTATGCAACACCGTTTTGTTAATTATGAGTGCTTTTTTTGTTCTCATGTTTCTAAGAAGAAAAAGAAACAAGACTGAGAGAAGCTATTAGGATATTTCTGGAATGAAGATACTTGTGTTCTATCTTCTCATAACCAAATGTTTTCACACTTTCCTTTTTTATATACTGTATTTTTCAGAGTATAAGATGCACTGGAGTATAAGACACACCTTAGTTTTTGGGGAGGAAAATAAGAAAAAAGCTGATTGGCAGGTGGATCGGCCTCCTGGAATACCCCCAGTCAGCTGTTCCCAGAGGTGAATTTTAGCAACAGATTCCTTGGTTGTGAGCTCTATGCCTTGATTTTTTTTCAGCCTCTGAAACTTCTGAAACTCTGTTTCAGAAAAAACTTTTTTTTCTGTCTCTGAAAGCCTCAGAAACAGAGCTTCAGAAAAAAAGCCTCTAAAGCTCTGTGTGGGGGCTTCTTTTCTGAAGTTCTGTTTGGGGGCTTCTTTTCTGAACTTCGTTTCTGATGCTTTTTTCAGCCTCTGAAATCTCCGTTTGAGAAGCTAGGCGGGGCTACATTCAGAGTATAAGACACACCCAGATTTTCACCCTCTTTTTGGGAGGAAAAAGATGAGTCTTATACTCTGAAAAGTACGGTAGTATGAAATTAATTTTCATATAAAGTATGAATTATTGTCTGAATGAAAACAGAATGTCTGGAAATCAATTTTAAGGAATTTGTTTGATTTTTGTCTCCAATCAGTTCTATCGACAATTTTGACATACTACGGGTTCCATCTCTTAAACAATGCCTTCTTATAGTGCCCAGGTGACATGCCTTCTTTGTTACTGTGTCTGCCTTATGAAATATCATTCTTGATCCTGCCTACTTTTGTAAAGCCTTAAAGACCTGGCTTTGCTCAAGCACTGAGTCAGGAAGATTTTGGTTCTCATTTTATGTGATTGTAAGACTATTGAATAGCTTTGGTAGTATGTTTATACATTATTATTATTATTATTATTATTATTATTATTATTATTATTATTATTATTATTATTATTATTATTATTAATAATAATAATAATAATAATAATATTTTATGATAGTTATGCTTTATTTTATTTGTATTTGTATTCCATGCTGAACATTTTGAGAGGGTGGCTATATATACCATGTAAATAAAAATACATACATACATACATACCAGTGGTGGGTTGCCCCCGGTTCGAACCGGTTCTCTAGAACTGGTAGTAAAACCGGAGGGAGGCTCCGCCCACCGACCCTGACGTCACCAGAACACTCCTGCGCATGGGCGCGGCCCCATTGCGAACCGGTAGTAAAGGCGAGTAGAATCTTTACATACATACATACTGTCTTGGAGCCATTACTATGAAAGGAAAAAAATTATGCTCTCTCCTTTATTCTCTAATTTCAAGGCCCTTACATTCCTTTTTTATAGTTTTGTCAAGAAGATCAAGGATCAGTTTGCAACAAATAAAAAATGTAAAATACAACCAGTAATATACTGACTGACTTCCTTGTGCACACAAAAGCCTTTGTATAAGCACACTCTGTATATACATAATACATGTATATATAGAATCTAGAAACAAATGAATATTGAAGGCATATTCAATGGGCATATTCCATTCTCTTTAAAGGCCTGGAAAGCCTCTGTTGTTGATCAAAGCTATTTGCTCAGCTCCAACAGAAGTCCTTGACGTTCAAATCAGATGATAGCTTATAGGTGAGATGTATGACTCTTGCTATCTTTTTGTATCTGAATAACTAGCTGAATTGCTAAACAAAATAGTACTGTTTTCATTACGCTACATACAAAAGCATGAGCTCTTCATATTAAGGCCTGGTTTGCTTAACCATGATCTGTTGAACAGGTACAGCTCATAGAGTGCATGCATTACATTGAATCTGTAAGATCAGATAGATTGTAATATAGCAATAGCAATAACACTTAGACTTCTGTACCATGTCACAGTTCTTTGTAGCCCTCTCTGGGTTTACAGAGTCAGCATATTGCCCACAACAATCTGGATCCTCATTTTACCCACCTCCAAAGGATGGAAGGCTGAGTCAGCCTTGAGCCTGGTGAGGTTCGATCTGCCAAATTGCAGGCAACTGGCAGTCAGGAGAAGTAGCCTGCAGTACTGCATTCTAACCACTGCACCACCGCAGCTTGTATGCTTCAGGTCCCATGAAGCCATTTAATACATTCTACCTGATGAATCCCAGAAGCTTCCCTTGGGTGTCATGGCATCTGCTCACCTGAAGATCTGAATAGCCTGAAGCCTGCTCCCATTTAGAAAGCCTCAGGCCTTTCCCCAGGCTTTGAGTTAAGGGGACAGTGTAGGTCCATGATGTGTTGGTTTTGCTGTTACAGTGGCTGTTGCCTTCCGGTTTGACCATCTTTTCTTTTTTATGGTGTGGGTGGTTATTTTTAATTTTGTAATTTGAGTTGTTCTGAGTGAGTGACCTATGCATATGATTAATATTATTATTTATTTTATTTTATTTAAATACCATCTTTATTATTTTTATAAACAAGTCAAGGCAGTGAACATATCGAATATTCTTTCCTCCTTTTTTCCCCCTCACAACAACAATCAGTGAGGTGAATTGGGCTCAGACAGATTGGCCCAAGGTCACCCAGTCAACTTTCAGGCTTACGGTGGAACTAGAACTCACAATCTACTAGTTTCTAACCTGTTGCCTTAACCACTAGATCAGATTGGCTCTCTAAATAAGTTGAAACTATACAAAGCTCTTTTTAGAGTATTGTTATGTGTGAGTTCAGTCAGTCAGATGTAATAAATTAAAACCCATATCACAAATTGAATCATGACATTAGGAGAACAGCTGGTTCTCAAAGGTGGGCGGGGGAAATTCTTCTGTGTCAGCCAAAATGAAAACTATACCTACCTGAATATTTAGCATGTATTCAGGGCTGGATAAAAACAGTGCAATATCAAAAACCATGACTGATCCTGTTACATTTTTTTACTGAAGAAGTAGGAGAAGGAGAGAAGAGGAAGAAGAGAAGGAAGAGAAAAAGAAAGAAAACTGAATAAAAATAAATGTAAAAGAAAAAGAAAAAGGAAGAAAACTAACTAGGAGAGAGAAGAGATAAGACTAAAAGCTTCCCACCTACTCGTAGTGAATTTAGTATGTTCAACCTTATGGGAAGGAATGTTGAACAATTTATATAGAATCACAGAATTTGATGTGAATGTTTAAGTCACAAAGTCCAGCCCTCTGCTCATTTCAGGAATCCAGAGTGAAGCTTCTTTGGCTTTTTTTTTGGTATATATTCCATGAAGCACATCCCATAACTGCGTTCAGGATTAATAACTCACGTTTGAAAACTTTTGATTGTTATGATTCTCCCCCCTCCCTTTTTTTCTAACATTGAATTGGAATCTGCCTTCCTGTCATTTAAATCCATTATTCCACATCGTGTACATCAAAATGAAAGAGAATAAGTGTTGGCTCTCTTCTATTGTTTCAGGGACTTGATTATTTGAGTTTTGTCTGCATTTTTTGGGGGGGGCAGGGAGTGGATGGGTCAAGATTAAACAAATCCCCAGTTCTATATTCTCATTTCATCAGGATTATGGGTAGTCCTCACTTAACAACTTCACTTAATGACCATTTCAAGTTATGATGGACCCCCTTCCCCAAAAAAGCTACTAACAACCCTGTTTTGGAGTTCTGGCTTTGGCACTCTTCATAGTCACATGACCAGATTTCAGGCAAAACATTTCACCCAGGGGTGGGTTTCAAAACCCATTGCTACCAGTTTGCTCATGGGCGCGCACGTGCTCACATGCAACGCTTCTGCGCAGAAGTGTCTGGGTGGATGAGTGGAGCCTCCCGCCGCTGCCGCTAAGAGTTCGCCTGATCTGGGGCAAACCGGTAGGAACCTACCATTGATTTCACCTTTACAATGTTTTTTGCCAGATTCTAGGGCATTTGCTATCCCAACTAATTTTATATCTTCAGCTTTGATAAACACTCAATTCATTCATTCATTCATTCATTCATTCAGTCATTCAGTCATTCAGTCATTTATTTATTTATTTATCAAATTTCTATACCACCCTACTCCTGGGGGACTCAGGGCAGTGAACAGCCAAGATAAAATACTTGGCTGTATTTAAATCATTAACAAATATATTGCAGAATAAAAGAGCAAGGACTATTTCTTGTGCCCAAGAATTTCAAAATGGATACTTCTCTCTACTTGGATGAGGAACCATTAATGAGAATTGCTGGTAATTGATGAGTATAAAATTGTTGAGCAAGTATATCCATTAATTGTCATGTCACACAGCTTCTATGTATCTCACTGTCTAAGCAGCAAGGCATGTAGCATTTTGTCAAATGCTTTGCTGAAATCAATATATATTATGTTTACAAGATTCTCACAATCTATTAAAGGAGTTAATTTATTAAAGCAGTACATTAACAAAATAGAAAAATATACACATATACATATATGTATATATGTATATATGCAGTGGTGGGTTTCAAAATTTTTTACTACTGGTTCTGTGGGCATGGCTTGGTGAGCATGGCAGGGAAAGGATACTGTAAAATCTCCTTTCCCTCCCCACTCCAGAGACAGAGAATAGACGGGGGCAGGGCCAGTCAGAGGTGGTATTTACCGGTTCTCCGAATTACTCAAAATTTCCGCTACCGGAAGATTAAGTGTTTTTCTATTGAGACACCTGGTCTACCCCAGCATGTGGGAGGGAGCATATTGCATCCCTTTCACCTTTCAGCTCCAATCCACACTTATCTGACATTGGCCAGCTTTCAAGATTTTTCAAATATAATATAGTAAGAGTTCACTCAGGCCATTAGATGTTTTCTTCAGCTCATTCCTCTGTTTCTGGGAATCCAAATCATTCAATTTAAAGAATTAATTTCTTACTATGTTTTGGCCAACCTCAAACTTCAATCCTAGCCTTTTGTCCTACCCATCACAATTTCCTGGGGAAACACAGGGTTTTGTTTTGTTTTTCTGAGAAGACTGAATTATAATGGGAATTGAGAAGCTTTGTCTTTTCTTTGTTACATGTTAGCATTTACTGAATAGCTACTGTGCTTATTCCTTTTGTCTCTTTTTATTTCGAATATCTCTAAAATGTTCCATTTGCTATTCTTTGCTTCCTTTTTTAACCTCATAGCATGCTGAATTTTCACTTTCACTTTCCTGACTACTAATCTATGTGACCTTGCTCTCTTTCAATGTTCTGTAATGTTTCTTTTTGTTTTGTTTTTTTCTGTTTTCAGCTCTTCACGAAGGTTTTTATATAGCCACATGGACTTCATTTGCTGCCCTTATTTATTTTTTTTTTCTGGTTGAAATTGTTTGCAGTTGTGCTTTTTAATATCTTCTTTAGGGAACTTCTACCATCTTGAGCTACTTTTCCCATTAGCGTTCCCCACTAATGCATCCTTCTTATCATTGCTCTTATAAATGATTGCTCCACTTTATTGAAGTCTAAGATGCATGCTGGATTACTCTAGTTTGCTTTCTGCTAAAGTTAGAAATCCCGTGTTCATTTTCCCTCTATGTTGCTGCCATTTCACTTTGCTCAGCTAAGTTCTTCTCTATTGATTTATACCAAGCCAAGGATACTTGACCCTCCAATTCCTTCCTCTATCCTCTTCCCCCACCCCCTTTCTCTTGGCAGACTGGCAGCTTACACATTTAAAAAGTACCAACAAAGAAGGAATTCTTACTGATCCTAATATCTAGTTTAATGAAAAGAAGGACTAGGGGTGAAATGATAGCAGTGTTCCAATATCTCAGAGACTGCCACAAAGAAGAGGGAGTCAAGCTATTCTCCAAAGTACCTGAGGGCAGGACAAAAAGCAATGGGAAGCAACTTAGAACTAAGGAGAAATTTCCTGACAGAACAATTAATCAGTGGAACTTGTCTCCAGAAGTTGTGAATGGACCAACACTGGAGGTTTTTAAGAAGATGTTGAATAACCATTTGTCTGAGGTGGTGTAGGGTTTCCTGCCTAAGCAGGGGGTTGGACTAGAAGACCTCCAAAGTCCCTTCCAATTCTGTTATTCTAAATTCAATAACATTGAGAAATATAAATTTGAACGAATGGGATTCAATATGGAATAATAATCTTAAAATGACAAAGACGACGGCTTACAAGGAAAACCAATACAAGCTGTTTTATAGATAGCATATGGCCCCAGCTAGGATAGCGAAGATCTACCCCAATTCGAGCCCTAAATGTTGGAAATGTGACCATCAGCAGGGTACTTTCTATCACTGCTGGTGGACTTGTAATCAGGCACAAAAATTCTGGAGGATGATATGGATGTGGATTAGAGAAATAATAAAAGAAAATTTTGATTTTGAACCAAAAGCCTTTCTCCTGGGAATTTTGAAAATTGAATATGCAAAAAAGAAAAAGTACTTAATTATACATATTCTGACAGCTGCTAGAATTTCCTTTGCCCAGTATTGGAAAGAAAAACAAATACCACCTCAAGAACATGTTATTGGGAAAATACTGGAGTGCGCCGAAATGAACAAACTGACTTCAGAAATTAATGACAGAGAAGATTCGGAATTTTATAGCGTGTGGGACATGTGGTACGAATGGATGGGGAAAAGAAATAAAGAAGGAAATAGAGTATAGAGATTAAGTATTAATTAATCAACAAAATCCATGGAGAAATGAACAGTATTACATTTAGTCTTAGAGATTTGAGCACTATTATCTTTAAGTGTTTTGAAATTAAATTTAGCTTTAAGAAACAATATCAAATAAAAGACAAGTAATAATGCATGTAGATGTATATATGTATATATTTGCACCAATGAACCAAAAATGTATTGAATATATCACTATATGTTATAATAAAAATCAAATTTTTTTAAAAAAGAGAGAGAAAATAAATCATGTAGGTTCATGAAGGAAATACAAAGTACAATAAGGGCTCATTGACTGGGGCTCAACCGAAAACAGCCACATTTTTAAAGACTTTAGAATATTCTCAGGGTAGAATCTGCATCGTCGAAGAGGTGTGGTTCCAGAGGTAGGTGCCTCAGTAGAGAAGGTAAGTTCTCTGCTTTCTGTTCTTTATTAATTCTGTCTTTTCTATAATTTGGATGAGGTCTTAATCTCAATTTGGAATGGGTTTGTGAGATGGATCTTAGAATTGGATTGCATGTACGTGGACTCCTTCTTTTCATCAATCTCTTCTCCTGAACAAGAAATGACAGAAGAGATGCCTATAATGCCACTGAAGGAAGGCAAAATGAAACTAATTAAACATATATGAGAGCCCACATTAGGCCACTCATGGGATGACAACAATAGCAAAAAATAATTATTTTTCCATTTCTATTATATCTGCCTACTACCAGCCAGAAGAATTGTTGAGAGTGATCCACTCTCTTTGGGGGAGATATGAAGACAGGGAACACTGTGAGGATTATTTACGATACTTGAATGAAAAAAAAACAAAACTGTGTGTTGGGCTGGATACGGCAGGTAAGCTTAGGTCTTGCTCTGTTGCCTGCGGAGAGTTTAAACCTGTGGCTCTTGAGGGTGTGGAAAGGACTCTTGAGCTGTTAACCCAACCACTTGTATGTTAGATCCATGCCCCACCTGGTTGACAAAGGCCTTCTCTTCTGTGTGGTGAGAAGTAATGGCAAATGACCTCAAAATTATTGCTTATTAAAATCACATGAATGTAACCATGAAATCACAAGGAGTCAAACTTTATGGAGACTTCATAAAAAATATTGCTGTGGAGAGAAATTTCCACTCCAATGAAAAGCAGTTTGAAATAGATAGATGATAGATAGATAGATAGATAGATAGATAGATAGATAGATAGATAGATAGATGGATGATAGGTAGATAGGTAGATAGATAGAGATAGATAGATAGATAGATAGATAGATAGATAGATAGATAGAGAGGCATCCAGCCACTTTTTGCCTTTTCAAGCCATTGTTAGCCTAGGCCAAAGACTGAGCATTCTTATAAAATGGAAGAACCTCATTACATTTAGATCTGGTTCAGGGTTGGGTTCTACTTACCTTTACTACTGGTTCGCAACGGGAGCGTGGTGCACGCTTGTTTTGCTTGCACGCACATGCTTCTGCGCATGCACAGAAGCTTCTGCACATGTGAAGATAGTCAATTATGACATCTGGATCAGTGGGTGGAGCCTCCCACCGCTTTTACTACTGGTTCTAAAGAACCGGACAGAACCAGGAGCAACCCACCACTGGTCTGGTTACATTCTACCTCCAAGAATTTTCTTTTCCTTTTCCTTCCATCTGCTAAAAACAAAAAACAAAAACCCTACTGCTGCCCTGAATTAAACATCATGACGGTGGATTAGTCTATATAGTACATTGTTAATACGTTACTGACATCTGTATAGAATCTGAATTTTATGCTCAAATTTCAATGGCAACCACATAATCAAGGAACTACCAAGAAGAAAACAACCCTCCCACCAACAAGGACAGGGTAAGCCACTGTACATAAAGAGAGGAAACCACACTCCCTTCCACCACCCTGAAAATGTTAGCTAGTTCAGTAATGAAATGTCTGCAAGAATATAATCAAACTGAATTCTAAAATGAGAACTATGTTTCTTATTTTTCAATGTTATTGGAACAGTTATGGGCTAGTTTCATGGAGTTTGCAGCTAAACATTAGAATCCTTTGATCAGTTTTAAATCTTTCTAAAATATTGGAATATCTGTTAAATAATAGAAAACCAGAAGTATAATTCCTTAAAGCCAAAAGTGTAACAAAGAATCTTCGCTCAGATTGACACGAGCAATGCACTGCAGTCTCAGTCTATATCTATAAAACAGCAATGACGGTGATATAATTCACATGGAAACTGTATTGGGGCACTGCAAAGGCCTTAGTCATGTTAAAAATACTATCTGTGTTAAAAAAATAGTTTTACTGGGCATGAATTGTTTCTAAAGCATGAAAATAATCAGATACATAGCAGACCACTCAACTTTACACTTGTGTACTATCATCTAATCCCTGTTTTGGGAAAATTAACTGAAAATCCCAGCCGCTTATAGAGTCTTAAATACGTAGACTGCTCAGGAAATGTCCACATCACCCAACAACAGCAGTTCCTTCTTTGTTGATTGATGACTTCTGTTTAGCTTTGTCTCGGACTGGAGAGCCAGTCGTGGGACTTTATTACCTCCCATTCTCATAAGGGTGGTCCAGTCAGTTCATTCTGGAGGTCAGTAGTAGGGCACTCGAGGTACTAATTTTGCTTTGAAACAGACTTGTCTTCAATGAATCAAACCTGAGCTTCTCCGTCTATTCTTGAGAGCAGATGTATTCAGCTCAAGAACATTTATCAAACATAAGCGGTGTCTTTGTTCAAATCCAGCCACAGCCCTCAACTGAAAGGGTAGTCTTGGAACATTTTTGTCAGAGAGCAGACCAGACCAAGAATCAAGCAGTAAACAATATCCCAAGCAAGGAACTACCTACTCAGACAAAGAATCAAACAGTAGACAACAGCGTAATCAAGGAACTGATTCGAGGAACTAACAAGAAGAAAGCACTCCCACCAACACGGACAGGGTAAGCCGCTGTACATAAACAGAAAATGTTAACTAGTTCAGTAAAGAAATGTCTGCAAAAACACAACCAAGCTCAGAGAATACCAAGGATTCCACAAAACAAAACCTAGTTTTGGCCATAGTTAGTCATCATTTTTCCAGATTCATCTGTACTGTATTGTCAGTTTTAATATTCAGTACCTTATTATCTTCCCTTCATCCACTGACTACTATCTGTTTCATAACATATACGTTTTTGCTTTGGATGCCAAACAACTTTATGTCTGGTTTTTCCCCCAAATGATGTATAACCTACAAATTTTCATCATATAATTACAACTGGGTCTTCTTTGTGTTGGTATCTGCTCTCTGCTTTCACCCTGATCTTTGGGAAGTATCTATTACTATATGTCTGTGGAGATTTTCAGTCATCCAGGTCATGGTTGTCCCATAGTAATAGATGGTTGACCCATCTATTACTATGTACTCCTTTTAGTTGCCTCCTGAATATGATTTTCCTCATCAAGTTTTTGTTGTAGATACTATTTGTTTTCTTCCATTTATCTAATCTATATACATTTATAATATATGTCTAGAATTATTTTTCATTACTTGCTTTTTATTGTTTCCTCTTTCTCCTGCCCCCAAATATATCCAAGTTTCAGATGTTTACATAGGAAGGCAGTATAAAAATATATGAAACAAATAAAAATATAAGCCAATTGTGTGGTGGTGTCATGGAGAAAAATGTTATAAATGCAATTTGCAATTTGGTGGTATATTTGTTGGAAGTATTTTTGCTCCACTTTTCAGTATAAAAAGTAGTAATCCGGCAGTTTTAGCTACTCAGAATCTGATAATGGTGAGCTGAAGACAGAGAAGGAAGAGACAAAATAGTGGTGGTTGTTTCAGCTGCCCAAATGGATGGAAATTTGAAGAGTCTGCAAGATCTGATGCTATTGTCTATGGAGATTCTCAGTCATCCAGTCATGGTTGTCCTAAAGGTACTTTTTCAAAAGGCAACTGGACTTTCTGGTTTTTCTTTGAAGACATTTCACTTCTCATCCAAGAAGCTCAACAGAGCTGAATAAACTTCTTGGATGAGAAATGAAACGTCTTCAAAGAAAAACCAGAAAGTCCAGGTGCATCTTGAAAAAGCACCTTGGGACATCTGATGCTATTATTACAATGATAAAAGCAATACTGCACCACTGCAAAGCAAGCTCTATCTCTTTCCTATACGCATATAATAGCATGTATGTATAGTGCAAAAGAAATGGAGCTAGCCACAGAACAATACTCACTGATATCATCTTTAGCTGCCGTCTCGGTCCCCTTCTGATGGAAGCATATGTATTTGAGTTTATTTCTACTCTGATTTCCATAAAAATCCATAGAAAATATTTCATTTGTCTGTGCTTCTTTCAATAAGAATACACAGTCACCTAATTTACATTAACATAAATCAGTCAGGATTTTTATTTTATTTTTAATGCAAATTATCCTGTTTTTATTCTTTGACATGTCCCCCTGCAGGCTTTTTAAATGTCACCTTCTTTGATATCAACTATTTAAACAAACAAACAATTTCATAAATTGCCCACATTTGCTGGTTTCCAGAAGACAAATGTTTTATTCCGGAAGGCAGAGGTATTGGGGAAAGAGTCTCAAATTATTATCTTGACTGGTGACACATTTGTGAGTACCTGTCTTCACTGATCATTGTCAGAAGTTATGACTTCTATAGTCACCATCGTAGAAATGGTGGAGCATCTGTAGGATCTAGGATGTAGTACTTCTTATCCGGGAAGAGTCAATGTTCCCGACATAATTTTTGGTTCAGTGGGCCTTTCCTTTTTCTTAATTTAAGGTTTCTTGGTTCCTATGGTTTTTGATATGTATATAATTATTTAATTAGTCTTAATTCCTGTGCTTTGTGCTATAATTGTAAATTGCACATTAGAGGGCAAAAAGGAAGTTATTGTTTGAGGCTGCTGGAAGATTTTGCTCTCTTCCCCATTTTTCCCCAACAGAGTCTATGTTGCAACTACCCTACAGTTAGCTGGCTGGCCATCCTATTGCATCACTCTGAAGGTTTCCTCAAGGCAACTTATTATGAGATTGTACCAACAAAGGAGCAGAGACCATGATGGCAAACTAGAAATACAAGTGTACTGAAAAACAACCCACAACAATCAAGTGCTCCACTACCAAAGCAATAACTCAAGTTTCCACAAAAGAATTTTATTTAGAAGACCACCAACATTTCAGCAACCCCGAACAGCAGAAAAAGGAAACAGAGCCTCTATACAACATTCATTTGTATAGAAACAGAGCTTCTGTACAAATGGATACTCATGCAACATCATCAAAAAGTGCCTGACCACTCAACTCAATATAGCACAACCAACCCAAGCCATAAAAAGAATAACACTGCCACACATCAAAGCATCACAGAAACCACCAACAGAGTATTACAACTACATGGAATCAGCATAGCATCTAAAGCAACCAAAGCTCTCCAAAACATCAAAAGATCCAGCAACCGCAAAGGAAAAACAGGATTCATCTACAACATATAGCGTAATGACTGTAGCAGCCACTATGTAGGACAAACAGGCTGAAGACTGGCCGAACACATCCATGAACACCAGCTTGCAGTGAGAAGACATGATGAAAACTTTAATTTCACAACGTATTGACAGACTTGCCCATAGTTTCAACTTGGAAACTGTGACCATCCTAGACCAAGCCGAGTCCAAAACTGCTAGAGAATTTCTAGAAACCCAGCACTCTGACAAATTAGCCATCAATAGACACATAGGCATAAGTAATAATTACATACAGTCCAAAAGAAGCAATTAGCAAGCCAAAAACAAAACTACCAAAACATCTCCCCAACAGCAATCAACACCCAGATGAGCATAGGTTAACTCCAAGATTCATATCAGATCAACAATCAAAAAGTAAACAACACCCCAAACAAGAAACTGCCAAACAAGCCAACAGTAAACAGCCCAACTAAAGAACCTCCAAGATCACTCCCATCAATACTGACAGGGCAAGCCACTAGAATATAAACTGAGAGCAAACCCCATTCCTTACTAGCACTAATGATGTTACTTAGTTTGGGTACTGAAATGCCTGCAAGAAAACAATCAAGCTCTATGACAGTGATGGCTAATCTTTTTCCCATCGCGTGCCAGTAAGGGGGGAGAGGGAGGCTCATGTGCACACATGCCCACACCCATAATTCTATGCATCCCGCTCCCCACATGTGAGCACAACCCCCTCCCCCCGCTCCTGGCACGCAATGACCCAGTAGGTCCATTTTTCTTTCTCACCTGGCTCCAGATCCTCTCTATGCATCTGGGGAGGGTGAAAACAGCCTTCCCCACCCCCTTGGAGGTCCTCCAGAGGTCTGAAATGACCCATTTTCCAACTTCCGGTTGGACAGGAAGTGACTTTTTTTCTGTCCCCAACCTCCAGAGACTCCTAGCACTGGAGCTGAGTTGGCGTGCCAAACGACATGGCTCCGCGTGCCACCTGTGGCACGCGTGCCATAGGTTTGCCATCTTGGCTCTATGAGATTGTTGCAGCAGCTGACTGTTCCATAGGGATCAGTAAGGAATGGACAGTCACAGTGGCAGCCTACTTCAAAGGTCCATGTATCTTAAATAACATACTTCCAACAAATAACTATGAAGAAATGGTAGAATCCATTTCTAATTCTTTACTTTGTATATTTGAAGTATTTGTTTCCCACTTTCTAAGCCTTGCTATGCATCATCATACATATTCAACTTTGCAGATGTTATAAACTTGAAATCTGAATTCAAAACACATTTGTTATGTTGAATTTATATCTCTGAACCATTGGTAGGAGATACCCCAATTCAGCCAACTGAAGCTTCCTTTCTAGTTAAAAGCGGATATTAGGACTATAATTTGGGCTTCTTCTAGATAACACACAGCTTCTGATATCTGAAGTCCACTCACTCATGATCCCACGTTAGCATGAATATCAGGAGAGAATCCTAAAAATGGGAGTTTCTTCTGTTTATTTTTTCTACATTTCAAGATTAACTAATTTGATCGGCATTTACTGTTAGTCAATTATCATCATGGAATTAGGATTTCAGATTATGTACATTACAAAAAAACATGTTGTAATTCTGAGCAAACACAGAAAGCAACATAATCCATATTTTGATAACAACTTTAAGACAAAGAGTATATAATGTTTCATATTTTGTGAGCAAATCTAGCCTAAATACAGAATTAAATATGTATTTCAACACAGCTTTGTCGTTTTCGTTTCTTGTTCTTTTTAATCACATTGCTACAGAAACAGGATGCAAATAATTCATGAATAAATGCATTCAACTTTAGAATGGTTTGGACATATACTGATTCATCCATCCTAGCATGGACTTTTGCATGGGGATTTCAGATCAGGGAAAATTTCTGTGATAGAATCATACATATGGAATATCAGATGTCCCTCATAATATTTGTTTTGGGCAGCAGCTCTTGCTAATTGTCTTATCCTTGAGTCTATAGCTTTGATATCTATAGCTATTCACTCAAAGAATCTTTTCTACAGCTGTATCCTGCTTTCTCAACCTTTAAATACATACAATGTGGCTAACAAAACTGATAAATCACATAATTACAATTGCAAAATCAAATTTATTCAAGGAAAATTGTACATTTCCTTAAGATGCCAACATATTCTAATTATTTTCCTAAACTGAAATTCCTCTTTACTGGCATTTTTTCAAATGGAATGCTCTTTTATTACATATTCTTTAATGTCAAGAGTATTGTTTCAAGAAATTTATAAATTACCTGTTTTTTATTACCTAATATCCTTGAAAAATATGTGAAAAGTGTTTACTAAAAGGTCTATCCAAGAGGTAGGTAATAATAATCTTAAATGAATGGCAATATTTGTGCGATAAATTCAGAGACTTTTAGAAATAATTATTAGCATTATTTAACAGAAGGAGAGGAAAGTTTGAGTCCTAGGCTCTTTTTTTTAACCCATGCATAACTTTACAGAGATGAGTAGATTTCTCGATCTGTATGTCCATATGTTAGCCCCCCCCTCTCTTTTTTTTTGAAGATCAGTTTTTTTTTAAATGTAGGTTTTAGTGAAAGCCAGATGCCAGGTCCCAAAGGAATAGATTAAAAATATATGATTTTTGAAATTTGTAGGAAAAGTCTCTTGGAATATATTACCTTTTACAAATCTCAAGCAATATATATTAACCAAAAATATGTGGTTGATTCTTTTTTAACCAGTGAAAAAAAAAGCCTTTGCAATTGTATATTAAAATATTTGAATGAGTGAATATGAGAAAAGTTCAAGACAACATAGCATGACCTTTCCCTGTGAAAATAAGGAAAATATCAGAAGACCTCTAGAAACAAAGCATAGACTGCTGTGAATTAGAACCAGATGGAGAAAAAACAAGTAAGTGGAGTAAACATTGGTTGATGTTCATAGTGAAGATCAAAAGCACTCATAAAACCATCGTCTACAAAAGAATCTGGGGTTAAGATCAAATCAGAAAGTTAACTTCTGCTCTGCAATGCCTCTTAGTTTTTTACAGCTATTTTGTTGAATAGAGACTAAAAATAATGCTGTGTGTATAAGGTGGTTCTTCCTGAATAACTACTCCAAAAATGGAATAAAGGTTTATATTAAAGAGCTGCACACACTGTGGAACTGGAAGCCATTTTAGTTTGTTCATATACATTTACCTTTCTTTTTAGAATGGTAGGTGTGTTCTTAATTTTGCACACATAAACACATAAATTAGGATGCAGAGTTGAGACCGAGAGCACCAAATGTATCTAGAGATCATCATGATAAGTGAAGAAGTGAAATAGGTTTTACTTCAGTCCAATTCTCTACACCAACTTCCCTAGTATTTTGGACTACATTTTTCATCAGCAATCTACTGTATATTCTTCCACAGCGACAGAAGATGAAGCATAGGCGACTCCCCGGTTATCACAACCCACTGATAAAGGATGCTGGAAGGTGTAGTTCAAAATAGGGAAAGCCCTGATTCCCACCTGTGAGAAATATGAGAGATTGGGAAGAGGCTGAGAAAGAAATAGAATGAATTCCAGATACAAGAATCAACAGTAGACATGCCATTAATTGTTTATCTAATAAATTGCAGTTCAGTCCAGCATACACCAAGCTTGGGAAGGGATTCAAAACCTTCAAAGAGATTCCACCTTAATGACAAAAGAGGATTGAAGTTTCCTATAAAAGTTTCCAAGATTTTTTTTACATTTTTTTCATAGACTTCATTTTTGCATCAAAATTCTTTATTGTGTAAAGAACTCTGTGTGATTCTTGTTCCCATGATTATGCTCTGTTTTATAGGGGTTTGAAATACACAGAGTAGTTTTTGTTGTACGGCACTTTGTACTCAGATAAAGAAGTTTTATCAGTGTGATTTTGTTTTTATATTAACAATAACCTGTCTAAATGTTAAGAAGGAAACAGACACACTGAATTATTTCTAAATCATCGCAACTTGGACCCCACCTTGCGCACGGTCACTCATGCCCTTGTCACCTCCCGGCTGGACTATTGTAATGCTCTCTACATGGGGCTCCCCTTGAAGAGCACTCGGAGGCTCCAACTGGTCCAGAATGCAGCCGCGTGGGTGGTTATGGGCGCAACTCGTTGTGCCCATGTGACACCCCTCCTGTGCGAACTGCACTGGTTCCCAATGGTCTTCCGGGTGCGATTCAAGGTGTTGGTTACCACCTTTAAAGCGCTCCATAGCATTGGACCCGGGTGCCTTCGAGACCGACTTCTGCCACCAATAGCCTCCCACCGGCCAGTTCGCTCCCACAGAGAGGGTCTCCTCAGGGTGCCATTGGCCAAGTTATGTTGGCTGGCGACACCCAGGGGGAGGGCCTTCTCTGTGGGAGCCCCAGCCCTGTGGAATGAACTGCCCTCCTGAAATTCGTAAGATCTCTGACCTCGGGTATTTTGCTGTGCACTGAAGACCCTGTTGTTCCGCCAGGCCGGGCTATCAATATAACAATTTAAAATTGGGGTATTTTAAATTTTTGGGGTTTTAAATTCAGCCAAATTTATTTAATAATTTTAAATTTTTAATTGATGTTTGTCTTGTGTTTTTAAATAGGCTGTACACCACCCTGAGTCCTTCGGGAGACGGGGGGTATAGAAATAAAATTATATATATTGTTTTACAAACCTCAGTGTTTGAGAGAGAAACAAAATCAACCTAAAGAAGATAACTCACGAAATATAACCAATTATCAGCCAAAACACCTCTCCCATGTTGCATATTTGTTGTCTTTTCTAATAAAATACACTTTGGAAGGGAAACTTATGCATTGATTAGTCTTTCCTATTCTTGTAAAATCACTGCATAATTTTTACTGGTTTTAAATTTGGCTAATGACCATTTCAGTGACTGTTCAAATTTATGTCAGCTTTGAATGACTTGTACTTATATCTAATCCTCAAAGTTCCAGCCATTGCAGCACCTATGCAGTCATGTGATCACAATCTGGGTGCTTAGCAACCAGCTTGGAATTCCAACTGTTGCAGAGTCTAGGGGGTCATGCAATCTTAACTTGTCAGTTTCCCTGCTGACTTCCCACAAGTAGGTGTGAGGTCCTCGCTTAACAACCTACTGCAATTCACTTAACAATGGCAGCTGGAAACTGCCAGAACTTCTGTCACTAATGGCACAGTCATGTGATACTGCACATTATGACCACATCCCTTAGTGGTGGAAAATTCAAGCCAACTATCATCATTAAGTGAGAAACAGAGTCTCCAAGATCATTTAAATCTCCCAATTGAAAGGCTCATTTCATCTGGATTCAAATTGTGTGTGTGTGGTGGGGAAGAAAGGGCTACAGTGTTGTGGCAGGAGTAGTAGACCCTATAAAATATGGATTAAATTGTAAAATAATTGCACTGTTTTATCTTTTACAAGGTTTCAGATTGTTTAGCAACCCCAAAATATTTATCATATGAAAGCAATTTAATAAATACTATTTTAACTAATAACACTACGAACAATAACAGTAGCCATTGAATAGTCCTTTCATCCCTTGGGAATTAATTTTGACCACTTTGGAGAACTCTGGGTTAGACTGTTAGACATTTGTCTATATAAATCTTAGTTTCAAAGGTAATTGCAACAAACTGAGTTTATTCCAAAATGATAACACACATATGGGGATATCATGATTCAAATTCTACAAACACTGTGGCTTATGCACTTGTGTCAGATGTTGCCACAGTTTTTGTTGCCACGAACTAATACTGGTGACCTGCTTCCTCTGGAGATGACAATATTTGTGCTGCGTACACTTGTTAGTGAGAAATTCTTCTGCTAGGAATTTGCAGGCCTTTTAACGAAAAGTATTTGGTGCCTCCATAAGGTATTGTGAATTTGCCACTGATACTGTCTATTGAGTCCATTGGGACTTGATCAGGCGAAAAGATCTTTTAACCAATGTGCCAGAGATATAGCACCAGTGAAATGGTGGAATAAGTGTTGCACCCATCAATTGCTCAGTATTGTTCCTAAAAACACATGCAAATATTTGCAATAGCACTTAGACTTATATATCACTCCATAGTGCTTTACAGCACTCTCTGAGTGGTTTACAAATGTCAGCATATTGCCCTCAACAATCTGGGTCCTCATTTTACCAACTTTGGAAGGATGGAAGGCTGAATCAACCTTGAGCCCATCAGGATTGAACTTCTGCTGTGGGCAGAGTTAGCTTGCCATACGGCATTCTAACCACTGCACCACTATGGCTCTGCACTCTGTAATACCTTTCCTTCTGCACTTTTGGGGGAAATTTCTATGACATACTTAAAGTGCTTAAAAGGCCTGGTGGCTCAGCAGACTAAAAGCATTGTAATTAACACCAGCTGTCTGCAATTACTTTAAGTTCGAATCTTACCAAGCTCAAGGTTGACCCAGCCTTCCACCCTTTCTAAGGTAGGTAAAATGAGGACCCAGTTTGTGGGGGCAATAAGCTGACTTTGTATAAATATACAAAAGTATGAAGGCTATTGCTTAATGCATTGTAAGCCGCCCTGAGTTTCTGGAGAAGGGCGGCATATAAATCATTTTTTTTTAAAAAAAAAGTACCATATACTCCTGTGATAAGGGGAATTGAATTTTAGAGTCTTGTGTTGTGTTGCTGCCTTGCCTTTTTTATAGGCCCTTCTGAGATACATGTGTTTTTCCATTTATAACACAATGCACACGTAGAACAGAGGCTGATTACAATAACCTTTTACCAGCTGACCAAAAGGTAGGAATTTCAGTCTGGCCCTGTTTTATACCCAAGGTCTGATGGATGCAATTGACCCCACCCTGTAAGATGATGCGGAACCCTTTCTAGGTTACCATATCTCAACATTTCTCATTACAGGTAACTTTGACTCATCACCTCAATTGAGACGGAATTTCCATTGTTAACAGAAATGGTTATTCAGTGACTCTCACCCAGTTTTATGACCTTTTTTTTTGCCATGGTTGTTAAGCAAATCACTGCAGTTAATCTTACAATCATTAAGGGAACCTGGCTTCCTCCATTGACTGCTTGTCAGAAGCCATATGAGAAGGTTGCAAATGGTAATTACATGATCCCTGGATGCTATAACCTGTGTGTGTGTGTGTGTGTGTGTGTGTGTGTGTGTGTGTGTGTGTGTGCTGGTTGCCAAGTGTCCAAATTTTTATCACATGATCATGAGGATGTTGTGAGTGTCATAAGCATAAGTCACTTTTTTCAGTGCCATTGTAATTTTGAATGGTAGCTAAAGAAATGGTTGTACTAAGCTGAAAAGTGCTTCCTCCTTTTACAGTTATACTACATTGTATCTTGTTATTATTTCATTTCTGTTTGATTGTATTATGACTACATTGAGTTAGAATAGTTTAGGATGAGTTATGAATACTTATCCTAATATCTAGTTTAATGAAAAGAAAGACTAGGGGTGACATGATAGCAGTGTTCCAATATCTCAGAGGGTTCCACCAGGGGTGGGTTCTACTTACCTTTACTACCGATTCACAACGGGAGCGTGCACACATGTGCAGAAGCTTCTGCGCATGTGCAGATAATCCATTATGACGTCCATCCGGGTGGGCGAAGCCTCCCGCCGCTTTTACTACTGGTTCAAAAGAACTGGACAGAACCAGGAGCAACCCACCACTGGGTCCCACAAAGAAGAGGGAGTCTAGTTATTCTCCAAAGTACCTGAGGGTAGAACAAGAAGCAACGGGTGGAAACTAACTAAGGAGAGAAGCAACTTAGAACTAAGAAGAAATTTCCTGACAGTGAGAACAATTAATCAGTGGAACAACTTGACTCCAGAAGTTGTGAATGCTCAAACACTGGAAGTTTTTAAGAAGAGATTGGATAACCCTTTGTCTGAAATGGTGTAGGGTTTCCTACCCAAGCAGGGGGTTGGACAAGAAGACCTCTAAAGTCTCTTACAATTCTGTTATTCTATTCTGTTCTAATATGTTTGATATATTATATTTATCTAGTTTACTTACAGCCTTTAGTTAACAGATTGCAATTTTATATGTTTTCCCAGGTATTATATTTTACATTGTATTAGTATTTCTTCTAGTAATCTTCTATTTTATCTTACATATATTTTACTTCTCCTGATATATTTGGAATGGTTGTGTGATCTTACTTTTTTGTGCTGGTCTACAATTGAAATAAAAGCAAAGTAAACTAAATTATTTTTGAGGCATGGTGCACAGACATGGAATCCCTTTCAAAGGGGATTTCTTTTAAAGGAAATGTTACAAACATGGATGTCTGCAAGATGGGGAAGTGACATCTTGTGTGTCATGATGTCATTGTGCAAATGACAGAAATCCAGTAATTTGTACCATTTGCAGAATGATGTAATGATAACATCATCGTCGTGTCCACCAGACACCTGGAAAGAGCACAAAGAAAGTGGTCTCTAAAAATGGCCCAATAATTCATGTTTTGATTATTATCTGCGTGATACAAACACAATAATGGAACCAGGGGTAAACTCATAACTCATGTTTTCTTTTAAGAGAGCATATGGGCAAAAGTACGATTGAAAAGAATGCAGCTACCCAGGGAAGCACTGAAGCACAGAGAACCATGAGCTAAAAGTAACAAAGCCACATTCTCCCACGGGAGCTTTTGCCATACCACACATCTCTAAAGTTTCTCCTGCCATATGGATTCATTGCTCTCAACAAACCTTGAGTGCCTAAAGTCAGTATGCCATGCTTGTAATCGTGAACGCCAAAGGCAATTGTCCCCTACAGACATTGTTTAATTGTGCCTTTTCTCTTCTGGCAAGAACACTTGTAGAACTTCACCATGAGAGAAGCCCAGGCTGAATTTGATGTCTTCCAAGGACACTGCTTCTAGCAGCCTTTGGGGCAATTTCTGGAAGTCGAAGAATGCTGATTACAAGCCCGGAGGGTGGAATTGAGAGAGAGAGGGGGGAAAAAAGGAATCCAAGCTGCAGATTTTCTCTTGAAATTACATTGTCATGGCACACAATGAACAAACCCAACGCTGCCTGGAAGGGGAAATTTGAGTCTGCAATCTGCTTGATTGATAAGCAGAAGGATCCTGCCTTACACTTTTGGAATGGGAAACAGTCAACATAATTCCAGTCAGAGCAGGTCAGTGCAAGCCTTTCCTGCCTCAGGCTTAAAATGACGCTTAAGTGCTATGGAAGAAAGCGAAGGCAATTCTGCCGCCAGTACAAACTCTCTTTGGCTGCCTTTGGGTTTCAAATGCCACCAATCGCTCTAAGAGGGGGAAATGGTGCCTGTCTGCCACAAAGCTGCCTCTCTTTTCAGCATTCTGCTTTTGTGCAAGACTAGGAAATTGCTCCAAGTCTTTATCAGCCTGGAATACAATGAAGGACACTAAGCGTTCCAATTCTGTTCTAGGACAGAGTGCCTGACTAATAGGAGAGGATGACCGGAAAACCATAAAAGGGCAAATGAAACATTTAGACAGGAGAAATCCTCAGCACAAATTACTTACATTTGGGGTTTTTCTTTTCTGGGATGACGCCACGCATTCACATATTTTCAATACCAGGCATGTGTAAACTCCTTTGGAAAGAATCTTCATTAAATGTAATTTTCAAATAATTATTTCTTTAAGTTGTAAATGCATATCACTCTTTATAAGGAGGACAAGATGGCATGCATTGCCTAGACTCTAAAGCAGGCTAGGTTGGGAAAACCAACTTTGTGAATTTGTGAATGTTGTTCCTTTGTGAATGTTGTTGGTGACTAGAGAGAACCATTGCACCAAGCTGAAGACTGTGTTTAAAAGTTGCAAGCATGAAATTTATTTATTTATTTATTTTTGCGATTTATATGCCGCCATTCTCCCAAAGGACTCAGGGTGGCTTACAACAACAATCAATAATACAAATCACAAAATAATAAAACAAGTTAAAAGCCCCTTAAAACCATATTTAAAATTATTACAGTTTGTGCAACCCCTAGCAGATCAAGTTATTTGACAGAAGAGCCACGTCTTCAGTTCGCGGCAAAAGGAGAGGAGGTCCGGGGCTATCCTAAGCTTGGTGGGTAAATCATTCCAGAGGGTTGGCGCTCTGACAGAGAATGCTCTCCCCCTGGGAGCCACCAGTCGACATTGTATGGCCGATGGCACCCTGAGGAGGCCTGCTCTGTGGGAGCGCACGGGATGGTGGGAGGAAGGCAGAAGATGGTCCTGCAAGTACCCCGGGCCTAAGCCATGTAGGGCTTTATAGGTAAGCACCATCACCTTGAAATGGACCCGGAGAGCAACCAGCAGCCAGTGCTGCTCGTGCAGGAGAGGTGTTGCATGGGAGTAATGAGGAACTCCCATAACTACCCACACGGCCACATTCTGGACCAGCTGGAGCCTCCGGATGTATCCCAAGGGCAGCCCCTTGTAGAGGGCATTGCAGTAATCCAACCAAGAAGTAACAAGGGAGTGGGTGACTGTGGCGAGGGCATCTCGGTCTAGGAAAGGGCGCAACTGGCGCACAAGACATACTTGTGTGAAGGCCCCCCTGGTTATGACCGTCAGATGGTCATCCATGAACAGCCAAGAATCCAGGAGGACACCCAGATTGCGAACCCTAGCGGAGGGATTACCTATCACTAAAGATGGTACCTCTAGATCCCGAGATGCTGGCATCCACAGCCACTCAATCTTGGATGGGTTGAATCTGAGTCTGTTCCTACCCATCCAAGCCTGCACCGCCTCCAGGCAACAGGACATCATGGAAAGGGCATCCCTAGGGTGATCCAGGGTGGAGATGTAAAGCTGGGTATCATCCGCATATTGGTGATACCTCACCCCAAAACCATGAATGATCTCACCCAGAGGTTCATATAGATATTAAAGCGCAAGGGGGAGAGAACTGATCCCTGAGGCACCCCACAAGTGAGGGGCCTCTGGGAGGATCTCTGACCCCCCCCCCGCCGATGAAATGATCAGAGATCATTAAAATCTCTACAAAAATGCATCATTGTGGATCATAGGGATACTTCAAAAATGGGGGAAACAAGCAAACAGTCTTTCTTAAATCTCTATTTTACTGGAAGATCTTAATCATCTAATCCATTTATCTGAATTTACTTCTGAGCAGAACAATATATATATCACTGACAGAATTTTAAATAGATTCCTTCTTCCAGTCAAAGCGACATGACAATTTAGATGTAACTTACATCACTCTATATGGTCTGTGGAGAGTCTCAGTCCAGGTCATGGTTGTCCCAAAGGTGCTTTTTCAGGCACCTGGACTTGTGATGCTAATTCCTTGGTTAATATTATCAAATATTTTGAACAGAGTTCAATAACCAATAATACACATGCATACACATACTGTACATTGTAGAAATATCATAAGTTTGTAAAATACCTGAAACCACATGTAATTCTGACAGTGTTGCACAAGGCCTCACTGTTTTTTTATGATTCCCATAGATTTTGATGATATTTGAAATTATTTCATTTGGAAAAGGATGGCAATGCTTCTATAAAGTCAGAATTTTGATGACCCTTGCATTAGGCAATGAAATAACATACACAATGGCTGTAATGGAGGAAGTGTTTGGAAATGCCAAGAAATGGCCAAATTCAGACTTTAGTCAGTCTAAGCTGGGAGGCACAGTGAAAACACAGCTCTTCCAAATATCTAGGGAGATTCTCAGTCATCCAGGTCATGGTTGTCCCAAAGGTGCTTTTTCAGGAGGCAATTGGACTTACTTTTTTTTTCTTTGAAGACATTTCGCTTCTCATCTAAGAAGCTTCTTCAGCTCTGACAGGACAGTGAGGAATGGAAGGATTTATATTCCTTGCAGACAGCTGGTCATTTGCATCCTTTTAGAGGGTTGTTTAAGCACTCTGTATGATACATATGTGATAGAATATAGTGAGGAGAAGGATGCTCAGGAAGGTACATTCTAAAGGAGTAAGAGCTAACTGAGCCCAGATACTATGTGTGAGAGAAGGAGGGTGAAGACAGTCCCTCCCTAATAGTTCACAGAGTATATTGTAGATGCAGATAGCAAAGTCTTCAGTCTGGCAAGATGTTGTCTATAAGTGTGAAACAATAAAGAACACAACCTGGCAGAATTGCCATGTGCCATTATTGGTTTTGGGCCTGACATAAACAAACAAACAAACAAATAAATAAATTGTCATTGTACGTGCATACACAGTACACCCATACAACGAAATTCACTTAACACCCAAAGACCAGGTCCAACACACATAACAATCCTCAAGCACACTCCCACCCACCACAACTCCCCACCCCTAAACCACCCAAACAACCACACAACAGACCAAGTAATGCTGTCCAACAACTCACTGATGGTGGTCCTTTAGTTCATTGTTGAGTACAATTATAGCTCTGGGATAAAAATTATTCAGAAAACGTAAGGCTGAGTTTTAATTGTTCTGTATCTTCTGCCAGAAGGCAACAGTCCAAAAAGATTGTAAGCAGGATGGGAAGAGTCTCTGAGAATGTTATGTATCTTTCTCAAACAGCGAAATTCGAAAATGTTGTCTAGGGCTAGTAGCTGGAGTCTGATGGTATTCTGGGAAGCTTTAATGATTCTCTGTAGAGCTTTTTTGTCTGTTACAGAGCTGCTCCCATACAAGAATGCAAGAATGCCATATGTCAGGACACTCTCAATGGTGCTGCGATAGTAGGACAGAAGTAGGTGCTGAGATAGATTTATCTTCCTGAGCATTCTCAGGAAGTACAGCCTCTTCTGTGCCTTCTTCACAAGCATGTTAGCATTCATAGTCCATGAGAGGTCCTCCGAGATATAAGTGCCCAGAAATTTAAAACTACCCACCCTTTCCACCTCCTCACCAATCTATAACATCGCTACTACCGGAACTGCACTGGTTGCTGGTGTGTTTCAAGGTGAAATTCAACAAGCTGGTTGTCATCTTTAAAGCCCTACATTGGTGGGGACCAGTTTACCTAAGTCACCATCTTCTCCCAATAGTTTATACTTATCCAATTTGGTTTAGTAGATTGGAGATGCTGCAAGTCCTATCAGCCAAGGAGTGGTAGAGACCAAGAGGGATGCTTTCTCAGCAGTAGCCCCTGCCGTCTAGAGCACTCTTCCTCCACAGCTCAGGATTGCCCTGATCCTGTTGCAGTCTTTTGTCCTGGTAGTCTTACAAATATCATGTTATATTTGACCTTGGGTTCAAATATTATTTGGACTTTTTTTCTAATCAATCAAGAAGGAAGTTAACTAAATCTTGTGGTTGGTGCATTCCCCTCTATAAATATCTACTGATACAGCAGAATTATTTTATCTTTTCTATTGCTGCTACAGATTATTATACAATAACACCCATACTTCATAATAATATACATTTTTATTGCATGTAGAACTGTGTTATTTACTGATAGACCAAAATAAATACCTAAAATCTGTACTGCACTGAACTGTACTGTTTCAGTCATTAAAATAAACATGTATTCTGGCATGCATACTAATTTTGACAACATGTATGATTTACCCCATATGCTGTAATTACACAGTTTATTGTATAAAACTGTACAAAAGCACACTTTCTTAAATAGCCTGCTTTTTTGTCATGATGGCTCTTAATGGTTCCTTCAAAGTTGTTTCATCTGTCAAAAAAAGAGAAAAGCAAATGCTGAGATCGTATTTCACTTATACTCTGCTACATTTTCTCTTTTCTGCTGCCATAGAACAAATAAGGGATTTGACCATATTGGGTGACATTTCAAAGAAATAAAAAAGGAAGAAGAACATGCAGTAAAATGTGTGTGCAAACAAGCATCCATATTTGTTCAAGTACAAGTAACAAACATAAATTCATAGTAAAATTTTTGTTTTGGGGTTGATGCCTCTGCAGTAGAGATTTCTGTCTGAATTTTCTTTTTCTTTTTTTATTGATCTTACAACACAACATACAAAACACAAACACATGATATATGTTTCTTTTTACATATCAGTTTCGTTCCTCTTACTTTCTACTATATACATCTCCCATTTTTCCCATCTTTTATTATCATTATCTTTATTGTACCTTTATTTTTAATTTTCTTCATTTACAATATTTTACACATTTGTCACCTTCTTCTCTCCATCGTTTATTCACATTTACTTTCCCTAATCTCGAGCCAATCATACCACTTAGTCCATACTTGATAATATTCTGTATCTTCCTTTTCTTTTATTTCTTTTGTTAATTTATCCATTTCCGCATAGTCCAGGATTTTCTTAATTATTTCTTCTTCTGTTGGGATCTTTTCACTTTTCCAAGACTGTGCGTTCTGTCTGAATTTTTATACATGAGACATTGTGATGCTAATTCCTTTGGTTAATATTATCAAATATTTTGAACAGGGTTCAATAACCAATACACATGCATACACATATTGTACATTGTAGAACTATCATAAGTTTGTAAAATACCTGAAACCACGTGTAATTCTGACAGTGTTGCACAAGGCCTCACTGTTTTTTTATGATTCCCATAGATTTTGATGATATTTGAAATTATTTCATTTGGAAAAGGATGGCAATGCTTCCTATAAAGTCAGAATTTTGATGATCCTTGCATTAGGCAATGAAATAACATACACAATGGCTGTAATGGAGGAAGTGTTGGGAAATGCCAAGAAATGGTCAAATTCACACTTTAGTCAGTCTAAGCTGGGAGGCACAGTGAAAACACAGCTCTTCCAACTGTCTATGGAGATTCTCAGTCATCCAGGTCATGGTTGTCCCAAAGGTGCTTTTTCAGGAGGCAACTGAGGTTCTGGCTCACGCCTCGACTGGAGACCTAGTGGCCGCCTGGGATAGGGCGGCCGCTGGAGCTCTGGATCGAGTCATGCCTTTGCGGCCTCTGACCCGGCGCCGATCTCACCTGGCTCCTTGGTTTACTGAGGAGCTGAGGGAGATGAAGCGCCGGAAAAGACGCCTAGAGAGTAGTTGGAGGGCCAGTCGTACTGAATCTGACCGGACACTGGTAAGATCTCATATTAAGAATTACCTAGTGGCAATAAAAGCAGCAAAATGCACTTATCTTGCTGCTCTTATAGCGTCATCAGATAACAGCCCGGCCGCCCTGTTTAGGGTGACCCGCTCCCTGCTCTACCAGGAAGCGAGGGAGGACCCCTTGGAGGGAAGAGCCAAGGATTTTGTTCAGTATCTGTATGACAAAATCACTCAGATTCGGGAAGATCTGGACTCCGACTGGGTAGATCCAGCGGGGATGATGGGGGCAGGTCCTGAGAATGTTATCTGGGATGAGTTTGATTCTGTGACCCCTGAGGACGTGGACAGGATTCTGGGTAGACTGAATGCGACCACATGTTTGTTGGACCCATGCCCCTCCTGGTTAGTGCTGGCTTCCCGGGAGGTGACGCGAGGCTGGCTCCAGGGGATTATAAATGCTTCATTGGGTGAGGGTGTCTTTCCCGCCGCCTTGAAAGAGACGGTGGTGAGACCTCTCATCAAGAAGCCTTCCCTGGACCCGGCAACATTGGCTAACTATCGTCCAGTCTCCAACCTTCGCTTTGTGGCGAAGGTTGTTGAGAGTGTGGTTGTACGACAGCTTCCCCAGTACCTGGATGAAACGACGTATCTAGATCCGTTCCAGTCGGGTTTCAGGCCTGGGTACAGCACGGAAATGGCATTGGTCGCGTTGGTGGATGATCTCTGGAGGGCTCGGGACAGAGGTTGTTCCTCTGTCCTGGTCCTATTAGATCTTTCAGCGGCTTTTGATACCATTGACCATGGTATCATGCTGCACCGGTTGGAAGAGTTGGGGGTGGGAGGCACCGTATTACGGTGGTTCTCCTCCTTTCTCTCCGACCGGTCGCAGTCTGTGTTGACAGGGGGGCAGAGGTCGACCCCAAGGCCCCTTATATGTGGGGTGCCACAAGGATCGGTCCTCTCGCCCCTTCTGTTCAACATTTATGTGAAGCCGCTGGGCGAGATCATCCGTGGTTTCGGGGTGGAGTACCATCAGTACGCTGACGACACCCAGCTGTACATCTCCACCCCAGACCACCCCAACGATGCCCTTGAAGTGATGTCCCGGTGCCTGGAGGCCGTACGGATCTGGATGGGGAGAAACAGGCTCAGGCTCAACCCATCCAAGACCGAGTGGCTGTGGTTTCTGACGTCCCGATATAGTCAGCTGGTGCCATCGCTGACTATTGGGGGCGAAGCACTGGCCCCCACATAGAGGGTTCGCAACTTGGGTGTCCTCCTGGATTCACGGCTGTCTTTAGAAGAGCACTTGACGGCCGTGACCGGGAGGATTTTTCATCAGGTCCGCCTGATTCGCCAGTTGCGTCCCTTTCTGGATCGGGACTCGTTACGCACGGTCACTCATGCCCTCGTCACCTCCCGTCTGGACTATTGTAACGCTCTCTACATGGGGCTCCCCTTGAGGAGCACTCGGAGGCTCCAACTGGTGCAGAGTGCAGCCGCGCGGGAGGTGATGGGAGCGACGTGGTGCTCCCATGTAACGCCTCTCCTGCGCGAGCTGCACTGGCTCCCGGTGGTCTTCCGAGTGCGCTTCAAGGTTTTGGTTATCACCTTCAGAGCGCTCCATGGCTTAGGACCTCGCTATTTACGGGACCGCCTGCTGCCACCAATAGCCTCCCACCAACCAGTACGCTCCCATAGAGAGGGGCTCCTCCGGGTGCCGTCGGCCAAACAATGTCGACTGGCGGCCCCCAGGGGGAGCGCCTTCTCTGTGGGGGCACCTACGATCTGGAACGAGCTCCCCCCGGAGATACGGAGGATTCCGGATCTGCGTACCTTCCGTCGCGCGCTTAAGACGTTCTTATTCCATCAAGCTGGCCTGACCTAAACTTTTCCTCTTTTTAAATGGAATTTTAAATTTTAAATTTGGTTTTAATTTATTGGGGTTTTAAAATGTTTCAGCCAAATTTATTTAATTAGTTTTATCTCCATTTTAAATTTTGTATCTATATGTTTTATTTTATGGCTGTTCACCGCCCTGAGTCCTTCGGGAGTAGGGCGGTATACAAATTTAATAAAATGAAAACTGGACTTACTTTTTTTTCTTTGAAGACATTTCACTTCCCATCCAAGAAGCTTCTTCAGCTCTGACTGGATGGTGGGGAAAGGAAGAATTTATATTCCTTGCAGACAGTTGGTCATTTGCATCAGGTCGTTGATGCAACTTGGAGGTTTACCTGTGTCCTCAGGGTCACCTGAGTAGTGCAAATGTGTGTGGAGCCTTCTTGGCTACAGGATGTTTACAGATTTTAAGGTACTGCATGAGGTACAAGTGATCATATTTATAACTTATTTATTTATTAGAGTTATTTTATGAGCCATGGTGGCACAGTGGTTAGAGTGCAGTACTGCAGGCTACTTCTGCTGCCTGCCAGCTGCCTGTAATTTGGCAGTTCAAATCTCGCCAGGCTCAAGGTTGACTTAGCTTTCTATCCTTCCGAGGTGGGGAAAATGAGGACCCAGATTGTTGAGGGCAATGTGCTGACTCTATAAACCACTTAGAGAGGGCTGTAAAGCACTGTGAAGAGGTATATAAGTCTAAGTGTTATTGCTATTGCTAACTTCTGCTGTATCTTCAGGAACTCAAGGTGGCATAAACGAGACCTTCTCCTCCGGTTCTTTTCTTAGAAGGAGCAAGCCTGCCAGCTTTCTTCAGCTATGAGAGATAGTGACTTCCGAAGTCATCCAATGAACTTGGTTTGATCCCGGATCCCACTTATCCTAATCCATCCTTGTTCATGCTGGCGTCTTATATTCTGTAAGATTTTTCATTATGTACATGTGGGTTATTGTTTTGTGTTTTCTACAGAGGAACACAAAAACAACATCTGTAATAGCAGGAAAAAATAAGTTCTTTTATTTCCACTGTTATTTTAAAAGAAAGCCAAGGCTGAGCAAAATCTGAGGAAAATGGGTGTGTGGATGGTTGATAGGCATATCAAAGGCTTTATAGAGCACAAAAATTACTCACAAGATTCAGAAAATCTTTCACCCACTTCTGAACACACCAGCTAAGCCTTCTTCCAACTACAGCTAGTGCATGTTCGATAACATTAGATGAGCAAAAAGCAAGCTCCCAAACATGAAATTCTTTCCCCTTTTGCCTCTTCTACTTTCATTCAATCCGGGAACATCTAATAGCTGTCCTGAATGAGCAAATAACCCCAAATTTAAAGCTATGCTGGAGGGGGAAAATACTATGTGGATTCTGCAATGCTAACGAACAGGTTGAGAGAGAAAAATATACAGTATAATCTCACTGGGATTCTGTAGTTTATTGTTAAATTTTATCTGAATAAGGAAGGGAGGGTGGAGTGTGCTTAAACAAGGCCTATTAGCAGCAAATAGGTCTGCCAATATCTGTCACAGTGGGAGAACTCCTCCAGCAATTTTCACGATTAATTACCAGTGGCAAGCGTATTCATAAACTGGTGCTAATTTTGCACAGGCTGAATGAATTCTGCTGCAGCACACTCAGATATTGTTCTCCCTGTTACCAGTAGCATGAACTACATGTTTGGGTCACGCTGTGTCAAAAGAGTGTTAATGTGTTTATATAAACACATGAAGCACCTGCTTTCCCCACACTTTTTTATATTATTATTCTTAATTTCCAGCTCTCTCAAACCTTCCAAATGCTGTTTGGAACAGGGACAATACTTTGATGCAGGAACATGTCAAGGATGATGAAATACACATGTCTGCTTCTATTTGAGGAAGGAATTGTCTATAACCGTAATGCTGAGGGCCAGTGGCTCACAAAATACAATCCAGAAACGATTTGTGGTCCTCATATCACATGATTTGAAGATTAAAAAAGGAATGAGAATCCTAGGGTCTTCTGAATTGTATACTAATGGTTGGTAAATGAAAGATATAGCACAAAATAGATACTGTTCACTCTAATCATTGCAGACAACGTCACAACAAGATTGGGTTGGGAGAAACTCTCATTCTGGTATGAACAACTGATTTTTCTCTATTTTAAACATTTGAAATTTGGACAAACGTATATTCGTTCATTTTTATTTTCTTTCCCTTATTGCTAAGGAAGATGACTTTAATTGTATAATATTATATGAATATCCAGAATGGGTTTTTTGTTTCGTATTTAGGAGAAGTATTCCTTTCTAATATTTTTTCTTTTTCTTTCTCTATTTTTCTTCTTTTTTGCATATGTTAAAAAATTTAAAAATGGATATGGAATAGGATATGATATGGATAAGAGTATATGAAATCCTTATAAGAAATTTTATCAGAATAACTGAATCATTAAGAAAGAGAAAAATGTTTGACAAAAACCCCCAAAGAAATATCCAATTTCTTTCTAAATATTGTTCAGGAATAACAATAGAGCAACAGGGATTGCTGGATCAATTTTTTATCCAGTCACCTGGATATTTTCTTTGCCTTTTTTCAAAATTTCTTGGAATATTATTTTCCAGTATTCCAGTATCTCTGTATTTTTCTTCAGGCAAAATTATTCTTACTTCTTATAGTCCAGCTGTTCCCTTCCAATTCTAAAATGCTATGAAGAACAACATGCATTACTAAATAAACATTAGCTTTTAAACAAATCAAAGTTCTGGACTATAAACATTTTTCCCCACATAATTTATAGCACTGCTACATAATCAGCGCAGAAATCAAATATAAAACTGATCATTCTTTTAAGAATCCTTTAGAGGCTTTGCTTGGTACTTATTAGGTCAACAAATCCATCAGGATAAGGACTTCATATCCGAAATGTAGAGTCTTTTTTCTTGGATGTTATCCAATTCAAAGGGAAAAGCTTATCACTTTTGGATGTAAAGTATATCTTTAGACTTTGCAATGTATAGATTACTCTTTAAATGCATAAGAAAATGTAGACATTCGGAAAGTTCTTTGCACAATGGGATAATTAATATTATAGGCTAAACTAAAGGAGAACTGTAGCAATTCCCAACTCACTGAGTTGGAGGTAATTCTATTTGAAGTATAACCAATGAATTCAATGGGAATTAAGTTACTCATGAATAATTTATCCCAATAATTTCGACAAGGATGTTTTTGACATAATTGAGTCTAGCCCAGTATGGATGCCTTTTTCCTTTATGCAGAGAACTGTAATCCAACGAGCTTGCTAACCAGATATATTGATCAAGAACAACAAATATTCATTTTGTTTCATATTTCCTTACTTTTTACTGGTCAAATCATGCACATATATTAAAACCTAAAGAAAAGATGGGTTCTACCACTATTAGGAACTTGGGATAATTAGAACATAAACTTTTGCATGAGGTTAAATCCATACTGGAACATATATCTAAGTATATATACTTAGGGCTGTGTTGTTTCTATTACCCCCAATTCTCATGGAACTCATCCCTAGCTAGAGTTTGTAACTGCATATTTGCATTACTTAAATAAGATTCAAGACAATGTGTTTTCAAATTTGTCAAATTTAAATGTGTGGGTTTCAACTCCCAGAATTCCCTAGCCAGAACCTTAACCCCAAACCAAGATGCTGGCCCAGGAATTCTGGGTGTTGAAGTCCACATATCTAAAATTTGCTAAGTTTGAAAAACACTGATCTAGACTAACACCACTCACTTTTTGCTTTCTATGATAAGGGGACAAAATAATTAACTGATACTTGATTTATCAAAAAATATTCTTTTTTTTTATTTTAAAAACAAACTTTATTAAACTTAAAAAGATAAAATACAGTATATACAGAATACATTTATATTAATCCAAACAACATTACTTACTTACTCACAGCAAAAGATAGAAAAAGAGAAACAAAACAAAATTAAAAAGAAAAAGAAGAAAAGAAAAGAAGAGAGAAGAAAAAAAAAACAAAAAAATAAAAAACAAAATATAGAAAGTGACTGTCACTTTATCACATCCTTTATCTTGTTGAAGGTGCCTGTTTATTAATTTTGTTGTCTTAGCTAATTTTACATTTACTCTCCTTTCTTTTGATTTATCCAATTGTACCATCTATTCCATGCCATGTAGTATTTTGAGTCTACCTTATCTTTTAACTCAAATGTTAATTTATCCATTTCAGCACAATTGTAAATTTTTTGGATTATTAGGTGATCTGTTGGCAATTGAAATATTTAATATTACATATAATTACAGCAGTTAAATTGGCATTAGCTCAATATTGGAAAACAGATCAAAAAATATTCTTTTTTTTTAAAAAAAAATCAAATTTACTATAAGATTCAAAGCGTCAAAAGTTTATATGAGTTGAAAAATAGCATGTTTTCAGTGCACAATATCTGGAGAACTCACCACGTCATGATACAGCAATAAGAAACATTCAAACTCCATCAATTTCTCACACGCTATAATTCCACATTGTGAATGTTCTACTGTCAGGATTGCAGTGTGAATTGGCCATGAAACAAACACAAAAGAATGGGTGGCATCCACCGATATATTGCACACCCCTTTGTTCCCAACTGCATTTCAATCTTCTTGTGTATATTTACTGTCAGGCAAACAAATATATTGGTGTTGAAAGGATATATTTGAATACAATTTTCGGTGTTAGCTGAACTGCTTGAAGAGCATGTGTAGAAATGATTAGCTCCATTAAATATGGAGGCACTGACACAAAGCAATGCTGATTGGTTAATGAGAATTTTCAAGGATATAATTATGAGACTACACCTGCCTAGGTTGGGATCCATTAACTAAGAACTATGATTTTACACAAAGAATGATGCACTCCAGGGAGTATATTGTTTGCCTTCTGACACCTATAACCCCTAGCACCAAAACTGAGTGTTATGTCAGTGGCACCATAACTATATTGCTCTGCAATGCCTGAAAATTGTATAAATTAATGTAACTTAGAACAACTATGATTCACATTAATTATGCCAGGTGGTAGTGCAGGGAATTAATGTATGGGCATGTGCTGCACACATTTGCAATCTTTTCAAATCTGAGTCAGTTCCTGGCTCCAGATATAGTTTCTAATCAAAGCTTTCATGGAGACTCCTCCAGGATGCACAGCATGAACTATGGTTAGAATGGTTCCGTGATTCTCTTCTGCAATACCAACAAGTTCCCACAAGAGGAGTTCTTTGTGGACAAACTTTTCCATAACCAAATACAGTACAGTCCAAGTAGAAGCCAGTTTGGATTTCCAAGCAATCAACCTTGCAATCTGATCTGCCTGAATTGGTATGTTTGAGAATGTCTCCAACGTAAAAGTTTCCACCAACAGCAGCAACACTATAACATCCAACATTCAACACAGCAGATGATTCAGAACACCAGCATTGGCCATTCTTCATTCATTCTGGTTTGTAGGCAAGATACAATACAATCCAAAATATTAGGCAGGAGATTTCATAAAAGAGGATAATTATAAGCTTAGTATTGGAGAAGCTTTCCAAAGGCTTTGTCATCAGTATGAATCTTGAAAGCATGGCCCCATTATGGAACTTCTTGACTTCTGTGGCACCATGGGCAAGCAGAGCAGCAGAAGTCAATAATTTTTAAAGGTGCCCTGTGCTGTGGAATTCAGTAGGTTCAAAAAAGTGATTTAGTCAAAACATTTTTTTTTTCCCTGGGAGGAAAGCATGGTAAAAATTGGGGCACCCAATGAAGTCTAGAAACTTTCTGCTTTGTTTTCTTTTTTTATGAACTACCTGTACTTTATCTTCGGTTTGATGAATACCTGAAGCATTAACACAGAAGCCTAAATATATGGCCCTGGATATTCCAATTTTTCAGAGCGCTTTTTTCTGTGATTTATAGTGATGCATTCATTATAAATAGCTAATGCCATTTTTTGAGCCACTGCAAACGTCAGTGTTATATCAGGCAAGCAGTGTTGGGGTGTTTCATCATAAATTCCATCTTTATTATCATTTCTCAGCATCTCATCTTAAAAGTCTCCAAAACTGCAACATTGAGATAATTACACACTTCTGTGATGTAAGCAGCAGTGGAGAGAGGGGGGGGAAGGAGACGGAGAGAGAGAGAAAGAGAGCTGTTGCTATAGCAAATATCTGGATCCCCTATAAACAGTTATATAAATAGTCCAATTTTCTTTAAGCTTATCTGTTTGGATGTTTTAAGAGAGAAAGAAAAACTTATGCATGAGTTTCAGGATATTTGGCTATATCAAATTTTGCAATCTGTCCATGGCTAGTAATTAAAAATACAATAATTTACTGAGAAAAATTAGATTTTCTCAGTAAATACCATCTTGTCTCCCAATTGAATTGAACTGGAATAATATCTGAAGGCTTGAATTTATAGATGTGGCTATTTTTTATGAACAAATTTTTAAGACTATGGACAACAACTCTACAATTCTTTCAAAACTACCTGAGTTGCTGTGGGCTACAGCATATTATAAATACGCAGCTTCCTGAACATATATACATTTAGTATCTGTGCCACCCATCTCACTGATATAGCGACTCTGTATCATAACTATAATAGACAGTGGGATTAATCAATGGAACTTAGTTTTGGCTTCATCACCACTGAATAGTTGTGGAATAGTTCATGAGAGAAACATGATCAGTATGGATCATAATCTGCACTCCAAATAAATATGTTTATTGCTGGAATATTTTGGTAATTATTCCAATAGAAAATGATAATGATAGATTAGATAGATAGATAGATAGATAGATAGATAGATAGATAGATAGAGATGACAGAATCGATAGACAGAGATAGAGATATGCAGATATTCTAGCTGTTATTAAGAATAAATTATGGAGGATCATCTTTCATTTAAATGAACAGTTTCAGCATTGATTTTATATAAGAAATTGCAGGCTATTTACTGGAATTTACATCAAAAATATGTTCACTTTGAGCTCACCAAGGTTAATTTGAGTTTGGATTGAATGATGATGATCAAAATATGGGCTAGTAAAATTTTGTTTTATTATTTCATTTCATTTCATTTTGTTGCATTCCATTCCATTCCATTTTGTTTTATAGTTTTGTTTTGTTTTGTTTTGTTTTATTTTTTTGTTATATTATTTATTTTATTTGTATTCCACCTTTGTTTTTTATAATACAAAAGATAATGGTCTGTCTTCTATCTTCTCCATAATAACAACCTTCTGGGGTATGCCCAGAGTACTCTGAGTCAAAATGACTGGTCCAAAGTTATCCACGTGGCTTTCATGTCTAAGGTGGACTAAAACTCATAGTTTTCCACTTTTATTCTACCACCTTAATTACTCCACCAAGCTGGCTCAGAAGAAGGGCCTACGGGTAATCAAAGAACCAATTCTGGAATGTGCCAGGTAACTATTGTGGGGATTAGGATCCACTTCAAGAAATTACATAGAAAGTGAAGAAAGCATAATGGCCATTTGCACTTCCTGACAAAATTCCTGGAGACAACTCAAATCTCTACAAGCTGATTTACACATTGCATCTTTGCATGATCCAATTTAGGGAAACTGCCAATTGAAAAATTCCCAGAAGGAATAGCACACAAAATCAACACAGTCTAAGTGCCAGCAGGTTCCTGCATATATATAAAAAAAAATATTCTGCAAAATGAGAAGAAATTGATTTCAATTGCATGTTCAAATAGCCGATGATGAAGATGTTTTAAAAACAATGCATTCATTCTGTGAGCATATGGAAGGTGGGCAGGGGGAGGAAAGAGAGGGAGGTTAAAAGGGCTAACATATGGAGCCTTAGCTGGTTCAGAGTGCAGGTTCAATACTCAATGGGTCCATGGGGCCCATGTTAAGCATCCCTGTCAGGAAGGAGCCACCAGATGGATTAAGATTTGTAACCCCATTAGGAGCAAGTTTCCTGGTCTCAGTGCTTCAGGCAAGAGCTTGTGAGCAGCTGGCTCTCTTGAGAAAGGAAATCTGCTACAGTGACTCCCTGGAGCCAGGCTGATGACCTGACATCAGCATAAGGTACTAAAATAGCAATGCACACGTTAGTGTATGTGCACACACACACACACAAAATTATTGGCATGGATAATTTAACCTTTGAAAAGATAGAGCTGATACCCAAAGATATAGATCTCCCTACAGAGACATAATGCATGAATTATGAAGTTTTGACTGTAGATTTCAAAAGCAAACTTGGTTTATTTACTGCATTTATATGTTGCTTTTTCTCTGGGGGCTCAAGGCAATCCGCAAAGAAATTCCTTTCATGTCTCCCTTACAACAACAACGCTGTGAGATCACTTAGGCTGATGAAAATGACAAATCTCACTAAAATGGCCCAAGCGACTTGTCTGATTAGGAAAAAAAAGACAATATCTGCATTTATTGGCGATTGATAACCCTTTATGGACTTTTTGCATAAAAAAAAGAGCTTATGATTTATAGTTTTGAGGATTAGATAACAGAACAGAATAACAGAGTTGGAAGGGACCTTGGAGGTCTTCTAGTCCAACCCCCTGCTTATTTATTTATTTATTTTGTCGCATTTCTATGCCACTCAACTCCCAAGAGCCTCTGGGCAGCTTACAACAGAGAATAAAACAATACAACAATATCCCATACAAAAGTTAAAAGAAGACATTAAAACATTAAAATGTTAAAACACATACACTCCAATTTGTGGCGGGGTCTCACAAGATCACTTAATGAGATCAACGACCCCAGGCCTGCCGGAAGAGCCAGGTCTTCACCGCTTTCTGGAAGGCCAATAGGGTGGAGTCGGTCTGGACTTCAGGAGATAATTGGTTCCAGAGAGCCGGGGCAGGCACAGAGAAGGACTTCCCCCGTGGGCCCACCAGCCGACATTGTTTAGCTGACGGGACCTGGAGGAGACCGACTCTGTGGGATCTTACCAGTCGTTGGGCGGCAGGAACATCTTCTTAACATCCATCATCTTCTTAAAAACTTCCAGTGTTGGAGAATTCATACCATCTGGAGGCAAGTTGTTCCACTGATTAATTGTTATAACTGCCAGGAAATAGATTATATATATATATATATATATATATATATATATATATATATATATATATATATATATATATATATATATATATATATATATATATATATATATATATATATATGTCTTTTTCTGTTTTTCGTAGGCTTTTATGTGCATATTCTTTCTAGCCAGGTTTTACCTACGTAAGCTAGGTTGTTCTGCAGCTCTGACTGTGTGAAATCTCATTCACCAACCTCAGAGCTCCTCCTCTGCTGACAAACTGCAACTCTGCGTTGCTCTCTGGGAGACTCAGATAGCTATTTCTGCCTTATAAGGCTTCGTCAGTGAGCCACACCCACTTCTCAGATATTCCCCCTGTAAAGGTACAATGTGTCTTTTTCTGTTTTTCGTAGGCTTTTATGTGCATATTCTTTCTAGCCAGGTTTTACCTACGTAAGCTAGGTTGTTCTGCAGCTCTGACTGTGTGAAATCTCATTCACCAACCTCAGAGCTCCTCCTCTGCTGACAAACTGCAACTCTGCGTTGCTCTCTGGGAGACTCAGATAGCTATTTCTGCCTTATAAGGCTTCGTCAGTGAGCCACACCCACTTCTCAGATATTCCCCAACCTCAGAGTTGTCAGCAGAGGAGGAGCTCTGAGGTTGGTGAATGAGATTTCACACAGTCAGAGCTGCAGAACAACCTAGCTTACGTAGGTAAAACCTGGCTAGAAAGAATATGCACATAAAAGCCTACGAAAAACAGAAAAAGACACATTGTACCTTTACAGGGGGAATATCTGAGAAGTGGGTGTGGCTCACTGACGAAGCCTTATAAGGCAGAAATAGCTATCTGAGTCTCCCAGAGAGCAACGCAGAGTTGCAGTTTGTCAGCAGAGGAGGAGCTCTGAGGTTGGTGAATGAGATTTCACACAGTCAGAGCTGCAGAACAACCTAGCTTACGTAGGTAAAACCTGGCTAGAAAGAATATGCACATAAAAGCCTACGAAAAACAGAAAAAGACACATTGTACCTTTACAGGGGGAATATCTGAGAAGTGGGTGTGGCTCACTGACGAAGCCTTATAAGGCAGAAATAGCTATCTGAGTCTCCCAGAGAGCAACGCAGAGTTGCAGTTTGTCAGCAGAGGAGGAGCTCTGAGGTTGGTGAATGAGATTTCACACAGTCAGAGCTGCAGAACAACCTAGCTTACGTAGGTAAAACCTGGCTAGAAAGAATATGCACATAAAAGCCTACGAAAAACAGAAAAAGACACATTGTACCTTTACAGGGGGAATATCTGAGAAGTGGGTGTGGCTCACTGACGAAGCCTTATAAGGCAGAAATAGCTATCTGAGTCTCCCAGAGAGCAACGCAGAGTTGCAGTTTGTCAGCAGAGGAGGAGCTCTGAGGTTGGTGAATGAGATTTCACACAGTCAGAGCTGCAGAACAACCTAGCTTACGTAGGTAAAACCTGGCTAGAAAGAATATGCACATAAAAGCCTACGAAAAACAGAAAAAGACACATTGTACCTTTACAGGGGGAATATCTGAGAAGTGGGTGTGGCTCACTGACGAAGCCTTATAAGGCAGAAATAGCTATCTGAGTCTCCCAGAGAGCAACGCAGAGTTGCAGTTTGTCAGCAGAGGAGGAGCTCTGAGGTTGGTGAATGAGATTTCACACAGTCAGAGCTGCAGAACAACCTAGCTTACGTAGGTAAAACCTGGCTAGAAAGAATATGCACATAAAAGCCTACGAAAAACAGAAAAAGACACATTGTACCTTTACAGGGGGAATATCTGAGAAGTGGGTGTGGCTCACTGACGAAGCCTTATAAGGCAGAAATAGCTATCTGAGTCTCCCAGAGAGCAACGCAGAGTTGCAGTTTGTCAGCAGAGGAGGAGCTCTGAGGTTGGTGAATGAGATTTCACACAGTCAGAGCTGCAGAACAACCTAGCTTACGTAGGTAAAACCTGGCTAGAAAGAATATGCACATAAAAGCCTACGAAAAACAGAAAAAGACACATTGTACCTTTACAGGGGGAATATCTGAGAAGTGGGTGTGGCTCACTGACGAAGCCTTATAAGGCAGAAATAGCTATCTGAGTCTCCCAGAGAGCAACGCAGAGTTGCAGTTTGTCAGCAGAGGAGGAGCTCTGAGGTTGGTGAATGAGATTTCACACAGTCAGAGCTGCAGAACAACCTAGCTTACGTAGGTAAAACCTGGCTAGAAAGAATATGCACATAAAAGCCTACGAAAAACAGAAAAAGACACATTGTACCTTTACAGGGGGAATATCTGAGAAGTGGGTGTGGCTCACTGACGAAGCCTTATAAGGCAGAAATAGCTATCTGAGTCTCCCAGAGAGCAACGCAGAGTTGCAGTTTGTCAGCAGAGGAGGAGCTCTGAGGTTGGTGAATGAGATTTCACACAGTCAGAGCTGCAGAACAACCTAGCTTACGTAGGTAAAACCTGGCTAGAAAGAATATGCACATAAAAGCCTACGAAAAACAGAAAAAGACACATTGTACCTTTACAGGGGGAATATCTGAGAAGTGGGTGTGGCTCACTGACGAAGCCTTATAAGGCAGAAATAGCTATCTGAGTCTCCCAGAGAGCAACGCAGAGTTGCAGTTTGTCAGCAGAGGAGGAGCTCTGAGGTTGGTGAATGAGATTTCACACAGTCAGAGCTGCAGAACAACCTAGCTTACGTAGGTAAAACCTGGCTAGAAAGAATATGCACATAAAAGCCTACGAAAAACAGAAAAAGACACATTGTACCTTTACAGGGGGAATATCTGAGAAGTGGGTGTGGCTCACTGACGAAGCCTTATAAGGCAGAAATAGCTATCTGAGTCTCCCAGAGAGCAACGCAGAGTTGCAGTTTGTCAGCAGAGGAGGAGCTCTGAGGTTGGTGAATGAGATTTCACACAGTCAGAGCTGCAGAACAATCTAGCTTACGTAGGTAAAACCTGGCTAGAAAGAATATGCATATATATATATATATATATATATATATAATAGATACATTATAGAAATAAGAGAGAGATGTTGTGTAACTTTAAGAGAGACATAAATTTATAATTATAATGGTTGAAAAGAAGATTGGAAACTACTTCTTTATATCATTTTTTCTTTCTTTCCTTTTTTCTGATATTTTTTTCTTTTTGTACCTTTAGGGTTTTTTCCCATTTTTTCTCTTTTCACTCTATTTTAGTTTGTATTAATCTTATTTTTGTGTCTAATATCATACACAAACACATATCTCCCTTCTCACACTTATGTGTTGTATATGTCTTCCTCAGTCTCAGGTCCTCTACTTAGGACCTCTACTGGGAGTTTTAGGGTTCTGTCAAAGGCCTTCCTAGCACTGCACTCTTCTGGACCGAGAGCTCTAATGTTTTTCCTGGGATCCGTTGGAACCACTCTCTGGATTTAGGAATCACAGATCCAAATGCTTCTGCCATCAGTGGGATCACGTTGATAACTTATGCTGAGAGAGCACGATTGCCCAAAACTCATTCAGTGCATTTTCATGAAGGACTGGAAACTTGAGTCTCAAGTTCCATGTTCCCGACTAAATACCTTGGCCACTACACTGCACAATAGCATAGGATGATAATGTGAACGTAACTTTGTATGATGTTATAAATATGGTCACTTTCCACAGGCTTTGATTGAATGGTGGAACAGAACCTAAATTTGCCATATGAATCAATTTCGACAAAAATCAGATTAAAATTGCCAGCCAGTCAAAATATATTAAGGTGAATATGCAAGATCATTATGTCTGTTGGTCAAAAAGGAGATATACATTATCACTTTCATTCAAAAGGTCACGTTCTCCAAAATGACTTAGAGAGAGTTACAAAGAAGATACAAAGAAGTTACAAAGCCTCTTTTTAAGCAGAATTTAAAGCATTGCATTTATGGAGGCACAATCTCCCACACATTGATCTGTGAATGGTGCAAAGTTTCTCCCTTCTATTTTTACTGTCAATCCAGACAGACTAGCAGGACAATAACAGAAGCCCTGGTTAAAGTGCAGTATTACATGCAAACTCTGCCCATAGCCAAGTTTGATCTTCTGGGGCTTAAGGTTGATTCAGCCTTCCATCCTTCCAAAATCAGTAAAATGAGGACCCAGATTGATGGGAGCAATGTGCATATAACGCTCTACATTGTAAATCACCCAGAGTTCTATAAGGTAGTATATATCTGGTTTGGTTCTGCAACCCAACAAGATGGACACAGACTTCAGAGGATAATTAGAACTGCAGAAAAAACTATTACTACCAACCTGCCTTCCATCGAGGACCTGTATAATGCAGGAGTCAAAAAAAGAACTGTGAAAATATTTACAGACCCCTTGCATCCTGGACATAAACTGTTTCAAGTCCTACCCTCAAAACGACGCTATAGAGCACTGCACACCAGAACAACTAGACACAAGGACAATTTTTCCCCAAACACCATCACTCTGCTAAACAAATAATCCACTCAACACTGTCAAACTAGTTACTAAGTCTGCATTACTATTAATCTTCTCATCATTCTTATCACCTATCTCCTCCCACTTATGACTGTATGATAGTAACCTTGTTGCTAGTATCCTTAAGATTTATATTGACTGTTTCACTATGACTATCATTAAGTGTTGTACCTTATGATTCTTGATGAATGTATCTTTTCTTTTATGTACACCGAGAGTGTATGCACCAAGACAAATTCCTTGTGTTTCCAAACACACTTGGCCAATAAAGAATTCTATTCTATTCTATTCTATTCTATTCTATTCTATTCTATTCTATTCTATTCTATTCTATTCTATTCTATTCTATTCTATTCTATAAGCCTAAATGCTATTGCTATAATGTCCGTATCTGGGTTAAAAAAATAAACTATGCTCCAAACAAAAATTACTAGTGTGTAAAAATTGGGAAAAAATGCAATGCATCATAGATTTCAATGTACCGTGACTCACTACTCCCTATATGACATCATACTCTTCACAATACATCTTCTCAATCAATCAATCAACCAACCAACCATCTACTTATCCTTCAAGCAGTGTGGTGGCCGGGGAGATATTTTATCATAGGGCAGGAAGCTATACTTTGGTCTCCAAAAAAATCATTCATCGGCTCTAGATGACCTAAGAGCACTTAAATGTTTCTTTGTCATCCCCACATAACACATAGGCACTTTACAAAATCATATGAGATATTCACTTTTGGTAAAGCATAATTTTATCAAGGTATTATTAGGGGTGGAATGGAGGGAAGGGTGACATGAAATGAATAATAACTTTGGCTTCCTTGTTGAACTCCCCATTATAGTCAGGATAGAATAATATTTCTATATATCAGATTTGATTCCCCCCACCTACAAACTAGTGTTTAAAAAGATCATGCCTTCTTTAACTTGAAAATGATTCCTGCTGATTCCATGGATATGAACCGAAAGATTTTTAGCTCAGAATAGAAATAATTTTGCCACTGCTTTCTTCTTGAATTAGAAGTGATACCTAACATAAATTCTGAAATGGGAATGAACCTGTTCTTGTTTAGGCGAAGAGCCAATGCATGGTTTAAGAATTTAGATCAGTGCTACTCAGCCTTGGGGACTTTAAAATGTATGGACAAAAATGTACATATCTTAAAGTTCCCAGGGCTGAAAACCCTGAGTTTAGATATTGGTCTATGACTGAGGAAACCTAAACTTAGATTTACCTTCAGCCATAGAAACAATTCTCAACCCAACCTATCTCACAAGGTTGTTATACACCCTTGTGAAGAAAGATCCTCATGTAAGACAGTTTGAACTCTCAGACAGATAGGATAGAAATCTAGAAATCTGGCACACAAATGAGAATTATATGAACATTTGACAACTTTGTGATCTTGGTGTAAGGATCTCAGAGATGGCCCTTCAGGTATTTTGTAACCTTGTTGCTGGTATCCTTACGATTTATATTGATATTGTTTCCTGATCGCTTATTTGTACCCTATGGCTATCATTAAGTGTTGTAGCTTATGATTCTTGGTGAACGTATCTTTTATTTTATGAACACTGAGAGCGTATGCACCAAGACAAATTCCTTGTGTGTCCAATCACACTTGGCCAATAAAAAATTCTATTCTATTCTATTCTATTCTATTCTATTCTATTCTATTCTATTCTATTCTATCCTATCCTATCCTATCCTATCCTATCCTATCCTATTCTATTCTATTCTATTCTATTCTTTGTTCCTTTTAATACAGTTAAATATCTTACAGAGCCAGTTTGGTGTAATGAGTAAGACATCAGACTAAAAAGGAGATTGTGGGAGATTGTGAACTCTAGTAGGCATAAAGCCAGCTGGATGACCTTGGACCAGTATCTCTCATTCAACCCTAGGAATAAAGCAATGGCAAATCACTTCAGAGAAGTCTTGCCAAGAAAACTGCAGAGATTTATTCAGGCACTTGCCAGGAGTCAAAACTGACTTGAATGCATGCACACACAAATAAAATAATTTATAGCAGCTATGTACCTCATACCAATATTGTTTGGTTTGAAATGCATTTAATAATTTATTCTAAACTGTTGTTCTAACATATTAAATTTTTATTTTTATTTGAGCTTCTGTGCATGCATTAAGAGAACATTTTCCCTTAATGTCAAACAAACGTATTTTGCCCAAGAAGTCTCTCCTTTGGAACTAAAGTCTGGATGAGTTCATAAAAAGACAGTCATATCCTAACAGTACAATAACAGTTTTAAATCCCTTGAATTGAAAACAATTGAACCAAGTGTAGATATTTCATTTACAGAATAGAACAATCACCAGTGATCAACCTAGTTGGAATTAATTGGTCTTGAAGATTTTTTTTCAAAGATAATGTCAAGAGACTGCATGGAAAACTTGTTATTACCTAGACCTAATTTAACTAAAATCCAAATGATTTAGTAATGCTGTTGCTGTTGCTGTTGCTGTTGCAACAGCTGAATAATCCTAATCCTTGGCAACATTGCCTTGACAATTTACAGATATGAAGGAATCAATATTAAATTGTGAATTAGATCTTTAGTGGAATTAAAGCAAATTCTAAAATAACTTGGTTTTTAAAAATATATTTGTGATGATCAGGTATTGCATCTCGTAAGGGTATAATTTCAGATGCTCAGCCTCCTTCTGCCCATTTTCAGACTCAGGCTAAATTCAAGGGTATTAGCTGCTTTGTTAGATGTAATCTCATTGATGTAATCTCATTCCAGTTAGACACATGCTGGTTATGATCCTGTGAAAAGGAGCAGAAACAGACTTCTAAGAGTCAACTTTTGCCAAAAGGCTTCAAAGGAGAGAATGATAATAAGTAATAAAAATTACTGAGATGAAAGCTAAACAAATGGCAACTGAGGAGGTGAATCAATATACTACTAGACCCCCTAGAGAGAGAGATTCACACAACACTCTGTCCCAATCCCAAGAAATAGCCAGGTCTTCAGAAAGACCAATAAGATCAATATACATATATGCCTTGGGGAAGGAAATTTTTTGCCAGGATTTGTGTAACAGAAATGTGACTGCCTGGATTTCACACTTTTCCGCTAACCATTGTTGTGATTTTAGGCTATAAGGGACACTGATGGACTTATCTTGTGAGTAAAAAAACCAAACCATTTTACTTTTGTTTTCTCTTGCATTGCTAGGCACTTTTTATTTATTGTGATGTTCAGTGCAGAGCCTAACACAAGAAAAAAGAAAGGACTATCTTGCTATGCTTCACTAAGAGGAAATAGAAGAATTGGATGAAAGAGGCTTCAGTTTTTCTTGCTAGACCTACTCTGTTTCTTTCTGCTTGCCATTGACAAAGGATTGATGCACTTTGCTCAGACCAGTGTTTTCATTTTCCCCTAACCTTGTACTGTTTTTCTCTCTCTCTCTTGAGTAAATTTTCTACACCCTTGCCTACTCTTTTCTAATATATCCCATAGACTTTCAGAGTAGCAACCTTTAGATAGACTTAGACTGTGCACTCTTTCATGGGGAACATTTGTCACTTTTTAAATGTCTTCTGTTACCTGAATGACATCATACTGACCTTGCTGCATTACAGATCTTCACATGTTAGCATTTTTGTGCTCTGAGTAAAGGCAATTCCATACTCTTTTCTAGTGTAGAAGAGGCAAAGGCTTTGAGAAGGAAAAAAATGGATGCAACAGGAAAACCACCCAAAACAAATACAGCTCAACCATACAATTCAATAAGATGTTTCTGTTTATTATAACAATAAATCAATGCTTTTTTGTAAATAAAGGAAACTCTAAAATATTTAAATTGCTGTTTTCCTTTTCAACTATTCCATATTTTTGAAATCTGATTCACGTTGTCATCAATATATATATTATCACAATGATCTATGGTAGTACATTTTTAAAAGAAGATATTATTATTATTATTATTATTATTATTATTATTATTATTATTATTATTATTTTATATACCGCCCTACTCCCGAAGGACTCAGGGCGGTGAACAGCCAAGAAATAAAACACACAGAATTACAAAATTTAAAAACAGTATAAAACCTAATTAAATAAATTTGGCCCAGAACAGATTGAAACAACCCTAAAATTTTAGACAAATTTAAAATTTACAATTAAAAAGGGAGGTTAGGCCAGGCCAGCCTGTTGGGATAAAAAAGTCTTGAGGGCACGGCGGAAGGTGCGTAAATCCGGGATCCTCCGTATCTCCGGGGGGAGCTCATTCCAGATAGCAGGTGCCCCCACAGAGAAGGCTCTTCCCCTGGGGGCCGCCAGTCGACACTGTTTGGCTGACGGCACCCTGAGGAGCCCCTCTCTATGAGAGCGTACTGGCCGATGAGAGGCTACTGGTGGCAGCAGGCGGTCCCGTAAGTATTGGAAATATTGGAGAGAGGCTGGCCGAGCCAGGGAAAGGAGTGAAATGAGGAATTAGTGTGGAATCCCTACAGGGGCACAAGAGAGTGAAGTCCAACTACTCTGCCCCCCCCCAATGCCATTCAACTTTATCTAGTCTCACCTAGGTACAAACCATCGGTCAGGGGAAATTCCTGTGTATAGGCTTAAGCAAAAAACAGCTCATTGAATTCTTCATGTGTGGGTCTGGTTCAGGAGTGAAATACTCCCGGTTCAGACTGGATCACCCAATCCGGTAGTGATGGAGGTGGGTGGTTTGGAGAACCGATAGCAAAAATCCCTGCCCCCCCCCCCCCGGCCAGCTGAGCCGCACAATCATCAGAGGCTTTTTTTTTACTTTTAAAAGCATTTTTTATAGAACCTCTTCGGCCAAAAAAATGCTTTTAAAAGTAAAAAAAAAGCCTCTGATGATCACGCAGCTCAGCTGGGATCGTCAAAAGCTTTTAAAAGAAAAAAAGCCTCTGATGATCAGGCAACTCAGCTTGGATTGTCAGAGGCATTTAAAAGAAAAAAACCCTATTGCTTTTCTTTCTATACTTTTATCCTATTTAAATAATCAAAACCATAAACCACAAGTGATTTGTTTTTCATTTTCACACAAAAGGAAAATCTTCCAGTCAACAATTACTTTGGACAATATTTTTCTCTAATGAAAGGAATCAATCCATCTTTCTTTAAAACTTAGAATTTAGCCTTTTCCAACCTAACAGTCTCAAGATATGTTGGAACTACCATGAACAAAATATCAAGCAAAGTTAGTATCAAATAACTTGATATTAATTTAGGGAGTTGAACACATTATAATGGCAGCGAAATGCCACAGTCATTCTGTCCTCACGTATGGACACAAGGATTTGTCCTGCCTTCATTTGAAAGTGAATTGACCTGGTCAACTCCTTGTGGACTTATGACTTATTTTATTCTCAGACAGTTATTCCTTAAAAGGTAGCATATTGTTTTTTAGCATAGATATTTTAGTATGTTTTGATCACAATATTAGAAATTGGAGGGCTTTTTTGTCTATGCTTCCCTAATTTAACTTAATATCAGATTGATTCTAATTTTTTTTATGAGAACAAACTTTGATTTCTTTGCCTTTGCCTTGCTACAAGACTTGCTGACTCAAACAAAGAACTGTTTCTTTTACAATAATATTTTTAAAAAGCAACCAAATGCAAAGAAACATCAATTCATGTAATTTGTATAAACAAGCAATAACAATATATTGTATTGGCAGTGAAAAGACCCATCTCACTGCTGGATCAGAAGAAGCATTTCAAAAAGAAAATTAAAAAGTCCCCACTTGAGTATTAAGTAACTGATTTTAATTGGGAAATAGTCCAATTGCTGGAACTCTTATAATTCCATCCCTCACAAAGTATGTGAGTATCTTGCTTGTAATACAGTCCTTTCTGTTTGAGGCAGCCCCCAAAGAGTTCAACATTTCAGCAAGTGAATTATTTCCCATTTAGAACTAATTTATTCCATAAAATGTTCAGGAAGGAACTTTCTGTGGTTCTGTGGCAGGGAGGTAGTTATTTTCACTGATAACACAAAATAACACTGAGAAGATTGTGGTGGCTGTTTTCAGGACACTCTTCTGAATTTTTATCAGTCTGGGAACTCTTACATGAGTGATCATATTAAGAAAAAGTAATTTGAATTGTTGAAATATGAATGAGATTCTTTTTTTCCCCTCTTCCATTGTGGTCTGCTTTTTTGAGCATGGCCCTCTGAATGTCATTCCATACCCACGTTTGACCCAGTGGTGAAATCCTCCCCAGTTTGCCACCACTTCACTGTCCGTGAATGCGTGGTGCACACCAAATGCACACTGCGTGTGGAAAAAGGAGATTTTAAAAGGCTTAAGAAAGTAAGTAGAACAGCGAGGGGTGGGGAACAGCTGTGCCTCACGATTTAGATTCGCTAAAAAGCAGGATTTCCTGCTTTCTAGCAAATATAAATCACAGAGCACAACTGATTGTCAGAAATACCGGTTTGGATGAATCAGTAGCATTTTTTTTTACTACCGGTTTGCCCAAACCAGTAGCTTTTATTATTACCGGTTCACATGAACCGGTGTAAATAGGTATCATTTCACCCTGGTTTGACCCTTGATCTAGGAAGATTATGCACCTGTGCAATAAAGCTCATTTGGAAGGAATCGGAAGTGCAGGTCTCTGTCTTATTGGCTACAGTACTGGTGCATGAAATTATTACTTATTTATAAAATTGTGATTTATATAGCTATTACAGAATAAATCCCAATACATGAATGAACCAATACAGCAAAAAGCAAAAAGAAAAACAGACCCAACTATTCAGAAAAAAATTCTTCTTAAAAGCCAATTTTAACCATGTCCAGCACTTTTTGAATATTGAATAAGTAGAAGTGAAGGGCCTTTCCTTGTGTATTTTGTTTGAGCATCCTTGAAACAACCACCTACATTTAAGCTTTGGGATTTATGATATAATGATGGGGAGGCAAGCAATACCTTTCATCTTTGAACTTTATGATTGTAGTATAATTATTGTGGTGCAGATAATGGGAACATTTTGGGAAATTAAATTATGCAAGCCAGCTTTATTGATTCTGTAGTACATGGAGATATTTCGCTCACAATGCTGTGTCATTCTCGTAGGAAACTTTCAGATTCTTTAAAAGTAAGTCAAGAATTAGGTAGAAGGTAAAATTATGAATTTCCCTCTTGGAAGAAAGTGGCTTAAATTCTATCCAATTATTTGCCATGACAACCATCTAAACACAAAAGGGCTAGAATGGATGTAGAATTCTGCCTCTATAATCATCCCTGTATGTCCTTCAAATCATAGATATGCAGTACCACTATCCGCATCTACTTCAGGGCCATAAGCCTACACAGTAATTACATGCTTTGGAACACTCCACTTAAGTGCATCAATAATATAGTGAGTGAACGCATTCTTTAATTCTGCACCTGTAAATGGAAAGAGAGAAAGAGAGAGAAAGAGGAAAAAATAAAGAAAATATCTGTTCCAACACAGAAAAGAAATTAGGCAACCACATTATTTTTATGTTCTCTAAGATATTGGGTTAAAGTCCAGACAATAGCTAATTTCAAGGGTCTGTGAATAAGCAATGCTTTGAATAATTAAAGCAAAAGAAAATAAGCTCAGGTTAGACAATAGAAAAAGGTGAGATTAGAAAATCTATGTTAATAAAGCACAGGTTGATCCTGCCTATAGGTTCCTCATCATGCTAGCATCTTATATGTACATTCAGGTTCTCATTAGAAGGCCACTGAATTTAGTATAACTTATTAGATAATTGTTAGATGAAAAAGAAGAGGAGGGAGGGAGGGAGGGAGGAAGGAAGGAAGGAAAGAAGGAAAGAAGGAAGGAAGATGCTGCCTGCTTCCCACAAGGAAAATTAGTAGAATGGCTGTCAGAACATCAGAAGTTGTTTTTTTTTTTAATTTTATTTATGAAAGTTATATTCCACTTATCTCACCTAGTGGTAACTCTAACTAGCTTACAATCAATAAAGGGAACAAGGGGAAACATTAAAACAAATATTGGCCTTCTGAAAAGCGGTGAAGACCTGGCTTTTCTGGCAGGCCTGAGGCTGTTGATCTCGCTCTTGTGATCTGGCAAGATCTGGCCATGAATGGCGTGAATGAGTTTTTAATGTTTTTAATGTTTTTAATTTTTAAATGTTTTTTATAATGATTTTTTTAAAATGTATTGTGAGCCGCCCTGAGTTTTTGTAGAGGGGTGGCATATAAATTGAATTAATTAAATTAAATTAATTAAATTAAATTAACATTTAAATTGACTTCAAAATTAAGAAATATGGAGAGGAACTCAGATTTCCCTCCCTCCCTTCTTCCTCTCTTCCTCCCTCCCTCCCTTTCTCCCTTCCTTCTTTCCTGAAGCCACTGTACGAACACCATATGGACATACTAATTGGTTCAAGATATAGAGAGGAGAGTAGCAAGATTGCATTCTTTCACCTTTCTTATTCAACTTTTATGCTAAAGTGGTACAAAGCAGTTGAAGAATCAGAGCAAAAGCTGGAGGAAGGAACATCAACAGTCTTCAATATGCTAATGAGATAACTGTCCTCTCAGAAATCAAAAAAGGTATAAAACATCTGATCAAAAGGATTAAAAAAGAGAAGAGGAAAGTTGGCCTCTTTCTGAACATTTAAAAGATCAAGCTCATGACTACTGAGAGGAATAGAAATGTCAAAATAACAATTCACAGGACTGAAAGCATGTGAGAATTCTCTTTCCTGGGATCACAGATTGATCAAAGCAGTGAACAGAGTCCTAAAATAAAGCACGGAATTGCACTGGGTTGCATAGCAATGATGAGCAAGGCCATCAACTTGGCAACTAAATGCAGATTAATCCACACTGTCGTGTATCCCATAGCTACCTAAAGTTGCAAAGCTTGGATCATGAAAATGGATCCTATCTTTCAAGGAATTCTGACTGACAGGGTCCAGGAGAAGGGCCTTCTCTGTCATGGCCATGGCCCTTTGGAATATCTTGCTCTCTGGGGTGAGATTGGCTCCCATCTTCCTGACCTTCTACAAGAGCCTGTCAGTTAGCTTGGTCCCCAATGGAGGAATTTTACAATGGAGGTGGATGATCAACTAATAGCAGTCTCCCTTCCCTCCCCCAACATATTCTTCTCACTTCCTCCCCATCTTTAGTTATAACTTGCATTTTATTGTAATTTTTGCTGTCATGGGGCGAGTGAGCTCCCATCCTTTGCTCCAGCACCTGCTGGGGACATGAAAAGAGACCCCAACTGGGCATCCCCCAGGCAACTGGATAATCCTTTCAACCCGGAGGTGCCTCAGCGCTTCTGACACGAGTGCAATGCGATTGTAATTTTAATGTGATTTGATATATTTAGTCATATATTTATGGGTTCATTTTAATGTTGTAAGCTGCCCAGAGTCACTCTGTGCTGAGATGGCAACAAACAAACAAACCAATTAATTAATTAATTAATTAATTAATTAATTAATTAAACAAACAAACAAACAAACAAACAGATAATAAATAAATAAATAAATAAATAAATAAATAAATAAATAAATAGCTACTACAGCATACAAAGTCAGACATTGCACTGGAAGGCAAAAATGACAAATTCCCACCTTAATGATTTTGGCTATATCATGTGATCAAACTCAGTAGAAAAGGCAATTCTGCTCAGAATAGCCAACAGTAAAAGGAAATGAGGCTGCGAAAAAACATTGGCTAGACACCATCAAAACTGACCCCAGCCAGAGCATAAAATAACTGAAAGAAGCTGTACAAGATTGGAAAATGTGAAGAGGGCTAGTCCATAGAGTCACTGAGAATCGGACATGATTGAATGGATAGCATCATCATCACCCCTTGCTTCAGGTGATTTGTTCTGAGAGGTTCACCCTCAAAGATTGACACAGCAGTTTTCTTAAATTATTATCTATTTGTGTAAAACAAACTTTAAGAGTATCCTTCCTTCCTTCCTTCCTTCCTTCCTTCCTTCCTTCCTTCCTTCCTTCCTTCCTTCCTTCCTTCCTTCCTTCCTTCCTTCCTTCCTGTAGAATTCTCCAGTTCTTCTTGATCCAAGCTTTGGATGCCATTGCTATAGTAATCTACAGTACTAAAAGGCACATGCTAGTCAGCAATGGAAAGAACTATTTGAAATCCTTTGTCCAAATGCTCAGAAATTCCTACCAGTTTTGCTCTCTAGGACAGTAATTGCTAATATCCAAGTAAGATAACGATTAATACTTGCTACATTACTTAATTTGCATACCTCTGTAATCTTAATTATAGTCTCAGCAAGAATTTCACCTTTTAGTTGAATAAAAAATCTGAGAGATTACACCTAAAGAAATTATCTCTTGGTGTCATCTAGTGGCTGCATTCCCCTACTGCACAAAAGAAACTCCATGTTAGTTTTCTTTCTTTATCCCACTAACCCTGTGTGTGTGTGTGTGTGTGTGTGTGTGTGTGTGTGTGTTGCTGAATGATGAATGTAAAAGAAAGAGGAATTTGTAGAATGGGCCAAAGCATCTATTTCTATTCTCCACTGGGCCTCATCATGAAGTAATCTTATTAGTTCAAGACATGTCAATGCAAAACTGATTTAACAGTGTTGTGAAGATGATGGGTACAAGCCCATTTTTGTTGCATGGTAGAATGATAGGGTGTTGTTAAGAGAAATCCAGTGCTAATAAACATGTTTTGTCATTCTGAGGAAGCAGCACTCAAGGAATAGACATGCAGATGGCACCAAAGAGAGATGAAGAGTGGTAGAAAGTATCTTTGACTCTGCCTTATATCTTTCCTCTTTCTTTCTGTCTCAAGAAGCAAACACAGCAAGAGAAAGGGGCAGCAGTGAGAAGACATGTGAGCCACAGATGTGCACTGATGTAAAAATACACAAATGAGCCATAAAATGCAGATATTTGGTTGATAGATCAATGATAGATCAATCGATAGATGATAGATGATGATGAAGTAGATGATAGATAGATAGATAGATAGATAGATAGATAGATAGATAGATAGACAGACAGATAGACAGATAGATATAGAGAGATAGAGAGATGATAGATAGATAGATAGATAGATAGATAGATGATAGATAGATAGATAGATAGATAGATAGATAGATGATAGATAGATGATAGATAGATAGATAGATAGATAGATAGATAGATAGATAGATAGATAGATAGATAGATAGATGATAGAGAGGAGGGAGGAAGGAACTAGAACCATTGGTTGGTTTTTTGAAATCTCATATGTCTCCAACTGAAATAACCAAAGTAATATTTATCAGCCAAGGTGTTCTGATAATCTTTTTAAAAAGCTCTTTTCTTGCCTGAACTCAGGCAATTTATGTGACAACAAAGGGAATAATTTTCATCCATGTGGCACTCCAAATATGAAATGCTCTGTCTGTGAAGATGTATCTGGTGGTGACAATTTATTCTATTTGCTTTTTGTTTAGTTGGTTGGTTTGGGTTCAAGCATTTTAAATGGCTGATCTGTTATATGAATTTATTATTAATTAAACTCTCCTTGTTATTTTATAATCATTTTACTTTCTTTATTGTCTTTCTTTGGCAATTCTGTTGCATTTTGTACAGTACTCAAAAGAATGAAGGTTTTATGTATTTGTGTATGTGTCTCTCTGCATGCATATCCACACATGCACACATATGAGATAGATAGATAGATAGACAGACAGACAGACAGACAGACAGACAGACAGACAGACAGATAGATAGAATTCTTTATTGGCCAAGTGTGATTGGACACAGAAGGAATTTGTCTTGGTGCATACGCTCTCGGGGTACATAAAAGAAAAGATACATTCATCAAGAATCATAAGGTACTCTTTTTGTTTTCTATTTCTTCTCTTATTTTTGCTAAATCTTGTCTGTGTGGGAAATGGCATCAGGACTTATACAGCTGGACAAACAGGGGGGGGAATTTCCCCCCTTAAGAAATTGCGCCAACAAATTTCAACTCTCCAGCGTCAGAAACCCGATTTTAATATATTAGAATTTATCCTTGAAGAGATTGTAAGAAGGGATGAGATTGTGAATCAGCAACTTGAAAAATTTAAGCAGGAAATTAAAGAAATTGGTGAATTGGTGAAATCAGAGTCTGACTTCTTGAATAAAAAGATTTCAAAAGTTGCTAATGGTTTATCAGGCTTTCTGATTCGGATGGAGGCAAAGACTGAATTATTAGAGACTAAAATGAAGGAAGTCGAGGAGAATTTGGATGACATGACTCCAAAAATTAAAAAGGATTTGATAAACATTCAGGATAATAGCTTGGAAGACAAATCTAAAATGGAGACTGACCAAAAGATTGGTAATGAGGAAAATGTACAACAGAGGATTGAAAGAGAAGTTTTAATGATTCAATATAATTTTACAGAATATGCAATTAGATTGAGAGGTCTGCAGGAAAATAATAGAGATGACTTAAGGAAAGTATCTTCTGAAATTCTGGCTGGGATCTTAAAGGTTCAACCTGATGAAGTGTATTGCAGGATTGATAGAATTTATAGAATAAACTCCTGGTGGGCAAAGCAAAGGCAACTGCCTAGAGATGTGGTGATCTATTTTACAGATAAAGAAATTAGGAATAATATTGTGCAGAACTCTTTTAATTCCAATTTGCAATTTCATGGAAGAAAGATTTGGATTTTCAAGGAGCTCCCGCCCAAGATGTTAATGGAGAGGAAGAAATTTGGCTTTTTAGTGACTGAATTAAAAAAAAGAAATATCCTATTCAGGTGGGACATCCCAGCTGGTTTAATATTGAGATATCAAGGCGTAAGATATCAATTGCACACTGTTGAAAAAGCGGAAGATTTTTATCAAAAAATTCTAAAAATGAATTTAACACCTTTAGGCATAATACAGGATAAGCAAAAGGAGTTGGAAATAAAAGGAAAACATCAAATTACAGAGGCTGTGATGGATAAATTGTCTTTGGACTCCTTGGAGACCCCAGCTGGACTGTTTATAAATAAGAGAGCAGTGTCATCCGAACCCAAGGTGATGAATCATCAAGTCACAGACAAGTGCGCAAATCAATCAGTTGATATACAAGTGATGGAGAAGAAAGATGAGATGATAAAATTAACCCAACAAGAACAATCCACAAAGCAGAATGAAAATCAACCAGCAGATATACAATTGGTAAGCAAGAAAAGAGGATGGAAATTCAACCCGAAAAAGAAAAAGAAAAGAAACAGATCTTATAGAAATAGCAATTTCCAAACTAAGCAACAGTGAAGCCAGGCGCTTTAAAAAATGAATGAATATTAGAAAAGACAGTGGTGGCGAACAATTGTCTGATACTATCCTGAGGATTGTGGCAGATCTCTGCAAGGCCATGATTTTGGGAAGTGGAAAGAGCCTCACTTTGTTGGATTTGAATCATCTAATTTTTTCTTATTTACTTTTTTTTTCTCTTGGAAATATATTATAACTACTTTGAGTTATAAGGCAGGAGAGTTTTGCTGGGGCATGCAGAAGATCTGGATGTTACTCAGTAGGATGACGGGAATTAACAATCCTGATGAATACCACAACTATAACCATACGGATATATTCATAATTATAATGTCACTCGGGTGGTTGTTTTTACTTTTATACAGGTGTGAGGATATCTACTACTGATGGGGGCAGAAGATGACTGAAGATTTTGAACAAACTGTTGCACCAGCATGTTATTTTACCCTATTATGGGTGATGGATTTAACAATCTAGTGGAAAGACATCAAAGAAGATATTATATGGATTATAAACTTAAAGTTATTGTCTTTTCTCTTTTTACATAATGAAATGCATATATAGATATGTGTATATCTTAGTAAAGTGGGCAGTTGATTATATTTAGAATCGTATTGCATGATTTTGTAGGAATTGAAGGGCTGAAATAGGTTAGTTTACTGATTGTTATAAAATGGGATGCATATATAGATATGTGTATATTCTAGTAAAGTGGGTAGTGGATTATATTTAGAATTGTATTGTCTGATTTCAAGTCATATATTTAGAGGAGTGGAGGAAGTGGACAGAATTGAACAAATTTGGCTGCAGGGAGAAGGCCGATTTAAAATGTTATATTAATATATATAAAAGATTAAAGGTTAATTTGTAATAATACTCAATAAATTTAGGGGAGGAGAAAAAGGGCAGATTACCGTAAAAATGGGAGTTATAAGATTAACAAGTTAAGGGTCAGTATTCCGAGAAGGGATTAAGGGAAAGGGAAGATATTATGTATGTAACTAGTTATGAAATAGCCTATTGTTGTGAAGAAGTCACAGGGGGGGTTGGGTGGAAAGGGTGGGTTAGGGAAGAGGGGGGGGGAAAAGGGGGAAAAACTTGTATTTGAAAACTTTTTCAATAAAAAAAAAAAGAATCATAAGGTACAACACTTAATGATAATCATAGGGAAACAGTCAATATAAATCGTAAGGATACCAGCAACAAGGTTATACTCATACAGTCATAAGTGGGAGGAGATGGGTGATAATAATGATAAGAAGATTAATAGTAATGCAGACTTAGTAACTAGCTTGACAGTGTTGAGGGAATTATTTGTTTAGCAGAGTGATGGCGTTTGGGAAAAAAACTGTCCTTGTGTCTAGTTGTTCTGGTGTGCAGTGCTCTATAGCGTTGTTTTGAGAGTAAGAGTTGAAACAGTTTATGTCCAGGATGTGAGGGGTTTGTAAATATTTTCACAGCCCTCTTTTTGACTTGTGCAGTATACAAGTCCTCAATGGAAGGCAGGTTGGTAGTCATTGTTTTTTGTGCAGTTCTAATTATCCTCTGACGTCTCTGTCTGTCTTGTTGGGTTGCAGAACCAAACCAGACAGTTTTAGAGGTGCAGATGATATGAGGGTGCAGATGTTCATATATATTCACAACCTATGTTCCTATACTTCTGGAGGATTTTTTTCCTTTTTTAGAATATAAATATATGTTTCCCAAAAGAGCAGAAATTTCTTTTCTCCTTATTTAATCTCCCTTGCATTTTTTTAAAAAAATTGACAGACCAACAGGAATTGCTGCATTCATTCTTGAAAAATCAGTGTATATTCATTCTCTTGAGAAGCTTTGCCTGAAATCATTTAGGAAAGAATCAATTATTCTTCCCCCCCCCACTCATATGACCTTCCCTATATTATAAAATCAGTATTCACAGACTATTGGCATGAATTTTTCTTTTGAAAAATTTCAGTCTAGTTTCTTACCTTCTTATTTGATTGAAAACAGGAACGGACTCTCACTATAAAGATGTATAGAGATTTAATTATCTGGAAGCTTCCTTTCTTCCCAGTGTCATTTCAATTTAGTACTTAATGTAGAGGATGGCAATTCCATAATCCTCAGGCTCTGGAATACCTTCTGCTGTCCTCAATGGAAACTTCAAACTCCTCTCAACCATTTCACTGCCTCTTCCCCAGCCAATTTGCAGCTATTACTAACACATTTTTCTTGAAGGTGTTTTTTAAAGTTTGATCAAACATAAACTCTTTTCAGCGCAGGACCCACCACCAGCCAATGCACTCATTTCCAAATTAAACATAGTTCCTGGAACTTCAAGAAAAACAGCAATAAATGCTGAAGGGGAAGTGGGTGTTTAATCTTCAGTTTCACCAGCATTAAGATCAATTGGGATCAAGTGTGTCTAGGTAGTCCCTGACTTACAACAGTTCATTTAGTGACTGTTCAAAGTTACAATGGCACTGAAAACAATGACTTACGATCTGTTTTCACATTTACGACACTTGTAGCATCCCTACGGTCATGTGTTCAAAATTCAGATGCTTGGCAACTGACTCATATTTATGACGGTTGCAGTGTCCCGGGATCACTTGATCCCCTTTTGTGACCTTCTGATGAGCCAAGTCCATGTGGAAGCCAGATCCACTTAACAACAGTTGGACTAATTTAACAAAACTACCGCAATTCACTTAACAACTGTGACAAGAAAGGTCGTAAAATGGGGCAAACTCACTTAACCAATGTTTCACTTAGCAACATAAATGTTGGGCTCAATCGTGGTCATACATCAAGGACTACCTGTATGCACAAAGGTGATTTATTTATTTATTTATTTTTCACATTGCTACGCTCCCCCTCTCAAAGAGGGGCTGTTTACATGTATGTGTGAGCATGTTTCCAAATCCAAATCCAAATCCAGGACTATAGTCAGTTCTCAGTTTGCCCGGGTGTATCTAAATGAAACAAGAACAAGGTTTAATCAGGTTTTGTTCTACAACAGATTACAATTCCAATTACTTTGATTATAATTTATTTTTCTGTTGTTAATATATATAATGAAAAGTACTAATAACACTATTTATAAGATATATATATCTCGCATTTTTCAGAGTATAAGACGCACTTCCCCCCCTACCTAAAAGAGGCTGAAAATTTGGGTGCGTCTTATATTCCAACTGTAGTGTTTTTGAAGCTTTTTTTCAGCCCTAATGAGGCACTAGCGAGTGAAGCGATCTCCATGCTTTGCCTGCTTCCTCCGACTCTCAGCTGTGCTTTAGAAGCTTTTTATTCAGCCCTAACAAGGTGTTAGTGAGTGAAGCGATCTCTGTGCTTTGCCTGCTTTTCTCTTTGCTCCCTCTTAGTTGTGCTTTAGAAGCTGTTTTTTATCCCCAAGCAGGGGATAAAAAGTGTGCGCGTGCGCTCAAAACCAGCAAACTAATGTGCTGCAGCTGACCAGACTAAGGACGCTAGCCAGATGAATACCTGGTAGGCAGATTTTTTTCCCCCTATTTTCCTCCCCAAAAACTAAGCTGCATCTTATACTCCAGTGTGTCTTATACTCCAAAAAATATGATATATATATTATATATCTGTATGTGTGTGTATTTCATAAGGTTGCCCACCAATGCCAAATGACTAAGCAAAGAGCCTTGGTGGCTCAGCAGACTAAAGTGCTGTTAAGTAACACCAGCTGCCTGCAATTACTGCAAGTTCAAATCTCACCAGGCTCAAGGTTGACTCAGCCTTCCATCCTTCCGAGGTAGGTAAAATGAGGACCCGGTTTGTGGGGGCAATAAGCTGACTTTGTATAAAAGTTCGCTGGGGGGGGCGGGCGAAAGCCCTACTAAGCAGGTATATACAAAAGTATGAAGGCTATTGCTTAACGCATTGTAAGCCGCCCTGAGTCTCCGGAGAAGGGCGGCATATAAATTGAACCAATAAATAAGCAATAAATAAATAAATAAACATGCAGACTAAAAAAAGATATACCCCAAAAATGTGCATAAATAATAAATATAAGAAATATGCATCCTAATTGAAACAGAAAGCCCATATCCACATATCAAATGGACATATCCAAAGGTGTTTACAGGTTATGGTAAAAACAAAAAGTCAAGAGGTGGCTGTGATAATGTGATCCACATAAAAAAAAAAAACCTTACAGCTGCCACCTGTTCTTTGATCAGGAACTGTGATTCCATGTACCATTTATGTTTAGAAAAAGGGTCACTCTATTCAAAACAAATATGGAGAATCCTTGTGACTAGAAGAACCATGCTTAGATAGTCACTTAGTCTCACCAGAATTGAGGTTAAGCCTGTTGCCTCCCATCCAGACCCAACAGGATTGGGCCACCAGGTACCAGAATAAGACCTTGATTCAACTTGGCTGAAGAAGAGTTAAAATATACAGCTGAGTATCATCAACATACTGTAAATATCTGAATTTCTGTCAGAGTACGCCCTTACCCAATGGTTTCATATAGCTGATAAACTGGAAAGATAAAAACAATTACCTCTGAAATGCCCTGCTAATTAGAGGCTTTAGACTGGCCTACCAACTTGTGAATATAAACTGGAACTGGCCATAGAGAAAAGAGAAAAACCACTGCTATACTGCACCTCCCATGCCCAAGCTGATCTCTCTCTGTGATCTATGGTATTGAAAAATCAATAAGAACTACTTACCGCAGCAAGAATCACATTCGCAAAAAACTGGAAACAAAAAAAATGTATCCTCAGACGAAACAGTAATTAGGAAAATTCTAGAAGGCACAGAGATGGATAAAATGGCTATGGAGTTGAAAGAGAGAGAAGATTCAGAATATTATGAAATATGGAATAAAATGTACAGTTGGCTCGAAAATAAAAATCAGAACAAGAAATGTTTAACCTAATATTGATGAAACTTAAAGTAACTGAACAACATTAAATAAAGAGATGTAAATATAAACGAACATAAATGTGTAGATAAGAACAATGAATATTATAGTGTGTGTGTGTGTGTGTGTGTGTGTGTGTGTGTGTGTGTGTGTGTTGGAGTAATGCGATTATTCTACTATTGAGTAGTAAATAGAAATGATAGAATAGAGAACTACAAAGCAAAATACGTAAGTTAATACAAAATGCTGTAAAATTACCATTAATGTTATGTAATGTTCAATAGGTTATGTCTTGACATGTTTTGTTTTTATATATGTGTGATTGTTTTTTGTGTTGTTTTTAAAGACAAACTGTTTAATAAAAATTATTTTTAAAAAAATCAGTAAGAACTAGGATGCTCAAACCTCCATCCCAGTCAGACTGAGGTTATCAAAAAATGTGATCAATGTTTTATCTGTGCTATTTCCTGGCCTGACCTGACTGAAACAGGTCTAGATCATCTTCTACTGGGATCTTGAAAGTAGTGCAACCACCTTGTCAACAACTATAACCGAAAAGGAAAATTTAGAAACCAGATGAAAATTGTCCAGAACTCTTGGATCCATCAATGGCTTCCTGAAGGGTTTGGTTAATAGAATTGTCAACTCGCAAAACATCCCTGGCCTGCTCTTGAGTTGCCATAGGCCAAGGGGGGATGGGAAACTGGCGAAATGGCACAGCAGCCAAAGACAGATGCACATTCCACTCTTATTTCTCTCAAGGTTGTATCCCGGGGTTACCTACAGTAGCCGAGGGGAGTGACCTCTACAACTCACGAAATTGCTCCATTGGCTAATGTGATTGATGACACATCTTGGGAGGAGGGGAAAACAGGGTCATAATTGGAGCGTAAATTATGTAGGGTCAGACCTGGCTTCACTTAGGAATGTGCTGACATGAAACTCCTAATAAATAACTGGATTTCTTTTGAAGCTTGCCTCGAGTCTTATGATTTAATTAAGGCATCTGTCGGACCCTGATAAGAATATTTTAGTCTGTTCCATCTGCTGATTTAATATTTCTTTCTATTCTTATGTTTTATGCTTTGTATATTAGACACTTCTTTTCAGGTCCATATATTCTGCTGGACTGGAATACCAGGTGAGCTTATTTTCTCTTGGACTCAAAGGAAGAAAAGGAAGAAAACTGCTGTCAGCCATTTTCCTCATTCCCTTTTCCATTATGTTTTCTTCTCTTGCAAGAAGGGAGGAGAAGAAAGGGGAACAAACATGGAGTTGGAGCAGAGCTTCCAAAATGTTCTTAGTTCATGGTGCCCTTAATATTTCAGTATTTTTTTCCATGCAGGTAATTTGTGGGTTGACCAACAGATGTCAACTATGATTGTGTTTCCTTCAGAAATTTAAAATATTGCATGGTATCCTTCTGAATTTGCTGTGGTGCCCCAGGCTGTCATGGTACACAGCAGGGGTGAAATGTAAAATTTGTTACTACCGGTTCTGTGGGCATGGCTTGATGGGGAGTAATGTGACTGGGTGGGCGTGGCCAACTTTTTTTAAAAAAAACTTTTCAAAGCATTTTTTCTAATGCTTTGAAAAGCCTCTGCCAATCAGCTGGGATCGTCAGAAACTTTTCAAAGCATTTTTTTACCACCTCTTCAGCCAAGAGGTTGCAGAAAAAAATGCCTCTGACGATCCCAGCTGAGCCGCGCAATAATCAGAGGCTTTTTTTTTTACCTTTAAAAGCATATTTTTGTCGGAAGAGGTTGTAGAAAAAATGCTTTTAAAAATAATTTTAAAAAAGCCTCTGATGATCGTGAGGCTCAGCTGGGCATGTGGGGGGGACCGCAGGGATTTTTGCTACTGGTTCTCTGAACCACCCGCCACCATCGCTACCGGATCGGGCGATCCAGTCCGAACCAGGAGCATTTCACCCCTGGTAAACAGTCTCAAGATAAACTGCTAGAGAACAAGAATAGAACATGGCAATCCTCTTATCCGTTTTTGTGAGACTCACTACAACAGAGAATGCCAGATTGGGAAGACTATTGGCATGATCCAGCACAGCTCTTGATGTTCTTTTGTCATATCCCTGAAAAGATAGATTGCCTTGTATATGAAGAGTTTTATTATAAGTTTGTAGGAGGAAGGGTTTGGATTTTTTGGTGTTTCTGACTATTTGCTTGTCAACAAGCTATCAACCAAACATAGATTATTCTAAAGGTAAATTCTGTAAACTTATTTGGGAAGTGAAAATATTGTCCTCCTCCCTTCCTGAAAATGTTGTCTTTCTTCCTGCCAGATATTATTAGCTGCACATTAAAAGTTTGCCTGCTGCCACTGTGACCTTAGGTGACCTCTTAATTTCTTGAGTTCAAGTCCAATTAACCTTTGGGAAAACGCACAACTGCCCTAACCAGGCCAGTCAATAGAATCTAGTAGTAATCTTTTCATTTTCTGGTTTGTCAAAAGAGGCTGAGGTCCCACCTCAACCATTTTGCACAAAGGTGGCCATTTATCACTGTTTAGGAGAATGTGCTGCGCACACGGCACTATCTGTAGTGTGCTAATCAATTAACACGGTCATATCTTAGTCATGACACCCTATGGGCTGCCACCAAAGAAGGCGCCAACTGAAAAATTACTTCCCCCTTGCAATGTTTGCCGACTAAATTTCTGTAATGAAAATATTGATATACACTTAAAATGCTTGATGCCACTAGACAGATCTATGAAAGATGGCAGGGGGAGGGAAAATTTGTCTGCCAGACAAAAAAGCCTCTTCATTCTCTGAATCAGAGCGTTTCCTTCTTCAAAAAGATTGTGAATAATCTGTACTAAATATCTCACATCTCACTGAACAGAATATTAGCTAAAGGAACGTGGAAAAAAAAGCATTCTGTGAAAGAACTTGGAGCAGGCAAGCAAATAGGACTCGAAATTAATGCTAATATTGGCAGGGAAATTAAATATAGGTAGAGAAAGAAAAATATCAGAAAGTTTTAAAGGTATGCTTTTTTTCCCCTTTTCCACAATTTCAACTTTCCTGAAATCATCCAGATGAAACAATGAATGTATGATCTAAAAACTATACATTTATTTTATTTTTGTTTATTTACTTAAATATGAATATAAATATATATTTATTTAATTTATTTGTATTCATGTGGACTTCTGCTCTCAAAACTCCCTAGCCAAGATTGAGAAACACCCATTTAGGCTTCTAAAATTCTGTTTTTCTTTGAAACAAATTTCAAAAGCAATTCTCTTTCATTAAACAGCAAACAAGCCATTAATTTACCACCGATAAATGTTGAAAGGATCATGTACCTCGGTTCTAATTTACATGAAAGCTGGGAAATGACCACTGAAGTAAAGACAAGGATAGAGAAAGTTCGAACAGCATTCTTCAAAATGAAAAAGATCTTCTGCAGTCACGACATAAGACTAAGACTTAAAATCAGGCTTGTCAGATGTTACATCTTTTCTATCCTGCTCTACGGAGTAGAGTGGTCTCTAACAGAAAGCCACTTGAAGAGACTAGAAGCATTTGAAATGTGGATTACAGACGGCTGCTACGTATAAACTGGGTTGACAAAATCAGAAATGAGGAGGTGATAAGTCACCTGGGCAAACCAAGGGAAATAATCAAAATCATTAAAAAGCTAAAGATAGAATATTTTGGATATGTGATGTGACACCTGGAAAAATATGACATCCTTCACTTAATCCTCCAAGGAAAGATTGAAGGTAAACAGGCAGAAGAATCATCATGGCTTCAAAATCTAAGGGACTGGTTTGGACAAAACTCAGCAGCACTTTTTCATGTGGCTGCTGATAAAAATTGGGTCACCAACATGATCATTGACATCCGATGATGGATATGGCCCAAGAAGAAGAAGACCTGGAAGGGGGGAAAAAATGAGATTTGGAAGGAGAAAAAAAACAGACAAGGTTGAGAAGCACTGATCTAGAGTATGGTTTATGGAGTATGGCACAAATTTAGTTGCAAGGTTGTTGAGTATGTAGACCAATGTCTTGCATTTTAGAATGCAGTAATATTATCAATAAACTTCCTGCTCTTATTTCAAAGTGCTGGTAATAACTTACAAACTCTATGGTTCTGCACTACATGCCACCTTGTCAGAATTGAATCTGCTTGTCTGCTGAGAACATTTCAAGAAGTCTGTTAAGAATCCCCGCTCTCTCTTAAGTAAAGGGGACAGGGAGAAGATGACAAGCTCTCTCTGTCATGGTTGCCCCTTACTTAAGAGAGAACAGGGCCTCTTAATAGGCTTCTTGAAATGTTCTCACCAGACACTCGCTTCCCTCTGATGGTCCCCGCACTTTCCAAGTTCTTACACTCAGAAATCCCTCATAGTTTTTAGAAGAACTTTATAGTCCATTTTATTTCACTAGGTTTTCAATCCTATTTAAGCCGCAATGGCTTTTATATTTGGGTAGGATTAATTTATTATTCTTGATAGATTATAACTGTTGTTTTTACAATAATAAGGTATTCTGCAGTTGTATTATTTTTTTTAATTTGTTGTAATCCACCTAGTCTTTTCAACTGGATGGTCTATCCAAACAGTAATATTAATCAGTCTCCAGCACCCTGCAGCTTCAATGACTACACACACTTCACTTAAATCTCAGGAGAAAAGATTATATGGGAGCGCCTCTATTTTCTGTTTCAAAATAGGAATCGGCAATCACTGAGGTTTCAAAGTGATGGAAAGGTACCGTATACATTAGACAACCCCACCAATAGTAGCACTTAAGGTCAACACTTAAGCACCAAGACCAACAAAAACCAGACAGATTTGGGCACAGCATTCTTATGCAGAAGTCATGTCTTTTGCTGATATAGACAACTACTATCAAACTTCACAATGCACCAGTCTGGCTGTTTTGGTGACAGAAACTGAGTCAGAGCTCCTATTTGATACAGTCCATGAAGTCTAATCCCTGCTCCATTCAGGGACTCTACATTAAAGCATCAACATCTTATGAAAGAAACACACAGAGAGGCAAACATCTCTCACTGTTTAGAAGGTTTGTTTCTAACTCAGATTCTGCTTTCTATGACTTCCATCCATTACTTGATCTCCTGCACAATGGAACAAGAGAGGACAAGTTTTGATTTGCTTCTGTGTCACACCCTTTAAATACTTTAAAGTATTTATCATAGCTCCCAATTGTCCCCCCCCCCCCCCTTTAAGTACAATCTTACTCAAGGCAATGACCATGCTTATTTTTGAGAGAGTCTATTATATTATGTGGGGTCTTTGGTGTTTTCTGAGCTTGATGGATTTTTTTCAGACATTTCATTACCAAACTAGGTGATATCATCAATGCTCATAATATTATAGACTGAACAGGCTCCAGTGGGTTTGAGATCAATTCAAGGTGTTGGGTTGTCAGCATCACAAAGCCCTACATGGCATGAGGATGTGATATTTGTGGAATTTCCTCTTTTCAATTTTCTATACATCTAAGACGTGGCCATGGTGGGCATGGCCTAGTCGGCCAGGCCCACCATGGCCACCGGGGGATGTTTTTGCCTTCTCTGGACTCTGGAGGCTTTCCTTGATCCTCAGAAGGGTGAAAACAGCCTCCCCAGGCTCTGGAGGCCCTCTGGAGGCTGGAAACGGGCCCGTTTCTGGCCTTCTCAAACTTCCTGTAGGCTCGTTTCTTGCCCTCCCTGAGCCTCTACACATGCCCTGCACTTACCTGCATACAAAATGGGTGGCATGGGGACTCATGGGAGCAGTGGGGTGGGGTGGGGTTAGCAGGGCGGGGTGGGGCCAGCCAGGAGTGGGATTTGGGGGTTTTTCGAACTGCACAGAATCTTAGCTAGAGGTTCTCCCGAACCCCTGAGAACCCCCAGCAGCCCACCCCGATTACAGATTGCTGAGTATGTTGTGATATTTTGTTGTGCAGTCGTAATTTTTGGGTTGTTTTTATGCAGTGTTAATCACCAAAAGCACAATGGCAAGATACTAAGCAGTCATATTAGTTGAACAAAGACTCCAAGATAGGAATGAAAGAAAGTAAGGTACAATATAAAGAAATCTGGATACTCTTCTGTAAATATCTAAGATTTGCTGGAATGCACTTTGTATCTCACAGAGCATTGGAAGAAAGCAGACTCCTGCATATGTGATACACATGCACTGAAGCTATACATCAGTCATTTTCTATCAGTGAATTGAAGCAGTAGTGGGATTCAAATCCCGGCGCTACCGGTTCGCTATCAGTAGTGAATATTTATAAGAAAGGAATTGTCTTAAATACTGGGAAATGCCAAAATAAATTAGATTGAATAGGTGTGATTATTTATTGTTGATGTATTCGAAGTTTAAGATATCCTCCTTTTTCAATTTTGGTTAGGGACCAACAGTGATGGTTATAAAATTATTTTTAAAAGAAAGAATAAAAAGATTCTTAAAACAAGCAAACGGTAAATTAAAAAAAAACAAAACACCTCAGGGAACATAGAAACCAAACATAATTTGTGAGCTACATGTATTTTCCATTCTTAATTATAACACAAGAAACATTATCAATGAACCATGTAATAGGAAGAATAACACCCATTCTTATATTATTAATAAGCCAATATAAACCTCTAGATGCCATAGAATTTGACATTTTATACTAAGTAGAATAGATTAGAGTAACCAGAGAAAGGCAAATGGAGAATTAGAATCAATGACTTGTTTTCCTATTCAATATAAAGCCAAATACAACTTACCATTGACTTCCATTTGTGCCTCAGGCACATTTTTTTTTCTCCTTCAGAATTAAGTATTTTCTCATCCTAAAGAAACACTTTGAAAGATATGGACAATTTTTTTAATACTTCAGTCTTCAGAACCCGATTAGATTTTCCTCTTCCTCTCTCTCTCTTCCCTCACACAACTCTGTAATACTGTACTAATGAAAAACAGGGGCTCTTTTATTTGCGATGGCCTTGGGGTCAATTATCAATTTATCATTGTGTCCTGCAGGTTTAAAATAAAATACTCTGTGCAGTGTAACCATTGTACAAAATTGACATTAAATAGATTCTGCAAGTATGGATTTAATAAAAAAAAATACAAAGGCGGTTGCCTAAAAGGATTCGACTTCTATAAATTCTATTTAACTACCTTAACTACATGATAGTGGAGAACTGCAAAACCAAATTAAAGGCATCATTTATGCTACTGTTTTCTGTCTACATGCTATAGGAGAAACACTTACCTCCAGAAAATTGGGGAGGGGAAGAGTTGTTTCTGACTGCTTATTGCTTTACTTTTCTAATGTAATTTCTCTTTAACTTAATAGCATGGTCAAGGCAATAGTAACCATTGTTAGTAGGATAATGCTGATTTTTTTTTTAGTTGCTTTACTTTGACAAAGGCTCAACCAAAGCGCCCACTTAAAGCTGTTTTATGAAACAATGATGGACACCGGCTTTTTAGAAGCAGGTGTGATCTGGTTGTCTCCTTTAGCATTTGCAATAACTGGGAGAGGTGGGTTGTGCATTTGCAGTGGGGAGACAATGAAAAGTACCTCATTGTAGCAAACCGTAAGGCTTCTGGGTCAGGATGAGATGCATCCAGTCATTTCTATAGTACAACACAATTCCCAGAGGAAATCCAAAGTCTTACATAGGTCTAACACTTGTACTGTTTAGCTTAGGAAAAACAAATAGCTTGTTTTAGTATGTATGTATATATGCAGTAGTGGGATTCTACCGGTTCGGACCGGTTCGGATGAACCATTAACTCTGACTTTCAGCCATGAGCAAACCGGTTCTCTCTTTCTTTGAAGTGGGCTGCTCACCCACCCCTGCGTTATACTCACCTATATTTATGCTTCCAAAGCCCAGCTTAATGGGGCAGCAGAGTGACTTGCCGTTCCTCAGCTGTTTTCTTTGCTCTCAGCAATGCAGAACTTCAATTTTCTGCAAACTGTGTACGTGCATGCACACATTCGCAGCATGCACTCAGTGAATCGGTTTTTAAACCAGTAGGATCCCACCACTGTATGTATGTATGTATGTATGTATGTATGTGTGTATGTATGTATGTATGTATGTTATTATCAGCCTTACCAAATGGCAGGAAACACAAATAAAGTAGAAAAGCTACTTCTACTTTATTGTAGAAAGAATCTTGCAAGTCTGAAAGTTCAATTCTTCTTCTGCTTTCTTTATACCTCCCAAAATTAGAGATGGTCTTTTGAGCTTCTTGCTCTGCCCACTATCCAGCTGAGGACTCTGCTATCTTTTATCTGACCATTCCCTTGGAAGCATCTCTGAACCCAGTCTCCCAAGGTCATTCCCATAACCATTATAGTTAATGGATTTATACTGTATAGGTCTATGCAGTTTTCCACCACTAAAAGCAGTAGAAAACAATAACTATAAGCAGATCACTAGGGGAGTCACTCAGAGTCAAAAACTTCATTCTTATTCTCTCTATCTCAGTGACTTGGCAACAGATTGACAGTAGAAAGTGGACAATAGAAGAAAGAGAAGAATGGTGTGTGCTATGTATGTTTGGTATGTGTATTAGGTTTATGAAAGAAAGAATGTTCTTCCCAGGGGTGGGTTCTAATTTTTTTTACTACCGGTTCTGTGGGCGTGGCTTATTTTTTGGGCATGGATTGGTGGGTAGTAATGTGACTGGGTGGGCGTGGCCAACTTTTTTTTTTTACTTTTAAAAGTATATTTTCTACAACCTTAAGAGGTTGCAGAAAAAAATGCTTTTAGAAGCCTCTGACGATCCCAGCTGAGCCGCACGATCATCAGAGGCTTTTTTTTTTTTTTTTACTTTTAAAAGCATTTTTTTGGCCAAACAGATTGTAGAAAAAATGCTTTTAAAAGTAAAAAAAAAAGCCTCTGATGAGATGGGTGGGGTAAACGAGCGGCGACCGAGCCAGGGACTGGTTCGGGGTTGTGGCCAGCCAATGTTATTACCGGTTCTATGAACTACTACAAATTTTTACTACCGGTTCTTGCAAACCAGTGCGAACTGGGAGCAACCCACCACTGGTTCTTCCCCTCTCCAATTTTATTCTCCCAACAATCTTAGGCAGAAACTACGGTAGTGTGTAAATTTTAGCAGGGAGTGGCCAGAAACATTAAAATGACAATCACAACAATGTGATTCAAACTGGTTTTTATGTGCATTCTTCAACAATCATTGATGGTAGCTATAATCAGATATCAGATATGTGTATGAAGATTTTCAGTCATCTAGGTCATGGTTGTCCCAAAGGTGCTTTTTCAAAAGGCAACTGGACTTTCCTTGAAGACGTACTGCTTCTCATCCAAGAAGTGTCTTCAGTTCTGATTGAATGGTGGAGGATGGAAGGATTTATATTCCTTGCAATCATCTGGTCATTAACACTCTTTCTGAGAGTCTTTGGGGCTACTTGGAGGTTTATCTGTGCCCTCAGGGTCACCTGAATAGTGCAAATGGGTGTGGAACCTTATAGGAATTGCTGAAGGAAGCCTTCAGAACTTGTGGCTATCCTAACTGGGCCTTCATCAAATCCAAAAAAGACCCAACATGAACTCCTCCATAACAGATAAGAAGAGAACAACAAATGATGGAACATTGTCATTCCATACGTTGCAGAAATATCTGAAAAGTTTAGGATGATTTTCAATCAACACAATATATACACACATTTTAAACCCAAAAATACACTAATTCAGAAGTTTGTCTATCCCAAGGATAAAAGACCCAGACACAAACTGAGCAATATGATATAGGCAGTACAATGCAGTGAGACATGTACAGATCTGTACTTTGGAGAAATAAAACAACTACTTTACAAACGCACGGCACAACTTAGGAGCACACAGCCATCAGGACAAGATTTAGCAGTCCATCTGCATATGAAAGACAAAGGTCATTCTTTGAAGACAGCAAAGCCCACATTGCAGATGGATCTTGACCATCTGAACACTGAGCCTTTCTGAGGCTAACACTGAGCAGTGTTAGCCTTGAACACTGAGCCTATCTAGAAAAATGAAATGTGGAGAAAAGTAAAGTCTTACGCTTAGGTAAGAAAAACCAAAAGCACACATATAAACTGGGGGAAATCAGGCTTAATAGCAGTGACTGTGAAAGGGATCTTGGAGTCTTAGTGGACAATCAGCTAAATATGAACCAGCATTTTGCAGTGGCAGCTAAAAAAGCCAACCCAATTCTAAATTGCATTAACAGAGGGATACAATCAAGATCAAGTGAGGTACTAATACCACTCTATAAAGCCCTAGTAAGACCACACTTAGAGTACTGCATCCAGTTTTGGTCATCACACTATAAAAAAGATGTTGAGACTCTAGAAAAAGTGCAGAGGAGAGCAACCAGGATGATTAGGGGACTGGAAACTAAAACATATGAAGAAAGATTACATGAACTGGGCATGGCTAGTCTAGTTAAGAGAAGGACCAGGGAAGAAATGATAGCCATCTTCCAATACTTGAGGGGCTGCCACAGAGAGGAGGGGGTCAACCTGTTTTTCAAAGCACTTGAAGGCCAGACAAGGAATAATGGATGGAAACTGACCAAGGAGAGATTCAATCTAGAACTGAGGAGGTTTCTGATACTGAGAACAATCAACCAATGGAACAGCTTGCCTTCAGAAATTGTGGGAGCTTCATCAATTGAGACTTTCAAGAAAAGATTGGACTCCATTTGTCAGAAATTGTGTAGGGTCTCCTGCTTGAGCGGGGGATTGGACTAGATGTCCTATAAAGTCCCTTCCAACTCTGTTAATCTGAAGGTTGGAGGTGGCCATCTTGCAGGGCTGTGGTTCATACAGAGAATGGGAGGTCTTGGAAACAAGGCCTACATGTGACAGATGTGTGACAGATGTGTGACAGTGACAGAGAGGACCACTGGTTTGAAAGAGGGGTCAAAAAGGCCATTTAAATTAAGATTGAACAGCCCTCTCTCAAGAGAGGGGGAGGGATACACCACCACCTATTTCTTATTTACAAGACAGTCCTTTCAACAGTTCCAAGGAGCTTCCATACCTATTTGCATTTTTCAGATGACCCTGAGGGTACAGACACTGATGGTACTCCAAGTGGCCTCAATGACTCTCAGAAGGAATGCTAATGACAAGATGACTGCAAGAAATATAAATCCTTCCATCATCCACCATTCAGTCAGAAATGAAGAAGCTTCTCGAATGAAAAGTGAAAGATTATTTGCCATTGTTCTCCCCTTTCCCTTCTCAATTCCCAGAACATTCTGCTTTATTTTATTTATTTTACCTACTAGGAAAAAAGATATTTCTGTGTCCTTAAATGTTGTTTATGTAAATGCTGCCTTGCAATTGTGAATGGATATATAACATTTCGTGTCTTCTTTTTTGGGGGTCTATGTAATAAAGTCTTATCTATCTACTGTATGCATATATTTTGGTGCAAATGAAGAAAATAAGGAAATTGAGAAGATGTGTCCTTAAAATGGAAGGGAATATGAGAATGACTATTGGGGGTGAATCTTTGCCCCCCACAGAGAGGGCTCGCAATCTGGGTGTCCTCCTGGATGCACGGCTGTCTTTAGAAGAGCATATGATGGCCGTGCCCTGGGGGGCCTTTTATAAGGTTTGCCTGATTCGCCAGTTGCAGCCCTTTCTGGACCGGGACACCTTGCGCACGGTCACTCACGCCCTTGTCATCTCCCGGCTAGACTATTGTAATGCTCTCTACATGGGGCTCCCCTTGAAGAGCACTCGGAGGCTCCAACTGGTCCAGAATGCGGCCGCGCGGGTGGTTATGGGCGCAACTCATTGTGCCCATGTGACTCCCTCCTGCACGAGCTGCACTGGCTCCCGGGTGCAATTCAAGGTGCTGGTTACCACCTTTAAAGCACTCCATGGCATAGGACCCAGGTACCTTCGAGCCCGACTTCTGCCACCAATAGCCTCCCACCGGCCAGTTCGCTCCCACAGAGAGGGTCTCCTCAGGGTGCCATTGGCCAAGTTATGTCGGCTGGTGACACCCAGGGGGAGGGCCTTCTCTGTGGGAGCCCCAGCCCTGTGGAATGAACTGCCCCCGGAAATATGTAAGATCCCCGACCTCCGGGTATTTCGCTGTGCACTGAAGACCCTGTTGTTCCACCAGGCCGGGCTATTGACATGATAATTTTAAATTGGGGTATTTTACATTTCTGGGGTTTTAAATGGAGCCAAATTTATTTAATAATTTTAAATTTTAAATTGATGTTTGTCTTGTGTTTTTAAATAGGCTGTACACTGCCCTGAGTCCTTCGGGAGAAGGGCGGTATAGAAATAAAATTATTATTATTAATATAAATGAACAGTAAAACAGCAGCAGCACAATAGAAATATGTTATGGCACTAGCCCATAGTTCATTATTCCTAACCTTACTACCATGTTTCCATGAAAATAAGACTCTGCCTTATATTTTTTTGAACTCCAAAATAAGTGTTTGGACTTATTTTCAGGGAGGTCTTATTATTTTGGGGCGCATGAAGCAAGACAGGGCTCCTCTTACCATCTTACCTAATTTCCAGCTCTGTCTCCCTAACCCTAACCAGAGGAAATGGTGGGGACCAACTGCACATGCGGCTAAATATTTTCGAGGAGGGCTCATTTTCGGGGAGGGGGGGTATTTTAGCGTATGTGCTCAAAAGCCTGATTGGGCTTATTATCAGGGGATGTCTTATTTTCAGGAAACACGGTATTAAACCTACCTTACAGCATGTACCCATTGTCCTCATTATCTGCAGATTGCAAACTTCTTCAGGGTCTATGTTATGACTGTACACATGTTGAAAAGGTTTCCAAAGTGCTTTGCATCTTATGCAAGTATAAATGTAATGCCTCTCTGGAATTTGTTAAAAAGAAGATTTTTTGGGGGGTGGGGAGGAGGCTTTCCCAAGAACCTAAAAAAGATGCTGTTGTCTAAGGAGTTTGTCCTTAAAGTTCAGTCAAAGCAGATATGTAGAACAATAAAGAATGAAGAGGTGGAGATGGGGCTGAGTGCTTATAAAGAAAATGTTCTTCCAGGATTTTGGTCAAGGGTCAAGATTTTAGCAGGATATTTTGGGAACTTATAGCTGCATTGCCAGCAAATAAAACCCATCATTTAGGAGTACGATCTCCGGTGACCTGGAGATATCAGTCTGCTTATAGACAGCTCTCTTGATGCTGATTGGACTTCCAGTATAATTTTATTCAATTTTTAATATTATTTTGTTAAATAGAATTGAATTGGAAGCTGGCATACTGCAAAGCAGAGTTTTAGCTTTCAGAATTATCTTTATTAGGTTATTGTTGGTTTTCTTGTGCTGTAGACTACGGGAGGAATTATGCAGTATTCTATTTTTCATTTCTATTCTGCTGCCAACTATATACTATTAATTAACTTATCAAGAGCCTTGGTGGCACAGCAGACTAAAGCACTGTTAAGTAACACCAGCTGCCTGCAATTGCTGCAAGTTCAAATCTCACCAGGCTCAAGTTTGACTCAGCCTTCCATCCTTGCGAGGTAGGTAAAATGAGGACCCGAATTGTGGGGGCAATAAACTGACTTTGTATAAAAAAAGAACACCGCTTGGGGGTGGGGCGAAAGCCCTATTAAGCAGGTATATACAAAAGTATGAAGGCTATTGATTAAAAGCATTGTAAGCCGCCCTAAGTCTCTGGAAAAGGACGTCATATAAATCGAACCAATAAATAAATAAATAAATAAATAAATAAATAAATAAATAAACCCATGTGGGTTTTAATAGTAAATTAAAGTATAGTAAATTAAAGTAGTGAGTTTTAAGTAGGCAAAATGGTCCATCACAGGGCAACAAGTTTTAAACTATGGTTTCTCAAACAGGCTAACTTACAGAATGTATCCAAAATCTGGGACCCATGATTCCTGTGGGAATGAAATTGTGGCATTTTAGGTTAGTGGCTGCTGCTGGACTGATGCACAATCTTCATTTTCAATGTTTTGTGCCAATTTCCAAGACAGTCTTGCAATTCCACCCTCTCTGCCAACCAGCAGCAGCCACTTCCACTTATCTGCCAGAAGAGAAGGAAAGGGAAGGCGAAGGAAGGGAAGGGAAGGGAAGGGATGGGAAGGGAAGGGAATTTCTGATGTTCCATGCAGTTTCCCACAAGAAGTTTCCCACTGTTTTTTTGCCCACCTGTGGTCATTTTGTTTCTCTGTTTAGGTAAGGAAATACTGTATGTCTGAAATGATAATCCAATGGGCACGGGTTGTCTAGTGATATTCATGAAAGGGTTAAATCTGGCATACCAAATTAGAACAGTCAATTATCCATGGCATAGTTCCCAGTGATTATGGACAATTCTACGCCTTTTAATATATAATTATATAGACATAATATATATTTTTTTCTGTTCATGTTTCTCTCTACCCCTGTTTTTTTTTTCTTATCTCATGTTTGTCAGTTAATTATTTTGATGTTTGCTGATCTTAAAAACCAAGCATCAAGCTATATTTCTTGCTAGCTGAATTGAATGATGTCTGTGCCTTTTCTGAACTGGATATAGGGACTGGCTGGGAGCTTGCTTGGTGTAAAGTAAACTGGAAATTACTCACAGTAATTCTGCACCACCTACCAAAGCTCACTACAAAACCTCAAAGATGGAACAGAGAGATTCAGGTGATTTCCCCAGGGATGATTTTTACCCTGCTCCTAAATCACCTAGCCATATTGAAGTAATATAAAACCTGTCCTTACTGCTTTTATTTTGATGCAACAAAAGCTGAATGATTCTCTAGAAGACAATACAGTAAAACAATAGACACTTTAGAGTGTCTATTGTTTAGAGTAAAACACATTGAAAAAGCTTAATTTAAATTTTCGAACCCCAGATTGATTAGTTCTTCCTTTATTTCTAGAACTCCATTGATTTTCACATAAGTTTCTTATGCATTATATAAAGAATAAAGATCATAAGTAACTGCAGCTCACTTCTGTTTAACTTCTGTTAAACAGACTGGTCAGATTCACCGTAGTTACTACTTTGTGAATGAAGAACTTTGTAGCTGATTTTTTTTTAACCACCAATAACATGCTCTGCAAATGTCATATACAAAGCCTAATTCAGAAAAATAAGGATCCTCGGGAGATATGTTTAGTTGTTTTATCATTAACAACATCATAATCATCAAAAACAACATTTTTGTTCCTACACTGTTCTAAATCTGCATTAATATACTACATAATATACTTTGGAGTTGGTGGGATGCAGGCAACTACCCTGTTTCCCGCAAAATAAGGCATCCCCTGATAATAAGCCCAATTGGGCTTTTGAGCACATAGCAATAAGGCCAAGTACATATTTCAGGGTTCAAAAAAATATAAGACAGGGTCTTATTTTCAGGGAAACACGGTATGTTCAATTGCAAAGCAGTTTCAGAATTAGATATTTTACTTTTCATAAAATAATGAAATGTAAAAACTGAACTTCCATTGTGCTTATAACATGAGGGCACACCATTTTTATCTTACTAAAAAATATATGAAAATGAACAAAAACATTATATTAAAGTTTGATTGACCAAAAATAGGAAAGGTCACTTTCAACTGATCAAATCATATGGAAAACTGTGATTTAGTGTGTAAAAAGAATAAATGGTAAAGAAGAGTGAGGGAGGGAGTGAATAAATAATTGAATGAATGAACTGAAAGAAGATTAGTTAATTTATGGTTCTGTACAGTTGAGAGAAAGAGGATGTAACAGATATGAAGAAAGATATTCTTATCTTGTGGAATGAATTGGTGAATACATGCAGGAAAGGGAAGATGCATGCTTAATTATAAAAGAAAAGGCATAAATGTATTTGAAAAGGTACTAATTAGCATAATTTGGGCGATGATGAATATGAATGTAGAAATTCCTGGATTGGGTTTATTACAGGTTACACATAGAACAATCGTTTAAAGAAGAACTAGATGTGAGTTAAATTAATATAATTGAAGGAGAAAAAGATATTCTGTAAGGTAACGGTCAGCGTTCCAAATAATGCACCCAAAGAAAGCAGAACTCTGAGGTAGGGAATTCCTCAAGGAACAATTTATTGGATATATCATATTGGTACAACTGGTGAAAGCCGACTCTGAAGTTCCCATGGCTTTCATCTAATTAAAAAGTAAGAGTTTTCCCTTTCCCCCAAGTCACTGGTCACGCTGTCCAATCCAGTCGCTGGCCTGTTGCTTGGTTACTTCACTCCTCCTCTGGTCAGGCACCTGTGAGAATGTCCTTGGTTCCCACAGGAAAACTTTATTGTTTGGGCTACAAAGCCCCATTTAGCTATTTCCCTCCTCCCTCTGTTGTGTGCCAACTCTGAAGCCTCCAAGATGGCCTCAACCAGGTTCACTTCAGGGTTAACAGTAACAAGAACGAATGAGCAGGGACCCGACAAGACAGCGTAGAAAAGTAATCTTGACCTTTTGGAGACCCAAGAATGAATAACAATTGTGATTTTGCACTGTCACCTGAAAAAAGAGTTTTGTTTTCTTCATTTCAGATATGATGTCTATTACTAAGTACACACAGAAAGGATTGACTATACATATAAAAATATTATGAAAGATAGAAAATGAATGAAAGTACAAGAGTGATGAGAAGTTCTGACTGAGTGAAATAAACGAGCATCAACGTAGAACGATAATAGAAGGAGAAACTTTGAATCCTTTATGAAAAAGTATTAGATCGATCAGTCTCTCAACAGATTAAATGAAAAGTGGAAATGCATAATGAAGTTGCTTAGAACAAAGTGAAAAGAACTATGTTGCCTTAAAACTGTGTGGAATTGCATTTAAAGGATGGGATAAAAAAGGATGCTGGGTAGAACAAAGAAGGGAAAGACTGTGGAAGAGGGAATGTCTGTAAGAGAGTTGATTGCTGCAATGATTACTCCAAAAATGAGGATGTAAAATACACAAGGATATGTAATATCTTTTCAGTTTTATGTATTATGGATACCTGTATAAAGAATACTCACAGTGATGTTAGTGCTATGTTGGTGAAGATTTAAAAAATACATGTATTTTTTATATGCAAACAATATACTATTGACTGACAACCTGAATGATTTGTAAGGAAATATATTAGATGGATTTTAGGAAGAAGTGAGGAGCATTTGAATATACCAAACTCCAAGATTTTTTTTTAATCTGACCCAGATTAAAGCTGGGCAAGGAATTAAGCAACTAGATGGATTTTATGCACTACACTGGAACGTACAGTAAACATGGAGAAATAGATGGGGATTTTTTAAATGGCAATTTGATTGAAAGAAACATATCGGTTTAGGACAAATGTTGGTTGAAAGATAGTGGATACTATGTGATTTATTGTTAAGTATAAGTATAAAAAGTATAAGTATAAAAAGAATGAATGGTAGAGAACATGTTTGGACAATTAGTTTCTGTTCAATGAAGTATAAATGTGTATAATTGCTACCAACCTACCTTCCATTGAGGACCTGTATATTGCACAAGTCAAAAAGAGGGCTGTGAAAATATTTACAGACCCCTCACATCCTGGACATAAACTGTTTCAACTCCTACCCTCAAAATGATGCTATAGAGCCCTGCACACCAGAACAACTAGACACAAGAACAGTTTTTTTCCCCGAACGCCATCACTCTGCTAAACAAATAATTCCCTTAACACTGTCAAACTATTTACTAAGTCTGCACTACTATTAATCTTCTCATCATTCCCACCACCCATCTCCTTCCACTTATGACTGTATGACTGTAATTTTGTTACTTGTATCCTTATGATTTATATTGATATTGTTTCCTGATTGCTTATTTGTACCCTATGACTATCATAAAGTGTTGTACCTTATGATTCTTGACAAATATACCTTTCCTTTTATGTACACTGAGAGCATATGCACCAAGACAAATTCCTTGTGTGTCCAATCACACTTGACCAATTAAAAAAAAATTCTATTCTATAATGTCATGTTTCTTTAAAGTGAGAAATGGTACATAAAAAGAAACATAAAATAAAGAAACACAAAGCTCCTGTTTGAGGGAGAAGGGCAGTTTAGAAATATGACATATAAATAAATAAGTTGAATTCAAGTGAGTAGTTAAGAAATATGGCTTTTAAAACAAGAATGGATAAGGCCAAAAACAAATAGAAGCTAAATGAATATGATGTAAATATAAAAGTCAATGACTAGTAGAAAAGTAATAGAGCTGGTGGTCTCAGTATACAGAGAGAACAAAAGTAATGCCTAATTGCAAAATAAATAGATGTGGGTATGAGTCATGACAAAGAAGACAACTTAGGAAGCCATGGCTGAATGAATCTTTTTCATTTATTTATACATGCAAATTTATACAATTGTGCATTTCACAACAGTGTCTATGGGTGGCACCCAGAGAATTAATACCCCAAAAATCCTGCTGAGTAATATGCAAATTAAATATGCCAAATACTAATAATAGTAATAAACTGCTGAGATCCTGAAAATGAATGTAGTGGGAAGTTTGGAAGAAGTCAAGAGAAGATATGAAGGCAAGGATGGCTTCCAGGCACCAAAAAAGAATAGAAAGATACAGTAAGTTGCATTGCTGTTACTTTTTCTTGTCCCATGCTTTTAAGTTCTTAGACTTACTATTTTTGTCATTCCTTTGCTGTGTACTGTATATAACAATACTTACCCATAATAGTAATTAATAATAAATCAGTCACAATCACAAATACAGAAGGAGATAAGATATAGAGGGAAGAGAAAAATATTTTCTCACTAACATTAAAAAATTACTGTATTAAAAAAATTGAAAAAGTTGTTGGTAACAGAAAATATTCTCTGCTGCAGTCTTAATACCTTAATTAATTAATACCTTAATTAATGCTCTGAATATACTAGAAATAATTGTACTAAAATTTGTGAATAGAGTCAAGGCCAACTCTTCTTCTTCTTCAACAACAACAGCAACAACAACAACAACGTATGTCTTGGGGGAAAATAATAAAGACACATTTTTTTGTATTTTATCATATATTGTTGGAAACATTCAAGCCATTCTGAATTATTAGAATTTGCAAGTAAATAGTAAACACATGATAAAGACAAGAAGCAACAATATATTTTGAAGCAGGTCTTTGTATTGTGCATTTCAATTAGAAAAGTTTCAAGGCTATAAGGCACAATATTTGACTTTTTGTCAATATGGTAGACAAAGGAAAGAATATAACAACAAGCATTGTTTTCTCCAGGGAAAGTTCACACTCGTTGATCTGCTAGGAAAGTGATAGACAACCATAATTTAATTATATGTCTTGATTTGATCAAGAGTTCTTCTGCAGATCTACATGGATGCTTAAAAGGGGGGAGGCAGGAGGAATCATGTTTTCTCCTCGCCTTGCTGTTGTCGGTGTAATAAGTGTGAAATCGGTAAATATACGCACATTTACTACAAGCAAACAAGCTGTCCGGAATCTAATTAGGCACAAAACTACCCATCTGTTGTACATTATCATGGGGTTTGTTCATATGGATGTTGCCTCATTACTAAAGGGAGGGAGGCAAATTGAATTGAGTCAGCCTTTCCTTTTACAGAAGGATCAAGGCCATAAAGTCAGATCCTTGCTGTGAACTAACAAAAGACCACTGGAGAAAGTGGGATGAGCCGAGGACTTTCCTTTCTTAAAGGCCACATGTCCAGAGTTTTTACGAGCCATCACGGTGTGTAAGTGCCATTGTTTTACATAATACAACACCAGCCGCAACCATATAAACCATGTTACCCTTCCCCTTGTTGACTTTTGCTTCTGTTCCCCTGTGGCCACTGCCTTTTCAATATTAGTTAACTAATGATATATGCTGAGTTAGAAGAGTCCCTGGTTCTAAAGCAGGAGTTAAAAAGAAACAAGATTTCACATTTATTGAAAGGTTTGTCTATGTGCAAAAAAATGCAAAAGTCAGGGAAAATTTAACATATTGGCCAACTCAACACAATACCAGATTGCAATGATTGTGGGATCAAATGTTGATTGCTCTTTATTTTTTACACCAGTGTAATCTTATTTTTATACCAATAAATTTTCTAGGTGCAAAAATGTAAAAATATAAGTAATATATAAAACTAAAGGATAGTTTAAACCAATGAGAAATGTGCACATTCATGGATGCCTTATGTCCTGTAACCATCCCATTACTTCAATCCAACTGTTGTTGCAGAATGCATTTTTCTCTTTATCTGTTGGCTTCCTCTGCTTATTGGGTGTGAAATTGTTACTCCACAACAGTACACAGACACAGACAACACATTCACCTGGAACATCAGGAAATCAAATTGACAACCAATTTGGGATTGGGATAGCCTTCAAAAGGACTGAGCAAGCCTTCTAAATGATGTAGATAGATGTTAAAGAGAATTGAGGATAATCAGTTTTATCAAATTATCATTCAAATTTATCTGATTATCTGTATAAAGTACAGTAATCATTTTAGCTAGAAGCAGTCCCTACAACAGATTTTCCAAGTAGGACTGAAGCTATTACAATTAAGTCTCTTCCATTATCAGTCCAGACAGATCAATCTCAGAAAAACATTTGCTACCCATTGGGAGAGAAAAATCTTATGTGATTTCTCTTTATACTGTATATTATATAAATCATATAATATGTCAGTGTATAAGAGTTCATGAATTAGAATAGACATGACAGGTCAGCCAATGGGGACTGTTTGGTGACTCAGACAGTTTGGAGCCTGGGAATGGCTTAGCTTGACTGTTACATATAAAAGAGTTGATTTGTCCTTGCATTATTGCTTCTGTGATTATATTGATTTTGTACTTCTGGATTCTGAGTTCTGGTTCTGGCTTCTGCTTCATGGGTATTGTATACATGCATCATACTTTATATTATTGTATGTAAAGAAATTTCTTCTATAAACGAATCCTGCTGAATTATTTACTTGTGTGCTGGTTGGATCGCTGCAAACTCTAACATAATATTAAGAGATTGGTAAGGGTGATGATATATTGAGTTGATTTTTAATTAAAATAAGTGCATACATGCTATTATTAAGATCAGCAGAGCTAGCAGAGCTAACACGGCTTTCAGGAACAATAAAATCAAAATAAGAAGGTGACTGCTTCATCTTCATCTGCTTTTATTATGCTGTTGGATATTATGCTGTAAGGATGCATGAATCATGAATAAAATTATTTGCAAGAATGGGAAAGAATGCAACATTGAAATGTTGGCATGCTAAGCCATTATTATTTAGCATATGGCATTTACAAAAGTCATGACATCACTGATATACAAATATAAAGCATCAGTACTAAGCAATGTAATAGTGAAATAATCTAAGAGTTAAGCAGGCTGAAGGCCCATCATACTGAAATGATATGGCTGCTTTAATACACCAAAGAGCAGAGGTGGGTTTCAGCAGGTTCTGACCAGTTCTGGGGAGCCGGTAGCGGAAATTTTGAGTAGTTCAGAAAATCGGTAGTAAAAATTCTGACTGGCCCCGCCCCCATCTATTCTCTGCCTCCCAAATCCCAGCTGATCAGGAGGAAATGGAGATTTTACAGTATCCTTCCCCTGGAGTGGGGTGAGAATGGAGATTTTACAGTATCCTTCCCCTGCCACACCCACCAAGCCACACCCATCAAGCCATGCCACGCCCACCAAGCCACACCCACAAAACCAGTAGTAAACATTTTTGAAACCCACCACTGCTAAGGAGGGTTACATCACTCAGCCCCAGAGGTAGGCTGTTGCAGCACCCTTCTGGCCAAAATAGGAGATGGGGGCACATGCAGCCTCCCTGCACCTCATTTTCAGCCTTCCTGGCCTCCTGCAGCACTCTACTGGCCAAAAACAGTTTTCAGCCAGCAGAGTGCTGCTGGAGGCTGAGGAGGATGAAAATGGGCTGTGTGGAGGCCCTTATGTCCTCCCCATGCTTCATTTTCAGCTTCCTGTGGCATTTTGCTGGCCAAAAATGGGCCATGCGGAGGCCCTGCGAGGCCTTCACACAGCCTGTTTTTGGCCAGAAGAATGCTGCTGGAGGCCAGAGAGGCTAAAAAGTCACCATGGGTCAGCCCCATTGGCCAGATTTAAGCACCCTGCGGGCCGCATCAGGCCCATAGGCCTTGAGTTTGACACGCCTGCTCTAAACTATGTTTCATGTGATAATGTAGGAGATCAGGAGCAATAATAAAGTCTAGCTGCTTATTTCTTTGAGGAAAAAACTTGAAAGCAGTACTGATACATTGCCAGTTTAGTCTAGTGGTTAAGGCAGCAGGCTAGAAACCAGGAGACTATGAGTTCTGATTCCACTTTAGGCATGAAAGCCAGCTGGGTTACTCTCAAGCCAACTCACTTCACAGGGTTGTTGTTTGGGGAAAATAGGAGGAGAAAAGAGTATAAAATAATAAAGATGGTACTGAACACATGTCTGCATCTAAGAAGCCCTGATTGATCAGATAGCAATCATTATGTAAAACGTATATTCCTTTATTTTCTTTCTATAATTATGTTATAGCTTTGATTTGTAACCTGAATAATTAGGGTAAAGAGAAAATTCATAAACATTTAAATTTAAAAATGTGTGTTAATACATTTTAATAAAAACATTATTATTCTTTTGGGGAAAAAAAGGTAAGTAAAGGATTAAATAGTTTTACAGTGGAAAAAAAGTAGGCAGCACACTGACATCCCCATATTTTATTATCCTTATTTGGGTCTCAATGTACCATAGAGGGTATGATAGACAGAACAATGACTTCAAAATGGATAGGCTAAACATCTGGGACTTCTACTGAGTTTTGAACATTCTGAACACACCTGTTTTTAACTTTGTTTTTTTTTAAAAAAAAAACAAGGTATAAAACCCCCACAATTCACATTTGTTTTGCAAAATTGTATTGGTGAGATATGACAGTTAATAAAATTGGAATTAGACTCTTTACAAAATGTGTTACTACTAGAACATAGCTATGTATGTAGATGTATTTCATATAACTGAGAAAATTGACAGGTTTGATCTGTTGTTTCATGAATGATAGCAAGGGATTTTCATAGATTCATCTAGTGTGCCAATTGCATCCCTTCTTGAATTGAAGGGCCCTGTTCATGGTCACTCATGCCTTGGTAACATCCTGTTTAGATTACTGTCCTTGAAGACCACCTGGAAACTTCAACTAGTCCAGAACGCAGCAGTGTGCATAGTGATAACCCTCTAGGGTTGCCCACATAACACCTCAGTTGTGAAGCTTTGTTAGCTTCTATTTTCTTTCTGGCTGCAATTCAAGATGCTGGTCATCACATTTAAAGCTCTATATAGCACAGAGCCAGGTTATCTGTGGGACCGCCTGTCCCTAAGGTCATCAACCCATCCGACCAGGTCAGATATAGTGTGCACACTTCTAGTCCCTTCCCTTAAATATGTCCATTTAATGGGAACTAGGAAGTGTGCCTCCAAGTCTTCCATAAATCACTTTTCTCCCAAGCCCTGAAATAAGATGAGGTGACTTCATATTGGAAGCTTGACTTGGCACCAGTTTTTTTTTTAATACATTTGGTTTTTATAATTTTAATATTGCGTTTTTGGAGCTCCCCAGGGCTTGTTACAGGATGGATGGATGGCTGTATAACATTTATAATTGGGACTGAAATAAGGAATATAACAATTAAAATGAAAGCTGCTGAAAAAAATAATAACAGTGCCGCATTTCTCCCATTATACCTCATTTTTCTCTTCAATATTGCAGCTCACATTTTTAGGAAATGTGACTCTAGTTCTTTTTCTTCTTTATGATAACTGTGTAGGATACGGCATCCTGACTATTTATGTGAGAAACAATGGATAATTCCTGAATTCATAATTATGTAGCAACATTTAATTTCCCCTGTAATCCCTAGATAGAGGACTGTAGTTGCCCCAGAGAGGCCCACATTTGGGTGGGGGAGGGGGGAGACAGCTAGTTTCTTCTCTTCTATTTCTGCTGTTACACTGAAAGAGCCAGGGAAAAGCAGGGAACCTATAATGCTTCATTAGTTAATTGTGCAAAGTGAGGCTCTTTAAGGGTAAATATGTGAAGGACATTTGCTGAATGGTCTTTGCCCATCATGCATATTATGGCCTAATGATGTTGGTAATGGTGGGAGGGTGGATGGGGGTTTTCCTGGAGAGTCATCTGTCAAATTAGCACATTGAATTATTTATTGGTTCAGAGTAACATGCTGGAAAGGTAGCAGCTGAGAAAGGCTTGAAAGAAAACATACAATTCTCCAGCAACAGAACAACTGAAAGGGCTGTTTTTGGATCAGGGACATAGAAAAGATTAACTATATGTGTAGCAATATGTAAACTAAAGACATAGACTTGTACATGCATATTTATTTCAACGCATGCATACTGCAAGACTGGTTATGAATATTATTGATTTGTTATTTAGCTCTCTCTATAGAAAAGTAGTAAAATCACATTTTTCAAATGAACACTGATTTGAAATGATAGATGAGTTTAAATTAAATATAAATGAATGGCAGCTGCATTTTATGTTTCATTCATCCTGACAGCTACAGATATGATTTGGATGCATTGATTCATGCTGAGTTTTCGAGCTATGAAACACTTTATATTTGAAGGCACAAAAGGTACTTTGGAGTATGTGGGAATGCTTACATAGCACTAATTAAATCAAACATGTCTTTTTCCAGGAATGAGGGCAGAAACATAGGATGATCACTCATCTCAAAAAAAAAACAACAACAAAAAAAACAACCCTTAACTGTTTTAAAGAATGGAAGACAAATGTTACATGAGCACTCCAATAACTCAAAGGAGGTTTCTGTTAGAAATACAAGGGGTTGGAAATTTTGCACTATCCTTCACCCAGGAGTGGGGAGGGAATGGGGATTTTGCAGTATCCTTCCCCTGCCATGCCCACTAAGCCACGCCCACAGAACTGATAGTAAAAAAAAATGGATTTCACCACTGTCTTAGACCAACATCATATTGGCTCTCAGATGCTGTGATTAATATGGAGTGGGACTGAGAGACCCAGGTTGATGTCCTCCCATGAACATCTGGTTGAAACAGTTCCTCCAGGCTAGTCAATTTCAGTTTCCCTGGAAAGGTTGCTCTGGAGGTAGAATTGAGGAGACCTTCTCTACCTGCATTGCTTAGAATTTCTAAAGGAAAGTGGATTATAAACATCAGGCTAAATAAGTAGGTTATCAACTTACAGTGGGTTTTATTCAATAATACATTAGTGTATTATACCGGCATTTCGGTTGCTAATCTCCAAGAATTTTTCCTCAGTTTCTTGCTATTCCAAATTAACCATCTAGATGTCCTGGTACCAAGAATGTTCTTCAAAGATCTTAAAGGTTATGAAGAAACAAAGAGAGGAGATTGTTGTAGCAATCATGCATTTGAAATGTGTCCAAAGCAGACATTATTTATAGAAAGGAACTTCACAAGACAAGATCGCAGCCACAACTATGCTGTCAAATATCCACTGTTTTCTTATGTGCTTTGTACAAAGAGCACATGTAAAATGGACATGAGATGGAGTCCATTATCTTCAATTTTTTTACCTCTTCCATCCAAGGACACCCCTTTTTGAAAATTGCCATTTTGTCCCAATAGTGATTGGAAATCACCCATGTTGTCTAAATTTGAAGCTTTTTTTTAAAGTGGTCACCTTATTTGCTTATTTGCTTGTTTGCTGCTTGCTTGCTTGCTTGCTTGTTTGTTTGTCAAACATGTACAAGATAGCAAGTATAGATATAAACATAAATATAAACAAAGGAAGTAAGTTCAGATAAATGGGGACAGTAGGACAAGGATGGTAGGCATGCTGGTGCGTTTATGCACACCCCCTTTATGGACCTCTTAAGAATAGAGTGAGGTCCATGGTAGACAGTTTGAGGTTGAAGCTGTGAGGGTTTGAGACTGTGACAATTAAGTCGGGTAGAGCATTCCAGGCATTGACCACTCTGTTGCTGAAGTCATATTTTCTGCAATTGAGTTTGGACCGGTTTACCTTGAGTTTGTATCGATTGTTTGCCCGTGTATTATTGTGGTTGAAGCTGAAGAAGTCATTATCAGGTAAGACGTTGTAGCAGATAAATTTGTGTACTATGCTTAGATCGGACCGCAGGCGGCGCAGTTCCAGATTGTCAAACTCCACAATTTCAAGTCTGGTGGCATAAGGGATTCTATTGTGAATAGAGGAGTGGAGTACTCTTCTCCTGAAATACCTTTGGACCCATTCAATCGTGTTAATGTCCAATATACAGTGTGGATTCCAGGCAGATGAGCTGCATACAAGAATTGGTCCGGCAAAGGTTTTGTATGCCCTAGTTAGCAGTATAATGTTACCAGAGAAGAAGCTTCGCAAGATAAGGTTAACAATTCTTAATGCCTTTTTGGCAATGCTGTTACAGTGAGCTCTGGGGCTTAGATTGTTTGAGATGAGTACTCCTAAGTCCTTGACAACGTGAGGGTTGTCTACGAGATCATTTGGTTTGGTCATTTTACCACATGACCAAACCAAATGTTTTTTCAAAGAACATGAAGGAATAAGGTTTGTTTTAGATAACTTTACCGAAAATACCTTGTACCAAGAAAAACTAATTAAGCAGAACATTGTGAACCATAATTTATTATTATTACTATTGTTATTATTTTGCTGCATATTTTCAAATGTTGTAGTACTTATTCCAAGATAGAAATTCTGAGTAAAATTAGTCTCACAGACTTGGAAAGGAGGGAGATGGGGGAAAATTGTGATAATGAAAGTATCTCATCTCAAAATATATTTTCTCAATATATTATTCATCCCTCTATTGAAAGAATGCCTTTAAATAAATGAAGAATCTTTCGCTGTATTTTTAGTAGTTATTAATACATGCATGTATTCATTCAAACCTCCCCCACATACCCAAAGATATATATCTTTTAAAAAAGAAATCAATGTAGACTATTTATTAAAAAAAATTAAAAATACATATATTTGGTGAACATCCTCCACTAGATGTGTGTTTCCGACCTTGCCACTTACCTACAGGCTCACAGTTCATTGAAAATATGTCTGTTTAATTGAATATCTTTTGTTTAAAATAGTCACATTAGGTTTGATGACCAGACAAAGGGAGGAAAAAAAGCCATTCAGCTGTATAACTCTGGGTAATTGAATTCCTCCTGCCCTCCCCATCTTTCACAATCAGATTGCTTGTCTGTGTTTTCCTCTCCCGTTCATTTGAATAAACTTTATGTAGAATGTTTCTCTACCTAAAGATGGAGAATTAGGTTTAATTTGAAAACCTGAAGGTCAAATATTTGTTTTTCTACAGGGCTGGTATTATTTCTATGTTTATTTGTGAAGATCTCTTTCTCTCTTTCTCTTTTCCTATGCTGAAAGACAGAGAAAAGGGGGAGAAAAAAGGTGGGGAGTTTGTGGGTTGTTTATTGCCCTGTGAAAAGAAGAAAAGAGGCAGGTGATTAAGAGGAGAATTGCTTGCTAGTCTCCTTCACAAGCAGGCCACCATGTTTCTGGATATGAGGCCACCTAATATTTATCTGTTTGAGTCCATCCAAATCTGAAAAAAAACAAGCTGGAACCTCTGAAACAAAGGCAAACCAAAAGGCATCATTATTGTTAATTACCCAGCAAAAGGGAGGGAGGGAGAGAGAGAGGGAGGGAGGGAGGGAGGGAGGGAGGGAGAGAAGGCCGTCTTGCTTTCTGCAGCAAAACATCAGTGTTGGTGGAGCAGCTGATACTGTAAGGGACAATTGATCTTACTTTGATTAGCACTGTACTGTGAGATGATCAACCTCCATAAACAGCTAAATGTAACTGTGTTTAGAATGGCTGCTTCTGTGTGCTTCCCCAAGTGCCAAAAACAACCTGTGAATTGTAAGTAGCAGACATCTGTGCAGGGACTACGGACAGTATCTTAATCACTCTTTTTCCATACGAAATAAAAATGGGGAGGGGAAGTTCACCCATATAAAAAGTGAAAGATCAGTGATGCATAAAAGAAACCTATTAACTGACTGTTTCATTTCATTTATATATTTATTAAATATATATGATATGATTTTTTAATATTATTTTCTCAAAAGAATGTGTTCAAGATGGAATTGTTTATATTTTTGTTACTCTTTGACATGGTATTTTAAAAAAGGAGTCTAAACTGAAGTGGAACTGAGCGCCATTATATGATGATTCACAATGGGACAAGCAGTTTCCTCCCTCCCACCAAAGTTAAACTCACAGAATCATTAAAACAGGATGGAAGAAGCTTCTTGGATGAGAAACAAAATCTTTTCAAAGAAAAAAATCAAGAGAGTCCAGTTCTCTTTTTGGAAAAAGCACCTTTGGGACAAGAATATGAGATTTTGAAAGCCTCATATCAGACTACTTATGCAGCCCTGCCTGAAATCTTGCTATGGAGCATGCAAAAATGGAAAATGTCACAATCTTGCTCATTATTATTTGAAAAAATGGCATTTACATCTGGGAATGCTGTGAGTGTCCTCCTACCCATAGGTATTATATGCCAATTCCTTTTTTTCCTCTAGGGTAAAAGTATCAACTATTTTGGTATTATCATTTTAATGGAAGTCTTGTCAAGGGAAGACAAAAATGTCTATGGTTGCGTGTGAAGGAGATAGTGTTGACTTAGTTATTTGATTAAAGTATTTATATGGCTGCCCATCTGCTAGAGGCCTCTGGATGGCAAACAAATAAAAACAACAACATTAATAGATGGTATAACAAAGAAATAGCAATAGCAATCAAGCCTTCTCCCAACTAAATCTTTCAAAAATAATAATGGATGAAAGAGCCGAGGTGGCTCAGTTGTTAGAGTGCAGTACTGCAGGCTTTGACACACCAAACAACATTGTTTCACCCATGGGATGAGCATGATTATTCTACCTGATCCAGTAAAACAGACAAAAATCACTGGGGAGAGGTATTATTCTACTTGTAATATGCATATATGCAAACCAAGATGTCCTTTTTTATTGGATTTGGAGAATAGTGTATTGTATTTTCTTAATTGGAATTTTGAATATTCTGCTTCAATGTTGTAGGAACTGTGGTTCTAAATATGTGTAATAACATGTAGAAATGACCTGAGAGACAGGAGGGAGAGCCACAGATAAGGCAACTGGCATATGGAAAATATTTCAGCTGTTGCGAACCGGTAGTAAAGGTAAGTAGAACCCACCCCTGGCACAGGGAATTGGACTGGAAGACCTCCAAAGTCCCTTCCAACTCTGTTATTCTGTTCTGTTAAAGGGCTAAGATATCAGTAGCTATAGTGAGGAAAATTTCCAGCAACAACATGACCCCAGAATCTCTATGTACCCATTCCTGCTTTTAAAGTAGAAGAACAGAAAGCCTGCTTCATCTATCCTGTTCATTTCATGATTTTTTTGTAAAAACATAAGATACATCAAGAGTCTGCAATTTTTCAGGTATTATTTATTTATTTATTTATTTGTTCAACTTGTATGTCGCCTTTCTCCGAAGACTCAAGACGGATTACAATGCATTTAAAAACCATATATAAAAACATTAAAAATTAAAACATTAAAAACAATTAAAACCCATTCACACCATTCATGGCCGGATCTCGCCAGATTGCAACAGCGAGATCAAAGGCCCCAGGCCTGCCGGAAAAGCCAGGTCTTCACCGTTTTTCGGAAGGCCAATAGGGTGGGGATGGTCTGGATCTCAGGAGGTAACTGGTTCCAGAGAGCTGGGGCAGCCACAGAGAAGGCCCTCCCCCGTGGGCCCACCAGCCGGCACTGTTTAGCTGATGGGACCCAGAGGAGACCAACTCTATGGGATCTTACCGGCCACTGGGAGCTATGCGGTAGAAGGCGGTCTCGAAGATAACCTGGCCCTGAGCCATGTAGGGCTTTAAAGGTAATAACCAACACCTTGAATTGTGACTGGAGACCAATAGGAAGCCAGTGCAGCTCGTGGAGAATTGGTGTAATGTGGGTGTACCTAGATGCACCCACGATAGCTCGTGCGGCTGTGTTCTGGACCAACTGTAGTCTCCAAACACTTTTCAAGGGTAGCCCTATGTAGAGCGTGTTGCAATAATCTAACAGTGAGGTGACAAGGGCATGAGTGACTGTGAGGAGAGCCTCCTGATCCAAGTAGGGTCACAATTGGTGCACCAGAACGTGTGCAAAGGTCTCCCTAGCCACAGCTGACAGATGTTGCTCTAATCTTAGCTGTGAGTCTAGGAGGACACCCAAATTGCGAGCCCATTCTGAGGGGGACAATTTCTCCCCCCCCGCCCCAGAACCAAGGTACTAAGACAGAATTAGGTACTAAGACACAATTGTGTATGAGGCTAAAATATTCAAAGCAGTAATTTTAAAACATGCCTAAAATCTCACAACATTCTGGTATTTTCCATCCAAAGATGATAGTATCTTACTGTTCTTGTCTTCAAACTTGGCAATGTTTTAGCATTCTTGTCTTAATATCTCACAAGATTTTGGAGTGAGAATCTCACAGGATTTCTCAGTCTTGCAAAAATTGTTTGAAAAAGAACTGAATAATTATTTTCTATTTCAGATGCTATCCTGTTGGACCCAAAGGTAAGGGAGTATGATGGCTTTCTAGAAAAATTTCAGACTATAGAAACCATTTGCACTTCAGTTTGAGATACAGACAAAACAGCTTGCACCTGTCTTCAATAGTAATGTTGTGGTCCACCAGCAGCCTGCGGAGCTGGCAGTGGAGTCAGACAGTGAGGAGGCGGGGAACAACATGGGCCAGTCCTGGAGTCTGGGGAAGGCCCCAATGAGGGCTCTGCATCGGAGGCAGAGATGGGGCCAGGGCCATCTGGGAGTGATCCGCAGACTCCGGAGCCCCCAGAGTTGGACAGCAGAGGAACAGGAAGAGCCTGTTCCTAGTGCATGCATGCGCAGAGCTGCCAGAAGGCAAGAGCAGCTAAAGCAAAAGAGATGCCTCAGGAGTAAGGCCAGGAGATGATTGGCCCCTCCCATAAGGCTTAAAAGAGAAAGAAAGGCACTTGGGTTTTTTGCAGGAAAGCAATGTTGCTAACTCTGTTTCCAGTTGGCATGTCTTGTTTGTTTCTGAACTTCATGGGGCTTTGCCAAGTAAGGCCTTTGGCAGGGTGTCAAAGAAGATAAAGGTTGGTGATTATCCCAAAGGACTTCTTCCGAAGGACTTGTTTTGCAACTAATTGGGACTCAGCTGGGAATGAACGTAATTCTCAGCTGTTACAATAAATAGGTTTTTTGGGGACTAATTCTGTATTGTAATGACTCAGTAAGCCTAGGTCACAAGAAGTGAAGGGACACAGGGCAGAAAACATTCTGCAGCCAAGAAGGCTCCACACACATTTGCCCTACTCAGATGATCCTGAGGACACAAGTAAAGCTCCAAGTCGCCTCAATGACTCTCTAAAAGAATGCAAATGACCAGCTGTCTGTAAGGAATATAAATCCTTCCGTTCCCCACCATCCAATCAGAGCTGAAGAAGCTTCTTGGATGAAAAGTGAAATGTCTTCAAAGAAGAAAAAAAACAAAAAACTCCAGTTGCCTCTTGAAAAAGCATTTTTGTGACAACCATGATTTAGATGACCGAGAATCTCCATAAACATAAATAGACTTTTTTTCTGTTCCATTCCATATAGAAAGCTTGAGAAAGAAATGGATTCACTTTAACCTTGTACAAAGTACCTGCAACATGGAGCCTGAAGGCTTTAGAAACTGAGTGATGTTCTTCAAAATATTTCAGCCCATGGCAAAGGCCTTTACTGTACCTAAAGGTAGTCTTGACTTGCAACCAAAATTGGACCCATAACTTCCTTTGCTAAGTGTAGCTGTTAAGTGAATCATGCCCAATTTTATGCCCTTTTCTGCTGTGGACATTAAATAATTCACCATGGCCATCAAGCAAATCATGAAATTATTAGAATTAGAATTAGAATTAGAATAGAATAGAGCTGGAAGGGAGACCTTGTACTGTTTCAGACAAGTGACTGTCCAGTCTTTTCTTAAATGAATCCAACTTTTGCCATTGACTTTGCTTATTAGAACACCCCCCACCCCGGGAAGGTAATAAATGATGATCATGTGATACCCAGATGCTGCAACCATTGTAAATACATGTCCGTTACCAAGGGCTTGGATTCTGATCATGTGACCACAGGGACAATGAGACAGTTGTAAATGTGAGCACAGTGTCATCTTAACTTTGAACATTCCTGAAATGAATGGTCATAAATCAAAGACTACTAGACTTGTACTAGAATAATAAAGGAAGAGGCCATCTTGAAGAATTTGAAGTCTGCCATGGGAAATTCAAATTCAGTATTCATATATTATTATTTTTCTTTGTCTTTATTGTTTTGTCTTTTATTATTTTACCTTGTGCATTAGAATTATATTATTTCTCTCCTTTATATTCTTTTTAGGCTCATACATGAATTGGTTAACTATATCACATGCATACCAGCATTATATAATTTATACTTCTGTGAGGACATATGTAATCATGCGCTCTAAATCCAGAAAGTTCTCAGTCGGCATCATTATTTTTCCCCTTTGTTTCAGAAGACGATAAAAGTTTGCCCTCTGTATTTCCCAGGACAACTAGGTAATTTAATTAAGCATTTCAAAGGAAAGAAATAAATACCATTTTTTCCCCCTGAACCACAGCTGAAATTATTGGTCCTGAATTTTCATTGACTTGTCTCTGTTTTTGTTCTTTGCCGGCCACTCTGTTTATGTCAAATAACCTTTAGAGCCGCTCTTCTGAAGCAATAAAGTGAAAGCTTCCTGTTCTATTGATTTGGTAAGACCTTATTTTTGCACTAATAAAATGAAGCCTGGTTTGATAAAATAGAGTTTTCCAAACTGGTGGCTAAGGGTTGAGCCCTTGTCTTGACAATTTTGGAGGAGGTCAGCTTAGAGTAAGTGGGTCAGATCTGTGGTAAATCAACCTCCATGAACAAATCACTGGACACCATAAAAACCAAGAGTGGTTCTTTAAGAGAGCAGCTTGACCTCTCCTTAACCAGAAAATAGCATCTGACCTTCCAGTGACATTTATCACAATGTTTCAATTAAAACTTGGCAGCCAAACAAAGTGACACATCGCTCTGCTAACAGTTGACCTTGTTACAGAAAACACAATTGCATTCAAGAAGGGGAGAAGGAGATTCTGTTTCTCTTATGAATATGAATATGAGAATCATATTTAAAAAACATATAGACAGCCCCTCTTAACTATAAAGAGGATAGGATGTGAGTTATCTTAAACTTTGCCCTGTGCTGGGTGGTATTAAATAGCATAAATGATTAATAGTTCAGATGAACTCCAATTTATTTTCTTTTTCAATGACTTCATTGTCTCCTTATAAAAAAAAGTTGCCTACTTGAAATCTCGGGCTATGAAAATTCTTATTTTAAGCCTTGAGATACCAAAACTCAAGGTGGTAGTATTTAGAAACAAATCAGGCAAATTCTGCATGCAGGTAATTCAGTATTAAGCTTATTATTAGGATTGAATTGATTATTAAGAATAATTTTCAACATTTGCAAATGATTTGACCAATGTTACGTTCATTTGGTAAACCTGTTGATAAACCCCAGATATTATAAGCTGCATCATATACTGTATCCATTTGGTAATTTACTATGTTCAAGTGATAGGCTTATTAAACCAATTAGATTTACCAACTGCAATAGTAGGGTTTCTATTTATTCAGTTTACATGATTGGCTGATGTCACCCACTGAGGCCCAGAGACTTTAACCTGGATCTTCCTGGTCCCAGTTCAATACAACATGATGATCTTGTTTTCATTTAATTCAGGTAGGCAGTCACTAACCTAGTTAGATCTTCTGATCAGTGGCTTTAGACAGGGGTGGGTTCTACTTACCTTTACTATTGGTTTGCAACGGGATCGCACACACGCAAGTGAAGTGAGCATGCGCGCCTTGCTTCTCCACATGTGCAGAAGCTTCTGCGCATGCGCAGATCACCAATGACGACATCCGGGGTGGTGGGCGGGGCCTCCCACCGGTTTTACTACCGGTTCTTGTGAACCGGTCCGAACCGGGGGCAACCCACCCTGGCTTTAGAGTAGCATTGTACTGGAAATAAAGAATCTTTACCACTTTGCCCAAATAGGACATAACATACAGTATACTAGGAAACTACTAATAAGATCTTGGATTGGGGTATTTATTTATTTATTTATTTTTTATAGGTTTAATAACTTATGATTAATTTTATTAGTTGAAGAGTCAGTCATATATTTAAACTGGATTCGGCATTTTTGTCTACCTATCAGGCCCTTCATAAAGACCTGAAAAAGTTAGATGTTATTGTTTGTTGCTGATAAAGATATTGACACAGTATGTAAGATGTTCCAAGCAAAGCAGTTGACTGATGGTGATCTAGTCTGTGCCAAAGGAGTTCAAGGTGTTTTCCAGATGTTTTGGAATTGCACTTGTAACTATTGGTACTATCCTTTTTTTTTTTTTTTTTGAGGCCACAATCATTATATTTATAGAATGTTGTATTTTGTTATTTTTCCAGCTTTTTCTCTGCTATCTTCAGGTTTTCATTGTCATCATCCAGTGGTGGCATTCAAATAATTTAACAACAGGTTCACCCAGGATCAGGTTGGCTGTTGTGGGATGCGTGGCCCATCCCCATCCTTCAAGTCTGCTACACATGCGGGATGAGCCTCCTGTGAGGGCCAACCTGACTCTAGGCGAACCAGTTGTTAAATTTCCACCCTTTGTTTCCAAGCACGTTGGTCTAGCGGCTGTTTCAGCCTTCTGGACGTGGCTCCTTTAAGAGAGGAGGTTTCCGAGGAATGAGGAGGGGGGTTACCATAGAGACAAGGAGTTGATGCTCCTGAGAGCTCACTTGGGAAGTTGAAGAATTGGGAGGAAGTGAAGGGATGGATTCCCCCCTCCATGTGGAGTGGTGTGCAGGGGGTGTTGATCAGTCTGCAGGCAAAAGTAAGAGGGACAAGGAGTTAGGTTGGCAGCACAATCAAAGCTAGGGCCAATTTAGGGGAAACTGCAGGGTTAGTTTGGCCAAGCAAATTATTACACACACACACACACACACTCGCTATCAATGTGGATCCTGGGCACTGCGATGGAAAATGGAGCAGCAGGCACGAGGGAAGGAGGAGGAGCAGGAAGAAGAAAGAGGTAAAGTGGCCTTCTCCTTCCCTTATGCCGGCCGCTCCATTGCCCATTTCTCCACTGCAGTGCAGCGCCCAGGATTCACTTTGATAATGAGGGGTGGGTAATTTAATAACCGGTTCGCCCAAACCAGTGTGAACCAGCTGAATCCCACCACTGCCATCATCGGGCTTCAGGCAGAGGTATAGCACAGAAACCACATTGGTCGCGTTGGTGGATGATCTCTGGAGGGCTCGGGACAGGGGTTGCTCCTCTGTCCTGATCCTGTTAGATCTCTCAGCGGCTTTTGATACCATCGACCATAGTATCATGCTGCAGCAGTTGAGGAGGTTAGGAATAGGGGGCACCATTTTGCGGTGGTTCTCCTCCTTCCTCTCTGACCGCTCGCAGTTTGTGTTGACAGGGGGGCAGAGGTCGACTTCGAGGCGCCTTGCATGGGGAGTGCCGCAGGGGTCGGTCCTCTCCCCCGTTCTGTTCAACATTTATGTGAAGCTGCTGGGTGAGATCATCTGTGGTTTTGGGGTGAGAATCCATCTGTACGCTGATGATACTCAGCTGTACATCTCCACCCCAGACCACCCCAACGATGCCCTTGATGTGATGTCTCACTGCCTGGAGGCCGTGCAGGTCTGGATGGGGAGAAATAGGCTCAGACTCAACCCCTCCAAGACCAAGTGGCTGTGGTTCTCGGCGTTGCGATATAGTCAGCTGGTGTCATCGCTGACTATTGGGGGTGAGTCTTTACCCCCCACAGAGAGGGCCCGCAATCTAGGCCTCCTCCTGGACACACGGCTGTCTTTAGAAGAACATATGATGGCCGTGGCCAGGAGGGCTTTTTATCAGGTTCTCCTGATTCACCAGTTGCGGCCCTTTCTGGACCGCAACACCTTGCTCACAGTCACTCACGCCCTTGTCACCTCCCGACTGGACTACTGCAATGCTCTCTACATGGGGCTCCCCTTGAAAAGCACCCGGAGGCTCCAACTGGTCCAGAATGTGGCCGCACGGGTGGTTATGGGCGCAACTCATTGTGCCCACGTGACACCCCTCCTGCGCGAGCTGCACTGGCTCCCAGTGGTCTTCCAGGTGCGATTCAAGGTGTTGGTTACCACCTTTAAAGAGCTCCATGGCATTGGACCTGGATACCTTCGAGACCGTCTTCTGCCACCAGTAGCCTCCCACCGGCCAGTTCGCTCCCACAGAGAGGGTCTCCTCAGGGTGCCATTGGCCAAATTATGTCAGCTGGCAATACCCAGGTCAAGGGCCTTCTCTGTGGGAGCCCCTGCCCTTTGGAATGAACTGCCCCCAGAAATTTGTAAAATCTCTGATCTCCGTGTATTTCACTGTGCCCTCAAAACCATGTTGTTCCGCCAGGCTAGGCTATCAATGTAAAGATTTTAATTGGTTTTAAATGGGATTTTAAATTTGGGGTTTTATAAATTGGGCCTATTATTTAATCATTTTAATTATTTTTAAATTTTGTCTGTCTTTGTGTTTTTAATTAGGCTGTACACCACCCTGAGTCCTTCGGGAGAAGGGCGGTATAGAAATAAAATTAATAATAAATAAATAAATAAATAAATAAATAAATAAATAAATAATCATCTTCTTCTTCTGCCTCATTAGCCAAGGAGGGAGGGAGCAATAGCCTGGTTTTGCCATTATTGCCAACCAATACTTGAAAACATATTCCATGCTATCAGATCATAACTGTAAATTCTGTAATGAAAAGTTTTCATATTCAGGCTATTTCATTAGCATTTGAAAGAAGGATTGAGCACCAATAGCTGGTATCAATTTCATACCACTGCAGAAATGTTAATTGTAAGAATCTGGTTGAAATCAGTGGTGTCCAAAGATTGGGAAAAATAAGAAATATTAGAAAATATGAAATAAGAATAAGAATAAAAGAATAAAGATAATTAATATATACAATAATATTTACATTGTTATATGAGCATTAAATAATTATACAGCTTCTGTCTATTTAAGCACAAGGTTCAAGAAGAGTTCAACCTGTACAAAGTTAGTACCCACCCCTCTCCTAGAAGAATGAAATATTTTAAGAAATGTTTAAAAAGGCAGGATAAAATATTTTCCCTAAAAGAGAAATAAAAAATTTTAAGGGAGACAAAAACTCACAGCTTCAGCTCCCTGCCCCCAGCAGATATTTGGTGCCCATTGAGAAGGACTGGGCCAGCCTATCTACAAAACAAAAGGCCTTCAGATCCAGGGTGATGGGATTAAGAAATGACCTTCCAGGATATAATAAGATTATCTAGCAGCACATTGCAAAATCACCTGGGGACATTGCATCACCCTCCAGGCTTCAACCAAATGTCTCAGACAACCTAAAGGGTTAGCTATAACCCCCTACAACAGCCAATAGAACACATGTTCTTGCACAGGAACAGGAAGCTCAAGGGCAAGGCCCAAGAGAGAGAGGTATAAATACCTCTCTCTCAACACTCCATGTGGTCAACTGCAACAGGACCATGTGCTTGATGGTTCTGCTCCATTAAACCATCTTTCCAATCAGTCTCCATATTTCCAGTGTCTTTTTCCCAGCTTGGAACTGAACCAGATGGATATTTCTTCCAACAAACCTATCTTCCAATGCACCTGAAGGCAGAACAAGAAGCAATGGATTAACCAATTAACCAGTGGAACAGCTTGCCTCCAGAAGTTGTGGGTGCTTCATCACTGGAAGTTTTAAAGAAGAGATTGGACAATCATTTTTCTGAAATGTAGGGTTTCCTGCTTGAGCAAGGGTTTGAACTAGAAAACCTCCAAGATCCCTTCCAGCTCTATTATTCTCTCCCATCCCAGTTTATTATTTGAATGCTGCCCCTCCAAAAATTTAGAAATGTACCACTTGAACACCCCATGACTGCTAAGAAAATGACCTTGCATATTAGAATATTCAGAGAACCTTTTTTTTTTTATCCTACACCATCCCTCTTATTTCTTTTTTAAATGTGTGTCTGTGTGTGGCTTTGATTTATTTTTTTTTGGCAAGGTAAATTCAAGTTGACATGCTGCATTTTCCTTCTGTATTTTCCTGACTATGATTCATTGGGCTAACATCTGCATTTTGTGAGACTTCAGAAATTGGACATATTTTAATACATACCAAAAGAAAACCCCAAGGAAGCAAGTATATGGTAGCAGCCGGAGGTTTGAGGCAGAGTGGCCTCTTTCCTCTTGCACTATTGTGCTCTTCCTGTGGGAGAGCTGCAAATTAGGAGATACTTAAACCAATATTCTCTTCAGAAGAAAATAGCTGGTTGGAACAATCCTTTCCTATTACATTTGCAACCTGATTATACTCCTATTTCGTTTTTTGTGGCATGCTTGAAGAATACAATAACCGAGATTAACTATATTATACCCTGACTTGTGTGATACATACTATATAATTTAAATAGGAAGAAAAATCAGCAGAAAAAAGATATAACTCCCCACTCCTCATTTTAAATTATATGGTACAAGTGACTTATATTAGGCAATATTTGCATTCTCACTTTTTAATCTTCTAGCTTTATCTTAGGCTCTGGATGTGATGTTTTGGAGATTTACTCATATGTGTATGTTCCAACAAGGATTGATTAATTTTAAATATTGGTCCAGATCCTTTTAGTAACATAGTAGTGGAAATACTTAATTTATGTAATATTAGTAATTGAATTGTTAGGCAAAGCAGACCAGCATTATTAAAAATGGAAAGCAGAAATTGAAATGAAATCCATTACTTGTGGCCTTTTGTCTGTTCTACAATGTCCCCTTTATATTTTTAGGTCAAACAGGCATTCTATTTCTATTCCTATTCCTATTCTATTCTTATTATTCCAAGCAAATATTCATTTAAAATGGTCACTATTTAATGAGATCGTCAAATACCAAACTGCCAATCTTTCACAAGCTTTGGGGGCAAAATGTTGACATTTCATGAAATTTCTGGATTCTCATTCAAGATATAATAAGAATGAGATTTTTTTCAAATAAAACTATTTAATCTCAAGGGTTAGACCATTATAATTTACTGCTAAGAGTTTAACATTTTTAGTTTATTTAGTTTATTTTTTAAAATAAAAACGTATTTTTCCCACATTTTTAGTTTTATTTTTTAAAATCAAATTTTATTTTTCTTATTTTTCAGCAACGCTGCCCTTTTGCCTCCTACATACTTTGAAAAAAACATTGATAGTTGTATTATGTTATTCCCACATACAACTTTAGCAAGAGCATCTAAATTGAAAAAAATGAATGTAAGGTTTTAGAAAAAAAAAAGCTTACATTTTGATACTTGTTCAGAGCCAATATTTTTTAATATGTAAAAAACTTACTAAATATGTAATGGAAGAATAAGCATAAGGGAAAATGCACTAAGAAGCTAAACTAACCTCATCCTGCAGTTTTTAAACATCTTAAAAACGTTCTTGTTGAAAACTTCTTATGAGACAGGAAGCCAGGACTATGTGTTCCAGTTTAGTTGACAAGTTAACATGTCATGTGTCAAACACCTTACTCTTAACATTCCAAAATTCACAGCTTCTCATGGGGAAACTGTAAAGATCATACAATAATACCAGTATTCCTCTATGACCATGTTCTCTATCCTTAATCCCTTTTTACAACAATAATTTGCTTTTCTTACAAATGTTGAGAAGCTATTCAACAACAAAATCACACTTTTAAATCTCTGCCTATTGCAACGTTTGAACATGCCTCAAAGTCCCACATAATGAACAACAATGATCTTATACAATTTTTGTAAGCATAGAATACAAAGTACACTATCCTGCCCTGTGGAATGAACTGCCCCGGGAAATGCATAAGATCTCCGACCTCCGGGTATTTCGCTGTGCACTCAAGACCTTGTTGTTCCACCAGGCCGGGCTATCAACATAATAATTTTAAATTGGGTGTTTTAAATTTCTGGGGTTTTAAATTGAGCCAAATTATTTAATAATTTTAAATAATTTTAATTGATGTTTGTTTTGTGCTTTTAATAGGCTGTACACCGCCCTGAGTCCTTCGGGAGAAGGGAAGTATAGAAATAAAATAATTTATTTATTTATTTATTTATTTATCATCATCATCATCCAATGAATCTGAAAAATTAACACAAAAACACCTATGCACAAACATAAGTTCATTTGTAAGTTTAAGGTGAAAACACAAATTCATGTTTCTAACCAAGAAAACATTATATAGATGGAGATAATTTATCAGAAATTAACTTGTTGATATAACTTAAAAATAATGGTGGTCAAATCTAACTAAAACAATCTTTAATTACGCTCCCACAGAGAGGGTCTCCTCAGGGTGCCGTTGGTCAAGCAATGTCGACTGGTGACCCCCAGGGGGAGAACCTTCTCTGTGGGGGCACACGCCCTCTGGAACGAGCTACCCCAAGGGATACGACTGATCCCGGACCTCCGTACTTTCCGCCGGGCTCTGAAGACTTTCTTGTTTCAGCGAGCCGGGCTGTTTAAGATTTTAATTGATTAATTTTATGGGTTAGGAGTTTTAAAATTGGAAAGCCAAATTGGATTTAATTATTTTTTAAACTATTTTAATTTTTATATTGTATGTATTTTAACCCTGGCTGTTCACTGCCCTGAGTCCTTCGGGAGAAGGGCGGTATAAAAATTAAATAAATAAATAAATAAATAAATAAATAAATAAAATGTTTTTTTCAAATATCTCTAGGACTTTCAGTCACATAATCTATTCATCTACTGTATTTCCTATTAAGCAATTAAGGAAATTAATTCCTTTCTTTTCTCTGTAACCTTTGGACAATTGTGGCCAAATTTTTATCTTTCTTTTGCTGCCTTCTCTTGCTTAAGGTCCATTCTGTTCCATTTTCAGAGAGTTAGAGGCTTATCCATCTTTACATATTTTTTTCCACCATGCATTGGTTAGGTTAGGTTTAGGTTTTAGGTTTATTAAATTTGTATACCGCCCTTCTCCCGAAGGACTCAGGGCAGTGAACAGCCATAATTAAAATACATACAGTATAAAACTTAAAATAAATTAAAACAGAATTAGATCAGTTTGGCTTCCCCAAATTTTAAAACCCTTTATCCATAAAATAGCCCATTAAAATTTTAAGCCAGCCTGGCTTGCTGAAATAAGAAGGTCTTCAACGCTTGGCGGAAAGTACGGAGGTCCGAGATCAGTCGTATTCCTGGGGGTAGCTCGTTCCAGAGGGTGGGTGCCCCCACAGAGAACTCTCTCCCCCTGGGGGTCATCAGTCGACATTGCTTGAACGACGGCACCCTGAGGAGACCCTCCCTGTGGGAGCGGATTGGCCGGTGGGAGGTTATCGGTTGCAGAAGGTGGTCTCTTAAATACCCGTAAATATTGGATTGGAAAGATTTTTTAAAAAGTAAAATATTCATGCAATAAGGTTTACATTAAGAATGAGTGGATTATGACAGTAATTCCCATACACATAAGACTATATGTCATTAGGTAAGGAGGTTGTAAAAGAAAAATCATGCTTATGGATAACCGGATAGTACTAAAAGGACTGGCATACGGAGCATAATGGTAAAGTATGTGTATCCAGGTCTGTCCCAAAAAGGCAGTTTCTCTTACAATGTTTTTGGTCCAGTGTGTCATAGTGCTGGTCCTGTCACTATCTAGAGTGTTCCCAAGCACAGATGGTATGGGTAAGGAATGCAGAGAGCTAGTGGCATCTGTGGTTGGATAGGGGGTAAAACAGAGCAGATGATGGACATGGGATTAGAAGCCAACCCATTCCACTTTTGTGGGAAGGGCTTCCACTGCAACATTTAATTTGCCATCTTACCTTTTTGACCTCCCAGTACAGATGGCGAAAGAAAGAAAAGAGCTATATATTATTATACATTATACGAAAATGGATGAATCGGGTTCCAGTCCATACTAGTTTACAATTTTTAAAAAATGAACGAAGATTAGCATTTTAGATGAAAGCATACACTTTACTGAGTAGCATCATAGATCAGTGTGCATACAATGCTAATAGAATCACATCCTAAAATTATGACATCCCTGATGGTTCTTAAACCAGTTTTCCCTGATTTGCACAACCTCCCGATGTGCAAAATTCAATTTCTAATTTACACAGTTACCCTCAAGCTGCCCAATACTTCATTCATTTTAAAGGTGAACATTTGTCGTAAGATTTAGTCCTTGTCTTCTGTTGTCATACTGTACATACCAAAGGATGTGGTCACTCTTGAAGTGCGTTTTGTGGAGGAGATCATCCTGTCTTTTACTTTGGAGAAAAACATGATTAACTGTTCCTGTCCAATAAAATTCTAGAGATTCCTGCCCCCCCCCCCCCCAAAAAAAAAAAAAAAAGCTGTTAGTTACAGGCTAGAAATATCTTTTGAACTGGAATCTGAAAACAGATAGTAACTAATCTGATAACAGACTTGCAAATTTCAGGGGGAAAAAATCACAGATAAAAGGAATTAAAAGTGTCATGCCGCTTTTAGTTTTTAAAAGATTTATGATCAAGGGGCTTAAGATAAATTTTAATAGACAGCATTAAAGTTTAAGGATGTGGAATACATTTGGAAATTTGTCATTCGCCTTCAAGATTTCAAGGAATTCTAATATAAAAATGTGAACACACACACGTGTATGTGTGTGTGTGTGTGTGTAGAATATATATATATATATATATATATATATATATATATATATATATATATATATATATATATATATATATATATATATATATATATATATATACACACACACACACACACATATATATATATATATATATATATATATGTTTTTCTTCTAGCCAGGTTTTCCCTACGTAGCCAAGGTTTTTTTGTAGCTCCAGCTCAGTAAAACCTTGGCTACGTAGGGAAAACCTGGCTAGAAGAAAAACACACATAGACCCTATGAAGAAGTAAGAAAATTGATATATATATATATATATACATATATATATATATATTCTATATAGAATATATATAGAATAGAATATATATATTCTCACTCACTATTTTATTGTGTGAAATACTGATAGATTCATTATAAAATCAATGACTCTTTCACATGGTAAAATAGTTTATAACAGCTGGAACATCTCTGAAAAACACACTGGAGCCACCCAGGCAGCCAATTAAGAGAAAACATCTATTAAGTAAAAACAGGGCAGAACTATTGATTTTCTTAACCCCGTGAAAAGAGAATCAATTAGATAAGAAAGACTAATGTTATGGCTGCAATTTAATAAACCTGACATGAAAAAAAGGAGGGCTATTGATTCCTGACATGGAATTTTGAATTTTATTGAAATATACTGAACTTCGCTTGATTTAGAACCATTTTACCCAAGGAGAAGTGTTTGCAGGAGTGAATGCCTTGAACAGTGTAACATCGAAAGGCTTTGACAGATCTGGTGATGATAAATTAAAAAGGAGACTCAAATTAAACCCCGCCCTATGTGTGCCAAAAAAAGGACACATACACAGATTTGGAAGGACTCAGTAGTGCTAGTTTCAGTAGTGGGTTTCAATTTAGTTTGCTACCGGTTCGCTCGTGCGCATGCACGACACTTCTGAGCATGCTCCCGCCACCGCTACTGTTTCGCCCAAACCGGGGTGAACCGGTAGAAACCCACCACTGGCTAGTTTGCATATTGAATCACAGGAGCCATTGATAGAAGTTAATACATCCTGGTGAAGGATGTTTCTGCCTCTGTTTGTGTGTCTCTCTTTCCACCCTTTCACACCGAGTGCTCCAGACTACCACCTGTCATGTTCAAAAGCAAAGTCAGTTTTGCCAACCAGCCGTGAATAAAAAATAAAGCTTTATATAAAACCCAAGGGCATATTATGCACCATTGTGTGCTGGGCTAAGTGCTAATTTATCTGGCTTGTTCTCTTCAGCAAACATTCACAGAGGCACACGAAATAATTCATCTAATTATGTAGCTATTTGGGAGAAAAACAAAGCAAGGTGGGTTTTTTTCTTCTTCTTCTTTTGTCTGTTGCAAAGGTACCTGAGGCAACAATACCTTTCTGTGAAAAATACAAAGAGAAAGAAAGAAGAGCTGTAAAGCTGTAACAATTTTTAGAACAAATGCAACTTTTGCCAGAACCAGCTGCTTTTCATAAATAGATGAGTACTTTCATTCATTTTTTTTAATAGACCTTAATTGGAAATGTCGAATAAGCCTTGTGCCTTTCCTACTGAAACATCTGGTGTAAAATACTTTATCCGTATATTCTTTTTGTGCTTTTTTTTTTCTTCTATTGCTTGTATTTGATCCCTTTTTTCCTTGTTGTATATATGGTCCTTTTCAGCAAGAGACAGCTGCTATTCACATTAATTGCCAAGGCGGTCAATTATACTTTAAATGAGCCTACTTGAGGGCAAATGGTAGCCTAAATTATACTATGGTCCTTCTATCTACAAACTGTTATATTAAGAAATTAAACCATGGTAAATATTATTAAAAACAATATATCTCATCAACATATAAGTAATGGCTTTATACCTTTATGTTAACAAATACAAATTAATTGACTTTTGCACTGCAAGGATATTTTATGAAAATAAACATATTTTTTTCAAAGCATGTATTCCTCTTTTACATATAATTTTGTTTCTCTGTGTTGACATCTTAATTCAGAATAATGACAACTGAATGTTCCTTAGCCAGTTCCATAGGTGGATGGATTAAAAAATAGATATGTCTATAAATCTTAGAACATATCTTCATTGGACATATTAACTAACCTGATTCTTAAAGGCAGCATTTGAAAAAAAGCAACGGTCTTCTTGACTCGAATCAGCTTTGTAGCCATACTAAACTGATTGGAAATAAAAAGAACAGGTATCATCAGCCATGTATATATTTTGCATAATAACACTTCATAACTTCTCGCAGCTCCCAAGCTATCCAGATCCTCTGGGAGACATAAAATAATCCAGGTTTAGGCAAACAAACTGACCTTGGTGTAAAATTAAACCAATTTGCATTTCATGAGTTGTCACACTGAAATACAGATTGAACTAATTAATGGGATGGGCCTCTGGGACATGGTACATTGGTCTTCCCAACCTGGAATGATAGAAGAATCCAATTCTTCTAGAAAGCATCACATTAAGAATCAGTGCTCCAAATGTTTCCTTCTAGCAATGAGCTATTAATGCTTTGATTACCAAAACTTTGAAACTTTGGGATGCAATCATTTGCTTGATTTTTCTTTTCCTGGAGAGCACTATGGTTCAGAATAGCAGTAGAATCAACAGGAGGAGGAGAAAAGTGAAAAAATTTTAACATTTAATTTTTAACTTGATTATAAACATTAATGTAATTTATTAGCCATATGCTAATAAAACTGTTCAGTGGTAGCATTGGATTCCACTATCAAATATGAATGCAGAAGAAACTTATGTCCAAAGTCCCATATAAATAATAATTGATTACACTTGAAGTGAGTAACACATTTTCTATTGCCCAATTTAACATACCTCAGTGAACTACTGTAGGAATAAAACTGGGAAATACATATTAAGGCTGTTTTTTAAAACAACAACAACCCTATTTCAGAATCCTACCTTATTTTATTTTTAGTATTTTTCAGTCGCTACTTCAATTACTTTTAACAGGCAACGCTATGTCAGACCGTTGTGGGGTTTTTAACTGTATTTTTTTGCAGATTTTATTATTTAAAATGGCTAGTATTTCATAATGTGGAAATAGCAACAGGTTTTTTTGGGGTTTTTTTGTTTGTTTGTTTTTAAAGGAGCTTTAATATGTATCTAACAAAGCAGTTCCGCATCATTGTGCTGTTGTCTTGTCTTTTTGTGGGTGAGTAATAAATAAAGGGATGCAGTGGCTCAGTTGCTAAGATGCTGAGCTTGTCGATCGAAAGGTTGGCAGTTCAGTGGTTTGAATCCCTAGTGCCACATAACAGGGTGAGCTCCCGTTACTTGTCCCAGCTTCTGACAACCTAGCAATTTGAAAGTATGTAAAAAATGCAAGTAGAAAAATATGAACCACCTTTGGTGGGAAGGTAACAGCGTTCTGTGCACCTTTGGCGCTTAGTCATGCCGGCCACATGACCACAGAGACGTCTTTGGACAGCGCTGGCTCTTTGGCTTTGAAATGGAGATGAGCACCAGCCCCTAAAGTTGGGAACTACTAACACATATGTGCGAGGGGAACTTTTACCTTTATTTTAATAAATAAAATGTTGCCATGCATGAAAGATATGCAGAAAGGTTTGACTCTAGACATAAATTCTTGCCATTTCCTACACCAGTAATGAAATATGAAGAGTGTGCTGCATTTGAGATCTGAAGATCAGGTGCTTCAGATCAGGTGTGTGCATATTGTGGGTATCTCCTTCAAGAAGTTGCATTTTTCCTGACTTGCACAAACTAGCCAAGCAATCCCAAGTAAACATATGCTTCATAGGGCACCTTGTCACACCCTGTTGGTATCTTCTTCACTCAAATATTTATTTTCCTGTGATTATATGCCTCACATGCAAGCCCAGTAAAAGATGCAACTCTTTACATATGTAATTGGTGTGCTTCTCCTGTTTGCAATGCATATTTTCAGATCAAGGTAGCACATCCAGTGAAACAGATACACATTGGTTCACTAGTACTTGAACAGTAATCTCTAAGATGATATGGTGTGCCAATATGTCTAAGAATACCTTTGCTGGAGAGAGCCCTGAACTATAACTCACCTGGTCAACATCTAACATCTATACTCCCAAGAATAGTGATGACCTCTTATTTCTTAGAAAATAAAAAAGATGCCAGCCCAATGTCTGGTTTGGAAACATATAAACTTGTAAAGCTATAATTGCACTCAACAATGAACTAAAGGGCCACCATCAGTTATGTGTGTTGGACAACATTACTTGGTCTGTTGTATGGGTGTTTGGGTGATTTAGGGGCGGGAATTTGTGGTGGGTGGGTGGGGTGTTTGGGGATTGTTATGTGTGTTGGATCTGTTCTCTGGGTGCTAAGTGAATTTCGTTGTATGGGTATACTGTGTATACACGTATAATGACAATAAAGTTATTATTATTATCTTTATTCATTAAATATGAAACTCAATCAACTGAACATTCAAAAATGCATCACAAATATCATTGAGTGGTGCTAATGGTTGATACGGGTTGCTGCCAGCGTCCTAGGTAAAAACCAAGTACCTTCTAAAGATGTATGATGTTCCAAGTAGCACAGTTTTTTGCAGTTCTGCTGGTGTTATTGCAGGAAGCTGCAATTTGCTGATATATGTTATAAAATTCTTGGACATGGTACCAAGTGCCCTGATGACAATGGGTATCACTGTTACATGTTTCATTATTATTTTATTATATGTGTCATTATTATTATTTTCTTATTACTATTGGTTAATCTTTAGTGAGATTCACAGCCTTTGAGGCTGGTTAATAGCTCAGCAGCTCGAGTCCTAACCAAGGACCTAGGAACTGTTAAGATATCGTCAGAAGATGTAAGCTGTTCTGAGTAAGTTGGTTTTTTGTAGAGTCAAAATGTTCAAGTCCGGCAAATTTAGAATTTCTAAATAGCGGGGTAGCCCTTTGGGTATTGCCCCAAGGGCTCCAATTACAATCGGGACAACACACGATTTCTTTTTCCACAGTCGCTCAACTTCAATTTGCAAATCTCGGTACTTTGTGATTTTTTTCTTGCTGCTTATCTTCAATCCGTGCATCACCAAGTATTGCAATGTTAATGAACCATACCTTTTTCTTTTCAACTATTGTTATGTCAGGTGTGTTGTGGACCAAGTGCCTGTCAGTCTATAATCCTAAAGTCCCACAAGATCTTGAGTTTCTCATTCTCTAAAACTTTCTCAACCTGATGTTCCCAGTGGTTTTTGCTGTACTCAAATCCAAACTTCTGGCACAATTTCCAGTGAATGATCTTAGCAACACGGTCATGGCGTTGTAGGTAGTCAGTTTGTGAAATTTTGCTGCACCCACTGATCAGGTGGTTGACTGTCTCATCTTTCTCATTGCAGAGGCGGCATTTGCTGTTGGTGGTAACATGTTGAATTTTTGCCTTCATGCAGTTTGTGGCTAGGGCTTGTTCTTGAGCTGCCAAAATAAAGCTTCTGTTTCTTTTTTCAGTACTCCTGATCTTATCCAGTTCCAAGTTAGTTTCTGGTCAGCTTTGCCTTCAATACTTTTCAAGTATTGGCCATGCAGAGCTTTGTGTTTCCAATTTTCAGCTCGCTGCTCAGTTACTTCTTTCTTATATTCTGCTTTTGTCTTAGTTGTCTTTAAAAGTCCTCCTTTATTTACTTCCTTAATCATTGGTTCTTCACTTTTCTAGATGTAATCATTCAAGCTGCATTTTTCTTCTTCCACAGTCTGCTTTACTTGTAGGAGTCCTCGACCACCCTCTGCTCTTGGTAAATATAATCGGTCAACATCACTTTTAGGGTGCAAGGCATGATTCATTGTCATAAGCTTCCTTGTTTTTCTGTCCAAATTGTCTAACTCCATCTGGGTCCAGTCAATTATTCCTGCAGAGTATCTAATCACAGGTATAGCCCAGGTATTTATGGCTTTTATGATGTTTCCTCCACTCAATTTGGACATTAATATCTTACGAATTAGCCGAATGTACTTGGCTGAAGTTAATTCCTTGACTTTATTATGCATTAAGTCAGAGGCTTCTAAAATCCCCAAGTACTTGTAGCCTTCTTCTGATTTTACTGCCTTTATCATTTCTTCATTCTCTAGTTCTATTCCATCCTCTTCTATGATTTTGCCTGCTTGGTTGCTATTGTTGCACATTTGTCAATTCCAAACTGCATACCAATGTCTTGGCTGAATTCTTTTGTGTTTTCAATTAATAAATTCAGTTCAGTTTTTGTTTTACCAAACAGCTTCAAATCATCCGTGTACATCAAGTGCAAGATATTCAGTCCTTTCTTTGCAAGTTTGTATCCACAGTTCATCTTCTTCAAAATGATTGTCAGTGGTAGCATTGAGAGTATAAAAAGTAGGGGTGAAAGGGAATCACCCTGGAAAATGACTCGTTTAACTTCACCCAGTTCTTCTTCATTAGCCATAAGTTTCATTTTCCAGAGGTTCATTGAAGATTCCATGAATTTTTGTATGTTGCTACTGATGCCTAATATTTCCAGGCATTTCTTGATCCAGCTATGGGGAACTGAATCAAATGCTTTCTTATAGTCTATCCAAGCCATGAACAGGTTGGTTCGTCTTTTCTTTGAGTTCTTTAGGATTAGCTTGTCAATCAGCAATTGATCCTTTGTTCCTCTTGAGTTTTTGCAGCATCTTTTCTGTTCTACAGGAAGCAAGTTATTTCTTTCCAGGTATCCATAGATTTGATTTGCAATGATACCAGTAAGAAGCTTGTATGTTGTTGGCAAACAGGTGATTGGCCTATAGTTTCCAGGGTCCTTTCCTTTTTCTTTATCTTTTTGGATCAAAAATGTCCTTCCAGTTGTCATCCATTCATCATTTTCAGGTGTTTTTAGGATCTGGTTCATCTGGGTTGCCAATCTTTTGTGCAGACTTGTAAGTGCCTTTAACCAGAAGCCATGCAGCTCATCCGGTCCAGGTGCACTCCAGTTCTTCACTTTTCTTGACTGTCTTTGCACCATTGCTTTTGTTATTTTCACGTCTTCCATTTTATGCACTTTAACATTACTTGGTCTGTTGTATGGGTGTTTGGGTGATTTAGGGGCGGGAATTTGTGATGGGTGGGTGGGGTGTTTGGGGATTATTATGTGTGTTGGATCTGTTCTCTGGGTGCTAAGTGAATTTCGTTGTATGGGTATACTGTGTATACACGTATAATGACAATAAAGTTATTATTATTATCTTTATTCATTAAATATGAAACTCAATCAACTGAACATTCAAAAATGCATCACAAATATCATTGAGTGGTGCTAATGGTTGATACGGGTTGCTGCCAGCGACCTAGGTAAAAACCAAGTAGCTTCTAAAGATGTATGATATTCCAAGTAGCACAGTTTTTTGCAGTTCTGCTGGTGTTATTGCAGGAAGCTGCAATTTGCTGATGTATGTTATAAAATTCTTGGACATGGTACCAAGTGCCCTGATGACAATGGGTATCACTGATACATGTTTCATTATTATTTTATTACATGTGTCATTATTATTATTTCATTATTATTATTATTATTATTATTATTATTATTATTATTATTATTATTATATCTTTTGCTCAATACAAGGACAAAGGTAACAGTGGGTTGGGGGATAGGAATAGAGGACATAATCAGTAATTTAAGATAAGTGGTTAATTTCTCTGTGATAGCCATTTAAAAGACAAAGTCCTTCCAACCAGCAATGCAAGCATTCACAATATGTTCTTTCCAAATTTTAAATTATCTTCATCAGCCTCAAACATTTAGGGACTTCTAAATTAGAACCATTGAGAATTTTGAAAAATACTATACACCCACTTATTTAGAGTAAATGACTGTATGGTGTATAGATAGTCCTCGATTTATGACCACAACTGGGACCAGAATTTCCATTGCTAAGCAAAGCAAAGTAATGCCAGGGTCGTTAAACAAATTCATTATTTGCTATGGAACAGTTTTGTCAAAAACTGAAACTAAGGGCTGGTTTTCAGCAAATACAGTTCAGTTTTCATCATGAAACACAGTTATTGGGAAGGCCTCCTTGGACTCTTCCAAGATGCCTCTCCACATGCCAGCTTGGAGGATGAGCCAGTTCCAGGCACATCAGGGGGGATGGTTGCAAAACACCTGGAGGGCAACCGGTGGCCCCGAGCCAAGATTGGCAAAACCAAGCACAGCAGAGCAGTTGCAGGGGGAGTGACCAGACAAACAGCTGGCTGAGTGTGGGACTGTTGAGACACAGCTACAGCAGGACAGCCCTGAGGCATCAGGCAGAAAAAGCATGCAGCTACAGCTGGCCAGCGCAAATGAGGAGGAACTGGCCCCTCCGACTGATCTGGGATACACAGAAAGAGGAAAGAGCAACAGCAGTCAAGGCACTCACAAGGTGGCAGCCTTGTCTCTCTAGATGGCCTGCACTGGCACCGGGTAACACCTATTTAGCACAGCAAGAGGATAGGAATGGAGCAGGGAATAATGCTTCCATTTTGGTGCCTAGCATTCTTTGTTGATCTTCCTGACTTCGTGCATGACAGGCTTTTGATTGACCTTGTCTTGGAATTTGATGGTGGACTTTACTTGTTTGGTCTGCTCTAGCTTTATGGATTCATGCAGAACTCATTTCAGAACTGGATTGGCACACTTGTTGAGAAGTTGCCCTGTTGCTGGACTGAAATTCTCTGGGGAAGACTTCTGGAGGGCTTGAAAGCCTCTATAAACCTCTTAAATCCTCCATGGTGTGTGTGTGTGTGTGTGAGCGGGACAATTATGTGACCACAGGATGCTGCAAATGGCCATAAAAGTAGCCATGTTGCTAAGTGCCCAAAGTGAGGACACATCACAGTGAATCTGGTTCATAGTTCTCCATTTTCAGGCAGGTTATAACTTTGCATGGCCATTACCTGACTGGTTGTAAGTTGAGGGCTACTTGTATAGTGGAGATTGCCTATAAGGAAGGCAATTTGATTAATTTCTATCTGTTTCTCTAACTGTTTTTGCTTGTTGGAATTATGTGCTGCCCATCTTGTCTGGAGGTGACTCTTGGCTTGGTTTACATTAGTGTGTAGTTTTTTCACTGTACATCATTTTGCAAGAACCTATTTCCAAAGCGATAGACTGAAGTCATTTCACAAGGGCCTCTCCAACATTTGCTTCTACCTTTCTGTTCATTCCAATGCCACAGGAAAAGATATTTATCATATTTTTCAGATTATAAGACCCACCGGAGTATAAGAAGCACCTTAGTTTTTGGGGAGGAAAATAAGAAAAAAAAATTCTGCCTACCAGCATCCATCTGGCTAGCGTCCTTAGAAAACAGCCTGGAACAGGTATATTAGCCTGATTCAGCACGAGCAGCTGATTGAAGGGTGGATCGGCCTCCTAGAATACCCCCAATCAGCTGTTCCCAGAGGTGAACTTTAGCAACAGGTTTGCTGGTTGTGAGTGTGCATGAAAACAGCCTCTCAAACGGAGCTTTCAGAGGCTGAAAATGCAAGCCAAGGAGTGGGTGATTGTCTGTGGCAATCCCTGCAGCCTAGAACAGGTATAAAATGTGACACACGAAGGCCGAAGGGTGGGGGCCAGCAGGTGGGCAGGGCTACATTAGGTGTATAAGATGCACCCAAATTTTCACCCTCTTTTTTTGGGGGGGTGGGGGAAATGCATCTTATACTCTGAAAAATATGGTAAATCTAGTGGACTTTCCCCTTTGTTTTAGTTGGAAGCAATAATACATGTAAACTTATCTGGAAGTGTTAGCAGATAGGAAGAATAACACAGGTAAAAAGGGAAGCAGGTAATAGATTCTGAAACAGCACATTAATACAAACAAACCTGGAAGGAGATGGATGCTTGATGAGGTCAAGTTAAATGCAGTAGCATGGATTCTCCATCCCCTTATTATGGACAAAAGATAGTATTACCACACTGAAAAGATACCTTTACGGCCGCTGTCACTCAATGGATTGAGGATCTGATTGCACCTGCTACCTATGAGGAGGTTGCCTATAGATGTAGACTTTGTATAGACAAATATAATGAAACGTAGGACTCATTTATACAAAATATGGTAAGTTAAAACACATGATACTTATATAAATGCACTAGAAATATATATATATGTGCTTGAAGAATAATTGCATTAGATTATATAGATTTGTAACTATTTACCGTTAAAATGATATACTATACTTTTTTCTTTGTATTTTTCCACTTTCTTTTAAAAGCACTTTTCAGGTGTTATTTTCTTTTCTCTGACAATGTATGTACTTTTCTTTTTTGCATTTCTTCCATTTCTTTTGTGTCACTATTTTAAAAGCAATAAAAGAATAAATTAAAAATGTTAGGCCCAACAGCAATATTTATACCACTACCCAAGTTTTATAAGCTTTACCTTTAGCTAAGTTATGGATGAGCCCAGCCACTTTAATTTGTATTATGTGGGCCCAGAACATAGGTTAACTCACAAATGAATTGTGTGAACCCAACCAGCATAAGGTAGCAGAAGCCATCTTGATTAATAGAAGAGTGTAGATTTTACAGAATTCTTACTTAATTCTTAAATGTTTGAAAACACCAGTTGAAACAAAGAGGAAAGTGTTACAAGCGAATTTGATGGCTGCACTGTGATACATTTGTGAGGTCCTTGATGTTATTTCTTGGTTCCTTGCAAACATTTCATTACTCAACTAAGTAACATCATCAGGGCTAGAAGGGAGTGGGGTTTTCTCTCTTTATATACACATGGCTAGCCCTATCAATGTTGGTGGGAGTGTTCTTGGTAGGTCCTTGATTAGACTGTTGTTTACTGTTCGTTTGTTTGTTGGTCAGAATTGGTGGTTTCTTGATTGAAGTATTGTTTACTGCTTGAGTATTGGTCTAGTGTTAATCCTGATATTAATTTCTGCTTATCTGGATGTTGATTGCTAGTGGGATACTCTGATGCCTACCTCCCAATGTGGACTGCAGTCATCATAAATTGTTCATTTGTATTCTGCTCTCTATTTTCAGTAAGGTCTAGAAGACAAAACAGACTGAAATTCACACCATGCTGAGTTACTGAATGTTTGTCAGTTTCTACTGAAATATATAGTAATATCCGAAATACCTGTCCTAAGCAGTGGTGGGATTTAAAATTTTTTACTACTGGTTCAATGGGCATGGCCTGGTGGGCATGGCGTGGTTTGGTGGGCATGGCGTGGCTTGGCTTGGTGGCATGGCGTGGTGTGGCTTGGTGGCATGGCTGAGGAAGGTTACTGCAAAATCCCCATTCCCTCCCCACTCCAGGGGAAGAATATTGCAAAATCTCCATTCCAACCCCACTCCAGGGGAAAGATACTGCAAAATGCCCATTCATTCCTCACTCCTGGGGGAAGGATACTGCAAAATCCCCATTCCCTCCCCATCCCACTAATCTGCTTTCCAGCTCTGTTCTCCTGTGCAGGGCAACAAAAGAAGACCTAGCTGATCAGCTGAGACTCGGGAGGGACCAGCCAGAGGTGGTATTTGCCGGTTCTCTGAACTACTCAAAATTCCTGCTACCGGTTCCCCAGAACTGGTCAGAACTGACTGAATACCACCTCTGGTTCTAAGTACCTGTCCTCGTGCCACTTTCAAGGAAACTGTAGCTTTTCTTCCCAGCTTTGAATGGTTCCAATAGGACAAAAGTTCCACGCTAACTTATATATTCCAGTTTCTGTTACTTGTTACAATGTTATACATTTTGGCAGCTTTAAAGTTAATAACTTGGTTAATAACTAATTAAATAGAGAAAAATACAAATTTCTATCCAGATCTTTCTAATTGGTTGATTAATGCTGGAGATAAAATGAGTGCTCAACATACATACACTTTCTGCTCCTTCTCTCCAAATTAACTAAGGTCAACTTTTTTCCTTGAGCTGTTTCATTGCTTTTTATAGATAGTAGTTTCAAACACACCTACTTTCTGTCTATTACCATCTCTTGAATCCTTACTTGTTTGTTCTGAAGTAAACCGCTTTTCAAAACAAATACTGTATTTGTTCTACCAATTCTCATTCCTTTAACCAAAGAGTCTTTGCTTTCAGAATTTGAGTGGAGGATGAATGTTTGTGAAATTGCCACTAAGAAGTATGCTTACAAGGCTGAATAAGGGTGAATATCACATCTTTTGATTGTTGTACAATCATCTTTCCTTTGTCACACCCTTCAGTAAAAAAACAAGGGAAAATATTACAAGAGAATTCTTTCTTCTGAGTTTGGGTCACAATGTAAAAGTGAGAAGGGAGGATATCTTTAGCGTGAGTGGTTCCATCAGCGATGAAAACTTTAAAAACATCATCAAGATAAATTCAAAAGTCATTCCAAAACATGATGAGAATAAAGCAGAAAAAGGAAAAAAACCCACCTTCTTTTGTAAGGAAGGAAAGCAGAAAATTGCAAGAAGATTTTAACAACATCATCTTGTTCTGGTATCTTCACAATTGGCTTGCTTTCGCCTCTTCTTTTCTCAACTTTTTCCCTGGGGTAGATTTTCATTCTGCAGTTTGATGCAAATTCAACAATAAAACACACACACACACACAGAGAGAGAGAGAGAGAGAGAGAGAGACAAGTACATTCTCAAACATGCTTTTACGGACATTTAGAATGATACATTGAATTAAGGCCATCGGTTTAGTTGTTTTTCAGCTTAGATGAGAATCTATTATATTCATTCCCACTTATCTGATAAGCAAAGGAATTTAGATGAATTCTTCATTTTATGTATAGTATATAGACATGAAGTAGTGTTTAAACAAGTTTATTCTGAATTCCAATAAAAAGCAATGAGTCACTTGGGCCATATGTGAAATGATATATTTAAAATTATAAATAGAAATATTAAGAATATTATATTTTCAGTTGTCTGGATGTGAATTACATTCCTTCATTATGAAAAGCTTCTCTTCAGAATATCAAAATAGCTGAAGACAGCAGATGCAGGAATGGTTGGCTTTAAAATGTTAAAATTTATTTTATTATATACTTAAATATATAGACACACCAATAGTTACATCAAAAGATGTGTGTCTCTGGTTGTGCATATACATATGACTTTTATAACTTCATTCCATTATTTGATAGTTTTGACAGACATTATTGATTTGGCCAGCCACTGCGGCTAACTATAAGGGGACAATGTGACAGCTTTATGTAACAAAAGCCAGAGTGTCATGTCAGCTGAACAAAGTGTTGTACAGAGTGACAGCAGGACAAAAACGCCTTTCAGACTTAATTTTCTGCTTCGTTCCTTCTCCCCTGAAATGCAGTAGGTGACACAAATTAGCAGGATCGAGCAAAAGGTCTACCTTAGCTTCCCTTGTTATATACTTGATTCTTTTTCCCTGAAAGCAGTGTGTGTGTGTGTGTGTGTGTGTGTGTGTGTCTTCAAGAAAAATTGAGCAGCTTATAGTAATCAACCTACCCCTATAGGAGAAAATATATCCCTTATCAAGAAGCTTTATATATTTTCCCAGGTGGCTTTTGGGAAGGGATGAAAAGGAGGGAGGAAGCGCCCCCTCCCATCTGGTAGGTCATGCCTACGAGACACATTCTGTCAAATCTTAAAAGCAACTACAGCTTTGCCTGTGGGATACCTATAATTATTATGCAGCACGGCCTTATGCCTGCTGTAGCTCATTGTTCCACTAACACAAGCCTGAATGAGAACACTGGCTCCAGGCTGTGAGTTGATAAAGTGCAACTTTTCGATTTTGCTCCAGCATTGTGTCAAAGCCATGAGTGACATCTTTGGCCTACCTTTGGGCTGAGCAGATTGAATCTGTCACACTGAGTTAAACAATGACTGGAGGACATAACCTTAGCAGGCCCTGTCATTTTTTTCCTGGTAATTCAATCTACATTTAATCAATGAAAGTAATTTCTTGTTTGTTTAAGTCTCATATTTGTGGGTCTTGAGGATGCTAAAGAAGCCTTCTTCTACCCATACTTCTTGAACCTGAGCTAGCACATCAGCAGTAAAAGAGACCATAGGAAGAACAGCTGGTACATATTATAGTCTCTTTCAGTCGTATTCGATATTTATTCTTCCATTTGCTACCTTAACATTGCCAACCTGTAATATTTAATTCATTTACTTATTTACTCATTCATTCATTTTTAACCCATTGTAAATGAAAGACTGAGTGATTGACATGTATACCAATAATATTATTTATTTATTTATTTATTTATTTATTTATTTATTTATTATTATTTGTTTATTAGTTTGATTTATATGCCACCCTTCTCCGGAGACTCAGGGCGGCTTACAATGCTTTTAAATATGTCCATAGTTTGATATATTTTAAACAATCAGTCAAAAAATAAAAATCATAAAAACAATTTAGTAACCAAAAGTGCTATTTAGCCCCTTTTCATTTGTTCAGTTTTGCATTCAGATAATTCTAAACCCAACTGGCAGAGGAAGTTATCATTTCTATTGCTGATATTTACTCTGAACAGACTATTCTGGGGAATAACAATATCCCAACAGTAAGAGTACCATTATTTACTTAGCCTCCAAATGTATCCTATCTCATCAACAATATCCCATGATATTTACTTTGGATAAACCAGCCAATCTCAATGCGCATACAAAAAAAATTGAAATCACAAATGGTAAGCACCAACAATCAACTGGGAGTACATTCAACCCAAAATGGCATTATAAAAGCCAAATCCACCAAGAAAGTAAACCAAAGTGAATTTGTTTAAACCATTTCACAAGCTTTCTCCCAAATTAAACAAAGACCAAGATTTCATGTAACACTCTATCCACTAGCTATTTAATGCAACAATATCTGTGTCCTATCTAGCTGCTGCTTCATACTTGGTCACTTATAAAATGATTTTTTCACCATCTTTTGCAACAACCAATGCGTATATATAAAATAATCCTACCAAAAGATTATGTTATATATGCATCTGATGATAATACATATAGTTCTTAAAATGCATTTTTTTCTGGAGAAGATAAAACTACTGATGATCATCTCACAAGAATTAAGAAGATAATGTCATTCCCCTTGCTATATAGTAAACTATATTATTCCATATTCCATACATACGTTGGGATACCCTTTGTCTTTGTTTCAAGCCATGTCTCTTAATGAAACCAGCCAGGAGTCACTTATGCAAGTTCAAGGACTTTATTGATTGGTTTGCTGGCCTTAATCAAAAGCTGCCTTCCATTCCACTCATGGTGATTAAGTATAAGGGAGCCTGACATTAAGTCCCTGAGTTTTTATTAGTTGCATCAAATGAGGCAGTCAGCTTCATTTCCAACCTGACATTGCCAAAGAAAGACAGAAAGACAACAATGTCGGAGAAAATTTGGGGATTATAGAAATGTTGAATGGTTTTTATTAAACCTATGTAAGTCAACAAAGAAGCAGGACAGGAGGAGGAATCCTGTTAAGGCTTTCTGTGTTTTGGAAATGAAGTGTCCATTCTTCATTCTTGAGTTGTACATGGAGAGGGATCCACACGAGAATGCCCAAAAAGTCAATATCATCAATACAGTTGCATAGGAACTACTGTCCTCTTGACTTATTAAAACCTTTCCTGTAGATGCCACCTCTCACATATGTGGACCAGATTAATCACATGGACCAGATAGAACCAGATTAGTCCTAGATTTCAGAAAAGGCTTGCACATGTTTTTTAAATGCCAGAGGACAATATGCTTGGACTACAAAAGCGAGTGAAACAAAGCAATGCAGCCATTTTGCCTTTAAATCAAGGGGGCTCCCTTTTGGTTTATTTTATTTTTTATTATATTTATTAAACTTATTGACCACTCATGAAGCAGATTGGGGGCGTAGTTTGCTTAAAGCTTCATTAAGAAAACTTCCTTTCCAAAATCTGCAGCCTTTGTTAGCATTTTTAACAGTTTCTAATGATTCAAACTTCAAAAATAAAAAGAAAGTTGAATTCTAGATTGGACCTGGAACCTATTATGTCCAACTATTCAGCACATCATTCCACCACAGTGGCATAACCCATAGGAAGCAAACTCAAGAAGGGCTACTTTTCTTAAACAGTAGTAGTAGGGTAAACATTTCTTCACAGCAAATAAGAGAACAATTATTGATAAAAACAAGTAAAAGTTGGCTATCCTATACAATCGTTATATGTCATGGGCTTTGGATTAATTTAGAAAATTTAGACCTAAAAAACTTGCATAAAAATATGATCCAATTGATTGATTGATTGATTCAATTTATATGCCGTCCTTCTCCGGAGACTCAGGGCGGCTTACAATGCATTAAGCAATAGCCTTCATACTTTTGTATATACCTGCTTAGTAGGGCTTTCGGGGGGGCCCTAAGCAGTGTTCTTTTTTATTCAAAGTCAGCTTATTGCCCCCACAATCCAGGTCCTCATTTTACCTACCTCGAAAGGATGGAAGGCTGAGTCAACCTTGAGCCTGGTGAGATTTGAACTTGCAGTAATTGCAGGCAGCTGGTGCTACTTTAACAGCACTTAGTCAGCTGTGCCACCAAGGCTCTTCTAATTATTTAATTTTCAAGTCCTATTCATTAGATAAAATATAACAAGAAGAGAAGGGAGGGAGGGAGGGAGGGAGGGAGGGAGGGAGGGAGGGAGGGAGGAAGGAAGGAAGGAAGGAAGGAAGGAAGGAAGGAAGGAAGGAAGGAAGGAAGGAAAAGTTGGTATTGATGTCATTAAATCTGGATCATAATTAAGAATGAATAGAGGAAGGAGTATGGATTGGAAGGTATCACAACTTTTCTTAACTTGAGGTTAAGATGTGGTTAAGAATTCCTGTAGATTTCAATCTCAATACATCTGCAGGCATTTATAAGACTTTACTTCTAAATATGCTTACTGTAATTCAGAATTAAAACACAGAATGCTATTGCCATCATTTTTGAAAATATAAAATTTTGCTAATAATATGGTTTGTTTCCAGCCTTAGGTGAAGTCCAACAGGTCTTCGGCATTCAAAGAATATAAATGGATTGACCCTCTTAGTAGTAGTCTTCCGTCACTGGAATAATTTCCCCTCTAAGATTAGATGTGCGTTGATTTTATTAATGGCTTGGGACAAAATGACAGAAACAGTTGTGTTTAAGAGAGCAAGTCATTTAATGACAGCTACAAATTTATCTGCAGCTTGTAATCACTTGTTTATCTTTTATTGATTTTATGAATGAATTTATGATTTTATTATTATTTTTTATCTCACATGTCATAGGCTGCCCAGAATTAGAAGAATAGGCAGCATATAAATTTAGATAAATATATAAATGTACAGATGGTCCTTAACTTACAGCCAGTTGCTTAGTGACTATTCAAAGTTACAACAGCATTAAAAAAAAAAGTGATAACCAGTCCTCACACTTACAACTATTGCAGCAGTTGTAAGTCACATGATCAAAATTTGGGCACGTATTTATAATGGCTGCAGCGTCCAAGGTTCATGTGATTACCTTTTGTGACATTCCCAGCTGGCTTCTGACAAGCAAAGTTAATTGGGCAAGCTGGCTTCATTCAATAACTACGATTCACTTAACAACTGTGATAAAAGGTCATAAAATCAGGTGGAACTCATTTAGCAACTGTCTTGCTTCAAAGGTGGGTTTCAGCAGATTCTGACCAATTCTGGAGAATTGGTAGCAGAAATTTTGAGTAGTTCAGAGAACTGGCCGAGAACTGCCCCTGCCCCCATCTATTCTCTGCCACCCGAGTCCCAGCTGATCAGGAGGAAATGGGGATTTTGCAGTAACCTTCCCCTGGAGTGGGGCAGGAATGGAGATTTTACAGTAACCTTCCCCTTGTTGTGACCTAGGATTCCTGAGTCATTAAAACACAGGAGTAGTCCCAAAAACCTCTTTTATTGCAATAGCTGTGAATTATGTTCATTCACAGCTAAGTCCCAATTAGTTACAAAAAGTCCTTCAGGAGAAGTCCTTCAGGATAATCACCAACCTTTATCTCCTTTGACACTATGCCAAAGACCTACTTGGCAAAGCCACAGGGATTCCAGAATCAAACAGAGATGCTGACTGGGAACAGAATTAACAATGTTGCTTTCCTGCAAAGTGCTCACATGCCTTGGCCCCTCCTTATGGGAGGGGCCAATCATCTCCAGGCCTTACTCCCGAGTCATCCCTTTTGTTTTAACTGTTCCTGCCTTCTGGAAGCTCTGCAAATGCACGTACTAGGAACAGGCTCCTCCTGTTCCTCTGCCTCTCTGCTGTCCGACTCTAGAGGCTCTGGAGTCTGTGCATCACTCCCAGATGGTCCTGGTCACATCTCTGCCTCCGACATAGAGTCCTCATCCGGGCCTTCCCCAAACTCCAGGACTGGCCCATGTTCCTCCCCAGCCTCCTCACTGTCCGACTCCACTGCCAGCTCCGCAGGCTGCTGACAGACCACAACATCCATGGAGTGGGGAGGGAATGGAGATTTTACAGTATCCTTCCCCTGCCATGCTCACCAAGCCATGCCCACAGAACCGGTAGTAAAAAAAATTGAATCCCAGCACTGTCTAGCTTGGTAATGGAGATTCTGGTTCCAACTGTGGTCGTAACTCAAGGTCTCTTTCTAATGAGAAATGTAGCAGATCTCCAGAAAACATAAGAAATTAATATTTGGTGAAATCAATAGAGACTGAATTTGATAAAGTTATCTAAATGAAGAAAAATAAATTTAATTTGTTGAAACATCCTGAATATGAATCAAGCCTGTGCAAAAGTTTTTTTTTTATTATTATTTTTATTGCAAAAGTTTTACAATTACATTTTCACCCCTTTTTTTCCCCCCTCATCCCACCCCAAACTTCCCAACCTCCCTAACACACCCTAACCCTCCCCTCTCCCCCAGACTTCCACACAGTATACTCATATCAAGTAAAAGGAAAAACCCTCATTTGTATATAAAACTTGAGCCCCTCATCTTCATTACATTAACCTATTTCTATCCTAATATAACATTTTCAAATAAATTTTCATCCTCATTACCTTAAAATATTTCTATCTTAATATAACATTTTCAAGTAAATTTTTCATCCTCATTACCTTAAAATATTTATATCTTAATATAACATTTTCAAATAAAAGCTATTTGATACTTCCTAGTTTGATATTTGTTCTGAACATAATCTATCCACCTCTTCCATTCCCCTTCATAAGTCTCTTGTGAACAATCTTTTAGATATGCTGAAATCTTCGCCATCTCTGCAAAACTGGCCATCTTCAAAGTCCATTCCTCAATCGTGGGCAGCACTTCATTTTTCCAGTATTTACCTATCAACAATCTTGCTGCTGTTATCATATACAATATCAGTTTTGTTTCACCCAATGTAAAACCCTTAACTATACCCAGTAAAAACAATTGTGGAGAAAATTGAATTTTTTTCTTCAGAACATTCTGCATGACCCACCAAATTTTTATCCAAAAAGCCTTAACTTTCTTACAGGTCCACCAAACGTGATAATATGTAGCATCTAGACAGTCACATCTCCAACATTTAGGCTGCACATTAGGGTACATACACGACAGTTTTTTTGGGTCTAAATGCCATCTGTAAAACATTTTATAAAAATTTTCCCTCAAATTCTGCGACTGTGTAAATTTAACATTCTGAACCCAGATTTTTTCCCATGTTTCCAACATCACTGGTTCCTCAAAATTTTGTGCCCACTTAATCATACAATCCCTGTGCAAAAGTTTTCATTTAAGCAAAATGATATGTTGATTTTTTTTCTTTCTTAATTGAGAGTGACCGACATTTGTGCAATTTTACCATCCCATTAAAATCCCATTTCTATTCCGGAATTTGAATTGGTGGATATTTTCACCTTAGCTGATAGTTTCCTGCATTAATTCAGAGTTTCCTTCTAGCCTCTGCAGAACAAAAAGCATTTCTGCACATAGTTGGTGAAATCTTCACAATTCTGCTGTTAACCTACTTCTCCTCAAATGACTGACTTCAGACCAATGTGCACACTGTGGATTTGAATAGGGCAATAGCAGGAGACTAATTACACCGGCATTTCAGAGAAATTACATGATAAATTTGCATTGGCTGTGTCTGCATCCCCATTCATTTCCCCTCCACGTGCACTGATGATTTGAATAAAGAAGGGAAGCTAGCTGCTGGCTAAGTTTCAGAATTCAGATGGCCATTTTGCAAATTGTCATATAATTTTATACAATTGACTGTAAATAATTTAGGAAGGAAGGAAGGAAGGAAGGAAGGAAGGAAGGAAGGAAGGAAGGAAGGAAGGAAGGAAGGAAGGAAGGAAGAACAGAACATAACAGAACAGAACAGAATAGAATAGATTTTTTTATTGGCCAAGTGTGATTGGACACACAAGGAATTTGTCTTGGTGCATACACTTTCAATGTCCATAAAAGAAAAGATACATTCATCAAGAATCATAAGGTAAAACACAAATAAACAATCAAATCGTATTAGGAAACAGTCAATATAAATCGTAAGGATACCAGCAACAAGGTTACAGTCATACAGTCATAAGTGGGAGGAGATGGGTGATAGGAACGATGAGAAAATTAATAGTAGTGCAGATTTAGTAAATAGTTTGGCAGTGTTGAGGGAATTATTTGTATAGCAGAGTGATGGTGTTCGGGAAAAAACTGTCCTTGCGTCTAGTTGTTCTGGTGTGCAGTGCTCTATAGTGTCGTTTTGAGGGTAGGAGTTGAAACAGTTTATGTCCAGGGTGCGAGGAAGGAAGGAGCTGAATTTCAACATTTATCCTTCTCTCTCCAGCTCTGCATCATGTGCATCTGAAACAAATGTTTAGGTTGGATTGATAAACCAGATGCAAGAATACAGCAGAGTTGTTCAAGATGACAGAAGCAGAAATCAGGGCTCAAAATGAATGACAACCAAGGAGAAGATCATGAGGAGAATGAACATGGAAGAAATAATCCTTGACAACTGTAAACTCATGAAAAGAATTGACCATAAATCAAATCGAGAGGAATTAGGGAGAGAACATTTAATTTTACCTTTCTTTCAACACTTAGCATATGGAAGAAGCCTTACCTTAAGCCAAGGGTGTCAAACTCAATTTCATTGAGGGCCACATCAGGGTTGTATCTGACCTTGGGGGACCAGGGTGAGTGTGGCCAGGCATGGCTAGCTTGATGTCACTCATAACAGGGCTCTGCCAGCAAAAATGGGCTCCCAAGCTCAGTTTTCAGCTGCAAAGGCTTCCTGCAACCGTCTGCCAGTGAAAACGGAGCTTGGGAGTGCCTCTTGCGGCCTGCGTGAGCTCCATTTTTGTCTGCAACAGCCTCCTGCAACCCTCTGTCAGTGAAAACAGAGCTTGGGACAGCTGCCCACTGCCCTCACAAGCTCTGTTTTCAGCTGTGATGGCATCCTACAACCTTCTGCCAGTGAAAATGGATCTTGGGAGGGCTGCCAACCTCCATTTTCACTGGCAGAGGCACCACAGGCTGGTCCTTTGCTATTTCCAGGGAGGCCCTGCAGGCCACATCTAAGCACCCTATGGGTCGGATCCAACCCCCGGGCCTTGAGTTTGACACCCCTGCCTTAAGCGGTCCATTGGTATTTAGAATCCAGTGTCTCCATCCATCTTTCACATCTTTCTTTCTCTTATTTATTCTTTTGCCATATGAGGGAGATTGTTTGTAATTTATTTTAAGATTGTTTGCCATCTAGAGTCACTTGTTGAGAGGAATAGCTGTACAAACTGAATGGATAAATAAGTGAAGGAATAAAATTGTTCCCTGGTTGGATTCTCTTCCTTTTAACTATATAGTAAAACACAAGTAGTAGAAGTTTCATTTAGCTTACAATTTTATGTAGCAACCCCTGTTAGTTATAAGAACAGTTATCATCAATTTGGGCACACAATTGTCAAGTCTAAGGAACCAAGGATGACATGAGGAATTATTTCAGGGTAGTTTCTTTATTATTGCTTGCCTAGACACAGGAATCTTGCCAAACTAAAGCACTTATCTGCATAACTATTAGATATTTTCTGTGAATTGCCTTAGGTGGGATCTGCCTTTGTTTTCTTTCTGCATACAAAGATTCTAAGTCAGTGTTTCTCAACCTTGGTAGTTTGAAGATGGGTGGACTTCAAGCTACCAAGGTTGAGAAACACTGTTCTAAGTTGTGTTGTGTCTTTGCTCCTTGGGAGAGATCCCCTCCCTCCTGTGACTCTGGACTACATCCCACCACAGTAATAGCCAGAGTTTAACACAAGCAGGTTTTCACAAATGAAGGCGAATATATGTGTCCCAAGATAATGTTGCAGGATCCAATATGGCTCTACCTGAAGATGGGCTCCAGCACGAATCTGAAATCTCAGAAGACCAACCCATATTGGATCCTACTAGCTGTTGTGGCTCCATTACCTGAGCCTGTGTTATTGGAGGGAGAAGGCTCCAAACATGAAGGAGAGGAGTTGGCCAGGCCTCCCTCTACAGCACCCTCCTCTCTGGCAATGCCTCAGGTGTCTCCTGAAAGAGAAGATATTGGCCAGGAGCCAGGTATCTCCTCACAGTCGGACAGTGACGGAGATAAGTCTTGGCTGGATCCACGCCAGCATCGGAGAGACAGGTGCGCGCAGCAGAAGAGGAGGCATGCCAGAGATTAGGCTGAGTCACTGGACCACACCCCACAGGGAATAAAAGGGGGTGAGGTGGCCATTCAGACTCTGTGACGGACAAAACAAACTACGAGTCACATTGTATCTTTGAAACAACGTTATCTGCCTTGGATTTAATACGGACTGGACTTGACAATTCTTGAACTGTGTGTATCTTGTTTGGGTTTATCTGTCAGAGGAACACCCCCTCCCTCTGAGTAAAGTTCTTGGCAAGCAGCTACTGGGTTGCTGCCAAGCCTCTTATCAAAAGAATTTGTTGTCTGCCAGTTTTATTTAACCCCTGGCTACCTGTTTGTGTGCGTGTGTGAGATGGGGACAGAACACAGGTAGGTTGTTCACAAAGTCCAGATTCACTTTAGCAGGTTCACGTTATGATATGCAAGCTAAGATTTCAATATAGAGGTTATCTCACATGTGAACATACTGTTTTTTTAAGCAAACCAACTGGGAGGTCTAATCAGCAGACTTATACATACAGGATGTATATTTGAGACTTTTACAAACATTCTGACTAGGCACATTTCAGAAAGTTGTACAGCATGTGGTATGATATTCATTGCTTGCTTGCTTGCTTGCTTGCTTGATTGATTCATTCATTCATTCAATCAATTTCTATAGCTGACTCTGGGCAGGTTACAAATCTAAAATTAAAAAAATAAATAAATAAAATTAAACTATTTATAAAACTTTAAAACAATAGAAAATCTGAAAAAATGAATAAGTATAAACAGAATCCATAATGATTAATCAACTAATAGTAAAGCCAAATAACAGGGCCCTTAACACATTCTAAACCTCAGGCCTGGGTACAAAGCCAAGCTTTTAAAGTTTTACAAAAAGCCAACAGGATTGGGATCATTCTAATGGGAGAATATTCCATAAGGCAGGAGTGTCATAGGTAAATGCCTTATTCTTGAATGGAGGAAATGTATACTCATAGAATATCAAGGGTTAATTTATTCTTCCTTTCCTAATGTATTCATATGTAACCACTCCTACCTCTAATCCCGCCCTATTGATATAAAAGGGGATACACGCTCCTCCTCCTTGCTTCTATCTGCAATCATTCAGAGAATATAGAATGCCTACTGTAAATAAACAATACTTTGTTTGAATACTACATTTCTGAATCCTTTATTGAGTCCGATCCTCGAATTACTGCAACAATCTGGTAGCAGAGGATGGTTGGCTGACTCAATAAAAAACAGACATGCCAAAGAAAGAAAACTCCAGAAACAAAAGAGAAAGACCCAACACCAGGGCACACAACAAAGAAACAGATCAAGAAATGATCGATGAATCTACAACTATAATGACAAGAGAATCTGAAAACTCCACTACAGACAATGAAGAGGTAATCGATGAACCTGACGACAAAGAAGTGAGCGAGATAGAAAACAACACTCTCAGATCAGAGATACTAAGACTGCTGAAAAGCCAAAAAGACGACAAAAATCTCATCATGAACCTCCAAGACATCATAAAAGATAGCGGAGCAGCGAGAGAAAATCACACCATCGCACCAGAATCTAAAGACCTCAAAATGGTAAGCGAATTACCTATAGATGAAAATATAACTAAAAGAAAGACTAACGGTCCCGCGCAAAATTTTGAATGGCAGCCATCTTGGTTTCAACAGACCACCAAAATGGCCAAAGCAGAACCAATCAGAAAGCAGAATTCAAAATGGCTGGTGCGAAAAGCCTTACACAGCATGAAAAGTAAAAAAGAAAAATTCTACTCTTCAGAAGAATCTGATACAGACACCGAAGAAACACCAACCGAACTGCAAATCGAAACAGCCATGAAAACACTTTTTGCAACTTTTGGTCCAAATTTAAAAATAACCAAAAAATCGACAAAAGCAGCCGATCAAACAGCGAAGAAGAAACAAGCAAGCAAGCAAACATCTCGGCACCTATCCGCTCCTACCCGAACGGCGAGGACACCAACGCCCGAACCCAGAGAACCTTGCAAGTACTCGCCCACACCACAAACGCTTCCGGGAGCCAGAAGCCTCAACCAAGACAACTTCGATGAAAAGAAGCAAGCCCCGATCATCACCTGGACACCAAAAGTCGAGCCAGAGAGCGAATCATCAGAAGAAGAACACTACGAGGGAGCTACAGCGACGAGAACCTCTCCCGACAGCTTCAGGAACAAAATGAGCAACGTGCATGTGCAAATACACACAGACGAATATAGAGACAATGAAGGACAGAGAGAACCATTCAGACTAATCGCAAGCATACCTACACCATTCTGCAATTATCAGCATTTACAAGATCATGGACAGCCTCCAGTTGTAAGTAATGCAACAAATAACATTGGAAACTTGCCTAATGATTTTCCAAAATTGAGAATAGATGGTATTAATTTACAGGAATGGAGCCAACAACTCCAGGTTGTTTTCTTAAAAGAGAATTTATTGTTTTTCATAACTAACCCTCCCAAAAAACCATGGACCCTAAAATTGGACTGCCTACACCACAGAGCATTCTATTTACTAATATCTAGTATATCTCCTGCTATCTATCATAGTATTAAGCATAATCTGACTGTCTCAGAAATAATTCATTGTATGTTTAAATTGTTTCATAGTGAAAGTGTAGCAACCACAACAAGAATGTCTAAAAATTTATTCTCAGCCAGGATAAAACCTGGAACTACTGTAAGTGAACATTTACTATCACTAAACAAAACTAGAGCAGAACTTCATTTAAGGGGAGAAATAATATCTGATCAGACAATGAAAAGCGTTATCATTAATTCATTAGACTCATCATGGGATAATTACATATCACATTTGGACACAATTAATTTAGGATATCTATCTATAGAGAGTTTATCAAATAGACTAATAGCTGAAGATAATTTGAGAAGAAGCCGCTACAGCGCATACAAAGAACACAGACAAACCAAAAGGGTAGTATTTCAAGACAGGCATCAAGAACCAATTGAATGTTATAATTGTGGATCCAAAGAACATTATAGAAGAGATTGTCCAAAATTTCTTAGAGAAAGACAAAACCATGACAATAGAAACAGATACCATAGCAGACAATCATCTATTGACAGATACAGGTATAGAAACTCACCAAATTTGAGAGAACGGAGAGGGGGCAGAGATAACTCAAGAGATAGAAAGTCTGGATCATTAAATGGATTAGATGAGTATACCATAACTAAGAACCAAAACTCAAAAGATAATGCCTGGCTCATTGATTCTGGGGCAACAAATCACACAACACATGATAAGAAAATATTATCTTCCTTCATAGAAGATAAATTTGTAATTAAAGTAGCTAATCAAGAAGAAGTCCAAGTCATTGGAAGAGGAAGTGTAAATTTACCCGGTCTAGGGAAAATAGAGGGGGTTTTATTAATATCCGAAATACTTCATAACATTCTTAGTGCAATAAAGTTAAGCAGGGACTCTAACATAAATATAGTGTTCTCAAAGGGAAAAGCAACTCTAGAGAAAAACAAAACAAACTTAGGTAATGTGGTTATCAAAGGAGATCTACCATACTTAATCACAGAAGAAAGATGGCTACACAACATTGATTCAAACATGGAAAATGACACTAGCATAGAAAATGAAAATAACAGTGACAGTGACAATGAGGAACATGAAACAAATCATAACCATGAAACCACATATATTAACGATACACATAATAACAAAAGACCAATAATTGGAAAACCAATCCATGATGAATGTGCACATATATTACATAGAAAATTAGGACATGCTAGTTTTCCTGTAATACAAAAAATGATTGAACATGCTGAAGGTGTTAAAATAAAAGATTGTAAAAATTATTTGGAATGTTCAGTATGTAAGTCCTCAAAACTCAGAACTAAACCCAGACCAAAAAAGGCAATAAGATCATCAAATCATATTTTTAACCTAGTACATATGGACCTAGTTGGTCCATTAACCCCATCAATCACATACAAAAAATGATACTTTCTTACTATTGTAGACGACTATAGTCGTTATGGCTTTGTCTATACTTTAAAACACAAAGATGAAACATTTCAAAAGTTTAAAGAATTTTATAAATGTGTAGAAACACAACACAATGTAAAAATAAAGCAGATCATGACAGATAGGGGATCTGAATTCATGTCAAAAGAATTCTCCCAATGGCTAAAAGACAAAGGAATGTTACACTTCACCTCTAGCCCTTTCTCTGCATTTCAAAATGGAGTAGTAGAACGAAAGAACTCAACACTACAAAGCATGATTAGATGTACATTAGAAGATGCTGGTTTAGGCAAACAATTCTGGTCAGAAGCACTATTATATTCCAATTATACTCTAAACAGAATTTGGTCTAGTGTCATAAATAAAACTCCATATGAATTGATGTATAATAAAAAACCCAAGATAGCCCACATGCATGTATTTGGAGTTACAGCGGATGTACATATACCAAAACAATTGAGACGTAAGGGGGATAATGTATCTAGAAGGCTCAGATTCATGGGATGTGAAACAGGCACAAAGGGATACAGATTTATTGACAATAACAACAAATTCATAATTTCTAGGACAACTGTATTTCACGAATAGGCCAATTGGTCTAAGATACATCTTAATGAGATATTTCCAACTACAAAACCAGACATTGAAAATCAAGATAAGACAGAAAGAGAAGAACATAACCACAGTACACAAAAGAGCAACAATAAAACATGGATAGGAAACTGTCCCAAAATCAAAACAGATTCATTAACAAAAAAGGAAGCAAGATACTTACATGATAACGATAGCAGACCAGAAAGAACAATTAGATGTAACAGGAACCAAGTACCAAATAAATATAAGGATTACATAATGCACATAAATGATGATACATCAACACCCAATACATATGAGGAAGTATTAAAACTCCCTGCAGAAGAAAGAAAAAAATGGGAATTAGCCATGGCCAAAGAAATGGACAGTTTGCAAGAACTAAACGTATTCACCCCAACACCAGCCCCAAAAGACAAAACAATTATTGGCACTAGGTGGATATTTAAAATTAAAAATCTGGAAGAAGGCAACACATTATATAAAGCAAGACTAGTTGCACAGGGCTACGCTCAAAAGTATCCTGAGGATTATACCGACACATATTCTCCCACTGTAAGAACTGAAAGTGTTAAGACAGCTTTAGTAATAGCATCAGCCCTTAATCTTGAAGTCTTTCAATATGATATACAAACTGCATACCTACATGCAAAACTCGATAAAGAAATATATGTAAGAGCTCCTCATAGCCAAAACACAAATAGAAATGAAACTTGGTTACTAAACAAAAGTTTGTATGGATTAAAGCAATCCGGCAAACGTTGGTATGAATGTTTGGTCAACGTACTCAAAGCTATGAACTTCAATGCCACAACTGCAGACAATTGTTTCTTTGTTAGGAGGGATGGTGATTCACTAGAATTTGTGTTAATTTATGTGGATGACATTCTGTATATTGGCAAACATAAAGAGAAAAGAGATACATTTGTAACAAAATTAAATGAACATTTTTCTTTAAAATCATTAGGGAAAGTAAATAAATATCTTGGAGTTCAAATTAGTAAGACTAAAAAAGGATTTAGATTGTCTCAGAAAGATAAGATTATAGAACTCTTGAACAAATGTAATATGAGTGATGCAAAGCCTTGTGATACTCCAACGCAAGCTGATTTTTTTAAGAAATATGAATGAATCATCTCCTGAGTTTAATGATAATTCACTTTACAGATCAGTTATTGGTTCCCTTTTGTATATCTCTAATTGGACCAGACCCGATATTGCTCTACCCCTTAATTTATTATCCAGATATGTCAGTAAACCTTTAATGTATCATTGGGAAGCCATTAAACGAGTGCTAAGGTATTTGAAACACAGCTTAGATTTCTGCCTAATATTAGAACCCAACGATGTTAAAGAGCCTATTCTCACTTGTTACACTGATGCAGATTGGGCAGGTGACACTAAGTGCAGGAAAAGCACTTCCGGCTATGTATTCTTTCTTAACAATTGTCCAGTCTACTGGTATACTGGAAAGCAGGATCTAGTAGCTACATCAACAACTGAGGCAGAGTATATTTGCTTGTCAAAAGCCTCTAATAACCTTGTATGGTTCAATGATCTATTATCAGACGTTTGGAAGAGTCCTTCATTACCATTTGTTATACATGAAGATAACAAAGCTGCAATAGAGATATCTAGAGCAGATGCTATTAGTCAGAGATCTAGACATATAGATATCAAATTCAAACATGTAAGACAATTATCTCAAGATGGATTCATTAAAGCTATTCATTGCGAAACCACAGAACAAATAGCTGATATATTGACTAAGCCTTTACAATCTAAACAACATAAATATTTAACTTCAAAATTACAAGTTTTATATTGTTCTGAATCTGAATGTAATTACTGTTGTATGTCGAATCGGCATTTAGAGGGGGATTTGTCATGGGTAAATGCCTTATTCTTGAATGGAGGAAATGTATACTCATAGAATATCAAGGGTTAATTTATTCTTCCTTTCCTAATGTATTCATATGTAACCACTCCTACCTCTAATCCCGCCCTATTGATATAAAAGGGGTACACGCTCCTCCTCCTTGCTTCTATCTGCAATCATTCAGAGAATATAGAATGCCTACTGTAAATAAACAATACTTTGTTTGAATACTACATTTCTGAATCCTTTATTGAGTCCGATCCGAATTACTGCAACAAGGAGCTACAGCAGAAAAAGGCCATATTTCTAGTTCTTTCCAGTGTACATTTCCTGGCAGCATGTCCAATCTGTTGGATCAGATTGGGTGAGTAGAAACTCTTGGAAAAAGATGGTCCCTTAAGTAATGGTACCAAGCTATGTAGGGCTTTAAAGGTGACAACCAACACCTTGAGTTGCATCTGGAAACATACTGGCAGTCAGTGCAGCTCAGAGAGTAGTGGTGTTACATATGCCATGTAGTTGGCATTATTTACTACACATCAGGCTTGAAATCCAGCAGGTTCTGACAGGTTCTGGAGAACCAGTAGTGGAAATTTTGAGCAGTTCAGAGAACCGGTATCGGAAATTTTGAGTAGTTCAGAGAACCGGCAAATATCACCTCTGGCTGGCCCCAGAGTGGGGAGGGAATGGGAATTTTGCAGTATCCTTCCCCTGTCACGCCCACCAAGCCATGCCCACCAAGCCACACCATGCCCACCAAGCTACCCCCACAGAACAAGGAGTAAAAAAATATGGATTTCACCACTGCTACACATGCAACTGCATTTTGCACCTGTTGAAGTTTCCGAATGCTGTTCAAGGGCAGTTCCATGTATGTGTTGCTCAGATTTAAATTACATTATTATTGGTTAATCTTTAGTGAGATTCACAGCCTTTGAGGCTGGTTAATAGCTCAGCAGCTTGAGTCCTGACCAAGGACCTAGGAACTGTTAAGATATCATCAGAAGATGTAAGCTGTTTTGAGTAGGGTGGTTTTTTGTAGAGTCAAAATGTTCAAGTCCAGTAAATTTAGAATTTCTAAATAGCGGGGCAGTTCTTTGGGTATTGCCCCAAGGGCTCCAATTACAATCGGGACAACACATGATTTCTTTTTCCACAGTCGCTCAATTTTAATTTGCAAGTCCCGGTACTTTGTGATTTTTTCTTGCTGCTTATCTTCAGTCCGTGCATCACCAGGTATTGCAATGTCAATGAACCATACTTTTTTCTTTTCAACTATTGTTATGTCAGGTGTGTTATGGACCAAGTGCCTGTCAGTCTGAATCCTAAAGTCCCACAAGATCCTGAGTTTCTCATTCTCTAAAACTTTCTCAACCTGATGTTCCCAGTGGTTTTTGCTGTACTCAAATCCAAACTTTTGGCACAATTTCCAGTGAATGATCTTAGCAACCCGGTCATGGCATTGTAGATAGTCAGTTTGTGAAATTTTGCTGCACCCACTGATCAGGTGGTCGACTGTTTCATCTTTCTCATTGCAGAAATGGCATTTACTGTTGGTGGTAACATGTTGAATTTTTGCCTTCATGCAGTTTGTGGCTAGGGCTTGTTCTTGAGCTGCCAAAATAAAGCTTTCTGTTTCTTTTTTCAGTACTCCTGATCTTAACCAGTTCCAAGTTAGTTTCTGGTCAGCTTTGCCTTCAATACTTTTCAAGTATTGGCCATGCAGAGCTTTGCTTTTCCAATTTTCAGCTCGCTGCTCAATTACTTCTTTCTTATATTCTGCTTTTGTTTTAATTGTCTTTAAAAGGCCTCCTTTATTTACTTCCTTAATCATTGGTTCTTCACTTTTCTGATGTAATCATTCAAGCTGTGTTTTTCTTCTTCCACGGTCTGCTTTACTTGTAAGACCGCCCTCTGCTCTTGGTAAATATGATCGGTCAACATCACTTTTAGGGTGCAAGGCATGATTTATTGTCATAAGCTTCCTTGTTTTTCTGTCCAAATTGTCTAACTCCATCTAGGTCCAGTCAATTATTCCTGCAGAGTATCTAATCACAGGTATAGCTCAGGTATTTATGGCTTTTATGATGTTTCCTCCACTCAATTTGGACATTAATATCTTACGAATTCACCGAATGTACTTGGCTGAAGTTAATTCCTTGACTTTATTATGCATTAAGTCAGAGGCTTCTATTATTATTATTATTATTATTATTATTATTATTATTATTATTATTATTATTTTACTGTTAAACTTGAGAAAATAAGTCATAGTTTGCTATCAAAGATTGTTCCAAATCACGCCTCATTATTCTTTACTCTTCGAAGGGATTCCATAGGATGATACTGATAAGCAGAATAGTGATCAAAAAGTCACTGCTAATACAGGGATTAAAGCACAAAAGATGCTAAACTAAAATATTTATCATTAAATATTGTCAGAAATGATAAAACAAATTAAGATTGATTAATTACATTTCCATTGATTACCTAGGAACATAGCCATTTGTTCTATGATACATGTATATACCCACAGCCACCCCCTCCCTCATACACATGCACACACACACACACACAAACATACTGTAGTGTAAGAAAGGACCACATACCATGCAATCATTTTGTCTCTAATCCATTGTAAATTTCTTAAAAGAAAAGGATAGGATCCTACACAATACAAAAGCTTTATTTGGATACAGACAGCATATAATTTAGTTATATCTTTCTGCTTAAAGTCTTCTAAAGAAATAATAGATATAAGCCAAGGACTAAGGATGATGTTTATAAACCTTGTTGATCCTTTCAATACACCTATGAATAACATAAGATAAGAAAAACTCATGTTGAATATAAGTCTGAAATGAATACACTTCATAAGAAAAAGAAATGCATGTTGAATGAAAAGGTCAAATCTTCCATTTTGTGTAGACAAACTGTCAACATTCTTCACACATTGTAAAAGGGAAACTGAGGTCACATTCAAAGCAACTCTAGTAGCCAAGAAGACAAATAACAAAGCTTTTAGAAGGTTGGGGAGGGATGTAGTATAAATTTATGGAATTCTTTGGGCTTTTAGAGCCAAGCAAAATGGTAAGATATGGAATTATAGATGGGATTGTAGAAATGAAAAGCTATGGTTGATGTCAAGGCTCATGTCAAGACTCTACCAAGTGGGGACAAGTAAGCAGAATTGATGAAGATAGTAAACATTTCCTTTTTCCTCACAGGGGAAAAATGTTTGCGGAATGTTAACAAGGCCATGATCTTGCAAGGTCAACATAAAAAGAAGGAATATGAGGCACAAATATGAGTATCTTCAGGAACTGAGTGGAAGATTAAGGTTAACATTAATTATAATATGGCCAGGAAGGATGAAAAATAATAATAATTTAAAAAAATAGAAGGACAAGCACTTCCATTCCTCCCATTCAGAAGATTGTTTTAAGACTCCTAATCAGTGGAATTTAAATAATTCCAACAGCATTCAGTGACTGTATTTCTAATTTTCAGAGAAAAACATCTTGTATTTATATTTACTCCTTGCATCTGTGTTCAATTATATAAGTACAAGTTTTTGGGTGTGTATTTGTGAGTGAATGATTGTAATGAGTTTCAGAACAGTGGTTCTTTTTGTTGAAAACATAAGATGGTTTGAGATAGAAGACAACTGTGTGTATCAGTTAGATTTACATAATTTGTAGAGTTTTAATAAATCTTAAATTTACATATATTCTTCTTGTAAATGTCTGCCCAACAGTTAGCAGAGATAGAAAGATTTGTCTAAAATCAAATAACTTAGGCTAAAATTGAGTTGGAAAGGAAAATATCTTTAAAAAAAATCACAGGAAGCTGTGATTTTTCAGAGTAAGGTTGAGGGATCAGAAGGACAAAAAGAAGGGTTCAGATAATGGCGATAGCTGGCTGATAAGAAGATGCACAAGCCCTACCAGCATAAGTACATTAGGACACGTATTTCCAGAATGAGTGTAATTTTGTTCCTAAAAGAATAATACGACACTTTGCAAAGGCTTTTCCATATTTGCCTCAAGTTTCTTTGAGACAGAAAGACAGGATAAAAATTCAAATTAGTGAAAAAATGGAAAGCCAAATTGTAGAATCCGTGGGGGAATTTCAAAAGAGAATTAAAACTGATCAAAGTTTTAAAGTAAAGTTTTACTTTACTAATCAAAGAGACAAAAAAAAAAACCCAACAACCAATAGATTTAAAAACGCAAAAAGAATTACAATATTTTATAAGACTGTGAGCTATAAGTTCCTGGTTTAAACATTTATCCAGTCTCTTACAGCCAAAACAAACAATGTATTTGTGATAATACGACGTGTTCTCTTCTGTATTTGGCCACATGAATTCAAAGTAATATTTCTCTATATTTCTACAGACACTTCTTTCTGAACAAAAGATTTTCTGTCTGCATTTCTTGGCATTTTTTTTCAAGAACAATCCTATTCTCAAACTCAGTGCAGAATTCAGCTATTATTGTTTGGGGTCATAAAGGTGTATTGTAGGATGAAAAAATACACATACTAAGCTCATTGTCTTGACAGAAATGGAGTACTAAAGTGAGAAGCAACTACACTTATAGCAAAATGTGAGTTTTTGAAGTTAAAAGTGAAAAAGCTGGATATGGGCTGAATAACACAATCAAAATGAGGTATGGAGCTTCTTTTGGTAATAGATGAATCTATCTACTATGGGTTAGAGTGGCTTCTTTTTTTTTCCTGGTCTCTAGTTTGTTCCATCTAATTTTTGTCATCATTTTTTAATCACACATTTGTCTCCTTATTTATGTTTTTGTGTACCCTATGGATTCACGTACAACTATTGCCCTGAAATTTATACTTTTTTTTTTTGTATATTCTTGTTGCACATCAGTGTGCATTTTCATCTAAACATGTATTGTAGTTTAAAAAGAGAGAGAGGTGTTCATTTGTTGTTGCAAATTGCATTTTAGAATCCAGGAAATGTGATTATTAGAAGCTTAGATGCCATTTCAGTTTGGAAAGTTGTATTGCAACCAGTGGTTTTAATTACTTTGTAATTTATAGAATTGAGAGTGAGCAGTAAGTTTTCCAAGTTTTCTGACATCAAATTATTTAGAGAGGTTAATTAGAAGAGCAGCAGTAAAAGGGCAGGTGATGTAAGGATGCACAAAATGTTCTGTCTTAGAATGTTTTAAGTCCGAAAACAGCTGTTCCAAGCTTATACAGGTCATTCTGAGTGTTTCATAAAATCTGAAATAAGACACCTCTTAAGGATCTGTAGATGTTAAACTATGATCACATTACCATATATTACCAACATCTACTACTTTATTCATAAGTCTAGAGCCATGATGGCGAACCTATGGCATGTGTCCACATGTGGCACGTGGAGCCATATCTGTGGGAACATAAGCGTTGCTCTAGTTTAGCTCCAGCGCACGTGCGTGCGCCGGCCAGCTGATTTTCAGGCCTTCCAAGCCCACCTGAAGTTGGGAAAGGGCCATTTCCAGCCTCCTGGGGGGGGATGGCCATTTTCACCCTCCCCAGACTCCAAGAAAGCCTCTCAAGCCTGGGGAGGGTGGAAAACAGGCCTACCTTGCCCATCGTGCCATCGCGTGCCAAAAGCAGGGGGAGTGGGGGGGGTGTCCTGTGTGCATGCGAGGGGGGGCAGGGCGCATTAAACTATGGGTGTGGGCACATGCGCGTGACCCCCACATGCTCCCCAGTTTTTGGCACACGACGAAAAAAGGTTAGCCATCCCTGGTCTAGAGAAAGGGAAATGTGGCTTGCTTGCTTGCTTTTTTAATCCTACATGTTATAAATCAAAATCGTTTTTGACATTCAGAAATACCTGCGCTAGGTAATTGGAAATATGCTCTACATGGCTCCATTGCTGAAATGACTATTTTTATTGCCTCTTTGCTTTAGAGGCTTATATTCATTTCATAATATTTCTCTTTTAAGGTACATGTTTATATTTTTCTATCTGTTGTCTTTATATCTGTTGCTTTATTTAAATGTTATATGCTGCCCACGTCATTTTTTTGTGATATGGGTGACTATAAAAATTATATAATAAATAAATAGATCAGTTCTTTTTGTCCCAGGGGGTTCTTTTTTCATTTTTTAAAAACAAGATTAGGTTCTCTATACTAGGTATCCCCAACCCCCAGGATGCAGCCTGCTACCATGTTTCCCCAAAAATAAGAGCCTGTCTTATATTTTTTTGAACCCTGAAATAAGCGCTTGCCCTTATTGCCAGGCGCTCAAAAGCCCGATTGGGCTTATTATCAGGGGATGTCTTATTTTGGGGGAAACAGCATAGAAATCAGGTCAAAGGAGAAATGAGCACACTCGCATGTGAAGCTCCACTCACATGAGCGGTGGACAAGCACATGTACATGTAGCTCCACTAGCGCAAGCAAAAACTGAGTTTCGCACACAAGTGTTCTTTGTTTGAGTACCTATCCCTCGTGCAGGCTTCATGGGCAAGTGCAAGTGCTTGTATGAGTGGACCTTCGCCATGCACCCTCTGCTCATGCACGAACTCCATTCGTGCAAGTGGAGGACGCATGCACATGCTGCTCACCCAAATGGAACTGGGTGCACGCACATGTGCCTGCCACTCACATACCTCTCCTGCCATGCCAGGCTGGGCTGGCATGGCAGGAGCTGAAAAGGTCGGTGATCTGTCCCCGTCCACACACACACACAAACACAGCCAGCCAAGGGTTAAGGAAACACTTTGGCACACACCCAGGTCTTTATCTCCAACTTGGCAGCGATTTACACACCGTCTGCCAAGTGCGTTTATTTCCACAAAACAGAAAGATAAGATACTTAGCGTACAAAAGTCCAATCAGAATAATATTTCTCTCAGCAGTTTCCGGACGAGGCTTTAGTGACGATCCAAGGTTTACTTTTGTTCGTCACAGGGATCGCTGGCCACCACCCTCTATTATATAGTCTCTGGGGTGTGGTCCAGTGACTCAGTTCTAATCCCTAGCACGCCTCCTGAGCTGCTGCAATCGTTTATCACGCCTTCGGAGACATGCGTCCAGGAATGATGTCTCTCCCTCACTCTCATCTGAGCCACCTGTTTCCCTGTTGATCTCCTCTCCCTCTGCCGGCACCTGAGACAGTGCCAGAGGGGAGGGGCCTAAAGAGGGAGGCCTGGCTGACTCCTCTTCCTCATGCTCGGAGCTTTCTTCCTCCGATGGGACAGGCTCAGAGGGCGGGGCCACAACAGTCGGGGACTGCTGTTCTACACTTCTTGTGAGATGTCACCAGTAATATTCAAGCCATCATTTTGTTGCAATTAATTTTTTTAAAAATGGGTGAAATGATATGAATTTGGCATAACATTTAGTTTATCCCTCTTAATGATATTAGAAATGACAAAGAGAAATCAACTCAAAGCAGATAAATGTATTTTATCAGCAGAAATGGGAATGAACAGTCTATCTTTAGACTTAGGATACCAGTTTGTATTATTAAAAAGGTAAAGGTTCTCCTCGCATATATGTGGTAGTTGTTCCTGACTCTAGGGGACGTTTCAAAGTCAAAGAGCCAGCGCTGTCCGAAGACGTCTCCACGGTCATAGAGATAACCAGATTTGCTTATGCCTTTGAGTACTGTGAGAGGCTATTACAAGACTTGCTACCAGTGTGATGGCATCTGAAGATAATGATGACATTACAGAAATGGTTGGGCGGTGATACATCAAGGAAAGATGATAAAACACAGAGAATGTAACACTATGGCAGAGCAAAGCAGAGACAGACATGGGGGAGTGAAGCAAGAGGAAGATGGATTTGCTAATGGCAAAATCCAAGAACCAAGACAAGAACTGTTCCCTGGCAAATTGGAGAGATTTATTAGGCTAAGAAGACATGGTGAAAACGATGAATTATCACTCTATAAGCCAACCCTGAAGCTGAGAGAAGGGAGATTATACTAAATACCTCAATCCGTAAGAAGTTATATTTCATATATACATATTTGCTGCACTGAAGTATTGACCACAAATCCAACATAATTCTTGCTTCCACATACATGACAATGATACACACACAGCTTTTTAAAATTTCTCTTTAGCTTTTGTTTCCCATCTTAGCAGAGCTTAGGTTTTTTTAAAGTGCTGTGTAGAAAACTACTTCTGCTATTTCAACCTTTCTCTTCTAACTTGATAGAAAACATTTTTTTAATAAAAAAATCAAATTGAAATCTTTCATAGTTGCGGAGCTACTAGATGTCTGATTGGATTGTGCAATGAGAGGCAAGAAACAAGAACAATAATCTGTCCAGCAGTCTCAAAGGTGCTTTTTCAAAAGGCAACTAGACTGTTTTTTCCCTGCGGAAGAAGGAAGGGAGGGAGGGAGGGAGGGAGGGAGGGAGGAAGGAAGGAAGGAAGGAAGGAAGGAAGGAAGGAAGGAAAAGATGTTTCACTTCTCATCCAAGAAGCTTCATCAGTTCTGGCAGGATGGTGAGGGCATTGGAAGGATCGTATTTCTTTCTTTTTCCTCTGGTGTTTTTCATAGCAGAAACAGGAGGAAGTTGAGGATTTTGTAGCACCTTTCGTTAAAAACACCACCAAAAGAAACTTTAAAACACCCTGAGAATGAGTTAGAAAAACAGAAGACTGAATTTTTTTCAGGAAATGGGGGACAAGATGTGTGTGTGTGTATGGGGGGGGGGATTTGAAGATAAATCTTGGTGCATTTGTCAGCTTTTCTCTACATGCCTAAAATCAAAGAACAATTTAATTGATTGATGATATAAATCAGTGATGGCTAACTTTTTTGCTGTCTTGTGCCAAAAGCATGGGGAGCGTGGGGGGGTCGCACGCATGCGTGCTGATACCCATAATTCAATGCCCCCCTGCGCCCCACCCCCCATGCATGCACACATGACCCCCCGCGCTCCCCCTGCTTTTGGCACACGATGGCAAAAAGGTTACTGGTGGACCTGGAAGGCCTGTTTTTCGCTCTCCCCAGCCTCCAGAAGCTTTCTTGGAGCCAGAGGAGGGCAAAAACGACCTTCCCCACCCACCCCTGAAGGCCCTCCAGAGGCCGGAAATGGCCCATTTCCTGACTTCCGGTGGGCCCAGAACAGAGGTGGGTTTCAGCAGCTTCTGACCAGTTCTGGAGAACTGGTAGCAGAAATTTTGAGTAGTTTAGAGAACCGGTAGTAAAAATTCTGACTGGCCCATCCCCCATCTATTCTCTGCCTCCCAAGTCCCAGCTGATCGGGAAGAAATGGGGATTTTACAGTATCCTTCCCCTGGAGTGGTGTGGGAATGGAGATTTTACAGTATCCTTCCCCTGCCACGTCCACCAAGCCACGCCCACCAAGCCATGCCACACCCACCAAGCCACACCCACAGAACCAGTAATAAAAAATTTTGAAACTCACCACTGGCCCGGAAGACCCGAAAATCAGCTGGCCGATGTGCGCATGTGTGCTGGAGCTGAGCTAGGGCAACGCTCGCGTGCCCACAGATATGGCTCCGCATGCCACCTTGGCACACATGCCATAGGTTCGCCATCACGGATCTAAATATTTGGCAACTTTTGGAAACATCTAAGAGCTCCAATATTGAATACTCCAAGGGGGACAATTGGATTGTCCTATCCTGTTGTAAAAATGTTGTATTGGTAACTTCCAAAAACTAGAAACCATTTAGAATTGTGAAAGCAATGCTAAATAATATAGGTGTTTTCTTAAATATAACATTATGCAGTTAAATGTATTCCAAAGGGGAGAATTAAATTCAAGTCTACCATTTTATTACATTATGTCTGAGGGATAATAAGCAAATGCTTCTAAAAAAAAATAGACATAGAAGTTTACTCTCAAAGGAATTACAGTCTCTCTCTTAATCTGTTTCTTCACCATAAAAAAAAAATAGAAATTTGCTTTTTTAATTCATAAGTAGCTTAAAAGAACATAAATGCATTTTAGTCAGGTGAATCCTCGCATGATTTTTTCCTAGGAGATTAAGCATACAACAAAGCATCAAGATAAATAGTCCATGATTCCCCCCCCCCCCCAAAAAAAATGTGGTGGGGAACAAAGCCATATTTGATCTGTGCTGCTATTCTGATGTATAAACTGGGCAGAAATTTGAATTTCTGAGATTAATGTTATAACATTAACAACCAGATATTAAAATGCATCAGTTTAATGTGTTTGTCTGTGCCTTTCCCTTGTATTGTTGTTTCTAAGCTCACTCTAACATGCTTACAGATTCTAGCAGAGCACAAATCTTGCATAGTATTTAACACCAAGAGAAAGATTGCTAGAGAAACCATTAAGAGCAGAAGAGTGAAGAACAGAACTAGAAAGCATTTCTGTCAAATTGTAAAGTACTAGGAAGCCCAGTTCTAGGTTAGTGTGTTGAAATGCCACAATAACAACTGTATTGTTAAAGTGATGCCTCTTTGTATAAATGTTAGACTTGATAAAAATCTTTCAAAAATCTCATTTAAATGGTGTTTGACTTCTATTACCTCTCACCATTCAATGTTTAAAATGCTTCTACATTTCTTTTTTAATAGTTTTTGTTAAATGATTTTACATATATAATAAAAAAATACATTCAAAGAAAAAATATAGTAAATGTAAAAAAACATGTGAAAAAGAGAAAAGAAAATAGAAAAAAGGAAAAGAATAGAAAACATTAAAGATCATAGATAGATGTGTGTGTGTTTGTGTATATATGTATGTACGGTATATACAGTATATACACATATATACATACACACATACATATACAGTACATATATAAACACATATCTATCTATGATCTTTAATGTTTTCTGTTCTTTTCCTTCTTCCTTTTTTCTTTTCTCTTTGATTTTTTCACAATACACAATTCACTGGTAAGTTATAAAATATCTTCTCACAAAGGCTTTGCTTGCATTCCAATCTTTCTTAGGCCCTAAGATTAGGATTGTTTCAAAATAATTATTTAACTCATTTTAATCCTTCACTAGAATTTTCTTTTGCAACAACTTTTGCAACTCCCCATCTTTTTAAAAGTTAAAAGTCATTGGATTGTGGTCTGAGAAAATCATTGATATATTTCCACTTTAGCAGGGAAAGTCTTAGAGATTGGATTTATATCAATTCTGTAAAAAAGAAATAACACTCAGAAATATAAGTAAATTATTCTGAGTTGACATGTTTTGTATTTCTATACCACCAAATTGTCCATTAAATCACAGTAAGCTTTGGTAATAAAAACCTTCTACGTTTCTGACTGGTTAGAGCAAGGTATCATAATTAAAGCCAATAATAATTAACATAGTTAAACCTGAGTAAAAAGAACCTAATTATTATTATAAATTATAGTTAATTATATATAAAATTATGTAAAACTATATAAACTAGTTAATTATAAAGGATACATAGCCATATATGTATAATTTATTTGTTAATTAATTAATTATATATATATATATATATATATATATATATATATATATATATATATATATATATATATATAATTTATATTTTGCTGATAAAGAAATAAAGGGAGATTAGTATAGATCTATTTCAAGCTATTTAGCTCTCATCAGCTAGCCATACCCTTACTTGGATTCGAACTTGGGCTGCCTCCATGTTAGGCAGTTGTATTAGCCTCTGAGCCCCAAGTTCTCCTCCCTTCATCAACTTGAGTCAAGGGGAGAGATTGGAGCTGAAAATTACTTCAAATAAATAAACTTTGTTGTCATTGTATGTGTATACACAGTATACACATACAACGGAATTCACTTAACACCCAAAGACCAGGTCCAACACCCATAATCCCCAAACACACTCCCACCCACCACAATTCCCCACCCCAAACCACCCAAACATCCACACAACAGACCAAGTAATACTGTCCAACCGCTCACTTATGGTGGCCCTCTAGTTCATTGTTGAGTGCAATTATAGCTCTGGGATAAAAACTATTCAGAAAATGTGTGGTCCGAGTTTTAATTGTTCTGTATCTTCTGCCAGAAGGCAACAGTCCTAAAAGATTGTAAGCAGGATGGGAAGAGTCTCTGAGAATGTTATACAACTTCCTTAAACAGCGAAATTCGAAGATGTCATCCAGGGTTGGTAGCTGGAGCCCGATGATATTCTGGGCAGTTTTAATGATTCTCTGTAGAGTGTTTTTGTCCACTACAGAGCTGCTCCCATACCATGCAAGAATGCCATGTCAGGACACTCTCAATGGTGCTGCGATAGTAGGACAGAAGTAGATGCTGAGATAGATTTATCTTCCTGAGCATTCTCAGGAAGTACAGCCTCTTCTGTGCCTTCTTCACAAGCATGTTAGCATTCATAGTCCATGAAAGGTCCTCCGAGATATAAGTGCCCAGAAATTTAAAACTACCCACCCTCTCCACCTCTTCACCATTTATGTACAATGGTAGATGTACATCTCTCTTCCTCTTGAAGTCAATTATACATTCTTTAGTTTTTGTGGTGTTAAGTGTGAGATTATTTTCATTACACCACAATGTCAGCCCTTGTACTTCCTTCCTATAAGCAGACTCATTGTTCTTATTAATGAGCCCCACCATTGTTGTGTCATCCGCAAATTTAATAATTGTGTTGGTGTTATGCAATAGGGTGCAGTCATGCGTGTACAAGGAATAAAGGAAAGGGTTTAGCACACAACCCTGGGGGGCTCCTGTGCTTAGTATCAGAGTAGAGGAATGGTGAGATCCCATCCTTACTGACTGTGGCCTACCTGTCAGAAAATCCCTTATCCACAAACAAATCCTCTGATTTACATTCTGAAAGGCGAAAGGGATGCAGTATGCTCCCTCCCACATGTTGGGGTAGACCAGGTGCCTCAATAGAAAAACACTTAATACACACACACACACACACACACACACACACACACACACACACTATAAATGGACAGAAATGAAAAAAAATTTCAATAGAATCTGATAATCATATTAGCCTCACAAAGTAGCTCTACATGTCCATACTTAAAAGCAAGGGTTTTTTTTGTTATTATCCATGCTGTAATCTAGGGAGGAAGAAAGACAATGAGCCCATGGCTTAGGACCTGGTTATTTACGGGACCGCCTACTACCACCAATAGCCTCCCACTGGCCGGTACGCTCTCATAGAGAGGTGCTCCTCTGGGTGCCGTCGGCCAAACAATGTCAACTGGCGGCCCCTAGGGGGAGAGCCTTCTCTGTGGGGGCACCTACTATCTGGAATGAGCTCCCCCCAGAGATACAGAGGATCCCGGATCTGCGCACCTTCCACTGCGCTCTTAAGACCTTTTTATTCCACCAGGCAAGCCTGGCCTAATCTTTTCCCTCTTTTTAATTACGCAAATTTTAATTGGTTTTTTAAATGATTGGGGTTTTAATACGTTTGGGCCAAATTTGTTTAATTCAATTTTATTTTGTTTTTAAATGTTGTATCTATGCATTTTTACTGTTTGGCTGTTCACCACCCTGAGTCCTTCAGGAGTAGGGTGGTATATAAATTAATTAAATAAATAAATAAATAAATAAAACCCGTTCTCTATCTAGCCTGGGCATAAGTATAAGGAAAATTTATCAGACTGTAAACTAGAGCAGGAAGACAAAATAATATACTGGAGAAAAAAGTCTTGGCAAACCTTGTCTGGATTATTGCCATGAGACCCACATGGCTCTGTCTATGATGTAACTGATGGTGATGCACATTAATTTTGAACTCCCATACAAATCTGGATTTTGATCATAAAATTAATGACAACTTCCATATTATTTTTGTGCTCTGGCATACTTAAGAATGTAACAATTGCTGTTGTTGTTGTTAGTTAGATGAGTTAGTTCATTATTCTGTTTCCATGGCCAATCAGATGGTTCTGAAGAATGAGAAGCTTGGAGTGAAGCAATGGCCTTCACCTTTTATTTAGGTCCATCAGGGATATGCTGCTATTATCATATGCTTCACAAAATAAAATGCCCATGCACAAGCAAGTACATACACACAAACTGAAGTCTCTGCCTTAACAAACATTTGACTTAAATGAGAGAGAAAGAAAAAGGCACAAATAAATACATTATTATTTCAATATGTATCATAATATAATTAAGAAGTGCAATATTATTATTGATCTATTCTTTGATTGATCAGTTCAGAGATGCAAACGATAAGGTTTCACAGTACTATTATGCTTGATTTTGTGTGCAGTGAAATGAAGTTTTATCATTTTATATTGATTCTATATTTTGGGGGAGGACTAAGTACCTTGTTCTCAAAGGAAGTTTTTCCCTAAGTACTATATTTTCTTGATCCATCAGACTGCATTTCCACATAAAAAACAAAGTGAAATGGTGTATGGTCAGGGACGAGGGACGAGGGAAGAGGGAAGCCAAGGACCCAGGAAATGGGATGAAAGGAGATTTCCTGGGAAGGAATCCCCAATGGGACCTTTGAGTCAATAGTAGTCAAGCATATGTCCTTGGGCATAAGGACATAAGAAGCACCGTGCTAGATCAGACCAAAAGCCTACCTAATCCAGTAGAGGGTTCCCACAATGGCCAAACAGATGTCTCTGAAAAATGTTTAGGGAAAACAATAATGTAATAACATACCTGCCTGATTATAGTCCCAACAACTGGTACACATATTGCCTCCTTTACTTAAAATAATATTTAACTATGATGATCTGCATCCATTGATTTTTCATGGCTATATCACATCAACAGAAAATTGAAAAATGAAAATCTGCAGGTTTGATTCATTCCATGTTTGTAATAATATATTAGATTTCTTGACCTGGAATACTTCAATGCTGGCATTTCAGTAACAATGTACTTTAAATGGGAGCAGTAGTTACTTACATGTGCCTTCAGCTTGAGAAAAAAGCAGACTCATTATCTAATGTTCTCTACTTTGTAGAGACTTAGTTTTCATCCTGTTCCTAGCCCCAAGACCCATTTATAACAAAAGGAAAAGAGTTATCTAAATATATTCTTTAATCCAACCCCTGCCTCTCCCACCCCATGATGCATCTATTCCAGGAACAACAGCAATAATATATATTCAGGCCCGATTTTCTTTTACTGAAATATTCTTTAATAACTCACTAGTGTGCCACTTCATAGGTTACAAATATAATAGGTTTCTGCTATGGACCTGGGAGGTAGAGAGGATTATGCATCTTCTTTTTTTAATATAGTAGAATCCTTCTGAAGCCTGGCTCATATACATGGCAGAAGCATATGTTCAAAACCATCTTCAATACCTCGGAAGCTCATGGAAAAAATATTCAAGCTACAAATCTGCAAATATCTCAAAGCAAGCAAAGTTATATACAAAAGCCAACATTGGTTTGTCAAAAAACAAACAAACTGATCATGCCAAACAAATCTGGTTCTTTCTTTCTTTCTTTCTTTCTTTCTTTCTTTCTTTCTTTCTTTCTTTCTTTCTTTCTTTCTTTCTTTCTTTCTTTGATTTTTATACCGCCCTTCTCCAACAGGACTCAGGGCGGTGAATAGCCGAGATAAAACATAGCATATAAAATTTAAAAACAGTTTAAAAGATATTAAATAATTTTGGCCCACAATTTAAAACAACCCAGATTAAAACCAATTCCAAATTAAAACCAAAAGGATGGGATCAAGTCAGCCCGTCTAGATGAAATAAATGAGTTTTCAGAGCCCGTCGAAAAGTCCGGAGGTCTGGTATCGTGCATATCTCTGGGGGTAGATCGTTCCAGAGGGCAGGTGCCACCACAGAGAAAGCTCTCCCCCTGGGGGTCACCAGCTGACATTGTCTGGCTGATGGCATCCTGAGGAGGCCCTCTCTGTGCGAGCGTACTGGCCAGTGGGAGACTATTGGTGGCAGAAAGCGGTCTCATAGATACCCCGGCCCTAAGCCATGGAGCGCTTTAAAAGTGGTCACCAACACCTTGAACACCTTTCTCCTACAAAATATAGTCTTGGTCAGACATGCATGAGCAATAAGAAGTGTGGCAATTTTTGTTTTATCTCATTTTTCAAGCATTGTGAAAACCAAGCCATTTCCTGCATTGAAGGTGTTTTGCTGTGATTTAGAGTTGAATATAATTAAACTCTTACCATCAATTCTGACAGAACATCCTGTACATTGTATAGAGGCAACCCGACTCAGATTGTTTGCACTAAAGATAATATTTGACATCTCTTTATCTTTCTGATGGAAGCCTGTTATCTTACATACAGCACAATCCACAGGAGTAGGCTAAGTTTATTGTGCCTTGATTGACATATTAGCAAAGTGATAGACTTTGACAAACATGAGAGCAGCGTCTTGATTCAATCTGAGAAAAGAGCATTTACAAATGAAAGCAGCCACACAATAGGAAATTCTTTTGATTTGGCTGCCTGGATAATATTTATATACAAATATGACAGCTGCTTCTTTACACAAAGTGTATGACTAGGTCTGCTCAGGTTTAGCAATCCAGGCATTTGTATCCTAACTTTCAAAACAAGGCAAAACGGCAAAACAGGGCAACACAAGGACAAGTTTGGACATTCCTTAATTTATTAAATTAAATTTACTATGCTAACAACTACAGACATGTGGTCGGTTTCTAAAACTGAATGAAGTATGCAATCAGAATGTCTATGGAGATTCTCAGTCATCTAAGTCATGATTGTCCCAAAAGTGCTTTTTTTCAAGAGGCAACTGGATTTTCTTGTCCAGTTGCCTCTTGAAAAAAGCACCTTTGGGATATGCAATCAGAAAATACATCGGTGATGGTCCTCTTTCAAGATCCTCAAAATTGGGCATTGAAAAACTTGAGAAATACCACAATAGTTCCTCTTTCTATTCTAATGGCTACCCAAGTCAAATGCATTCTGGGATAAATAGGCATTAAGAAATCAACATGGTGTAAATCACTGTTGCTTGGCAACTTTAAGATGTGTGGAGTTCAGCTCCCAGAATTCCCCAGCCAGCATGCTGGTATAAGCGCTAGAGGTTTTGTTCTGTCCTCAACAAAACGTTCAGGAGTTAAAGACGAAACCACCAATGTTCCACCAACAGATGTTCAGGAGTTAAAGACCAAACCAGCAGGCAAAATCCTTTTCCTTATGATAACGGAACTTGGCAACAACCTAGTGGCTGCCTGCCAAAAGTTTATTATTTACAAAGAGGAGAGATAACTTCTCCCCACTTCTAATACATCAAAGGAAAGCAGTTCAATAATAACGGAATTAAATCAAGTCCAGAGATACTTCCAGCAAAGTCTTAAAGCAAAAGTCCAGCAATGCAGAATGGCGTGGAAGCTTTCAGCTTTGTTCATCACAAGGTTTGACTGGCCACCACACTCCCTTTTATATCCTGTGGGCTGTGGTCCAGTGACTCAGCCTAATCTCGGGCACGTCCTTTCTTCTGTTGCACGCATTTATCTCTGCGACGCTGGTGTGGGTCCAGCCAAGACTTATTACCCTCATCACTGTCCATCTGTGGCTGCGTGGACGTCCTTGGCCCCGGCCCTATCTCTTGCTCTTCGGCGGACACCAAAGGCATTGCCAGAGAGGAGGGTCCTGGAGAGGGAGGCCTTGCCAACTCCTCTCCTTCACTCTCAGAGTCCTCTCCTGCCGATGACACAGGCTCAGGTAACGGAGCCACAACAGGTTTGGACTAAGAATAGAGAAACCTAAGTTTAAATGCACAGTCATCTGTAGCAATAGCAATAGCAGTTAGATATTTATTTATTTATTTATTTATTTATTTATTTATTTATCTATTTATTTATTTATATTTCTATGCCGTTCACTCTCCAAGGACTCTGGGCGGCTTACACCAAAGACAGTATAACTAAATAGCATATTGGCCCCAACAATCTGGGTCCTCATTTTATCCACCTCGGAGGGATGGACGGCTGAGTCAACCTTGAGCCGGTGCGATTTGATCTGCTGATCTGCTGAACTAGCAGTCAGCTGAAGTAGCTGCAGTACTGCACTTTAACCACTGCGCCACCTCAGCTCTTGCATATGCAGTTCACCATATTATTTTTTTCCCACTTACAGATTTTTAGCCTCACGTGCCACATAGAGTTTGAGTGAGAGGTGAATAACCAAATATCAAATCTGCAATTTTTGGTGCAAAAGTGAAATATGAATGTGACGAATAATATAATTTTAAAAGCTTGATTAGAATTCACCATAATTCTAATATTCTAATGCATTCTAATCCTGTGGCCTGGACAACTAGTAATGCAGATCATAAGATCATAAACTTTTAACATTGTCATGTGATTTATACACATTAACTACATTATATATATTTATATGCAACCCAAGACAATTCCTCTTCACTCAATGCGATCCAGGCAAGCTAAAAATTTAGGCGCTTATGTATGTGTGTGTGTGTATGTGTATGAGTATATGTATATATGTATATGTGTTATATGAATATATCAGAAACTCAGTCTTTTAATGCATTTTAAATCTAGATCATATACTAGATCTTAGCATGTTTCATAGTTACAGAGTGTTCTCTGCTTTAGATATAAGTTGATCAAATAAAATTAAATTGTGTACATAAGAAATACCTGCTTAAAATATCTCTTCCATACATATTTGGACAATATCATCATTCTCCATTTTGATATTATTATTATTATTATTATTATTATTATTATTGTTGTTGTTGTTGTTGTTATTGTTATTGTTATTGTTATTTAAACTTTAGTGAGATTCACAGCCTTTGAGGCTGGTTAATAGCTCAGCAGCTCGAGTCCTAACCAAGGACCTAGGAACTGTTAAAGTATTATTATTATTATTATTATTATTATTATTATTATTATTATTATTTAATCTTTAGTAAGATTCACAGCCTTTGAGGCTGGTTAATAGCTCAGCAGCTCGAGTCCTAACCAAGGACCTAGGAACTGTTAACGTATCGTCGGAGGATGTAAGCTGATCCGAGTAAATGGTTTTTTTGTAGAGTCAAAATGTTCAAGTCCGGCAAATTTAGAATTTCTTAATAGCGGGGTAGCCCTTTGGGTATTGCTCCAAGGGCTCCAATTACAATTGGGATAAGACACAATTTCTTTTTCCACAGTTGCTCAACTTTAATTTGCAAGTCCTGGTACTTTGTGATTTTTTCTTGCTGCTTATCTTCAATCCGTGCATCACCAGGTATTGCAATGTCAATGAACCATACTTTTTTCTTTTCAACTATTGTTATGTCAGGTGTGTTGTGGACTAAGTGCCTGTCAGTCTGAATCCTAAAGTCCAACAAGATCCTGAGTTTCTCATTCTCTAAAACTTTCTCAACCTGATGTTCCCAGTGGTTTTTGCTGTACTCAAATCCAAACTTTTGGCACAATTTCCAGTGAATGATCTTAGCAACACGGTTATGGCGTTGTAGGTAGTCAGTTTGTGAAATTTTGCTGCACCCACTGATCAGGTGGTTGACTGTCTCATCTTTCTCATTGCAGAAGCGGCATTTGCTGTTGGTGGTAACATGTTGAATTTTTGCCTTCATGCAGTTTGTGGCTAGGGCTTGTTCTTGAGCTGCCAAAATAAAGCTTCTGTTTCTTTTTTCAGTACTCCTGATCTTATCCAGTTCCAAGTTAGTTTCTGGTCAGCTTTGCCTTCAATACTTATCAAGTATTGGCCATGCAGAGCTTTGTGTTTCCAATTTTCAGCTCGCTGCTCAATTACTTCTTTCTTATATTCTGCTTTTGTTTTAGTTGTCAATGAACCATATTATTATTATTATTATTATTATTATTATTATTATTATTATTATTATTATTATTATTATTATTATTATTATTTGTTTGCCACCAATCACACCACAAGGCAACTCTTAATGTATCTTAACATTATTTAGGGAGAAGGAAGATTTGTATGACATGATATAAATTGGTAAGGCTTTCAGATTCCTATTTAATATAAATAATATTTGGAGGTGGTGACTATAGTTTTATATAGTTAGAATAGAATAGAATAACAGAGTTGGAAGGGGCCTTGAAGGTCCAACCCCTGCTTAGGCAGAAAACCCTATACCATTTCAGACAAATGGTTATCCAACCTCTTCTTTAAAACTCCCAGTGTTGGAGCATTCATAACTTCTGGAGGCAAGATGTTCCACTCATTAATTGTTCTAACTGTCAGGAAATTTCTCCTTAGTTCTAGGTTGCTTCTCTCCTTGATTAGTTTCTACCCATTGCTTCTTGTCCTGCCCTGAGGTGCTTTGGAGAATAGGTTGACTCCCTCTTCTTTGTTATTAGATTATGTTGACCACATTGACCACATTGGCAGGGAATGATATAGCTCAGGAAGAACTGGAGAACAATATTGTCCCCATCATTGCCTTACATTAAATTTATAGTGCAAATAATCTGTTTTAGATTTTGCACAAGGAATGTGCATCCTATTCAATATTCCAAATGCAGCCTAAGGATTTTAAGTTCTCTTAGTTGGTTTTTGGGTTATAGAGGATGACAAGCCTATTTTATATGTACAGGTACTTATGTGGCATTTCCAACCTTCTAGGCATTTCAATTAGTAAGTTTCTCTAGCTCAGTTTTCACAAATCTGTTTTTAATCCAAAACTCTCAGAATTCTCACCCACCATAGGTTGAAATTCTAAGGCATGACTTAAATTACTGAGAGTTATAGGTCCAACACCAATAATGTTGTTGTTTTGAACTTCTTTAGGACTGCCTTTTACAATTTATAAGTACAACTTTCAGATAAGCATGGCAAGGTCCTCACTTTTTCCTTCTTCAAACTAACTGGCTAATGAATTACATGTAGATGTAAAGTAACCAAATGATTTTGGTTCGCCTAGGAAAGCTATGCAGGTAGTGCTTGGATGGGCACCACAGAAAATCCCAAGACTTCCTAGACAAAGAAGTAAAAGGAATATCCCCAAGCAGACAATGACTCCTCATATTGTTGCCAAAATAACCACATTGTTATATCCATAAACTGTTTGATTTGAAGGAGATTTTAATTTTTTAAAAATATCTGAATCAGTTCCTTTCTAATGTATTATGAAGATATGATTCTCTTATGCATCTCTATCCAGGCAAAAGTTCCAATTGTCAGAGAAGTAAAATATTCCTAGTTGTTAGTGCAACTGAAATAATCAGTAAGACGTAGGCAAAACGTTCACCACTTTTGCCTCTACAATCATGGGACTTCGTCAGCTCCTATGATGATGACAAAACAAGTCTATTGATTGTTCACACAAACATGATTTCAAAGTTTACAGATATTATGCAATCACCTTCATTCATCAGGATGTGTTGACTTCTGCTGGCTTGTTCTGGAATCTTATCTTGCAAAGGTGTTATTTTTAAATAAAGCTATCACACCTACTTCAAAAGTACCTTATCTCCCTTTCTTTCTTTCTTTTTCCCCACTTCCTTTTTTAAAGTTGCAATCAGCAGAATTAACATTATCAATATCTATTGAAAAGTTAACTAAACAAACTCCAGGTGCGATAAAATGTAGCCATTGTAGGAATTTCTTCTACTGTATACAGTGAGTGACATTCAGACAGGTTATACATAGGAGTAATATAGAAAATATCACACAAGCAGGATGTGTTAGGGAGGATGGCATACTGTTTCTTGTTAGGTAAAGACTTGTTCCTTATCTTTCAGTTCTAATGGCAATAGAATTCAAAACAGTTGCTTCAGATGTCTTTCATTAAGTAGTTTTCTTTCTCTCTCTCCTCTCTCTCTCTCTCTCTCTCTCTCTCTCTCCCTCCCTCCCTCTCTCTCCTTCTCTGTGTCTATGTTTGTGTGTGTGGATATCCCCTGATCTTCCCTACCACACTTGGTTACTCTCAAGGGTGGGTTCTACTTACCTTTACTACCGGTTTGCAGTGGTGCTGCACGTGCACTCTTCTGCGGATGCGCAGAAGCGTTTTGATGACATCGGGGTGTGTGGGCGGAGCCTCCTGCCGGTTTTACTACTGGTTCTATAGAACCAGTGCGAACTGGGCGCAACCCACCACTGGTTACTCTGCTTTAGCAAGTTTTTTTTAATGTATTTCTGGTGCGTTCAATTTCATTAGATTTGATCCCAAAGTTGCAGTTACCAAATGAGGTTTTCAAATTGGAATTTTTTTTCTCAAGAAATTCATGCAGCTGATAGTTTCTTGTCTTCAAACATCTGTTTCAAAATCTGTCCTCAGAACAAAGAAACTACATTACTGAAATTGATGAGCCAAATGATAACTTTTAGAACGCATCATTTTTTACCATCTTCTCTCTACCAAACCCAAGCAGAAATAGGCCCTATTAATAAATCCTCTGTGATGCAAACCAATTCCATTTCCACCCTTAAAATCCCGTGGCCTAAAATCAAATCCCCAAAGTTTGCTATTTTATTATCGAATATTTGTAGTTTAATTTTGGTCTAGTTTCTGGGGGGAGGAGGAGGGCAGGGAAAAGAGAGGTTGCTAGAGGAAATGGAGTCATCCTGGTCACAAAGGTTTCTTACTAAAATTGATGACACATTTTCCCTGAAAAAAAATCCATCGCTGTGCTATGCAATTTCTTCTAGATGTATGTGGTGCATGTATGTACTTTTTTGCATCCTGAAAATTGTATCTCAGGTGTAGAATAAAACAATGAATGATAAATTGGGTAATTTGTTGTTAATCTTTAAAAGGACAAGAATATCCTTTAAGGGTACATTATAGGTTAAATTTGAATTGGGAATCTAAAACCTCATTGGATGAAAGCCACTTTTCAAGTTACAATAGCTGGAAATCACACCAAAATTGCAATTTAAGGGGTACAGATCCAAATATTAAATGTATTGTTCCTAACAGCTAGGTTAGATGCTAGGAAGGTGCTCTAGATCACGGGGTATCAAACTCGTGGTGTCACATTGTCATCACAAGGCGTATCATGACTTTTTCCCCTTCGCTAAAATGGGGGTGGGCGTGGCCAGCACGTGACGAATCCGGCCCGCGGGCCACGGGCTCCTGCTCTAGATTGTTCATCTCCTTACTCTTTTTCCCTTCAAAACTAAGAGAACTGTTTGCTTAATTGTTCAGGTCAGTGTTTTTAAATAAATGCCTATAGCTTATATATATTGTGATTGCAACTTTTTAATTCCACTTGACTGTTTCTACCCACACAATGAGCTGAATCCTGGAATATGAATCCATGAGCAAAATGAAACATTATGAAAAAAAAATCCCTGTATTTAGTGCTACTTTAAACTTCTGTTGCCTCACCTGCAAGTTGCTTGTTTTTTAAAAAAATGCAGTTCTTTTAAAACAGGTTTAGCAACTTGTGATCTCTCAGTGTCCAATTTAACTCAGGACATCTGCACAGGAGTAACTGTTAGCATGACATGATAGATTTTAGAAGAAATGACAGTATAAGTGAAAGGTTTCTGTGCGGAAAAGCTCTCCTGTTTCCATTCTTAAAAATCCCCCAAACTTCACAAATCAAATAAAAAAAGATTTTTCAGTTCCATCTTTTCTGATTACATAAGTATATTACCAGATTTTATTGCAGCCTGCTGGTAGCTTGGGGCTTAAGCTGTCCAATTCTCTTTTAAAAATCAGTTATTCCAATCAAAAATAATACTTGTTTGTAAGTATAATGAAGTTGCTCTTTAAATGTGGACAACTTAAGATATTGTGTCTGTCAAAATAAACTGATGATGCATTGTATTTAAAGGAGACTTCAGATAATACCATGGAGAACGTTAACAAAGTATGTTATTTGCTTAATGTGGTTACCTGTACCAACAGATATTATTCTACTTGAATATAGTTAATCAAAGCAATTTTTTTGACTTTGGATATGTCTATTGGAGGCAGTGATTGAAATAAATTGGAAAGACAACCACACATTAGTTCAAGCATTGAAAGAACAGAAATCACAATTTAAAACAGACTGACTTATTTACTGTCTTACTGTAATTTGTTTTACTAATAACATTAAGTCTATATTTCCTCCCCCCCAAAGAAATAGAATAGAACAGAATAACAGAATTGGAAGGGACCTTGGAAGTCTTCTAGTCCTGCTTAGGCAGGAAACCCTACACCACTTCAGATAAATGGTTATCCAACATCTTCTTAAAAAATTCTAGTGTTAGACAGCGGTGAAATCTAAAATTTCTTACTACCGGTTCTGTGTGCGTGGCTTGGTGGGGGGGATAATGTGACTGGATGGGTGTGGCCAATTTTTTTTTTTACTTTTAAAACCATTTTTTACATGTAAAACCATGTAAAAAAATGCTTTCAAAAAGCTCTGACGATCCCAGCTGAATTGCCTGATCGTCAGAGGGTTTTTAAAAAACCCTCTGCCGATCAGGCAATTCAGCTGGGATCGTCAGAGCTTGGATCATCAGAGGCATTTAATAGAAAAAAAGCCTCTGATGAGTGGGCAGCTCAGCTGGGCATGGGGGGCAGGGGCAGGGATTTTTGCTACCGGTTCTCCAAACTGCCCGCCACCATTGCTACCTACTCACCCGAGCCGGTTCGAACCGGGAGCATTTCACCCCTGGTGTTAAAGCATTTACAAGTTCTGGAGGCAAGTTGTTCCACCGATTAATTGTTCTAACTGTCAGGAAATTTCTCCTTAGTTCTAAGTTGCATATAATTGGCCCAGCCATCCTGTCCCATGCCTGCCCCATACCAAGCTTGAATATCACCCATTCCAGAAGTAGTTTTATCATCAAATACTATAGTTTGAGATACTCCTGCACCAAACTGTGCAGGAGAATAACCAAACTGTTATTCTCAACAATTTTGTTGTGCTTAAAAGAGGATTCTGCTTTTCAGCTGTGTATTCATGATGCGTGAGAATTTCTTTCAAATTTCTTTCCATACGGTTTCCCTGGTGTACCAGAAAGACAATGAGCCAAATAATAAAACCTGTATCATGACTTTCTACCATGGAAACTCTGTGATTTCTATACATGGGCACATAAGGACAAAAACAAGGGATTTGCAACATAGTATCCCATCCCATGTTTAGCCCTTTCCTCCCCTTCCCTTCATGGTTTATACTGGTCTTTTTAAACCTCCTTCGTGACCCAAGATAGTTAAGGGGATTTTAAATATATGCTGGTGTCATTTTCTGTTACATTTCTTTTCATCCCCGGCTGCACACACTTCCTAATCTAGAAATGTTGTCTAAGATTTAATTAGAGTTTGGAAAGTCAAGGAAGCCACAAACTGATAGAAAATGGATTGGGCAATGAGAGGTCCTCATAATTAAACAAATGTGAGAACATTGCTCTTCCCTGATTGAAATCCCTGAGATGCACTTCTTTGAAAAACATTTCAAAAGCAAATTGGAATTCACCAGGTCAAAGAACAACAGGTAAAATCTTTTCAAATTTTTTTTAGTCTTTTCCCCATAATAGTTGTTGTCAACTGTTGGACCAACCTTGCCGAGAGTAGACTGTCTGTGTGTATATACAGTAATAACTAAACATATTTGTAACCGATGAAATACCTCACTTTTCCCCAGAAAGTAAAGAGTACCACTGATCTTGATATGGATGTCTAGAGATATGTTAGCAATAGCAATAGCATTTAGATTTACATACCGCTTTACAGTGCTTTACAGCTCTCTCTAAGTGGTTTACAGAGTCAGTCTATTGTTCCCAACAATCTGGGTCCTCATTTTACCCACCTCGGAAGGATAGAAAGCTGAGTCAACCTTGAGCCTGGTGAGATTTGAACTGCCAAATTTCAGGCAGCCAACAGTCAGCAGAAGTAGCCTGCAGTACTGCACTCTAACCACTACGCCACTGTGGCTCATATAATGCCACCAGAAAGAATGCTAATGATCAAATGACTGCAAGGAATATAAATCCTTCCATCCTCCACCATTCTGTCAGAACTGAAAAAGCTTTTGGGATGAGAAGCAAAACGTCTTCAAGAAAAAACAAAGAAAGCCCAGTGGCCTCTTGAAAAAGCATCTTTGGGAAGGCCACCGCTAGCATCTACAACAAAATGCCATTATGTCAAAATAAAAGCATGTGTGTGACACCATTGAGCAAACCATTGAACAAACCACATACCTATGTAATTTTATCATAATGTCTGACCCAAGAATGCAAATGGCTAATGTTGGCATGATGATGTTATCAAACACACATTGTCATTTGCCTTTGCCTGCCCCCTGGAGATTCCCATAGAAGCAGCCTTCGAAGTTTCTATGTTATAGGCAGCTATTGTAAGATTATTCCCATACGCCAGAGCCCCATTAATTTTATTATATCAGTTACAACTAGTCTTGAGCAAGAAGATTACCTTCTTTTAAATATTAACCTGAATTTATCATTGTAAGGTCTTGCATTTGGTTATTAGCTCCTAACCACACCAGATACAGGACAGGTCAAGCAAAACTGATTTTGTTCTGGCCCAGGTGCATGATATGCTTCCTTTGAAGTACTGTTGTTTCAAGACAACATCTAGACTTCAAAGAATGTTATTCCAGGCGAAAGATATCAGTAGGCATGCAGCGCTGCTACTAGGAAAATTTCTAATAAATAAATGTCAGATAAACTAATCAAAGTTTGTTAAATACCAGTCTTTTGTGCAGGTGATAAAGTTCAGTCGCTATCAGAATGGTGCAATGAATAAACCTGAACAAGAAATGTGGACGCCCATGTACTTACTTTGTCAATACCAATGGCAGAACAATGGTGGCTATCAGAAATGAGCCCCATACTGTGTCAGAAAAATAAAATAATCAGACATAGTTGTCATCCAGCCTAACTGATGTATTTAGGGGAAAAAAAACAAACAATGACTGCCTTGTATGTTGGGAAATTGAAATAGACCTGAAGGCTCCATTCTTTAGCATGTTTCTTAAGGAGTAAGAGCATTTGAACTTAGTGGACGGGTCTGACTGAAGGCTTTCTGACGGAGCAAAATAAATCAAGAAATGTATAATGTTATATAGTAGGGAGGGACAATTAAATTTATTATTAATTTAGAAAGAGATAAACATTTTTTTAGGGGAAAGACTTCACTTAAAGCACTTAATGCTTTGTAGAACTATATAGAGATAGGCAAATCTAAAGTCAAGAGAACCTAAGAACTTCTATTCACTTCCATTCTTATAAATTTATTTATTTTTATAGCTACAATATAATTAAATATGACTTCTAATTTTACATTTCTACTCATGGCATAATGGGAATATGAAAGGAATATGTGTATGAATTATATTGTAAGATTCAGTTAGAATTTACTAAATCCCTGACTGTTACATCTTTAGACCAGGTTCTTCAAACCTGTAAACCACTCTCCTTTAAAGTCCCTAGATCTTTTCAACAAACCAAAGCAATCTACCTTTTGAGAACATAAAATAGGACAAGTGTATTTGTGTAGTTGTAGCATTAAATACGGAGAGACTTTATAAACTGTAAATGTATAAATAGAATAGAATAGAGTAGAGTAAGGAATAGAATAGAATAGAATAGAATAGAATAGAATAGAATAGAATAGAATAGAATAGAATAGAATAGAATAGAATAGAATAGAATAGAATAGAATAGAATAGAATAGAATGTTTTATTGGCCAAGTGTGATTGGACACATAAGGAATTTGTCTTGGTGCATATGTTCTCAGTGTACATAAAGGAAAAGATACATTCATCAAGAATCATAAGGTACAACATTTAAGGTACAAATAGGGTACAAATAAGCAATTAGGAAACAATATCAATATAAATTGTAAGGATACAAGCAACAAAGTTAGTCATACAGTCATAAGTGGAACCATAATTATAATACATACAAAGAAGACATACAAAGAAGAAATTTTAGAAATCATTAAAATGGAAGGGAGAAAGAGAAGGTAGTTCAACATTTTTCTGAGTTAAATTTAAAAGATGTCTTGTCACTTTTTCAGGATCTATCCACATTTCCTTTTAATCTATTCCCTTTATTCCTTATCTTTACATCCATTTAAAGCTGTATGAATTATTTCCTCTTCTGGGTCACATAACATTTTGTGAACATTCCTGATGGTTCAGTTGATGCACAAATCACAAGCTATAAATATGTAAATTGTATATTTTCATGCTAACACCAGTTCTGTTTCAGAATTCTCAAGACTAAAACCAATGTGGCCATACATTCAGATGTATGCAAATCCTATGAACAACAGATATACAGATAGTATATCTGTATATACTAGATTGTAATATTCTGCAAGATCCTGTGATATTTTTTAAAAAATAACATGACTGATTAAATTCCATGTCAGCATTATTTTCTCACAATTTTTCACTGGTTACTGCAACTTAAGTTACCAAAAGTGGGGGAAACTATACCATGTGAAAATACTAGAAATTGATATTTTCTGTTTCTCTAATTATTCAATATTTATTTATTTATTCAAGAAAATTTATATTGCTGTCCAACTCACTCTCAGTATCTCTGGGCAGCTTACAAAGATAATAATAGTAACCCAATAATAAAAATAATAATAATAAAAACCTAATAATAAAAAAACAATAAGGAGCAATAACCCCCCATCCACATGATGACAAGAATCAGTCAATCAAATAAGCCACTTGATGGGCTCCTTCCCACTCTAGGTTCCCCAAGCCTGTTAGGAAAACAAGGTCTTCAGGGCCTTGGAAAAGAATGTCAATCTCATCTGTGTGAGGATGATGTTCAATTCAATTCAAATCTTTATTGTCAGTGTACAACATATGTACAATGAGATTGGCTGAGCTCCCTCAGTGCACATCCCCCAACACAATACAACTCACAGTGAAGACAGAAAATCCCTAACCCAATAAATCATATTAACAAAATACCCAGTCCTATTGCACCAGTGTGAACATGTTACACATTGCGTCGGTCCTGCAGTCCATCATACTACATAGTTATGATGTTATTTCTCAATCAGGAGTCTGACAGCCCACAGATAAAAACTGTTCTTCAGCCTGTTTGTGCGGCTGGCTATGCTTCTATATCGCCTTCCCGATGGTAGAAGGGTAAAGAAGTGATGACCAGGGTGAGAGTCGTCCCCGAGAATTTTCCTCACTCTTCTAAGGCAGCGAGCTCTAGCAATAATGGTATCAGGGGACAGCCCACAATGTTTTGTGCTATACTCACCACCCGTGGCTGTCAGACCAGCATGCCATACCGTGATGCAATAAGTGAGGACGCTTTCTATTCTGGACTGGTAAAAGGAGGTCATCAGTTGTTGTTCCACCCTGTTTTTACACAAGAACCTAAGGAAATGGTGTCTCTGTTGGGCCTTCCTGGCCACCTGGATCATGTTTTTTTTTTCCAGGTGAAGTCTTCACTGAGATGGACTCCCAGAAATTTAAAGGAGGAAACTCTCTCTACACAGCCCCCCTCAATGTAAAGTGGGGCAGGTTTCTCTCTCTTCCTCCAGAAGTCCAACACCATCTCCTTGGTCTTGCTGATGTTCAGGTGCAGGTTGTTTTTTAAGCACCATGTGGATAGTTTTTGAACCTCCCCCCTGTACGCTGTTTTGTCTCCACCTGTAATAAGACCCAGTACAGTGGTGTCATCTGCAAACTTAAGGATCACAGTAGACGGGTCTGACGGTACACAATCATGTGTGTATTGTGAATACAGATAGGGATTGTATTCAGTAGGGAGGCAGCCACCATAGAGAAGGCCCTTCTTCTTGGTCCCACTAGAAATACCTCCTTAGGAGAGGGACCCATAGCATTCCCTGTCTCCCTACTCTTCTAGCTCAGGTAGATGTGACTAGGAAAAGACAGTTCTTCAAATAACCTGGCCCCAAACCATGTAGGGCTTTAAAGGTGACAACTAGCACCTTGAATTAGACCCAGAAGCAAATCAGCAGCCAATGCAGCTTCCGCAGGAGCGATGACACATGTGCACATCTAGGCTCTCACAAAATCATATGGGCTGCTGCATTTTTAATCAATTGAAGCTTCTGGATATTTTTCAAGGGCAGCCCCATGTAGAGCAGGGTTCTATTATCAATCGTTCATACATGCTTCCCCAGATACATTTGTTGAGTTCCTGATGTTATCTGAACTTAATTTTAATTGTTAGTCTTAATTTTATCCATCTCTTGGAAAGAAGGGAAAAAAAAGATTTTCAGTTTTTTATAGAATAAAGGATCAGAAATGTGACAATTACATCTCAGAAAGAAAGATACTCTAAAACCAGTCTCCCCTAACTCATTGGCCCATTGACCACTTTGCAAAGTTTCAGATCGTTCCTTAACCCTATAATAATATTTTATTATATGAAAATAATTTAATAAATATTACTTTAACTAGTAATACTAGCACATATGGGTGCTAGTATTACCTTTACCTTTTTATTATTAACAATAATATAGACAAAATAATAGAAAATTAAAAAGCTGAAGTGTTCTGGGCTTTACAATTCAAACAGGCAAGGATAATACTCCAGACTTAACAATGTTAATAAGAATGCAAAAAAGTCTGGATAGTGATAGAAGAGAAAGAACTGGAGAAAAATCACAAAATACAAAGACCGCCAAATAGAGGTAGAATGATTGTGGCAAAAGAAAGCAAAGATAGCGCCAATGTTAATAGGCTTCTTTGGTGCAATCCCAAAACACCAGCAACAATGGATAGGATAGCGATCAAAATAGGCAACCTTTAATAACTATAACCAACATATTTTAGTCCAGGACTTAATAGGTGGATAAAAATGCCAAATCCAGTCTAAACACCTGGATGAGTGTGCAACCAATCATAAAAATAACGCCAGCAACAATGGAAAGGATAGTGATCACAATAGGCAACCTTTAATAACTATAACCAAACAGATCACATAGATCCAACAAAACCACTCCAGGAATGCAGTTGCCCTGAAAAATATAGAGCCACCCAAATAGTATTAGGACAGACCATGACAGAACTAGGTCAAAGCTCTTTCAGTGGGAAATGGCCAAGACCCTGAAGTGTGACTGTGGTACACCAGAACAAATGATAATACATATAGTTCAAGAATGCCTCCTCGGGAAGTATCAAGGCACCTGGGGTTGATCTCATCACAGCCACACAAGAAGCAGTTAGATGGTTAGCTTTCTTAGATTTTGAACTACAATATCTTTACTATTGCAACTCTATGTTGTCATATTATGGTGATTTTATCATAAGGTAAAGATAAAGGTTCCCCTCACACATATGTGCTAGTCATTCCCTACTCTAGGGGGCGGTGCTCATCTCCATTTCAAAGCCAAAGAGCCAGCACTGTCTGAAGATGTCTCCGTGGTCGTGTGGCCAGCATGACTAAACACCAAAAGTGCACAGAACGCCTTCCATTACCTTCCCACCAAAGGTGGTCCCCATTTTTCTACTTGCATTTTTACATGCTTTTGATCTGCTAGGTTAGCAGAAGCTGGGACAAGTAATGGGAGCTCACCCCGTTACGCAGCACTAGGGATTCGAACCACTGAACTGCCGACCTTTCAGTCGACAAGCTCAGCATCTTGGCCTCTGAGCCACTGCATCCCACTGATTTTATCATGGTTTACCCTAATTTAATATTTTAACTTATCTATTGTATTTGTGTTTGTGTGTATAATATGTTTTATTAGTGTTAAATATCAGTGATTATATAACCTTTGTAAATGCCACATGCTAAGTAAATAAATAAATTAAGTAGTAATGGATAACACCATCAACACTTGAGGGTCCAAAGTGACCATTTTGGAAAACCTTGCTCTAAAATAATGAATAATCAGCAATGCCATCCAAAGCATAAAGCAAGGATTACAGGCAAAAGGTATCTTTTCTGGTGGCAAATGAACAAAAATACTGTGGAATACATTAATTTTGATGTGTAGATGATCAAAGCAACCATTTAGGAGATTCTCTCATCTCTTTCCTTAGTTTGTTCATTGGACTAATTAGTCTGCTTTGAGGTGCCCTCAATGGGAAATTGCTCAAAAAGGATTTCCAGCCTTTTGTTTGTGATGGCAAACCCACAGCTTCAGGTCCACATAGACTGTTAACATTTCTGATTTTTGTCCGCTGTAAGAAGTCAGAAATGGAACGATAACAAAAGGACCAAAATCTGTTGAGTTTCAACCACTCAAAAGGAATTATTCTTTCCGGATATTTCATCCAAATATAATTACAGATAATAATTGATAATAGTGTTGATTTTTACCTTTTTTGAAAAAAAAACCATACATGAAAGATCCACACTCTTATCCCCAGCCTTATTTATTTGAAATATGTAAGATTTCATAACCGTATTAGTTAATATGTACACGGTTTTTGGCTTTGATCCCAACTCAGAAGTATTAAACCATTTGTGATTTAAAATTGCAGATAATGAAGGATACTGTATGTCTGAATAATCAGAAAACACTGAGGCAGAATTGATACCAATATGAGTTGAAGCTTTTTGTATTTTTTTTTTCTGTGTTCCATCCTAAAGCAGGGTTTTTTAAAAAAAAAATGTAAAAAGAATGCAAAAGTTCAGAAATTTAGAGATGGGGTCAAGCACAAGAAACCAGGAACAGGAATTGACTTCAAAGCACTAATTATTTATACACTTATTTCATGCTACTTTTACACAAGAATTTCATTTACTAATCGTCAAGCCAAATTGATACTAGGTAAGGGTCAACAGTGAGATTAATTGGACTCCAGAGGATGGCAGAGGACAGGAAAACTTGGAGGAATGTTGTCCAATGGGTTGGACACAACTTTGCAACTAACAACAACAACAACAACAACAACAACAACGGTCAACAGAATTCACAGGGGGCTGGACTTTGGTCTCTTGTGGAAACATAATGACTCCAAACTAATTATGTGTTTGATTCCCCACCCCACCCCCACCCCAGGCTCAGTCTGATCACCTCCTACAATAGAAACATGAAGGAGTTATAATTGAATAGAATAGAATACAGTTGGAAGGGACCATGGAGGTTTTCTAGTCCAGCCCCCTGTTCAATCATGAGAACCTTTACTATTTCAGATAAGTGGTGTCTAGTCTCTTCTTAAAAAAATCCAGTGATGGAATGCCCACAATTTCTGAAGGCAAGCTGTTCCACTGGTTAATTGTCCTCACTGTTAGGAAGTTTCTCCTTCATTTCAGGTTGCTTCTCTCTTTGATTAGTTTCCAACCATTGTTTCTTGTCCTGCCTTCTGGTGCTTTAGAGAATAATTTGACCCCCTCTTCTTTGTGGCAGCCCCTCAAATACTGGAATACTGATACCATGTCGCCCCTAATTCTTCTTTTCTTTAGACTAGCCAAACCCAAATCCTGCAGCTGTTTAGTCTCTAAGCCTTTTAAGTCTCTAGGCCTTTGATCATCTTGGTTGCTCTTCTCTGAACTTTTTACAAGGTCTCAACATCTTTTTCATAGTATGGTGACCAAAATTGGTTGCAGTGGTCTTACTAGAGTTTTATAAAACAGTACTAACACTGCACGTGATCTTGATTCTACGTCTCTGTTTGTACAACCCATGATTGTATTATATTTTTTGGCTGCTGCTGCACACTGCTGGCTCATATTCAAGTGATCATCCACTATGGACTCTAAGGTCCTTCTCACAGTTACTGTTTTTGAGCCAGGTCTCACCTAATAATATTTTCCATGAAATCTGAACCACAATTCCTTAGGTAGTAGCCCACTCATCACCCTATTTTCCACTGCATAGTTTATTTTTCAATCTCATGGAGGACGGAAGAATAATTGTTCACTCCATGGGACCCCCACAGCCTAATTCAAGCTTTCTCTCTTGCCATTGGTATAAAGCAAATCCTTTTGAAGAGATATGTAGCTTGCATGCTAGCTGCACCCAGATGTTGGGGAAAAAAAGATATTTGCATATTCAGATACAAGGACTTTCCATTGTATCTAAGAATTTGTTGTTGTCAGTTGCGAAGTCATGTCTGACCCATCATGACCCCATGGACAATGTTCCTCCAGGCCTTCCTGTCCTCTACCATCCTCTGGAATCCATTTAAGTTCACACCGACTGCTTCAGTGACTCCATCCAGCCACCTCATTCTCTGTCGTCCCTTCTTCTTTTTCCCTCAATCTTTCCCAACATTAGGTTCTTTTCCAGTGAGTCCTTCCTTCTCATTATGTGGCTAAAGTATTTGAGTTTCAGGATCTGGCCTTCTGTAGAGCAATCAGGGTTGCTCTCCTCTAGGACTGATTGATTTGATCGCCTTGAAGTCCAAGGGACTCGCAGGAGTCTTCTCCAGCACCATTGTTGTGGCCCGCCAGCGGCCTGTGCGGATTGTGGCTGATCCCGACAACAAGGAGGCTAGTGTGGGGTCACGCCAGCAGCCTGCACAGCTGGCGTTCGCATCGGACAGTGAGGAGGCTGAAGAGGATGTGGTGCCAGAGGCAAAGACTCAGACAGGGCTTTCAGAACCTCCAGAGGCTCCTTCAAGTGGAGAGACTGTAGTGGAGGAGCCTCTTCTCAAGCATGCAGGGCTGCCAAAAGGCAGGAGTGACTACTCAGGAGGAGGAGGTCTCCTTGAGAATAAGGGTTTTTTTTATTTATTTATTTATATGCCGCCCTTCTCCGGAGACTCAGGGCGGCTTACAATGTGCTAAGCAATAGCCTTCATCCTTTTGTATATTTATACAAAGTCAGCTTATTGCCCCCACAACTGGGTCCTAAATTTACCTACCTTAGAAAGGATGGAAGGCTGAGTCAACCTTGAGCCTGGCGAGATTCGAACCTGCAGTAATTGCAGGCAGCTGGTCTTAATAACAGGGTGCTTTAAACCACTGTACTATCAAGGCTCCTGCCTTGAGGTTTGAGGATAATGGGCCACTCCCTTAGTCTATTTAAGTCACACACAGTAATTTCTTGCTGGAAACAATGTGTAATTATTACAGAGCATTTTGGAGAGTGAGTGTCTTATCGTATCTTGTTTTCTGGGCTGGTTGCCAACCTTTGCAGGACTTTGTTTATTCTTGGTATGTTATAACTTTGATAAGGACCATTGGTGTGTGTCACAATCTTGGGAATCCAGAGCTGGGGCAGAACAAACATAGTTCAAAGGCCTAAATTCTTTGGTGCTCAGCCTTTCTTATGGTCCAACTGTATCTAAGAATATACAGTAGCTAAACACCAACCACATTCATTAGCTACCTGTCAATGGAGAAACCGCTAATGGTGATGAAAAAAATTGTCAAGTTGGCTAAGAAAAGGAAATAGCTGGGTTGGGAAGAAATGAAGAAGCATCTATTTTAGGTGATAATAGAATAACACCTGCTTAGGGCAGGAAACCCTACACTACTTCAGACAAATGGTTATCCAACATCTTCTTAAAAACTCCCAGTGTTGGAGCATTCATAACTTCTGGAGGCAAGTTGTTCCACTGATTCATTGTTCTAACTGTCAGGAAATTTCTCCTTAGTTCAAAGTTGCTTCTCTCCTTGATTTGTTTCCACCCATTGCTTCTTGTCCTGCCTTCAGGTGCTTTGGAGAATAGTTTAACTCCTTCTTCTTTGTGGCAGCCCCTGAGATATTGGAACACTGCTATCTCCCCTGGTCCTTCTTTTCATTAAACTAGACATACCCAGTTCTGTTCTTCATGTGTTTTAGCCTCCAGTACCCTAATCATCTTTGTTGCTCTTCTCTGCACTCATTACATAAGTGCTAATGAACATTAAGTGAAGTAAGTTTTTTTTTAACATAAGTCTTTGGCGGCAAAAGAAGAATGTATTGGTATCTATTTCTCAGTCTACTTCTGCTTAAGCTATTTGAGACCATTCTGATTCACATAGGCTGCGAACTGTCACAGAGTTAACGGTATCCTGAAAGGCAAGGCCTATCAGTTCAATTTAAGTTGTCTGTAGAAAGAAATTCATAAATAAATTCACCGACTCTCCTGACAAAACATTTTCTGAGGAACATGAAATTATAGGTGCACTTTTGACAGCCAAATTTATATGCAGAGCAGTCAAAAGAATTTTATTAACATAAACAAGTCAAAAGTATCTTAATCCCAGCTCAAGGGACATAGCCTCCTTTAAAAGATGAATTCTCAACAAGAAACTTATCTCACATATAATTTAGCTTTTTCAAGGGCAGAGAAATGTGTCAGAAGTTTTTAATCTTTTTTTTTTTTTTTAGAACAATAGCAGCCCAAAGAAAACTACCACAAGTTTATGTGGGATGACAAACATGTCTCGCTATTTAATAAATTCCTTCCTTAAAGGTCAAAAGTGGCCATAATTTTGGAGAGGCAATAGCCTTTTGCAAGGAAATGGTTAATGTTACAGACAACACTTCAGTCTCCAATTATTTATCACGTTTTATAAAATCTGAAGGTGTTTAAACAAAGGCAGCTGAACTTGGCACACAGGTCAGGTTATGGCCTCACACCAAACTAGCATAGAAAGACCATTTGGGGTTTTTGTCACTGGACTCTCCATAGTGGCTTCTCTGTTTGGTGAGAGCTGCCTATAAGAGTTTTTCTTGCTTGAATGAAGGGAGTTAATACCAAGCAGTCCTTTTTAAATTTTTAACCAAAGCCACTGAGAATATCAGAGGTTCATACACTACTACTCTGTCCTTATTACTATTCATTCCTTTTATTTTTTCTCTCTCTCCTCTTCTAATCCTGCCCCCATCAATACAGAACACATTTCAATCAGGGGTGAAATCCAGCAGGTTCTGACAGGTTCTGAAGAACTGGTAGAGGAAATTTTGAGTAGTTCAGAGAACAGCAAATACCACCTCTGGCTGGCCCCAGAGTGGGGTGGGAATAGAGATTTTGCAATATCCTTCCCCCAGGAGTGGGGACGGAACGGGGATTTTGCAATATCCTTCCCCTGGAGTGGAGTAGGAATGGAGATTTTGCAATATCTTTCCCCCAGGAGTGGGGAGGGAATGGGGGTTTTGCAGTATCCTTCCCTGGAGTGGAGTAGGAATGGAGATTTTGCAATATCCTTCCCCCAGGAGTGGGGAGGGAATGGGGATTTTGCAGTATCCTTCCCCTGGAGTGGAGTGAGAATGGAGATTTTGCAGTATCCTTCCCCTGCCACCCCACCAAGCCATGCCCACCAAGCCACGCCCACAGAACTAGTAGTAAAAAAAATTGGATTTCACCACTGATTTCAATCCAGGTCCAAATAAAATACTCTGATCTGAGGACAAACCATTGCAGGCAATTATTACATACATACATACATACATACATACATACATACATACATATATATATATATATATATATATATATATATAATTTGCAGATGGCTGACCCTTTCTGGATCGGGATTCCTTACGCACAGTCACTCAGGCGCTCGTCACTTCCTGCCTGGACTATTGCAATGCTCTCTACATGGGGCTCCCCTTGAGGAGTATCCGGAGGCTCCAACTGGTGCAGAATGCGGCCGCGTGGGGGATTATGGGAGCGAGGTATCGCTTCCATGTGACACCTCTCCTGCGTGAGCTGCATTGGCTTCCAGTGGTCTTCCGGGTGTGCTTCAAGGTGTTGGTTACCACCTTTAAAGCGCTCCATGGCATAGGACCTGAGTATTTGCGGTACCGCCTTCTGCTGCCGATAGCCTCCCACTGACCAGTACGCTCCCACAGAGAGGGACTCCTCAGGGTGCCATCAGCCAGGCAATGTTGGCTGGCGACCCCCAGGGGGAGGGCCTTCTCTGTGGCAGCTCCCGCCCTCTGGAACGATTTGCCCCTGGAGATAAGAAGGATATCGGATCTCCGGGTCTTTCGCCGTGCCCTGAAAACTTTTCTTTTCCATCAAGCAGTTGTTTAGTTGTTTAGTTTTTAATCTGTCAATGGGCTTTAATTCAAATTGTTTTATAATTGGGCCAAAGTATATAATTCTTTTAATAATTTTAAATTTTGTATTGTTATATGTTTTAGTTTTGGCTGTGCACCGCCCTAAGTCCACTAGGAGAAGGGCGGTATACAAATTGAACAAAATAAATAAATAAATAAATAAATAAATAAATAAATAAATAAATAAATAAATAAATAAATAAATAAATAAATAAATAAACAAATAAACAAATAAACAAATAAACAAACAAACAAACAAATTTGTCAGGATATAAAATGGTGCAGTTTGCTAGCTATTTCTAAAAAAAAAAGTTTTTTTTTTTTTTTTGTCCAAGCTCACCGTTACTAGATATAGGCAGATACTTCAACCTACTGTCCCTCTTTGCCAAAACAACTTTTCAATTTATCACCTTTTATAAGGCTCTCATCAAAACTGAAGAAAGGTTTCTAGGCTAGATTGAGCTGGACAGAAATTATAATTAGGTTAATTTACTTAAATGAACTCTTGGCCTCAGAGTCTAATAAAAAGTCCAGCATACTTACATTAGGACCTATAAAAAGAAGAGATTTGTCTCTGTTCATGCCCACATTTTATATAACCTCCAACTGATTAACCCTATGAAATATAGCCCTTGTCAAACAAAAGTTAGTCTATTTTTGATTAAAGCACGTGCAGAGCTGTATATAAGGAAGAAAAATCAGAATATATATTCTTGAGAGAGGGATATATATATTCCCTCTCCACTAGCAAATATAATATGAATTTTATTTAAAGAAAATCTACATATATTATTTGAACTCAGTCAATGCTTCTGGCATTGTTATGTCATTATATATGACATTTTCCACAGCTTGAAAGAAACAAAAGTCAAGCTGTAATGATATATTTCCTGCATTGACCTTGTTGAATAGAAATCATGTTTGATTGATTGCCAGAATAATAATAAAAAAGAATACCCTTGAAATAGAAATCTTCTAACTTTTTATTACTTAAGCTTTAGGAACAATGTTTTGAAGGAAAAGGAAATAATTCTGGCAGGCTTGCTACCAGATTTTTAAATTTTTTCTTCTCCCTTCCAAAGTCATACCATTTTTCTTCTCCACTATCTTCACTCACGTCTAGGAAAGATAATTGTGAATTCCTTCATGGAATGTCATTCAAAGAGACAATATTATTTTCTCATCCACCTCTCCCCATTTATGTCCCTGAGGACTTGATGAAAGCCAGAGCAACATTCATCCCCAGATCCAGTTGGCTGAAGAGGGGCTGGCCTATCCGTTTCCACCAAGGACATTATTATTCACTATGAACGGGGAAATAGGATAACTCTAAAAATCAAGAAAACATAAGGATCTGAAGGTGAGGTTCATTCTCCGAACTTGTGGGTTGGTTTCTGAATGTTTCATTATCAGGCCAGGTAACATCTTCAGTGGAGTTTAGGCGAATAAGGATCTCCCCACCAAAGTTACCTTATCATTAAACATGGAACAACCCAATCAATTTTATTTTCCTCAGTTACTCTAGTCCAGGGGTGACAAACTTGCATCGTCCCATTGTCGTCACGTGATGTATCGACACTTTTTTTTCCTCTTTGCTAAACCGGGGGTGGACGTGGTAGCCAGCATATGATTCATCCGGCTCACAGGCCACAAGTTTGACACCCCTGCTCTAGTCCCTAATAAATGCTTCCCATGGCCACCAAGTTTCCCTACTCTTCTGTTGATATTTCTCTGGGTGAAAAACTGCTACTTATATTTCTGCCTATAGCAGCAAACTAACATTTTCCAATCAGGCCTCTCTGGGAATAGAATGGAATCAGCTTTGAATCTACTCAAGGCCACCTCTATTATACCAAAAAGGACCCCCATTTGTCCTCAGAGTTCTACCAGCCTAAATCTTGGAGGTTGATGAATGTTTTTCTTCGCCATTAAAAATATTGTTGCTTTTTCTAACATGTTCTTAGAATATTTTAGAATTTTTAAAAGATTCCTAGGAGATAGCATTTTTTCCCCCAAGAAACATTCTTTTTTAGCTTTCTTTAATGTTTAATGTTTAAGATGCCATTGTTTTCTGGGCCAGATCTTTCTATCATCTCTGCTAATATTTTACTATTTGAAAAAGTCCAATAGAAAAAAATATTTCCTGTTGTCTTGTCTTTAGGATTGCAGGGAGAAAGGTTGCATATCATTGGAGAAATTGCTGTGTAATGAAAGATACAGTATATATTCATACATAGTATAACCTTGAGATTGCTCTCCTCCCATTTCATTAAAATTTTCTTCTCCTTGAAATAAATTTCAGAAGCAAAGACTCATAAAATTGAATGAAAACTAGTAGGAAAAATTGGGGAATGTTTCTGTACATCATCTAGGAACCGTACAATTGTAGCTTATGTAATGTGACTCAACGTGGGTTTATGATTGGCTATTTTTATTACTGTGCTTTGAACTGATTTGCTGATACTTAATTATAATTCTATTTTACTTTTGTTTTGTTTACTATTAGGTACAATGCCTTGAGTCACATTTTGGGTAGAAAGGCTGGCTGGAAACCCTATGGAAAAAAAAACAGTGACACTAGATTTAAGGCATAAAATAAGTTTATTTCAGCTATTGCCGAAAGAAAACAATAGTCTTATAGCATATTGGTTATAATTGTTACTGTGTGATGAAGCATGCCTTTTGTTGTTCAGTTATTTTGGGCTGCCTTTCAATCTTGAAACTATTGTAAAAAAGCAAACAAACCCTATTTTGAATGAAGACATTTTCCTTCTAGCTATAAAGGTAGTTCAAGAAGAGAAACTGTGCCACAGAAAATTCTGCTTGAATCAGGATTTTTCATTGTGCAAAAAGAAATAAAAGCGGGCAGAATAGTATGATTTCTTTAAAATTATTTTTTCTTACAAAACATGGACTGTTACAAAATCTCATAATAATACAGTTACTGTTAAGTAATATTTTCTTACCTATTTAAATATCATACACCAATGATTAGATAGAATTCTAATATATGGCTCCATAATGTCTATGGAGATTCTCAGTCATCCAGTTTATGATTGTCTCAGAGGTGTTTTTTTCAAAAGACAAATAGACTTTCTTTGTTTTTCCTTGAAGACATTTTGCTTCTCATCTAAGAAGCTAGGAAAAAGTAGAAGAAAAAATTATTACAGACTATGAAGAGATTTAATATTTTTATTATCTGTAACAATTTCACTGCAACCTAGGACTTTTTCCTAGCTGTTTCACACCTGCCTGTTAGGGTAATTATTCTTTCTAAGTGTTGTTTTTCATTTTATAATCTCTCTATGCAGTGCTTTTAAGATTCCAGCTGTCAGTGCATTATTTCAAAAATATATTATCTATGCACTTTTTATTTGTTGTGAGTTGTTTTAAATACAGTTTTTTCTTCCCAACATTGACTACAGACATTTTCTCCTTAAAAGTTGCTAATTTGGTGAACATTGCACCTAATAATTAATCATGTTTTACAAGTTCATTCCACTTATTAGCTACCTATTATTAACATTCTATCTAATAGTAAGCTCAGATGCTGGAGTGCCACAACATTGCTTCCAAATTATACTGGTTCACATTCAAGCTGAAATAAGGCTATTAAAAACAAAACATTGGTTTCAAGTTGGGGGCTCACTAGGTACATAGAAATATATAGAAATGTGAATTCATAGAAAAGGACATTTTATAATATTCTCCGTCACCATCACAATAGATGAGTTTTTAGAATTGGATCTTTGAGGCGTAAAAATTCAAAGTCTAAGTAATTACATCATCCTAGAGTTGGAAGGCACCAATTAGGCCAATTAAATCTTCTCAATTCAGGAATTTAAATTAGAAATCGCAATAGCAATAGCATTTATATACCGCTTCACAGTGCTTTACAGCCCTCTCTAAACAGTTTACAGAGTCAGCCTATTGCCTCCAACAATCGGGGTCCTTATTTTATGGACCTCAGAAAGATGGAAAGCTGAGTCAACCTTGAGCCTGGTGAGATTTGAACTGTCAAATTGCAGGCAACCGGCAGTCAGCACAAGTAGCCTGCAGTACTGCATTCTAACTGTAGTTCTCTCTCTCCTCTAGATCAGGGTTATCAAACTGGCAGTCTGCGAGCCAGATGCATCACATACAGGCCACGCCCAGCCCAGCTCCGTGTATGGGGAAAATGTTGTGAAACATCACGTGACAGCAATGTGACACCGCAAGTTTGACGCCCATGCTCTAGATAAATGACCATCTAGTCCCTATTTAAACATATTCAGTGAAGGAGATTGCTGTACATCCCTGAGAATGGTAGTCCTCAACTTATGACCACAATTGAGCCCAACATTTCTGTTGCTAAGTGAAACATTTGTTAAGTGACTTTTGTTCAATTTTGCAACCTTTCTTGCTACAGTTGTTAAGTGAATCACTGCAGTTGTTAAGTTAGTAACACAGTTGTTAATTGAATCTGGATTCCCATTGACTTTGCTTGTCAGAAGGTTGCATGACCCCTGGGGCACTGCAATTGTCCCAATTAATATGAACCAGTTGTCAAGCATCCCAATTTCAATCACGTGAGGATGGGGATGCTGCAATGGTTGGAAGTATGAATAATGGTCATGTCACTTTTTTCAGTGACATTGTAACTTTGAACAGTCATTAAATGAAGTGTTGTAAGTCAAGGACTACCTGTATTTGCTCCTGCTATAGAAACGCTCTTGTCAGGGACATCTGTAGCAAGCCTACACATCATCAGTATGAAACAATGCTACCATATTTTTCGGAGTATAAGACGTGCTTTTTCCCCAAAAAAAGAGGGTGAAAATCTGGGTGCGTCTTATACTCCGAATGTAGCCCTGCTCAGCCTCTCAAACGGAGGTTTCAGAAGCTGAAAAAAGCCTCTGAAATGAAGCTTCAGAAAAAAAGTTTCAACTCTGTTTCAGAAGCTGAAAAAGCAAGGCACAGAGCTCACAACTAACGAACCTGTTGCTAAAATTCACCTCTGGGAACAGCTGACTGGGAGTATTCTGGGAGGCTGGTCCACCCGCCAATCAGCTTTTTTCTTATTTTCCTCCCCAAAAACTAAGGTGTGTTTTATACTCCAGTGCGTCTTACAGTCCAAAAATACGGTAAATACAAAAAGGAACAATGTTTGCATCAGGTTGTTGGGATACATGTTTTATCGTTTACCACTGCTTACACTCTTCTGCAAGAGATGTTATCCATATCAAGGATAATAGACAACAGGTTCAGGTCATGGTCTGAGTGGCAGAATTCTAAGTAGCATTTTCTCAAGAAATATTGAAAAAATATCAGAAATAGTTCCCAAATGCTTTCAGTCTCTCCTCATGATAATCTCACTGCACTTCTCTGAATTTAGATAAACTTTGAACAGTTTATCTAAAGCCTACAACTGGTGTTCAGAGAACATAGTAGGTGGGTATAATATCTGAGATTAGATCTTATCATGCAGACTATATTTCTGTAGATAGTCTAAAATTGCATGTGTTTGTTTTGTTTGCAAACAAATTCTGAATTTATACTCAGTATTTAATCAACTATTATGGCAATACCTTCACAAGTACTATCACTAAACCATATTACTTTATTTCTCTTCCTAAACAAAGGTGAACATTCCAAAACATTCGGAATCCAACACACAAGCTCAGAGAACGAACCTCCACTCTCATCCAGTGGTGGGATTCAGCCAGTTTGCACCACTTCGGGAGAACCGGTTGTTAACTTTCTGAGCAGTTTGGTGAACTGGTTGTTGGAAGAAATCATTAGGGCAGAGAACCGATTGTTAAATTACTTGAATCCCACCACTGCTCTCATCCTACATCTGAGCTACAAATATTCATCACTATCAAATTCAGTTTAAAAGGAGGAGTCAATTTAAAAACAGAAATTGAATACAAATTGTAAATCTAAGATTGTAAATTTGGATTGCACTCTCTTTCCAACACTGAAGAACAGTGGTCCTTCTCCTCCTCCTCCTCCTCCTCCTCCTCCTTCTCCTTCTTCTTCTTTGTCTTCGTCCTCCTCCTCCTCCTCCTCCTCCTCCTCCTCCTCCTCCTCCTCCTCCTCCTTCTCAAGAAACATTAATGTATACTTCCTTCCTTTTATTATGTGTGAGTTTCCTATAGTTTATATACATAAAAATACACCAGAGTATATCTTCAAAATTGCCAGATGCCTAGAATTTTCTCCATCATGTTTTAATCTTTTCCTTAAAAAGCTTCTGTTTCTGTAGTGGGAGCAATTTATGAAACGTGCATCTTTCAAATTAATTTATTTTCTGATGTACTCCTCCTTAATTTTGATTTTTCCACCAACTTCAAATGGACCCAGGAGTATACTAAATCTAATGAAGAAAGAAAAAGCAAGCTTGTCTTTTTAACGTGATTGAAAGAAAGACCTGGGGAGAAACCTGTGGATGCAAAAACACTTGCAAATGTAGCTTTCTTTCAATAAACTGAAGCAATTATGCAGAATCATTTTTGTTCAGTTCACTTGGCTGAGGATTTTGTATATTGTGCCTCAAAATCATTTGCTTAAATCAACTTCTATTTTATGCCTGTTAGTCTAATATTCACCAAGGAAACAACAGTGGTAAATTAAGAACTATTTCATCCATTTGGGGCTATTTATTGCACAAGTTCATGAATTAATATACCAGTCTATATTTCAAGTATTTATTATTGTAGCAATATTAAAACTTTATTTTATCTTATTATTTGCATTCCAAATATTTCTCAATACGCTGAATGCCACGTGAGTTGGTGAGATGTGGATGAAAGGATTGTCTCTGTGAGGAAAAAAAATATGATGCAATGAATGCAATGTTCACTCCCTTGAACTTCCAGAAGGAAGGAAAAATATAAAAATCAAGCAAAGAAAATGTTGTTTTCAAGACAGGGTAATTTAGAGATGCTCATTTGCACACATTACTGAGAGTGTATTTGTGCACACTGGGTTTTGGTTGTTCTTTTGTTGTTGTTGTTGTTACTTAGTTGCAAAATCATGTCCGACCCATCGTGACCCCATGGACAATGTTCCTCCAGGCCTTCCTGTTCTCTACCATCCTCTAGAGTCCATTTAAGTTCATACCTACTGCTTCAGTGACTCCATCCAGCCACCTCGTTCTCTGTCATCCCGTTCTTCTTTTGCCCTCAATCTTTCCCAGCATTAGGCTCTTTTCCAGTGAGTCCTTCCTGCTCATTAGGTTGCCAAAATATTTGAATTTCATCTTCAGGATCTGGCCTTCTAAAGAGCAGTCAGGGTTGATCTCCTCTAGGACTGACCGGTTTGATTGCTTTGCAGTTCAAGGGACTCGCAGGAGTCTTCTCCAGCACCATAGTTCAAAGGCCTCCATTCTTTGGCGCTCAGCCTTTCTTATGGTCCAACTTTCACAGCCATACATTGCAACTGGGAAAACCATAGCCTTGACTATACGCACTTTTGTGGGCAGGGTGATGTCTCTGCTTTTTAGTATGCTGTCTAGTTGTTTGTTCTTGTACACTGGCAAAAAAGAGATCAAAAGTGACTGGTATTACTGTTAGCAAGAAATATTGCAATGAGCCAAGTAGAACTCAGTCAGGTAAGCTTCTTCTGTCCTTCTGTCCTACTAACAAAGCATTCTGTAAACATCTTGATTGACTAAAACCATGATTGGTGGAAGTCAATTAGCTTCTCTATTGTCAACCGTGGCAATTTAAAAGGAGTAAATGGTAAATTGCATGAATTATTAAATGAACTGAAAGAACCAATAGGCAAGGTTGTGTGTGTGTGTGTGTGTGTGTGTGTGTGTGTATGAAATTGAAAAAAAAGGAGACATTGATATTAAGGAAGATTAAACTTGTGGAATGCAATTGATAAATACATGCATGTGAGTGAAGATTTAGATTTAATTATTTTTATTTATTTACTTGTTAATAGCAATAGCAATAGCATTTAGATTTATATACTGCTTCACAGTGCTTTACAGCCCTCTCTAATCAGTTTGCAAAGTCATCTTATTGCCCACAACAATCTGGATCCTCATTTTACCCACCTCAGAAGGATGGAAGGCTGAGTCAACTTTGAGCCTGGTGAGATTCGAACTGCCAAATTGCTGGCAGCCGGCAGTCAGCAGAAGTAGCCTACAGTACTGCATTCTAACCACTGTACTACCACAGCTTAAATTTATTTGCTGCCTATCTCTCTGGAGTAGGGCTACTCTAGGTGGCTTTTATCTAGGTGGATAAAAAGGAAGAAATGAAATGAGGATAAACAAAAGAGAAGTGAAGGAAAAGGGAAATAAAGTGAACAATGAAAAAGACCACAACAAAAATACATCAATATGGTAAGAAAAAGATGGATGGATGGAGAGCAGAGAGAAATGAGAGGAAGTGAAGTCTGCCCTCAATCCAACAGCCACCTCCACCATGGAACTCCCGTATTTGCTCCCCAGGTCAATCGGCAGAGCCAGAACTTCCTTTAAGAAGGGCAGGAGGTTAGGATGTTCCAAAGGGCAGACACTGTGGCAAAGAAGGCTCTACTTCTGGATTCCCTTAGTCGGAGTTATTTTATGAATAACATTGATATTTTATGAATTCTTTTTTGAATATCATTCTGTTATGAATGACAAGACTAACATGGTATATCAGAAAATGCAAGCTGGTGTCCTTTAGGTTCCATAGTATATGGAATCCTATGAAAATATACATATTTTCATCCATATACGGGTGATACTTGCTTTGATATTCAGTTCACAATCCTAATAGGAGAAGCAGAAATGAACTTTGTGGGGAAATATACAATATTAGAATAAAATCCATGGGGAAAAAAATTTTTGTTAGGTAACATGAATGGATGGATGTAGAATTTGATAAGAAAGTACAAAAAAAAATAAGTGTTGAGTCTATTCAGAGGCAGGAGAATGAGAATAAAGATTGGTTCCTGCTTAGAAAAAAAGTTCATATAGTTGATTTAAGCATAAGCCTATTCATTGACTTATGGATAAACATTAAAAATAAAAAAACCCACAAACCACTGTTTATCAAAAAAAGTTCCCTTTATCAAAGCTACTATAGAAAAACAATCAAACAATGGAACAGCTTACCTTCAGAAGTTGTGAGTGCTTAGTGGCATTTACCCCAGAATGTTTATTTATTTATTTATTTTATTTTATTTTATTTTATTTTATTTTATTTTATTTTATTTCTATACCGCCCTACTCCCGAAGGACACAGGGCAGTGCACAGCCAAACAATAAAACACATACATACAAAATTTAAAAGTAGAATAAAATCAAATTAAATAATTTTGGCCCCGACAAATTTAAAACCCCAAACTTTTAAAACCAATTTAAAATTGAATGTATAAAATACTAAAAGATATTTAAAAATTAAAAATCTTTTATAAAAGAGGGAGAAAATTAGGCCAGGCCCGCCTGGTGAAATAGTAAGGTCTTTAAAGCGCGGCGGAAGGTGCGCAGATCCGGGATCCTCCGTATCTCTGGGGGGGAGCTCTTTCCAGATAGTAGGTGCCCCCACAGAGAAGGCTCTCCCCTTTTGGGCCGCCAGTCGGCATTGTTTGGCTGACGGCACCCGGAGGAGCCCCTCTCTATGGGAGCGTACCGGCCGATGGGAGGCTATTGGTGGTAGTAGGCAGTCCCGCAAGTACCCAGGTCCTAAGCCATGGAGCGCTTTAAAGGTGGTAACCAAAACCTTGAAGCGCACCCGGGAGACCACCGGGAGCCAGTGCAGCTCGCGCAGGAGGGGTGTTACATGGGAACGCCATGTCGCTCCCATTACCACCCGCGCGGTCGCACTCTGCGCCAGTTGGAGCCTCCGGGTGCTACAAGAATGTTCAAGAATAAATCGGAGAAGTGTTGGAAGTGTCATCAGACTCCGGGTTCATATTACCATATGTGGTGGACATGTGCAGAAGCTAAAAGATATTGGACTAAAATCCACACATGGTTGAAAAAAATGACAAAGAAACACATTGATTTTAAACCAGAGATATTTTTATTAAGGATTTTACCAGAAACATATAATAGAGAACTGAGATACTTAATTGTGAATGTTTTGGTTGATTTTCATTCTGCTTTATCGGTTGTTCTTGTTGGGTTAGTTTTATCATCTCATCTTTCTTCTCCATCACTTGTATATCAACTGATTGATTTGCGCACTTGTCTGTGACTTGATAGTTCATCAGCTTGGTGTCGGATGACACTACTCTCTTGTTTATAGACAGACCAGCTGGGGTATCCAGGGGATCCAAAGACAATTTATCTGCAACAGTCTCTGTAATTTGATATTTTCCTTTTGTTTCCAACTCCTTTTGCTTATCCTGTATTATGCCTAAAGGTGTTAAATTCATTTTTAAAATTTTTTGATAAAAATCTTCTGCTTTTTCAACAGTGTGCAATTGATATCTTACTCCTTGATATCTCAATATTAAACCAACTGGGGTGTCCCACCTGAATAGGATATTTCTTTTTTTTTAATTCAGTCACTAGAAAGCCAAATTTCTTCCTCTCCATTAACATCTTGGGCGGGAGCTCCTTAAAAATCCAAATCTTTCTTCCATGAAATTGCAAAGTGGAATTAAAAGAGTTCTGCACAATATTATTCCTAATTTCTTTATCTGTAAAATAGATCACCACGTCTCTAGGCAATTGCCTTTGCTTTGCCAACCAGGAGTTTATTCTGTAAATTCTATCAATCCTGCAATACACTTCATCAGGTTGAACCTTTAAAATCCCAGCCAGAATTTCAGAAGATATTTTCCTTAGATCATCTCTATTATTTTCCTGCAAACCTCTCAGTCTAATTGCATATTCTGTAAAATTATATTGAATCATTAAAACTTCTCTTTCAATCCTCTGTTGTACATTTTCTTCATTACCAATCTTTTGGTCAGTCTCCATTTTAGATTTGTCTTCTGAGCTATTATCCTGAGTGTTTATCAAATCCTTTTTAATTTTTTGAGTCATGTCATCCAAATTCTCCTCAATTTCCTTCATTTTAGACTCTAATAATTTAGTCTTTGCATCCACCCGAATCAGAAAGTCTGATAAACCATTAGCAGATTTTAAAATCTTTTGATTCAAAAAGTCAAACTTTGATTTCACCAATTCACCAATTTCTTTAATTTCCTGCTTAAATTTTTCAAGTTGCTGGTTCACAATCTCATCCCTTCTTACAATCTCTTCAAGGAGAAATTCTAATATATTAAAATCAGGTTTCTGACACTGGAGAGTTAGAATTTGTTGGTGCAGTTTTTTAAGGGGGGAAGTTCCCCCCCCCCGTTTGTCCAGCTGTGTAAGTCCCAATGCCATTTCCCACACAGACAAGATTTAGCAAAAAAGAGAGAAGAAATAGAAAACGAAAGGACTTTCCCTTAAAAAAAAAAAAAAACTTCTTTTCAATCAACAGCACAGGAGCGAGGTTTTATCTACAAATGTAGCCAGTGATATTTATTCCGCTACATTGTAGTAATAAGAAACGGAAGGACTTTCCCTTTCAGCCCTTCTCCAGCCACGGCAGACGCCATTTTAAAAGGCTCTTTTTCCCTCTTTCCTCTCCTCTTTTCTCTTAAATAGTTTTTTGAAGGGTAAAATACTTGCGGTTCAGTATTAAGGGTCCAGCTCGTCTTTTCTTTAATTATTCTGTTAAATTCGCAGGCTTGCTCTTGACGCCTGGCTCTGCATAGGCAGAGGTCTCCCAAAGCCCGGAGCAGCGGCAGGGGATATGGGGCTTCTCATCCGCTCCGTCCCAAAAGTAAAAAAAAAACTTTTGGGACTCTGCAGAGAGTTCTACCCACCCCTGCCGGCTCTATCTCCGTTTCCTCTTGGAAACGGAGTTTTTTCGAGCCGCCATTCCGCTATAAAGGCGGCTCTGACAGGCAATGAAAGCTGACGATCCCAAAGGAACGTCTGGCGGCGGCCAGCAGCAAACCGGAAGTCCAATTGTGAATGTTTTAACAACGGCTGGAATTGTATTTGCTAAAAATTGGAAAGGAGAGAAGATACTGTACCTACTGATGATGAAGTTATTAAGAAAATTTTGGAATGTGCTGAAATGAGTAAACTGACATTTGAAATTAGAGAACAGGAAGTCAAACAATATTACTTGATATGGGATTTATTTTATCAATGGCTAGATAATAAAGCATGGAAATGAAATATGAAACATGAAATGATTGTAATAATAAAATATATGAAGTGTTTTTTTACGGGAGATAAGCCACTGTTAAATAATTGGTAAATGAGAATAATAATACAAAGGGATATAATAAATTGTCAAATAAGAGAATTTTGGATATGGGATTAAGCACAAAAGATTTGTAACCGATTGACACACTTTCTGTAATTGTAATGGATGATGGTTGTTTTATGTTCTGTTTAAAAATAAAAAAAAAATTCAAAAAAAAAAAAGAAGAAGAAGTTGTGAGTGCTTCATCACTGGAGGCTTTTATAAGAAGAGTCTGGACAGCTACCTGTCTGAAGTGGTATTGAGTTTCCTGCTTGAGCAGGGGGTTGGACTAGAAGACCTCCAAGGTCCCTTCCAACTCTGTTATTCTGTTAGATCTTAACCTTAAATTTGAAAAGACAAGATCAAATGGAACATTCTAGTTTCTCTTTCAAACTGTTCAGAAAGCTTCCCTCAATGGGCATTAAATCGATTTGATTACAAGAGAATCTATATTCTGACAAATCTCCTTATTAAAAGAATACATGTTTGAAGAACCATTTAAAACGAAGAAATATGTTTTCCTTTCTGACAGCCTCAATACTGAAATTTCATTACATGCTCAGTAGGAAATCATCCAAATGAAAGCAACTTGGGCACCACATTACTATGAATTTTAGAGGGTATTTATCCATTGCAACTTTGTCATCAAATATTGCCTTTGGCCTATGGTTATCATCGCTGTGCATTTACATTTGAATTGGAGAAAAAGACACCTTCTTTTTGTCTTCTCTGATTAACATTTTTAAACTCTGTAATTTTCTTGCTGTTTGGAGAAACAAAGCACCCAGGCTCAGAGAGAAAACCCATTCAACAAGATATAAATATTTGCTATTCAGGAAACCTCAATGAGGGTTTAGTTACTTTAAAACTAAAAAGAAAAAAGAAAAGAAAATTACTAATAATGATTGCTTTTCAGCTAATGAAATGCTTTTATGCAAATAAGTGAACCTTAAATATGACCTGGAAACAAAAGACTGCTTAACAGTTATTATTAAGCAATACATTAGGAGATCAATTAAACAGAATTTCTTTTTAATGAACAAGCTATACCACAGTTGCCATGGTTACCCGATGAGAGAAAGCCCTAGAATCCTAATTTGTAATTTTAAGATCTAAAAAGTACTAGTGTGGTGATGCTATAACAAGGAAGCTGGAGAGCCAGAAGATAAAAGTACAAAGAGTAGTGGGCAATTCCCTTGCATCCGATTTGAAAGTGAGCTTCAGAGAACTGAACTATTATTACACATGTTGAAAATATCCTGAGTCGAATTTTGAAGCTAGGAAACAAGGTTTCTTACTCTGTACTGCCCAATTGTTTTGTTTTCAATATATGAGCAATGATGGTGGCAATAAGCTATTTTTGGGGATTTTATTTTATTTTATTATTATTTTATTTATTGTTCTGGCCTTTATTATTTTTAGAAATAATTTAAGGCGGGAAACATACCGGTTTCTGATTCTGAAGCTAGAAGTAGAACTACATAGCTTTCAATATAATACTTTTATTCACCATTAATTTCAATAATGATTTTATGCTATCTAGTATAGTTCATGTAACTTTATTTTAATACAAAGCACTGTGGCCTCATATTGTATGCCAGGGGTGGGCACGTGTGGCCCTTTTACAACCTGTGGAATTCAACTCCCAGAATTCCTGAGTCAGCCAAGTTTGCTGAGGAATTCTGGGAGTTGAAGTCCACAGGTCATAAAGGGGCCATATTTGCCCACCCCTACTGTATGCAATCATGGCATTTGCTTTATGACTGCTGCATTTATTTAACAACTCCAGCAAAAAAGGCCATGAAAAACAGATCCAGTCATGTGGTGACTCACTTTATGACAATCATGACTTTCAACTGCAATTGCCAGCACAATTACAGTCTTGTGATTCCAAGACTACTTGTAATGTAATGCCTAATGTCTTGATTTTCATGGTGCTAAGTATTGGTGCAGAATAATTTGAAAATTGTTTGTTTGTTATGGCTGATTGAAATACTTTTTAAAAACATTTTATCAAAATTATCATATATAAACTACAATGGAAAATAAAGGTAATGGGGAAATGGAAAAGAAAAGTGAGGAATAAGGGGAAAGAAAAAAAGCACTGACTTTCAATTTTTTTCAGCCCAGTAGAATATGAACTAGAATTACACCCTCAACCTTTTACTCTATCAATTTAATAAATACTAACCATTTCTATAACATGGGGGTTATAGAGTACTAACCATTTCTATAACACGGGGTATCCAACCCTGGGCCTCAGGCTACTCTACTGGTAGGTGGGCATATGTGCTTGTGCAGCTCCACTTGCACGAGTGGCGGGCACTGGCACTTGCAACCCTACTGGCACTCCCAGCGGACACTGGCACTTAAGGCCCCACCTTCTCTCTTCCCTCCTCCTGCGCTGGGCCACCAATCCAGAAAGGTTGGGGAACGCTGCTATAATAATAAGCTAATTTAATAAGCAAAACCCAATATTTCAATGTCTAGAAGTGGTTTCCACATAGAAACAAAACTGGATATATTCTTTTCTCCAATTAAAATAGTCAGTTTTGACATCTTTGTTAGCCCTATAATTTTTTTCAATCCTTTCTTCTATTGTGGAGATTGGATTATTTTTCATTCATACTTTCAAAATATCCATACATCTTTGCTACCTTTGTCATAAATTGGCTTAGCCAAAGAAGGTGAATCCAAAGACTTTTTCTATTCACTGGGCATTCACTGGGTACCACAGTTAAAAAAGACAATGACAAGTTGCAGCAACTTCAGAAAGTACCAAGAGGGTGAAGGATCTGGAAACCAAGTTCTACTGCATTTCAAATGTAGCATGAGACACGGACTAGGATTCTTAAAAAACTTAAGAATTACATTGTGTCAAAAGACCTTAGATTATTTTATGTGCATACTTGGGTGTCATATAACCTTAAACTGTCTACCGTGGACCTTACATGTTTCTTAAGAGGTCCCTAAGAGGGCATGCATAAGTGCACCAGCATGCCTACCATCCCTGTCCTACTGTCCCCATTTATATGTAATCATTTTATGTGTTTAGGGTTATGTTTTGCCTATTAATATCCATTTATTTGTGCCATATTTTTCATGTGTCCATGTCTATGTCTATACTGATACTTATTTCCTTGTACTTGTTGACAAACATAAAATAAAATAAAATAAAATAAAATAAAATAAAATAAAATAAAATAAAATAAAATAAAATAAAATAAAATAAAATAAAATAAAATAAAATAAAATAAAATAAAATAAAATAAAATAAAATAAAATAAAATATAAAATAACATTTGAGGATCAGATTTAGCTTTAAAAACCTTATGGTAGTTGGTATCAGAGGTGATATTCAGCCAGTTCGTACCGAACCGGTAGCGGCTACTGTGGGTGGGCCTGGATTTAATGCTGTCATGTTTAGCCACGTTTTTGAGGCTGGGCACATGTGCAGAAGGCTCACACGCGAGCAAAGCACATGCAAGGAAGGTGCACACGTATGTGTGAAGCTAGCGCGTGCAGGCGGGGTGAACCAGTGTTAAGAATATGTGGAACGCACTGCTGGTGGGTATATTCTTGTATTCAAGAATAGCTTTGGTAATATCATTGGCCTTTTCAGAAACAGATTTAATTTGTTCCCCAAAAATATCCAAGCATTGAAATGTTATGCAAGAAATTTAGAGGATGAAACCAGGGGTGAAATGCTCCCGGTTCGGACCGGATTGCCCAATCCGGTAGTGATGGAAGTGGGTGGTTCGGAGAACCGGTAGCAAAAATCCCTGCCCCCCACCCCCATGCCCAGCCAAGTCGCACAATAATCAGAGGCTTTTTTTTTTTTTTTTGCTTTTAAAAGCATTTTTTCTACAACCTCTTCGGCTGAAAAGATGCTTTTAAAAGTTAAAAAAAAGCCTCTGATGATCGCGCGGCTCAGCTGGGATCGTCAAAGGCTTTTAAAAGAAAAAAACCCTTTTTTTCTTTTAAATGCCTCTGACGATCCAAGCTGAGTTCCCTGATTGGCAGAGGTTTTTTTAAAAAGCCTCTGCCAATCAGGCAACTCAGCTGGGATTGTCAGAGCCTTTTGAGAACATTTTTTTATGACCTCTTTGCCAAAGAGATTGTAGAAAAAAATGGTTTTAAAAGTTAAAAAAAAATGGCCATGCCCACCCAGTCACATTACCCCACCACCACCAAGCCATGCCCACAGAACCGGTAGTAACAAATTTTAGATTTCACCACTGGATGAAACTTGTAGAAGATGCTCACCTATAGTATGCTATGCAATGAACCTGAGGTTTCGGTCTTTGAGGATAAACAAATACTAGCCACATTTAAAAGATTTCTTCCGCCAATATTTCCCCCCCCCCGACACACACACACGCGCGCACACACACACACACACACACACACTGTAGAGCAATAAAAGTACACTTGTTGAGAATGAGTTCTCTCTTCAGGTGAGAACACTACCAGCTGACACCACTTCCTTTTCTTTAGTGATGGATTCCCAAGCAATGGGGGTCATGTCAGCAGCTTAAGCTGACAAAATCCATGTGCTGAATATCTCAAGAAAGATGGGGATTCTGTCTGAAAGACATAAACAAAACCTGAAGTTGATTCAAAGCTTGGGGAAGTCTGATACAATATTCAGGAAAAGGCTGAGAGATTGGTGCAATAACTCAGGATTAGCTACAGTGAGCTTTTCTCTTCCCTCGTCCACCTAAACAATCTTTCAACTCTGATGAAAATAAATTGTGTTAAATGGTGCAGGGAGGGGGAAACACTTTATCTACCACCCTGAATAGCTCATCAGCAAAATATGTTTGACTTATCATTCTTGGTGTAGTGATTGATGAAAGCAAACTGCTCAGTATGTCATTTAATGCAAACAACTCTTCAAAAAAAAGAAAGAAAGAAAAAGAAAAAACATGCTTTCGGGTGGGTTTTTTAAAGATTTTTAAATGTTTGCGGAGTCAAGTCAATACCATAAAGTGATTTCATTAAGATGCATAACCGTTACTTTACATTGCAAGAAATACCCACACACATATACACATGCATATATAATTCAATTTTATATAAAGTTGTTCTGTTTGTTTTATTTTTAGGAGAAAAAAAACATAAAAGTTAGGTAATGAAGGTATATTTCTATGCATTCTTGAATTGAGCACTTGCTAATTATTATTATTATTATTATTATTATTAATAATAATAATAATAATAATAATAATAATAATAATAGACACGGTGGCTCAGCGGCTAACACACTGAGCTTGTCGATGTTCAGCGGGTCGAATCCCTAGCACCATGTAATGGAGTGAGCTCCCATTACTTGTTCCAGCCTCTGCCAGCCTAGCAGTTCGAAAGCAAGTAAAAAATGCAAGTAGAAAAATAGGGACCACTTTGGTGGGAAGGTAACAGCGCTCCGTGTGCCTTTGGCATTTAGTCATGCCGGCCACATGACCATGGAGACATCTTCGGACAGCGCTGGCTCTTCGGTTTAGAAATGGAGATGAGCACTGCCCCTAGAGCCAGAAACGACTAGCACGCATGTGCAGGGAAACCTTTACCTTTTAATAAACAGCAATGATTAAACTATGCATCTCCTCTAAGTTATGTATGTAAACTATACCATTTAGGAACATGTTCTAAATCATTAAAAAAATAATATATTCATTTATTCTTATTTGAAATATTACATTTGAAATAGAGAATGTTTAGAATTCCTTTCTTTCATCCAATTAGAATTTTGTAGCACATAATTCTTTCTAAGCTTCTGTCTCTGTGCTTCTGTTCTACAGCATGCTATATACCCCTGATTGATAAACATAGGCATTCTGTTAAGCAGAAGATCTATTATATTGCTTGAAGCACATTATATCATTTTGTCATTTGTGTGATATCATTTCATGTGTGATGTCATTGCCCCTCTTCCTTCAGACCTCCCTCCCCCCCCCCGCTCCCAAAGGAAAAAAGCTTATTTTGGGAACAAAACAGAAAGCCATAATGGTATATTTGAAATTAACCTACTAGATTATTCACAAAGGTTGCTTCCAGAAAGAAAGTAGAGACAGATAACTCAAATCATGGGACAGGGAGCAAGTTGTTTAAGTCAATCAAAGAAACATATCTAAGTCATTGACAGGTAGGACATTGTAGCAGATAATTTTGTGTACTATGCTTAGGTCAGATCGTAGGCAGTAGTGGCGGGTTTCAAACTTTTTTACTACCGGTTCTGTGGGTGTGGCTTGGTGGGTGTGGCATGGCTTGATGGGTGTGGCTTGATGGGCATGGCTTGGTGGGCGTGGCAGGGGAAGGATACTGTAAAATCTCCATTCCCACCCCACTCCAGGGGAAGGTTACTACAAAGTCCCCATTTCCTCCCAATCAGCTGGAAATTGTGAGGCAGAGAATAGATGAGGGTGGGGCCAGTCAGAATTTTTACTACCGGTTCTCTGAACTACTCAAAATGTTCGCTACTGGTTCTCCAGAACTGGTCAGAACCTGATGGAACCCACCTCTGGCAGGCGGCGTAGTTCTAGGTTGTCCAAGCCCAAAATTTCAAGCCTGGTGGCATAAGGTATTCTTTTGCGAGTAGAGAAGTGGAGGACTCTTCTCGTGAAATACCTCTGGACTCTCTCAATTGTATTAATATCTGATATAGAGTGTGGATTCCAGGCAGACAAGCTGTATTTGAGAATTAGTCTAGCAAAGGTTTTGTATGGCCTAGTTTGCAGTACAATGAGAAGAAGCTTCGCAAGATTAGGTTGACAACTCTTATCTTGGAAGGAGCTATTTAGTTTATTGAATCCAGTACAGGATTGTAAACAAAAGTATCTAAATGTGTATTCAGGAATTGAATCTGCTTCTCCCTCTATACAGTATTAAAAATGTGAGGGCAATTTAAGACAGCTCTGAAGGAAAGTCAAAGAGTAAAAGTTTAAAAGAAAAAACCACCAGAGAATATAGCAGGGCTGAACTCTCTCTACCATTTTCCTTTGCTAGAGCGTAGACTTATCAGAGCCCTTGATAGTTAATTACACTGACTAACACAGTATGATTGTTGTTAGATACTGAAATGTGGATATATAGAATACAAATGTAAACTGGAGTGGGTAGCCTTTTTCAGCACCTCGGCTCACTTTCTTTTTGTGCTCTGGCTTAAATCTTGCAGTCATTGTGGCACCAGATCAAAATGTGCCTGTTTGCCTGGGCATGTTACACTTTTTGTCTTTTGAAAGTGTTTTATTTCTCCATGTTGGATATGTTTATGAATAAGCCTGTGCATGTTTTTAAGAAGTGATTTGGAAGATGTGTTTTGGACCTCATGCAAACATAGCAACTCTCTGATAATCATTAAAGTCCCTCTGTGTCTCTTGCTTAAATCTCTTTTTCTCTTTCAAACTTCTGTACGAGCCTGAGAAAATGTTAGCTGCTTTAATAAATCAGACTATGGAAGCAGAACTCCTGGAATTCACCTTTTTAAGGCCACTATTTCTTTTAAATGTTATATTGATACATAACCTCATTTTTAAAATTTTCTTCCTTATCCTTATCTTTTTTCCTCTAGTTTCATTTATTTTAATCCCTGCAATAGAAATAGTTTCTTACTATATGGTCAGTAATGTATCATCCTGTTACTCTTTACTAGTAATTAAAAATAAAACTTCTTCTGAATCAGTTTTGAAGCATCAAATCCCTGATGTAAATGCATTCATTATACCATCTTTTATATTCGTGTATGTGTGTGTGTGTGTGTGTATTTGTGTGTGTGTGTGTATGTGTGTGTGTGTAATTAATTACATGCCTTAATGTGTTTTAATTGTGCATTAATGGTTTTGTGATATTGCTCTAACAATTAAAAGTGATCTTAATAATTGAACATTATACCTAATGGAGAATGGGATATAAACTTAATAAATTTAGTCATATTTTTCTGAACTTTAAAAAAGGAATAAAGTTTTAGGAACATTTTACCTACTGTACTTTAATTCATAGCATAAGTAAATAGGGAAAAAACCTCCTATATCCTTGCAGGGAAAATTATGAGTTCTTCTCTACATCCGGCTGAAATTTGTACTAGTCTTTCAAAAGAACATATATATTATTGCAGTCCTGCAATTAAATAACAATAATTCCCAGTTCTGGTACCATACTTATAAAGAGACTTCTTTTTTAAAAGTCTACTTCCATAGCAACCTCCACCCTGACCAATCAGAAAAGAACTAAGGGAGGAAAATACAGGACAAAAGTAGGCCAGGAATAATTTGACAAGTACGATGGATATGTCATCCAGCAGCATAATGCTAATGGGCCACAGCAATAAGAACTCCCTTCTTTATACCATAAATAGAAAATTCAACCAATTGTTCTCAAAAGGCACATTTGAAACCATTATAGCCATTATAACCTTTGGCAGCAACCATACTTATGCCATTAAGTTATATGGTGTCAAGGTGTATATTTTTATGCTTGCAGCTGCAAATTTACTGTTGCATTCCAGTTACACGTGTAATATACAGTACATGTCTCTGGAGCAATCAGTCTATTCACAAATGCCATATTTCATATGTAGGATATTCCACAATAGGAAACATGATAAGAGAAGAAAAAAGGCAGTAAAAATGGCTATATTTTTGAAGATCCAACAGGGGCTACAAAGTATTTTACAATTTGAAACCATCTGCAACTTAACAAACTTGTTCCCCACTTTTATGTAATGTTCAACTACATGTCCATTTTTTTTTTCTTAACTTTTTCTTGCTGATGGCTTCTATTTCTTGCTAAAAACTGAATAGTTCCTACTTTGATGCCAGTCCAAAGGCCTCAAAGACCTGACTGTTCTCCTATGTCTTGGGATAGGGTAGATGGAAACCCTTGTTAGTTGTGCTTAATATATATGTTACATATGTTTTTATGCTGGTTGCCCAAATTTTCCATCTTGTTTATTTCCTTATAATATTTTTATTTACCTTATTACATTTGTATCTTGTTTTTTTTTATATTGTGAGCCACCCAGAGTTGCTTTGGAATTGGACATTGCTGAAATCAAATAGAGATAGATAGATAGATAGATAGATAGATAGATAGATAGATAGATATGATAGATAGATGATAGATAGATGATAGATAAATAGATGATAACTTAATTTTCATCTTCCAATTCTGTTCTAGTCAAATTCAGATAGATATTTCAAAAACAAAAAATTATAACAAAAGTGCTGACAAAGCCTTCAATTATTGCCACGAAGAATACTTCCATAATTATGGAAAGAAAGCTGAGTAAGATGAACATAACAGTGAAATGAGGGGAAGGCAAATGCTCAAATTTGCTGCTCTCCTGTATTTGAAAGAATGACCTTGGGAAAGAAGAGGTTAAAGTGGAATAAGTACCATTCAGTCCAACTGTTCCCATTTACGAGGCCCAATCTAAAGCAGAATGTGTCCCAGTAAGGGCTAAGCTTGGCTTCAAGATGGTTTTGCATGGGTTTAATTTGTGGCTTTGTGGCACAATGAAAGGAAAATTAAAAAAAGGAGCCAAACTGTGTGAAACCTTGATATGGCTTCTTTCTGCTAACTCCTTCCTTACTAGACTGAGCCAGCTTGCTTCGTTTCAACGTGGCTTCCAACAACTATTTATTGTATGACTAGCTTGCAAAAACAAGGGGCTTAGCTACCTTGGAGCTGCTGAAACAAGCTTTGTGTAGAATAAACAGAGTCTTCTAGGGTTTCTTCAAAGAAAGAACTCTTATAAAATAGCCACGATAAAATACTCAGAAATTCCAGAAGCGCTTTTAAGCTGCAATTGGCTCATAGACCCTTTTTACAAACCTAGCAACTGCATTATCCCAGGGGTGGCCAATCATTTGGTTTGGGAGCCATATACAGCTTTTTGATTATTATAGCTTTTGAGCCACCAAAGGTATCTATGCAATGTGGAGCATTGTGCAGCTCAAGGCATATTTGAGATTCTGACAGACCAGGGAAATTTGAAAATGGCATGGAAAACCTGAAGAGAGACAAATTAAAGGCGGGGGCAGCTGCAGCAAGTTAGAAGAAGGTCCAGGTTAAATTTTGTCTGGGTTTCAATGCAGATATATAAAATATTGAAACTATATCTCCCAGTTTGAGAGTGCTTTGTTTTGTTTGAGTTTGAGTGCTTTATTTTGTTTTCCTGTCGTATATAATTGTTCATTATGGCTAGAAGCAGAATGGCTCTCAAAGTGTCTAGAAGAAGCATGAAGGGAAAAGGGATAGAGAGGGAATGAGAACTGAGAGTAATATAAATGGTTTTTCAATGCAGTCACTTTATATTATGGTTGAATGACTTCCATTAAAAATACATTCATTTTAAAAAGACGTTTCACTCACTTGTGCTGATCCCAGGACCACAGCAAAAGTCAAGAATAACCAAGTAGGAAGGATATTTCTCCAGTCTTTCAGGAAGCAAACAGATTCATCAGTTTCTTTCCTGGTCAGGAACTTGGGAAGGTGAGATGATATGCAAAAGAAGAAGCATGGAACTGTAAGGTAGCTATTTCCTTTCAGAAGACTTGGTTGGGATCACCCTACCATAGAACTCCTTGGCAGGCATGACCATTCCTGCCATAGAATTCTAAAAAGGAAAAGGAACTTTGTTGTTGTTGTTAGTTGTGAAGTCATGTCTGACCCATCGTTACTCCATCGACAATGTTCTTCCAGGCCTTCCTGTCCTCTACCATACTCTGGAGTCCATTTAAGCTCACGTCATTTGCTTCAGTGACTCCATCCAGCCACCTCGTTCTCTGACGTCCCCTTCTTCTTTTGCCCTCAATCGTTCCCAGCATTAGGCTCTTCTCCATTGAGTCCTTCCTTCTCATTAAGTGGCCAAAATAGGAGGAACTTAGCTAACCTGAAGAGGTTCTTGGAATATTTATCCTAATCCAAATGGAAATAACAGAATAACAGAGACAGAAAGGACCTTGGAAGTCTCCTAGTACAACCCACTGCTCAAGCAGGTGACCTATACTATTTCAGACGTATTTGTTGTCTCTGTTTAAAAGCCTCCCCACATATTATCCCCAAAGATTTTTTCCCCCTAAAATGAAACATGTTCATTTTCTGAATAAGTTTGGAAAAGGCTTGCAAAGGATATCTGACAATTTTAGAGCTGTTTATGGAACAAAATACCTCAAACAAAAGCAACCAGCACAGCATTCAACAAGACCTACCCTCCACAGAAGCCTGCCTTTCTATATCAGTAGAATCAGAAGAAGAATGTTCCACTAATACTTCAGGAAAAACATGACAAATGACTAGCAAGGGATTTAGCTATCGTTGATCCTGAAAAGAAGTTGTCAAAAATTGTATTTGAAAAAATGTTGTGGAGAGATTTGTATTTGTCACAACAGGCATTCTCAACTGGAAAAGATGAGCATTAATTTGTACAGTATAAGCCATGGGAAGATAAAAGGATTTTATAGGATTAGAGGTTTACTTATTGACTGAAAGACCAGGAACTACTGAATATATCTGAATTATCTGATTATGTGCCATTAAGTCCTTGCAGATTCTTAGAAACCACCAGAATTTCTTCATGGTGATCTGTCTCATGAAGACTTGGTCTTTCAGGTCTTCTAATGCTGCATTCATCACCATTGTAACTGAGATGAGTCTATGTCTATTATGGCTGGCCATCCTCTTCTTCTTTTTCTTTCCACCTTTCCCAGCATTAGAGCCTTCTCTAAGGTGCTAGGTCATTGTATAATGTGACTGAAGTAGGATAATCTGAGAGGTGGTATTCAGCCAATTCGTATTAGTTCGGGTGAACCGGTAGCAGAGATCACACCCTGGCTCTATCCTGTCCTATTTAGGCATGGTTTTGAGGCCGGATGCATGCGCGAATGTGCACGCACATGCAAACTGGTAGCAACAAAATGTGAAATCCACCGCTGCTTGCCTCATGTGCCCAAAATGGGAACTCTGGTTATTTTGTTCAAGGTTACATTTGTTTGAATTCTGAGGAGTCTTATCCAAGACCAAAGTTTATTACAAACTGCCTAGATCTCATCATGTAAGACCAATAACAATATTTGAATAATGATATACAGATATTTTATTCACTACAAAACATAACCCTTCCCAATATTATATAATACTCATCTACAAGCGAGTTTTCTTACTCTTGATTCCCAAGAATGTTATTTCCAATTCTTTTGATCCTTCCTACAAATTTTTCTATAGTAACTACTAGGCTCAGCTGGAAGAAAAAAAAGAAACCACATCTAGTCCAGAGTACAAGTGCATAAATCATTCCAAAACTTGTTTTAAAATCTTTCTAAACTCTAAAGACCCATGAAATTCAAAGCAAAACATGGGCGTGTTTTGTTCCAGATTCTAAACAAAATTTGCCCATTCAACTGTTTCCAATTCTTTTAGTTGTTGGAACTGAAGTTTATAGTTTTATTTTGTGTCTTTGTATTTATTTTCCCCAGCCTGGCTATTCCTAGAGCTGGGATTTATCCACGTCTTGTTACAATTGACTTTAAAGCTTCACTTGTCCCATGCTTGTGGTTTACCTCAACTGACTGAAAAAAATTAATGATGAAATAATGGAACACTGAACAAACAAAAAAAGTTTTCGACTATCAGAAGAACACTAACTACGTTTCTGAAGAAAAGGAAATTGCTTGTTTGTTTTGTGTTTTGGGGGTGGGTGGGTAAGGGGGGTTTAACTTTTCTTCTGGGGTTTGAATGAGCAACTCCTACATTTATTTATTTATTTATTTATTTATTTATTTATTTGTTTGTATTTATTTATTTATTTTGTTTGCAATCCATCTTATTATGAGGTGACTCTAAGAGACTTACAATGTTAAAAAGTATACAACAATACAACAAGATATGCACAACGAAACACTATAAAAGATCAAATGATCAGCTATAATTAAAATATGGGGATGAAGGCTGTAGGATGAGCAGGGAGGAGGTATGGGGGATCTGTTGTTACTCTATCAATCATCTCCAGTGGGATCTTCTCCCACTGGACCAACTGGAAGAGCCAGGTCTTTAAGTTCTTGCAGAAGGTCAGGAGGACAGGAGACAACCTCACTCTGGGGGGAAAGATGTTCCAAAGGCTTTTCTCCTGGATCCTGCTAATCAGAATACCCTGGCTGATGGGGCCCTCAGCATGCCTCCTGTGCTGGCATGGGTGGGGCAAGCCAATCCCAATGGGATGAGACAGTTCCTCAAGTAAGTTGGACTCATGTCATGAAGGGCTTTAAAGATGGCATCCGAGCCATTGCCTGTTGCTCTTCCAGGTTCTGCTGTGCTGGCCAGCTTGTCTTCATGCATGTGGGAGCACCAGAAACCAGACAAACAGTTGCCCGGTGCACATGGGAAGATGATCTTCTGGTTTCCAGTGCATGCATGTGCACTGGCCAGCTGGTCTTTGCATGTGCATGCATGCTAGAAACCAGAAGACCAGGTGCACCGGAAACCAGAAGATCATGTTCCCAATGTGTACATGCGCACCAGCAGCTGCTCTTCCGGTTTCCGGCACACACACACACACACACACACACACTCCCATTATGGCACTCGTTGCTGAAAAGATTCGCCAACTGCCCTATGCTACTTTGCTACCACTAATAAAAGCCAGATTTGTTGAAGGGCATTCCTTCCTCTGTGAAGTAGCCAATGAGCTGCTGTGAGTAGACTGTTAAGGAAATTAAGCAGTTAACTTCACAGTTAACCAAAATCATGAAGATTCACGGTGAAATAAAACCAAAAAAAAAAAAAAAACTGCTTGAGACTGCAACAAAATGAACCTGGGCATTGCATTTGGGAAAGGAGGAGGTGATTAAAGGCTAGTCTCGACCATTTCTGCACTTAAAAGCATGTCATATTTGTTTGGTGATGGGCTAAACTAGGCAGTGCTGATAAAGAGTTAATTTGGCAGGAGTGAAATACAGGGAGGGTCAAATGCTGGAGCAAAACTCACAGCTCAAGATTAAATAGCCAATGTAGACTCCAATCATCTTCCAATTTAAGAAGCTAGCTTGTAGTTGCATGTCTGCATACCAGGTGAATTACTGCTTCTATTGGGTTTCTTTTAATCCTTTGCTATGATCTCATAACATTGATGTCAGTAGTTTGCAAGATGAAGATGGAAAAAACAACAGAAAATGTTCACACCCCAAAGTTGCCAGTAAAACTATTAAATTATAAATGGATAAACTATAAGTAATATACTGTTACTATAATATTAAATGAGTTGGCTTGCTGAGATTTGGGGTGCGTTTGTATTTTTGGCTTCTTTTCTGCCCTATGGATGTTAAGCTTCAGAATGCATTTAAACACACATTTTCCTTGTTTGTAGGAGGGCTGGTAGCTTCTTTTTATTTTGCATTTTGTAGCGCTGGTATTATTAGAGCAAAGACAAAGGGCTTGTTCCAAGCTCCTATTGTTTCTCATGGACAGAATACTTGAAACATTTTGATTGTTTTTCCACTGGAACATGGAATCATCAAGCCAGGTTGAATTTTGTTTTGTTGGAACCTGACCAACTTGGACCATTTCCATGGGACATCTCAGATAAGGTTCTTTGGTCCCATGCTTTAAAAGCAATGCATTTCCTGTTTTGCACACATCTTTAGCCGTGAGCAGAAACAGAACAGAGAAGATACTCTAGAAATGGAATGGAATGGAAGAAAATCAAGTTTATTTATTTATTTTATTTATTTATTTAGTTTGTCAAGCATGTATGAGAAAACAAGTATAAATATGAACATAACATATAAACATATAAGTATAAACAAGTATAAGAAATGAGTATGAATAAATAGGAACAGTAGGACAGGGACGGTAGGCACACACAACAAAAGAGTTGTGCAGAAAGGGAAAAGACAGAGAAAAACATTTATCATCCCATTGTGAGATCTGAGGTCTCAACATGAACTTTGCTAGCATTATGAATTCCAATAGAAGAATTATTTCCTCATCCCTAGATTATTCAGATCAAAATATGATTTGATTAACATTTGCTGGGGCTAGTGGAGTTCATATTTCTATGAGATGCATGTCTGCTTGGGGGAACATGAATGCAGCACAATATAATGGGAAAAAATAACATTTTAGGAATACACCTTCCTCTATCTGTTGACTATGTAGTAAATAAGGTTTTTTATATAATATATCATTACAACAAACATGATCACAGCTGAACATTGTTTCTATGTGGGGCATAGGTATGAAGTTTTTTTGTTGTTGTTTTAGAAAAACAGCTGCTTACAGTATGATGGATACAACTGAAAGAAAGCAAAAAAAGTTTTTAAAAAGAGGTGAAACCCGTTTTCTTGTTGCTATTTTCACCTTTCAAAAGATGGAGCGGTTTTCTCACAAGATTGTCGGGGAGTGAGGTAAAATGCAACTTTGTCTTACAAGAACCAAATTACAGTTCACCTCTGTATTGTTGAGTTCACAATAAGGCGTACGTAGTAGAAATGGCAAACTTTTGTGCTGGTTGTATGAAGATGAGAAAAGCCGGTTGATATTTTCTGGCCTTGAAGTCTCCAGTTGTGTGTGTGGTGTGTGTGTGTGTGTGTGTGCACCTTTAGTCCTTTTTTGTTGTGTGCACATGGATCATTGGCTGTTTACTATAGAGCTGATGTGGGTTGAAGAGAAGCCTGAGATGTTTTATCTGTTGTTGGGGCTGGCTTCAATTAAATTAATGGATCCATTCAGCTCTGTCTTTCCCCTTTCAGCTGGTGAATACATTAAAAAGATCTTAAGTCTCAAGATGGTGCATCATGGCATTAGCTAGAGCCTCCATACCTGCTGTCTTCTTTTTCTGTAAATCAAATAATTAATGAGGACGCTATCTCAATAGGGCACTTAAATATTTTGTTGAAATACATGGGAAACTCACTTTTTCCTCCTCTTCCTTTTTTGCTCAAGGAAGAGCTTTTATTTCCAGTCGTATGGGACTCAGTGGACAGAATAGTGACCATATTTTGTAGTACAATCTTTATTTCTCATGTATCAGTGAGAACTCTGGACTGGCTTAAACTGGTTTAAACAATCCACCGGAATTATTGTCAGTAGGAAGTGCACAATTTTTTTTAAAAAAAAAATAGCTTGTTGTTACTGTTGAGAAGTACTTTCCAAGTATTTGATAAGCATTTGCCAACTTTGAATCCCTTACTTTGACTCTTATGCTCTTGAGTAATGACAAAAACCTTTTGAGACTTTTTCAGGTTTTTGTTTGAAGGATGCTATCTACTACATGTAGTACTTGACTTATGACCACAATTGAGCCCAAAATCTCTGTTGCTAACTGAGACATTTATTAAATGAGTGTTGCCCCATTTTACAACCTTTCTTGCCACAGTTATTAAATGAATCACTGTACTTGTTAAATTAGTAACACGGTTGTTAAGTGAATCTGGGCTTCCCCATTGACTTTGCTTGTCAGAAGGTTGCAAAAAGTCATCACATAACCCTGGGACACTGCAACCGCCATAAATATGAGTCAGCTGACAAGCATCTGAATTTTGATCATATGACAATGGGAATGCTGTAATGGTTGTAAGTATAAAAAAGTCACTTTTTTTCAGTGATGTTGTAACTTCGAATGTGTTGTGACTCCGACCCCCGAGCCCGTCTTATCGGAGGGAGAAGACTCTGAAAGTGAAGGAGAGGAGTTGGCAAGGCCTCCCTCTCCAGGACCCTCCTCTCTGGCAATGCCTCACGTGTCTTCCGCAGGAGAAGAGATAGGCCAGGAGCCAGGCATTTCCGAGCAGACGCAGTTAGACAGCAACAGAGATAAGTCTTGGCTGGATCCCTGACAGCGTTGGAAGGACAAACACACACACTAGAGAAGGAGGCATGCCAGAGATTAAGCTGAGTCACTGGACCACACCCCACAGGGGATAAAAGGTGGTGTAGTGGCCATTCAGGATTTGTGGCGGACAAAACTGAAAGCTAGCAAGTCATTCTGTATTTCTGGAACTTTGTTATATGCTCTGCTTGGACTGATTTTTTGGACTGGACTTGACTATTCTTTGGCTTTTGTGGACTTTGATGTTTTCGGTCGGAGGAGATAAACCTCCCTTTGTAAGTAAAAACTATTGGCAAGCAGCCACTGGGTTGCTGCCAATTCTGTTATCAAAGGAAATGCTTGTCTGTTGGTTTATTTTAACTCTTGGTCAACTGCTGGTGTGCGTGTGTGAGAGACGGGGACAGAACAGAATGGTCATTAAGTGAACTGTTGTAAATTGAGGATTATCTGTATCTAATATCACTTTGGCCTCCTCTTCTCAAGGCTAAATGGTTGCCATGATGTAAAAAAGATGTTGAGACTCTAGAAAGAGTGCAGAGAAGAGCAACAAAGATGATTAGGGGACTCGAGGATAAAACATATAAAGAACGGTTGCAAGATATATCTAGTCTTATGAAAAGAAAGACTAGGGGAGACATGATAGAAGTGTTCCAATATCTCAAGGGTTGCCACAAAGAAGAGGGAGTCAAACTATTCTCCAAAGCACCTGAGGGTAGAATAAGAAGCAATGGGTGGAAACTAATCAAGGAGAAAAGCAACTTAGAACTAAGGAGAAATTTCCTGACAGAACAATTAATCAGTGGAACAACTCTCCTCCAGAAATTGTAAATGCTCCAACACTGGAAGTTTTTAAGGAGATTGGATAACCATTTGTCTGAAGTGGTATAGGGTTTCCTGCCTAAGCAGGGTGTTGGACTAGAAGACCTTTAAGGTCCCTTCCAACTCTGTTATTCTAAATATTGTTTGTTCTTCCAATTCTCTTAGAGTCTGGCCTTCAATCTGATTTTGAATCTATCAACAGATATGCCATCTAGACTTATGTTAATACATTTGCTAATTAAGTATAATTCAGTAGTTTGTTGTATAGTTTGTTGAAACCAAGATATAGCATGCTAATAGTATTCCCATCATCTACTAAGAAGTCATTCAGTGAAACAGTATAATACTATTTGTTCTTAACAAATTATAGCTGACTTTTGGTAAACACTGCATTGTTATCAAGACACTTATAGATGAATCATTTTAAACTTCGTTCTAAATCTTCCCAAATATCATTCTAAACTGTCATATTGTTTCTAGGGCCTCTTTTTCTCTTTTTGAAGCTAGATTTACTTCCCTCATACTTTATCTTTAGCCATTCTCCAGAATTTTCTAAAAATAATAAATATGATCAGATCAAGGAGAGATTCAACCTAGAAATAAAGAGAAACTTTATGACACTGAGAACAATCAACCAATGGAACTACTCGCCTTCGGAAGTTGTGGCAGCTTCATCACTGGAGACTTTCAAGAGGAGATTGGATTGCCATTTGTCAGGGATGGTGTAGGGTCTCCTGCTTTGGTGATGGTTTGGATTAGATGACCTACAAGGTCCCTTCCAACTCTATTAATCTAATCTATTTATCTAGATAATTAGGAATTTTCTTCAGCATTTTAGGGTTAAATCTATCCAGATCTGGAAGTGTGAACTCATTAAAGGCAGTAAGTATTTCTGTCAAACTTAAGTTGACATGCTACATTCTCAACCTGTTCTTCAAAACTGCCCTGTGGAACACTCTCTCTTCTTAGAGAAAACTGAGTGATAATAATACTATTAAAATATTCATATATTAATCCCCTTATAACTGAAATACATCAGGACATTTAGAGGTAACTTCTGTCTCACCATTTAGCTGGAAGCCAGGGGAGAAAACAATAAGACTGTGAGACTACCAGATGGATCCAGCCTCAATTGTTGTACAAAATCTGTATTAGAATCAGCTGGGTTTTTTTCTCTCTAAAAACTTATCAACTTTTAGCACCACTTCATCCCTACCTAAAATGAAGTTATATGTGAAAATAAAATGCCAATTATAAAACACTTTTTCTCCTTTCTCGGAAAATAGTCATAATAATTTTCTTCAACTTTCTGAGCTCTGCCATGCATGCCTTGCCTGCCATAATTGCAGTGCAGAAAGCTAACACAAGGACTTGCCACAAAGCTGTCATTTGAGGAGTAATTTCTTGAGGCACTCTCTGACCACTTGACCCCTCACTTTTACCAGACAGATAAATATGGAGAGTTTTATCATAAATACCTGGGAGTTCTTTAGGTCAGCTTCATGATTATACCAAGGAGCAGGTTGTTCCCTGCGTGGTACAACTGTAATTATATAATAATTATATATAATCAACCGATAGCACTCATTTGCTACTGCCGACAAGAAGCAATGGGAGTTTTCCCTCTCCTCCCGCTAGAAGTACCACGAAATGATTGAAAGCTGAATCTGCTCCCTTAGGACTGAAAGAGTTAAAACTATTTTTGATTTTTTAAAAAAAAAAACATAATAATAACATCATGCTGTTCTGCTATTAAGCATCCTTTGGCTGTTACGTGTGTTCCAGTTTCAAAGAATGAAGAAGCCTCATGGCCATAAAGTCGTGTGCGGCCTCCAGCAAGATCTTGTTACTAATTATTTTATTTATTTATTTACTTTTGGAGCCCTAGACAACTTTCAGAATTGATACCCTAGGCTGTTTCTCTGCAGATCAAAGGCAATGTGTGAAAAACATCCAGGCATATGGCTAAATATCTAAAAGGATTGTGGGTAAATATTTCCTTAAGCATATAAGGCAGCTTCAGCTGGATACTCTCTGACAACGGAAACTTTATATTCTGTTCCAAAGACATCTATTAAGTATGTCTGGTGTTAAACAGCAGGCACTAGTAGACTCCCTTGTCACTCATGGTAAGAAACTAATATCCAGCCAGCGCTGACAGGTGAAAACCTTGTGTTCTTACCTATTAAGTGGCTGCTTGCACTGAAGCCTGTTTCAGACCAAAGATGATGATTCTTATTCCTTTGATCACCCAACAGTCAAGTTCTAGTTAAATTTGTTGGCTGGTGTCTTCAATCTAAGCCTAAAGACCAAAACAAAGGGGGAACAGCAATCTTGCTTGCAGGGCTTTTCATTGGAGGACAAGGCAAACCCATGAAAGGTTTTTTCCAAGATCATATTAAGAAGCGAGGGCTAGTGGATGAGTCTGACTGTGACACACAAAGATGAAGATAAAAGTAATAATAATAATCAGGAAAAAATCTCTCTCAAAATAAGTACTCTTCTCAGGAGTCAGTTCTTGCGCTAAATCAATCTGGTCATCTGAAATGGTTGAAAAAGCAATCATTCAGTTTTCTGTGTCTTGTTGCTGCCATCTAGTGGTCAACCAGTTTTTTGCTATCCAGATGGGATAGCTTCACTTGTACAAGCTTTGGATCCAAGGCCAGGTTTTGTAGTACAAAACATGCAAATTGGGGACCAGGGATCGTAACTTAATCTATTCTTTGATTCCTAAAATGTTTCAAAATAGGTGAGGTTTATATAATGGGGTTTACAGTATATACTTGTATTCAATACATCTCAAGAACAGCAAACTGGGAAAGGATGATGTACAATTTTGTCTCATGCAATGAGAATCTGTAAATTAATCTGAAAACAGAAGAAATGAAAATAAAACCCAGGAATCAGTATGGAGATGCGGTCTGTGAGATGCCACAAGAGACACTCATTGCATTCAAAACAATATTTATGTTTTTAAAAAAGCAGTTTAATTCATCATGTTACTGAAAAAATAGAATCTCTTAGAAATGTTCTAATTGTAAACTTGTCTCTTTATAAAGTAGAAAGTAACACAGATGAATTTTTATTGATTGGTTGACTGGCTAAATGAATGAATGAGCAAATGAATGAATTTGTAAAACTCACCATTAGCAATAGCTGCCTGCGTGAAATACATACATATTAAAATAGAATAGCATACAGTATAAATACAATAAACCATTTTAAAATACCTTATATTAAAATGCAGCATCACACAAGTAATAAAATATATAAAATCGTGCTAAAATCAGAAAGCCACTGAAATGTTTATGAAAATAAAAAAGTCTAAGGAGCTCGAATGAAGTGCTTCATTTTCCACTCAGGATGAATGGTCACCTATCCATTTCTCCATCCTTTCTATTGTCTCCTCTACCAGTACATTGTCTCACCAATTGCTATGGTTGTGCTTGTATTATAACACAACAACAGATAATAATAATAGCAATAGCACTTAGGCTTATATACCACTTCATAGTGCTTTACAGCCCTCTCTAAGCAATTTACAGAGTCAGCATATTGCCCCCAACAATCTGGGTCCTCATTTTACCCACCTCGGAAGGATGGAAGGCTGAATCAACCTTAAGCCTGGTGAGATTCGATCTGCCAAACTGCTGGCAGCCGATGATCAGCAGAAGTAGCCTGCAGTACTGCACTCTAACCACTGTGCCACAGCAACTCATAACAACAACAACAACAACAACAATACTTGGTAGTTACCTAGGATGCTGGCAGCAACCCGTATCAACCATCAGCTCCAGTCAATAATATTTGCGATACATTTTTAAAGGTTCAGTTGACTGAGTTTCTTGTTTAATGAATAGCAGAGATAATAATAATAATAATAATAATAATAATAATAATAATAATAATAATAATATTGCTAAATTAATCCACTGGTCATTATATAAAAATACAATTTACCTGTAATCCAAAAAGTCATGGCAACATAAGTGGAAAAAGTTATAGAAAATGAGAAGGTGAAGATCTTGTGGGACTTTCGAATAAAGACGGATTGTCACTTGGAACACAACACATCAGATATCACAGTTGTTGAAAACTGAAATGTACAATTTATTGACATCACGGTACCAGGAGATGCCAGAGTCGAAGAAAAAGAACTGGAAAAAATCATGAAATATCGCGACCTGGCCATCGAAACAATACATCAACAAATTGCAAACTGTGTTTCATGTTTAATGAATAAAGATAATAATAATAATAATAATAATAATAATAATAATAATAATAATAACAACAACAACAATAATAACGACAACAACAATAATAATGACAACAAGAAGAAGAACAACAAGAAGAAGAACAAGAACAAGTGCTAATGGTTGATATGGGTTGCTGCCAGCATCCTAAGTATCAACCAAGTACCTTCTTAAGATCTACAATGTTCCAGGTAGCTCAGTTTTTTGCAGTTCCACTGGTGTTATTGCAGTTATTGTGTTACTTATTTTTCTTATAAAATTCTTGGACATGGTACCAAGTGCCCCGATGACAATGGGTATCACTGTTACATGTTTCATCCATAGCTGTGTAGTTTTGATGGCCAGGTTGTGATATTTCATGATTTTTTTCAGTTCTTTTTCTTCGACTCTGGCATCTCCTGGTACCGCAATGTCAATAAATTGTACGTTTCCGTTTTTGCCAACTGTGATATCTGGCATGTTGTGTTCCAAGTGATGATCTGTCTGTATTCAAAATACCGCAAGATCTTCACCTTCTCATTTTCTGTAACTTTTTCTACTTTATGTCCCCTTGACTTTTTGGATATAGATGATGATGATGGTGATTTTATTCATTAAACATGAAACTCAGTCAACTGAACATTTAAAAATGTTGTTGTTATTATTATTGTTGTTGTTGTTGTTAAAATGACATATTTGTATTTCTATTTATTTCTTAGCTGCTGATAACAATGTCTCCATCCCAACTTCTAGCTCTGTACTGTAAGTTTAGAAAGGAAAAACAATGAAAAAATGGCAGAAGAAAACATGTTTGAACATCTGAATTTCTGGGTTAATCCAAAAAGAATTTTCCAAGGCTCCTCCCTCTTTAGACAGTACAGTGGAGACCAAATTTCAAGGGAAGTGCCTCATATAATGTCCAGAAACATCAACAAAGATCCATCATGAGCTATTAAATCTGCCACTTCTTTTACAAAGAGCATACAGAAGATTCTCCTGAAGAACCCCTTTCTTAGGCTCTGCCTGCTCCTACTATTTCTCAGTTGTTTAGTCATCTTGCACTAAGAGAGTTGGCTTAGTCATTCTTGTTCCATTGGCATCTCTGAATGCTAAAGATAAGGCTGACAAGATGTCTCGCTCTTCATTGCCACAGCCATCTGCCTGAGCCTGGGGGTGGGGGGAAACCTTAATCATCAGTTTTCAGACACAGACACAGAGAGAGAGAGAGGGAGAGAGAGAGAAAGAAAGAAAGAGAGGAAGGGAGGGAGAGAGAGAGGGAGGGAGGGAGAGAGAGAGGGAGAGAGAGGGGGGAGAGAGAGAGAGACAGACAGACAGACAGAGAGAGAGAGAGAGAAACTCATCCAATTATTTCACATTGAAATGTCAACTGAAAGAGAAGTTGCTGCTTTTTCTCTTCTAAATAACAACAAAGAAAAACTTTAAAGAAAAAAAACCTATGTTCAAGGCACAATGACCTTTTCATTGAAATACATTCAATAAAATGAATTTTCTTTCAAACTGTCTTTGCTGCATTTTTGAATTTCCTTAGCAAATGAAATAGACTTGGAAGCGGCCATGTTAAGAAAAGAAAAACCCCAAGGCTGCCTTTGGCTTTCATGAACTATTTTCCTAGATAGGTGCATTGAAAATCAATTTCATTTCTGATCATAATCATTCTCCATGAATATCTTTGAAATAAAATGAAATAAAATAAAATACTAAGTGTTGTTGGGTGGTAATGACCTTGAGCTTTTCTCTTTTTTCCCCCATATGTACTTAGTGTAAATCTCTTTTATATTCAGTCTACACTACTACACTATAACAGAACATCTTTTCTTCTGCAATTCAGTTTAGGGTCACCGCGTACACAGCATCCATTAAAAGGAAAAAGGAGGACATGCTACAGAATGGCCTAATTAATTTTTCATATGTTACTGGACATATGCAAGTGAAAAATGTACAAACAATTAATACATTAATGTATTCATAGAGTTTTATTTGTCTATATACGTATTCTGCCTTTTTGTTTAGTCTAATACAACACATCACGATCAAGAAGGTTGTGATCAGAAGACCTGGTTAGCTAGACAGACTGCTGTCCATCTGCTGCCCCCCCCCCCCCGCCCCCCGGGATGGTAATGGCAAGGCCTCTGTTTTCCCTTCTGGCAGTCCTTTGTCTTTAAAATATACTTTACTTAGAAATCCTTTCAAACTGAGTCTGTCTTCAAATAAACGTTATTCTCAGTCTAGCTTTTCTATTAGCATTTGTGGAGTAAAAAGCATGGTAATCCTACTCCAGTTTGCTTTGCAATCTTTCTTAATATAAACAACTGAATAGAGAATTAAGGGACACGGTGACTCAGTAGCTAAGATGCTGAGCTTGTCGATCAAAAGGTCGGCAGTTCAGTGGTTCGAATCCCTAGTGCTGCATAATGGGGTCAGCTCCCGTTACTTGTCCCAGCTTCTGCCAACCTAGCAGTTCAAAAGCACGTAAAAAATGCAAGTAGAAAAATAGGGACCATCTTTGGTGGGAAGATAACAGCGCTCCGTGCCCTTTGGCATTTAGTCATGCTGGCCACATGACTACGGAGATGTCTTTGGACAGTGCTGGCTCTTCAGCTTTGAAACGGAGATGAGCACCACATATGTGACTACCACATATGCGTGAGGGGAACCTTTACCTTTAGAGAATGAAGACAAAACCAAACCACCCTTTCTTTCTTTCTTTCTTTCTTTCTTTCTTTCTTTCTTTCTTTCTTTCTTTCTTTCTTTCTTTCTTCTGTAGCTCCTCCTTAGAAGGAGGAGCCCTTTATAAGATTATCTAAGTCTAAGATTAGACTCAGTTCCTTTGGTCAATTTATGCTCCAAAATATATTCCATACAGTGCCCATCTTCACCCTTACTGTAACCCCCGAATCATCCTCATTTCCAAAAGATGCTATTTACTGATAGTACTATTGAAAATTACTGTAAGGCCAGAGAAGATATATATCCTTTCCCTTGCCTTTATTACAACAAACCAGCTTCTGATCTGTCCCCATCTACATACACACACAAACACAGCCAGCTGAGGGTTAAGAAAGTACTTGGCACGCACATAGGACATTATCTCAAACTTGGCAACAATATAAGCACCGTCTGCCAAGAGTTTTACTGCAACAGATAACATAAAATTACATACGCATTGCAAATAGTCCAGCAAAACAATATCCCTTCGGCAGCTTCAGACGTTGTTCCAGTGACTGCCAGAGTTAGTTTTTGTTCGTCACAGATTTTTACCAGCCACCACCCTCTCTTATATAGTCTCTGGGGTGTGGTCCAGTGACTCAGCTATAATCCCTAGCACGCCTCCTTAACTGCTGCAAATGTTTATCACGCCTTTGTTGGCGTGCATCCAGGAACGACGGCTCTCCTTCCTCGCCCTCATCAGAGACACCTGGCTCCTGGCCAATCTCCCCTTCCTCGGCCGGCACCTGAGACAGTGCCAGAGGGGAGGGGCCTGGAGAGGGAGGCCTGGCTGACTCCTCTCCCTCATGTTTGGAGCCTTCTTCCTCCGATGTGATAGGCTCAGAGGGCAGGGCCACAACAGCTTCATATATCTACCAGCTGCAATCAAACCAACAAAAGTAAAACTTGCCACTTTTCTCATGTGTAATTGAGAATGCTGCGCAGTGTTCACCAATGATGGCTTGAAAAATAACAGCAATTATGGACACACTGAGAATCTTCTAAAACGGGGTGTCAAGCGCATGTCATCACGGCAGTGGCACATGACATCGGGACTTTTTTCCCCTTCACTAAACCAGGCATGGGAGTGGTTAGGGTGTGACACATGCAGCCCACAGGCCGAGAGTTTGACAACCCTGTTCTAAAAGGTCTCTCTTGCAACCATGGGAAAAATGGTTGGAAAAACAGCTAGCTAGTTGACTTTGGGCCAGCCCTTCTCTCTCTTAGCCAGTAGTGAAATCCAAATTTTTTTACTACCAGTTCTGTGGGTATGGCTTGGTGGGCATGGGGTGACTTGGTGGGTGTGGCTTGGTGGGTGTGGCAGGGGAAGGATACTGCAAAATCTCCATTTCCACCCCACTCCAGGTGAAGGATGCTGCAAAATCTCCATTCCCACCCCACTCCAGGGGAAAGATATTACAAAATCTCCATTCCCACCCCACTCTGGGGTCAGCCAGAGGTGGTATTTAGTGGTTCTCTGGACTATTCAAAATTTCCGCTACCAGTTCTCCAGAACCTGTGAGAACCTGCTGGATTTCACCCCTGCTTTTAGCCCAACCCACCTCATTGAGAGTCTTAACAAAGCAGCGTTATCAATCGAGTGGCATTTATCATAGTTGACACACCTATGGAATTAAGTCTAAATTCCACATTTCAGTGTTTGTATGTTGAAACTTTTGATCACTTTTCATCCATCTTGTAACTAATTAAAACAGTAGGTCCTTTTCAGAGCTTTCATGATGTACTTATTTCTTCCGATCCATTTGGCAATAGTATACAATAGGACAAGTAATAGTTGGCCATAAAAAATAATAACCCTGTTTTTTATTCATGTCATCAGTTAAATTAAACATGACAGAACTAGTAAGTCTGGATTTTTTCATGTTGGGCAGGTTGCCTTGAAGTATTTTTCCCTTTGGATCCCAGTAGCTCTGTCTCCCATGAAACTAACTCCCCTTTAATCCTGTAGATTCTTAAATAAATGCCCTTAACCTGAGCTCTGTGTAGTTGTAGATGTGGTAATACCAGAGAAACTCTTGGCCATTTTTCAGAAAGCAGCTGCGATTTCCAAGCTAAACGAGTGATTACAGCAAAGTATGCTATCCCCTAATGTTACTGAATGGCTTGCCTGGGGTATCCGCTAGCATAACAAAATTTAAATAGGTATCACTTTAGTCAACAGTAGGAATTCTGGGGGGGGGGGAAGAAGAATTTATTTTATTTATTCCATCATGTGTATATAAACCACTTTCCTGGAAAGGACTGCTTTCTCAATATGCCTAAGAAAGCTAACTCAGCTATTGTTTGTGATGTGTTTGATGAAAATGCAACAACAAGATAAAGAATGACCATCACATTCTTTGAAAGGTCTCCTCTCTTCTAATATTGATCTTGATATATATTTACATCCGTATGATTCCTAGACAGTGGTGTTATTCAGCTGCCCCAGCTACGGACCCCAAAGAACGCAGCACACACTAAGTCCATACAAACCTTAGTTTACTAATTAAGGACTACTAATGAGCTTTCTTAGTAGTTGTTTGAACACAAATACAGTTTAAATCAGTCTTTTCTGAACAAGGGCTGTTAATTTAACTTCATTAACAGTCGACAAGAATCCAAAGAATAATAACTCAGTTCTGAGGCACTTATTGTGGTTGGCAGAATGCCCAGAAGCAATTTGCAGGAAAACTGACAAGAGAGAAACAAGAGCCGGATCAAACGTTTCTGGAATCAAGACGCAAAGGAATATGAACGAAGTTGTTTCCTGGAAATTGCATAAGTCATCGTCCTTCCTTAAATAGGCTAGGGGAGTGGCCAATTAGCCCCGAGCCTTAGTCTCAAGGAGACCTCCTCCTGAGGAGCCACTCCTGCTTTTTAACAGCTCTGTGTGCTCGTGCATCGAGAAGACGCTCCTCCTCTTCTTCCTCTTCACTTGTGGGAGCTTCTGGGGGTTCTGAAGGCCCTGGCTAAATCCCTACCTCTGGCACCACATCTTCTCCAGCCTCCTCATTGTCTGACTCGAGCACCAGCTGCACAGGCTGCTGGCGCAGCACCACACCAGTCTCCTCACTGTTGGAATCAGCTACTAACTGCACAGGCCACTGACAGGCAGCAACATCAGCAGGTTCTATCCAGTTCGGGCGAAGCGGTAGTGGCGGCTGCAGGAGGCTTTGCCCACCTGCCCGGACATCATCACGTCCCATTTTTTGATGCTCTGTGCATGCGCGGAAAGCTCTGTGCATGCACAGAGGTGGCGTGTGTGAGCAAAACAAGTGCTCACATTTCCGAACCAGTAACTGAATACCACCCCTGTTCCTAGATATAGGTAGATACAGGTAGGAATAGGCAGACTTCTGGACTGTTTTGCCATGATGCTGTCCCTAGAAGTGTCTTGGAAGAGAAGAAAATGTATTGCTTCTAATGAGGTAATGTCCAAACTAGGTATATTCCATTGTAAAAATTACCATAATTACAGATGGAGGCACAGCCAAGAAAACAAATCAATTGATCAAGCAAATCAACCCAGAATTTTTACTTGAGGTACAATGAACAGGCTCCAATTATTCTAATTCAGGCACATTATGCAAAGACCAAGCACTCTAATGCTGGAAAAGATAGAAGGAAAGAAAAGAAGACAACTAGCAGAAAAATGGATGGACACAATGACAGTGACAATGACTTGAATAGCCTGACTAGGTGGCTCAGTGGCTAAGACACTGAACTTGTCGGTCAGAAAGATCGGCAGTTCGGTGGTTTGAATCCCTAGTACAAGTCTCCTGTGTGAGCAGGGGGTTGGACTAGATGACTTCCAAGGTCCCTTCCAACTCTGTTACTGTTACCTGTTACTTTACCATTGGAAGACCTGAAGGACCAGGTTAAGGAGAAATATATATATTTTTATGTGGACACTAGAAATTAAAAAGAACCTCATGGTGTATACTCAATCAATCAAAAATGGGGTAGTATGGCCCTCCTTGTTCTTTCAGGCTTTTGACACTCTTTGACACATTGTTGACTTTTGTATTTTTCTGGAGCAATTGCAAGGATTAAAGATTGTGTGAATGAGTCAGAGTTAGATAAGAAGCCTTCTGAATCACATAAGATTCAACATTGCAGCCCTGCTTTATACATCTATATTAAGCCACTATGAGATATCAGTTCAACAACCAGATTCTTCACAATTGTACATCATCAAACTGGGCACAATTGCAGGTGGGATTGAATTCCTGTCTCAATGTTTTGAGATTGTTGAGAAGCTGGATGGGATGAAACACAAGCCATTTGAGGACTAAACACAATAACAGATCATTAATAGAGGGCTTTGAAATGTAGCCTTTTGTTGGGGCTACCGGTTATCTTTTAGAGTAGATAGATGGTAGTTCAGATTGGTTGATTGATAATATATTGTCATATTTGTAATATTTTTTAATGTCATACAGTAATTTTCAAGCACTGAGGAAATCCGGAGATTCAAGCAATTCAAATGAATATAAACATTTATTGCAAACTTAAGCTCTCTACAAAAATCTGAGCTACTAACAATTAAGGGAATTGAGCAGGAATGAGAGGGCATTCAAAGTGGGCTGGACTTAGATCTCTTGTGGGTATGCAGAGACTCATAACGTATGGTGCATTTGACCCCTTCCTCAGGCTCAGCTGGTCAACTTCTATAATAATTTAGCAAATAGAGATATAGAAGTTATTAAAATTGTGGACTGCTTTTGTAGGAGGGAGGACTATTATTGTTTAAATATATGTATTGGTATTCAACCAGGGGGCCAGTCTATGTATTTTTGTTACTTTGTTTTTATACACATTTTTTCTGGTTTTCTATTGTTTTGGGGTTTTCCTTTCTCTGTCTCTCTCTCTCTCTCTTGGATTTTGGATTCTAACTTTGGAAATAAAATGAAATTTTTATTTTGTCGAGTGGCCTTAATACAGGGGATATAGTCATCGAACCCTTGTCATGGTCTGACCACTCGCTCCTTCGACTAGACTTTCTAACCGTTGCACCCCGCTGCAGGGAGGCGGGACCAACTAGGTGGTTCCGCCCCAGGCGCCTGATGGATCCTGATAGGTTCCAGATGGAGCTTGGGCCATTTCCTGAGACTTGGCTCATAACTCGGCTGAAGACCTAGTGGCCGCCTGGGACAGTGCGGCCGCCGGGGCTTTGGACCGCGTCGTGCCTTTGCGGCCTCTGACCGAGCACTGAACTCACCTAGCTCCTTGGTTCTCCGAGGAGCTGAGGGAGCTGAAGCGCTGGAAAAGACGCCTGGAGAGTAGTTGGAGGACCAGCCACTCCGAAACCGACCGAACACTGGTGAGGTCTCATATTAAGACCTACCTAGTGGCAATAAAAGCGGCAAAATCTAGCTATTTTGCCGCTCTTATCGCATCATCAGATAATCGCCCAGCCGCCCTGTTTAGGGTGACCCGCTCCCTCCTCCATCTGGAAGCGCGGGATGATCCCTTGCAGGGCCGAGCTGAGGACTTTGTGCAGTATCTGCATGACAAGATCGCTCAGATTCGGGAAGGCCTGGCCTCTGACTGGGTAAGTCCAGATGGGATGACTGAAGCAGGTCTTGAGAATGTTATCTGGGAGGAGTTTGATCCTGTGGCTCCCAAGGACGTGGACAGGATCCTGGGACGGCTGAACGCGATCACATGTTTATTGGACCCGTGTCCCTCCTGGTTGGTGCTGGCTTCCCGGAAGGTTACACAAGGCTGGCTCCAGAGGATTGTTAACGCCTCTCTGGGTGAGGGTGTCTTGCCGGCCGCTTTGAAAGAAGCGGTGGTGAGGCCCCTCCTCAAGAAGCCCTCTCTGGATCTGGCTGTTTTGGCTAACTATCGTCCAGTCTCCAACCTTTGCTTCATTGCGAAGGTTGTTGAGAGTGTGGTGGTGCGGCAGTTTCCCCAGTACCTGGATGAAGCTGTCTATCTGGACCCGCTCCAGTCCGGCTTCCGGCCTGGGTACAGCATAGAAACGGCATTGGTCGCGTTGGTGGATGATCTCTGGAGGGCTCGGGATAGGGGTTGCTCCTCTATACTAGTCCTGTTAGATCTCTCAGCAGCTTTTGATACCATTGACCATGGTATCATGTTGCACCGGTTGAAGGGGTGGGCACCGTTTTGCGGTGGTTCTCCTCCTACCTCTCTGACCGGTCGCAATCTGTGACAGAGGGGCAGCGGTCAACCCCGAGGCACCTTGCTTGTGGGGTGCTACAAGGGTCGGTCCTCTCGCCCCTTCTGTTCAACATTTATGTAAAGCCACTGGGCGAGATCATCCGTGGCTTTGGGGTGGAGTTCCATCAGTACGCTGATGACACTCAGCTGTACATCTCCACCCCAGGCCACCCCAACGATGCCCTTGAAGTGATGTCCCAGTGCCTGGAGGCTGTGCGGGCCAGGATGGGGAGAAACAGGCTCCGACTCAACCCTTCCAAGACCGAGTGGCTGTGGCTTCCGGCATCCCGATATAGCCAGCTGGTGCCATCGCTGGCTATTGGGGGCGAATCATTGGCCCCCACGGAGAGGGCTTGCAACTTAGGCGTCCTCCTGGATGCACGGTTGTCTTTAGAAGAGCATAAGACGGCCATGGCCAGGTTCACCTGATACGCCAGTTGCGTCCCTTTCTGGATCGGGACTCCCTATGACGGTCACTCAAGCACTCATCACTTCCCGCCTGGATTACTGCAATGCTCTCTACATGGGGCTCCCCTTGGGGTGCACCCGGAGGCTGCAGTTGGTCCAGAATGCCGCCGCGCTGGGGATTATGGGAACAACGGGGCGCTCCCATGTGTCACCTCTCCTGCGCGAGCTGCACTGGCTTCCTGTGGTCTTCCGGGTGCGCTTCAAGGTGTTGGTGATCACCTTTAAAGCGCTCCATGGCTTAGGGCCGGGGTATTTGCGAGACCGCCTTCTGCCGCCAATAGCCTCCCACCGGCCGGTTCGCTCGCACAGAGAGGGCCTCCTCAGAGTGCCATCGGCCAGACAGTGCCGGCTGGCGACCCCCAGGGGGAGAGCCTTCTCTGTGGCGGCACCAGCCCTCTGGAACAACCTACCCCCTGAATTACGCACGATATCAGACCTCCGGACTTTTCGTCAGGCCCTAAAAACACACTTATTCCATCTAGCTGGGCTGGCTTGATCCCGTCCTCTCAGTTTTAATTGATTCGGTTTTAATTTGGGTTGTTTTAAATTATTTGGGCCAAAATTATTTAATTGTTTTTAAATTGTTTTTAAATTTTGTATACAATGTTTTATTTTGGCTGTGCACCACCCTGAGTCCTGCGGGAGAAGAGCGGTATAGAAATAAAATAAATAAATAATAATAATAATAATAATAATAATAATAATAATAATAATTTTAAAAATTCTTTCCCAATTTTTTTTCACCCTAAAAAATCTAACTGGGTGGGGGGAAGGGATATTTCTAGCACTCTCTTAGCTCTGAGTCTGAGAATTAGAAGACTTAATGTTCTACTAATGACTTAGAAATCCACATTTATTCTCTATCTGTACCACACATGTTCTCCATTTTTGGTGGGTGCTCTGAAGTCCACTAATGTAATATATAAAATAGACCATGTCCTAACTATATTATAGCAGAGATATTGTGGCCAACACCATTTGTGAAAAGGATTTATATATTACAGCATATATCGGTTGTAATTACCATGAAATATTGCTAATCATTGGATTTTTACAATCAAGTACTATAGTTGTCAGATACGAAGAACTGTTAATTGAAGTCAAATGGCCCAGGACATAGTGTTGCAAGTTTATTGGTGAATAAATCAATGCCAAGTGAATATTGAGAACCTTAATGTTTTAACATCAAAGACAAGCTATAAAACAGATCTACCATATGACAACTGCAAAAATCCAGATGTCCACTAGACAGCAGCACAATGATATCTGGATCAAGTTGAACCATCAGATATTTGGTAAATGTTTAGCTAATATTTGTGGTCTCAGATAATATTTAGGAAATAATTGATTATGTATGAAGTACACTTTTTTAAAAAAATGAAGCAAATTAAAACATAGCCATTTGGGGAGAAGTATACTAAATTCAAAGGTTTTCAGAAGTACTATATGTGAGTATAGTACTAAGTACTAAGAGTGAGATTATTTCCTTTTACATTTCTTCTATTTTAATTTTGAATTAAACTGAATTTCTTCTGCTCTGGATAAACCTTTAATTATCCATTCCATTCATAACCTATTATTACAGGAATGTAAAACAACCTCATCTGCAGCATTTTTAGTTTCCTCCACAAGTCAGATAAATGTATCATCATTCAAGTGACACATTATTAAAAAGCACCCTTCAAATAAATGAATTATGCATCTGTATCCATTTACTTGTCCTAGTGAGATTTAAATTAACAATTAAAATGAGAAATACTGCAACAGAATTAAACTCTGGTACAAGCATGCAATAACATTTAACGTGCATCTTGTTAAATTTCATACTGTGTTTTTAATCAATTTCAAAAGAAGGAGAACCTAGTACATTGTAGCTTTAATCCTGAAACACTTACACTCCCTGGCTCTGAAGAAAACCAATTGGCTTAAGTGGAACTACTTTGCAGGGCATGATTTGATAATCTAACAGCCAGATCAACAGCACTGTTAAAATGAAGTGCCTGGATTTAAGCCTACTTAGACCCATGTACTTCAATAGGATTAAATCATCTTGCATTCAATCTTGTTTAACCTGATTGGAGACTAGGGTGCCCTTTGCAGCTAATTTAAATCTCATTCTTATAAACAATAAAACAGACTCTGGACAATTGTAGCATTCTGCATGAAAATAACTCATGCAAAAGAGAGTCAGGCTAAGGCACAAATCTAGAAAGCAGGAGACCATGAGTTCAAGTCAGAGGTGGGATTCTGCTGGTTCTGTCCGGTTCAGGTGAATCGGTAGCAGCAACTGTGGGAGGCTCCGCCCACCCGCCTGGATGTAATGTGCGAGCACTGCATATGCACTCACATTTGCAAACCATGGAAGCCACCTGGGTGACTTTGGCTGACACACTGTCAGCCCAACTCACCTCATAGCATTTTTGTTGTGGAGAAAATAGGAGGAAGGTATGTTGCATATGTTCGCTGCTTGAGTTAGTTGTAAAAAATAATAAAGGTGGAATACAAATAAATAAATAAATAGAAAGGAGCTTGAATCCTGAAATATGCATATATAAGAGTGGCACAGTGGTTAGAATGCAGTACTGCAAGCTATTTCTGTTGACTACCTGTTGCAGTTGACCAAGTGTTGACACCATGGTAGAAAACATAAAAGAACATTATGACCACTGCTTTCCTTTGTCCTAAATGGATACCATTATCCAATCAGAATTACTGCTGCTAAGAAATCTTTGCATCTCACATATGTAACATGACCTACCTTAAATTCTCAAGAGGGCTGCAGTATTAAACAGTCCAATCCAATCTTAGATCAGTTCTAGATTTCTGGCATTCTTTTGCTCTCTAAACAAAGAAGAACTTCAACAGATTCCCAAACTTCAGGCGATAGTCACAAAAACAGCTTCAGTTTAAATTTAGCAGTTCAAATCACACTGGCTCAAGGTTGACTCAGCCTTCCATCCTTCTGAGGTTGGTAAAATGAGGACCCAGATTGTATGCTGACTCTGTAAACCAATTAGAGAGGGCTGTAAAGCACTGTGGAGTGGTATATAAGTGTAAGCAGTATTTCTATTATTTTAAAATATGGAGAGTTTTTTTTTTTATTTGTTTGCTAAAAATGTTGAAGGAGAAAGAGCTGCAGTCACAGGCAACTGCACCTAATCATGATAACTTCACAATGATAAAATGGGGGAGGGATTAATATTTATATGAGCCCAAAAAACAAAGGACTCAATGTAGAATCAAGGAATTGGTTTTAAAAATAAATAGGAAGAGTTGGGACACAAAAACTGAACAATCTAAAACAGACATCTGGACTTCAATTCCCAGAATTCTCCAGCCATCCCAGAATTCCCTGCTGGATAGAGAATTCTGGGAGTTGAAATCCAGACATCTTCAAGTTTCCAAGGTTTAGAAATACTGATCTAAAATAAAATCACCACTAATTCACATTTCTAATATTCTAGATGGGAATGGCATAAAATCCTAGGAAATAAATTAACTCCTTCCAGAGTCTTTCTCCTGGAAAAATCAAGCTAGAAAAAATACTGGAACAATTTGAAGCTCCAAGTCAACCATTATTTCTTATTTCAACTCTTATTTTCAGTGGTACCTCACTTAATAGTAGTAACTGTGAGAGAGATCTTGGAGTCCTAGTGGACAATCACTTAAATATGAGCCAGCAGTGTGCTGTATCTGCAATAAAGGCCAACACAGTGCTAAGCTGCATTAACAGAGGGATAGAATCAAGATCACGTGAAGTGTTTTTTATAATGCCTTGGTAAGGCCACACTTAGAATACTGCATCCAGTTTTGGTCGCCACAATGTAAAAAAAGATGTTGAGATGCTAGAAAGAGTGCAGAGAAGAGCAACAAAGATGATTAGGGGACTGGAGGCTAAAACATATGAAGAACGGTTGCTGGAATTGGGTATGTCTAGTTTAATGAAAAGAAGGACTAGGGGTGACATGATAGCAATGTTCCAATATCTCAGGGGTTGTCCCAAGAATAATGAATCAATCTATTCTTCAAAGCACCTGAAGGCAGGACAAGAAGCAATGGATGAAAACTAATCAAGGAGAGAAGCAACCTAGAACTAAGAAGAAATTTCCTGACAGTTAGAACAATTAACCAGTGGAACAACTTGCCTGCAGATGTTGTGAATTCTCCAACACTGGAAGTTTTTAAGTTTTCTATTCTATTCTATTCTATTCTATTCTATTCTATTCTATTCTATTCTATTCTATTCTATTCTATTCTATTCTATTCTGTGTTTACTTTTAAAGAGCCTGGGTGGATAGTAGAAATGTATGAAATGACCAGCAGGCTTTCTTATCAATAACCATTGACAAGATTCCTTGCACAAATAGGATTCGAGTAAAAAGATAGATTAATATGGACTCTACTTATTTGGTTGAGAAAGAGGCACCATCATAAGGCTACAAATGCTTTCCATAAAGCTCAGTGGAATAGAATTGGAAATGTATGTCTCACTACAGGAAATAATGAACAGAAGAAAAGAATAAGGAAAGCAGAGTTCTTTCAACCATCCTACTATATGGTGGGCCTCATGTCTTCCTTTTTCTTTTATAACTGCAGTTGATATTTTTAATACTGCTTGAGTATTTGAGTCTTCAAGTGTGTTTGGAATAGATTTGTCTCTGTGTTACCTGTGGTTCCATCCATGGCATAATTATTATACCATGTTCTTCAAGACTTGTTGGTTCATGAGCAAAGATATTTCTTCCAATCAGACTACATTGATATCTTGATATATTTTAGTACAATAATTGTCTTTTATAAGCATGGAACTTACTGTTGTAAACTGTACAACAAACAGGATGTAGTAATACTCCGGTAAGTCTTAATGAAACAGTTTTACTTTCACGTCATTTTTTTTTTTAGAATTCACCTTATTCTCCCCAAAATCAGACTACCTTCTATGCATGTTAGTTCTCTTAGTAAATCTAAAAGATATTTGCATACCTATCATATGGAGTGAACCTAGAAGCATGGATCTTGAAGAGTTGAAGATGGAGCGGATTTTTCATAGAGGTATTATATACAGTATACGTTTTAGAAACTATGGCTCAGTATGGAATAGTGAACAGCATATCAAGCACCAAACTATTTATAATACCTTCAAGAGATAACAAAATATTAACATATTGATATTATCATTATCATTGTTTTATCGTTTTCTATCAAGGTCAATTCCTAGTGACATCATGAATACATTCATGACATTTTCTTGGCCACAGCGCAAAGAGGTTTGTCATTGTTTTCTTCTAGAATTTGTTTACAAATTTCGCAGCCTAGTTTGAAATTCTGATTTGGGGAGGGTGTGTCTATTTAAATTCTAATAAGATCTTGTCCTAGTTAATTTTTTTATGAACATCCAAGACAGGCTAGAAGTTGCCATCTTGTTTGTTTTTATTGCATTCCTACCATGGCCATTATTGTTAGGCAAGATCAGGCAGGCAGGCAGGCAGATGAAAGGGCTAAAGATATATGCCATAAAAAAATAAAGATTACTGTTATAGGCATAATTTCATATCCTGTACATTATCCAAGTAGTCAGATCCAATGTGTGCAATGGTTAAAGTGCTGAAGACCCACATTCATGGAAGCTGAATTTGAGACACTCCTTTTCTCTAAATTGAACTTCCTTCACAGTCCTACTGCTATCAGAAAAATTCTATATCTAGCACCTTGTGCACCTGGTTATAAATCTAAGGGGAAAAAAACAAATTTCTCAAATGAGTTGTATTAGAGAAACAACTGGTTCAATTACACATAAAAGAAAAACAAAATCCCCAAGAAGTGGTTCTGTCATAGACACAAACATATATATCACATTTAAAACCACTCATCTCCACCATGGAACAACTCTAGGCTATATAAGCTCTACTACCTTCTTATTGCCAAAACAATGTTTTCTGTTTGAGGTAGTACCCTTATGAGAATGGGCTTTAATATGATCTTACGTTCAAGTTAGACTAAACTGTGCATAGAAGGTGAAAGTCAGTGTGTAGAAGCAAAAGAAGACAGCAACCTGAGCTACCTTTTAGCAAATTCCAGAATTCCCATTGGTCTCAATTAGGAAATTGAAAGAAACCATTAATTTCAATCACTGGTAACCACTTTTGCAGTCTGTCACAGGTTCCAGTAATCTAGTTTTTACGCCCGTGAGTAGAAGATTGGTTTGTGCTAAAGGATCTTTTCTCCACTAACTCATTAGTAAAGCCATATTCTTTATCAGTTACTACCTCCATTTTGAGGATCTCAGGTTTCTGACTGATGAAAGGCAAAGTACACTGATAGTTCAGAGACAGTCTATAGTTTGATTGATATGTGTATGTTTAAATTAGTGTGTTCACAAGAATGCTGTAATAGTAAGAATGCAAATTATGAAAACGCTCAGACCAAAACAAAAGATTTGAGCATTGAATGAAGGAATGCCAAAGAATGGTTCAATAGAAATTAAGATTTTATATCAAAAATTTAAAAAAAGACATTCCATTCCTTGTATTCTAATTTGAAGGTGGTGTTAAATTTTCTCAAAATTCTTGCAGGATTTTCTTAATGCAACCTTACAATAAAGTAGATTTAGCTCATCTAGTTGTGTTTCTGGCTGGTTTACTCGGGGGAGCTAACAATAAGTCTAAATGTTCAATCTCCCCACTCCCATTCTTAACTGATTAATTGGAGCGGGTCCTTCCTATGTTTCTTTGAATATTAAGTGACTGTGGGCTCTCCCTCACTTGCCTGATTGTTCTGTAGGCCGCATCTCCTTCCCTCATCCCCCAACATCATCCATACATTTCATTATAAGGGTTTATCAGTTGACTGCTGGCATCCATCAGCCAGTCCTACCTCACCATCACACATCCCAGTGACTTCCTCATCCTTTCTTCACCAGACACCACCAATAGCCAGCCCCCCATTAAACTTTGCTGCCAGACAATTGGGCACAGGGGCTAGAGGGAGGCAGGAAAGAGGGTAGTGATATGCCCCAACAATCTTCTCTTGTGCCATGCAGCCAAAGGATTTCTGGGAAGTATAGCAGAGGTGGTATTCAGCAGGTTCTGACCAGTTCCGGAGAACCAGTAGTGGAAATTTTGAGTAGTTTGGAGAACCAGTAAATACCACCTCTGACTGGCCTCGCCCCCATCTATTCTCTGCCTCCTGAGTCCCAGCTGATTGGGAGGGAATGGGGATTTTGCAGTAACTTTCTCCTGGAGTAGGGAGGAAATGGAGATTTTACAGTATCCTTCCCCTGCCACGCCCACCAAGCCATGCCCACCAAGCCAAGCCATGCCCACAAGCCACACCTACAAAACCGGTAGTAATTTTTTTTTTAATCCCACCACTGAAGTATAGGTATGAGACTGAAGTGGCACAACTTTCCCAAAGGAATCATCATTCTCATAGGAATCATGGATCCCAGCATTGTGTAAGTTAGCCAATTTGAGCTTTGATGATTCCAGTGTCACCCAACAAACACAAGAATTTTAGTATTATATACTAAATTAATAGCACACATAGCCTCAAACAAATTTGACAGAGGACCCAACAATCCTAATCCAAGTCCTGAGAAAATAGCCAGGTCTTTAAGGCGTTCCAAAATCCCATTAAAGTGAGAGGAACATTATTATCATTATGTTTTTGAGATGTAGATTAAATCTGGATACAGAATGAAAGAAATCTAACTGAGAATGGATGAGGAAGTGGTGTGAAAACAGTTTCATTTATCCAGGCATATATTTTAGCTTTACATTTTTAACACTAACAAAATTATTGTTATTTCCCCCTCTTTATGTGTTAGATGTTACCAATAAGAAAACTAATAAAAGTGAGCATTAACTTTGCTTGACGTCTTGAATCGCTACACAAGTCCAAAACATCAAAACATGAATGGTCTGAATGATTTGATTGTGGTTTTTTTTTTAAAAAAAAATGTTTTCCAAAAATAATGCAGCATGAAATAAAAGTAATAATACAGAAGTTGCTCAGCATTCCAATATATATATAGGGATTGTATTTTTATGCATATATTTTTAGGAAGGACACACTATCAGGGCAGAAAAACAAATGCTGCTAACTAAACATTATTGTCCCTTCCCACCAATACCCTCAGTAAATGAAGACAGGATGAACAGCTAAAATTACTAATTGGTTTACTGATCAGTTGTACTTTGTTCGATTGATTTGCAATTAATTCTGGTTTGTGGTGCAGAGAAGAAGAAGCTTGGCGCCAGTGTTCAAGGGAGCTGATACTCAATACTCACCAAGAGAGATGTGGGATGAAATATCAATAATTTGTTTGGAGGTATGTCCTTAAGACATTGAAACTGCATCTTTGGCATTTGTCAGTGCTTTAGAAATAGGAGACATGGTGGTTTGGGTCCTTGGCTGCTATTTGTGTCAGCAAAAGTCCTGCTCAGAGGAACACAGATATTTTCATTAATTGAAGTACCGAGACATGTAGAATTACAGATTGTTCTGTCATCTTTAATAGAATCTCTTCATAATTATTGGTTTTGAAAAGTTCAGTATCACTTTGTTTTTATAAAACCACACCATGTATCCATGAAATGATAATCTTGAAGGCTTAAAGGAAAAGTATAGAATCCTGAAGCAGGAAAAAGTATTCATCACCGCTAAACATAATAATTTCTGAAAATCATGATCAAATCAGTCCCCTGCCAGTGCATGGACAAAGGTTTCTGGTTCAGCTAATGGCAATGTATCCATAGGAATAAATAGAGCAATGCTTTTTAGATCATGTCCAATTCTCATGTATTTATTTATTTTATCTCATTTTTGCATTCATTTGCATTTTTAAAAAGCCATGTTGTGGGAAAGTCTTAATTGCATTTAAGACTATATTTCCTCATTAAATTCAAATTTCTAAATATATCTGATATTTGGAAATGATGACTTGCAGGCAACAGTAGCATTTCCTGTAAATGTTACCCCTAAAAGTTATCTGGTTCTATTCTGAATTCTTATCTTTAAATCATGATATTACTATTTAGGGATATTGTTATTGTATTGTTATACCCTAATGTGCCTAAAAATCAGAACACATAGAAACATGTGGGAGGGATATTTAGCCTAACAACAACATAAAGGATTGTTGTTGTTGTTTTAAATAGAGCTGAGTTCTGGTGACAGCAGTAGATGCAATACTGAAACAATTGCTCTTTACTCACTGGAGCTAATGCTTGAACCTGTAATAAATAATACAGGTGATTAATGCTACTGCAAGATTGAGATAAGGAAAGGCAGTCTGAGATTCTGTACCATTCAAGACTAGGTCTTCTCTGCAAAAGCTATGATCTGGTTACAAATTATAAATGTCTCTTCAAACTGCATGTTCCTAGATGCATTTAAGATAACTGTAATAGTTGCAGATCATTCCCAGGGGAAAGGTGTCGCATGGTTTAGTGACTCTGGTGTCAAAGAGCTATCTGTCACAAACATCCATTGATTTGACTTCGGTTCTTCAATGCTCTGATAATGTATCTTCTTCATTTTCTTAATCAATATATTTTACATTTGCAGCAAGAAGAGAGAACAAGATTCAGGAAGAGGTTTAGGGATAGAGATTATTTTTTTTTGGTCAGGATAGAAGGAAGATTTTCATATCTTTGGTCTCAAGAGCTCAAACACAAAGCTTAACTCTCTGACAGCTGACTTCATATTCATCTGAATCCTTTTGGGAAGATTTCAACATTTTATTTCCATATGAATTATATGTTGATAACCTTTCACTCTGTCAGCCTAAGTAATCTATAATGTTCTGATGAATTTGAGGGAAAAACAACTATGTATATGCTTGCACTCTTAGATGCTGGTACAATATGAGTGTCTCAGTAGAAAAATAATAAGAGATCCAAGCATGTTCATGGCAGAGTTTATGATAAAAACTCAGGAAATCTCCACAGGCCTAGTTTATATTTGCATCATTTGTTCATTCATTAAATATACATTCTGCTTTTGGGGGGTAGATTTGAATGTAAATACAATAGCTTACAAAAGAAAAGAAAATCTGAACTGTTATAGGTTGTATTTTCTAGTATAGAATATCATACAATTCAACTTTGCTGCTAAACCAAAAGCCCAAAATACAGCACTATAACAATTCCGTAATTGATTGCATCAGTTCTACTATGTATAGTATGTAAAGCTTATTTATTGTATACAAATGGAGAGATGGTTGTGAAAGTAACCTAAATATTGCTTCTAAATATACCCATTCCCCAGAACCAAATTTGAATCATCCATTGCTGAAAACCTACCATTGCCTAGTATTTAATGTTTACTTAGATATTCTATAATTACAAAATTTTGATTCAGCCCTCCAGCCCAAAAGTTTTACTGACAACTTTCAGTAAAATCAAGACAACTACACTTTGCATGATTAAGAAAAAGTCAGTGAACCATTTTTTTTACTTTTTTTTTAATCCAAACATGTTTGAATATCCCCTCCCTCTCTCTTTTGAATTTCTAATAAATAAATGTAAACTATATTTAGGATTGGTTAAAAAAATATTCTTAGCAATATCTTCAGCAACAGTTTGATATGAACTTGGTTTTGATGCATTATGGATTGAATAAAAAAACAACAACTTTGTTTTGTTCCAGCAATTTGCAAAAATTAATTTATATATTTCTAAAAGTCTCATGTCTATAACCTTTAATTAGGCAAAGCCTAATCAAAGTCAACTATTTTTGAATCAATGACCTGAAATGGCTAACATACAGAATGCATCCAAAATCCAGACCCCATGACTCCTGTGATATTGAAATTTGGCAAAATTGTGCTTGCTTCAAGTAGCTATTGTGATACAGCCTAGAACTTCAGTAGACTGGTCCTGCCCTAACCACCCATCCAGAGGCCAGATAGACTGCTCCCACCATTGATTACCAGAAGGCAAAATCAGAAGTCACTCCTGTTCCCATTGTTGCTGTTGTTGTTTTTTTACCTTTAGTCCAATTGTTTCTCTGTTTAGTAAGGAAATATCTCTGAAACAATGACCCAATGTTTATCACAGATTATCTCTATTATCACCTAAAATTGCATAAATACAACTTGATAGGAAAGGAAAAACTAAGCTACCTTTCCATATTTCTGATGCAGTTGAAGAGTTGAACAGATATGTTTTTACTGTCATTTTTGTAAAGATATACCTATTTATAGTAGCTATGAAATAGAAACTGAAATGGAAGTTGGGATCTGAGTCCTGAATTTATAGCATGACAAACGTATCAATAAGACACTCACTCTCTCTCCCTCCTTCCCTCTCCTCCCTCTCCCTCTTTCTCTCTCTCTTTCCATAGACACACGCACACATACACACATTCTTGTTGGACTTGTCTTAAAAATAAATATTAAAATATCAAAAGAAGATCTCATTCCAACCTCACCTCCACTAATGTCTTCTTATTTTCTTGTTTAAGAAACACAGAGGTATGATGACTTCAGCCATTCTTTGGCACTGTGTTATATAGTACAGAGGCTGCAGATTCCAATAACAACTAACATAAAAAATCTGTTTGCATTTAACTAATACTATAATATATGTAAATGTGCCAGGATTTTCTAAAATGCTGTATTAAATCATTATTGCTATTCAGTCCTGGAATCCATGACTAATGCAATAATCTGTGCAAATATGTATATATACAAAGAATGTAATATAAATTCAGATAGATTATATTCCAGTGTTAAAAATTCAGAAAGAAAGAAATGTAAGTAAAAATTGCAATACTTTTTTCTTCTCCTTTCATCTGTCTTTTTCTGAAGGCAAAGCAGGATATTTAGCTTTAAAGGTTTATAATGATTAATAAACTAATTGGTTTGTAGAAATCATTAGTTGAGGTTGCCTTGGATTGAATTATTATTCAGACCTGCACTGACCTGTCTAATGATCCTGAACATTGGTGTCAAAAGTTCTTCTTATACTTAACTATGCATGTCTAATAAATCCAGAGGGTTAATAAAATGTCCTTTCTTAAGATGGATGTATTTGTTCCAAATAAATAAATAAATTTGGTACTGATACTAAAATGGATTTATTTATTTGAAATCTTTCTTCAGAAAGAAATATTCTAGAAAAGTCTTTCTAAGAAAAAGCTATTTTTTAAATAAATGTGTTATCATTGTTCGATGAGTATAAATTGAGCAAATTAGGATATAATGCCATAGCCTTGTTTATAATCATTAATATTAAGTAAAATTATTTAATTCAATCGTTTCTACTGTTCAGTGTGCAGGAAGGATGATGATGATTTGATAACTGGAATTGGACATGATTAAAATACTTACATTGCTAAGATAAATGGTCTTCATGCAAACTATGTAGCCTTTTCTTTCTGACTTTTATACTACACTATTCCAAAAACAGAACTATAAAGCTACATGACATAATTAATTAGTATCCAATAGCATGGTTGATAATCATTAATGCCAAGTAAAAATAGACAAGGAGTTTTTAAAAATAAAATCTACTTAGAAATATAGGTTAAAGACATTGGTGGGTTTCAAATTTTTTTACTACCGGTTCTGTGGGTGTGGCTTGATGGGCGTGGCAGGGGAAGGATACTCTAAAATCTCCATTCCCACCCCACTCCAGGGGAAGGATACTGTAAAATCCCCATTTCCTCCCAATCAGCTGGGACTTGGGAGGCAGAGAATAGACGGGTGGAGCCAGTCAGAATTTTTACTACCGGTTCTCCGAACTACTCAAAATTTCTGCTACTGGTTCTCCAGAACTTGTCAGAACCTGCTGAAACCCACCTCTGGTTAAAGATACAGAAAACTGAATAATGGAGTTTTGTCCACATGGACTGTCAAAAGAATTAAGGGTGTGATCATGTGAAAAAAGTATTTTATTTATTTTAAACCATTTAATCAAATCAATGATAGTATAAAAGATAAAAGAAATAAATGAAAGAGTGGTTGAAAAATAAAATATCAATATATAAACAAAGGATTTAAAACTGCCATAAAACTATAATAAAAATTTCAGCATTGAATTGCTTACACTATTAATTGAATATATAAATCCAGACTCATTAGAGCATTTTGCTACAGTTCTCCTTTGTATTGGATGAAAATAAATTGTCATTCTGTCAACTAATTCAGGTGTGAGGATCGGACATAGCTCCACCACTGAAGAACAAAGGTCTTGATACCTTATTAAGATGAAATGCTAGTTCTTTATAGTTCTTCAAACATTTGAGTACCGAGTGGCTACATTTCAACTATCATTACTGTAACATTTGTTTATGGAAATTTTGGATCTGTTAGACTTATTTTTTTTCCTGCAGATTACAATTTAACTGGGGGGAGATGAGGTAATACAGTTGGTTGCAGATAGACTTCAACTTAGAGTAAAGTTATATACAAAGCTTGTTTCATATGTATTCATTGCCCTGTTTCCCTGAAAATAAGACATCCCCTGATAATAAGCCCAATCGTGCTTTTGAGTACATGCGCTAAAATAAACTGCTCCCTGAAAATAAGCCCTCCCCAAAAATAACCCCTCCCTGAAAAGTTTTAAATGCATACCCAGCCGGTCCCCGTCATTTCCTCTGGTTAGGGTTAGGGAGTCAGGTAAGATGGCAAGAGGAGCCCCGTCTTGCTCCCCATGCCCCAAAATAATAAGACCTCCCTGAAAATAAGGCCAAGTGCCTATTTCAGGGTTCAAAAAAATATAAGACAGGGTCTTATTTTCAGGAAAACATGGTATTAATTATATTAACAACAGATTGGTTGCTTTTCAACTCTTGAAACTTCTTCTTTGGTTTTATCGTCCGGCTTTCTAGATTCAAAAGTCTTTAATTCATGCCCAGGGAATCATATTTTACTTTTACTTTTCATAAAAGAGGAGGCTGGGATGTGATTACTTAAAAAAACAGGAGGCAGCAGTGGATTTTTTATTGTTAATCTCATGCCTTGACACCAGGACAGAGAGGTGTGAGATCTTCAGAGTTGCGCTTCTCTCTTTCAGAAATGAAGATGGTGACAAAGAAGACAACACAAGGAAATGTAACCTTATTTGTCTGATTCCAGTTCTTTAATAAGACACTTCTTTAGAGGCCTTTGAAGCAGGGTGGCTGCCTTATCACCTAATTAGAGAAGACGACATAACACCATCATGGCAGGTGATGTATTATAGACCAAACAGATATTACTCAGTAAAATCTATGAGAGATTCTCTAAGCAGGTAGAGCATAATAAACAGGCAGATAGAAAAAGCTATACTAATTTATTGACAAAAATAAGTATGAACCTAAGTTCATATTTGCAACTCTTTGCTGTTTGGTGATGCATATATATGATATATAGACATTTATTTCAAAGATTGCCTATCAGATTAAAAGAATAAATGTATGTTTTTTAATATCTGTGGTACCTCAATGCAAAAGGGAAAAAAGTCTTTTCTAACCTACAAAACAGCATATTTAAACTTTTCACGATAGTATTTAAATATCATGATTATTCCAGTGACTAATAAATAAATGCAATAGCTGCAATTACGCTTTTACTAGCCTGCCACAAGGTAGTTTAATGTGAATCAACTATTTATTTTTCTTTCAAGATGGAAAAATATTTTATTTACCTATATCTTTAGACATATAATAATTCATCTTGATTACATTAAAAAGAATGCTATGTAAATGTGATAAATAAATGAAATTTTTTTTATCATTTATCAAGTATATTTTTATACATTATAGAAATATGAAGGTAATCTCTGGAGACCAAGGATTGCACCTGTAATTGTTTATCTCCTTTATTTCTTTATTCTGAAATAAATCTGATGGTGCCCAGACCTAAAACAGTTAATAAGCTTGTGCGTCCAACTGGAAGGACAGCTTACAGATGTATTATTCTTCTTTACCCATGATATAAATGAGTCACATGTTTTCTTTTTAATTTCATCCTGAGGCTCCTGTTCTTAATACCTTTTAGTCAGCCATGGCTTATTAAACATCTAAGTCATCTAGTAGAAATGCTGCAGAATAAATAATAGAGCAGTGATCCATAACCACCTTCGTTGTAATATCCAAGAGTCCACTACAGCTAATATGATAGAAAGGTTGGTTGCTAGGTGCCCAGATGCTCCTTGTCTATTTAGAAACTTCACTAGTTTTGTCTCCCTGCTAAGATGACAAAAGTGTAATTAGAGATTAATCAAGAGCTGCATTAGTGGCACAGCTTCCTGCAGACTAAGTTCTGATGCTCACCAGCAGTTAAGTGCATCTGCCTGTATTTATCAGTTCTTGGGAGGTTTCTAAATTTATTGTCTTATTTATGCATTTAGTTATAGAAGGTTAGCACAGGTAAATTTGACAAAATGAATAAATCTTAAGCCATTTATCTATCTTTGCCTGTTATAAAGACCGGACACATACTAAAAATGTGTGATGAAGATGACTTTACACAGCAACTGAGATATTCATCAGATTTTCTGACACTTCACAGTGCTTGGCTTGGGACCCTTCAGATTTGACCCCTTCAGGCTTCATATCCCATTGAACCAGTGGTGGGTTGCCCCTGGTTCGCACTGGTTCTATAGAATCAGTAGTAAAACCGGCGGGAGGCTCCGCCCACCAACCCCGACGTCATCAAAATGCTTCTGCGCATGCGCAGAAGAGTACACGCGCACACCCCTTTTGCAAACCAGTAGTAAAAGTAAGTAGAACCCACTCCTGTTTTGTGACTACTCATGAAAGCCATATAGGAGCATTATGTGCTATAAATATTTGGGAACTGTTAGTTTTGGAATAATCTGATGAATTTAGCACTTTAAAAGATTTTAAGTATTTCACATCCATTCTAGAAAACAAATCAATGTTTACTAGTCTTAATGAGTGGGTCCTGCATTCAATCATGGGTGCAGAAGCAATAAAAGGGAGCAGACAGACAGGAAGAGACACTGCTGCTTTAAGGAGCTTCAGATAGGAAAACCCTTGTATGTTTTTAAACATTCAAACATTGAATTGAAAGTTGTTAGTCAGAAATTCTCCCTATTGTTAAGAGATTCCTGACAAGACGCTTCTCTTCACCTCAGGTTTAAAAAATTTAAATGGCTGCCCATTTTACAGCATAACTCTGGGTGCCTATTGTAAAGATCACAACTAATAAGATGCAAAGAATGAAGGAGTACATGTGATTATAAAATACCATCCTGGGATTCTCTAGCAGACATATAACCTCCTCATTGAAAAAGGAATGTGCCGTCTCAGAACTCAAACACTAAATTAACCCAGTGTTTAATTTTAAATGATTTTGAACTTAGTATTCACTTAATAATTGGGTAGTTTGGATTATACACCAAATCACCTTGCCCTTGTCTAAGAAAAGCAGATCTCACCATGACTACTGCCATGGAATGAGTAAAATTTTGTTCCAGTAAATTTGGATAATAGCAACTGCAACTTTTCAACTATTTGTGACTAGATATCAAAGTCCACCTTAAAGAAAATAATGAATCCACAAAGTAAAATTAAGATAAACCTTGTGAGGCAGGGGAATTTATGTTTAGTCAGTCCTCAAAACCTTACCCCTCAAAAATGGTTTAATTTTTGTAAATAATTAGTCAGGTCCTTCTTATTTATTTTCTATAATTAAAAATATATTAGGCCTTTGTTCAAGATATGCATGTACTGTAGTACATCTATCATAACTCTGTATTTTCAGTACTTTCTATACTAAAATATAGAAAACATTTCGAAAATTATTTGCAAATCTGGAAGCTTCTGTTTTTCATTGGCTGTGCTGGCAAACATTCTACTACCAAGCTCTTTTGTTTTTAAAGATCTTGTCTTCAGACTTGCACATTTTTAACAAAAATAAAAAGTAACATGTAAAATTCATAAAGAAAGGCAATGGAGGAAAAAAAAACATAAAGGAAATTGGCCTGACCTTACCAGTGCAAAGAATTGAATTGTAAACAGGCATGCGGATCTACTGGACAGCCAACTCATACCTTTCTCCGGTGGTTTTATTTGATACTTTGTTCTTCCAACTAGTCCTTTCCTCACAAATAAAGTTCAACTATAAGGGCAAATATCTGTCAGAGCTGAATATTTATTCTTTTTGATGTTACCTGATGTTATTGCTTTGCTATCTAATGGAGAAGATCAGTTTCTTCATCTTACAATGAAGTTGTCAAAGAGGTAGGAATCCTTTGTTGATACAGTGATATAGAAATGAAACAAACAAGCAGCAAAAGGTATAACCTCCTCTTCTTTAGACTCAAGCAGTAATAGGCAGAAGATAAGGTTAGATTAAGTACGCTTTTCCATTTTTGAATTAATGCATATCAGGTTGATTTACAGACACTTGACATGGTCTGTCATCTCATATGTTTTCAATTCTTACACACTGTCAGGGTTCAAAAAAAATCAGGTTAATGTCAGTGTTCCAAGTAACACCCCCAACGAAAGAAGACTCCGAGGCTTGAGTTTCTTCAAAGTGCCTTTTTATTGAAGATGTCATATTGGCACATCTGGGAAAATCCAAATCTGAAAGTTTCCAGGTTTTCCCCACTCAAGTCCTTGCCCAGAACCCATGTGTCCATCACATAGTCCAATCATCCACCATCCAAACTGGGGACCCCTCCCAGTCATCCAGGGCAAGGCATCCTTGACTCTCTGAGAAAGGAATGTTATTTTGACTACATATCACCCATACTCTATGCAATCCCCCCTCCCATTTTCTCACAGAAGAAAGTGTGGCAGACCTGAAGGCTCAAATGTAAAAGATGGCTTCCAGCTCTGACACATTTTGGAATACAGTCAAAAGTATATACCTGAGAAAAACAAGCAATCTAAAATACTTTGAGACTTAACTATACAAACTCTTTCAACAAATCTAGAATGTGAAACAGTACAGATGTGGGGCTTTCTCTCCAAACATTTAGGAAAGGATATCCTAAAAGACTCTGAGGTCCAGTCCCGCCTTTGGCATGAAAGCCGGACAGATGACTTTGGGCCAATAACTTTTTTTTGGCCCAACCCATCTCACAGGGTTCTTGTTGTGGAGAAATAAAACTGTTCACATATATTCACTACTTTCAGTTACTTATAAAATAATAAAAGTGGGATAAAAATGTAATAAATTAAAAAAAAGTGATTAAAATTGAGGTTTTTCCCCATTGATCATTAGTTCACCAGGAATTAAAAATCACATTTTATCATGTTGTGGTTTCTGAATAGCTTTTAACTTAATTTGCAAAGCTTTGGTTAATTTTAAATTTCTATTATAAACCACCAGAATATTGTAGGAATCAGCATTAAATAAAATTAAATAAAATCAATTAAAGTCTGATGTAGGTTTTATATAGATGTAAAAATAACAACAAATTCAAATGGTTGAGTGAATAGTCTAGGCAACACAAGCAAATGGTATATTTTAATTTGGACTAATTGTAAATATAGGTAAACTAAATGAAAATACGCTTATTAATATGCAGATATGTATGTTTTAATAGCTTTAAACACTATTTATCAGAATGTGGCAAAAGAAAAATAGCTGAAATTTACCTTTCTGTTCAGCTTCTTGGAAAAAAAGCTGCTTGTCTTCCTCAGGAGAGATCAGCTTCAATCTTTATTTCCAGAAAAGTATTATTTGTTGTTTTCAGGAGATTTGGGTCCAAGTGCATAGTCACAACAAGACCCTTCTGTGAATGCCAGCCACCAAGTGTGAAGTTGTTTCTCCAAAGAACATAAAACCTTAAGAATTTAAAGGGATCTGATAATAGTAAAGCTGAATTATTAAACAAGCCGTTAGTTCTTTTCATCCTGCTCCTTTTTCCTACTCTTTTTCTTCTTTTTTGTATATTTGCTACAAAAATCACACAGCTACCTCATCCCCCCACCCCTTTTCCATGGATCATTCCATCATATAAGAATATCCAATCGTCATATAAGGATATTGATGGCAATCCAAGGTCTTCATAGGGAGAGATCAAAAAAAGTCAAGATGAAGCTCCAACATCAGAGGTGGGTTTCAGCAGGTTCTGACCAGTTCTGGAATACCGGTAGTGGAAATTTTGAGTAGTTCGGAGAACTGGTAGTAAAAATTCTGAATGGCCCTGCCCCTATCTATTCTCTGCCTCCCAAGTCCCAGCTGATTGGGAGGAAATGGGGATTTTGCAGTAACCTTCTCCTAGGATGGGGTGAGAATGGGGATTTTACAGTATTGTTCCCCTGCCATACCCACCAAGCCATGCCCACCAAGCCACGCCCACAGAACCGGTAATAAAAAAAAAATGAAACCCACCAGTGTCAAACATGTTTGTATATGTGTTTTGGCCGCTTAAGCATATCCCAAAGCTTTGTTGTTAAAAATAGTTTTGAAAGTTCAGAAGCTATTTTAAATCTGATAATGAACTGATATAATATATTGTTCATATAACATAGTCTCTGGGGATTTTTTTAATGCCCTCTTTTTTCTGTGAAGTCCTTTGCTATTTTGTGAACTTAGTTGTTTGCTTGCAGATATTTCATTACCCAACTAGATAACATCACCAATGCTCAGGAGTGTGGAGTTTGCTCCCGGTTATATATACAATAACTTGCTCTGGAAGTGTGGTTTTCTCCTTGGTAGTTCTTAATTAGGTTATTCTTTTCTGCTTGATTGTTTGTCTGGTGTTAATCCCTGCTCATCTGGAAAGGATCTGTTCTGGTTGTTTTGTCTCCTTCCTAGCTTTTTATTGTGTCTTTTATATGGTGTATAAATGTGGTTTGTCTCTATGTGTCTGTGGATGGCTGATTTGTCTGAATGCCAAATGTTTTCCCCCTTCTTTTGAAACCATGTATTTTACTTTTGCCTGAATGCTATTGTTAGGTATCTCTCACTCATTCTGTTTCTTCCTATCTTCATTTAAATCATTCCACTATTGCTTCTGCTAACAGTTCTCTTGTTTTCTTTTTTCTACATACTCTCAGTATTTTCCTCAAATTCTATATTCCTTCTTTTCTATCTTTTGGCTATGTTACTTTTACTTTTGTTTTGTCTCCATAGTGATTTTATACAGTATAGAGTGCTATATAACTTACTAAATGTTTGCCATTATTTAGAAAAAAAATAAACAGTGTATAAGTTCTAAATATGGAAATGATCTTAACTTTTGCCTATATATTCATTTATTCAATATTATAATTTCAGTAAAGCAAAATGCCAACAACACATCCTCACATCACTTAGCAGTATTGCTCTTAATAGATTATATTTTCAAGGATGTTTGCTACTAGCATGCAAAAAAAAAAAACAGTTTTATGTATTAAAATATAAATTATCTAGGATCAGGCAAGAACACTAATCATAAACTCTAGCCTTCACTTTGGATCAAACGCTAGATCCAAGTGACAGCTGCACACCAGAAATGAACAATTTTCTTCTACACAATTACCTTGATTGAAGCTAATCTGATTTGGACTATATGTGTGTATCTAATCTTACATAAGGGCTGATGCTTTTGGTGGTTGAATTAGGTCAAAATCAAAAAGGTTGAATTAGATGAAAATTGTTTATTGCATGTCTAAGTTCTTATGTGGAAGGCATCTTGTGAGCTTTGAAGATTTTGTCAAAGCCGGAGAAATAAAATAAAAAAAAGAGAGAGAGAGAGTAAATTGCTGTGCTTTTCTGTAATTTTGTAAAGCAAGATGTTTTCAAGATGAATTATACGAGCAGACAGTATCTGTTTTGTACCGCAGAACACATGTAAAATATCTGTAATTTTGTCATTTTGAGCCATACATGAAAAAGATAATAAACACAGTCATCCTAGTTTGCCGACACACAGAATTTACAAGTTGGAAAGATCGCAGGTTTGCTGTGTATCAAAGATTGTACTGGTAGTACTATGCAAGGTAAACAATCTAAAATTGCCTTAAAATTCAAGATGCAATTTATTTCAAGTGGTATAAAGATGAAGACAGAGGTCTGCACTGCATAGATACAACAGATATACAATATAGAAGACACTAAGAGTCTCTGTGTTGCTGCTGAAGAGTATTTCATTGATCTTTTATGAGCTTTCAGCCCACATGTTCAGAGGTGTATACTTATTTCCAGATAGTTCTGCCATAGAAGATGAACTTCAATTTCAGTGTAGATGATCAAACGCATTTTGGTGCCAGATGCTGAAGAATTGAAGGACATTCCCCCCCCCCACTTCCCTGAAAATAAAAATGTAGGAAGAAATTAAATCACTGACCATGTTCTACGCACTGTAGTACTATCCAAGAGGAAAGGCATAACAAAGGCTATTCCATTTTGTCTAATGGCATCGTCAGTCTTTCAGTATGATTTCCCTATCCTACTGTCAAAGGTCTCTGAATAGCAAGAATTTGGATAAAACTTTACCAAGTTGCTGCTGATATACCAACTGTGACACCTCTTGATGTAGGCATACATGGCTAGAAAAAATGCTATCCTCACCTACTGTATTCGAACAATAGCCATAGCCAAGAATCCAGCAGTCTATGTATGACTTGGTTCCTGACAATGGGAGTATATAGCATTATTTCCCATTATTTCTCTTTGCAATGCCTGCTTCCTGGAATGAGATTCCCTCTGAGATCTAAGTGGTTCCCACCCTGATCATATTCTACAGATCTTAAAGATTTGGCTGTTGTCCAAGGCCTTGGAAACCCTCGCTAGATGCTGCTGCCACTTTTAACATTTTATTCTTTATTGCTTTTTCTTTTCTATTGTGATTCTTGTTTTGTATAGTTGTTTCTATTATATATCTTTTATTCTGTTTATTATATATTCAGCCATCCAGAATTGATCCGGAGTTGGATAGCTCAAAATTAAAATCAATCAATCAATCAATCAATGTTTGCTTAGAGATAAGCCTTACTTACTGTAAGGTAGGTATACAGAGAAATTCAACACTATCAAAGTTTTCTTAAGCAATTGAGATTTTATTCAAATTCCTTTCTCTATAAAGTCTATTAACATCACATAATCTGGAACCTGTATTTTTTATACATATCCTGGAAGAAGAAGTGGAAGGAAGAAGGTTTACACCAACCTTTGTTAAAATAGAATACATTTATGAAGTAAAGACATATTCAAATCAAATTTAGCTTTTGGCGATTGTTTTTCTTTACAATCTTATGAAAACAGTTTACCATTGCCATCTTTGGAGGGGGGATTGACAGGGGGACCCTCCTAGTCTGGGAAATGTTACTCAAGTGGTCCCAAATCCAAGTACTAACCAGGTGTGACCTTACCTAAATTCTGAGATCAGCTGGGATCAGCTATTTCTTGAAACCTAAACTTTATTTTTGTCTTAACACCCAAATACATAATTGAGTGTCTCTAAGGTTTCTATGGCCAATTTCCAAAGCTTCATTATGAATATGTACTGTTTAAAACCCATATCAACATACACAAATAGGACAAAGCTCATAGTTAAGGAAAGGATAGGTTCGTAGGCTTGCTTCTTTTCTGATGCTCGTACATTGCCAGCAATGTACGAGCTATGAACAAAAACTATAACAAAAAAATGCTAGTTAAACAGCAATAGCACTTAGACTTATATACTACTTCATAATGTTTTACAGCCCTCTCTAAGCGGTTTTACAGAGTCAGCATATTGCCCCTAACAATCTGGGTCCTTATTTTATTCACCTCCGAAGGTTGGAAGGCTGAGTCAACCTTGAGCCATTTAGTATCAAACTCCTGGAGTGTGCCGTGAGTTAACCTGTAGTACTACATTCTAACCAGTGGGCCACCATGGCTCATTTATCACATTTATTTACATAAGATTGAATTACGATATTGCAAGCTAAGCTGTTTTTAAAAACTATATATTAACAGCATATGGTTTCTCCCTGTCTACCTTTCCAGCTGTGATATAAATATGATTGAAGAAATAGCACTATCCAGTCTGACTCTTTTCACCACTAGTCAGTTAGCAAAGCAAAGTCCACATGCATCATTCAAAACATCAGATGGCAGATCACAATGGCCACTTTCAAACAGGACAGGGATACTTTGTTGATGGCCTTTGGACCTCTTCCCTGCATAGGCAAACCAGGGATGGGTTCTACTTACCTTTACTACAGGTTCACAACGGGGCCACGTGCACTTCTGCGCATGCGCAGAAGCTTCCTGATTATGTCAGGGTCAGTGGGTGGAGCCTCCCGCCAATTTTACTACCGGTTCTATAGAACCAGTCCGAACGGGGGGCAACCCACCACTGACGCAAACCCTTCTACTCAATTTATTCAGATGCCTGTATTTCATTCATTTCATTCACTCTTGCTTTCAAACACAGGCTAGTTCTTCACTTTCTCCCACAGTGTAACAAAGCTTTAAAATAATCTCTACAGTGGATCTTTTAAAATCGGATCAAAACATGTGACTGATATTTTTTTTAAAAAAAGTTGAGAACTGTAAAATGTTTCCTTGGAAGAGTCTCCATTAAATCACTAGTGTGTAAGAGTCCCAATGTGGAGTTATGAAAAGTAGTAAAACTGCATCAAGCTTCAGATTCACATGAAAATGAATGCACCTAGGTTAGTAACTAACTGTGTGAAGGCCTTTCTTTTTATATTAAATTTATGTTTTACTGACAAAGAAATAAAGGGAGACTAGTATAGATCTATTTCAAGCTATTTAGCTCTCATCAGCTAGCCATCCTATGGAATTCGAACCCAGGTTGCTTATCCCATATGGGTATGACTAGCTGATGAGAGCTAAATACAGGGGTGAAATCCAGCAAGTTCTAACAGGTTCTGGAGAACCGGTAGCAGAAATTTTGAGTAGTTCAGAGAACCGGTAGCGAAAATTTTGAGTAGTTTGGAGAACCAGCAAATGCCACCTCTGGCTGGCCCCAGAGTGGAGTGGGAATGGAGATTTTCAATTATCTTTCCCCCATGAGTGGGGAGGGAATGGGGATTTTGCAGTATCCTTCCCCTGCCACACCCACCAAGCCACACCACGCCCACCAAGCCACGCCCACAGAACCGGTAGTAAAAAAATTGGATTTTACCACTGGCTAAATAGCTTGAAATAGATCTATACTAGTCTCCCTTTATTTATTTGTCGGTAAAACATAAATTTAAGACAAGTTTGTCGTGAAAGCGACTGCCTGTGAAGGCTCCTGGATTGGGGCTGAAAGGCGAAAGCGGAAGCAGTATGCTCCATCCCATAATTGGGTAGACCAGGTTGCCCTGATAGACTGGTCTTGCCAGAGAAAAAACACTTTCTTTTTATAGATGTGTCCCTTTTTTCATCAAAGGGTATCCAGTCACTGTCATTGGAAACAGTGACAAGATTTATAATATTTCATCATTTCTGAATCCAAATGTCCTTTTGGATTGTTTCCCAACAAAGGGTGAACATACAATTTGTTCTCTGAAAAAGAAAATGATCATCGTGTAATTAATAGAAGGTGAGCAGCATGCAATCCTTAGCTTAATTTCAAAAGCTTTCTCACATTTCTAGCAAGAGCCATTTTCCCCAGCTGGGGAAAAAATGGAATTAAAGGAGAAGAAAGGAAAAATGTATGTAACCAAGAATGAATGAAAAGAATTATGATATTCCACATTCTTGTTTTTAATTTATCCTTTGGGGCTATATTCTTACCCCACTACTATCTTCAGACTACGATGCACTTCTCAGAAAATCCATCACTTGAACAGAAATAAAGTTCCCATCCAGATTTACAAGTAAGAAGAACAAAATATTTCTCCATTCAATCAGTGGTCTGTTTTTCTGTCCTATCTCTTGATCGTTTCTCATAGTAATCATACTTCAAAAAAAAACCCAGGAAAAAAGGAAGTTGAATGATCTAGTATTACAGAACTTCACTAAACATTTCAACTGTGGTTGTTTATTTCTGTGAATGTGCTTGAATTAATTGCTGAACCATTTGTGGTTCTAAAATTAACCAGCTGCTAATATATCTACTCTGAACACTCAGTTCAAGAAATCTATAAATTGCGTGTAAAATTGTCACTGAACTTTAATGCATCCAGATATTCAAGAAAGTGATTTCCAATGGACACATATAATTTTTCACAGCAGCATATTTTCTGATGGAATTCATGGAATTAAGTCTAAAACACACCCCAGTCTTCTGCATAAAAGTAAATTAAGATACAGAATGAGTACAGGTATGTGAGAATTGTGATTAGGTATTCAGTGCTTGGGAAAAGTTGCAATATGTTGTAGTTTTATTTATTATTAACAGAAAGTATTTGGAGTGTAATTCAAATCACCCTGTGTTCTTTGCTTTCAGTATGATTTATGACTCTATATTAGGTATGCTTAATCTTTCATTTGTGGTTAAGCTTCTGTGTCCCAAATTCACTACTGTATTTAGATTAATATCTTGTTATTTGAATCATTTACTGGAAGTGTGATGTCCCCCAAATATTTTATATCATTGCTCAATCATGGAGCTCCACGAGCTCATAATGTAAAATTTATAGATCCATCAGCAATTGCTAAGAATCTTCCCAAATTGTATTACTGGGGTAAAAAGTAACTGATGTGGACTAAATAGGGTTGATAGGATCAGAAAGTCAGTTCCGGTTTGACTTCCGTCGCCGCCAGATGGTCTTTCGGGACCGCCAGCCTCGTTGCCTGTCAAGAGCCATCTCTACAGCTGAGAGACAGTTCAAAAAATTCCGTCTCCTTAAGGAGACATGAGATAGAGCCGGCAAGGACAGGTAGAGCCCTCTGCGAACTCCCCAGAGTTTTCTATTACTTCTGGGGAGGAAGCAGAATGTGGCTCCCTATACAGCTCGCCGCTGCTCCAGGCTTCGAGGGAACTCTGCTTTTTGCAGAGCCAGGCGACGGGACCAATCCATTTAAAGAAAATCAACAGATTGTTTAAAAAAACAGGATGAAATCCAGATTTTGGACCCTAAATCGCAAGTATTTCTAACAATTTTATAAGCGATCTCAAAAGCGAAGGGAAAAAAGTTTAAAATGGCGACTGGCTGAGGCTTGAGAAGAAGAAAGCTGAAAGTGAAAGTTCTTCCACCTGAATAGTTTAACATGTTACAAAGTAGCAGAAATAATAGCGCTGGCTAGAATTGAAAAGAAAAATTTCTACTTTATGTTTCTTCCTTCTTGGAGACTTGATATTGATACCATTTAGAGAGAAGTCTTTAAAAAGAGTTTGTCTGTGTGGCAGGATGGCGTTAAAACTGACAAAGCCAGACAAACAAGCAATGGGGGGGGTTCCCCCCATTTACAAACCATATGAGCAAGTTTTGAACTTGCAGAATCAGAAGAATGGTTTTACAGACCTAAAGGAATTTGTTTTGAAGGAGATGGCAAGACATGATATTGTGAACCAGAATCTTGAAAAATTCAGGCAGGAAATTAAAGAGTTGGTACAACAAAAATATGCCAATCTGAAACAACAGTTTGTAACAGCTTTGAAAACTTTTTCAGAAACAGTTAAAAAGGTGGATAAAGATATTAACTTAGAACTAGAGTCTAAAATGAAGGAAGCTGATTATAAGATTTATAATCTGGACAATAAAATACAAAGAATTGAAAATGACTTGATAAATATTCAAGACATGAGCTCAGAAGTAAAGTCTAAAAAGGAAGCTAATCACAAGACTTACAATGCAGATAATATAAAACAAAGGATTGAAAAAGAAATTACAATGATGCAATACAGGTCCATGGAATTTGCGGTCAGAATGAGGGGACTTCAGGAAAATAATAGAGACTTGAGAAAGATGTCTGCTGAAGTTCTGGCTGTGATTTTAAAGGTTAGTCCTGAAGAGGTATCCTGTAAGATTGATAAGGCCTACAGAGTAAATTCTTGGGTGGCAAAGCAAAAGCAGTTGCCTAGAGATGTGGTGATTTACTTTACTGATAAAGGAATAAGAAATGATATTGTGCAAAAGTCTTTTAATTCCACTCTAGAAATGAACGGAAGGAAGATTTGGATATATAAAGAGCTGCCATCTAAGATGTTAAAAAACAGAAAGGAATTTGGATTTTTGGTGACTGAGCTAAAGAAACAAAATATCCCATTTAGGTGGGATGCTCCAGTTGGTATAATATTGAGATACCAAGGAGAAAGATATCAATTAAATACTGTTGGAAGAGCGGAAGAATTTTACTACAAGGTTCTTAAAAAGGATTCAACATCGCCATGTATGCCATCAGTGTTAGGACAGGAGGGGAATAAAGAAATGCAAAATGAACAAGAGATTGAAACCCAGGCTAAGCAGATGGAGATGGAGGTAATGGAAAAACAACAAGTCACAGAGGCCCTTTCGGATGAGTCTCTTTCGGATTCTCCTTCAGAGGTTATAGCTGGATTACCTATAAATACAAGAGAGGCGGCTTTGGATTTTAATGTGATGTCTTATCAAGTTACAGACCAGCATGGAAATCAATCAGTTGATATACAAGTCCTAGAAAGGCAAACAGGATGGAGATCTAAACCACAAAAAGTTAAGAAAAGAAGAAGCAGGTTCTACAAAGCTAAAATTTTTTAGACCAAACAACAGTCTATTGCCAGCTACTTAAGAGATGATAAATATGAAAATAGAGCTGAGGCAAATTATTGACTTATACTATTTTGAGAAGAATAACAGATCTCTGCAGTGCTGTGCTTTTGAGATGTGAAAGATGGCCTCTAACTGAGTGGATTGGAACTTTCTATTTTGGACTCTTTGAAAAATGGATTACGTGTATGCTGAGCTATAAGGCATGAGAACTATGGGATTGGGGCATGCAGAAGATCTGGTTGTTACCCTAACATGGTGGTTGGAATTAATAATCTAGATGAAAGACACTACAGAAGATACTATATGGAATATAAATATAAAGTCACTTGGGTGGTTTTTTATATACGAAAACATTTATTATTGATGGGGACAGATGGTAATTGAAGATACTGAACATACTGTTGGAATTAGAACTTGATGTTACCCTTACATGGGCGATGGAATTAATAATCTAGTTGAAAGACATTACAGAAGATATCATGTGGATTACAAACTTAAAGTCATTTGAGGATTTTGTTTATATATGGAAATATCTTTTAGTGGTGCGGTGTGGGCAGAAGAACAAAGATATTAAAATATTATGTATGGTAGACCTGTAGGAAAAGGGGTGGAGATAGGTTAGGTTACTGATTGTTTAGTTTAGGAAAAGGGATGTTAGGTTCAGATATTAATATATGTAAAAGATTTGAATTAAGAGATATATGTATGGGGGTGGAGGAAATGGGTAGATTATGAGTTGAATAAATGCCAAATTAGGATTTAGTATATAGCTGAAAGTTGCTTTGAAATCTATAGTATAAGGGGGATATAATAACAATGTTAGAAAGAAATAGTTAACATGTGGGGGGGGGTGTAAAAGGATGGTAAAGTATTATTTAATTTGATATCAATGATTTTATTTTGAAGAAGCCATGGGGGGAGGGGAGGGGGAGGGGGGGTTAGGGAGGATGGGGGGAAAGGGGGAAAAATCTGTATTTGAAAAACTTTTTCAATAAAAAAATAAAGAAAGTCAGTTCCCACAGGTGACATAACACAATATTCCTAAGTGTGCAGTCCAAATCTTGTCCAATTAAAAAAAGCCCAAATGAAAAAATGAAAAAAAATATTAAAAATGGGTGAAATCATGCAATACTTTGACATTTTGGCATATTATATATTTGAGAGTCAATTAGGTATAGTACAGGGGTCTGCAACCTTAAACACTCAAAGAGCCATTTGGACCCGTTTCCCACAGAAAAGAAAACACCGGGAGCCACAAAACTCTTCCTGTGCCTGGCTATTTCCTGAGCAGCCACAAAACTAGCATATGTAGTTGAATTAAACATTCTGTTTTCTTCTGAAACTTCTTTTCTTGGATTTATCCATGGTTGGCCTACCGGGGGTTGAAAAACTCAATAAATTGCATGCCGGCGGATGTCGCACATTGGCGGCTGTGACACATAGTTTGAGTGACAGGGAGCCACAGCAGAGGGGTGAAAGAGCCACATGATGCTCCAGAGCCACAGGTTGCTGACCCATGGTATAGTAGTTAAAGTTAAGCCTTCAGAGGTTGTAGGTGCTCCATCACTGGAGGTTTTAAAAACAGACTAGACAGCTATTTATTCTTGAGCAGGGGGTTGGCCATGAAGATCTCCAAGGTCTCTTCCCACTCTATTATTCTGTTATATCAAAGGTACTGATCTAGAACTGTGAGTTGTAATCCCAGCTTGGCATGAAAGTTTATTGGGTGACTTTGAGCCAGTTCCTTTCTCTCGGTTCAACTTACCTCACAGTTTTGTTTTGGGGAGGAAAAAGAGGAGGAAGAAGGAATATTATGCATATTAGGAAGTTTAAGAGGAGGATGGTTTTATATTCTGTCATATTACAATTTATAAATATCAGCTGTCTTAGATACTTTACAGAACACAAAAATTCCTGCCAGAAGTCTTACAATTTCTAAATCTGTCAGGACAAAGGTGGATCAATGGGGTACCTACTTTCAAGGCTATGTATAGATTAGATTGAAAGAGGCTACATTTATTCCTTTGACATTCAGCTCCCAGACCTATCAATTATTCATGTGCCCACTGTGCACTATTTGGGTATGACATACTGTATATTCCATTGTCCATCACGGAGTATGTTAGGAAGCAAAATGTTCAAGGTGTCTTAGAGGTATTTGTATTTGTATTATTATTATTCACATTTGAACTGAATTTCCATAATGTGGCAATAAATCCAGCACTGGAAACAAAGCAATGTCCCTTAGTATGTACTGTGAAAAATATTTAAATAATACATCTCCAATTCACAAAACTCTATGACTAAATTAAGGTAAAACATCAGAATTGTATGTGACTGGTAGTATATCTTTTGTGCTTTATTAACTATAATATTTTTTTTATTTTGTCGAGTACATATTAGATAATATATATAAGTATAAGCATGAATTGAAAACATAAAATGAATACAATTAAAGGGAACATTAGGACAGGGATGGTAGGCACACTGGTGCTCTTATGCACGCCCCTTACAGACCTCTTAGGAATGGGGTAAGGTCAACAGTAGACAGTCTTAGGTTAAAGTTTTGGGGGTTTGGGGATGAGACCACAGAGTCTGGTAGTGCATTCCTGGCATTGACCACTCTGTTACTGAAGTCATATTTTCTGCAATTGAGTTTGAAGTGGTTCACTTTAAATTTGTTGTGTGCTTGTGTATTATTGTGGTTGACTCTCTTAACAGGGACATAGTTGCAGGGCTTGGACGCCTCCACGTGGCAACCGCTGGATATGGTACCTTAAGTAGCAGAACTAAGATCCAAGCCACCCCTCTGCAAGGTTAATTACTCTATAGAAGACTTGTTACTGGTTACTAAAATGACTATAGTATTCAGTCCTGGTCCCCCTGGACATGTGGACTCCAGTGACAGAGATGGGAATGCCAATAGTACAGGTTTTAGTACAATAGTACAGTATTGAGAGAGGATAGGATTTTATTAATTTGAAATATTTCTTTTCCACTAAATAAAAGTTGAATCTTTTAAATTTAAATCAGAAAATTCACAATAAATGAAAGTTTATTGTCTATGCCCGAGGAGTCCTGGTTAGCAGAAAGTCAGTTGTGTAGGGCCTCCTACCGGTCAGTACCTAATGTTACACCCTCCTCTTAAGGAAAGGTGGCCTTGACGCCTGTAGCATGAATCCCAGGTCAACAAAGATCAGAAAACTCTCTAACAAGAGAGCACATAAAAAAGAGAAGGTATACTTGCATAGCTTCAATCAGTGAAAGTATTGGTTTCCCCTCCACCCCAATACCATTAAAAATGGTAAATATGTAATGGCAAGAAAGCATACTGGTTATTTTCAAAATGAGAATTTCAATTAGTTTCCACATCAACTCCATTTGCTATGTTCAAATCATTTTCTGAAACTTAAATTTCTATAAGTTATGTATTCTTGTATCATTTAGCTAGTGTAACAACACCCCCTACTGTTCATAATCCTTCATCATGTGATGAATTATTTTATATTCAGCATGCCAAATATCTCTTTCTCCTTGGCTGCATCATTATTGTAAAGGAGTACCGAAACAGGTATATTGGCTACATTGGGAGTGAAGTCAAAAATCAGGTAATGACAAGGTTAAAACTGAAGAACTTTTTAATTTATAAAAAATTAAGAAGAGCTCTTGCAGCTTGGAGCTCCACCTCTCACTGTAGAAAAAAATTCTCTATGATAAAGCAGAAGTGTTGATTTTTCTTCAACAATGATTGTCTACTATTTAAACAGGTAGCTTTCTATCAAAAAGGTTGGATATCTGTCATATTTTTGGGAAGACAAATGGGTCATCTGTTGGGCAAATTAAGTTATTTAAATAGTTGGATGTTTGCTTTCAATTTCCAACCATCTTAAAAAAAAACAAGTAAGGGCTGTTTCAGACCCACAGATATTGAAATGTTACTTTATGTTATTCAACTATATGGGCAACAATTATGCACCTGCTACAATAAAAATATTTACAGCAAAGGTCATAATGACACATGGATTTGTATAGTCCTGATTAAAATTTCTAGAAATAGACCAGCCTAGATTTAAAAAATAAATAAAATCCTATTTGGAACTCTCTAGATCAGAGAGTCAATCAAACCTACACCAATATATATAATATGAGTTTAAAAAACAAGAGCCTGAAGAAACTGGAGCAGTATTCATTTTGTGGCCAAAGAATGCTTTATTATTATACCAACTTTGGGTCCAGTTTTACTATCCTATCAGTGCTACAAAGATTCAAGAAATGAATAAATCTTCCTTTTTTCCTCGCATTGCTTTTGACCATTAGGGAGCTTCATTGCTTGAGACTAGGCCATCTAGTAGACTTCTCGGCTTTAGCATGTTGCTGTCCTTAATATAAGATATTCTTTATATATTTTGTATCAGTGGTGCATTGCTCCCGGTTCGGTCCGGTTTTTGTGAACCAATAGTAATGGCGGTGGGAGGCTCCACCCACCCTCCCGGACGTCGTCATGAACGATCTGTGCATGCATGTGTGTTCCCGTTGTGAACCGGTAGCAAAGGTAAGTAGAACCCACCCCTGCTTTGTATACTGTATATAAATTTGCAACCAAAAATAACCATGTAACCATATATAAATATGTTTCAAACCTCTCTTAAGTGTAAATATTCTTCTATATTTGGTGAGGATCTATTAAAAGACAATATTATCAGTGTAGCTCAACTCTTCGTAACTTATATAGACATGTCAGCCATTATCTTCTTAAAAGTTTTTTTTTTTTTTAACTTCCTAGTCTACAGTCCTGGATTATTTTATTTTTTATTTATTTTTATTTGATTTATATGCCGCCCTTCTCCAGAGACTCAGGGCGGTTTACAATGCCGCCCTTCTCCAGAGACTCAGGGCGGTTAAGCAATAGCCTTCATACTTTTGTATATTTATACAAAGTCAGCTTATTGCCCCCACAAACTGGGTCCTCATTTAACCTACCTTAGAAAGGATGGAAGGTTGAGTCAACCTTGAGCCTGGTGAGATTCGAACCTGCAGAAATTGCAGGCAGCTGTGTTAATTACAGGGTGCATTAAACCACTGTACTACCAAGGCTCCTCAATTATCTAGTTGGTACTCTTTATAAACACTAACCAGGGGCAATCCTGTTTATCTTTCTAGGTCAGCAAAGTCAGCTAGATATTGCCATCTGTTGGGTAAAGAGCAGATCCAGAAAGCCCTAAAATAATAATCTGTTTTAGAAATTGCAGTCCCTCCAACCCAGAAAAGACATAAGGATTTCTTGCATTTATTACAAACCTTATATTACAACTTTGACTTTTTCCTCCTCCATTGTTATTGGTTATAATGTTTTTGGGTTATAACATACTACAATGGAATTTAAAGAATTTACAGTTAAGAGGGATTTGAAACATATTTATTTCCTAAGGTTATGATAACTACCAATAATTAGGAAACTTGTGATATTTTTACTATATTTTATAAGCCCATGATGGCATACCTATGGCACGTGTGCCCGAAGTGGCACACGGAGCCATGTCGCCTGGCATGTGCAGCATCGCCTGTTCCTCTTCCAGGTTTCTGGCGTGCATGCCAAGGGTGGATTCTTCTTACCTTTACTACCGATTCGCAACAGGAGCACATACACTTCTGTGCATGCACAGATTGTCAATTATGACGTCCGGGCGGGTGGACGGAGTCTCCCGTCACTTTTACTCCCGGTTCTAAAGAACCGGACAGAACCAGGAGCAACCCACCACTGGTGCATGCGCATGCGACAATCAGCTGGCCTTCGTCTATGCAGCAGTGCTGGAAACCGGAAGAGCTGGTCTTCCATTTTTCTACATGAGCATGCATGCCGGCCAGCTGATCATTGTGAACGCATGCAAGCCAGAAACCCATAAGACTAGCTTGGCAGCACACATGTGCACACCGGAAACCAGAAGTTCATTTTCGGGCATGCCCATGAGCCCTGGGCAGCTCCTCTTCTGGGTTGCCGCCCAGACAAGTGGGCATGCTTCCCTTTTCAGTATTCAGCACCAAAAAGGTTCTCCATCACTGTTATAAGACATCAGGACCATTAGAATACTTACCAAATGTACAAAGTATATAAATAAACCAATTTTTTAACAAATGGGGTTTCTTTACTTGTCTCTTTTCTTAAAATTACTCAGTTAGACATAATTGTTTAATACTGTGGTTGAAAATCAGAATAATTCAAATATTTCAATATATTCTTTAGACCATAATAGTACAAAAGTGAGTCCTTCAGTTTAATAAACATTGTTTTCCTTTCTTTGCCGGTGTGCTTACAAATCCTTTAAAAATCTTTTTAATAGTGTCTCTGAGTTAAATTTATTACTGTAAAGAGAAGAAAGATAATGCATTTTCCATTACTTTTTCCATTATTCTTCAATTTCCACTAAATATTAGCTTTTGCATAAATTCTGTATTTATTACAATGCAGCCAGGTATTTAAATTAACAAGCAAGAGAGTATATACATATATCAAATACTCATTACATGTGGACATATGCATATTTCATTAGGCCAAAGAAAGAAGCTTCATCATATCCTTTACTATTAAAGACTTACTTGAATCTCTACAAGTTACACTTGAACTTACCTGGAAAAATAATAGCCCCTTGTAAGGAGAACATATTTCATCCTTGACCCCTTTTGTGGCAATGACATCACCAATCAAAGAGTAATCTTTGACAAATTTCAAGAATGCCCAATTTCCATTGCGTCCATCGTCAGACAGTATAGGGTTTGCATTTGGTGAGGGCCATGTCCAATATAATGTCATCAACAGATGTTCTGTTTTTTTTTTCCTTAACAGTTCTCACTCATTTGATAAAGTAGAATTTATGTAGACATTTTTTCCCAAAGAAAAAGGAAAAAAAATGGAGTGTGGATATGTTTAGGGTTTTGCCTTGTATTGAATTATAAAGTGGTCAAGGAGTATGAGTGAATGCTTCATCCTTTGTGATCTTTTCAAATGTTCTTATTATTGTTTAACCCTCATTTAGAGTCACCTTCTCCCATTCCACAATGTCTGAGGAAGCCGTGTCTTGTAGAATTTGTTAGAGTTCAATAAAATTTGGAGGGTACAGGGACACAAATGCTTCTGTGTGAAGAACAGGGAGAGACCTACTGGAAAACCAGTGAGCTTGACAGTGGATGGTACTGTCACTTTTTTAAAATACCATGTTCGACTTTAGATCAGAGGATCATAAATGATAACATTCTCTTTTATCTTTATAACAATCCTGAGAGATAAGCTTCTCTGAGTGAAAGCACCTTGCCTAAGCACACAGTTAATTTTACGGCTGATAAGAATTTGAACTTGTATCTCTTCCACACATGGTTTTCTTCAAAGCTACACTTAGACAAACAAAACTCCTCCTTGTGTCATTTCAGAGCATCTTGTATACTTGCCTTTCAGCTAGGAAAGATAAAAGACAGGTTTTCTGGACTTCAGATGGAATTCAGACAAGCAGCTGAAACCTATAAAAGGAAATATGTTTCCTTCTCAATTGGATTTTCTCCCTTCTCCTCCTCCTTCTCCTTCCTTGCAATAGGGTTCTCTGATCTTTCCCTCTTATTTTGGCAAAAAATCTGGTTAATAGGAAGCACACTGATAGTTAATAGCCATTGGTAATCCAGATAGTTTAACTATACATCTTTCTATCATATTTTGATTTCACTCCTTCAGGCATTCACTCACATTGATAGCCATCAAAAAGTTTTATAATATACCCTTTTTTCCAGAATTAATCATAATCTTAATCCTAATCCTTAATATAAACATCTAATCAAATATAGTTTGATTAGTATATTTGATTAGATGTTATATGTGTGTGTGTGTTTTAAACTGTTGAGAGATTGGTTTTATTCTTTCTTCATTTGCTTCTCAAGTGAAATGCAAAGAATGAAACAATGGTAAAATGTAAATATCTTGTACACTGGTCATAAATTATAAAAGAAAGTTGCTTGTAACTTAGTCTTTTAGGCCTTTTGAGAAACTTAGCTCATTTTTATGACCAAAACTTCAAAGGACAAAAGCCGCTTCATAAAAACATCTAATGTTCATTCTAACTGCTGAGGATAACTCTAAATGCTTAAAAGTTTTATAGTTCTTAAATGATTACAAGAAACCCAGCAAGAAGTATAATGGGTAGGATTGTGTTTTAATCAAAACCAGATCAGAAACTACTGTGTACAATTTGGAGTAGGAAAGGCTGACCTTCCTGGAGTTCAATTTTATTTTAACCTGCTTCACAATTTTTTGGATTGCATAAATTCAGATTTTAGAAGACTGATTTTGAAACTGTTTCTTCTGTTTCTTCTTGAAATAGATAACCATTTCAATGTAGCATGTTATAAATCTTGTATACAATTATTTAAAATTTAAGCTAAATCGGTCAATAGTTCTAACCATAATACCTAATCCTGTTAGAACATATCATCCACATCAGGGGTGAAATTCAAAATTTTTCCCTACCAGTTCTGTGGGCGTGGCTTGGTGGGCATGGCAGGGGAAGGATATTGCAAAATCCCCATTCCCTCCCCACTCCTGGGGGAAGGATATTGCAAAATCTCCATTCCCACCCCACTCTGGGGCCACCCAGTGGTGGTATTTGCTGGTTCTCTATACTACTCAAAATTTCCACTACTGGTTCTCCAGAACCTGTCAGAACCTGCTGAATTTCACCCCTGATCCACATTGAGAACCACTGATCTACACTGTTTAAAGTAAATTATGTCCAGTGTGGTGATGATGTTGCTGTAGGCTACCTGTCTTTCCAAATATTGGAAAATTTCAATGTTTTTGAGACAATATTTTGAGAGTTGTACAGAGAGGGGAAAGCCAAATTCAAGTCCACTCTCAGCCACTGGGTGACTAGACCAGACATTCTCAGCCGAAGGTATCTCACAGGAAAGTCTGAAATGCTATGCTATATATACTATCATGAGCTTCTGAACAAAAGGCAGGTCATATGTTTAACATTGGTTGGTTGGTTGGTTGGTTGATATACTTATTCATCAACTTTATGTGTCAGTCCATCTCACAAAACAAGAGATTCCTCCTAATAAATCATCACTATCCCACCATTTTAAGACCAGAAGCACACACAAAAACAGTATTGTAAGTCCTGAAATACACTTAGCACTGCTATAAAAGACCACACAGTGCATCCGAACAAAACAAAGAAATAAAATAAGAAAATATTAAAAATCTAGGCTCCACCACCTGTGTGATCCAGCCTTATCTATTTGACCTCTGCCAATGTGATTTTTGGTTCCACCAAAATGTTATTTATAGTTCTGGCTGACAAATGAATGTCAACTCTTGGTCTTGTTTCATGGGATTTTTGTACATGTAGGGTCTAACTAAACAAACACTGTGAATATTGGTATTACGACAACCAATTTCATATTTAATGCTTTTCTTCATGGGATTTGAGAGATGCATCCATTGCTATCTCTTCTGTTGCCAAGCAGACACAACTAGGATTTCTCTAAACAGAATTTGAAGCTTGTATTTATTTATTACCATAACAGCTAGAGTGGCACAATTTGTCAATGTGTCTACATTTTTAGAACAATCTTTTTGGTAGGAATAAATTTTGCTGCCCTGAGAATAAATAAAAGTCGCTTGGGAATAATCAACTTCTTTCCATCTCCTTGATGAAGACATTTGCAGATGATGGCATATCCTTATCAAAAAGAGCACAAAATGAGATTCTCATCTTTAGTCATTTCCCCTCAAATAGCCTTTTACTGAACTGTCCTAAGGCAATCCTGCCGAGAAGCATCTAATTATTAATTATCTCTATTTTTTTTTCTATTTACTTTCCAAATATCAAAAATAGGAGTGGTGCTACTTCACTATTAAAAATGAACTGCTAAAAAAGCCAGTATTGTTTTTCCAGAATATATCACTCAGCTACAGCCCTCATTTATAATCAGTAAATGGAATTTGTTAACCCAGCAATGGCAAAAGAAATAACGGGGGTTGTCCATGTAGTCAGACATCAGGTGTCAAGCTCCACTTAATGAGAAGCTCCTGTTTAGTGACAAAAGAGAATGGATACATAAATCCAGAAAAACAAACAAACAAACAAACAAACAAACAAACAAACAAACAATAAATAAATAAATAAATAAATGGTAAAGATAAGACTGATTGTAAAGAATAATGATGGAGAGGATGAGTTAGTTGCACCAATAACATTAATTAGTATTTTTCTGGTTGTATGTGTATAGTGGTTGTATAGTGATGTAATCCTATTCTGCTTTGATTTTTGACTTGTGTATACCAGCTCCTGGATTTTTTGTCTTTTTGTCCATTTGTTCTTAAGCTTTCCAGCTACAAAGCATATCTAGTTTTATTAACCTATTCATTTATAGGATGAGTACACTATATTAAATTCCTGAGAATATCATGCCTTTCAATAGGTAAAATCATATCTCACTGGTCCTACAGATGACTGAACTGGCTCTCTGGCAATAACTTCACAAAACAAACTGATTCAGAAGTAGCTTTCTAAAAATTGAAATTCTCAAATCTTCTAGCTAACATGGTCATATCCTGGAACCTATAAATAATGCCAGATTGGAACAAACTGTCTTGGAATAATAAAAAATAAAGTGGAATTCATCAAGGGAATGGATTTCATTTTTTTCTTAATATTTTAACATAGCTTAGAGCACGGGTGTCAAACTCACGGCGTCACATTGCCGTCACATGACATTTCACGACATTTTTTCCCATTCATGGAGCTGGGGTGGACGTGGCCTGCACGGGCTGCCAGTTTGACACCCCTGGGTTAAAGTATTCTCCATGTTTGAAAATGAGCTAAAATAGCTACTTGAGGTAAAATATATGTAATATGTATGTTTTCAATTAATATTTGGAAATGGCAGATTATGTGGAATTGTGAATAAATAATGAAGCAGAAATAGTTAATTTACATCTAAACTGTAACATGATCAATTTTACCATAACAAATATACTTAGAGTATAATTCTATGCATTTTTGTTCAGAAGGAATAAGTCCCACTGAATTCAGTAAGGTTTAGTCATAGGTAAATGAGTATAGAATTTCAGCCATAATTATTTGATTGAAATAAATTTCATGGAATAACTACTGCAGTGCATTTCATGTGGAATTGTCTTAGGAGATAGTCTGGATATTGCCATCTTTCTTTAAGAGAAATAAAGTGAAAATAAAATGTACAGATTTCAAAAACTGCATTATTTTTAAATTACAATAAATTATTGTTTCCATTCCCCCAAGGATTGTATTCAGACTGAGTCAATTGATTCTAAGATAATACTATAAAAATATGAATACGTGTATCAATCAATGCCAAGGTCAACAATGATTTTAAGGATTGCTATCAGTGGCGGGTTGCTACCAGTTCACCCCGGATCGGGAGAACCAGTAGCATTGGCAGCGGGAGGCTACGCCCACCAGCCCGGACACTTCTGCACATGCACACAAGTGCCACGTGCGCATGCACACGAGCGAATCGGTAGCGACGGGATTTGGAACCCGCCCCTGATTGCTATTCAAATTAAGTAATTGTTTTAATCTTTCTTCTAATACTGTTTTGATGGAGAAGTGTAGTTATTACATACATGAAAGTTATACATGCCCCCAAAGAGAAATGCAGCTGACAGACTGAATAATACACTTATTTACAAAAAGAAGCTTTAAGCTGTGCTTCACAGATCATTAGCTTCAGAGGATTAAGTATGCACCATTCACAGATTTAGCTAGGAATTCTTTCTTTTCAGGATATTGTAACAGGTATGAAACTCCATTCAAGCCATATGGTAGCAAAGGGCAGTATTTCATCCCAGGGGCCTTGTCAGACTTACCCACAATCTATTGTCAGGCACTGTTGGTGGAAAATTGATACTTAGTTTAGCTCAACGGAAGTCCCCTTGAAGATACTATCAAGAGTACAAAGATCACGCCAACTGCCTTGCATTTATGTCAATCTGCCACATGTTTCTCTTCATATTGGTGCTAATCACATCCTAAATTGGATGCCTTACTTCTTTCATTTTAAATTGCATAGGCTGTTGTATATTTGGTGACTTGGTTATACATGTTCCAAGAAGCAATATTTCAGTACACATAATATATAATTGCTCATATAAATTATTTTGCATGCTAGGGCAAATTATTCAATGTTTATACAGGTTCTAGAAATATCAATTTGAACTGGAAACTTTAGCATTATTTTTATTCTTTCCAATCACTAGTAAGATTATTGTTACTAGTAGTTATTATATTACTAGTACTAAAATATAATATTATTATTTCTTCTCAATCGTTTTGTTAATATTTTTAAACAGATTTCAGGATTTAGTGGCAATTGTAGTGATGGGGAATTGCAAAATTTACAGATTTATGTTTTCATGATAAAAAATACAAGCCTTTAGAAATAAAGTTACTTAAGTTTGATATGTTGGTATACCCAGAACCAGCACTCAGTATCATGAGATCAATGGTGGGTCAGACTAAATGGCCCATGGTCTACAGAAGATCCAATGCAAATATTTCCAACTTTGCCAAAAAAGCAGAAACCATTTCACTCAACATTGTCTCTTAGTTCCAAAAGTCTCTTTGAGTCATGCCCAAAATAAGCATTGGTATTGCAGTGCCTATAGTGGCCTTGCCCAGTGTTTTCATTTTATGGAATTGACAGGTTCTTATAACATAATTGCCAGCATCAACATCCATCCTGCTACAGCTATAACCAATTTTATACATCACTTGATGAGCTGATTAGTGAAAATTGGCAGATAACTAAAAGTTTCCAGTTTGGCATTTCACAGGAATGTGTGAGACATGTTATTGATGTTCTTCAATATCAGAAGGTTTGCAGACAATTGAAATTGAAATAATTGTTGTTATGCTATGAGAGTGAAGGTGAAAATTTTCTTCATAGTATTAGACAGCCAATAAAACATGAGCTCACATTATAAATCAGAAATGAAATATCAGTCGCTGGAATATTACTACAAAGTTTCCCCTAAAAAACAAAATTTAAATATCAGGATAATAATTTTGGGGGAGCAGATAATACAGGTAGTTCATTTAGTGACCATTCACAGTTACAATGGCACTGAAAAAAGTGACTAATGACCAGGGGTGAAATGTAAAATTTGTTACTACTGGTTCTGTGGGTGTGGTTTGGTGTGTGTGTGGGGGGGGTAATGTGACTGGGTAGGCGTGGCCAACTTTTTTTTTTTTTTTTAACTTTTCAAAGCATTTTTTCTAAGGCTTTGAAAAGCCTCTGCCGATCAGGCAACTCAGCTGCTTTGAAAAGCCTCTGAGGATCCCAGCTGAGCCGTGTGATCCTCAGAGGCTTTTTTTTTTTTACTTTTAAAAGCATTTTTTCATTGGAAGAGGTTGTAGAAAAAATGCTTCTAAAAGTAAAAAAAAAAAGCCTCTGATGATCATGTGGCTCAGCTGGGTAAGTGGGTGGGGCCCACAGGGATTTTTGCTACCAGTTCTCCGAACCATCCCCCGCCATCGCTACCAGATCAGGCCGGTCTGAACCGGGAGCATTTCACCCCTGCTAATGACCATTTATTACAATTATGATCTTTGTAGCAGTCCCATGATCATGTGATCAAAATTTAGAAACTTAGCAACTGGTTCATACTTATGACTGTTGCTATGTCCCAAGGTCATGTGATCACCTTTTGCAACCTTTTGACCAGCAAAATCAATGGGAAAGCCATATTCACTTCACAACCATGTTATTAACTTATCAGCTGCAGTGATTCACTTAACAACGGTGGCAAGAAAGGTCATAAAATAAGGCAAACCCACTTAATAAAAGAACAGAAATCTTGGGCTCAATTGTGGTCATAAGTCGAGGACTACCTGTATTGTTCACATGAATTTCTTTGAACCTGGCACTACAATCAACTCTACAATCAAGTGTTCAAGCAGAGTTTGGAAACACAAAGGAATTTTGTTGTGGCTACCAAGCTCTCAACAAGAAGCAAATGAGAATTTGGATATTTACCATATAGTCCGGACATGGCATCATGAACTTCTATCTTTTCTCAAAATTGAAGTAATATCTTCACAGGTATCTGTGACTCAAATGAAGAGGCGGAAAAGACTATCAGCATCTGGTTGAAGAGAAAACATTTCTTTTGTGACTTTTTAGGAATCTTATTCAACACTGGCATAAGTGTGTATTGAGTTGGGGTAATAGGTGGGTAAGTAAATACAGATAACAAAAGAGGTCTTTTCAGGGTTTATTTTCCTGTTTTATTTGTAAAAATATTCATATTTTTAAAAGGGTATGGAAGTGAAGGCATTATTCTTCATTCCATTCTTGTGTAAGACTTTGAGATCATCAGATGCTGTTTTGAAGTGCACAACCAAAACAGCCACAGAGTAGTAAGAACTGGGCCTATTAACCAATTCTAGAAAGCCAAGGAAGAACATTAATCTATATTTAGAAAGAAGAGGGGGTCAACTTATTCTCCAAAACATCTGACAGCAGGACAAGAAGCAATGGATGGAAGCCAGTGGTGGGTTTCAATTTTTTTTACTACTGGTTCTGTGGGCGTGGCTTGGTGGGCGTGGCAGGGGAAGGATATTGTAAAATCTCCATTCCCACCCCACTCCAGGGGAAGGATACTGCAAAATCCCCATTTCTTTCCGATCAGCTGGGACTTAGGAGGCAGAGAATAGATGGAGGGCAGGGCCAGTCAGAATTTTTACTACCGGTTCTCTGAACTACTCAAAATTTCCACTACCGGCTCTCCAGAACTGGTCAGAGCCTGCTGAAACCCACCTGTGATGGAAGAAAACTAACCTAGAACTAAGGAGAAATTTCCTGTCAGCTAGAACAATTAATCAGTGGAACAATTTGCCTCCAGAAGTTATGGGTGCTCCATCACTAGAGGTTTTTAAGAAGAGATTAGACAACCATTTGCCTGAAATGGTATAGGTTTCTTGCTTGAGCAGGGAGTTGGACTAAAAGACCTCTGAAGTTCCCTCCAACTCTATTATTCTGTTATTCTGTTATTCGTGATGTTCTTAAGAGCACCAAGAATGAGAGATTTCCAGTATGTCTAGAATGAGTTTTAGCCCCAAAACTGCCTTAGGACAATTTACAGCTAATTATGCACTGTTATAACTGCCTTTTGCCATGTCTCATGATTCTAGAACGGGTCGATGCAAGCAACGATACTATTCTAGGTTCTCCATTTCTGCTTCCTTTATAAATTTGCTCCTGAATTTCTCCTATAAAACAAAACAACTCAGGGAAATGAGAGACTCCTAGATATTTGTTATCACTGGAAGTTTTGGAAAATGACTGCTTTCTATCTATTCAAGTGAAATAAAATCATATCCTCCCAGCACATGCTCAATTGCCTCAGAGATCATGATAACCCATCAATTGTTTTCAATTATACTGCCATATAAATCTGTTTAATAAATAAAAGAAAGAAAATTGATATTTTGATATGGTTTATGAGATAACCGAATCTTTAAAATGGTAGTGAGACCTTTATCCTTCCTTCCTTCCTTCCCTCCCTCCCTCCCTCCTTCCTTCCTTCCTTCTTTCTTTCTTTCTTGATATTATTTTTCTACCTTTTTTGTAACTTAAATCACTACTACCACTGCCAGTTTCTCAGTAATGCACTTGGGGCATTAAAGGAAAGGAAAATATGAGACAAATATGCTAGGAAAGAATTCTGCTGTTGCCCATGACAAAGGCAAAATAACATTTAAATCTGATTTCAGAGACCTTTTATACATTTGTGAGAGAAATTTATTCTGTGTTATTCAAGCCTTTGTAAGGTACTCCCTGGGAAGTTGTATTTTCCCTTTATTCTCTATGCCAGTGGCCACCAACTGGTGGTCCATGGACCACTGGTGGTCCGCGAGAAAATTTTGGTGGTCCACAGAAAAATTATTTGCATTTTTTATATTGCACTAAATCAGGAGTCCTCAAACTATGGCCCCTGGGACAGATACGTGCAATGAATATTTGTGTTGCTGCAGAGTGTCTCCCCCTTTGGGGTCTTTTTGTGTAGGTTGGAGGGGGACAGAAATTCCAACTTAGGATCTGGTTCGGCCTCTTGGTGCAGGGCTTTGGGCAAAGGCTGGAGGGAAGCACCGCTGGTGGTGAGGAGCCGGAGGGCCTCGTTCCAGTGGGACTGCATCATGGCCTGAAACTGGCTGACCATCTCAGCCCGCTGAGCCTCCAGGCACCGATACCTGGCCTTGCACTCCTGCAGGTCTTCCCTCAGCTTGGAAAGCCTATGCTCATAGTCCTCACTGAGGTGCTTCTGCTGAGCCTCCTTCTCGGTCAGATCCAATTTGAACTGAGCTGTTTTGCCAACTCTTTCTCATGGTGGCTGCTTAGCTCCAACAACTGCTTCCTGTTGGGGCCCTAAGGAGCCCAGACAGGCAGGCAAGGAGTGGCTGGGAGGAGAGGGTGAGTAGAGGCTGGCAAGGCGCCCCTCAACATGAGTGACATCGAATTGGCCATACCCACCCAGTCACATGACCACCTCGCCATGCCCACCCAGGTGGTCATTAGGCAGATCATATTAGTGGTCTGCGGGATTTAAAATTATGAATTTAGTGGTCCCTGAGGTCCGAAAGGTTGGTGACCCTGCTCTATGCTATTAACAACAGCAGCAGCAGCAGCAGCAACAACAACAACAACAACAACAACAACAACAACCATCTCTGAAGACAGTTCTGTGGCCTTGCTTTTAAAAGTCAATGGTTTCATAATTATTTTTTTTTATCATTTGATTTATATGCCGCCCTTCTCCGGAGACTCAGGGCAGCTTACAATGCGTTAAGCAATAGCCTTCATACTTTTGTATATTTATACAAAGTCAGCTTATTGCCCCCACAAACTGGGTCCTCAATTTACCTACCTTAGAAAGGATGGAAGGCTGAGTCAACCTTGAGCCTGTGGAGATTCGAACTTGCAGTAATTGCAGGCAGCTGAATGTTAATAACAGGCTATTAGTCTGCTGCACCACCAGTCTCTTCTTAATTTGTATTTTAATGCATTCAATATTCTTCTATTTGTTTAAAAGCTTTGTATATGCTTTTGTGTTCAGTGTTCAGTTTGAATGGAGAGATGGCATTTAAGGCATGTGAGGAAGTATTTCTTTGTTGTTTGTTTATTTGGTTTATTTATTTGGTGGAGTCAGATCCAGACATCACACAACTTACAAAACAAATAGACAAGTTCTATAGTCCTTCTACAGTTGAATCATCTTTACATTGCAGGGGAAAAAGTATTATCTGAATGCAAATATTCCTCTTGATGATGTTGAGAAGAAACAACCTGGGGTTTATTAATTTATGCCTTGTTGCCATGGATATGATTGAAATATTATGCCTTGACACTGTGACTTCAGGATCAAATAAGGAAATACATGTATGAAAAAACAGAACATGAGCAGATGACACACTTCTTATTTTATTTTGGAATATCTTTCTTAATTAGTCATTGCGTCAAGGCTATTCATTTAAAAACACATGAAAGATAAGTGGATTTCTGCTTCTGTTTAATACATCCTGGAGGTCTTACTTCATGATTATAATAATCCTCTTTAAAAGGTTTCTATGTTTAACAAGTGCAAACAAGTAGTTTCTCCTCCTGTTTTAAATTGAATAATATTTCTAAATAAATGTTATAATAATGGCAGATGGTGACATGTAACTCTATAGTTTGAGGAATGACCTTATATGTCAAATTCTCACAGCATTACAAGGTCAGACAAGGATTTAAGCCAAGTCATGCAGAACATTATGAGTAAAATAGTCTCTATTCCATACAGTGATCTCTGTAATAAAAATGATACTTATTAGATATACAACATTTGCAAAGCTTCAGACAACTATTAGATAACAGTAATAAGATACTGACAGCACAAAATCTTTGCTGCCATCTAGTAGACCTCTAGTATCTGTAGCCCAGATATCATTTCCCTAATACTGATTGATTTATTGCAATTGCAGTGTATCATGTGAATTGGAATTGTCAGAAGTTGATTAAGATTAAAACTAGGAAATTCAAGTTTGAGAACTAAGGATACATTTACTGTAGATTTCTAAGATGTTATGGACATGCTGGTAAATGACTGCCCCAGGAAGGTTGTCTATTGACAAAATGGCTGCCATGTTAATGGTTGGTCACAAAACCATTTCTGAAACAGCAAACCAATGAAGATTAAAGTAAACTGAATTAATTAAAGCTGTTCATTCAGAAAGAAACTGGACCTGAGAGCCAAAATCTAAAACCATTCCTCAGGCAACAATGTTCTGCTCCAAATCTATTTCACAGAAGAAAAACTCAAGAAGCTGAGCAGCTTCTTTCAGAACTTCAAATGTCATATCTTGTATTTCCTCTCATAAGACACATTAAAAATGTTTTACAGCACCACAGACCATAACAAAGGAGAGAGAATATATCTACCAAAATACATACACACTGCATATAGCAATCCAAGCTATAGATCCCATCAAAATAAAAAACCTACAGCATCAATATACGCAGTGAACAAGACAGCAAAAAAAAAGTTAAATTTTAACTAGTTAAAATTTAACTAGTTAAATTTTAAAAAGCAAGCAAAGCAGTTACAACAATGATTATTTCTCACACGTATATAGTTATCTGAAGTCACTTTGGATAATGGGATCGACGGCATATATAATTTAATAAATAAAAATAAAATTTAGGAGAGTCTTCTAGTCCTCATACAAAAACACTACTACTGCCCTTATTTCATGGGAAAGCTTAAAAATAAAGGATTCAGACATCCATCATTTTTATTTTCTAAAAAATGCCTTTTTTTAACTGTGTTGTACCCAAAACTTTACTGGAAATAAAAATACATGACCAATTAACTTTTAAAACATTAGAAGAAAAAAATAAATAAGAGAAAAGAACCCTGTGAGGCAAAAAGAATATGTACATAGAGACTACATTATGGACTGCATATAAAACAAGTAAACATGATTTTCACAACTGATCATAGTTCCATAGTTTCTCCACCCTGATATACTTTCAATTATCCATTCATTTATTATATCTTTGTCACTCAAAATAGAATAGAATAGAATTCTTTATTGGCCAAGTGTGATTGGACACACAAGGAATTTGTCTTGGTGTATTATGGATTCATATAACCGTTCAATTAGTTCACCAAAACAAAGTTTCTTTTGTTACAGTGCTAATAGAGATCATGATTCCTGGGGAAACATTTGGCTGAAGACAGATAACAATTTATTATATCAACAAGTAAGTAAGAAAATAATACATATATGGGATGGAGAAGCAATAGCATTTAAATTTATATACCGCTTCATAGTGATTTACAGCCCTCTCTAAGCGGTTTACAGTATCAGTATATTGCCCCCAACAATCTGGGTTCTCATTTTACCGACTTCGGAAGGAAGGAAGGCTGAGTCAACGTTGAGCTGGTCAGGAACAAACTGCTGGCAGTCAGCAGAGTTAGCCTGTAATACTGCACTCTAACCACTGCACCACCACGGCTCTTCCATAACTCATTGATTATCTTTGCAGCCTTAAAGCTACAACACATTTTCTACAAAGTGGCCACAAATTGAGGAAACATCTGCAGTAAACTTCAATAATGCCAAAATGAAGTTCATGGTGATGTCATCACAAATTGCTGCCATATTGTATACTTGCATGCAACTTCATAAGACACAGCACTTTCCCAATATTACTGCATATATATTGCACAAGTGTGTGTGTGCATGCACCCACCCCTCCACCCACACAACCCCCCCTCCACACACACACATAATCCTATCTTCTTTGCAGATAGCCATGTTCTAATCTTTTATTCTGTTCAAGTAAATGAACAATGTGTAGTGGGACCTTTTCTATATAAATCTCTAATATTAACAGGATTGTTAGGATTTAGCTTTTTGTTGTGACCCAGGCTCAAGTAGGTAGTATTAGATGCAAACAGTTCCAAAACAAACAGACTTCATTAGAACAGCTGAGAATTAACTCATTCTCAGCATAGTCCAAACTAAATCAAAACAAATTCTTCATAACACAAATTCTTCAGTCTAATCACCAACCTTGGTATAATAGGCAAACTGCCAAAGGCTTCTCTTGGCAAAAGTTCAGAAGCAGAAGACACCAACCAGAGATAAGTGCAGCAAGACAAGAACAAGTCTATCAATGTTGTTTTCTGACAAAGAGCCCAAGAACCGTTACTGGTCTTTTAAGCCTTATAGGAGGGGCCAATCATCGCTTGGCCCTACTCCTGAGTCTTCCTCTTTGCTGTAGCTGCCCTTCTAGCAGCTCTTCTCATACATGCACTAGGAGCAGGCTCCTCCTGTTCCTCTGCCTCTCTACTGTCAGCCTCTGGAGGCTCTGGAGTCCACACATCACTCCCCGATGGCCCTGGCCTCATCTCTGTCTCCGATGCAGAGCCTTCATCCAGGCCTTCCCCAGCTTCCAGGACTGACCTCTGTTCTACCTCAGTCTCATCGCTGTCCGACACCGCTGCCAGCTCCTCAGGTGCTGGTGGATCACAACACTTCTATTAGAACCAGCTCAAAAGAAGATTTGAAAGAACAGAGCAGATCCAGTGGTGATATTCAGCTGGTTCTACCCAGCTCGGGTGAACCAGTAGCGGCAGCTGCAGGAGGCTCCGCCACCCAGACATCATCACATGCCATTTTTTATTATCTGTGCATGCGCGAAAGGCCCTGCACATGCACGGAGGCGCGCACTCACATTTGCGAACTGGTAGCGAAGGTAAGTGAATGCCACCCCTGACCAGATCTGATGGTCATTCTTGTGTTCTGATTAATTTTATAAATCTAGATAAACAAACACTATCAGCAAACAAGATCACTTCATTTTCTGCTCTTCAGTTGTTACTGATAAAATGTGATCTAAATTTCTGAATGCAGTGTCATATGAATTTGGGTCTTCCTATTTTAGAAATTCTGCATAGCTGATTGCAGTTATCCATTACTGTTTGACATCTGTAGCTAACTTTTAAATGAACACCTTTTAAAAACTGGAATCATCTTAAAAGCTAAGTCCCACCACATGCATTAAACTGTCTTGCATTACTCCCTATCAGATGTTCTAATTTATCCACCATTTATATCATTTTACTTTTAAGATTTGTTTTAACAGAATTTATAGAATTTATTCTCTTTCTGATTAATGGCCTGGACTGTAACTTTGTAGGCAATTAAAGCCTGGAGAGACAGTAGATTTTATTACTGCCATACACAGAGCTTTCTAAAATCAGTTTTAAAAAAAAAGATGCAACCTAACCTGATATACTTTGGTTTAAGTCTTGGCGAACTCAATGGGATTTATTTCTAGGTAAACCTCTTATAGGCTTTATTCAGAATTTGGTCTAGAGTAAAATCATTTTTGCATGTAACATAGCATTTTCAAGTGAAATAAAAAGGAATTAGTGACTAATTCACTATGTTCAAGCAGAGTGTAGCATTTGTTTGAAGTAAATTGGATTAACAGAAATAAAAATGAGTTCCTTCTAGTGTCATCATGTTAATCATGCTAATTTTAAAAATAATTGGGATTTAGAAATAACCTGGTCCATTGGTGGGTTTCAAAATTTTTTACTACCAGTTCTGTGGGTGTGGCTTGGTGGGCATGGCAGGGGAAGGATATTGTAAAATCTCCAATCCCATCCCACTCCAGGGGAAGATTCCTGCAAAATCCTCATTTCCTCCCAATCAGCTGGGGATTGTGAGGCAGAGAATAGATGGGGGCAGGGCCAGTCAGAATTTTTACTACCGGTTCTCCGAACTACTCAAAATTTCCACTATCGGTTCTCCAGAACTGGTCAGAACCTGCTGGAACCCACCTCTGACCTAGTCTAACTCTCATCTCCGTCAATGTTTTGCCCTTTGCATAATGTCGCATCATAATGGTTTTCAAATATAGCCATTGTTTTCAGTGACAGACTGTACATAGTTGTACACAGTACTATGTAAATATTTTTACTTAATGATTGGTGCTGATTTGGAGGAAGTTTAGATTAATTGTTTTACCTATTCATGCAGAATGATTATTGCATGGAATATTATATAGATTTTTATATACCCTTCTGGAAGAAATGCTAGCATTATATCATACACAACAGTGAAATTTGAAAACAATATAAGTAAGATTTTATTTTTGGTCCTATTTCTAGACGATTGCTACTGTCACAATTTCCTAATTGTGAATGAACCTTACACGCCAGAGCCATACAGTCCTGTCACAATGCCAGCAAGGTATATTCCAATTATGCAAATCGTGGTGCCATGACATTCACTCAGAAAAATCACTCGATATCCGTTAGTAACAAAAGCAGTGTCAGAACAGCATGGCCTGTCTTGGCTTCTTCTCTAATCGCCTTCTAGCTTCTGTCACATACTGACTGCCCTCTTCTTCTGCAGTTTGACTAATCTGCAGCATTCCTACAATTATTTTGTCATTATAATGGCTAAAGGAGGTCTTGGAAGAGCTTGCTTCGTTTTGTTTTGTTCCCTCCTCTGCTGCTGGTGGCACGTTGGCAGATACTGTAGACATGGTGAAAGGTATTACGATATTACTGAAGTCACGGCTCAGAAAGGAATCATTATCAGCCGAAATAGAGGGGGCACCAAAAAGGTGTGTTTTACTCATCTCTCAGCACATTGGTTTTAGAATTAACTACGCTGTCCAATTTCTTTCACTCCTGTGTGACTCATGAGATGCACTCATCAAGAAAAGTAGATTCTCAGTAGGTTCTTTCTTCTCAAGGGGACATCACATCAAAAAAACCAGAACAACCTGGCCTTCTCCTCTGTTTCACACTCAAAATGGGATAAAATCAGAAGATATAAGTTATTATACAGGATGGTTTCTTCTGTTAACAGATACTGGAAATAATGCCAGTTTGGATCTATTTTACCTAAAAGACCTATTTGTACCCATGGATAGAGACGGAATGCAGGAAAACACAAAATCATCGTAGGGGACTGATAGGTTGGAGCTGATAGGATGATGGGGTTCCCTACTTAATATTAGCTAAATATATTTTTGTTTAATATTTCACACATATTTATTTTTGTTTGATTAGCAAAATATTAATAGGATATTTAAGGAAATTAACAATACATCCATCTGAATATTACTATTGATTGTAACCTGATAGCAACTCTAAAGTAGAATTCTGTTCTAGGTTTGATACATAAAATGATAAAATGAAAGACACATTTAAAGGAAAAAACTAGAAAATATGTTAATTTCCTGTTACCCATCTGATCTAGAGATCTGGATTGAAATTTGGTATTGATATTCAGAAAGGTGAACAGCATAGAATAAAACATAGAATAGTAGGGTCCAACTCCTGCTTAAGCAGGAGATCCTATACCAGGGGTGTCAAACTCGCGTTGTCACGGCATTGTCATGTGATGTATCATGACTTTTCCCCCCTTCGCTAAACCAGGCATGGGTGTGGCCAGCGCATTATGCATCTGTCCCATGGGCTGTGAGTTTGACACCCATGCCCTCTACCATTCCAGACAAATGGCTGTCCAGTCTCCTCAAACTAATCAAGGTTATACCCTGTCGTAACACCATTGCCTTGATTGACAACACGTTGAGTAGCAGATTATTTCATGTTTTCACAGAATTCAGTAGAAACAGATGTCATAAATTGAATAATGGACTACCACAATGGTCAGTGCTATCTCCTGCTCTTTTTTAAAATTGTACATCCATCACCTGCCTGAAACTGTTTCTTGGGAATTTATTTATTTACACATATTGAATTGTATGTTCTTAAAATAGCAAAGTGTATTTAATGAGTGCTATAAAAATATTGTATCTATTTTCATTTTTCTCAATATTTTTATTTTTTCCCCCTTTACTTCAACATCTCAAATCTCAAATCAAAACATTACATTTCTGGGGCTATGGAGAATGTTTGCTATTTTAGTAGTAGCTTTATGTGTAGCAAAATCATGGCAGTTTAAGACAATTGTTTCAGTTTTTTGTTTTTTTTTTACTCTATTCTATGATTACACGGCACATTTATATGTGAAAACATATTCTGTCCATGGTGTGTTGCCTGCAAAAATTATTGTAAAAGCATATGAAAGAAACCATGAAAGCACTGCATTGATATAAAAGGTTAATTAAAAGCCGGCTTTTTAATTGGTAAATAAAATTCTTCTAGTGAAATAAATAATTTGGTTCCTTCAACTTTATCCAAAATTTCTGTTTTCTATTTTTCAGTTATACATACCACCTTAAGCAAACATTAGCCTTTCTGAAACTGTATTAAAAATGGTTAAGAGGATATTATTTAATTTAGCTTTTGTGAAATAATACTTTGATGGACATCCATAGTCTGTTGGAGAAAATAAGTTATGCTAATGTAATGTTTGGCCTTGCAAGGAGAATGTAAGAAAAGGAGATTTACAGTATGTGCTTTTGTTTATTTTTTTTCCTCCCATAAAATGCCAGCAAAATCTCCCAAACTTTTGTGTGATAGCAATGGTGGCACACAAACCATGCATGAATAAATCACTAGAAATTTATTGATTTACAGTCGTACCTTGGTATTCACTGTCAATTAGTTCCAGGAGGTAAAATGTACCAAAAATGATGAATACCAAAGAAATTTTTCCCATAAGAAATAATATAGTGAGTCACAAGACAGCCGACACTGACATATTTTAGCTTGTGCATTGAATCCAAACAAATGATGAGTATCGGGACAAATTTTTTACATCAAAATGTGTTGAGTACCAAATTCGATCAGTTTCAAAGCAATTGTGTTTTATTTAAAAATGCTGAGTTTACTCTGGCATTTCACCAACTACATGAACAATCTTGATCCAGCAAAATTCTTCTCTAGATATAATATGAAAAGCTCTGAATTGATTTCAGGAGATTTGAAAGTCTACTGGAATATCATAGAAGACAGCAATGGGAGCTATTGAAGGAGATTTGTGAGAATCATTTCGCCAAACTGTTTAGAACAATTGGACTGGAATGCCAATCATGGATGCTGCTTGATCCAATTCAAAAGGAAAAGTAACATGAACTACTGAATCAGTTATCCATGGAGACCTGCAGCTTAAGATCGAGGAGCATTGTAAAACTGTAAAAAATACTCCAAACTCTCTCCTGACAAAGAAATAAACATTCTTTGCACAATCGATGGTACCCCTTTTTATTTGTATCTCTTACAAGGTAGCAATTGATTAGGTCATGTATGTTCAGTACTATTTTGGACATGGAAATGTTTCCTGCACCATATTTTTAATTTTCATTTCTTTTGTTGCTTTCAGTTTGTACTGTTGATTGGGAAGTTCAGCTCCTGTGCAGAATGTTTAGGTGCCTGTTTACTGAAATACTAAGAATAGATTTCAAAAAGATGAGAAGTCAAGATAATATGTTTATGATTTTCCCTCTTTTTCCTGGATAAGTGTGCTTGAGATGAATAAGTGCTACAAGGCCCGTAGGTGGTGGATGTGCAAAATCTGTCAGCCTTTGCACTTTGCGGTGGCACCAAGCTGAATGAAGTGTCACTTGTAATAGCATTTAGTGGACTTTCAACAGCTTTCTATAAGGTTCAATAGGCAGCTGACACAAGAATGAATACAGAATCAGTACCCATGATTGGCTACAATAAACCAATAGTAACCAAATCACTATATCCTTTTATAATCCAGGCTTTTATGATTTGTTTATTCATTTCCTTTTCCATGATGCTCTTCTAAAATCTGAAAACTCAATTTTTATTTCATTGCATTCTGATATTAACTTTTTGATGTAAGCCTGCCCTGAAGGCTCATAATAATGTAAGGATATTCATAAAAAGAGCCATGTTGGATGGGACCAAAGGCTAATGCAACAGCAATAGACAAAGATGGCAAAAACCAGTGGTGGGTTGCTACGGGTTCGCCCAGTTCGGGCGAACCAGTAGCAGCAGTGGTGGGAGGCTCCGTCCTCCCACCTGGATGTCATCAAATATGGGAGAAAACTGCTATATCATTACTAAGGATAGTTACCCTCCTGAATCAATAATTGAACAAGCAAACAATGATAACCGCCCTGAGTCTTCGGAGAGGGGCGGCATACAAATTGAATTAATAGATAACAAGAAAAAAAATTATTAGTGTTAAAACAGAGGGATCCCCATGTAAAATGGAGGTTGACACAGGGTCATCCATGTCCCTGATGTCCTGGAGTACCATCAAGTGATTGGTTCCCAAAATCTCCAAAAAGATAATTAAACCATGCCCTATTAAATTACGAGATTACCAGGGAAGGCTCATCCCCATCCTGGGTACCTGCAAGTTCCAGATTCAGTTTGGGAAATTCACAGGGCGGCTTCCACTCATCATAGTGGAGGAGTCTCTCCCAAGCCTTTTAGGGCTTGAACGGTTTGACTCACTAGGCCTCTCTGTCTCTGGCATCCACAACATCAATGAACCTGTCATGTCAGACCTGGTCAAAAAGTTCGATACAGTCTTCAATGCCGGCCTAGGTAAGTACACAGGCAAATCCCTTTCCTTTAACCTAGATCCCCAGGTAGCACCCATCCGTTTGAAACCCAGGGCTGAAGTAGATGAAGCCATAGATAAATTATCCTTGAGGCAGTAGATCAAAGTGGGAAACGCCTATAGTCACGCCAGTAAAACCTGATGGTTCTGTCATAATCTGCGCTGACTATAAGTGAACTCTCAATAGGGCCCTTCAAAATAGTGTGTATCCTGTGCCAGTTGTGCAGCACTTACTGCACTCCCTGGGGGAGGGCAAGATATTTGCTAAATTAGATCTTACTCAAGCCTACCAGCAAGTCCCTGTAGATGCCACCACAGTAGAAGCACAAACTATCATTACGCATAGGGGAGCTTTTAAATGCCACCGGCTTCAATTTGGTGTTAGTGTGGCCCCAGAAATATTCCAGTGCTTGATGGAATGATTACTCCAGGGCATTCCAGTTGTTGTCCTCTATTTTGATGACATCCTGGTGTCTGCAGCAAACCTAGATCAACTGACAGAATGCCTAAGAGTCATTTTACTTAAATTTCAAAAATGCAAATTAGCTGTAAAGGAGGTAGAAATCTTGGGATATAGGGTAGATGCTTCAGGCCTGCATCCTACCAATACAAAGGTAAAAGCCATACATAGGGTCCCAACTCCCCAAAACAAGACAGAACTGCAAGCGTTTTTGGGCCTCATTAATTTTTACAGCTTATTTCTGCCCCACAAGGCATCAGTGGCAGAACCTCTGCACAGACTACTAGACTCTAGACATCCATGACACTGGGGCTTGAAGGAGACAGCTGCTTTTTAAGGCAGTAAAAAGCCTTCTAACTTCACAAAGTCTTCTGCTCCAATGTAATGAAAAATTACCTCTAGTGCTGGCTTGTGATGCCTCCCCTTATGGCAAAGGCGTTGTTCTTAGCCACAAACTACCAACAGGAGTAGAAGCACCAATAGCATACTTTTTGAGGACTATGTCAAAAGCTGAAAGGAACTACAGTCAGATTGACAAAGAGGTGTTAGCCCTGGTCATGGGGATCAAGAGATTTCATTAGTACTTATATAGTCGCCCCTTTATCCTAGTTACTGACCATAAGCCATTGTTGGGAATACTTTCAGGAGACCGCTAAATACCCCAATTTCTTTTGCCACACATGACCAGATGGACTGTGTTCCTGGCTGCCTATTCTTATTCATTACTGCACCATCCAGGGCGAAACCTTAGCCATGCAGACACTTTAAGCAGATGCCCATTGCCCATCGAGGTGGAGGACCCTGCACCAGCACACACAGTGCTACTCATAGAAGACCTACAGGGCCCTCTCATTGCAGCAGATGTGGTGAAACACTCTGCAAAGGACAGGGAAATTTCCCTGGTAATGGACTGGGTCAAGAGAGGCTTGCCCTCCAGACCACCAGGGGATGAATTTAAATCTTACAAGGCAAGGCAGAATGAGCTGTCTACCATGCATGGATGTTTGCTGTGGGGTAGTAGAGTGGTCATACCAGGCCCCTTAAGGAATCAGGTGATAACAGCTTTGCATGACAGCCACCCTGGAATAGTGTGCATGAAAGCACTAGGCCGAAGCTACTATGGTGGCCCAAAATGGACCAAGTGATTTCAGAGTGGGTCTCAGGGTGCCAAAAGTGCCAGAAATCTAGGGCATATCCTCCCAGAACTAACCCCACTGAATGGGAAAGACCTAGTGGCCCATGGTCTTGCATTCATATAAACTTTGCAGGCCCAGTACAAAGTCAAATGTTTTTAGTAGAGGTGGACGCCTATTTAGTAGGGGTGGATGCCTATTCAAAGTGGGTGGAAGTGAAGCTGATGGCTTCCACCACTTCTGAATCTCTAATCTCTAATCAAAGCACTACAAACCCTCTTCGCCACACATGGCATACCTGACACTTTGGTGTCAGAAAATGGCCCACAATTGACGGCAGGGCCATTTGAACTTTACCTGGCAGGCCAGGGCATAAGAAACATTTTAACTGCTCCCTTTCATCCCTCCAGCAATGGACTGGTAGAGAGAACAGTGAGGTCAGTTAAGGAGGCACTAGCCAGAATGGGCCCAGGGGACTGGCACACAAAAATAGCAAAATACCTGCTGATGCTATCAGGTCCTGAAACTAACCAAAGTCCAGCTGAACTGTTTATGGTCCATAGAATAAAAACAAACCTTGGCAGACTACATCCCAATTAGTTGTGGGATTCCACAACTAAGATCAGAGAATTTCAAAGAGGAGACTTAGTATACGCTAGGAATTATTCTGGTCATCCATTATAGTTGCCAGGACAAATAACAGAAATTACAGGCCCAAGATCATACAGACTAAGGCTGGAGGATGGGTGATTGTGACATCGCCACATTGACCAGTTACGAGGCAGAGAAGTGTTGCATCCTGCCCCCTCTTCAGTCCGCACCTGACGCAGGAGCCCGGGGCGCCCTGATTGGTCAGAACGCAGCCGACACGGAATATAAAAGACCTGTCAAAGTGCCGGGTGAACTGCTGCCATTGTGAGCCAAGCAGCCGCCCATTAGCTCTTTACTGTTAGCAAATAAATACTGTTAGCCTTAAGATCAGTTTTGCCTCAGTCTGTTTAGTCCCATTCGGGACTCAACAACAACTATTATACTTTCTTCTATATACAACCCTCAACATTGTCAAACTATTCACTAGGTCTGCATTGCTATTACTATTAATCTTCTCATCATTCCTACCACCCATCTCCTCCCACTCATGACTGTATGACTGTAACTTGTTGCTGTATCCTTACGATTAATATTGATTGTTTCCTAGTATGATTTGATTGCTTATTTGTACCCTATGATTATCATTAAGTGTTGTACCTTATGAATCTTTTCTTTTTATGTACATTGAGAGCATATGCACCAAAGACAAATTCCTTGTGTGTCCAATCACACTTGGCCAATAAAGTATTCTATTCTATTTACATCTTTTATCTTAACAATTTTGTTTTTGGCTTCATTCTGTGTTAACTGTCTAGAGTCCCATTTGGTAAGTTGGGCAGCTGTATAAATTATAAATGAATGAATGGAAAATATTCTTAGGATAGGTTTCTGTGAGTAGCTTTTTAATAATAATAATTTATTATTATTATACAATAATACCCTCCAAGTAGCTTTTTAATAATAATAATTTATCATTAAAACTTGTATGTAAGTGAAATATTTAGAATGCTTGTTTTCAACAAACCTCTTCTTCCACATAGAAGTTTAAATAATCTCATAAAAAAAAGAGCAGGAAGCACACACATTGCATTCCAACTATATCCGTTTATGTAAGCAACCAAATACGTAGCCCAGTAAAAGCATAACTGAAAAATCAATGAATTACTGTTAAGAATTAGTTCTTAAAGAATCATTTGCCATAGCAGTTTTTACAATATATGTCTTTCAACAGTGATTACCTTACATAAGAGGATTTGACAAGGTTATAATTTCTGTTACTAATGGAAATTCTTTTTAGGAATTAACCTTTAGGCTATACAGAATGACAGATACTCGGTTTATTCTCAAAAGAGCATTGGAAATTGGAAATTTGTATTCTTTGGCATTTCCCTCCTCCACCATGGTCTTGCAGATACCCTCTCTTCCATGTGCCTCACACACACAATTGAATTCTTAACAGCTGTCACTCATGAAGCTACAGGAGGACTATTTGAAAGTAATATTTTGCACTGTGTGACATCTCATTTTTTTCCTTCGGAAATCATAATTTTTTTACACACCTAGTAGTCTTCCTAACAGGAAACCAGCTCTGCCTGTCATTCTGATTGGGGAGAAACCTTGTTTTCCAGGTCACTGGTCTGAATCTTGGAGACAAGATATTCATGAGGGACCTGTGTGGGGAATTTACATCTCACAGCAGAGTTTTCCTGTCCATTTGTCAGCATGCCAGGTCACTGAGCTGCTCTCTTGTCAGAGGAAAGATAATGGTTGCTGCATTGCCTCCTACTTATTACACACTCAATGCACCTGACCTTCTTGTGAAAACTCCCAAAGCATTTGGATTTTGGGCTACCTTGAGATACAAATGCAAGCCCTTTTTCCAATGAGCCTTGAAGTGGAGATTGGAACTTTCAATGGTTCCAGCAATTCTTAACCACCAGCATTTAAAACACAAATTTAGCACTTAATTTTATATTTTATATTAAAATTATATCTCTTTGTAATATATGGCACAGAATAAATGTTTGATCAATGTAGAAGGGGCCAGCTCTACCACACCGCTAAATAAGAAATTGTCTTCTAAAACAAATATTGTAGTATTCAGAGATGTATTAAGTTGGATGGACCAGGGCTGTTGCTTATCCAGTTTGGAACAAGTCACTCTAGTTGGCTTCTACAAATGGAATAGAGAAAGAAAGGGAAACAGAAGAATTATCATATTATATATCATATCACATGCAATAAAATGTCTTGGAAGACTATGGTGGGAAACACAGACCTTCATTATTGAGATATGTGCAACCTAGATTTTAATATTTTAATCAAAGGGCTTGATTAAATGTGATCCTTTGTTTTTATCTGTTGGCCAGTAGTATCTCCAATGGCTGTTTCAGGTGACATTTGAAATGCATTGAAAAAATCAGGGATGTGTGAAGATCAACAAATGACTGAGTTTTAATTCACACATTAGGAATATAATAATCTCACACTTAACACCACAAAAACTAAAGAACCTATAATTGACTTCAGAAGGAAGAGAGATGTACATTTACCATTGTACATAAATGGTGAGGAGGTGGAGAGGGTGAGTAGTTTTAAATTTCTGGGCATTTATATCTCGGAGGACCTCTCATTGGACTATGAATGCTAACATGCTTGTGAAGAAGGCACAGAAGAGGCTGTACTTCTTGAGAATGCTCAGGAAGATAAATCTATCTCAGCATCTACTTCTGTCCTACTATCGCAGCACCATTGAGAGTGTCCTGACATGGCATTCTTGCATGGTATGGGAGCAGCTCTGTAGTGGACAAAAAAGCTCTACAGAGAATCATTAAAACAGCCCAGAATATAATTGGATTCCAGCTACCAGCCCTGGACGATATCTTCGAATCTCGCTGTTTGAGAAAGTTGCATAACATTCTCAGAGACTCTTCCCATCCTGCTTACAATCTTTTTAGATTGTTACCTTCTGGCAGAAGATACAGAACAATTAAAACTCAGACCACACATTTTCTGAATAGTTTTTATCCCAGGGTTATGATTGCACTCAACAATGAACTAAAGGACCACCATCAGTGAGCTGTTCAACAGTATTACTTGGTCTGTTGTGTGGATGTTTGGGTGGTTTAGAGGTGGAGAATTGTGGTGGGTGGGAGTGTGTTTGGGGATTGTTATGTGTGTTGGACCTGGTCTTTGGGTGTTAAGTGAATTTCATTGTATGGGTATACTGTGTATACACGTACAATGACAATAAAGTTTATTATTATTTATTATTATTATTATTAGGAAGTGAGATACAAGTAATTCCGTAGAATGTACAATATATATTTTTATACATACATACATACGTACATATAGTACGTACACACGTACACATATACATATACATATATCTATGACAAAATGATCAATAATCATTGAGAGAACCATTCTTTGGTTGTTGTTGTGGTTGTTTTAATCCCCTTCTAAATCAGCCACATTGATCATAAATCAGTCCATGTATCACTAGATCTGAATTTGTACTTGGAGATGGGAACCTTCATTTTTCCCTTTTCAATCCACCATCCAGATTCATTGTTATTTTTTGCTAAGGGAGAGATAAAGGAGGGAAGTGTCAGCCTCCTCTGGAACCACCTGTGCTCCACCGAACAAACACCACACACACACACTCCAAGGTGAAGCTATCCGGTTTAATCGTAGTTTACACGGTGGTCATACAGTAAGCGCTGAAGTTTTCTGATGAAAAACAAAGTTGGAGACGCCCGATTCCTCCGCTTATCTGGCTTTATAGAATGCCCCCAAGTGCCCCGCCCTTGCTCAATTGTGCATTTAAAGTGACCGCGCTATTTACTCCTTCAGGTTCGTTGTGGATTGCCAGTTACTTCCAGATCTCGCTGTCCCTCGTATTGAAGGGTGTTTGTTTCCTTTGACATTGTTTTATTGACCCTGTCCCCAGATTCCCTATACCGTCCACCACCTGATATCACCGTGCCCTGCTAAACGCTACAACACCCCCCTTCACCGTGTCTCTGTTCTTCTGGCTTGTCACAATCCCCGGGATCATGTGTCGAGTGAATGTCTGACACTCGACAGGAAGTTTATTTCCACAAGGCTTAATTTTAATATAACTATCATAAATTTTCATTGCTTGTCTGTTTTTTTTTTTTCTGAAGATGAAAAACTTCCAAATAAGATCTGAATTGTTTGCAGTTAGCCATATGAGGCCCAGTGACCAATTTGAAGGGAAAAGAAGCAAGAAAGAGTAGTGATCACAAGAATGGAATCCACTGGCAATCTATTCTGCAGTGGATAAGTGGATCCCTGGTTTGTGTGACTCAAATGAAATCTTCCAGAAAATAAATATTTGTAGATATTTCTTGTTTGCTTCTGTTTTAGGGACAGAAAGTATATATGCATGTTTTTTTTTCTAAATGTATAGATAATTTCTGTATTCCAGGAACAACTCTGGTATAAATAAGTAGAAGAAAAATTATGTTGTAAAGAAAAAAACAACAGCCCTGAGAACAACAGGCAAGGGAAAATAATAAGCACAGCATCTTCACAAATCACAAAACAACAGGGTGTTCTCTCTTCATCCCACCCCCCTCCACTGATCTACCCCAAACTTAGAATGCAGTCTTCCTGTTTTCATGCAATTATTTGCAAATAATCTGGCTAACTTTATAATCAAGGTATTTCCTCTCGGCTCCCTGGTTACACAACAGGCTGCCTAAGAGGGAGGCTGACATCCTAAGGTTTTCATGGATAATCAGTGCTAAGAGCTGCTAATATTAAGAGACAGACTAATGAGTTATTTTTAAAAGGAAAAGGGGAAACAAGAAAATGATGGCTTTCAAGCAGGGCAAAATGTGTATTTGTTCAGGAACTGAATTTGGCTGTAATATCCTGGCATCCCTTTCTATAATGCCATATTCACATTGGTTTATTTCCCTGTGACTCTCTTTCTTGTAAATACGTTACTTTAAGGATCAGATACAGGAATGCAAAGCAGGGATGTGGTACTAAACAGGAACAAATTGGCTTTTCTATACAAGAATATGGAGCTTCACTAAACCATGTTAATGCCTCATTATCTGTCTTCCAACAAGACTTTGATTTAAAAAAAAAAAGTCAGATTCTTTTTTGCTTATCTGCCTTGCAGGGTTTTGTTTTGTTTTGTCTTGTTTTGTTTTCTTCTATTTTCTGATATTTATCTTGCTAGTTATTGTTTTATTATATAAAAATATTTTTGGAACATTTGAGGTAGGTCAAACTCATTGCAGTGCAATTGGATGTACTCTGCTGCTTGTTTCCTACAGGAGAGATCAACTAGGATGGAACTGCATATTATTCAATACTGTTGCCAGAACTGAAGTGTGGGAAGCAAGAAAAGGAAGAAGTGTGGTAGATAAAATTGGGAAAGCATTTTTTTCAACAAGGAATATAATATCAATAAATATCAATAAATATTTGAATATAATCTGCTTTCTCACACACTTGCATATGAACTATCCCTCCATCTAACTTTCTATGAATTACTTTGCCCTTGGTAAAGGTAGAAAGTTAGAAATGACTTAGCAGTTTTCACAGAGAGAAATGGAGCACATAGCAAAATAAGGCATGAAGTCTTTAGAGGGAAAAAGAAATCTAACAGAAATAACTCACTATAGCAATAGCAATAGCACTTAGACTTATATACCACTTCAGAGTGCTTTACAGCCCTCTCTAAGCATTTACAGAGTCAGGATCTTGCCCCCAACAATCTGGATCATTTTACCAACCTCAGAAGGATGGAAGGCTGAGTCAATCTTGAACTGGTGAGACTCAAACTGCCGAACTGCTGAAATAGCCTGCAGTACTGCATTCTAACCACTGTGCCACCACAGCTCTAAAAGATATGAGTGCTTGTATTATTTCTAGGAAGGTATCCATCCACAAAATGAATAGTGTATTCAGATCCATTTTAACATAGGTTTATGCATATGGAATCTGTCATACAGGAAATGCTTAAGCCTCCATGCAATGTTCACATTCCTCTTTTCATAATGCATCTAATTGGAGAATAATAAATCTGCATCAGATTGGACCAATGTACCTCCATAATATAATTTGATTCTCCAACTAACATAAATCAAAGTAATATGGATATTCCAGTATTACTACCCCCTTTGGCATTGTCATCATTCTTCAGTTGTACAGTTTCTCCAAGACTTATCCCATTACGGTGAAATTGATGAAAAGTTCTGATTCTGCCAAACTATTTCTGGAATGTACCTAGGAGTCTTTCTTTTCTATATTATATATCACTTAGAAAGAAAAGAAAATTAATTCTCAAATGAACTTAATTGCTAGGTTTATATATCTCAAAGTTATGCTGCTACAAGAATTTAGAAACTGAAATTGTCACCATATGTACTATGCCAAAGAATAAGAATCTTTTAAATTAGTAAAGAGAGCTTTGTAGCTGGGAGCATTTCAAGAATATATCAGCTTCAGTACATGTTAGCAACCAATGTATTGGAATAGAATCCCTTTAATTAATAAGATTCTTAAGACAGCTAGTTCTTAAATAGTTCTACTAAAGCAATTCTAAACTAATTGATATACATAATTTCTCACTTGTCAAGATCCTCTAGTACTGAGAACAAGCATAGCAATAATATGTGGGAGTTATCCAAAATTTTTACATTTCATCCTTAGTGGATGATGAAGTGAAGTGATTATGCAAATACACATGTCCATTCAGAAATATTTCCTATTGAAGTCATTGAAAACTGCTTATGAGCAAATGAACTTGAACTGCTGCTTAATATCTGATTAAATTAGGTCACTTTCATATGGCATTGATTCCATTTTATGATTCCTCCTAAAGTGTTTTGAAACCAAAAAGAAATCATCTTACTGATTCTGAAACACTGAAAGCATGGGAGAAGGCAGAAATTTTTATTCAACCAACACCTCTCTCCTTGACCAACAGCAGCTTTTTGAGTAACAAAAAGTTCCTTATCAGTGCTTCATACGGGAAATGAAAAAATAAGGGAGCTGAGGCATGAGATCGATGCACAGTTCATATGTACATAGATACTGCTTGACTTATGAATGATCGCTTAATGACAACTCAAAGTTATGATGGACCTGAAAATAGTTGTACAGAATCTGGAATCAAACTTCCAATGCCCACCCATCCCCACAGTCACATGAATGCATTGCGGAGCTTGTAACCATGATTTAAAATGTTTTTGCCAAACACTGGTGTTTATTTCCATTTTCTGACAAAACCACCCATAGCAAATAATGGGTTCGCTCAACTGCTGTGGCATTTGCTTAAAGACTACCATGTTTGCTTTACAACCACTGCATTTTTCTTAATGACCACTAAAAAATGATCATAAAATTGGATGTGATCTCATGGCGACTGGCTTAAGGATCGTCATGACTTATTACCAAAATTGTGGGTTCAATTGCCATCATAAGTCAATGTACAATGCGTAACGGAAAATCACTCTGAGAGTTACCTTGTTTCCCTGAAAATAAGATATCCCTTGATAATAAGCCCAATTGGGCTTTTGAGCGCATGCGCAAAAATAACCCTCCCCCCCAAAAAAACCCTCCCCAAAAATAAGCTCTCAGCAAAAATATTTAAACACATATACAGCCGTCCCCGCCACTTCTTCTGGTTAGGGTCAGGGAGACAGATCTGGAAATCAGGTAAGATGGCAAGAGGAGCCCCTTCTTGCTCAACACGCCCCAAAATAATAAGACCTCCCTGAAAATAAGGCCAAGCGCTTATTTCAGGGTTCAAAAAATATAAGACAGGGTCTTATTTTCAGGGAAACGCGGTATTTTTACAGAGATTGTGAAACTGACTCAAAGCTGCCAGAAGGATGAAGATTAGTTTCCTTAATAAGTCTGTCTGACATCTAGTAGAGAACTTGGAATTCGGACAGCGAGTTGAGAGTTCCTGCAAATGGAAAAACAAGTGATTCCCACTCCAGCAAAGCTGTAGCATCAGATATTACAAAATCAGCACTGTGAGTTTCTTGGGATTGTGTTTTTTTTTCCAATTGTGATAGCATTGTCATTTTTACTAGACTAATTGAAGACCCTGAGGGCACTAGTGACTTAACACTAGTTAAGTTAAGTTTATTTTTTAAATGTTCTTTTATTTCAGGATCAAATGTCATGGAAGTTTTGAAAATACATAAATTACTAGAAGAGATGTCGGAACAATGTCAACGCTGGGCCAAGGTTATTTTAGCAGGCTTTATTTATGTATTTACAGAATAGCCATTGTAACAATAAGACTGCAGTAAAGAACAAAGCACTTTCAAAATGCTATTACTGTATACAAGAGAGAGAGAGAGAGAGAGAGAGAGAGAGAGAGAGAGAGAGAGAGAGAGAGAGAGAGAGAGAGAGAGAGAGAGAGAGAGAGAGAGAGAGAAACTCAAAAAGAGAAGAATGGAAAATTGTAACAAAACTCTCTGCCTTAGTTACAAAAGTCTGTGAAGGTCTATATTATCACAGCAGGAACAGTGATGCATCAGACTCAAGCTAACTGGATTGTTCATGCAATTGTTTCTGATATATATAAAACACTCCAGCTTTCCGTGATGAAAAGCTTCCTGAGCCATTCGATCCTGGCTGGGGATGCATAAATGGGCTATGGAGCCTCTCCTTTTCTTCCTGAAAGCTGACAGTACCCAAGATAGTTCAGTTTGTTCAGGCCAAAATGTCATCACCATTCAAGAATTCTCTGGACAAGCCCACCAAGTTTGTATTGTTTTCTAAGCTTGGGAAAGCAATCATTTCTCACGCTAGTGGTAACCGTAGATTATTTTTTTTTGACCCATGGATCATTAGAATAGAATAGAATAGAATAGAATAGAATAGAATAGAATAGAATAGAATAGAATAGAATAGAATAGAATAGAATAGAATAGATTTTTTTATTGGCCAAGTGTGATTGGAGACACAAGGAATTTGTCTTTGGTGCATATGCTCTCAGTGTACATAAAAAGACAAGATACATTCATCAAGAATCATAAGGTAGAATACTTAATGATAGTCATAGGGTACAAATAAGCAATCAAATCATACTAGGAAACGATCAATATAAATCATAAGGATACAGCAACAAGTTACAGTCATGCAGTCACAAGTGGGAGGAGATGGGTGACAGGAACGATGAGAAGACCAGTAGCAATAGTAATGCAGCCTAATGTGAATAGTTTTACAGTGTTGAGGGAATTATTTGTTTAGCAGAGTGATGGCGTTTGGGGAAAAACTGTTCATGTGTCTAGTTGTTTTGGTGGGCAGTGCTCTATAGCATTGTTTTAAGGGTGTTCTGTCCCCATCTCACACATGCACACAAACAGATAGCCAGGGGTTAAATAAAACTGGCAGACAACAAATTCTTTCGATAAGAGGATTGGCAGCAATCCAGTAGCTGCTTGCCAAGAACTTTACTCATAGAGGGAGGGGTTGTTCCTCTGACAGATAAACCCAAACAAGATACACACAGTTCAAGAATTGTCAAGTCCACTCCGTATTAAATCCAAGGCAGATAACGTTGTTTCAAAGATACAATGTGACTCGCTAGTAGTTAGTTTTGTCCATCACAGAGTCTGAATGACCACCTCACCCCCTTTTATCCCCTGTGGGGTGTGGTCCAGTGACTCAGCTTAATCTCTGGCACAGCTCCTTTTCTGCTGTGTGCGCTTGTCTCTCCGACGCTGGCATGGATCCAGCCAAGACTTATCTCCGTCACTGTCCAACTGTGAGGAGATACCTGGCTCCTGGCCAATCTCTTCTCCTTCGGGAGACACCTGAGGCATTGCCAGAGAGGAGGGTCCTGGAGAGGGAAGCCTGGCCAACTCCTCTCCTTCATGTTCGGAGCCTTCTCCCTCCGATAAGTCAGCCTTGGGGGTCGGAGTCACAACAGAGGGTAGGAGTTGAAACAACTTATGTCCAGGATGTGAGGGGTCTGTCAATATTTTCACAGCCCTCTTTTTGACTCGTGCAGTATACAAATCCTCAATGGAAGGCATAGATATGAATGTGGGATGAATATAAGTCATTGCTCAGAGATGCAGGATCAGAATATTATTCCTTCTGATTTCAACTTCACATAGTCCTTGATTTATGAAAGTTCAGTCACCTTTCAAAATTATGATGGACTTATGTTGGAGGTACTTGCCACCTGGATTTGAAGTTCTGACAGTTGCCTCCTCCCTGCATTCACATGATCGAACTTCATATTGGGCATAAATGATGGACATGTCAAGGATTACCTATACACTCCTCCAGCAAAATGGACTTTGCTTTTAAAATGAAACCAGAAGAATATACTCTTTTCCTAGAATTGGAACAACTAAAACAACTATTTCACACTTTTATCCAAATGGTTATTTTAAAACTGATTTATATTAGTTACATGGTGTCATAATTTCTCAGTACCATCATCACAATAGAAAGCTTGAATAATTTAAAACTACTTCGCAAAGGATTAATTTCAGCACTAATAAGATAATATAAGTATTTAAAATGAGGCCCATCTACTGCAGGAAAAAAGTCCTTTCATTGATAAACTACATAGCGACATCTGTTGAGGGTATCAATTTACATAAAAAGGATAAGATTTCTATCACAAAGTATCAGCTGTTATCTTGTTTTGTTTTTTTAACTGTATTTTCAGATGTCCCTGAGTCTCTATTAATGTCTATGGAGATTCTCAGTCATCCAGGTCATGGTTGTCCCAAAAAGGTGCTTTTTCAAGAGTCAACTGGACTTTCTGGTTTTTCTTTGAAGCCATTTCGATTCTCATCCAAGAAGCTTCTTCAACTTCTTGGATTAGAACTGAAACATCTTCAAAGAAAAAGAAGAAAGTCCAGTTGACTCTTGAAAAAGTACTGTTGGGAGTCTATATTAAGTACGGTAGGTCAAAAACTCATAAATGACTGACTTAATAATTGATGTTATGAATAAAGTAGATTATCTCAAGGAATCCAAGAAGCAACATTCCAACACCACATTCTATTAATTTCTGTCCTCAGGTCCTACACAATGTCCCACACAAGGAATTTCCCAATCTGTTGAAACCATTTTCCTAAAAATATACAGGAACCTACCTATGTGGGGGACATGGTGGTTCAGTGGCTAAGATGCTGAGCTTGTCGATTGAAAGATCGGCAGTTCAGTGGTTCAAATCCCTAGTGCCGCGAATCGGGGTGAGTTCCCGTTACTTGTCCCAGCTTCTGCCAACCCAGCGGTTCGAAAGCACATAAAAAATTCAAGTAGAAAAATAGGGACCACCTTTGGTGGGAAGGCATTCCGTGTGCCTTTGGCGTTTAGTCACGCTGGCCACATGACCACGGAGATGTCTTCAGACAGCGCTGTGTCTTCGGCTTTGAAATGGAGATGAGCAACACCCCCTAGAATCAGGAACAACTAGCACATATGTGCGAGGGGGAACCTTTGCCTTTAGCTATGTGGAGATACCTCTGGAGGCCCAATCAACACCTATCAATTTTCCAAAATACCCAGATCAAGCAAGTTGAGCTATGCGTTCAGATCTCAGGCCACCAGCATTCCCAGCTACATAAGAATCAATTCAATATCCATTCTGGAAAACAGAAAGTTAAGCAGAACAGTTGAATGAAATATTGCTATACTCAAGAGATATAACAACATATAACAGATATCCCAATCCACAGAAGGAGGCATGAGTAGCTTTTCAGAAGGGACTCTTCTTAGTTTTCCACAGAGTAGAAATAGAAGAGGGGAGAAATACTTTCAGTCTTGCAAGCTTTTGTTAATGTAGCCTTACAATAAAGATAGAGTTAGTATTCATTGATGTGGTTCTTGTCTGGACTAACTTGAAAGATTAACACATATGTTGGCTGTCAGTGCAAGTCAGGAAACCTCAAGAGCTACTTGTTGCTCAGAAATGGATGATTGGAAGGACCTACTGCACTATAGCCCTTACCTTTAAATTCTGTCCTATACTGTAATAGCCACATGTAGATATCCACAGCTGTATTGATGAGAAGCAGTTGAACAAGTCTTTCTGAAAATCAGAGACCTCACTTTTTTATAGATTAGTTGTTTAGAGCAGGAGTCTCCCATCTCCCGGGTCTGAACCAGCACTGGTCAGCAGCCCACCAGGAACTAAACCACATATGTGAGCAAAGAGCCATCCATTCATGCACAGGATCCAGGCAGCGTGCAAAACCACACTCCCCCAGTTCACAGAAAAAGCATCCACCATGGAACCAATCCCTGGCGCCGAATAGGTTGGAGGCCGGTCATTTAGAGGATTCAAGTGGAATAATGAAAATAACCAGGTCACCTTGAGCTAATCCTGATCACTCTAGGTCTCTAGGCCTATGGTGATTTAAAATTTAATAGGCTCTGTGTGTGTGTGTGTGTGTGTGTGCGCGTGTGTGTATGTGTGTGTGTGTGTGTGTTTGTTTGTTTGTTTGTTTGTTTGTTTGTTTGTTTGTTTTTGCACAGCTATGTCTCAGAAAATGAACCAGGTGGAATAAAGTTGTAATCTATATTTTTTTTTAATTAATGATTAGCTATTTTAATAAAGTACTGCATTTGGTCCTAGTATGATTTTCCAGATATATTAGGGTTTGTTTTTTTTTACATATCTTTATATTTTGTCTGTGAACCAGATAATTATGGCCAGAAATTTAAGCCCTTCATTAGATTGGAATATTAACCCTTCTAAATCTCTATGACAATTTTTAATTTCATATCAGAATTATTATTATTGACTCATCTCTCTCTCTCCCCCCCCCCTCTCTTTCTTTCTCTCTCTCTCTCTTGCCTCCCTCCCTCCCTCTCTCCCTCTCTCTTCTCAGCCTCCCAGCCTTCTGAAGTCAGTAAAATGACGACCCAGATTGTTGGGGCCAATATGCTCACTCTGTAAACCGCTTACAGAGGACTGTAAAGCACTGTGAAGCAGTATATCGGTCTAAATGCTATTGCTTTTCTCATGAACAAGCTAAACAGAGACCATCATGAGAAAAACCTTAAAGTCCCAGTTATATCTGGGTGATCAGAACTGCATTTGCTGCTATATTAAACACTGAATTCCATTTGATGTCTCTTAAGGCAGTGACCCCCAACCTTTTGGGCACCAGGGACCAGTGGAGACTGGTCTGTGGAGAGAGGTTTTTCCACTGATCAGAGGGGGCATGGTTTAGTGTGCTGCCTGAATCCCATAGATGGGGCTTGGCTTGCTTGTGTGGCCCGGTTTCTGGCATGCCACAGACTGGTGCAGGTCTATAGGACCAGGGGTTGGGAACCCTATTTTAAGGTATGGCATGGGAAGTTTGTGCAGATAATCTCTAGTGCAGCCTGCTTGTTGTCAGTAGTATGAAAATGTGTGATTCTAAAGATTTGGTTAGATATCCTTATCCTTTCTTTTATTTTTTTTTATTTTACTCTAAGAGGTTTTCTGGTTTTTTTTTTTTTTTTGTAGAATTGTTATAATCAGTATAAAATCAGATTGTATTCTGTAGGTGTAGACAAATTTCATTTAGAGCATTCTAACCCTGTCCTCTGGAAAAGTCTCTAATGCTGGGAAAGGTCAAAGAGAGAAAGACAACAACCAGCTGTGAGGTGAATGGAAACAGTTACAGGGACTCTGAGGACACAGCTATAGTCTTTTCTATTGATACGGATATGATGGCTCCATCATTGAAAGATTTGAAAGACCAGGGACAGACTGTCATGGCGAAAGTCTATGTAGTCACTGAGAGTTAACACCGACTTGATTCCCCATAATCAATTAACTCTTGTGGGTTTTCCAGACCAGGGGTCACCAACCTTTTGGACCTCAGGGACCACTAAATTCATAATTTTAAATCCCACGGACCAGTAATATGATTTTTTTAAAAAGATAAATAGTATTTAGGGCAATATAAAAAATGCAAATAATTTTTCTGTGGACCACCAAAATTTTCTCGTGGACCACCAGTGGTCCGCGGACCACCAGTTGGTGACCACTGTTCCAGACAACACATTTATTTATTTATTTAGCATATGGCAGCACTTTTCTTTATTTGTAGATTAAATACCTACAATATCAATCACATTATCAAAAAATCATAGAACAGTGAATTAGAAGGATCGTCAAATTTATGCTCCATAACATGCAGGAAAATCAAAACAACTACCCTTCAGGGTAGCTATCCAGCTTCATCTTAAAAATCTCCAGAGACAGAGAATTCATACCTCCAGATATCTCAACATTACAGGTGTGAATATGTGAACAGACTCACACTGCGATAAAAATTATTTTTACATCCAGATTCTATACTTGATTTTTCAGAAATAAACCCGATAACCTAGACAAGAATCACAACCCCTCAGTAATGGATAACAGTGCTGTCCCAAACATCAGGTGGAGAGATACCTGGATCATTGTCATCCTCCAGTTCAGTATGTTGTTTCTATGGGCTTGAGTCACTGGCTCATCACTGTAAGGAAGCAATCTTTGTGTTGCGGTTTTAATTACTGTCATTATTATATAGATGCATAGTAATTATCTCTTCATTCCATCTCATTTTGTTTTGATCAATTCACATAATAAAGGTTTCACATAAATATAAGGTCAGGGAACATTTCAGAAAACATATAATTATGGAAAGTATTATGAAATACGATAACAACTGCTGCATGTTTATCAACAGTTTGAATGCTTAAATGTTGGACGGATTATTTTTTTTAAAAACAAAAAAAACCCCGATGGCTCTCCTCTACCCCATTTTTAAGAAATCTGGATGGTTTAATACAAACCAATACAAAGAGTTTTATTAGATGATCCCGGCTGATTTTAGATGACTCCGGAAGTTTTATTAGATGACCCCGGAAGAGTTTTATTAGATGATGTTGGTGATAACCTCTAGGGCAAGGGTCTCCAACCTTGGCAACTTTAAAACCTGTGGACTTCAACTCCCAGAGTTCCTCAGACAGCAAAACTGGCTGAGGAATTCTGGGAGTTGAAGTCCACAAGTCTTAAAGTTGCCAAGGTTGGAGACCCCCGCTCTAGGGCCAATTTCCCTCAGTCTGGTGCCTTCCAGATGTGCTGGCTGAGTCTGCCATTCCAATGTCTCTGTAGTGCGCCAGGTTGGGGATCGCGAGTTAGGCTTTGGAAAAACTTGCTGGCACCAACCTTTTCAGCTTTATTAATGATTCAGCTGGCAGTTTCTGAAGAGACAAGTCCCACAGAGAAGGAGCACTTGATTAATGACCTGGAAACACTTTTCCTTTTCAGCTGATTAAATAAAATTGACTGGATTTTTACATTTTTATAATAAAATGACCCGCAGGGCCAAGATGACACAGTGAAAGCAGCATGTTCACTCTTCAGCAGATTTTTATTTTGTCACTTGTAAAAATGAAAGGGCTAACCACCCAAGCAGAAAAATGCACTTTATCACCGTCCACTGCCGACATGCTGACAATTGCTGCATACAAATACAAAAATATGGAGGAAGCGAGACAATGTTTACACTCAGCCTGATTTCGTCTAATGATGACAAAAGGTGGGTGACTTCTTGGGGGATGAAGAGCTACTATTTAATTATTATGCCAAAGAGTCATAAATCTAGCAATGCACTAAACAATATTAACAGTCTTTATAGAGTTATTTGCAAATGAGGCGGTACGTAATTCTTATGTGTGCTTTACTGCTGAATTTTACTCTCTGCCTATCCAATCTAAAATTAAAGCAGGCGTTCATATTGCTGTCCAGTGGGCAAAATGCAGCCAAATTAGGTCCATCAATCACAGTGCCATCACGGTTGAGATGTCTTCTTGTTTAAAACAAGACTATGTGAATGACTTTTTTTCCCCTCCCACTATAGGCCAGACGCTTCTAGGGTTAAAATTTGGTAGCCTCATCTCAATTGATAAGTAGGGCCAAGGCAAGGGATGGAATGGATCAAAAATGAAAAGAGGGTAGATTTTCACATTTCTCTTCTTTAAGGATATTCTTAATGTGTTTAATTATTCATGTGTCTTAATAAGCTGCCTTTTTTTTCTTCTTTTAGGGCTCAAGTTGAATGTGGAAGGCCTGTAAAAATTATTAAAAATTGCTCACGCAAGTGCAGATGAGCCTGTGTGCATATGCTCCATTTTCAATCTGCTCACGCAAGTGGGGATGCACTTGAATCCTTGCCTGCTACAAACACAGAACCATCCCCTCCCCTCCCCGGTCTACGAAACTGGAAAGTTTGGAGAATTCTGCTCTAGAAGACAAAAAAATATGTACCTAACAATTTCCATTGGAGTAGCACGCCAGAGTAAGGTTCTTACTTCAGAATAAGGATATCTTCAATGTGTTCTGACGTAAGCTTCCCAAGAGCATGAAGCAGACTTCTTGTCCCGATAAAAACCCCTTTTTATTAAGTTACTGTGATTTCTTCTCATTCACATCCAGCAAAGTCTTTCAAGGGAGAATTTACAGTCACAGACCTTATCTGGCTTGGAGAGCTGCCAGGCCAATATCTTCAAAATTTGGCAAGAAGTCTCGAAGAGTCACGAACCAATTAAGTGAACTAATTGTCTCCTGCAAACTCCACTCCCCTTATGTTCTTCTTTTATTCCCTCTGGGAGGGAGGGGCCATTCATCATCCACGTGTGGCCTTACTCCCAAGTCGACCCCTGTTCTTTAGCTGTTCCCTTCGTCTGACAACTCTGTGCATGCACACACTGGGAACAGGCTCCAGCTGTTCATCTGCCTCACTGATGTCTGACTCCAAAGGCATCTGATAACTGGCATACGGCCCTAGCCCCCTCTCTGCCTCTGACACAAATCAGAGCCTTCGCCAGACTCCAGGACGGGTCCATTTTCCTCCCCAACCTCCTCACTGTCTGAATCTACTGCCAGCTCCGCTGGCAGGCCACAACACAATGAAAAGCCTTCATCCTTCAATAGATTGATTCATACTGATTGCTTTATTCACTATCAAGAAAAAAAATCAGGAAGGCAGATTATATCAATACTGCTCAGAGATGAGATGATCTCTTCTTATGAAGTAGAAGCCATAACATTAGCTTAAAGTCCCATTGCTGATCTATTACTTTAGTGCCAGCATTGTAGTCAGAAAAAACCTTGATCATCTTGCCTTCAACAAGAAAAGAAGATAGTACTAAGAATCAATAAAGTTCTTTAACTTAATAGCCTTCAGTTGTCTTCAAACTAAAACTTCTGGAATTCCCAGCAACAATGCCTATTTCTGTATGTTCACTTTAAATAAACATTTAAACAAATCTAGGCATCATTATAGGAAAAAGCTCACCCAAGTCTACCCAAGCAGCTTATAAAACTAAGCTCAATAACCATGATAATGGTTATTTGATGGTATCCATCATACAGTTAAGCACTGTTTGAAAACAGTGAGATAGTTTTGAGCATAAAGTTCCTGTTGATTGCACGGACATGTCGGGTTATTGAAGCAGTCAATTGGTTGCATTACCTATGACTTCACTCTACCCTTTGATTCAACTTCAGAATCTCATGTTGTTCTGTTTTTCTTTTCTTGTTTTGTTCTTCTTTTTATTGCCAACCATTACATTGGTTGGGTGTTCAAGAAAAATAATAGTACAGATTGTTGACAGATCATGCCTGGCATATGGGCACACCCAGTTATCTGAAAGACTGCCGTGTTTCAGTTCAAACTTGAATAACTATGTCATGGTTAAGAACCTTTTGTCATATGGCTCCAATTCTTTGCAACAGGTTCTACCAGGGATACATTTATAATCAGATTTTTTTTAAAGATTAAAAAAAATGTTTCTCGTTAACGAGTTTCTAAGACATTTCTTTGAAATAAATTCTGACCTGCCTGTATTCTGACTTTGGATGTATAAAGGTTAATATTATTATATCTCATGGACCTTTTAGTTTAGAGATTTCTTATATTATTTATTGTAATGTATTACTGTATCTACAGTTATTTTAGTGTGTTTGCATTGTACTTATAACTAAGTGCAAAATAAGTGCACAATAAATAAAACTAGTGCTAATAAGTCAGTGCCATTTTCCTGACATATTTGTTTGTTTGTCTGCTGTATTTATAAGCCAATCAACTAATACTTTGGGGAGTGAACATGACCACTGTTACACACAGATATAATTATATGAAGTCCAAACATATACAAATTAAACTTACTAGGACAAATTTTATTCATTTTTAGTTTTTTTTTAAAATTAACACAACATACAAAACACAAACACATGATATGTGTTTCTTTTTTACATATCAGTTTTGTTCCTCTTACTTTCTACTATTTACATTCCCCATTTTTCCCATCCTTTATTATAATTGGCTATAATGTGGATTGGAACCAAAAATGTTTTTACTGGGGATATTGAACAGAACTTACAGTAAAGAAATTAGATATTTGATTCTGCATATAATTACAGCGGCAAGGATAGTCTATGCACAGTCCTGGAAAAATGAAAAGATCCCAACAGAGGAAGAAATAATTAAGTAAATCCTGGACTGTGCGGAGATGGATAAATTAACGAAAGAAATAAAAGAAAAGAAAGATACAGAATATTATCAAGTATGGACTAAATGGTATGATTGGCTCGAGATTAGGGAAAGTAAATGTGAATAAACGATGGAGAGAAGAAGGTGACAAATGTGCAAAATATTGTAAATGAAAAAAATTAAAAATAAAGGGACGATAAAGATAATGATAATACTAGGACAAATTTTAACATGGCCTGATTTGCTGAGCATCTGTTTCTCTTCTTGTGGTAGTGGGGTTTGCTATTGCAACAATTACAATTATATAGTTTTCTTATTTAAATTATGTTTGTTCTCTTGCAATTATTTGCAATTTACGAAATGAAGATATGCTACAAAATAACGAATATGTTTCAATTGCTCTTTAAATGTGATACAAGAATCAGTATACTCTGGACAATTCATTGGATCAGTCATTATTCATTTACTATAAATATTTTCTCTTAGATTTCATTAAAACAATGGCTCCTTTGTCCAACCCTGGATGCTTCCACAGGAAAGTTCTGCAACAGTTTTATGGAAGGCAAACTCCTTGAGGCTTCTACCGTCCCAAATTCATGAACTCTACCTAATCCTTTGTTACATGAACTAAAGAGCCATAGGCAGAAATTTCTGGGACAGTAAGTTCCAAATCATTTTATATTTTGTGCGCACATATCAATTTGGATCCACTACACACAACCCATCCCCTAAGAACGAGGGCGGGAACAGAAAAATTCAATATTCAAATTAAAACCATGCTAAAAATTGCAGGGCCAGCACAACATGCAACATGTTCATACCAGTGTAATATACTATAATGTTATATACATATGTGTATATGGGAATGTGTGCTAGTTATTACTTATTTGGGTTTAGAGATTTATTTTTCTTTTATTTTGAGTTATTGAGATGTATTCTGTGTTTTTTTGGGGGGGGGGCTGCACCAAGGGACGCTCATTCAATCTCATTGTATGCATGTTGTGCATTGACAAAAAAAGTTTGATTTGATTTGAAAATTGCTTCTCCCTCCACTAACAGTTCTCAGTCAATGTGATGAAAGAGAGCTGTTTTCAGAAATACTTTCCTAACAAGGGGGAGGGGATAAATCCGGGGGGGGGGTGTCAAACTCAATTTTCATTGAGGGCTGCATTGGGGTTGTATTTGACCAGGGTGGGTGTGGGCAGGGTGGGCATGGCCAACTCGATGTCACTTGTGTCGGGGCACCTGTGGTGGCACTCTGCCAGTGAAAATGGAGCTTGTGAGGGCCATGGGCAGCCCTCCCGAGCTCTGTTTTTACTGGCAGAGGCACCACAGGCTGCTACTTTGCTGTTTCCAGGACGGCCCCGCAGGCCAGAACTAAGAACCCCCTGGGCCAGATCCAGCCCCCAGTTTGACACCCCTGGAATAAATTCAATGAAATTTTCATGGGTGACATTTTTGCACTTGTTTTACTACAAAGAGCCAAAGTTTGAACATTCTGCCTTTTATATTCTGCCTTGCATTTCTTCCTTTCATTTCAATCAGTCTGTTTTGGAAATTCTGCCTTAGACTGAACAATATATCCCCAAGCATCTGCCACTCAGAAACCCTAATAAGAGAAATACAAAAGAAATCCTCAAATATCCTGAAAATCAGTCAACCAGCAGAATCCTCTTTCAACTGGAAATAACATTTTTTTTGGGGGGGGGGATGCTGGACATATTTCAGTACCACGTTGATTCAAATAGTTTCCCAAATTGGCTGAGTGAATGCACAGTCTTTCCTGAAACAGTCAAACAAGTCTTCTTCCAGCCTTCTGAAAACAGCCTCTGGAAGGAGAAGCACAGAGGTGCACCCCTGCCCAGATTCCTCTGACAAAGTATAACTGCAATCTACTGACCAAGGTTATACACTTCTGCAATATCCAGAATCATGCTGGTAATACAAATTCCCTGCAGACTTTCTTACCAATACACTGAGACTATAATGTAAAGGACAGCTCCCATCTGTTCTGACCTAGGCTTCCTGAGTCGGTAAAACACACGAGTAGTCCCAAAAACCTGTTTTATTTTAACAGCTGTGAATTCTGTTCATTTACAGATGAGTCCCAAATAGTTGTAAAGAGTCCTTCAGGATAAGGCTGATAATCACCCACCTTTATCTCCCTTGACATGCTGCCAAAGACCTAATTGGCAAAGCCACACGGAGTCCAGAATCAAACAGAGCTTCAGACTTTAAACTGCACAGAATTAACAATGTTGCTTCCTGCAAAGGCCCACGTGCCTTTCCTCCTCTTTTAAGTCTTATGGGAGGGGCCAATAATCTCCAAGCCGTACTCCCAAGTCGTCCCTTTTGTTTTAATTGTTGTTGCCTTCTGGCAGCTCTGCACATGCGTGCACTGGGAACAGGCTCTCCCTGTTCCTCTGCCTCACTGAGGTCTGACTCTGGAGGCTCTGAAGGCAGCACATACCTCCCAGATGGCCCTTTCTCTGCCTCTGATGCAGAGCCCTCGTTCGAGCCTTCCCAGACTCCAGGATTGGCCCATGTTCCTCCCCAGCCTCCTCACTGTCTGACTCTGCTGCCAGCTCTGCAGGCTGCTGGTGGACCACAACACCATCCTTCTTTCATATTATTTTTCAGAACACCTGGAAGAAATTCAAGACAAGCAATGGATTCCAAACATACTTTTACAAGAACAGCCTCTAGAACAGAGATGTTCATCCTCAGCAACTTGAAGACTTGTGGACTTTAACTCCCAGAATTCCCCAACCAGCTATCTCTGCACTAGAAGTTCATATCTTGGGACACGAGTTTGGAAACAGAAGACATGATTTGAAATCCCATCAAGGGAATGAGAAAAGAATGCCGACATATGCCTTTTGCATATCAAGAATAGTCATATCAGGAGAAGAAGCTGTCTGGCCTCAAGGCTTTATTGCAAACTCCAAGGAACAACCTCCTGTCCATGACAGGAAAGGAAAGGACAATATCTCATGGCATACTTGTCTTTTTCCAGCTGACAGCCTGAACATGATTCCACTCTAGCTAGTTGGCAACACCTGTCTTTCTCCAGGCTGGTAGAGTAGCTCATATTACACATTCAGCAGGACACAAGTTGGATTGTTAAATAATGGCATACTGCCCAGAAGAGTTTTCATACTGAGAGACTGGCAGAATTGAAGAGTACGATGAATTCATTTCTACTAAGATGTTTCAGAACCTAGACGAATACCAAACATAACATCTGCCTGTTAGTCATTAAAGGAGATGGGTATTTCTCAGGGTTGGGCAGTTGCTTTAAAGAATTGGGAAAAGATGCCACTTCCACATTCCATACTCTCATGCTTTCTGAAGCATCATTCAAGAATAAAATTTTAAGTAATGGGCAGGCTTAACGACCGCTGCCTGTGATGGGACGATCAGTTAGTTCTCACTGCTGTTTAGCCCCATGCATATTATCCATCTCACTTATACCATTCCATGTGTACTTTCCAGGCCATGTCTATATGAGAGTTTAGAATAGAATGGAATGGAATGGAATGGAATGGAATGGAATGGAATGGAATAGAATAGAATAGAATAGAATAGAATAGAATAGAATAGAATAGAATAGAATAGAATAGAATAGAATAGAATAGAATAGAATAGAATAGAATAGAATTCTTTATTGGTCAAGTGTGATTGGACACACAAGGAATTTGTCTTTGGAGCATATGCTCTCAATGTACATAAGGAGAATAAAATACATTCATCAAGAATAAAAAGATAGAACATTTAGTGATAGTCAAGGTTACTAATAAGCTATCAAATATAAAACAATATAAATTGAAAGATACAAGAAACATGGTTCTAGTAATAAGTGGAAAGAGATAGATACTAGTAAGGAGGAGAAGAAGAATACTAATACAGTCTTAGTAAATTATTTGACAGTGTTGTGGGAATTAGTTGTTAAGCAGAGTGATGGCATTAGGGAAAAAACTGTCCTTGTGTCTAGTTGTTCTGGTGTGCAGTGCTCTATTTAATAATTTTCAGTCCTCATACCAACTTCTGATCATCACCACCAGCAAATTCTTCTTAGAGGACTATCTGCTCACAAACAATACAGTCTACCATTGAACTAAACCCCTCCCTTTAAAATTATATCCAATTATTTTATAGAAGTAAAAAAATGAGCTCAGGAATGTAATTAATATCCTAGGTTATTTATAAGACACTGTATCAACTCTATGTCTTGAAGCCAGAACAGATTATTTGAGTTTCCAACAGCAGCCTTCAGATTGAGTCTTCATTTCTTTTAATCATTCCTTCATCTATTTTCTATCTATTACTATTTTTTAAAAAAAAAAAAAAAAGTTGGAAGTAATTATTTTAGCTGCACACATTAATCAATAACATCGTTGTAGCACAGTAAGAATTGGGGACTTATGACTGTTGTGTTCTCAGGGACTATGGTTTCAATTGCCAAGATTTTAGTCCATTAATGTAGTTACTGTTTACCTTGACTGCTTTATAATATGGTGCCTGTGGGAACTCTGGGCAATTATCTCAGCCATTAGAAGCAGGGGGAAAGTAAAGGAAAGACACTTGTTTATTATAGTTGCCTAGCAGAGATATGACCCAAAATCAAAATACAGAAATTCAGCCCATTAATGCTTGTTAAAGATGAAAGTGTGTCGTTGTCAAATGTCATTATTAGCCTTTATGAGCCAATTTAGTGTATACTGAAGACTAATTTCAGTATGACACTTGGCATACACATATACTCAAAATCCCCTCTCCTTGGCATTCCACTAGCCCAACAGCTCTTTTAAAGTAGCACATGTCATTTCTGTAGACTTCATTTAGACACAGGACCTGGGCTTTGGGAAGCCCCTGTCTTATCATACTGACATTGCATATGTAACAGGGAATAATTTTGATTTCTTTACAGGATGAGAAGAAATACTTATTTTTAATCAAGGGGATGGAAAATACTTGAGATTTTTAAACGTCACAGTGCAAAAAATGAGGGAAATATTAATTTTTCCATCCTGCTCTTTCTCAGTTGTTTCATCTTAAACATCTGCACAACAAAGGAGTAAATATGGCCCTCTTCATGCTTTGAATGATATAATGCAGGTACCATTTAGGCTACTGAATCCAATCCGTATTCAGGGAGAAATCCAAAATAATTTATCACCAGCAGCTCATCTTTGATAAACAATTGCATCTATTTAAACAACTTTGTCAGATGTGCGAGAAATTAATTTGATCTGGAACTTTATTTTTATATAGAGGAACTTGCCAACATACACAAATGGCTTCATAGATGAACAATAAGACCTTGAGGTTTTAAAATCTCAGACACGGAAAAAGTGACTTTATTAATATCCATCCATGATAAAGGCTGAAGACAGGTCTGCTACAAGAAGCTCTACATAATTCTGTTACATAGGTTTAACAAAAATCAAGGTTCCCACTACAGATAAGAATTTATTCTATCCCAATTGTGATTTTAGGAAATTTTGCAGACCAGATCTGGTAGCCTTAAATTAGCTAAGAGGGTTTTTTTTTATTAGTCTTCTATCTCAAGTGGCTGGAAAATGATAAATTGTATATATAACAACAATGTATTTAAACAACACAATGTATTTAGATTTATAACAAAGTTAACAAAAAGGAAAAGAATGATAAACCGGTAGCATACTGATGGATTTATCAAAATGAAATAAAAAGTTCCAGTGGAAAAATAGGTAGCTTAAGGACATCAGAAGGAGGAGGAGGAGAAACAACTACTTATGTTAGGCTTCAAGCCACTGATGTTTTACATGTCAGGCAAATGGTCTAGCTACCATGTTTAAGATTCCTGTTTCTCTACAGTTGTTGCAATAGAGATGAGAGATGCAGCAACTACCGTATTTGTTCAAATGGGCATTCCTGAAAAGGGATTCCCTAAAAAAAGGTAAAGTGAAAGAGGCAAACTGGATAGCTATGCATGAGCTAGCATACTACTTATAGAATCATAGAATTGTGGCATTGGAAGAGACCACAAAACTTCTGTTGTGTAACTTTCAAGAAAACCAGTTTAAACAAACCTCAAGAGGTTTCTTCTTAAAAAGAACTAGAAGCAGAGGACCCAAAATTTCTGTAGGTACAGTAACAGTAACAGAGTTACTGAAGGGACATTGGAGGTCATCTAGTCCAACCCCCTGCTCATGCAGGACACCTCTACTAGGGATTTGAACCGCGGAACTGCCAATCTTTCTGATCGACAAGCTCAGTGTCTTAGCCACTGAGCCACCTAGTCAGTGTACCATAGACATATAGATCTTACTATCAGGTAGGACATAACTGGAGGATTTTTGGCCCAGTCAATCTCTCTCCTGCCATTTTATTTTCATGGAGATAGAAAAAGAAAATGACTCCAGGTAAGCCTGGGATGTCAAATGTGCATCGTCATGACATTGTCACGTGACTTATCTGGATTTTTTTTCCCTTTACTAAACTGGGCATGGGCATGGCCAGCACGTGACGCATCCGGTCCATGGGCCACAAGTTTGACAGCCCTGAGGTAAGCCATCTTGACTTCCTGGAGAAAAGGTAGAATATGAATCTAACACATAGAAACAAATGCAATGATTATAGCACTGTTCAAATCATATATTTATGTATAGGCCATTGAGCAACATTTTCCCCCTCCTAAGTTGCACTGGTGAGGTCAGCTTATTTATATGAGTGCAGCGTGAATGTTTTTGCGGGACCTGGAACCTCAAGAGTGCAACTACAAACAGTTGTGCTTTAGCGTTGTTTTACTAAATGTTTCTTGACATTGCAGCTCAACTTTACCAAACATGAGAGTTGCTCATTGTTGCTTGGATTTTGTGAACCATTAAAGCCTACTCGGGGCTATTGCAAATGGCTGATCTGTCTGCACACTGCCAAGTTAAAAGATTGTGAGCCTCCACTGAGACTGCATCACAGTAAAACAGTCATTGACTCCTCTCCTTTGTCAGCACGAGATGGATATGTTCATTTTAAGCAAAATGAAGCGCTAATGGCACTGCTGATCAACACTCTCCTCAATCAGTCGCAGCGCAGCCCAGTTACAAGAGAATGCAAAAATTGGAGATAGAAAAAGCTAGGCAATCTTTTTTCAGTGGGCAATGCCAGGCAAATAAACATGTTGCTCACAGAGTAGATGATTACTGGCACTAAATGTATAAAAACACTTGACAGAGAAGCAAGGCCGGCTCACAGCAATCTGTCTCAAGTCTGCTAAATCTAATAGAAATTGGAAACTGAGGAATGCAAAGTGCCGCAGCAAAGGGCAAAGAAGATCATTGCAGCCTGCCCTTAATGGCATCTTGAAAAACAGCTGGTCTCAAACGCACAAATATTGATTCAGTTTATGGAAATCTGGTATTACACTCTTGCTGTCTCTAGGCAAACAGCTTATCTAAACAGATCTGACATGGTTGTACCATCTGGTTTTATTTCTGGAGTGCTTTGCCCACATTTCTTTGTCTCCCCCGCCCTTCTGTTTCTCCAGTGGGTAGCCTGAGTGATTAATGGGTATGATTTAAAAGCTGACTTCCTATTACGACCAATCTCCTTTCTTCCTTCAAGGTGGCTGATCGCTTTGCAATATAATATATATTTTATACATATATATATATATATATATATATATATATATATATATATATATATACACACACACACACACACACACACACACACACACACACACACAAATTTCAGAATATAAAATGAAGAGAAACACTGTTGTTAATGGTTAACATTACACAATGAATCTCAAATGCATGGCTGGTGCATTCATGTGTGAGTAGAGGGAGATGTTGACAAGATCTTCATCCTCTATTTTAGGTAGGTTCAAATGGATACTGTGTGCTTTTTGCCATGCCACATTTACCGCACATTTAAAAGAGCAAATAAAGGGAGATCAGAAGTTTTAAAGAGATAAACACAGAACCAGGGAACATTTTGCAAGCGCTAAGAATAACAGGGAAGATGAAAAATCTAAACTAAGGATTACTTAGCAGAGGTGATCTGAGGTTTCTTTTTCTCTATCTCAAGATGGTTGCTTTGGATTTAATCTCTATTTGTACCAGAAGATGCTGAGCTTGTCAATCGAAAAGTCGGCAGTTCAGTGGTTCGAATCCCTAGTTCCATGTGATGGCATGAGCTCTCGTTACTTGTCCCAGCTTCTGCCAACCTAGCAGTTTGAAAGCACATAAAAAATGCAAGTAGAAAAATAGAGACCACCTTTGGTGGGAAGGTAACAGCATTCAGTGCGCCTTTGGCATTTAGTCATGCCGGCCACATGACCACAGAGACGTCTTTGGACAGCGCTGGCTGTTCGGCTTTCAAACAGAGATGAGCACCGCCCCCTAGAGTCGGGAACGACTAGCACAGATGCTAGTCTTTACCTTTATAAATTAGGCATTTTGTAGTGAGTTCAACTCTATCTAAAGTAGTCTAAACAGAATAACAGAGTTGGAAGGGACCTTGGAGATCTTCTAGTCCAACCCTCTGCTTGAGCAGGAAGCCCTATACTATTTTAGAGAAATGGCTGTCCAATTTCTTTTTAAAAGCCTCCAGTGTTGGAGCATTTATAACTTCTGGAGGCAAGTTGTTCCACTGATTAATTGCTCTGTCAGGAAATTTCTCCTTAGTTCTAGATTGCTTCTCTCCTTGATTAGTTTCCACCCATTGCTTCTTGTCCTGCTCTCAGGTGCTTTGGAGAATAGCTTGACTCCCTCTTCTTTGTGGCAGCCCCTGAGATATTGGATCACTGCTATCATGTCACCCCTACTTCTTCTTTTCATTAAACATTAATACTGTGAACCATCTAATGGTAGGAATCATTTAAAGGCAAGGAGAGGGTTTGTGGAATCACAACTGTCTGGAAAAAAGCACTCCATGAAGGGTTATATTCTTTTTCTTCTTCTTCCCCAAGATAAGGACTTTTATGAAATGGGAAGGACTCAATAAGTCCTTCCCACTTCATAAAAGCAAAACAGCAGAGGGGAAAGGGTAACTCAAAAGGGGCTCTCAGATAATGCTAATTTTAAGAGGATGTCTTTTTAAAAATTATGACATACTTGTTCAAAGCAATTCATTTTTTAGTATTGACACTAAATTCTTTTTTAGATGTGTTCCAAAAAGCATGTCTGTTTTCTGGCTTTGGAATCTGTACTGAAAATATGCAGATGAAATAGAACTTTGAAGTCAGAGTTGGAGTTAGCGTGAACATATTTCATGTAATGCCAAAATATTTTAATTATGTCCTCCCAATTTAATGCTTACTATGTGTTGAATCATACAACCTTCATGGGTGTTGTAGAGCAATATTATCTGGGAAACAGCAGATTGTAGAATGCTTCTTGACAGTCAAACACTGAAAATGGTACCCATATATGTAGTATTAGGGCAACGGGAGATTTTCAAATTCATATGTATGCTCAGCCTCTCATGATCCTATCACCACTTGCTACTGCTTCCATTTTAGAAATGAATCTGGTGCTTCTAGTAGAAAAGGTGGAATGGGCAAAATTGCTACAGTGAACAGTTCAAGAAGGGATGACACTGAAGCATTTTAAACCTGGAGAAATTCATTGAAAAAGTATGAATTTGTTAATGCTCCTTATATTCATTTATTATACATTTATGTTATAGTCTTGATTATTTCTCTCAATCCACATTCAAAATGCATTGTGCCAGTCTATGTGTCTCAAACCAGCATGCGCATAGGACTATGGTCATACTGTGGATATTGTATTTTCTAAAATTTTTAGCATACTGTTTCGTTTTCCAAGATTTTAAATGCATATACAGTAGTTTAAGCATAAGCAGGCATTACCTCAATGTTAGATGAGATTCTGAATCTAAACCTACTGTCACTACAGATTGTCGCTAAGAAATTGCTATGATCTATATTTAGATCAACTTATCCTAAGTCTAAATTCATAAGAATATCAGATGAGCAGGATCATGCCCTCAAATCCATGTAACCCCCTAGTAAGATATAGGATACAAAAACTGAACAATATATCTCCACCACCCACCCCCATCTTAAGTACAATTTGTTTATTTATTGTAATTTTACTTTCCTTCCCAAACATCTGGATACTTTCCTTTGTTTTAATTCCACAGCAACAATCTTGAGTCTTCTTAAAACAAGATGGACAGCAAACAAAATAAACAAACAAGCAAGGATACAAATAAATCTTGTAAGGAAAGATTTGTTTGTTGGCTGAAAAGAGTCATTGCCCAGAGTCGCTCTATGAGTAAGATGGATATTCACTGAACTGGAAAAGTAAAATAAATAAAAAAATACCCAATAAGCTTCCTCGACTGAAGTGGGACTTGAACCTGGTTGTGTCCAGTCCTAATCCAGAACTAACCCCTAGACCAAACAGGCTGCATTTCCTAAGCCTATTCCTAATTATAATTTTGAATGTGAAAGAAGGCTAAAAGAGAATTTGGTTAAAGGTGCTGTACTAGAAACCAGGAAAGCTTGAAAAGAGAATCACCTGGGTAATTTTGGGTCAATCACTTTGTTTTTGGCCAATACAACTAGGTTGCTGGTTTGATGAAAATTATGAGAGAGAGCATTATGCACACTCTGGAGTTGTAAAAAATAAAGGCAAGATACAGATCTACTAATAAATAAATAAATAAATAAATAAATAAATAAATAAATAAATAAATAAATAAATAAATAAATAAATTGCAATAAATGGGATATAATGATGCCAATGGTAATTAATTTAACTTAGTGTTGATTAAATGTAAAAATCAAATATGACAACATCGTCTTGGTCCTGCCCAAAATTTGAAGCTCCCAGCATTTCAAAGGGCACACAAGCCTGAAAAATGCTTCAAATTTCTGCTCTGGCCAACAGAAAAGTTAGATAGACTATGGCTTTAATCCATCATCAAGAAACTCTATTCTTCTAATGCCACACCGCTGATATCCTAGTTTTCCTGCAAATTAAAAGACTGCCTTTTATTTCCAGAGACCAGAGGTGTGTGCTGTGTTTATTTTCTATCGTGATTCACAATGTTCCTTTGGACAACAATCTGTTGAAGAGAATGACCAGTGGGTGCACAAGTTCAGCAGTGAGTTCCCAAATATACAAGCAGTTAATACCCCAGAGTTTTCCACAGGGGGAAGTGCATTAAAAAAAAAAAAACCAAGGGGAGGTTTGATCGCACCATTGCCACCTCCTTCTTGGTTTTCTTCATTACCCCCTGCAGACATCTCTGTAGCACGTCCATTAATAGGTAGCCCAACGTTTTTGCTCACACAGTTTCTGCATGAACAGTTTGCTTCCTCCTTTTCTTCTCTGACTTTCTGGTGACATTGCTTTGCTTAGTCTCCCACACATATTGATTATTTTTAAAACTGGACCCTGTTTTCGTTTTTCCATGACATGCTTCAGCTTCTGCCTCTATGAATAGCATTCTTTTTTTTTTCCTGAGTCAAGTCAAAAATCATCCCTTGTATATTTGTGTTTAGCTCTTTACAAGGAGAAAAGGTATATTACATTATATCCATACTTACACATAGACACAGACACACACAGATAGCATCTTTATGAATGCACACAATACTCTTTAAGGAGAAAGTCCTTGCTTAACTGCCTACTTTGGGTTCATTTTAGGATTTCATCATGAAGATAAAGAGTGCATGTTAATATGGTGTTAAGTATGACTTATTTTTCTCTGGAAGAATGCCAAAAGTCCAGAATGGATTTCTGCATGGATTGTATTGTCCATTACCACAAATTTCTAGACATTGGATTAGATTAGAATTGAAGATGCTTTAGGAGAATCACTTGCTATTCTTTCATATTCTGTAGTAACATTCTATAGCCAATAAAATGCTTTTAAAATCACAGATACATAACCTCTGTTTTAAATGTTGTAATTACTAGTATGAATTCACATTGTGTGAATTACTGTGCCTAAGGTGTTCCTATCAGGAAAGTTATAAATGATAAGTAAATTCTAGCAAAAATTACATGGACTATTGGGTTTATTAAAATTATGAGAGAGTTTTGCTTAAAATTTATTTATGAGAAGTCTTCACTTATTCTAAAGTAGGCAATCTGTGGTCTACACAGACTGCAAACCACTTTATGGTCCATAGTCCCTAAAGGTTGCTGTGCCAATATTTGGAAGCAAACTTCTGAATTTAAGAAGTTTGACAAAAGACACACAGGCATGTGCAAACGATCTGAAAAATTCCTGTCTTGTCCACTCATGTGATATCAAAATGGATTTTATTCAACACCATAAGAGAATAGGAAGCCCCTCAAGCTGCTCAGAGTCTGCTAGAATGGGCAGCCATAGCAAATTTAAATTAATATCAATTAGCAAGTTGGCTTTGTTGTTATTAATATAAATAACAAGGAGAAATCAATAGTGTATCTCATCTACTAGTATAAAAGCATAAGAGCCCAGGAGACTTTAGGCCTATCTAATCCAGCATTTGTATTATGTAACTTCAACAGAGGTGGAATTCAGCCGGTTCGGGTGAAATGGTAGTGGCGACGAACAGTTGGCCCTGCCCACCTGTCCCCGCTCTATCCTGTCCTTTATTTCCTGCTTTGTAGCTCATCTCAATTGCGCAGCACAGCTGATTTCCCCCCCCCTCGCTGTTCTACTTACAGTTACTGACCTGGAAGGTAAGCAACTGAGCTTCTAAATGGTCCATTTTCAGTGCTGTGCGCAACCTTAGGCGAGCGCACAAAGCACGCGCTCATCGAACTGGTTGTTAAAACAGCAGCATTCCACCACTGAACTCCAAGTATACAATATCCATAACTTCACTCTTGATACATGCTTGCTGACACTTTCAAGAAAACCCAGAAACTTAGTGGAAAAAAAGATTTATCTTTGCTGAAGCCATGTTTGTTCTTTTTCAGCAAGGAACATTCTTCTCTGTGCGTGCTAATGTTCTCTTAATTATATTTTTAACACTTCCCCCCCCCAATGCTAAACTAATTGGCACTTGGCTTCCTTTATCAATCTGACATCTCCACATCTCCAAGTAGATCATGATGGTTTCTATCTGATATGATAGGACTCTACAGATTCAGAAAGTATGGACATGAAAGTCTACCAGGTATTACACTGCTCAACATTGGTGATGTCACTCATTTCCAATAATTTATTATTTATTTATTTGTTTATTTATTTATTTATTTAATTTGTATACCGCCCTTCTCCCAGAGGGACTCAGGGCGGTGAACAGCCAAAATTAAAAAACATACAAATACAAAAGTTAAGATAATTAAAAGAATTAAATCATTGGCTACCCAATTTAAAACCCCAAATCCATAAAATTTAAAATCCCAATTAAAAAACCATTTAGGCTAGGCCGGCTTGATGAAATAAAAACGTCTTCAGGGCTTTACGGAAGGTCCGGAGGTCTGGGATCAATCATATTCCAGGAGGCAGCTCATTCCACAGGGCGGGTGCCCCCACAGAGAAGGCTCGCCCCCTGGGGGCCGCCAGCCGACATTGCCTGACCGACGGCACCCCGAGGAGGCCCTCTCTGTGAGAGCGTATTGGCCGGTGGGTGGTTATCGGTAGCAGCAGGCGGTCTCGCAAATACCCTGGCCCTAAGCCATGGAGCGCTTTAAAGATGAGAACCAACACCTTAAAGCGCACCCGGAAGACCACCGGGAGCCATTGCAGCTCGCACAGGAGAGGTGTTACGTGGGAGCGCCACGTCGCTCCCATAATCACCCGCGCGGCCGCATTCTGCACCAGCTGGAGCCTCCGGGTCCTCCTCAGGGGCATACGTGTGCAGTAACCACAGAGTTCCAAGATTCTTGTTGAGGTATATAATTAAAAAGGGATCGAGCAACACTATTTCTTAATCCTTAGATTTCTATATTAATATAGTGTAGCCCTGTAATTACACCACTGTATAAATAATTGTAATAGTCCTATACTCAGAATATCACTCTTTTAGTTTAGCTTCATCTTTTCAAGCAAGGGTGGTATTCACTTACTTTCTCTACTGCTTCTCAAATGTGAGCGTGCACACATGCACTTCCATGCATGCACTTTGCTTACATGTGCGCCTTCTGCACATGCGCTCAGCCTCAAAAACATGCCTAAATAGGACAGCATAGAGCCGGGGCGGGTCCACCCACAATATTTGCTACCGGTTCACCTGAACTGATCCGAACCAGCTGAATACCACCTCTGTTTTCAAGTCCTTATATATTTTATGGTATACCTCTCTTTCTGTATCAAAATGAAAGGAGAACAGAAAGGAATTGTTTATTATACAATAAACCCACACTGACCTCATGCAGAATGTGTGATTCTCCTAGGACTTACACCTTCTCACTGATTTTCATCACAGAGAGCTCTCCCTGTTTCTCTGGAGTGAACAGCTGCCATTGTTCAAAACAACACCTTTAAGAAGAACAGCAGAGTGCCAGTTTAGGCTGCTAACCTGAGAAAAATCAATCATAATATTGAATATTCTGGGTTGCCCATGCCTTGCTATAGAGTGACAGAAAAGCTGTTAGAGAGGATATGCTGACATTTCTTGAGGAAGTGCACAAGGGAGCCAGGCTTGGGCGGTAGGCAAAAAGTTAGATAGTGAAGTATCTTGGAACAAGCTAGATCATGCTTACAGAATAAGACCAACATCACTATTTGGAATGCTGATCTTTTCTAACTTATCTGCATTCTTTTGAATAGAGCAAAAATGTTTCTTTTTTCTGAATAGTGTCATCTTAAATACATGTAGATAATTCAGAGAGGTTATTGTTATAAGAATTTTATTTTATTTTGGTCCGGAGGTAAATACCCTCTGTTGCAGTTCCAAAAGCATGTTTCAGCAAAAAAAGATCCCGAATAAAGTTGGCGCGATGACACAGCCCTGCTTCACTCCACTTCGAATATCAAAGGAATCTGAAGTTAAGCCATCAAAAACTACAGTGCCCTTCATTTCCTCATGAAAGGACCTGATGATGTTGAGGAGCTGAGGTGGACATCCAATTTTGGGAAGAATTTTATAAAGGCCCTCCCTGCTAACCAAGTCAAAAGCCTACGTAAGATCTATGAAGACTACAAAAAGTAGCTGTCTTTGTTCCCTGCATTTCTCCTGCAACTGTCTAAGGTCTAAGTAGTGGACCTGTTGGCTCAAAATCCACACTGTGATAAACTCTCTCTGCAAGCATCTGGAGCCTCTTCAGTATGACATGGGCAGGCAGCTTCCCTACAACACTAAGAAGAGAGAGATGCCACGGTAGTTGTTACAGTCACCCCATCACCTTTGTTCTTGTACAGTGTGACGATATTTAGAATAAGTATATACTGAATTTGTCTATTTGTCTAGGTCTGGTTTGTGGTTTGTGGTCGTGCCTCATCATCGGTGTGGGTTTTGGTTTGCTTTTTGCGTGGATGTGTGGTGGTGACATCCTGTGTGGTTTTCGTGAGTGTGGGTCTGGTGTCATTCTTTGTGTTAGGGACTCGTTTGTCAATAAGGGCGGGTTTCCAAATGGCTGGTAGGCGGGAGGTATCGTCTCGTCTGTTCATGCTGTGTGGGCATTTTTCTATCTCGATGGCTTCTCTGATTATTCTGTTGTTAAAGTGTTCAGTTTTGGCGATAGTTCTGGTCTTTTTAAAGTCAATATCATGTCCTGTGGCTTTAAGGTGTTGGACCAGGGAAGAAGTTGGTTCCTCTTTTCTGACTGAGTTCTTGTGTTCTTCTATGCGTGCACTTATTCGTCTGTTGGTTTGTCCAATGTATGTGGTGGGGCAGGCAGTGCATGGGATTTCATATACTCCTTGATTTTCTAACTCAATTTTGTCTTTGGGGTTCCTTAGGATGGTGGATATTTTTCGGTTTGTGCAGAATGCTGTCTTGATGTTATGTTTGTGGAGGATTTTGCTTATTTTGTCTGTGGTGCCTTTTATGTATGGGAGGAGGGCTTTGCTGTTTTCTTGTTCTCTGTCTTGGATTTTAGTGGGGGGTTTCTTTTTGGATTAGGTTGGTGATCTTATTTCTTTGGAATCCATTGGATGTTAGTACATTAGTGAGAGTGTGTAGTTCGGTTTTTAGGTGTTGTTCGTCAGCTAAGCGTTTTGTTCTGGAAATGAGTGTCTTGGCTACAGAGTTGATCTGGGCAGGGTGGTGGTGTGAGAGTGCGTGCAGATAGCGGTTTGTGTATGTTTTCTTCTGGTAGATAGTGTGTCCTAGGGAGCCATTGGATTTTCTGTAGACTAAGACATCCAGGAAGGGAAGTTGGTTGTTCGCTTCTGTTTCCATGGTGAACTGTCTGTATAGAAGGTTTGTGATAGAGGTTGCCCTGACTTCAAAACTGAAGGGTAAGCTCAATTAAATTAGATTTAATTAAGAAAAAAGTAAATTCATCAAAGTGATTTCCGTGCAAGATGCGACTATTGTGGACCTTAAACAATTGAATTCAAAGGAGGAAATGTCAGTAGTGAGAATTCATTTTAAAAGGTATCAAATTTCTCCTTTAACATTGAGGAACAATCAAACCCAAGTAATAAAAGCTGAATTAATATATACTACAGGTATATATCTATACTACATATAAAGAGCCGTGGTGGCGCAGCAGACTAAAGTGCTGTTAAGTAGCACCAGCTGCCTGCAATTATTGCAAGTTCAAATCTCACCAGGCTCAAGGTTGACTCAGCCTTCCATCCTTTCGAGGTTGGTAAAATGAGGACCCGGGGGCAATAAGATGACTTTGTATAAAAAAGAACACTGCTTAGGGGGACCAAAAGCCTTACTAAGCAGGTATATACAAAAGTATGAAGGCTATTGCTTAACGCATTGTAAACTGCCCTGAGTCTCCGGAGAAGGGCAGCATATAAATCGAACCAATAAATAAATAAATAAAAGTAAAAGAATGTAATACTAAGAAGTCACTGACATGGCAAGTGTTGTGGCCCGCCAGCGGACAGCAGAGCTGGCAGACTCAGACAGTGAGGAGGTTGGGGAGGAACATGGGCTAGTCCTGGAGTCTGGGGAAGGCTCTGATGAGTGTTCTGTGTCAGAGGCAGAGAGGGGGCCAAGGCCTCATCCAGGCCTTGTGTTTGACACCCCTGCATTAGAGGATGAAAAAAAGTATGTATGTATATATATATAAATATAATAGTAATCAACCAATTATATAATATATTAATAAAAGAGCAAACTGAAAACAAATCAAAATTTAGTTCTAGATAATACAGGTATGAGAAGATTTTTAAAACTCAAACATGAATTTGCTGGCCTAGCTAAAAGTTCATTTGATGTTCTTAAGATCCCAGGAGTAAAAAGTAAAAAACACATAACATGATTTTTACAAAGGAGTCCAACTAGGCTCCTTAAAGTTATCAACTAATAATTTTTCATGAATCGATGGGGGAAATGTTATTAAGAAATATATCCTTAAGTTTATCCACGAACAGTCTTACTGGAACAAAATCAATATGGCTTTTACAAATGCAAATCCTGTCTCTCTAACCTTTTAAATTTCTTTATAAATATTAGTACCATTCATATGGTTTGTGTCATCCATTAAGCATTATTTATTTGGACTTTCATGATTTTTGACAAAGACTCTCATGTAAAATTAATATTGAGCTTAAAAAGGAAAAAAAAAACTCATGATATATATTTTGACGGGGTATGAAGTTATGGTGACTGACCTGGAAAGTAATTGTGCTGGATAGCCTGATGAAAACATCAATCCAATGTGTGGCTGCTGTGAAAAAAAGAAAAGAAAATCCCATACTGAAGATTATTGCAAAAGGAATAAAAATAAAGCTGTGAATATCTTAATGACATTACAAATATTCATGGTGTGGCCACACATCTCAAGGGGAGTATACCTTTCTATTGCTGCATCTCAACATAGATATTGTAGAATTGGAATGGAACAAAATGGAGAAGAGAGCAACAAAACAATCAAGACATGGATCCTTTAGCTTAGAAAAAGGTTAAATTGGGGCTCATGTGATAGAGCTATATAAAAAAGCACATGGTTAAGAAAAGCAGATAAGGATTTCAAGATAAGGATTTCATTCATCTCTCTTTTATAAAAAGAGAAGCCAGGGTGATCTAATGGAGCTAAATGAGAACTTTAACACTGATAAATGGAAACATTTCTTCACATTTTATATGTCTAATCAATGGGGTTTGCTACCATAAGGTTCTGTGGTTGCCAACTCGAATGGTTTCCAAAAAGAATTAGAAAATATCACAATGCATTTGCTTCGCAATGATTAATTCAATAGAATTAATTGAATAGAATACAAATAAGTTTGTATTAGTACCAGATTATAGTTTAGTCTATAACACAAACGCACCTGAGGCTACTGTTCATGATGAGTAAATATTGCTACCAGTAAAGGTAAAGGTTCCCCTCGCACCAGGGGTGGGTTCTACTTACCTCCACTACCAGTTCACAACGGGAGCATGCGTGCACACTTCTGTGCATGCACAGATTGTCCGTGATGATGTCTGGCCAGGTGGGCAGAGCCTCCCGCCGCCATTACTATCAGTTTGCAAGAACAGGACAGAACCGGGAGCAACTCACCACTGCCTCGCACATATGTGCTAGTAGTTCCCAACTCTAGGAGGCGGTGCTCATCTCTGTTTCAAAGCCGAAGAGCCAGCGCTGTCCAAAGACATCTCCGTGGTCATGTGGCTGACATGACTAAATGCCAAAGGCGCATGGAACGCTGTTACCTTCCCACCAAAGGTCGTCCCTATTTTTCTATTTGCATTTTTTACGTGCTTTCGAACTGCTAGGTTGGCAAGTAACGGGAGCTCACCCCGTTATGCAGCACTAGGGATTCGAACTGCTGAACTGCCAACCTTTCAATCGACAAGCTCAGCGTCTTAACCACCGAGCCACTGAGCCAGTATAGAAAGCATAATACTCTGAATGTAACTTTCTTGGGAACACAAAGAAAAATCTTGCTCCTGTGGTTCTAGAACAACTTGTTATTTCATAGTCTGTTCCTCTATCCATGGTCTGTTTGTCTCTCTATGCAGAGAGAGGCTATCTTTGTCTCTTCTCTTCTTAAAGAGAAAGATAGTATTATGTTGGACCAGTTAAAGATAATTAAATTTATGTTCACCTGAAGCTAAAAGACTGTTCCAACTCCAGTTATCCATAATTACTGGAGACAGCTCCAATGTCTATTCTTTGGAAATAATTCCTCAGGTTTTTTTATTTATTTCTTCTAGGGATAGCTTGCTAAATAGTGAATACCTTTTCTACCATTTTTATTCTTCAGGTCTAACTTCCCTTGCCAAAAGGAATTCAAACCGGAGCTGGCAATAAATCTGTCAGCAAATGGATCTTGTCTCAGGTTCACAGGATATAAAATGCAAATAGCTTTGACACTGTTATGATGGTACACAGGTACCATGCTGGGCAGAGAAATTCTGCTCCATTTCCGTCAATCTTCATTTCGTTTGATGAAATAAATTTGCTTTTGAAAGTCTTGTGCTTGTGAATGCATCATTGGTGAAGTACTCTGGTACACACATTAGTTGCCTAGAAAATAGGGAGTGTAAACCTGTCTTTCCTGATATCATCCTTCCTCCAGCATTCTTCAGCCTCCCTGGCTTCCACCACTTCTGTTCAATTTGAAAGGGATAAGGGGAAAGGGGAGAAAAAAGGAAGAAGAAAGGACAGTGGCAGTATTACTATCATCTCTAATTTCTGCTCTTGAGAATTTCTGGAGAATAAGAGAGATCGTCCACCAATTTGCTAATGGTTTCAGGGAGCCATTTGGACCTATTCATAACAAGCTAGCAATGGCACTAGCCACCTCTGTGCAATTGGCAGCTGCTGGAATATAATATGAATTTCTGATAAAACATTGTAAAAGAGTTATTTATCACATATATTCTTAAGTGAGGAAAAATTTTAAATTTTGAATTTCTGCAGGCAGCAGAACAAAAAACTACAACTAGGATTTCTGTTATTCTTTGGCATCTGAGTTAACATAGCAATAGCAATAGCACTTAGATTTATATACCACTTCATAGTGCTTTTACAGCCCTCTCTAAGCAGTTTACAGTCATCATATTGCCCCCAACAATCTGGGTCCTCATTTTACTCACCTTGGAAGGATGGAAGGCTGAGTCAACCTTGAGCCGGTGAGATTTGAACTGCCGAACTGCAGCTAGCAGTCAGCTGAATTAGCCTGCAATACTGCATTCTAATCACTGCAGCACCTCGGCTCTTTGCCACTATTCACATGCCACAATGGTGAATAGTGTCTACCTAATACTCAGTTCTACCTCAGACTTTCCATAAAATCCATTGTAATTTTTTCCACCAGGTTCCACAATAATACTGCATTGGAAAATGTAGCAAATTAAAACAAGAATCTTACTCATCCTTTCCATTACAGCTAATTAGTTAGTGGTTTTCCTGCCAATATTTCTAGTTTAGTCAAAAGAGAAACAGCATCATAAGAGGGGATCTCCAATGGGGTATTTCACTCTAGGCCATCCCTTCTTTAACAACAGGAAACATTTAGCTCTCCAGATGTTGCTGAACTATAGCACTACCAAGCCCTTTCATAATTGACCAAACAGAATAGAATTTTTTATTGGCCAAATGTGATTGGACACACAAGGAATTTGCCTTGGTGCATATGCTCTCAGTGTACATAAAAAGACAAGATACATTCGTCAAGAATCATAAGGTACAACACTTAATGATAGTCATAGGGTACAAGCAAGCAATCAGGAAACAATATCAATACAAATAGTAAGGATACAAGCAACAAAGTTACAGTCATACAGTCATAAGTGGAAGGAGATGGGTGATGGGAACGATGAGAAGATTAATAGTAATGCAGACTTAGTCAATAGTTTGACAGTGTTGAGGGAATTATTTGTTTCAGCAGAGTGATGGCATTCGGGAAAAACTGTTCTTGTGTCTAGTTGTTCTGGTGTGCAGTGTTTGCTATGAATTATTCTTCATATTCAGATATAATTAATGGGAGAAGATAGTGATGCCTGCCCCTCTTTTAAAATTCCATTTTTTAAACTTGCAAACTTCTAGGAGATACTTTTTTTAACCGCCGATAGAATATCTGAGGACAGACCAAAACCTTTGCATTCTACTAGCAATTAGGCCTTCCTTAACCTGATGTCGAGGCTGCATTTTAAAAATTGGATTGGAAAAGATTAGATTACATTAGACCTTCTGGATTTAAACATGTTAAAGCTCCATTTAGACTTTAACATAATCTGTTCCATTCTCTGGAGCCATCAAACTGAGAATTCACTCTTACTAGTTTCTTTCTCCCTCCACCCTTTTTATTAAATTTGCATCTCTTTCTCTCTCTCTCTGTCTCTTCTTTTTAAAAAAATATTCTGATTTCACATTTGTAATAGCAAGAAATCCTCTGAGACAGATCTAAAAGTTTCTTTTTGACCCAAGTAGAAGAACAAGCATTGAAGCTCCAGATTTTACAATTATTTTATATAGAGAGATATATTGTGCACCATCACAGCTATATAAATATTAATAGCCAGAGGGATTTCTTTTCAGAAGCTGAACAAGTGGAAGTGCTTTTAAGTACTTGCTTTTTTCAAATAGCAATGATTTTTTACAGTACAGCTTATTTATAGTACATTATTATGAAGAAATGCACTATTAAAAAGCAGCTACTCACTTTATAATGTTTTTTGAATTACTTCTTTCACTAGTACCATAAATAAAATTTACTATTGTCTATGCAAGCTAATTTCTCTATAGTACTCTAAACATGCAAAATGATGCTAGAGTAACACTTTTACAGCATAAAAGAGGCAAAAGATTATTTTACAGGGTGAATGTCTGTGGAGATTCTCAGTCATCCGGGTCATGATTGTCCCAAAAGTGGTTTTTCAAGAGGAAACTGCACTTTTTTTGGGTTTTTCCTTGAAGATGTTTTGCTTCTCATCCAAGAAGCTTCTTCATTTTGCTTCTCATCCAAGGAGCTTCTTCAGAACTTACACATGAGTTCACACATCCATAGATCTGGGCTGAGATGACATTGGTAGCTCTTTTTATTACATACACAGGAGGCAGTTGTTTTGAATCAAGATCTGGAAAAAGTAGTCTATTCAGTCTATTCTGGAGAAATATACACTTACCATAAAGGTTTAAGAGAAAGTTAGAATATTTCAGACATGTGATACAACACCTGGAAAAATATGGCATACTTCACTTTATCCTCCAGGGAAAAATAGAAAGCAGAAGAACAACGTGGCTTCAAAAACTAAGGGATTGGTTTGGACAAAACTTAGCAGCAATTTTTTGTGTGGCTGTTGATAAAAATAGGATTGCCAACATGATCGCCAATGTCTGATGATGGATATAGCACAAGAAGAAGATCTAAATTGGCAATTGGAGGGCACTCTTAGATGTACAATTAGCATGAAGTGTAGTTTTTCTCTTGAGGATGAATATTAAAATTACAGTCTCACTAGTCATAAATAGCCATCATCACTGTATTATATGTGGAAGTAACTTTGAAAATGATTAGAAAAGTTCAGTTGATCCAAAGGGGAACAGAAATACATTGATCTGTGGCTTGCCAATGGTGAAAGTGAACCCAATGGAGGAGAACTGGAAAAATGGAGCCAGGTTGGGGGTATAACATCTCTGTAACTTCACTGATTCCAGTTAGCAGAACGTTTGGCATGGTATAATTGGAGGAATGATAAGGTACTGCTTCTATCTTAGTATGAACCAATATTGAGAACCTCACATTCCCTTGTCCTGGGCTGTGCCACTAGACAGTTAAGATGGGAGATTTCATGTTTGAAAATGTATTTTAAATCATTATTTCTTTTATCAGACAGTGCTGACATTATGGGAATCCTTTATCATCCTGTACACCAGAGGTGTCAAACTCATGTCATCACGACCACATCACATGATGTGTTGGGACTTTTTTCCCCTTTGCTAAACGGGGCGTGGGCGTGGCCAAAGCGTGACACATCCGACCCACAGGCTGGGCATTTGACAGCCCTGCTCTACACTAACAATCATGTAGAAAACCCATAGTTAATGTATCTAAACCAGATGGCTTAACAGAGGAAGATAATTATCTTAAATAATTATGTCAATTGTTGAAGGAAATACCACTTTTACATGTAGGGTTTCAGGATGAAATAATCTTTAAGACAAGTGTATATTTGCTACTTAGAAGCAAGCTTCATTGACCTAATGGGGTTTGCTCTGCTGTAGAGGAGTACAGGATCACAATAAGCAGATGATTCTGCATCTGTGTTTCTTATTGGTGTAGTCTCTAGAAGTGAGTCATATGAAACACCTTGTAGGGGAGATGGGCGGCATCAAATTTAATTAATACATAAAAATAAATAAATAAATGCTTTCTGAATATGCAAATTGCTCCTCAAAGTAATTGCAATAAGAGAGATGATATAGTAACATGGACAAAGAAATTAAATTCACAGGGTTGTGTCTCATGTGAACAGGGGCACATAGATTAACACAGCCATAGAAGTGGAGCTCTCACCTCACAACCAGGAGGCTGTGAGTTCTATCCTAGGTAGAGGCAGATATTTCTCTCTCTGGGCACACTGAGAATATATCTACTGCAAAAAAAAAACCCTCCTCATTGGCAACAGGAAGGGCATCCAGCCAGTTAACACTCAGCTCCATTCAGTTGCCCAGACATCACCCTGCAAGAGATTATGGGGTTGTTAAAAGAGGATGGTTGTTTATAGGAAGAAATAAATTTCTACCCTTTAAACTTGCCCATTCATATTCTTGAATTATTTCACATTCTTGATATTTTTTTTTCTTTTTCATCTATGTTATTTTATGTCCCAATACTGTTGATTGTGCCTTGTATTCTTCAAAAACGATCAGGAAGGAGTGATTCGGACCTTGCACTAATGCATCATCTGTAAAGTGTTTGGGTTTTCCCACTTTCTTAAGGAATAAGATTTGAAATTCATAAACAAAATTCAAGAAATATCTACTAATAAGATATTAAAACATTACATTGTTTTCTGTTTTTTTAAGATGGTGATCACTCATTTTTTATTTCCCTTTAATTTATTTGCATCTTTCTTTTTAAAATAAACATTTCTGACTTGCAGATAGCACCTTCAGTGTATTCATTGTCCGTTCCCCCCAAATAAATAAGTGTTGAAATTATATAAGATGGGATAGGTATGAAAAGCATGATTCCAAGATGGTTTCTTATTTGACCAATTGCCTCCCTGGATTGGCTTTCACCCCTGTCGAAGGACTTGGTACAAATAGCCTTGTGGTGTAGCTATAGGTATTGTGCTGTACTATTTAAGTGCAAGTTTTTATAATTGATATAAACAAGTCTTTGAAATGTTTGGCCTAATATACTGAATACAATTCTTTCTCTATATAGATATCTTGCTTATAGCCACTGTTTCTTTTTGTCTGGCAAAAGCTTTACTTGACCTCTACATAATTATTAAAAGTATTTTCTCTTTCTTCAGCTTTAATATTTTTTTCCACCAAGATCACAGTGTGAGATGCCTTGACTGACACTCAGCTGCCATTCAGAATATATAGAATGAAAGCTGTTTCCTTGACAACAGAGGCTATGTACATACAATCCTTCATGTATTTCAGGTTATTTCCAATGTGTACATTCTTGCATACAGACAGAGAAAGAAAGCTGTAAAATGAAGTAGAACTCATGTGGTCATTGCAATCCCTTTGTTTTATCTACATGTAGGTCAACTAACTTGATTGATACTATTAGTATTTAATACTGGTCTATGAGCTTTGTTAGGACTACATGGGAATCAATCATCCATATTTACATGTACTTATGCAACTTTTTAATATACCTGTTTATTATATATTTCACCAAGTAATATATGATGTGTGTTTGTGTTTGTGTGTGCGTGTGTATGTGATTAGTATTACATTAGCATTAATATTGACTGGAAAAATATGTAGAAACTTAATTTATGCTAGTATTTATTTATATATCAGCTACCAGTAACCTTGGTTTCTTTCAAAAAAAGCTAAAACAAAGATAGATCTAGTACTTGGTACTTGGATGGGAGAGCATCAGAAAATCCCAGGGTTATAAACTAAATCAGAGAATTGGCAAATTAAATCCCAGAAGTCAAGAATGGCAAACCATTTCCTGGTTTTATATCCATGTAGTCACCAGAAGACATGCTGCTCTCATGATTCAAGGGAGACTTTACCTCTGTCTATTATACAAAAAAGTCTCCAACCTTTTCAGTCCAATGGGCACATTCAGAACATGAATAGTATGTGGTGAATGACTGCCTGTTCAACCAAATGATTGTCATGTTAAGTGCACCCAGTTGCAAAAGATCCATTCCCAGAAGATAAGAAAATACATGTCACACGTAGGGTCAAAATCTCATTCCTTTGAACCCACCATTTTTGGCTTCAGCACCACCTTCAAAGAAATAAAGTGGTGAAATCCAACAGATGATAATGTAGATTTTTAAAAAATGAGTATCAGGCACAAAGCATACAGACATACTCTCCCTCCAAAAAATTCTGGCAAATGGAACACCTTACAAATACAAATGCATGTATGTATGAGGACCCAGATTGTTGCGGGTAATATGCTAATGTTAATGCAATATGCTAATATACAATATACTATATGCTAACTTTGTAAACGGCTTAGAGAGGGCTGTAAAGCACTATGAAGCAGTATAGAAGTCTAAATAAAATAAAATAAATATACGTGTGTGTGTGTGTGTGTGTGTGTGTGTGTATGTATATATATACATACATACCTTGTTTCCCTGAAAATAAGACCCTGTCTTATATTTTTTGAATCCTGAAATAAGCCCTTGGCCTTATTGTCATGTGTTCAAAAGCCTGATTGGGCTTATTATCAGGGGATGTCTTATTTTGGGGAAAACAGTGTGTGTGTGTGTATTTAATATATACATATACATATTATAAAAAATTATTACACGTGCAAGGGCTAAATTGATTAACGGCATATAAAGCTAGAGATCTCTGTAATGGTAGTTTAATACTCTGACGATGTCAGCAGATGGCTGACGAAAGCTTAGTAAAATAACAAATTTTATTCTTTTAAAATTTTAAAATCTTAAATTCCGGAGTTGGCAGTATGTCTGCTTCTTTTTTTACTAATATACCTGGAACTCGTATTTTTAGAATAGTTTATAATACATATGTATGCATACACATGCATACATACATATCAGGGATGGGTTCTACTTACCTTTACTACTGGTTCACAACGGGATTGCGCGCACATGCTTGCCTTGCTCATGCGCAGAAGCAAGGCACAACACGGTCCCGTTGCTAACCGGTAGTAAAGGTAAGTAGAACCCACCCCTGATACATACATACATACACATTTTATATAAAACACAAAGTCCAGGCAAAAAATGCATCACATCTAAAAGAGGAAAAAAGGAAAAGATGTATCTTCAGTAACTCCAGTCTACCTCCTATCACCACTTCTTCTCTAAGATGTTCTCTACCTTCTCAAATTATCCTTCTCTTTTTTTCTGGGCAGTGGGCTAGATCCATCTGCTATTTTTATTTTCTAAGGATATGTCTCTCGGAACTATATATGACCCCAGAGGCATTCACATTAAAACAAGTAAGCCTCTCTATTAAAAAATAAATTTAGCTACACTAGAAAGTCAGTTCTCAAGGGGAGCATACAAATTCTTTTTGAAAATAAATATTAAAAAGGAGAGGACAGGAGTTTGGCAGGATCAAGCAGAACTGTACATAACTGTACTCCTAGACTGTTGTTAGTATCTATAGTGGCCTATGAGCTTTGTTGTTAAGTCTAGGAGTACAATTTCAGTAGCTATGATCAATACCATGACATTTTTAGTCTCTAACCTATCCATTGTTTCCCTTATCCATCTAAATATTCTTAATAATATATTGTTTAATATTATATATTATATGTGTTTTGAAGATCTGGATATTTCCTTGGTGCTGAGGGCAAAATGATCTCATCCTGTGAGATACAATATATTTTGTGCCCTTCAATTGTGTGTTTTGTTGTTCCGATTTGGGGTAGCTTCTATGGGATTTATTTTTTTTTTTTTATTGCTATATGGCACCCGGAATGATATTTGTATGAGTTACGTAGTTATATGAAGCCTTTAAATAGATATAATATAATATTTAATGTAATAATCACCAATATTATAAAATAGTATAGAAATAATTCTAGAAATAAAGTCATAAATATCTATTCAGTATAAGATAAATACACATAAACAAAAAAAAGGAATCAGAAATAGAAATTATGGATAGATATGATTCTATTTTAAATGTTTTTGAATAATTATAAATTAGCATAAGCAAAATGAAAAAAATAAAGCTGTGTTTAAACAGTCTTTCTTAATAAAGGTTTAAGGATAAGTAGGTAGGTAAGGATAGGTAGCTATATTTATTCGTTAAGCAAAGAATAGATTAATTATATGAAACAATTTATGAACCAGGATAACTATATATTATTTCAGAGAGCCCTACAAGATTAGCAAATAAAACAGATAATCAGAGGTCACTGGCTGGAAAGAGGAGACAAATAGATCAATTAAAAAACAAGCAAAGTACATCAAATAAAATGTCAAAAGTTTGGGAAGTGACTCATTTAAGATTTTGCTTTTCCTTATATGAAGTTGAAAATCTTTATTTGTGAGTAAAATTTATTGATAAAAGGGTTACTGGAATATGCTATGTCACCTTTTCATACAAATAACTGTGAAATAGATTTTATTTAGGGCATAGAAAATGGTTCAGAATTGAATGTAATTTTCTAGAAATATTTCAGGCTATGGAGTCTGATGCATATCAGGCTTGGAATGACTATTTCATATTTGAAGCAAAGTTTTTAAAAAAATCATTTCTATGCAAGGTCTAAAAAGTCCCATTGTTTAATGGATTTTATCCCTAACTAAATGGTTTATAAATTACAATCTAAATACATAGGTCAGGGTAAGTGAAAAAGAAGAAGTGGATGGAAAACATTCTTAGATCAAGGAAAACCAAGACCAGGGAGTAAATAATGAAAATCTGAGTTGCTTTGGACAAAATGAATTTCAATCTTGTTTTCCTCTCAAATCTTTTATTTCTGAAAAGAATTGGATATTTGCTTACGATTCCTCTGAAATACAATATGCATGTACTCTAAGTATATCCTCTTGAACTTTAGGCTGTATTTTTATGTGTTCCTTTCTTTATATTTTCATTTGCTTTTGAATTGCAACATATATATGCTCCTCAAGAGATCTTCATTTTATCTTAAGAGTGCCCATGTCCATTCTTCTCTTTCTTTCATGATCAAGATAAAAAAAAAATTGAAAGGAAAATGGGCTTTCTTAAGGAAAAAAAAAGATGAAAGGACACTAGAAGATCAATGTTCTAATTAAAGGAAATATAAAATTCTACATCCTAAGTACACTTGGTTATGTGTGCATTTGTATAGCTGGCAAGAAATGAAGCTTTTATTTCTGAAGGAAATGTGTTCCTTCTAATAACAAGACAAGGGAGGAAAATATATGCACTGATCAAGATGTTCCTGTCAAGAATATCAGTGGACAATGGTAGAAAAAAGAGAATGATTCTTTTGAATAAAAGAATTGGTTTGTTCTTATGAACATGAGATAGGTGACTGGAGATCTAAAGAAATGATACTAAAAGCTGCAGAAAGCTAATGTATTAGATACCTGCAGTCTTCTGCTGACCAACTGAGGAAGAAGTCTATCTTTATTTCTTCACCTTCTGCAATCAATTATACCTTTAAAGGAAAATATTTGCAGCTCAGCCTTGAGATGAAGTGTTCTTGGCATTCTCTGAACTTGGTTGCTTTGTTACAGGCATTTCATTACCCAAAATAGGCAACATCATCAATTCTAGTAAGGAATGGGTTTGCTCTCACAAACCGGACAAGCCACTAGATTAGTGTTTGTGTTGGTGGGATGGTCACGGAAACAGCATTGGTCGCATTGGTTGATGACCTCCGGAGGGCTCGGGACAGGGGCTGTTCCTCTGTCCTGGTCCTATTAGACCTCTCAGCGGTTTTTGATACCATCGACCATGGTATCATGCTGCGCTGGTTGGAGGAGTTAGGAATAGGGGGCACCATGTTGCGGTGGTTCTCCTCCTTCCTCTCTGACCGCATGCAGTCTGTGTTGGCAGGGGGACAGAGGTCGACCTCGAGGCGCCTTGTCTGTGGGGTACCGCAAGGGTCAGTCCTCTCGCCCCTCCTGTTCAACATTTATGTGAAGCCACTGGGTGAGATCATCCGTGGTTTTGGGGTGAAGTTCCATCAGTACGTTGATGATACTCAGCTGTACATCTCCACCCCGGACCACCCCAATGATGCCCTTGACATGATGTCCTGGTGCCTGGAGGCCGTGCGGATCTGGTTGGGGAGAAACAAGCTCAGACTCTACCCCTCCAAGACCAAGTGGCTGTGGTTTCTGGCGCCCCAGTATAGCCAGCTGGTTCCATCACTGACTATTGGGGGTGAGATCTTGGCCCCCTCAGAGAGGGCTCGCAACTTGGATGTCCTCCTGGATGCACGGTTGTCTTTAGAGGATCATGTGACGGCTGTGGCCAGGGGGGCTTTTTATCAGGTTCACCTGATTCACCAGTTGCGTCCCTTTCTGGACTGGGATGCCTTGCACACGGTCACTCATGCCCTTGTCACTTCCCGTCTGGACTACTGTAATGCTCTCTACATGGGGCTCACCTTGAAGAGCACTCGGAGGCTCCAACTGGTCCAGAATGTGGCCGCACGGGTGATTATGGGAGTGACACGGCGCACCCATGTAACACCTCTCCTGCGCGAGCTGCACTTGCGCCGGGTGCTCTTCCAGGTGCGATTCAAGGTGCTGGTTAACATTTTTAAAGCACTCCATGGCTTAAGACCTGGGTACTTACGATATCACCTTCTGCCACCAATAGCCTCCCACCGGCCAATATGCTACCACAGAGAGGGACTCCTCAGGGTGCCGTCAGTCAAACAATGTCGACTGGCAACCCCCAGGGGGAGAGCCTTCTCTATGGGGGCACCTGCCCTCTGGAATGAATTGCCCCCAAAGATACATATGATCCCTGATCTACGTACCTTTCACCATGCCCTTAAGACTTTATTGTTTCAACTGGCTGGGCTGGCTTGCATAATGAATTTTAATGGGTGTTTTAGTTTTTTAATATAAGGGCCAAATTATTTAATATGTTTTAAACTGTTTTTAAATTTTATGGATATATGTTTTTTACTGTAGCTGTGCACCGCCCTGAGTCCCTCAGGAGAAGGGCAGTATAAAAATTTAAATAAATAAATAAATAAATAAATAAATAAATAAATAAATAAATAAATAAATGGAAATTCTTTGGTTGAGTTGCTTACTATTAGTTTGTTTGGCAGTTCCTTGATCATTGATTGGGTATTGTTTACTTCTTGACCACAAACACTAACAAGGCAAATTACTACAACATAAAGTGAGAGTAAACCCCATTCTTTACTGGCATAATGATATTACCTAGTTTGGGTAATGAAATGTCTGCAAGTAAACAACCAAGCTCAGAGTGCACCAAGGACCTTTCAATCATACCTTCAAAATTCTAACCTAGAAATTGAAGAGAATTCTGAAACGTAGTGTTGAAGACTTTAGCAGGCGGGAATTAGCACACCTTTTCCTATGGAAATATTTGGAGTGGAATTCTTTTCAGTGTTTTTCATGAGAGGAGGATATTGGAGGAGGAGGAAGAGGAGAATAAAAGTTTAGAGGCAGACCAAGGAGAATGAAGAGTGTCTATATTTGGTTCAGAATCAGAGGTGGTATTCTGCCAGTTCGCACTGGTTCAGGCGAAACGGTAGTGGCGATCGTGGGTGGGCCCCCCCCCACCCACCACCCACCCCAGCTCCAAGTCGTGCTCCCACCCACCCCAGCTCCAAGTCGTGCTCCCACCCACCCCAGCTCCAAGTCGTGCTCCCACCCACCCCAGCTCCAAGTCGTGCTATTCAGGCACATTTTTGAGGCCGGGCGCATGCGCGGAACACGCACAAGTGAGCAAAGCACATGTGCAGAAGGCTGGGTGTGCACACCGCAAACCAGTTTATAAAGGTAAGTGAAACCCACCTTGTTCAGAGTTAAAGGTAAAATATGTCTAAATAGCTAGAATCCATGACAAAGGAACTTCCATCAGATTCATGGACTCGAGCTGAACATAAATGGTCAATGTTGTGAACAGAGAGAGTAACTGAAAATTTATTTAGAGTTTCTCTTGGTGGGGTGTTTGAGATTAATTTATTCATGGAGTGACTGAGCCTGCAATTACTAGTATTGCTGCTTTCTGTTGCATATCTTTAAATAGATTCGAAGCCTTCCTGATTATCCATCTTTTCCAAATGGAATAAGCCTAAGGAGAATTTCTCATGAACTTCTCCCTTGGCTTTTAACTACGTAAGGGGAACTGCAAGCTGCTAATGGCCATACATCACTAGGGAGATGACTGCGGAGTGGAAGGCAGGGCAGTCAGATACACTTTTAAGCCGACTTATAGCTAAAATGCAGACTGTCACCCTCCACTCAAGACATTTCCCTTAAATTCTCTTCCGCCTTGAAAAATTTTCATAATCAACTTCTTTTTTAGCAAACCGAATGAGTAGTGCAAGAAAATAACCCTGGACAACTCTTCTACTTGACACTAGAATAAACATCTGCAACAGAATGTTTATTATACAAGCTAGAACTGTGCAACTACCCTGAAAATAAGACCCTGTCTTATATTTTTTTGAACCCTAAAATAAACGCTTGGCCTTATTTTTGGGGAGGTCTTACTATTTTGGGGTGCATGGAGCAAGATGGGGCTCCTCTTGCCCTCTTACCTGATTTCTAGCTCTGCATCTAAATATTTTTGGAGAGGACTTATTTTCGGGAGGAGGCTTATTTTAGTGCATAAGCTCAAAAGCCAGATTGGGCTTATTATCAGGGGATGTCTTATTTTCGGGGAAACAGGGTATCCAGATAAAAGAAAATAACTACAGGTAGTCCTTGAATTATAACAGTGACCATTCGAATTTACAACCGCACTGAAAAAACTGACTTATGTACATTTTCCACACTTACGACCATTGCAGCATTCCAATGGTTACCATAATCAAAATTCAGATGCTTTGGCAACTGATTCATATTTATGACCGTTGCTGTGTCCCAAGGTCATGTGATCACCTTTTGCAACCTCCTGACAAGCAAAGTCAATGGGGAGGCCAGATTCACTTAACAACCGTGTTACTAACATAACAACTGCAGTGATTCACTTAACTGTCACATGAAAGGCCGTAAAATGAGGCAAAATTCACTTAACAAGTGTCTCACTTAGCAACCTAAATTTCGGGCTCAATTGTGATCGTAACTTGAGGACTACCTGTAATCCAAAACCATGAAATTTCCATGAATGAAAGTTGATTTGAAATTGGATCTCCCCATGATTAGTGCAGCATTTTATGGATTAAATCACACCTTTTTTGGTAACAGTAACAGAGTTGGAAGGGATCTTGGAGGTCATCTAGTCCAACCCACTGGTTCTAAGGTGCTCCTGATAGATGTAGTTCGGGGTGGGTTCTAAAATTTCTTACTACCGGTTCTGTGGGCGTGGCTTATTTTGTGGGCATGGCTTGATGGTCATATGACAATTATTTAGGATTTAGTAGAGGTACTGGTCTACCAGGCTTTTAACTGCTTGCAGAGCTGTACCAGTCTACCCATTTATTTTTGCAGGCACTGATCTACTCGTGCATTTTTGTAGACACTGGTCGACCCATTTATTTTTGCAGGCAGCGGTCTATTCATTTGTTTTCTTTTAACACTGATCAGCTGTAGGGCGGCCCTTTGAAGTCCCGCGGCAAGAGTTTAAACAGTTTTTACCCCTCTAGCCATCAGCTGGGACTCAGGAGGCAACAATAGATTGGGGGTGGGGCCAAATAAAAGGTAAGAATAACACAGGGGATGGGGGCGGGGGGCAGAACCGGTTCGGTGATGTCATAGCGTCACTGTTATCAGCTCAGCAGAACTGGGCCGAACCGGGAGGAACCCACCGCTGATGTAGTTGTATGCTCAAGCATGTTCCAATTCATATTGTACTGTGTAAAATGCAATTTTTAGACCTATTTTGAGGCTTGATGAAGAGTTAACCAAAATAGATAATGTGACCAGGTATGTGACCAGGTATAATGCTATTTTTCTAGAATGCATAACAAGCAGTATGCCAGAAAATTATTATGTTTACTATATTACCTTCACATTCCTTAGGACTTAATAGCAACTGGTGCTGTCATAAGTTTCCACTTTTTTTATTATAAGCCTCAACACTCCTCCATTTCCATTCTTGAAAGGCTGTGAAATCTTGGATGTTCTTGGAAAGATCTTAACTGATGAAAGACCAGGTGACATGGTTAACAAAAAGTCATGAATTTCCAAAAGTTCTTAATTAAATCAAAATTAGAACAGTAGCATGGATCGATTCTTATTGAATGGTATTCCTAGTTTAGTTCTGTAAGGCTTAAGTCATTGGGAACATTTTTTAATAAAAGTCTAGCATGTTCCCACTCTGTTGCAGAAGCAGTTTTCCTACTTAAGACATAATTTTAGTTTAATTATTTTATCATGATTTGCCTGGGAAAAAAAGTATTTTGGTTGCCTTTTTTTCAAGTATTAGAGACATGATGGAGTTCAAACTCAGCTGTATTTCATGTTGAAATCATTTCAACATTGTTTCTTTTTTAATGCTCTAATTTTTAAAATGTTAAAATAATCAATATATTATTTAAAATTGATTAGATCATGACCAAAACATTTGGTCTAAATTGATACAGATTTTTTTAAACTGGAAAAAAAATACTTGATATTAAGCATAAGCACTTTGCTACCCTTTAGCTGGGCAGCCATACTTCAGGAAGCTAATTACATAACTTTTATTTACTAGATAAGAATAATGAAACAAAATGATCCTTCATAAAAGCTTTATTGCACCCCAGTTTAGCAATTAACCAAGACAGAGAACAGAGGATACATCTTAACCAACCAAACATGAACCAAAAGGAATGGTTCTATATAATTCATGGAGTTCCTATTCAAATTATTCTGCCTGCCTTTCATTAGAGGCTTATGAGATACATTACATGTTGAAGAAAAAAAGGATGTACTTAACTCCTACACACAAAGAAAGATTTTGGAACAGAGCTATAATCAGTACGTTCACTGCAAATCTTTGGCAGAAACCACATTCCAAGCAAAACTTCTAGGAGTACTATACATGATTCTCCCACCAATGAATGATAGCAAATTATCATTGAATTAAAAGCATAAAGCAAGTGTTAATTAGTTGTAGGTTTTGGGGGTTTTTTTTAAGGCTTGTTAGAGAAAGAACTTGGGTAAATGTAAAGATTAACTGAAGTCCAGTCTACAAAAATAGAACCACACAGTGGAGATGATATAAATTGATGGTCTAGAATTGAACTAATTCTAACTAACAAATAAATCAATTTTGAAATTGATTTTAAATAAATGCTTCAAACTCAGATAAATATGAGTTCTGTCCCTATTATTCATTAAATTCCTTTAATTTTTCCTCAAGTTTCCAGAAATTGTACAATTTTACAATTTTTACCGTGAGGAAAATGCTGTTCCTTTTTCCATATCAGTGCAATCTTCAATCTGAGATTTGGACACCTCTGGAATACCCTTTTAATTTATATTCTATATGTTCTGTAAGATGTAAAATGCAATATCCAGAGTTTTAGAACAGAACAGAACAATAACAGAGTTGGAAGGGACCTTGGAGGTCTTCTAGTCCAACCCCCTGCCTAGGCAGGAAACCCTACACCACTTCAGACAAAATGTTGTTATGAAGATTGTTACAATTTCTAATAAATCAGGATGATTAATTCAAAACTAGCCAGTGAACCAAGGCCTTCCCCATCTCCTTCAACCCTGAAGTTTCTGGGTAAAAGCGACATAATAAAGCGACTTAAAAAAGGAGGGATGACTGAAAAATCTCTGCTTTGCTAGCCCAGGTCCTCAAATCCGGCAACCATGAAAAAATTGTGGCTTAGATTGGTTTGCACCATCTAAGAAAGGCAAAAAGGGACATAGCAGCAAATCAGGCGATGAAATATTTCCCACAGCACTGCACTTATCAATATTAATTCATAAAAGAAAAAGGAATTTATTTTAGTCTCAGATAATCCACATGCCTGTTTACTAAAACAAATACAGAGATGGGGCCATAACCATTTAATAACTTGGATGGCATGCACATATGTTTGTCCTTGTACAGTGATGGAGATCTAATACTGACAAAATGGGAGTTATTTTAGATTGAAAAAAGTATAACTGCAATGACATTTGGCCCAGTGGCTTTGCTTAGCAAGCTTAAGAGGTTGTGGAGAGTGGGGGAGGTCAGGATTATATTTTCCATTGGAATTGTCAAAAAAAACCCAACAAATCATATCTCTGTTCAAAATTAAAAGCAACCATATGGGACTAGAAGACCATTCAGATTTGATTTTATCTATTTATTTCTAAGTTTTCTACAAAATCTAAAATGATTCTCACTCTTCTGCATTCACACCTCTTCAAAACAGAAACCATTTCGTCTATTTAACAACCAGCTGTTGGAGGTAGAAAAGAAGGGAGAATCAACTGCGCTGGGAACAAAGGCAAAGCAAAGCTTGTGCTGCAAAAGTCTGCAAAATTTTGAGCTGGCAGCATGAAACTCCTCAGTTAATTATTGTATCTTCAGTCAAAAGTCTATAAAATATCAATTCCCTTCTCTTAGGATGTCTTTCCAAAACAACACCAAAAGAACATCAGATAACAGGAAAGATGAAAAAGAGATAGCTGTTATACCTATCCTTGAGATGGATGTATATACTTGAGAAGTTGAATCGTTTTTATCCACTTTTCTAAGATGTGCTAATCAGTATAAATCTAAGCCATTGTACAGTCAATGGAAGTAGAGCAAAAGAAAATACGCTGAGATTTCTTTCACACTGAATGTTTAATTGTATATGTTCTTTAAAGTCGACATCAATATTCACTTACAACTTTCCTTAACGTATGGATCTTTGGAATGTTATTTCCCCTGAATTACGTAGCTGTTCCCCAAGAAACATTTTTAAACACTCTGATATTTTTCTTTGTTACATACATTTCTCTGATGCAAGCCTTTTATTTAATACAAATGTACTTAATGAACGTTTTTTTTAAAAAAAAGTAATTTCTCTTTTTTACTCTTTCAAAAATATTTGTTATTATTATTGTTATGATCAGTTCTCTCACAAACAAATGCTTCTACATGTAGTCCTTGCTTACTGACCACTCGTTTAGTGACTGTTTTGAAACTAAGGCAGTGCTAGAAAAGGTTACTTACAACCGGTCCTTGAAGTTGTGGCAATTGCACTGTGTCTCGGTGGTCATATGATCGTGATTTGGGGACTTAGCAACCAGTGCACATTTACATTCATTACCTTCACAGTGGGCTTCCAACAAGAGAAGTCAACGGGAAAACCAGCAGCAGTCACAAGTCATGAGAGGTTTCACTTACAAAAGAACCAGGCAGGTTTCAGGATAGGGATGCATTCAGCCCATATCACACCAAAGCCCATTTCAGAGATCCTCCCAATCCACTTTTTATGGCAATAGCACTTAGACTTAGGCTTTACAGTCAGGGGTGGGTTCTACTTACCTTTACTACCGGTTTGCAACAGGATCACAGTTTACAGAGTCAGCATATTGCCCCCAACAATCTGGGTCCTTATTTTACTGACCTCAGAAGGATGGAAGGGTGAGTCAACCTTGAGCCTGGTGAGATTCGATCTGCCAAACTGCTGGCAGCCAGTGATCAGCAGAAGTAGCCTGCAGTACTGCACTCTAACCATTGCAGCGGTTTACATAATCAGCATATTGTCCCCAACAATTTGGCTCCTCACTTCAGCCACCTCAGAAGGATGGAAGGCTGAATCAACCTTGAACCTGGTGAGATTTGAACTGCCAAATTGCAGGCAGGCAGCAGTCAGCAGAAGTAGCCTGCAGTAGTGCACTCTAACCACTGCGCCACCATTATAGAAAACATAGGAGATTTTTTCCTATCCTTGCAGAGCAACCTGTGTCATACATAGCATTCCAAAACTAAAATCTTTCCGTTTTCAGTATGTGCAGGAAACCTGGATTTCTGTGGATTAGGTGAGAGAGGATTTATTTTTCACTGAAGAAATCAGTATCTCTATCAGCAGGTAGGTCTAACTGAATGCAATCTAGAATCTTCAGTTCATGAAGGAATGAGATTTACTGATTCCAAGATAGGAGCAGTTAACAATCGACAACACCACAGATTGCTTTTTGAACTTCAGAGAAAAGTTGCATTCAGATATCACTTGAACCATGGAGGGCAAAGCTGAAGTTACACATACATGCAACAATTCACAGACCATAGTATGCAAGAAGTTTTTAAAACAGGTGTGAAGAGGTATGCAGACTGCCATCATTTCTGTCAAGTTCAATTACATCTTAAATTGTAACTGCTGACAAATTTTAGCTACACCTATCATTCTGCCACAGAAGATGAATGCAGCATTAAGATTCAGGAGACAGGAATAACAAGGAGTTTTATTAATGAATTATAGAAATATATCACCCAGATTTCAATACATTCAGATATACTCCCAGAAGGCCTTTTTTTTTAATCCCATCTTTTTTAATATGTATAAATCAAGCTGGTGAACATAACTAATTTATTGGACTCAAAAGAACCCTGTGAGATGGGTTGAGTGACTGGCCCAAAGTCACCCAGCCAGTTTTCATGCTTAAGGGAGGCCTAAAACCACAGTCTCTTGGCTTCTAGCCCAACTGCATGAAACCAGAATTCACATCTGCTCCAGCAGGGCTAATACTGATGGATACTAGATACTATAATTTCCGGGAACCCCCAAGATCATCACAAACTTCCCAGTTTGGGATACTATCTAGTTTTAGCAATAATTACTGATAACATAGAATCTTCCTTGGACGTTGTATCCTTGGGAAATAATATAATAATTAATAATGATTAAAGTGATCTTTAGTTTTGAAGCATTGCTTAATTGGCTAAGATACTGCTCTCCACATTGTGCCATGCCTGGATTCATAGAATAATACATGGCACTCTCCCTTCACCTAAACCACCCCTTTAGACCCCAATAGGTTTCATTCCTATGCAACAACAGCTCCAAGCATCCAAACCAACCTATTCAGATACCAGTTTGAGATTTGATTATCCAGCTTAATCCCATTAGAAACTGATCTTTTAAGCAGCAGGAAAACTGCTGACAAAATGCCAGCAGGAACATTAAAACTCCACTCGTGGATAGAATTTAATGTCACAATTAGCTGCAGAACTCCATAAGCATTGTAAGCATTTATTTGTATTTAGCTATTGACTTGGTATTTTGAAGAGGAAGCAAAGAGGTAGAATGCTTTAAATTGTTTATTCCCACTTACAGATACATGGATATTATTTTGCTGAATGTCTCCACCTTTTTAAAATTTCTCTATTCCCAGTGTTTAATTTAAAACACATAAATTAGATTTCACGAACTGTGGGATATCTGTATTATGTTAATTATTGTGAAAAGATCAGTCTTATATTGTTTTAATCTAGCTTGTTAAAAATTTAATAGGTCTTTTTTTGTCAGTGGCCCTATATTTTTTTCTCTATTTTCCCCCTATCCTAAATTTCTTTTCATGGTCAGGCTGTGATCATGCAAAAAAAAAAAATGTTTTAAACATTGCAGTTTTTGACATCTGCCGTTCTAGAAAGGGCAAAAAGAAAGGAATTGTTTGAAACTCGATTATATTAACAAATTCTAAATCAATAAATAGGAATATTAACCTTGGTAAAGGTGGGTTTTACAAGATGGAAGGTGGTGGTTGTATGTTTATGTTCAGAGGAAAAACACTACAACCTTAGTGTGTATTTTATATCCTGTCTTAATGCTCACAGAGAATTTGAAATAATAATAATAATAAAAAGATATAAGTCTAAACATGGCTTAAAACATCATAAAGTAATTCAAACTGAAATGGCCTGGCTAAGGAGTAATCTTCGCAAAAGCATTTTCAGGCAGAATCATTTCAGTGTCTCTTATTTTGTGTCAACATTTAATACACTAATATTTTATCCCCTGAATAATCAAGGTTTCTGGCTTTTTTCACCTTTTCAGTTAAAAAACTGAAAACAGCCATAAGCACTGCATGGAGTGCAAGATTTTGTGTTCCACATCATTGCATCATTCTGTAACTTTTCTTGTTTCTCACACATTCTGAATTGAAATGTCTGTCTGTCTATCTATCTATCTATCTATCTATCTATCTATCTATCTATCTATCTTGGCTCTACCCTTGACAGTCACAGATATTAATATCTGGTCACAGATATTAATGAATGAATAACACATTTCACATATTGAAGGAAATATAATTTCACAGAGATAAGTATCTGTCTATATGGTATCTATCTCTATGAAAGTTAATGAAATTAAATGTTAGCCTGCCTATTTATCAAGGTCAGAATTTTACCAGCTCTTTGCCCTAATGCAATATTATCTATGTCTCTTGTTAAACAGACAAACATACATGAACCCTAAGAGTGACAGTAAACAAGATAGTTGTTTTATAGATTTCACTGACTGAAACATTTTGATTTGATGCAGAATTTTTCAAATGTTCAAGTGATTGCAGCCACTAATGTCTACAAAATGCCACTCTTCAAAACCAAATTCTATTTGGGGCTAGTATAAAACTAGAGTATAAACATAAAGACACTAAGAGCTCATCTTAATCAAAGTCAGTATTGATCAATTATATACATTAAGGGATATTAGGAAGAAAAAGTTAAAGGTGATAAATATTAATGGTAGGCATCTCACATCTACTGAGCTCTTATTTATTACATGATCTATTTATTTATTTATCCCTAATCCTCAGACTAACCTACTTCTCTTTCTTTCCCCTTGTTAAATCATGACTCACAGACCCTAATTTTTATCTTAAATTTTGGAATTGGAACTGGGGATAAGATGAAACAAATCAGACAGTTTATTAATACTCTTCTACCAATATGTTTGACTTCTTGAAAAAATATGAATATATGGTCTTGAAATTAAGTGCAGTCCAACTCCAAACATAAAATATAGCATATTAGTTTCTTTTTCCCTGCCTAGATTATATTTATTGCCTAGGTATAAAATAGATTATAATGAGTCTGAGCTTGGATCTTCTTTTTAGACAACAGAGAGTAAGCCACACTTACATTAACACAGAGAGAGATGCTTGCTTTGTAAGTCTTTGGTGATGTAGAGTATAAAATATACCTAAAAACAGTTGTATGCTGCCCTCTTTTGGATCAAGGACAAGAAACCACAAACTGTTTCCTTCTCTATACATTTGAGGCATTATTTTCTCTTAAATCTCTTACAACAATTATTTTAATTTTATTTAAATAATGTATAGATTGTCCTAATCCACAGGCTCTAAATGATCACAAAATAAGAATCAAAGCAATGTAATACAATAATAATAAAACAGTCAATTTTTTAAAAAACTGTATTATCCTCACATTTGGACAATGGGCCTTCTCAAATTGTTTAATTTTTGAAGGCCTTCCAGAAAAGCCAGGTATTGGCCATTTTCCAGAAGAACACTAAAACACAAGAATACTCAATAAATCTATAGCCAACATCATAGTTGCAAATTGGTCCAAAGCAAGGAAGCTGCCACTGAAAAAGTCAAGTTTGTGTGATACTCCTTGAAAAGAAAAGACCTTCAGCTGACACCTTCAATTCACCCAGTTTAGATAGGCAGAATTTACTTGGGATAGGCAGTTCTGAAGATAGTCAACGTAGCTCCCAGCATTTGGCACGATGAGTTAGCACATAGGTAATCATACTTTTCACTAGCTAAACTTTCCAGGTGATCTTTAAGTGAACTCCATGTAGAATGAATTACAGCAATCAATCATATTTTGGACAAAAGCATTGGATTGGGTACACTAATATCTTCAGGGCATCCAATTCATAACTGATCCATGTGTTGAAGCTGAACAAACACCCTCCTGCCCACAGGGTCCGTTTCTCTTCTACCTGTAGTAGGAGCAGCAAGTCCAGAAGAACTCTCAGATTGTGGGCCTTCTCTTTCAGAGGAGCACATCCGATTGAAACTAAAGTTAGTATCAGTCAAGAAGTAGTAGACTTCTGAATTCATACTTGCTCCATTTTGCTTGGGTTGGGTCTGAGCTTCTTTGCCTCCATCCAGACATGACAGCTTTCATGCACCAGATCAGATCAGGACTTGTATAGCATTTCTCATTCTGTCTAGGGTGGAGATATATAGAAAATGCATTTTAGTAGATTTATTGGTGATAAGCAATCTCAAATGGACTGTTTACTTCCTTACATAGTTATTAAATAGGATAAGTGAAAAACTAAATCCTAAAGTGCCTCCATACTGCTGCATCTAGGAGCTCAACCTTTCTCACTCCTCCCATATACACACCACAACCACTGACTGAACTTACTCACCTAGAAAGATAGGTTAGAAATACCATGTCAGAGAGTTTACAACATGACTACTATTTTGAGACAACCCAGGAGCAAAATACAGTACACAGAGGTTTGTCTTACAAACAGTGGCTTATATAAGAGGTGGATTTCAGCAGCTGACTAGTTCTGGAGAACCGGTAGCAGAAATTTTTAGTAGTTCGGAGAACCGGTAGTAAAAATTCTGACTGGCCCCGCCCCCATGTATTCTCTGCCTCCCAAGTCCCAGCTGATTGGGAAGAAATGGGGATTTTGTAGTATCCTTCCCGTGGCATGGCATGGGAATGAAGATTTTACAGTATCCTTCCCCTGCCACGCCCACCAAGCCATGCCACACCCACCAAGCCACACCCACAGAACCAGTAGTAAAATTTTTTGAAACCCACCACTGGTTTATATACAAGAGTTCTATATACAAACATACACATGGTAGGCACATACCAGACAATCAGTCTTCTTCAACTCTACACGGAGAACTACAATGCAGATACACAAGGAGAGAGAGTGATGCCCTCTCATGGCCTCCCTTATATAGAGAGCAGCAATAACCCTGCTGACTCATCCTCAGTCTTAAAAGGGCAATAACCCTGCTGACGTATCCTTAGTGGGCCACATCCTTACAACAGCTGGTCAGCTTTAAATCTGCATTACACTGACATACCAATCCTAGGATAACTCGATGAACGTTGTGACTGAGCAAAGATTTAACTTTCCAGTTAGGTGTGTAGATTAGCTCAACCTATGACTGCGTTGGTTTTGATTCTTAGGTCCACCCTTGACAGATCTGGTCACAGATATTAATGAATGAATAATGAACACTTCATATATTGAAGGAAATATAATTTCACAGAGATAAGTAATAAGGTAATTTTATGTAGGTAAGTTAAGCAGAAATAAAAAGATTCACATCAGAACAGGGCCTGTTTGGTGTTATTCTATTAGACTATATTAGACCAATTTTGTATCTATATTAGACCACTCTTAGAGTATTGTTCAAATGTTTGGAATTCCCACCATATATCTGACATCAGTACAAACGAGCGGTTTCAGAAGTACTTCACGAGAAAAGTCTTGTACTCTTCTGTACACAACAGAATTCCTTATGCTACTAGGCTCAAAATTCTTGGTTTAGATAACTTAGAACTGTGTCGCTTGTGGTCAGACCTAGGTATTGCATACAAAATTACACATAGTAATGTTTTACCTCTAAGTGACTTTTTCTGTTTTAATCGCAATAATACACACGCGAACAACTGCTTTAAATTCAATATAAATTGTTCTAAACTTGACTGTGAAAAATATGATTTCTGTAATAGAGTTGTCAAAGTCTGGAATGCTCTGCCTGATTCAGTTGTCTCAGCTACAAATTTTCACTGTTTCAATCACAAATTGACTTCCGTGGACCTTACTTCATACTTAAGCGGCAGTAGAGGGGTTGTCAATAAGAATTTATTGGTCAAAAGCAAAATGACTCAAAGAGAATACCATATCAGAATATACAGGTAGTTCTTGATTTATGACAGCTCATTTAGTGACTGTTCAAAGTTACAGAGGCACTGAAAAAAGTGACTTATGACTATTTTTCATGGTTTGCACAGTTATAGTTTACAGTTTGTAGCATCCTCATGATCACATGATCAAAATTCACATGCTTAGCAACTGGTTCATATTTATGACCATTGCTGGGTTTCAAGCTCATGTGATCACCTTTTGCCAAAGCAAAGTCAATGGGGAAGCCAGATCCACTTAACCACCAGGTTGCTAACTTATCAACTTAACAACTGTGGCAAGAAAGGTCATGAAATGAGGTAAAACTCACCTAACAAATGTCTCACTTAACAACAAAAATATTGGGCTCAATTGTGGTCATAAATCAAGGTCTGTGCAAATCCCTCTGCAGAGGCAAGAATGCGAAAACTGCTAATTTGTCAGAAAATGTATTTAGCACATTAGGAGAACCACAATAATATGTTACAACACTGGCAAAGAACAACATGATTAATATCAGTAGCTCCTATTGCCTATTAGGCCAGCTAGCAAGAGGTTGTCTTGAAATCATTGCATTTCTACATTAAGGAGATTGTGTTATGCAGGGCAGATCACTGTAGATAAGGAAAACTTGGTGAGACCACTTAATAATCACCTTCTAAAATTTGTTATAATTAGAGCCGAAGAGGAAAGCAAGATTTTGCTTATGTTATTTAAAAAAAATAATCAGCAGAATAGCCTAAGCAATTCTCAAGTCAATTTCTTGTACAGGATGCCTAGAGCATACTTTATTTGGACACACAATTTCTCTAATGATAGAGTGTGCAACTTGTCTCAAGTGAGGGTGGCATCTGGGATTTCTGGAGGCCTATACTCCAACAAGGGACAAGAGTCCCTTAATGTGATTTAATTAATACTGTTCATAGGATGACTCTGTGTATTTGATCATTCCTCCTTTTTGTCATTTCCAGAATTATACTTCATCATGAATTTCTGGAAAAGCTCAAGGATTCACACATAAGCATCTGAGGCGGCATATAAAACCCCAGAATCTCAAGTTGTGTACCTAGAATTTAATGCAAAGAATATTCATTCAGTATATAAAGCAAAGGTGTCAAACTCAAGGCCCAGCGGTCAGATCTGGCCCACGGGATACTTAGATCTGGCCTGTGGTGCTTCTGCCAGAGACAATGGAGCTTGGGAGAGCTGTGTGCGGCCTTCCCGAACTCCATTTTCACTGGCAGAGGATTGCAGGAGGCCATGGCAGCTGAAAGCTGGGGAGCCTGTTTTCGCTGGCAGAGTGCTCGGGCCACCACAGGTGCCCCCAACACGAGTGACGTTGAGCTGGCTATGCCCACCCTGGCCACGCCCCCCCAGGGTCCCACAGGTCAAACACAACCCTGATGTGGCTCTCAGTGAAATCGAGTTTGACACCCCTGATATAAAGATTTGGATGTACAATACCATTTGTTCTGCATATCATTTTCAGATTTTTAAAAAAATAAGAAACAATGTAAAATAAAACTATAACCGTTATGGTATATTGTAATTTAAAGATTCTAAAGCATTATGTATTTTATTGTTTTACAAAGATCTGTATGCCACCCAATTTTACCAAAGTCTGTTTATAATATAGCAGTGGGAAATTAGGGCAGCTTTATGACATGTGGACTTAAACTCCCAGAATTCCTGAACAAGACATGGTAAATCTATTCCTTTGGTATTAACTTATTTCTTTTTAAAAATTTAGCATCCTGACTGGAAAACTTGGGAATTTGCTTCCCTTTTTGAGAGGAGGGAGGGAGAAGGAAATTTAATTGATTCCAACAAAGCTATTAAAAAAGCAATGTCTTATTTAAACTGAATATCTGGTGATTTTATGGACATCCATATAGTTTTCTTGGCAATAATATGTAATTTTTCCGCCACTAGTCATGATAAGTTTATTTATGGATTGTTCTTTACAGTGTATGTATTTTAGTGAAAAATAAATTTATATAGAACTACTTCCCACTCTTATCTATTATTGTTTCCCTTACTGTATTTTTTAGTTATTTTTATTATTATTTATTTAGGAGTTTGGAAACAAATCCAATCCTCCCTTTTCTTTCTTGCTTTCTTCACACACAAAGAATTGTATGTCAGTTACCATTAAGGTCTGAAAAATGACATTTTTTCCAAATAACAAAAGAGGGCCAGCAATTTATCTGATGGGTATGTTCTGTCCTCTCATTCACCCTTTTTTGCTTTGTATGACCACAATAAAACCTAAATGTCATTTTCAATAAAGCAGAAAAAGGACTATTTCATCCAGTACATAAGAATCCTTGTAACAAGGGATGTATTGTGTTTAACTAAAATTGCAAAAGCAAAATGTAATAATAAGTAAAATCATTTACATTTGTGCCTTATGGATTAGATTTCACAATAAGGGTTGTCACATTAGCTATAGAATTGATTGGCAGGATTGACCAAAAAATTGAAAAATAATATTATTATAGCATAATAAATCTCACTTTACTCAATAAGTAGGCCAAAGGACATGAAACACATTTCTCAATATTTGATTGCTCTGACTCTTACATGCTTTTCTGCATGATCATTGGTTGAGCTGGGGTGGGGGGACATCATGTGATCCAATGTACAAGTAGTCCTTGACTTACAACAGTTCATTTAGTGACCATTCAAAGTTACAACAGCAGTGAAAAAAGTGACTTATGACCATTTTTCACACTTATAATTTAACCGCTTCAGTATACCTAAGGTCACATGATCAAAATTTAACGGCTTGTCAACTGACTCTTATTTATCATGGTTGCAGTGTCCCCCGATCACGTGATTCCCCTTTTGCAACCCTCTGACAAGCCAGATTCACTTAACAATGAGGAAGTCAGATTCACTTAACAACCACTTAACAACTGCAATGATTCACTTAACAACTGTGGCAAGAAAAGTCGAAAAATGGGGCAAACTCACTTAACAAATGTTTCACTTAGCAACATAAATTTTGGACTCTATTGTGGTCGTAACTCGACAACTACCTGTACCTGCAATATAGCAGCTTCGGAAAGGTCATGCTGGAGAACAGTCTCGTTAGCCTCAATGTAATAAAACTGTAATTCATTGACAAGCAAAAGAATAGTAAAATATGTCCTAATTTCTAAAACTACCACTATCTTTAAAAGTTTTACTCCATGTATAAAAGACATGTTTTATTCAAACTTTCCATAAAGAGTAAAAGAATTTTGCAAAAAAAAAAAAAAATGGCAAGAAGATGACATTGGAAGGGATGTCGACTATGTCTAAATAATGAAGATGTTCTACAGGGTTTGTGGCAGGGGTGAAATTCAGCAAGTTCTGACAGGTTAGCGGAACTTTTGAGTAGTTTGGAGAACCGGCAAATACCACCTCTAGCTGGCCCCAGAGTAGGGTGGGAATGGATATTTTGCAATATCCTTCCCCTGGAGTGCGGTGGGAATGGAGATTTTGCAGTATCCTTCCCCTGGAGGGAATGGAGATTTTGCAGTATCGTTCCAATCTCCATTCCCACTCCACTCCAGGGGAAGGATACTGCAAAATCCCCATTCCCTCCCCACTCCAGAGGAAGGATACTGCAAAATCTCCATTCCCACCCCACTCTGGGGTCAGCCAGAGGTGGTATTTGCCAGTTCTCCGAACTACTCAAAATTTCCACTACCGGTTCTCCAGAACCTGGCAGAACCTGCTGGATTTCACCCCTGGTTGGGGGTGTTACTTGGAACCCAGAAAGGAAGGAAAGAAGGAAGGAAGGAAGGAAGGAAGGAAGGAAGGAAGGAAGGAAGGAAGGAAGGGAGGGAGGGAGGGAGGGAGGGAGGGAGGCTTTCTTTCACAAAAAAAAATGAAAGAAATTTGAACTCCTCCCTGCAAGGACACTGTCACTTCTTCCCCTCTATTTTTATTGAAAGGCTCTGATCACCCAATCTGGATGTGAATTACAGAAATCATTTCCTTGTTTTTATTTGCCCCCCCCCCATAAATTTCACAGAGAATTAAAGGCAGTGAACGGATCAGAACAATTTGGAAAGTTCCGCTACTGCTTTCATCAAATTATGTAAATTTCAGGGTTCATTTGTTTTGTTTTTAATCTAGCACCTGGTCGTTCCTATATAGAAACCCAGTCCTCAGAATTCAACATTTATTCTTTTATTTTATTTTATTTTTTTTTTGGCCTTCCAGTTTTAAAGACACATTCATACTTCACAAAGGACTTTTTTCTATTTGTCAAGCTGTGAGCTTTAGTTCTTTCATTGCCATTGCCAGGTTGGGGAAAAAAAGAACATACATTGTCTTTCAAAGAAACTCGTGACCGGTGCAGCTTTATCATATTATAGTCAATATAAATCCTACCTTACTCCATGGATACTCAAGAGGTTAACATAATAAGGAAGGCAGAGGGAGAGAAGGTGAACCACAGCTGTCAGCTATTTTGTGCTCAATTCTAGTTTCCTTAAGGGGTTTCAAACTGTCACTATGATCAAAGTCTTGGCACTTAAGGCAGCCCCCTTGACAGCAAAAGGAGAACAACACTTATCTATTTAGCATCTTCTCTATCAGAACCCATAATCTTGAGGTGCTGTATAACCTTCATCTTAACAGCATCTCCTTATTGGAAATAAAACATATTGGCAAATGTATGCCTTGTCACAAATCTGTACTTTCACTGCATCAGCAGACTGGAGGCAATATGGAATTATTGCTCAATATAACAAACAGCTACCCATTTATGCAGGTATCGTCTCTCAGCCCATCACTGGCAGGCAGCGTGAAGGCAAAGGATAATGTGACACCGGCTTTGTGTTCCACTAATCTCAGAAAGAGACCTCACTGGCCATAAATCTAGGTGGCAACTTTCTTTCATTACAAGGTGTGTCTGCTTTTTAGAAACCCCCAATCAGCTAAACAGGCTGCTTTCAGAAAGTATTACTACCCAACAGGCAGCTGTCTAGATACAGGGAAGTACAGACCAGGGGAATGGGGGAAATGGCTACCACAATGGATCTATTGCAATGTTTGCAATGAATGCCTTCAGCCAAGGCAAAAATCCAGGTCAAAACAGTAGAACTATAGAGAGAAGCCCTGTATCAAGAGGGTTTCCCCTACAGTTGTCCTTGCCATCCTCTATGGTCAAAGTTTGAAGTTTGAAGTTTATTAGATTTCTATACCACCCTTCTCCCGAAGGACTCAGGGCAGTGTACAGCCATATTAAAACACATAGATTTATAAAATTTAAAACCAAATTAAAATCAATATATAAAACTGGCCCACAAATTAAAACATACATACAACCATAATAAAAATCGTAATTAGGCCAGTCCAGCTTGCTGGAACAAGAGGGTCTTAAAGGCACGGTGAAAAGTACGCAGGTCAGGGCTAAGACAGAGCTCTAGGGGCAGCTCATTCCAGAGGGCTGGTGCCCCCACAGAGAAGGCTCTCCCCCTGGGTGTCACCAGTTGGCATTGTTTGGCTGACGACACCCTGAGGAGCCCCTCTCTGTGGGAGCGTATTGGCCGGTGGGAGGTTGTTAATGGCAGCCATGCCATTAGCAGGATGATTTCGGGCATCTCACAAAGGTGGAAAATGGAAGGTTACTTAATTTGTTCTTTTATTTCAAATTAAGAAAAGCAAGTAGAATTTGAGAGCTTTTTCTCTGGGGCCAAATTTCCTATTTAAGTAAAATGTCTTGCAAAAGGCTGGTCCAGAATTAAATCATGTCTAAATTTTTGGAATTAAAATGCAGAGATATAGAGTCAAAAGAGGGCTTTGAAAATATTTACAGACCCCTCGCATCCTGGACATAAATTGTTTCAACTCCTACCCTCAAAATGACTCTATAGAGCATTGCACACCAGAACAACTAGACACAACAACATTTTTTTCCCAAACACCATCACTCTGCTAAACAAATAATTTCCTCAACACTGTCAAACTATTCACATTAGGCTGCATTACTATTACTATTAGTCTTCTCATTGCTCCTATCACTCATCTCCTCCCACTTATGACTGCATGACTGTAACTTTGTTGCTTGTATCCTTATGATTTATATTGATATTGTTTCCTAGTATGATTTGATTGCTTATTGTATCCTATGACTATCACTAAGTGTTGTACCTTACAGTATGATTCTTGATGAATGTATCTTGACTTTTATGTACACTGAGAGCATATGCACCAAAGACAAATTCCTTGTGTGTCCAATCACACTTGGCCAGTAAAGAATTCTATCCTGTTCTGTTCTGTTCTGTTCTGTTCTATCTGGTGAAAAGTAAATTTTTGCATTATAGAATTATATGTCCAGCTCCACTTCAGTGTTTAGGATGGCCAGTCCCAGATCAAGAAGCCAGGATGATCAAATGAACTGATTTTTAGAAGGAATGACACAGTTTCATCTTTTCTGCTAGTGATGTCTACTAGTCTGGATGGCTTTCAAAGCTTTTTCAAAGTCCCAGTCAAATGTTATTAGTCATGCGTGCTACATGAAGCCTCAAGGGCTCAGAGGCAGTATATTTCTGCATACCAAATATTCCTCGGATCAGGAAAAATGGTTCACTATCCAGAAGCATCTAGTCTATTGCTGTTGAAAACATGGTAAGATAGGGACTTCCGGTTTGCTTCTTGCCGCCGCTAGACGATCCCTTGGGATCACCGCCCCAGTTGTAAAGAGCCGCCTTTACAACTGAAAGGCGGCTCGAAAAAACTCCATTTCCATGTGGAAATGGAGATAGAGCCGGCGGGGGCAGGTAGAGCTCTCTGCCTAGCCCCAAAAGTTTTTTTTTTTTACTTTTGGGGACGAAGCAGATGAGGCTCCCTATTTCCCTCGCCGTCGCGCCGGGCTTTGGGAGACCTCTGCTTATGCAGAGCTAGGCGACAAGATCAAGCCTACAAAAACTAACAGAACAATTAAAAAGGATATCAGCTGGACCTGTGACCCTGAATCGCAAGTATTTCATCTATTTTATAACAATTATTGAAGAAGGAAAAGGAAAAGGAGAAAAAGAATTTTTAAAAATGGCAACTGCTGAGGCTTGAGAAGGGGCTGAAAGGGAGAGTCCTTCCATTTTCTATTAAGATACAAAGTAGCGGAATAAATACTTCTGGCTACAATTGAAGATAAAGCTCTACTTTTGTGTTTTGTTCTTCCTGGAGATCTGATATTGATCTTGGTTGGAAAGAAGTTTTTTTTTCTTCTTTGCCTCTCTTTTCTTTTTTTAAAAATAGTTTGTCTGTGTGGAAATATGGCATTAAAGCTTGCAAAGCCAGACAAACAAGCAGTGGGGGGGGGATTCCCCCATTAATAAATTACGTGAACAAGTTCTAAATCTCCAATCTCAGAAAACTGATTTTAATATAATTGAATTTCTCTTGGAGGAGATTGTAAGAAGGGATGAGATTGTGAATCAGAACTTTGAAAAATTTAAGCAGGAAATTAAAGAATTAGTGCAATCAAAGTTTGATATTTTGGACCGAAAGATTATAAAAATGGCTAATGGTTTTGCAGAATTTATGATCAAGTTGGATGGAAATACTAACTTATTAGAGTCTAAAGTGGAAGAAATTGAGGACAATTTGGATAATAGAATACAAGAAATTGAAAATGATTTGACAAACACTCAAGACAATAGCTCAGAAGAAAAACCTAAAATGGAGGCTGATCAAAAGACTTGTAATGCAGAAAACATACAACAATGGATTGAAAGAGAAGTTTTAATGATGCAATATAATTTTACTGAATATGCAATTAGACTCAGAGGACTGCAGGAAAATGACAGAGATGATTTAAGGAAAATATCTTCTGAAATTCTGGCTGGGATCTTAAAGGTTCAACCTGAGGAAGTATTTTGTAGGATTGACAGAGTTTATAGAATAAATTCCTGGATTGCAAAGCAAAGGCAATTGCCTAGAGATGTGGTGATTTATTTTACAGATAAAGATATAAGAAATAATATTGTGCAAAATTCTTTCAATTCTACTTTGCAATTGTTTGGAAGAAAGATTTGGATTTACAAAGAGCTCCCGCCTAAGATGTTATTGGAAAGGAAGAAATTTGGTTTTCTGGTGACTGAGCTAAAAAAAAGAAATATTCTATTCAGGTGGGACACTCCAGTTGGTATAATATTGAGATATCAAGGAGAAAGATACCAACTAAATACTGTTAAAAAAGTGGAAGAATTTTATCAAAAAATCTTGAAAATGAACTTAACATCTTTAGGCACAATACAGGATAAGCAGAAGGAATTGGAAATAAAGAGAAAACATCGAATTATAGAGGCTGCTGTGGACAAACTGTCTTTGGATTCTTCAGACACCTCAGCTGGATTATCTACAAATACGAGAGAAGTGGCATCGGACTCTAACGTGATGATTCATCAAGTCACAGACAAGTATGGAAACCAATTAGCTGATACACAATTGATAAAAAAGAAATATGAGACACAAAAGCAAAACCAACAAGATCAAGTTATAAAGCAGAATGAAAACCGATCAGTTGATATACAACTTGTAGAAAGGAAACCAGGATGGAGATTAAACCCACAAAAAGAAAAGAAAAAAAGAAATAGGTCTCACAAAAATAGAAATTTCTAAATTAAGCAACAGCGAAGCCAGTTATTTTAAAAAAAATGAATGAATATATGAAAAGATAGTGGAGGCAAAGTATTGGTTAATATTATCCTGAGGAGAGTGACAGACCTCTGCAATGCCGTAATTTTGGGATGTGAAAAGACCCTTAAATTGTTGGATTTGAATTATCTATTTTGGATTTCTTTCTTTTATTGATAAATATATTATAATTATCTTGAGCTATAAGGCAAGAGAGCTACGCTGGGGCATGCAGAAGATCTGGTTGTTACCCATTAGGATGATGGAAATTAATAATCCTGATGAAAGCCACAATTACAACTATATGGAATATAATCATAATGTCACTCGGGTGGTTGTTTTTTTCTTTTATATATATATATATATATGAGGATATTCATTACTGATGGGGGCAGATGATGACTGAGGATTTTGAACAAACTGTTGCACCAGGATGCTATGTTACCCTAATATGGATGATGGACTCAACAATCCAGTGGAAAGACATCAAAGAAGATATTATATGGATTATAAATTTAAAGTCATTGACTTTTTTTATATAACGGAATATATATATATATATATATATATATATATATATATATATATGTATGTATGTATGTATGTATGTATGTATGTATGTATGTATGTATTTAGCAGAGTGGGCAGTGGATTAAAGATATTAAGAATTGTTGTGCATGGCAATTTTGTAGGAAAGTGGGTGGAAATAGGTTAGTATACTGATTGTTTAGTTTAAGAAAAGGGATGTTTAAGTGATATATTTAGGGGAGTGGAACAAATGGATAGAGTTGAATAAATGTTAAATTAGGATTTATGGGGTAGGCTGCTTTGAAATGTTATATTAATATACACAAAAGATTAAATGTTAAAGTAGGATTTATTATATAGTTTTAAAGTGGAAGGTTGTTTTGAAATGTTGTATTAATATACAGATATAAGTATGGAGGAGGAGAAAAAGGGCAGATTATTGCTAAATTGGGAGTTACAATAATATTATAAGTTATAAATTAGAAGTTATACAATGTTACAGTAGAATGTTATTTTGAAATGTATGGTAAAAGGGGGAAGTAACAATATTAATAATATTATTAGCAAGTAAGGGTCAGTATTTAGAGGAGGGAGTAAGGGGACGGTAAAATATTATATAATCTGTTATGAATTAGGTCTTTGTTGTGAAGAAGTCACAGTGGGGGATGGGTGGTGAGGGGGGTTAGGGTGGGGGGGAGAAAAATGGGGGAAAAATTTGTATTCAAAAACTTTTTCAATTAAAAAAAAAAGAAAACATGGTAAGATATATCTAATCAAGTAAACTCCAGATTGTCTCCGTTTGTTTATGAAAACAAAAAGGTGGGGGGAAAGAATCCATATATATATATATATATATATATATATATATATATATATATATATATATATGTATGTATGTATGTATGTATATATATTTGTTTTCTTAGGTTTCCTGGAAGCACGAAGCCGAGAACACCAGCCTGAAGATGACGAATGAGACTTCGTCGAAACGTCGCCAAGACACTTCCAATTTTACGTGGGAGAAGACCCGAATAACCAAAGACCTACATACAAACACCCGCGAAAACCTGAAAAAAAAAATATATATGGTGAAATTCTCATGAACATGATGCAGTTCTTAGATTCATTGAAAATACTGTAGAAGAAATAATAAATCGGTACAAACTAGCTGAGAAATAGCTGCAAGCAGACTGTTGTTCAGGGATTTCTCTGGTAGCTTGTCATCATTCTAGCTTCCCAGGCTTCTTATATTGCATGAAGAAGAACTCCTTTTGTGGAGCTTTTCAGATTAGAAATCACTAGCCACAAGGGAGGTTACAATGGAAGAGATGTGAAAGTGAAGCAAAATAACAATTCCCTCTGCCATTTTGCAACAATAATCTAAGTGTAGGAAATAAGTAAATTATTCAAGAAATCTGAAAGCACTCTAAGTATAAGAAGAAAAACTGACTATTGTTATAGAGGAAGAAAAAAATGAAGCAAATTGGAACTCACAAAAAAAATTATGACAAACAACAACTTATTGTTATTTATATTGGATTTATTGGTATTGGGTTTTCATTAAAATGAATCTCATTATTTATAAATGTGCATCTTTATGTACAAATTGGTATATGCACATTTCAGATAATCTTTGACATATTTATTTGGGAATGAGATATTGGGAAAAAAATCCTAGATGAAGAAATGGCAACCCACATCCATCTTGTTGTGAAGTTTACATGGTCAGGAAGTCACCAAAAGTCAAACTTGACTCCAAAAATACTGATTTTTTTAAATGAATGAAAGAGTAGTTTAGATTTACTTATTGCAGGAAAAAGTCTATTTTATATAAAGAACTTTATGGCATATCATGGTGGATTATTTCCATGCAAAGATGAAGTCTACATGTATTGCTTTGAACTATCCTAAATATTCTAAGGTTTATAAAAATAAGAAGTGGGGGAAAAAAACCCCAGCTTCCTTGATGTCCCTGATGGAAGGATGAAATAGCTCAGGTCACTGACATTTCAAGAAATTGTGTCTCACACTGAGCAAGCCTCCTGTGTTGTAAGGTAGTGACATTACTGTCACAGCTTGGCACTGCCATAAAAGGAAGATGTATTATTGACATCTTTCTTTTGAAGTGAAGTCCTGAAGCTTTAATTCTGCCAGTGGTAAAAGTCTCTTCTTGAAATATCACTCTGATCCTGTTTTCTGTAACTCATGGATGTCCCTGTGTGTCTTCTCCACAAATCTATGAAATCCCTGGTGGAAATCCTATAAAAAACATTTAGTTACAAAGATCATTTCAGTGCCATTCTAGAGTTCCATCATCCCTTCCATTCTTAACTTTGTAGAGATGTGTGGGAAATAAGGGCTAGGGAACTTCTTGGATCATTTCTAGGATGTGGCTGAACCTTGCCTCTGTCACTGTCCTTCTCTCCTTATAAAGTTTAGACAGAGCTATCTGATGTTATAAGTGAACACAAAAGAACAGTTGTAGAAAAATATCCAGAATTTCTGCACCTAATTGTCAACTAAAACAGGGGTGAAATTCAGCAGGTTCTAACAAGTTCTGGAGAACTGGTAGCGGAAATTTTGAGTAGTTCAGAAAACCGGCAAATACCACCTCTGGCTGGCCCCAGAGTGGGGTGGGAATGGAGATTTTGCAATATCCTTCCCCTGCCATGCCCACCAAGCCACGCCCACAGAAATGGTAGGGAAAAATTTTGAATTTCACCCCTGCACTAAAACATGATGAATGGTTGCACGAACTCTAGTTTAACAAAGAGAAGGACTAGGTGATATGATAGCAATCTTCCAATATTGGAGGAGGTATTACAGAGATGAGGTGGTTGACCTTTTGTCCAAAGGCCATGAGGGCAGAACAAAGAATAACGGATGGAAACTAGAACTAAGGAGAAATTTCCTGTCAATGAGAATAAGTCATCAGCGGAACAGCTTGCCTCCAGAAATTGTGGGTGCTCCACAGGGGTGGGTTCTAAAATTTTTTACTACCGGTTCTGTGGGCGTGGCTTATTTTGTGGGCATGGTTTGATGGTCATGTGACAATTCTTTAGGATTTAGCAGAAGTACTAGTCTACCAGGCTTTTAACTGCTTGCAGAGCTGTACTGGTCTATCCATTTGTTTTTGGAACACACCGGTCTACCCATTTGTTTTTGGAGCGCACTGGTCTACCACCACACTGCCTTTTACCGCTGATCAGCTGTAGGGAGGCCCTTTGAAGTGCCGCAGCAAGAGTTTAAACAGTTTTTTTCCTTCTAGCCGATCAGTTGGGACTCGGGAGGCAGCGAATAGATTGGGGGCGGGACCAGGCAGAGGTGGTATTTACTGGTTCTCTGGACTACTCAAAATTTCCACTATCAGTTCGCAAGAACCGGAGAGAATCAGTAGCAACCCACCACTGGTGCTCCATCACTAGCAGTTTTTAAGAAAACATTGGAGGGGCATTTGTCTGGAATGGAATAGAGCAGGGGTATCAACTCAAGGCCCGTGGGCCGGATCTGGCCTGCACCCCGCTTAGATCTGGCCCGGATCTGGAAACAGCAATAGCTATTGCTATTGTTATTGCTATTTTGTAAAATTTACAGTTACACCTAAAAATAATAGCTTACTATAACCAAACAAAACATTCAATGTTCCAATAAATTGTTTTCACTGGTATTTTGATAGACCAACTGGAGCATCACAACCACACACATATGCAACCTCTTAAGCCACTCAGTTCTGTAACTCAGTTCTTTTAAAAATTACTAAACAATTTAATTTGTATTATGTATTCTCTAAGTTTTACATAACTATTTTGTGAGATGTAGTAGAATAGAGAGACCCGGTTCTATCCACCATTGTGGATATATTGAGAAAATATAGAAGAAGGGAACAATATATGTGTTACCTTGAATGAAAGATAGAATCAGAATCTAAAAAAGGAAGAAGGAATGAAGCCACTCTAATAATTAAAAAGGCTATACATCCAATGCTATCCCTCTAATGATCTTACATAATTATCACACCCTCTGAAACTAAAAGAAGTTTCATGATCATCATTGTCATCATCCCTCGCCCCCCACTGACAGGGGAATATATTGCTGATCTAATTCACATGTTTTGGTGCCCCATGTCTCACTTGCCTATCTTGCTTTATATCTTGTGTGAGTCTATGCATGTGTGTGTGCTTGTGTGTGAGAGAAAGAGAGAGATGCATAGAAAGAGAGAGAGACATAAATGTCTCTCTAGATTTTTAATGTGTTATTACTCTCAATATGTTGCAATGTCTTTATCTTTATTTCCCCATCAGAAATTTGCACGCAGGGGTGAGGAAATGCGCATGTATGAGAGAGGCTGTTCTTTTGTTGTTGTTGTTGTTAGTTGCGAAGTCGTGTCCAATCCATCGCGACCCCATGGACAACGTTCCTCCAGGCCTTCCTGTCCTCTACCATCCTCTGGAGTCCATTTAAGCTCATGCCTATTGCTTCAGTGACTCCATCCAGACACCTCCTTCTCTGTCATCCGCTTCATCTTTTGCCCTCAATCTTTCTCAGCATTAGGCTCTTCTCCAGTAAGTCCTTCCTTCTCATTCGGTGGCCAAAGTATTTCAGTTTCGTCTTCAGGATCTGGCCTTCTAAAGAGCAGTCTGGGTTGCTCTCCTCTAGGACTGACCAGTTTGATCACCTTGCAGTCCAAGGGACTCGCAGGAGTCTTCTCCAGCACCATAGTTCAAAGGCTTCAATACTATGGCACTCAGCCTTTCTTATGGTCCAACTTTCACAGCAATACATTACAACTGGGAAAACCATAGCCTTGACTATAAGCACTTTGGTTGGCAGGGTGACGTCTCTGCTGAGGCTGTTCTATGGATGATATTTATAGATCATATTATTAAGGTTAAAGGGCTGAATTCATATTGAGCAAGTAGACTTCCTCTTGAGTAAATGGGGTCCCATCTCACTTCTCTCCCTCATACTTATTTGCAGTTCATGCCCATAGTCTTTCCAAGATATTCCTTTGAAGTAGTTTTGGGATATGCATTTGGGAGAGAAGAGCTCAAAGAATGCCATTCTTTGAATGCACGGACAACATTAAATGTAACCCAAGGAAATATTGCTATAATACTCATGCAGTTAAATAGATATATTATACAAAAAAGAACAGGAAATAGACACAACGGTAAACACAACTGGAAATATTTTTAAAGACGAGGGTGTAAAGATACATTTGCATTTTTTAATATTTGGAAAATTCACAAGGGCATTGACTGACTGCAACCTGAAAGCAAAAGGCAACGAAAGAGAACTTTTAAGTTACTGTCAGTATTTCTTCTGGGGAACTCAATAAAAAATATATTATTATTCACACCCTGGGCTAGTTATGTCTGTCCTCCAAATTACAGTAAGAGACAAAAATGGAAGAGGTCCATAGAGTCATTCGGTAGGTAGAACATTGTGTCATGCAGCCCAACAGCAAAATAGAAAAATTGCATGTAATTATTTCCAAAGCTGAGTGTGATGATGGTCTGGATGGGAAAAACTAATAGTAATGCACTCTGCTTGTTAGAAGCATTCCTTCCAGGCAGCTCAAGGTTACAATAAGTGCATTTTGCAGGGCTATTTTCCTCCCCCTGCCTCTCCCTTTTTTTCCTCCTTCTGCTACAGTGTTCTATCCACAAATAAATTCTACATAGAGTAGGTTAATAAAGCTCCAGTTTTAACCATAGCCTAGTTGAATTGTAGAAAAGCAATAATTACATTTATACAGGCACATATACAACGATATATACACATGTAACTTCAGGCATCCTGTATTGATTGATTAATTATTCTCCTGATGAACTAACAAATATTGACCTCATACAATTAAGCATCATTTAACCAAAAATCTGTAATCTTCATTGATCACTTAATGGCACATCAAAGTTCAGCAGTTCTGACATTTTTATGTCATTCAGCAAAACTCTGTCTCACCTTAATGTTTGGAGCAATATAATGAATGTTGTTAATGCAGTCATGTAATGATGAATCTTTAGATATTGATGTCACAATTCTATAAATGCTAGTTTTTGTATTTCAGAGGACCCAAGATGTAGTGAAATAAGTACATGTATGAATTTAGCAACATCAGAGTTGATTTGGCAATACAGAATCCTCTAATTGGCCAGGGAGAAGAGGATGATCAAGCACAAAATATCTAATTGTTTATCTCCTAATCCGTTTTTGAGTTCCTCAGTGCCACAAGCATGCCATATCTACAGCCACCCATTATCACATTAGCAGGAGTATATTATTAGCTAAAATTATGAAGCTTACAAGTCATAATAGAGTAATTAAATAGTGTGCCCAATTACAACTGTGTCTAGTTTGATGCTCTTCAGTCACTATGTCTCCAAACCAACTGATCTACAAAAATGACTGGAGCGTGAAAATTAAAGTTCATATTATCTTTTTCAGCTCTCATCTTTCTGTCACTTTAAAAGTAGAGTCTCAAAAGAGATACTTTTATTGATGAGTTTGCTGAAGTTAGCTTTCTAGCTATATTCAGCTTGAAGGAAATATTTCAGTAACACATTAGAACTGAAATATCAATGTTTTTGTCCTTTTTTTCCCCAACATAGTAGTCAAGTTTTTTTTTTTAACTATGAAAACTCACACACATTTTTGCATACATTTCTTCAGATTTTGTTTTTTTTTTTAATGCAATATAAATTCATTTTATACATTTAATTTTAGCAAGATATGTATTGTCATATAACATTTCCCTCCAAAAGTGAATATTTCATTGGGGAAAATCTGGAACAGTGGAAGCCCACACATCAATAGTAGCCTAACATGATTTGTCAAGAATCCTGATGACTACTAGATGGAAAAAAAAGAGGCACTGAACATTTTAATTAGTGGCCATATGAAGTTTTCAGCCCCAAAATAGCTAGTTGATGATGAAAACTGCAACTTCATAATTTTACTTAAGAAGTAAATTAAGCAAACATATTCCATGCTACTTTCAGGGCCATTGTTCCAAATGAAAGCTTTTTCCCCTAGGCTTGAGCTCTGAGGAAATATGGCAAGACAGTTTGGTTTAGTGGTTAAGGCACCAGGCTAAAAACTAGGAGAGTGTGAATTCTAGTCCTGCCTTAAGCATGAAAGTTGACTGAGCCGGTCACTCTCTTTCAACTCAACTCACAGTATTGTTGTGGGGAAAATAGGAGGAGGAAGGAGTATTAGGTATGTTTGCCACACTGAGATGTTTATAAAAATAATAAAGTTGGGATAAAAACCAATCAAGCAAACCAATATTATATGTAGTATTTTGTGAAGGGAAAGCAGCACTTGGCCCTTGAATGTAGATGCTATGGGCCATGAACCAAGAAATGAACAGAGAAAGGAAATTGGATAGCACCAGAACAAACCCAAGGTTGATTTAATTTTTTTCAAAATTAATGACATGAATTAATCTCTTTAATGCAATAGCATTTCTACTTCGTTTCATTAAAAATCTCTCTTTGGCAGGATGATTTTAGAGGAACACCTCAGGACCTTTGGTTCTCAGATTGTCTTCGTTACATTGCAAAATTGCTGCTGGAATTAGTGCACCAAATTATCTCAATTACTTTGGACCGGATAAAGCATTGTATAAATGCTAAGATGTTGGCAAATCCACTCAGCCAAGCCTATGTCATTTCAAAAGGGCTGAAATCACATTATTATTATTATTATTATTATTTCCCTGAGGGCCATTTCACTATGTGTCCCCTATGTGAAATTGTAAGCTATTTTCAGCATCTGGAATAAAGAACATTGTTTATAAATCATCTGTGGAAAAGACACAAATGAGTGACCTTTACGCACGCAGGTGCTGTTCAAGGATGTCTTTTGTATTTTCTATAGGGTTGCAAATCTGTTTTGGGAAGGTGACTAATTTATGTTTTCCAGAGAAACATTCTTGAAAATGTTACATTCTGCTGCTTCCTGACAACGTCTAGCAATCAGTGTCAATTACTGCTGGTTGCCAAGGTAACAAGACAGCCAACAGTTCTTAAATCTCCATTGGACCATGAGTTTTACAAATACTCTTCCATTAAGAAGAGTTTCCTTGCAGCAGGCTGCAGTAAAAAGTTCGTAGCTCCTTCAAATTAAGTTTATGGAATGGCTACTTGTGTTTTTCTCCCGGTATCTTCCATATATAATCAAATTTATGTTCAATGAAAAGATCGCATGACATTTCCTGTCAATGAGACCTTTTCTCCATTGCTTACCTTGATTAAATAAATTGCAAGATTCTATCTATCTATTCATCTTTCTGCCTTTTTTTTTTCCTTTCTAGCACTTTTCCTGCAAGTGCAGGGTCTGCTTTTTTCGGGATCAACTGAATATTGATTCATTGGTTGCAACAGGAATTGACCAATTCACTAATTCACCTGAGCCAGACATACTAACTATCTATCTATACCAGGGGTGTCAAACTCGATTTTATTAAAGGCTGCATCAGGGTTCTGTTTGACCTCGGGGCGCCGGGGTGGGTATGACCAGGTGGAGGGTGGCCAGCTCAATGTCACTCCTGTCAGGGGCGCCTGTGGCGGCCCGAGCGCTCTGCCAGCAAAAACGGGCTCCCGAGTTCCATTTTCACTGGCAGAGGGTTGCAGGAGGCCGTGGCAGTTGAAAACAGGGCTCAGGAGCCCATTTTTGGTGGCAGAAGCATTGCAGGCTGGTTCTTCGCTATTTCCAGGGCAGCCCCGTGGGCCAGATCTAAGTATCCCGTGGGCTGGATCCAGCCCTCGGGCCTTGAGTTTGACACCCCTGATCTATACAATTATCAATATTATTAAAAGAAAAATAAACTCTTCAGGTCAGACAAAACCCAGCCAAAGAAAGAAAGTTTGGGTTACAACCAGGCTAAATCATGGAGGCCCTATCCTGGCTCACCTCTGAGGCAATACTTATTAGAAGAGTTCTCACAGTGTGTTAAACAGATTTTTAAAAACCGCTATTGCTATATTAACATATTACCCAGTGATGAAATCTAAAATTTGTTACTACCGGTTCTGTGGGCGTGGCTTGGTGGTAGTGGGGTAATGTGACTGGGTGAGCGTGGCCAATTTTTTTTTTTTTTTTACATTTAAAACCATTTTTTCTACAACCTCTTCGGCGAAGAGGTTGTAAAAAAATGCTTTCAAAAGGCTCTGATGATCCCAGCTGAGTTGCCTGATCAGCAGAGGTCTTTTAAAAACCCTCTGTTGATCAGGCAACTCAGCTTGGATCGTCAGAGCATTTAAAAGAAAAAAAGTCTTTTTTCTTTTTAAAAAACCTCTGCTGATCAGGCAACTCAGTTTGGATCGGCAGAGGCATTTAAAAGAAAAAAGGGTTTTTTTTCTTTTAAAAGCCTTTGAAGATCCTAGCTGAGCCCCGCGATCATCAGAGGCTTTTTTTTTAAACTTTTAAAAGCATTTTTTTCTACAACCTCTTCGGCCAAAAAATGCTTTTAAAAGTAAAAAAAAAGCCTCTGATGATTGTGCGGCTCAGCTGGGCATGTGGGGGGGGGGGGGCGGGGATTTTTGCTACCGGTTCTCCGAACCACCCACCTCCATCTCTACCGGATCGGGCGATCCGGTCCGAACCGAGAGAATTTCACCCCTGATACTACCCTTACTGAACTTCATTATGGATAAACCTGATCGTTTAGTTTGCACATAATATTAAGATAACACACTGAATCACAACCTACCCAAACCTATTTTAGTATTTTGTGCAAACCCAGTATCATATTGGATATAGCGTCTACCACCACAACTTCTATATATTAGTGACTTGATTCAATAACACAAATCACATTCTACTTTATGTAAACGCAATTATTTCCAAATCATGGTTATGGTTTCACATGTTATGCAGAGATGGGCAATTGTAGTTTAATCACAAAATGATGGTTAAGGAAACTGTAGAGTACCATGATATGTAAATCAGCCAAGGCAATTTAGTGAGATGGAATGTAATTTGCAATCCTCAAATTAATTTCTGGCAAGTGACATTTACCCTTATTTCAGCCATACATCCCTTGATTTATATATTTCCAGTCATAGAAATACTAAGCATTGATGTGTTCCTAAGGCATCTTCAGTGAAGAGGATGAGAAGAGTCAAGATAGGAACTTCACAAAGGAAGACCATGGCTTTTTTTCTACATGTCATGATGCATTGCATGGAAAAAAGGGAGTTGGGTTTCATCTTTACAATTGCAGCTGCTATCTTTTCTAATACTTCCCACTCCCCATATTATTTGCTACTGGATGATTATACTGTAGGTAGTCCTTGACTTACAACAGTTCATTTAGTGACTGTTCAAAGTTGCAGAAGCACTGAAAAAGTGACTTATAACCATTGTTCACACTTATGACCATTGCAGCAGCTTCACGGTCATGTGATTAACATTTGAATGCTTGACAACTGGTTCATATTTATGATGGTTGCAGTGTCCCGGGGTCACGTGATCGCCTTCAGTAACCTTCTGACAGGCACAATAGTGTTGTGGCCCGCCAGCGGCCTGCACGGATTGTTGTTGATTCCGACGACAAGGAGGCTGATGTGGTGTGGCGCCAGCAGCCTGTGCAGCCAGCACTCGAGTCGGACAGCAAGGAGGCTGAAGAAGATGTAGTGCCAGAGGCAGGTATTCAGCCAGGGCCTTCAGAACCTCCAGAGGCTCCTTTAAGTGAAGAGGATGAAGTGGAGGAGCCTCTTCTTAATGCACGAGCACACAGAGCTGCCAAAAGGCAGGAGTGGTTACTCAGGAGGAGGTCTCCTCGAGAGTAAGGCTTGGGGCTAATTGGCCACTCCCTTAGCCTATTTAAATTTGCACACAGCCTGTAAAAAGCTGCAGGAAACAACGCGTGTTCATCCGTTCGTTCGCTGATCATTGAGTTTGAATTTTCTCTGCAAACCTGGCTTCTGGGCTTTCTGCCAACTCTAGTAAGACTCTATCTTATCTGTGGAATTTCTGGCAGGTTGTTAAGAATGGTTTATTAACAGCCTGCATTTGCAAAAAACTGTGTTTTGAAATAAACTGAGTTTTGTTCAGAGTTTGTGTGTGCTACATTCTTTGGGATCTGTAGCTGAGGCAGAACAAGTAGCAGGAAAGACAGATGCACTTAACAACAGTGTTACTAATTGAACAACTGCAGTGATTCACTTAACAAATGTGGCAAGAAAAGTCATAAAATAGGGCAAAACTCACTTATTTCTCACTTAGCAACATAGATTTTGAGCTCCATTGTGGTCATAAATTGAAGACTACCTGTACTAAACTGTTTTAAATGAAAGAGCTGATCTCTCTCTCTCTCTCTCTCTCTCTCCGTTCCTCCCTCCCTTCTTCCCCCCCCCTCTCTCTCTCTCTCTCTCTCTCTCTCTCCGTTCCTCCCTCCCTTCCTCCCTCTCTCTGTCTCTGTCTCTCTCTCTCTTCCTCCACCCGCCCTCCCCAATACTGGAACAAAACAAGAAACATATTTTATTTTCATTTTATTTAAATTTTCTTCTTTCTTCCACTGCATTGCCCTCTTAGGCAGATATAATAGCAAAGCAAGGAACAAACTCAGCAAAGATTCCAGAGTGCAGCCATTGTCAGGTCACTTGGAGAATTTTCTAATACGCAGCTCGTGTTCTTCTCAATTGGCATCACGGAGAGTTCCTCTAATGGAAAGAGACATTGGACATTATGTGCCAACTAGCTTCTGGCTGGGAAGTAGCAAATGGATCGTGAATCTAGCCCTGCCAGCTAAGAGAGTTTTAATGCTGAAGATAAGGAGGGAGCCTAATTTTTTTCTCAGAGCCAAATTTCCTTCCAGACATAAGTCACCAACAAGAAAAAAGGCCCAGAGTATTTTCTTTTCTATCCACCCTATCACAAAAATAATAATAATAATAAAAAAAAAAAACACTCTGGTGTGTTTTAAAAAAGAAAAAGTTTGGTTTCAAACAAATCACAGTAAACTTGCAACACATGTATTAAGATATGCTGCTCAGAGTTACTTGATAGTGAGATGAGCAACATATGAATTTGATAAATAAAAGTAAAAGATTAAATCAGTGATATCAGATGGAGTCCAACATTCAAACTCCTGATGGCTCTGTAAATTGTATGATAATTCCTCTTTCTACAAATTCATTAAAGGACTTTTGCTGCTATTATTAGAAATCTCTGTTAGTATCCATAACATTTCCAACTTTTTTGAAGGGTTAACATTTCCAAATACTACTAGTCCTCAGATGGCGAAAATTCCCTATTTTGGTATATTTTCTAGCAGTATTGCTACTTGATCACCTTGAAAAAAAAATTTCAATTGTCTATCTCAAAATTCAAACACCTATGCAAATTTAAGAAACATGTAAAGCAATGATCTGGGATTGAAGTCGTGCTATGAGTTGATTACAATAACAGTTTTTTAAGAGAGGGTTTTGGAATTTCAATCTTGTCTTTCTTTTATTATTATTATAATTTTACTACTTTTATGTAACATTTCTATTACCGTTTTTCCTTTTAAATATTTTGTTATTAATATAGTATATAATGACAACTTGTAAACAGATTTAGTAGTTTAATAGTTTAAAACTCTTTTGGCCTTTTTTGCAAGGGGTGGGAAACTAACATTGTTGTAGTATATTAATCAGCATTCAACTAGGGAGGATTCTATATGTATATGTGTTCATCTTTTTTTTCTAAAAGACATTTTTTGTTTTGTTGCCTTTTTTATTTCTTTTTTAAAATATTTTGGTGTTTTGTATTTTAACCTCCTTCGAATAAACTAAATATTATGGGGGAAAACTTTTGAAGCAATGGACTCGGTATTTATACCATATATTATTTGCCTGCCTACCTGCCTGCCTGCCTGCCTGCCTGCCTGCCTATCTATCTATCTATCTATCTATCTATCTATCTATCTATCTATTTCCTTCAATGTTATCTTGACTCTTGATTACTGCCTAGACTAGTGCCTATAGTTTTCTTGACATATTTTTCAAAAGTGGTTTGCCATTGCCTCTTTCCTTGTGTTGTAGGAGAGTGGCTGGCCTAAAATCTTCCAGCTGTCTTTGTGTTTAAGGCAGAACTCAAGGCAGAACTCAAAATCTCTAGCCTGGTACTTTAAATCACTACACCATTATAAATTTCATTTATTTGATAAATGATTGTATATTAGTAAGATTTCTGTCTCTCTCGTTCTTGGTAAATTCTGCCTGTGCTATAGACTCAGTTGAAATTTTATAATAAAGTATATAACATATGAATCTAAATAAGAGTATTTTTAGGCAGAATTTATCAACTCAGGTATTTTGCATATCATCTTAAATTAGAATAATTGAATCACATCTCATAGTAATTGATGAGATGAAGAGATTTAAGACTCAACAGATCTGTTGGGCATATATGCAATTTTTTATGATGGACAGGGAAGATAAGGGTGAGTGACATCACATGTGTCGTAACATCACATGCATCATGGTGCCATTCTGCAAATTATTTGAATTATTCAATTGTGGTTCATGTTCTAACTACAGAAATACATAATTCTTCTCATTTCAACAATGGCACTCTAATGCATGTGTGTGTATTTCCCTTCTTCAACATCATAATTGCAAATGCAATGATAAACCTCTTTCAAGACTTGCCATATCTGTGAAATAGAGGCAAGGCCATCCAACTTGGCTTTACTTTTTCACACAGGGATGTCAGTCCTATAGGAAGAAATATCTAATAAAGCTCAGGTATGGATTCTGCCTGGATTCTGTGATATTTTGCCTTAGTCATGTGTCCTTCTTTCCATCTTTTGTACTTATCCTTCTTGTCTTTTATTTTATCAGAGAGATCTTTTGTCTTTCAGCTTATTGGAGAAATCTTTGTGCAGCCATGCTGGTTTATTCTTGGATTTCTTGTTCTTCTTTTTCAGTGGTATTGTGTTGGCTTTTACAATAATATTTTTCAGAGTTTCCCATGCTTCTTGAATTGTTTTTCCCTTTAGAAGTTTCATCCATGGAATTTTTCTTAGATACTCTCTGAATTTCTTAAAATCAGCTCTTTTAAAGTTTAACAAACAAAGGTTCTATTACTTGTGGTTGCATTACATTGAATTCCAACATGATGTGGTCACTCTTGCCCAAAGTTCTGGTTTGATATTGTGATATCAAACATTGTGATATTGTGATATGGTTTGATAGAGTTGGTTTGATATCAAACCAATTCTATGTCTGTGTAACTTGTCTGCCATAGCCACGAAATGGATCAAAAAGAATGGTTCAATCAAGAGAATTTGGTTGAAATGAAGTGTTTTAGGGATGGGGGAATTCCTTTTTTTTTCTTTACTTTTTTAATAATGAGTAATACAGAATATAAAGGGAAAACAGGAATTGTGGTTATGTATGTATTTATTTACTTAGTATTTATTTATTTATACCCCACCTTTATGTATCTGGCTGCTTAAATAGTAGGAATTCTCTTTTGTCCATTCTCTAATTTTCTTCTAAATTGTTTGGACTCATATCTATATTAATATGTTGAGATTTTTTTTAAAAAAAATGCCCTAAAGTTGAAGTATATTTCAATGCGTTTTTATTTTTGTCTGCCATTTTGAACAAAACAAAAATTCCTTCCTATAATGAAGTTCTGTTTGTGTTGCCCCCCTTAGTCTTAGCCATATTAATGGCTGATGTGAAGTACTGTAAAATAGCCAATTGAACCAGTGGTGGGATTCCAAAATTTTTACTACCGGTTCTGTGGGCATGGCTTGGTGGCCATGGCGTGGCTTGGTGGGCGTGGCATGGCAGGGGCAGGGGAAGGATACTTTAAAATCTCCATTCCCACCCATTCCAGGGGAAGCTAGCTGCAAAATCCCCATTTCCTCCCAATTAGCTGGAACTCGGGAGGCAGATAATAGATGGGGATGTGGCCAGTCAGAGGTGGTATTTATTGGTTTTCCTAACTACTCAAAATTTCCACTACTGGTTCTCCAGGACTGGTCAGAACTTGCTGAATACCTCCTCTGCTTTCAACTCTTCGTGTAAATCTTACATCCATCCTGCTACTTTTCCAGTGTTATCTAGCTTCAAAACACAATGAATGCTGCCCTTAATAGATGCAAACCCTGCCTGTCCATATATCAGCTTTCTTTAAGTACTTGTCACAGACCCTCTTAGAGATGTATTATTCTGCTTTCAACAGACTGAAGCCTGACACTCTGAACTGGAGCCCTAGACTTGGCAATATAGGAAGTAGTCATCTAGAAAGTATGCCCTGATTTACATTCAGCTTACTACATATTTTCCATAAGTACACGAACCCTTTTTAAGGTTTTCCTTAGTAAGTCAATTTAACTCCTACTGAAAGGTAAAATAACTGCTTTAAGCAGGATGGATATAACATTTACAGATGTTGGCTTTTTGCTATCTTTGCGTTTCTGAAATTTGCAAAGGACAACAATAACGGTTGCTGCAAAAAATTGCAGTAGAACACTTTTACTATTTCCTTATTTTTAAACTACTGCCTGTCAATGATTAATGATTCACCAGTGATTGCAAGTATTTAAGAATTTATTTTTGCCTGGTGCAGCATAAATTATTTTAACGCTTCTATTATGATCATCAGGTAAAACAGGAATGGCACTAAGAATAGTATTTTTGTAATGCATAGCTAGCGCAGGGTCATTTGTTTAAATAAAGATCATCTATTATGCAGAACTATTGGTTAGAAATAGGCGGCCCAATAATCACATATGAAATGTGATTGGACCATCAACTTGTATCTCTGCCATTTACTTGAATAAAGCTAGGAAGTCTTTCAAATTCTATTTTTGCTTTCTATTTGTCCTATTTTTTTATAAGTAACGACTGACCACAAGAGTCATTTGTTTTATTCTATATATCAAACAGTATATTAAGCTTACAACAATTTCCCTCAATAGGTGTTTCCCAAGCCATGTTACAGTCATCAGTCTCAAAACCACCACAGCCAATTAACATCTAGGTACATTAAGTTGGGAATGCTAACCTACATTATACTACGTCCAGGCACAATCCATGCAACTGAAAACCTTCACCTTCGATTACTGGAAAGTAAAAGTTAATATCCAATGCCTTGGAAATATACATTATCAAATGTGGATGCAAATCAGTGACTTGAAAATGATTTGCAATTACCAAAATAAATAATAAATAGGAAATATTTAAAGATTAAAGAATTTAAAGAAAAGCAGAATTCCCATCCAAATTGTTCGGAATGAACTTCAGATATCTTGATATTGTACTATGGCTTACACCGAACATTGAAATTGACACTGTAAGCCAAATATTTTATAGTTTGACATAATATGGCTGGCTACTTTGTTTTTCTTGCTGATGCAAGCAGAAACTTAAAACTGTCCTGCCTTCCTACTATTTTATAATGTACCATTTATTCCAGCTTTATTTTCTTCATTTGAAAATGACTATCATAGCCAAGAAGTAATAAATCCTCAAAGAAGATGAAGCTTATATTTAATTTTGATGCCAATTCAACAATAATAAAATATGGCTTTCCTATCCAAAGCCAAGCAGGATGATTCTTATATATATTACACTTCAGTATAATAACATTTCATAATGTTTATTTATCTAGACCTCACTGCTAGAGGAGCTGCGGAATAAATATATATTTTTCTCTCCAGCAGATTGTAAGTATATTCATAAAATTGTTAAAATTTATAAAGGTAAATTGGACAGTTTTGAAGAATTTACATGGAAGGAAATCTTTAGAGAGAAACTGAATTTGGTGCTTTCATTCAAAAAATCAAATTATTTGTTGCCCAATTTTAGTCTAAAAAAGATAAAGTGCTTTAAATCAATTATTTTGTGTTGCTTTTAGGCTTTTCTTTTCTTTTTTTTATTCCTTTCATTTTAGTGATTTCATTATGGTTTTGTTTTGTAATACAATATAACTTTTGCTAAGAATCACTGTAAAGCAAGCAAGCAAACTAAATAAGAAAAGGCAGGATTATCATAAATCTTATTCACAACAACAAAACTCTGTTGTAACATGATTATATAAATCAGTTTAAATTTTTTTAAATTAATTTCCATGCAGTTATGATTTGTTCACTGCAATGTGCTTACAGATTTTCAGTTATTGCTCTGGGCAATGTGAGTTTAAAAAAAAAATGATCAGCATTACAGTACAATTTTCAGAGCATCACAGGTTCCCCATTCCCACGCTTAGTTGCAATTCCTTAGTAACTTTTTATTCTGCCCTTTTTCACCAAAGAAGTTGGAACGGTGGACCTGCCTGGCTTCAATTTATACAACAGGCTGCATTGAAATGAGAAAGTGTTTTCTAAATTAGACATAGCTGGTTTCAGCAATAGTATGCCATGCTAGCCCTTCAAAATACAAAATATCAAAGGACAAATATCAAAGGACAAACATCACATCAATTAAAAAGGATCCGCTGGCAGTCAAACCCCACAATCCCAAATCCTTAATCTCTACCCACACCAACACCAAACAGCACCAGTTCAATTGGAGCAACACCAAAGTCATTGGGCACACTACCACCCACCATGCTCGTGAGTTCATTGAAACTTGGCACTCCATAAGCAATTCCATCAACAGATACATTGACCTACAACCAACCTATGAAACCCTCAGAATCCAAATCAACCTCACAGCCAATCAGAGATAGCACCGACCCACAACCAACCCATGCAACCAGCAGGTCACCTCCAAATGTCCCTGACCTGATGTAATCTCCTTATCACAAGACCCAACAGAAGACTCACTGATGACTCACAGCTGACCCATCACAAGACCCTCACTTGACACACCCATACCTGAAGTCCTTATAAATGGAAGAACATCCCCTTAATTTCATTGAGGATGTTACCTAGCCTGTTAATGAAATGTTCATTAACAGAAACCAACCTACAAGCTTGGACAATGAACCTTCATCCTCATCCTACACCTGAGTTACAGTTATTCACCACTATTGCAAATATCAAAGAAGTTAATAATCAGAACGGGCCATATTGACTTTAAAAAGCAGAATTGTTTCAACGAAGATTTAAACACATGGCAAGCCACTCACAATGCCAGTGAGACAGAGATTCTCAAAGGTTTTGCATGGATCTGGGAAAATATTCATTTGATCTCTAATTGAGAACTCAGTGTGATAAACCTAATTCTTCTAAATCTTATCAGTAAGATATCCTTCTATTTAAGTGAACATGATATAATGACAAAATCATTGCTCTAGTTTCCAAATGTTGCTTAATTGAGTTACCTCTTTCCCCTGTTCTCCTGTGATCCTCTGCTTATTGCTATCTTTTCTGCCCTACCCATTGGTCTCCCTGGCTGGGTTTGCACAACATGCTCAGTTGGGATAAATTGATGTCAAAGCAGCAGCAGACACACATACAGTATACACACAATGGCTTGTTTGCTTTTAAATTTGGATAGTATTCTTGTTGCTTAGCATGTGGTACAAACTCAATTGGCTTGATCAAAATCCTTCAATTCACAAGAATAGGCTGGGATTGTGGATTTTCAATTGCAATTGGGTGGTATCAAAACTGAATTAAAAAATAAACTTCAAATATGGATTAATTCAGTAACCAAACTAAGTGTGTAATGTGAAGCCAGCCACCAAGCACTAACAGTAAATAATCATAAGCAGCAATTCAAATGGTACTTGTGTGGACTGCTATTTGCTTTGCTAGATGCACAATCGGTTGTTCTGAATCACAGTGCATTATGTAAGATGTAAAGGACTGATCTGCAAAGCTAGTGATCTGTTACTGATCTTTGGTCCCATATAAAACCTATGCACCAAAGGACTATGTGGGAATTAGATATGTTGTCTAAACTGAACCAAGAAGCTAAACTAAGCCACCATTGACCTAATACATTGTACATAACTATTATCATGTGAGAATACATTTTATGAAAATGCCATGCTTGCCAAATTTATTCATAATGCTTCTCTGAACAGGGATTGAATTCTGATGCTCCTTCAGAACTGTTGTTAATTTTAACAAGAAGCAAAGAGCCGACTACAAAGGTTTTTTTTTATACAGGCCAACTATGCCATCTACTTAAGCAGAATGATGACATAAATTATGGAATATATGAAAAGCAATAAATGATCCCATCAGGCCAAATAAGAGTAGAAGAGCAAAACAAATCACAACCCAGCAGGAACTGGTGGCTATTCATCAATGTTTGAGGGGCAGTAAAACAAAAAATTGAAAATAGCAGATAAATAAAACAGCAGTGGTAGCGTTATTTTAGAAGACTTGTTTCCTCCTTAAGACAAAGGAAGCATTAAACTGAATCTAGCCCACTGCTAATCTAACAGCGAGGCTTCAGAGTCCCACATAAAGGCCTTTTCCATCATCTTCTAGCTCTATTTTCTCAACTTTAGCCATTTTAAGATGGGAGACCCTCAACTCACAGAATTAAATGGGAATTGACGTTCACACATCTTAAAATGGCTAACATTTAAAAACAATTGTTGATGTTGATCCTTTAAAATGGAAATGTGTAGTCCAAATAGGAAATGTTTAGAATGGCTAAACAGGATTAGTCAGCATTTTGGGCTCTCACAAAACGGCTGCTGGAAAACCAAATGGTAATGCGATTTCACATCATCCATTCCATTGTTTTCGAGAAGGCCTGGACCAAAAGAAAGGCTGGAACTTTTATTTGGACCAACTTCCTTTCTTCAAAATAAAAAGAATATTAAAAGGTCAGAGTGGGACAGGGAGTCTGATGGATTCCAAGTGGGAAACCTACATGCACATACATTTTCCGCAGGTATCATATTACCAATTTTGCATTAAATGTTTAACAATTTAAAATGTATGCTCTACTGCAAAGCAATATAACATGACTTTATAGCAGGGATAGATTGCAGGATCCAATCTGGGTCAGTCACCAGGACCTGTGGTTTTGTCTTTCAAGCTTTCAGACTCATGTTGTTGCCTATCTTCAGAGAACTTCTCTCTAGGTATTTATAGTACCTGTTGTGTGTGTTTTTTTTAGATGTTTGATTGGGTGTGTTGATGGCTGCATTTTAAGGTAAATTGGCTGTTGTTTCTTGTGTTGCCCAGCCTTCACTTTCTAAGTTCTTGATAGGCTGGTGGTAAATCAGCACTCCTGTTGCAAATCCTGGCCTGTTTCCCAGGATTTGATCACTTCCCTGGCTGTTTTTGTCCCTGCTCATCCAACAATTTTAGTAGCTGCAAAATTAAATGTGTGTCCTTGTTCATTGCAGTGTGAGGCTACCAATGAGTTCAGGTCTCCTCTGACTGCTCGCTTGTGTTCTTGCAACCTGGTGGCTAGCTTACTCTCCATCTGTCCTGCATAGACACAGAGGCAATCCATGCAGGAGATTCGGTAGATTACATTGGAAGTATCTCCCATCTCCAAGTGATATTTACACTGCATAATTTTTCCTTGTATGGAAGCCTCTGGGAGATGTGTGATGCCCACTTGCAGATCTTGGAAGCTGTGTTCTACAGCTTCCAAAATGTTTTTTGTGTATGGCAGGGTGTGCCATGTGGCTGGTCTTGTAAGGTTCATTGACAGTAATGAAGTAACTTCATGATTTGTGTCCTGGTTAGATTGTTAGGCAGACAAGAAGATGGAAGCCTAGAAGCAGGGTGAGAACCCACTGTAGTACCCAGCAAGCCAAACAGCTGAAGAGAAGTACCTACATGAACAATTCAAGTAGAATGAGTACCCACAATAATGTGTTACAAGATGTCTGCACAACATGGTGGGGAAAGAAAGGAAAAAAACAAGGTACAAGACCAATCACATGGCACGCACTGCTATACATCAAAAATATTCGATGCAGAATTTTGAAAGACTAAAATTTAATCTTGGCTGCATGCAATCATGACCATGGTGTGCCTACCTCATACCTTAAGCAATTATATATCTCAATGGATGGCATCCACTATCCAGAATCCAGCATCCAGTCTCAGCTTGAAATTTGAAATATTCAAACAACAATGAATCAATCTTTTGCATCATTATTTCAAACCTGTATGTTGCAAAGTAGCAATACAATAATGTGTTGGCATTCCTATCGCCATTATAAAAATACACTAAGCACTGCTTTACATGTCATCAGTCTGTATGGCGGCCTGGGAAGGTGGATCAATATTGTAATTTCAGTACTATAATTCTCTCACTAAAAATATGAAAGTGGTAATGCTTTGGATGAAAGTAATTTGCCTGTGGCCCATGGATATAAATAGATTTTAATGTTCCATGTTTCAGAGTCTGTGTATTATTCTATGATGTTCCATCAGTTGCCTACATACTTAAAAAAGTAGATGGTTAGAGACCAGATATTGGGATGACTCTCAGTTACTTGCTCCTATTGAAAATAAATCAGGTTCAACTGGCTTTTGTCCAAAATCTTTGTCTAATTGAATTGGGAGTAGAGCATTTATCGTAAGAATTACACTAATGATAGAAAAGTTTCAGTACCAAAACAACCTTATGCCCTCTAATCCAAGCAGCAATCTGCCTTATTTATTTTCCATTATATAACAACTGGCATTGCTCTTATCTTGATGCAATTAGCTTCGATTTCTGATACTAAAACTGTGCATTAGGTTTTAAAGGCAGTGGGAAGACCATATGGGGCCTGGGCGAGCTCTTGTAAACAAAGTGATGTTGGTTTGTAGTGTGTTTATGCTGAGACTAGAGATGGACCAATCTCTATTTTGATTTCATTCTGTTTCTCTGGGGTTTTTTTGTTTGCTTTGGTTTTTGTTAATTTGATTCAACCCATATCCAGTTGTAAATTCAGCAAAAAGATCCCTAAATATTTCAGCAGGTATTCAGCCCACTGCAGCATTTTTAAATGCACATTTCCTACAGTGTACATGGTTGTTGGGGTTTTTTGCAAGCAGTCTTTCCATAATATAATTACTGCTTTTGTGCCTCTGATTCTATACTATATTGCAATTTTTATGCATACACTATAACAGGTTTATATGAAAATAGACTTGGACTAGGACGATTTTTATCCTGACTAACAGTAATTCAAAGAAGATAGTATCACAATACTCAGCGTTTTTTTCCCCTTCATTTGTATTGGACATAACTAGTATTGTTTGTACACTGTGCCAAATTCATAATCACACAAAATTAGGGACTATTGTTAAGCTAATTTCTGAGGTGATCATAAATAGACTCAAGGGTGATGAACTGAGGAAATCATACATGTATGTAAGGGAGAGGTTTGCTGCATGGTATGACAACATATTTACCACCATTTTTTATTTCATATATTTAATCTTATCTATGAAACAAATACAAAAATAATATTCTTCTCCAATTGCAATAGCACTTAGATTTATATATTGTTCCATAGTGCTCTCTGAGTGGTTTACAAATGTTAGCATATTGCACCCAACAATCTGAATCTTCATTTTACCAACCTTGGAAGGATGGAAGGCTGAGTCAACTTTGAGTCAGGACTGAACTCCTGGCTGTGGGCAGAGTTAGCCTGCAATACTGCATTCCAACCACTGCGCTCCAGAAAAATAAAGGGGATACTGGCTGCTTAAGATAACTTCATAACTATTAAGTATATACTTAATGAAAGAATTGTACACACAGGAAATATAGTAGGTTCAATGAATTATGAGTTGCTGGGACATCTGAAATAATGTGCAAAAAACAGGTTAACAGTTTTTTCCCCCTACAAATTAATGAAGGAAATAAGAGCAAAGTGTTTGGGGAATATAATTTTCAGTTTCAGCTCTGTTTTTCACTTTCATCCTATCCATAGATTGAACTAATGTCCTAGCCTCCACACATAAGTTTAACATGCAGGAAATATAACAGGTAAGTAGTAACTGTGTCTGAAATTGCAGATCCTGGCTTGATCAGGTTGCCTTTACAGCAGCATATATTAGTCGCAAAGCCTGTTTTCTCCTTTTCTTCTGAAGTCTCCTTTTTTCCTGAAGCTTAATATACAAATTCAGAGATAAAAGCCACAGAAGAAATGTGTAAATTTATTTATCATTTCTGGGTGCCAAGCAATTATCTTGAAAGAACCTCACACTCTTACTGAAAATTCTGCACAGGGATAAATTCAGCAATGGCAAATGATATTTCTTAGTACCATCACAGAAAAAGCCATGCCAAGCCTCATCTTCAAGGAACCTGCAACAAGAACTGTGTTTATGGATATAGTTCACCATTTTCAAGTTTGAGCATCCAATATTTACTGAAAGATGTAACATCATCTTAACTGAGGTGTAAAATCAAATATTTTGATTTTTTTCAAACAAAAAGAAGAACAGCGTTACAGATGGAATACATTATCAGGTATAAACTGTAAAAAATCTGGATAACCATTGAAATATAAAGATACCAAAAGCTTTACTTCTTTCTTATATCTGGTGCTTATCCAGCTTTTGGAAACCCAATTTTGATGACCATAAGATTAGGAGATTTTTGAGATAAATACTTTATTTGTACCGTCTCTATGATCAATATACTGCAATTAGGCCTGTGAATGATTATGCTTCTTTATAGACAACTTCCTGCTTTCTTCCTAGAGTGATTTATTTGAAGGTTGAATTGCCTCATGGTTGTTTTTCAATGGGTTTAATTGAATCAGTCTGCTATCAAAAAAGTGGGTCATTTTCTGCTCTAAAGAATCAGTTTTGTGCCTGCCTATTTATAGTTCAGTGGCTCTATTGTTTGTTGGCAAAACTCTATTGTATGTTGGCATAATCCTCTATCTTAGCCAAGAGGCATTGTTGTCCCAAAAAACAGTATAAAGACTGTCACACTTGAGAACAGTGTATGCTTTCGGCAGCCCTGAAATTGTGTCATGAAACATGGAAAATCTGAATTCGCTCCAGGCTGAACCTACAATTCTATTATCCTTCTACATACATGGATTCAACAACTGAAAACAGACTATTCCTGCCACAACTACTGGCAATTAGTTTTATCTATCTCTTAATGTGATTACCAGAACTTATAAATTAGTTTGTTCTTCTCCACCCTAATTTTGTTTTTCTGAAAAGTATTAACTTCTCTGCAACCAGTGGATTGGAGCATTTTCATGGGATGTCTTGAAGAACTGAATGGTATACTATGGTACACAAGTAAAAGTTCCATGTTGTGTATCTATCCATGCATATAAGAGCTTTATATCTGAGAGGTTGGCATATTTACGATTTGAAGCAATCATCTGGATGTGGAATGTACTTGATATTTCTTACTCTATACAAGCTAATATTTGGAATATTAAACCTGAACACTGGAAAAGGGGGAAGATGGGTGTGAAGCAACCATATTCTTTGTAAACCAACATTTCCAGTTTTATCTTTGGTATCTTCATTTAAAAGAAGCTAGTTGTCAGCTTTGATTACAGTCTTTGCTTGAAGACCTAGAGGAGGGTCACTTGTCATAGTGGATAAACATATAATAGATTATTATGGTTTGGTCTTAATAACACCATTTCATTGGTCAGATTCAGGTCTGAGATTTATTATGAAGTGTTAGACAATGTAGTATCCAGATCTTCACGGATATTGCTGTTTCTATTCCAGCTTAAATATGTGGCTGGAAATACTTCTTTTATTCTTCTTTGTATGGCCAAATTAAAAAACAGTACCAAAAAGTTTATTTTAGCTATCAAGGAAGCTCAATGCTCTTTGGTTGAAATCCCAAACATCCTATTATTTCTCAATGATCAGCTAATCCCTGATATTCAAGACAATACGGATGACTGACAGCTCACATTTCATCTTTGAGAGATGATCGGGGGAAAAGATCACATTGATAAATTCCTGGGGTTGTTGTTTCTCTTGAAATTCCTAGTTATATAACTTGAGTACTTTTTGCTAAAAAGCTCTAGTTGCCTCTAAAGCAAGAAGGGAACCTAAGACCACAAATCTTTTGCTGTAGTCTTTGCATTATTTTGAAGCAAAATGCAATTTACCCTATAAGCTTAGCATAATTTTAAAAAAAAATCTTCACGTCATAGCATTTTCCTCAGAAAAGATAAAATTGCTGCCATTTCTGATTGTCTCGTCATCCTATCACAGCCCCTGCCCTAATATTCTGTGTGATTCCCAGTCACCATCCCTATTTTAAAGTTGTGAGTACTGAAGAACTCGCTGTTCTTCTGGACAAAAATTTCAACTCCTGCTACTTGGAGAAATGCATTTGCCTAAAACTTAATTGTGACCAGCGGTGAAATCCGGCTGAATCTATCCGCCTCGCATGAGCCAGTAGGACCAGCGGCGGGAGGCTCCGCCCACCCACCGGGACATCATTACGTCCCATTTTTGACCCTCTGTGCATGCGCAGAAGAGTGTGTGCGAGCGTAGCAAGCGCACACACGAGCGTGCTCACATTTCCGATCTGGTAGCAAAGGTAAGTGCATTTCACTGCTGATTGTGACATATGTCTGTACAAGGGTTTAATACTTCATCTCTTTCTGCTTTCATTTCCAAACCTATCTCTGCTATTTCATGATTCCCAAACGCCCTTTTGGCTGACATGACTGGTTAGAAAAGAACCAATCAGAAGCCAGAAAAGTAAAGCTTTCAGACCAATCAGACATAGGACTTTAGGACAAATGTTTATGAAGATAGCAAAGGGTTCTTTCTTCTTTTAGTGTTTTCCAAATCGATTAAAGGCACCATTAACTAAAAATACAAGCTATATATCTATTTGCTTAGCATCTGATTAGGGGAAATCATTTCAGCCTAATCTTTGCTTGAGTCAACAACATTATCATGCTTTTATGGACTGTTTGATTAACAGCAACAGTTCCAGCATGAATCTGAACCCATTTTCTCAAATGCAATATAAATAATAAACTTTTACAACTAGTAGATCACCTTCTAATTTTTCACAGGAAACGAAGATAAAATCTAAAAAAATAACTCTCCAAGGGAACCCCGCTGAGCATCAAGAAACTTTCATTAAATAGTGCATTAATAGCAATGCCCATTCAGGTCATCATGGTAGAATGGTAGCTATGGAATATAAATAGATGCAGCTCATAAACTGTTGATAGCAACTCTCTGTTGCCTCAACTTCCTCTCGATATCAGCAAGACCATTGATATAATTTGTTGCACTTTTATGTAAGATTCTTTGTGGAGGTTGTGCATGGTAAATATCATCCTCATCATCTTTGTTTAACGACCCCATAATCCCTTGCAGGGTGGAGTCTGGGCAACTGAACGGAGCTAGCAGAGTGTTTAATGGCCGGATGCCTTTCCTGTTGCCAATGATGAGATTTGTTCAGCAGATATATTCTCATTGTGCCCAGAGAGAGAAATACCTGCCTCTACCTAGGATCGAACTCACAGCCTCCTGATTGTGAGTTGAGAGCTCCACCTCAAGGCCACCACACCACTCCTTGTACATGGTAAATATGTTACTTCCAAATCATTTGAGGGACTGGATTAAACAAGAATTTTCCAGAAACACATATTTATGTCACTGATGGCTGAATAATATATTACATTTGTCAGAAATGCCACTGAAGCAAACTTAGACATTATTCTCTTGTTGAAGTGTTGAATTATTTTCTTGTTGAAGAGAATAATTATGGAAGCCATTGAAATAGAGAAACACCCCCATAACATGAATAAACGTGACGATACCTCCCGTCTACCAGACATCTGGAAACTAGCCCTAGTCAACAAATGAGCCCCAGCCACAAACATTGACACCAGACCCAGGATAACACATGACGCCACCACCAATCATCCTCACCAGATTCAAACCCAATCCCATCCCATAGACGAAATGCAACAACCGTCAGGCGCCGGACTACAGTGGCATCGCCAGCTGCTGCACTCTCCTCCAATCCCCACACAAAGCAAATTAACACACACCATGAACACATGACAAGACCTCAGACTCGGAGCCAAATCAAAGCCCGGGATGTTGCATCACAGCCATCTGCTCAAGACAATACATCACAGAACTCAGGATGTTACAACACTAAAGCTCAGGATGTTACAACACAGCCAACTACCCAGGATATTGCAGCACAGGACTCAGGATGTCACAACACTAGAGCTCAGGATGCTACCACACAACCCATTACCCAGGTCGTTACAACACAAAAGGCTAATGGGCACACAGTTAGGACCTCGGCCACACAGGATGTTACGAAACAGCCGACTAATCTGCAAACATCAACTTCATCTACTAATCAAAATGTAACAACACAGCCAACCAACCCGCTTGCAACAACAAAGCCAGCACTCCCCACCTCCCCACCAGTATTTATAGAGAGACGGCATCTCTGATCATGCTTTACTCGCACAAGTACGAAGCCGAAGACACCAGCCTGAAGATGACGAGTGGGACCTAGTTGAAACGTCACCAAGATACTCTTAATCTTACACAGGGAAAGACCTGAATACGCCAAAACTTGCATACCTGTACCCGTGAAAATGTTTGAAAACAAATATACATACATACATACATACATACATAAATACATACATACATATTGTGTGTGTGTGTGTTTATATCTTTCAGATACCGAGTTTTGTGTAGTGGTTAAGGCACCAAGTTAGAAACTAGAACAATGTGTTTCTAGTTCTATTCCAGCCCCATCTAGAGTTCATTGCAATAGTCCAAATGTGAATTGACTAAGAGCCATCCATTATTCATGATTTGGAAAGGCCTGACTCTTCACCCAGTCCTTTGGCAATGGAGAGTAAGATCCCACATTTTATTACGCTTGCAATTTTTATCTTTATTTTTTTATGTTGCATTGATTTTCTTGCAATTTCTTTTAGTGTTGTGAGCCACCAAGATTGTCAAATTGTTGGGTGGCAAACAATTTTAATAAATTATTGTGGTTAGCTGCACAGTCAATCAAAAGTTTAGACTGGATTTGGCATTTTATCCCCCTATTGAGTGCTTTCCAAGGATTTGGGATGGGCAAATGTTAACTGAAAGTGTTAAAGGTATCATTGCAGGATGGAAGCTGTTCCAAGTAAAGTTGCCTTTTGTAATTGATGGTGGTTTTGTCAATGCCGATAGTGTTCAAGTGAGGGTGCAGCAGTTTTGGGATTGCGTCCAGGGCGCCTATCACTATTGATACTTGCCAAGTCTTATTATCTGATTTACCTGCTGTTTGTTTTTAATATACTGCCCATGTAATACTTTGCATATTCTGCTGCAGGATGCAAGGAGTGTTGATTTATGGTTGTAAGTTTTGCAAACATTACAGAATTGGTTTGGATTGCATTTTGTGAAAAAGGGTATGAAAAGCTTTATTGTAAGTATATATTGACTTTTAAATCGGTCAATAAAATAAGCATATATTAAATAAGGCAGAAGGAATAAAGGTCCATTTTATAGCTTGTTTTAAACTATTTTTCCTGTGATGGTTTATTTTGATAGATCCATATTGTATTTGGTGAGTACATAAAATTCTGAGTGAGTCAGCTTGCACATATTTCTCATGGGTTCTAATCTATTAAAGATACCGGGCAAACAGTTAATGAAGAAGGTGTTCAAAGAAATGCAACTCTCTCTCCCTGTCCCTCTCCCTCTCCCTGTCCTCTCCCTCTCCCTCTATCTATCTATCTATCTATCTATCTATCTATCTATCTATCTATCTCTCTCTCTTCCCCTGCCAGTCAACCATGAACTAATAAAAATATAATTTGGCTTACTTACAAGATAGGTTCCAATGATTATAAAAATAAATGTCAGCCATTCAGTTAGTCTTTAATCCAGCAACAATAATGTAGCTGACCAAGTGCTGACTCCATGATAGAAAACATAAAAGAACATTATGACCACTGCTTTCCTTTGTCCTAAATGGATACCATTATCCAATCAGAATTACTGCTGCTAAGAAATCTTCGCATCTCACATATGTAACATGACCTACCTTAAATTCTCAAGAGGGCACCAGTATTAAGCAGTCCAATCCAATCTTAGATCAGTTCTAGATTTCTGGCATTCTTAGGCTCTCTAAACAAAGGAGAACTTCAACAGATTCCCAAACTTCAGGCGATAGTCACAAAAACAGCTTCAGTTTAAATTTAGCAGTTCAAATCTCACCAGGCTCAAGGTTGACTCAGCCTTCCATCCTTCCGAGGTGGGTAAAATGAGGACCCAGATTGTTGGGGGCAATACGCTGACTCTGTAAACCACTTAGAGAGGGCTGTAAAGCACTGTGAAGCAGTATATAAGTCTAAGTGCTATTGCTATTGTTGTTGTTGTTAGTTGCGAAGTCATGTCCGACCCATCGCAACCCCATGGACAATGTTCCTCCAGGCCTTCCTGTCAATGTAACCATGTAATCCATTTATATAAATAAAATTCATCGTGCAGTTTTCACCCAAGCAGAGCAAGGGAGCAAAAATCAAAACAAAACAAATTTCAGAGTGATTTTAAAGAGGATGGTTTCTTATTTCCATTATTGTTTTCTTTTCTACTGGTGGAAAAGCACTTTCATCCTGAGGTGTGCCCAATGGAATTTCATCACATTTTCAGCTGTTTTTCAGAAAAAAAGTAAGCATGCAGAATCCTACAAAAGCAGCAATTTAAGGCTTAAGTGAATTGTGCAATCTAAAGATCAAGGAAGCCTGTAATTCCTAAACCTGTTCTGACCAGGCTGAAGGGTCAGTCCAAAGAGAAACTAAGCTCAGCTTTCATAAATTTATCAGACCTACTTCACCCAAGTGAAATATGAACTGATCAAGTTCATATTTTGCTCTAAGCCACATTTATAGAATAAATATAATGGACTGCTTTCCCAGCCATAGACAATCATGTCTGGCTGGAAGCAATGTGTGAATCTAGCTATACACCCCTTGGCTGTGGTACACAGAAACTAGGGCCTGGTAGAAGAGACAAAACGTGAAGTTCTTTTATGATGACTTTAACAGAGTTATCCATTGCTGGAGAAGGGTGTAGCAAGTGATGGTGATTATGTGGAAGAGTTGTTGTTAGTTGCAAAGTCGTGTCTGATCCATCGTGACTCCATGGAGTCCATTTAAATTCATGCCTACTGCTTCAGTGACTCCATCCAGCTACCTCATTCTCTGTCATCCCTTTTTTCTTTTGCCCTCAATCTTTCCCAGCATTAAGGGAAAGTCTTTCCTTCTCATTAGGTGGCCAAAGTATTTGAGTTTCCTTTTCAGGATCTGGTCTTCTAAAGAGCAGTCAGGGTTGATCTCCTCTAGGACTGACTGGTTTGATCACCTTGCAGTCCAAGGGACTCACCAGGAGTCTTCTCCAGCACCAGAGTTCAAAGGCCTCAATTCTTTGGCGCTCAGCCTTTCTTATGGTCCAACTTTCACAGCCGTACATTGCAACTGGGAAAACCATGTGAAAGAGTACATACAAGTAACTACAGAGCTTATTTCAAGGATTGTTTTCTTGTTATATTTGTTAAAATATTACTATTTAAACTGAACTAATAGCACTTAGCAATAGCACTTAGACTTATATACCCCTTCACAGTGCTTTACATCCTTCTCTAAGCGGTTTACAGAGTCAGCATATTGCCCCCAACAATTTGGGTCCTCATTTCACCAACCTCAGAAAGATGGAAGGCTGAGTAAACCTTGAGCCTGGTGAGTTTCGAACTGCCAAATTGCAGGCAGCCAGCAGTCAGCAGAAGTAGCCCACAGTACTACATTGTAACCACTCTGCTACCATGGCTCATGGAAGTCAAACTCTTACCTTTTATTCAACCCTTGTCTATTCCTGGAGATTAAAATGTTGGGGAGAATAGAAAGAGGTTTCATCAGATGGAGAGTACATTTCTTCAGACACCTGAGATTTATCACATGGGCCATGGGATTTGACCATTAGCCTTTGTCAGTGGTTCAGAACAAATGGCACTAAGCTTCCTTTAGCTTCCTGTCAGCCAGAGACAAAACATTTTCTTTACATCTAAGGCAGGGGTGTCAAACTCAGGGGCCGCAGGCTGGATGTGGCCCATGGGATGCTTAGATGTGGAAACAGCGAAGGACCAGCCTTCTGCCAGTGAAAACAGAGCTCCATTTTTGCTGGCAGAGTGTTGCAGGGGGCCATCACAGACAAAAATGGAGCTTGGAGCCTGTTTTCTGTGGCAGAGTGCTCAGGCCACCCACAGGCGTTCCCGACACAAGTGATGTGGAGTGGCCCACCCACCCTGGCCACACCCACCCCACCCCCTTGAAGTCAAACACAACCCTGACGTGATCCTCAATGAAATCGAGTTTGACATCCTTGATCTAAGGGTATGAAGGAGATCCAAGTCCTCTTAGATATCATCATAAATGATTTGGGGCAGGTTTCATCAAAGGACATAAAATTGGGCAGAAATTTAGCTACATAACTTCTTCACTCTTTCATGCTACAAGAAGCACTATCAGAATGATATTCACAGTCCCTCTTCTGATGGTGCTTCCAAGATGCTGCTTCCAGCAATTGCTACATGCCGGGACTTCAATACCTCCCAGAGCTAATATATTGCATATACCCATCTAAAATGTGACGATCTGTGAATTCACATTCATGGTACAGGATTTGAACCCCACAGAAGAATATGTGGCTACCCATGTCTGAAGATTTGCAATAAGAGTGAAATTTATGAAGTGGTGCCTCCTGGTGGTTACTGTAATTTAAAATTGCACAAGAGAAGCAAGAACTTTGCAAATGAAGATTTGGGAACAAGGAAATGTGGAAAATCATGGATCTTTACTTTTATACTCACTGGTTCTTTTTCAACTTCAAGCCAAAGGTAGGTTCAATGACAGTAGACCACACACAGTATTCCTTCCAAATCCTGCATAGTTGTGTTTCAAATTTGATTTCTTTTCTCTATAAAAATTAGATCGTTTGGAGTACAAATCAAAGTGAATTCCTTATAAAAAACTGGACCAAGAAATGAAAATCTATAGTGCAAGTAGAGTCTGATGTAAGCATTTATTAAAAAATAATGGCAAGTATAATTCCAGTAGTTCAAATAAATCACCATTTCATATATACATTCAGAGGACAACACCTCTGAATGTATATATGAAATAACAGTAATTCAAAGGTAAGAGCTTCAAATATCAATACTGCCATCTTGTGGTTCTTTATCACAATTAATAATTTTGTTAGAAAAAAATGTAGTTTTGACATGCAAACGAAAAACAAAAAATATTAACCAAATGTAATAAATAAAAGGGAGGGAGGGAGGGAGGGAGGGAGGAAGGAAGGAAGGAAGGAAGGAAGGAAGGAAGGAAGGAAGGAAGGAAGGAAGGAAGGAAGGAAGATTTCATTTCTGAAGGACAAATTATTTCTTGATAACACACAGTAATTCTAATTGGACTTTCCACAATGTCAATAGAAGGCAAATTCATACATCAAAATAAAACATACATCTTTTTTTGCATTGAAGTGCAACAACATTTGTAGCTGTAGCCTATGCATGGTAAAGTCAAAATACTTCCTATGTAGATGTATTCCAAATTTATAGAATATAATTTAACTCTTACTTCTTTTCCCAGGACATTATTAAACCAGAATAGTACTACCTTAACACAAATCCAATTTATGAGTCATTGTCCTCTCCAAAATATAATATAGGTATGTTCAATATAGAGAAACCCAGCCAATAGTATACATTGTCTAGAGTCTTAACAACACAAAATGCACTCTTTTGTTGAACTTCAAATTAAGGTGATAGGATATTAATGGAATATTCTTTAAAACACGAATCTATTGCTTTGTACTACAGTGTAAAGGTAAAGATTCGCTTCGCACATATATGCTAGTTGTTCCCGACTCTATGGGGCTGTGTTCATTTCCGTTTCAAAGCCGAAGACCCAGCTCCATGGTCATGTGGCCGGCATGACTAAATGCCAAAGGCGCATGGAACACTGTTACCTTTCCACCAAAGGTGGTCCCTATTTTTCTACTTGCATTTTTACGTGCTTTCGAACTGCTAGGTTGGCAGAAGCTGGAACAAGTAACGGGAGCTCACCCTGTTACATTGCGCTAGGAATTTGAACCACTGACCTGCTGAACTTTCAATCAACAAGTTCAGCGTCTTAGCCACTGAGCCACCTTACTACAGTGTACCAACTTTTTATTCCTAATTACTTGCAGTTTCCCTATTTCTATATTAATACTGTAGTATTAAGTACCATACATTAAATAGTATTTTCAATTGTACTTTACAATTGACTATAGATTTGGAAACCCACAAAACTCTTCCCAGTAACATCAATAATTTTAGATTGTTTTACACTGCTATTCTATGAGGCCCAAATTCTCAAAGTGAAAGATCATTTAGTATATATAGCACTCAACACTTTTTAAAGAATTCAAATTCATTTTGCTTTAAATGACAAATTAGTGTGTTGATCCAAACTGTAAATATCCCTTTTGCCCATAACCTATCGCAAGATTCTGCATAGTTTTTAGATAACAATGTTATTGGAATAACATTTTGGGAATTTTTAACTAATCTATTAGTCTGAAACAAGCAATTAAAACTATTAATCCTACCAACAAAGAAATAAGTCAGTGAAAAAGTACTCTGAGATGTTTAAATGAGCTTCACCCCTGCCCCAGCAACACCTAATTTCTCTGATTACGTATGATGTATATCCACTAATAAATCCATTTCATGCCTTTAGTTGGGTGACTTAGGGCCAGTCACTCTCTCTCAGCCCAATTCACCTCACAGGGTTCTTGCTGAGGGGAAATTGGAGGAGGAAGGCCTCTTAGGTATATTGAGTTTTGTATGAAAATAAAAGGTAGGATAAAAATCTAAAAAAAAAAACCAATGTTTGATACCATTCTTATGGACATAAAAGCAATAGGTAGGCATTGTGATAAAACATGTATGGGGTTTTTTTTGCTAAAATGTGAGTAAAGTGTTGACAAGAAGAACCTTTCAAAAAGTAAGATTCTTTTTTTAAGAGGGAAGCAGTTGACAAGCTCTCTCCCCACTGGTGAAGTGAAAACCTATCTAACCATCCTTGAGTCAGCAAAGAACTAGATATGTCAAATGCAGCCAATCACAAAACTTCCATCTACCAGCAGACTAACAAGTAGGACTGCTAGCTTCTCAGAATATTCTCTCCCTTCTTATCTTTGAATTGTGTTGATGTATTTCTTAACCCTGTCCCTGAATAGATAAACACAATTTCAAAATACTGAGTGCTAGATTTAGACTTAGTGATGCCCTAAGCGATACCCCAGAAGGCATCACTAATTCATTCCAAAACAGGATCTTGAGCTATCACAAAAAACTAGAAAACGTTATGAGCTTTTTAATTATTTAATAGCAAGGTATTTAATGTGAAAAATGTGAGATATTTTTAAATAAATTCATTTGCTGATTACATACCTTTTGGCTGGCTTGATCTTTGTCATAATATAGTGTATTCCTGTAAAGACTATTTAAACATAATTTTAAAAATAATTTTAAGATACATTAATACGCACACAATCCTGACAAATTGATAATTGGGCTCACTTGTATTAGTATAAATAATAATGAACTTGCTTGCAAATTGAGAAAATTGATATTCTGAAATACTGTGAGGCCCTAAACATAATTTATGCCTAAATCCAGCACAGGCAACCTACGATGCTGCTTTTATTTACTAGCAATGTCTGTGAGACCAGCACGACACCTTTGGAAATGCAGATGATGTCATAATCTGATATTTTATATAGTAATATTTAAACCTATGCTCCTGGGATTGGCCTGGAACTGAAAGGTTTGTCACTTCTCTGCTGAAAGGGAGGTGCAGAAGGATCATCCTTGCGTCATAGAGACCATAAGATTTTTTCAACTCCTTTATGTAATTTCTACTGTGCTGTAATCAGTAATATAATTGAACTCATTGTTGGCTCTCCTATCCACATTTAAGGAGATAGATAGATAGATAGATAGATAGATAGATAGATAGATAGACAGACAGACAGACAGACAGACAGACAGACAGACAGACAGATGATAGATAGAGATAGATGATGGATGGATGGATGGATGGATGGATGGATGGATGGATGGATGGATAGATGGTTGGTAGGTAGGTAGGTAGGCAGGCAGACAGACAGATGATAGATAGATAGATAGATAGATAGATAGATAGATAGATAGATATTAAATAGATAGATAGATAGATAGATAGATAGATAGATAGATAGATAGATAGATAATGGATGGATGGATGGATAGATAGATAGATAGATAGATAGATAGATAGATAGACAGAGAGACAGACAGAGAGACAGGCAGACTGACATGTATATATATTTACGTGCCCACACACACACACACACACACAGAGAGAGAGAGAGACAGACAAAGAGGATTTGTTATTGATACTTGTTGCAGTAGATCTGGAGACTGCCAAGCCCAAGGAATTACAACTGACATTGTCAGCATTGTTTTTTCATCCCATGTAGGATGCAAATTTTTGTAATTTGAGCAAATTGTATCCTGCAGCTGATAAGAATTGCATAATGCATGTCATTAGTATAATGATGGCATGATGCATGTGACATTGTGGCTTCTACTGGACACCTAGGGCAGTGCTGTGGACAAACAGCATTGGCAAAATCCTTAATCGTCCATGGCACATGCTTTCCATCTCTTTTTCTATCTGCCACCATACCTGTTGTGCTCTGTGTGTTATGGTTCTGGTTTCTTTTAATGTGAATAAGAACCAATTGCTTGTAATGCAGCTGGACCGGGTATAGGTAGGCTTAATGCAGGTGTCAAACTGGCAGCTGAATATAAGCAGAAATGGCAGCATTTCAGCCTCACTAGAGCAGTAGGAAGAATAGCTTTAATAGCTGCACATATGATGCCAATGAATCAGCTGCCAGCAGGAAAAATATAACAAATCAAGGTTCTTGGCAGTCTCCCCAGGCCCTCTTCAAAATATAAAAAAGTGCACAAAAATACAGACCTCAGCAGTACTCAATTAAAAATTTAAAAGACAACAGAAATGTTCTACCCCATTTATGATATGGGCAGGAACAAATATGTATACACGCATACTATATCTGTCACATCTTTATATCTAGAAGTACTCATCAACAGGCATTGTTTCATTTTTAGCAGAACAAGTTGATAAAATCAGCTGCCCATGCCAGATTAACCAAGTGATAATGTGGATGTTGCTGAATCTTTCTATCCCAGATTATCTTGTTAGTCATTTGGTTTGGACCTTCAGGGAAATCACAACACTAAATACGGTATAATGAACAAGAGATACTAGATACTAAAATCAATAGGGAAAGCAATGGAAGACTATTTAGGAGATGTTATATTTACTCATGGCAAGGAAAGAATCAGTAAACTTTAAGTAGGAAGAACAGAAAATATTAGCACCAAAAACATGTCTGTGGGCAAAAGTTATGTCCAGAAGAACCCCTGGCAGCTAATAAGTAATGCTGATTGTGTTGGTGCAAAATCTTTAGCTTGGTTACTAAATAAATCCATTATTTGAATTGCATAACCACAAGGGCTATGTATGCATAACAAACACACCAAATCACAAAAAATCTTGAGCATTTGAGTGAAAACATTGAATTAATGTTGAACAGTGAAAGCCATCAACTTTTTTTTTAAGTAACTAATGTTTTATACATTGTGCAAAACAGCTGTTTCACTTTCAACTAAAAGGATTAAACCTTTCCATGGTATAATTCAGGAGAAAAGAAAACATAAAATACTATGCATTAATAAATAGAGCAAGACTGAGCAAGATGTTTCCTCTATGGCTCATAGAGAGAAAGTGATCAGGATGGATGGATGGATGGATAGATGGGTGGATTGGGTGAGTGAGTGGATGCTTTCAAGAGCTGCAGATGGGACATTCAATATTACATTGAATTAATGCAGTGTTTCTCAACCTTGGCTATTTTAATATGTATGGACTTCAATTCCCAAATTCTCTAACCAGCATGCCATCCAGGGAATCCTAGAAGTTGAAGACCATGCATCTTAAAATGGCCAAAGTTGAGAATAGTGAACTAATGGAATGTCTATTTTTTTCCAAACAGTTCAGAGGAGGGAAATGCTTCATACTGAATGGACACTGTGAATGGTGCCAAATGATTTGCCACAGCCTTCTTCCAAAATGGTTTTTTTTTTTTTTTTTACTTCTTAGTTTAGCCAGTGACACTAATACTCCCTAGTGCTTACCACTCAAGTACTAAACAAATCCAATAGTGTTTGGCTTCCATGCCCAGAGGTCAGCCAGATGCTGCATTCTAGCTTGCTACTGTTTTGTTTTTAATGAAAAAGTACAATGACATGTAAATCAAATATCCAAATTATTGATATGTATGAGGATTTTTATAACCAAATATAACCAAATGCCTATTATATCTCTATCTACATAGGAAAAGAAATAATGATGTAAGAAGTAGAAATAAGAGAAAAGATAACGTAATAGAGTTGAGGTGGTGAGTGAAGAATCTAAACCTTTTGGATTAACATTGTCTTAACAGGCATTCACCTTTGATTCTGTATACAAGTTGAGCAGTAAAATAATTTATTTTGGTGTTCTTTAAACTCACTTTATATAACAGTGCCACCTAGTGGCTCTTATCTCATTTTTAACTTTCAGCACACATTTTTTTTTATTTATTTATAGGTATTTAATGAAACGTTTCTCCACATAAAAGCCTTGGGATTCTTGAATTCAGATGGTGTAGAGTTTGATGAAAGGCCTTCAGGAAAGTCAATTTTATCTCATTTTTACACTTCTAATTTTCCTTGATATTTAGCTGTGACACCTGTAAAAGATTAATTAGATAGTCTCCAACCCTATGCTTTCCTTTGTATGTCACTTTAAATGACATGATAATTCACATGACCATGTCATCTCTTTTAATGTACTGTTGTTGTTGTTGTTGTTGTTGTTGTTTATTAATGTTGTGGTTTGAAATCATGGTTTTTTGAAGTAAAAAAATGTGTTAAGTATCTGATAGACTTACTGTAATTCACCTATAATATAGACATCAATTTTAAAAGATTTCCAAAAATTAAAAATCTGGCAAAAATTCAGTTCCCTTCTTATGGAGACACTGAGAATTTTTTTTCAAATCATCTCTTAAAATTAAAAATATGTCTAAATTAAAATGTTCAAAACCACACCAATTAAACATTCCATGTCTGCTCTGAATAGATCTTCTGATAAGCTTAATACTTTACAATACCTGTATCTTTTCTCATTTGGTCTTTATCACCATAATCTCTCATTGTAACAAATGTCCATTAGAACTTCTGCTCAGGAAGGAACAGAGTGTTTGATACATGTGGCCCTCACTACTCATTCCATAGCCTCACATACCTATTGACTAACATTGGGTTTATTTAGCTGGACAGCTCAGTTGCTTAAGTTACCAGGAAACAGAGTCAATGGTGTCTATCTTCTTGCCCTAAAGTGAAAGGTACATGGATGCTCATTTCATATTTATTTATTTTATTTTTATTGGTTTTACCACAACAACACAACACAACATACAAAACACAAACACATGATATGTGTTTCTTTTTACACATCAGTTTCGTTCCTCTTACTTTCTACTATATACATTCCCCACCTTTCCCATCCTTTACTATCATTATCTTTATCATCCCTTTATTTTTAATTTTCTTCATTTACAATATTTTGCACATTTGTCACCTTCTTCTCTCCGTCGCTTATTCACATTTACTTTCCCTAATCCCATACCACTTAGTCCATACTTGATAATATTCTGTATCTTCCTTTTCTTTTATTTCTTTCGTTAATTTATCCATCTCCGCACAGTCCAGGATTTTCTTAATTATTTCTTCCTCTGTTGGGATCTTTTCACTTTTCCAGGACTGTGCATAGACTATCCTTGCCGCTGTAATTATGTGCGGCAATATGTAAAATGGAAAATTTTTTGGCTCACTTCATATTTAACTTCACTCTCTATCACATATATTGTGATATTTTCTCATATAGGACTTACTCTGCTTCGAGTACATATGGAGGAAGCGGATGTGGCAAAGAGGAAGGCATCATGATGGAAGCTGCAGCGTGCATGTGGTACAGTGGGGCCCTCTTTATTTTACTTTTACCTTTATTTTACTTTACTTAGTATATTCAGAGGACTTTATGATGGATTATAATACATAAAATCATAACTCCAGAATGTATGGATAAAGAGGAATCGGTGTATTTCGAAGACATGGGAAAGATTCTACGTATGGATAGAAAAGAAATATGAATAAAAATTGATAAATAAATGAGATAGATAATAGAAACTTAAACAAGGGATAAGATAAAAAAGAAATAGAAACTCAGATGACACCAGAGTAAATGGAAAAGGAGGATGGGGGGTAGGAAAGAAAGAAGATTATAAATATAAAGGTACAATTATGAAATGATGGATTGGGTAAAATGGGAAAGAAATGGAAAAGAAAGTATACACTATTAGAAAATTGGAGTTGCTCGGATACCAAATAAGGGAAATATTGGACAACAAAGGAGAAAGAAAGGAAAGAGGAGGAGAGGGAGAGAGGAGGAGAGGGAGAGAGAGGAATGGAAGAAAGGGGAAGGAGAGGAAGAAAGGATAGGGGACAAGAGCAGAAGAGAAGGTGAGAAAGGGGGGAAAGAGTGGGGGAGTGGGGGAGAGGAAGTGGAAGTAGGGGAGGAGAGGAGGAAGAAGCTAGTAGAAGAAGAAAGGAGGGAGGGGAAAGAAAGAAGAAGGAGAAGAAGGTTTGTTGTGAAAAGAGGGAAAAGAGAGGGTAAAAGAGCAACCCCAAATGTAATTAATTTTTATTATTTTTATGCTTTCATTAGGAAAAAATATGCATATATATATATATATATATATATATATATATATATATATATATAATCAATTATGGATGAGAATGTACATTTACAACATGTGTATAAGAAATAAAAATAAAAAACTTTTTTTTAAAAAAAGATTCAGGTTTAGACCTAAATTTACATCTAAATTAAATAAATAATATGAGTGCCAGACAAGCGTTCAGTCAGGGATGTCCATGAGGTAAGGGGAGAGACAAAAAGTTAAGATAGCAAAAGCTTTGACACAACCAAATATGTCCAGGTGTGCAATCATGTTAATAACCATGTTAACAACCATGTTGCTTACTATAATTCGTTAAAACCACCCATAGTCTTTGTGGACTTGGGTGCCCTAGAAATAAATAGATGAATAAATAATAGTTAACATGCCCCATTTCCATCACATGCATATCACATTGTCCAACTGCAATAGCTAAGCTTGGTGCTTCGTTAACATGGAACTTTGGATTTTGCTTCAATTATTGAATTTTCTCTCTATTCCATAGACAGCAAAGTCTGGGAAATACAGGGTTTTTTAAAATAATAATAATAATTGTTTCCTACTTAAAGACAAAACTGTATTTGTGTGTTTGTGTGTGTATACAGATACAGACACACACCAGTTCTTCAAAACAGTAGTGATATCCTGGAGAAGGAAGTGATAAATAATGGGGATTTTCTTGGTGTATAAACAAGAATCTCTCTGATTGTCCTCTTAATAAGTTTCAGGTGGAGTTGATTTTGGGCATCTGCCAGAGGAAGTGAAAGCTTTTAAGAGGCTTGAAGATGAAACATGTCAAGGCAGGGCAACAGATGTGTTCCTTTCTTGTGGCTGCACTGGAAAACTCTACGCACATAAAGTGCAAAGATGAAGTAATGTTCAGTGATTGGGTGGGATTTCCTAGTGTCTCACTCTTTGTACAATCCTGTTGCCCCACTTGGAAATATGATGAAACCAGAAGTTACGCAACTGATAAAGTGTGCAGGCTTGATCTTCAGCTCCAATGTTCTCCCAAGATACTCTTGGACTCCTAGGGTGACTTTCAAGCAGAGGTGGTATTCAGCAGGTTCTGACCAGTTCTGGAGAACTGGTAGTGGAAATTTTGAATAGTTTGGAGAACTGGTAGTAAAAATTCTGACTGGCCCCGCCCCCATCTATTCTCTGCCTCCCGAGTCCCAGCTAATCGGGAGGAAATGGGGATTTTGCAGTAACCTTCCCCTGGAGTGGGAAGGGAATGAAGATATTACAGTATCCTTCTCCCTGCCATGCCCACCAAGCCATGCCCACTAAGGCATGCCCACCAAGCCACACCACGCCCACCAAGCCACGCCCACAGAACTGGTAGTAAAAATTTTTGAATCCCACCACTGCTTTCAAGTGTTGCAACAATACACAGAAATGGAAGTGTGAGAATTGATTGATAATAAACACTAGCACTGATGAAGGAAAGTGCAGGAAAGCCCATGTCAGCATTGTTTCTTCCAGTGGGGAAGAACATCTGTCGTATTGCAGTCATTAATTTATATAGACCATTGAAGATACTAGTTGCATCATTTGCAGGAGCCACATGCTTCTGAATACCAAGAGCTAAGAAAGACAGAAATCTCACATTTGTTCAATTACCTCTGAACTTGCAAAGTAATCAAGAGGAGTCTGGTAGCACCTTTTCTGACTAACACATTTTATTAAAACATATAAGCTGCACCTCATGAAAGCATAAAGCCTTTAAATAAAATGTGTTAGTCAGAGAAGGTGCAACCAGACTCCTGATTTTTTTGCTGTCATAAACCAACATGACTTTTCTCCTACAATCTCTGAAACTGCAATATCCTACAACCATGAAATAAGACAAAAATGTTAGGTTAAATCTAGGCCAAGAGAAACAAGAACCTGCTGCTGTTCCAAAACCAGCTCAGCAGTTTCTTAAAAGATGTCTTCCCCTTTGAAAAAAACTTTTTTTCCCCGCCTTATTTGATGGTTCCTTGAGATTATTTTTCCCTCAATTTCTCTTTGCAATTTATTTCCCTGTTGGATATGGTTCATATGTTACTGTTCTTGGTTAGACCTATTTATAAATATTAAATAAATGGACACCTTTCCATTACTCTGTAGTGCTGATACTTCCAGGTTTGAAATACCCCACAGAAGAAACCTGGAAAATTGCTGACTAGCAGAGAAATGATTGTGCAATCCGGCTGAATCCTTTGACCCACTCTTCCAAGTAACTAAAAAAATACACCAATACCACATTCTGTTCAAGAGAATCTCATCAACATTTTCTATGAACACAGAATAGAATAGAATAGAATAGAATAGAATAGAATAGAATAGAATAGAATAGAATAGAACAGAACAGAACAGAACAGAACAGAACAGAACAGAACAGAATAGAATAGAATAGAATAGAATAGAATAGAATAGAATAGAATAATAGAATAGGCCAAGTGTGATTGGACACACAAGGAATTTGTCTTGGTGCATACGCTCTCGGTGTGAATGAGTTTTGAAGTTTCAACATATTGAATGATGGAAAAATAATGCAGGATATCTTTTTTTTCTGCATAGCACTCCAAAATATACGACTGTAATGTAATGGGCTATGAAAATAACCATAAGGAATAGAAGGAAGAGCCACAGCCAAGACAATGAAAGGTAAAAGAAATCTGAATCCAAAGTAGGAATATAATTTGAGAAAATATCTTTGACTTGACCCTCTTTAGTTCTTTTTAGGATAAATGCAGGAGGGGAGATGCACATTCAGAGTTGCAAAATTCCATTATTGTGACCCTATAATAGCAATATTTTTATTATTCATCGCATTGATGTCCAAGTTCGGTCTACAAGAACATATATGGAAGATATCCTGATCTGCTGTGATAACTTCCAATACCACACAGTGCAGACTCTTGTAGATCCTTCTAGCATCAGCAAAAGTTTTAGCACCAGGTTCCATAATTATATGCGTGCTTCATCCATTGCCAATCATTTAAATTGTGTTGATTTATAAATATGGGTGGGTGGATGGATGGATGGATGGATGTTAGGTACTTCAGGATGCACGCCAGCTAGTCAATCATTCTTTCTTTCCAAATAAGATTTTTTTTCTTTTTCATCCCTCAACATCCCATGTTGATCTGATATTATAAATTATTTGGGATGAGAACTTGATCCCTTATTTTTTTATTTTTTATATATCTTCACAGCTATGTCTGCTTGTCTAGCTATCTTGCACGTTCACTCTCACATAAGCATAAATAGACAGACATCTACAAAACATGGTATTTGGTTCAAACAATCTACCTACTTACCAAATTGATATCCCATTTTGACTCTAGATCTAAACTCACTATTATAAAGGACTTATTTTACTGATTATGGCTGTGGTTCAAAGAAAACATTAATTTGTTTATTTCTATCCAGCCTTTATGTTCAGAAGTCCAATAGTAAAAGATAAAATATGACCAATTAAAATAAGATAAAAATAGGTAAAATCAAATAATAACTAATTCAAACTGTTGCAAAACTGGTTAAAGAGGATAGCTTGGAACTCCTTTTCTACAATGAGAAAATTAAGAACTGAGTTTACTTGAAATTGATGAACAGCTGCAATCATACAACGTGGTAATAGCTAAACTTGGTTAATGCAACGCAAATCTTATGTTCAGTGAGCATGCTATATCTTAATGTGAGGACCTAGTTCACACAGGATTCTACCAAAAAGGTTGCTTTTTATTTTACCTACTTCATTGTGTTAACTCAGCCACTCAGATTTTGCAACATTTTAAATGGAGCATCCTAACTCTTATGCTGTTCATGATACTTTTCATATCACTGTTCATGCTATTTTAAAATAAATAATGTAATGCACATGCATTCAATACCGAGTGTTCCATAAGTTTATGTAAACAAGAAATCTTGATGCTCAGAGATTTGCAAGGAGTCAAACACAAATGTAAAGATAGTAAAGAAAAAATGATTTCGAGCAATTGGTCTGCATTTGCCAGTTCAAGATACAACCACTAGGTAGCAGAAGATCTTCAACTTGATCTACATCAAGTTTGAAAATAACTCAAAGCAGATGAAAACAGTTTTCAGGCATTCCTGTGTGACACGCATGCCAACTTGTTCATTTTGTGTTTGGAAATGCAATGGTGGGAAAATTCTTGCTTTAATCTTTTTAAACTCTTGAATTATCTATTTAGTAATGTTAACACTTGAGTAACTTTTCTCGGTAAGGCAATATTTATATACCATAGACTGAATTCTGTTCACTTCTAACATAACACAAACTGCAAGGTAAAAATATCCTATTAACAATTCTTGCACATTCCTCCTTTATGTCATGGTTGCTAAAAGAGTCATCAGTCTTTAAGTGAAGCGTGTGATCATAAAGCAAATTCTGCTTTTCCCATGGACATTGTTCGTTGGAAATTAGCTGGGAAAGTTGCAAATGGCGATCACATGACCCCAGGACACTTCAACCCTCATAAATCCATGTCAGATCCAAATTTTGATCATGTGACTGCAGGGATGCTGCAAAGGTCATAAGTGTGAGGACTGGTCATAAGTCACTTGTTTTAGTGTTGTTGTAACTTTGAATGGTCACTGAATGAATTGTTGTAAATCGAGGATTACTTGTACCTAAGGAAAAGGCAGCAATTAATGCTTGCTTCCATCCAATGGCAGAATAAAAAGGCAAGAGAATCCAACAATTAGGATGTATGAATATGAACTGGGCAAAACACCAGAACATTGTCCTGATCAAAGTGGAGTAAAAAATTAAAATCCAGAAAAAAATATTTTTAAACCAGCTTCGTTTCTAGCTCGTTTATACACAAGAGAAACAGTTGGAGGCTAAAACATATAAAGAACGGTTGCTGGAATTGGGTATGTCTAGCTTAATGAAGAGAAGAACTAGGGGAGACATGTTAGCAGTATGTTGTGGCTCCGTCCTCCGAGCCTATCTTATCGGAGGAAGAAGGCTCCAAACGTAAAGGAGAGGAGATGGCCAGGCCTCCCTCTCCAGGACCCTCATCTCTGGCAATGCCTCAGGTGTCTCCCAAAGGAGAAGAGATTGGCCAGGAGCCAGGTGTTTCTGAGCCGTCGGATAGTGACGAAGAAACATTGTGGTTGGACCCACGCCAGCGTCGGAGAGACAAGCATGAGCAGCAGAAAAGGAGGCGTGCCAGAGATTAAGCTGAGTCACTGGACCACATCCCACAGGCTATAAAAGGGAGTGTGGTGGCCATTCGGACTCTGTGACAGACAAAGCTAATTTCTGGCGAGGCATTTGCACCTTCAGGCACAACACCTATTTGCCGTGGATTTAATTACAAACTGGACTATTCAAACTGTGTGTATTTTTGTCTGTGTTATTGGAGTAAAAGCTCTTGGCAGGCAGCCACGGAGTTGCTGTCAAGTTCCTTATCACTGACGTTGTGTGTTTGAAGAGTTTATTTAACCCTCAGCTGGCTGGTTGGGTGTGTGCATGGTACGGGGATAGAACACAGTATTCCAATATCTCAGGGGCTGCCACAAAGAAGAGGAGTCAAGCTATTCTCCAAAGCACCTGAGGGCAGGACAAGAAGCAATGGGTGGAAACTAATCAAGGAGAGAAGCAACTTAGAACTAAGGAGAAATTTCCTGACAGTTAGAATACTTGCCTCCAGAAGTTGTAAATGCTCCAACACTGGAAGTTTTTAAGAAGAGATTAGATAGCCATTTGTCTGAAATGGTGAAGGGTTTCTTGCCTAAGCAGGGGGTTGGACTAGAAGACCTTCAAGTTATTCTATTCTAAATCTACCACATGGAAGAGCTCAGATGGAGAAAGGGGTTAATCCAGATGCTTAATCATATAATTTGATGGGGAAAGTTAACTTTCTCAGACTCAAAACTCTATACCAAAGAAAGGAAAGGAAGCAAAGGAAACTGACGAAATCAAATGCACAACAACTTTGTTATCTCATTTAGAAACAGAACTGGCTCAGAACTGGCTCATGGGAAGGATCAAAATGAGTTCGTGTTTCCTGCTTCGCCAAACTCATTGACAGCAGACAATGACTATCTATTTCTAGGAAACGGGGTGAAGCTGCAATCTGTACATTGATTATCAAGCTGCAGACTCTAAACAGAAGAGAATGTACAGTACATTCAGTGAATTCAACAGATTGTGCCAAATTCTAAAGGCGAGCAGCAACTTTCCATGTATTTTTAACTGTTACAAAATCTCTGTGTGACTATTTGCCCCCTTGCAAGTGAGACATTAAAATACTCAGTTTGCATAACATTTTAAGCTACCTTAAAATAAATCTAGTGTATCTTCCTGAACCAGACTGTGTGCCAAATTTTGATTAAAGCAGCATGATTAATCTATTTACTTTAAGCTGAGCAAGTAACTTCTGTCATCTAGACCCAAAAGGAAAGGTTGACTTGAAATTAATCTATATTATTGCCATCATCCTAGATGACCACAAAATACAGCTGTTATTGTTGTATTATCTCCCATTGTCAAGGAGGGCGGGGGGGAGCACTGTGGAATAAGTGACTGGTTTGCTACCAAGAACCAGTGAGGAAAAAAAGCCAGAAGAAAAGTTATAGGAGAAAAAAGTATTTTCATAAATCTGCAAAATTAAAAGCAAATGTGTTCTTTATACAATTTAACAATTCCAGATTAACAGCAATAATTGTTTATTTATAAATATACAACCAGCACTCAGACTTTTCATAAGTTTATTTGTCAAGCATATATAAAATAACAGGTAAAAGTATAAACATAATTTGAATACCTGAAAAGAGTAAATAAAAAGGAATATTAGGATAGGGACAGTAGGCACGCTGGTGCATTTATGCCCGCCCCTTACAGACCTCTTAGGAATGGGGTGAGAAACCTCACACTAGAAACCTCACACCTCCTAAACTAAATCCTGTTCTGTTTGGGTATTTATTTCTCACTATAAAGAACTAGTTCTATCCTCCCTTTCCTATTCAGTAAGAGGGATCACATCACACCACCTCCCTTTATTTGGGTATATCAAAGATCTAGAAATAGTAACATTCAAGGTTTCACAAATTTTAACTCTGAAGTGATGAGTAGAATGTGGGTCACCTTTGTTAGTATCTGGGGATTATTTAGATCAATTTTTTTTTCTTTTCTTTTTTACCCAAACTAATTTCTATAACGTGAAAGCTTTTAGAACAATGTGCTTGTAGAACAGGGGTGTCAAATGCGATTTCATTTAGGGGCGCATCAGGGTTGTGCTTGATCTCAGGGGGATGGGGGGCATGTGTCCAGGTAGGCATGGCCAGCTCAATGACACTCATATCTGGGGCACCTGTGGTGGCCCGGGCAGTCCCCCCACCCCCAGTTTCTGTTTTCGGCTGGGACGGCCTCTTGCAGGGCTCTGCCAACAAAAATAGGTGTGTGCCTCCGAGCTCTGCTTTCGCTGGCAGAGGGCTGCAGGAGGCTGTCACAGCCAAAAACGTAGCCCGGGGGGACGCATGCAGCCCCCCCAAGCTCCATTTTTGCTGGCAGAGGCACCATGGGCTGGTCCTTTACCATTTCCAGGGCAGCCCCACGGGCCAAATCTAAGCACCCCATAGGCCAGATGTTTGACACCCCTGTTGTGTAGAAGTCATAGATTTTACAGTTGAAGATGAGGATAATTAAGATAATTCTTAGTAGTATAACTTAAGAGTTTTGATTTCTTCATATGCTTACACTTTCTGAAATACTTGCTGGAAGATCATATGAATCTGGGAAGCACTGCTGTTTACTTTTATTCCTGTGCCAGTCCTAACAAAATGAAATCAAGAAGAATGTTGCTGCTTCTAAACAAATGATTCTGAAATGAAACAAATAAAATATTTAAAAAATTATGGTATGTATGTGGTTACTTACCAAGCATATCTAAATTATATTAATGTAACCAAAATATCTCTACAATTTATTTATTTATTTATTTATTTATTTATTTATTTATTTAATTAATTAATTAATTAATTTTTATACTGCCCCCTCTCCCAAAGGACTCGGGGTGGTGAACAGCCAAAATTAAAAAAAACATACAATATAAACATTAAAATACTATAAAAACGAAATTAAATTTATCTTTGGCTTCCCCCAATTTAAAACCCCTTACCCATAAAATTCACCAATTAAAAGATTTTTAACCCAGCCCGGTTTGCTGAAATAAAAAAGTCTTCAGAGCCCGGCGGAAGGTCTGGAGGTCCGGGATCAGTCGTATCCCTGGGGGTAGCTCATTCCAGAGGGCGGGTGCCCCCACAGAGAAGGCTCTTCCCCGAGGGGTCGCCAGCCAACATTGCCTGACCGACGGCACCCTGAGGAGGCCCTCTCTGTGGGAGCGTATTGGCCGGTGGGAGGTTATCGGTGGCAGAAGGTGGTCTCGTAAATAACCGGGCCCTAAGCCATGGAGCGCTTTGAAGATGAGAACCAATACCTTGAAGACCACTGGAAGCCAATGCAGCTCGCGCAGGAGAGGTGTTACGTGGGAGCACCATGTCGCCCCCATAAGTACCCGCGTGGCTGCATTCTGCACCAGTTGGAGCCTCCAAGTGCTCCTCAAGGGGAGCCCCATGTAGAGAGCATTGCAGTAGCCCAGGCGGGAAGTGACGAGGGCATAAGTGACCGTGCATAAGGAGTCCCGATCCAGAAAGGGGCACAACTGGCGTATCAGGTGAAACTGATAGAAAGCCCCCCTGGCCACAGCCGTCATATGCTCTTCTAAAGACAGCCGTGCATTCAGGAGGACACCCAATTCCTAACACATGTCACAACTTTTGAGTAACCCTAACCCTAAGTTTGGAATTTGAAAGTTGAAAAATTTTACATGCCCTAAATTTCACCATCCCCCTAATTAAATACTTATTTAGAATCCAGGATATAATCCATGGAAGCATGCATTCCATGGTAGGTATTAAGGTGGAATTGTTTGCTTTTACTTTTGTATTTTGTGCACCAATATGCTGCAAATTAGGACTGGCTGTAAGTTTTATGCCAATGTTAGAATTGTAATCTCTACTGCCAACCTATCAGGGGTGAAATGCTCCCGGTTCGGACCGGATCGCCCGATCCGGTAGCGATGGCAGCAGGTGGTTTGGAGAATTGGTAACAAAAATCCCTGTGACACCCTCCCCCCACCATGCCCAGCTCAGACGCACAATCATCAGAGCCTTTTTTTTTTACTTTTAAAAGCATTTTTTCCTACAATCTCTTCCGACGAAAAAATGCTTTTAAAAGTAAAAAAAAAAAGCCTCTGATGATCGTGCGGCACAGCTGGGATCGTCAGATGCTTTTCAAAGCATATTTTTCTGCAACCTTTTGGCCGAAGAGGTGGTAAAAAAAATGCTTTGAAACGTCTCTGACGATCCCAGCTGAGTTGCCTGATCATCAGAGAGGCTTTTCAAAGCATTTTTAAAAAAGCCTCTCTGACGATCCCAGCTGAGTTGCTTGATTAGAAAAAAATGCTTTGAAAAGTTTTTTTAAAAAAGTTGGCCAAGCCCACCGTCACATTACACCCCCCCCCCAAGCCATGCCCACAGAACCGGTAGTAACAAATTTTACATTTCACCCCTTCAATCTATGATTAGTTATTCTAAGCTATAATTAGTGGAATTTAATAAAACTGAAGAAACATGTTCCTCTGGTAGAATTCAGTTCTCTTTGCTTTTCTTATTGGCTTGTGGATAACAGGAACTGGTTATATTGCAAGTGAAGTGATAAGTTTCTGCAAACACTACAAATATTTTTCTTGTGACTATAGTATAGTTAGCTGCTACGATTCCCCAAGACATCACCTCATGATTACATTATTTAAGGAATTAATGCCAATAACTCTTATAAAAACGGTCATGTATGTAGTCTCTAGGTATATAGGAAATAACCTATAATAATTAAGTACATAAATTGTCCATATTCATAAATGTAAGCCTCAGGTCTTTGTCTTTATAACTTTTCTGAAATTTTGAAAAAAAATATTGTTTTCTTATTTAAAGTAATGGTGTAGTTCAATTAATTGCTTACAGCTGGATTTTCTAGTAATTATCCTGTCCAGTAAACTCGAGCTTCTGTTCGTTCTGGATTCTTCCTTGCCAGGTAAACAATCAGTTCCTTTTCCATTAGTCACTGGTTAGGTTTACATTTCCTTGGAAAGAGAAAGGCTTAGAGTTAGCTGGTAAGGAATAATAACTAGTAATGTTGTCCTTATGGCCATGATGTACAGAACAAATTGACGCAACAGGAATCTTGCTGTCCCTGAAATGTGTTGCAGAGACTGTGCTGTAACTTCATTTCCATATATGGAGAATGCTAAGGGCAGAGCCGAGGATGATCAGTTCTCGGACTTTGACACAAAGAGTTGGACAGGAAGTTCTGGTGATTCCATTAAATTATTTCAGATTTTATTTATTTATTTATTTATTTTATTTTGTCGAGTACATATTAGATAATATATATATGTATAAGCATGAATAAAATGAATACAATTAAAGGGAACATTAGGACAGGGACAGTAGGCACACTGGTGCTCTTATGCACGCCCCTTACAGACCTCTTAGGAATGGAGTGAGGTCAACAGTAGACAGTTTTAGGTTAAGGTTTTGGAGGTTTTGGGATGAGACCACGGAGTCTGGCAGTGCATTCCAGGCATTAACAACTCTATTACTAAAGTCATATTTTCTGCAATTGACTCTGGAGCGGTTCACTTTAAGTTTGTATCTACTGTGTGCTCGTGTATTGTTGTGGTTGAAGCTGAAGTAGTCATTGACAGGTAAGACATTTTAGCAGATGATTTTATGAGCTACGCTTAGGTCATACTGAAGGAGGCGTAGTTCTCAATTTTCTAAACCCAGAATTTCAAGTCTGGTGGCATAGGGTATTTTGTTACGAGCAGAGGAGTGGGGGACTCTTCTTGTGAAATATCTCCTAGGAAAGCAAAGAATAGAAAGTTACTATTGCTTTAAGCTTATTTCACTTTTTCAACTTCCATCTTTTTTTAATATGGAAGGTTGCATGCTGGTTTTGTAGTTCAACTGACAGCAGCTTCACTGATTGCTCAGAACTTTGAATACGGGCTCACAGTTGGCCATTCTGATCCTGGATGAAACTTTACTTTTAAATTTGGCATGATTAGGAAGATTTATGATTTGACAAGAACCGAGTACCAGGCTAACAGAGAGAGGGACTGGCTCAAATATTTGTTATTATTAAGGATAAGAAATAGCAAAATTACAAAGCCTCTTGTCCTATGCCTACCCTTTCCCTGTGGCCTGCTGACTCTGGAACACTTTGTCTCACAAAGCCAGCCTCCTTCTACTGCCTGTGCTAACTAAGGTCAGCTAAGAAAAAGTAGTAGGAAATGCAAAATCTAAAATACTGGTAGAATCAAAATGGTGAAAATATTAAATTGCTTTACAAGTTATTTCTGGCTCAGTTCAATATCAGTAATATTTATTTGGTCAATAGTCAGCAGAATTTAAAAGAACAAAATAAACAAAAACAAGATGAAGCAAATAAATACAATAATATAATAACAGCTAGCAAAATAAATCACACAATATAACCCTAACCCTAAATGTAACTCTGGCTCAGATACAATTCTTTTGTTCAGCTGTAATATGGGTTGCAGTAAAATCCTTAGAGCTACGTGCAGATTCTGAGCTCCATTTTTCTAATTCCTCCCAAATCTATTCCTCCCAAATTTATTAACAACTAAAATATTTTATGGCAGATGTAGTGAGGAACTACATGAAACCAAGCACTTCAATGTTCTATCAAAGGAAGGGAAAAGAAACATGGAGCATCTCAGCCTGATCCATGTAAATAATGTGGGGGGGTCCAATTGTCAGAGACTGCCTGGACAAGTCCCTGTATTTTTCCTGGTGAGGATTTTCAGAAATGGTTTGCCATTACCTCCTTCCTAGGGCTGAGAGAAAATGACTGATCCAAAGTCACTCAGCTGGCTTTAAAACTAACAGATTTCCAGTTTCTAGCCAGATATCTTAACACTACACCAAAGGTAAAGGTAAAGGTTCCCCTCACACATATGTGCTAGTCGTTCCCACCTCTGGGGGGGGGGCGCTCATCTCCCTTTCAAAGCTGAAAAACTAGCGCTGTCTGAAGACGTCTTCGTGATCATGTGGCTGGCATGACTAAACGCCAAAGACTCATGGAACACTGTTACCTTCCCACCAAAAGTGGTCCCTATTTTTCTACTTGCATTTTTTATGTGCTTTCAAACTGCTAGGTTGGTAGGAGCTGGGAGAAGTAATGGGAGCTCACTCCGTTAGGCGGCTCTAGGGATTCGAACAGCTGAACTGCCGACCTTTCGATCGATAAGGTCAGCATCTTAGCCACAGAGCCACTGCATCCCTAACACTACATCAAACTGGCTCTCAAATGTTTATGATGTGGTACTACACCCACACTTTACATAATTGCTCCTACCTTTAGCAGTCCTTAGCCCCACACCCTACCCATATGCTTTGAATGCCCCTTAGCCATCAGGATGCTCACTACTCACTACTGTTTCAATGGTTTAAGATGAAAGAATTACTTTTTATACTAATGAAGTCACACACAAAAAAGTTATGTAAACAGGCAACTGCAAGTTCCCCTATTATTGGAGACATGCTTCTTCATAGGTTCAAAGGAAGGAAAGCTGTTAGAAAGAAAATGTAGAGTATCAGGGAGGCAATTTTGAGGGAAATAGGCAGGAACCATCACATAATCTGCCTTGGGAAACTAGAGTGTAATTGGAATGGATTTTGCAGGATCATCCCTGATTCAGTGGGATGTAATAAAGAGGGGGAACTAAAGCACAATCAAATTTGTGAGTTTCTATTATTAAAGCCCACCTCAATAAAATGTATTTCTGGTATTTCTGTGAAGTGTGTTTCCTTATCTGGCAAAAAAACTAGAACGCTAGAAACTCCCTAAATTATGTAGAGCTAATGTGCCTGTGTCTGTTAGTAACCTTCAACTGGGCAAAACAGGCAACAATTTTTAAACCAAGGTACCTCAAATGGTCTAAATTCAGACTATTTCCGAAATCCAGAATCCATAACTCCTGTGGGAGTATCCCCACCCTCATTGTCACTTCCCTCCGGGTGCTGGTGGGAAGGCATGATGGCTGAGAGGAGATTCTCTATTTTGAAACCAAGGGTAAAATTTGAAATCCTTTAAAAGTGGTGGGTAGTAAGAGGATGAGGGAGTCACTTGAATACCTGCTGGAGAGGTAGGGCTGGTTGGGAGTGTGTCGACAAATGAGCCTCTTTCTCCCTGGAGGGATGGGGCCCTTGGGGACATTCTTGGATAGACAGCATGGGTTCAGTTTTCCTTGTGTTCCATGGCTCCCTTAGTTCCTTCTCCCCCTAGCAATGTGACAGCAGGTTGTGGTGGTGGTGGTGGTGGTGGTGATGGAGGAGGAGGAGAAGGAGGAGGAGGAGGAGGAGGAGGAGGAGGAGGAGGAGGAGGAGGAGGAGGAGGAGGAAGAGGAGGAGGAGGAGGCTTCACCAAGGCTCTGTTGAAGTTTATGAAGTTAGTGTATATTACTGTATATGTGGAAAGATGGATGACCCAATGGTCACTGGTTGTCTAGTGTATTCTAAATGGAAAATAGTTCACTTGTTGGAATTATTGTAATGCAATAAATTTTGTAAAAGAGAACTCTGTAAAAACTATGTTTGGAGAAGAATCATTTTGAGTTTAGACAGGCAAAGACTTTAATAAAAATTGGGAGAAAATAATCTTCCCACTGTATAAACCTGTCTTATATATGTTCTCCATTCACATAGCACATTAAAGAGTACAGGTAGTCTCTAGTTAAGAACCATAACCTTGACAACTTTAAGACGTGTGGATTTCAACTCCCAAAAATGTCCCCAACCACTTTTGCTGTCAACTATAGGATTGAATTCTAGGCTTCATTTTGTAGCTGTTTTCTGACTGAACCACTGAATGCTGTTTTCCTGACATTGCTCGACAGAAAGCACAGAGAAACTGTAGTGTATGCATAAACAGTCATAATATGGCTATACAAAGAAAATGTCCCATGCCCTTGCATACCAAAAGAGTATTTCCAGAATATTATACAGCACATTATTGTCACGAGCATGTGAACATTATGGTCCTGAATACATGTATCACACAGCCCAACCTCCTTTGTATCATCATCACCCTGCCTAACACAATCTTCATCTCCTCCACAAATAAATCCAAATTAAGTACTGTTCCCAGCTCCAAAAAGACCGCCTACCCCATTCCATGTTGATTGGAATCAGCTCAGTACACAATAATTTTCTCAGAACATCCTTGGGAAAAGATTATCATTTTCTAAGAGTTATTTCTCACTTCAAATGAATGTTAACTGTCCTTTAATATGCTTAACAGTCCGTGGGTAATTTTATAAATTATATTAAAACCAAGCCAGATCCAAAATCAACATATGGTTGGAACATACACACAACTCCAGTATCTGAGCCGATGATACAAGAAACAATACATTCTGACATTTTCAGACATTTCCGCACTACTTTGGCACAATGCTACTTCAAAATTTTATACTTTCAAAACTCTTTGAGAACTGGTAAGATAAGGGGACGTGTTTATTTTTTTAAAAGTGTGCCACTTTTCATAAATTGTTTGTTAAACGTAACAAAAAAAAATGATAAATTTTCTTGTAGGACCATCTTGTATAGTTTTATCATGTATAAATTTGGCCCAGTCAAAGTATGTAAAGGAATTCTTAGAGGAACTCATCTAGACTTATTCTATCTATAATATAGCAAAAAGTAATTAAAGAGAATTTGATGACTGTCTAGCTTACATCTGTTATAATACAAGAACTGATCATAACCAGGAGTGTTGATTCCCTCCAAATATTTCCCAGGCAGAGTCCTTCAGCTCCTATAACATTTATTCTCATCAAATCAGCCAAGATTTCCACCCACGGTGGGACCTCTGAGGAGTAGATTCCTTCCCTTCTGTGGCAACCAGTAACAAAAAGAATTCCCACCTCTAATTGTAACTCTAATTTTTGCAGCTGTTACTTGTTAGGAAACACATACAGGATATGAACAGTTAGCCACAGGTACAATAGAACTGTCAACAATACTAAGCTATTGAATGGAGTACATTTCCAAAATTCAGTACTTACTACACAAACCACATGTCTTCCCTGCCCCCTCATTTCCCATTTTCACAACCATGCTGACTGCATTTTATTCTGCCTCCCAGTCACGTGTAGTCTTTTTCTCCCCACTTTCATCTCTAAACATAAGTTAGATAGCCATTTTTCACAAATACTGTAACAACAAATTCCAGTACTGGCCAGAGGTTTAAACTGTAGGATCTCCAAAATTCCTTCCAATCTTTATGTATCATGATTCTATGATAGTCATAGAAGTTCTTGCTTCTTCTGTGCTGACTTGGCACCAAGAAAACTAAAATTCAATAGCCTTGTATTCACCTTATTTGCGCCCTAGGGGAAAAAAAAATCCATCTTTTCTCTTATTAAAAACAAGAAAGTCCTTTGCACACTTGCTCTGTTTACCTTGGCATTGAAATTATATCCACCTCCTGTTGCTTGTCACCAAGAATTAACGTTCAGAAATACTTTTCATGGTTTCCTCAACAAATGACAAAGCAATTGAGGTTCTGGATTATTTCATGCGACTATTTCCCCACTGAAGATGAGGTCTTAAAACTCATTTTGAATTAAAATATACTAGGGCTACAGTTTGATGAGTTGCTAGAAACAAGAGGAAAATAAGACAGTTCATTTGCCTGGGCACAACCCACTTCTGGTACTCTGTGGGCTTTTTAAGATATCTCTCCTAAATTGCTTAACAAAACCAACACTTTTGGAATTTACAACTATAAATAATATTAATAATAATGTTTGCTCCTTTTTCATGGTTATAGCCACCTAAGTGGCTGTTTTCACACTAGAATTACATGGAATTTATGGCTGAAGCAAAGATGTATTTATTTATTTATCTTTCAAATGAATTTTGTTTTTATTATTCTGTCTTTATTCTTCTCTTCCTATCAAGCTCTCCTTGAACTAAATCCTTCTTTTATTACCAAGAGGAAATGTGTTCTATGGTGGCCTATCTGTTTTAGTATCAAAACAAATCTCTTGTTATTTCTCTTTGTTTTGAGAACCCATTCATCATAATGGAGCGTGAGTACCCATGTTCCTTAACTAATCCTTCATACACCTATGATTGCAGTCATTAAGCCCACTCTTCCAGCCTTAAAAGGCCAGTTTGAATGCACTTCAATGCTTTGCTGTAATCATGTTGCATGGCTTGCAGTGGGTGTCAGAATAGCTATCAGGGGAACGAAGTCTGCTGATACACTGCTCCCATAAAACTGACATTTAGTTTCTATGAACTAAAAGCATTTGGGAAATTCAGGCACCAGAAATGCTATATAACTAGGACAAATATGTATTGTATTCTTCAGCAGGAGTCTAATGCTGTTTATTCCTTCACTTAAATCCATTATCAAACTGTGACAGCAAAAATTCTCATCAAAAGGTTTTGCATGTGTTATAAAGCATCATTTAAAGGGAGAGGAATCGAAGCATGTCAGAAGTCCATTGTTATGTTCTGAGCTGAGATCATATTAGGGGGTCTTTCAAAGAATGGAAAGTATTCCTAGTAGGCAGAGGCAGAATTTTTTTTTCCCCCTATTTTCTTTCCCAAAAACTAAGGTACATTTTATATTCCGGAGCGTCTTATACTCTGAAAAATACAGTAATTATTTTACTGGGGATCTTCACTGTTCCTTTTTTCCATTCTTCTGGAGGTGATGTTGGATTGCGATCTTATCTGGTATGGGACAGAGATATCAACTGCCCAGTTGCTTTGCCTTTTCAAAAGTTGGCCAGCTATGTTAGAATTTTGCTTTGCTGTTAAGATCTATTATATATTCAATGGCTTGACATGCCTGTTTTGTGTCTTTTCTTGGCAGGTGAAAATCCAGAAGTAAAACAAAAACAAAATGGAGGAAACAGGAAAGGTCAGCTGAATTCTGGATATTTTTAAAAGCCAGAGTTATAAATTATAATTCATATGTCTTTCAGGGCATGTAGAACAATGTTTTAAAGTTGAATTTTATTTTGTGTTACATTATGAATAGTTTTTATGAAGAAGTAAAATGGAAAGTAGCATGACACTTCATTTTATAGCACATGAAACAAAATAATGAAAAGTTGTGAAAGATCCAAAAATGGAAGAAACGATCTTTGCCATCTTGCAAATTTTTACTCCCATATCCCTGAATGCTCCTGCCTATAAGCTCCTGAATTTAAGAAAGCAGCCTCCCATAAAAAAAGAATTATCAGATAGCTCTCTTACCGTATTTCAGCAAATTTATTGGTAAAATACTTTCAAGTAAATATAATAATGTTGCTACCTCTAATGGAGGTGAATCCCAATAATGTGAGAGGTCAGGGAAAGGGCAGCCAAACTAATACCTCTAACTTCACCAGCCTATCAAGCTAAGAGAACCTTAGGAGTTTGCTGTGATACAGATACACCTGGCCAAATCAGGTGAGAAGCATAGTGACTAACAACTGGAGAAAAAGGAGGCCACAGTAGCCTGAAGTGGCCTGTAGGAGCAGGGCAGTTCTCAACTGCTGATTGCATCATTACTGAGGAAGTGTACAGCAAACACTGAATTTAAATGGCCTTTGTTTTGAGATAAAAGCACAAGACAAAGAGCTCAGTTAGCTGGGGTTTTTTTTTAAGCTTCATTATTTATTATTTATTTTTCCATTTTATATAGCTAAAAGTGACCCTGGTGGCATACAATAAAGTTAAAACAATTTTAAAATACTAAAACGGTTATCAATATTTTTAAAAGCTATAAAAACTGCATTTAAGTGGCCCAATAAATCAACTTAAAACAGCCTTCCCCATGCTTTTCGGACCCACAGTAGAGTAGTGCAATCCAACCTGTAGATATTCCCACTAGAGACACATGTAACTTAGTCTGATCAGCTCAAACAAGCCCTCTCTGATACAAAAAGGCCAAGTCATAACCCTCTAATTATTTTGGCCAGAGTGGCTTTTCCCCATCTATTACCAAAGCCACCTGGTAAGCCCCCTTTCCCCACAGTACTCTGGTAAAGCCATAGTGTACTAGCCTGATCGGACTAGACCAGCCTTGTCTTGGCTGGATCTACACAAGTTGTTATCAATAGCTGTTTGGACAAAGGGGATGAAACCATGTCCTCACATCAACCCTGCTTGGATTCTTATCCGCCCATCAAAGTCCTTGGGATAAAAGGAAGGACTAGCTAGCAGGAAAGGCATCACTGAACAGGAGAAGGGAAGAGACAATTTCAGTGATGATAAAGGAAATAGATGTCAGCTTTGGAAGCCATATTAGGCCGGAAGCTTCCAAGCTGCCACCTTCTCGTGTGTGGGAAAGTAGGAAGGGGAGGGGGTTATTTGAGGGTTTGTATTTAGACAAAATAGCATTCTTCCCATCGGTCAAGGTCAAGATGAGCCTGCATCTGAAGAAGGAGTGGTTGGAGTGCTGTCTCGAGATGGCACGGATGGTGATTGGAGCATGTGATTGACAGATGAGTGAGGGGATGGTTTTGGGAGTTTTGATTTACTGAGGGAAAACCCAGAACTCTCAGATTTGGGTTTTCCCAAGATATGCCAGTATACCTACTCTAATAAATGGAACTTTGAGAAAACGCTTGCCTCGGAGTTTTTAATTGGAGCAGAGGGTTTTCTGGAACGCTGACACTAAAGGCAACAACAAGAGAACTTGCTATTACATCAATGGGGCAAGATCTAACTTTTTTAAAGATGTTTTTTATTAAATATTTTATACATAAAAAAAACCCAAATCTAATAAAAAAGAGAGGGGGGAGGGAGGGAGGGAAAGGAAAGAAGGAAGGAGCAACGAAAAATATAAAAACAAAAAAGAAAGAAACAAAGAAAGGGCTAACTAAATTCTAAAGCAAAGGCCAAGAGAAATAGCTAATTGGCTAAGCCATAGCTGAGAGAATGATGTGAATGACATTAAGCTCGAAGGGATCATGGCCCTGTATTTGAAAGATATTAATCTAATAAATATCTGAAGTCACACAAGTCTGTTTGTTCTTTGATTTCTTATTCCAAAACAACCATCACAGAAGACAATGTCATGAAGATATGTCAAGGCATATCAAGGAAAAGGGATATGCAGGCATCTTCGTGGCATCGTTAGAGGACATGAGGATAAGTCTGAAGTTATCTAGCCAAAACTGAGGTACATCCAGGTGGATTGGCTTCACTTTTGTTGGAAGGCAGAATGAAGTGCACTTCCAATTGGACTACCTAGGAATATAATTGCATTTTCTGCCCTTTCCGCTAAATGAGTTGAAATGACAATAAAAATAAATGAAGCTGAAGCTGAAGAAGTGGAACATTTTCACAAAACTAATCCAATACCTACCAACCACCGTAACCAACCAGAGACAAACAGGAAACAACAATTTCGGAGAAACTGTAAAAAGAACTTTTGACTCACTGCTAAATGGATAGTTCTACTGTCACAAAGTACATTCAATCATAAAACAAGAAGAACTTTATTTGGTTGGAATTCTTTTATGCTTTTAATTTTTTTCTTGAAGGCTGTTTACCATCCATAGCCTGAAGGAAAGGAGAGGCGTAGACATTCTAATCAATTGTCTTATTTTTTTCCAGATGTAAACAACTGTATTTGGTAAAGAGAACTTGGTCTTAATAACAAATAGGGTAACAAATTATTAGTAACTAAACATTACTGTAATGACATTATTAATTATACTAAAGATGGCTCTCGTGTCCTTAAATGCAGAGTTTGTCAGAATTAAAGATGCATCTACCCTTATTAGGTAAAATGTTTTTCTCTAGTCCAGGATTCATCTGCTTGTGTTTCTTTGACTGTTATGTATGAATTTGTACAAATTCAGACTTTTAGTCCTGAGACAAGCAGTCAGAAAACTGGGGAGAAGAGAAGGAGACAATAATGCTATATTATCCATGTTATTTTAAACTATTCTTATTATTCTTAGTTTAATAATATTCTGTTGTTTTCTTGGGTTTTTCTGCAACCAATTGCTTGCTCATATTGGACTAATGCCAAGTAAGTCCCGAATGATTTTGATAGTTGACAATACGTTTCAATGTTTTCAGTTTGCCTTGATTAAGGAAGCATAGTGGAAGACTTTAAACAGGTTCAGAGTTAAAAAGTATTAGTCTTATACGCTTCTCTCCTTTCATTACAGGAGGACAGAAAAATCTAGAGAACTTTCCTGGAATCCTTGAGATACAGAATCAAAAAGGGCCATCCAAAATCTAATATGGGCAGTGACAAAAGTAAACATAAGTGATGTTATTTACTTAGAAAAAGAAACTATGAGTAATTTATTTAGGAAAAAAAAACCACACAAAAATATACAATCTCTCTTTTATCACAAGATGAAATATTAACAGATCTAAATAGCTTTATTCAAAATACAATATAATTACCACCACAGACGCTACTGATTGACTTGTTGGAGGAAGTTTGTAAATCTTGTTTACTACCAGTCTGGATGGTAGTTTTATAATAAGTGACCATGATATACTATGATGAATAAATGAATATTTATTTCAAAGGACTGTTTTTTATTACCACTTCAATTAAGATTTAAAAACCCAGCCGGGGAGGGTGGGTGGGGGGAATCACCCTCAACCAAATATTTTCATACAGTTCAGTTCAAGATCTGTTTCTATAATATTTTCCTCAAGTTCACGACATTTTGCAGCGCATTCAAAAACAATATTTTTTTATTTGACAAGACAAATAAAAATATATATCACAATATGTATATGTTCTTCATTCTTTTTCATTTTTCTTCTACAAGCTTCGCTGGTTAGTGGGATGTCCATGTATCTTACTTTAAATGATAGGCAAAAAAACTAACCAAGCGCTCGCCACCTCAATTGAATTTTTTTTTCTATGAGTGTTGGAAAAAGAATTTGCTTTCATGGATGAAATGTGGTGTTCTCACACTTACAGTCACCATGGGATGTTTATGAATACTCTTCTTCAATATAAAATCATTTCTCCAGCACTTTGTACATTTCTTAAGTTCCAACACAAGAAGAGAGAAAAAAAATCTTGCCATAGGGCTTTTTCAAATTGCAAAATATGGATGACAAGTATTCAGAGTGGTGGAAAAATATATGACAGATAACTCAATCCTTCATAAGGAAAAGGAGACCAAAGGAACACCTACAGCTTACTATCAACAATGTATGTATAACCTGATGGATAAACTTGCTTGCATCTCTCTGAACTGGTGTCACTTCTCCTTAAGGAGACAGTGGTTTGCCCTCTCAAGAAACTATCACTAACAATACTGGCCAATTTCCAACTTGTTGGAAATGTGGTTGGGTTGTAGCTTCAGAGGGCTGTGAAGGAAGCTCTGGTCACTTAGGTCAAGGTTCAGACCTAGATATTGTGTTGAGGCAGAATTGATTATACTTGCTGATGATCTCTTGAAGGACAAAATAGTAATGCATCCATCTTAGCTTGATTTGTTGGTGGTTTTCATTCACAGTGTCTTCCAGAACCAACTCAGTCAGAAAAACTGTGCCACAGTGGTTCTTCTGTTCCTCTCACGATCAGTTCCAGTTAGCATTGATAGGAAAGATCTAGCCTTAAATACCTTTGTGGGATTCTATTCTCTTTTTACTTCTCGGTATCATCTACATGAGCCTTCTGGGCAAAATCATCCAATGGTATGGGGTTAGATATTATCAGTAAGCTGATGATACTCAATTGTACATCTCTATCCTAGGTCAACCAAATGTTGTTGTCAAAGTTCTTAGAACAGATATAGGCTTAGTCCTAGCAAGACTGAGTGTATGTGGGTCAGTCCTAGCAAGACTGGCTGTGGGTCCTGGGACCACTGGATCTAGTGATTTTCATCTTGCTTCAGATGAAGTGCAAAACAGATTTTAACACAGTATTACCAGTATTGGTAATACTGGACATAGTATTGTCCAAGTTTAGTCCAAATCTCTTTAGTCGGAGATAAAAAAAGAACGCTATGGAATTTTCCAGAATTGTTTACATCTGAATAACTTATTAAGCAGTCACCTACCACAATCTTCCCTTTTATAGTGAGACAGTTTGCTATGTATTACAATTATATTAAACTCATTACACTCCATGCATCTGATGAAATAGAATTGTGGTTCACAAAGCTTATGCTTTTTAATAAAATATTTTTGTTTGTAAAAGTGCTACAGGCTCTTACTCATTTCCCCCTAAATGTGTCAAGAGATATAATTGGCATATAAACATTCCATACATAGGACATATTCAAAGTGGTGGTTTCAAGAAATATAGAACTTTCCCTAGAGAAATTAAAGATAACTGTAATGATATAACTTTATGAAAATGACTAAAACAAGCTGAAACCATCTATGTTAATCAAGTCTCACTACCAATAGGAAGAAGAGATGGATGGATGGATGGATGGATGGAAGGATGGATGGGTGGATGGACGGACAGATGAATGGACAGATAATAAACTGATAATCTTAAAATAAAAGGTATAGTTTTTAAATATGGTGTTACATTTTCCTGTATTATATATGTCCAAAAGGTTTTCTTTTCATACACTATAATTTCCTGTTCCATCTGGCTTTAATAAATAGTATAGCAGATCATTAAACTTCAGGTAAGCAATTTACGATTTCACTGTCAAAAGGAGCATTTGAAAAAATATCTAACCAGAAATATCATTTTGCAAAATACGCTTTTATAAAATCTGATCCAGAAGAGAAGGCTTGGAAAATTAAATAAAACAGAAGAAACTCTTCTTTTGGTATTTGTCAACCAGGCAATAAAATATTCTCAATTGTTGGGCACCCGTTATTTACTGGTTTTATATGTTGCTCCCATCACTAACGATAAACTGAAGAGTGCTGAAAGGCATTCAGCCTGAGAAAAACTGCTTTACAGCAGTCTGCTCTTCAGCTAAAAAGAATCAGAGAGTGGTTAGCAAAATACCAGTACTAAGATAGCCTCAACTTTCAAACTTGCAATGTAAAAGTTGTGACATACAAGGAAAATGGAATAGAAAGGGAAATTGAGAGTTCAATCAGTGATTCTTAAAGTTTTGTTTTGTTTTTCAGCACGGCCAGCTGGAATGGAAGCAATTCTGGTATATCATTATAACAGCTACCTGGGCTCCAAATGAAGAAAACAAGATGTGGCTGATAGAAACGGATTACACACAAACTCTATTAGAACCTATGATTACTTTGCTCCCATAATCCTAAACTAAAATTTGGCTTGTGGGGTGAGGGGAGCTTCATTTTCTATTGCTGTCAAAAAAAGATATTCTTCCATTCACCCACTCATCCAAAACCAAGGGTGGGAAACTGAATCAGGTTGGAAAGATCCAATAAATCCCTGCATCTAATATTCTGCATGTAGCATCCAAAATGATCCCCCATCACTTCAAATTCAGTTTCCAGAAAACCTTCTAACATGCTATCATTGGAAAAGGTGGGTTAGATGATTGCCTGTTTTCCCAGAGACTATAATTAGCCTTCCTCATGCAATTTTTGTCTTCTTTGGCTGTCAGATCCCAGTTTTAACAAGTGTAAATTGGACTGGAACAACTGCCTTGAATAGTCAGCTCTGTCCTACACTCCTTGTTATCCCAGAATCATAAATACATTTATGCAAACTTTACATATCAAATACAATTTTATAGAAGTCCCATCCATTTTCTGTTCCCATTTCAATAAAAGAACTTATGACATCCTGAATCTCAGGAAAAGAAAGTGGCTGTTTTTCAGGTTAAAACTTCCCCAAAGTTCACTAAAACTTATTTTGGTTCAAAAGTAATACTGGAATGTTTTGACTTCCTTCATTAATCTTCGGTGTGAACAGTATCTGCTAGTTATACTGTAGATTTCCTCCTGCCTAATACATGAATTTTGTTGAAGAGTATCTCTAGCATGGAAATTGTCATCATAACACTCCTGTGGTAAATCCAAAACTAAAGGAAAATAGCATTCTATTTTTATTAAAATGCTTGCTTTATCAAAACAATGTATTACTTAATGACAGTAACAGACACAGTTCTGATAATCATCAATTAGATAATTTTTTTATGTATGTTCCGGGAAAGAGTATGTTAAAATCAGTCTTCCCCAATAACTTTATTGAAGTTAATGATGGCCAGATTTCTCTTGCTGAATGCCCTCCAGGTATGGGGACTTCTATTTATGCATTTATTTATACATTCATTTGTATGCCACCTACTTGCAAGACTCCAGATGGCTTGCAATTATAAAAAACATTGTAACAATAATCAGTTAAAATCACAATAGAAATCCTACCACTGTTTAATCAAAGCTGTCCACATCAAAGATCCTGTGGAAGAAAACTGGTTTTACAATCTTTTTAAATATTAACAGCGTGGTGTGTGGGGCATCCTGACCTAAAGGAGTAATCTGTCCCAGAAATGAGGAAACTAATACTAAGGAACCATTTTGCAGTGCTCCCTCCTTCAGTAAGTAGATTCCACCTGAAGCTTACGATTGTAAAGGTAGTGATGACCTAAAGCATAGAAAACTTTATAAGCAATTACCACTCCTTCAATTGGGCCCAGAAGCCTATGGGCAATCAATATACCAGTAGCTTAAAATATGCATTTTAGGGTTTATTCATTAGTACTGTTTGTAGAGAGCTGCATTCTGTGCCAACTGTAGTTTATCAATCATTTTCAATGGGCAGTCCCATGTAGACTGAATTATAGTAGTTTAATGAGGGCATGAGTCACTGTCTTCAATTCAGGAAGGATCACAACCAGTAGACCTGCCCAAACCGTCAGAAGGCTTTCGTGGACATGACTTCCACCTGTTGCACTAAAAGCAGTAGTGAAATGTAAAATGTATTACTACCGGTTCTGTGGGCTTGGCTTTGGGGGGGCTGGGGGTACTGTAACTGGGTGGCCGTGCCAACTTTTTTTTTTTTTTTACTTTTAAAACCATTTTTTCTACAATCTCTTTGGTCGAAGAGGTTGTAAAAAAATGCTTTTAAAAGCCTGATGATCCCAGCCGAGTTGCCTGATCGTCAGAGGCTTTTTTTTTCTTTTAAAAGCATTTTTTCAGCCGATGAGGTTGTAGAAAAAATGCTTTTAAAAATAATTTTAAAAAAAGCATCTGATGATTGCGTGGCTCAGCTGGGCATTGGGGGGGGGCAGGGATTTTTGCTACCGGTTCTCTGAACCACCAGCCGCCATCGCTACCCGATTGGGCGATCAGGTCCAAACCGGGAACATTTCACCCCTGAGTAAAAGGGATTATAAACTCCTGAGTATCCCCCAAATTCTACATTTCTCTTTCAAGAGAAGCTCAATCCATAAGGAACAGGTAGGGTTCTTGTACTATGATTGCCTGTTGGGTCTCAGTTTAAGTCTCTCCCCACCCCCCCACCCCCACTCAATTCCTCACAGCTTCCAGTTCCTGAGTCAAAATTTCCAGTGTACTTCCTTTTTGGCCTGGGATGAAAATCTATACATGTATCATTAGCATCCTGGTGATAACATACCCAAAGTATGATTTCTCCCCGCATTTTCATGTAGATGATATCCAGGCAAAAGAGCTGACTCCCGAAGTACTACATAAGAGCATGGACTCTCCATCCTCCACCAACACCAGTTGGAACCACCCACCCAAAATGGAAGAGAATCAATCATCAGAATTCTTAGAATTGGCCATGTTTTGAGATTTGGGAGAATTGAAGTCTATATACCTGGAAAGATCCAACACAAGAAGAAGGTAACAAAAATAAATAATGTATCTATATGAAAGACAATGAAGATAACGTCTTCATACACTGGAAAGAATGGTGGATGGAAGGTTTTTCCAAAGCACAGGATGTGAAAATAATGGGTTTAAGTTACAGGAAGGCAGATTTTGGTTGAATGTTTAAACCTTCCAAACAATGAGAATAATTTTAGTGAAACTAATTGCGATATGGTGGATTCTCTTTTGCCTTTTCTCACTCATCTGCCCATTCAATCAGATCGAATAGAGCCACCTTCCTTCAGGTCTTGTTTTTAGAAGACTGATGTCTGATGGGGCTTCAGAAACAGACTTTTCCTATTTCCCACTCCCACACTTTGTAACTCTTTCCCTATGGAGTTTTCGCCAGCAATGTCCTCTTGGAGCTTTAAGAAAATAAGCCAAGACATACCTGTTCCATCTGGCACTGGTGGAGAAGCGATTATGTCTGAAAGTGGATGTTGTACATGACTTCCATATTGTACTATTATTTTAAGAGCCGTGGTGGCGCAGTGGTTAGAATGCAGTACTGCAGGCTACTTCTGCTGACTGCCTGCTGACTGCAATTTAGCAGTTCGAATCTTGCCAGGCTCAAGGTTGACTCAGCTTTCCATCCTTCCGAGGTCAGTAAAATGAGGAGCCAGATTGTTAGGGGCTGTAAAGGAGCCATTTAGAGAGGGCTGTAAAGCACTGTGAAGTGGTATATAAGTCTATGTGCTATTGCTATTACACATATTTTAGTGTCATTTTTTAATTGCAGGTGTTACTTCATATTCAATGATAAGATTGTCAACTGTCCAGAGCCTTTGGGAATCCACTGCATGCAAATAAAATAAAATGAACAAATAGTGAATGCTTCTGCTAGAGCAGAGTTCGACCAGTAATCTCTCAGTGCTCCATTCCAACTCTATAATCCTGTCGTTATTTCTCTGAAAGACAAGAATACCCTGAATAACACTGAACAGTTTACACTGAAGCGAAGTGTATTCTGTATTTCCTTCTTATTCATTACACAGAAATAAACTTTGTGGATGTGAATAGTGAAATAGGCTGCCAATTTTAATTACGAAACTATCAGAAAACAGGAAAACAAAGGGTTATTATCTGTGATAACCTGCGGAGTGAGACAACATCCCCACTTAACAATGCCACTTTTGAACTTATTTATTTCTTCATTACAAAAAGGCACAGCAGTCATACAGCCAAGCCTGCTTTAACTGCTAGTTCTTGACTGTTATTTATTTTATCAGTCTTCCCCCTTGAAGTTCTTTTGTGCTATCCCAGCAGAATCAAGATCAAATAACCATACAGGCTTTCAGAAACTGGATAGAGGAAATTTCTGCAGAAGGATGTTTTTAAAAAAAATCAAAATTAATGCTTGACACCAGTTTTTGGTTTTTAGATAGATTGTAAATACAGTAGCCATGACCACTTTTCCTTGCCTTGGACTGATCTGGCAATTATACATAAACATGTAGAAAAATAGCATTTGTTCAAGTTGTATTGCTTTGTTCATAATATATTTTCTTTCCTTCCCTTTTTTTTTTGGGGGGGGGGGATAAATTTCTTACATTATTAACTCTGCTATGTATGTATTTTCTCACTATTAGTTTGTTTAAATATATATATATATATATATATATATATATATATATATATATATATATATATATATATATATATATATATATATAATTACTACAGATGTAGGGTATGAATTCTTGCATGCTGTTAGACACAGTGTTAAATATTATAATTTGCTGAAAATGGTCCCTTCTGAAATATAGAAAAAGTAGCTCAAATGTTCTCATAAAATCCAAGACAGAAATAGTAACCACAGTTAATTTGTGTTAGTGATCCTTAGCAGATGCATTTTATTATCCTCAAAGGAACAAGAGGAAAATTCCATAAACTTTCAATTATTTGCCAAATTTCTAGCTCCAGAGCAGAAGGGTGTGGGCAAAGTTTATTCAAACACTTGAGATTCATCTGCTTTGCACTACATTTGTATGTACCGTTACAGCAAGAAGTCATCTTAGCTCCCACTGTTTCACAAACAATAACATAACATACTAGTAAGATCAAAGGCACAACTGTAAGATCTAAGCTTTGGAAAGAAAGAGACTGGAAAAAATGGGAAGCAAAAAGTTCATCAAGACACAAACAAAAATTGCAACCCTGGCACCTTACTTGCCAAAGCAAGCATATCAATCATTCAGAATGTAAAACCTGCGAATGACTCTAATCTAGATCCAACCTTGGCAACTTTAAGACTTGTGGACTTCAACTCCCAGAGCTTTGTTGGCTGAGGAACTCTGGGAATTGAAGTCCACAAGTCTTAAAGTTGCCAAGATTGGAGACCTTTGATTTAGATTATCCCAATATTTGTTTACTAGTTGATTGGCATATTTTTCAAAGGAAGAAAACTGAAAGAACACTTAAAAACATATATGAAATTTTGATTGGTGTTTTGCTGAAGATTTAAAGCAGAGGCCCACAACCTTTTGGGCATCAGGGACCAGTTTTGTGGAAAGAGGTTTTTCTGCGGACCGGAGGTGGTGTGATTTCGCATGCTGCTTTCATTTCATGGATGGGGCTTCACTTGTTTGCATGGCCCAGTTTCTGGCATGCTGCGGCCCAGTGTCAGTCCACAGACCGGGGGTTGGGGACCCCTGGTTTAAAGCACTTTAACATGGGATGTGATAGGTAGTGCAGAAGAAGCTAGATTTCAAACATTTTGCCTAGTGCTTTTCCAAATAGCTTTGGGACAGATTTTGTCATATTGTAGAGTTGTCTGTTTGGGGAAAAGGCCAACAATTGTCTATATTTCTAAAATGTTCAGGTTTTTTTTTTTTAAGATTCCAATTATTGTTCCATTTTGGCTCACACAGAGAGAGCATCCCCTCAAGAAAATAATATTCCAACTTAAATTTCTTTTCTATAATCCATACTTTCCTCAAAGATGTGAAGTCTACTTTTTTGGTGTCCATATGTTAGCTCATTTGAACATTGGAGATTTAGTATATCATCTGTCTTCAAAGATTATGCATTACTTGTAAATATTTGCACACATAGCAAACAAATTCCTACAATAGTCTGAAAATTGGTAGCTGGAGATAAAATCTGCAGATAACAACAGGCAATTCAGTTGAGTAAAGGCAGCTGGGTGACCTTGGGCCAGTCACTTTATCTCAGCCCTAGGATGGAAGCAATGGCAACAACCACTTCTGAAAAACCTTATCAAGAAAACTGCATGGACATGTTCAGTTAGTCTCTGAGAATTGTATATGATTGAATGGAAGAGAAAAAATTCAAGTGAAGCTAGTTTACAGCTCTTTATCCTTTCTACTTTCCCACAATAAGTAGAGACTTCTCAACATTGCATTCCAATTTACACGGGGGATTCCAAGCTACCAAAAACATTAGTTCTCCAGCTATCATCAAAAACAGTATAGGAAAACCTCTAATCATTTTAACATGACAGGCAGTAGTGGGTTCCTCTTACCTTTGCTACCGGTTCGGAACTGGGAGCACACACACACGCGTGCTCGCTTTGCTCATGCGTGGCACTTCTGCACATGCACAGAGCGTCTGTGACGATGTCCAGGCAGGTGGGCAGATGTCCAGGCCGCCGCCACTACCGGTTTGCGGGAACTGGTGCCAACCGGTAGAAACCCACCACTGATGATAGGCCAACTAATATCAGTTTCTAGTTGTGCAATGACAATAAATGTTCATAAGCAGAGTAAGTCTTTAACAGCCCAATACAATCAATCATTTCTTTGTTTCCCCAACAAATAAGGCGCACTTAGAATTTACCACAGAAGTAGTGGTAAATGGCTCCTACTTCTTCTAACATCACACTAGGACTTTAGTCATCCACAAATTTCATACATTTGCATCTGGGATGTCTTTGCGTATATGCAGGTGTTTAGCAACCTAACCCCTAATCTATCAGGGCTTGAATTCAGAAGAGAAGACTTTGTATGTACTAGAGCTTGACTTCTGTAAAAGTTCTGCACTGCAAATTGTTGAATTGTACTTGTGAATGAGCTACTCACCAGTGCTTGTGTGGGCATCCTACTTCTAGATGGAATAATACAGATACTCCTTGATTTATAACTGGTTTCAAAGGTTGCAAGGTCTGCATGGATCCAATGGGAAGGGAAAATCAAGCCTCGGGTCTATGGGATCTCCTGAGGTGTGGGAAACAGACCATGGGGTGCTTCTGGGGGGGAAGCCTTGGGAGGTCTAGGACAGGTGAACCTGAGTCAGCACTAGACCTCCCAGGATCACCCCAACCCATGGGGGACCCTGTGCTCCACTTAATGTCATCGGGGAGAGCAAGGGTGGGGTCATTAAATGAGATGATCACATGGACATCTCATGTAACAATCTTCCCAATTTGTAATTATAATGGACAAATTCCATTATGTTCATGCGTCAAGGACTTCCTGTATGTTCATCAAAATATACTTGTGATTTCACTACACTAATTTATAAACAAAGAACTCTTTCAACAAGCATGCCCTTCTTATAAGTCTGACTTGATTGATATAAAATTTAGATAACTGAGTGAAAAATTGGAGGGAAGGAAGGAATCTCTTTGGATACTCACAAAATTCTTGCTGTATAAGTCAAATACAGGTGGTCCTTGACTTAAAACAGTTCATTTAATGATCGGTCAAAGGCACTGGAGAAAGTGATTTATGACCATTTTTCACAATTACAACAGTTGCAGCATCCCCATGAATATGTGATGTTTGGCAACTGACTCATATTTATAGTTATTGCAGTATCCTGGGGTCATGTTATTACCTTTTGCGAGCTTCTGACAAGCAAAGTCAATGGGGAAACCAGATTTATTTAACAACCGTGTTATTAGCGACTGCAATGATTCCCTTAACAACTGTGGCAAGAAAGGTAACAAAATTCACTTAATTTTTCGCTTAGCAACAGAAATGTGGGCTCAATTAAGTTCGTAAGTTGAGGACTACCTGTATTTCTGACCATTTCCCTTCTTCCGTTCAGAATAGGAAAAAAAATGAGAACATAAAAATCTAGAATATCTTCATTATTTTGTGCATCATTTTATATTGTCACTATTTTTTCCAACTATTGATTGATTAACTGAGAGTGAAAGGTAGTTACTGGATTGAGGACTGGATGAAAAGAGAAAATAAAGCAATTTATACTAGTCTGAAAATGAATGATGGCAGTGTTTGTCAACCTTAGCAACTCAAAGATGTCCAGACTTCAACTCCCAGAATTGCACAGCCAGCCTAGAGTAAGGTCTACGCATCCTAACTACAAAGCACACCAAAACTGCAGTTATCACCCTGCAAAATTAGAGTCTTGAGAAAATGTTCATGAAGTCAACCCCACCCACAAATCTTGCACAAAGACTTGCTTTAGGTTGAACAGGGACATTTTTAAAGAATGATGTAAGTGGAATAAAATTCAACCAACCAAGGGCAGTCTGACATTTGAATGCATCTTGAAGTTTTAACACACTTTACTCACATAGTACAGCTTTGTTTCTTGAGAAAAAGAACATTTAGAAATGCAATTTAAAAAAAAGAAGTCTGAAGCCAAAAAAAAAAGAAGGCGGGGTCCCCAAACTTGCCTTTTAACTATATTTGCAGAGGTTGCCTAGTAGCTAAAAAATGCCCATTAATTATAAGCACGCAGATATCCCTTTAAGGTTTGCTTTGCTAGCCTGCAGATTTTAGCCTAAACACTGGCTGTTAAATATCTGACTTTATTTGTACATGTCTCCTGACTTTGAGCTCTTGCCGCATGGGGGTTTCAAAGGCTCAGTGCTTACTTGGGACAACGGAAGGAGGGGGGCTTATTAGAGGAGGGAACCATTCATCTTCATGTGTTGGGGGGGGGACTTGGACAACAAACAGGAAATGCCTGGTTCAATTGCAGCGGCTGCTGATACAGAAGGGGATCAGAAGCAGCAGCAAAGTCTTGTGAGCAACAGGACTTCTATTCCAGCTTCAGCTTGTGTTTGCCCACAAGGTTTCCTGTTACACTTCAGCCATGGGATTTGGCTCCCCCACTGCCATCTGCAGCATCACACGTGTCTCCATCCCTTGTGTGGGAATAACAGGTATGTCCACTTTTTTCTAATTTATGAAGCTTTCATTCTGGTCAAGGTGTGAACAATATCCCCCCTTTTAAGATTTTCCCAGAACTATGCAATTCATGCTCTGATTTCTGTCTGTTTCTTTTGGAGTCAGTTTTTGCTCAGTTAAGCTGCCTTTGCAACCTATATGCTTTTAATACCAACGCCTGGGATGTCACACCAAAAAAGTAACTGGGGGGAAAAAAAGGAAAGAGAGAGAAGACTGATTTGCAAGTGATTGTTCTCTAGGCAGATAAGATTACAGTGTGCATCGAGGTAAACTTGTTGATTTCAACTTTGACTATTACTAAAGGGCCAAGCTAAAGGGAGAGATGAACTTGTGCCTAGTTAAGTGCCCAGAAGTAAAATAGTGCATTGTCACTGGGTAAATTGCCAAGAAAACATGTGGTCTTTCCATTTACGGATGTTATGTTCGTGAGGATTTCTTAAAGCAAGCAGTGTGGTGAAATTCAGGTTGTAGCGGGAAGAGAAGAAATTAAAATAGTCATAATTATTTAGAATGTTGTGGTCTGAAGAGTAGTTCTACTGAGAACTACTCTTCTCAGCAGGCAAGGGGGTTGGAAGGGTGGATAATAATATTTCCAAAGGCAGACAATAACTTGCAGATTTCTTCCTAAAGGGTAAAGAGCTTGTTTTTTTTTGCTCATATCTTTTATGATTTTTTCATAAACTTCTAGTTATTTTATTGATTTTAATGAGCTCAGTATACAGTAGACTAATGTTTCAGTTGTGCTCACTTGTGGAAGATCTTTATTTCTGAATGAATATACAGCAGTTACGCTAATGCTTAATTACAGTAATTCAGTTTTCCCAAGTAATTATAATACTCTGCATGCATGTATCGCACTATTCTAACTTTCAAAATTATATGGTGATGGTCCACCCTTGTTGGTATGGTAATTGTGGTAACGTTGGTTTTATGTCATTATCGTTTTCCATTTCTGGACCCTTGGAAAATGTGATTTTGTACCACCCACGCTTAGTAGAATAAATTACTGTTAAACTTTAACTTGGAGAAAATAAGTACATACAAAAGCTGAAAGGACAAAAGAATTGAATCTGCAAGAGTTCTTAATGAGTTGCATGCATTGTTGATTATCAGATACATCTCCAAATTCCTGAAAAGATAGCAATAAGCAAAGCATGGAATATTCCACTTAGCATTCATGTAAGCTATTGCTATATATATATAGTAGATAGTAGAGAGCATTCATGTAAGATATTGCTATATATATATAGTAGAGGGTAGATAGTGTATTAACAAGGAAGATGCCTGATTTTATTGATCTTCAGTTGATTTACTGCATAGACCCCATCTTCGTTCAGTGTACTTGCAAATGCTGTCTTGGATGCCTCATCAACACTATCATTTATCTATCTATCTAGCTATCTATCTATCATCTATTATGTATGTCTATCTATATATTTATATCTAACTATCTACCATCGTGTACCATATTTATTTACAAGAGATTTCTGGACCACAAATGTTGTATAGCTTGTAAGAAAACTAGATATGAGTGGATGCAATTGCATGCTCTGCCTGGAAGAGTACCTACCCACCCAAACAGAAAACAAAAGTAAATTGGGGGTGATTAGAAGATCACAAGGGACTTTAAAGATCAGGGAACAACCTCAATGTTTGTCTTCTTAAAATGTTAGTTTTGTCAGTGAAATATGCCTACTGATCCCAAAGAGATTATGCATTCCTAATCCAAACTAACTTTTCAAGAAGCTGTATTTGACATGAGATGACATAATATATACATTTTAACTGATGTATGATTTGGAATATTTCAATCATTCCTAAAAAAAAAAAACCTTCACTATTTGAAACTACAAACATCAATTATGAATAAAATTGTGAATTATGAAGATTTGTTTTTGTTTTCTCTTCCATTTACCCAGCCACTGTTTTGTCATGGTTTGTATATCGCCTTGACAGGTATTACTTGGAGCTGGATTGTCTTTAATACAATCTCTCTCTTATTTCTACTACAGCCATCCTGTAGTAAACCTTTTTTCTACATACCCTATATTAACTATGAGTCTGTTAGTTATAGTTAATAGTCTACTACATAGTAGTACTAAATAGACATAATTAGTCAACCTTGTAGTCTGGAAATATTTTTTCCTGATTTAACTACTTTGTCAGTAGTTACATTCTGGGGTCACCTCTTTGGGTTACCCACATTTACCAGTGATGTCCATCAGTATACTACATTGTGGTTGTCTCTTTGGACTACCAACATTTAGCAGCTGGACTTGTCAGTCTTCTACTTTAGGAACACCTCTCCCAGGTATTCTGCATGTTTTTTTCCCCTTCTCACTCATCCATTGCACTTTACCAAAATGAGCACTATGCTAAATACACCTTGTTTTTTATACACTACTTTGCATAAACTATGAACGTAAAGATTAAGAATCAACCCAATTAAAGTTTCTTTATTATTTGGATAAATGAGATACTGCAATTAAATACTATACAAATTGTGGGTAGATAAAGAGTGAAAAGAATTCAAGGTGAGTTGAGCTAGATCTCTTGTGGATGCAAAAGGACTCATGACTGATGATGCATTTGACCCCTCTCTTGGGCTCAGCCTGTCATCTCCTACCGTAATATCTTATTTCCATATTGTTCTTGCAGTCTGTCATTTTTAAATCCACTTTCAGAGCAATCTCAGGCATATCTGGGAAAACTTGTTCCTTTTCCATAACATCTTTTAAATACAGTCTGTCTATTCTGACACACTCTTCTAACTCCTGGATCCATTGTTCACAAATATCCTTCACTATGCCCAATAATATTTTGCCCCATTCTTATTAGTAATGCAAGTGCTTTTTCTCCTGGAATCTATAGTTCTTTCTAGTTTCCTCTAGTGTCCAATCTTCAAAGACCTATATCAATTTTTTTAAATACTTCAAAACAATAGCATTTCCCATGTGAAGGATTCTTATAATTTCAAAATCTTAACCCCATCTGGACTCCTAGTCCATTTGTAACCTTCCAAAATCAGTGCTACAATTACCCTTTTTCTGTTTATTCCAAAAAAAAATATGTGTAAGTTGTGTTAAAAACTATTTTAAGAAGAATTGAAGGAAATTCACCCAGTGCTGTAAAAGTTCCAAGTTCCTAATAGCTGAAAAGCAGTTAATAAGCTATTTCCAAAAATGATTAAGAAAGAAAGCATATGAACTCTGTGTCCATAAAGGCGCCAATTGTAGTTTAGGCAAAGGTGCCATTCCCTTGTCTTGGGCTCAGGGACTTGTCTTGTGGTCTCCTCCCAAGGAGCAACTGTGTGGAGAATTTGTGGACAATCATAAGTCTTCTCCTTGCAAGAGATGAATCCTGGAGAGCTGGAAGCAATGGTCCATCACTGACTTTTCATTCCACCACAATCATCACTCTTCTCTCAGCAAAGCAAAGCCATCTTCAGTTGGCCATTTTTCCTCCCAGAAGTCCAAAATCTTGATCCTTATGTGATTTCCTTAGAGCAGGATGGGGTGAAGAAAGGGTCCAGAGTAGTATAACTATTTAGATCTGCTATGCAATTTGATTTTCAAGTTACTCTTGTTCAAGCAGATTCTTTAAAAAGTTGACAGTTCAAGACTATATACCATGTTTCCCCAAAAATAAGACTGTGTCTTATATTTTTTTTAACCCTGAAATAAGCATGTGGCCTTATTGCCATGCGCTCAAAAGCCCATTTGGGCTTATTGTCAGGGGATATCTTATTTTGGGGAAAACAGGGTATTAAGTTAGCTTTATTAGATTCCCTGTTATTGTGTGGCCAGAAGCAGTAATTGGGGGGGGGGGTTTTCCCCTGTACTTTCAATCTGAAATTGTTGCTAGTATTTTTGGTTTGTTGTTGTTTTGTTTTGCTTTACTTTGTTTTATTTTACGTAGGATGCTTACAGAAGAACAATTTCTAATTGTAAGAATATGCTTACATACACTAAGAAACCTCCTTTTGCTAAAAAAAAACAAACTGCTATGATAGCTTGTGCTATCTAGCTTTAGTCTATCTAGCTCTAGCTTTTCAGAAACTCAGATTCCCTCCTCTCATGACCTGGATAGCTCCAACTCCTTCCCCTCCTCCCTATTCCATCCCTTATCAGATCCTGAAGATAACTAAATGCATCATATACCCCACACTGTAAATGTTGTTACATAATCACATGTATTCAACTGGAAAGAAATTTTGACACCTTCAGGCAAGAAGGAAGGCGGGTGTGAGAACGAAAGCTAACACACTCAGAAGCGAAGGACCTAAGTCCAACCTGTCCATTCCAGTAACAATACACAAGGAGCAACCACTTTTGCTGTTGAGAAATAAGGAGTTCTTATATTACAATGTAAGGCCAAGAGAGACATACAATCGGAAGCTGGGGACTGCTATGTAGATGCTATAGTCTGCAGAGCCTGGTTTCCTTTCCAGGGATGTGCTAGAATCCCTGGCTAGACCCAGTATTGATTTGGGTGAAGCATGATAACAGAACTGATTCTGCTACCAATGGAGCACTGAAGATTCCAACAGAAATTGTATGGGGTAGAATCTTCTCCTTAGCTTGTATAGATGTATAAATCATCATTATATCGCTGAAATACTTTCTTTCTCCAGTGATCTGCCTCCACGATAATGCCCATATAAACTGTGGAACTCCTGAAAAGTTGCAGTTGTCCAAAGAATGCTGCATGTATTTGATAATAATATTAATATAAAGAAAAGATTAAAGTATTCAAGGAAATGTATTAAATGCAGTGGTACTAATTAAAAAAAACACTACAAAATAAAGAAACTATTTTTATGATATGTATTAACATGTTTTCCTAATCAAAGCTCCAAACTCAGCATATCCCCATTTCTATGAATAACTTTAGAACCTAACAAGCTGGTATCTAAATGTGGTGACACTCTTAAAAGGACCACTTTAAATCTCAATAATTTAGCATAATACATTGTTGTACATTGGTCAGTTAATGAGATAGGAAACAATATACATTTGCTAAATAAAATAACATAAATAAAAATAAACATTGGGCCAGGTAGCACCTTAAACACCCACAGCTTTATAGTAATGGCTCGCTTGCAACTCTTGTGCTGAAATCACAAGGAATTTTACCATTCCTACCACCCCTAACATTGGGCAAGAAATTACTAAATTTCAGAGATATTATTTTTTCCCAAAGATTTTTTAAAAAATTAAATATACCAACAATATAAATTTTGTTTATATTCCTCCCTACTTGGACCAAATGGAGACTTCATCCGCTTACTTCACTTCATCACAGCTACATCTCCTGCAGCCTCAAAGTTTGACTAGAAAGAAGTGTAGTCCCAAACCAAAAATAGGTTGATCATCTCTTATGCAAAGGCTATCTAAAGATTAAAATATCATGCATCAAACCTGCAAAAAGATGCCAGTCCATGCAAACCTTTAAATACCAGAATAATATGAATATATATAAAACCCAGGTGGGCAACAAGAAAAGATCTTCAACAGTCTTGCAAACAGCACCTTACAATATTCTAAGTATGTTCTAAACAAGGAGAAACCACTGTTGCAAATCAGTTTCTCAAAGTGTGCAGTTAGCACATCACGCAGCTTCTGCAAATGTACTCCTTGCCATTCTTGTCTCTGGAACCAAGGGTCAAGCATATTTGTAGAAAGCTGAATAAACAAGTTTAATGACAAAGTATAGGCCTGAAATACATCCTGCATTCCAAACTTTTCTTCCTCTAAACAATTGACTATAAGTGTCAAGGATCAAATACTCTCTCTTTTCCATTGTAACTTTTGAACTAGCTTAAAGCAAAACATTATGAAATGTTATCATATTCAGATCTGATTAATATAGTTTGTATTAAACCTACATATGTGACAAAATTCTGCTTCCAAGCATAATCCATTGTCATTTTATAAGGTCAACATAAAACAACTACTTTGTGCTGGCATTCCCAGCCATTCAAATTCTCTGATGTTTTCAGTTTTATTCTAGATTTACCATCTCAAATAATATCTTTCTCAGAAGTTATTTGACTTAGTGAAGAAGCAGCCTAATAGTCAATGTTCTCTACTGAAATTATTTATATATATATGTATGTATGTATGTATTAAAATGCTTCAGTTAATCTGTCTCAATGTGAACTACACTATGCATAACAGATTTCTATGAAATACCACCATCAAAGCATGCTACTTAGAACTCTTTTTTCCCTATTAATCAAATAATTTCTATTTCAATGCCAAAGTAAATAATAGCTTTGGACTTTGGGGGTAGTTTCCCCTCCCCCCCAAAAAATAAGAACAAAAGGTCTATGTAAATTAACATCCAGTCTCTCTAGTAGCAGAAATAGAGAATGCCCTCCAAGTACATCATCAAATTTGGGCTTTCATATACTCCAAATGATAGTAGATTATAATTAGCTTGAGTATTTTTATTGTTCTTGGAAATTTAGCTCAGTCAGTATTTTCTTAATTACTTTTTTACTGTGTTAAAAATGAAAAATTATGGATTTGTATATGTAGAACCATCTTTCTGATGGATTGAAAAAATATTAATCAATTTTTATTTTTTTATTTTTTTATTTGATTTATATGCCATCCTTCTCCGGAGACTCAGGATGGCTTACAATGCGTTAAGCAATAGCCTTCATACTTTTGTATATTTATACGAAGTCAGCTTATTGCCCCCACAAACTGGGTCCTCAATTTACCTACCTTAGAAAGGATGGAAGGCTGAGTCAACCTTGAGCCTGGTGAGATTCGAATTTACAGTAATTGCAGACAGCTGGTGTTAATCACAATGCTATTAGTCTGCTGAGCCACCAGGAATGTATTTATTTGGTACTTCTTGTCTGCAGGCAATTGTCTGGACAGGTCCCTGCAGTTTCCTTGGCAAGGCTTTTCGGAAGTGGCTTGCCATTGTCTTCTTCCTAAGGGTGAGAGAAAGTGACTGACTCTCAGTTGGCCTTATGTTTAAGGCGGCACTAGGACTCATGATCTCTTGGTTTATAGCCTGATGCCTTAATCACGGCACCAAACTGGCTCTCAAATTTACCATGAAATCCACCAAATTTATCAGAAATTTACCATGGGGGGAAAAACTGTAGTACGTTAAAACAGCCAAAACTACCTTTATTTTTTAGATATTTTAGTATATCTTTCAAAGGTAATGGGGCAATAAGGAAAATGTTACTATAATTAAAAATTCTCATAAATTGGAAATTGCAATATAACAATGATTTTAATATATTTTGTAATTAATTCTTTGCAAACCATTCTTTTTACATCTTTTTGCTTAGTTGGGGTGGTTGAGAAAACCCCAATTTGCATAAAATGATTTCCAGACCGTTTTCTGATCAGATTTCAACACACTTATTAAAAGAAAATAAATGCGGAATTATATAATCTAGATCACTGATATTTTACTTAAGAAGCCTCACTATTTTCTCTTCTCTTAAACAAGTGAGCTTACAAATTTAGATGAATTTAAATTCAGTGGTCTTTGCCAAATGAATGCTCTTAGGACAACCAATTTGAATAATACATGAATGATACTTTGCACTAGGATTCACAAAAAATTATCAAACGCAATTAACAGTAACCCCAAAATCTGAGACTGGAAGATGTGATGTAATGTGCATATGCTGATTTTTTTCATTCCACCACCAGGGGAGGTGAGAATATCTGAAATTTCAAAAATTTATTTTATAGAATGGGTGAAAAACACTCACTGCATAGAAAGCAATCTTTGAAGGTTGTTCCCAGGATCCAGTCTAGCCTCCAGAATGCCTTTTATTTTTCTGAGCTTTTTTTTTTGTATTCTTTTTCTTACCCAAAAATCACTGAGTTACTGCCATTCGTTATTTCTATATTTTCAAAAGGCCTTTAGAATATATAAGAGCTCAGAAACATTAGAATGTTTCTGGACTCTACATATAGATAGGAAACTATGGAGCTTCAGCTGTTATGAAATGAGGTACCACAATTGCACTAGTGCCAGTTGGCACCATATGCCTATTTTAGAGTCCAATATATGAAGACACACCATAAAGACATACATGCATGGTTAGCAGTAAAAGAATATAAATGCTTACTTGTGGCAAAAAAGACCCCTCTGAAAATGCACAGCACATAAAAAGAGATCATGCCAGAGCTCAAGAATATTTAGTAACAGCTAATGCTCTGGAGGTTTTCTGCCACAGGCATAATTTCGTACCATGCACAGCAATATAGATCTTAACTCTGCTTCCTCAAAGAATTATACAATAGAAGTTCTGGCTGCTTTTCTCCCTTTTCCTCTTCATACAAACAGACTCAGATCACACCTTTCCTCTGTATCCTTAACTTCCTGAACAATTAAGTTACACACACACACACACACACACCAGAAGAATAAAAAGGCTTGTAGCTTTCTAACAAAAAACTCAAGCGCTTTCTTCCTGTAATATGCAATCTGATTTCAGAAGTTGAATGCCAGTTCTTGGACCTTTGCAATTTCCTGCTTCTAGAAACTAAATGGGAATTCAGATATATTTCTTGTTTCTGACTGTTCTGAAGCAATCCAACAGAAACTTAGAGAGATGAAGCAACCAATGAAATATCTGTGTTCCCAATGATAGCAAAAGTAAATCTAAACACCAATGTCATTATGTATCATTCAGATGAGGCTTTTGATAAAGTCACAGAAATAATGCCCAGTACATTTCCCTTAATATATACACTCTTGCTAAAGTTTTCAATAAACACTGGTATTGTAAATCATCTCTGGAATATTAGAACTATGTATGGAAGCAAGGTCAACAAGCTAGGTACACAACTTACAGAATCATAATCCAACACATTCCTGTTGCTACACAATGCCCATGTAAGGCTTTCCAGAGTGAAGGCTTGTAGAAAAAGCACTAAACACTGGCTAAATAAGAACAGCATCTAGTTAATTTCCATATGATGGACTGCCCTTACATAAAGCTGCTAAGTCTTTTCCAAATGTTAGATAAATATTAAAATTGTAACAACAAAACACTTCAAATAGATCTCTGACCAGATACTTTTTGGAATAAGGCATGTACTGTCGTGAAACATCCCGAAAGTAGAGAATGCTATAATATTTTTCTGGCATCATGTTTGCATCATCCCTTTATACAAAGACCAATAAAAACTGAACCCAAAAATTTGAATAGCATTAGTGATTGGTAAGTTTATACCAAATTCAAAGGTTTTCAACAGATTCATTCATCTTAACAAAGTAACATAAACAAGTGCAAAAGTATTTCTTTATACTTAATATATTTCTTTTTCATATATTTCTATACTCAATTATCATGCTCTTGTTTTAAAGATTACCTCATTTTGTATTACTGGAAAAATATATACATTGCGTTGGCATGGACACTATTGATTATAGGTTTTAATTTTGGATCTTTCTCTGTTACATAAAGGGGAAGGGCAATGAATCACCATTAATTTCTTCTGGAAGTCAGAAACCATAACCAACAGAACCACATAAAAGCAATTTATGTGTAATTGGAAATTCAATGCATTCCATTATTCGAATGGCATAAAGGCTTTTTTCCCCCTCTTAAACTTGTTCAAATTAAAAAGTTGTGGATCTGTTTCCTCTGTAATGACTTTTCTTCCTGTGCATACATAATGAATAACGTTGAATATCAGTGAGCCATTCATAGAAAATCCTCCCTTACTTTCCATGACTATACTTTCCAGCTTAAAACAAGTAACACATAAAAAATGTACCACCCTTGTGCTGTGGTAGAGATGACTCTCAATTTCCATCAGACTATAGCAGACTTAAGAGTTATATAACTGATGGGATGTCTGATTATTTTGAAATCATTTTCTTAGAAATATGCTCCTTCCAATGACTACCAACTTCCATTTGGGGCTTAGGCAGTACTGTGCCCTGATCAATAAGGAAGTATGCTTTATTAGTAAACTAAGTCCCACAAGAATGCCAAATGATCATTTAATCCAACATTTCTCACTGAATCCCATCCCTATATATATATATACATACACACACACACATATATATCGATATATGTATGTATGTATGTATGTATGTATGTATGTATGTATGTATATATTGCCCCTCAAAGCACTGGAGTCCAGTTAATGAAAACGGGTGGGGAAAGAGTGAGGCTTAGAATATTGAAACAATTCTACGTTGCATTTTAAAAGATTGTTTTTATTGTACTGAACCTCTCCCTACGTTGGCCAGCTGCTCCTCTTTAAAAATGAAAAGGAAATGAACCTGTGCATAAACTCCCTGAAAACCTGGGTCAGAATAGCTGTTCACAGATCACATCAACCCCCAACCTGGTTAAGTACCCCTTAAAGAAGCCATATGAGCCCAGGCGAGCCCCGGAAAATGGGGGAGGGGGGGCAGTTAAAACAAACCAGGTTTAAACTGGTTTGGGATTAAAACCGATTCATTTGCTTATCTTTGCGTCCCCAAAGCCTCTTTTGTTTGTTTCAAATCAAACGCTCGCAGAGAGGCGCAAGAGACATGAGGTCCACATTACGACGCCCGCTTTTAAACGTGACTTAGGCGGGAAGATACCAGCAGCTACGTCTCCCGCCGCACCCCGAGGCCCCAACCTCTCTCTCTCTCTCTCTCTCTCTCTCCCCCTTCCTAACGGAACCCGGCTTAATCGCGTCAGCGGACGAAGGTAAGCCCTTCTCTTCCGCAGCTCTCGCGGCTAGAGAGCAGCGGTGGAGCCCCGCCGGCAACCAACCAACCAGCCTTTGCCTTGTGTCCCGCCACTCCCCTCCAAGACTCGTGTCACATTTACGCTCCGCCCGAGGCCTGGCCTGTTCCTCCTCCTTCTCCGGCTTGGCGTTTCCCCTTCCCTCGGCCATGGCTTCTCTCCACACCAGCCATTCAATGAGCGGCTGAGAGGAGCCGCGCCGGAGCGCCCACAAGCAATTCAAGCGGGCCGCGAGCCAAGCGCCTCCGTGGCTTGTTAAGCGCTCCGGCGGTCGTCGGCCGCATTTGCTCGCCCCGGGACGGTCGTTGCTGAGGCTGGTCGGTCGGCTGGGCCCGGCCGCCGGCTGAGAAGAAGAGGAGGAGGAGGAGGCGTCCTTTTGGCTGATCCCGGCTGCCCGCCACGATGAAGCTGGTGCGGAAGGACATCGAGAAGGATAACGCCGGGCAAGTGACGCTGATCCCCGAGGACCCCGAGGATATGTGGCACGCCTATAACCTGCTGCAGGTGGGCGACAGCCTGCGGGCCTCCACCATCCGAAAGGTGCAGACGGAGTCGTCCACGGGCAGCGTGGGCAGCAACCGCATCCGCACCACGCTCACCCTCTGCGTGGAGACCATCGACTTCGACTCACAGGCCTGCCAGCTGCGCGTCAAAGGCACCAACATCCAGGAGAACGAGTACGTCAAAATGGGCGCCTACCACACCATCGAGCTGGAGCCCAACCGGCAGTTCACGCTGGCCAAGAAGCAGTGGGACAGCGTGGTGTTGGAGCGGATCGAGCAAGCCTGCGACCCGGCTTGGAGCGCCGACCTGGCCGCCGTGGTGATGCAGGAAGGGTTGGCTCACGTCTGCCTCGTCACCCCCAGTATGACGCTGACCCGGGCCAAGATCGAAGTGAACATCCCACGAAAACGCCGCGGCAACTGCACCCAGCACGACCGGGCCCTGGAGAGGTTCTACGAGCAAGTGATGCAGGCCATTCAGCGACACCTTAACTTTGAAGTGGTCAAGTGTGTCCTGGTGGCCAGCCCGGGTTTCGTGAGAGAGCAGTTCTGCGACTACATGTTCCAGCAGGCTGTCAAGAACGACAACAAGTTGTTGCTGGAGAATCGCTCCAAATTCATACAGGTAATTTCGAAGTTAAGGGGCTTCATCAGAGATGGGTTTCAGCAGGTTCTGACCGGTTCTGGAGAACCGGTAGCAGAACTTTTGAGTAGTTCTGAGAACCAGTAGTAAAAATTCTGACTGGCCCCACCCCCATCTATTCTGCTCCTCCCAAGTCCCAGCTGATGGGGAGGAAATGAGGATTTTGCAGTAATTTTCCCCTGGATTGGGGAGGGAATGGAGATTTTACACTATCCTTCCCCTGCCACGCCCACCAAGATATGCCACGCCCACCAAGTCACACCTACAGAACCTGTAGTAAAAAATTTTGAAACCCACCACTGGGCTTCATGCCATCCGCTTGAGTGATCTTTAGCCCTGCACTGGAGGTGTGTGGTATATAGAAATGGGAGGTGTAAATGTATCGTGTAATTTTTTTAAAAAAAAATCCTATTTAATTTTAATGACACATAAAATACTGAAATTTGGATCACCTAAATCTGCCTATAATTTGCCTATGGATTAAAAAAAAACCTTTAGAAGGATACGTATGGCCTTACAAATAACTTTAGTTTAGTTGAAATCCATCTATGAGAGGCCTACCTGTGTTTATTTTTTATTGCCTTTTTACTGAAAAGGAGGGGCGTTGCTGTTTTTCCTAGTCATAATCCCCAATCTTTAAACATAGATTTACGAAAAGGATGGACTGATATTTAAGATAATTAAAACAATTTTACAATGAAACCCTAATAAGTATGTTTAGTTAAATGTGTTTGCTCTGATTTAAACTATACAGTGTATGGGTGGTCCTCAGTTTACAACTACAATTGAGCCCAAAATTTATGTTGCTAAATGAAATGTTAAGTGAGTTTTGCCCCATTTTATGACTTTTCTTGCCACAATTGTTAAGTGAATCCTTGCAGTTGTTAAGATAGTAACATGGTGGTTAAGTGAATCTGCCTTCCCCACTGACTTTGCTTGTCAAAAGGCCGCAAAGCTGATCACATAATCCTGAGACACTGCAACCGTCATAAATATGAACCTGTTACTAAGCATCTGAATTTTGATCACATGACATTGAGGATGCTGCAGTAGTCATACATGAAAAACAATAAGTCACTTTTTCAGTCCTGTCGTAACTTTGAAGGTCATTAAATCTACCTGTACATTTACTCTTAGCTCCTTTATAGATGTCCATTCCTGTTTTTCTGCTTGAGACTTTTTCTCAAGCTGTTTAATGAGAGCGTGATTCATTGTTTAACTAGTTTATTATAAACCAAAAATTGGTTTGAAATGAATATAGTTTATGAAGGGATATGGAGCTTGATTCTTATCTAGGCAAAAGTGCAGCTATTAAGTTCAACTAGACATATTTCTCAGTAAATATACTTACTACAATAATCCTGGCTAACCCCAGGTAACCTTAGAGCAAAATCCAAAGAGGGCATTGTATTCTTGTAATTTTTCTGCAGTTCCATATACAGGTAGTTCTCGATGTACAACCATTCATTTAGTGACTGTTTGAAGTTATAACGGCTCTGAAAAACTGACTTACAACCAGGGGTGAAATGTAAAATTTGTTACTACCGGTTCTGTGGGGCGTGGCTTTTTTTTTTTAACTTTTCAAAGCATTTTTTCTAATGCTTTGAAAAGCGTCTGCCAATCAGGGAACTCAGCTGGAATCGTCAGAGACTTTCCAAAGCATTTTTTTTACCACTTCTTCGGCCAAGAGGTTGCAGAAAAAAATGCTTTGAAAAGCCTCTGATGATCCCAGCTGAGCCACATGATCATCAGAGGCTTTTTTTTTTACTTTTAAAAGCATTTTTTCATCGGAAGAGGAGGTAGAAAAAATGCTTTTAAAAGTAAAAAAAGCCCCTCTGATGATCGTGCGGCTCAGCTGGGCATGGGGGGTGGGTGGGCAGAGATTTTTGCTACCGGTTCTCCGAACCACCCGCTGCCATCGCTACCGGATCGGGTGATACAGTCCGAATTGGGAGCATTTCACCCCTGCTTACAACCATTTTTCACACAACCTTTACAGCATCCCTATGGCCATGTAATCAGAATTTGGATGCTTGACAATTGGCATGTATTTATGATGGTTGCAGTGTCCTGTTGGCATGTGATTACTTTTTACAACCTTCTGACAACCAAAACCAATGGGGAAGCCAGATTCACTTAACAACCATGTTACTAATTTAACAAGTCCAGTAATTCACTTAACAACTGTAGCAAGAAAGATCATAAAATGGGTCAAAACTCACTTATCAACTCTCTTATTTAGCAATGGAAATTTTGGGCTCAATTGTGATTGTAATCAAGGACTTCCTGGATTGTCTTTTTGAATGAACTAAAGGGTTTTTTTTTTTAGATTGATAAATTGTTTTCCCCAAATAAGAAAAATATATAATGTTTTCCATGTATTTTAAAAACCTTTACAGGTAGTCTTCGATTTATAACCACAATTGGCACCAAAATTTCCATTACTAAGCAACACAGTTTTTAAGTGAGTCCTGAACAGTTTATGACCTTTTTTGCCATAGTTGTTAAGCAAATCACTGAAATGATTAAGTGAATCAGGTGATTGTTAAGTCAATCTGACTTCCCCCATTGACTTTGCTTGTTGGAAGCTGGCTGGGAAAGTTGCAGATGATGATCACATGACCCCAATACTGTAACCATCGTAAATTCATGCCAATTGCCAAACACCCAAATTTTGATCATGTGTCCACTGGGGATCCTGTGATAGTCGTAAGTGCAAGGATTCGTAGCAAGCAAGGGTGAAATGCTCCCGGTTCAGACCGGATCACCTGATAGTAAAAAGTAAAAAAAGTTAAAAAAAAACAAAAACCTCTGATGATCGCGCGGCATAGCTGGGATCATCAGAGGCTTTTCAAAGCATTTTTTTCTGCAACCTCTTGGCCAAAGAAGTGGTAAAAAAATGCTTTGAAAAGTCTCTGGCAACTCCCAGCTGAGTTGCCTGATCTGCAGAGAGGCATTTTTTAAAATTCCTCTCTGACGACCCCAGCTGAGTTGCCTGATTGGCAGAGGCTTTTCAAAGCATTAGAAAAAATGCTTTGAAAAGTTTTTTTTTTAAATTGGCCACGCCCACCCAGTCACATTACCCCCCCCCCCAAGCCACACCCATAGAACCAGTAGTAACAAATTTTACATTTCACCCCTGGTAACAAGTCACTTTTTTCAGTGCCGTTGTAGTTTTGAATGATTACTGAATGATTGGTTATAAGTCAACTTGTTCCTGGGAATTTGGTTTCCAAAAGAAACTAATCATTATCATAGTAGATAATATACGTTTTCTGTTATTTTTCATACTCTAGGTGCATTCATCATCTGGACATAAATATGCCCTGAAAGAAGCTCTTTGTGATCCAGCTGTGACTAGTCGACTTGCTGATACCAAAGCAGCTGCTGAAGTCAAAGCTTTAGATGATTTCTACAAAATGCTACAACATGAGCCTGATCGGGCCTTTTACGGTCTCAAACATGTGGAAAAGGCTAATGAAGCTATGGCTATTGATACTCTGTTGATCAGCGATGAACTTTTTAGGCATCAGGATGTGGCTACTCGTAGTCGATATGTCCGGCTTGTAGATAGTGTGCGTGAGAATATGGGCACCGTTCGCATCTTCTCTAGCCTTCATGTATCTGGGGAACAGCTTGGACAACTGACAGGTGTAGCTGCTATTCTGCGTTTTCCTGTTGCAGAACTTTCTGACCAGGAAGATGAATCTAGTTCTGAAGACGATTGATGATGGAGAATAATTTCACCCTTCTTATCTTATTGTATAATGAGACTACTTCCTTTATAATATTTGTCCCCAATAGTAAATACCAAACAAAACAAAAAATAGAGAACAATATTTTTTAAAACAACTGACCAAGTTGTCATTTTGTGAACTTGATATTTATGCATTTGTGTTGCTGTGGTGATAGTGCTAACAGATCTCCCCTAGGAAAGGTGGGGTGACCTAACTAATGGCAAACAATTTTAGTTTGTGGTGAAACATGAAAAAACAATAAACTTATCAGGCAAGAACAGTAACGTGTTTATTTGTGTATTTTAGAAAGAAACAATAGCGTTGCCATCTTTTCCTTATCCTTTTGCCCTCAAAGACTATGTTGAAAGTAGAAAATATGTAGTCAGTAGCAATAGTCAGCATGTGGCAAGTTTAAATCTTTCATAATTTTAACTCTGAAAATTACTAACTTATGTTCTATCGGATGTTTCTATTTTAGCAATTGACTATTGCTAAAGCAAGCTTTGGTAGTACAGTGGTCTAAGGCACCCTGTTATTAAGCTGGTTATTAAGACCAGCTGCCTGCAATTACTGCAGGTTCGAATCTTGCCAAGGCTCAAGGTTGACTCAGCCTTCCATCCTTTCTAAGGTAGGTAAATTGAGGACCCAGTTGTGGGGGCAATAAGCTGACTTTGTATAAATATACAAAAGGATGAAGGCTATTGCTGAGCACATTGTAAGTTGCCCTGAGTCTCCGGAGAAGGGTGGCATATAAATCAAATTTTAAAAAAAAAAATTCAAACATTTTCTTTTATTATAAATGAAATTTTAAATTCATGGTGCTAAATGAAACTTTATTGACATAACTAATGGGCTAAAAGTTCACATAAGATCTAACAATATATTACTAAATAACTGAAGGTAAATTATTTTTAAGAGTTGAGTGGAGATTCAGTTGCAATGCAAACATTTGTTAAATGCTTTGGCAAACCTAACCAACTAGCTTAGTTCCAGTTAACATGCTTAACATAAACACTGTGCCTGATTATTTGTATTTATCCTTACACAATGAGGCTTGCAACTACGAAGGAAACCACACAACTGCTGTGGATTAGTTAACTTCTAGGAAATAGCATATTTTATAGCTGATAGAATAAAACTAGGGAAATGGATTTCTCCTCCACACCCACATGCTGTGATCACCAGGACAAAACTCATCCAGATGCAGCTCCTAAGCTTCTCTTGATGACGCTTGGCTAGTGTATAGCACGGGTGTCAAACTTGATCACGTCACGGGACATATCGTGACTTTTTTTGCCTTTGCAGAGCATGACACATCTGGCCTGCAGGCACCCAGTTTGACAGGCCTGGTGTATAGTAAGGCAAGCATATATTCATTGTATTGTGCACTTTCCCAAAAGTTAAAAAAAATCTGCCTATGTATATCAGTACTTTATTCATGATTTCTCCCAAATGTGTGTGCCTCAGTCACCAAAAGATTATCTATTTCTGTTGTAAGTTAAGGGCTCATTTATACTTCCTAAGAATTGAAATGGGGATGCCTTAACTCTCTAGTAGTTCAGATTTTCCTGAAATTTCCTGTGAATAGGAGAGGAACCCTTATATTTGGTGATAAGAATAAAAGAACTGTTGGGAAGGAAAGGTAGAAAGGAACAGGTGTAGGTGAAAAGAATGGATGTCTGTGAAGATTTTCCTGTATCCTCTTGTTTGAGAGCGACTGTCTATCTGGTACATTTAACCTTTTCTGTAATGCATACACAAGACTTCTCTCTCTTCTCTTTCCATCCCTGGTCAGTTATTTCTTTCCACAGTCTCATCACCATCAGATTTCCCTTCTTTTTCTCTTTTCATCCTTTCCCAGGGCAGCTGTCCTTTTACCTCACTGATTTCATTTCCTGATTATCTTTTTTTCTTTCTTGTCATTGCTGTGAAAAACAGTGAGGAAGTTGCAATCCCTGATTTTGGAGGCATTCACTTTATTATGCTATTAATCCAATTAATATGAATTTATTCTGGTCCTCATCCCACCTTTTAAAGAACATGCGGCTTCTTTAAGGTATCTATATACATATGCATATATAAATGTATCAGTGCACATTTATTGCAGAGGGGAGAGACTCAGAATTGGTTTCAACTGGAGTTGGAAAACTTAGATTGAAAGGACGGAAATTGGGATTATACAGAAATTTTGTCATTGTGTGTGTGTGTGCATGTGTATACATATACATAGATAAATTCACAAGATACTATGGGTGGAGAGGATAGTATTTTAAATTTAGAATTGTCTGCCTTTTGGCTAAATACAGTAAATAGGTGTTGGAAATTCATTCCATCTATAAGAAATTGTAAGGCAAATTCTCTTTCAACAGATAGAATGAGTAAACACACACACACACTCATGCAGAAAAAAAAGAAGGCATATTGTCCTCACTTTGCTGTATTGTCTGGAGTCAGATCAACCCCCAGTTAAAACAAGACATAGTGGGATATGTCATAGCAACATGGTCAAATTCTAGACTACCATGTTACATTGCCTTGGGTTGTATAATTACACGTTCCATGTTTATGCACCAGAGCTTTCCCCCAGTTTCCGCAGCTTTATCCACTTGAAAAGATAAATTTGACATATTTGTCCATTTAAATGCAGTCTGAATAAATTACTTTTAATGCATATGTTACTGTGAAGAGAACAATCTTTCATGCTAGATTATAACAGTCTACTAGAAGCATTGATTGTGTGACTTAAGCCTTTTGCGAAATATTTAATTGTGTTTTACTTGTTGCTTACATTTAATAGATAGAATTGTATTTTTAATATATTTATTGTTTATGAGTAATAGTTGAAAATGTCAGTTTCTTCTTTGGCAAAGGTTAAAGATGTAGAGAGAAAAGCTAGAAGAGAAGTTAAACAAAAGTTCTTTTATGGTTTATCGGAATAAATAGGCATATTTGAATTCTTCACTGATAAATAGAAAGCTTTGTGTAAGGTTTTATCAGAAATACTGATTTTTAGCCAACTGTGAAATTAATAGCAATATACATTTCTGATGTGGCCTTTAAATTGTCCAGATTAGGGCATATAGTCGGCTAATAGGGCATGAGGAAAATTCCACAATGAATGCCTCAAACATATTTTTCAGATGGCAGAGCATTCTAAATACACTAGCTTTATAATACAGAAATAGCCTGAGCAGCAAAAATTTGGAAAGAAGTTAGAAGCATTTGTTAGAAGATCATTGAAAACTATATAAAGTTTTTTTCTGTCTAACTTTTACCAGAAGGCGGCAAACTATGACTGATATTCAAATAACTGGTTCAAAGAGAGGAAGGGAAGAATATTATTTACTATATATTTAATATTAGTGCAAAAAAGGTTGTCTTTATAAATTTTATTCATAAAATGTGCACTAGCTCTACAAGTGTATGCTAATGACATGATGCTGCTTTTCCTTCTATATTCATTGATTTGAACAATTCATGTCATCTGGCAAATAGTTTAACTGCTCAGTCCCAGTTATCCTTACCATTAAGTATTAAGCATTAAGACTAACATAATTCCTGTACTCTATTTCTTGATTGTCTTAGATCTTAGATCTAAGACCCCGTTTTTTTCCTGTCCCCAGCCTCTAGAGACCTCCGGAGGCTGGGGACAGCAAAAAATGACACTTCCTGTCCAACCGGGAGTTGGGAAATGGGCCCTTTCAGGCCTCTGGAGGGTCTCCGAGGGTGGGGGGAGGCTGTTTTCACCCTCCCCAGATGCATAGAGAGGATCTAGAGCCAGGTGAGAAAGAAAAACGGGCCTACCGGCCCATCACGTGCCAGGACTGGGGGGAGGGGGGTTGTGTGGCATGCGCAGGGCGGGGCGCATAGAATTATGGGTGTGAGCACGTACGCGAACTTACCCCCCCTCCTGGCACGTGATGGCAAAAAGGGCCTGATGGCTCAGCAGACTGATAGCATTATGATTAACACCAGCTGTCTGCAATTACTGTAAGTTTGAATCTCACCAGGCTCAAGGTTGACTCAGCCTTCCATCCTTTCTAAGGTAGGTAAATTGAGGACCCAGTTTGTGGGGGCAATAAGCTGACTGTATAAATATACAAAAGTATGAAGACAATTGCTTAATGCATTGTAAGCCACCCTGAGTCTCCTGAGAAGGGCGGCATATAAAATAAATTTAAAAAAAAAAAAAGGTTAGCCATCACTGATCTAGACACTTGCAATCCAGATATGTAGGTGTATTTTTAAAAAGGAGGTTGAACTACTGCAAATCTTAGAAAATCCCTGGGTATTATAAACCCTTTCTAGTCTGTTTGTATGGAACTGTGGATTTATCAAAATCTCTGATCGTATTGGGAAGAGTGGAATAAAGCAGACATACACAGAAGAGACATCTCCACATTACTGTAGTCTTCCATTAAATAGCAAGTGTTCGTGTATACAAGTTTTGGATTATCCTTCCCACTTGTATTAGGCAAGGCTTCCTATTAAAACTTCTCTGCGTGCTTTTCATAACAGCAAAGCCAAAAAAAAAAAAAATGCTGCTTCTTTATCTTCTCTGACTATCCATGATTTTTCTTTTAAAGCTATTTTGCCTCAGCAGTATTTGCTATTTTCTCATGAGTCCAAAGAATGCTAATGGAAGCGGCAAGACTTTTCTTCCATTTTTTTTTCAACCTCTATTACTATAAAAGGCCCTGAACATGCAATTTGATGGGGCACTCATAAAAAGCATGATGAATCCTAGCATCAATTAAAACATCAACAACTTACAATGTGTTATGTTCCTGAGCACATAATCCACAAGAAATGTCTTCACTGCCAAAGTCTTTAAAATACAAAAATGTTCACTGTGTTCTCTTTCCAACAGACATAGGATTGAACATACTCAGGTGGCCCGGCAGAGCACTTTTAAATGCCTCTGATTTAAAATCTAGTGTTCTGACCTAGGCTTCCTTAGAAAGTATAAAGCACAATCTTAGTCCCGGCAAACCTCTTTAATTCATACGGCTGTGAATTATTGTCATTCCCAGTCCAAAAGGATTCTCAAACAGTCTTTCAGGGGAGTGTTTACAAACACCCACCTTATCTCCCTTGGAATGCTGCCAGAGAACTAATTGCCACACGCAGGGCAAGGCCAAACTTAGCACAGAGTCGATTAGAACTTTTCCAAAGCTTTTACCGACCAGATGAACTAATTGCTTCGTGCAAAAGTTCACAACCTGTTCACTTCTCTTTTATGTCTTATGGGAGGGGCCAATCATCTCCAAGCCTTACTCCCATGTCAACCCTGTTTTCTTAATTGTTCCTGTCTTCTGGCAGCTCTGCGCATGTGCACACTGGGAACAGGCTCCCGCTGTTCTTCTGCCTCGCTGCTCCAGACTCCGGAGACTCCGGAGACTCTGGAGGCAGCAAAGAACTACCAGATAGCCTTGGCCCCTCTCTGCCTCCGACTCAGAGCCCTCGTCCGAGCCTTCCCCAGACTCCAGGACTGGCTCACGTTCCTCCCCAACCTCCTCACTGTCTGAATCTGCTGCCAGCTCTGCTGGCCGCTGGCGGGCCACAACATCTAGTAGTGAAGCCAGTTTGAAGTTGTCACATTTACTATGCTTCCTTATGTGGGGACCTGAAAGAGGGCATTCATTGTACTGGAATCTGGTTTGTGGAATGCCTTCCTAATTCATTTGTGGTTAGAACTGAAATTATAGCATTCAGCACCAAGTAAAACAATATCTGCTCATGTAAACTTTTAGCTTAAAAAAGGTTTCCTTTCTGTTTTGTTTTGCCATTACTGTTCTGCATTATGGAACTTTATGGATTTAAATTTAAAGAGATGTTTTACTGTGAAAGTATGAAAACGTGCATATTTTTTGTATGCACATTTGTATGCACATTTGCATACAAATGTGTTACATTTGCATACAAATGTGTTTACAAAATGTAAAATTTATTTTAGTTTATATGCAGCAATTTTAAATCAGTTGTAGTCTTATTTTGAAATTATTTCTAACAATGAAAATATCAGATAAAATATTACTTAAAATGGATACCTAAGTAAGATGGATGTGCAACCTTTTTCAAGCTGAGGTTGAAAGGCTTCTTTTCGAGTAGACTGCCAGAGGTTGTCCTGTGTGAAGTGGGCAGGGCCATGGCAAAATAGAATAGAATAACAAAGTTGGAAGGGACCTTGGAGGTTTTCTAATCCCTTGCTCAAGCAGGAAACCCTATACCATTTCAGACAAATGGTTGTCCAATCTCTTCTTAAAAACTTCCAGTGTTGGAGCATCCACAACTTCTGGAGTCAAGTTATTCCACTGGTTAATTGTTCTAACAATCAGGAAATTTCTTCTTAGTTCTAGGTTGCTTCTCTCCTGATTAGTTTCCATCCATTGCTTCTTGTCCTACCCTCAGTGCTTTGGAGAATAGCTTGACTCCCCTCTTCTTTGTGGCAACCCCTGAGATATTGGAACACCGCTATCATGTCACCCTTAGTCCTTCTTTTCATTAAACTAAACTAAATTAAATAAAGTAAATTAACTAAATTTACCGTAATTTATTAAACTAAATTAAATAATTGCATTTAACTTAAGAGAGTTAATGATCATTTTTTAATAACTTTCCCTTGATATCACATTAAACATTACTGTTCAATAGAGGAAGATATAGGAGGCACTCTGGAAGCTATACTGAATACTTCCAAGAGTCACAGTATACATCCATCAAAAAAGGTTCTCAAATCTCAAAATATGGCAGGAATGATATTAGAAAGCATAATAACATGGATGTTTCTAACACTGTGCTGAAATCCAACTTCCAATTTCTTTTTAAAACATTTCTTCTGCAAAAGAGATTTCATTTTTAAAATACTTCAATCCTTGTCTATTTTGATTGTGTTTTGCATCTTCTCTGATTATGTTAAGCTCTAATGAGCCCATGGAAAGATTGTCATCCTTCCCTGGAAAGAAGCTTGTTTTGTTCATCATCACTATAAGACTACAAGAATCCCTATCCCTCACTACCAGAATTTTACCATGTTTTCTTCTCTTTGACAAAGCCATTTCTTCCCCATCAAATGGCTCAGTGGCTAAGATACTGAGCTTGTTGATTGAAAGGTCAGTAGTTCAGCGGTTCGAATCCCTAGTGCAGCGTAACCGAGTGAGTTCCTGTTACTTGTCCAAGCTTCTGCCAACCTAGCAATTCAAAAGCACGTAAAAAATGCAAGTGGAAAAATAGGGACCACCTTCGGTGGGAAGGTAACAGCGTTCCGTGCGCCTTTAGCGTTTAGTCATGCCAGCCACATGACCACAGAGATGTCTTCAGACAGTGCTGGCTTTCAGCTTAGAAACGGAGATGAGCACTGCCCCTAGAGCCGGAAACGACTAGCACACATGTACAGGGGAACCTTTACCTTTTAAGGGAGAAAATTACAAAATAAACCTTCCACATAGGTCCAAAACTCTCCTTACTGAAAACCAGTGCACCCTAGAAGAAGACCCACTTCAGGGATTTTGTTTATTGGTTGGTTGGTTAGTTGGTTGGTTGGTTGGTTGGCTGAACTTACCTGGGTTTTGAAGTTAAACAGAGTTTGACCTGATTAATCCTTGAATAGGAGAGACTCAAGGAATTCCAAGCCTGTAAGCTAAGATAGAAAGTAACCCTAAACTAAAAATAAAAAATAAAAAAAAATCCTGGAACATGGCAAGGATAATCCACTCATGGAAACTGCCTAATTTCCTTGCAGTTGCCAGGAACTAAGTTCAGTCTTCTATTTTCCCTTATCAAAACATGTTGCCCTGGTATTTCTTTGTACCTAATGCAGAATGCATTGCACACATATCAGGGACAATGCTGTGAAATATTAATTTCTGAACTTCGCTGTCATATATTTAATGTGCAATCCTGGTGTGTGGCCAGGTTTATTTGTCCTACATTGAAACAAAATGTGTTGATAATAAATCAAACTAAACCATCTAGGAAAAAAGAAAAATAGGACTATCGGTCACCAACACAACCAAGAATGTGATGTTTAGATAACAATCTGTAGTGCCTTTGGTGAGAGGTTTATACTAAAGACAAAACCATCTACCCTGTAGACAACAATGCTTTGAATTCTTTCCTTCATCATTGAATAGTGCAAGGATATGGTCCGTTCATGAATTTCTATCTTTCTGTTTCCTTTCCTTCAATCACAATTGGTGACAATATGACAACATGACAAATTGTACTACAGCTGAGGAAAGATATGAATCTGGTTTTGGCAATCATCAAAACATAAGCAGTACCCTGCTTGATCGTACCCTTAGCCCATCTAGTCCAGCTGTCTGTTTTCACAGTGGCCAACCAACTGCACAAGAAAAACCAGTTTGATTGTTTGTATTGTTGATTGTTTGTATTGTGTATATTGTCATATATTATATATTATGATTCATGTATGTTAATAAAATTAATAAAAAATTATTTTAAAAAAAGAAAGCCCAGTAATCTTCCAGCAGCAGATGGCTTTCAGATCAAATCCCATATTTCATCTTCTATATTCCATCCCAATAAAAACTTTATCCATTACACAGAACTGACTAGATGCTGTTGTGACAACAGGATACTTGATTCTAAAGAAGCTTTACTATTTAACAGTCTACTTAAGTAGCACATTTAACACACAACCGTCCAATTGGAAGCCTTCAATGTACCTGTGTTATCATATGCTGTCATGTATCTTCCAGATCACTGTTGCTAAGAATGTATTTCAATTTCAAATTTCTGAGGGTCTTTAGGCAGCATGTAAACTTTGTCATTGAGACCGGTTCAATCTTCTCCATTCTTTCCTTTTTTTTTTCTTTTCTTTTTTTTACAAACAGTTCTGCTGCATCTCTCTTTATCATTCAACGTTGATGTGAAAGATACGATGACTTTTAGTGGTCCTGTGGAAGACATGTTTGGATACAGTGTGCAGCAATTTGAAAATGAGGAGGGAAAATGGTGAGATGATTAATTAGTTAATTATTATCTCTCCCTTCCACCCATTTCCATACCTCTATAACAGGGTTGTTAAACTCGCAGCGTCATGTTGTCATCACGCGACATATTGCAATTTTTCCCCTCTTCGCTAAACTGGGAGGCCAGGACATTATGCATCCAGCCTGCAGGCCACAAGTTTGACACCACTGCTCTATAACTTACTGTATTTTTCAGAGTATAAGACACACCAGACTATAAGACGCACCTACCTTTTTTGGTGAGGAAAACAAGAAAAAGAAATCTGCCTCTGCCTCCCAGCAATTTTGCCTCGTTGCAGCAAACAGCCTGCTATACTTTCATTTTCGTTTTCAGCATAGCTTGATTAGCACAAGAAAAAAACAATCTGCTCCCAGCAATTTACCTCCTTGCAGCAAGCAGCAGAGGCCTGCACAAAACAGCTGAGAGCAAAACAGCTGAGAGTCGGGAGGCCAATCCAATCAACTTGTGATAATTAGGCTGTGCTGAAACTGAAACGAGCTGTTTTTTCTTGCTGCTTGCTGCAAGGAGGTAACTGCTGGGAGGCAGAGGCCAAAGGGTGGGGGCCAGTGGGTGGGCAGGGCTACATTCGGTGTATAAGATGCACCTAAATATTCACCCCCTTTTAGGGGGGGGGGAAAGGTGTGTCTTATACTCCGAAATACAGTAATGAGTCCTTAGTCATTTAGAATTTCATAGGTCATAATGAACACCTTGAATAACTAACTAGAGAAGCTTCTCTAACTCGGTACTCCTATCTGCTATTATAAACACATTTTTATTCCATTAGCTTTTTTGCATGCAACTTAGATAGTAAATTGGTACTAAAGTACCAAAGCAAATATTATGTACTGCATTGACAATATATATATATTATCATTTTGCAGGGTTCTTATTGGTTCTCCTTTGGCTGGTCAGCCCCAAAAGAAAACAGGTGATGTCTATAAATGCCCTGTAGGACAGGGTAAAGGTTTGCCATGTGTAAAGTTAAATTTGCCAGGTAAGAAAGTCAATGAAAGAAATTGCAAATTGACCTACCCCCGTGATGGCAAAACTATGGCACACGTGCCAGAGTTGGCACACAGAGTCCTCTCTGTGAGCATGTGTGCCATTGCCAGATGGTCTTCCGGTCTCCGGTGCATGCATGTGTGCCGGCCAGCTGGTGTTAGCGCATGCCGGAACACCGGAAATCCAAAGACCGACTGGCTTGTGCACATGCGCACACCAGCCAGCTGGTCTTTCCATTTCCAGTGTGCGTGAAGAGCAGCTGGCCGGCGCGCATGCGCACTGGAAACCGGAAGATCAGCTGGCTGGTCTTCATTTTTCTGGGCTCCGGTGTGCACGTGCGCCAGTGGTGGGTTCCTCCCGGTTTGGCCCGGTTCGGCCGAGCCGGTAGCAGTGACGATATGACGTCACCGAACCGGTTCTCCCCCCTCCCCCGCCCTCCCCCCCCACCCCCCCACATTATTCTTACCTTTTATTTGGCTGGTCTTCGGGTTTCTGGGCTCTGGCGCGCATGTGTGCATTTCAGTTTTGGCACAGGGCCAAAAAGGTTTGCTGTCACTGACCTACCCTAACAAAATCAAGTTAGAAGCCAAAACATGTTTAAATAAAAGACCAGCAATAACAAGCATCATAATCAAAGGACACTCACTAAGCAGGCTAAGGGATAAAAAGAAATTAAAGTCCCCTCTGCAAAGAGGAGGAGGGTGCTATAAGACAGGGTTTTTTTATATCAATGGTACACAAGTAGTTGTCGACGTACAACCGCAATTGGAGCCATATTTCTGATCATAAATTGAGGCGCCCACATGACAGACCCTATTTTACAAGATTTTCCATGGCTGTTGTTAAGCAAATCTGCAGTCATAACTCCAAATTCATTCTTCCAGCAATAAATGCCAAAAACAGACAAAAAAAAAACCCATTGCAAATCATGATCACGTGATGCAGGAGGCTGCTACCAGTTGTAGCCAATTGCCAAGCACCCAAAATACAATTACATGACTAGGGTGTGTGTAGCATGACATGTTACAATGGCCAGAAATGTTTTACAGGCCATAAAACACTTGTTCTGGGCTGGTTGTAATTTCAGACAGTCATTAAGTCCCTGGTCGTAAGTCGAGGACCATCTGTAAATTCCAATATTCTCTTTCCACTCATTTCCCCTTGTTGCATGGGCCTTTTAGCTATAATTGCTACTTCCCAGAATCTTTTCCAAAGGTCCAGAAACTTCGTCCAATGTCAGTTATATAGTTTTTACTAACAGAGGAACTAGTGTGAGCTCTATTACACTGCCGTTCCCATAACCTTTATTGCCCACTGAAATATTATGTATACAGCTGATAATTTACTGATCCAACAGTGGAGCTATACAGAAAATGAAAAGTTTATTTGTTCCAAATTTTCAATTTTAAATGGATGAATATCTTCTACTGTCACCCTGTTGCTATTTTGACATTCTCTTTGAGGTTCAAGAAAACTATGTGAAGCATTATCCCAGACAACGATTCTGGGATGAAAGCCAGGCATTTGACTTGTATTTCATAGTTTTACCCAAGAGGGAACAGGGAGAAAAAAGGAAAAGAAGCCAAAAAGTTCCATGTTTTACATACAAATTTGGCAATTTAAACATGCCACTATATGGTTTAATGTCTTGTTTGCATATACCCCCATATTTAACTTTATTTTTAATCTATCTATAGCCAACATTTCAATTCCTCAAGTTACAGAAGTAAAGGAGAATATGACTCTTGGGTCAACCTTAGTGACGAATCCCAAAGGAGGGTTTTTGGTGAGTAAATATCTCTTGAGTAAAATAAAAAATAATATGCCATATTTACTATAACCAATACTATAATATTCACCATGAAAGCTTTCACATATAGAAGATTTTTTCCACATTTATAGAAGGAATACAGAACTTGCCTAGATATTTTTGGATTAAAGTTCCTATCACTCTTGAATATTAAACATGGTGATTTGGTCTGATAAGGTTAGAATCTAACTACTTTTGGGAAATCAAGCACAATAATGGAAAGCTTCTTTATATCCACATTAGGAAGGCAAAATCTCAAAACTACATCTCACTTATTTTGACCATGTCATGCGGGGGAATTCCCTGGAGAAAGCAATTATGCTTGGAACTTAGCAGTAAAAGGAAACCAGACCACCAAAGAACATGGTGGCTGGGCACCATCAAGGCTGATACCAGCCAGAGAATTGAACAACTCAAGGATATAGTGCAGGATTAGAAGCAGGGGTGGAATTCTACCGGTTCAGACTGGTTCAGGCGAACTGGTAGCTCCGAAAATCAGCTGGGAGCAAACCGGTTCACTCCAACGATCAGGTGGGCCCACCAGCCCACCCTTCCCTGCACTTTACTGACCTATATTTTCTCAGCTGATTCGCGTAGCAGAGCACATTACCACGCCTCAGCTGTGTTACTCCCCAGCAGTAACACGGAAGGTAAGTGTTTGTAAAACGAAGCACGCGATCATTGAACCGGTTGTTAAACCAGCAGGATCCCACCACTGATTAGAAGACATTGAGAGACCTGGCCAGTAGTTGGTTTCAATTAAGTTTGCTACCAATTTGCTTGTGTGTACGCGATGCTTCTGTGCCTGCGTGATGCTTCTGCGCCTGCGTGACGCTTCTGTGCCTGCATAGAAGCATCCAGGTGGGTGGGCAGAGCTGCCACCGCCACTACCGGTTCGCCCGATCCGGAGTGAACCAATAGCAACCCATCACTGGACCTGGCCCATACAATTGCCAAGAGCTGGACACAACTGAATAGATTAACATCATTATCCTCATGAGCCATGGTGGTGCAGTGGTTAGAGTGCAGTACTGCAGGCTATTTCTGCTGACTGCCAGCTGACTGCAATTTGGCAATTCAGATCTCACCAGGCTCAAGATTGACTCAGCCTTCCACCCTTCTGAGATGGATAAAATGAGAAACCAGATTGTTGGGGGCAATAGGCTGACTCTGTAAAATCGCTTAGAGAGGGCTGCAAAAAGCACTATAAGTGGTATATAAGTCTAAGTGCTATTGCTATCATCCATGTAAGACACTACATGCAGCAATGAGTCTACAGATGGAAATGAGGAGAACCACTTTTACTCAGTGGCGCCATCTTTCTCCCATTCCTTTCTACCATTTTTCATGGTGTGCTTAGGGATGCTCTAAAGCAGTGTTTCTCAGCCTTTGCAACATGAAGACATGTGAACTTCAACTCCCAGAATTACCAGCCAGCATGGCTACAAATGTTCAGGTAGTTCAGAGAATTGCAAGATTAGTGAAAACTAAGATCTCCAAGATCCATGAACTGAATTCTGCTCCTGAATACTGGATTCAACCCAGTGTTAGTAAAATAAAGAGAAATGCCTCTCGGCTACTTAGCTAACTAGCACAGATTCTTTGAACTGCCAAGAAGTACTTTATATTTCATGCCAAGGAATAATCATTGAAGGAGGAGAACTATATTAACCTAAAAATCAGAGTTTGGTTATTTTCAAATAACAAATTAATCTACAAGGTTTAAGCTTTCATGAACCAGAACTCATATTCTCAGATACTTGGAACTGGCCAAACTGACATAATATTTAAATCGGGATGAGCTGGGGGAGGCGGGAAGAGAGGGAGGTTATGGAGATGCTGGTTGCACCGAGACAGATTTACAAGTAGCTTTTCTAATAGAAATTATAAGGTGCTAAGAAACGCTTGTCACTGCTGAGATTTTTTGAAATATCATGAAATCTTTTGATGTGTGTGAATTCAGCAATCTTTCCCTGAGTTCTGCTGATAAAGTTACTTTTTTTCCAAAATGCCTACTTTGAGATCTATAAAGGAGTTTCATGTGACTTAAATGCTCTTATATTAGTTTTGCTCTGAAGCCATATTCACTTAACAACGATGGGACTAACTTAACCCCTGCAGTGATTCACTTAACAACTGTGGCAAGAAAGGTCGGAAAATGGGAAAAAAACACTTTACAAATGTTTCACTTAACAACCAAAATTATGGGCTCAGTTGTGGTCATAAATCGAGGAATACCTGTATTGGAATGACCTAGGAACATGGGACACAATCTAGAATTACATATATACCTGTTTATTTTATAAACAACATGTGTATTTATCAGATATTCATTTACCAGATATATTCAGAGCAATAATTTTGTTACTATGGTAGAGAATAAATGCAGCTTAGAGTTGAATTATTGGGTTCCTGGTGTTCTCTAAACTTCCTTGTTTAACACCCAAATATAATAAGTTTGTACTGCACAGAATTCCAAAACTGGATCAGATCCCTTTGGTCAGTTCAGTTGTGGCTGTGTCATCATATTGCTGTTGCAATGTTTTATAGTTTTATGTAGGATTTCAGTAAGCATATTTCCAACCATTGTAGCTATCAAAGTACCTACTAAACAATATGGTGACTTATTTAAACATTAAAAAACAATTATTTGTCTCTTTATCATAGGCATGTGGACCTCTTTATGCTTATAAATGTGGACATTCCTATTACACAACTGGTATCTGTTCCAACGTTAGCTCCAATTTTGAGGTTGTAAATTCCATTGCTCCATTGCGAGGTATGCATATATAAAAATTGCTTTTTTTATCTATTGAACGTAGGTAGAGCTTGAAAAAAGTCTAATATATATACAGGGTTATGTCAGAAATATCAACTAATTTTCAAGGCAACTTGTATGACCAACTTAGGCAAATGTTAATCCTTGTTTGTATATTACCTAAATGCTTACTGGAATTTATTTTTAGTATAAACAGGTTCATAGTATTAGTCACAAGTGAAAATCAGTCTAATACCCTGTTTTCCCCAAAATAAGACATCCCCTGATAATAAGCCCAATCGGGCTTTTGAGCGCATGGCAATAAGGCCAAGCACTTATTTCAGAGTTCAAAAAAATATAAGACAGGGTCTTATTTTCGGGAAAACATGGTAGTAATGTTCAGGCCACCACAGAAAGCTAAATGCCTCTTTAATTCAAGAAGACAAAATACTTGTCCTTGTACTGTTTTTTGTGAGATACAAGGCTCCATTCTTTGTGCTGATTCCCAGAAGCAGAAATGAAATTATTTAATCGTATTAAAAACGTTATTTTCAAAAATACTTTTTGAAGCCCTTCTTGGAGGATATGATTGCTACCCTTCCTTCTTCCTTTCTTTACGTTGCTCCTTGGTTGAGGACAATTACAATAAATGCCCTTTCCTTTTTCTTCTAGTCTTCTTTTCTATTCAAGGTCATTGCAGTTGTTTCTTTTTTATATAGACAAGTGATACTATACAACCATCCCTACACATGGTAGTAATATAATTCCAGAGCCAGCAAACTATTCATGTAATTAGACTTCAAGAGTCCTAAATATTGGAGGCATCTGTAATTTCCTCAAGACAATCACTATCATATGTGACAAGTTGCATGAAGTTGCATAATTGTTTAGGTAATTATGCATTCTGAAATAGTTAAAATGGCTAGCAGTGGTCACAAAACACACACAAAAGAAACATTTGAAGTATAATATGTCTTAGATAGAATGTCTGTACAGCAATCTTAATAAAACTGTATATATTTTAGAATCACATTTAAACATAGTTATGAATAACTTTAAAAAATTGAAAATGCTCTTTATTCTTGAGATATTTCTTGATCTCCATGTAGTTTTGCAAAGGCCCAGTATTCATGAAATAACCATTACCCAAACCATGCTCTGTCCTGTCCACAAAGCTACTCTATGCCATCTCAGATCACCGCTGCAGAACATTTCAAGATGTTAGAAGCTCTTTAATCTGAAACCTTCTAGACTGGACCAACAGCTCCATCTCCTACACTGATGAGTTAGCACCACCCAGTTACAGCAAGCTTCAGAACCATAGAACTAGTATATCAGTACTAGAAGTGAGTCCAACATTTGCTCCAGAGGCAAAAATGAATGAGTTCCAGGCTGAGCAGAGAGAGAATGACTGGTCCAAAGTAGCCCAATTAATTCCATAATGCCATAGAAGATGAACCTTCATTTCCCTTCACCAGGCAGAACTTCATTATGCACATTATACAGAGGCACTGATTCAAATTATAGCAACTCAAAAATTTCATCCTTCATCTTCTGCATGGTTGTGTTTCACTATGTAGGTCTCTACTGTATAAACTATACTAAAAAAAATAGGTAGTACAATGGAATGTAGAAACTCAGAGCATTTAATCTTGCATATAAATTATATCTGAGATACATCATATCTCTTATGGGTCATTTAAAAGTAATTTATTTTGAAATTAAAGGAGTAGCAGGGTATCAATTTAACAGAAAAACCACTGTGTGCTTTGAATGTTTCCTTATTTTATGTTTCCTGTTGTAGACTGCAAGTCCCAGTTGGATATTGTCTTTGTTCTTGATGGATCTAACAGTATTTTTGAATGGAAAGATGTCACCAATTTTTTGAAACGAATCCTGCAAAATATGAGTATAGGCCCCCACGATACACAGGTATACTAAGGCAAATGTTTTAAATTTGATTTAATTTGATCTACAGCATAGCTAAACAATCAAGGATAGCTGCATTAATATCAACTTTTCTAATTTACCAATCCAAGGCAGTGGTTCTGCAATAGACGAGAAATCTTTTATTGTTTCTTATATATGTCAGTTAATGCATAGATATCAAAGGGAATGGTTAACGGTATAATATCATCCAGAAAGAACTGTATTACAAATAATCAGTTTGTCAGAGGTTGAGTCAGATGTTCATCTCAGGCCATCAACAGAAGAAGGAGAAACTTTGCATAACTTTTTCCACGCATCGTGCAAAGCTAAGAAACATTTATAGTTCCAATGAAAAAGATGCGAACCTTATTACAAATGAACAAAAACCCGCTTTGAGGGAGATGGGTGTTTTAGAAATAGGAAATGTAAATAAATAAATAAATAAATAGATAGATAGATAGATAAATAAATAAATGCATTGGGATATCAAAGGCACATCCATATTTGCATAAAACACAGACATGGCAATGAAAGAACCATGTGTTAAAATGCTATGGCTATGGGAAAAGTCAAATTGGTTCTGTAGGAGTGTACAGAGAAATTCCTCCTTACACTTATTTCATTGCTTTATCTATGGCCAGTGCAAAGGTATAAAATGTTGAAATCATATTTGAAGTAATATACGTGACTACTTGTTCCGTAATAGTTTTTCCCCTACTGCCCAATGCAGCTTCCAGACCTGATGTTTCCTGAAGGTTTTCTTTCAAAGTATGTATCAGAAGCAGCTCTGCCAAGCAATCAAGACAAAACAAATTCTTCCAGGTGCTTCCACTGCTGAGACACTTTAATACCCATGTTTCCCCGAATATAAGACCCTGTCTTATATTTTTTGAACCCCAAAATAAATGCTTGGCCTTATTTTCAGGGAGTTCTTATTATTTTGGGGTGCGTGGAGCAAGACGGGGCTCTTCTTGCCGTCTTACCTGATTTCTATCTCTGTCTTCCTAACCCTAATGAGAGGAAATGGTGGGGATCAGTTGCGCATGCATTTAAATATTTGGGGGGGTATTTTCAGGGGGGGCTTATTTTAGTGCATGCACTCAAAAGCCTGATTGGACTTATTATCAGGGGATGTCTTATTTTTGGGGAAACAGGGTAGTTTCAAGAGACTTTTCAAATTCCCAGTCCATAGGCTGCTAGGCAATTTTGCTGGGTGGATGCTCTTTGTATGCTTCCTATTCTTCTATTGTACTGACAGTTGCACTTTGTACTCTAAAACTGGATGGAGACAATGGCACAACGATAATGTGCTTCTGCCTGTGGCTGCATGCAGTAGGAATTGGGTGTTTAAGAAGTATGTGTGGTAAAAGCAGAAGAGATAAGATCACGAATGAGTGGGTGATCAAAAGTATAACACCTTTTTGGATAAAATAAGTTTATTGTGGTAACTTGATCATAAATACAGATTGAATTAGGGCTAAGTCCAGGGGTGAAATCTACTTACCTTCCCAACCGGTTCGGAAGTGCATGTGAGATCTTAGAAACAGGGAGGTGAGAAGTTCAAAGACCAAAAAACAAGGTATGAATCAGCATGGGGATGTACTAAAAGTTTGCAAGAATAGAAAAATATAGTGAATTGGGGAGTTGTAAACTAGATGTAGTTATATTTCCTTTTGTTTTTTCCTGTCTCATAGTTTTGTTTCTTTGTATTTAGGTATTTTTACATAATATTGCTTACCTTGAAAGAAATAGCATGATGAGAATATAGAGTATGTGTATGTGGGAAATAGGACATAGAGAAAGAAAATGTGGTTAAAGAACAATTGAAAGACTATACTGAAATATCTTGAAGTTAGGATTAGTATAGAATGACAAAAAAACATTTGTATGGTTACCCAGAATTGTGACTTAAGATGTTTAGCCATAGAAAACTATTAAATAAGTAAGTAACATAAATCAATGCATATAGAGAGAATGCATGTAGGAACTGACTCCACTTTAAAGTGATATACGAGAGCAATAAACTATTTGTAGAAAAGCATCAGAGATGAACTGACTGAACTATTGAAAGCTTTCAGAAAAGAAACATCTAAAGTACAAACAGCTGTATGTCAACAAATATGAAACAACACCATGGGACACAGATTGAAAAATTGGTGTATATTCACATACTGTCAAAATATTACACTCATTCCTTACACAAGCAAAGGTTTGCTTAAGATCTTACAAAGAAGAATAAAGCCATATATGGTCAGAAAAATGCCAAATGAGCAGGAAGATTTCAGAAAAGGCAGAGGAATATGTATGATCAGATAACTAACACAAAATAGTATTGGAGAGAGCTTTTAAGATTTTTAACAGGGCAGATCATGCTAGAACGTCTGATTATTATTTTGAAGAATTTTTACAATGAACAAAGTAAGGGCAGAACTAGGAGTAACCGAATAAACAGACAAGGATACACATTGTCCACATATCTGCTTAGCTTTTACAATGAATGTATTCAAGAATGGCACTTTCAGAATATGTAACAACTACAATCAAAATTGGAGGTCAAACCAGGAACAGTTTAAAATATGCCGACCACACCGTTCTGTTAGACAAAGGTAAAAAGCCTTACGAAAACTACAAATGGAAAGTTTAAAAATGGATTAATCTTAATCATTAAGAATGGAAAGATAAAATGAACCAGCAAGCTTTGTGAATTCACAGTTGAGTTGAAGAAGTATAGGTGAAGTTTTGTTGTTTTAGGATACAGAATAGTTAAAAGTGGAAAATGTACTGGAGAAATAAAAAGGGAGGTTGATCCTCTGAGGGAAGGTAATTGAGTATATAGATGTCATCATGAAGATCAAGGCTATTTCTATGACAATAATGATTGGAATATTTAAAGCAACCATTTTCCTCGTGATAATGTATGGCTGTTAATGTTGGATATTGAGAAAGAGAAAGAAGCAGGTGCACCCAAAGCAAGAGTTTTTTGGCTTTAAAATGGCATGTGAAAATAATATTGAAACTTCACCCTTTTTATAAGCTTGCAAAGCATGTGAGACTTGTTTAAAAGGGGTGGGGCTTGATCACCTGGTCACACCCATCATTTGGAAGCCAATCATTATGGATACTTTGAGAAATTACATATTCAAATTACTAAGTTGGAGAAGTTATTGGTAAGAGTACCATGAATTGCAAGAACAGCCAATCAATCAATCAATCAATCAACACAATGTATAACATGAGTGGACATGATCATGGAAATCATATACCACATACCACAGTCACATTTCTTGAATGGCATGGCCTTAGACAAGCATGAAATGCATTAAATAAATACATATTATTGGAATGTCCATGGAAGAAATGTAGACTGTCATCAAGGATATGATTGCCATGCTATCCATTTCCATAGTCGTGGGTTCAAAAACAAAGTCATAACTTTGTTTCAACTTCCCATTATTTCCTCTGATAGAACTCTATAGAATTTTCAAGAAGCTGACACAATCTTAGTTCTTTCTATGTGAGTATGGGTGTCTGGTCCTCATTTCCAGATCAACTGCTAAGAATAGGAACCCTACTTTGGGATGCCATCACTATAAAGCATATGTCCCAATAAACACCTGTCAACACAAACATTTCAAGGGGACATTATATATTGTACAAGCGTGAGAGAGATGTATACAATCTATGCAGAACACAATCTTCTCAGGTAGAAGATCAATAGAATCAGATATTCTAAATGTATCTAGTACATTTAGGAACTGAAAACAGAACGTTGCTGGAACAGACCGGAAGTCCATCCCAATTTCCAGAATGATCAACTAGCACCAACTGCAGGAAATCCATAGACAAGAGCAAAGCAACCATGTTTTTTATTATTGTTCTCAGCAACTGGAATTCAGGTGCAAATATATCATCAGCAATTTGAAGAACAGTCTTCTTTTGCTCATTTTTGTGAAATGCATATTCTTTATGTATTTTATTCATTACTGAAACTTTGTAAGTCATTCCTATATCATGTTTATAAGTGGTTTACAAAGAATCAAAAAATGAACAACCAAGATATAGTAAAATACACACTGGACTGGTAGAAAATAGATAGTGATAGAATTTCACTAATATTCACATCTCATATTACACAGAACAACCTCCTTCCCAACTTAGGAAAAATATTTTAATAGTCTACATATAAGCATCTCAGTCTCCAAAAACTTTGTGGAAAAGCCAGGTCTTAATCAGTTTCTTAACTCTTAATGACACTTACATTCCTCAGTTTAATTGCATAAAAGACAGTCAGTAAACAAAGATGTTTGTACTAAAAGGAATGAGCTATAAACCAGATAGAGAAGCACATCTGAAAACTGAAAGCTAGAATGTAAACTGATCCAGCTATAAAAGGATATGTCTAGATAGGTTGTATTAATGTTCAGTATTTTAATAGTATGAGAGTTTTAATAATGGATGAATAAGAGGTAAATATGCCAAGTCAGAGTATATTAGCATTCAATGGCTGGACTAAGCAAATTCAAAATATCAATGCAGAGCATACATTTAAAATATACTAGTGGAACATTGCTTAGCTCACATTTAGACAAAAACTTCTCATAAAATTAACCAGATGAAAATGAAGAAAAGGGTATTTGGAAAAAATACTATTCTTTTGTTACACAACACCTTTCTTTTATAAAGTAAATTGATTAACAATTATAGGAATCCACCTGTTGGCTGTTGCCCCCCAAAAAGCAGTGATGTCTATAGATAGGGAGTATTCAAAAATCAACCTGACTATATTGTTACTACAAAGTGGTAGAACAGCTCAATGATAACAGGAAAGATATTCAGGATCTGCAATGCAAGAGATCATGTGCAAGTTGCAGATCAAGCTGAAGTGAAATAAAAAGCCAACACATTTCCACAATATAGTTTTAATTATTTTGATTTCCATCATTTTCAAGGAGAACATCAGGAATCACTTTGAAGTTCCAAATGCATTGGTAGAAAATCAGAGGAACTGTAGAATGAAATCAAACACATTGTTAAAGTTGAGTGTGGAAAATAGAAGAAAGCACTATGTCATTAATATGTTGGAAGGCTATAGGAATTGAAGGACATTTACAGAGGAAAAATCAGTAGAAGATCCAACCACGCCATGCAGCAAATCTGTAGTATAGCCAATATACTGAAAGGTATCTATAGATTGATATCAAAGAAAGGAGATTTAACAGATTATGCAGTCTATGGTATAATCCAATCATCCAATGCTGATTAGAGTCCTTCATAGAAATGGTAGATGTTTCGGCTGCTTTAGAAAAGACTGAGCAACATACATTATTGCTAATGCCATTAGATAATCGAGAAAGCCATCAACATATGCTTCGTTGATTCTGGAAAGACCTTCAATTGAATTGATTGATTTTAGTTGTGAAATATTCTGAAGAAATTTATAGGTTTATAGGTTTCATGTTCTCAGAAACCTGTACAAAGACAACAAGATACAGGCTGGATGGAACATGGTGAAACAGACTGGCTCCAAGTCTGCAAACAAGTGAGAAGGAGGCTGTATATGATCTACAGTATTTAGATGCTTCAGGTGGCAAGAAGAGTCAAGTCTGTGTAACTGAACTCTGCCCAACAGCCTAATGTTTATTCTTAGTAAAACACATTTCTGGTTTATCATACAAAACAAAAAAGCTCTCATTGTGTGGGTGGTCTTCTGTTTTAACTGAAAGATAAATTCTTCAGTTGCTGTCTTTATGGGTGATGGCATTGTTGTGAAAACTTCTTCAGCAGAAGATTTTGTATTCCAGGTTGGGATTGTTCAATATGGTGAAAATGTAACCCATGAATTTTATCTCAACGCATATTCAACCACAGAAGAAGTGCTTGTAGCAGCAGGCAAAATTAAGCAGAGAAAAGGATTTGAGACCATGACAGCTCTTGGCATTGAGACGGCAAGGTAGGTGCTTTTGTTGTTGTTAGTTGCGAAGTCGTGTCCAACCCATTGTGACCCCATGGACAACATTCCTCCAGGCCTTCCTGTCCTCTACCATGTTCTGGAGTCTTTTTAAGCTCACGCCTACTGCTTCAGTGACTCCATCCAGCCACCTCATTCTCTGTCGTCCCATTCTTCTTTTGCCCTCAATTGTTCTCAGCATTAGGCTCTTCTCCAGTGAGTCATTCCTTCTCATTAGGTGGCCAAAGTATTTGAGTTTCATCTTCAGGATCTGGCCTTCTAAAGAGCAGTCAGGGTTGATCTCCTCTAGGACTGACTGGTTTGATCACCTTGTAGTCCAAGGGACTCACAGGAGTCTTCTCCAGCACCATAGTTCAAAGGTCTCAATTCTTTGGCACTCAGCCTTCCATATGGTCCAACTTTCACAGCCCTACATTGCAACTGGGAAAACCATAGCCTTGACTATACGCACTTTTGTTGGCAGGGTGATGTCTCTGCTTTTTCGTATGCTATCTAGATTTGCCATAGTTTTCCTCCCCAGGATCAAGTGTCTTTTAATTTCTTGGCTGCAGTCCCCATCTGCGGTGATCTTGGAGGCCAGGAAAATAAAATCTGTCACTACCTCCATTTCTTCCCCATCTATTTGCTAGGAATTGAGAGGGCTGGGTAGGTAGGTGCCTTACAGACTTATAAACAAGTATCAACCTACATAAAGAACTATGCTGATCTTCCACAGGCTTGCCCATGTACAACTTGACTTTAAGAATAGAAAGGGAATCCTGAAAATTCAAACCAAAGGCCTATAGAATCACCCACTATTTTTTATTTTTTTATTTTTCCTACTGATGTTGATATTTATGTTTTGTCCTTGTCTGCAGTCTGCAGATTTACAGGTTTTCACTCTCATTTTAGGAATGAAGCATTTACAGAAGCTCATGGGGCCCGCCCAGGGGTTCAAAAAGTCATGGTAGTTGTGACTGATGGAGAATCTCATGACAATTACCGATTACAAAAAGTGATTGAGGATTGTGAAAAAGACAATATACAGAGATTTTCTATTGCTGTAAGTGATGTTTAGTAGAAAAACTGCACTGTATATCTAGAAATGATTCTTCCTCTGTCTTTCAGTTTGCCTTGAAGAAAGAATCTCTTTTTTTGATGAGTTAGTACTCTTTCAATATTAGCTACATGCTAATTTTTATTCATTACTCATTGGGTCCATATTTTTCTTTAAAGTACATGTTGATGGTGTGTTCTTCTGATAGTGTACAATATTAATGGTGTGTTTTTCCATTTCTCTTTGACTGCTGAGGATAAACAATGGAAAATTGTTGCCGCAAGATAACCCAGGCCATTGTTTCACACAAGTATTTTTTAATTAGATGTATATCCCACTTTTTCTACAGTAGCTTAAGATACATATATATGTATCTTGAATATATAGTGGACATTCTCCTATTTTCTTGCTTAACAACAATTCTCTAAGATAAATCAGGCTAAGAGAAAGCAACTGGTCCAAAGTCATCCTATGTTTTTCCATGGATCTGGGTAAATTAGAATGAGTCTTCCCAGTCCAAAATCTTAATATTTGCTATTTGTTATAGGTAAAGGTAAAGGTTCCCCTTGCATATATGTGCTAATAGTTCCTGACTCTAGGGGCGGTGCTCATCTCTGTTTCAAAGCTGATGACATCTCTGCGGTCATGTGGCCAGCATGACTAAACACGCTGTTACCTTCCCACCAAAGGTGGTCCCTATTTTTCTACTTCATTTTTTACGTGGTTTTGAACTGCTAGGTTGGCAGAAGCTGGGACAAGTAACAGGAGCTCACCTTGTTATGCGGCACTAGGGATTCGAACCGCTGAACTGCCGACCTTTCAATCGACAAGCTAAGCGTCTTAGCCACTGAGCCACCACATCCCTACTATGTTATAGCTACATGTAATTGAATCAATGTGTCTGTGGGATTGATTTTTCAGATATGGTGATATTCTACCAGGCAATAATAATTCCATGTTTAATCTATATAGAGTAAGGTGACCAGATTTTAACATTGGTAAAGAGGGACATTGTGGGCGTGGCTTATTTTGTGGGCGTGGCTAGCTGGTCATGTGACTGGGTGGGCGTGGCTAGCTGGTCATGTGACTGGGTGGGTGTGGCTAGCTGGTCATGTGACCGGGTGGCCATGGCTATGCGTATAGGGTAAGGTGAACAGATTTTAACATTGGTAAGAAGGACACCATTGTGGGCGTGACTTATTGTGTGGGCGTGGCTTGGAGGCCATGTGACTGGGTGGGCGTGGCTAGCTGGTCATGTGACCGGGTGGCCATGGCTATGTGTATAGGGACTACTCAGAGGGCTGAAAAGTCATTTCTGACAGGTCCTCACACTTTTGACTGGTCCTCACACTTATGACCATCCTCACATTTATGCCCGTGCAGTATTCTTAACAACCATGTCACTCATTTCACAACTGCTTCTCTTCACCATGGTGACAAGATAGGGCAAAAACGTAAAATGTGAGGACAGTCATAAATTCGAGGACTGGTCAAAAGTGTGAGGACCAGTCAAAAATAACTTTTTCAGCCCTCTGAGTAGTCCATATGCATTAAAGGATACAGCAATAGAGAGGGATGAAGGAATGGAAATTAGAGTAGGAGTGAGGGTAAGAGAGGGAGGAAGAGAGGAGGAGAAGGAGAAAGGAAGAGGAAGTAGGGAGGAGAAAAAGAGGGTGGGGGGAAGAGAAAGTAAGAAGGAAAGAAAAGAGAGTGGTGGTAGGTTTGAGGAGAAAGATTGCTGTACAATAAAAAAGATAAAAGGGAAGAAAGCCAACCCCAAGCAAATATAAAGATATTAAGATTAAGAATGAATTGTTAAACTTTAAAGAATAAAAGAGAACAAATATGAATAAATAGCAATAATTAGAAACACACATACAAACATGCAATGTATTTTCTTTCAACAGAATATTTGGCTGGTTCACAAATTTAAACAGCGTTTAGTCATTTCAATTAAATTTACAATTTCTATATTTCCTTTTTGCCATATTTATTCCTCATCTATTTTTTTAAAAAAACAATATTACCCTTCATCCTCATCTCTAATCTTAATCAAATTCAATTTTTCCCTTCTATTCTATATTATACCCCTTCCCATTGTCATCTATTTTTATATCCATCCTCACATTGGTTAATTATGTAATTATGTAATACAGTTGTTTAATACAAATTCAACATTTTAATATAAATCAATTAGTTATATAACTATCTTTTTTGTATATTAATCAATATGAACATGAATATTCCAATTATTTCCATGCAATCCAATTTCTTACAAATCAATTAATTATATTTACCAATAATAATAAACCAAATAATTTCCCCCATATATTCCTCCAAACCACAACTTAACCATTTCTGCTTTCAACACAATATACAATTATTAATAGTATCTCAATTATTACAATTCCCTAGTTAAATAGAGCTTTTTTTCTTTTGTGTTTTAAAATCTTGAACTCTCCTCTTTTGCCCAAAATTTCCCATTGTTTGCAGTTTTGTACCTACCTTTTTTGGTGAGGAAAAAGAAAAAGAAAAAGAAAGAAATCTCTCTCTGCCTCATTTTGTCATGTTGCAGGTTTAGTTTCGCTTTCGCCTTTGTTTTCAGTATAGCTAGGGGCGGGGGGAAATCTGCTCCAGGAACTTTTTGCAGCTTTTTGCAGCTAATTAACCTAGCGGAAGCTGTTAACAGGGGCTGTTTTTTCTATTTTTGCAGGCATGGGTCTATTCATTTTTTTTTTAACACTGATCAGCTGTAGGTCGGCCCTTTGAAGCCCCGCGGCAAGAGTTTAAAGAGTTTTTTTTCCCTCTAGCCATCAGCAGGGATTCAGGAGGCAGAATGAAAAATCGGGACTTTTTTAAAACACCGCGGGACGCGGGACAAATTGCTCAAAAGCGGGACTGTCCCGCCAAAAGTGGGACGTCTGGTCACCTTAATATAGAGCTGGTCATGGTTACCTTCTGTATTTTTCTTTTTCATAATATGGATGATATTCAACACACATAGACACTTCCAAAATCCACAATACTTATTGTTTGTGAATTTTGAGTCTTAAAATCTTAACACAAAGGTAGCAGGTTAGGGAAGGTCATCCTAGATTGTTCTTATGGTGGGAAACTTCTGATTAGCACATGCTTGGTCCATATCTGAATGCTGTTAGTTTGGGTTAACCACTACCACTGCATTTATCTAGAGACTGAAGTCTATGACAGGCCCTCTGACTATGCCATTTTATGTTTCTTATGTATTACTAATTGTAAGCTACTAGGAACATATTTATCACTACTTTTAAAAATTGCTTCTTCATTTTTTCCCCCGCATGTTACAGATTCTTGGCTCCTATAACAGAGGGAATCGAAACCCTGAGAAATTAGTGGAGGAAATCAAATCCATTGCAAGCAAGCCAACTGAAAAGCATTTTTTTAATGTTTCAAATGAAGTAGCTCTGCTTACAATTGTTGAAGCTCTTGGTGAAAGAATATTTGCTTTGGAAGGTATGGGTTCCCCCCCCCCGCCGCCCTCTGCTTCTGGCGTTTTGTTGTTTTATTAGTGTATTTGATCTTTTTGTTTGTTGTAAGCAAATAATTGCTGTATTAGGACGGATACCTACTCCATTTATAGAATAATTCTTACTCAAAATCCATTGGTTAGAGGAGTTAAGATTGGAGTGGAGAAGTACTTTATTACTGGAAGTTCTGGGAAGTGTATTTTTGTGTTGGTAATTTTAATTTGCAGCAGCCATGCACTGAGCAGAATTAGTAAATTAGCAAAAAAAAAAAGCTCCTCTTTTTCTCCCAAAATTACAGCCTGAAAGTAGGGTCTAGTACAGTGGTGGAATCTAAAATTTGTTACTACTGTGGGCGTGGTTTGGGCGTGGCTTGGGGGGTAAATGTGACTGGGTGGGAGTGGCCAATTTTTTTTTACTTTTAAAACCATTTTTCTACAATCTTTTCGGCGAAGAGGTTGTAAAAAATGCTTTCAAAAGGTTCTGACGATCCCAGCTGAGTTGCCTGATCGGCAGAGACTTTTTTTTCTTTTAAATGCCTCTGACGATCAGGCAACTCAGCTTGGATTGTCAGAGGCATTTAAAAGAAAAAAAGTTTTTTTTTCTTTTAAAAGCCTTTGATGATCCCAGCTGAGCCGTGCGATCATCAGAGGCTTTTTTTTTACTTTTAAAAGCATTTTTTTGGCAGAAGAGGTTGTAGAAAAAATGCTTTGAAAAGTAAAAAAAAAAGCCTCCGATGATTGTACAGCTCAGCTGGGCATGTGGTGGGGAGGGATTTTTGCTACTGGTTCTCCAAATCACTTGCCTCCATCGCTACCAGATCGGGCGATCCGGTCCGAACCGGGAGCATTCACCCCTGGCCAATGCTAGCCTTCTAGATCACAAATGGATTCTTAACTGGGATGGTCTTTGTGACAACAGAAATGGTGATGTTATGTAGTGGTGGGCTGCAACCGATTTAACAACCGGTTCTGTGAGTGTGCGCTTTGCATGAGCAGACGTCCTTTGCATGCATGCCACCTAACACACTTGCGTGCAGCATTCAAAATACAACAATTTGAAGCTCAGCTGCTTACCTTCTAAGACAGCCCCGGTATGTAGAACAGTGCAGAAATCAGCTGTGCTGCACGAATTAGCTAAGCCAGAAAGAAGGAAATATAGGACAGCATAGGGTGGGGGTGGGTGGGTGAAGCCAGCTGATCATCAGAAATACCGGTACGCCCGAACTAGTCTGAACCGGCTGCAGCCCACCACTGATGTTATGTGAGAAAGACCTTGAGAGAAGGGTTGAAGTAATGCTGCCTAGGGAACAGTCAATTAAGAGAGACAACCCTCATTGGAGAAAATGTATGGGACTGCACAGGCAGGATTTCTATTAATGGGGAGGATTAGTTAATCTTCTGTGTAGATGAATCTGCAGATTAAAGTCTTGAGCTAGTTACCTGTTATTGTGTTTAAATCTTTTTCAGCTATAAAACCATTGTTGTCCTCTGTATATACTGTACGACACTGTATGGCTGAAGTGCAGATATTAAATCCTCTAGGGTTCATGCACATTTGGGGGATTCTAGGAGTTGCAATCCTAATCAGGAAGGGTGCTATGCTAGGGAAAAATAAGTCCTTTATCTTAAACTCTGTCCTCATGCCTTCTCATTGAGGTGGCATATCTGAACCTGGATGATGTCCTTCCATGCACTTGATCCATTTTCCTTCCATGCTGCTCTAGGTCACAATTAGGGCCAAACTGTACCATTTATATCTCAGATTCAAGTAAAAAACATGTAACATAAATGCCCCAATCATACCAATTCATACATGAGAACTGATGAACTGTATCCAGAGGTGAGATTCACTTATCTTCCCTACCACTTCACAAATGTGAGTGTGTGTGTGCATGCTCTGTGATCGTGCATTATGTCCGGGTGGGTGGGCGGAGCCTCCTGCAGTCGCCAGTACCGGTTAGCCCGAACCGGACAGAACCGGCTGAATCCCACCTCTGACTGTACCTTCCTTCCTCCCTCCCTCCCTCCCTCCCTTTTTCTGGAATCATAACTTTACAAAACTGAACTGATACCTTTTTATCTGACATTCTGAATTTGCTGTCACTTAAACTGTGACATGTTCCATATTAGTCAATTTCTTACATTTGGTTGTCCTTAATCCTTTACAATCCCTATCCATATCCTATCCTTCATTTATAAACTATCTTGGCAGAAGGAGATTGCTTCCGTTCTTCTCTGCAGTGCTTAATGCACTACTAATGCTTTAAAATGTTAGGCAGCAATCCAAGTAATGTGTAAGTGATTATATTCCCTAGCAAGGAAAACATCTGTGTATATTTCACATTTATACTTTATGTCCATCTTTTCTGAATAATCAGACTAAGCTTCTTTATGAATAACACAACCATGTGTGCCGGGAAGACAATAAATATAAAACACACTCATTAAGATATATGAATTGCTATTTTATTACTAATATTAGGTTATGAACCTTATTCAAATGTTATGGTTTTTATGAAAATCATGTTTGAATCTAAGAGCTTCCAGGGTTGTAGTTTATCTCAATTAACAGATATATACTGTATTGCTTCTGTTTTATGCAAAAGTAATCACTGTTTTGTTTATAAACATGGACTGCATTCCAAGGAAGTTATATATGCACAAAAGGGAAAGCACCACATGTAGCCCCAGTTTTGCTTGCAATTTCCATACTGTGTGAAGAGGGGGGAAAATGCATGTTTAAATAAACTGTGGCACGATTTTTTTAAGCAGTATGAAATAATGACATGGAACTTTCCATAGATTTTGGAGGGATTGTACCAGTGTTGCGTGATAGATGCCTGACTAGAATAAGTTGAAACAGTCAAGGAGGGATATACAAACCCAGTTTAAATAGAGTTTCATGAGACCTCTTCCCACACTACTGCTGTATAGTAACAGTAACAGAGTTGGAAGGGACCTTGGAGGTGATCTAGTCCAACCCTCTGCTCACCCAAGAGACCTATACTAGGGATTCGAACCGCCAAACTGCTGACCTTTCTGATCGACAAGCTCAGTGTCTTAGCCATTGAGCCACCTAGTGATACCGGTGATTCCAGACCTAGAGCAGAAGTGATGATGCAGCTAGGAGCAGCCAGGAGAATGGCTTCCTCCAAGGAGCTGCCTGGCAGGGATGATTCCTCAGACATGGAGGATGGCAGCGCATCTGACTGTATGTGAAGAGATGGAATCAGCCAAGAATCCCTATGTAGCTAGAAGAGAACTAAGTCCAACCCCCCACCCCCTTGAGTGTCATTAACCCTTATCTACTCTAAGCAGGTGCTGACCTTTCATTGAAAAAATTCACCTACATAGGCTTTTATTAATCAATCAGTTTTATTGAACCTTTACATGTGGACCTGGTCTTTAATGCCTGACACTGGCACATCTACTGGTTGCAGAGCACTCTGTCCCACAAGTTGCAAATGTTGCCCAATGGTTGGTTGTAAATTTGCAATCTGTTTGTCAACTTTTTAATGATGTCGTAGCAATGTGTCTGCTAGCTGCAAAGAACTTGGTGCTTCCTGCAGGTCTGTCGCCATTCTCAAGATTTCCCTTCTTCTTAGGAGTACAAAGTCTGGCAACATTAATGTTAGGCTTAAGGAACCAAGAACGACACCTGGAGTTACTTCTGACTAATTTATTTATTATATTTGCCTATTGACAGAAATCTTGCCAGACTAAAACAACTATCTGCATAACTGTCCCAAAGATGCTTTTTCAAGAGGCAACTGGACTTCCTGGTTTTTCTTTGAAAACATTTCCCTTCTCATCCAAGAAGCTTCTTCAGCTCTGATTGGATGGATGAGAATCAAAACGTCTCCAAAGGAAAACCAGAAAGTCCAGTTGCCTCTTGAAAAAGCACCATTGGGACAACCATGATCTAGATGACTGAGAATTTCCATATATATCTGCATAACTCTTAAATATACTCTGTGAATTGCTAAGGAGTTTCCGCCTTCCTTTTTCCTGCATACCAAAGATTCCAAGTTTTGCTGTATTTTTGGGCTCTGAGAAATTGCCTTTCTTCCTGCTAGAAATATAATTATGTGATATTTTTACAGAAACAGCATTTTTCACATTCCAGTAATTAGAATTTAACTGGAATTCTTTGAAAAGAATGTTGAACCAAAGCACAAATCTACTCTTTGAGAGTCTTAATTTCCAAAAGAAGCTTGAGGCAGAACTGGTCTTAGGTTAAACTATAATGAACTTCATCTAAAACAGCGGTCACCAACTGGTGGTCTGTGGACCACTGGTGCTCTGCAAGAAAATTGTGGTGGTCTGCAGAAAAATTATTTGCATTTTTTATATTGCACTAAATCAGGGGTCCTCAAACTATGGCCTTTGGGCCGGATACATGCAATGAACGCTTGTGTTGCTGCATAGAGTCTCCCCCTTTGGGTCTTTTTGTGTGGGTTGGAGGGAGACAGAAATTCCAACTCGGAGTCTGCTTTAGCCTCCTGGTGTGGGGCTTTGGGCGAAGGCTGGAGGGAAGTGCCGCTGGTAGTGAAAAGCCAGAGGGCCTTGTTCTAGTGGGACAGCACCATGGCCTGGACCTGGCTGATGATCTCAGCCTGCTGAGCCTCCAGGTGCTGGTACCTGGCACTCCCGCAGGTTTTCCCTCTGCTTGGAAAGCCTATGCTTGTAGTCCTCAGTAAGGTGCTTCTGCTGAGCCTCCTTCTCAGTCAGATCCAATTTGAACTGAGCCAGCTGTTTTACCAACTTTTCTCATGGTGGCTGCTTAGCTCCAACAACTGCTTCCTGCTGGGGCCCTAAGGAGCCTGGGCAGGCAGGCGAGGCGTGGCTGGGAGGAGAGGGGCGAATAGAGGCCAGCGAGGTGCCCCTCGACACGAGTGACATTGAATTGGACACGCCCACCCAGTCACATGACCACCTAACCATGCCCACCCAGCTGGTCATTAGGCAGATCATATTAGTGGTCCGCAGGATTTAAAATTATGAATTTAGTGGTCCCTGAGGTCCAAAAGGTTGGGGACCCCTGATCTAAAACAAATCTTTCAAAGTTAATTCAGAAAATTTCAAGGATGGTAAAACTTGTTACATATTGCAGCAAGCGAAAAGTTGAGTGTAAATTTGTGCTTTTCTGATTAATTAAATGTTTTATCTACTGTAACCAGTATGCATGTGGAAAATTGTGGCCTCAAAACCAGATGTGACCCTAGGCATCTCTATGGTAACTATGGACTCAAGATACCACACTGACTTCTCTAGAGACATATCTAAATATTTAATTCATTGGTCAGCCTGGACATTCCTAACCCTTAATTTAGTCTTTTCTTGTTTCTTATTTTTTACAGTCATTTTTAGCATTTTCAATCAACTATGCTAAAACAATAAATATTTCCTGTTTTATAGCTACCAATGATCAACAGGCAGCTTCTTTTGAAATGGAAATGTCTCAAGTTGGCTTCAGTGCCCATTATTCTCAGGTAAAGTGACTAGAAAGGAAAAAAAATGGGGTATATTATACTTTATCCAGAGAGAAATGTTACAATACATTTTGCTAATCAAAAATAATGTTTGTGAACTGCAAGAACTCTTGACTTATTTATTGAAAGTATCTTGCTCCTTTTGATATCGTCCATCAGTTGGGTTTTGTTTTTGTTTTTTTGACAAGGATACTGAAGTGGGTTGCCATTTGATCCATGGGGTTGTGAAGAATCAGACACAATTTAGCAACTGAACAACAGCAACAATAAAACATGTTCCTATGGAGTTTATTGGATATCACAGCAATTCAAAATATGCAACAGGAATATGCAGGCATCAGAAACTGGGGCTGTCAGGATGACTCTTACTGATTTGAAATTGCAATCAAATTATGATTCCATATATTACGATTAATTTCAAGTCAATTCAAAATTCAATTCAAACCTTTATTCTCAGAGTACAACATGTGTACAATGAGATTGGCTGAGCCTCCCTTCATTCACCCCGCCAACCCAATATAACTCACAATGAAAGACAGTAAAAGGAAATTTGAATAGGATGCATGAAAGAGGATGATATCTGAGATGCTAACCTAATCTAGCGTAGATGAGATACAGCCTAGAACTAAGAAGAAATTTTCTAACAGGGAGATAATTAATCAATTTACCTTCAGAATTGTGAGTTCTCCATCAATGGAGATTTTCAAGGACAACGATTTGTCCAGAATGGTATATAGGGTCTCTTGCACGAGCAAGGGGTTGAATTAGAAGGCCATATTCTCTATTTTTTGCTTTCTTATAAGATTAAATTAAAACAGGAAAACTGTTGACTAATGTCTCATATTTACCAAAAAATATTGAAGGATTTCCATTTAAAGATGCTGATTATGAACCTACTAAACAGCTGGAACAAATACATGCTGGTGTACCGATTCTGAATTCATATGTTCTTTTTTTTCTATTTTGCTATGCTTATATATCAAATACTGATAATGACAGAATTGCTCTACATCAGGGGGTCAAACTCAAGGCCGGTGGGCCAGATTCGGCCCGTGGGGTGCTTAGATCTGACTTGCGGGGCCAATCTGGAAATATCAAAGAACTGGCCCGCAGTGTCTCTGCTGGCCAAAATTATGATTATTGTGAGCCACCCAGGGTCATTGAGAATTGGGTGGTATATCAACCTTGTAAATTATTACTAATATTAAGTCCTCCTGTAGGGCTGTGTCAGAGGTAGTAACAAAGATTGATAGACTGTTGGACAGTTGGTTGTTTTTAGAGACATCTGGAGAAATTGTCAGTTCATTTATGCTGCCTCTGCTCCTATACAAAAGAGTCAAGCCCCATAGCAGCTGGGGACTCTAATCTCTAGATTATGGAATTGAGACTATTTGTGCCAGAAAGTAAATCTCACTTTGTCTGGAATAACTGTTTTGAATACAAAGAGGAAAAAAATGCATCTTGAGCCTGTGTCAAGTACCTACCATGGCCACGCCTACCCTGACCAAGCCCACCCTTGGCCACACACACCCCAACCACACACCCCACTTCCCTCAATGAAATTGAATTACCCCACTTCCCTCAATGAAATTGAATTTGACAACCCTGCTCTACATTTTTCGCACGTAAACTGGTTGCCCAGCATAGTCCCCTTTTTTGGTTTATTCCACAGGATAAATCTCTCTGAGAATATAGTAATGCAATGATTTCTCTGCTATGTTTGTAAAGGACTGGATCATGCTTGGAGCAGTTGGGGCATATGACTGGAATGGGACAGTTGTCATGTTAAAGGACAGCAATTTTCTAACACCAACAAGTAATGCATTTGAAGATAGCTTTTCAGAAAGAAATGAAAGTCTCGCAGCGTACTTAGGTGAGCAAAATTGACTGCTGGTTGTCCTACTCTTATAATAATCTATGCCAGTCCAAAGTGTTTTAATCAAGGGTAGCTTTCCCAACCAGATATCAATGGTTGTGTTGTAGATTAGATTCAGAGAATGGAAGAGCTTCTACTAGAAGACACTTTCTTCTTTTTATTTTTATGAATCAAATTAAATTTAGGAAATCATATTTAAAAATTAAATTCAAGAGGCCTCCTAAAATTCTGGCCATTTCACTCCAAAATATTGTACTTTAGATATGTTATAGGGAATCTAGGCCAGTACATGGACTTCTTTTGACTTTAGAAAGGTTCACTTTCCAGATCAATCCTTTCTAAAACAAGCCACCCTAATGTATTGGCTTTGGAGTCTCTCCCTCTCTCTCTCTCCCTCTCTCTTTCTCCCTCTCCCCCTCCCTCCGTCTCCCCGTCTCCATCTCCGTCTCTCTGTGTCTCTCTCTGTCTCTGTCTCTCTCTCCTGAATGAATTACTTCTGGCTGTATTCTACAGCTCTGCAGATACCATGTTCAATTTGGAGGAAGAAAATGAGGGTTAATGAGTGTTATGCCCTATGGAATAAACCAGGTCAGAAAATGAGTGCCACTGGAAGACTACAATTATATATATTGAGATAGGCTATAATAACAACAAGTCCTGTTGTGCTTTCCCCTCTCCTCCCTTTTATATCTCAGTGAACCATGGAGAAGCTTGTCTGGGTCTCTTCAAATACTATCTCCTTTCACAGAATTTAAGGAATGCTTCAACCCTCTTTGTTTATGTGACAGTACTTGCCTATTTTCTTCAAGGTCACCCTTCAGATTCCCTGTCCCAAATAATAAGATATAAAGTCTTAAATTTTCCCACAAATTGAAAGCAAAAAAAATAATTGGCTTTACATGTTCTTCAGCTAGGAGTTCTTAAATAACATAAATGTGAAATTTACTGGTGTGTTCAATTAATGAGTGGCCTTATGGAACACCAAAAAGCATACACAACAACCTGATTCCAGGGGATGCTATTTCAGAGAACAGAGACAACTCAAACTAATTTTTTAGTGGATAGGCACAAATTATTGGGAGAAGGTAAATGGTCTTATCATCAGCTTCTGAATCAGATAATTAAAATGTGGATAATACAACTTTCCATAATCTAAATTTCAACTCTCAGAAACCACCAGCTAGCTTGGACTGAAAACCAGAAGCTGATATTCATATACTTGGAGGGCACTCATATTAGGGAAAGTTGGCATAACAGGAATTCCTTGGGAAACCCAGAAATACTTGTTATTTATAAGTTGGTGGAAACTATTTCTGCAAACAGGTACAAAAAACAGGAGACATTTTGCTAAAGAAGAATCAGTATTTTTTCTGACAAGTCTCTTTCAGATTTTGTGGGCTAGAATGAGGGTTTAAAAATGTTGGGCACATAGGCAATTTGCTAAGACAAATGTATGCATGTAAAGCAAAACTAGCTATTAAATGCTATGAGTATAATGAGTGCTTATTCTCTGATTCCTTAGGTTATACAGTCAATTCAGCTTCTGTACCTGGAGATCTGCTATACATTGCAGGGCAACCTCGTTATAATCACACCGGTCAAGTTATCATATATAGAATGAAGGACACTGAAATAGAAATACTTCAGAAATTAAGTGGTGAACAGGTTATTTATTTATTTGTTTGTTTGTTTGTTTATTTATTTGTCTAACATGTACAAGATAGCAGGTATAGGTATAAACATAAACAAAGGAAGTACGTACAGATAAATGGGGACAGTAGGACAGGGATGGTAGGCACGCTGGTACGCTTATCACGCCCCCTTTAAGGACCTCTTGGGAATGGGCTGAGGTCCATGGTAGACAGTTTGAGGTTGAAATGAGGGTCATCTATGAGATCGTTTCTGCCCAACTTGTATTTGGTGTTCTGATTTTTTTTTGCCAATGTGTAGGACAGAACATTTATTAGTTGAGATTTGGAGTTGCCAAATGTGTGACCATAGTCAATGTTGCTTTGTAGGGCAGCAGCATTATCAGTGGTGTTAAATAATTTTACGTCATCAGCAAAGAGGACACAGCTGCTTTGAATATACATTGTATACATTAATATACTTTGTATGCATTTAATATACAATCACATACAGTACATCATTGATGTAAAGCAGAATTTGTACTTTGACACTAATCTACTGCCTAGTCTTTCACTGGGGGTAAAAAAAATAAGCACATCCTCACTACATTTCTATTTTTAATGTTAATTGATGACAAAAGTTAATAGCACTTATAATAATAAAGTTATGTGCACCACATATTTACTTCAGAAAAGAAATACAAGTAAGGATTTCATTCAAAACTATTACACCAATTGTCAATGAACGTGTATTTATTTTAATAGTTACTAATATACAGTACATGCTTTAAGTTCCTTTATAGGAAAAGTGGGCAATTTTAGTTTATCTTCATTCTTAAAGAAACTGAATTTATTTGCACTTTCTAACTACCTTTTTATGATGCAATTTCTCAGTTCAAAATGTTCATATTAAAAATGTCTATATACTAAGGAAAGTTTCGCATAGTACATAGTGAAATTTGCATGCACAACTAAATACAATTAGGGTGAAGGTTTATCCTCCGAGATTGTGGGTTGGTTTCCAAATGTTTCATTACCAGGCCAGTTAACATCTTCAGTGGAGTTTAGGGGATGTCAGTGTCAGTGTTCTTCTGCCTATAAAGGCTTCAGGTATGGCTGTATCAAGTGAGGTTCTTGTGATGGGTCTTGTGATGGGTCAGGTGTGAGTCATGAGTGAGACTTGTGATGAGAAGTTTACATCAGGTCAGGGTCATCGGGAGATGAACTACTGGTGGGGGGTGTTGCATGGGTTCATTGAGGGTCAGTGCTGTCTCTGGTTGGCTGTGTGGTTGATTTGGATTCTGAGGGGTTCGTAGGTTTGTTGTAGGTCAATGTGTCTGTAGATGGAATTGTTTGTGGAGTGCCAAGCTTCAATGAACTCATGAGTGTGATGGGTGGCCGATGACTTTGGTGTTGCTCCAATCAAACTGGTGCTGTTTGGTGTCGGTGTTTGTAGAGATTAAGGATTAGGGATCATAGTGTCTGACTGCCAGCCAGTGTTCACAGATCCTGGTTTTTAATTGACGTGATGTTTGTCCCATGTAAAATTCCCTAAGCATCCCCTAAACTCCAGTGAAGATGTTACTTAGCCTGGTGACAAAGCATTCGGAAACCAACCCACAAACTCGGAGAACAAACCTTCACCCTCATCCTACACCTGAGCTACAGATATTCTATTGTAAATAGAATATCTATTGTAAATACAATTATCCAGCAGCAACTTGAAACACAACAAATTACAGACTTCCTTCATGTTTGAAGGAAGGCATTTTATGTAAAAGCAGCTGCAGAGAAACAAGAATATGTACAGACTGAAGCTCTGCACGTCTGTGATTTATGGATTATGCTTTCGTTTCTCTCTCTTAATATTCTGATTTTAGTAACATCCAAGCTTTGCTTGGGTGCTAAAACAGAGGCATTCTCTCAACTTAGTTTCTTTATGTTATCAAGCATGTACCTCCTGGAGCAGAATAACATCATGTCTTTAATCATTCTTAGTGTTCTAAACTATATTTTTCAATCTCAAAGCAATGACTTTAGACTAGTTTATCTATTCCTCACTTCCACTCCCAATTCACATTCATATATTTTCCAGTATTAAAAGTTATACACAAACCATACAAAGTTATGAATTATATTATGTAGCAAAGTGGGGGACGGGGGATTACATAAATTCAGAATGTTCTTTCTTTGTTGGCCACTTATTGATTTTTTTTCCTCAACCTGAAATAAGTTCATCTTTTTTCCTGGTGTGCATCTAATCACACACACACACACATACATACACACACACACACACACAAACACCCCACCCTGCAAAACTAAGTAGTCTCAGTCTTGCCATTGAAAAAGAAGGGATGGTTTAAATGTGATTGTTTAATTCCTACCCAATCTTAATCCAAATGAAATCATTCGTTTATTCACTGGTAGGGGAAATTACAAAAAATTATTTATCATTTTCAGGCTTATGATACCATGATGTTTGAGGACCTGTGGCTTACCTAATGCCAATGTTGTTATATATCAACATGTTGCTATTTTTAAATCACAGATTGGATCGTATTATGGAAGTGTTATCACAACAATTGATATTGACAAGGATACATATACAGATCTTCTTCTGGTGGGAGCACCTATGTACATGGGGACCGAGAAAGAAGAACAAGGCAAGGTGTACATTTATTCTTTAAACAAGGTAATGATTCTAAAAGAAAAATCATATCGATTGGAGATTCAAGTGATAATTTAACATCAACTGATTGCAGGTTATTAAAAGAACTTGTAATAAAAAATCAGAACGATCTTTTGATCATTATTTCTTCCTTAACAGAAAACCTTTGAATACCAGATGACACTTGAGCCTGTAAAGCAAAGTTGCTGTTTGGTACACAAAGAGAAGGATTGCATAAACCACAACAAAAATGAGCCGTGCGGAGCTCGTTTTGGGACATCAATTGCTCCCATAAAGGATCTCAATCTTGATGGTTTTAATGATATTGTCATAGGTGCCCCTCTAGAAGATGATCATCGAGGGGCTGTGTATGTTTATCATGGAAATGGGAAGAGTATAAAGAAAGAATATGCCCAGGTATGGCTCAGACTCAACTGCTTCATTTGTTTGAAATGGCCTAAGCAGGAGGGTGGACTAGAAGATATCCAAGGTCCCTTTCAATTCTGTTATTCTTTTTTTAAATATTTATTTATTTTATTTATTTATTTTTGTCAAGCATATATAAGATTACAGATAAAAGTATAAACATAATTATGAATACATGAAATGTATCAACATGATTATGAATACATGAAATGGATACAAATAAAAAGGGACATTAGGACAGGGATGGTAGGCACATTGGTGCGCTTATGCATACCCCTTACAGATTCTATTCTATTCTATTCTATTCTATTCTATTCTATTCTATTCTATTCTATTCTATTCCATTCCATTCCACTCCACTCCACTCCACTCCACTCCACTCCACTCCACTCCACTCTATTAACGGAGCTTCATTCCAAAACCAAAAGTAGTTTAATTATGGAATTCTTAGCCTCTGGAATGTTTTCCATTTTGCAGAAAAGAAAAAGTAGTAGAAAATACAATATAGTTGCTCTGTGCAAGTAAATATGCTTATTTTATAGGTAATGTATGAATTAATCAAGGTCCAAAGTTGACGGGCATCCTGCAGGGATTTTTAACAAATAATTTTATTAAAAGTTTTAGTAAAAACTAATACAAACTAAACAAGAAAAAAAGAAAAAATTTTTCAGAAAGTATGGATAAAGTGGGAAAAAAGTAGAAGAAAAAGAGAAAAAGAAATAAAGACAATAATAAAAAGTGACTTCCATCCTTTATCAACCTGACTTTATGCTAATATATTAATTTTCACCCTTTTTTAAATAAATAAACTTTTTAACAAATAAAAAGCTCTTTTTCCCATAGCTTTTTTATCTATGCACAATCCACAAATTATCACTTTTCAGTCCTGCTTCAGTCCATTAGGAATTATCAGAAATATCAAACAAATGCTTCATTCCCAATCAACCCAACTTTATATTACTTCTTGCTCTTCACAATCTTTCATCAATTTTTGGCATTCAAGAAGAATTTAAAGCACTCCCCACCCTCCTTTGTAAATCCCACGAAGAAGCATCATCCAGGTACCTTTCTGGGATTTAGGTAGGACATCATTCCTACATAAATGTCAATGCTTATTCAACATTACATATTTTCTGCAACCGTAGGGATTTGGGAGAGTTATAAAGATCTGGAATCACAAATTATCTATTTGTAATATGCTTAAGTATATTTTATGGTTGGATGTAATAAAACTGTGCTTCTTCAAAGCGTATTGCTTCCGGTGGAGATGGAGAAAAGATGAAATTTTTTGGACAGTCAATACATGGTGAAATGGACTTAAATGGAGATGGACTTACAGATGTTACTATTGGAGGCTTGGGAGGAGCAGCCCTCTTCTGGTAGGTGTATTCAAATTTAAGCTTGAAATTCAACATTGTTATCAATAATATATCAGTTGTATTCCTCAATTAAATTTGTTGCCATATGTGAATATAACTGAGAGAGTAATATCAATTCATAAGGAAGGATTGGAGTTACTGGCATGGTTGGAAAATTGGTATTATTTAAAACAGCTGATTGTGTTTTGCATGAAATGTTGAGTAACTGAATTAAGGATGACTCTTGAAAACTGCAATGCAGAATCTAGGAGAATAACATGATTGGGTGGCAGGCTGGCATCTTGAGCAAAAAAAATAGAATAGAATAGAATAACAGAGTTGGAAGGCACCTTGGAGGTCTTCTAGTCCATCCCTCTGCTTAAGCAGGAAACCCTACACCACTTCAGACAAATGGTTATCCAACATCTTTAAAACTTGCAGTGTTGGAGCATTCACAACTTCTGGAAGCAAGTTGTTCCACTGATGAATTGTTCTAACTGTCAGGAAATTTCTCCTTAGTTCTAAGTTGCTTCTCTCCTTGATTAGTTTCCACCCATTGCTTCTTGTTCTACCCTCAGGTGCTTTGGAAAATAGTTTGACTCCCTCTTCTTTGTGGCAACCCCTGAGATATTGGAACACTGCTATCATGTCACCCCTAGTCCTTCTTTTCATTAAGCTAGACATACCCAGTTCTTGCAACCGTTCTTCATATGTTTTAGTCTCCAGTCCCCTAATCATCTTTGTTGCTCTTCTCTTCACTCTTTCTAGAGTCTTCACATCTTTTTTACATCGTGGCGACCAAAACTGAATGCAATATTATAAGTGTGGCCTTACCAGGGCATTATAAATTGGTATTAACACTTCACGTGATCTTGATTCTAACCCTCTGTTTATGCAGCCTAGAACTGTGTTGGCTTTTTTGGCTCATATTTAAATGGTTGTCCAATAGGACTCTAAGATCCTAGTGATATGTCACACTGTAGATATGTCACACTGTAGACACAAAAATAGACTCCTTTTTAGAAACATTGGAATATAAAGTAGAGAGAGGAAATCAAGTTCATTAGGACTATCTAATATTTAAAATGTTTTGGGCTTTACACAAGCATAGGACCTCTCTTATATTCATGAAAATGTTAGAAAGTTACTGAGGCAATTTCCAGCTTAGTTTTACCTTAGCATACTCTCAGCTAATTCTTATATCCAGCTCAGAGCAAGCACACAGGGCGCTAAATATTACAAATGTTGCAACATGCTTAACATTCTGTAATATTCCTTAATTGTTTTCTTGAATGGTTTTAGGTCTCGAGATGTTGCCCAAGTAAATGCTTCCATGAAATTCATGCCCAATAAAATTGATATTCAGAAGCTAAGCAGTGACATGCAAAAACAGAAGGTGTATATTAACTCCACAATTTGTTTTGAAGTCAGATTAAAGTCAAAAGACCTCACAATTAATGAAACAGGTAGGTGGACATCCAGATTTCTGAACTCTGCATACATGTTTTCTACCAGGAATCTGCTAGGAGGAGGAGGTGTCAAATATCAAGATGGTGACCACTAAACTCCATGCCTTTTCTTTTTATGTGTGTCATGCATATAACACACCTTTAAAAAATGCTATCTTGACAGTTTTGACCTCTCTCCTGAGAATGCTCCTGTATTTATTGTTCAAATCACAGCTGCAATCAAAAACACTTACTTCTGAACGGTTGTTTGGTAGTCTGTTGAAAGATTTAAATTTTAGGCTACCACTTTGGGCATCACTTTGTTGCATAAAAATAAAATAGAACTGATGTTTTTAAATGGTTTTTATAATTACTATATTTCATACTAGCTAGAAGCTGAAGTAGGGATTGAGAGCTCACCAGAGCCTTGGTGGCGCAGCAGAGTAAAGTGCCGTTAAATAGCACCAACTGTCTGCAATTACTGCAAGTTCAAATCTCACCAGGCTCAAGGTTGATTCAGCCTTCTATCCTTTCGAGGTAGGTAAAATGAGGACCCGGATTGTGGGGGCAATAAGCTGACTTTGTATAAAAAAGAACACCGCTTAGGGGGCCTCGAAAGCCCTATTAAGCAGGTATATACAAAAGTATGAAGGCTATTGCTTAACGCATTGTAAACCACCCTGAGTCTCTGGAGAAGGGTGGCATATAAATCGAACCAATAAACAATAAACAATAAATTACTTAGAACTTTAATAATGAGGCAGGAAAGGAACAAATAAATAACTTGTTCAAATGACCTAAAGAAACAAAAGATTCATTAATGATTCAAGCTTCCCTTTTCAAATCCCCTGGGCCTTAACTGCAGCATTCAGGGTTCAAGGGATAATTGTAGCTATTTATTCTATACAGAATATAGAATACTAGGGAAAAAAACCCAATGATGACCCCCCAAAGGTTTGTTCTAGAACTGAGAATGAAATAGAGACTAAATTCTATTTAAGAGGACAATAAATAATTGTTTCATTGTATGTGAGCAACCTCCTATTGTCTCACAATTAGATACGCATTCTGTCTATGGACAAAGAATTTTTTTTTTTTTTGCACAAATAGTAGGATAAGAAATGTATATCCTTTGTTAAATTTTTGGCCCATTGCCTTTAATTTCACTGAATTGGTCTGCCCAGGGGTGGGCTTCAAAAATTTTAACCAGGGGTTCTCTGCCCGGTTGCTGGGTGGGTGTAGCCATGGTGGGCGTGGCCTAGTCAGCCTCCTGCACCACGGTGGGGGGGGAGCGGTTTGCCCTTCCTGGGCTCTGGAGGCCCTCTGGAAGTTCTTCCCTAACTTCTGGTAGGCCCATTTTTTGCCCTCCCCGAGCCTCTGCGCCCCTGCACTTACCTGCATCCAAAACGAGGCACGTGGGGACTCCTGGGAGGGGTGGGGTGGGTGGGGCAGCCAGTAGTGGGATTTGGGGGTTCTCAGAACTGCACAGAATCTTAGCTAGCGAACCCCCAGCAGCCCACCCTTTGGGTCTGCCTCAGCAAATAGCAGCCTTGACTTATCTGGATTTGGAAGCTAAGCAGTATCAGGTCTGGTTAGGACTTAGATGGAGGACCTTGAAAGAATTGAAACATGTCCTGGATCAGGCACTAGGAAGCTACATGAGCAATTAATGCAAAGGTCTTCAACCCCAAAGCCCAATTTACAGAATTCCAACAACACAACTCTAAGCTACACATACTATATTTGATACCCTCGCATTGTATTAATACAGTCTTTAAAAATGATGGACGGAAAAAATGGACAGAAACAGATGAGCAGCTTTCATGCAAGGCTACTTTAGAAACGTTTTACATATGGAATTAATTGCTCCTATTTTTGTTCCTAGATATACAGTACTGGCTTACACTTGATTCACAAAGAAAGGTGTCTCGAACACTTTTTGCAGAAACAAATGAACGGAGGATTCAAAAAAACATCACAGTTAGAGGGTCAGAATGCATTAAGCACAACTTCTACATGTTGGCAAGTAAATCAGATAAAATGGCTGTCTCCTTTGTCTATTGCTATCATTGCCTTTATCTCATTATTAAACAATTTTAAATAGGACTAGAGAAAAGTTCCTTTAAGATGGGCTCCAGCATGAGTCCAAAAGCTCGGAAGACAAAACGTCTGGTCCCAGTGACTGACCCAAATTGGATCCTAGCTTGTTTCTATTGTATTGGTCCACTATAGGAAGCTAATGTTGATCTCATGGGGAACAATAGCCCTGTAACTCACTGTTTTCCCATCTACTATTAAATTCAAAATGTAAATTATTGTATATATATTTCCATTATCACAGACTGTTCAGGATGATTGGTGGCATACTGATATTTGCATGGAGAAAATACGTTAAATATATACAGTTTAAATATATACAATCATCTGAACCTCTTTCCCATCTGATTTTCCTTTTCCATTTTCCATATGCATTATTTTTCCATTTTCCGTGTGCATTTAAAGAAAATTAAATATGGTGGATGGCTGAAGCTCAGAACTTTGGAAATGCAGTATGTCACATGTTGAGATGGTAGACCACCAATTGAGGGTCTGGATTGTGGGGGACAAGTTTCTGGCAAAGGGATGATTTGTGTCTAGCCACGTCCTCTATATTGTTTACTTCCAACATACCTACATACCTGTAAGGGTGGCAGCACCCTTACTAAACATGGCTAGTCTTGTAAAAAAAACAAACATCCCCCATCAAAATCACTAGGGAATAGGTAGCATTCCCAATAACCCTGGAAAAGATCATGAGCCCTTCCATATTTTGCCAAGAAAGCAACATTTACAGGATGTCCCAAAGACTTTGAATTTGATTCAAAGGAATCTATCTTTACCCCGACACAGTTTTTTCACCCATTTCCTACTGCAAATAACTTCCTCCTTGAAACAGATGCAATTAAAGAATAATTGAATAGACCTGTATTTATTGAAAGACCATTGCCAACACAGAAAATTAACATATGTGATTTTGTGTATGCATAACTGTTTGTGGTTTACAGGTTTACAAGACACAGCAATATCTCATTAGTTATAAATAAAAACCTGGAAAGGAAATATTTTAATTTTTATCAAGCTCTAAGATCTAAACCCGGGATGTCAAACTCACGTCATCACGGTGGTATCACATGATGTATTGGGACTTTCCCCCCTTCGTTAAACTGGACATAGGCATGGTCAGCGTGTGACCATCTGGCACACGGGCTAGCAGTTGGACAGCCCTGATCTAAACAATTCCTTCTGCTGTCACTGTTCTCAATATCTTCTTCTTCATCATCATCCTCATCATCATCATTCTTTTTAAATGGTTATTAGCTAATGATGGGCATGAATGATAAGGCTTGAAAGCATGAATTTTTAGTGAAGTTTGTAACTTGCAAGAAAAAAAGTAATCTTGTTGGGTGCTAACCAGTGGTGGGCTCCACTTACCTTCACTACTAGTTCACAACAGCAGTATACACGCGTGTGGTGCTTCTGCGCATGCACAGAACATCCATCATGACATCCAGGCGGGTGGGCGGAGCCTCCCGCCGCCGCTACTACCAGATCACAGGATCCAGAGCAAACTGGTAGAAAACCACCACTGGTGCTAACCTCTTAATAGGAAAATTATATTAGTTGGTGTCAGGTTTCGATGTCATCTCAAATAAATTGCACTCCCAAACAATTAATCTTTGCTGAAATATTCCATTTATTGAGTACGATAGATCTCGCCCCGACTTCATCGTAGCCGATACTAACCCTCTGGCCCCCAAACCCTTCCCTTTCCGTTCCCCAGTTCTCATCTCCTCAATGGCCATCTTCCAAGTCAGTCTCCCCAGCTTCTGACCTCAGCCCACAGGAATGTCCCCTCCCCCATCCCATCTCCTAGGGGATATTATCTACAGAGAAAATAAGTAGGTGAAAAGTCAAGCCTCGTCTCCTCCTTTTTATGGCAGCATCAGAATGCTAACAGTTGGCTTATTTTCTTCCATCCAGAAAGTAGATCTCTACCATTCAGAGAGTCCTTCTATTATGGAACCCAGATATCTGCATTAAAATCAACATTAATCCATGCTATGACCACTTTTTGCTTTTGATATTGTTTGCCCTCAATGTCTCTGACTTCCCAGTGTCCGTAGCAAAGTAATCTGATAATTGACCTTCTACCACCAAGGATGATGAAGCAGCTCCTCAGATGGGAATTTTACTTTTCAATAGATTTTAAATAGCCTTTTTTAGTTATTGAATGTAATTTTTTACATTTGGAGGAGTTAGCAGCAGGTAATCATTCATCATGCTTTCTAGACATCCTTGGCTCAGGCCAAAATGGAAAACTTTTTTCTGTGCCAATTTTCAGGAACTAGATCTTTAAAGTCTATTGTATACGACAACCAAGACTGCCTAGCAACACATGCAACTGTCAGGGACATATCCCATACTTGCTAGATAATTTTCACTGTGCGATAGATTTCATTGTTGTAAATATATATTTCTTTTTCTTTCTTTTCTTTTTGCAGCTGTATATTTATGCAGTTTTAAATTATAGACTAGATGGGGGTCCCCTTCCTTCATATAGCACTCTGTATTTATATGAAAAATAAGGAGAATCCTGCTTAGAATGGAGCCTTATTAAATGTAGAGATTCAGATTGTCAGTTTCTAATACAAACAATGTTCCTGAAGAAAGAGAAAATTCTAATACCTGATTTGCTTCGGATTTTTTTCCAGGGCAAGCCTGACTTTCGTGATCCTATAAAGGTTTTGCTGGAGTTTAATTTTTCTGACCCCGAGAGTGGACCAATCCTTGACAGTGAGCTACCCAATTCAGTAGCTGAATATGTGAGTCACTACAATGTGGAAAAATTTAACTTTTGTGTTACACTATAGAGTTATATACTGTATCAAGGATGACATTTGATCCTCTACATAAGAATTGACTCACTCCATCTACCCCCACTCATTTCAGTCCTCTCTTCAAGCCAACTTATTCCAAAAATGAGAAGGGCTGTAGCAGAAATGCAACATTCAAACATAAGGATAAACCACTTAAATTTTCCCAAAATAAAGAAATAAATGGCACTGTCGTGTTGGGTCCTGTCTTGGTAAAATAAAACATGCTTGACTGAATATGGCCATGTGCCTATTCCATAATAAATTTTTATTTGTTTTCTCCATTCTTTAACATAACCAATGCCTTTCTGTGGTAGGAGAAGATATTTCAGCCATATTCTTCCTCAGCCTACTGTTGATGGAGTTATGGCCATGCATGCATGCATGTATACATAGCTTGGGCTTGCTGTCAGATATTTGATGGAAATCTTGGAGCACAACTGTTCTGCAAATCCATATTAGGAATTTGATGACACTATCAAAAACTAAGCAGGCAAGAGTTCCACAATTCAGGACAATAACCAGGGGGGAAAGGGAGATGGTTTGAATAATGTGTAGTCTTTTCATTGCTGATCAAGAATTCCTTGCAGATCCATTTCACAAAAGATTGTGGAAACAAGAACAAATGTATCACTGATCTACAGCTGACTGCTAACGCAACCATTGGAGGAAACAGGTAAGTCAAATGAAACACAAATTCTATCTCTATCTCTGTTTCTCTCTATTTTCTGATTGAATCAGGGGTGAAATGCTTCCGGTTCAGACCAGATTGCCCGATCTGGTAGTGATGGCGGTGGGTGGTTCAGAGAACCAGTAGCAAAAATTCCTGCCCCTCCCCCATGCCCAGCTGAGCCGCGCAATCATCAGAGGCTTTTTTTTTCACTTTTAAACGCATTTTTTCTACAACCTCTTTGGCCGAAGAGGTTGTAGAAAAAATGCTTTTAAAAGCCTCTGGCGATCCCAGCTGGGTTGCCTGATCGTCAGAGGCTTCTAAAAGCATTTTTTCTGCAACCTCTTAAGGTTGTAGAAAAAATGCTTTTAAAAGTAAAAAAAAAAGTTGGCCATGCCCACCCAGTCACATTACACCCCCCACCAAGCCACGCCCACAGAACCAGTAGTAACAAATTTTACATTTCACCACTGAATTGAATGTTCTGTTTAATTTATGATTTAAAGAGTTAAATATAATCAAAATAGAAATAAAAACAAAGGTAGATCATTGTCCTGATTAATGCATAAAAATTATTGAAACTCTAAAGTAGCCTAAAGTAGACATTATGGAAAATGCTTGATGGTTGCCCAAAATAGCAACCCCTTACTTTTCCCCTTGTATCACTGGGCTGATATGTCACATGAGCACTCTGAGCCTCCAAAATAAAAGGGAGTGGGGGAGAGGTGAGAAGGGAAGAGACAGAGAGGGAAACAGTTGGGATGACACAGACCATGCAAGTTATATACACTTGCAAGGTCATTAGGGGACTGGAGGCTAAAACATATAAAGAATGGTTACAGGAATTGAGGATGTCTAGTTTAATGAAAAGAAGGACTATGAGTGACATGATCGTAGTGTTCCAATATCTAAGGGGTTGCCACAGAGAAAAGGGAGTCAATGTATTCTCTAAAGCAGCTGAAAGCAGGACAAGAAGCAATGGATGGAAACTAATCAAGGGGAGAAGCAACCTAGAACTAAGAGAAATTTCCTGATAGTTAGAACAATTCATCAGCGGAATGACTTGCCTTCAGAAATTATGAATGGTCCAATACTGGAAGTTTTTAAGAAGAGATTGGACTATTTGCCTGGAATGGTGTAGGGTTTCCTGCCTGAGCAGGAGGTTGGACTAGAAGACCTCCAAGATCTCTTCCAACTCTGTTATTCTGTCACTTGGACTTTTGGTCTTCCCTTACCATTATTTGCAGCTCCTAAACTGTCAAGAATTATTCACTGGCTGCTGAAGGGGACCATATTCCTATTTTGGAAGAGGGGTGCACATTTTCAGTCAGAAGGTAGAGTGAAAGCTGAACATCAGCATAACCATATCGAAAGATATGTTCGTGAGCATGCATGCAAAATTAAGAGTTCCCCATGCTATCATTGAGAAAAACAGACTTCTGTAACAGGAACACCACATTTTTCGAAATATGGAATTGCTTTAGATAACAATTTCATGGATCTAAACATGGGGTCATTGGTGGGGCAATGTTAAAGAATTCCTTCTGGTTATCTCAGTTACATTAGGCTTTCTTGGGAAAAGATAAAAATTCTCTTCTCTCCAACGGTACTTTTGTGGATGTAATTAGGAACGTTGTGACATTAGGGAGGTTATGTTTCCTCCCATCCCATCATTCCATTCATAATTTTCATATTTTCGGCCACTAATGGATTGCAGATGCATGCCAAAATCTGTGTCTCTCACAATGTGGGAAAGCAACTTGTTTAAAATAAAAATGTAAATATCAGAAATATGTACAAAATTCATTTCCCTGTTACTTGCAACAGTATTCACATAATAAAAGTGGAAGGAAAATAGAAGCCAGTGTTTACAACAATTTTTTTCTGACAAATGAATGTGTTTTTTATTGTTTTTTAATATTGTTTTTAATTTTATTGTAAATCAGTTGTTTTTAGTGGTCTTTGTATATTCTTGATTATTACTATGTATGTCATCCAGAATCCAGATGGGCAACGTTGAATGTGATTAAATAAATAAACATGATTTATGTTTGGGAAAAGATAAATTCAGCCAGACTGAATAGGACAGGAGTGTTCATACTTAGGTGCTTATTGATCATCTGGGTTGTAACAAGGAATGGGCAGCAGTAGCCCTAAAGACTGTGTAATCACAAAGAACAGCTGAGAGTTACACATGTGATCTGCAAGATAGGGGTTAACTACGCATAATCTTGAGAAGTTACATAGGAGCCAGTTGTCTCTGGAGATTCTCAGTCATCCAAGTCATAGTTGTCTCAAAGGTGCTTTTTTCTTTTTTTCCTGGAGGAAGACGAGGAAGAAGAAGAAAATGTTTTGCTTCTCATCCAAGAAGCTTCACCATTGCACTGCAAATTTCCCTACTCCATTTATGGTTGAGTGTTTGTAGAAAAAGGGGAAATCATAGTATGTGATGTCACATCACAGTTACTAAACATTACTTGGGAGAAAGTTGAAATATTAGGCTATTGTTTTTAGCAATAGTCCAAATCTGTGTTAATATTGGATTCTTCCTTCATATTATAACAGCAGCAGTAATGTCAGGCTTACGCTTTTTTTAACTCTAGAATGATTAAGTAATAAAATGTATCCCATTTCTAACAGTAGATCAATCTTATACCAATCCATTTTAAGGCTCCAATTGTATGAGACTTTGCAACTGTCAAAAAATGTCCACCTAATTTTTGGGGGTTTTTTCCCCACTTTATTATATGCTGTTGATTTAATAAAAAATATAGTTTAAGATGTAAAAAGAGCTGTGCTACACTTGTTTATGATATGCTATCTTTATCTTTTTTTACATTTTTCAGTTTATCTCCATTCATCATCAAACTGAACAATTTGAAATTCTGGGTCCAAATGTTGGTCAGAAATAAAAAAGATAGTGCTTACAATACAAGAGTCTATGTGCAACATTCTCCAAATATTATTTTTTCTGGAATTGAGGTAGATATTTTTAAATTATCATCTCGTTGGGAGGGGAGAAAAGTAATGCAAACTTATTTGCTTAGGATCGCTTTAAAGAAATTAGGATTAGTTCCTGTGATTCCCATAATTGATTTTCCTACATTACAGGTTTACGCTGATGTTTATTTATTATATAGTTATAACACATATTTTCTCACGAAGCCCCAGAAGCCATATGGGGGCCATTCTCTCTTTTTTTTTTCACAGAAAAAAACATTCTATGAGGAATATTTATTATAATACTAATATGACAATATATTGTTCCCAGGGGTGGGTTCTACTTACCTTTACTACCAGTTCGCAACAGGGCCGTGTGCTCTTCTGCGCATGCGCAGAAGCATTTTCATGACATCAGGGTCAGTGGGTGGGGCCTCCCGCCTGTTTTTCTACCGGTTCTATAGAACCGGTGCAAACCGGGGGCAACCCACCACTGATTGTTCCTTTGCAAACAATCCTGTGGATATTTCAAAGATTGGTAACCATTATCATGAGAGGAAAATGTTGATTAAAAAAAATAATTGATTGAAGCCACAGTCCTAGGACCCTATTTAATCCAGTGACACTTAGTTTTGAGCAGATATATGAAGCAATTTTACAACCGGTTGCCAGAAAGCCTTGGATTTGAATCCACATTGCTTCTCATAGTTTAATATTATGAAGAGGGAAATTATAGAATGCAGTACATAGAGAAGTTTTCCTGTTAACTGTATTTCATTAATACAATTTAGTTTTCTCTCCCACTTTTTTGTCACTTTCTGCACACTTTTCAGGGGAAAATGTGCCTCTCTGGTGTATAAGACTGCACTGAATCTCATGGATGATTTTATTGCCTTTACAATTGCATCAAAATGCCTTATAGTGATTAAGTATTAATCAAGACCTGCATGTTAAATGTGTGAATATTTGTATTTCTATTTAAGAATAAGGAACATGAGGATTAAATCCATATCAGGGCCATGGCAGATGGAGAGAGAACTTCAAACTTTTCCTGAAGTCTTGAGTCCTAATTAAAATCATCCCAAGCTGTTACTCTTCCAATAAGGAAGCTCTCCTTAGTGTTGATGAAAGTTTCCAGAATAAATATCACTTTTAGAAATGGTGAGTTTTTGGAAGGACAGAGCAAGGGATATGGAGGAATGTGGATTAGTAGATGGTCTAATTGACTAGACCCTAAAGCAGTGTTTCTCAACCTTGGAAGCTTGAAGATGGGTGGACTTCAACTCCCAGAATCCCCCAGCCAGAGCTGCTGGCGGGGGGATTCTGGGAGTTGAAGTCCACCCATCTTCAAGCTACCAAGGTTGAGAAACACTGCCCTAAAGGAATTTCAGTTCTTGCTCAGACATGAAGCTGCACAGAGAGATCAATTATTCTTCACCAATTCTGGTTCACAAAGTTTGGAACTATATAGTTCAGAAAGGATGGGATTAATGTGCAAATATGTTTTGGCATATTGATTTTTTTTCTATTATTACTATTTTTAAATAATTGGTTTCTTATCATTTTATATCCAGAAAATACCAAAAGACAGCTGTGATACCGGGCAGAACATCACTTGTAAAGTCGGCTATCCCTTCCTGTCTCCCAATGAGGAGGTAAGATGATGAGTAAATTGGTGGGGGTGATGTGTATAACATATTGAAATATAAACAAACAGAAATAATGTTTGAAAATATCTGTTCTCCTCCCGCCATCTTTTTTTCCCAGGTGGCTAGACCTTGAACCAAAAGTGTATATGTCCTTTTGTGTGTCCAGTGTAGCATTTTTTTCCCTATATCATTCTTGTAGCCTGTCATTTTTAAATCCACGTTTAGATCAGTTACAGTCTTATCGGCAGGGGTGCTATTCAGCAGATTCTGACAGATTCTGGAGAACCAGTAGCGGAAATTTTGAGTAGTTCAGAGAACCGGCAAATACCACCTCTGGTGGCCCCAGAGTGGGGTGGGAATGGAGATTTTGCAGTATCCTTCCCCTGGAGTGGGGTGGGAATGGAGATTTTGAGTATCCTTCCCCTGCCACGCCCACCAAATCACGCCCACCAAGCCACACCACGCCAAATCACGCCCACAGAACTGGTAGTAAAAAAAATTGAATTCCACCACTGCTTATCAGATAAAACCTATTTCTCTTCCATAACATCTTTTAAACATAGTTTATCTACAATGGCAGACACTCTTAAAATTAACTTCTGAGTCCGCTGTTCACAAATATCTTTCAATATGTCCAGTGTTCCACTGAGGTTCCATTCTGCATTTAATAAGTCAAATTAAAGTCTTCTTTTCCTTTAATAGTATTATTTGGTTCCTTTTGCTTCCCTCTAGTGTCCAACATTCAAAGTTCCATACTATCATTTTTTAAGGATTCATAGTATGTATGAATTTGTATGTGTGTAGATATATGCATGCATGACTGTGTGTCTGAATTAAAAGTGTATATTTCAACATTTCTCCAACTGGTATCCTAAAATGAACAGAGGTTACCAGTTGGCAGAAAGTTAATATATCTCACATTTACAATTCAAACCCACAGGAAGCAAAACAAGAATTTTTTTAAAAAAAACTAAAAGTAAAGAGGAAATAAATAGAGACGCAGCAAATGGAATGCATAGTTAGAGCTTTGTCTTCAAGCACCTTCTCATATGATGAATATTCTTAATTAGTTTGATTAATTAAGAACATTCCTCATTTAGGAATCCATCCTTGTTGTGCACTTAACTGTGTTGTAATGAGATATAATCAGATGTGATGGATTTATTGCTTTCTTATTTAGTTTCTATACATGGGATAGGAAGGATGATGTTTGCCCAGATGTTATCACAAGACAAATTCCAGATAAGTATCAATAAAAGTAACAGGAAAATAACAGTTCAGAGTTGAGGGGACTTTAGTCTGGATCTTGAAAAGAACAGAAAGTTGGCCTTGAAACATACTTAACCACCTAACTGGTTCATTTGCACAATAATATAACTTTAGTTAGATTACTTGTTGCTTAGGGTGTGCAAACCTAGGGCCTATGTGAATTCAGCAACCAGATAGAGATGCCAATTCCACAAGAAATTTCACATGAAATTCCAATTACTAATTTATCTTAAATCATAAATAGATAACAGAGGGAAGTTTTTTTTTTAAAGAAAATAATAATTGGTTGAATTTCAGAGCATTTAAAAGGGTGAGAAGTCTGGGCATTTCAGATGTTACTGTAATACACTAGAACTTCCCACTTTTGGCTATTTACTTTATGAAAATTGCAAAAAATTCACATTTCTGGATGGTTTAAGTACACAAAAATTCCCAGACATCCCTTTCCAACAACACCAAATGGAATGCACAGGGTTTGTCTTATGTGAATTCTGAAAATCATAGAAGCAGACTAGAACCTATATGGGAACATAAACAATAAGAGGTTAAAGTGTCCCCAAGCTGCATTTTGTGGGTAACATGTATTTATATATTACTAACCCCTGGATGCAAAATGGACCTGGTTGCAGAAACCAGGGAAGCATGCCTTAATGGCTTCGTGATCATAAGAGCAATTGCTTCCTTAGAGCTTCTGACCGAAGAGACGTTTATCTCCAGTTAGACAAAGTTCAGGCAACCAGATTCTTGATTCAGATCTTCCTCTGAGAATTGAAGTTTATGCGACAGGATATGTAGGAGGCCTGGCCTCTGGCCTATGTGTGAGATCATGCGAACTTCCTATAAATATTCTATTTCCTTAAGGGAAAAACAGGAGAGTGAAATAGCCAAGTAGTATTTATAGTATATTCTGTACAAAAATAAATAAATAGAACAAATTTTACTGTATACCAATCAATATATACTAAATATATACTGAGTCATAAAGATTCTTTGTAATTCAGGAAATTAAAGCATGTACATACCGATATTTTGCTTTATTTGCAATTATTTTATGAAAAGTTCTTCTTCCAGCCTACTGAACAGCATTTATTAAACATAATGCTTATTTAAAACTTATCCATGTTGCCATAAAGGGAAAGGGAAGAACTATTATGGATAAAATAGTAATAAAGTTCACATGATCCCACACATAGGCCATTAGCAACCAGATAGACAGATTTTCTTCAGACTGATCTGTCCCCAACCTAGTTCTATGGAGTGAACTCGTTTGGCACTGAAATTAAGTCCATCCATTTTGCTGATGGTCAACATTTCCCCCGCTTCTTTTCCCAGCATTATACAATAGACTTTTCAAGAGAGTTAGGTCTTCTCACAATGAGGCCAAAATATTATCATTTAGGCCTGGTCTCTCATGCCTTGGGTGAGAACTTGAGATGGATTTGTTGTATAATCCATTTCTTTGTTCCATAGCCATCTGTAGTATTCTCAGGAATCTTAAGCAACACAAAAAATACCAAATCTTATAAAATTATAGCTGAAATTAAAATTGTAAAAACTATTATATTTAAAATTAAAAACAGATCTGCACAGATTTTTAATTTCCCAATTCAAAATGTTGAGAAACAATGTAACATAATTTTTGACCAGAGCTGTCCACCTTCTGGTTTAGCTTCTTGTATGAACTCAGCTAATGTTAGTTTATTCAACAAATCATTGTTTAAAATATATGAATTATGATCCATTCTCTTTCTTGTTTGCTCCCCCAACCCCTCTCTATGTCAGTAGTGGGTTTCACTTATCTTCACTACCGATTTGGAACTGTGAACGCACAGAATGCGCAGAGCATCCGTGATGATGTCCAGGCGGGAGGGCAGAGCCTCCCACCACCGCCGCTACAGGTTTGCCCAAATCAGGGCGAACCGGTAGAAACCTACCACTGGTGTGTGTGTGTGTGTGTGTGTGTGTGTGTGTGTGTGTGTGAGAGAGAGAGAGAGAGAGAGAGCACATGAGAGAAACAGAAAACTTCCAAACAAAATAGTGAATCTTCCATTCTCCATCTCATGCAGCTGCAGCCCTTCCTATTCTCCCATTACTACTAGTTGCACTTTTTAAAGTACTTATTTAATTATACTCATACAAATATTAAGTGTGAGCCCCCATTACATATATTTCCAGCAGAAGGAAAAGCCCTGTACTTTATTTATATATGCATAATATCTTATTTCAATTTTATACCACCTACTTCAATTACCCTAGAGATGATACCAATGAAAGGAGAATATTTGTAGGAGGAGTCTTTGGTGGTCTCTGAGCTTGCTTGTTTTCTTGCAGACGTTTCATTATCCAAACTAGGTAACATCATGACTAGAACTGATGATGATACCTAGCCTGGATAATGAAACATCTGCAAGAAAACAAGCAAGCTCAGAGACCATTAAGAACCACTCTAGACATGCCCTGATGCTCTGATGTTCCCTAGCTGAAGCTACATTCCATAGATGCTTTCTTACCGCAATCAGTAGGAGGGTGTTGGATTTCACAGCCAGCCAAAGTGGTTAATTGGAGAACGTGATTTATGACATGGCCAGGGAGGAGGGGAGAGACAGGGTCATAGGGGAAAGTAAATCTACGTGGGATTAGTTCTAACTGCATCCGAATATTGCCGAAATGTTGCTCCGAATAAATGACTATTTCTTTTGAAGTTTGGCTCATGGCTGATGAATTAATTAGGGCATCTTTCGGAAACTTCACACATTCTTTTTGACTGGATGTCACCAAATGAATGAGTTAGAGTTCCACTAGTTATTCTTTAGGCAAAGCAAGACCAAAAACAGCTGCAACCTTTTAGAATGATGGGATGAAAGATCCTTCATGTTAAAATATACTTCTTTCCTTCACTCACATTGACCAGTGAAGACAGAACAGCTGTTCTGGTAGCATCTAGCCATTCTTCTTAGTCTTTCTGTATGACTGAGACTTCATAAAGAATAATTTATGTGGAATTCTGTTCTTTTTACCAGATTGTCATATTCTGTCATCTGGTTCAGTTGCCTCGACAGGAACTTGGCTAAAAATAAACTTTCCCACAATATCTTCTCCAGTGCCTTATAAGCAAAATACCTTTACTACTTGCAGCTTTTTGCTACATTGTTCATGAAATATATTTATACAAAGCAGTCTTTCTGTTGAGTGCAATATAAACCCTCTTTAAAAAGCTAAAAACCTGCTAGTGAAACCCAGCGGAATTAGAACAGAGAAACAATTGGTTTGCTTGGTGTTAAAGCAATAGAGGAAAATTAATTCTGTACGTGTAGAGAGAAAGAGACATAAGCTTGTCAGAAATATGAAAGAGGAAGTGAAATGTTATTTAAATCAACAGTAAGGTAAAGGTAAAGGTTCCCCTTGCACATATATGATAGTCATTCCTGACTCTAGGGAGCGGTGCTCATCTCCGTTTCAAAGCTGAAGAGCCAGCGCTGTCCGAAGATGTCTCTGTGGTCATGTGGCCGGCATGACTAAACACCAAAGGCACACGGAACGCTGCTACCTTCCCACCAAAGGTGGTCCCTATTTTTTTACTTGCATTTTTTACATGCTTTTGAACTGCTAGGTTGGCAGAAGCTGGGACAAGTAACAGGAGCTCACCCCGTTACATGGCATTAGGGATTCGAACCGCTGAACTGCTGACCTTTCGATCGACAAGTTCAGCATTTTAGCCACTGAGCCACCGCATCCCATTAAATCAAATAGTAAAATACAAGAATATTCAGTATCACTGAAGTATAAGAAAGGGAGGGTCTACAACACAACTGGATTTACAAGATTGAACATTAGATAGATCAGACCAAGAAATCAACCCTACGGGAAGGCTAAAATAGCTTTTTGTGGAGATTGGCTATAGTAATAGAAACTTGCAAGCCTAATTGTACTGTATCCTTTGCCTTGGTAACAGTTCTTGCACGTTTCTGTTAAGGTCATCCTCCTTATTCTTTAAAATACTTCCTGCAGATTTCACATCTCTCTCTATTCAAGTTTCAGGGACCCCCTCTAATCCATAAACATTTCCTTCTTTCGGTGCCTGTGTTATTTATTTATGCCAAGGGAAATCCTCAAAACCATAAAAAAGTGAAAATTAGAATGTTTTGGACATGTTATGCGACACCTGGAAAAATAAGGCATACTTCACTTAATCCTCCAGGGAAAAATTGAAGGTAAATGACATCCAGGCAGCAGAAGAACATCATGGCTTCAAAATCTAAGGGACTGGTTTGGACAAAACTCAGCAGCACTTTTTATGCAGTTGTTTTTTTTTTTTTAATTGAAAAAGTTTTTGAATACAAATTTTTTCTCCCATTTTTCTCCCCCCCTCCACCCTAACCCCCCTCACCACCCATCCCCCCCTGTGACTTCTTCACAACAAAGACCTAATTCATAACAGATTATATAATATTTTACCATCCCCTTACTCCCTCCTCTAAGTACTGACCCTTACTTGCTAATAGTATTATTAATATTGTTACTTCCCCCTTTTACCATACATTTCAAAATGACATTCTACTGTAACATTGTATAACTTCTAATTTATAACTTGTAATATTATTGTAACTCCCAATTTAACAATATTCTGCCCTTTTTCTCCTCCTCCATACTTATATCTGTATATTAATACAACATTTCAAAACAACCTTCCACTTTAAAACTATATAATAAATCCTACTTTAACATTTAATCTTTTGTGTATATTAATATAACATTTCAAAGCAGCCTACCCCATAAATCCTAATTTAACATTTATTCAACTCTATCCATTTGTTCCACTCCCCTAAATATATCACTTAAACATCCCTTTTCTTAAACTAAACAATCAGTAAACTAACCTATTTTCACCCACTTTCCTACAAAATTGCCATGCACAACAATTCTTAATATCTTTAATCCACTGCCCACTCTGCTAATATATATATATATATATATATATATATATATATATATATATATATATATATATATATATATATATATACACACATATATATATATATATATATATATATATATATATATATATATATATATATATATATATATATATATATTCCGTAATATAAAAGAAAGTTAATGACTTTAAATTTATAATCCATATAATATCTTCTTTGATGTCTTTCCACTGGATTGTTGAGTCCATCATCCATATTAGGGTAACATAGCATCCTGGTGCAACAGTTTGTTCAAAATCCTCAGTCATCATCTGCCCCCATCAGTAATGAATATCCTCATATATATATAAAAGAAAAAAACAACCACCCGAGTGACATTATGATTATATTCCATATAATTGTAATTGTGGCTTTCATCAGGATTATTAATTTCCATCATCCTAATGGGTAACAACCAGATCTTCTGCGTGCCCCAGCGGAGCTCTCTTGCCTTATAGCTCAAGATATTTATAATATATTTATCAATAAAAGAAAGAAATCCAAAATAGATAATTCAAATCCAACAATGTAAGGCTCTTTTCACATCCCAAAATTACGGCATTGCAGAGGTCTGTCACTCTCCTCAGGATAATATTAACCAATACTTCGCCTCCACTATCTTTTCATATATTCATTCATTTTTTTTAAAATAACTGGCTGCACTGTTGCTTAATTTAGAAATTTCTATTTTTGTGAGACCTATTTCTTTTTTTCTTTTCTTTTTGTGGGTTTGATCTCCATCCTGGTTTCCTTTCTATAAGTTGTATATCAACTGATCGATTTTCATTCTGCTTTATAACTTGATCTTGTTGGTTTTGCTTTCGTGTCTCATATTTCTTTTTTATCAATTGTGTATCAGCTAATTGGTTTCCATACATGTCTGTGACTTGATGAATCATCACGTTAGAGTCCGATGCCACTTCTCTCATATTTGTAGATAATCCAACTGAGGTGTCTAAAGAATCCAAAGGCAGTTTGTCCACAGCAGCCTCTATAATTCGATGTTTTCCCTTTATTTCCAATTCCTTCTGCTTATCCTGTATTGTGCCTAGAGATGTTAAGTTCATTTTCAAAATTTTTTGATAAAATTCTTCCACTTTTTCAACAGTATTTAGTTGGTATCTTTCTCCTTGATATCTCAATATTATACCAGCTGGAGTGTCCCACCTGAATAAAATATTTCTTTTTTTTAACTCAGTCACCAGAAAACCAAATTTCTTCCTTTTCAATAACATCTTAGGCGGGAGCTCTTTGTAAATCCAAATCTTTCTTCCAGACAATTGCAAAGTAGAATTGAAAGAGTTTTGCACAATATTATTTCTTATATCTTTATCTGTAAAATAAATCACCACATCTCTAGGCAATTGCCTTTGCTTTGCAATCCAGGAATTTATTCTATAAACTCTGTCAATCCTACAAAATACTTCCTCAGGTTGAACCTTTAAGATCCCAGCCAGAATTTCAGAAGATATTTTCCTTAAATCATCTCTGTCATTTTCCTGCAGTCCTCTGAGTCTAATCACATATTCAGTAAAATTATATTGCATCATTAAAACTTCTCTTTCAATCCGTTGTTGTATGTTTTCTACATTACAAGTCTTTTGATCAGCCTCCATTTTAGGTTTTTCTTTTAAGCTATTATCTTGAGTGTTTGTCAAATCATTGTCAATTTTTTGTATTCTATTATCCAAATTGTCCTCAATTTCTTCCACTTTAGACTCTAATAAGTTAGTATTTGCATCCAACTTGATCATAAATTCTGCAAAACCATTAGCCATTTTTATAATCTTTCGGTCCAAAAAATCAAACTTTGATTGCCCTAATTCTTTAATTTCCTGCTTAAATTTTTCAAAGTTCTGATTCACAATCTCATCCCTTCTTACAATCTCCTCCAAAAGAAATTCAATTATATTAAAATCAGTTTTCTGAGACTGGAGATTTAGAACTTGTTCACGTAATTTATTAATGGGGGAATCCCCCCCCACTGCTTGTTTGTCCAGCTTTGCAAGCTTTAATACCATATTTCCACACAGACAAACTATTTAAAAAAAAAGAAAAGAGAGGCAAAAAAGAAAAAAAAACTTCTTTCCAACCAAGATCAATATCAGATATCCAGGAAGAACAAAACACAAAAGTAGAGCTTTATCTTCAATTTTAGCCAGAAGTATTTATTCCGCTACTTTGTATCTTAATAGAAAACGGAAGGACTCTCCCTTTCAGCCCCTTCTCAAGCCTCGGCAGTCGCCATTTTTAAAAATTCTTTTTCTCCTTTTCCTTTTCCTTCTTCAATAATTGTTATAAAATAGATGAAATACTTGCGATTCAGGGTCACAGGTCCAGCTCATATCCTTTTTAATTGTTCTGTTAATTTTTGTAGGCTTGATTTTGCCGCCTAGCTCTGCATAAGCAGAGGTCTCCCAAAGCCTGGAGCGACGGCAAGGGAAGTAGGGAGCCTCATCTGCTTCGTCCCCAAAAGTAAAAAAAAACTTTTGGGGCTAGGCAGAGAGCTCTACCTGCCCCCGCCGGCTCTCTCTCCATTTCCATATGGAAATGGAGTTTTTTCGAGCCGCCTTTCAGTTGTAAAGGCGGCTCTTTACAGGCAATGGGGCAGCGATCCCAAGGGATCGTCTGGCGGCGGCAAGAAGCAAACCGGAAGTCCAGTTGTTGATAAAAATAGGATTGCCAATATGATCGCCAACATCCGATGATGGATATGGCACAAGGAGAAGAAGTAGTTATTTATAAAGGAGATTTGTCTCTACCATTTCAGGGGAATATTGAAAAAAGAGTTTAGTCTTAATAGCCCACATTCAAAATGATTTAAAAAATGCAACAACATGATTTAATTCAAATCCTTGCATTTCTATCAGCGGTTGTAAATCCATAATGGAATTACTGCATTACTCATAACTATTGTTACATTATTTTAAGATTAAAAGCTGAACATTAATAATATGTTGGAGGAAGTCTATGTGATGGGCATTATAAAAATATTTTAAGCAACAATTTTCAAATGTTAAGTCCATGTTCATACCTACAAGTTATATTTCTAAATTAAAACAAAAATGTCAAATGAATTGTAACAATAGGATTATTTTGTCATTCACAGTCTTTTTGCCTTTTGTTTTCATATGCACAGATTTTATATCAATTTTATATAAATATATTTATATAGAATCATTAGTCCAAATGTGCATGAGAACTTCACAACGTGTGTGGGTATGTGTACACTAGGGACCTCTCCCAGACTTTACAACCTCATCTTCATTTTATTGCTATTTATTTAAACACTGACATTTAATTTTTATCATTTGTCGGGTTGTTTTATTGTTGTGAGCCGCCCCAAGTCCTACGGGAGAAGGGCAGCATATAAATCTGACAAATAAATAAATAAATAAATTGATCAGTGTAGATAAAAATAAAACATTTCTTTTACTAAAGGGAAATGTAATGATGAATTGTATTCAATTTTTGTTGAAAATATAATTGCAATTTTATTTTATTTAATTATAAACACTGACATTTTATGCACTTTCTTTTCATTTAGATTTTCTTTGAAATAGCATTCCAATTCAATGTGTCCCACCTCCTGGAAAATACAACAATTCACTTTTCTGTTACAAGGTTGGTTCCATCAATATCTACACAACTTTAGACTGAATTGGGGTCCACTCTCTTTATTTTGGGTTCCCCCAGTGAATTTATGGAGGGTTTCCACTGAATCAAGATTGCACAAAAGGAAAATTGGTCTATAATTTGTTGGAATAAAAGGCTAAATGGTGATATATAAAAGAGTGAAATCAAATAATAAATTTCACTGAATGATTAAAATGTAATAAAAGAATGAATGACAATATAGTAAAATAATACCTAAAGCAATGGTAATGTAAGTGGTTAAAAGGATTAATAAGGGGTAAATTTGAAACTAATGAAAGCTTAACCAATGGCAAATCTTATATTAATTCAAATCAGAAAAATTGAATGGAGTTCCAACATTTGTAAATTCCATTTATAGCATAAGCATATTTAAGCATCCAAACTATTAAATCTTAAATCAGATTCATTATCTACTCCTTTAGTGGAAGGTTCAATGTTCTTCTGCGGTTTTGGCTTTGGGTAGAAAGGAAATATGAAAGGAAAAAAAGATTTCTATCTGATAAAGAAATTCAAAGGGTAGAATACTCTGTCCATTTATAGTGTAATAAAAGTTTAAAGGTCTTGAATTGGGGGGGGGGGGGGAAATCCTGACAGCATGTTGGTAGTGGTGCAATGATTATCATGCAATATTGAAGACTAACTCTGCCCATAGTCAAGAGTTTGATCCTGACCAGTTCAAGGTAGACTCAGCCTTCCATCCTTCCAAGGTCAGTAAAATGAGGACCCAGATTGTTGAGGGCAAAAGGCTGACATTGTAAACTGCTCAGAGAGTTCTGTAAAGCACTGTGAAGTGGTATATAAGTCTAAGTGCTGGTGCTACTGCTCTAACATCAATAAATATTTCCTTGCTTCTTTATATGAGTTAATGTTTTATTGATACCAATATTTTGCAGTGATCCTATGATTTGATTGACTGCTGACATTCTTAAGTTGTCATTAAATTTCGTTGGTCACTATTTCTTAAGTTGCTGATTACATCTACAAATCTTGATAAACCAGCATAGATATTAATTAATTGTTGCACCAAAAGCATTTCCTTTGGATTCCATACTTAATTGGCTATTTTAAATCTGAACTTTCCTCTCAGCAATTAAGTTGACTCTAAGTTACACGTTTTTCCACTTCAAGTGTTCTTTTCTTTACATGTAAACATTAAATAATTTTATAATGTAACAATAAGGCAAAACATGGGTTGTTGTTTTGAGTATCGTAGCTTGTTGGTTAAAATAGGTTGTGGTTTAAAGCAACTTTTAAAATATATTTTGTTTTAGTGATAGTGATGAACTTGATGAGACTCTTGGAGACAACAGAGGAACTATTTCAATTCCAGTAAAATATGAAAGTGGATTAATATTTAAAAGGTATAACTAGATTTTATCGGTTTTTTATACTGATCATCCATGGGTTTTTTTCTGTTCTGTTGATAGATAGTCTCTTCCTCCCAAAACAAGAGAGTCATGTAGTAGCACTGTTTCATAAGTAAATAGAGCAACTAAACTGTTCCACATCTTATATATGACAAAAATTGCATGCTATATTATCTGGCTTGTTCCATCACTGAAAACATATTCAATTAATCAATGTTTTACCTATGATTAATCTGGGGAAAAACTGGTATTTAAATAGAATGGAATTAGACTGTTGTGTTTCACTAGTTAGTTTAAAATGGATTAACAATTTCATACTGTATAAATTGCATAGGAAAAATCATGCACTGTTCAGAAAAAAATCTCAGGTTTATTAAACCCATAATTTCATGAACAAGATATTGAAACATATTGTTTCATTTTATTTTATTTTGTATGGATGACTGAAATGAGACATGTGTGACTATTTTGTGATTCCAAATCACTGAACATTATTTTATTTCTTTTTAAGAGAAGCTAGTTCGCATCACATTATCATTGCTGCAAATGATACAATACCTGCAATCATTAATTCTACTGACAATATTGGAGAAGAAATTAATATAAACTACTTGGTAAGAGACAATGCCATTTTTTCTGGTTGCGGACTTTGAAAAATAACATTTATGTGCTGTATTTTTTTTTAATCAGGTAAATTTTTATTATGCCAGTTTGTAACATTTTCTATGAACTAGACAGAACTTTCTGCAAATGGAGCTTCCGGTCACCTCACCAATTTTTACTATCCTGTTTATTTTCTCCTGCACATCTCCAAAAATCTGCTCCAAAGGATACCCAGACTTTCAGGACAGATTTGGGATGGGTGTATATTGTTACAGAGGGGAGAAACAAATTCACACTTCTGGCAGGAGCTCAATATTGGTTTGATACAGCTACAATTCATCCATTCAACTATAAACATTTGCCAGTTATAGACACTTTTCTGAAACATAAATGCCACTTATTCTTCTTGCTTCATTTTTTACCTTGAACCCATATTGGCAAGGAATTACCATAGTAAGAAGCTTAAACATATTTACAACAAACCACAGACCAAAACAAGTTGTTGTGTCACTGTGGTATAACATGGCCACTGGAAATATACCACAGATCATTTATTTTCTTTACCTTAGGGATAGGTTCTAGTTTAATTTATAGACTTTTGGTTTCTAAGATAATTTTTAAATAATTATTTTCCTTGCATGCAAATTTGGTAAGGTAAGAGATCTATTGCTATGAAATAAAATTGTACACTGTGTTATTTGTTTAGTAGTGACTGTAGCACCTGTTAACAACAGGGAAAACATTTTTTTTATTTTTCTTTTAATTAGCCTGTCATTCATCTTTATAGATTGAGAAAGGAGAACATTTCTTACAGCCACAGCTTGCACTGCAAATCTCATTTCCAAAAAATATTTCAGATGAAAATCAAATCCTTTACTTCACCAGGATATCATATTCAGAGGTAAATCGGCAATATATGAATTAACACTGCTCTGCAGTTCAAAATTAGACTTTGATTTCCACAACACGGGTCCTTCAATGAGTAAATGTTCCATCTGTTTCTTTCCATTGGTATTTATAAGGGGGAAAATGGACTCTACTTGGCTGTCATAATAAATTAGATAAAATATGAAATGCTTTCTGGAATTATCTTCTAAAATAATCTCTGATTTATCTAATGTTATAATTTAAGTAAACAATTTGTCTGATCTCTATATAATCTAAATCCAAAGAGATACATTATCTATATCAATAAGACATAACCATGGAAAACAAAGTAGTGCGCCATGATACAAATCATTGTTTGGAGCCTTAGGTTTCAAGCATGGTTTATCATATCAAAGAGGTTTCTGCAAACTGATCCCATCCAGTTATGTCAAACTACCATCACTGCAAGAAAAGAGATCTGCTGATCCTACTGATTGGGAATTATGGGTGTCATATCTGGGATAAGTAGAGATATAATCCAATATACCTGGAGGGTACCAAGGAAGGAAGGAAAAGAAAGAAATCCCTGTGGATTGTACTCCTATTTAACAACTAGTCATTACCAACTATAGGGGGCGGCACTCATCTTCGATTCAAGGGCATGAGCCAGCATTATCCAAAGACATTTCCATGGTCATGTGGCCAGCATGATGTCACGGAGTGCTGTTATCTTCCCACCGAAGTAGTACCTATTTATCTACTCACATTTGCATGCTTTTGAACATGCAAGGTGAGCATGAGCTAGGCAAAAATGGGCACTCACCTCAGATCTTGAATGCTGGGGTCTTGGTCTCAAACCAAGTAAGGAGTTTTGCTATAATAATTAGACATTGAATTGAGGAAATATGAATATAAACCCACTTGGGCATTTGAGAGAGCCAAAAAAAGATATAGTAATGAAGATGCCAACTTGGCACATAAGGAACCCAGATTCACTCCCGTTTTAAACACGGAGCTCACTGGATAACAGGCTCAGTCATTGCCTTTCAGCCCAAACTACTTAACAGTGATAAAAAAATAAAGGACATCCCTTATTGTATACAAATGTCAACTCCAAGAAAAGAAATTGTATGAATGTAACAATAAATAATCACAATGATAACAAAAAATGAAATATTTCTGATATATTTTAGTTTTGGCCAAGTGTTAAACTGTGTTTTAAAGTTACATATTATGCTCAATATATACTTTTGTATACTTTATATAAAGCTTTCACATTAATTGCAAAATTAAATATATAAGCATGAGAAATTGTAATGCTAAAATAAAACAATAATTGCTAAAGTAGCCCAAAACTAGTAGCAGAGGTTAAAAATTTGTATACAGTAGAACCTCTGCTCACGACCATAATTCATTCCATAACTTTGGTCACAACCCAATTTGGTCATGACCTGAATCTAATTTTGGAAATTTGGCGCTTACAAAAAAAAATGGTGCAAAAGGGGAAATGGCCACCAAAAAAAAAATCATGAATTTTTTGGCTGGAAAACAATTTGGTTGTGGTCAGAAGCATTCGTGACCAGAGGTTCTACTGTACTCTGACCTGGAAGAATGAAGGTAGAGGAAACTAGTGATTTGCTCTCTCACACAGCTCCTGTGTTTCTTCAGAAAGTTGAGTAGCTTTCTGACTCATTAGGAAAAGTGACTCTGAGAACAGATGGAGGGCAGTGACTTTGGTGACAATCATCCTTTTTCTAGCAGTTAAAGCATTCTAGCCAGAAAATAGTCAAGGGATGTTATCTTTGGGGAAAGACTTGGAGTCCTCTGTTAAAATTATTGCAAGATATTTAAAACATTACATTTTTTCTTCTTGTGATAGAATGCAAAGTGCCAATCCAGCCACCCAAGTGATTTGTTTAAGATTGATATGGGCAAACCATTCACAACATCAAGAATACAAGAACCTCTAAAGGATCCTAACATAGTATGTATACCTGATTTTATGTGGGGTTTTTTTGGGGGGGAGGGAGTTAATAATACATTTTAGTGTATAATATTAAATTGGGGTTGAATTGTGATTATATGAATATAATCATATGTATATTTTTCTTGTGCTAAGAGCAATGATATGCAACTATAATATTCTTATTGCTAGAAATGTAATTGGAAATAATGTTTTTAAATCTACAACATGGACTTTTAAAATGTTTAACTTTGGAAATTTGATTTTCACCATCTCTCCAGACAAGGAGATTAAAAAACAACTTTCCATCAATGTCCATGATGGTGTTTCAGTCAATCATCAATTAGAACAATTACATATCATAAAAATGTTGGTGGATAAAATGTTGGTAGGTGCCTGTTAATAAGGCTGTCATGGCTAATGCAAGAGATTTTCACTGTCAGAATAAATAATCCACTCTAAGAATTAAGAGTGCCTCTTCCTGGACAAGGAGGTACTGTTCATGCCTTAGTCATCTCCCAGGTGAATTTTTGAAGACTGCCCTTGACCATCCAGAAGCTACAAATGAATAGTGTAAGCAGTGATGGACACATCTTGGTATGCCCATATTACACCGATTTTTCATGAGTTGCAATGCTTCTGGGTTCAATTTAAGATGCTGGTGTCACCTAAAAAGTCTTTCATGTCAGATTATTTACAGGAGTGTTTCTTGATGTAGGCCCAACAATGCTGGCCTTTCATAAAGCATTGAAGACCTGGATGTGTTCCAAGGCCTGGGTATTGGGAGGCTAGGATTAGAAGGTTAAATCAGTGTTTCTCAACCTCATCAACTTTAAGATGTTTGGAGTTCAACTGTTGTAATTGCTTAGCCAACATGGGGAATCACAAATATCTTAAGATTGTAAAGGTGAGAAACAATGGGTTAAATCAGGGGTGTCAAACTGGCAACCCGCGGCCCAGATGCGTCATGTGCAGGCCATGCCCACTCCAGTTCCACGGGAAATGTTGTGATACGTCATGTGACAGCATCGTGATGCCGCGAGTTTGACACCCATGGGTTAGATGGTCCATTGAGTGTGTTTGTTATTTGTTTTGGTTGGCTTTATCCTCAGTGACCATTGTAGCTTTTCTTCTTTGCTGATATTTCTTCTTATTGTTTTAATATGTTGTAAGTGGGCCCCAAAGGCACATTCACTAGATGTGCAGCCATATAAACTGATTAAACAAATAACATTAGTTAAATTATCCTTATTAGATTTTTAAACAGATTTTTATTTATTATAGCCTACAGTGAGGGCCTTCCTGAAGGCAAAATGATGAGCAATTTGAACACTGACTGAACTTTAATGGTGTCACCATTGTTATTATCAGGACACTTCATACTTATTTCAGCATGATATGGAGAATGTGTCAGGTTATCTAAAATTTTGCTATTTTGGGTAGTTATATTTTGCAAATATATTAATGAGATGTGTTTATGGTCTTTTATACAGAATTGTGATGGATATGATTGTGCATCCATTAATTGCACTATATCCCCTTCGAATATAACTCATGTGAATATTTCATTCAGACTCTGGAAGCCTACTTTCATAAAGGTAAGTGAGCTATCATGTTTATTAAGAATTTAAAATGATATCTTATCAAAATCATATACATATTATAGGTACATGCTACTTACTTCATCTTTATTGGTACTGGCTGGGAAGGTTCTACTGAAAGAAGTGTTATGCTGTATCATCAATACATAATTTGTTTCAGGGGGCAGTTGAAAAAAAGGTTTTCAACTTTTTTTGAATTCAACTGTATTTCTTGATATACATTCAATTTAATGTAATTTTATTGCTATTGTATTTGCTGTAGGCCAAATTTGATTGAAGCACATGGGTACAAATTCTGAGGAATTGACAGAGTTATTGATTTTTATTCATGCTCAGAATTCCCAGATGTTAGCCATACTGGGAATATGGAAATTCTAGCTCAATAATTCTTGATGGTAATAGATAAAAGTGTAAACTATACTGAGTTTCATAATTAGAATGTACGTTTACAGGTAGTACTCAATTTACCACAGTTCATTTAGTGACCATTTGAAGTTACAATGGCACTGAAGAAAATGGCTTATGACCAGTTTTCATATTTATGCCCGTTGTAGCATCTCCATGGTCACATGATCAAAATTTGTATTATTTATCAAAAAATTGTCATATTTATGACCGTTGCAGTGTCTCGGGTCATCTGATATCCTTTTGTGACTTTCTGACAAGCCAAGTCAATGGGAAAGCCAGACTTAACAACTGCAATGATTCACTTAGCAACTGTGGCAAGAAAGGTCATAAAATGGGCAAAATTCACTTAACAACTGTCTTGCTTAGCAACAGAAAATGTGGGTTCAATTGCGGTTGTAAGTCAAGGACTACCTGTATACTATTATGACATAAGAAAAGAAATGTGTTAAGTTCTCCTCTTTTTTCCTTGTTTCTTCATGCTAAAGCAATGAGCAACATAAACTGTTACCCATCTACATATGTTTGAGGCCAATCAAACATTACAGTATAGCACTGTAATGTTGTAAAACAACAACCTGTAGACTTTTCTTTCTGTTGCATGTCAGGTAATAATTTCCTTTCACTAAGACAAAGTGTAGAGTGAAAAGAAGAATTACCTTATTTCTTCTAAAAAAAATTATTGATAGTACTTAACAGTTTTCATGGATGTTGGTAGATTCTTTATTTTGAAACCAGAGCAAAATTGTCTTTATAAAGTGATGGCTAGCTAGATACTGTTAACTATTTTTCAGTAAAGGATATTGTTGTTAATATTCAAAGAAAGCAGAGACTGGCCTAAACAGAAATGTAGCCATTTGTTCCATCACAGCTGGGATTTCCCATTTTGCCATAAGGGAGCCCCAAGGGGCCTTTTACAAGAGGCAATTGTAGCTGTCAGTCAGAGCTGAAGAAGCTTCTTGGATGAGAAGCGAAATGTCTTCAAAAGAAAAAAAACAAGGAAGTCCAGTTGCCTCTTGAAAAAGCACCTTTGGAACAACCATGACCTGAATGACTGAGAATCTCCACAGACATCATAAGGGACCCTGTCCCAGCAGGGCCAAGAGGAGATCTAAAACAAAATTAGAGTACTGATTCATCAGGGAAATGTTCCAGGTAACTAAAGCTATGAAAAGAATATACCATTGAAAAGAGGGAATGTTGCCTCAGTATCCAGGCATGTGATAGGACTAAAAATCAAAGAACCAGAGAAAAAATAAAACAAAAATTGCATATAAAAAATGCCAAACTTTGACAGCAGGTACAACATTAGTTTTAAATTGATAATGAAGATACCGAAGTGGTGGAAAACTTCTGCTCTTTAGGATCAACCATCAACAATAAAGGAACAAGCAGCTAAAATTATCATTTGATAGAACAGCCATGAAGGTCTTGGAAAAAATATTGAAATGCTCTAATCAGGGGTGGGCTGCTGGGGGTTTGCAGGGGTTCAGGAGAACCTCTAGCTAAGATTCTGTGCAGTTTGGAAGAATCCCCAAATCCCAGTCCTGGCTGCTCCCCCCCAGGAGTCCCCATGTGGCCTGTTTTGGATGCAGGTAAGTGCAGGGTGCGCACAGAGGCTGAGGGAGGGTAAAAAACAGGCCTACTAGAGGCCCATTTCCAGCCTCCAGAGGGCCTCTGGAGTCTGGGGAGGCCATTTTCACCCTCCTGGATGCTCAAGGAAAGCCTCTGGAGCCTGGGGAGGGAAAAAAGCCCCCACACACCATGGTGCAGGAGGCCAACTAGGCCACACCCACCATGGCCATGCCCACCCAGCAACCAGGCAGAGAACCCCTTGCTAAAATTTTTGAAGCCCACCCCTGGCTCTAATGTGTCTATACTGACAAAGACAATTATGTAAGCCATGGTATTCCCTGTGACATGTCATGGAAATCAAAGCTGGACTTTAAAGAAGCAGGATATAAAAAGTACTGATGCCTTTGAACTTTGACGTCAGAAAAAGACTCCTGAGAATACCAACCAAATGGAACATTAAACAAATCAACCCCTAGTTCTCACTCAAGGCACAAATGACCAGGCTCAAATTATCCTATTTTGGACACATTATGTGAAGATCCAGTTCTCCGGAAAAGGTTCTAATGCTGGATAAGTTAGAAAGCAAGAGAAGACTGGCAGCAGCAAAGTAGATGGACTCAGTTACGACTGTTGGGAGACATGGAAGAATAGATTAAGGACAGATTATCTTGCAGAAAAATCTATTTGGTTGCTATGAGTTGAAAATGGCTTGATGACACATAATCAAATCTTTATATGCAGCTCTATAAGCCATATGTTTCTGGTTTCCTGCAAGCATTTTTACAACAAAGATATTGCCTTAGAAGCTGTATTAGAAAGGGAAAAAATCTCTCCATATTCTAGCATTGGCTTCAACTTGCAAGCATTTTTTTTTTGTTGTTGTTCTTTGGTCCAAAAATTGATCTCATGAGATTGTAGGAGAAGGACAACTGAAAACATTGAACAATAAGTGAGTCCAGATGGTAAGCAACATTTGTGTAGAGTCCAGATTATTGTTTCCCAACTCTGGCATGCCTTGAGGAGTATGGTGGAGTTTGAGACGAATTCAAACTGCAGTATCCAGTAAGGGATGCAAATATTTGATGCCAATAGTTTTTCCTTTGGCTTTCTTGTGCCAACCTCCAGAAGAAAACGTTTAAATAAAATCCTACATTTTAAATTATCTGTTAAATCCTAAAGTTTAAATTATCCTTAATAAGCCAAAATGCTGCTTATTTTCCCTATGACGGTCATTAAATGAATGTAATAGTAAATTATTCTGTCGTCACAGCAAATTCCTTTATGTGCACTTCTACTGACATTTCTTATAAGCAGAAAGCAGCATTTTCCTCTCTGGATCATCTTTTGAATTTGGAACCATCAATGTAAGAATAAGCATTATCACTTCCATTTTATTCTAGGCAAAAATTCACAGCGTAGAACTCATTGTGAAAGCAAGTCTAAGGAGTGAAAACTCATTAATGATCTTGAAGAAAGAAAATGAAAAAATAGACGTGAGTTCCAGCAGTTTATTTTGCATATCATAAATTCAACTTGCAAGCCAGTTTAGCCAGAAAAAATATCTGCCGGTAATTAAGTGGAAAATCCTATTATAGAAAAATTACTTATAAGTAACCATTCAGATCATAAGCTGTATATTTGTTTGCAACTCAATTAGTATTTTTTCTTGAACCTTAATACAACTGTTGGCATTTTACAAATTAGTAAATAAATATTTGTTAGTGTCCTTGTAGAAATAATATTTAGATATGTATCACTCAGTGGTGAAATGTAAAATTTGTTACTACCGGTTCTGTGGACTTGGTGGGAGGTAATGTGACTGGGTGAGCGTAGCCAACTTATTTTTTTCCTTTTAAAACCATTTTTTCTACAACCTCTTCCACCGAAGGTTGTTAAAAAAATGCTTTTAAAAGCCTCTGACGATCCCAGCTGAGCCATGGGATCATCAGAGGCTTTTTTTTTTTTTTTTACTTTTTAAAAGCATTTTTTCGGCTGAAGAGGTTGTAGAAAAAATGCTTTTAAAAATTAAAAAAAAAGTTTCTGATGATTGTGTGGCTCAGCTGGGCATGGGGGTGGCAGGGATTTTTGCTACTGGTTCTCTGAACTACCGGGTGCCATCGCTACTGGATCGGGCGATCCGGTCCGAACCGGGAGCATTTCACCCCTGGTATAACTGGTATAATGCATATGATATACAATGTATAAGATGTCAGCCCATATCTTTTGTCAGTTTAGCTAATTGGACAACTGAAGCTCCGTCTTTTTCATGTATGTGTTATGTATGTGATGCATCATATTAAACAAGACTGACATATAATTGCCTTGCTCAACAGTGAGATGGGCAGGATATAAATTTAATCCATCAGTCAAACAATAAAATGTATTTTTATTTGGGAAATATCTAAATCCTATATTAGGATTAAGAGTTACAGTATGGTAGGTATCAACTTGCAAATCAGCAGGTATAGAATTATAGTTTTAATGTAGGTGTAAAATTGGAGCTTTAATGATGTACTGTTGATAATATGACTTATCACATTTTTCTTTCCAAGACACAAGTATTTATTTATAGAATAGAACCACATTGCAGAAGAAACAAAATCTTTGCACTTATAGAACTATCCCATAACTGGGAGAGAATCAGAGTTCAAATATTCCTAACACTAGCATTTGTACAATCACATTTACACTTTTTAACTGTTCCCTAAACAGTTTTATTCATAAAAAAAAAGCTAGGAGTCAGAACCAGTGGTTGTTTCCCATCCAACATCTGCAGCAGATTTTGAAAAAAAGTGGAAAGTTGGGATAAAAATAATTTGTCCTGTCTCACTAAAGGGAACCTTTGAATCCATCCCAAGTTGTATTTGATAACAAAAGAATGAGTTTCTAATGAATAAAAAAGTAGTTTCTATTCAACTTGATTCCTCAGTTTCTATTTTAGAAAAATCATGAATGCTTGTTTTGATTTAATGTATTTCAGACAATAATTCAAATCTCAAAGGAGCTTCTTCCTGGCCATGTGCCATTATGGGTCATTCTGCTGAGTGTTTTTGCTGGGCTCCTGATTCTTACCTTGCTTATATTTGCATTATGGAAGGTATGAAGTATTTTTCCACATTTTCCTTTTCTGAAATCTTGGTGACTTAGCAAAAGCAAGAAGGGGGAAATCTTTCTGGTTACCTGCTTAAGCAATGCCACTTAAATGATGAGCCATCTGTGAATAAAAAAAAATATCAATGCTTGCTATTGTGCAGTGTTATAAATTTTTTTAAAAAGTGGTTCAGAAAACAGTTTTTATTTGCCATAATTTTCAGAGTTGGAGTATATATTATTATTTAATGGTGGTTAATTAATTAATATTTATACAAGCAGATTCTGAATGTTATAAAAATGTGCAAAATATTTTGGAGGATGTTAGTGTCTGTTCACATTGGTATTGTTATCTTGGAATTAATCTGTTTGGATGGAAAGATAATCCAAATAAGAAAAACAATGCTCTGAAACTTTTAGTCTAAACTTGCACTTCCTTATAAGCTTGGCTTTTCCTAAATCCTATTTCTCACATGTGTCTTTTTTCATGTTCTTATAACTATTTAATTTTCAGTTTTCAATTTATATAAATATATATTTGCAAATTTCTACTGGGAATTATTTTCATTTCTTCCAGTGTTCCATATAAAAATACTTTATTGTTCTCATATTTATTGTTCTCATCGGGTTTGAAATATAGTGCACAGTGAGTGATATAATCTAATACAGTTTAAACAGCTGTTATTAGTCATCTGTCCATAAGTTGGCAGTCTTGTCAAAGCTAAGAAAATAAGATCTTTACAACTTGAAACATCTCTTAGTATTTTAGGAGATACACCGTAGTTTTATTCATTGTTTCCTTACATTACTATTAATGTAACCACAAAGTGACCCACTTATCATAGGTAATAATAATAATAATAATAATAATAATAATAATAATAATAATAATAATAAAATCAAATTTGCATCAATAAAATAAAATGGAGAGAGACAGAAGAGAGAAAATTAAGATAGTGCCTTAGTAATTGACCAGTGGAGGATACAGAATATTAAATGATATTAGAAATAAAAGATACAGGACATCAGAAATCCCAAGGTGCAAAAATAAATGGCACTAATACAATTATGAAAAGTAATGCTTTTAATTCCAATCAGAATGCATGTCATTCTATATAATTCCATCAGAGTAAATCTAGTATCTATTACCAAATTAACTAATGGATTTTTTATAATTTATATTTGTCCTAATATGGTTTTATGACTTTTGTCCCTTTTGTTTCATCTGAAGAAATTTTCGAAGCATTGCAATTCCTTGATTGACACTCAAGGAAGGGTGTCACTTGGAATCTGTCATTAGCTCATACTCTAATTTTTTTTTTTTTTTTTTTGCATTCAGATTTTGCATTTATCTCCTTTGTGTCTAATGCAGTAACTTTTAATCTGAGTTATGGTTTTTTCCCCATTATTTTCCTTGCAGGCTGGATTTTTCAACAGGCCCTTAAGAAAGAAAATGGAGAAATGAGAAGAAAATCCAGACAAAAGAAAAAAACTCTTAACAGTTCTGCAATGATCTGTCCTCAGGTGGACTTCTGAGATATGACTATAAATCAAATACTTGGTTTAATGTGGGAAAGGTTATAAAAGTTTTACTTCAAACAACACCGTATGCTGAGCAATAAAAGAAACAAAAAGGAAAAAAAACCAACAAACCAAAGGTAGAAAAGATAATCGTGGAAGGAAACTATTTTTTCTTTTCCTTTTTTATAGGTGAGCAGGACTGAAAAATCTGTGCAACTTGTTCTGAACTTGCATCTTTTTTCTCAGATAACTTTTTCTTCATGGATATACAAAGCAACTTTGAAGCCAAGGTGTATTCAAAACTAGGGACAGAGCAAAGAGACAATTTACTCCTCAGATTCTACCCATTTTTAATATTGTCACTTATTTTTTAGAGCACAACCCACAGATTTTTATCTCAAATGTATGCACAGGAACATATATCCTACTGAATGGAATTTGAGGATTTCAAACAGTGTCTGACATGCATATTGCATAAGAAACATCTGCAACTTTGATTTATCATCATTCTTAAATGGGGAAGAAGCCAGTATTCAAAGCTGAGCATGCTACTGTTTTGGGAAACATTTATCCAGGAGGAAAAACACCCTTCAGAAATTAGCAACGACACCATAAAATTTCACAGAAGTGTTATCTATCAAGCATCGGATGGAATTCCCCGCCTTGTATATAACTGTAGAAAAATCATTACTTAATGGCTAAGGTCATATTTGTAATTGGAGCAGCTCAAGTACACCTTGTTATTTACAATTTGAGAGAGAAAAATATGCATCCTGAAAACTGAAAACTTGCTATATATATTGCTCTAAAGTCATTAATGCTAAGATACGATTTATAATACCAGACAGGTTATATTTCTCATAAATTAAAAGTGTGTGAATAAAAGTCTATACAGGGTCCTATATTTAGTTTACATCTAGAAATAGAAACTTTTAACCATTTTGTGGTTAAAAAAAAGAAGGAACTTTATTCACAGCGAAGGGGTGAATTTGAAAGCAGTGCCATTACTTCCCATGGGGGGAATTAGCTTCCCCTTATGACTGAAATAGATCACAAGACTACATTAGAATCATGCATCAGTCTGAACCATGTTATTCCTCCACAGCGTATATCCTCAGTAATGTTTTCTGGTACGGTTATGTATTGACCAGCAGGAGGCAGTACAATACTGGTTTTCTAATAAAGATAAAATCGAGAGCACACTGCCTCCTAGTGTTCGATGTAATAGGATAAGAATAGCTATCTGCACTGCTTTCTCATTATTAATGATGAATCCTTGAAAATGCATTTGCTTTATATTTAGTGGAAAATGTGAAAAAAATATTTTTGTTTTCCTGAAAAAGTTAAATCATAGTTCTTTAATTTATTACAGACAGAACATGGATCTTCGTGCAAGTCACTAATGCTAAATTAGCTTGATGATTTGTTAGCAGAAAAATAAGATTTTTTTTTGCCTTCAAATCAGTGACTACATGGAGAAGTCGATACAGTTTTCTAGACAGAGGTTTATAGCCTTGTTCCCAAGGCTGAGAGGGAGTGACTAGCCCAGTTGGCTTCAGGGTCCCAGGCAAAACTAGGATTCAAATTCCCCTGCTCCATTCTTTAAATCAGCAAACCACTGTAATGTGACACACTATAATAAGGCAGTATAGAAAATGTTTTTGACAAAAATTCAACATGGCTTGACCATCATAGGTGCATTTACATAATGATTATTTACATAATGAGTCTCAACTATAGAGTTGAGAAAGAGTGCAGAGAAGAGCAACTAAAATGATTAGGGGACTGGAGGCTAAAACATATGAAGAACGGTTGCTGGAATTGGGTATGTCTAGTTTAATGAAGAGAAGGACTAGGGGAGACATGATAGCAGGGTTCCAATATCTCAGGGGTTGCCACAAAGAAGAAGGAGTCAAACTATTCTTCAATGCATCTGAGGGTAGAACAAGAAGCAATGGATGGAAACTAATCAAGGAGAGAAGCAACTTAGAACTAAGGAGAAATCTCCTGACAGTTAGAACAATTAGTAAGTGGAACAACTTGCCTGAAGAAGTTGTGAATGTTCCAACACTGGACATTTTTAAGAAGATATTAGATAACCATTTGTCTGAAGTGGTGTAGGGTTTCCTGCCTGGTCAGGGGGTTGGACTAGAAGACCTCCAAGGTGCCTTCCAACTCTGTTATTCTATTCTATTCTATTTATTTTCATTATTTTCCTCAGATACTTTTTGTTGCTGTTTTAGCCACTGTGTTTTTCCTTACTGAAACGGTTGATTGTTATCAACCTTTTTCAAATATTACACGAATGTTTGAACTTTATACTGGTGCTTATAAATTCTGTAATTCTATTGTGAACTGTACAATCTTCCCATATTAGTCTGCCAGTATATGTAATTTAAATATGTGTTGAAATAGCCTTTTAGAATAGCTACAGTTATTTATGTTAAATATTAACATTTTATCAATCCACTGGAATTTTTGAAATGTTATGCTGAACAATTCTTGTACATAAATAGACTATTATGATTTTTTAAAAAAACAAAAATCCAAATCTGAAATATATCTGAAGACTTATTATTGGAGGATTACACAGCAATGGCAATAAAAATGCCCCATATTGGGAATGATGCGAATCATGAAATTGATAGAATAGGATTTCCTCACAAGTACAGTTTCATTTGGGTTCATATATATTTCCTATTGGAGCTTCTGGAACTTTTATTTCAAATATTTCAGGTCTATCTTGACATGTTTCCCAAGCATGAATTAAAACAGTTTGAATGTGTGTAAAAAGCAGTGATGAGGTTTTGGGTCATGCATGAAACAAAATTCCAATTTTAAATGCATTACAAGCAATAAGAATTCAGATCAGGATTGAAATAAAACAAAGTATCCTGTAGAACAATCTTTAGATGCATGGACTTCAATCCCGAGAATTCCCCAGCCAGCAAGAGAACTCTTTTAGTTTTATCTACAACAGGTCCATGGCAGTGGTGGGCTGCTGCCAGTTCAGACTAGTTCGGGTGAACCTGTAGTTCCGACCAGCAGTTGGGCCCACCCACCCTCCCTGGCGCTATCATGTCCTATATAATTGCTGGCTTTTCAATGTTGCGATGATGTGCGTGCATGCTCACATTTTCAGTTCTGGGTGAACCAGTTGTTACAGTATGTGATGCCCACCTGTGGTCTGTAGCCAGTTAGGATCCAGATCACATAGCTGGAGACAAATGCCAAGCGAGTGGGCAAAACCGAAACCATTCTCTCTCCCCCCACCCCCCGCCTGTGGAAAATTTGTCTTCCATTAAACCACTCCCTTGTGCCAAAAAGGTTGGGGCCCACTCAGGGGTGGGTGCTACTTACCTTTACTACCGGTTCGCAGCAGGGCTGCACATTCTTCTGCGCATGCGCAGAAGCATTGTGATAACGTCGGGGTCGGTGGGCGGAGCCTCCTGTCGGTTTTACTACCAGTTCTATAGAACCGGTGCAAACCAGGGGCAACCCACCACTGAGCCCGCTGATGTTCATGGCATTTGCACAATGTGTTTTCTCTACCGAAAAAGTAAACAAATTTGTATTTCCCTTTTCAAGAATTACAGGGATGTTTGTATTTCATATTCATGCCCTTAAATTTTGTGACTTCATTGTGAATTGTACAGTCTTCCCATATCATGGCTGGCTGGGGAGTTCTGGGAGTTGAAGTCCACTGCTCTTATAATTATAAGATTGAGAAACACTGCTATAAACTATCAAATGTACTTTAATTTGCCACTGATAAATTGAGAAATTATTTGCTAAATTTAAGATCTCAAATACTAATTCGTACAGCATATAGATAAAGTATCCTGGAATAGATAAAATATTTTAAGCAGTTTAGAACACTTATAACCACTACTGAACACTACGGTCTAAATCTACTTGAAATTAACCAACGGTGACAAAATCCAATTTAAAGCACTAGCAAATATTATTGGCACAGCTAATTTGTAGGTACGTCTGACTTTGTCTAGATAGTGATTACAAGGTGTAGCCACTGTACTTATTTTAATGGAATTTAGTTTCAAATATTCATAGGAACATGGCCTAGAAGTAATCACATTCAGTAATTTTAAATATTCTAGTTAAAGTTTGTTGAAATGCCCTGGAGAAAGTAGGTCATAAATTGGAGTACAATGCTATGTAATGTGCAAAATACCTTTTCCCCCACTTGTGTCACTTTTTGTGTTCTATAAACTGTTTTGTCATGCACTTGTCATTTCAAGAGCAGCATGTTGATAAATGCATATTTTTAAAATAGAAGTTTATTATTCATTTCACTATCTAATTTTCTTTTCATGTGGAATGTTTCACCAATGTCTCTATAGGTATTCTCCCCACACACATCAAGGATCTCTGGGGATACAATATTTAGTTTTGAACTGGGATTCTAAATTTTCTTCTGATGTATTAAGAACTAATTTGCAGTGGCAAATGATGGGAATCCATTTTGGCCCATTACCGACAGTCAAACAGGGAAACTCTGTTGGACATAGAAGTATCTACAAGGCATAGCTTAAAAAAATCAAGATGGTGGATATAATACAACCAAAGCTCCATTATTATTATTTTTTGCATATAAACAGATGGACTTTCCTTGCAGCTACCAACTTGACTTTTAACCATAGTCTGTCTACGCCCTTGATCTGCTTTGATTCCAAGAAATTTCACCAAAATCATCATCTTCTTGTGTATTTAAAAAAAGGAGTCCTCATCAAATAGTTTGAAAAAAAAGGTGAAATACCATTTTATATGGAGCTTTAAAAAATTCTGTCCATTATATCATGTTGAGGTAAAGGCCTGACTCATGCCTTGCAGCATCTATTGAAGTAACATGTCATATATTCATTTCTATTTTTTCTGTAAATATTATTTGTGTGTGTGAGATTATGTGAAAGTTTATGTGTATATGTGTGTATAATTACACAATCTTGTCTGAAATTGTGAATAAAACTCTTTGCTTAGTCATTATGATTTAGCAGACACTACATTAAGATTTACAACTTGAGATCTATGAATAATTATGACTGTAGGTGACCAATATTTGAAAAAGTCCCTCAGGATAGGCTGATTAAACACTTACTACTTTCTGTTAATTCTGTCCATGTATGCATAGGATCACAAAAAAGCCTTAATCTCCTTCCTTTACAGTTTGAAATCTTATATTAGACTGAGATTTGTATGTTTATGAGAGTTATTCATCTTCTTCTATGCTAAATAAAGAATAAATGAACTGTGATTTAACTTTACTGACAAATTAGCAAGGCTCTCGTGGAATGGCAAGCTATAATGTGGTTTGTTTTTTGCTGGTGAGCCCACAAACAGATATCACTCTATGCCATGGTATCGCAGTTTGTTAAAAGGGACTGCAACAAGCCGGACTAAGTTTTGCAGGAAAAGTAATCACAGCTTGTTGGCTAATTCATGGTTTGTTTCCTTTCTGTTCTTTATTATCTGCTTCTTCCTTGCACATAGTTGGCTAGAGCAGTGATCACCAACCTTTTGGACCTCAGGGACCACTAAATTCATAATTTTAAATCCCACGGACCACTAATATGATCTGCCTAATAACCTGCTGGGTGGGCATGGCTAGGTGGTCATGTGACTGGGTGGGCGTGGTCAATTCAACGTCACTCACCTCAAGGGATGCCTCGCCAGCCTCTACTTGCCCCTCCCCACTCAGTCACTTCTCGCTTCCCCACCCGGGCTCCTTAGGGAAGCGCGGAGTGACTGGGTGGGGAGCAGTTGTTGGAACTAAGCAGTTGTTGGAATTAAGTAGCCACCACGAGAAAGAGTTGACAAAACAGCTCAGTTCAAATTGGATCTGACTTGAGAAGGAGGCTCAGCAGAAGCACCTCATTGAGAACTTTTGAGAATGAAGGGGGAGACACTCTGCAGCAACACAAACATTCATTGCATGTATTCAGCTCTGGGGTCATAGTTTGAGGACCCCGATTTAGTACAATATAAAAAATGCAAATAATTTTTCTGTGGACCATCAAAATTTTCTCACAGACCACCAGTGGTCCACGGACTACCAGTTAGTGATTGCTGATCTAGTCCAACCCCCTGCTCAAGCTAGAGGCCCTATATCAGTGATGGCTAACCTTTTTGTCATTGCATGCCAAAAGTGGATGAGTACGGGGGGGTTGCGCAGGTGCCCACACCCATAATACTATGTGCCCCACCCCCATGCATGCACACATGATGCCCCTGCGCTCCCCCCGCTTTTGGCACATGATGGCACGGTGGGCCCAGGTTTTGCCCTGTTTGGCCTGTTTGCAGACTTCCAGTCCACCTGGGCCAAATGGAAGCGGGGAGTGTGTTTTTGCCCTCTCCAGGCTCCTAGAAAGGCTCTGGAGCCTGGGGAGAGCAAAAAACAGGCCTTCCAGTCCCACCGGAAGTCGGCGAATGGGCTATTTCCAGCCTCCCTAGGGCCTCCAGGGTGGGTGGGGAAGGCCGTTTTCGCCTTCCCCAGGCTTCTAGAAAGCCTCTGGAGCGCGAAAAATGGGCCTTGCCCACCCCCCCAAGGCCCTACGGAGGCTGGAAACAGACTATTTCTCTACTTCTGGTGGGCCCAGAAGGCCTGAAAGTCAGCGTGCGCCGGAGCTGAGCTCGCGTGCCCACTGATATGGTTCCATGTGCCACCTGTGGCACATGTGTCATAGGTTCGCCATTACAGCCCTATACCATTTCAAACAAATGGTTGTCCGATATTTTCTTAAAAACCTCCATTGATGGAGCATCCATAACCTCTTAAGGCAAAGCATTTCATGGATTAATTGTTCTAATTGACAGAACATGTCTCTTTATTTCTAGCTTGGTAAATCTAAGAACTGTTATCCACTATCTGTAAAAACAAAGAGAAATAAATACTAAGCTATAATGTTGGTATTCATATAAGATATCTCTTTAAAAGAGAGAGAGAGAGACTAGCAAGGAAAAGAACATATTTCTGTATACTTGTAGTTTGATTTGATTTGCCTGTACACAGTTCTTACTATTTTACTATTAAACACACCGTATATGTGCATCTCTTTAAAAAGGTTTGCAGTAGATTTCACACATTGTGGTAAAAGACCGGTTTTTAAAATTACGGCTTTTTGAAAAAGCCATGGAGGTCTAGCTTGCACACAACATTAATCTGTAAGCCACAATTGTAACCACACAGTGGCTGGGTTTATATTGTGCTAAGCTAAAACCAGACAAATGATATGATGCCTTAGCATAATGTTAAACTTGGCAAGTGTTTACCTACCACAGCCATACATGATGTTTTCCCCTTACTGTTTAGAAAAGCAGAAAAAAAACTGCTGCTTCTCAAGGAGGAAATCTTCCAACAATAACTACATTGTTGAAATGTCATCACCTCTCCGGTGAATCCTAAGAACCATAGAATGAATTTGGCTCATTTATTTCTAATTTCCACAACTCCAACTTCTGTCTCCCCTGTAGCTCTTCTAAATGACTCAGAGGTTTCTCCCACGCTGCTAACAACCATTCTGAGGAATGCAGGAAATACAACATCTTGTGTAAATGCAATATAGCGCACAAATAGATTAGCAATCTGACATATACACAGGGGTTGGCTTTATCAGATGAGAAATTATGACGGGCACATCCTGTCCCTTCAGGATACACAATTCTCTAATCATTAATTAGTAAGCAGGAGCTTTCTTCAAAGTTTATATAAACTATTAAGTGGTCATAATAACAAATACAACTTTTTCAGAAACTTCATGATGTCAGCGAGAAAATAAATGTATGCCCACAAACTTATTCCAATGTGGTAACACAAACAAAGCAGAATTCTCAAACAAGAACCACCATATAAAGAAATTGCTTTCATTATATTTTAGACTTCCTTTCCACCCAGCACTCCACCCCACAGTTCATGAATAGGTAGCAAGAAATACTTTCAGTCATCATATGAACAAGCACTTTCAATGTTTATTTAAGGAAATGTCACATATCACTTTAACTTGACATGCCTTATTTATTTTTGTACTGCCTACAAATTAGACTAAATTTAATACAATTTATATAAGGAAGGCTTGGAGGAGCACCTAGCCAATCCCAGCTGGTCCTTTAAAATTAATAGTCTAATTCCTGTTTAAGATCAAATAATTAAAACTTACTTTTTGTCCTATGGTCCCATTGAGTTTTGTCCCAATTCTGCCTATTTTTTTTAAAGAATGTCACTCCAGTGTATTATTTAAAAAAAAAAAACATTTCCGTTCTCAGTCTTGAAAAAACTGCATGGCTCTGGTATAGATAGTAGGCATGCCTGGAGTTTTGTATGCGTTTTATGGTAAAGAATTGAAAGCTGATAAAAATGTAGTAAAATGCAGTAAAAATGACCTGGAAACATTCAATAATCAAGAATTTAAGATGAATGTGGAAATATATGAGGAATTATAAAGTTTGACTTCATAAATCATTTTATAAAGCCACAAATAAGATTTTAAAAAATCTCAATAGAAACAAGTAGAAATGAGCCAAGAGCCTCAATAGAAATAAGCAAAAAAATACCGGAAGGAAAGTTATATAATAAAGACTATATAGGCATAATGCTCTATGGAGATGACCTTGCAAAAGCTATTCAGAAACATTACAAAACCAAAATGTACAGACACGTGCACTTACAGTAGCCCAAGGAAGTGGGAAAGTATTAAGAGACTCAGAGTATTAGCCCAAGGAAGTGGAAAAGTATTAAAAATAGACTCAGACTATTTCCTGGCATATAAGAGAACTAGGTCTAAGACAGGGGTTTTCAACCTTAAACACTCAGAGCCATTTGGACCCGTTTCCCACAGAAAAGAAAACATGGGGAGCCAATAATTTAACAACCAGTGTGACTGGGTGGGTGACATCACCCACTCAGTCACATGATCCCCCCAGCCACGCCTACCCTGCTGGTCATTGGGGCAGAGAACCGATTGTTAAATTATTTGCCACACCCCGCCCTGCCTCAACCCTCCCCTCCCAGCCACCTCTTGCCACAGCCAGTATCTCTCTTTCTCTCTCTCTTTCTTTCTCTCTCCCTCCCTCCCTCCCTCTCTCTCTCTGTCTCTCTCTCTCCTGACCCAGCAAGAGATGAGGCACCAGAGAATCAGCCCTGGCTGGTTCTCTCCACAGCAGAGGGATAAAAGAACCACATGCAGTCCCGGAGCCGCAGGTTGCCGACACCTGGTCTAAGACAACTGGGAATTTTACCTTGAGAAAGAAAGATTCATAGAGTGCTTCTTCGAGAGCTTCTTCGAGCTTGGAATTGGAGCTATTGAATCCAGGTTGCAGAATTCCATATGACCATTAGAAGGCAGCAAAGAGACCATTTACAATAGGGTTGTCAAATTCAAGGCCAGGGCCAGATGCGGCCCAGGGGGAGCTTAGATCTGGCCCACAGGGCCACCCTAGAAACAGCAAAGGACCGGTCCGTGGTGCCTCTGCCAATGAAAACGGAGCTCGGGAGGGCCATGTGCAGCTCCCCCCCCCGAGCTCCGTTTTCTCTGGCAGAGGGCGGCAGAAGGCCGTTGTAGCTGAAAATGGAGCTCTGTAGCCAGTTTTCACTGGCAGAGTGCTTTGGCAACCCCCGACACAAGTGACGTCAAGCTGGCAACGTCCACCCCGGCCCCCGACATCAAACACAATCCTGATGTGGCCCTCAATGAAATTGAATTTGACACCTCTGATTTACAAGGTAATTTTTATGCCAGATAGTGTAAAATAGTTCTATTGAATAGCTGTCACACAGAATAATATCAATGTATGTTCTCTATAGTTTCAAAATGAAGGGACAGAATAAGAATCTCAAGTATAAGAAGGGAGGCCTCTAATAGTATGAACTGTCTGAAGGGAAACAACTTACCTCCCTGGAGCTCCCTAATGAATGAGCTTCACTTCAAAGCCTATTATTAAGAATATCTTGAAGCAGAGATGGGATAGCCAAGAAGTGCTTTGATTTGGATTATTCATCTGAACAGTTCATTGGCCAATTCTTCCCAATTCTAGAGTTGTATGAAATCTTTGTACACATAACTGACGTAAGGAGGATAGTTCTAGGAAAGGAAGAAACAGTGATGCAACATTCAGGGTTTTTTTTTTCTTCTTTTTTTGCAGTTGGGAGTGTTTTTCTTCCCTTCTAGCTCTAGACAGGATGTAATCAGTGTCTAGTGAGAAGTCTATGTACCTTAGATATTTTAAAACTCAAAGAAAGGGGCATTTCCTACTTATTAATCCATTTATTATATTTATTTCCTGCCTTGATCAAGAGATCAAGATGTCCTTCCTTCTTTGTCTTCTCAAGAATTGTGAAATAACCAAGGCTACTCAGACTTGGTCAGAGGAAAATTAGGTAGTATCAGCATAGATATAAAAGAATACATAAGTTAATGAATTACTTCTGGGAAGTGTTTGAGTAAAGCAAGTCATACATGTCAGAGTAGTCACAAATCTATGAGTTATGAAAGGGCAAGTCTCCACTTATTGTTTATGACATTTAACAATGTTTTCTTGGTAACTAAGGAAGAGATGGGGAAAAATAAATTTTATTGGAAAACTTACTTTATTGTGCCTCCAAAGATCAACAAATAAAATATAGAGTTGGTCTGGTGTCTGCATATATACATACACACATATACATACATGTACACATATACAGTATTTGAGTGGGATATAGCCTTAGTTTTTTGAGTCAGTAACATCAGCTAGTTTCTGTCAACAGCTGAGAAAACCCCCCCCACACATTTGTTATATAGTTTGTAGGCCAAATATCCAGAAATTGGAGGGTGGAGATGGGAAATGACATTAGGAAAAAGTGAACTCCCATTTTTTGAGCTGAGTTGCCAGTGGGACACATCCACACAATCATTTTGACCACAGCTCAGAAATGGTTTGATACTGCCTTTGCTCAGGGTGCTTTTGACTTCTAAATCTACGGAGGATTTCATGGTGGTGTTGGAAGAAACATCCTTCTAGGTTCTGCTCCAAGTGGGGAAACAGACACTGGAAACATGGAGACTGCTTGGAAAGATGGTTTAATGGTGGACAGGATCACATGGCTTGAGTTCCTGAACAGAAAAAGGGCAGATACAGTAAATCCTCGGGTTTTTATGCTCTCTCTGGCTCTGCATTTCTTGGGGCCCCGAAAGAATATCCTGATTGGTTGTCAGACTCCCAGGGGGTGGGGCCTTGCTGGCTGATGGTCACATGTGGTGAGTTTCTGCTGCTATTGTGTAGAGGGCTAATCCTATCTTTGGCAATTCCTACTTTGGCTCTGCCTGAAGGAGGTAGATCTTTGTTATGTAGAATAGACTGGCCCAAGCCTTAATGGCCCATTGACAAAGGGTGGGGGCAGGAAGGTGGGAGCTGCTTTGCCTGTAAAATATGCTTCTCATATTTCTCATCCAGGGAAATATAATATTCTGCCTTTTTCATATTTCCTAAAATATTTCACTCTTCCAGGAAAGGGGTGGGTGCTAACTTCCTACAGTGGTCTTCTTTCCCAGCACAAAGGGGAATCAGCAGTAGCTTCTGATCCAGAAAAGACCAACAAGCGCCTTCATACATGCTCATCCGTGCTTGAGTCACTCTGTCTGGATGAATGGTGACTCCTACTAATTAAACCACTAAAATACTTCTCTTCCAAATAGTCTTAAATCACAACATGTAACTTGCTTTAGGTGCCAGTGCCACATAGTGGCAACAAAAACCACCACCAAACCTTTCTCTCCCCTTTCGGAGCGGGTCTTTATACATCACACACCCGTCCCTTCCCCTCGTAAAAGAGCCCTTGATGGACCCACGGAGGATGAGAAGAGACAGAGCATCTCTGAAGGGGAAAGTTGTGTTCCGTTCCCCGCATCTCTTGTACTTCTCTCTTCTTATTTTGGCCCTCACCCGAAATTAGCAGGAAGCGGGCAAGAGGCCAGAAAGCTCCTTTTGTTGCACGTAGCGTCTTAAACACCGGAGCGGAAGAGTTTTTAATTTGTGGAGGCGGCAAGGGAGGAAAGAGGAGGTGGGGCTTAAACTTCGGCAAGCGGGGAGGAGGAGGAGGGGGGGGGCCGGAGCAGCTCGTCGGTTCCGAGGGGACCCTCGGGGGCGCTTGCAAGAGCGCGCCAGGTGGGCGGAGCTGCTCTCCAAGGACTTGAACGCTTTTTGCCCGGCGCCCTCCGTCTTTGCTTCAGTTACGGCTCCTTCTTGGAAACAATGGGTGATGCGAGGCGACTTCTGGGCTGCCTGGCTTTGCTGAGCCTCCTCGGCTTAAGTAAGTTGCGGCGTTCTTTCATGCGGGAGGCGGGAGGGGGAAGGTGGGCAGAGAGAGGCACCGCGTCCCTGTTTCGGCTGCGGGGGGGGGGGATTCCAGAATGGGAATCTCCTTCTCCATCCAATCGCACGTAGACTCGAGGGACTCTCTTCTTCTGAAAAGTCGCCCCCCTCCCACTTCCAGCCCTCCTGGGGGAAGCGGCGTTTCCGAATTACCGCTTTTAATTGTCACACGCTCCCTTCCCTTTTGGAGCAGGCTGGAACAGGTGCCGTCTAAACCCGGTGGAAGTTTTAGCGGGCTTAACCCTCGTTAAGTTAAAGCGTGGTTGAATGCCCTTGGATCTTTCTGAGGACAAGGGTGCGTTCTAGGTTGAAATCAATGGGACGGAGCTTTTTTTGGGGGGGTGGGGGGAACCACCTCCGGGCTGGGTGACTCTGTTTTTATGTTTGCATATTATTGGCCGCGTTTCCAAAGACTTCGGTTGGAGAAAAGTGCTCTACTACACTGTTGAACATAATAGTCCCTTGAAGGCGGCAGGATGAGTAGTCGCGATGAACGAGAGCTTCCTCGACTACCTTAGTGCTTGCTGTGTTGGATTCCAAGAGTAGGACACTCAAGCTGCGGAAAACGAGTTGGAAATTTGTGACGAGTTGATGCTGATCAGGCAGAATTTAAGTTTACTTGTAACAGGATTTATAACAGTATCACAATTGGAAGAGACCTTGGAGGTCGTCTAGTCCAACTGCCGGGATTCGAACCGCCAAACTGTGGACATTTCTGATCGACTAGCTCAGCATCTTAGCCAGGCTCCATTAAGCTACCTAGCCAGGCTTGAGCCACCTTCACAAGGTTGTTGTGAAAATAAGTTATAAATGCTGCTTTTATGCTTTTACTATATTATATTGTACGCAGTCCAGAGGTCCTCTAAGAGGGAGATAGGAGATTATTATCAAATTATTGATAATAATTTTCTTATTATCAATAGCAATAGCATTTAGACCAGGGGTGGGTTCTAAATTTTTTTACTACCTACCGGTTCTGTGGGCATGGCTTATTTTGTGGGCATGTCTTGATGGTCATGTGACAATTCTTTAGGATTTAGCAGAGGTACCAGGCTTTTAACTGCAGAGCTGTACCCGGCTACTCATTTGTTTTTGGAGGCACTGGTCTACCCATTTATTTTTTGCAGGCATCGGTGTAGGGCGGCCCTTTGAAGCCCCACCGCAAGAGTCTAAACAGTTTTTTCCCCTCTAACCAATCAGCTGGGACTCAGGAGGCAGCAGTAGATTGGGGGTGGGGCCAAATAAAAGGTAAGAATAATGCAGGGGGTCTGGGGGGGGCAGAACCGGTTCGGTGATGTCATATCGTCACCGCTACCGGCTCGGTGGAACCGGGAGGAACCCACCACTGATTTAGACTTATATACTGCTTTTACAGCCCTCTCTAAGCGGTTTACATATTGCCCCCAACAATCTGGGTCCTCATTTTTCCGACCTCGGAAGGATGGAAGGCTGAGTCAATCTTGAGCCTGGTGAGATTTGAATGTCAAACTGCAGGCAGCCAGCAGCCAGCAGAAGTAGCCTGCAGTACTGCGTTCTAACCACTGCACCACCGCGGCTCTTAAGCAGTAATAATAAATAAATAAACAAATGTAAGGCGAAGGCCTGTAGGTCCCCTTAAGCATTTAGGAAGCATATATGTAAATAAATATCACATAGAACTAATAAGGGTAGTCCTTGAGTTACGACCTCAATTAAGCCCAAAATTTATGTTACTGAGATATTTGTTAAGTGAATGTTGCCCCATTTTACAACCTTTCTTGCCACAGTTGTTAAGTGAATCATTGCAGTTGTTAGTCACACCTTTAAGTTAAGTGACTTTGGCTTCCCCATTGACTTTGCTTGTCTAAAGGTCGCAAAAGCTGATCACTTGACCTCAGGACATGCAACTGTCATATATATGAATCAGTTGCCAAACATATGAACTTTGATCATGTGACCATGGGGATGCTGCAATAGTTGTGTGAAAAAAGATCATAAGTCACTTTTTTCCGTGCTGTTATAACTTTGAATGGTCATTAAATGAACTGTTGTAAGTCGAGGACTACCTGTATTTCTCTTTTCAGATCACTTTAGCTATAAATCTTTTTGGTGTATGGTTTCAAGTCAACATTGACTTCTGGAGACTGTCTGGACTAGTCCCTGCAGTTTTTGTGGCAAGAATTCAGAAGTGATTTGCCATTGCCATTTTCCTAGGGTTGACAGAATGACTGGCTCGAGATCATCCAGCTGGCTTTGTGCCTAAGGCAGGATCAGAACTCATTGTCTCCCAGTTTCTCGCGTGGTGCCACTACCCCAAATTGTATCTGTGTAACCCAGACTTAGAATATTTTATTTCAGTAATTCTTATACCCCTGCTTTAAAATAAATTAATATTATCCTCCTGATATCACCAATCTGTATGAGTTGTTTCACATATCATGCTTGGTTTTAATTTCCTTAATAATGATTTATTATATGAACTAATAAATGCTTGCATACTGTGACATTAGCCATTCTTTACAAATGCAATGCAGAGTTCATATAACATAATAAAGCACATTATGACTTATTGTGTTGGATGAACCCAGACACAATGTGATTTTTGAGAAGTAAGATTGCTTGAATTCAGTGTACTAGCTTCCAAATAAATGGATACAGGATAATAATTGTTGCTGAGTTATACCTAAATAGAGTACTGCAGTTCAAAACTGAGATGAGATGTTATCTGAAGACTTCGGAGTGAGGCTGAATCTGCTCTTACTTCCAGATTGCAGAAATCATTTTCTTTAGTCTAATTTACATTTATAGTTTATACATTAAATCCATGCCAGAATCTATAGAACAGAGCATCTTTTCTTCACCAGAGTTGGTTACTTGATTTTGGAAATTAGATGGTGCTCAACAAGAAGCAATGGGTGGAAACTAATCAAGGAAAGAAGCAACTTAGAACTAAGGAGAAAATTCCTGACAGTTAGAACAATTAATAAGTGGAACAACTTGCCTGCAGAAGTTGTGAATGCTCCAACACTGGAAATTTTTAAGAAGATGTTGGATAACCATTTGTCTGAAGTGGTGTAGGGTTTCCGGCCTGGGCAGGGGGTTGGATTAGAAGACCTCCAAGGTCCCTTCCAACTCTGTTATTCTATTTCTATTTCTTTTATTAGCAAAAGCCAGTAGAGATGAAATACATTCGCATTAAGTGAATGTGAACTGTGGATATATGAACTCTGTTGAATACTTGGATGGGTTAAGACTCTTTGCAGCCATTTTTTGTCATAATATTTTCACCCTAACATTCCAGAGTGTAAAAATCAGCCTGTTATTTCATCTGAGCTGGTTATTAAGCTGGACGGCGTACAAAAACATTTACCTGTGAGAAGTTTCAACTTGTTCCTAACTAAGGGAGACATTGCAGAATGTTAACAGTGCTCGAGGGACGAAACCAGATACAGAGACAATAACCTGTGGCCTGTATTCTGTGCTCTCTTCTGAAAGAACGAATTTTCAGAGCGTGGAACATTCTCTCTGCATTTTTTATTTAATCTGTCTTTTATCCTGCTGGTGAAAGTGACTGGGGCTTAAACAAAGGCCCTGGGTTCTAAAAGGCACTTGGCTAGAGTGACAGGGTTATGCCAACGATGTTAAAACACATAATGGATGGAATTTAGAACGTGAAACTGAGTGCCTCATTGGTGAAAGCCTGTAGCAAAATAAATGCTTGTACTTGTGATTTAATGACTTAAATTACTGATTATGTTGAATTTAAACTTTCTGAAATGGGAAAAATGCTTAAAGAATGGCTTAGGCCTTAATGTTAAGCTATGTTTGCTTATACCATGGTTTGTGGGATTGCGGGAAGTGGATTGCGGGAAGCACTCCCTCCCAGAAGAATGAAATATTTTAGGAAATATTAAAAAGTCAGAATATTATATTTCCCTAAAGGAGAAATAGAGAAACATGCTCTTGGAGACAGAAAGCAGTGCCCAAGTCTTTCTTAATAGCCCTCAGCGGATGTCAGCACTTAAGTCAGAGATCTTCAAACTTGGCAGCTTTAAAACTTGTGGACTTCAACATTTAGGAGTTGAAGTCCATAAGTCTTAAAGCTGCCAAGTTTGAAGACCTCTGACTTAAGAGATAAAGAGATAGCTAGCTCTATTCATAGGCAGGACTTCCCTGCAGCAAAGTCTTAACAAAGGTAGAATTAGCCCTCAGCCACAATAGCAATTACCCAACAAGCCCCTTCATTGCATCAACCAAACTTCAACCAAGCTTAGCTCAGACAGACTCCTAGGATTTGTACATGGCACCGTGGGAGTCTGACAACAGCCAATAGACTACATGTTCTTGCACAGGTTTTGGGGTGAGTGTTCATCAGTATGCTGATGACACACAGCTATACATCTCCACCCCAGACCACCCCAATGATGCCCTTGCTGTGATGTCCCGTTGCCTGGAGGCCGTGCGGATCTGGATGGGGAGAAACAAGCTCAGACTCAACCCCTCCAAGACCGAGTGGCTGTGGCTTCCGGGGTCCCGGTATAGTCAGCTGGTACCATCACTGACAATAGGGGATGAGATCTTGCTCCCCACAGAGAGGGCCCGCAACTTGGGTGTCGTCCTGGATTCACGGCTATCTTTAGAAGATCATTTGACGGCCGTGGCCAGGGGTGCCTTTTATCACGTTCGCCTGATCCGCCAGTTGCGTCCCTTTTTGGATCGGGACGCCTTGCGCACGGTCACTCATGCCCTAGTTACCTCCCGTATGGACTACTGTAATGCTCTCTACATGGGCTCCCCTTGAAAAGCAGCTGGAGGCTCCAACTGGTCCAGAATGTAGCCGCGCGGGTGATTATGGGTGCAGCTCGTTACGCCCATGTAACACCTCTCCTACGCGAGCTGCACTGGCTCCCGGTGGTCTTCCGGGTGCGATTCAAGGTGTTAGTTATCACCTTTAAAGCGCTCCATGGCTTAGGACCTGGGTACCTACGAGACTGTCTTTTGCCACCAATAGCCTCCCACCGACCAGTTCGTTCTCACAGGGAGGGACTACTCAGGGTGCCATCAGTCAAATTATGCCGACTGGCGACTCCCAGGGGGAGGGTCTTCTCTGTGAGGGCTCCAACCCTTTGGAATGAACTGCCCCCGGAGATACAGAATATCCCTGATCTCCGTGCTTTCCGCTGTGCCCTCAAGACCCTGATGTTTCAACAGGCGGGGCTAAACATATGAACATGTGAATGATTTTTTTTTTAAATGTTATCTAATTCTGGGTTTTATTTAATTGACCAAACTAAGTAATAATTTTAATTAGCAATTTTATGATGTTTGTGTGTCTATATTTTTCTTGACTGTACACCGCCTTGAGTCCTACGGGAGAAAGGCGGTATAGAAATATAATAAACAAATAAATAAATAAATAAATAAGTTCAAGTGCAAAGAAGGTATAAAAATCCCTCACTTTCAACTCCATGTGGCCAGATTTAAGGAATGAATTTTGCTACTTCAAAAGCTAAGCACAGTGGACTGAAGATTTATTTGCAATTATTCTGAATGGTGTCAGGGCTCAAAAGAGATGTTTCTGTAATTTAACTTGAGGGATATGGTTTAAAGTTTTATCCATTAGTTGCAGTCCCTGCTGTGAGTTTTCTCCTATACCAACAGCAAAAAAAAGGTACACAATTTCTTTTCCTCCAATAGCCCCACCTGCACCTGGTGTGAGTCAGCAGTTATATTCAAAACGTGTGTAGGCTAACTTAGAAGAGTGGGTGGGACTGCATAAATTTTCTTCTCTCTGAAATAATGCCAAAGCATTAAATGTATAAAAAATAATATGGGAAAAACAAGACCATTAAATCATTTTAAGAGAAAATCTTTGCTATTGAATTTTCAATTGTGTCAAGAAAGATGCAGTAATTTCTGGGAAGGGGAATGCCTTATTCATGACTTAAATTACTGATTATGTGAAATTTCAACTTTCTAAAAGTTGAATAGGAAAAGTTAGTCAAATTAGTGGCTCTAATAGCTAAATAGAGAGGTATTAACTATTTAAAAAAACTTCCTAATTCCAACTTCTTGAAATTTAAATGCATCAGGCATTAGAATATTTGTATGACACATAAAACTTGGTTAAGTTTTTTGTGACTCAGTTTAGTTTTTAACAACATCATAGTTAAGAATAAGTTAAGAGTACCGTCTTTTTGTATCTTCTTATAGTATGGTACGGTACTATAAACATGAGGAAAAAGGAAAACAAATCCCAAAATTAAGCCAGTTGTTTAAGCAGTAAACATTGCAGTTTAAAACCACCTTGAAGGTGATAGATTGAATGCAGAGCTTCTATTAACTATTGTTGATGTTAGATATACACCGTCTTCAAGGATAAAAGAAATGGTTGCTTCTATCAACTTTGAAAATACTGTTTGTCTCTTGACTATCTCCTGTCATTGATAGCATACTTGCAGAGACCTTGCATTGACCAAGAGTAGACAGAAAGGAACATTTAAATCTCTTCATCAGAAACAAATAGCATATAAAGAGTATATCAACAGTATTTCAGCTGCCAGAGCCCAAAGACATTGCAACTAGCAAATAACCCACAAATCACTGTAGGAAAATTTGAATCCACTAGAAAGCTTGTATTTGTCACAAGTTTGATATCAGCGCTCAAAACAAGGACAAAGTAATGTCAGGGTATTTTACCTCCAAGACATTCAATTATAGATGCTGTTGTTAATCAGCTTTATTAGAATAACAAAACTTTGCCAGCATTATCCATAGAAAGATTGCTGAATTCACATAAATCAAAAGTTTCAGGCTATCTCAGAAATTAACAAACACAATAGGGGTTTAAGCCCTTATAATTGCTAATTAATGAGATACTTGTGATCTGTTTCATATTTAAATTGCACCTGCATAGCCACCCTTTCTCTCCCTATTTGTTTTCCAATCCATTAGTTTAATTACTCTGTGAATTTGAAAAGTGAACTACAGTTCACAAAAATGTACGCTTTTTAATAAAATATGTTTAAAAAGGTGCTACTCAACTCTTCTTAAGTTTCCCCTGCCACTCTGTGGGTCAGAGTACTGCAAGGACTTTGGTTCCTGGTGATATAAAGCTGGGTGTTGCTTTTTGTTTTGTCTTCTCATGATAGTCCATGTGCCCCTTTTTTGTTTGATAGGTTCTCTGCTGATTGGGCAAGGGGATTTGAATCACTTCCTTTGAGATCCAAATGGCCATTGAATTATGAGTGAATATGGCACAATTAGTATTAGAAGTTGTATTTATAAAGGAGATTTATTTTACAGAGGTAATTGAAAGGAAAAGAACTATATATATATATATATATTGTATATTCACCATACAGCCCTCTACTTTCAAATTCCGAAAATAATTCACGTAGAACTCCCAACTTCTGCTAGATTAACAAAATGTTTAAGAACACTGAATTTAATTCAGATTGGGGACACTGAAGTCAATGGATGTGTTTGTGAGTTTACATCATTTTTCAGAAAGACTTTGCTAAGCCATGAATTCTGCCAAAAGACTGGGGCATTCCTCATTCAGGGCAGTTATTTTCATCTACTCGTTCCAGGTGTTTTTTGGGGAAGCTTTGTGCAGACTTGCCACTATTTCCATGGTTACAATATTGAAAGGCATATGAGACACAAACTGCATGCCAATCAGAATAGTCTGTGAAGCTTTATACACGAAGCAGAAGTTTGAAAGTTCCAGCAGTTCTTAAACAGACGCTGTTAGTGGATCTTTTAATAAACTTATTTTATTCTTTATATCTATTTTTTTTAATTTTGATTTATATGCCGCCCTTCTCCAGAGACTCAGGGCGGCTTACAATGCGTTAAGCAATAGCCTTCATACTTTTGTATATTTATACAAAGTCAGCTTATTGCCCCCACAAACTGGGTCCTCAATTTACCTACCTTAGAAAGGATGGAAGGCTGAGTCAACCTTGAGCCTGGTGAGATTCGAACTTACAGTAATTGCAGACAGCTGGTGTTAATCACAATGCTATCAGTCTGCTGAGCCACCAGGCCAATTAAGTTTTAGTAATGTGTTTAAATTGGGTCTTTTTCATGTGGGGAAGAATTAATAATACTACTACTATTAAAGAAATCATAGATTCTGCATCAGAGGTTGATCAAAGCAACATCCACTGTTGCAATAATGAATTGAATGCAGAGGCAGATAATTACCGTATTTTTCGGAGTATAAGACGCACTGGAGTATAAGACGCACCTTAGTTTTTGGGGAAGAAAATAAGAAAAAAGCTGATTAGCAGGCGGATCGGCCTCCCAGAATACCCCAAATCAGCTGTTCCCAGAGATGAATTTTAGCAACAGGTTCCCTGGTTGTGAGCTCTGTGCCTTGCTTTTTTTTTTTTTTTTTTTTGCTTTTTTTTCTGCCTCTGAAACTTCTGAAACTCTGTTTCAGAAAAAACTTTTTCCTGCCTCTGAAAGCCTCCAAAACAGCTTCAGAAAAAAAGCCTCTGAAGCTCTGTTTGGGGGCTTCTTTTCAGAAGCTCTGTTTGGGGGCTTTTTTTCTAAGCTCTGTTTGGGAGCTTTTTTTCTGAAGCTTCATGTCTGATGCTTTTTTCAGCCTCTGAAACCTCCTTTTGAGAAGCTGGGCAGGGCTACATTCGGAGTATAAGATGCACCCAGATTTTCACCCTCTTTTTTGGGGGAAAAAGGTGCGTCTCCAAAAAATACGGTATCTTTAGTGTTTTGCAGTCTTTCCATAGGCAATCTGTCTGAAGAGACACCTGTGATTCTGCTGAGAGGGAGGGGGCGGGGGAAGTGAGTGAATGAGAGTGAGAGTTGTGGAATCAGGAATAGGGAGACCAGGGAACCAGTTGACTTTGGGCCAAACACTCATGACACTTGGCCTATTTGTTTGTTTATTTAAACCCCACATTTAATATTTTTACGAATAGCTCAAGGTGACGAACATATCCAACACATTTTTGTCCTCCTATTTTCCCCACAACAACAAGCCTTTGAAATGAGTTGGGCTGAGAAAGAGTGACTCACCCAAAAATCCAGTTAGCTTTCATGGGACTTGAACTCATGGTCTCCTGCTTTCTAGCCTGGTTCTTATGTGGAGAAATTTAAAAACAATAACAACTGTCTACCAACCAACTTTGGACTTGGTAGCTTTACAGTGAATAGGTCTTCATTCTGCAATAGATGGATTCAGTCTGATCATATGAATAAATAATGCATGTTATGGTCATGGATCCAGGGTAAAAGGAGGTTACAAGTAGTTTTAAGTTTAGTTTAAATTAACTCCCACTCTAATTGTGCTGCAGAATTGGGCACAGAGAGGCAGGCATAGAATGGAAAATAGAGAGGAAATAGTAGGACAACACAGAGAGGAAATTGTCACAGTTCTGCACTATTGGCCCTGGTCCCATCCTCTGCCATTATGCAGCCTCAACAGCTGTACCCTGCGGAAATTTGACCCTTAATTGTAAGAAGGTCACCCTTCCTAGAAAGCATAATTAGGGTTGTAGCATTGCCTTAATTTTTTAAGGCAAACACTTAAGAACAGTGTTCTGCCCATATTTCTGTTCTTGGCATTCACAAAGTTTTATTTCTAAAAAAGCAGCAAGAACCGTTCCAGATTTGGCCCTTCTTTCAGCACTCTTCCTGACCTACCAGTACAAAAGCCTCCTTTGTGAACAAAATAAATACAGATAATATGTTCAAAATACTCTTGGGTTTGGCAAGTACCATCAGAATGTGCACATTTAGAAAACAGTCATTTTTAGTACCCATGGTTAGTTAATGATTCCAGAGGTAGTATTGAGTGGCATTTTACTTCCGTGGCCCTAGAGTGACATCTGATCATCTGTGACATTGTGGCAAATAAATTTGTTCTTAATTGTTGTGGCAGTCAGATCAATTTAGAAGAAGAAATCCAATTTGAAAAAAAAAAACAATACCGTGCTATATTTGTGGAAGGAATGGAACAAGGACTGTTCTTCATTGATCAGTTTGCTCGCTCCTCTTCACTGTTGCGGATATAGATAGGGGTGTGGAGAACAGGCGAAGCAGACTTAGAAATAGATGTTTCCTGTATTGGGTGACACCAGATAAGTGTTAAAACATTCTTCCCTTCTCCATCCCTTGCAAATTAATAATAAAGGAAACCTTAGCAAACTAGTCCATTAGATTTTTTTTTTTGGCTCTTTTATTCGTTAGATTTATATCCTGCTTTCCTTACAGTTGCACACAGAGTACTTTTTCCCCACAACAACATTCCAATAACTCAGCTAAGAGAACTGACCCAAAATGAGCTTCCGTGGCTGAGGGTGGTCTAGAACCTTCTTACAGGAAAAGCACCCATTTCCTCCAGTTCTTAATCTTTTTATCCTTTCTTCTAAGCATAGTTTCTATTGAATACCGTAGAGTTTACTTCTGGGGTAAACATATATGGAATGTTGTTGTTAATAAGCAATGTTTGCTGAAATACAAATGCAAAAAAACCCCCATGTTATATCAACATTGTGCAGGTTTACTTGCATTTCCCTTCAAAAACAAAGGGAAGAGATCATAACAAAGAACAAGCTCCATAGGAACTTTTGTTTTTCTTTTATCTACAAAAAACACTTGGGGAGAAGGGCTGCTTTATTTTGTTTATTTATTTATTTTTGGAACCAGCAATAAATACAGTGTTACCGGAATACCATTCAGGCCTGTTTACTTTATGTTAGAGATGGAAACTTGTGGCTCATGAGGCATTATTGAATTGCAATTCTCAACCGTCATCACCAATGGTGCAGAATGCTGAGACAAGTAGTTCAACATCTAGTGGTCCTCAGCCCTGCTCTGTATTTCTATAGAGGACTCAATACTGATCATTGGATTAAAAACAAGGAAATACACAAGGACTTTCAAAAATCACCATTAAGTGTCAATTATTCAAGATAGTCCAGATCAGGAGTTTGTAATGCATGTCTCCCCTTTGGACCTGTTTCTATTGGTTCTTCCAATAGAAGAACCAATAAATCATCTGCAATGCTTGTAGTTTATATTCTTCTTTTTTAATTTTCATTCCTTTTATTTTTTTATCTTGTCTTATTTTTCTGTTTAAGATTTCTAGAGTCAAAATAAATAACAGAGATAGTGGACATCCTTGTCTGGTTCCTTTTCTAATGTCCACTTTTTCTGTCATTTCACCATTTACAATTACCTTTGCCGATTGGTCTTTATATATACACTGCTCAAAAAAAAAATAAAGGGAACACAAGCAGAAGACAGCCGAGATCTGAATGAATGAAATAGCCTTATTAAATACTTTGTTCGTTACATACAGTAATTTTGTGTTCCCTTTAGTTGTTTGAGCAGTATAGTTTTAACCATAGAGAAGTAGAGGAATATGGAGTAGTAGCGGGACTGAAAATTAATAAAGATAAGACAAAAATTATAGTTAAAAACATGAGAGAAAAACAAAAGAAGCAACTAATGGAGAAGTTAGATATTCAAGTAGTGAAGAAAGTGAAATATTTGGGCATCCAATTAACTTCAAGGTGTATTACGGTAAAGGAAGATAATTACTATAAACTGAGAAATCAAATTGAGATAGATTTGGAAAAATTTGCAGTTGTCACTAATGGGAAGAATAGTGTTAATTAAAATGAATATATTACCAAGAATTTTGTTTCTCTTTCAAACGATTCCAATAAAGTTGGAGAAAAAATATTTTGAAAATTTGAATAAAATGATGTGGAAATACATATGGCAAGGAAAAAAAAGCAAGAATTAACCTCAGATTGCTCCAAGATTCTAGAACTAGAGGAGGGTTTGGCCTACCAAACCGGGAACTTTACCATCAAGCAGCGATGTTAACTTGGGTTAAAGAATGGATTTTATTGAAACTACAAGATTATTGTATTACTGGAAGGACATGATTTGCAATTAGGTTGGCATGCTTTTCTATGGTACGGGAAAAACAGGATACATGGATACTTCCAGAGACATTGTGTAAGGAATGGTTTGTTAACAGTAGAGGAGAAAGTGAAAGAAAAATATTATATGGAAATACCAATGTGGCTTTCAACAATAGAAACGTTGACACGTCCAAATATGATTAACATGGAAAATATTGTGAAATATAAGGACATTTTAACAGAGAAGGGAGAATTAAAACAGAAACAGGAACTAGAAAAACAAGGGATTGAGACAGACTGGTATACGTGACTGCAAATACAATCAAGATACGACAAAGACTTGAAACAGTATGGTTTTAATTTCGGAAAATCAGAACTGGATGAAATAATGACTGGAACAGATGAAAAATGATTAAGAAATTGTATAATTACTTATTGCAAATTAGATTAGAAGACGAAGTAAAAGTGGCAATGATAACATGGGCAAAAATTTTTGGTTATACAATAGAATTAGAGAGATGGCAACAACTATGGGAAAGGAATTATAAATTAACAATGGCAACTGCATATAAAGAAAACTTATATAAAATGTTTTATAGATGGCATATGTCACCAGAAAGATTAGCAAAAATGTTTAAGGATAAATCAGCTAAATGTTGGAAATGTTTGCACTTGCCAGGATCATATTATCATATGTGGTGGTCATGTACAGAAGCAAAAAGCTATTGGATTAGAATACAGACATGGTTAGGGGAAATGATACACCAGCGTATAGAATTAAAACCAGAGATTTTTCTATTGGGCATTTTACCAGAGGGATATAGTAAAGAAGATACGTATTTAATTATACACATAATAACAGCAGCAAGAATTGCATTTGCACAAATTTGGAAGGTAGAAAAATTTGTAATAATTGGTTTTAAAGCCAATCAAAAGGTAATAAGTAATCATGTTTGATGGTAAAAATGTTTACTGTTTTGATTATATTCCATCAAGCTGATGTTGGCTCCTAGTGACAAGATAGATAGACTTCATCTAAGACAGGGGTCAGCAACTGACAACTCTGAAGCCGCATGTGGCTCTTTCATCCCTCTGCTGCGGCTCCCTGTCGCTGCCACAATTTTGAGAGGAGCTTCCCTGTTATGGGGAGGAAAAGCACGGCACACCAGGAAGAGACTATGGCAAGGGGTGGGTTTTCCGGTTGGCTCCAAAATTGATAGGGCTTTTGGTTAAGACAGATAGAGGAAAAAAGACTCTGTGGTGGGGGAACCAGTCTTCTGGACGGCTCCAGAATTGAATACGGGGCTTCCGGTTAGGAACTTTGTGGGTCTTTGAGTGTTTAAGGTTGCCGACCCCTGATCTAAGATCACCTGCCCTGAACTTGCCCCTTCTGGACTTCCAGTGATACATCCAACATTAATATTATTGAGTCCATCCACTTTGCTACTGTTCATCTTTTTCTCTTTCTTTCCACCTTTCCCATTATAGATTATAGATTTCTCAAGAGAGGTAGGTATTCATCTTGCTCATATGGAAGATGGAAAACGAAGCATTTCCTATCTTGTTATACCTAGTATTTCTACAGATGCTTTTTCTCCTCAGCCAGATCCCAAATAGTTAGAAGAAAGAAGTCCACCTTCTTCTACTTCTACAACAATTGTGTTTTAGTGTCCCCCAGAAACATTCATAGAATTGGAGGTTTTTTGTTTTTTGTTTTTGTCAAAATGATTAAAGTAGCATTGTGGCAGCACAATACAGACTCTGCCCTTTTTGAACATATATACAATTTATCAACATACATGCAAAAAAGGCAAAATGCTTTCATCATTGCCAGTTTTGAGAATATGATGGATGCCTCTAAATACCATTTCTTGTTATTTGTCAGTTTCCTTTATAAAAATATTTAGGGCTTCTATATTTCATGGATAGTACATGTTTAAAAAACATGCAGTCACAACTCAAAATATGAACATAAAGATATGAGTATTTAGACCTGATTCCTGTCTGATGACAAGCATTTGTTTGGTCTTCAAAGGGACCTTAATCACAGGAGATCAAAAATATAACCTTCAATTTGGAAGACAAGAATTGAAGACTCTATGACTTCCACCTGAATAAAGAGTTGTTTGTGTGAGATTTCAATGTTGTAATCATGTAGCTTTTAAATCCTAAAAAGAGTTATATTTTTATAGCATTAAGTCTGAACATTTATGCCATTCCAAAAACTTAAAATAAGAAAACATTTTCTCTAAAGAAATTATGTTTTATAGCAATTTGTCGCAAATTTAGGTGTCCCACTTCTGCTATTACTTTTTATTTGTACCTATTGTTTATTTTATTAATATTTTATTTTTACTGTTTTATCCAAATGAGATATAGAGAATAGGAGAATAGAAAATCAACATACAGCACAAAAACAAGAAATAAATTGAAAAGTCATTATAAGCTGACTTTGTATAAAATATACAAAAGTATGAAGGCTATTGCTTAATGCATTGTAAGCCGCACTGAGTCTCCGGAGAAGGGCGGCATATAAATCAAATAAAAATAAAAATAAAATAAAATAAAAATAAGTTGTATACTTTAGGCAGTCTTTTTTTTAAAATTGGAATAGGTTTATATTCTTAATGGGAAAACTATTGTCACATCATTTTCTCTCTGGAGACTTAATCTTTCCAGATAATAAAGCATCCTGCCAAAAATGGTTGACAGTCAAGGTTGACTCAGCCTTCCATCCTTTCTAAGGTAGGTAAATTGAGGACCCAGTTGTGGGGGCAATAAGCTGACTTTGTATAAATATACAAAAAGGATGAAGGCTATTGCTTAGTGCATTGTAAGCCGCCCTGAGTCTCCGGAGAAGGGCGGCATATAAATCAAATTTTAAAAAAAATGTTCATTTTTCCTGTTCAAGCTCAAATTCTTAATTACAGGTTCTGAAGGAAATGAGAGGGACTTTAGACTTTTTGTAGTTATTTACATTAGAATAATTGACACTTCCACTACAGTATTACAACTGTCAAGTTGAAGTGTTTGCAAAATAAGACATTGAGTTTTCTAAGAAATGTATTTCTACACCAGGATGCAATAGACATTGTACCATCTGGAAAGAGTTTGAAAAGCTGCAGATCAGTGGTAGGTTGCTAACGGATTGGACGAACTGGTAGCGGTGGCGGCGGGAGGCTCCGCCCACCTGCCCGGACACTTCTGCGTATGTGCAGAAGCGTCACACGCATGCCCACAAGTGAATCGGTAGCAATGAGTTTTGAAACCCGCTCCTGCTGCAGATATATCATCTTTTTTCTTTTCCAAACAGAACTCTCATTACCTACCCAAAATGACACTCACAAATATATCAAAATTGTGATCAGACATGTTATGTCCTCAATTTTTTTGAATGATTTTTCCCTAGAAGTCTTGCTGGGCTTTATAGTTTGAGGAATTTTAAAGGATTTGGGAACTTTTTGTTTCCCCGGAGAATCCCTTGTTAAATAAGTCTAAGTTGTTTTTCACACAGATATCTACTAGTTTCTACACCTTTTCCCTAAAAAAATATGAGTTAATGGAAGAAATTCATATGAAGCAATTTGGGCAACCAATTTCAAAAACTTCAATTATGTATTGTTATGCTTCTAAATTTGTGAAAAACTGAACTATTTAACTGTTTATGTTACAGGCCAGGCAAATCAAAAATACAACTGGAATATGCCTGAAAATGTTGCTCTGTGAAATATTTCTTTTGTTCAACATTACAGCCTGCCAACCATCTTTCCTTTCCTTTCCTTTCCTTTCCTTTCCTTTCCTTTCCTTTCCTTTCCTTTCCTTTCCTTTCCTTTCCTTTCCTTTCCTTTCCTTTCCTTTCCTTTCCTTTCTTTTCCTTTCCCTTTTCCTTGCCCTTTTCCTTTTCCTTTTCCTTTTCCTTTTCCTTTTCCTTTTCCTTTTCCTTGCCCTGCCCTGCTTATACTTCTTGCTTTTGCTTGAATGGGTGTATTTGACTATGTATCAAATACAGCTGTATTTTATGAGGAGTGTAAGTCTTGCCACAGTGATTCACAAGAAACATAATTTAACAGCAAAATGTTGTAATTATTAGTTTTAATTTATTTTTATATGTAAATTTTCTTGAAATTCACAAATTTCTCATAACAGTGCTGTATAAATGTACACTTGATAAAGAGAAGCTCTTATAGATTCACGGGTTAAAGATGTTGTTTTTAGGCACGAAGTTGTGTCCAACCCATCACAACCCCATGGACAACATTCATCCAGGCCTTCCTGTCCTCTACCATCCCTCTAGTCCATTTAAGCTCACACCGACTGCTTCAGTGACTCCATCCAGCCACCTCATTCTCTGTTGTCCCGTTCTTCTTTTGCCCTCAATCGTTCCCAGCATTAGGCTCTTCTCCAGTGAGTCTTTCCTTCTCATTAGGTGGCCAAAGTATTTGAGTTTGATCTTCAGAATTTGGCCTTCTAAAGAGCAGTCAGGGTTGATCTCCTCTAGAACTGACCGGTTTGATCGCCTTGCAGTCCAAGGGAGTCTTCTCCAGCACCATAGTTCAAAGTTCACCTCAATTCTTTCGCTCTCAGCCTTCCTTATGGTCCAGCTTTCACAGCCATACATTGCAACCGGGAAAACTATAGCCTTGACTATACGCACTTTTGTTGGCAGGGTGATGGCTCTGCTTTTTAGTAAGCTATCTAGATTTGCCATAGCTTTCCTCCCCAGGAGCAAGCGTCTTTTAATTTCTTGGCTGCAGTCCCCATCTGCGGTGATATTGGAACCAAGGAAAATAAAATCTGTCACTACCTCCATTTCTTCCCCATCTATTTGCCAGGAATTGAGGGGGTCGGGAGCCATGATCTTAGTTTTCTTCATGTTGAATTTCAAGCCAATTGCACTCTCCTCCTTTACCTGCATCAAGAAGCTCTTTAGTTCCTTTTCACTTTCTGCCATTAGAGTGGTATCATCTGCATATCTGAGGTTGTTGATATTTCTCCCAGAAATCTTTATTCCAACTTGTGATTCATCTAGCCCCGCCTTTCTCATGATGTGCTCTGCATGGGTTAAAGATAGACATATGTAATAATTTGCATATTTGAATACATTTTTCTGCATGCTACAGCTTAATTTAAAAGTACAAAGTAGAATATTCTTGTGGGCCTATGCATAGCAGACAGACTTTAGAAACAACTCTATTTGCATCAGCAAGATGCAGCAATTGACAATAAAGGACCTTGACAAAACATTTTAGTTCACTCCTAGGGCCTACTCCAGCCTTCTCAATAGTGGCAAAGGAGACTCCAGAAATGACATGGTATGAACATGGAATTGCTTTTTCAGAAAAAGGTTCATATTGATTCACAAAATAGTTTTGAATAGCCATCCAGTCAAAACTTCTTCATATAGTAATAAAGCCCTCTTCAAAGTTTTACCTGGCCCTGAATCCTAGCTTGTCCATAAATGACAAAAGAAATGTTGTACGTATTTTAATTGCGATTTCCATTAAACACATTTGAGAATTTACAAGGTACTTGTAGAAAATAGATATTTTGGGGATAACTTCCTATAAGAAATAATGTCAAAATGAATGAGAAAGGGGGAAGCCCTCAAACTTCAATTGGTTTAAAAGGATTACTTTACATATTGTAGTTTAGCTCACTTTCACATGTTCTTTATTTGAAGTGTTGTCCCAGATCCTATTGACATCATTTTAAATAACTTCAAGAAGTATAGAAGGGATCCTTCTCCATGCATTTATTTTCATACTATAATAATAAAGTTAACTTCTAATTTATGCATCTACAGTAGCATCAGTCTTGGACTGGAATGTTTTGCGTGGCACATTGGATTATTTGGGGCCCGTTTCCATCATTTAGCTCAATTTATCCCACAAAGTGCTCTCCCAATGATGTTCAAAAGGAAATTGGACTTCCTTGTTTTTTTCCCCTTGTAACCGTTTCACTTCTCATCCAAGGAGTTTCTTCAGTTCTGGCTGAATGGTAGGGAATGGAAGGATTTATATTCTTTGCAATCATATGGTTGTTAGCACTCTGAAGGTCAGTGGTTAGCTCTCTGAGAGTAGTTGAGGCCACTTGGAAGCTTATCTGTATCTTCAGGGTCACCTGAATCAGAGTGCAAATGAGTGTGGAACCTTCTTGATACTGCTGAAAGATCTGTGTAATAACTAGGGGATAGGTGGTATCCTATTCCTCCCCCTCTGATGGAGAGGGTTGTTCAATTTTAATATTGATAGCCTGTTTGAATCTTCTTTCAAAGTAGCTGTCCTGTCTATCCAGCATGTGGAGTTTGCTGTCTTCAAAAGAGTGACCTTTCTGTTTCAGATACAGATAAGACTACTGAATCTTGTCCTGATGGGTTTGTTCTCCTATGTTATTCCATGTATTTGTGAAGTGATTGTTTTGTTTCCCCAGCATACATTGCATTGCACCACATATACCAAATTGCTCTGTTTATGCCTGGGTGTTTTATCTTTGGGATGGACAAGCTTCTGCCAATGTATTCTTGGGTTTAAAGTGTATACATTTGTTGTGTTGGTTGAAAATCCTCCTGAGCTTTTCAGATAGTCCTGCAACTTAAAACTACACCGCCTTCGGTCTGACCGAAGCGCAATACATAAAATTATCTGCTACAATGTCCTACCTGTCAATGACTACTACAGCTTCAACCACAACAATACACAAGCAAACAATAGATACAAACTTAAGATAAACCGCTCCAAACTCGATTGCAGAAAATATGAATTCAGCAACAGAGTAGTCAATGCCTGGAATGCACTACCTGACTCTGTGGTTTCTTCCCCAAACCCCCACAACTTTAACCTTAGACTGTCTACTGTTGACCTCACCCCATTCCTAAGAGGTTTCTAAGGGGTGTGCAGAAGTGCACCAACGTGCCTATCATCCCTGTCCTAATGTGCCCATTTATTTGTATCCATTTCATGTATTCATAATCATGTTTATACTCTTATCTATTATCTTATATATGTGAAAGAAAGAAAAAAAGAAAGAAAGAAAGAAGAAAGAAAGAAAGAAAGGACAATGTTGCTTCGTTTATTGTTCTCTTCTTTTGTCTGTTGTGGAGGAGCTCCTGCTGGATCTTTTCCTGGATTTGATGAAGGTTCAGTTGGGATAGCCACAGGTTCTGAGAGATTCCTTGATATATTTTAGTTCTTTTCCTTTTCCCTCTTTGTTGGTAGGCAGATCTTCAGCCCAGTGGTGCAGGATTCTAATCACTCCGGTTTTGTGCTCCAGTGGATGGTTAGAATCAAAATGTAAATACTGATCTATGTGGGTGGGTGTTTCTGAATACTTCTTTGTTGAAGTTTCTGTCATCCTTAATCTGTACTGCACAGTCCAGGAACATCAGACTGTTTTCTTTAACATCTTCCCGTGTGAACTTAATGTATCTGTCCACAGAGTTGATGTGTTTGGTGAAGGCTTCCACTTCCTGTGTTTTAAACTTGACCCAAGTATCATCCACATTCGTATACCACTGAGTGAGTGGACTTCTTGTGAAGGAGTTTAGGACTTTGGTTTCTTCCATGTAGAGATTGGCCCTAGTGGAGTAAACCCCGTGACAGAACTGTGTTTTTGTCTGTAGAAACTTTAATTGTATTTAAACTAGGAAGTGGTCAGGCAGAGGTCCACATTGCACATATGTGGTCTGGACTGATGTTGCTTCTTACAGCTTCAGTTACTGAAATACAGGTGAAGAATGAAGTGACATTGTCAGCGAAGAAATAACTGCTACGGGACAGCACAATTACAGCTGAAATAGAGACTGTAGTCAGTTATTAAAGTAATAATAATACCCTCTAGTGCAAGGATGTCAAATTCACATCATCACAGCGTCGTCACATGACATATCACAACTTTTTCCCCTTTCACTAAACTGGGTGTGGGCGTGGCCAGTGCATGACGCATCCAGCACGGGCCAGGAGTTTGACAGCCCTGCTCTAGTGTCAACAGCAAGTCTTCTGATGCTATTACATTATGGGAAAACTAATACACACACTATAAGAAACATCAGTATTATTTCAGTAACAGTAACAGAGTTGGAAGGGACCTTGGAGGTCATCTAGTCCAACCCCCTCCTCACGCAAGAGACCTGTACTAGGGATTCGAACCGCCGAACTGCCAACCTTTCTGATCGACAAGCTCAGTGTCTTAGCCACTGAGCCACCTATGTACTATCAAGAATTGGTCTGTAATTTACAATGAATGGTAAGCTGTGTCTCTTAAATGTTGCGTGTACAATAGTAGCAACACAAAACTTTCACAGTGTAGTAAAATAATACCATTCTGGGATTACTCTCATTTGTAGTAGCAAACAAGCATTTGGACCTTAGACGATATCCATCTTTACCAGTCACAAAGAACTTTCATTTTCTGTTTAGACTACCATACAGATGCCATAACCTTGACATGCCTGGGAATGTCACACACAATTGTGTAATTCCAGTAACTTATATCTATAAACAGTCTGGGGGTTATGAAAAGGTTTCTGTTTTCTATGACAGATAGTGGCCTTTCATACTCAGAAATGCTCGGTCATGCATTAGGTTTCCTGATTTTAATGAGGTCATTCTTGGTTGTTGGACATATGTTTGTTTTTTAAAATATAAACTAGTTTTGCAATGTGCATGCCGTGCATGGTAATTACAGAGACACAACTTTGAAAAACTTAAATGGCTGTTTTTGAACAGCTGTCCTTATGATGCTGCGAGTAAGAAAGGGTTTCCGCCAATGTAGAGATCTGAAAGGTTAAACAAAATATTGGTAAGTAGTTATAATTGTCACAAGGAGGTCTACTGGGAAAAGGGATAAATTGTTGTGTCTATTTGAATTTACTCCCACATATTTTTAGCCCAACATGTAAAGCTTTTCTTCACTGTTTATCTTTGTACAGAATTCTAAATATCTTTATTCATTAAATATCTGTAAGAGAAGATTTTAAATATATTTAATTTTGTTCCTACGAGCTCTACAATGATAGCAAATTATATAAACAGTTATATTTTGTTGGTTTTACTGCTAATGCGTAGTTGTTCTTGAACTTAAAAACAAAACAAAAACAGTAGGAAATATCAGTCTGCTTAAAAGATATGCCACCTGGAAAAAGCCAGGACTGTAGCTATACTGGGAAATTAGGGGGAAAAAATGTACTAGAAGAAGGCAGTATCAAAAACTTGGCTATCGTTTTCAAGAAAATTGCATGACTATGACCATGTAGGTTGCCATAGTTCAGTTCAATTCAGAGGTGACTTTATTTCATTACTTTTTTTTTTACTGCTGAGTCAGTTCTTATTCTGAGATCCCTTCTTCAAATATTTACATTTAAATGGTCTGAACTTGTAAATGTTTCTGCTCCCTTGAGCAGGGCAGGGTTTAATTCTGTTGGTACCTATGCGATAGAAGCTGAGATCTTGGCTAGGTTCACAAAACATCCTAAGGTACTGTTGGAAGAAATGCCCATCTGGGTTCAGTTCCAAGTGGGGAGAAAGACACTGGAAACATGGAGGCTGCTTGGAAAGATGGTTTAATGGTGAAGAAGAACCACCAAGCATCTGTGATTCTGGGTAGCTGAACACATGGAGTGGAGAGAGATTTATACCCTCTCTTGGGCCTTGCCTTTGAGCTTCCTGTTCCTGTGGCAAGGAATGTATTCTATTGGTTGCAGTCAGAGCCCCATGTGGAGTCATATTTGTCTGAACCAAGTTTGGTGGAACCTTGCTGGGTGATGTAATGAAGGGGCTTGGTTGTGCCATGTGATGAGCTCTGCTGATAGATAATCCTATTATGTTTTGGAAGGTAAAAGTCTTTTGTTTTGTGGATAGGCTGTTTTATGGACAGTCTTTCATCTTGTAGATAAGCTGGCACCAAAATATCTGCTGGGGGCAGAGAGCTGGGGCTGATTTTCTGTTTCCTTTTAAGATTTTTATTTCTCTTTTAGGGGAAATATTCTGCCTTTTTAATATTTCCTAGAATATTTCATTCTTCTAGGAGAGGGGTGGGTGCTAACTTTCTTCAGTACAGAGTGGCTTGTTTGGGTTTTAGTTTTGCTTGCAGGTACTACGTAAATTAACCATGCATAACCAAACCTTGGCTTATGTATAGATGGGGAATTCTTTCTACAAATCCTGGTCTATCAAGTGTTATGCCCAGTGAAATATACAATATATTAATGGGAACATTGAATATACCCGGAATAGATAATGTGATAAAAAATATCATGAATGAGTGTAACTAATATTAAGAAAAGAAGTGCACCCCTGCCTTGATTTTTTTAATGATAATATTTCTGTTCTTACTAGACATACTTGAAAATTGCTGTGAAGCATATAATATTGGCCTTGAAGGAGCTAAAGTGTTTTCTGGTTCCCGAAATGAACAATTTGGATATTTAGTTCAACAGATTGCAAACCAAGAAGGCAAATGGTAAGCATTACTGTACTTTCTGCACAATAAAAGAGAAGATGAAAGGATCAACTTTGTTATACTGTGTAGGATTTTTTTTTTTTTAAGGAAATGATAATTTGGTTTCTATTTTATTTTTCTCCTTGTTTTTCAAAGAGCTGTAGATAAAATTAGTATATATACATTTACATCTTATTATTTCCTTTTGGAGTAACCAACCTTATGCAAAATATTGAAAAGAAGTAAGTAATCCAAAGAAATTACGGCAGAAGGTTAAAATAAGGAAATAAACCAACCCTCTAGTTTACAAGGTTACTCCTCAATATACACCTTCCTATTTTTATACCTTTACAAGATGTTCTTGCTTTTACTACATCCATTTAAAGATACATATATTCTTCCTTCTTTAAAATTGTCACGTTTCTATATCTGAGGATCCACCTATGGCTTTTTCAGTCTTTCTCTTCTTCTTGACCATTTATTTTTCCTTCTGTCTTTGATTTGTGATTCAGTTCTTATTCATTCTTTCTGTACAAATCCTCTCCAAATGGATCTTCCATACTGGTCACTCTCCTTTGTATTGAACCCACACACAGGTAATCCTCGACTTATGACCACAATTGAGACCAAAGTTTCTGTTGCTAAGCAAGACTGTTGCGAGTTTTGCCCCATGATACAACCTTTCTTGCCACAGTTGTTAAGTGAATCACTGCGGTTGTTAAGTTAGTAAAATGGCTGTTAAGTGAATCTGGTTCCCCCATTGACTTTGGTTGTCAGAAGGTCGCAAAATGTGATCACATGACCTTGGGACATTGAAACCATCATTAATACATGCCAATTGCTAAGTGTCTGATTTTTGATTATGTGACCATGGGGATGCTACAACGGTCCTAAGTGTGAAAAATGGTCATAAGTCACTTTTTTCAGTTCCATTGTAACTTTGAATGGTCACTAAATGAATGGTTGTAAGTCGACCACTACCTGTATTTGCTGTGAGACAATAGAAAAATGGTAAAGTCGCAACTGTAGATAATATAAGTCTATAAATGTTAAAATGTGGAATGTGGTTCCTTGATGGAGTTGCTTAGTTTGATAAGTATGCCTAAGATACTTAACAAAAGTTGACATTAAGTCAAGTTTGGGAAGGGCAATGTGGCTTTATGCCAGGCACATGTGCCAATCAGATTTGTCCTTTTTAAGAAGTCATATGTAAGAAATAAAGATTAGTATATCTTTTTGATTTACAGGAAACATAATGAGTGATAGGCATGAATTATAGAACTTATGTACAAATGTAGAAAAAGGATTGTTGAACAGTATATGGAGGAAATAAAAATATGCATGAGAACAAATTTAACATTGAGCAGGGAATAAGATAAGGATACATGATGTTTTAATATATTCATCCACAAAATGAATATATTATGAATGAAAAGTATTAGGAACACGTGGTAAAAAAACTACAACAAGCAGATAAATTTTGTTTACCTTGGTAGTTTGTTCACTAAAGATAGGAAAATGAATGGAGAAACTGGTAAGAAGGTTCTGGACAGTCTTCAATTATTAGCAAGAAGTAAAAGAGTGTTAGGAAAAATGGGACAATGCAAACCACCTTATGTTTCTGCCCAATATAATTTATGGAAATAAGAGTTGAGTATGACAGAAGAGGGACACAGTGGCTCAATGGCTAAGACACTGAGCTTGTCGATCGAAAGGTTGGCAGTTCAGTGGTTGAATCCCTAGCGCTGCGTAACAGGGTGAGCTCCAGTTACTTGTCTCAGCTTCTGCCAACCTAGCAATTTGAAAGCACGTAACAAATGCAAGTAGAAAAATAGAGACCACCTTTGGTGACAAGGTAACAGCGTTCTGTGTGCCTTTGGCGTTTAGTCATGCTGGCCACATAACCACTGATTTGTCCTCGGACAGCGCTGGCTCTTTGGCTTTGAAATGGAGATGAGCACCACCTCCTAGAGTCAGGAACGACTAGCACATAAGTGCGAGGGGAACCTTTATCTTTACCTATGACAGAAGGAACAAAAAAAAAAAACCCTTCTTGAATGAAGTAGAAAGAAGAAAAATGTGGATTGAATTAAAATATGACCGACTAAATATAAAAGATGTCCCTTCACATGGTTTGGACATATTGACATATTGAGAGAACACTAAAGAATTGATTGGCTTCAAAACAATCTGTTCCACTGTGAGGAGGGTGGGGCTGGGAAGAAAAAAGATCAATACGTTGGGAACTCAACCCAGGTGAGGGCAAATCTGGGAAAAGAGCTTCAAAGTACTTAAGTAGGAATTAACTCATTAGCAATGAGCCTAAGCCATTTCCATGGCAGTTTCCAAGGTTCTGTATTTATGCCAGCAGAGCATGAAATATACTTTTCTAAAATCCATGTATCTTTAGTTATGTAGAACTTGATATGCACTGCTATGCATTTATTGGTACTTGGTGCTGCACTCATATGTATTCTTGAAGAATAGGTCATAGGCTGACTTATACAACCCATTTTGTATTTAGATTTGTTTCCTCCCACAGTCTGTAATCTTTAAACAGTTCTTGATGTCACAGAATTTCAATCATGGCAAGAACATCCATGAGGAAGACATTCAATAGGCTGACTAATTGTTCCCCACAATAGCTTAGTCACAGTATTGTGCAAAGGAGAGAAACAATTCACAAAACTGCAAAAAGTTGATGTATAAAGTAAGAATGTCTGAAGACTAAATCATACAATGAACGTCTAAGAAAAACTAGACACTAGAACTATGCTATGTTTAGTCTAATGAACAGAAAGCTCAGGGGAGACGTGATAATCATCTTCCAATGCTTGAAAGGCTGTCACAGAGAAGAGGGGGTCAATTTATTCTCCATAGCACCTGATGGCAGGACAAGAAAAAATGGGTGGAAGTTCATCAGAGGGAGATCCAACCTGGGAATAAGGGAAGAATTTTTCAACAGTGAAAATGATTAATCAATAGAATGATTTGCCTACCCGAGTTGTGGGTGCTCCATTGCTGGACATTTTCAAGAAAAGTTTGGACATACCATTTGTCTGGCATGATATTGTTCTGCCCCAGCTTCGGATTCCCAGAGAATGTGACACATACCAAGCTTTCACAAACACTGTTTAATTCCAAACAAACCCCTTTCAAGAATGCAGGCTTCCCGTGCAAAAGGTCCTTATCAAAGTTATTAGGAACAAAGTCCGACAAAGGTTGGCAATCAGCCCAGAAAACCAGATATGAGAAGTCGCTCGCTCTCCAAGATGCTCTGTAATAATGAGAAGTTGTTTCTAGCAAGAAAGCACTAGCTGCCTGCGACTTAAATAGGCTAAGGAAGTGGCCAATTATCCTCAAGCCCTACTCTCAAGTAGACCTCCTCCTCCTGAGTAGCCACTCCTGCCTTTTGGCAGCCCTGCGTGCCCGAGCATTGAGGAGAGGCTCCTCCACTTTGCTCTCTCCACTCGAAGGAGCCTCTGGAGGTTCTGAAGGCCCTGGCTGAGTCTCTGCCTCTGGCATCACATCCTCTTCGGCCTCCTTGCTGTCCGACACGAGCGCCGGCTGCGCAGGCTGCTGGCGCGACACCACACCAGCCTCCTCGTCGTCAGGATCAGTCACGATCCACGCAGGCCACTGGCGGGCCACAACAGGTATAAGAACTCCTGCCTTGGACAGAGGGTTGGATTAAAAGACCCCCAAGCTCCCTTCTAGCTCTACGATTCTATGTATGTGTATGTCTATAACTCAAATGTTAATAAAAGAAGAGGGAAAGATAAGCAATACACATTTAACAAGAATTAAAATGCCATTTAAAAAAAAGAGTGGAAAAGGGATAGGGGGAAGAGCTATTAGGTTTTTAACTCTCCCCCAGAGAGTCTGGCCAGCGAGCAGATATAAAAACATCAACCAAACTATAAAGTAAAGGTAAAGGTTCCCCCGCGCATGCGTGCTAGTCGTTCCTGCCTCTAGGGGGCGGTGCTCATCTCCATTTCTAAGCCGAAGAGCCAGCATTGTCCGAAGACATCTCTGTGGTCATGTGGCCGGCATGACTAAACGGCAAAGACACATGGAGCACTGTTACCTTCCCACCAAAGGTGGTCCCTATTTTTCTACTTGTACTTTTTACGTGCTTTTCATCTGCTAGGTTGGCAGAAGCTGGGACAAATAACGGGAGCTCACTCCATTACGCAGCGCTAGGGATTTGAACTGCTGAACTGCCGACCTTCAGATCGACAAGCTCAGTGCCTTAGCCACTGAGCCACCACATCCCTAAACCAAACTATAGAAATCCATTAAAAAGAAATGGGGCTTAGGTCCTTAAAAAATCAACACATCAAAAAACCCCATCCCCCATGCCAGAATTCCATGATCATCTGAGTCCCAATACTTTTGGAAAGAGACGTATCTTTATGGCCTTCTGGAAAATCATTAGTGAAGGTTGTCCTTATGTTGGGGTAGAGGCTGTTCCACAAGAAAGACACTATGATGGAGAAGATATGCTTTCTAGGAACAAGTTACAAATGGGGAGTAACTCACCCTATAATTAAATATATTTCTTTGACAAATGCATGTGACAACCTCTCCCAATACCTCCTCTGTAATATTGGAAATGTCTCAGAATTTGCTCTTAAAATGCATCAATGACAAATGTTTTTTTAAAAGAGAAGTTTGATATAATTTGATATCTACTTCTAGCACATTGCATACTAATTGTAATTTACTCCAAAACAGACTTTATAGAAATGTTCTAGCAGGGGTGTCCACAGGGAGAATATCTGTATGTGTGTGAGACAAATAAAAATTAAATGAGTCTTTCGGTTTAGTTTAAGAAAAGAGATGTCTAAGAGATATATTTATGGGAGTGGAGGAAATGGACAGACTATGAGTTGAATAAATGTTAAATTAGGATTTATTATATAGTTTTATAGTGGAAGGCTGCTTTGAATTATATAGTTTTAAAGTGGAAGGTTGTTTTGAGATGTTATATTAATATACATAAAAGGTTTGATTTAAGAGATATATGTATGGGGGAGGAGAAAAAGGGTAGATTATTGCTAAATTGGGAGTTATAATAATATTACTATGTTAAATCAGAAGTCATTACACAATGTTACAGTAGAATGTTATTTTGAAATGTATAGTAAAAGGGGGATATAATAATATTATTAGAAAGAAAGGGTCAGTATTTGGGGGATGGAGTAAAGGAATGGTAAAGTATTATATAATCTGTTATGAATTTGGATTTTACTTTGAAGAAGTCACAGGGGGAGGGGTGGTGAGGAGGGGTTAGGGAGGAGGGGGGAGAAAAAAGGGGGAAAAATCTGTATTTGAAAAACTTTTTCAATAATAAAAAAAATTAAATGAGTCTTTGATTGCATCATTGAACTTCTTGAGTTATTTGAACATCAGTTACAGGTACCCCTGCCCTACATACTGCCTTTCTGACTCTTCTAATATAATTGTCATCAGTACTCAAAGTGGCTATTAGTGATAAATGATAGAGATGCAAGCTACCTGTTTGAAGAGCATCATGTAAGGAAAGGCTTCTGGCAGACCCAAAAATGTGATTTTAAAGGCTAGTATCACATTAACAAAATAGCTCTTTTCAGTTTTTCATTTAAATTGAATCTTCTATCAATTATGTCAGGACGTTTAATAAGAGTTTGTCAATTTTTCAGGTTGCTTGTTTCTTCACCCTGGAGTGAAAATAGAATGGGAGATATCTATAAATGTGCTGTTCGTCAACAGGGATCCAAATGTTCCAAGATGGACCTACAGAGTAAGTTCTGTTATTAGTTGGTTGTGATAGGCATTCTTTGGTGGCCACTTTGTAAAATAGCAACCATTTAGTTTCAGCATCCACGTCTTGATTTCTAATGAGTGACCCAGAATCTGAGAAGCCCAGCTATTAGTCACAATCCCATTGGTGCTGCACCAAACAACAGTCAGCAGTAGACCAGTTGTGATAAATTTGGGAATAAAACCATTGTGCATTGGATTGGAAAAACCTGCATATTCTTCCTCCTCACAATCCATGCACAACCTTGGAGAGATCAAAAGCTGGAGGTCTTTTGTTTGGCTTCTCCTTTAGCAAAGGAGATTGTATCCAATGACTGTTTGACCAGATAACAGTAAGCTATGGTGTACCAAATATATTTAAGATGCCATAGCTGGCAAGGGAATTCTGGGAGTTGAAGTCCACTCAAGTCCACTCAAGTTGCCAAGATTGAGAAATTCTACACTATGTTTGCTCCACAGTTTAACTCATAGACCAGGGGTGTCAAACTCATGGCCCACTGGCTGGATCTGACACACAGGGTTTTTAAATCTGGCCCACAGGGCCAGCTTGGAAATAGAAAGGACTGGCCCATGGTGCCTCTGGCAGCCAAAATGGGGCACTTGGGGGTGGCCCCTCCCACCCCCTATTTTCAGCCTGGACTGCCTCCTGCAGTACTCTGCGGGCCAAAATGTCCATCCCATCTCTCTCCCACTCCCAGCTGGCTCACGGAGGAGAACTACAATGCTGATCCGGCCCTCAAAGAAATCCAGTTTGACACCCTTGTAAATAGACTAAGTTTCATGTTATACTTTTTAATGTATTGCTTAGATTTACATTCATTTATTTTTTTTAGCTGTTACAAGCATACCAAATGTTAATGAGGTAAAGAAGGACATGAATCTAGGGTTAACTCTAGTAAGAAATCCAAGAACTGGAGGCTTTTTGGTAAGTATAAAGATGTGAGCACTACAAATATAGGTTCTTTCCATCAGTGACAAATTACAGTAGTTTTTGCTTGTCTCTATGCAGATATTGAGCAGATAACATTCCTGAATAGTAAATCTATTTTCTAAATGGGATACATGACTGAAAATATCAATCTCTTTGATATTATACAGGTAGTCCTCAACGTACGACCATAATTGAGCCCCAAATTTATGTTGTTAAGTGAAAAATTTGTTAAGTGAGTTTTGCCCCATTTTGCAACTTTTCTTGCCATGCCTGTTAAGTGAATCATTGCAGTTGTTAAATTAGTAACACGGTTGTTAAGAGAATCTGGTTTCTACATTGACTTTGCTTGTCAGAAGATCATAAAAGGGGATCACACGATCCTGGGACACAGCAGCAGTCATAAATAGGAACCAGTTGCCAAGCATCTGAATTTTGATCACCCGATTATAGAGATGCTGCAAAGTTTATAACTGAAAAATGGTTGTGAGTCACTTTTTTCAGTGCCATTGTAACTTTGAAGGGTGGCTAAATGAACTGTTGTAAATTGAGGATTACTTGTATTTAAAGTTGCTTTATCTGTATCATATATAATAGGGAATCTTTCCGTGGATCTTCTTTGGAATTGACAATTTCATCTATAATCCCAAATTTCACCCACAAAGCCTAGAAACTACCTGCAATTATTCTCCAGCCAAACATAAATTGATATTTTGCTTAAATAATCAATTTTTCTTTCGGTCATCAGCCAGCATATAACTAAGATCATCACAGTCACACTAAAATATAAATAAAAATAAAATTCATATTGATGGAATAAAATGAGGTAAAGATAAAATTAAGGATAAATTTCAGATATTAAAACTCAAAACAGTCCTATAAACTTACAATTACATTTTACAATGAGTAATCTAAATGCTATAACTAAGACCTATAGGTAGAAAATACATAAGAAATACTAGAATTTATAAAACAGTATGAGAATGTAAGACTATTTGTTCTGACCCAACTCCCCAAACATGACAAACCCTCTGAAGTGAACTCTAAATTCCTTTAATTAGGCGTGCCGGCAGCAAAAGGTTTCTCTCTCACCGTAGGCCAGGGATCTCCAATCTTGGTAACTTTAAGACTTGTGGACTTCAACTCCCAGAATTCCTTTGCTGGCTGAGGAATTCTGGGAGTTGAAGTCCACAAGTCTTAAAGTTACCAAGATTGGAGACCCCTGACGTAGGCTAACAAGTCCACCCAGAAGATGAATAGTTGTCTGCCACATCTATTCATATACACCCCCTGCCTTTTATCCCCAGAGCTAGGGTAGGACTTCACTAGCAGTGGTGGCACTTCCTTCCCAAGGATCGGCCCATGGATTTCCACTGTTCTTCTCTCCTCTGCCTTTGCGCATTTGCACGTCAGGCACTGCATTCAGCTGTTCCTCTTCTTCCTCATCAGCCATCTCCATATATGGGGGCTGTTGACTCTCCATCAGAGGGCTGACAGATGCCCCAGGCTCGGCCTGTGTCTCTTTCTCTGCCGGCTCCACTCCCTCTTCTCCCTTGGAGCTCCCAGGTTGCCTTGATGCTGACACTGACTCACACGCTGCCTCCTCCTCTGATTTGGCTGCTGGAGGGGCAGGAGCTGACAGGCCACAACACTATCCTAATTTAAGTCTGATAATTGCTGAAGCCCTGCTAGTGTTCGTTGGAATTAAAGCCATTATGTTCCAGACAATTACAACACCAAAATAGCAAAATAAAAGTAGTATGCATAAATTTGAAAGGAAAAGAGAAAGAAAGGAGGGTTGTCTTGATATATAAGAACCAGTGGCCTATTTTTTTTTCTTTAGCTTTGTTGCAACTTTAGTTATTTCTAGGCTACATTACAGTTGTGATGATTTTCTGGACTGTTGACAAAATAACAACCACAGTTTATCATTACAAATTAAAAGAAAGGGTTGAATGTTAAGGCAGTAGCCATCCACAGCTGGATAGAAAAACAATAAACAAACTAAATGTGAGTTTTGCATTTCATTTAACTTGCCCACCACATTCAAGAATATTTCAAGATGAGATTTTTGAATCTTACTTAGTACTTTTGCCTTCTGTCTAGAACAGTGATGGCTAATCTTTTCCAGACCGAGTGCCCAAAGCGTGTGCCTGAATCCCCAAAATGCAATGCGTGTACTGCCCTCACGCATGTGCCCTGCCCCCTGTACATGTGCACGCAGCCCCTGTGTGTGCCCCCCTGCATGCGCCCCAACCCCCTGCATACGTGGCAGAGACCCAAAGACCAGCTGGCCAGTGAGAGGCGTGCACCCATGCGCGGCGGAGCTGAGCTGGGGCAACGGTTCACATGCCCACAGAGAGGGCACTGCCTTAGGTTCACCATCACGGGTCTAGAGTATTTGTTTATATATAGAGAGAGCTACCTTTGAAGTTCCTGTATTGTAAAATTAGATACATTATTAAATATTACATCATTCAGAATTAGCTCTAAGAAATCTGAAACAGAGCAAGGTTGCTTTTAAACCAGGAATCTTCACGTTAGAAAGGTTCTGTTATTTATTTATTTATTTATTTATTCATTCATTCATTCATTCATTCATTCATTCATTCATTCATTCATATTTCTATGCCGCCCACTCTCCGAGGACTCTGGGCGGCTTACACCAAAGACAGTATACTAAATAGCATATTGCGAAAGTAACTATCAATGGTGACCTAACAGAACAATTCTCAATATCAAAAGGGGTGAGGCAGGGATGTCCCCTGTCCCCCCTATTATTTATATTAGCCCTGGAAACCCTCCTAAAAGAAGTTAGAAGAGACAACGAAATAAAAGGCTTAAAGATCAAACGCGAAGAGTATAAACTCCAAGCCTTCGCCGATGATATTGTATTTATCACAGAACATCCAATAACAATGGTACCAAATTACTAGACAAGATAGAGAAATACGGGAGAGTAGCTGGGCTCAAAATTAACAAACAGAAAACAAAAATATTGACCAAGAACCTCACTAATCAACAAGAAAAACAATTAGAGGAGAAATTAGGCACACAAACGACAAAAAGAGTAAAATACTTAGGGATATGGCTGACCAATAAAAGTTCATCAATCAGAGAAGATAATTACGATAAATTAACAAACAAATTAAGAAAGATCTAGAAATTTGGAAAAAGTTACAGCTATCTCTTTTGGGAAGGATCGCCTCTCAAAATGAATGTGTTGCCCCGAATATTATTCCTGTTCCAAGTGATCCCAATAAAACCGGGAAAGAACTTCTTTAAAGATTTTAATAAACTGATTACAGACTATATATGGCAAGGCAAGAAGGCAAGAATTGAACTAAAGCACCTACAAGACTCAAGAGAGAGGGGAGGTTTGACACTGCCTGACTGGGAAATATATTATAAAGCATCAGCATTAAATTGGATCAAGGAGTGGATGGAGCTCAAAAACCATAGATTGCTAAATTTGGAAGGATTTGATCTTCAGCGAGCATGGCATGCCTTCCTATGGGAGGGCACAGATAAAAGGCATGAATATTTTCAGAGACATACAATCAGACACGCACTATACCAAACATGGCAAAGTATTAAAAAGATACACTACAACAAAATCCTGGAGTGGTTGTCAACGATGGAAGCCCAGATCTATCCAAATGCTATGGATTATAATAAAACAAAGACCTATAAGGATCTGTTAAACAATCGAGGGGAACTGAGAACGAGGCAAGAACTAAAAGAGATGGGTACATACATTGACTGGTGGCCATATGCACAAATAAAATCAAGATATAACAAAGATTCGGCTCAATTTGAATTCCAAAAAGGCCAAACCGATTTAGACAAAATTTTTCAAGGGACACAAGATAAATTGATTACAAAAATTTACAATTATTTATGAGGATACAAATTAGAAGAGGAGGTAGTAAAAGAAAATATGATAATGTGGGCAAAAAATTTCGGTTATAGTATTCAATTAGATCAATGGGAAAAACTATGGAGAATAAACCATAAATTGACAATGTCTGTACCGTATAAAGAAAACCTCTATAAAATGTTTTATAGGTGGCACTTGCCACCAGCCAGATTAGCAAGAATGTTCCCCGGCACCCCATCAACATGTTGGAAATGCAATCACCAAAAAGGCACCTATTATCATATGTGGTGGACCTGCCCAATGGCGAAACAATATTGGCAAAGGATTAAAATACAAATAGAGGAAATAATACACCAAAAAATAGAGTTAAGACCAGAAACCTTCCTACTAGGCATACTAAATGGACATTACGAAAAAGAAACAGCATATTTAATTATACATATCTTAACAGCAGCACGAATAATATCCGCGCAACATTGGAAGAATAGCGATATACCAACACCAGATAAAGTAATCAACAAAACTATGGAATGTGCAGAGCTAGATAGACTCACCAAGGAATTACAAAACAGGGAAGAACATGATTATTACTTAGTATGGGAAAAGTGGTATAGTTGGTTGAAAGAAAGGAAAGAGACAAAGTAATAGGAAGTAAATAAAGTGACCAAATAGATAGTATAAGTCGAAACAAAGGATAGATATAGGTCAATAAAGATTTATAGTGGACAGCAAGAAGGGAATGACCAAAGAAGGAAGAGTCAAATACAAATAGAAATGTATATTACAGTTGCGATAAACTGGACATGTATAGAAATTGATGTTTACATGTTTTTATGTTTTGTATGTTTCACTGTCTTGTTTAGTTTGTTTTTATAAATAAAAATTTAATTTTAAAAAAATAAATATCATATTACCCCCAACAATCTGGGTCCTCATTTTACCCACCCCGGAAGGATGGAAGGCTGAGTCAACTTTGAGCCGGTGAGATTTCATCTGCTGATCTGCTGACCTGCTGAACTAGCAGTCAGCTAAAGTAGCTGCTAACTCTAACCACTGCGCCATCTCGGCTCTTCTTTTCTGCTCTATTTAAAGACAAGTCCATTAGATAAGCTCTAAACAAGGAGACAATATAACAAATATCTTTTACAAAATCTTGTCCTAATGTAATTCTTGTTTTGCTGTCACAAATACTTAACAGTTAAAAAGTGCCATATTGGATAGGACTCAGTAGTCCAAAATCTGATACAGGTTTTTGAGTTTTTTCCTATAAACTTTTAATTTCTTGTTATCTAATGAATTTCATGAGTGGATGGGGATTTGAACATGTAAATTCTTGATCCCCATCCAAGATCTTAATCATTACACTATGCTTTCTCTGATAACAAATAAGTAATTTATGTACCACATTTTTAAATGCAATTTACTGATAATAATTGTCAACTCATGATCAATTGCTTAGCAACCATTCAAAGTTATGATGGTGCCTGCCCCCAATGGACCCTAGAACCAGGTTCTAAGACCCAACTCTCCCCTGAGTCACATGTCCACATGTTGGGTGCTCATCAACCAGCCGTTTGCAGCAATTCAGTCACATGTCTGCATTTTGTGATGTTTTTGCTGAAAACTGGCATTTACTTCCAATATTTATGGCAAAAATAGCCCATAGCAAAAAATGAGTTCACTTTATGACTACATGTTTGCTTAATGACCAGCACAAAAGTAATGCAAAAGTAAACGTCACACGGAGACCCACTTTACAATCGTCATGACTTATGGCCATAATGGTCAGGCTCCATTATATTTGTGATGACCCGGGGCGTGGCACGAAAGCAACACAGCCAAAGAACAAGTCTAATTCCCCTTTATTGATCCAACTTTAGCCCCAAACATTCCCATGTTTACTACAAGTCCTGAAGCAAAGCTTCAGCAGCCTCTGGCTGCGAGTAATTCAGTAAGCAAGATTAGCCAAACAGTAACCAGGGCCAGCAGTCCAATTAGCCAGGTTAGCCAAATAGTAATCTCCAGGCGTCAGCAAGTGCACACAAGGCTCCACAGATTCAATGTTTGTTCCCAACAAATGCCTCTCCCACCAGCACCTCCTTACATCTCAGTCCACAGGTGTGCCTTATGAAAGGGAGGTGGGGTACTCTCCTCCCTTGTAGCCGGCTCAGTCTGCGTTGTTCTTGCCTTCTCTCTTCTCTGCATGCTCTAGGATCAGGAGGGAGTGGTCCTTGCTCTTCGCCTGAGCTCTGTCTCTTCTGCTCCTCCTTGTCTGCAAGCCTTTCTAATCCTGAAAAGCCTTGCCTGGACTGACTGCCCTTCCCCAGTTTCCTCCAAGGCCAACGGAGCCGCCCTCTCACTGTCTGTCAGCTCTTGTTCCAGCTCATCTTACCCCACAGAGTCAGACTCTGACAGGGACATAACAATAATCATAAGTCAAGGACTGTACTGTACTTGGAGTTATTTCTAAGAATAGAATAGAATAGAATAGAATAGAATAGAATTCTTTATTGGCTTAGTGTGATTGGACACACAAGGAATTAGTCTTCAGTGTATATGCTCTCAGTGTATATAAGGAGAATAAAATACATTCATCAAGAATAAAAAGATACAACACTTAGTAATAGTCAAGGTTACTAATAAGCTATCAAATCGTACTAGGAAACAAATAAAATATAAATTGAAAGTTACAAGTGAAATGGTTATAGTAATAAATCTAATCCTGAGAATTAAATTCTAAATTTAATTTAATGTAATTTGCATATGTATTTAATGCCAATGCATGAGGTCTGAGGAAGCAAACTTAAAAGTAGAGTTCACTTTTGCAGTCCCAGCAACATTTTTTGTGCTTACTGATAATGCGATTTGAACTTACGTTTGGAGAAACCTTTTAGAGTACATTATTTACATAGTCTTGAAAAGTGCAGTTCAGTAGGTTTAGTTTATATATTGCAGACACACAAAATTAAGTCCTTTATGACTTCCTTGCGTTGTGGATAATGTTTCCTATACTACAGAGACTATTCCAACATAGTGCAGCATTTATGGGAACTACTAAAAGCGGATGCATTGTAAAGTTATGCACACGGCAATATAAATATTTTCAGAAGTTCAACAACTTTGTTGGAGTTTAGCCAGATGTTGGCCATCCTTGGTTTGTGATGTAATTCAGTTTTTAGTCCTGCTAGAAGTTCTCAGGGTTCCCCAATCCTCCCCTAAACCAATCACAAAAATCTTCCTGATCCAATTCATCTATACACATAGGTGATTAAAGTTGTGTGTTGTTCTTAATAAATAAATACTTTTAATAGCAATTTAAAAACTGCCTTGAGTTCTGCTTTTTTCTGTTAATTTGTCACTGTCTTTCTTTTTTTCTTTCTTTCTTTTTTTTTTGGTTCATTTTTGAAGAGAAGGAAAACTGAACATTGCAGATTTAAACTAAGAAGACTGCACAACTAGTTCATATGGTATATTCTCCATTATATGCCTGATCACTTTCTTGTAATCTTTTCCACTTCAATTTCTCTGCTCTGCAAGGTAGAGGAGGGGGAGAAAAAGAAAGTCAGGTACAGGAGAATGGAAAGAGAGAAAAAAGAAAAAAAATAGACAATCTCTCCAGTGCACGACCCATTTCCCATTCGCCTTGCAGAGTGGAGAAATTGGAGAGGAAGGGATTACAAGAGAATAAACAAACATACAATGGGGAATACCCATCAAAGGAAATGGGCTAATGCCAGCAGACCTGAAGGTGCTAGGCAAATAGATGGAAAAAGAGATCAAAGTTAGTCTGCTCTACTGTCGGATGCTGTATTTTTGGTTTTGCCTTAGAATATTATTTCTCTTTTTGTTTTTAAGGCATGTGGTCCTTTGTGGGCTCAACAGTGTGGAAGCCAGTACTATGCAACAGGAATCTGTTCTGAATTCGGTCCCAGTTTTCAGATCCTGAGAAGTTTTTCACCTGCAGTGCAAAGTAAGGCAATAAGTATCAACACATTTATTATAAGAGATGTTTGAAAAAGGAGACACAATAAATGCATGAAACATTGGATCGCCAGATTTGGATTGCAAAAATCCAGGTGACTACTAGGTGGCAGAAGCATTTAGAGCTATTTGAAACTCATTGTTGCCATCTAACGATCACCAAGATTTCTGCAACCCATATTTGACAGCTTAATATAGGATAAGTGATGCAGCCTTTAAGTATGATGAATGTTTCATGTGCCCTTTGGACTAGAAATGTTAGTCTTCTAGATCTCATGAGAGAGATATTTAACAATACTTATTTTTGCTAGAATTTTTTATATGTTTAGACCATTGTAATTGGTGGCTAATTGCTGTGATTATAGAAATGTTTAATAGTACCTTTAGCCTCTTGCCCATATTATTTGGGGAATTTAAAAAGCTTTTATATTTTAAATTTAGGTGAGCATTTATACTGAACCACTTTTAAGTGGTAACTAACAAAATAATATAGAAAAAAGCAAGGCTTCATATTATGTTTTAGTATTTAGCATTTACATATTGAATGATCATAGCAAACATCCATATAAATGTAATTATCTTTCTTGTTATGTATGGAATGTATATAGTTGTGTTAAGCCCTGCTAAACTGAAACTAACCTTTAGATGAACCTCACTGTTAGCTCCAACTGTTTTCGCGGGAAACTTTGAGCGTTCATATTTGGGCGGGCTTTTTCAAGGATTATGATTGGTTAAGGCCCTGTGGGCCTAGAGTATAAATTACAGGCATTTGCCTGCTGTTCCTCAGTTCAAGTTTTGAGTCAATAAATGCTATTGTAGCTACGCTGGTCTGGTTCTTGCCTACTGAAGCCCACTACACAATATTTCTCTTCCTAATCTTTTTCGATATCTTCTCTCTCTAGCTTTTTGAGAGGTCAAATAGCTTCCGGAGGGGAGTGGTGGCAGGAATAGGATTGGATTTTATTGCACTTAGCACGGAAAGAGTTAAATCTCTGTGCTTTCCACTTCACAGTGTCCTGTAATTCTGAAAAGAATACAGGTAGTCCTCATTTAGAGGTCTTATTTAGTGACCATTTGCAGTTAGGATGGTGATTCTGGCAAATCTTCACAGATCTATAAAGCAAAGGAAAGTTTTGATCACTAGCATAGTTGCAGTTTCACACAGCACCTACTTTTGCTCAATGACCGAGTTGCTGCTCCCAATTGTGGTCACTAAACAAGATACTACCTGTATCTTTTCTTCTCTTAAAAATGGAGATAGTGGTTTCTCCTTACTTGAATAAGGCAGCTTTCCTTTCAATATATTAAGGATATTTTTCTTGCGCTATTGACACTACTTCATTGTTATAGTCAATGGCATTTAAATACAATTTTCAGGAGGCAACTACACTTTCTTATTTTTTTTAAAGACATTTTGCTTCTCATCCAAAGAAGCTTCTTCAGCTCTGATTGGATGGTGGGGAGTGGAAGGATTTATATTCCTTGCAGACAGCTGGTTGGTTGCATCCTTTTAGACGGTCATTGAGGCCACTTGGAGGTTTATCTGTGTCCTCAGGATCACCTGAGTAGTGCAAATGGGTGTTCGGAGCCTTCTTGGCTGCAGGAAGTTTCCTGCTCTTTGTCCCTTCACTGTTGAAGAAAGGTGCAGGCTGTTGGGGATGAGTCTGGGTTGTCTGCATCTCAAACTGAAGTGCAAATGGTTCCTGTAGCCTGCAGTTTTTCTGGAAATTCGTTGATATTCCCGCATCATTCAAAAGGTGTTCATCCCAAAGTGCATAGCTAAATGTCTATGGAGATTCTCAGTCATCCAGGTCATGGTTGTCCCAAAGGTGCTTTTTCTGGAGTTTCTTGTTTTTCTTTGAAGACATTTCACTTCTCTTTGCACTACTCAGATAAACCTCCAAATGGCCTCAAAGACTCTCTAAAAGAATGCAAATGACCAGCTGTCTGTAAGGAATATAAATCCTTCCATTCCCCATCATCCAGCCAGAGCCGAAGAAGCTTCTTGGATAAGAAGCGAAACGGCTTCAAAGAAAAACAAAAAAGTTGCCTCCTGAAAAAGCACCTTTGGAACAACCATGACCTGGATGACTGAGAATCTCCATTGAGAAATTTAAATCCAAGTAGCAAAAATCGTTTCCGTGCAGTTTTAATTTAACTCTGTAAATGTTTTAACACCAAGTGGCACAGGTTTCAAAGGAGAGAATTGTTAGAGAAACATGATTTCTACCCTCTTCTTTTCAGACTGTTCTTCAGCCGTTGATTTGGTGATCATATGTGATGAGTCAAACAGTATTTATCCATGGGATGCTGTGAAAGAATTTTTGAAAAAATTCGTTCAAGGTTTAGATATAGGTCCAACCAAAACACAGGTAAGCAAATTAAAACAATATAAATGCAGATGTAGATTTTGGCTCCTTGACCAATATTTATTTTCCTTAGCCCTGAAGACTTTTTTTTCCTGCAGTTTTAGCATGAGAAGCAGAAAAAACAAAATAACAAAATATAAGAATTAAAGCTGAAGAGCCTTGGTGGAGCAGTGATTATAATGCAATATTGCAGACAAACTCTGTCTACCGCCAGGAGTTTGATCCTAACGGGGTTCAAGCTTGATTTAGCTTCCCATCCTTCCGAGGTCAGTAAAATGAGGACCCAAATTATTGGGGGCAATATGCTTACATTTGTAACTGCTCAGAAAGTGCTATAAAGCACTATGGGATGATATATAAGTCTAAGGGCTATTGCTATCATCAAATTACTACTAGGTCTTCAATTTCTCCCAAGATAAATAGAGGGGGCCTCATAATATTAGTACTAGTTTTTCCTTTCCGTATTTTTATGCATTTTTGTTCCAGCTGAGACAAATGCATGTTTGTTGTTTTTGACTGCATCTTAGAAAATAAGGGACAAGTGCATTAACACATCTTTACTTCTGCTCTAATGCATTATTTCATTGATAATGGTATCAGTTTGGCCTGCAAATCATTGACCTTACCTGATGAAATACCTCTGAAGAGAAGAAATGGGCCAATATTATCATTGCTATAAAGACATCCAATTTTTATGGAGATTTTGAATTCATTTCCCCCCCGCCCCCCGAAGTTTATTAGTAGAGTACCCTCTGGTTCATAGCACCCACTAAGTTATACTATGGTTGATCTTGTTTTGCTTTAAGAAATTGTATGAACCCAACCAATTATGGCTATTCAGGGTAGCATAATTAAACGGTAAGTTAGCATGATGTATGGTGATAAAAAATATTTGCAAGTAATATGTAAAGCTTCAACTTTGTGTCCATGGTGTTATCATGTTTTCTTGGAATCAATATTCAGAAATAATTTTAATCCAGTTTTGAATGGAAGTTACCTTCTTGGTTATAAAAGCAAGTGTTCCCTTCTCAGTCATTGGTTTGTGTATATTGGCAGCCTTTGTACTAATAAAAAACACTTTTGCTGCATGAAATGTAAAGCTGAACTTTGGATGGTGCACTCCATCTACAATGTCCTTTGATATCACATTCCAGATGTTGCCAGATCAGAGCAGAAAATTGATTGATATGGAAAATCTTCTAAAACTGTTTCTACCAAAATAGTTTTTATTCTAGAAGTTCCGTTTACCTGGTTTATTACTGAATTCCATAGTCCTCAGAAACTGTTCTTGGAAGCAGGAGTTGGCCTGCAGTGTATTGAAAAGATTAAATGTTAACGTTTTGCATCCATAAGATACAGCCATAGTAAGAAAGTTTCAGTTTATGCACAAATTGAAAAATAAACCTACATTTCATATAATGCAGAGAAACAGATTAATGAAGCTAGTTGATTATACTCTTCTTTTTATTTCTTTTAACAATTATTTCAGGTAGGCTTAATTCAGTATGGCACTTACCCAAGAGTTGTTTTCGACCTTAATACCTACATTGACAAAAAAGAAGTTGAACATGCAATGTCAAAAACCTTTCAAGATGGAGGGATTCAAACTAATACATTCGGAGCCATTGAGTATGCAAGGTAAACCTTAAAGTAATGGCCAGTTCTGGTAAATGGGTATTCTTTTTAATACTAAAGAAATCTGAGGGCTGTTAATGCCAACAGATCTATATACGAGAGCATGTATAAAATATGGGGACTAATCATTTGGCATGAAAAAGCCTTTTTTAAAATCAAGAAAGATGGCCAGTTTTGGCTAGGGCTTTTAGGGTTATTACATGCTTGGATGGACTGGGATCTATGCATTTTTTAGGTGTATTAAGCCAGTCCAACACTTTACACATCTTCTGACTTTGATTTTCTTCTGATAATCATGAGGAACAAGCATCTTTGCAATTTGATGGTTTCCTGTTGAATTTCAACAGCCTGATCCTAGGGACTTGAGAAGATCCAAAATGAATTCCTGTGGCCCCATGTATTCCATTGGTTACTGATCCCAGATTAAAATGATATTGGAATAATTATTTTTGTACCAAAAGGTTACTGTCTCCCCCCTGCCCTTGAACTTTATTTTGTTGCTAGGGAAAACTGGTAATGAAATCATGTATAAAAAGCAAGATTCGTGTCATGTGAATTGCATCTGTGGTTTATTGCAGGGAGCATGCTTTCTCAAAAGAAGCAGGTGGGCGACCAACAGCCTCCAAAGTCATGGTGGTTGTTACAGATGGTGAATCGCACGATGGCTCAAAGTTGCAAGAAGTAATAGCAAAATGCAATGCGGATAATATCACAAGGTTTGGCATAGCTGTAAGTAAAGATTTCATTCTTGCCACTTTAGTTTCTGTTAGTCTTGTATAAATAAAACATTTTTTTAAAAAAGTTTTAAAATGTTTATAGCACACTCAAATCAAAAGACTCTGGTTGCATTTTAATACGTATGAAGCAACAATAGTAATAAATCAAATTATAAATCAATTTTCCCCAAGACATATGCTAATAAATCTTTCTAAGAATCAAGGCCCAGAAAAATAAAATTGCCTTTAGTTATCTTCTGTCTTTTAAGATCTTGACTGAAGATCTACTCACCTCTTGATAAATCTAGAGACATGTCCTCAAAGAAGTCAGTTCTTCTTTTGGTAAACATGGCCATCCCACCCAGGACCCAGCCTGCATCTTAGTTGTGCATTTGAGAGTTGTGCATTTGAAACCTGTTGCATCAGGTTTCCTCTGCATAAAGCTCCTTAAATAGGTTTATTGACATATGCCTTGAGGGAAAATTGAATAAAAACTATGTTGCTATGATACTCTAGATCACGGATGTCAAACTCGCCGCATCACATTGCTGTCACATGACATTTTCCCCTTTGCGGAGCTGGGGTGGGGGTGGCCTGCATGTAACGCATCTGGCCCACATGCCGCCAGTTTGACACCCTTGCTGTAGATCAGTGTTTCTCAACCTCAAGAATGTTAAGATGTGTGAGATTCTGGAAGTTGAGGTTCATACACTTAAGTTCCTGAGATTGAGAAACACTGCTCTAGGTGAATGTATAGTCAGTAAAGAATAATCATGTAGCATTTTGAAATCAAAGGCAAAAAAGGGCTTCAGAAAGCATAAAGCTCCTTACCGAACACCATCTGCAACTCTTTAAATAGCTACATCTTTTCTCAGGATTGCATGGTTGCCCCCAAAAGTGTAGCATGATCCTGAGAAAAGAGGCATTTGGTTGAAGGAGTTGTACCAGTGGTGGGTTGCTCCCGGTTTGCACCGATTCACAAGAACCGGTAGTAAAAATTTGTAGTAGTTCAGAGAACCGGTAATAACATTGGCTGGCCACGCCCCGAACCTGTTCCCGGCCTGGTGGCTGCACGCTTACCCCACCCACCTCACCTCATCAGAGGCTTTTTTTTTTTTTACTTTTAAAAGCATTTTTTCTACAACCTCTTTGGCCGAAAAAAATGCTTTTAAAAGTTAAAAAAAAAGCCTCTGACAATCGCGCGGCTCAGCTGGGATCATCAGAAGCTTTTAAAAGTATTTTTTTACAAACTTTGTCAGCCGAAGAGGTTGTAGGGAAAAAAATGCCTTTAAAAGCCTCTGGCAATCCCAGCTGAGTTGCCTGATCATCAGAGGCTTCTAAAAGCAGTTTTTCTGCAACCTCTTAAGGTTGTAGAAAAAATGCTTTTAAAAGTAAAAAAAAAAAAAAACTTGGTCACGCCCACCCAGTCACATTACCTCCCCACCAAGCCACACCCACAAAATAAGCCACGTCCACAGAACCGATAGTAAAAAAATTTTAGAACCCACCCCTGAGTTGTACCTCTCATTTAAAAAATTTTCTTCACACATCTTTAATTCTCATTACTGTGTGCTTAGTGAAGGGAGAAAATAACTTTATTTAAAAGAAAACAAATAACTGTTTCATTGATCTCTCATTTCCAACAATTTTAAAACACTGAATTGGCTAAAGGAATAAAAGAAGAAAGCACATAACAAATGCACCATATTTCAGATTCCTTATATAGTCTCTTTTTGCATTTCTTTACATATGTTTTTTTCATTCTTATATTTTCCTAGGTATTAGGATATTTAATTAGAAATGACAAGGATACTAAAAATCTGATCAAAGAAATCAAAGCAATTGCTAGCCAGCCTACATCAAATTTTTTTTTTAATGTGTCCTCTGAGCAAGCGCTTTTAGAAAAAGCAGGAACACTGGGGGAACGAATTTTCAGCTTAGAAGGTAACAAATATACTGTTTTTAAACTACATGTAAAAATGCAAAATATATGATGACTAGACTCTGTATATTTGCATGATGAGTTGTTGAGTTATTAAAGGCAAATGCTATCTATAGGAGAAAGGATAGACAATTTATAGTAAACAGAGAACAAAAATAGGATTTAGTATTTTTAAAAAAATCAGCAAACATGTAAATGTTCCTAAAAATATTTATCAATATCTCCCAACTATTATTTTTTTAAAACAATAACACAGATTTTCTCTTGCATTGCATAGTATCATATTTACCTGAAACAACAAGGTCTGGTAATTCCTCCCCACCCAAAGAAAAATCAAGCTTATAAGCCCCCTGAAACTCCTACACATTGCCCTGTCAATTACCGTATTTTTCGACTATAAGACACACTTTTTCCCTCCTAAAAGAGGCTGAAAATTTGGGTGCATCTTATACTCTGAATGTAACCCCACGTGGTGCCCAAAATGGCTATCCAGAACAGCTGCTGCCTTCTCTTACCCCTTCCACGCTTTGCCTTCTTCAGTCACTGGAGCTCCCTCCAAGGATCAGCTGTGCTTTTGAAGCTGTTTTTCAGCCCCAACGCAAGCAAAGCAATCTTCCGTGCTTTGCCTGCTTTTCTAATTGCTGCTCCCTCCAACAATCAGCTGTGCTTTAGAAGCACAGCCCCAACCAACCCCAACCTCAAAACCAGTGAGCGAACTAATGTGCTGGGACCAGATGAATACCTGGTAGGCAGAATTTTTTCCCCTATTTTCCTCCCAAAAAACTTATACTCTGATGCGTTTTATACTCTGAAAAATACAGTAGGATTTGCAGCTCTCTCTTTAAAATTATTTTGGGAATGGTTCTCTGCTTACAGATGTAATACATTTGTATATCTGGGTGCATATGAGCAGGCCCAAAATTGTATTTTAACAAAGAATACCAATGGCAAAAATGATAAATTAAACCTACTGGTTAAAATTAATTACCTTTCAAATAAAATATCTCAGTTCTAAATGCAGTTGATCCCTAACTCATTTTCATATACAGGATATATCTTTTTTCTTTTGCACATACATACACACACACACACACACACACACACATACATACATACATACATACACACATGTAAACCCTGTGTGTGCAAAACTGTGAAGGACTGAAGCAAAAAACAGATGGAATGCATACCCAAGCCAGAAACAAATAGCGCACAATCCATTACATGCGAGTGTGAGAGAAAAGACATAAGATCAAAAATGTTGGGGGATAAAGCAGGCTAGATTGCTAGATTTGTCAGTAGATGGACAAGCGTATATCTGGGATGCTTTAATCTGGATTCCTGCTTTGAGCAGGATGTGGGGCTCATTAGCATAAATGCCCCCTTTCCAACTCTGTTACTATGACTGGATACTTACGTAGATATTTAAAATATTCAAGTATGGATGAAAGCCTGTATCTAAGTCTGTAGTCATTATTGTATCTCAATTAAAACTCTCCTTTTATGACTCTGAAGTCCATATTCAAGGTAGAGTCAGAGTGACTGGGTGGAACTGAGCGTTTACTGGCCAGATACCCTTCCTGATGCCTCTGGAGAATTTGCAACAGATATTTTTTTTCTTTGCACCATAGGAGAAAAACAACTAGGCTGCTACCTAAGATTGAACTCTCAATCTTCCGAGTGGAAGGAGAGCGTCTTCACCACTAAACTACCATGCCATTTTTTAAAATTGGATCTTGATTGTTTCTTGAAAACCATGTCTTATTTCTATGTAATATCCTTGTTTGTTGTTTAGAACAGTTGTGTTAAGTATATGAATTATATATATTTTTTTCTTCTCACTAGGTACTGATCAAGGTGATTTATTCCAGATGGAAATGTCACAAGTGGGTTTCAGTGCTGCTTATTCACATCAAAAGGTAACGGAGATACTATAACAAAATGTATTGGAATCCGACCAACACTGAACATCAAAATTGTCTTGGGAATGCCAATTGGAACATTTTCACCCCCTCCAAAAGGGTTTAACTTGGATTAAGACTGGATCAGTTTATTTGTTTGACTTAGTTTTATATTCCATTCCAGAGAAGACTTTGAATAGCTTTTAATCTGCTTATAATAATAAGATTAAAACCAATGCGAAGAATAAAGAACAGCAAACCTCCAAGACCTTTTTCTATGTTCAGGAAATCTGAAGTTGTGGCACTGCCACCATTCTAGAATCTTACTCAAAACAGATATGAGACCGGCTAGTAATTACCTAGAAGATTAGAAGCCAATAATGACTTGGTATTATCACTGCTTCCCTTAGGCCAGGGCTGTCAAACTCCCTGCCCATAGGCCGGATGTGTTACACATTGGCCACACCCATGCCTGGTTTAGCGAAGGGGAAAAAAGTCCCGATATGCCATGTGACGCCTCCGTGACAACGTGAGTTTGACACCCCTGCCTTAGACAGACCAAAGATATGATTAAGACATAATGGTCTCCTCTTATGACATCAGTAACAGATTAATGTTGAATCAGTTCCCATAGATCAGCGCTGCTGGCTGGGGGATTCTGGGAGTTAAAGTCCACCCATCTTCAAGCTTCCAAGGTTGAGAAACACTGCCATAGATGGTAATATGTACATGGGATTTTCAGGCAGGTACAAATAACATGAATTAATAATATACCTGTAAAAATAGTCAGGTAAGCCATGTAATTCAGTCTGCCGATGTGATTTATCCTTTTCATTGTTGCATGGGATTAAATTTCCAAGGTGGTGGGAGAAAAATGTGTTTAGCCTATGACACCTGCACCTCCCATCCCAAGAACATCAGTTATGACAGTGGAAAGTATTGCTACTTAGAATAAAGAATGGAGTAAACTGCACAGGATACATTAGAAGTCTCTGACTTTGACAAAGGGAGCACTACTCACGATATTTTAACTGCTAGAAGCTTTTAAATGAAGCACATTTAATTATTTGCCTTGATTTGGTTTCCTCTTAAGGACGTGCTGATGTTGGGTGCTGTTGGGGCCTATGAGTGGACTGGAACAGTGGTCCAGAAGAGAGGACAAAAAGACACTATATATCCCAATACAACATTTCAAAATGTTTTGCAAAACAGTCGGAACTCCTACTTAGGTGAGAGCACTAATTCATAAAGCTTCAGTAGAATATTTGTCCAATGTAGCTGAAGATTAATTTAGTTCTTTTAAAAGGCAATGAATTAATGACTGAATTCAGTTAAAAATCACTGTCTTAGAGAAGATTTCTCCATCCTTATTTCCCAGTGAATTGAGTTATAGTCCAGAAATATCTGGACGTTGGCACCAGTTTTAGAAGATAGGTCTAGAACAATGATGGCTAACCTTTTCCGGACCAAGTGCCCAAAGCGTGCATGCGCAAATACGTGCGTGCGCCCCTGAACCCCCAGAATGCAATATGTGCATGGCCCCAGTGCATGCGCCCCACCCCTGTGCATGCACGTGCTCCCTGCATGCATCCCACACCCCTGTGCATGCACATGAGTTCCCCCACATGTGCCCAACCCCCATGCATGTGGATGCACACACACACACACACCCCGCACATATGTAGACAGAGACCCTGTGCATGTGCAGAGGAGGGCAACAGCTCACGTGCCCACAGAGAGGGTGCTGTATGCCATCTCTAGCACATGTGCCATAGGTTCACCATCACTGGTCTAGAAGGATTAGGCTGGGGAAAATTTCTTAAGAGTTCAGTACTGAAACTTCTAAGCAGCATTTAAGCATTAGTTAACTAAATAAAGTTTTAAAATAAATTTACAAATTTAAACTAATCAGTATAGGTTTAACATCTTGATCTATCCCATTTATAAATATTTCTAAGCCCTTATAACTATAATTTGGACTTTCAGGTTATTCTCTTGCTGTTCTTTCCATGGGAAACTCAGTCTATTATGTTGCTGGTGCTCCCCGTTCTAATTACACTGGCAGAGTTGTGGTTTATCAGGTTGATGACTCCGGCAAGATAATCGTCATTGACTCTCAAAGAGGAGAGCAGGCAAGTGTTGCATTTTAATGCTAAGTTTGCACAATGGTGCGTTTATTCTCTTTGTACTGAAAAAAGAATCTGCTTTTAAAGTAGACTTTTATAACAAATTTTTATTTTCGTAATGATAGTTTCACACGTTTTCAATGTTGTGCATTGTTCACATAAATTTCTTACAAAGTAATGGCTTCCATGCCCCGTTTGATAGCAATTGATTGTGTCATTTCAGATTGGCTCTTATTTTGGCAGTGTGGTGTGCTCTGTTGATATCAATGGAGACTCCATAACAGATGTGTTGTTGGTTGGGGCACCCATGTTTATGAATAATTTTAAAAAAGAAGAAGGAAGAGTCTACATGTTCACGGTCACAAAGGTACCTGTAAAATGTATAAGATATCATTACAATAATTACAATTTATTTATCTAATGAACGTTTAATGTTTTGTTCTGGATTTTTTCTTTTTTCTGATTTTTTTTTCTTTTTTAAAAGCAATTGTATGAATTTTTTATTTGGGATTGTATGTATTTATTGTCAACTTGCAAAGCTTTCAAGTTGCCATGAGCAGGAGGAAAGGAGAACTGAAGTGAATTCCATATATTTTTCTGACCGCAATCAGAAGGAGGGTGTTAGGTTTCACAGCAAGCCAAAGTGGTTAATTGGAGAATGTGATTTATGACATGGCCAAGGGGGAGGGGAGAATCAGGGTCATAGGGGAACGTAAATCTACGTGGGATCAGTCCTGACTGCATCCGAGTATTGCCGGAATGTTGCTCCTAATAAATCACTATATTTCTTTTGAAGTTTGGATCATGGCTCATGAATTAATTAGGGCATCTTTTGGAAACTTGACATTTATATTATAATTATCTTTGTGTTTTGTTTCTTTTTCTGTTACTATTTTAAAAGCAAAAACATTTAAAACATTTGAAAACACACAAAGGATTCTGTAAAATGGCTAACTTCCATACCACAATACCAGGTTTTCCCACAAGTTTTTTCCAATGCTCCTTATACTTATTTTAAAAAAAATCTATTTCAGTATCAGAATCTTAAGTTAATAAATTAATAGAACACTAACATAAATTTCCTTGTGTTTCACTTCCATTCATTTTGATCTTTTATCAAAGGGAATTTTGGACAAACGAGAAGTCCTGGAAGGTCCTGAAGGACTGGAAAATGCTCAGTATGGATCTGCTATCACTGCTGTTTCTGATATTGATTTGGATGGCTTTAATGATGTGGTAGTTGGAGCACCATTAGAAAACGAGAATACTGGTGCTATATACGTTTACAATGGCAAACAAAAGACGTTGCACACTAAGTATTCCCAGGTAAGAAGTATGATGCTCTATTGGGCAGAATAGTTTTGATTTAGGATATGTCACTTTTTTGTTCTTTGCCTAAACACTTCTTTCCAAATTTGCAGAAATTTTATTTTGTTATATATTTACATTGGCAGGTAAGTATCATAGTTAATATTTCAGCTGGCTTCATTTTTATCATTCTAGTGTGTTCGCTGATGAATTGCCAATCATGGAATTTCTCATATGGATAGCCTTATAGTCTAAGATCAATTGAAAGGCAATGATTTCATTTATATTGTGTTTAAAAGCCAGATGGGTTTTTTTTTAAACTGTGTACTTTTGTATACTTTTTCAATGCCATTTGATATTCTTACTTTGATTGTGACATTGCTTAATATCTGTTCAGTTTGTCAACATTCCTGTTTTGCTTTTAACCCTTCAGAAAATTTCTGGATCGAACCCTGCATTTGCTCAGAAACTCCAGTATTTTGGAAGATCAATAGATGGCCATATTGATTTAAATGATGATGGAATTACTGATGTATCTGTGGGTGCCAATGGAAATGTAATTCAGCTCTGGTGAGTAGAAGATTTTTAAGGAAATAAAGAACACCTTAAAGGAAGAACCTCCTCATTTGAGTTAGCTTTCCTCCAGACTGTATTCTGATTGACACACTGCATATAAAATGAATTTATCCATTCATACAGCTAGACTCAGATTTAATTTGGGTCATCAGAAGATTTGGTCCACAATGGTCAGATGTTATCCTTCAAATATGTATTTCATCACAATCCAATTGGCTTTTAGAAAAAGATCCAGAAAAGATGTATTAGCATAGTTAAAATGTAATCAATAGCATTTTGATCATTCAACCATAAATCTCTTTTATTTCCTGCTTTTGCTTCTCATAACAAGATTCAGTCATCAATGTTACAGATCTGAATCTTTTATCCAACAGCTGGACTGGCCACTTTGAGTGGGACAATACAGGGCTTGAGCAAATGTAAAGTGCAAAGAAATATGTCTGCAAGTCAGTGATAGCAATACAATCAAAAGTTGTTCTTAAAACCAGGCTTAAACCATTAAAAGAAAAAACATTGGGGTTTTGAACAATATAGTATAAGGAGCAAAAAGGATAAGTTAAGGCAATGTCTAATTTACTCCAGACTCATTTGATAGCTTTAATTTAGAGAGCCTGTTTGGCATAGTGGTTAAAACACAGGTGTCAAAACTCGTGGCGTCACATTGCTGTCACGTGACATATTGTGACTTTTTTCCCTTCACAGAGCTGGGGTGGGTGTGGCCTGTGTGTGACGCATCCAGCCTGCAGGCTGCCATTTTGACACCCCTGAGTTAAAGCATCAAGCTAGAAACTGTGAAACTATAAATTCAAATCCAGCCTTGGACATGAAACCACCTAAGCGGGCTTGGGCCAATTGCTTTTTTGTCAGCCCTAGGAAGTTGCCAATGGCAAACCACTTCTGCAGGGACTTCCGCGCAGTCTCTGAAAATTGGACATGATTGAATGGAAGAAAAAAAATTAACATACCTTCTCAAGAAAGATTAGCACTTAGCACTTAGTGCTGCTTTACAGCCCTCTCTAAGTGGTTTTTCAGAGTCAGCATATTGCCCCCAACGATCTGGGTCCTCATTTTACTAACCTCCGAAGGATGGAAGGCTGAATCAACCTTGAGCCTAGTGAGATTTGAACTGCCAAATTGCAGGCAGTCAGCAAAAGTAGCCTGCAGTACTGCACTTTAACTACTGTGCCACTGTGGCTCAGATTAGATACAATTGTGGTTGTGTTTCAGTTTCACAGGCAAAAGAATTTTCAGAGGAGATAGGAATAGACTCATAAACCTTTCTATATGCCAAATCTTTATAAACATATCCCACATATTCTGGGATCATGTGGCAACTGTAGAGGAAAACATGCTTCAGCAGGGCCTCAAGGCACCTTTTGGCTTTTCAGTTTGAAGTGCTGCATGTTCCTGATACATTTTTTTTTTTAATTTGATTTATATGCCGCCCTTCTCCGGAGACTCAGGGCGGCTTACAATGCGCTAAGCAATAGCCTTCATCCTTTTGTATATTTATACAAAGTCAGCTTATTGCCCCCACAACTGGGTCCTCAATTTACCTACCTTAGAAAGGATGGAAGGCTGAGTCAACCTTGAGCCTGGCGAGATTCAAACCTGCAGTAATTGCAGGCAGCTGGTCTTAATAACAGGGTGCTTTAGACCACTGTACTACCAAGGCTCTTGGACAGGAAGTTGATATTTACAGTTAGCGAAATATTTAGTTTTTGCTGTTCTCTGACATGCATTAGTGCATGTATGAAAGCCTTTTAATTTTTGCCATTCTATTAGAATTAGATTCTTTTAGGGTCTATTCAAGATACATTTAAAAGAATTGTTGTGTTTAGTGTATACATAATTAATCATGAATTTTGAAATCAGATACTCAGGGAAGTTTATTCCCTAATAATAGGATTGCAGCTATTTTTTGTTTAAAATTAATTCTGTAAATTCTAGATATAAAGTCGGAACACCTCTCCCTCCCCCCTCCCTTTTTTTTTTATGACTTCTCAGTCTCACAGAACTCTGCCTGCCTCTCTTTCAGGTCACAGAGTATAGCCAATGTGACTGTACATGTTTTATCTACTCCTACGAAGATTAGTCTGCAGTACAAGAACACAGAAATAGATTTAAATGTATGTTTTGGTGTAACTTTTAGACCTATCCATACGAATGATAAAGTGGGTGAGTATTTCCCTTAGTTAATTTCTTTTCATTAGAGACATTTGCAATTGTCAGCTTAAGTAACATTCTGTCTCTGTCATACACACAAACTAATCTGGATGCAATGCAAAATTCATAATAAATGTGTAACTTTTATTTTAATGTAAATGGCTTTATTGCTGCAAAGTCTACCAAAAATATAATAATCACACTGGTTAACTACTACTGTCATAATTATATTATTTTAATTGCTATTATTTCTGAATATACAGTACTTAACGTGTTTCCCCGAAAATAAGACCCTGTCATTTTTTTTTTTTGAACCCTGAAATAAGCGCTTGGCCTTATTGTCATGTGCTCAAAAGCCCAATTGGGCTTATTATCAGGGAATGTCTTATTTTGGGGAAAACAGGTAGTAATAACAGCAATTAAATAATAGCAACTAAAATAATAGTTTTTGAATATTTTAGTTGTCAAATCCAGAGGTGAAATCCGGCCGGATCTATCCGGCTTGCATGAACCAGTAGCACCGGCGGCAGGAGGCTCCGCCCACCCGCTGGGACATCATTATGTCCCGTTTTTGACCCTCTGCACATGCGCAGAAGGCTCTGCGCATGCGCAGAACAGGTGCATGCGCTCACATTCCTGAACCGGTAGTGAAGGTAAGTGCATTTTACCGCTAGTCAAATTCCAATAATAACAATGTCATTATGGAATGATAAATATTTCCCCATTATTTTATCTTCTTGTTTTCAAACTAGACTGCACATGAAAATAAATTTGAAACATTTCAAGTGTTTCACAGTATTTTGCCCATAACAATTTCATTATTTTGTCACTGTGTTAGTTCATGGCGATATTCCCAAAGCAGCGCCATCCTATTGTGGACTGGTGTTGTGACATATAGGATTTGTAATCTAATACATTTAGTGCTACTTGGATAGTCCAGGTTAGAGGGCTTTTTTTATAAAATACCATGTTAATTCTTGTTGCTATCGTGACTGAGAATCTCTCTCTTTTTTTTTACATTCATGGGGTGTTTTTTTGATTCTTTGTTTGCATAGAAATATATATGAAAGTGAATAGAGGGCCTTACCCTCAGCTAAACAATAGGTTGGTTTGCACCTTGATGCTGTATCTTGACACTTATATCATTTTTTTCACTTTTAGATATTAGGTACAATCTAACATTGGATGCGGATCTCTTATCTTCACGCATTACCTCTAGAGGATTATTTAAAGAAAACAATGAGAGATCTCTGCAGGGTAGCATCGTAGTCCACTCTCTGAAGACATGTGTGAATCACATTTTTAATGTGCAGGTAAAAACTAGCCCAGAATTACCCAAACGAAGTATCAGAACTAGGCAGCTACTTTTGGACTCTTGTCCTTAACTCAGTTTCCTGAGTTGAATAGGCTGTCAAAACATTTCCTATGGTGTGATACCATTATTTATTTATTTATTTATTTATTTATTTATTTATTTATTTATTTTATTCAATTTGTATGCCGCCCTTCTCCTAGTGGACTCAGGGCGATGTACAGCCAGAACTAAAACACATACCAATACAAAATTTAAAATTATTAAAAGAATTACATACTTTGGCCCAAATTTAAAACAATTCGAATTAAAACCTATTGACAGATTGAAAGCTAAAAAGCTAAAAAACTAAAAAAAAAAAAAAGGCAGGGGAGTTCACGCCAGCCCTGCTTGATGGAAAAGAAAAGTTTTCAGGGTGTGGCGAAAGACCCGGAGATCCGATATCCTTCTTATCTTAGCAAATTGTTCCAGAGGGCAGGAGCTGCCACAGAGAAGGCCCTCCCCCTGGGGGTCGCCAGCCGACATTGCCTGGCTGACGGCACCCTGAGGAGTCCCTCTCTGTGAGAGCGTACTGGTCGATGGGAGGCTATCGGCGGCAGAAGGCAGTCCCGCAAATACCCAGGTCCTATGCCATGGAGCGCTTTAAAGGTGGTAACCAACACCTTGAAGCGCACCCGGAAGACCACTGGAAGCCAATGCAGCTCACGCAGGAGAGGTGTCACATGGGAGTGACCCCTCACTCCCATAATCCCCCGCGCGGCCGCATACTGCACCAGTTGGAGCCTCCGGGTACTCCTCAAGGGGAGCCCCATGTAGAGAGCATTGCTGTAGAAGATGAAGGTCAGACATTTTAGCCCATTTTTCACTCAGGTTTGGATTTGGGCAACAGCGTAAAGATGGCAGTGAGTGTCAGGGTTCCAAGTAATACCCCCAATGAAAGAAAACTCCAAGGCTTGAGTTTCCTCAAAGTTACATTTTATTACAGATGTCATATTGGCACATCTGGGAAAACCCAAATCTGAAAGCTTCCAGGTTTTCCCCACCCAAAGGAAAGTTCAAGTCCCTGCCCAACACCCACCACATGGTCCAATCAAAGCACTGTCACAAACTGGAGATGCCTCCTAGTTCTAGCTGTCCAGGTGCAGGCCAAAATGTCCTTGAACCTCTGAGAAAGGAATGTTATTATGACTATATATCACCCACGCTCCATACAATCTCCCCTCCCAATTTCCCACAGTAGTAAATGTGGCAGGTCTGAAGGCCCAATACAAAAGATGGCTTCCAGGCTGACAGTGAGAGCATTTTGCCTCATGGGGGTCTCGCACTCCAATCCCATCCTTAAATTCTCCCCAGTAAACAATGGGCTGTTTTGTCACTAAATTTAGCACAATGATCTTGGGTTGTTGTGCAGATCACAGATGAGGTGCTGAGAAGCATATGTAGCCCATTGGCCATAATTTCATTCACCAACATTTTACATGTGTAAAAACAAATTTAGGTTATTTCAAATTAAAGACACAGTATTAAGTGTTTGATCAGATTTGTTATTTCTGAAGTGGTGGAATAAAATCTGCAGATATGCAGAATGGACATTTTTGTCCAGAAAAGTAGAAATTAGCTTTCATACAATGTATTAGCATTACATGATATATGTTTAGTCATTTGTAAAATCTTGTGATTAGTATTAATAATAAAAGCAGAGGTACAGTAGTGGCCAAAATTGTGGAAACATTTGGGGAAAAGTGTATTTTTGAGGTTTGTTGGCTAATAACACCACCCTTTTTTGGAGTTTCAAGATAATCATATTCCACTGCTGGAATGGCCTGGGAATATCCCAGACCTTAACCCAATTGAAAATCTATGGAGCCGACTAGAGAAACTTGTTAGTCAGAAACGTCCCAGCAATAAAACCCAGTTAATAGAAGCAATTATTCAATCTTGGTTTCACATTATAACAGCTGTAGAACTAAAAGACTTGGTTCACTCCATGGGAAGATGTTGTAAGGCCGTAATTCATGCTAAAGGTTACCCAACTAAGTATTAACTGACATGGTGATAATTTTTGTATATCTTGTTTTTTCTACGTGTTTCACTTTTCTTCTTTATACTGTAACTGCTATTCTAATAGCAAATCCTTCATAAAAGTTATTGCATTACATTCTTGATTAAATTATCTTTCCATTGATATATATAATTTTATGGTACTACTAAAAAAAAAGTGGTGTTATTAGGTAGTTTTAGAAAGTACACTTTTCCCAAAAGGTTTCCACAATTTTGGCCACTACTGTAAAATGGAGCAAGAATACATTAACATAATAATAAACACAGCTATCCATGAAATGCTCATCAGAGTAAATGTGCTTTCACCTGGGGCTTAAAAGTAAAAGTGGCCAGAAGCATTTGGGAAAACGGTGAACGGTGTTATCACTGGGATGTGTGAAAACACCACCAGCAAAGGGTGTCCAGTTGCCAACAGCCTGAAATCTGAAGGTGATATTACCTCTATAAGGGCACAAGCCAATTTCAACTAGGCCAGGTTCATATGAGAGCAAATATTGCTTTGAGCCTCCCTCTGGCACTGAGCTAACCTGTTAGGGGAGCAATTTCATTTGATTGGCTAGCTTGGCAGTTTTCCTTCCCAAAGTATTGGAGATCAATTGAATAAATGCAAGCCAAGAAAGAGTTGCATCTTTAAAAAGAACTTTCTTTGTAAACTTGTCCTATTGAAATGTTCAGAAGTGCCTTTGCTAAGCAATATTTTAATGTTAATCGTCCATTAGTTACATAAACTTAAAATAAGAAAGATCAAGCAAACAAATCAAAGGTTTGTGTGGATATTTATGCTTTGTGTACGTATTTATGTTTATAGGCCCCTTCCGATGCTATTGACTCCCTTAACGTGCTCATTGATATTGGGCTCAAGAACCCCAACTCAAGCCCTGTTCTTGATAAAACATCTCCTACCCGTCTTGTTTACAGCGTAAGTAAATTAATATGCTTTCTTTTTATGTGTTTTTAATAAAGTTGCTACCTGGACAGGATGAATATTTCCATGGTTTCAGAAAACAAAGTGTGGTTGTAATATTACAATGTTATTGGTTTAATGATGTGGTCTGCCTGAGTATCATCTCCATAATTAGAACAAACAAAAATCAAATGTGTTGATAGTGGTAGTAGTAATAATGTTGATTATTCAGATGATTTATATTCCACCTTTTATACAGAAGTTACCCATGCATCTTCCTCTAAGCCTTGTAGCAAATATTTGCCTCCAAAGAGGGGTGAAAACTACAAACTTGAGATTCTTCCAGACCCACATAAAAATGCTGAGCCAAAAAATATACATAGCTACCAATATCCCTACAACTAGCCTCTAAATTCTGGTAGGGCGCATAGAGTAACTAGTTATTGAAGACTCTACTTGCATTTATCAGTAATTTAATTTAATTTCCAGATCAAACTAAAGGCCCATGTAATGCAACTTTTCCCACAATACCCAATAAGATATTCATGAGGAAAAAAACAGTAAGTGGGGCATAATACTACTACAGGCAGTCCTCAGCTTATGATCCCAATTGGGACCAGAACCTGTGCCGTTAAGTGAGCCAGTTGTTAAATGAGTCTCACCTGATTTATGACCTTGTTTCTTATGGTTAATAAGTGATCTTGGTGTTACACAAAACTGGGGGGAAAAACCCTTTTCCATTAATTAATTGATGTAAGAACATTTTGAAGTGGCATAATGTGTTTAATAAAGGGAATAGTGCAAGGCTTTAAAATGCAACACATAAAATAAGATGTGGGAAGAATATTTGTAACATACCATATTTTTTGGAGTATAAGACGCACCAGAGTATAAGATGCACCTTAGTTTTTTGGGAGGAAAATAAGAAAAAAGCTGATTGGTGGGTGGATTGACCTCTCAGAATATCCCTAATCAGCTGTTCCCAGAGATGAATTTTAGCAACAGGTTCCTTGGTTGTGAGATCTGTGCCTTGCTTTTTTCTTTCTTTCTTTTTTTTTTTTTTTTTTTTTTTTTTTTTTTTTTTTTTGCTATTTTGTCTGCCTCTGAAACTTCTGAAACTCTGTTTCAGAAAAAACTTTCTTTCCTGCCTCAGAGCCTCTGAACCTCTGTTTGGAGGCTTCTTTTCTGAAGCTTCCTTTCTGATGCTTTTTTCAGCCTCAGAAACCTCTGTTTGAGAAGCTGGGTGGGGCTACATTTGGAGTATAAGACACACCCAGATATTCACTTTTTTTGGTGGGGGAGGTGTGTTTTATACTCCGAAAAATATGGTAATATTAATCCAGAGAATACTTGGATGAAGAGAGAAGGTTTGAAGAGCTCCTGAAACATAGGTGGTGCATATTCTGTAGAGTGAATAAACAGTTTTCAAAGCATCCTTTTGCATTACTGTGTCTGCAAGTTATGACTTAGTCAACAAAATCTATTTATCAAGGTCTGATTCTGTCTTCTCTGTTGTGTATCATGTTCCCTCTTCTCATTTTATTAGTACAAAAAAAAATCTAAGATCTGTCCCCCAGGAAGTTGCTCCAGTTTCAGATCTTCATCATTGTTCTTTTTTCTATACCTAGATATTCTGTAAGCAGATTCCTTTTCCATAGAATTTTCCTATTTGTGCAGAAGTTGAATTTTGGAGATGCATTAGTTACTTGCTTAATCCAGATTTATACCCAGAAATATACTTCTTCCAATCATAAAAAACCAAACCAGCAGTTTAAATGCTGTAATAAGAGATATGTAAACATAAATCCTTTACTTTGAACAAAGAAGATGAAAAGCTTTGGGTTGCTTTTATATTTTTCTAGATACCATTTGTCAAAGATTGCGGTGAAGATGAAGTTTGCAAGACAGATCTCATTCTGGAAGTTGAACAGAAAAATATTGGGTAAGAAATGCTTGTATTGCTATCTCTTAATTCTGTTCCATAATAGAAAATGACCTGTCTGGTTTGAAAATAAACAAAGTAGATGTTTAGAAAGGAGAAGAATTAAGCTTTAAAAGAAGCATGAGATAACTATAATTCGTAGTATTTTCTAGATGAGAATAAGTCTCCATTTCTGGAGGGATCAATGAACATATTTGTCATTTGTAGATGTTAAAGCAAATTGATACATGGAGCACACCTAGGAGTGAAATCCAGCAGGTTCTGACATGTTCTTGAGAACCGGTAGCAGAAATTTTGAGTTCGGAGCTGGGACCGGCCACCTGTAGCTGGTCCCAGAGTGGGGTGGGAACGGAGACTTTGCAATATCCTTCCCCCAGGAGTCGGGAAGGAATGGGGATTTTGCAGTATCCTTCCTCTGGAGTGGGGTGGGAATGGAGATTTTGCAATATCCTTCCCCAGGAGTTGGGAGGGAATGGGGATTTTGCAGTATCCTTCCCCTGCCACACCACCAAGCCACACCCATAGAACTGGTAGTAAAAAAATTTGAATTTCACCACTGAGCACACCTACTTTACAACATGATAGCTTTTTAAAATTAAGTTGAAATTTAAAATAAACTTTAAGAAGTAAAATAGGATGAAGGAAGTAAAGAGCAGCAGCAGGGAAGGTGTCTGCAGAAATAGAACCTCTGAGGAACCCAGGATTCATTTTCATTTTTTTCGTTCTCCAGGAACAACAAACAGTATTTTCTTGTCACCAGTAAAAACAAAAGACTGACATTTGGTGTGAAGTTGAAAAACATGAATGAAAATTCATACAACACCAGAATTCAAGTGGATTTTTCTGAAAACTTGTTTTTTGCTTCATCTGTTTCAGTGGTATCTATAATCTCTATTCTTACTGCTCTGCTCGGTGCAAATAACACCAATTATTGTGTTAAAGAATAATATCTTTTTTGGGATGTGTGCTGGCATACTGTGTATAAATAGGGAACAAATTCCACACTTGGTAGCAGTGATGATGTTTCCTAGTTGAGAAATGAAATGTCTGCAACCAAAAAACCAGTCTCGGGGAACGCCAAGGATTTCATAATTATATTTTATCTCCTTTTCTTATAAGTTAGTGAATTGGAAAAAATGTTCATTTGAGCTATTCCTGGATGTTAGTCTGAACTTAAAATATGTTTATCCTTTTTTGCCTTGGCAACAAAGTTTGCATGCCCCAATCAATATCATCATTCTTACTCTACACTTTCTAAAAGAGGAAGACTGCTTAGTATGTCTATAGATGAAAAAAAACTGCAATCCTATCAAATTTAAGCCTTGGCATGTTTATTCTGAAATCAGCACTATTGAATTAGCTATATTTGTCCATAGCATTGAGAGTTGTGATTCAGTACCAAGATAAAGTCAAAACTAAATCTGCTAACCCTACATTCAGGAAATAGAAAAATAAATTGACTCTGTAGTTTTGGGAGATGGGCATGCTCGATATATGAATAGCTTAACTTCCTAGTTCATATTTGGAACGTTGTTATTAAATGCTAATAGATTGTTGGGCGCAATATGCTGACTCTGTAAACACCTTAGAGAGGGAGCTGAAAGCACTGTGAAGCAATATATAAGTCTAAGTGCTATTGCCATTATTATTATATGACACAGTTGCACATGTGAGAATTAACTCTCATCACTTACCTTGTTCCTCTATTGAGGAACAAGGCTCTCATTTGGCTCTCATTTCTTCCACAAACAAAAGAAACCTCCTATTAGCAGAAGACCAATTTCTTAATCTCATCTATTATCTACATCGTTATCCTCAAAATATCATATGAAAGTTTCATATGCACAATAAACATGAATTTCATTCTAATAAAATATCTGCTTTTTATTGTTAGGTGGATGAAAGTGAAGTTTTATGTCAGATGGCAGTTGTCCATCATCTTGTTGTCTGCCAAATCAGCTATCCTGTTTTTAAAGCAAGGCAAGAGGTATCTAAATAAGACATGCTACAGGAGTTAAACATCAGATCAAAATATTTTAAATATGCAAAATAAAAACAAAAGCATTATGTTCAGCAATGCAAAATACGTAGGCTAAAAAAATTGAATTCTCAAGAACTATTCGTCAAATAAGGAAGGGAAAGTGGGGAATGGGGAATTGTGGGTTAAATTGTTTGTAATCCATATTCTTACCATGTTATAGTTTTAATTGATCTATTAAATTAGCATTCGCAGATACAGATTGGGTGCATTGGTCTCCTGGAAGACAAGCATTAATTCGCGAAGACATGGCCTTTCAGAAGATTGATATTCCCATGTGAAAAGCATCAATAACAGAAAGGTGTAGGCAGGTGTCCCGTCTCTCACAGCTCAAGTAAAACTGGTCATAGTAGGCAGTGGACTGCGAGGGGAAGGATGCTTACTCTTGACCATGTCATCATCAGCTTTATCATTCATTGGTCATATAGCTAGATTTATTTGAAGGCAAGGCATCACTTTAGCAGCAAAACGATTTTAGGCTGCCTTTTCAGTGGTTTAAGGATGAGACAGAGGCAACCTGATATGACTATTTCTCTTAAAAATGGTTATCAAGGGTACTTTTATGCTGCTATAAGCAGAACATGAGAATGAATTCTTAGCAATCAGGCTGATCTAGGTATCATGTTAATATAGTATAGAGGTATATTGTATTTCAGCTCAATTCTGAATTGGTGCTTTGGAGTATCCAGAGCAGCTGTGTAATCGTGGGAAAATGTGCAGTTGCTTTAATTAGTTCCAAACATGCTATATTCATGTCCCTAGCAGTTAAGAGGCTGGTCTTGTTGACCGGTAAATTGGCAGTTCAAGACCAAGTACCACATGACAAGTTGAGCTCCCATTCTTGCCCCAGCTCATGCCAAACTAGCAGTTTGAAAGCAAACTGGAAATGCGAATAGATAAACAGGTACTGCTTCAGTGGGAAGGTAACAGCGTTCTGTACATCTTGGGGTTCAGTAATGCTGGCCATCTAAAGGGACATGGTGGCTCAGTGGCTAAGACGCTGAGCTTGTCGATCGAAAGGTCAGCAGTTTAGCGGTTCGAATCCCTAGCGCCATGTAACAGGGTAAACTCCCGTTACTTGTCCCAGCTTCTGCAAACCTAGCAGTTCGAAAGCACGTAAAAAATGCAAGTAGAAAAATAGGGACCATCTTTGATCGGAAGGTACTGTAACAGCTTTCCATGCGCCTTTGGCGTATAGTAATCCTGGCCACATGACCATGGAGATGTCTTCGGACAGTGCTAGCTCTTCAGCTTTGAAACGGAGATGAGCACCGCCCCCTAGAATCGGGAACGACTAGCACATATAGCAAAGGTAAATAGCATTTACCTTTAATGCTAGCCATATGACCACAGAAGCCTCTTCGGATAACACTGACTCCCTCAACTAGGAAATGAATATTAGATTATCCAGTCTAGAGGTGGACACGACTGCACAGGGAAACTTTTGCCTTTTTTATGCTTATCAAATATTTGTTTAAAATAAAATTGGAAGTGCTACACAGTAACACCCTTTTATGGAATATCTGATCTTATTCTTTACAGCAAATTGGGTAACTAGTGATAATGACTTTCCCGATTTTAATGTTATTTTCCATCTTTATTTTCTTCGTAGGTATCCTTTGATATTAATTTTGACTTCAGTTTGAAAAAACTTCAGAATGTGGCAATATTACATTTTCAAGCCTTGAGGTACACTGTAAATTTCCTGCTACACTTCAAAACAATATTTGCAGCCAAACCCATACTTCCTTAGTCTGAAATGCTGTGTTCCTCAAGATATCCGTTTTCACAAACAAAGAAGTTATTAATCAAATAATCGTAACTTCATAATAATGTTAATATAATCCAGAAGTTTTCAAAAAGCTAATTAATTTCTAGGCCATCTTTAAAAGCTCATGTAAGCGTTCAAGCCAGAAGTTTTGTTTATTCCAAAAAGAACTTGTTTTATTATAACTTGCTATCGGAAGGTACACAATAGAACATACCCACCAGAGCTGGAGGAAAACTATTCCTTAGACTGGAAGAGTTTACGGTGAATAGTTTAAAAGCCATCCAGATACATTGCACCCACTATATGTCACATGTACAGATAAATTTTTAATTTGTGACTTCCTTCCTTCCTTGTGACTGAACTGTTCTTAGTCAAATTTCCTTTGAGCCTCCTGATAGAATTTATAAATTTAGAGATTATAACTTTGTAAATGTTTTCAAATATATTTTATTTTTTTTACTGAACAGTGCAAGTAATGAAGAAGATTATACAAACAATCAGGTGAACCTAACACTTCCACTTCGTTATGATACAGAACTTCACTTAATGAGGTAATTCTAAATTGGCCTTCTGCTAATTCTATTGGTGTTAATAGACCCTAGCTAGTCTGTGATGTATTATGTTCTGTGCTAGCTGTGAAGTCCACACAGCTTAAAGTTGCCATGGTTGAGATACATTGTCCTCGAGATTTTGTTGTAGTGGTTAAGGCATCAGGATAAAAAACAGATCATGACTTCTAGTCAGGGGTGAAATGCTCCTGGTTTGGACCGGATCGCCTGATCTGGTAGCGATGGCGGCGGGTGGTTCGGAGAACCGGTAGCAAAAATCCCTACAGCCCCCCCCCCCCCCCCGCCATGCCCAGCTGAGCTGCACGATCATCAGAGGCTGTTTATTTAAATTAATTTTTTTAAAAAATGCTTTTAAAAGCCTCTGACGATGCCAGCTGAGTTGCCTTATCGTCAGAGGCTTTTGAAAGCATTTTTTTCTGCAACCTCTTCGGCCAAAAGAGGTTGTAGAAAAAATGCTTTTAAAAGTTAAAAAAAAAAAGTTGGCCACGTCCACCCAGTCACATTATCCCCCACCAAGCCAGGCCCACAGAACCGGTAGTAATAAATTTTTCATTTCACCACTGGTTCTAGTCCCATCTTAGGTAAAAAGCCGGCTACGTTACCTTGGGCCAGTAACTTTCTTTCATCCCTAAGAAGGAATCAATAGTCAACCACTTCAAAAATCTTGCCAAAAAAACTGGAAGGACTTGTCCAGACAGTCCCCAAGAATCGAGCACAATCGGGGGGAAAAAAATAGATTCTAATCCTAGATGAATTTATGGGGCATAATATTGTGGCTCATCCTCCAAAGCAAAAAATACCCAGTATGCAGTGGAGGGATTCAGCCAGTTTGCACCACTTCGGGAGAACCAGTTGTTAACTTTCTGAGCAGTTTGGTGAACTGGTTGTTGGAAGAAATCATTAGGGCAGAGAACCGTTTGTTGAATTATTTGAATCCCACCACTGCCTGTATGTGTAAAGACACAGATGTTTTTCTAGCATTCAAAGGATCCAGGAAAAAGATGAATAGGGATGCAGAGAAGGGGGAAGAACAATTTCAATTAAGCTGCCGGAACAGACAATGTCTGTCAGCTGTTGACATTCTCACAGAGTCACAAGTTATTTCAAACCTTCTTTGTAAATGTCGAGACATTCACAATAACACAGGCATAGCTATTGCTGTAACACTACTTTTTAAAAGTAAACAAAAATATACCTGGATTAAAACAATCTCTTCCAAATCTATTTCCAAATTTAAGAGTTTCTTAATATTTTAAGGAAAACCTTTATCCTAAATACCTACTCTGATTTATTTCTCCCCAGGTTTACCAGTATGGACTTCTATGAAGTGTATTCTAATCATAGTGTTTACACCGTGGTGAATAATTTTGATGAGATTGGACCTGCATTTAATTTTTCAGTTAAGGTCAGTAAACATTTTCAAGTATCTTTTAAATATATAAAGACAATCATCTGTTCACAAATCATGGTAAACTAAAACACGCCTTGCTTTCAGTTTAGCGTGGTGATGAAACTTACCTCTGGTGGTTTAGAGATAAAAATCATATGAAATTAGCTACCACAGGAAGCTTCGGTTCTCCAAACAGCTTTGCTTCTAGATAGGGTGCCCTACAATCTAAATAACTCAAAGTATACATCTATTTCATGGTTGTAAATGTGCCAACCTGTCTTCCTTTCTAGCATTAATTAAGAGAAAATGATACTTACAATGTAGGCCATTTACTATTGGAATTAAGCCCGGTATTAATCCCTCTCTTGCTTTCCAGGTCACAAGAGGAAGTAATCCAATCAATATGGCAACTTTAAAAATTCATATCCCTAATCAAACTAAGGAAAATAACCCTTTGATGTATGTGACTGCAGTGCAAACCAGTCAGGTGAAACAATGGTCTATTTTAAGTATAAAACAGTAACGAAGATGATGCAAAGCTAAATATCTATGGAGGTCATAACTGTCCCAAAGGTGCTTTTTCAAGAGGCAACTGGACTTTCTTGTTTTTCTTTGAAGATGTTTCGCTTCTCATCCAAGAAGCTTCTTTAGCTCTGACTGGATGCTGGGGAATGGAAGGATTTATATTCCTTGCAGGCAGCTTGTCATTTGTATTCTTTTAGACAGTCGTTGAGATCAGCTGTCTGCAAGGAATATAGATCCTTCCATTCCCCACCGTTCAGTCAGAGCTGAAGAAGCTTCTTGGATGTGAAGCGAAACGTCTTCAAAGAAAAATAAGGAGGTCCAGTTGCTTCTTGAAAAGGCACCTTTTGGGATACAAAGCTACCGTGTTTCCCCGAAAATATTTTATATTTGTTTTATATTTTTTCCACCTCGAAATAAGTGCTAGTCCTTATTTTCAGGGAGGCCTTATTATTTTGGGTGCATGGAGCAAGATGGGGCTCCTCTTGCCGTCTTACCTGATTTCCAGCTCTGTCTCCCTAACCAGAGGAAATGGTGGGGACCGGCTGCACATGCATTTAAATATTTTGGGGAGGTCTTATTTTTGGGAAAACACGGTAACTAATACAAAAACTTCACTGATAATGATGAGACAAATTTAAGCCTATCAAAAGCTGTCAAAAGATACATACCTGATTAATGTTGGAATCTTATATATACTCAGTAGGGCAGGGGTCTCCAACCTTGGCAACTTTAAGACCTGTGGATTTCAACTCCCAGAATTCCTCAGCCAGCGCTGCTGGCTGAGGAATTCTGGGAATTGAAGTCCACAGATCTTAAAGTTGCCAAGGTTGGAGACCCTTGCAGTAGGGCATAAAATGTATAAGATTGCACTGTATGAGAGTTCTTATAATGGATTGTTCCTTCTCTCCTGCTTTTGTGAGCATCTACAGATGCTCTTGAATCAATATTAGTATGAATGACAAAAGTAGTTTTAGGATCCAAAGTGTGTCGGTCAATGGGAACAGAGGTTTAGCCTTGTGAGATTTTGGATGGAATTCTTCTGGTCCGAAAGCTCAGAAGACTAAACCTCTGGTCCTAGTGACCAGTCCAGATTGGATCCTGCAGCATTAGGATGCTAATATATTCACCATTATTCATGACAAAAGTAGTTTTTTAACACTATGGTGGGCAGTTCAGTTCTTCTTCAAATAAATTTCAGAATAAATGTACTAATCTTTTATCTTCAGATCCTGGATTCTAATTTGGTGCTTAACTGGACCATGTTGACTTTATATATAAAATTGCATTGATTTTGCAGTTGTGCACTTGTTGTAATCTGAAACCAAATGCAAAAGTATACTTGTAGAGCCAAAACATTTTAAAAAGGGGAGTGAGGGAATAGCGATGCAGAATAGCCCCTCATTTTAAAGAACAAAATCAGACTTTATAGGAAATTTTGGCTATAATAAACTCTAATCCTGCTTCTTGAAGTTGTAGAAATCTTCTCTGTTCTGGAGTGCTTGTTCTTCCCATCTTTTTGCAGAATACCAAAATGTAATATATCCCCAGTGTTTGTCTAACTCGTGCTATATTTATTACATATACTAAGGCTATTCCACTGAGCAATACAGTGGACATTAAAGTACCAACTACATATTTCATGTGTATTTTATACAGGGCCGGATTTAGATGAAAAGAGGCCCTAGGCTATTCCACTTATGAGGCCCTTTCACCTATAGTGAAAGTGTAATTTTAATTTTGCTAACAATTTGAATGTAGGCCCCTCTTGATCTTGAGGCCCTAGGCTGAAGCCTAGTTAGCCTATAGGAAAATCCGGCCCTGATTTTATATTATTGCATTCTCTTCATAGGGCAGCGACATCAACTGCCATGGACTCATCAATCCACATAAAATTGGATCACAAAGCTATGCTGCATCATTTCAGAAAGAAAACTTCAAAGATTTGAAAGAATTGGTGAGTTAAAGGCATAACTCCAATATCAAGACCTAATGTCAGACCTGGAAGCCATTCTTTCTACTTTTGTGCCCTCAAGCTTCAGGCCTACCACAAATTCTACTGTGGGAAAATGGGAAGGGGGGATTGTATAGAGTGAAAAAGATATGTAGCCAAATAAAATTCTTTTAGAAAGTCAAGGCCAATGTGCCCTGCAGCTGTGCTGAGAAGAATGAGGAGGTATCTTCTATTCCGAAGGGTACCTGATTGGTTTGTGTGATGGACATGTGGATGAGGGGCAAGGACTTGAACTTTCTGTTGGGTGAGGAAAACTTGGAAGATTCCAGAAAACCCAGATTTGGGTTTTCCCAGATGTGCCAATATGATATCTCTAATAAAAATTAGCTTTGAGGATACTCAAGCCTCGGAGTTTGATTTCGTTGGGGGTGTTACTTGGAACCCTGACACCTAAATTCTTATGAATTGCTCCGGAATAGCGATGGACAATCACAATTGACAAAATAGAAGTTCTTCCCTTGTTATGGTTCCCAGCTAAGTCTTCCTTCCCCTGTATGAGCAGGCTCTAATGGGACTTGCTACGATTGTCCAATGGTCTACTTCAACAGGAAGGTGGATTACCTGAATTTCAGGGTCTTGGGATTTAAGCCATAAAATGGGAAAAACCTGATGGCGGCAGTCGAAATGCAGCTTACACATATAAGAAAAAGAAGGCTCTAAATCAATGTTTCTCAACCTTGGAAGCTTGAAGATGGGTGGACTTCAACTCCCAGAATCCCCCAGCCTGGCTGGCGGATTCTGGGAGTTGAAATCCACCCATCTTCAAGCTACCAAGGTTGAGAAACACTGCTCTAAATGGAAGCTGAGATTGGGTGAAGAGAAATGTGAAGTACATTATTTTTATATCATCATATTTTAAAATAATAAACAACAATTTTTGATGTTTTCTTATCTGAAAGAACTGCAAGAACATTCGATGTAATACGATCACGTGCATGTTAAAAGATATATCCCTGAAACCTGAAAATTACGTTAATATTTCGACTAGAATCTGGAATGGGACATTTGCAACTGTAAGTAATGTATGAGTTTTATTCTATTACCAGCCTCTGGATATTTAAGAAATTGGGGGCGGGGGGGAGGAGCCCCACTCTTTCCTTTTATTTTACAAAATATAGGAAAGGTGCATTATAAGCTATTGAAATAAAATGCAAGACATATCAACTTTATAGGGAAAATGCAGAGCTGCAATTTCACTGTGTATTTTTTCGTTTTCCTAAGTAAATATGAAACTTAAAAAACTGAAAGTACAAAAAAAGGGGGCAATTAACTTTTCTTCCTACTTCTTTTTTCACTATAATCCCTATAGTAAAATTTTTATAAAGGGAAAAAAACAATTCTATTGATACCAAATTCGTCTTAAAAAAATGAACATATCTACGTGAGGGTGAGTTCAGAGGTGAGTAGATAAGAGGATTTGAACCTCCCAGGCTTATCTGTGGCAGTTGCAACCCTATTTGATTACTTGTAGAAAAGCATTGGTGTGTTACATTTACAGATAGATTTATTTGGCTTGTGCAATCCTTCCAAAGAAATGCTTAAGTACACCAGGGAGTGGCTATGGAGCATTTCATTAGGAATGATTAAAGCAGCCATGCTCTTCTCTGGCACATGGGCTGCTTCAGAATCCTCTCCTAGCCACCTTTGCACGGGGGTGCATGATGCCACATCCCTTAAAAGAACTGCCTCTGCAGATGCTCATATTCAAAAAATAGCTAAAGCAGTTTCCGGGCAGCTGAATCAGTCTGGAAAAAGACACAGCTGCTTTAATTGTTCAAAAGTAATTTCCCAACAAACTCTCAAACATTCCAAAGGACACCTTTCAAAAGATTTGCACAATCTTAATACTGAAGAAGTATGGCACTTAGTCACACATGAAGCAGGATGGGACCCTAGGGTATAGCCTTGGTTTCCTGGGTTTTATTACAGACTAAAGGTTGCTTTCACTTTGTAAGGAAACCTGCCAACAGGCACTCTAGGAATACAAAGTTAACAATTTAGAGATACGGATTCTGGCCCAGCTCCCAAGTAGATATTTAACTGTAATAAAATAATTGTAATCCATTTCAAGATGGCCAGATTACAATGAAACAGCGGCCCTACAAGCTCAATCTTTGTCCAGTTGCTGAAGTTCTTTCTTTCAAAGCTTTTAAAAGTTTTAAAAGGTAAAGGTTCCCCTCGCACATATGTGCTAGTTGTTCCCGACTCTAGGGGGTGGTGCTCATCTCCGTTTCAAAGCCGAAGAGCCAGTGCTGTCCGAAGACATCTCCGTGGTCATGTGGCCAGCATGACTAAATGCCAAAGGCGCACGGAACGCTGTTACCTTCCCACCAAAGGTGGTCCCTATTTTTCTACTTGCATTTTTTACGTGCTTTCGAACTGCTAGGTTGGCAGCAGCTGGAACAAGTAACAGGAGCTCACCCCGTTATGTGGCACTAGGGATTCGAACTGCTGACCTTTCAATCAACAAGCTCAGCATCTTAGCCACTGAGCCATTGCGTCCCTTTTAACCACCCTAAGCGCACTCTATTTCCCTTTCTACTATATATCGCAGCGAGGCAAAGAAAAAAGTTAACAGTTTTTCCTTAAGGTTACTGAGACACAATTTTGGGGTTGGTGGTTATAAAACAAGAAGGACAAGGATTTTAAATGCAACTGTATGCATACCTGTTCAAACATATTGAAATTAATGGTGTTGCAGTTTTAAATACATGAAGAATATGATAAAGAACATGAATGATCTTCCTATTGATTTAGTCCTGTGCACATTTATTCAGCAGGAATTTAATTGGGAGGATGCTGAAAATTTCATCTTAACACAAAAAGTTAGATCAACAATCTTTCATTAAAACTATGGAAGATAGTTGTGAGCAGAAGATGTTCTAAATGACAAACTGTTTTAAATGCACTTGAAACCTTAAATCAGGGGTGTCCAACCTTGGCAACTTTAAGACTTTTGGACTTCTTTCTACTCCAGTGGTGGGTTTCAAATTTTTTTACTACCGGTTCTGTGGGTGTGGCATAGCTTGGTGGGCATGGCAGGGGAAGCATACTGCAAAATCCCCATTTCCTCCCGATCAGCTGGGACTTGGCAGACAGAGAATAGATGGGGCGGGGCCAGCCAGAATTTTTACTACCGGTTCTCCTAACTACTCAAAATTTCCGCTACCGGTTCTCCAGAACTGGTCAGAACCTGCTGAAACCCACCTCTCTTCTACTCCCAGAATTCCCCAGCCTGGGGAATTCTGGGGGTTGAAGTCCACAAGTCTTTTTTAAAAAATATTTTTATTAATAATACAAAATTAAAACAATATTGGACATAGATATGACATCACTGGTTCCAAACATCTTCTGTCACTTTACAGTAATATTAGTACTCATATAAACATATAGTTTTTAAGCTTTGTTTACTATTTAAGCATTATATGATACGATATTAATACTTTCCCCCATATTTCTGTATTTTTATTTATCTCTTAAACATACATTTATAATATCTATATTTTTGTTCTAAAACTATACATTACACTATACAAGTCCACAAGTCTTAAAGTTGTCTAGGTTGGACACCCCTGCCTTAAATACTTTAAATATTTGATGAAATGTAATTTTTTTAAAAAAAAAATTGTAAAGTACCCTATATAAAAATATTTTTTTCTGTTGCAGTCAGCCTTCCAGAAAATAGAATTATCTGCAAACGCCGAAATTGACACCCAAGATTCCGAGTTGTTTATAACAGGAGAAAGCACTTTATCTGTGAGTGTGGCTTTATGTTTCTAGGGTTACTCTGCTAAATTTCTTTTTGAAGTTTTAATGCTAAAAGGCTGCAGCCAAGAATCATCCGGTTAGACAACTTAATCCCAGGCTACCCTTAGGTGAAATTAATTCGTGCTGGAACAGAGAGGGTTTCATTGAACTGCTTTTCTGTGTTGTATGAATCTGTCCTTTTAATCTGTCCTATACTTTGCAATCCATGGTTTTAAAATTGCTCAGATTATTTTCTTTCTTTTTATAGTAATTTTATTAAAAGTTACAATTAAAAAGATAAAACCTAATACAAACTAAAAGAATAAAAAAGGAAGCCCTTAAAAAAGTACTTAAGGAAAACAGAAAGAAAATTAGAAAATAAAAAAAATGAATATAGTAAAGAAAAAGAAAATATTTAAAATAAATATTTAAGAAATAGCACTAGCACTTAGACTTACATACCGCTTTGCAGTGCTTTACAGCCCTCTCTAAGCAGTTTACAGAATCAGTGTATTGCCCCCAACAATCTGGGTCCTCAAGGACTGGCTAAAAGCCTTTGTTCAGCACAGTTGTAACTTCAAATGTTTGCTGAAAAATGTTCGCTAAGCGAGGACTGTGTATGGTTGTGTCCATGCAGTCATATAAACTCAAAGGAGACATTCCCTAATCTTTTCCTGTTATCTTGCTGTTGATATAAATTAGAAAAGGACACCTGGTGGATTCATTTATTACAGTGAAAACATTACCTAATTTGTCCATCATTCGTTCATAGGATTCAACAAAGAAGCTATTTTTTTTTTTCATTTTGGCTAGTTTCTATAAACTATTTACTGTCTTTTAAGTCAAGGTTTCCCTAAATGGCTTATGATAACTTGTAATGAAATCACAATGTGACATTTAAATTAAACTAAAAACAATGCGATATAGACACATAAACAACAAGCAGAAAATTAACTTAAAATACCCAGTTGAGCATTAGGGTTGAATACATATTACGTTAAATCTCCAGGAAGAATAAAAAAACCATAAACAAATTCTAAAATAGGAGATTACTACACTTTACACCCTTTAGGAAAATACCACCTTTGCTTTTGGGACAGATCTGGCACAACAGGGAACTATAGGGGGAAAAAAGGGGAAAAAAATCATTTTCAACTTCCTATTTACCGTTAAAAGTCATTGTATGGAAGAGCAGAAGAAAATAACTGAAAAAAATAATAATCTTGTTTTAAAAACAAAGCTGTTTCACTGTTCCGAGTACCTTTGCTGACAAACAAAATTCACTTTATTTAATGAAATTTACTCCTATATCTTGTTTGGGAATCTGAGCCTGTATCTTTCCATAAAATATATTAACTGCTGCCCTCCTGTGGACATTAGTGATGTTACATGTGGCAGGTCACATAAAATATCCAATACGTTAGGTTTTTGCTACAGTGTATTTCCTTCATATTTCTCTATTAAGATTATTATTAATTGTCGCAGATAATGTACAGGAAGCCCTCTTTCACATAACACAGGAATGGATCCAATGAGAAATAGCTAGCTTAATTGGTGCATTAATTCAGATTTCCTAATGGTAGATATTCACAGGACACTCATGGGAAATATCTGATTGATTTTGCTTTTGACTTGGCATTGTAGTTATTTTAATAGTCTGCTCCACAGTGAGATGTTTTTGGACTTTTCTTTAAAGCTTAGTCTTTCCATTAAACTATCTACAGTTTTCTTACTTGCTTTGGGGGACAGGATTCTTTTCAAGACGTCTCCTAATAAAACAGGATTAAAAATTCCACCAATACATGAAACAGTTGTTCCAAGGATTCCTTCCCTCCCCCCCCCCAAATTTTATTCATTTTTTTATTAATTACATCTCTTAGTTCTTAATAAACATCGTATTGTGTCGGAATTTAATTTGCTTAATAATTCTGATTATATTCTTAATCTCCACCTCTTTTTTCCAACCACTGGTAAAATAGATTCCATGTTGGATAGTATTCTGTGTCTTCTTTCTGCTTAATTTTCAATGTCAATCTATCCATCTCTGCACTGTCTAGTATTTTTTTAATTATCACTTCATCTCGTGGTGTTTCTTCATTTTTCCAATATTATGCGAATATAATCCTCGCTACTGTTACAACATGTCATATTAAATACATACTTTTCTTATCTAATTTTTCTGATATTATACGTAATAAAACCAGTTCAGTTTTAAAATTAACATGATTCCCTATGTTTTTCCAAGGATCGCTATCACCAGTAGGATTTGTACTCAGACCCAGTTTCTTTGGGACAGTAATTTAAAGCAGGAATTTCTGGGAATTGAAGTCCATAAATCTTAAAGTTGCCAAGTTGGACATCCCTGATTTAAAGCAGACTTTAAATTAAGAACATAAACTATTCTGATTTGCAGAATAGTTGGGGTTGGGACTGCATCTGGTGCCTCCTTTCAAAGCTCTTTTTGAAGTTTCCTCAAGGAGGAAAAAAAATACTCCTTGAATATTGTGGCTTCGCTCACTTCAATGTTAAGATGTTATAAATTTGATGGAAGCATATTGATATACAGTAGATAGATGTACTATTGATGGAACTGTTCTCCATCTGACTAGGAAAAAATGTTCTCTGGGACATAGGGCATTGATTTCATCCTGGTAAGGAACTGGGCCATGGAGGTTAGCATTTCTCTGAACAAAAGAAGCTGCCTCATACTTGCTAGAACCACCAAAAGACTCAAGGAAGGCACTTGAGTGTGGCACTCTTGATGCACACCATTCCTGTTATCGGATGTCAACTCTGAAGCGAACCTGGCTGAAGCCATCTTGTGCTACCTCATAGTTGCCACAAACTCTGAGAGGGGGAAGGGAGGGGGAATAGATAGGCTGGCTAAATAGTCAAAGCAAAATGTTTTCTTGTGGGAACTAAGGTCATCCCAACTGGTGCCAGTTGAAGGAGAGGAGTGACCAAGCAGCCTACCAGCTACTTTCATCGGACAATGTGACCGGTGACATCTGGGAAGGGAAATATTTGCTCTTTTAATTAGGAGAAAAGCCATGGGAACTTTTAGAGTTGGTTTTCACTAGCTGTGCCGATTTGATGCCTCCAATAAACATATTCTTTGAGGAATCTACCTGCCTTGGAGTTCTGCTTTTAGTGGATCCGTTACTCAGAATGCTGACATCAGGACTTTCAGCCATGCTTCCTCAGTTGACAAAGTCTTCTCAACTGGGAGCCCAATTCTACCCATCACCAAATTTCTATTCTCACTTGCTTTTGCTTCATTCAGTGATCAATTTTCAGCTTTGTGTTCTTGTGTATTAGCAGTGGCAGCAATGCTTAAGGAAAAAAATCCATAATTGCTGTCTTAAATAGCTTGGTTTACGATCCACTTTCTGACAAAAATGGCATTGACTATGTTTATAAGCTCCTTGCTTTGTCATTGATTTTTATTTTCATCTGAAATTAATTTCTGTGAACATCTTCTAGGGCCTTTCTTCCCTTGTGGCAAATTGTTTCTTGTTCTCTACCATTTGCTCTCCTGTTGAAGGTTGTGACCTTTTTTTTTTTTTTAAGCTTTCCTTATGCCTGTTTTCCCTGTTATTCTGGAAGTCTTTTGATGAGTTGGGGCGTTATAAATGCTTTTTGTCTTTGCCTTTTGCAGTTGGTAGCTTACTGGCAGATCTGACTGTTATTTCATCCAAACTTTCTTCTTTGACTTGACACTGGTCTGTTAGGTTGTATTTCTCTTTCTATAATGGTCTTTTCAAAATAGATCATTATAGTTGCAGTTGGCCCTGCCCCGAAGACTGCAGCATGTAGTGTGATCTCATGAAAACAGTTCTGCAAAAGCAAGTCATAGGAATACATACTACCCTAGAGAGCATTTCTGAAGCCAATGTTATTTTTAAACATGTATTTATAATCAGCTTCAATTATAGCAATAGCACTTAGACTTATATACCGCTTTCCAGTTCTTTGCAGCCCTCTCTAAGCAGTTTACAGAATCCGCATATTGCCCCCAATAATCTGGGTCCTTATTTTACCAACCATGGAAGGCTGAGTCAACCTTGAGCCTGGTGAGATTTGAACTGCCAAATTGCAGGCAGCCAGCAGAAGTAGCCTGCAGTACTGCATTCTAACCACTGCACCACCGTGGCTCATTTATGGAAAATTCTAGGTTTTGGAGAAGAAAGGAAATGAAAAAGGAGGACAAATTCTATTTCACAATGCCATGCTTACTTGCTTAGTTCAGCTATTTTGTCTTTTGGGAAGAATGACTATCTGAAAAATTGAACTGAAAGAGAGGGAATCCTACCATTCTGAAATTCCTAATTCTAGAATGAAAATGTATCTGAACATTGAAACAAGGAATGAGTGGATTTGCTCATTCCTATGCAGTTTAATATGACCACAGTAATTAATGTGCTATTAGCTAATATTTAAAGAATACGTGCAACATGGATATTATCGTTTTTTTATGAAAACGACCACTTTCATCTTTGATATAACTGTTTTGTTTTGTTTTTAGATTACAATTACAATAATCAAATCTGACGAGAAAGCAGAAATACCCATTGGAATTATAATAGCAAGTGTCCTTATCGGTCTTCTCTTGCTAATCATTCTTATAGCTGTTTTATGGAAAGTAAGTAAAGGTTTAGAAGTGTAAAAGTTAATTAAATGAAAGATTTCTTCTTATATAGTGGAAAGTATTACTTAAAGATTGGGCAACCTGAGTCCTCCGATTAAATTTATATTTACCGAGAAAGAAATAAAGGGAGACTAGTATAGATCTATTTCAAGCTATTTAGCTCTCGTCAGATAGATCTATACTAGTCTCCCTCTATTCCTTTGTTGGTAAAGTTAAATTTAACACAAAATAGTTTGTTGTGAAAGTAGCTGCCTGTGAAGGATTGGAGCTGAAAGGTGAAAGTGGAAGCAGTATGCTCTGTCCCGTATTTGGGTAGACCAGGTTGCCCTGATAAAAAACACTTAATCCTCCCAGGTTATGCATGGTTTTTCAGTCCCTAGCATTCTCACATCTTACAATTATTAATGTTGGTACACAATTTGATAGCACTTTTGAATGTAAGTGTAAGGATAAGTTTAAGGAAAATAAGAAAATGAAAGAATTCCCTTTCCAAATGCTGCCTTTAAGGGGGAAAAAATCTGATAAAGGGAGGTTCTGCAATGAGAGTGATATTACATACACATATACACACAACACAAAACACAAACACTTTCCATCACCCGCCAATCCATGTGGCCTACCACACCGAGTAATATTACCTTGTCCAACTTCTCTAACAACCATGTAAAATTTTTGAATAGTGTCCTACTGAAACAAATATTTTGAATTTTCAAAAATACCTTTAAGTGGTGAGAATTAATAATGTCAGTCTGTAGAGATTCTCAGTCATCCAGGTCATGGTTGTCCCAAAGGTGCTTTTTCAGGAGGCAACTGGATTTTCTTGTTTTTTGTTTGAAGACGTTTCGCTTGTCATCCAAGAAGCTTCTTCAGCTCTGACAGGACAGTGGGGAATGGAAGGATTTATACCCCTTGTAGACAGCTGGTCATTCTCATTCTTTTAGCAGGTTGTTAAAGTCACCTGGAGATTTATCTGTGTCATCAGGGTCACCTGTGTGGTACAAATTGGTGTGGAGCCTTCTTGGAATTATTGAAAGGATTGTATTGTCCCTTGCATTCCCCACTGTCCTGTCAGAGCTGAAGAAGCTTCTTGGATGACAAGCGAAACGTCTTAAAAGAAAAAAACAAAGTCCAGAAAAAGCATCTTTGGACAATGATGTCAGAGAATGTTTGAATTTAAGATACAAATCTCTTAAGCAATTCTGACTTATATTGAGGTGCCCAATTAATGAAGCCATGTTCTTTATTAATTAAATACTTCATTTGATGTGTATCATCACTGCCACAAGGCATATCATTTCTTAGTTCATGCTCAGAAGTAAGTCAATTTGAATTAGAACTCCTCCCCCCCCCAAAAAAAAATGCTTTGAAGGTCTGCTGATTTTCATCTATACTGTACTATAATGTCTAATGCTCATTTCAGATATATTTAGGTTTTATGTTTAACTGAATTTAGGATTATGTGCATACTGCTTATTTGATGTAGTCCATCCAGTGGAGCACTTGCAGTAAATGCAGTAAGTTACATTCAGTCCTAGAACTGAGTTTTCATACTTATTTAGGGAAGGAAGATAAGCTCATCAAACATAGGGTAGGTTTATCTGCTTGTGGGATTCTAGACTGTTGCTTCTTGACTTTCACAATTTGAAGATGTATGGACTTTAAGTCCCAGGATTCTGCACCCAACACTGGCAGGAGATTTCTGGGAATTGAAATCCACAGATCTTAAAATTGCTGAAGTTATGAAACATTGCCAAGACTTTTAACAGATCTTAGTTTAGCAGCCCTCAGAGATTGACCATCTACAGCAGGGGTGTCAAACTCAAGGCTCAGGCGTTGGATCTGGCCCACAGGGCCACCCTGGAAACAGCAAAGGACTGGCTCGCGATGCCTCTGCCAGTGAAAACAGAGCTCAGGAGCCCAGAGCACATGGTCCTCCCGAGCTCCGTTTTCACTGGCAGAGGGTTGCAGGAGGCCATCGCAGCTGAAAACGGAGTTTGGGAGCCTGTTTTCACTGGCGTTCAGCTGGCCACACCCACCCTGGCCACGCCCACCCCCAGCCACCTGAGGTCAAACACAATCCTGATGCAGCCCTCAATGAAATAAGAGTTTGACACCCCTGGTCTATAGTTAAGATTTGTCAAATTTATATTAAAGGGCAGACAACACCCTATTATTAAAAATCAAAGTTGAAGAACAATAGAAACTGTGGATCCTATCCTTGATGCTACATTCTAGCATTAAATAATACCAAATATAAATCTTCTCAAAAAATTTCTTGCAGCTTGGTTTCTTCAAGAGAAAATACAAGAAAATGGGAACAGATTTGGAAGACATGGATGAGATTACGGGACTTACTAAAGATAGAGAATAAACAGAGCAGAAATATTCCCGAATGTACGAATCTTGAGCCACAAACAGTGTTTCCAATCCACACTGTTTAATTTCTATGAGTGCCTTATTAAAAGGTTTTACGTTTTTTATAAGTGAAAATATTATACATATAACTGCTGGTCGGTTTGGGCTTTTGTTTACAGTTGTATAAAGATTTTGTTTTTATATTTTGTACTGTTAATAATGGATCCTCTAAATTGGCAGGGCCAGAACTAATGCTGAAAACTATCAGGAATACTGCTTTGTATCCTTGATAAGGGTACATGTGGAATAATTTGTCTTTATTTACCAGTATAACAGGACCTGTTATTTTCATCCTGTCCTTGAGCAGTGCTAGCTCCTCACAATTGGTATCTGGATTCAGATATTACATTAAACCATAAATTGGTTGGTTTACTTGTGACTAAATATGACATGTGAACAGGAACATTGTAGCTTAGCACAGAATTGCTCAAGAGTATACAACTATTTGTAGCTTATTGTGGCACCAAAGAAAGGATAGCACTTATTAGTTTAGGCATTGTCTAAAAAAGCTGGAGATGTGATTGCGAAGATTGCTGTGTTAGAGCAATATTGTATGTCATGTTAAGAGCATGACATGGCCTAGTACTGGTTGCGTACCCAAACTGTAACAATAAACTGTACATTAAGAATAGACATTCTAAAATCATGTAGAAACATTCATGAATCATTCATTCTGATTGGTTTTTATTATACTGGTTAACCTTTGTTAATTATTGAATACTGATTTTATTTTAAGTGCTATATTGATATAAGGACATCCACATGCAATACTAATCAAACGTCACTTTGAAATTTTTAATTCAGTTTTATACAACATGTAAAGCTCTTCTGCCTTTTTAGCTCTTTTTTCTAGGTGGTGCTTCAAGAGCTTATTTCAAAAAGCTCTTGAAATAAGCAAATAAACAATAAAAGGAAACTTGATTTCTTTTCAGGGTTTTAAGGAGCGGTCAGATTTTCTGAAGCAGTAAATGTTATAATTTAGATACCAGCTTCCAGAACCCTCAATGTATACTAGCCAAAAACAAAACAAAACCAGAGTTTATGTCTCCATCACAAAACTGTTAAAGATTTAATTAGATCTAAGGACATTTATGAACCAAATGAAATGGAGAGCAGATTGGCTGGCCTTATTTTACAATTCTTGGTGTAAAACAGTATTTGTAAAGGACTAAGGTACTAATTTCTGAACATTCTGTCTTCCAATAATTTGTGTTTTATTCCAGGAGACATGGATTAACCATTCCATAACACTAGTAGCAACTACAATTGCTACTACCGTACAATTCCTCCCTTAGCAACTACAATTGAGACTGGCAACTTGGTTATTAAGCAGAATGGTTACCAAGTTAAAAATTACATGACCATGACTGTGCTTTTGATTGAGAGAGAGAGAGAGAGTGAGTGTCACAAATGTGATGTTTGGTGTAAAGTTATGTTTCCAGCAAGGTCATAACTGCAAACAGTAGCTGCTTGAGGAAGTTGCTAAGCATATCTGGAGTGGTGTGCAAATTCTTTCACTCTTGTTTACAATGTTATTTATCCATTAAGTTTGTTCTTGACTATATGGCGTGTACTTAAAATCTTCAAACCCATCCTTCGGAACCCATTGCATTATTCTTTAAGGGGAACATTTTAATTTTGGAATTGGAATGTTCCGATGGGGAATTAGGTTATTCTGCCTAGCTGCAGCCATTTATACCACTGTTTCTGCATTCTTGACTAATATCAGAAGCATATATGCTCCTATCACTTATACCCTTACAGCAGTGGTGGGATTCAAGTAATTTAACAACCGGTTCTCTGCCCTAGATTTCTTCCAACAACTAGTTTGCCAAACTGCCCAGAAAATTAACAACCGGTTCTCCCGAAGTGGTGCGAACTGGCTGAATCCCATCACTGCCTTACACAGCAGTAAACTCTTAATAATTAGAGTAAGGCATAACTTCTGAATGACTCAAGTCCGTAACACTGGAAGATACAGACTTTTACCTGTAATATATTACCTCTGTTGAAAATAACTAATAAATTATCTTTACTTTTGTTTAACACTGAAATACCTGGACTCTTTTTTTAAATTTCAGTTTATGTTTGCATGGGGAAGAAAAACAGTTGAGTTCCCCTCCAGCCTAACATAATTAACTGTAAGTCTGATTCATCATGTCTCTACACATCCCAACAGCATTAATATAAATGTTCCTGATGAATTTTAATTACCGTTCTGCTCCAGTCAAGCGTTTCCATTGCTGTTGGATATGATGTAGAAAATATTGCTTTCTGTAAGAATGAATATTCACAACAGGCACAAAAATGGTACACGTTTTTACTCCTAGAATCAGGTTTCCTAGGACAAGGCAAGCAAAAATGTAAGCAGCTTATGTGAACCTAACTGCTGTGGTTAATTTAAAGTTCAAGCACATTGATTCAATAAATGTTTGTGCTCTTTTATAATATTGTAGAATGTATGTAACAATTTTGTACTTTACTGTGTTTTTTATTTTCGTTAAAAAAAAATAGCAATTCAGTAAATAGGGGTATTGTACAAACAAAGCCTTTTATGTATATTTTGCACTTTGTACCAAAACAAGTGAATATACTGAAGCTTGTGTTCTAAAGAGAGATGAATCCTGTTGAATAAATTTTGAAACCATCCCACTGTAGACTTTCATTGCTGAATTATATTGTCTGGAAAGCTAGCTAATACAGACAGAAGTATATTGTTAGATCATCTACCTATCTGTACTTTGTTTCTCTCTGTTTTATTGGGCATGCATTTTAGGAGATACAGAACGGTCAGGGAACTTCAGGGGATTATTTGGTTCAAAAATTTGGATTACATTTGTTTGTATGGAAATAAGCAGCATTTGCAAAAATACACTTCATAAGTTCGTTGTTGCTGGTCTTTTATATTCTCCTAATGCAGTTTCCTGCTAAGAAAGCCAGATTGGTGTAGTGCAGCGCTGTCAAACTCCCAACCCATGGGCCAAATGCGTCACGCTCTGGCCACATGCACGCCTGTTTTAGCGAAGGGGGGGGAGTCCTGATATGTCATGTGATGCCGCTATGACAATGTGAGTTTGATACCTGTGGTGTAGTGGTTAAGGCATTAAGTTAGGAACTGGGAGACTCTTGAGTTCTAGTTCTGCCTTAGCACAAAGCCAGCAGGGTGACCTTGGGCCAGTCACTATCTCTCATCCCTGGGAAGGAGACAATAGCAAAACCACTTCTGAAATCTTAAATTCAGACCTACCCAGGCAGTCACCAGGAATCAACATGGACTCAAAGGTGCCAAAACAGCAACAAAGTTTACGTTTCTGTAGAATATACAATGCACATTCTCTTACCTAGCTTTGGTTCATGAGAGCACATGGATGTACAAATCCTTGACTTACAATCACAACAAGGAATCTAAATTGCCATTGCTAAGCAATGTAGTTGTTAGTTGTGCCCAATTTTATGATCTTTTTTGCCATGGTTGTTAAGCAAATCACTGCAGTTAAATTAAATTTAGTTAAATTGGTCCAGAATGCGGCCGCGCGGGTGGTAATGGGAGCAATGTGGCGCTCTCATGTAACCCCCCTCCTGCACGAGCTGCACTGGCTCCCAGTGGTCTTCCGGGTGCGCTTCAAGGTTTTGGTTACTATCTTTAGAGCGCTCCATGGCTTAGGACCAGGGTACTTACGAGACCGCCTCCTGCCACCAATAGCCTCTCACCGACCAGTTCGCTCCCATAGAGAGGGACTCCTCAGGGTGCCGTCGGCCAAACAATGTCGACTGACGGCCCCCAGGGGGAGAGCCTTTTCTGTGGGGGCACCTACCATCTGGAACGGGCTTCCCCCGGAGTTACGAAACATCCAAGACGCATATTACGCATATTCCGCCGTGCCCTGAAAACATTTCTATTCCAACAAGCTGGTCTGGCCTAACTCTCCCTTTTTAATTTGGCTTTTAAACTGGCTTTTAAATTGGGTTTTAAACCTCTTTAGATAAATTTGGATGTTCTTAATCTTTGAGCCTAAATTACTTAATCTGTTTCTTAATAGTTTTTAACTTCTATATGTATTTGTATTTATTATGGCTGTCACCGCCCTGAGTCCTTCGGGAGTAGGGCGGTATACAAATATGAAAAATAAAATAAAATAATAAATAAATAAATGAATCGTGCAATCATTAAGCGAATCCAAATTTTCCACTGACTTTGCTTGTCGGTAGTTGGCCAGGAACATCACAAATGGTGATCAAATGACCCCGGGATACAGCAACTTCATAAATGCCTGCTGGTTGCCAAACCCGGGGATTTTGGCCACATGACAATCGTCAGAGTTGACTCATTGCAAATCACATTTTTCAGTGCCACTGTAACCTCGAACAGTTGATAAATGAATGGTTCTAAGTCAAATGGTTGTAAATTTTGAAGTGTTTCCCATAACACTTTGCACACCTAAATACTTTAATTTTGTTTCCATATTTTTAATAGAATTAGAACACTCTGACCATCACCTCAATTTTATGGGCAAATCACCTAAATTTATGATAGGGAGCAAAAGTAACATACATTTAACAAACATCACAATGCTTCAGCTACTACACAGAATTTGGACATACTCAAAACATCAATTTGATCTGAAAGAATAAACAATGATTACAAAGAAGCCCGTGAAAGCAATAATATTCCTAAATAACTGGGATAAATGATTTCATTATCTCATTCCATTTCAAAGTTGGAGAATCATAATTTGTACAAGTTCAATTTTGGAATACAATTCTATTTTTGAAATGTTCTGGCTTTAAGGATTAAGGCTTATTAACACAGAGAAAGAAATCTAAGGATTGTATATTTTAAACAGTTGGCCATGTTGCAAATACTTCCTCTATCTCTAAAAATGATCAACCAAAAACTGAATTGAATTTCCCAGTTCAGTTTAACACCCTGAAGCAGCTTTCCTTCTGCCTTCTTTTTTGGCACATTAATATTTTATTTTTCTCCCTTGATCCAAAAGCACTCCTTATTTTCTTTCCAAGAAGAGTCCTCTTCATATATCTCCTGTAAGCAAAGAACATCATGGGTAAGAGAAATTGTGTTACAAAGCTGATTCTTTTATCTGAGATGGCGCAGTGGTTAGAGTGCAGTACTGCAGGCTTCTTCTGCTGACTGCTGGTTGCCTGCAATTTGGCAGTTCGAATCTCACCAGGCTCAAGGTTGACTCAGCCTTCCATCCTTCCGAGGTGGGTAAAATGAGGACCCAGATTGGTGGAGGCAATAGGCTAACTCTGTAAACCACTTGGACAGGGCTGTAAAGCACTGTGAAGCGGTATGTAAGTCTAAAATTTTAAATTTTAAATTTGTCTTATTTATAGAGTCATGGGTAAGGCGTTTTAAATTGGGGAGCCATTTTGGATTTAATTCTGTTTTAAACGTATTTTAATGTTTATATTGTATGTTTTTTAATTTTGGCTGTTCACCGCCCCGAGTCCTTCGGGAGAGGGGGCATATAAAAATCTAATAAATAATAAAAATAATAATAAAAATAATAATAATAATAATAATAATAATAATAATAAGTGCGGTTGCTATCTACATTTTTTTCCCTAGCTTACTGTCAGGGCTGAATTAAAATATGAAAAAAATATGTAGATACAATTTAGGAATAAGCAGATATTTTCCAAAAGAGCCTTGATATTTTAACATACTAGATGCACGTATGTTCTCTGTGCATAAAGCCCCCTGTTGTAGAAACAGCTTGAGTACCAGTCTGATGAGATAGGAAAAAGTTGGCATTTGTGTCCCATGCAGACTTTCTTTCCTGAGGCCCAAGCAACATGTTTTTGTTTGTATTTAAGTATGTCAATTCTCTGGATATATAAATATATATAAGCATCTATAGACTGCTCAACATCAATCCAGGGGGATATCTCCAAATGATCAGTAGAAAGTATGCACATTATAAAGGAACACAAATTCAAAATACTGGCTTTGGCTGGCAAGGACGTTTGCACCTGCTCTCCTCTTAAATGGATGAAGGTTATTTAGACCAATATTTCTAATCTTAGCAACTATAAGATGTGTGGACTTCAACTCCCAGAATTTCCCAGCAGCAAGCTGGCTGCAGAATTCTGAAACATAAAATCCACATGTAGTTGATATAGTTGAGAAACACTGGTTCAGACCAGCCACTGGTTAGACTTAAGTTGCCCAAAGGACTGAAGAGAGATGGCTGTTTTAAATATTACTTTCTGTAAAATGAATGGATATTTACATCAGGCACAAAAATGGTACACATTTTTACTACTAGAATCAAGTTTCATAGAACAAGGCTGGCAAAAATGTAATGTAATGAATAGAATAGGGTAGGGTAGGGTAGGGTAGGGTAGGGTAGGGTAGAATAGAATAGAATAGAATAGAATAGAATAGAATAGAATAGAATAGAATAGAATAGAATAGAATAGAATAGAATAGAACAGAATAGAATAGAATAGAACAGAATAGAATAGAATAGAATGGAGTAGGAATAGAAAGACTGGACTGGACTGGACTGGACTGGACTGGACTGGACTAGACTAGAACAGAACAGAACAGAACAGAACAGAACAGAACAGAACAGAACATAGAATTCTTTATTGGCCAAATGTGATTGGACACACAAGGAATTTGTCTTTGGTGCATAAGCTCTAGTTAATTTAAAGTTCAAGCACATTGGTTCAATAAATAATAGTTTGTGCTCTTTTATATTATTGTAGAATATTACAAGGGTTCTTATAATATTATAAGAATACTGTTTTAAATATCTGGTCCATTTTGAACCTCCACTTAGGAAATTAAAATTTTCCAATGTCAGAAAACAGCAGAGGAAGAAGAAGCATTTACCATAATGGGAGCCTGCCTTCAACTCTGCAGGGGGAAGCCAGACCATGGCATAGGCATAGGCACAGGCCTCAAGGTGAGATGGGTGACAAACATATTTGATAAGAAATAAACGGGTTCTGGGAAGCTGACCTGTGGACAATGTGATGTTCAGCACTGCACTCTTTTTCAAAACAAAAGTCCTTTAAGTTACGCACATACCTTTTTCCATATGGGAACCGTAGCTTTTAAAGTATTGATGCAATATTGCAAGGCATTGAGAGACTCTGCTCGGTGAGGGGAGGAGATGGCTACAATCACGCTGGCTTCACTAATGGGAACCAAACTAAAGAGAATGTGAAAAGTAACATTAGCAGTGGCTTTTAGCCACATTAGTGTAATCTCTCAAGGACAAAAAAAAGATCTTGTTGACAACTACTTCACAGACATAGATAAACAAGAGGGGCTGTGTTCTAGGAAGATCAAATTAGAGAAGCTGAATGTCTCATGATTATGTGTTCCAAGGTAAGATTCAACAGGAAAACAAATTAAGGGAACTAGAGAAGACAACATCTGCAACAACAGCCTGATGCAATCATTTAGATCAGGGAGAGAAAAGCAGTTTTCTTTCCTAAGAGTTTCAAGGCAGAAATAATCCACCACCCCAAATAATTTTTTAGGGATATTCCAGAGGTCCTGTCAGTCATTATTCCATCCCTTATACAGGTAATCTTTGATTTAAAACCACAATGGAGCTCAAAATTAAGATCCGAGCATTATTAACACCAAAGAAAATCAACCTTTCCTAGATGGATGGCAACAGTGAGCATTCAGAAAACAGGCTGGTCAGGAAAACAGAACTAAGTCAGGGAAGTGAGTGGCACAAGATCCAAGATCCATAAATATTTAACACTCCGTGTTAATAGGAGGAAAAAACCATATCTCTTAGCCATCAGTGCTGAACAAAATGTTTGCCTCATCTGAGAAACCAACCAATTTTTTTTTATCAAGTGGATGCACTTGAAAAGACAGAAGAGATGCCATTTAAAAAGTGAGCAGCTCTACTCTAAAATGGTTCTCAAATTTAGCTTACAATTCATCTATATGTGTGATGGAAAACTTATGACACATGTACCAGAAGTGGCACACAAAGCCATCTCTCCGGGCATGCCAGCCGTCACCTGTTGCTCTTCCTGGTTTTCACATGCATGGGAGCTTCTGGAAACTGGAAGACCAGGTGACCAGCACGCATGTGCACGCCAGAAACCAGAAGCTCAGCTCCGTGCCAGGGAACTGCTCTTCCAGTTTTTGGTGCTCCCCCGTGCACACACGTGTGCTCACACTTTGGCACTCGGTGCCAAAAAGGTTCGGGAACACTGATCTATACTGTACATTCATTCCAGTTGGAATATTTTCCACCTCCACTTTTTTCTCCCTTGAACCACAACATAAGAAAATCTAAATCTGAAGACAAGATGCACCATTGCCAACGTTCAGAACAAACAAGGATCAGATCAGAGACTATACCTATCCTCAAATGTAACCCTTAATTTGAATGAGGAATTTGAATGAGGAATCAAGCATGAAATGTCTGTCTGAGAGCTGCTGTAAGAGTAAGATAAAATTTAGTTCTATGAGGCCTCTTTCTTTTCTTTTTTCTTTTTCTTTTTGGCTAGTCTAGTGAAGAGAAGGACCAGGGGAGACATGATAGCAGTGTTCCAATATTTGAGGGGCTGCCACAGAGAGGAAGGGGTCAAGCTGTTTTCCAAAGCACCTGAAGGCCAGACAAGGAATAATGGATGGAAACTGACCAAGGAGAGATTCAACCTAGAAATGAGGAGGAACTTTCTGACAGCGAGAACAATCAACCAATGGAACAGCTTGCCTTCCGAAGTTGTGAGAGCTTCATCACTGGAGACTTTCAAGAAAAGATTGGACGGCCATTTGTCAGAAATGGTGTAGGGTATCCTGCTTGAGCTGGGGGTTGGACTAGATGACCTATAAGGTCCCTTCCAACTCTGTTAATCTAAATCCATATGGCCTCGTCCAGAAAGGAGGCTAAAATGCTTACCCATAAATCTGTCTCTATCAAATTCACAAGCACAAAATCTTAATCATTTAAGCAGGAAGAGCATATGCTTTGAATGTATTTACCCAAGTCGATGATGTATTGCTATATGCTTCACGGAAGGCCATTTTAATCTAATATCTTTGCATATTTTCTTCGCTTCAGCTTCTGCCATTGTTGTGTAGGCTTCATATTCTAACTGTACGACTTTTTTCCCTTCAAAGTTATTCCTTGTGGTGCCTGAAACAAAAGGACAACCCTTAAAAGACATTCTGGGCTGGTGAGAAGTTTAGCTTGACAGAAGCTTTAACAATAAGAAATTAAGAGTTTCTCTTTATGCTAAGCATGGTTTTGCCCATGCTCTGAATAAGCCCCAATAAGCTAGTTTCTGCCTAACATTTTGCTGTGGGCTACAGACCTGCAATGAGTTCACACATCTCTCAACCACATTAAGGTTTGGCCACAGATTCTCTAACAGCTACACATTCTCCAATAATGCCAGTTATTAATAGGGGCCAAGCTCAACAATGACATACTTGCTCTGTATATACAAAAAGGCTTAAATTTAATTTCTAGCATTGTATTTATTAATAAATGAAATACATATAATAAAAAAATATTTATTTATTAAAAAGGATAGATGGGGCACTACTAGGCTAAATGTGTTCCACTTCAATGTTTTCATGTGTTGTGTGAATTCTCAAGGACTTATCAGAAAACTGAGATTAGTACTAGCGCTTTTCAAACTAGTCTTCCATATTTTTATTTTAGGGATGCAACACACTGCTGTAACTGTTGCGATCCTCCCCCTTAAAAAAAACCAACTCAGACCATTGAAGTTAGTTCAGGCATGCAAAGTTGTTCTAACACAATTTTGCAGGCTGAAACCTCCATTCTTTTCAAGATAAGATGCGCTACATGTCATCTGAGATCTCTCAAACCAACCATCATCATCATTTTTCTTTTAACAATCCCATAATTCCCTGCGGGGTGGAGTCTGGTCAACTGAATGGAGCTAGCAGAATGTTTTCATGGCCGGAAACATTCCTGTCACCATTGCGGAGTTTTGTTCAGCAAATATATTCTCAGTGTGCCCAGAGAGAGAAATACCTGTTTCTACCTAGGATCGAACTCACAGCCTCCTGATTATGAGGTGAGAGTGCCACCTCTAGGCCACTGCACCACTTTTTCTCTCAAACCAACCATATGCATGTGTAATCAAGGTGAAGCCTTCAAAAGCACATAACTCATGTGCAGCATCAAGACTTGTTTTGGGTATATGGATGCCCCAAAGGCTCCAGGTTTTCCTGGCAGTGACAGTTCTCACAGCTGCCAGAACTATAAATTCCATTTTATTTCTGTGTAAATGATTCCAATCCTCAAGGTTAAGAACTTTTTTTTCTTTAAGTTTGGATGTTTTTTCCTTGTTCTAAGCTTGGTCTAAAACAGCCTTGTTCCATTGGCTCCTACAACTGCTTATCTAACCTTCAATCTCCAAGTTCTTTTTTAAAAAAAAATATATATGTGGGTTCAGTTCTGATTAAAAGTTTCATGTGTCAGACCTACCTACAAAGAAAGATACAGCTCCACAGCAGGGAGAAATGACCAGGGCTGCTACTTCATCTAATGAGAGCTTCTCAAACTTCAATTGAATCACATCCTTGGGTTCATCCTCAATTTCATTCATGATTTCTCTAGAAGTAAACGGTGATACAATGATTAATTTGCAAGTTTCTCCTACCCTGGCTATGGAGATTAAATTACATCACAGGTTACAAGCCAGATTACTGCCCTATTTGTTTATTCATTCATTTTTAATTCACCTTTGTTATTTTTATGAATAACTCAAGGTGGTGAGCATAACTAATATTAATTTCATCCTAAGGCAGGACTAGACCTCTCCTGGTTTCTAGCCTGAAGCCTTAGCCACTATTTTAATTAATTAATTAACTAAATTAAATTAGATTACTTAATTTCTATTCCTCAAAGAAATATTATAGCCTCTTAACCAATGGATCCTATGGATCCTTTCTGGTCTGAGTTCAGATCAGGATCCTAATAAAGGAGAATATTTGTATCAGGGTTGAAATGCTCTCTGAACTTGCTTGTTTTCTTTCTTTCTTTCTTTCTTTCTTTCTTTCTTTCTTTCTTTCTTTCTTTCTTTCTTTCTTTCTTTTTTGCTTTAATTTATATGCCGCCCTTCTCCAGAGACTCAGGGAGGCTTACAATGCGTTAAGCAATAGCCTTCATACTTTTTGTATATTTATACAAAGTCAGCTTATTGCCCCCACAATCTGGGTCCTCATTTCACCTACCTTAGAAAGGATGGAAGGCTGAGTCAACCTTGAGCCTGGTAAGATTTGAACTTGCAGTAATTGCAAACAGCAGATGTTAATAACAGTGCTTTAGTCCACTGTACTACAGGCTCTTTTTTCTTGCTGGCATTTCATTACCCAAACTAGGTAATACCATCAGTGCTAGCTCCTGGGTGGCATAAGGTTCAAAACGCTGTTTCCAAATTATTTTTTAAATGTGCACTGTCATACTGTTCAATCTGGAGCCCTTCAGTTGTGTTTTCCCTCCCATCTTCTCTATATAATACAGCCAAAGATCATGTCTGGGAATTCTGGGAGTTATAGCCATGATCAATTTGAGGTTATGGTTTAAGTTATTCTTCATGAATATATTTTCAATAAATGTCATTACAATGTTACTGCTTCATTTATGCAGCATGTTAGAACTGATGTCCAAAAGCTGCATCAGACCACGCAGGAAAAGACATAGCTGCTTGAAGCACATTTTGGAGAACAAACTCAAAGCTCTCTAGAGAAATAACAGCTTGATATTCTCCTTCTTCTCCTTGTCCATCATCATCATCTTCCTTCCCATCATCAAGTTTCCAGATTCGATATTTTAACAAAACAAAACACCAACACACACCTGTGAGTATCTTTCTAGAGCTAACCTCCACTAAGAGGTGGGATGATGGCAACTTCGTCCCCTGTGTGGAGGATGAACTGCTGATCCCCAAGGGGTACGTACTCCTGACAAATGGCAAAGATTACTTGATCTTCAATATCGGCAAGACTGAAGGAAACATACAGTGATAAAGATTAATCATTGATCTGCTTCTGCAACAGGTCCCGGACTTTTTCTGCTCAATGTATTTTGGATTCTGCTCAATGAATTTTGAGGGTCTCACAAAATGCACATGGGAGGGGTCTCCATCCCCAAAATGGCTACTGAGTCAATTAAAACCAGTCACAAAGTTCCGATTTTAAAAAAAGACTGCTGGGGGATTGGCAACATTCCAAATTCATTCATTCATTCATTCATTCATTCATTCATTCATTCATTCATTCATTCATTCTTGATTGATCCAATTCTATGTAGAAAGTCAGTTGAATAAGAGACATTGGGGGTGAAGGTATGTCACCAGCCATTCGGGGGTTATGTGCCTTTGCAGGGTACCAGGGTACCAGTTGTGCTATTTCCTGGATCAGGAGGCTCTTTGGACAGTGACCCATGCTCTTGTCATCTCAAACCTCTTTAAGCTTCAGTTGGCCCACAGTTGCACAAGAAAAGACATGTTTGCCCATACTGCAGCTTTGCTCAGCAAGGCTGCATGGTCTGCCAGTTTGCTTCTTATGCCTTCCAGGTTCTGTCATCATCTACGGAACCCTGCATGGCCCAGGACCTGGCTATCTCCCATTGGGTTTGCCTGGTCAGTCCAAGATGACAAGGCTTTGGGTCTCTTCAATTAGACCAGGGGTCAGCAACCTGCGGCTCTGGAGCCACATGTGGCTCTTTCACCCCTCTGCTGTGGCTCTCTGTCACTCAAAATATGCATCACAACCGCCAATGTGCGACACCCGCCGGCACGTGATTTATTGAGCTTTTCAACCCCGGTAGGCCAATCATGGATAAATCCAAGAAAAGAAAAGTTTCAGAAGAAAACAGAACATTTAATTCAACTACATATGTTAGTTTTGTGGCCACTCAAGAAATAGTCAGGCACCGGAAGGGTTTTGTGGCTCCCGGTGTTTTCTTTTCTGTGGGAAATGGGTCCAAATGGCTCTTTGAGTGTTTAAGGTTGCAGACCCCTGAACTAGATGGTGTCATCTTTCCGGATTGTGAACCCTTAGGGCTGACTGTTCTTTTGAGGCCCTGAGCTAGGTTGGCTGGACCTGCTTGTGGGCCATGTCTGTGTATTTTTTTAAAAAAAATTGTCATTTTGTTCTTTCCTTTTTACTTGATTGCAGGGTGGGGAGGGTATGGCCCAAGGATGACTACTTCTTGGTCACCATAGAAGATGACAATGGAGTGTCATGACATTAAAGTTGCAATTCTGTGTGTAAGAATTGCAAGAATTGCAAAACGCAAAGCCCCTTATTGTAAGAGCATGAGGAAAGCATCAATTACCGATACGCGTCACCGTACCTTGAATGTCTCTTGACAATTTCTTTCCACAGCTGCAGTGAGGTTATTCGTTGGGGTACAGAAATGTTCTCTGTACGCAGCCCTGCTAATTCAGCACTTCTGGCAAAATACAGCACTGTGACCTGTTTTCAAGAAGAAGGTAAAAACATTTAACATTTAGCCCACCTCTGATTTAAGCCCATATGGATCTCATTTGTATTCCATTGTAACTAAAAATAAATCGACACATTAAAGCTTCAGGTTTGGAACAACGGGTAAGTTAAAGTAATGGAAACATTCAAAACTACAAGGAACGGGTTTCTGAAATACAAGGAGAATAATATGCACCTGTATGTACCTTGTAAAAGGTATCCTGCCCCAATGAATTTAGAATAGGATAGGATAGGATAGGATAGGATAGGATAGGATAGGATAGGATAGGATAGAATAGAATAGAATAGAATAGAATAGAATAGAATAGAATAGAATAGAATAGAATAGAATTCTTTATTGGCCAAGTGTAATTGGAATTTGTCTTTGGTTCATATGCTCTCAGTGTACATAAAAAGACAAGATACATTCGTCAAGAATCATAAGGTACAACACTTAATGACAGTCATAGGGTACAAATAAGCAATTAAATCATACTAGGAAACAATCAATATAAATTGTAAGGATACCAGCAACAAGGTTACCTTCATACAGTCATAAGTGGGAGGAGATGGGTAATAGGAATGATGAGAAGACTAATAGTAATGTAATGCTGCCTTAGTGAATAGTTTGACAGTGTTGAGGGAATTATTTGTTTAGCAGAGTGATGACGTTCAGGAAAAAGTGAATGTCCTCAAAAAAGCGTGCAATCACCGAAAAATGGAAGCAAAAATTTCAAGGACTTTTTGGGCACAGAGGTGACTATAATGTGAGAATGACTTTGGGAGAAGGACCTACAGTCTATCTAAAACAGCGGTTAGACAAGAATGGGAATGGAGAAAGCATCTCAGAAAGGTTCCTCCCTAATTCCGTAGAAAGTAAAGACCTTTCAGACCTGCAAGATTCTGTTAATGTCATCTTACAATAAAGGTTGTGTTAATATGCATGGTTTTGGTGGTATGGACTATTCTGATGCAGTAACGGTGACAGGAAGGAAGTGTTTAAAGCTCTGTTCCATATCTCCTAGAAGGCAAAGCATTTCAAAATTCAATTTGCAATTATGCTGTTTACATATAACTTAAGGCAGGGAGGTTAAAAAAGCCTAGCTGGCAATCATAATCATTTACCTTCTCTTGATGGATACCTCTGATTTAATGTATCATTGATATCCCACAGCTAGGGAGAGGGAACCTTCAAAATACTCCAACTCCCATGAACTCCAACTAATCAAAGGCAAAGGAGTTGAAATACACCTGAACTCCCTCTTTGCTATTACAACCTTGACAAATACTAAAATTACTCCAGAAAAAAAATGTGGTTCATCCTGGATGGGTACACAGGAGAGTTGTCAAACAAGTTTTAAACACTCTCTAGAGATTAGAAATGTAGAGATAAAATATCTCCACATCGTTCTATTAGAATCAGAGTGAGACACCAAGAAGTATAATTAGCTGCATTCAAAACTAGAATAATGAGTCAAAAGAAAAGTGCTTAGAACTACAAGCGCTTATGAAATAAATCCATGGGTACTTCAACATTTCAAAATATAGGCAGACAATGCAATCAGTGGCCTCCAAAGTGGGGATATACAAGAAATATTAGAAGCTCTGTTATTCGCCTAATTCCCCCTCCCCCCTAAATTGAATTAATTCAAGAAGCTACAGAATCCACAGAATATATATCTCTATATGCATAGGTGGTAAAATGTACATATTAGTAAATTGGTAAAGGCACATAATGTATAAGAAATCATACATAAAAATGCATGTTCAGCATTTTTACTAATAAGACAGACACAGACTTCAGAGGATAATTAGAACTGTAGAAAAAGCAATTGCTACCAACCTGCCTTCCACCGAGGACCTGTATACTGCACGAGTCAATATTGTGAAAATATTTACAGACCCCTCGCATCCTGGACATAAACTGTTTCAACTCCTACCCTCAAAATGACGCTATAGAGCACTGCACACCAGAACAACTAGACACAAGAACAGTTTTTTCCCAAATGCCATCACTCTGCTAAACAAATAATTCCCTCAACACTGTCAAACTATTCACTAAGTCTGCATTACTATTACTATTAATCTTCTTATCATTCCTATCACCCATCTCCTCCCACTTATGACTGTAATTTTGTTGCTTGTATCCTTACGATTTAGATTGATATTGTTTCCTAGTATGATTTGATTGCTTATTGTACCCTATGACTATCACTAAGTGTGGTACCTTATGATTCTTAACAAATGTATCTTGTCCTTTTATGTACACTGAGAGCATATGCACCAAAGACAAATTCCTTGTGTGTCTAATCACACTTGGCCAATAAAGAATTCAATTCAATTGAATTCAATTCTAATTCTATTCTATTCTTTTTTTTTCAATTCAGTTCAAACCTTTATTGTCAATGCACAATATGTGTACAATGAGATTGGATGAGCCTCCCTTAGTGCAGCCTCCCAAATACAAAATACATCTCAATAACTCATAAGTGAAAGAAAAGGGAAAAAAAACCCATAACCCAATAGATCTTACTAACAAACACCCAATCCTATATACCTATACGTGCATAACATTACATTATATTATGTTGCACCACTGTAGACATGTTACACATTGTTCTGGCCCTGCTAGTCTATCATACTAAATGGTCATGGTGTCCTGTCCTGTCCTGTCCTGTCCTATCCATCCTTTCGAGGTAGGTAAAATGAGGACCCGGATTGTGGGGGCAATAAGCTGATTTAGTATAAAAAAAGAACACTGCTGGGGGGCCCCCGAAAGCCCTACTAAGCAGGTATATACAAAAATATGAAGGCTATTGCTTAACGCATTGTAAGCTGCCCTGAGTCTCCGGAGAAGGGCGGCATACAAATTGAACCAATAATAAATTGAACCAATAAATAATAATATTCTGTTCTATTCTATTCTATTCTATTCTATTCTATTCTATTCTATTCTATTCTATTCTATTCTATTCTATTCTATTCTATTCTATTCTATTCTGGGCTGGGCTGGGCTGGGCTGGGCTATTCTGTTAGGTGCATTATCAATAACCTTTGGAAACCACTGTATATTGGACTGCAGCGTCCACCATCCTGAAGTGGCCGGAGCTAAGGGGAGTCGAGGTTATTGCGAAATTATTGCGAGGTTATTGCTGAGCTTCATAAGCTCGATCCAAACCGATTTCAGAGAAAAGCCGGGACTCACATTGCACACACGGCAACGTTTGGGCAAAATAAATAAATAAATAAATCAGGCGCAGGGGGCCCGGCCCTCAATGGGGACCCAGTTCTTTTTTTCTCTCTCTCTCCCCCACAGGGGATTCGGCTTGGGGGGGACAAACTGAGGCTCCGAGAGCTTCTGCAGGTCTGCGTCTTTCGGAAAAAAGCGTCACGCGCAGATTTCACTCCGGCTAAAGTTGGCGTACCTCGCAGCTCATCGATGCGCCGACCCTGGGGAGGCCCCGAAACAGATCGCCCTTTCTCCGCTAGCCTTTTTTTTTTTTTTTTTGCGACGGGCCCAGGAGGAGTTGCGGCTCCAAAGGGCACAGCGCTCACCGCCGCCACTCGCTTTCTATAACCCAATCGCTTCGCACATCACCCCCCCCCCCCCCAAACAGCTCCACCTTTCCTGGGTTGGCTCTCCAGAGTGGGTGGGTGGGTGTGTGCAAGGCTTCCAACGGGAGTCGGTTCCAGTTTGAAAACAAGTCGGGTACCTTTAGAAAATTTAGATATTTAGAATTAATTAGATTTTAACTAAATGTTAGTTATTGGAAAATTTTATTAACTATTTTTTTTTTCGGTGGGGGTGGTTTGCAAAACTTAGCACCTTTAAAATGCATCTTTCTCACGCCCGTGGGCTTGCAGTGAACTCAAGACTTATGAACTTTTTTTTTTTCCCCTCTCGCAATTTGCCCTGTAAAATAATCTGGGAGAATCGGTTCTTGTCAAACGGATCGATCGATTCACAAGCATAAAGCGATTTATTAAAGCTGCTTTTTGGCCCAGGCCTGCGAGTTACAGCAATCCATGGGACTACAATTCCTACAATCCTTCGCGTACGCAAGGGCCCGTGTTTGCAAGGAAGCCTGGGAATTGTAGTTCCAGCGCACCTAGAGGGCGCTAAGCATCGGAAGGCGGTTTTAGTTTCGCTGGGTGCCTTGAGTTACCGTACCCGCCGCCTCCCAACAGTCACAACCAAATTGATGGGAAAGCTGGGCCAGGCATGCCTAGGGATTTACCCGGATAGGGATTAATTAAATGAGCCTTTCACTAAAATGCAACAGAAAAAAAAAAAAAAAACTCCATTCTCATTATTTCTCTCTGCAGAGAAATCACAAGACCTTAAAACAGCTGATATTTCAGCCCATTTTATGGAAGGAAAGATAAGCTCCGACCCAATTCAGAATCGCAAGGAAGGCGGAGTTTCGTCCCAAAATTGCTCAAGTACAGCAGCCTTTGGAAACTACATTGCTCCTGATTCTCCTAATTCCTCTGAATTTTTTACACACCTTAAATCAGTGTGTAGAAAAATCTTCCGTGACTGGGGAATTCTGGGAATTGAAATCCACACTGGTTAAAGTGACTAAGGTTGAGAAACCTTAAACTTGCTGTTTCTGCTAGTTTTTTGGAACATAAAAAGTCCTTAAAAGGACCCTGTGGGGTTGTGTGTGAAGCCAGGAGATCCTCGCGGATGTCTGGCTACCAGTCCGTCTGTTACTCATTTAGCACCACCCAGGAGGCATGTGTGATTTAAGGATTGCCACGGACGCGAGTAACTTTGCCTCCCAAACTCGACATTAAACTTTGAAGTGTTATTTCTGTTTTCCTTTTAGGTTTTCTTACTGCTTTTTTATTGTTTTCATTGTTTTTAACCTGTAAAAATTTAATACTGTTTTAATTTAAATTAATTTAATAGTTTTAATACTGTGTGTGACCAACCATACGCTAAATAAACAAACCTTAAACCTGGTTTAAGTTAAAGAGTGAAGGGAAAGGGAACACATGTGAAAGTCTGCCAGCTAGCTAAATGCATTCCTTCCAGGTAAGAGAAGCTAGAAAAGTCACAGCTGGTGGCAGCATCTGTCTGACTTTTTCTAGGGCCAAAACTAGGCAAGGATCTTAGTCTAGTCAACAGGTCCCAGAGAATCCAAATTTATAGCTAGATGAAATTTTTAAAAATGTTTTTAATAAAGACAATGGCACACCTCTTCTGTATTGTTGCCAAAAAGAAAACTGTCTGGATATTGCCATATATTCTCCAGGAGAGCAGTTCAACTCAAGGCTATTTTTATCTTCAGTACTAAGAAAAGTGTTTTTTTTTTTATCTTGCACAACATCTTTTTTTTTTTTTTAGATTTGCAACTTTTCTGCAACAAAGAGCTCTTCTGAAACTAAAATGCAAATCTTAAACTTGTTTTGGAAGAAATATCCACCTGGTTCAGTTCCAAGTGGGGAGAAAGAAACATGAAAGCTGTTTGAAAAGAGGTTTTATTGATGAAGAGGACCACATGGGTTTAGCCCTGAAATATATTGGGATTGCTTGCACAATTATTCTAGAAGATTTATTCATGTATAAAATTTATATGGTTCAAAAAGTGACTCTGTGCTGTGACTTAAAAAAAACAATAATAAATAAAAACAACATGATTAAAAATATTAAAAAGGACAAGGCACAAGAGAAGATAAATATTAGCCACAGTAAAGGAGCCACCTCAAAATCTACCTCAGAGGTCTTCAAACTTGGCAGCTTTAAGACTTGTGGACATCTTAGCCTATGCCGGCTGGAGAATTCTGGTAGTTGACGTCCACAAGTCTTAAAGCTGCCAAGTTTGAAGACCTCTGATCTCACTGGTCCTCTGTGATTTACCAGGCCTAATGACCTACCCAAGTCTTGAGAGATTTCGGGAACATTATCAGGGATGGAGTTGAACTCATGCCTGTAAGGAAAAGATTCCATAAGGCAGGCGCCATAGCGAAGAAAGCCTCCTGGAACCCAACTAGTTTCCTAACAGATGGGACCCAGCACACGCCTTCTTTGCCAAATTTGATGGGGCAGGCAATTGGGGAAAGCCAGTCACCCACCATACCGTGAAATGCTGTAAAGGTGAAAACCAGCACTTTGAATTGGACCCAGAAGCAAACTGACAAGCAATGCAGCTTGTGGATCAAAGGTGTAACGTGTGTCAGTCTAGAGGTGCACATAACTGCCAGTACTTCTGCATTTGGCACCAAGTGAAGTTTCTGGATGCTATTCATGGGAGGCTTCGTATAGAGAACATTACAATAATCCACTTGGGAGGTGACCAGGGTATGAATGACAATGAGCAGAGCCCCCTGATCCAGGAACAGACACAACTGGCACACAATGCTAAACTCTGCAATATTGATGTTGCTTAAAGTAAAATTTAGACTGGTAAGCCCTTCTTTCAAACAACACCTGCATGTTCTTTCATAAGCACCCTTTGGGCTGCTGAAATGAAGCCTGCTTAGAATAATGAATACTGCCTGGAATTTAAAGTAAAGTCCAGGAAAAGTGTGAAAGGATTTTAACTCAGTTCTAGCACTGGGGGAAAAAATCCTAAATTCAGAACAGGATCAAATGCACATTCTTTAATTCTAAGTGTATCTCCGAGTTGAGAATCTTTTGTTGGTTCTGTGCTGAATCTAAAAATTTAAGACAAAGCAAACAAATTAGTTCCACTAACTAAGTCTGTTACCCCTATTGTAGCACACAAATTACTGCAACATAGAGTATGGATTTAAAAATTCTACTAATAACCATAGGCCTTATTTCCTGATGGTTCTGTCCTCACTCTTTTCACAGCTGTCTCAAATATGTTGGTGCAAAAGAATGGGTTGAAAAGGATAGCACTGGTGAGAGGAAAGGAGGTGGAAACCAAAGAAAGGCAAAATGAATAGAATGTGGTAAAAAAAGATGACACACCTAAATGGATAGAGCTTCAACCATTCCTTCTACCATACCCTATGGGGCATCCAGGATGGCATTTGGGTGATGGAAGTATATGGCTTGACTGATCTATTACTGGCATGTAAACTCTGAAAGTTACTGAGATAAAAAAAAAAAATCTCCATAATTTTAATTTATCAGTAACGCTAAAAGCACATATCACACTTTCATCTCAGTTTTGCTCACCTTTCTTATTTATCCATAAGCCATGTAGTTTGTGATATATTTCATTACTCTGAATCTTGAAAGTGAGACTACAGGAGTCTGAAGTTGAAAGCACGACAAATATGTGAAATGTGTGTATGGATGGGGATGAGGACAATAAGTGCATTTTATTGACTAATGCCCAGTCTGGATCATTAAAATTGCTTTTGTTGCAGCTAGACTATAGTCCTGTCTGCTCCTGTTTATATGTCTGCCCCTTGCCCTGCTTTTGCCAATTCCCATCACTTTCACAATGCAGGGATTGTTAGGCTATTCATCCACTATGACATTTACTGAAATATTGATTTCTTACTAAAGCTCCGGTGTGATACACATTTTATGCACTGTCCAGATTTTGATTTGTTTATCTACAGGTCCACAGTAAAGTGATGAAACAGATCAAGTACCTGAAATTGTTTAGTGGGAATGGGGGAAATGCTGCCTCTTTAAAAGCCTGGATTAACGGGAGCTGACACTCTTTGCCAGAAGACAAAGATTTTTATCCTTTTTTTCAAAATGCTATCAGACTCTCTTGATATCCATTTGGGGTCTGGGGAAGGTCCCTGAAAAATGTTGTATGCACCAAACATAAACCATGAAAGAGCCCCCTTCTGAAATCACATTCTTTTATCGTGCAAAGCTTATTTGTGTTGTTTTAACCTCCAGGTCAGAGGTTTTTAACCTGCGGACTTGGGTTCACTGGTGATTCACAACCATGCTACAAATAATCTCCTGGCATAGACAAAAAGAAAATAAATAAAATAAAATGTCCCAATAGCCGGAATGTCCTAGATCACCAAATTTTGAAAGAGTTTGGCATTCTCAGCCAAGGTCTCAATTTTTCTTTTAAAACAAATTCCATTGATTTTTGTTTAATTTTTGATATTACTGAGGGAGTCATGTGGGCTCTGATGCCCTTAAACACAATATTATCAATCTCTAGATTATGTAAAGGTAAAGGTTCCCCTCACACATGTGCTAGTCATTCCTGACTCTAGGGGGCGGTGCTTATCTCCATTTCAAAGCCGAAAAGCCAGCGCTGTCCGAACACGTCTCCATGGTCATGTCTAATGGTCATGACTAAATGCCAAAGGCGCACGGAACGCTGTTACCTTCCCACCAAAGATGGTCCCTATTTTTCTACTTGCATTTTTTACGTGCTTTCGAACAGCTAGGTTGGCAAAAGCTGGGACAAGTAACAGGAGCTCACCCCATTACGCAGCAATAGGGATTCGAACTGATGAACTGCCAACCTTTCGATCAACAAGCTCAGCATCTTAGCCCCTGAGCCACTGCATCCGTCATTACCAGCTGATGTAATCCTCTAAAGCTATTAATATTAACACAGTGGTATGTATCAAGGAAATGTTTTAGAATCACTGTTCTAGGATAGATATATGCAAGGTCCCCCCCCCCTTCTTTGAATGATATGTTGGAGGCCCAAAGTCCAGACTAACCTTTGCTAGGATAGGACAAAGAAATGGATGAAGCCAAGGCAAACATTTTATTTAGTAATTAATTTTTAATTTAAAATAAATACTATGTACATGAGTACTCTCCAAAGATTTCATTATTTTTCCCTCCTCTGTCAAATCAGAAATAAAGAGTTTAGAAGAAAGATCTTTGAAGGTTGTTAGGATAGATTCAAGACCTTGCAGCTATGGAGCTACATGCTTCCTTTACTGTATTGCCAGACAGTTCATAAATCACAAAACCCCATGTATAATGCTTAAATATTGTAATCTTGTCATATTGTTCCCAAACAGCATATGACAATACTAGTTATCTTCAATTAAATGCTGTTTTAAGGTCCAATGTCAATCATGAGTGCAAATCCCACAATCCTTTACCACATTTCTTGCTGCCTGAGTCCTGTAAGAGTTCTAATAGCAATAGTATTTAGACTTACATACCGCTTCACAGTGCTTTATTGCTTTACAGCCCACTCTAAGTGGTTTACAAAGTCAGCATAATGCCCCCAACAATCTGACTTCGGAAGGATGGAAGGACAGTTATAATTTAAAGTATATGGAAGGCATCAGATTGGGCAAAAAATCCATCATAATTACGTGATTGAAAATCAAGTCAATTTGAAGTGCACCCCAAGATATTAAGTACATTTGCAGTTGTTAGCTCAAAATCTCGTCTTATCATTTGTACACAACAATTCAAGAACATTCAGGTGGTCCCAATTCTACCAGCCTTTTGTAAAGTGCTAATTTATTGTTTTTAAATTGCTATTATCATTGGTTATTTTAGATTTGTTTTCTGGACCTAGAGTTGTGAGTTGAGTGGGCAGCTGTACATAGTACATTTAAATAATAATAATAATAATAAATAATAAGAATCTTTCAAAGAAACCTAGAGTAGATCAATGAGACAAGGTCTGTGAGTATTTATTGGAATGATGTGACAAGAGCAAGCATGGGTGTCTTAAGAGATATCATCTCACATTAATCTTATTCCTTTTTTTCTTAAGCCACATAAACTGTACAGTCACTTTTATCTTTTTTCAGATAATCTTCCAATAGTGTTTCTTCTGAGGCTGTTCTTGAAGTAGTCAAATATGGGCTAAATAATATTATTGATATGTTGTAAATATAATGTCAAGAGCCGTGGTAGTGCAGTGGTTAGAATGCAGTACTGCAGGCTACTTCTGCTGGCTGCCGGCTGCCTGCAATTTGGCAGTTCGAAACTCACCAGACTCAAGGTTGACTCAGCCTTCCATCCTTCTGAGGTCAGTAAAATGAGGACCCAGATTGTTGGGGGCAATAGGCTGACTCTGTAAACCACTTAGAGAGGGCTCTAAACCACTGTGAAGCTGTATATAAGCCTAAATGCTATTGCTATATACTGTATTTTCAAATGCCTATTGATGGTTCATTGCCATCTTGAAGTGATATGACAAAGATCCAATCCTGTGACCAAATTTGTTCAAAGCCTGCACAAATTATTTGCATTAAGGATTCAGGGCAACTGTAACAAGGAGAAGAAGGGGATCAAAATTATTAACGTGAATTTCAGCAGAAATTTGAATCTGCAGTTAAATACAGAATGGTTAGTGCTTGGCCTGAGAACAGAGCATTGAAAAGGAATTAAGATTTGTTAATAGTCCAGAACCTAAAAACAAAACATCATTGCCGTCTAGTTAGTTAAATGGCTAATGCGATTCCAGTTTGCACCTACTCAGTAATTATCTGCATGCAATCCTAAACCCAACTGCCTGTGAAAAAGACGAGTATGAAGTCCATTTCCATATTGCTGCCATGAACTCATCACTAGGAATCTGACTTGAAGAACATTTTTTGAACAGAATAATATTTTTCTTTTGGATAATGTTGCTCAGTTAAACAACAATCCCATGTATATTTACATGTAAGTAAGCCCTTTTGAGGCCCAAGAAAACATCCAAAAGACTTCACTGCAAGGTTATAAATGAGAAAACCTTTTGGCAAAAGCAAGATTGGGTTTTAGTGACACAAAACAGATCTTGAAAACATACACACAGCTTCACTCACTTCAGGAAGATTTTTCAAAATGGTCACGGTCGCTTAAACCCGTGTGATCGCTGTCCAACTCCCTTAGGCTAGATTAAGTCTGAGAGGCCCTGGAATTAGAATTTTACTGTTTTATGTATTTGATCTCTTGTTCTGAGACTTTCAGAGGTTAATTTTATTGCAGTCAGGCATAAGTCCCCATTTGTAAAAGATATGGATGATTAACTGCTGTTGCAAATTGAACAATGTTCAAGACATCATGCACCGATCAGGTAAATAATTGCATCCCCTTACAACTATGCACAACTCTTTCATTGGATTCTTACGGAGGCTGCAAATGTTAAATGCCTGACATAAAATCCATCACTTTCATAGGAATTACAGAAGTTGGGCATGGATTAGTCTTCCTGCAAGAGTTGCCAACTGACCAAGTCTTAAAAAAGAAAAAGAAAAAGAACTCATTCCTTTAAAAGTAGCTTCGTTCTCCCAAATCAGCAATTCAAGTTTTTTCAAGGCTGCAGAGCATAAAGAAAGCATCTCCATTTGCCAAGGATTGAATGCCTATGGGCTGTTAAAAGAAGAACCAACAATACACATAGAGACTCAGAAAAAGTAAGAAGTAGCATTTATACTGAAAAACAAATGTCTAGTTTTCAATTTCAACATGAGATGTTTGAATTTGACCATTATAATTCAAAAACACTGGTTCATACCAATGGTGAAATGTAAAATTTGTTACTACCGGTTCTGTGGGCGTGGCTTGGTGAGGGGGTGTAATGTGACTGGGTGGGCATGGCCAACTCTTTTTTTTTTTTTTACTTTTTTAAAGCATTTTTTTACAACCTATTCGGGCGAATGGGTATTGCATTGTAAAAAATGCTTTTGAAAGGTTAAAAAAAAGTCTCTGACAATCACAGCTATGGCACGTGATCGTCAGAGCCTTTTTTTAACCTTTTAAAAGCAGGAAGTAACGACATCTGGGAGGATGGGAGGAGTCTCATGCTGCCAACGTTACCGGTTCTCCAAACCACCTGCCACAATCGCTACTGAATCGCCCAACCTGGTCCGAACCGGGAGCATTTCACCCCTGGTTCATACTTTAGTATTGTGTGAGTGCAGATATTATGACTTGTTTAACAAATTATGATTAAGAAAGGACATAGTGTGGTGTTTTTAGCCATGTCATCAGTTTACTATACTGAAAGGGTCCACATTTGTAGGATCTCTCATTTTCAGGGAAAGACAGTTAAGCTTAAAAGTTAGACAAAATCTTTGTGTCAATTAACTTAGCTGATGTTCAGGATATTAAATTCTCCAGCATTCTTCCTCTGACTAGCTGTTTAAAAAGGGGGGTGGGTGAGGGACAATGGAATGAGGGGGGGAAGCATAAAATTTCAAAGTTAGGCAAGCAGTTATCTCTAGGAAGAATGTTGCTAATTGGAATGAAGCTTAGTAGTTGAAGTGCTCGGAAGGGCCAACAGCTCAATAAGGGAAAGAGTATTTTTCCCTTATTTTCCCTTATTATTGTTTCAAATATTGTTTCAAATACAATATTTAAAAATGGTGGGGTTTGTGATGGGTTGGGGAAGAGTGAAGTCCTACACTTGAAAAGTTTTTTGGGGTGGTGGCCCATAAAGGGACAGGCAAATCTGGCCTTAATATGAACAATTTTGTATGATAAATTCAACATCACTTTTATTTAATAGGATGATAACTGCATGCTTCCTGTAAAATGCATGCAGATATATTCAGTAAGTACTCACAGATCATGTATTGATTGGAACTAGGGAAGCATAACCCCAAACTGTTGTCTTTTAAATGTTAAGACAATGTTACATTCATATTGTATCCAGATGTCTTCTAAACTACAACAGCATTTAGATAAAAGCAAAGAAATGTTTTCCATTGAAAAGGACAGTTCTTTCTTTCTTTCTTTCTTTCTTTCTTCCTTCCTTCCTTCCTTCCTTCCTTCCTTCCTTCCTTCCTTCCTTTCTTCCCGCCCTCCCTCCTTCCTTCCCTCCCTCCCTCCCTCTCTCTCTCTCCAATTTATGGTCATGTTTTGTGCTAATTTTCTTTTTACAAGCAGTAATGGATATGGACAAATAAGCAGCAATATAAATCTAATATATTGTTGGGAGCTGTAAATAAATACATTTTGCATAGAGCACTAGATAATGCATTATGAATTGAAATATATACTTGCAAATCTCAAAATGTCATATTCGTATCATGAACTTTGGCAGGTTTACAGTATTTTACTCCTTAAATTTTTGGAATTTTTAGAAGTATGCAAATATGCATTATTTAGTTTTTTACATAGAGGATTTTTAATGGATGATACTCTATAACATTTATTTATAATTAGGAGAAATCAAAGAGATAGGCTTGTTCCATCATTGGCTTTAAATGTTGTATCTGCAGAATTTTTTTCTGGAATACTGAGGTTTAAAAAATAGGACTTCTGCAAGTGTGGTGCAGACGATAAATAAATCGATAAATAGACCTTCCTACTTTTATTGTTTCACAGATGTAATTGCTTCTCTTTTTATGGTTAACATTATTCTTCTTTTGAAAACTCAACTAAACTGTCTCAATTTCATCAGACAAAACGCAAGATAGATTTGAATCAAGAGTGAGAATTCATCCATTTCAGTACATTTCATCCAGAGTCTGATTTCACCCCATACTCTGCTGGGATGATAAAATAAAGCAGTTTTTCATCTGTTTTAAAAAGTAAAGAAAGTTTTTTTCCCAGAAATTTCAGCAGCTGAAGCAATAGCAAGTAAAAGAAAAAAAAATAGAAGGATAAATAAAAATACAGACCAAGGTGCTGTGACCTCAGTGTTTTCATGTGTAAAAGAGACATCTCAAGTCTTTTGACCTGTATTTTTAACATTGTTTTGGCATGCTTTGATATTACCATTGCTTAACAGATGGTGTAATAATTACTTTCTGAAGAACTAATCTAGTATAATAACCACATCTGGAACTAATGTGTAATTCCCTAAACTAATATATCATTCAGATTTAAATAGGCATTTGGTCTACAAGATGCCCCAAAATACAAATAATCTAAATCTTGATGGCTACTTTGAATTTTATCTTGCATGCTACTGGCATTAAGAGGGTAGCAATATTGCAATATTGCAACACCTTGATGTTTTCTCTCCCTTGTCACAGTGCATACAATGGAAGAGCAACAAACGAGGAGGTAACTGGGTTTGACTTGTTCTCTTTTTCTGGACTGCAAGTAAATAGCCAGTGCAAATACAGATGACCAACTGGATCAAAACAGTGGGCTAGTGGTGAGAATTACCAAGGACATTTCCCCCAAGTATAGAGTCTCATGCACTCTTTATGTTTGGTAGCAGTGCACTGCTGTGTAGCCAGTTCTTGAGAGTGAGACTCAGGGATCTGATTGATGATTAAAAGAACAGGATAAATCCAGAACATTTTTAATTTTAATGTTCATATGTAAATATAATAACCTAGCAGCACTGGGGATTCGTCGGAAACACGTGCCCAAACCACCATAGCTATTTTATACAACAAATATGGCAAATCCTTTGCACTGCTTATTTCTTTACCTTTTAGTAATAAAGTACGGGCATGATCTTCTGGTTTCTGGCACGCGCATGCGCACTGGCCAGCTAGTCTTCGCATGCGCATGTGCGCCAGACCCCAGAAGGCCAGGTGGCCGGTGTGCATGCAAGAGCTGGAAACCGGCATACCGGGTGGCTGCTCTTCTAGTTTCCAGCACTCCTGCGTGTGAAGACCAACCGGCCAGCACGCTGGGACCCGGAAGAGCAACGGGTGACTGCTCGCGTGTCCGGAGAGATGGCTCTGCATGCCACTTCCGGCACACATGCCATCGGTTCGCCATCACGGACCTAGAGTATATTTGGTTGATGGGATATTGCTTGTGAACTGCGCAAGATTATGCTGCTTAAGATGAGCAGCTATACAAATGAAGGAATGAAGGAACAAATTATTTCCTATCACACCCAATGATTCAATGTAACTGTTTTATGGTATTTAAAAAGTGGATTTTTTAAAAAAATGTATTTTTGTAAGTAAGTGTAAAGCACCCAGAATCATTCTGTAATCAGATGGCCACTAAATCTAGATGACAATAATGGTAAATGTGAAAGTAAAAAAAAAATACCATCAATATAGTTTCAAAATAGGTAAAGGTAAAGATTCCCCTTGTAAATATGTGTTAGTCATTCCCAACTCTAGGGGGCGGTGCTCATCTCCGTTTCAAAGCCGAAGAGCCAGCACTGTCCGAAGATATCTCCGTGGTCATGTGGCCGGCATGACTAAATGCCAAAGGTGCACGGCACACAGTTACCTTCCCACCAAAGGTGGTCCCTATTTTTCTACTTGCATTTTTGATGTGCTTTCGAACTGCTAGGTTGGCAGAAGCTGGGACAAGTAACAGGAGTTCACCCCATTACATGACACTAGGGATTCGAACCGCTGAACTGCCGACCTTTCGATTGACAAGCTCAGCATCTTAGCCACTGAGCCACCGCGTCCCCTTATTTCAAAATACTTCTTCATAATTTTAAAAATGCAACATGACTATGTTTGGAATTCTTATATGTGGGCTAACTTTAATTTATTGTATGTTGTCAATATATAGGGGTTGTATATTTTGTAATTCTTACAAAAATGTTTTGTGGTCTATATACTTTTTACAGTGAAAATTTTATTTTCTTTTCCTGGATGTAATAGCAGTCATCTCCACTTGAGGGCACCAGTTGACATCCTCTTACCAGACTTAACTGGTAAGTTAACTTCATCAACTAGCTCCTGAAATAAAACAGATCTCTCAGCAATCATTTTCCTCTGTGTACCAAGGCACTACCTTGTCACTCATCAGATACTGACTTCCAAACGTTCTCTTGTAAACACAATAATGTACATGACAATTCAGCATAAGTCTGGTAAGACCTACAGGCTTCATCCTCAGTTGACACAAAGTTCATACAACTTTCCAATTTGGCAGTACAGAAAACAGTCATAAACCAAAGGCAAACGTGGGGTTTGAATTGTTTTTCTCTAATAAGAAATAAATATACAGATAGCTTCAACATTCAACAATTGAGCCCAAAATTTCTGTTGCTAAACGAAAGAGTTGTTAAGTGAGTTTTGCTCCATTTTACGACCTTTCTTGCCATAGTTGTTAAGTGAATCACTGCAGTTGTTACATTAATAACATGGTTGCTAAGTGAATCTGGTTTCTGCATTGACTTTGCTTGTGAGAAGGTTATAAAAGAGTGGGGTGGGTGGGGCCAGCCAGGGGTGGGATTTGGAGGTTCTCCAAACAAGCCATAACGTTAGCTACAGGTTCTCCCAAACCCGGGTGAACCCGTAGCAGCCTACCCCTATAGGTTGCCATTTGGACTATATCCAAATGGATATAGCAGTAAACCAGTTGTCTTTATTGTCCTGAGAAATGATGACGAACTTCATAACGCTAATATATTTCCACAGCTAGTAAAAGTCTGATGAAGCAATAAAGTGAATAAGAGAGCCAATTTACTGTAGTGGTTAAAGTAGTAGGTTAGAAAGCAGGAATCTGTCACTTCTAGTCCCTCCTTAGACATGAAAACCAGTTGGGTGACTTTTGACCAGTCCCTTTCTCTCAGCCGAATCCATGTTATAGGGTTGTTGTTTTGGGGAAAATAGGAGGAAGAAGGTGTGTTTACCTCAGCTTCTAGTGCCATTTCATTCAACTTCAGTGTAGATATTGGAAGCCGTATTGTCTTTTAGTTCAGACAATAAAGGGGCCAACATTATGTCTTCTTTAGTAAGATTATATATGTCTACAGATTAGTAAAAATGTATATTGCTTATAGAATTATACTTTGTCCAAATTCTCAGTGTGAAGAAGAATTCATTGGAACATTTTGTGGTCAGTAATGGTTTAGCAAAGCAGGTATGGAGATGTTCTTCCCATGCAATATGTCTACTGGCTGTCCACAGCAGGAGAAGCAATGCAAATCTCCTTTCCAAGCAAGAACTTTTTCTGGAGGAGAGTTCTTCTAATTGGCTCCAGCTTCTGACTTATTCTCTGGGTTCTAACTCCCAACCCAATGCCAATCCTGCTTGGCATGCCACCTCCTATTTTCCAGTCAATGAATGCCTACAACTCAGCTTTAATGCCGTTAATGAAGAATGAAAGGCCACAATTCCCATCTGGTTGCAAGAATGTTCAACATTTGCAAGGCACAGGAAGAATGGAATTTAATCCTTTCTTTTTACATTGTTCACATGAACAGAAAGATCATTGGAATATGTAATATTGGTTTTTAAGCCATTTTCGTTGCCTGACTCTCTGGTGTATTCTGACATTAGATTTAATTTAATTTAATTTAATTAATTCAATTTATATGCCGCCCCTCTCCGAAGACTCAGGGCGGCTCACAATACATTTTAAAAAATCATTATAAAAAACATTTAAAAATTAAAAACATTAAAAACATTAAAAACTCATTCATGCCATTCATGGCCGGATCTCACCAGATCACAAGAGCGAGATCAACAGCCCCAGGCCTGCCGGAAAAGCCAGGTCTTCACCGCTTTTCGGAAGGCCAATAGGGTGGGGATGGTCCGGACCTCAGGAGGTAACTGGTTCCAGAGAGCTGGGGCCGCCACAGAGAAGGCCCTCCCCCGTGGGCCCGCCAGCCGGCATTGTTTAGCTGACAGGACCCGGAGGAGACCAACTCTGCGGGATCTTACCAGTCGCTGAGAACAATGCGGTAGATGAGAAGATGAGAAAATGTTGACTGTAAAAATATGTCATTTGGGATCAATTGCTTTCTTTTACATATTGCATTCTAGTTTTGTTTTGTTTTTTCAGTGGCTTCACTCAGAAAGATGATACAGAAATCTAATTTATGGATATATGCCTTGATATCTAAGAAAATATTCTTGCCCTTTGTTTAAAATCTCCAAAGAAAGAGATTGATCATCCTCAACAGATTATTTTATATGTGAGTCTGTTTCAATTTTGAACTGAGCATATTGAATTGAAATGTACAGGAAGATTCAGATGGCAAAGTCAGGTCAATCACTGCTCCGTTTTTTAGATTTGGAAATGATCTGAGTTTAGTACATGATAAATACTGTTGGATGTATTTTCCATATTTTTTCCAGTGAGTATTGACTCTGAAATCCTCTTTCACCATCTTGTGGTCTGGTCAGATTACTTGTGTGATTTCCCAAATAAACTAACATAGTGTTCACTGTGATAAAAATGTTAAGTAAAACCATAGGAAATACTTTAAACTATTGCCATGCCTTAAAAAATTGTTTGATGACAGAAGCTATTCAAAATGATGTTAATTCTAAAAGAATAATGAAATAGATATTGGGAGTTGCAAAAAATGAGTCAAAAGTTATAAAGCAAGTTTTTCTTCAATACCCAAGTTAAGATGTATCAAATACATTTTTAAAAACACAGAAATGATATGTTGTTGGTTTTTTTAAAAAAATATCCAGGGAAGACAGTTTTACTCATGGAAGAAGAATAAATCATATTTAGCACTGTTCCCATTCAAAGATCAAGTTACCGCTAACTACAGGGAAAACCTTAGAAGAAGTAAGATGTTCAATTCTTTCTTTGAAATTCAGACCTTCACCTTAGTGACTGCCTTGCAGAGTGGAATTAGGTAAGAAGCCCAGATGATCTGCTATATTCATTATTGGTCTGTGGTGAAAGCAACACTTTACAGAATGTCTAAAAGAAAACCCAGTATTAAATACAGATCCATACACAATTCATGTACTTTGGCCACATTCTATGATTTTGTCTTTTCTGTGTACAATGCCAGCTACTTGCTTGTGCTGTTCAATGTATGTGGTTTCTGTTATGTATTGATACTTTTAAGCGGGAGTTTCAAACCTGCCTACGTTTCTGATTGGCTGACAGTCTCTCCAGGATTGTATATAAGGAGGACTGCAGCCTCTGAGTTTTTGCTGAAGTCTCACTGTATATTAAAGAGCTGTTGTCACTTGCTTGCTTGTGCCTCTCGTCATTCCCGAACCACTTCATTGGCGACGAAGGTGGGATAGAGGCTACAAGAAGCCAACCAGTGAGACCACGAGCTTCAGCTAGGCGACGAGGCGAACCACAGGAGACATACCGGACATGTCTGCCTACGTTCCGCCCAAGCCTTTTGATCCGACCCGCGAAAAATGGGTCTCGTACCTAACAAGGTTTGAATGCTCACTAGAAGCCAGCGACATGCAGGGCCTCTCGGCTAATCGAAAGAGAGCCCTATTCCTAAGCCACTGCGGACCGGACATGTTCGAGATGGCCGAGTCACTGTGTGAGCCAACGCCGGTTCAAACAGTCTCATGGGACACCTTGATGGCAACTCTCCGGGCTCACTACGCTCCCGTCCCCTCCAAGTTCGTGCAGCGATACCAACTGAGGCAGCGCGTCCAACGAGAGGGAGAGCCGGTCAGCGCGTACATGGCCAGCCTGAGAAAAGCCGCTACTCATTGCGACTACAGAGACTTGGATGATGCGTTGCTTGAGCAACTGATCTGTGGTGTTCGGGACATTAGGCTGCAACGGCGTCTGCTCGCCAAGCCTGATCTGACGCTTGCCGGAGCCCTTGACGAGGCCAGGGCTCACGAAGCTTCCACAAAGGCCGCTGAAACGCTACAGCGTCCGCCGACCAGCAAAGACAGCCCCAAGTCTGCCCCGGTGCACAGAGAAGACGCCGGATCCAGCTCGGAGTCCGAGTCGGATGAGGACGTCTTCCGAACAGAGCACCGGAGAAAAGACACTGGCAGCCCCCGGCGAAGCTGTCCCAGCTGTGGCGGGCACCATGATAGACTGTCCTGCAAATACAGAGAGGCTATTTGCAGGCGTTGCGAGAAGAAAGGGCACTTGGCGCGAGTCTGCAGAGCCATTCTGCCCAGAAGACTCAAACCACGTGAGCGCCGCAGCCAACCGGAATCAGCGCGCCAGAAGCAGCCAACGAGAGAAGGCGGCGCGAAAAAACGGCGCGAATTTGAACCGCGAGATGGCCGTAGCATACACATCGACCAGGCCAGCACAACGGTCGAGGACAAAGTCAGCACGGTGGTCGAGATCAACGGAAGACCGTGCTCGATGGAGATCGACACCGGATCAGCTCTCTCCATCATGTCGTGGACAACCCTAAAGACCCTCCTGCCGTCGTTCCGGAAGGATCAACTCTCCAGACAGAGACTGCGCATCCTGGACTACCAGGGGAACCGAGTCCCCCTCGAAGGCGTGGGCACGTTCCGGGTCACCTACGGAGACTACGAAAGAGACCTGCCGCTGACCATCGTCACGAAGCAGCTGCCGAGCCTCCTGGGCATGGGGTGGTTCCGAGCCCTTGGCATGGGCTTCACCGGCATCCACCTGATGTCCAAGTCAACCCTGAAAGACAGCCTCCTGTCCGAGTTCCAGGACGTTTTCGGGGACACGTTGGGCAAGTATGTGGGGACCCCTATTTCACTAAACTTAGACCCCAACGTAGCCCAAGTAAGACTAAAGGCCAGACGAGTGCCGTTCGCATTGAAACCAAAGATCGATGCAGAACTGGACAAACTGATTAAGCAAGGGGTGTTGGTTCCCGTTGACCATGCCAAGTGGGAGACCCCCATAGTCACCCCAGTTAAGTCCGACGGCTCAATCAGAATTTGCGCCGACTACAAGTGCACGATCAACAAGGCTTTGCAGCCGAGCGCCTATCCGGTGCCGATCGTGCACCATCTACTACACTCCCTGGGCCCCGGAAAAATTTTTGCCAAATTAGACCTGGCCCAAGCCTATCAACAGTTACCGGTCGACGACGCCACGGCAGAGGCGCAAACGATCGTGACTCATAGGGGTGCATTTAAATGCACCAGGCTCCAATTTGGGGTGAGCGTCGCACCCGGCTTATTTCAAAGCACCATGGAGCGCCTGTTGCAAGGACTTCCGGGAGTAGTCCCCTATTTCGATGACGTCTTAGTCAGCGCCCAAGACGAACACCAGCTAGGGGACAGGGTACGGAACGTCCTGTCCAGATTCAGAGAAGCGGGACTAAGACTTAAAAAGAACAAGTGCAGGATAGCGGTCCCCTCGGTAGAATTTCTGGGGTACAGGGTGGACGGCACAGGCATCCACCCTACCGAAAGCAAGGTGAGGGCCATCAAAAGCGCACCAGCCCCCAAATCCAAAGCTGAGCTCCAAGCCTTCCTTGGACTGCTCAATTTCTACTCAATGTTCCTAAGAGATAAGGCCACAGTCGCTGATCCCCTTCACAAACTCTTAGGGAAGAATGTACCATGGGTCTGGGGGAAACCGCAAGCGGCCGCTTTTGAGGCAGTAAAAAAACTCCTATCTGAGGACAGTTTCCTGATCCAATACAATGCAGAGCTGCCGCTCGTCTTAGTTTGCGACGCCTCCCCCGTAGGAGTTGGTGCCGTCCTAGGCCATAGACTGCCGAACGGCCTAGAGGCACCCATTGCCTTCTACTCCCGAACTCTGTCCAGCACAGAACGAAACTATAGCCAATTGGACAGAGAGGCTCTGGCTGCGATTGCGGGGGTTAAGAAGTTCCACGAATACCTCTATGGCCGAAAATTCGAACTTGTGACTGACCATAGACCGTTGCTAGGACTGCTAGCAGGCGACAGGCCAACCCCCGCTGCCCTCTCCCCCCGTTTAACTAGATGGGCGATTTTCTTATCGGCCTACTCGTACCAGCTCGTCCATCGGCCTGGGCGGACCCTGGGTCATGCGGATGCCCTTAGCCATTGCCCCCTTCCCGACCTGCTGGACAACCCAACACCGGAAACCTCCGTCCTGTTGTTGGACACGTTAACCTTGGGGCCCATCTCCTCCGGCGAGGTGGCGAAGGCATCAAATAGAGACCCTGTTATCCGGACTGTTATGGGTTGGGTTTTGAAAGGGTGGCCGGACAAGGTGGTCGGGGAGGAGTACCAAGGTTTTGCCAACAAACGAAATGAACTGTTTACGCAAGGGGGGTGCTTACTGTGGGGTGACAGAGTGGTAATTCCAGCAAAACTACGAGATAGAGTTTTAGAGTTATTGCACGAAGGGCATCCTGGCATCGTTAGGATGAAGTGTTTAGCCCGCAGCTATGTCTGGTGGCCCAACATGGACCAGGTCATTTCCGAGTGGGTGGGGAAGTGCAGACCCTGCCAGGAGTCTCGCCCCGATCCCCCAGTAGCGCCCATCCGAGAGTGGGAGAAACCAAAAGGCCCATGGGGGAGGATCCACATTGATTTTGCCGGCCCGTTCCATGGCCAAACGTTTTTAATAGTAGTGGATGCCTTTTCAAAATGGCTCGAAATTGTATTAATGCCATCCACAACGGCCGAAGCGGTTATCAAGGCCCTAAGAAAGTTGTTTGCCACCCACGGCCTGCCGGATACCTTGGTATCGGACAATGGGCCCCAATTTACAGCAACCCTTTTCGAAGGCTACTTGGCCGGCCTGGGAATCCGCCATGCCCTATCAGCCCCATTTCACCCGGCTTCCAACGGATTGGCTGAACGATTTGTCAGGACAGCCAAGGAAGCACTGTCCAGATTAGACAATGGAGACTGGCAGGCCAGGATAGATCAATTCCTTGCGGTTCAGCATGCATCACCATGCACAGCAACTGGGAGAAGCCCAGCAGAGCTCCTCATGGGGAGAAAGCTCCGGTGCGTGTTGGACAGGCTTCATCCTAACTATTCGCACGAAAACTTTAAGGGAGAGACCTGTGGCTTAAGGCAGTTTCAGGTCGGGTCCCCGGTGTTCGCTCGCAATTATGCCAGCGGTCCTCTGTGGGTTGCAGGAACCATAGTGGGAATAACAGGCCCAAAATCATACACGGTGGACGTGGGGGTAGATAGACTCTGGAAGCGCCACATAGACCAACTGAGGAAACGGGTGGTTGGCGAGGCAAACATCAACGCAGACATGTCCGAGCCTAACTATGACCACTTCTCCAAAACAGCTAACTCAAGCCCGGGGCCGCGAGAATACTTAGCTGACAAGCCCTGGTTCCAGCGCCGCCCCAGCGAGTCGCCACTCCCAGCCGGGGATAACCACGCCCCGGACAAAATCCAGGAGGTTCCATTGGCGGAGCCGGGAGAGACAAAGAGTCCCTCCGACCAGCTCGACGCCTCACCAAACACTGAACTGCGCAGGTCAACTAGGGCGAGAACTCAGCCTAAGCACCTGCGAGACTTTGTTTGTACATATGTTAATTTTTGAGTGTTAGTGCCTTCTGGGAAGGGAGGGGTGTTATGTATTGATACTTTTAAGCGGGAGTTTCAAACCTGCCTACGTTTCTGATTGGCTGACAGTCTCTCCAGGATTGTATATAAGGAGGACTGCAGCCTCTGAGTTTTTGCTGAAGTCTCACTGTATATTAAAGAGCTGTTGTCACTTGCTTGCTTGTGCCTCTCGTCATTCCCGAACCACTTCAGTTTCTGCCTCTGTCTTACACCCTGCACTATGTGTTGGACTGTCTCTGATGTCTCTCTACATAGTGTGCACCTTGGGTCCTGTCTAATGTGGTTGAACCAGGGGTAGGATCCTACCGGTTTAACTACCGGTTCGCTAAGTATGCATGCCAGACACACACTGCACGGCATGCACAGTTTGGAGAAAACTTGCCTACTGCATTACTGCCGGCAAGGAAAACAATTGAGGCACGGCAATCCACTCTGCCACGCCTATCAGCTGGGCTTCAGAAATGGAAATATATGTGAGTATAACACAGAGGTGGGTGGACGGACCCACTTCAAAATCAGAGCAAACCAGTTCACTCACGGCTGATAGTCGGAGGTAAAGGTTCGCCCGAACTGGTCTGAATCGGTAGAATCCCACCACTGGGTTGAACCCTGCTTCTGTGGATCTGGTGTTTAGGGCCTGTCCTTGTGCTGTTACGATCAGTGCCTCAGTAATTGTGTTTTAGCCCAACCTTTTCTGGCCACTGTTATGATTTCTCCATTGTCTGCCACCTCAGCTGTCAATGGTAACTCCCATGCAAGGTCTTATCTTGCCACGGCATTTCCTTTTCTTGAACTTCCTCCCATATCTGCTGCTGCTTCAGGCATTCTCTCAGAAGCTCATCTTTAGCAGTTTCAATGTCTTCCTTTGGCCAGCTCACAATACTGGCAGGATTTCTGATGAAAGGCAAGGTATACATGTGGATGGTATCTTCCCATTGAGCTGGCTGATACTTGGATGTTGCTGTCTTCCTTACCTCCTCATTGTGATTCACATATGATTGTAGGATACCAAGGTCCTTGTAATTGGTCTGTATGTCTACTGTGTGACCCATTGGTAGTTCCATTTCATCAGTCTTAATTACCTTCCCATTCTTGACTACTATCTAGCCACACTTCTCCAGTCTGAATGACTTCCCAATGTCCTCACTGTAGATCCATGTCAGATCAATATTTCATTCACTCTTAGGGTATAGCTTGATGTTATCCATGAAGACGAGGTGACAGGTGGTAGTTCTAATCTTGAATCTGTACCCATATCCAGTCCTTGTGGTTATCTGGCTGAGGGGGTTCAATCCATTACAGAACAGCAGTAGAATAGTGCATCACCTTTTATATGCCACGCATGATGGTCACTTGTGTGGGCTGTCTTGAATTGACTTCTGGTGTTGTCTTCCACAGTCCCATTGAGTTATTTATTTATTTATTTAAATTTCTATACCGTCCTACTCCCGAAGGACTCAGGGCGGTGAACAGCTACAGGATAAAACACATAAATACAAAAATTTAAAATAGAATAAAAATGAATTAAATAATTTGGCTGAATTTAAAATACTCCATAATTTAAAAACAAATTAAAATTTACATTTAAAAAGGGGAGAAGATTTAGGCCAGGCCAGCTTGATGAAATAAAGAAGTCTTAAGTGCGTGACGGAAGGTGCGCAGATCCGGGATCCTCCGTATCTCCGGGGGGAGCTTGTTCCAGATCGTAGGTGCCCCCACAGAGAAGGCTCTCCCCCTCTCTCCCCATTGTTTGGCCGACGGCGCCCAGAGGAGCCCCTCTCTATGGGAGCGTACTGGCCGGTGGGAGGCTATTGGTGGTAGCAGGCGGTCCCGTCTGTTCTTGTGGAAACATTAGTATTCTATTGACTTTGTATAATGCCAGGCATTTTTACATTCATATGTGTAGCATTGAGTTGCAGGCTTTCCTGTACTCAATCCAGGGAATGCTCAGATTGGAAAACCAACTGAAAATGTTTTATCGGTGGCATATGTCTCCAACCAGATTGGCAAAAATACAACCTAAAAATAGCCCAATTTGTTGGAAGTGCAAAAAGGCACAAGGGACTTTCTATCATTTATGGTGGACGTGCCCGGCAGCAAAGAAATTTTGGTCTAACATCAAAAAATGGTTGGAACAAATAACAAAAACACAGATTGAAAAAGAACCAGAAACATTTTTATTAGGAATCTTTAACAAATCATACCCTAAGGATATCAAATATCTTACAATTCACATATTAACTGCTGCAAGAATAACCTACGCAAGAAATTGGAAACAAGAACAAATACCAAGTGAAACAGAAGTAATAGGGAAAATTTTAGAATGCGCTGAAATGGATAGGTTAACCAAAGAATTAAAAGAAAGAGAAGAATCAGACTAGTATAAAATATGGAATAATTGGTATAATTGGTTAAAAATCAGAAATATACAAAAAATATAGGGGATATATTACCGATTGATACATATATATATAATAAAAAATATTATTAGATTAAAGAGAGGTGAAGGAATATATTATAAATAGAATTGTAGAACGTCACTCTGAAAAAAATGCTTAAGAAGAAATTACACTCTTTATGGGTATATGTTGTATAAATGTTTGTTGTGTATATGTTACGTATGTCTTTTTTAATATTTATATTCAATAAAAACTATTTTAAAAAAATAAAAAAATAAAATTTACATTTAAAAAGGGGAGAAGATTTAGGCCAGGCCAGCTTGATGAAATAAAGAAGTCTTAAGTGCGCGACGGAAGGTGCGCAGATCCGGGATCCTCCATATCTCCAGGGGGAGCTCGTTCCAGATCGTAGATGCCCCCACAGAGAAGGCTCTCCCCCTCTCTCTCCATTGTTTGGCCGACGGCGCCCGGAGGAGCCCCTCTCTATGGGAGCGTACTGGCCAGTGGGAGGCTATTGGTGGTAGCAGGCGGTCCCGTCTGTTCTTGTGGAAACATTAGTATTCTATTGACTTTGTATAATGCCAGGCATTTTTACATCCATATGTGTAGCATTGAGTTGCAGGCTTTCCTGTACTCAATCCAGGGAATGCTCAGATTGGTCTGTCTAGATCTTGCATCTTGGCTAACTGCTCTATTTATGAGCAAATGACATTTTGAGCTTCTATTATTGTTCCCAATGCCTTTCTAAACTGTGCTCATGTACTGGCCATAAGATGTATGAAGAAACTATGGATGGAGAATAAGTAGCTAATGAATGGGAAAGAGAAGGAAGGAAGGAAGGAAGGAAGGAAGGAAGGAAGGAAGGAAGGAAGGAAGGAAGGGAGGGAGGGAGGGAGGGAGGAAAGAAAGAAAGAAAAGAAAGAAAGAAAGAAATATACAGAAACATACATACTTTGTATACAGTATATCCTCTTTCATTCTGAACAATATCTTTGGAGGCACACCCTATTTATCTATCATGTATTATCTATATCTATCTATCTATCTATCTATCTATCTATCTATCTATCTATCATCTAATTTATATGTCAATCTTTCATTTTCATATTGGGATGTTCAGCATTTAATATAAGAACATTCAGTATTTTATTTCCATTCTAATTTACTAAGCATCTTTACTCCTTTATTTCTGAAACTATTTTATAGTAATACAATAATAATTGCATCACAATTTTGGCATTGCTGCCTTCCTGAACTATCATATTTTTCTATATTTGTGTTTGTATGTGTGTGTTTTTTTAATATTGGCCAATAATTCTCTACTTCTTGTCACAGGTCCATGGCGTTGCTATTATTAGAAGCATAAGAGTAACAACAACAACAATACTTATAAGTTGACACCCAAGTAATTCCAAGCATTCTGGTATTGTGATTTTGGGACACATACTGTAAATATGCAAGCATTTCCAAGCTGCAAACTCAAAAATATGACGCTGCTGTTTGGTTGAATTTTTGGTTTCTCTCAAAGAGAAATTTTATTTGAATGAATGATGGATCAATTTAGATTCTGCAATGACATATAACTAAGTTAGTATTTTCAAATTCTAAGCCTGGATTCTCTTGACCAAAAACTTCTTGCAAATCTGTGGCTCACAAAATCTCCCAGATGTATCAATCTGACTTGCCTTTAAATTAGGAAATAGGAAATCAGCCTATTACTTATGGAAATGTGCTAGTGGATATAAATTATACTCCTGAATACTGCTGTGCAGTATTTACTGTGGGTGTTATAATGTTGTACTGTGACAGTAAGTGAAGGGGCATAGCTCAATTGCAGGACACAATGTTTTGATGTTGAAAGCCCCTGTTCAATTCCTGTAATCTGAAAGGAAGATGAATAAACCTTTAGAAGTTACTAGTTACTAGAATAGCCAATACTTAAGGAGATGGATGGATGGATGGCATTTCCTGGTATAAGTTTCCTGTGTTCTCTTTAAAACAAAATCGTTATGTGAGACAGCAGTAAATTTTGGTTCACTGGAAAATTTATATCCTTATCAGGAATTGGTTTATTAGGCAGAAGGTTCAAGGACTGAGCAAGATTAATCTCTTTATTGCAGGCAAAAATGAAGGCAGGTATACATTGTAGTACACAGAGAGTCTGAGCTCAAGGGTTAAATTATAGGAGGATGAATCTTTTCCTTCTTGTCTTTCTGAATTTTTGATCATCCTTTTGATGGTTTTGGAAGGGACCTGATCTATGTTGACATATTGCTTCTCTCTAGCATGAAAACTGTCCATTCTCACATTGCTAGACTATTTTTATCCATGGGTCAAGAAAATGGGTTTGAAAAGTACATTCCTTAATCAGATTTTTAAAAAGAATATAAATATTCATATGGAAGGCTGTTTCATCTCTTAATTATCCAGTGAGAAATACAATCTTCTTATTGTGTTCCACCAGGATAGTCAATTCACACAATTCAAGCTAGATGAATCACAAGTAATTTCCTGTGTTTCTATGTGTGTGTGACAAGATAACAACAAAAATATCAGGTCTACTATTTCAGCACTACGCAGGATGCTAATATTAATACTATGCTGGACTTAAATTCTCATAATCTTCAGTATACTTGGTTTCATGAGATGCATTACTGGAGTGGATTGTATCCTATTTTAACAGGACGTGGAGGTTATGGGGTTGAAATCCAACAATGGAAGACAGAAGTCCAAGAAGATTCAGCTAACAAACAGAATATTTAACCAGGAGGTGAATGTTGTCAACAGGAACTTTCTACTGATATGAGATGATGGCCACTGTTAACACTATTTAGGATCAGTTTTGTAATCTAACAGCCAACAAGCATCAACACCAGCTATCACTAGGGAGCCATCCTTGATCATGTTCACAAGGAACCGAGGTCTTGAACCTGAAATCATTTTCACATGTCTCATTGCATGGGTAGAAATCTACTGATAAAAATCATGGTCAAGAGAATAGCTCTATTCAAAGGAACAAAACAAAATATCTTATTTGTACAGTTCATATGTAGGCAATGACTCTGAACCACTTATAGTTTCTGTTATTTGTGGGCAGCCCAAGGAGCTGTTGTTTATTTTTCTATGTCAACCATTGCCAGAAAGGAAATGGAAATCTTGCCTGCATAGGGTCTGCTTAAGCTGGGCAATATTAAAGCTTCTTTCCCCATTAAATAAACACGGAGCTATACTCTCACTTCTTTAAGTGATAATTAAAAGAAAATGGTTATGTATTTATAGATTTGTTCAACCAGATTTGCAGCTCATTTTGATTGCCTGCTCTTGTACTAGATGTACAAAAGGCATTCATAAAGCTGTTTTTGTTTCTGATTAGTAGTAGTAATAGTAGTCATAGTAAACAAACAACAATTATAACAATCAGGCTTTCCAGTAGTTTTAGAAGGTTGGCATAAGGAGCTCCCTGCATTTAGAGATAATTCTCTCCAATGCCAGGATCAATTTAAGCTGTCCTTGATAAGCAACTCATTTTATTTCAACCTGCCAGAGGTTATTAACTTGCATTTTTTCCCCCAAGACTTTGTTTGTTTTTCAGATGAAATGCTTTTTAACCTTGTAATGGAATGACTTGTATCCCAAATGGGGTTGTTGTGAATAAATGTTCCCAGAATTTCAACACAGCTCACGAGAATGACGTCTTTACTGGTTGTTTGTTTTCCTCTTCCCACCTCAAATACCTTGTTTAGAAGCACTTTGCAGACAGCAATCAATTTGTTAGTCTTCCTGTTAACAGAACAAATCAGACAAACAAGCACTATATTTCAATGTCCCATTAGATATTTTCTGTTCCTTCCTTTAAAGATACAACTATAGGAAAATCACCCCTGTTTGGTTTGTTCATTTCCCATTTAGTAATACCTATAATGATGAAAGAGGGACGTGGTGGCTCAGTGGCTAAGACGCTGAGCTTGTCGATTGAAAGGTCGGCAGTTCAACGGTTCGAATCCCTAGTGCCGCGTAATGGGATGAGCTTCCGTTATTTGTCCCAGCTTCTGCCAACCTAGTAGTTTGAAAGCACGTAAAAAATGCAAGTAGAAAAATAGGGACCACCTTTGGTGGGAAGGTAACAGCCTTCCATGCGCCTTTGACATTGAGTCATGCTGGCCACATGACCACGGAGACGTCTTCGGACAGCACTGGCTTTTCGGCTTAGAAACGGAGATAAGCACCACCCCCTAGAGTCAGGAACGACTAGCACATATGTGCGAGGGGAATCTTTACCTTTACCTTTATAATGATGAAGCCACTACTTACACAAATCATCTCTCCTTCTATTACTCTCTTTATCTGGTTTGGGCTTCCTGTGGTTGCAATTTTTAAAAACTATATATTAGATATTGTAATATAATCTGGATCTTAGAATGTGTTAGTGTAATATGGGAATGACCTTGGGAGACAGGAGGGAAAGCATTAGATTAGGCAAAAGAGGTAGATGAGCCTTCAGAAGGAACATAGCAAACATCTGAGAAGAACTGTTCCTAGTTTCTTAGACTATAAATGTGACAGGGCAGAAATTAGCAGTTGGGTAAAATCTTATCTTCATAGCCTCAATGGTTAATATTTTGTCTGGAAAACAACTAGTAACTCAGGAGGTTCTTTAAAGGTTGGAGATTATCTAGTTTCACTATGGTTGTGGAAGGAAAGTTTATTTAGCAGCTAACTTTTATTCAAAGAAACCTGAAAATGGAACACCGGCTTAAATATAGGATGAGAGGCAGATTAAATATATTCAATTCTACATTTTTCAAAAGAAGAAAGAAGAAACAGAAGAGTTGGAGTTAAACTATGAATCATGTTCATTATTTTCGTTACATGATTTGGATAGCTTTTCTGCAATAAAGAAATAAAACTATTGGGTATATCTGACTATTTGATACTGTGGTTACTACCAAAGTCATTCTCGTTCAAAAAATGAAATGCAAAGTTGAGTTGACCAGAGTCTTCTTAAACAGGTTTAATTTTATAACAAAACAGACTGAAATACTATCAGAGAACATTTCTCATTTTTGAGAACCACAGATGGTTGGGAGAAGTCTGATTTCATGCTGTTTGGTTTCCTCTAACAACAATTAATATCCACGATAAAATCAAATTGGCTAAAGAAAAAACAACAATGGAATTTTGGTACTGGATATTCACGCAGTTGCATTCCTCAAAAATCTCAAGAAAATATTATGTTTGCATTAATAAACCTTATGGTTTCTTTCTGTTAAAAAGAACATTAAAGAAACGTTGAATATGTTTCTCTGATTTCTTCTTTTCCTCAAGCTTACATGGAAAGTACAGATGACAATTTATGGAATACCATAAATGAATCGCTGTGCTTATTTCTATTAGTGTAGTTACCAATGTCTTTGGAACCATGTTAAGTAAATCCAGCTTCCCCAATTGACTTCGTTTGTTGGAGTCTTATAGGGGAGGGTTCCAAATGGCAGACACATAATCTAGGGATGCTCCAACTATCATAAATTCATACTGGTTGCCAAGCATCTGAATTTTGATCTTGAGATCATGAGAATGCTGCAAGTGTTGTAAGTATGAGGACCAGTTGTAAGTCACTGTTCTCAATGCCATTGTAACTTCAAATGCTCACTAAATGATTGGTTATAAGTTGAGGACAAGTGTACAGAGATATTTAAGTGCAGAGCCTTGTATACCAATATGTAATACTATAATCACTATATGTGCATGAGTGCTTGCTTTCTCGGGAGAGAAATGACTACAAGGCATTGACTTTTTACTGCTTTACTAAACTGGTCAAATTGCACAAGCCGAAGGACAACCAAATTTGGACCCTCAATTCCAGCCAACCTGACTTTTTCTTTATATGGGTCATAGTTTTCTTTCATTCCTACCAGCAGCTATGCTTAGACTCACTCTCTGGATTTTTTTCTTTTTCTTTTAAGTTTTATTTTTATTTTTAAATATACATCAGTATCAATACATGAACATTAATAATATCATTGGCATTAAAATGGAACATTGAATTATTGAATAACTACTCTAAAACAATCATGTATATTAATACTAGGATTATATGTAAATTGATTAATGTAACAACTATTATTATTATCATTGTTGTTTGTATCAGAATGAATTATATCCAGAGGCCACACTGTTCATGTATATCTAAATTTCTTTTGTAGTGTGCTTCTACTATCAAATCTGACAGGGATAAACCTACTTCCTTGCTCTCAGGTGCAAGTTAGGGAATTCTCTCTCAGGGTAAGCCCTAAATTGGGATAGATGGTTACTCATCTGAGCTGGTGGACAGTTTTTAAGACCCAAATAAAAATCCCCGTGACAATATATTCTTTATTCATTGTTCCAGCATTATACTCAAGTGAAAGTGTCATAGCACCAAAAAGAGGAAAGATTTTAATACTTTTGGTACCTTGATCCTGTCACAAAGATAAGGGTTCAAGGAAAGGATTTTGACTATCATCTAGCCCTGGATCTGCAACCTTAAATACTCATAGAGCCATTTGGACCCGTTTCCCATAGAAACGAAAACACCGGGAGCCACAAAACCTGGGTGGGCGTGGCCAACTTGATGTCACTCACTTCCACCAGTCACATGACCCCCCCAGTCATCCAGGTCATGGTTGTCCCAAAGGCAGTTTTTCAAGAGGCAACTGGAAGTCTTCAAAGAAAAACAAGAAAGTCCAGTTGCCTTTTGAAAAAGCACCTTTAGGACACCTACCGTATTTCTTGATGTTCTCTTTAAATCTTAGTTTAAATCTAATGTTTTTCTGCCTTGCTTTCTGGAGCAACACTGACAGAATCAACAAGTCCATCCTTTTCTTAGACTGAGCCTTGTTATCATGCCACCATCAGTTGCTCCAGTCATAGTCTTTTGCTCAGGTAGTCATTAGGTAGCACATGAGGGCAACCCAAAATGACTGATAGTAGGATGTGTGTGGGTCTTAGTCAAAACGTTCTCATGAAGGATTACTGGGAAATTTGGTTAATTTGGAGGAATATCAAGATCTCCTCCATCTATTTCTTTGTCATTTTTGTACAATCAGAAACCTATCCTACCTTTCTCTAGAGCAAAGTTTCTCAATTTTGGCAATTTTAAGATGAGTGGACTACAATTCCTAGAATTCCCTAGACAGCATGCCAGGTTGCCAAGGGAGAGAAACATTGTTCTAGAGATTTGGGTGAAGGACTGCCTGGCTATGGGTAAAAAGCAATGGTGAAATGTAAAATTTATTACTACCGGTTCTTGGGCTTGGCTTGGTGGGGGGGTAATGTGACTGAGTGGGCATGGCCAACTTTTTTTTTTTTTAACTTTTAAAACCATTTTTTTTACAACCTCTTTGGCTGAAGAGGCTGTTAAAAATGCTTTTAAAAGCCTCTGATGATCCCAGCTGAGCTGCGTGATCATCAGAGGCTTTTTTTTTTTTTTAACTTTTAAAAGCATTTCTTTTGGCTGAAGAGGTTGTAGAAAAAATGCTTTTAAAAATAAAATAAAAAAGCCTCTGATGATCGCGTGGCTCAGCTGGGCATGGGGGAGGGCAGGGATTTTTGCGACCGGTTCTCCAAACCACCCGCTGCCATCGCTACCAGATCGGGCGATCCGGTCTGAACCGGGAGCATTTCACCCCTGGTAAAAAGTAATTTCTGCTGTGTGAAGCATAAGCCTCTTGCTTATTTAATGTTTTATTTTTTAGGCAGCAGATTTTATTCTGCTGTGATGCCAGTTTGAAACAAAGTCTTCAAATGGCTCAAAGTTCCCATCACTGTGTATGTTAAAATAGACAAATGTTTGCACCAACATGGACTTCAAACTTGCACTGAGATTATTTGCTATTTTTTTTTTATCAATCCGAGAGATATCTTTTAGGAACACCTGACTGTCGTCTGGGATTGGTACCACAAAATACAGACTTTTGGCAAAGCGTTTAGCATGGATCCATACACTGTGGTTTAATAATCATGCTTTGTGGTTTATGTATATCCTCCATAATGACATGTCTGACAAACCATTGTTAAAACCAACCATATTTTAATGTGTTGTGGTCTTAAAACTAAATAAAGGTTTCAGTATCAGAATACAGAATAACAGAGTCGGAAGGGAACTTGGACATTTTCTAGCCCAACCTCTTAATCAAGGAGGAGACCCATTACCCGTGATGGCGAACCTAAGGCCAAGATGGATGTTAATAAGATTTGAATCTCTGGTTTTGTAAAAAGTGGAATAAATAGTTCTAATTCATTTCTTAAGAATAGAAATATTGTTTCATTTGAAAAGAAACAGACTGGTAAAAAGCTTAACAAACTGTTTCATAATTTGCCAAATAGATTCCATCTGTGTAAGCTAATATAACCCAAATAATGACTTGTTTTATTCTGTAGAGTTTGACATATTAACATGTGTCATAATGTGACTGTTCTTCAGATCTTCCCCATGCAGGGCATTGGTAAGTATATAGGTTTACATACAGTGTGAGTATTTATTAACGTATGCCTGTATTATGCATTAATGCTTTCCTTGTAGCTGCATGTCTTAACTGCAAGATCTGTATGTTAATATTAAACACACTCTTGAACAAAGCAGCATCTGCTTTCTCAATTAAAGATATTACATTGCTATTAATTTTGGAGCATTCCGTTCCTTATATAAAAGAGAACGTGATTATTTGCCATCGTACCGCATCATTAATTCTAAGATCAAAACTTAGATTTAAGAATAGGAAGAGCTTCCAAATCCACAGTACCAAACTGATCCAGTGTGGAAATATGTCCAAACCAAGTCTGGGGATAAATTGTCCCTCCTCTTATCCCCTATTAACATACATAGGTGAGAAGCCCGTACAGCTTTCAAAGTCTTCAACACTGTTCTATCAAGCAGCACACAACAATCAAACCCCACAGTTGGCACCAGCAGAATTTTTATTTGCTTGTTTTCTACACCTTTTTGTGTAAAAGGGAACAAAATGACTTAGAGGAGAAGCTTCCAGCCTTACTTTGGGTGTCTGGTTTTAATCAGGGCTTGCTTCAATGCACAAGATCCAGTTTGGTATAGTGGCTGAGACACCAGATTGAAGACCAGGAGACTGGGTTCTATTTCAGTCATAAAACCTTGGGCCAGTCCCTCTCTCTCTCTCTCAGCCATAGGAAGCAGGCAATAGCAAACCACTTCTGAAATCTTCCCAAGAAAATTGCAGGGACTTTCCTGGTACAAAGGCACATAACCACACACAGAGCCCTCATGCACAGTTAAATATTTTTTTAAAAATAAATAGAAAAGCATCTAGATGACGTTGATTTAACCTTTATGTAGAAGATATTCCATAGAAGGTATTGGGTTTCACCTGTTCGATGTCAGCTTTGGAAGCCATATTAGCACCGGAAGCTTCCATGCTGCCACCTTCTTGTGTGTGGGAAAGTAGGAGGGGGGATTTAGTAGAGGGAATGTAGTTAGACAAAATAATATTCTTCTTTTCGGTGAAGGTCATGACAGTCTGCATCTGGAGAAGGAGTGGTTGGAGTGATGTCTCGAGATAGGACATAGGGTGGTGATTGGACCATGTGATGGACTGATGGGTGCAGGGGATGGATTTGGGGTTTTTGATTTACTGAGGAAAAACCAGATGTGCCAGTATACCTACTCTAATAAATGAAACTTTGAAAACATGCTTGCCTTGGAGTTTTTAATTGGAGTTGGGGTTTTCTGGAACGCTGACATCTTGTCCATCGCTGGACAAAAAAAATGCATTGCCTATTGTTTTGATTTATTCTTTGGCAGAATAAACAGAAATAATTATGAGCTGTGGTGCCGCAGTGGTTAAAATGCAGTACTGCAGGCTACTTCTGCTGACTGCTGGCTGCAGTTTGGCAGTCTCACTAGGTTCAAGGTTGACTCATCCTTCCATCCTTCCGAGGTGGGTAAAATGAGAACCCAGATTGTTGGGGGGCAATAGGCTGACTCTGTCTGGAGAAATGCCCACATGTATAAATAGAAAGGAATAGCTGGTTCTCTGATCAGCTGTTTGGTGGCCACACAGCAGAAGCAGTGATAGTGAGATTGGAGGCCCTCAGCAATGCATTTTTCAGGACGATGGTGGTCATGGTAAATGTAATACTTTTTTAAAAAAATACCAGCAAACTAAACAAGACTGCTTGGTGGGCTGTATATTGATAACATGTATCTGATAACATATGATAGAGAGACCCGGTGGCTTAGTGGCTAAGACGCTGAGCTTGTCAATCAAAAGGTCGGCAGTTCAGCGGTTTGAATCCCTAGTGCCGCATAACGGGGTGAGCTCTCGTTACTTGTCCCAGCTTCTGCCAACCTAACAGTTCGAAAGCACATAAAAATGCAAGTAGAAAAATAGGGACCACTTTGGTGGAAAGGTAACAGCATTCTGTGTGCCTTTGCATTTAGTCATTTATTTATTTATTTTATTTTATTAGTCATATTTCTATGCCGCCCACTCTCTGAGGACTCTGGGCAGCTTACACTAAAGACAGTATACTAAATAGCATATTGCCCCCAACAATCCAGGTCCTCATTTTACCCACCTCGGAAGGATGGAAGGCTGAGTCAGCCTTGAGCTGGTGAGATTTGATCCGCTGAACTAGCAGTCAGTTGGAGTAGCTGCAGTACTGCACTCTAACCACTGCAACACCTCGGCTCATATACCGGCCGGCCACATGACCATGGAGACATTTTCGGACAGTGCTGGCTCTTCAGCTTTGAAACAGAGATGAGCACCGCCCTCTAGAGTCGGGAATGACTAGCACATATGTGGAAGGGAACCTTTACCTTTATCTTTTTATCTGATAACATCCATATGATGAAGAAGGATTAGGTTAGGTGGAAATCAATGAAATCAATGCAATATATATATATATATTGAAATGGTTCAATATCCTTATTTTGAAAATGCAGAAATTTGTGGACAAGTACTCTGGTTCTAAAGAATATTTAATTGAGAAAATTTTCACTATACAAAAAAAAAAAAAAAGCCCGAACAGAATTATGCAGTGTTGTTATTATTAAGGAAATCTGTTGATAGCTGGGTTCTACCAGACAAATATAAAACAATGAAACATGCATGTTCTGAGTTCAAGAAATATTTTGGTTATAAATTTTAATTTTTCATGTTTATTGTTGCCTAAGTATTTTATATCCTGAAGCTCAAAGTGGCACACATAGAGCAATTTCCTTCTATTTCCTCTTCCACACACCCCTGAGAATAGATTGCGCTGAGAGATGTAAACTTCCGTAGCTGAACATGGAACAGAATGTAGTCGAATACCTTAACTACTAAATCCATCTTGAACTTGGAAGAATTTGAAATTGATTAGAAGGCCATCTTGGTTCTTTTCACATGACCACCTCTGCCTGGACTGAATGGCAGAAACATTATATTCAGAAATTATTATGTAAACAATCTTCAACTCTAGATTATATAGTAATAATAACATGCCAATTATTGTATTTCATTTCCTATCTACCAAAGCAGTCTCTTATTCTAGCGTTCTGCAGATGCTCCTATCTTTCATAACAATCCTTCTTCATCATCCTGGCAACTTAAAATGACCTTGAGTGTTTCCTGGATCAAATGTATTTGTTGAACAACTTGTAGTCAATAAAACAATATTGCAACATTCTTATTTGCTCTCTCATGTGAGTTTGTCTGCGTAGGTATTTCAGAATATTTGTCTACAACCCTGGACCATGAGGTGAATTGGCAAGCCATTGCTGATTCTGTAGATGTTTTCATGCTGGGTTAATGGGTGCATCATGGATATCTAGTTCAAGTTCAAGACACTTGCTCTGGCATTAGCAATAATTATGTTTTATTCTATGAGAAGAGCTAAATTTATGTATTGCAGAATTAAGGTAATGAAGGATGGAATACTACCGCTAATGGATTCAGGCAGGGTTTGATTTATTTCTCACTTTGTTAGAATACTGGGTTGATGATTTTCAAGCCTGCGTTAGAAGCACGAGTGCTGCTGCGTGACAGAGTGAGCTCCCAACATTTGCTCTAGCTCCTGCTGACCTAGAAGTTTGAAAGCATGCAAATGTGAGTAGATAAATAGGTACCACTTTGGTGGACTCATTAACAGGGACATGAAAGGAACCCCCAACTGGGCATCCCCTGGGCAACAGTGATGTCACCAAAAGTCTGTAGAGATTCTCAGTCATCCAGGTCATGGTTGTCCCAAAGGTGCTTTTTCAGGAGGCAACTGGACTTTCTTGGTTTTCTTTTTTGAAGACGTTTCGCTTCTCATCCAAGAAGCTTCTTCAGCTCTGACAGGATAGTGGGGAATGGAACGATTTATATTCCTTGCAGACAGCTGGTAATCTATATCCTTTTAGAAAGTCGTTGAAGCACTTGGAGACTTATCTGTGTCATCAGAGTCACCTAAGTGATGTCACCAGTTAATCCTTCCACCACAAAAGCGCTTTGGTGCATCTCACATGGAAGTATAGTATAGTATGAGGATGAAAATGTGTTGTTCACTGGCAAAGGACTTTTATTGCTGCTATTGTAGCAGATACCAAGGATTGGGCCTCTCCTTGATCTTCTTTCCCATTGCCCCTGAGAATTTATTTATTTATTCATATCCCGCCTTTACTATTTTTACAAATAACTCAAGGTGGAAAACATTTCCAACATACCTCCTTCCTCCACCTTCCTCTTTTCCCCACAACAACCCTATGAGGTGGGTTGGCTGAGAGAGAGTGACTGGCCCAAAATCACCCAGATGGTGGAACTTGAACTCATAATCTCCTGCTTTGCATCCAGGTGCCTTAAACATTAGACTAATCTGGCTCTATTTCTGGTAACAACTAGTAACATTGAGAGTCCATTTTTTTTATGGTCTGTGAAAGTAAAAAAAATCTATATATATAAAAGTGAAAACCACTCACGCATTAATCACGAAATCTCCAGAACCGTAAAGCCTACAAACTTGAAATTTGCCACATATGTTCCTCTTGGCTTCTAGGTGCTCACTAAGAAAGGATTTTTCGAAATGACCATCAGAGCATTAGTATTTCCTATATTATTATTAACACACTCTGATGCTAATTAGTTAGACGTTCCACTCCCCCTCCCAACTTGAAAATAACTCTGGAGAGAATGGGGTAGCATTCTCTGTGGGGCAAGCCTCATGGAGAGAAGGGGCTAGAAAGCCTGAGGGAGAGAAGGGGATAGGATAGGAGACGTTTCTCTGGGGCAAGGCTAAGGGAGAGAAGGGGAGAGGAGAGGCTTCTGTGGGGCAAGCCTGAGGGAGAGAAGGGAAGAGGAGAGGCCAATCGTAACTACTCATTAATTTTCAAACTCTAAATGTCGATTTATCACATAGTTTCATGGGAGCACGGGTTTTCAGCTAGTAAGTTAATATCCATGGACTTACTGGGTCAGACGTACCAAGCTCCAAGTATGCTGAAGCTGTTGCCCTCGTGGAGGCACATCTTTGTCCACGGTAATCAGTTACCAAACAAAAGTTGAATGCTTTTAAGAAAGGCCCAAAAGAATGCAGAAGAGATTATTATGATCAACCCTGGCATTTGACTATATTTTGTGACTTGAGAGAGGGCCTGCTTTGTGGTTGTTTTATTTGTGGATTAAAGAAGAAGCAGTCCAACACTGCCTGCTTCGTGAACCAGATCTGACCCTCACTGCAGCATAGGGAAAGGTTTTGGCAACAGAAGCTGCACCACATCATGTGAAAGAAATCTGTCATGCAGATTTTTCCATTGTGCTCAGACTTCAAGATGAGCAGGAATCAGAGGGTTTTTTTTTTTCCAACCAGCTCATAGAAGCCAAATTATTCATGGACTTGCTAGGGTTATGGTGAATAACATAACCACAACGAGTGACAATTCAGGAATGCAGAATGTTACACTTGCAAGAAAAGGGGCCATATTTGTTGAAGACTTACTATTTCCAGTTTAGCTTGCATCCAGCACATTTCTGGTCAGTCCCAGCAGCCAGATCACAGCAAACACACACCCCTTTCAGTTCAGCTAGCAAAACTACAGACTGCTAACTTCAACATCTGCTAGCTTTCAAATGTGCATGGCCAGGGAAGCTAGCAGTCCTTCTTGCCTCAATGGAAATCCACCCTGTCTGCCATTAGATGCAGGAAAGACCAGCAGTTTGAATAGATTTCTGGATGAGAAGAAAGGCTACTGCCTCCGACCTACCATGACAAAACCTTTTGCTTCTCAATCTTAACTGCTGGAGTAAGCTCAGATATAGTCTTTTGTCCACCCCTCCAACTCTGGATAAGAGTATTTTCAAGGCAGGCAGTGGTAAATTAAAAAAAAAAAAAGCTTTCTTAGCCTCTCTAATTACTTTAAGGTAAAGGTAAAGGTTCCCCTTGCACATATGTGCTAGTTGTTCCCGACTCTAGGGGGAGATGCTCATCTCCATTTCAAAGCCAAAGAGCCAGCACTGTCCGAAGAAGTCTCTGTGGTCATGTGGCCGGCATGACTAAACGCCAAAGGCGCATGGAACGTTGTTACCTTCCCACCAAAGGTGGTCCCTATTTTTTCTACTTGCATTTTTTACGTGCTTTCAAACTGCTAGGTTGGCAGAAGCTGGGACAAGTAACAGGAGCTCACCCTGTTATGCGGCACTAGGGATTCGAACCGCTGAACTGCCGATCTTTCGATCGACAAGCTCAGCGTCTTAGCCACTGAGCTATATCGGAGTTAGTTGTGAAATAAACATACTGACTCTCTCAAGTGCTACTTGTGTGGACTGGGACAGGATAGTTATCTGGCATTTTTGCCTAAAGCGTTTTCCATTGTAATTTGAGTTTACTGATAGAGACTTTGTATGGAGGAACATTTTATAAGCCTATACATACAGTAGAGTCATAGATTTAAATCTTGTTAACAAGAGCTGCTAAAATGTTGAATTTTATCTCAGTATCTGGTGATGACAGGAAAGCTGAGTAATGAATGAATAAGAAGCTCTTACAAGAAGAACCATTTCAGACTAAAAATGACAAATTGAGGAATTTCTTCTGTTTCTTTTTAAGCTAGAAGCAAAACTGCATGTTCTTTTTCTGCAAATAGTTTTAAAGTCCTTACTTTTCCAATGGTGCCATTGGGCACTGGAAAAAATTTGTTCATTTATTTAATTTCTGTTCAATAGTGTAATTTAAAAAGTAGTCATTCCTTTTCATAGATGTCATTGTCATGAAACCAGTCCTGTGTGGCTTATGTTACAATGCAACTCATGGTTATGACAAGGACAAGAAAGTTAATTTAGAACAAGAATACTAGACAGACAAAGTAAAAAATCTTCATTATGGCCAAGGACTGTAATAAACAGACTGTAATTAGGACTATACAGAAGCCAATCAGTGTGTGAACTAAATGATGTTAAAACTCTGTTCCAAAAAGAAATATGAGATCAAGGGAGAATTCAGATAGGCTTAATGCAATTTTTGCCTTCTGTTACCCTTATTTATCTTATATGTGACCACATGCTTAGATGCTATTTATCTCTTGTTCTTTAAAATAGTAATTTTATTTTTTAAAAAAAAATACAAAGATAAAATTAATATAATTGCCCAGAGTCAAAATGATTTTGTCAAGTGTCCATATAAATGCATAAATAAATCAATATATCTTTCTCAAGTCTTAGATTAGGCCTAATATTTTAAGTATCTATTCTACTGGGAATGCCTTGATTGATTTTGACCCTGGACCACTTATAGTTTTAGTAAAGCCTGCAAACCAGAAAGTAATGTCTTTTTATGTGTATGTCAAGATTGAAATGCTAATATCTTTTGTAATAAAAAAAAATAGTTTTCCTTTATTGAGAAATAAATTTCATCCAAAAATTTTGGGGAAGAAATTGTGAACTAAAGATGGTTCCACTTTTACAAGTGCAGCATGTACACTGAAATAATTCTTCTCTGGACAAGAAGAACATTTGAGATTGCCTACAAGTTTTCCATATGGTTGCTTCTCATGAGGAGACTGAAGTGTACAAAGGACAAAATCCAGTGATAATGAATATAAAAGCAATAAAATGCAAGCAGAACTAAAACTTCTATATAAGTCACCCATTAGGTGAGATGAGCAACTTTCTTTCCAATGGCAGCTATTTGGTGAGCAGAACTAAGAGAAGAATAAACAATTTCAAGGAAAAAGAAGTAGCTTGAATGTCATAGATATTAGCACAGTAGGGTTTGCAAATTCTCTACCCAAAACTAGGTGAAGCCAGGCTACTTGGAAATAACCATCTTCTCTGGAGTAGACCATCCATTTGAAAATTTCTTTTCAAATAAATGGGCTTTTCTGAAAACCTTTGACCTTCAATTGTAGAAAGCACCACTACAGCATTAATGCAACTGAGAACCAGTTTGGTGATGGCCAGGGAGACAAATCTTAAAACCGCCAAGTTTGAGAAACACTGTGTTAAGGTGTTACAGTAGAAACCAAGAGACTATGAGTTCTAGTCCTTTTTTAAGGCATAGAAGCCAAATGACTTTGGGCCATCATTGTCCTTCAGCCCAACCCACTTCACAGCATTGTTATTGTAGGGAAAACAATAGGAGGGATCATTATGTTCACTGCCTTCAGTGGTAAAAATACAGGTAGCTTATACCAGGGGTGAAATGCTACCGGTTCAGACTGGTTTGGTTGAACTGGTAGCAATGGCAGCGGGTGGTTTGGAGAACCAGTAGCAATGGCAGCGTGAGGCTCCGCCCACCCACCTGGTTGTCGTTACCTCCTGGTTTTAACCAGGAAGTAACCTGTTTTTCACCCTCTGCGCATGCGCAGAAAGGTTTGTGCATGCGCAGAGGGTCCGCACATGGGCGGCGCGTGCGCTTCCGAACCAATAGGGAAGATAAGTACATTTCACCCCTGTCTTATATATTTCAATAAAGGTTTTGTGGGCCGCTCAACCAGACTTTGGATCAGGTTAACCTATGCAGAATCAGGACCAGGGAGCATGATTCTGCTTCATTTCTGATGTTAAATCCTAATTGGTTCTTCATTCTGCTCTTCTTTTTTAAAGACTATTCATATGACAAGCACATGACAGTTAACAGGTAATTCAGCAATTATTATTTTTCAGCACAAACTGTATATAAATATGTACTTAAAGCCTCAACCTGTCTGGAAGAACTGAATTGCTTCCTTAATTTCCTTTCTCTTGGGTGTCTTATCTTTTCAGTCTGCAACCCATAGAATTGGGCCAGCCTCTTTCTTTTAACTGGTATGAAATCTCAATGGAAAAACAGGAGAAAAATAAAGTGAACAAATAAAATAACTTGTTGGTAATGATTAGGGAACACAGAATTGTGGATCCTTTCCCCCAGTTAGAAAGTATTTTTGTCCTGTTCTCCCAAAGGCCATGTGGTGGCAGTCCATGTCAGCCCACAGTGTTCAATGGATGGACTTTCCTTTTCCTAAAAAATAAAAATCTAACTCGGCATTCTTCACGACAAACACATCTGTTTTGAGTGCCAAATTATTGCTAAGCTTCTCAAGATTGTTCTGAGAAGGTCATAGTAGACCTCTTCTAAATCTAATGTGGTATAATAAATGTAATCTATGGAAACACAAGATTCAAAATAATAAATTGTTTCTGAATACGCTCACACATGCTCACATGTGCTGCTGGTATTTTTATTTCCAAAACTGATCATACAATGTTTATTTCTTCTGATTCTACTCCATTGAGATTAAATATATTCTTCCAAATATCAGAACTATCTTCCTTGAATATCAGTTTTTGTTTGTAAATTATCTTATTTGAGGATCTATTTTACTGTATTCATCCTAAATCTAAAAAGAACATTTTCACTAAGTTAAACACTAAGTTTAATAAGATTTTAATGTTTTTAATAAACAGAAATATAGTGATTAAAATTATAATTTTGGAAAGTTACAAATGCAGATAAATTTGAAATAAAATTTGAGAAATAAGAATCCTTCCCATGGGAAAATTTAGTTTTGAATTGGACAGTAGAAGTTTGTGAGTCAAGATTAAAAAAACAACCTGTAACAATTTTTAAAATAGAAATAATTATTGTTGGATTTCCCTCAGTATTTGATTTAGTATTTTTCTATTGTTAATTTTGTTTTTTTCTATTGTCTTTTGTGTCATTTTTACTGTGTTTTATTTGATTTTTTTTTCTTCCTGTAGTTGTATTAAACCACGATAATAATAATCTCCCAGGGAGGCACTACCTTGATATGGTTGTGGGGTTTGTATGCTCTGAGGAAGATGAGAACTATATTAGAGGTTCAATCATACTGTACAGGTCACATCAGAGGAGCCAGATGAAGAGGATAAATCTGATAAACAACATGGTGAGATGTGATTTGCAGAAACCCATATTGGAGCCATTAATGCCCAGATCAACAAAGATCACATTAGGTGTTGGAGTTCCTGGACACCTGGTGACAAATGGACTACAGGAATCAGGATCATTGGATGAACCCCTAGGAACAGCAGCTGTAGGATTGCTAGAAGAAATAGTGTTCACCGGAGATGGTATTCAGCCGGTTCGGACCAGTTTGCCCGAACTGGTAGTGAAAATCGCATGGGTGGGCCCACCCCCACCCCCCACCCACACCCATGGGCCCACACATGTTGGAAGGCGCATGTGTAAAATGAGTGGGCGTGCGGCAAACTGGTAGGAACAAAATATGAAACTCACCGCTGGTGTTCACCCATTGTATATATAAAAAGATTGAAAACAAAGAAATAACAGTCCATTATTACAAACCAAGTCCAACAAGAAGAGGATATTTGAAAATAATGCATTGCCTAGCTAGGTGGTTCAGTGGCTAAGACACTGAGCTTGTCGATCAGAAAGGTCGGCAGTTCGTATATAATGTCTTTGAAAATACGTGTGTATCTTCCTTCTACCATATCATAAAAAAAGCATGCCAACCCAATTGTAAATCATGTCCTTCCAGTGTTTTTTTTTTTAAATTTTTAAATTTTTTATTAATTTTAGAAACCACATAATACATTTATAAATGCAAATAAAACAATTTACAACAAACATCATCTTTATAACATCTACCTATAATATCTAAATTGTTACAATATCAATATCCTATATTCTTCAATATACAATAATTCTCTCACCCTATATAATGATATTATTTTATTGATATCTCGTATCTCTTAAATTTCATTTGATGTAAAAATTTATTTTACTCTATTGATATCTTTTCTTTTATTTAATTTTTCTTTCTTTCTTCTTCTCTTTTTTTTTCCCCACTTCCCTCTAACCATTTATACCATTTTTGCCAGACCAAAAATGTCCTTCCAGTGTTAATAGTCTTATATTTCTTAATTCAATCCATTCTTTCAACCATGTCAATGCTGCTGCTTGGTAATATAATTCCCAATTCAGAAGTCCAAATCCTCCTCCTAATCTTGTATCCTGAAACATTTTTAAACTTATTCTTGCTTTTTTGGCTTGCCATATAAATTTCCTTATTATCTTATTTAGATATTGAAAATAAGTCTTTTCAATTTTTATCAGTATTGTCTGAAATAGAAATAACAATCTTGGTAATATATTCATCTTTATAATTGCTATAAAGCTTCCCATAAGTGACAATTGAAGATTCTTCCATTTCTCCAAGTCTTTCTCAATTTGTTATTTAAGTCTATAATAATTGTGTTTTTTGATCGTTTCACATCTTGAAGTCAAATATTTTACTTTTTTCACCACTTGTATGTCTAATGTCTCTTCTATCTCTCTTTTTTGTTTTTCTTTAACATTTTTCACCAAAATTTTTGTTTTTTCTTTATTTATTTTCAGTCCAGACACTTTTCCATAGTTCTCTATTTGAGCTAATAATTTTGCACAAAATTGGAAAGCAGAAAATATACCTTTGGAGGGAGAAGTAATTAAAAAAAAATTAGATTGTGCAGAAATGAATAGATTAATTATGATGATAAAGGAAAGAGAAGATTCAGAATATTTTAAGATATGGAATAAATTTTATTATTGGTTAGAAAAGAGATACAAATAAGTTTTTAAAAGAGACTGAAAAAAAATTGGTTGCAATTAGAATATTATATTAGTGGAAAATCTTTGTAATGGATTTGGTGAGATTGAAGACAGAAGAGATAGAGAAGAGAAGAAACTTTTGAAGATAACACCGAAATGTCACATGGAAGAAATGAATGATGTACTAAATGTTTGCTTGTCTTAAAAAATAAAAAAAACTTTTTTAAAAAAGAAAGTTCGGCAGTTCGAAACCCTAGTACAGGTCTGCTGCATGAGCAGGGGGTTGGACTAAATGACCTCCAAGGTCCCTTACAACTCTGTTACTGTTACATGTTACAGTTCTGGAAAAAACATCCAGAATAAGAAATAACAGAAAAGAGGCTAGCAGAGCAACTTCAATTTATAAAACAAAATAAGGTATCCACAGAAGCAGAATTGGAAGAACTGTAAAGGTCTACTCAAGGCAAATATGTATGATCTATTATTTTCTTGATGGCTGACTCCCTCTGCTTTGTCACTACAGTCTGAGCTATTTTCTGGCAAGGCTTTGATTTCTTTGTCTTGAGTAGACCTTTGCAGTTTTTCCAATTCTGCTTCTGTGAATACTTTATTCTGTTTTATAAATTGATGTTGCTCTGCTGGCCTCTATTCTCTCTCTCTCTCTCTCTCTCTCTCTCTCTCTCTCTCTCTCTCTCTCTCTCTCTCTCTCTGTGTGTGTGTGTGTGTGTGTGTGTGTGTGTGTCCCCAAACCAAAGAGAGAGAAACAGAGAGAGAAACACACCAAAAGGCAAGCCCCATAGAAAAAGTTGAGTTCCAGTGATAATTTATTATATAAATTATATTAAAAGTTTGAATTGACTGCCATTTTCTTCTAAATACATCCTTATTCATTTCACATAGGAACACTGAATATTCCTAAGTACAGTAGCAAATTGCCTGAAAAAGTATTAAATAATAAATTATATTGTGATTGGCCCTATGGGGCCTATCTATCTATGTGTTTATGAATTTAAAAAGAAGGAAAATTAGCTCAATTATTACAGCACTCGTTATTTCCCCTTTTTTGTTTGCTTTTTAGTACCTGCATCCTTATTTTCCTAAATTGTCACATGTCATTTATGGCTAGTACAGTTTGGTTAGAAACAGTCAGACAATTTTTTTTAATGTATTTGAAGCAGGGGTGAAATCCAGAAGGTTCTGACAGGTTCTGGAGAACCGGTAGCAGAAAGTTTGAGCAGTTCGGAGAACTGGCAAATACCACCTCTGGCTGGTTCAAGAGTGGGGAGGGAATGGGGATTTTGCAGTATCTTTCCCCAGGAGTGGGGTGGGAATGGAGATTTTGCAGTATCCTTCCCATGCCATGGCCACCAAGCCACGCCCACCAAGCCACACCACACCCACCAAGCCATGCCCACAGAACCGGTAGTAAAACAAAAATTGATTTCACCACTGATTTGAAGTGGTCACATATGTTGAAGCCCCATGAATTCAGATATGCACTCTGTTTTCAATTGCTTTCCCCCCGCCCCCAACATTTACAGTATAAAGTAGATTGAACGATTAAAACCAAACTTAGAAGAGAGAAAAGTAGTCAGTTGTAAAGCTTTCAGAATTTTCTTTTTAAAATCTTGGTTAATCTTTGTCTTTGATTCAATTTATTTTTCAGTTGATTGTTTGTTTGCACTGGGCTGCTTTTTGAATTAGTTTACTGAACTATTGTACATTTTGGCATTTTACCTTGATACCATCTGTATCAAGGTAAACATGTATATGTGTGTTTGTGTATGTATGTGTGTTTGGCTATGCGCACATGTGTTTGTATGTGCCTGCTACTACAAAGGAAAAAGGGGAGGGAAAGATAATAAAATGAATAAGTAATTCCACAATGAAAAGAAGGAAATTTAGGAGGCTTTGCTTAAAAACAAAAAAGACTTTTAATAAATTAATGGATTATATTAACGCAAGAATTTAAATTGAATACTGGCAAAGAACCTGTGGAATGTCCTTATAGAAAGAAGCCAACAAGAAAGGAACCACTCCCTTTCCCTACTCTTAGATTACCACTGGATAGTAAATTCTACTGACTGTCATGTGATAATCAGATGAACCTGTCACATTTTATGTTTCCATTGCTGATTGAAATATATGGGCTGGAAAAATTCCACAAGAAGAATCATATTTAGAAGAAAGATGCTCTCTAGAGGAATTGCATTGAGTAAAAGATTTGAAACAGAGCAGGGCAACTAACAATCTGTCCTATTTCAGATGTTCTCAATTATGCTCATACAGCATTATGTGCCATTGAGTCAGAGACAATTCTTAGCAACCATATAGACTGAGTTTATCCTTGGTGATCTGACTCTAATCTGATCTTTCAGATCTTCCAAAAGTGCCCCCATTGTATCAAACTCCATCCACCTTGCTGCTGATTGTCCTCTATTTATATTTCCTTCCACCTTTCCCAGCATTAAAGAACTTTGTCCTTGCATAATGTGTCTGAAGTAGGATAAATTGAGAGGTCATTTGTGCCTTGAGTGAGAAGTTTGAGGTGATGTGTTTGATGATCCATTGTTTTGTTTCCTTGGCTATCCACAGTATTTTCAGGAGTCTTTTTCAATACCAAACTTCAAAAACATCAGTACTATTCCTATCCTATTTCTTCAGAGTCTAAATTTTATTTCCATAGATTGTGTCAGTGAATACTGTTACTTGGATCTTTCTGTTCCTCAGTTGCCAGGACTATTTTGATCTTTAAAGGTACAGACCAGTGGTGAAATGTAAAATATGTTACTACTGATTCTGTGGGCATGGTTTGGTGGTGGTGGGGATAATGTGACTGGGTTGGCGTGGCCAATTTTTTTTTTTTACTTTTAAAACCATTTTTTCTACAACCTCTTTGGCAAAGAGGTTGTAAAAAATGCTTTCAAAAGGCTCTGACGATCCCAGCAGAGTTGCCTGATCGGCAGAGGCATTTAAAAGAAAAAAAGCCTCTGCAGATCAGGCAACTCAGCTGGGATCGTCAGAACCTTTTGAAAGCATTTTTTCTACAACCTCTGAAGAGGTTGTAGAAACAATGCTTTTAAAAGCCTTTGACAATCCCAGCTGAGCCGCGCGATCATCAGAGGCCTTTTTTTTTTTACTTTTAAAAGCATTTTTTCGGCCGAAGAGGTTGTAGAAAAAATGCTTTTAAAAGTAAAAAAAAAAGCCTCTGATGATTGTGCGGCTCAGCTGGGAATGGGGGGGGGGGGGACAGGGATATTTGCTACCGGTTTTCCGAACCACCTGCCTCCATCGCTACCAGATCGAGCGATCCGGTCCAAACCAGGAGCATTTCACCCCTGGTACAGACCGGGGTGTCAAATTGAATTTCACTGAGGGCCGCATCAGGGTTGTATTTGACCTTGTGGGGGGGTGGGGGGCTGGCCAGAATGGGCATGGCCAGCTTGATGTCACTCGTGTCAGGGGCATCTGTCGGTGCCCGAGAACTCTGCCAGAAAAAACCGAGTTTGGGAGGGCTGTGTGTGGCCCTCCTGAGCTCTGTTTTTGCTGGCAGAGGCACCATGGGCCGGTCCTTCGCTGTTTCCAGGGCAGCCCCGTGGGCCAGATTGAATCACCCTGCAGGCCAGATCCAGTTCACAGGACTTGAGTTTGACACCCCTGGTATAGACACATCGCAGCATTTTTCATAATGTTTTTCCTTGTGAATATAGAAGCAGAATAGTATACAGGAGAAGTAGGATCTCTCCTTATGGAACTGTTCATTTATTGAAAACATTTATTTGGGGAAGTTTTGAAACAGAGTATGCTTAAGTAGTAGTATGGCTACAAGCTTCCCCTCCCCCCAACATTATCAATATTGGGTTGGATCTAGACTTGGTCATTATAGAGTAGAGTAGATCTACTCAAATTAGCATCACTTCTATATATAACTCATCAGCTGAAAAATGTGACTGTGGAAACACATTCATTCCTGCACATAATAAATATTTCATTATGATTTATTATGATACTTCTGTGTGAGTGATCTACTTAGGAAGATTGAATTCTAAACACTGTTTTAGCAAAATCCTCCAATTAATTTTTTGAAATGTAAATGTTACATTTTAGTCAACATAGCAAACAAGGAAATAGAGATTCTGAGTATATCTAGAATGACACTAATTGTTGGGGTAGATTTAGACTATTGTCTCTCTTAATTGTTTATCAAATACTACAATCCTAAGGCAAAATAAAGAAGAAATAAAGGTAGGAATAACGCGGGGGTGGACAGGAGGGCCCAGCTCCCAAACAAAGAGAATCAGTTCGGTGACATCACATCATCACTGCTACTGGCTCGGCCAAACTGTGCTGACCAGGAGGAACCCACCACTGCTGTGTTTGTGGCATCCTCTGTGGACCAGTCTATAGCAACACTAGTAGCAGTAAGTTGGCTTCAAGCGTTGCTCAAATTGACTTGAGCTTTGTTGAACGGCTTATATATTGGTTTGAAGCTGTGTGCTTTTTTTTTTCTTGGTCTCTTTTCATTTCATAGCCTTGAGGTGTTAGCCAGGGGATAATTTTAAACTGCAGGTTTCAAATCTATTTCAAGGTGTTCATGTGCTACAGAGACAAGGAAGACTATCTACCAAAACCATTTGTCCTCACAGAAAAGCAAGGGGATCTAAATAGACCCCACTCCTTTCACTTACCTACCTCACACTGTAACACAGGGACAGATCACATTTTTGCAGATAGAAGCTATATTCCCCCCTCCAAACTTTAAAAATTGCAGGGATTGCGACTGATGATTTAATGATCTCGCTGAAATGGGTGGTGTTGAAATGTTCAGCCTGTTTTATGATAGTTAAGGAATTTACAGGACAAATAAACGTAGAATGTTTTCAGAGGCCTAACATATCCATTCTGTCCCTTATTTTTAGGGGAAAAAATAGAGAAAAATCAGGGTGGGTTTTTTTTTTTTTTTTTTTTTTTTTTTTTGCTATTTCAGTGTTCCAAATCTGTGAGTGCTCACAAAGTCACAAAAATGAGCCAGAGATTGAATATAGACTGTAGCCCATGGATAGCTGCCTCTTGTTGCAGTACATGGATAGAAATGTCCATCACGCAACAAAGCTGTGATTGTAATTTTACAATGCTAAAAATAAGGGAGTAGTGGGTCTTTTTCTTGGTGTTTATCAGTTGTTTGGAATACAGATTCTAACAACTCCATTGTCATAGTCGAGAGCAGTTTTAGTCCAAAATTTCATGGTTCACACACAGGGCCAGATTTAGATGAAAAGAGGCCCTAGGCTATTCCACTTATGAGGCCCTTTCACCTATAGTGAAAGTGTAATTTTAATTTTGCTAACAATTTGAATGTAGGCCCCTCTTGATCTTGAGGCCCTAGGCTGAAGCCTAGTTAGCCTATAGGAAAATCCGGCCCTGTTCACACAACAGGAGATAATCCTAGTCTGATTTAATACTAGGTTTCTTATAGGATACCTGAACTCAATAATTCAGCAGAATACTTATCAGATCAGAGTGCCTGTCTATGAGAATAGGGGCCCCCTCCAATATTGGCCTCGCGAGAAGTGAGGCAGGGGGCTGGGGCAAGGAATGAGACTAGAGAGGAAACAGAAGGGACAGGGCCTTGAGTTTGACACCCCTGTCTCAGTTGCTCTTCTCTGCACTTTTTGCAAAGACTCAACATCCTTTTTGTAATGTGGTAACCAAAACTGCATTCAGAATTCCAGATGTGGTCTGATGATGATGGTTTCTTTGTTAACCTACCGTCCTGACCTTTCCTATATTTCTCACATCCAAGAAGTAGCCATGATGCTGATTTGTTGAACTCCGCCAAGGATATTCCAAGATTGCCACTTTAGTTGTGCACCTCCCTAAAAATTCTTTCCTAAGCTTGTTTGCAACTGATACAGCTGGTCAATACTTGTTAAAATGAACACAAGCAAATGAACAGGTGCCTTTTTTCCAGTTGCAAAAAGGGAAAGTTCTCAACATGAAGAAAATACATTCACAAGAGGAGATGAGAACCAAAAAAATTATTCTGCTTTTGGCTCATACAGCTTGTGATCCAACAAGCCAAACATAACTCACCAGCCATGTATTTATGGTGGCCGCCTGCCAGGGGTTTCACACGCGCACACCCATACATAAGCACATTTGTACTTTCAGGCAGCCAGAAAAATGAAGAAGTTTATTAAGCCTCTGACAAGCCACTCTGCATGACAGATTGCCAGTATTCAATGTGATGGACCTCAACATTGCACGTTGCATAGGCAATGCAGTATTTGGTTTACCAGTTCTGTTTAGAAAACAGAGGAAAGGAAAGAAAGATAGGAAAAGGGTAAATTGCTGGCAAGTTCAACAAGTGGGGTGGCTATTTATCTTTCGGTATCCTGGTTTCACTCTATCATCCTTATGTCACAACTGGAGCTGAGCACAATATTTACTTCAGAACTCCAAACCCTTCTGAACTGAGCTTTCATTCCAAGGTTCACTCAGTTTATGAACATCAGCCAGAACTCTTGAAAGTCTGGCAAACAGGAACTGAGGTTATTCACTTAACTTGAAAGGAAGCAAGCCTACTGCCCTAGATAGCCTCACAAAACCTACTTCCACCTCCACCCATTTTAAATCTCAGCTCATCCACCACTCCCCAACACCAGCCAATCAAAAGCCAAGGCGAGAGATTCCAGGGGGAGCCAACAAAATGTGATAGAGTGGCACAACTTTAGTGTGTAACTTAATTCTAAAGGTGAGGAAAGACATCATTGCCTGTAGCTATGAACCCTTAGTATATGGCTGCCAGCTTTGAAATTAAGGTTACTGAGGATGGATGGATGGATGGATGGAAAGAGGAAAAATTAGAAGTAGTTCAGATCATGTTGGCTGGGTGACATGGATTTTAGCTAATGTTATGAGCAGCTCTGTAGTTGTGTTGGTCCAACACATTGAACTAGTCAACCACAAGGAATGTCCTACCATAATGTGCAAATTCATTGGTTTATGGTTCAGGTAAACTGTTGTGGCTCACCAGCGAACCTGGCAGCCGATTTGGACAGTGAGGAGGTTGGGGAGGAAGATGGGCCAGTCCTAGAGTCTGGGGAAGGCCCTGATGAGGGCTCTGCATCAGAGGCAGAGAGGGGCCAGGGCCGTATGTCAGTTATCAGCTGCCTTCAGAGTCAGACATCAGTGAGGCAGACAAACAGCTAGAGCCTGTTCCCAGTGTGCTCACGCGCAGAGTTGCCAGACGAAGAGAACAGCTAAAGAACAAGGGTCGACTTGGGAGTAAGGCAGTGGTGGGATTCAAGTAATTTAACAACCAGTTCTCTGCCCTAATGATTTCTTCCTGAAGAAATGTGCGAACTGGCTGAATCCCACCACTGGAGTAAGGCCACAGGTGGATGATGAATGGCACCTACCAGAAGGAATAAAAGAGGAACAAAAGGGGAGTGGAATTTGCAGGAGACAATTAGTTTGCTTAATTGGTTTGTGACTCCTTGCCAAGTTTTGAAGATATCACCGGGGCAGCTCTCCAAGCCAGATAAGGTCTATGACTGTAAATTCTCCCTTGAAAGACTTTGCTGGATGAGAATGAGAAGAATTCATGGTAACTTAATAAAGAAAGGTTTTTGTCAGTACAAGGAGTCTGCTTCATGCTCTTGGGAAGCCTAGGTCAGAACATAAACCATGGGGGAGATTGTCAAGCAAATTATTTATTTGTTTGTTTGTTTGCTTGTTTGTTTGTTTGTTTATTTATTTATTTGTTTGTTCAATTTATATGCCGCCCTTCTCCGGAGACTCAGGGCGGCTTACAATGCATTAAGCAATAGCCTTCATACTTTTTTGTATATACCTGCTTAGTAGGGCTTTCGGCCACCCCTAAACGGTGTTCTTTTTTATACAAAGTCAGCTTATTGCCCCCACAATCCGGGTCCTCATTTTGGCTACCTCAGAAGGATGGAAGGCTGAGTCAACCTTGAGCCTGGTGAGATTTGAACTTGCAGTAATTGCAGGTAGCTGGTGCTACTTAACAGCACTTTAGTCTACTGCGCCACCAAGGCTCTATATTTTGATGATAAGTACTTTTTACCTTCCAGAGACTTAGATGAACAATAGATGAATGCTGAGGGGCCGGTGCTGTGGTGATATCAAACTTGAGTTTGAGTTATGTCAACTTGAATCAGAGATAGAAGGCCTGCATGCAATGTGGGAATGACCTTGGGAGACAGGGAGAAGAGATTCAGCCAAGAAGCTTTGTGCCTTGTATCTGATGATCAGCAAATTCTTTCCGAGACTCTGACAACATACTATGAATCCACAAAGATTTGCATTGGAGTTTATGTGTTTACATGCGTACCAAATTCACTGTATTTTATTTTACTCATGGAACCAGGGGAAAGAAAGTCGAAGTGAGTACAGGATGTAAAAACCAGCCTTCAAGTAGTACCCAGGATGAAGAAATGAAGCTATAGACTTAATCTGAGAACACTCTCAAATTAAGAGTGAGCACTCTTTAGATTAAGACCCCGAAATGTATAGTCCTCCAGAGAATCTCACTGTTTTCTCCAACTTCCAGAATGTTCAATTTCCCTAGTACTTACACAACACACTGAATCATAAACTGCCTAATTTTAGCTTAATTAGTTATGCAATACTAGACTATATGGTTGATAGAGATACTATCATCTCTTTAAATCAAGGAGACTTATAACAATTAGAGCAAATGGCCAAGATTAGATCAGGAGAAGGGTATTCACACACTGCCTCTTGTGTCTATTTCTCACCTGGCCAAATGTTAGTCACTGTGTGTAGGAGACAAAGCAAACGTTTTCTCTGTCCTTTCCCTTAATTTTATTTCTTCAAGATGCAGTTTAAAGACAAATAGGGCTTTTGTATCCTCAGGTCTTTTCTAATAAAACTATCTTTTATTTCAAAACATGAATGTATGTTAGCATTCATTGATAGCCCGTCCTCTGCATCCAAGACAACGGTATTATGACCATTGTCTTTTCAACGGGACAGTCTACTACTTTAGAAATACATTTTTCAGCATTCCGATTATTCAGGAGTATATTCTCTAGCAAGGGCTGCTGCTTCACTTTTAGTTAGCATGGCCTCTAGACACAACACTGCAAAGTGAATAAAAGAGTAGAGCTATTCTAGACAGCAGTTCTAATATTTAGAAGGACAATTTGTCCAAATGCCTTATTCTGAATTGCTCTTCCTCCAGAGTAAGGCGGTTTGACTCAGGTGATCATAAAAAGGTTGTTTGGCACTAGTACAGGGAATTTTTGTGGCAGTGCCAATCACAACACTTGAGGAAGGATTTGTTTGCTCCAGACAAAGAGGGTAGAAGTTATAAAGGAAATAGTGAGCCCAAGTGATGATTTTTTCTGAAAGCCTGACTTCTTGAACTATTGCTGGACATCATCCTTGGTGTGATACTTGGTACAATTCTTAATTCCATGTCTGTTTCTTTTATTTTCCTGTGGTGTTTTTTTTCCCCCTTTTCTGTTTTTGGAGAATGCAATCTTTTGCCTCATCTTTTATTACTTTTTCCTTGTTGGTTCAATAAGTTCACCTTAGGGGATGCTGGAACTACAACATACCTCTTTGTTTCTTACTGATGAAGAAATTAAACTAATTTGAAAAAGATGGCAAGCCATGTTGCACTTCTCGGTTTGCATCTGGTATACTTTTGTATGTAATTGCTTCACAGTTTTCTTCCCCGCCCCCTATATTAACAGAAAACAGAATGTTTTTAAAAGATCTCCATTGAAGGAATAAACATTTACCAAAGATTTGAAGTGCGTTTTGTTTTATCCTTGTTTTGTTTTGCATCTTTTGGAACAAGTAAGAGATTTTCCTCACATAACTTTAGAAATGCATCCAGGTTTCACAAAACTATATAGAGTGATTGGGCCCCTGAATGGGAAAAGCTCAGCTACTGCAACCTTCCCCAAGACTTTAAGTTTTCCAGATGTGTCACGCTGGAGTTCTTTGAAAAGTGAGGGAAGGCTGGGAGACTTTGCCTTTCAAGAAACACAGGAAAAAAGAAAACAAAATGATAATTTAAAAGGAGAAGCCTGTGTTTTCTTACACAATGTATTGGAATACAACACCACTTCAATTCAGTATTCCAGACCGTGTGCCGCAAACTACTACCCAAGGGGATAACAAATGAAACAATGTCAGTTGAAAGCTGAACATGATTTTTTGGAGGAGGAAAAAAAAGACAGAATAGCACTGTAACGCTTCCAAGAAAAAAGATGGATAACTGTTACATTAAAACACAGTATGTTCCAGCTGTTTAAAGTTTAAAGATACAGTTCTTATGAGTAAGCAGTTACTACAAGATAAGATACATTGTATGGTGGCTTTTCCCTGTGCTGTAGGATTTAGGCCTTTAAACCTGGGTTGCAAAAAATATCTACAACCATTAGATGGCAGCAAAGAAATTTAAGAACCTCTCTTTGCTGATATCTAGTGGCTATCCAGAGATCTGCAACTCAAGTCTAGTAATTCTATTTTAACTGCTTCCTGCTTCCCCTCCAAATGTTCATTAACTTGTTTGGGAGAAGATAGGTCTACATGGGCATTGTATTCCTATCACTCAGTTCAGTTATCCATCCTACATTACAGAGATAAATTTAGGATGTATAAGACACTCATCCACAAAAAATAGTGATCCATAATCACATTTTAATTTTAAATGTGCAGTCTATCTGGGATTCAGTGTTTCATGCATATCCACCCCAATGGATTTAATCAGTGGTGAAATCCAAATTTTTTTACTACCGGTTCTGTGGGCGTGGCTTGATGGGCATGGTGTGGCTTGGTGGGCATGGCTTGGTGGGCATGACAGGGGAAGCATACTGCAAAATCTTCATTCCCACCCCACTCCTGGGGGAAGGACATTGCAAAATCTCTATTCCCACCCCACTCTGGGGCCAGCCAGAGGTGGCATTTGCCAGTTCTCCAAACTACTCAAAATGTTGGCTACTGGTTCTCCAGAACCTGCTGGATTTCATCCCTGGATTTAATGGAGAAAATAGTAATTAATGTAACCATGTGAAAGCTTCTTGGGGATACACAGTACGTATATGATTCTGGAACATGGTCCTTTAACCTAGATTCTGCCAGCTTTAGTGATTCTAACCAGTGGGAAAAATTTTGAGCTACTGAATAAATCCATACAATTTCTTCATTGGAGAACAGAAAAAGCTCCTGGCCCTATGTTACATTTATGGCTAGGAAAAAAAGAACTTTTAACTGTTTCTTCTTTCTCTGACTGATATATATTTTAATATGGGTCACCTGGCCTTTTTCATTGGCTTGTGATTTACATTCCAGGGACTGCTATGATTTATGCCAAGGTACAAACTTTGTCCATGTCCCAGAGGGAGTACATTGGACTGAAGTTGGAAAACAATTTACTTATTCTTTTTTAATTAAAAACACCTTCCCTTTTTTTATATTTAAAAAAAAAGGTGAAGTAGGGAAGGAGGATTAGTTATTTAGCAATCTGGACAGACTCACTTTCTTAGAACAAAATAAAACGAAAGGATAAAATGAATCTCTTTCTGTATTAGGGAATTCAAGAATTGGGAACAGGTTGCTGGTTACAATAGTATTCCATTATAATTCCATTTATGCGCTAAGAAAGAGGCAGCTGAATCATTACTAAAAGGATAGGCTATCTATGTCCTCCAGGAGTATGGATGCCTTCAGTCCCTAGCCACTGATCATGCTGCCTTAAGGCAGAGGTGTTCAAACTTGGCAGCTTTAAGACTTGTGGACTTCAACTCCCAGAATTCTCTGGCCAGCTATGCTGGCTGGAGAATTCTGGGAGTTGAAGTCCACAAGTCTTAAAGCTGCCAAGTTTGAACACCTCTGCCTTAAGGTGATGGGAGTTGAAGTCCAAGCTAGCTGGAAGGAGAAGGTCATCAATTTATCTTAATAATACTGTATACTCAGGTAATGAAATACTTAGACATAACTTGCCCATCTTTCTCCGTCTGTGAACATTCCTCAGTTTTTACACAGTGCTATCAGATCTTAAAGCATATTGCATAACTTACTCCACCTCCATTTTCTGGCTTATTTATATTGTAATGTCCACTACAAGTCAACATGTTCATATTCCCCAAAGAAAAATGAAAATAAACAATTCTGTCCAAGTGGCCTCTTCCAACTTGTACTTAACCATAGCACAAACATAATCCGGAAAATCTCTTTTTCTGCAATGTTCTCATGACATTGTCTCAGCTCATTCTCAACTTGGATTTGAGGCAATTTAAACTTATCTTTACTGCAGCTGGTATTAAAATAGTATTTTCTTCTTTAAGCAGTTAGTTTTGCCGTAGGTGGAGTCCAACACACAGCATCCACGTCCATGTCATTCATGTCATAATCCTAACACTTAAAGCTCATACACACAGACCCCATCCAGTCCCTGGCATTGCCTTCCAAGGATATTCAACTTTGGGCAGTAGAAGCAACAAAGATGACTAGGGGACTGAAAGCTAAAATGTATGATTGCAGGAAATGGATATGTCTACTTTAATGAAAAGAAGGACTAGGGGAGACATGATAGTAGTGTTCTAATATCTAAGGGGTTGCCATAAAGAGGAGGGAGCCAACCAAGCTATTCTCGAAAGCACCCAAAGGCAGGGCAAGAGCAATGGATGGAAACTAATAAAGGTAAAAAAAACAACCTAGAACCAAGGAAAAATTTCCTGACAATTAAAACAATCAGTGAAATGACATGTCTGCAGAGGTTTTGGGTGCACCACACTGGAGTTTTTAAGAAGAGATTGGACAACCATTTGTCTGAAATGGTGTAAGGTTTCCTGCTTGACTAGGACCTCTAAGAATCCTTCCAACTCTATTATTCTGTTAAGACTCTGGCTCTTTCAAACCAAGCTTCGCCATGCCACCACTACTATCACCAGTCCTGGTTTCCAAGCTAATCCATAGTTTAGAGATCTGGATCAGTCTGCACAGCCACTAGCCAAACTTGGGGAGGCCATGAGATAAACTGGGAGAAAGTCAGCTCTCTTTTTTTGGGCATACTTTCCAAGACACCCATCAGCTGTTTTTCCACAAGGGTTTACTCTACTTTCAGAAGACTACCAAACTTCTGTTTAAAAATAGTTGCCATATTGTGGCCAAAGTGGGATGCTGCAGGAATAGCAAGATGAAATGGGAGAGAGATCTCCCATTGAACCAAACAATTGCACCCCCTAGCCCCCATTGTCCTGCTGTTGTGTGAGCTACATTTAAACATGATTTCACCATTCTTCTGAAGGGATGCTTAAACCTATCTTAAAAAACATGAGTGGGTAGTTGAAGATGTGAAATGGCTTTTGCCACTCTGTTACCACAGGGGCTTTATTGGAAGACCTCCATCTCCCAGTGAAGTGGATCAGCTGTCTCTACACCAGGTTTTGACGGTTAAACCCATGCCCTCTGTCAAAATTATCTTCCAGTCACTTCTGTTGTCATTTTCTTAAATCAAAAGGAGTTTCCTGTGATCATTCATGAGCATATACTGTATCTCAGATGCCAAAATCTTGTGGTTCAGCCAATTTTTCCCAAGTTTGGCAGTTCTTTGGGAAACAGCAAGATTGGGTCTAAAATTGGGTTGAGGGGTAGTGAGAAGAATCAACTGAGTCTCATAAAAAGAGAGTTTTGGTTTGGTTTGTTGAGTTTTTTGTTAATCCAGGTTCCTCAGAGCCTTCAGGAATTGTTCCATAGGATCTCTTATGTGGCTTCTGAAAATAAATTTCTGGAATTAGGATCAGAGTGTATTTTAACCCCAAAGCAAAACAATTACCTTATTTTGTTTTGCAAAAAGCAAAGGATCAACTTTCCATCATCTCTATTCATACAACCCAATTTTTGAGATCCAAAACACTATATACCAACCACATGAGCTGACTTGGACAAGGCTACAGGTAATTCATTTGTGAATATAGCCAATGAATATAAACAATGAAGCCTAAAGATTGCAACATCTTTTTAGGGAACACAGCAGAAAACTCTAATATGGATTTTTCCTCTATTTTTTTATGCAGGTCCTGAAATTTCTAAGGAATCCACTTCATTTGTAATCCATTAATGATTTATTTTAACATTAATATGCTCTATTATTAGGCTTATCTATCTTTTTTGAGTTATCTGGTTAGCTGTTCTCCCATTTTTTATTAACTTTCACATTTCTGCGTCAATTGAAACTTTAAGCAAAAGTTAAGTGTTATTGATTTCAGTGGAAATGTGTCAAATTAAGTACATTTAGAATGACTATTTTTTCTTTTTTTCTGGGATAAACCCCTTTTCTAAACTCTGGCCTCATGAGAGTAAACTTCTTAAACACATCTTCAGTCTTCATAGATTTTTTCCAAATTGAAAAACATTTGTCAACATTGTTTTTGAATTTCTGAGTTTAAGACCATAGTACAGCTAAATAAGTCTCATTACATCATGAAGTTGCTATACTTAATGAGGAAAGAATCTCAGGGGAAGAAGGGAAGAGTTAAACTCTTTTCATTCTGAATTAGAAATGAATCTGAGGGATTAGTCAATTTTTGGAAACTTCTCTTGCCCTCAATGAACAGCCAAAAATGGGGTTTATACTTTATCAAATGTATAGAACACTTTTCAAATCACTGCTAAACATGCAGCTTAAAGGGTCGTGTCCTGTGAATGCTTTGGCAGGCTGATGGTGGCTACAGTGAGTACTTATTAAACCCTTGATGAGGTTCATTTAATTTTTAGACATTAGCCATAAATCACAGTAGTTTAGATTATCATGTAATGGAATTTCTAGTACAGCAGTTTTCCTTTATATGGATTGATACTGCATCCTCCTAATTTATCCTAGGAATTTCATGGAAATACCCAGACTGACAATAAGAAACCTGTCCCATAAATTGTATTTTTTCCACATTCTTGTAATTGAATGGGATCTGGCATTTACAAATGAAACCAAATAAATAAAACAAATTACCCCTCTTTCTAATCACAAGTTTGCCTCTAGGCCCAACCTGTTTTGTTTGGAAATATACACCTATCCAGAAATAGTGCCTTTAAGTCAGTCTTGACTGCTGAAAACTGCCTAGAAAAGTCCTTATAGTTTTCTTGGCAATGTTTTTGGAAGTGGTTTTCTATTTTTATTTATTTGTCAAGAACATATTAGATAATATATACTGTATAAGTATAAGCATGAATTGAATACATAAAATAGATACAAATAGAGGAAACATTAGAAAGGAACGATAGGCACACTGGTGTTCTTATGCACACCCCTTACAGACCTCTTAGGAATGGGGTGAGGTCAACAGTAGACAGTCTTAGGTTAAAATTTTGGTGGTTTGGGGAAGAAACCAGAGTCAGGTAGTGCATTCCAGGCATTGACCACTCTGTTGCTGAAGTCATATTTTTTGCAATCAAGTTTGGAGCTATTCACTTAAGTTTCTATCTATTGTGTGCTTGTGTATTGTTGAAGCTGAAGTAGTCATTGACAGGTAGGTCATTGTAGCAGATAATTTTATGAGCTAAGCTTAGGTCATACCGAAGGCGGTGTAGTTCTAAGTATTCTAGGCCCAGAATTTCAAGTCTGGTGGCATTAAAGTATTTTGTTGCGAACAGAGGAGTGGAAGACTCTTCTTGTGAAATATTTCTAGACATGTTCGATTGTATTAATGTCCAATATGCAGTGCAGGTTCCAGACAGATGAGCTGTATTCGAGAATTGGTCTAGCAAATGTTTTGTGTGCTCTGATTAGTAGTGTGATATTACCAGAGAAGAAGCTATGCAAGATTAGGTTTACAACTCTTAATGCCTTTTTGGCAATGTTGTTACAGTGGGCTTTGGCACTTAGATCATTAGATATGAGTACTCCAAGGTCTCCTTCCTAGGGCTGGTCCAAGTCATCCAGCTGACTTCAAGCCTAAAACAGGATTAGAACTCAGAGTCCCCAGGTTTCTAGACCAGTATCCTCAACAATCCTGTACCGCTAGAGAGGTTGGCAGATAGCAATTTACCAGTTTGTCTTCAGGAAAATTGTGGCTGCCCTCAAGTGGCAGGTTTTGTATGTGCAGACTTCTATTTCCATGGCTGACATTTTGTGAGATGTCATATGTCATGTTCTCAAAATTTCAAACCTGCCCACTGGCCTTTAATCTTGCCTCACTGTGCCTAGTAAAGAGCCTCTTTTTTGCCTTGAATTATGGCTATTAAAACAAATCCCACAATTCCCAGAAGGGTGGGTGGGTGTTAGAAAGAAAGAGAGAGCATTTCAATACATCTGGTGGCCATTTATAGTGAGCATAAGAAATGCTTGTTCCAATTATTCACATGGATTTCCTCTTTGAAAGTTTAAAAAAAAAGTGTTAAGGCACACCCTTATAAATTCAGACTTTACGCTTGTATAAATTCAGTAGTAAAAAGAGCTTAAATCTAGACATCTCCTGCAAGCTGTTACTTGTACTGGCAGATTGCATATTTCAGACATGGTTCTATTCTGAAGCATACACTAAGCAGACACTGGCTTATGTCTTTTGGGTGGGATAACATTACATTAGGTTAAAGCTGCAACATATTTTTGCACTGTTATAGAATCATGATGGAAATACAGAATACATATTAATATTCCCATAGCCATATTTTAAAAAGTACTTATTCTTAAGCCTGTTGATGGATGCCATCTGTATTAGCCAGCTTCTTTGCAATGCCTTCTTTCCCACTGTCCTACAACCCACAGACCTGTAGCTATTGTTAATGTTGGAATGTGTAGAATCAGAATTCCAGAATAGGGGTCTTTGGCAATCCAAAGAATTGGCATTAGGCCCAGTGAGTTTGGGAGGATGTAGCAAGATGTTGGCCTGCCTTGCATCTCTTAAATTAGACTACTGCATTCAGGATCAATGGAGCATCTTGTCCCATAGTCTGAGTTGAAGAAGGATTTAATTACAGTAAGTATCCAGTCTGTTTGGGTACATTGATGGAGAAGACATTGTTTTTGTTTACAGCCTAAAAAAGCAACATGTCTTGGACCAGATCAGATCCTAAAAGACATTTAAGCAATTTGCCTACACATTATGGCCAGGCCACCATTTGTCCTGTGATTGACCCACATTTTTCTATTAACATCTGAAGGAGAGACTGCTTAGACAAGACAGCTCTTCTTATTTATTTTTGCAAGGTGTGAGATAACAAACTTCTGCTCTAACCCCAATCACACAATTATTTCCCTCTTTTGTCTAGAAGGTATCCAATACCTACCAGGCACTTAATCCTCATTAATATGTAACTTTCCCTTGCTGATGCTAAACTATACAATTTGGAGGTAGAGGGCTATAAAAGATGCCCAACAAAATTTGCCTTAATGAGAAATTCCAGAGAACATCTTTGCCATTTGGGCTCACCCCGGCAGATTAGGGAGGATCCTTAGTAAGTAATTGCAAGTAATTAATGGGACAATTTTAATAGAGATGATCTTGTTTATTTCAGTCCTGGGAGCCCCTTTAACCTCCTCCTGCTTTGGTATCTGTCCTACAATTTCTAAATTAGCCAGAAGCACAAGAATTCCAGAAAATGTTCAGGTACTTACCTGCTACCTACTGCCCGTGTTTACGATGCACACTGTTGTTACCTCTAAAGAAAATGCAGAAAAGAGCAAAGAAGCTCTTTCGTATGGAATAGATGAAGCACCAACCTCATCTTTTGTCTCGTAATACAGGAAGTTTTTGCAAGCACCTACTCTCCACATATACTGTGCAAATGACACTTGGCCATTTTTAGTTCTTTTTTCAACAAAATGTGAAGAATAGAAGTGTCCAGATGGGAAGGAAGGTAGGAAGGATTTTAGCTTCAGAGAGTATTAAGCAACGTCTTTCTCTTTCCCAGATTAATTTCATATCCACTCTAAAGAATGGCAAGATCACCCTATTTGATTCAAATATTTGATTTAAATAGGACAGCCCTGAAAGTCATTTTACCAATGAATAACAGCTATGAAAACCTACCTCTATGACTTTTAATTTACTTCTTAATTCAGAACTTTGTGTTGCTTTGTGTAACTTTGCAAACGTGACTTTTTCCACACATCTTTACAAAAGGAATGTGGAATGCCATTCTTGGATAGCTTGATACTACTAACCTATATAATAATTCAGGGAAGGACAGGCTGAACAAGTAGAAAAGAATTGGGTGAACAGAGCAGAGAGCATGGAGCTGTTTGAAGAGTCCAGTGATACAGCTGAAAATACACTCAAACCTTTTATATGTCTGGGGAATGGATAACATTCCATACAATACCTAACCCTGCCAAATCTTATCTAACACAAAGATCTTGATCTTCCCTCAGACAATCAGACTGATTACATTTTTAGCTTCTTCTTCTTCTTTTTTTTTTAGCATTTAAGCAAATGGATAATCAGTTAAACAGTGGGATTTTTGTTTCGCCTTTGGTAGAGACATGATCCTGTCAGATGTTCAGTGAGGAGACTTAAAGAAATATCTTCTTGAGAAACTCTCATGAAGAAGATTGGGATATGATGAAGTATATTGCATGAGATCCTGCCCTGCCAAAAGAGTGAACCACCAGAGATAACTGGGATTCATCAGCAGGAGGCTGTCATGCTAAGAGGTTTCTGGTATAGACATGTTTTAGTATTCTGGTTGGATTTAGAGCACTGAAATAATCAATCCAGGATGATACAGTAATTAGATAGGGCTGAGGAGATTCATATCACCTCTCATCTATGTCTCTGGGTAATCTCAGGACAATCAGTATTTCTCACCTGTATCTATTTAAGAGGTTGAGTAGAGTGAAATGGGCAGGGTGACCTACTCATAATATTGTGACCTCCTTAAAAAAGATTTATAAATGCATAATAATATAAAGGCAATTGAAGATTACAAAATTCAAAGAGGAATTAAGACTCATTATTTTATTTTGGACTGATTGATTGATTGATTGATTATTATTCCCTTGGACTGCAAGGTGAACAAACCGGTCAGTCCTAGAGGAGATCAACCCTGACTACTCTTTAGAAGGCCAGATCCTGAAGATGAAACTCGAATACTTTGGCCACTTAATGAAAAGGAAGGACTCACTGGAGAAGAGCCTAATGCTAGAACGATTGAGGGCAAAAGAAAAAGGGGACGGCAGAGAATGAGGTGGCTGGATGGAGTCACTGAAGCTGAAGGCGTGAGTTTAAATGGATTCCAGAGGATGGTAGAGGAAAGGAAGGCCTGGAGGAACATTGTCCATGGGGTCGCAATGGGTCGGACACGACTTCACAACTAACAACAACAACAATTTTATTTTTGTGCAGTCTCCTGCTAACATTTCATTCATGAAATGGCCATGTATATTACCATTCTTTTGTTGTTGTTGTTGTTGTTGGCAAGTTTGTGTTTTTAAAAAGCAATTGCTATCTTGGATTCAGATAGCACTGAGATGCATCTTGATTGCTGGAAACTGCTAAACTCTGACTTGGCTATAAGAAAAACTCAGCCCAAAAGAAGAAACATAATTTGCATTAAAGTCTGCATGCTAATTGATAGGCATAATGCCAATTTAGAAATCATGACTATAATTTGCAGACTATACTCCAGAAGGAAGAATGTGAACTATCAGTCATGCTTGTGCCTCTACAACCACTATTTTTTTTAAGGGGGATGCCATTCCAGCAGCTTTCAATTAGTGATGCAGATAAGTGTGGGATCATGAATGGTCAGGTTCAGGGGAATGACCTAGAGATATAAAAAGGGGTAAAACCAGGGGTGAAATGCTCCCGGTTAGGACCGGATCGCCCGATTTGGTAGTGATGGCGGCGGGTTGGTAGGGAGAACTGGTAGCAAAAATCCCTGCCCCGCCCCCCATGCCCAGCTGAGCCATGCGATCCTCAGAGGCTGTTTTTCCTTTTAAAAGCAAAAAATGCTTTTAAAAGAAAACAAAAGCCTCTGCCAATCAGCTGGGATCGTCAGAGCCTTTTAAAAGCATTTTTTACAACCTCTTCAGCCGAAGCGGTTGTAGAAAAAAATGCTTTTAAAAGTAAAAAAAAAAAAGTTGGCCACGCCCACCCAGTCACATTACCCCCCCCCAACAAGCCACGCCCACAGAACTGGTAGTAACAAATTTTACATCTCACCACTGGGTAAAACTATAGCAAAATTAAAGCAAAATCTAATTTAAGCTACATGAAAGAAATAAAATTGAATATAAATCAGACTTTAGAACTATGTGATAGGAACCAGGAAATCTATCTAGGATAAGAACATAAGACAGACTTGAACACTGGGCCCTATCTAACAAAATGAAATTCAATGTAGAGAAAAGCAAAGTCTTACACTTAGGTAAGAAAGACCAAAAGTACATATGTAAACTGGGGGAAACCAGGGTTGTGCAATAGCAGTGACTGTGAAGGGATCTTGGTGGACAATCAGCTAAATATGAGCCAGAAGTGTGCAGCGGCAGCTAAAAAAGCCAACACAATCCTAAATTGCATTAACAGAGGGTTACAATCAAGATCAAGTGAGGTACTTCATCACTTGAGACTTTCAAGAAAAGATTGGACTGTCATTTGTCAGAAATGGTGTAGGGTCTCCTGCTTGAGCGGGGGGCTGGACTAGATGACCTATATGGTCCCTTCCAACTCTGTTAATTTGTTATCTGTTATAAATAGGATAGAAAAAAGGAATGAGAAAAAGGGAATGAAATGAGAAAACAACATTCTTCATTTATAACATTATAACATAATCTTTATTGCTACAATATTTTTTATAAAATCTTACTTAAAATGAAGTATATACATTATTTAACTGAATCGTTAATTCCATATCGGTGAGAGCAATCAAGAGATTTACCTGCCAATTAAATTTGTTGTCAATCATTCACAGTTATTTGGACAACCACAAGGATTCTATTTTTTTTTTTTTTTTGGTACTTCTGTAGTTCTATTTCTTTAACATACTTTGTCTTAAGAAAGGTTTCACTTTCTAATTTTCCATAAAATAAGAAATTGAGCCCTTGAAAGAAGAATATATGGCCCACTGCCTTGTAATTTGTAATTTGCAAAAATTAAATCTATTGATATTTCATCTCCAAGGAGTTCGGGCAATCAACAACCCTAGGAAATATTTTTAAATTTAATTCTACATGCCAAAAATAGAGCTTTCAGAGAAGGGGTGCATTTTTACATTTTTAAAAGGAAGATGGTTCATTTCTGGACATTTCCAAGGCTATAATTATTTAATTACAAATTGTAATATACTTCAATTTTTTATTTCCGTTTTCTTTCTTTTGCTGAAATAAAGGCTGTTTAATTCATACTGGCTTTTCCCTGTATTAATCAAATATACTAGAATAAAGACAGATATTGTAAAATAAGTTGGAGCTGGTTTGAACACCACATTCCAAAGGATTATTTTCAGGGCTGGAGTGTGTGCACAATAAACCAATTTCAAGCAACCTTAGAAACTCAGCATGTCTTTATCCACAATAAATATTAACATTGCATTCTATACTGTACCATTATTCCAGCCAAATATAGGCACACAATTTGTACAGTTACTGATCAGCAAACAATCGGATTTGCTATTCTTATATTACAGTGGATTACCGGCATTGTTTATGGCTGGAATTCTATCCAACTACTGCAGGAATGTTGAGCTCTCCACACCCAAATCAGACCTAATAAATTACTTCCTGACACAAAAATACAGCTGTGACAACATCTAATTATAACATGTTGGAAACAAAACATTTGGATTTGTCTGAGCACCCTTATCAATTCATTTCCCTAGAAGATGGCATGGAGGTAATTTGCTGCCTGTGGTAAATTAATCTGCTTATGGACTTCATCAAGTGTTCAGTTCTATACTCTTTTACCTGGAAATGTCCGACCCAAACATTTTCAGTGGGAATGAAAATGACCTCAAGGAGTGGAGTCACCTGGGTGGGGCTTTGAAGGATTTGCAAATGGGATGATCCATGCCTTTATAGAAGTCGTTCAAGGGCATTCCTTTCTAGTTTGGGACAGACTGCCCCGCGGGAAGGCCAGAGGGAATTCAGACCTAATTTTAAAAATGAACAGTATCTAGTGACTGAAGACAGACAAGCTATGGCATGAACTGGTAGCAATATCTTTTTTTAAAAAAATATTATTATTTTAAATAAAGTTACTTCTTAAAAATCAAAATAAATAAGCAGATTTTTTTTTACCACCACATCTTTAAAGGTAAATTCCAGTGGTTAAATCCACATTTTTTTACTACCAGTACTGTGGGCGTGGCTTGGTGGGCATGTTGTGGCTTGGTGGGTGTGGTGTGGCTTGGTGGGTGTGGCTTGGTGAGCGTGGCAGGGGAAGGATACTGCAAAATCTCCATTCCCACCCCACTCCAGGGGAAGGATACTGCAAAATCCCCATTCCCTCCCTACTCTGGGGCCAGCCAGAGGTGGTATTTGCCGGTTCTCTGAACTGCTCAAAATTTCTGCTATTGGTTTTCCAGAACCTGTCAGAACCTGCTGGATTTCACTCCTGGTAAATTCTATCCCTCACCAAAAGGTTCTTCCATTTATGCTCAACCTGCTTAAAGTTAATATCTCACCCACTCAGACGATTTTTTAAGTAGATGGATGGACCTGTCAAAGTGTGTGTGTATGTGAGTGAGTGAGTGTGTGTGTGTGTGTGTGTGAGAGAGAGAGAGAGAGAGAGAGAGATGTGTGTGTGCATACAAGCCTTTTTGTAGTAATGCCAAAAGCAAATAGTTCAAATCAATAAATATATTTTAAAAAGTAAATGAGCAGATTTAGATTAGAACCAACATTTAAACAGGTATAGGTTATAGTACTGATCTTTAAAAAAAACAACCCTGGTGTATATTTATTCATTGTGATGAAGAACTTATTTCAGCAGCTAGTCATGTAAAATTTTAGGTTTTCTTTGCGGATATTTATACACTTTTCTTAATAAAATTCCTTCTTGGTATTTTTTTCAAGATGCTTAACTTGATTTCTTGGTGTCAGATTATATGTAGGGCAGCCCAACTCTCAATTTTTATAAGAATTGTGTACCATAGTAATTACTTTATCAATACCTCTTGTATATGTTTATAACATTCTCTTATTAAAATACTATAGATTTGATTTTCCTATTAATGGTTTTCAAAGCAGCACACATTTTTACATTAAAATAAAGAAAACCTCTGTGCTGGAATTATAGCAACATCTTAGCCAAAAGGATCTTAGAAATAATTGGATTTTAGACTTGCTCCTTCTGAAAATGCTGCTGAGGAGAATGCAGAAGTTTGTCCCGGCAGCTGTCGGGAGTCGGGACTGACTTGAAGGCACAAATTTATTTTCTTCCATAAGATGAAGCCATGAGGGCCTGAAATAATTGAAGGCAATCAAATATTTGCTATCTCGCAGTCTACCTGAAAATGTAAAAAAATACAAAGCATGGATCTGTTTTAATAACCTGTTATTAATTTAACAACTGCAGTGATTCACTTAACAACTGTGGCAAGAGAGGTCATAAAATGGGGTAAAACTCACTTAACAACTGTCTCAATTAGCAATAAAAATTTTGGGCTCAACTGTGGTCATAAGTCAAGGACTATCTGCATAATAGACTTGATGGACAAAGTGTGTCTGGGTTTGTGTGTGTGCATGCGTGTGTGTGTGTGTGTGTGTGTGTGTGTGTGTAGCAATCAAATTAATGATGTTTTTATTATCTAGCAAACACTGACTTATTTGGATCATTATATTTTACTCCATGTCCTGGCCCTTAAAACCACAAACATACATTTATGACAGCTAAGGACATTTCCAAATATTAGCTAAAACTAAAACGTATAAATGAGGGCTGGTGATAGGAAAGTTAAGAGTGAATAAGTGGAATGAATTTGTTGATAGGTTCGAGTTCGTAAGTTAGGTTTACCCAATGGAAAGATATAAATATTTTCATGATCATGCTGACATTTTTCTTTCAGAGAACTTACTTTCTTCACTTTCCAGAACAGATTAGAGAAAATAGAACAGCCATGTCAGCAGAAGTGAGGATGCGATATACTAGCAACTCCACAGACTTCCTTTGGGGCCTGCTTGGCTCCCTGCCTTATCTGTCCTTATTTTTATCTACTATTTTTTAAAAAATTAAAAGTATTAAATGATATACTGACAAGCTAGATAGCAACCTCATTTAGCTATAGCCCAGGCTCTGCAGGGAAGTATCTTGTCATCTCCAAAGCCTACAAAATCTCTTGAGGTTCAAACAGGCTTGACGATGAATAAAAGGAATCTTCTGTGTCAGACAGAGCCTCTAAACAATGTTTTTTTTTTCTTGACAAATAGGAGACTGGTGCCTTATCCTAATGCTCCCACAAAGTATTCTGCCCCAAAATGTCCCATCAAGATTGCCCCATTAATGTTATCCATTATTAATATCAATTTATTTATGTATTTAAAAGGCTATTCCACAAATTATATAGTCATCTTTGACTTGCAACCATCCATGTAGTGACTATTCGAAGTTACAACAACATTGAAAAAAGTGATTTTATAACTGATCCTCACAGTCATATGATCAAAGTTTGGGCACTTGGTAACTGGCATGTATTTTTACAATGGTTGCAGCATCCAGAAGTCATTGTCCATTTGAGGAGTGGAGACCTCAACCACTTGCTGGGTGAACTTTCTCTTCTCTGTGGGCTTCTGTTGCGGCCATTTTAGTTTTGAGGAGGAGGCTTGGCCTCTCAGTTGAGGCACCAGGGCTGGGGCCAGGCACTCAAGATGTTAGGTGGCCTTGTTGTCCACACCGGAAGCATTTTAGTGGCGTCATGAATGGGCCCCTAAGTGGCTCTTCCACCGTTTGTGGGCTGGCTCGCCATCCCAGCTGTCTCCTGGGTTTTTTCTCTGGGGCCTCTTTCTGATGCCATCACATTTCTAAGTCCATAGCCACCACTGTCTAGTACCAGCCATGGATGTGGTCTGCGACTCCTCGGCAAAAGCAGATTTGGAGCAGTTCTTTGTCCAGACCAGGGGTCAGCAACCTGAGGCTCTGGAGCTGCATGTGGCTCTTTCACCCCTCTGCTGTGGCTCTCTGTCACTCAAAATATGTGTCACAACCGCCAATGTGTGACACCCACTGCCAGGCAATTTATTGAGCTTTTCAACCCTGGTAGGCCAACCGTGGATAAATCCAAGAAAAGAAAAGTTTCAGAAGAAAACAGAACATTTAATTCAACTACATATGTTAGTTTTGTGGCCGCTGAATAAATAGTCAGGCACGGGAAGGGTTTTGTGGCTCCCGGTGTTTTCTTTTCTGTGGGGAACAGGTCCAAATGGCTCTTTGAGTGTTTAAGGTTGCAGACTCCTGGTCCAGACCCTCTTTGAAGTAATGGACCAGCATCAGTTCCTGCCACCATCTCAGCTTTCCAGCGACCCTTCGGAATTCTTGAACATATTCCTTAGCAGGGTGGCCTCTCTGTCTGATTCTCCTGATTTCTTTCTCTGCCTCCTGCCCACGGGAGACTTCTTCAAATCGGCTCCTTAATTCCTGCAGGAAGTCATCAACATCGTCTAGCTGAGGAGCCCCCTCATCATGCATCTGTGTCACCCATTCCAACGCTTCCCCTTCCAGGTTGTCAGCAAGGGTGAAGACATTCTCTCAGTCATCTCGATAGCTGATCCCATAGCGGTCAATGTGCACCCACACTCGATTTAGGAAAAATCTGGACATTTCCTTTCAAACCGGTTTCCAACAAGCAAAATCAATGGTGGAAGTCAGATTCACTTAATAACCATATGATTTACTTAACAATTGCAATGATTCATTTAATAACCATGGCAAAAAAATGTCATAAAGGCACAATTCACTTAACAACTGTCTTGCTTAGCAATGGACATTCTGGCTCCAATTGTGGTTGTTAAGTCGAGGACTATTTATAAAACTCATTTTTTTTTAATTCTCTGTATATGTCAAATATCAAGATCATTACCAGCATTGAGAGCTCCAAAACCCAAGGATTATAATTTCAAACTACACCTATTTAAGCTTAAGTGACAGGTGTTTAGTTACCTTGTTGGGATTCAGTACTATTTTTGCTCTGGTTAACTTAACTGCTAACTCTTGTATAAGCAATGTTGTTCAGCATTCACTGAAAGGATTTGAACAATTGCAAGGTTACTTGAGTCAAAGGAGATGCTGTGGGGAACATTTTAAACAAAATGTGGAGAGTGGCAAGCATCTGCCTGTCTGAAAACCTTTACGTTTCTGCTTGATGAATAAATTGAAGTTTATATAAACAAAAGCCTGTGATCTAATGTTTGAGTTTTCACGGGCAAATGCAGAACAACTTTTATAGGGGATTTTATGCAGCATTCACAGACATCCACATAGCAAAAATGTATAGAAAAGCTGAAATAATCTAAATGTCATATGCATGTTTTTCACCCGTATAATCCCGTCTGGCAAAGGATATTTCCATCTTTCCACTAAATCAGACTATGAAGGCAATTATCTTTCATCATAAGATGAATCAAGCCTGAAAACCTCTGTGTTTCTCAAAAGCTTGACAAAGTTAATTGAAATCTGGGCAAGCAAAGTTTGCCCTTCCTGAGATAAGGTGTGTTTACAGAGGAAGTTTATTTCTGAATTGGCCCAAGTTCACAATCCTAAAATCTCTTGTTAAAGGATTTGTGTTATTCCTGTGGGTGGGTCATAGGCTCATCCAATTATGATTGCAGTAAAAGCCAGAAATTGTGTCATATGCTGTACTAGTTCATACTGGTTTGTGCATTCCTATCACTTCACAACACTCATGCAAATGTGCGTGTGCACACAGACACAGACACACACACATTTTAAGAGACTAATAGGAGAATCTATCTCAGATTAAAGAACACCTTAGTAAAGGTATTTGGAAGTTGGGATGACCATTTTTCCAAATATCAAAGATGTTTTAGCAGATCCTTTGAAGCCAATTCTTTAAGGCCCATTGATTTGATTGGATCAAGAAGTTGATCCAATCAAGAATTGGCTTCAAAGCAGATCCTTTGAAGCCAATTCTTTAAGGCCCATTGATTTGATTGGATCTGCTGTGAACACAATTAAGACTGATGCTAAACTACTGCCACTTCCAAGTCAGTCTTCTTCCAGGTGATATAAGAATGGCATTTTGAGTAGGATGGCAGCATTTTGATGCATGGCTGCTATGTACAAGGCAAATTTTACATCAGGGATCAGCCAGAAAGCAGTCAAGCAAACCCACTGCCTACTGTAGTACCATCATGCATATCATGAAAAGGATGCTCTCAGCTCCAAAGGAACCCTTGATTTGTGATTCAGTTTCAAGTAAAGCAGTCCTTAAAGCAGCCCTCTGATGCCATACAGTCTCCAGCTTCTAAACAGTGATAAGCAGAATCACCATTCTTTCAAGGTGCAAAGACTGCTTCAAAACTTTCATCATCATGATAACTCTGAACGATTGCTGTGCCAGACCTTATTTCTCAAACTATGCATGCTATACAGCTAAGGGAAGTGCACCTGCAATATTTGTCTGGTCCCTAAGATGGTATTTTTCAAAAATGTCAATTTTAAGATGTGTGGACTTCATCTCCCAGAATTCCCCAGCCAGCATGCTGAGGTCCACACATCTTAAAGTTGCCAAGTCTTAAAATTGCCAAATTTTGAAAACACTGCTCTAAAATATAATGCAATTTGCCTGTCTTTGGTTTTGTGTGTTAGGTGAATCCAACCATGGCAGGTTATAAATCATTGCTTTTGTCCTAATGTGCAGTTATTCTAGCCTATTTTACAACCATGTCTAAGCAAGAATAATATGTGAACTCAGGTCTGGTGTGCAATTCGGAATCACGCTACTCATATTGAGTTGTTCTAACATTTGGAGCATTTATCACATAAATATTCAGCTAAACCCCTGCCTTCCAGCTGACAAAAATTATGCCAGTTCCTGCAGGCACTCGCTCAACTTTCAGAAAGGTTTGCTGGAGCAAAGTTTTTGCAAATATGGCAGTGCACATTTTAGCTCCTGAATAAGTGAGAGCCCTATTGTTATCAAGATGCTTGTTAACTTGGAGGCTAATACAGCTTCTCTCTTGCAGGCACATATGTTGACTATCTGACTTCCTTGCAAGAGCAAGAATTTGATTTGAGCCAGAGGATTGCACTGGGTTTATCTTCAAAGGCTACTGCACAACTGGAGAAATGGAAAGAACAGCAACCCAGTAACCATGACTTGAGTATCTCCCCTCTGATGGGGCATTACTGTACAATGCTGGCGGTTTTCTGCTTTAAAGGTATACGAATGATTGAGATCTATAGAACAATGGACAGCATGGAGAATGTGGGTAGGGACAGGTTTTTAAATAAATAAATTCTTATAGTAACAGAACCTTTGATCGTCCAGGGAAGATGAATGGACTAAAATTCAAGGCAAACAAAAGAAAGCCTTCGTTCATATAGCTCATATGTGGAATTTGCCAACACAAAATGTAGTGGCAGCTGCCAACTTGGATGGCTTTAAAAGGGGGATTAGACAAATTCAGAGAGGATAAAGTTATAAATCACTCCTAGTCATGATGGTTATATATTACCTCCTGTATGGGAAGCAGCTTGTCTCTCGATTCCAGCTTCTAAGGAAAACAAACCAAGGGTGCTATTGTGCTCCTGTCCTGGGCCCATAATCTTCATTGGCTATTTTAGGTAGTGAATATGAACTTCAGTCTGGAGCAGCAGGATACCTCTTCTTTTTCTTCTTGTAATTGATTCATCGCAGAAGGAGGCATATGCCTATTTTTATTCCTTCTTAACACCACACTTTTAGATTCCTCACAGAAAATCTTGCACCTCCTTCAAGAAGTAAATTATTCTCCCAAACAATCTCAAACCCTTTCCTTTCCTTCCCATTATCCCTACTCTCGATTTTTTTTTCTTTCCTTCTGTTAAATATACGATGTTGTATATATTCATCTCTGTCATTTAGCTGATCTTCTCCAATTCATTTTTTAAGAACAAAGATTTAATTTGGCATCTCACTGAGAACCTAGCACTTGTCCTGTCTCGGACGGAGAAAATTGCTAGACTGAAAGAACTTTGTTAGATTAACTTTTTTTGAGAAATAATGTTAACAGAAGTTTCATGAACAGAATTTGGCAGAATCTTGCTAATTTCCTGCAGGGAACAAAAAATCCTCAACATTAAGTTTGGGAATAGTGGAAGGGTGAGAGAAATTAAACGTCATGAAACAAAATACAGGCCTGGTAAAAGCTAAATTGCCAGAATTCAGTTGCTGTAGAACATACCATTGCTTAAATATGTGTAAGAACATAAACAGCTGATCCTGAATCCTTGATTGATTTGATTTGATTTGATTTGATTTGATTTGATTTGATTTGATTTGTATGCTACCCAACTCCCAACAACTCTGAGCACCATTTGGCACCACTAAGGTGCCATTTGCCTGAAGAATCAGAGCAGGGGGCTACTCCAAAGTAATTACTGGGAATGTAATTCTTCAGATCATGTATCTTCCTCCCCACCATATACAATGCTTTACTTCTTTTGGTTTTCAGAACAATATATTAAGAAGGAAGAGAGGCTGATCCCTGGGATGGTAAAAAATATGGCGGGGCATCTTTGTGATTTCTGGTAAATCAGATATATGTATTCATAGATCTCAAATTCTTATGTGGGCCCAAAGATTATGAATGAAACTCTAAGAGTCCCTCCAAAAACTTCTACTCAAGTGCAATTTTTAATCTAGTTCTAAATATCCATCTATGCCCTCTTTGATTGTATACATCCTAATTCCTCCCTCAGGGCATCCATTTTTCAAGGGAGCCCACATGCCCACAAAATAAATGCCACCACCAACCTGAACAAATTCTATACTTCTACTGAAGCCACTTTAGCTGCCACAGGTCAGATGATCATTAGGAGTGATTTCAAAGGATTAGGTTACTCGTGTCTGAAGTTGTTTATAAAGAGTGCTGTATTTGCAAGGTAGCCATAGTATTTCATGTATTGTCATGGCATTATCTCCTATTGGGACTATTTCTTCCTGTGAAAATTCAATTCTGCTAAGTGTTTTCAATTTTAGTGGTTCAGTGTCAAAAAGGTAATAATTGATGAAGAAAGATGAAACAACAACATGTATTTAAAATGTTTTGTCAACAGGAAGATTGATTATTATGTGGAGTTATTCCCATAGAGAAATTATGGAAACTGATTTAGCAGAATTTTTAAAACCAGACAGGCTCTGGAAAACAAGCATCCATTGACAAAAGACATGGACTGCACGAGCTAATGTTTTTCCATCTCTAATTTCTATTATTCTATAATTGGTGGTGGAATACAGTCAAAAGTGCTGGTGGTTCAGTTCCTATTGCAGCTACTGAAGGAAAAAAAGCCTTATCTAAACTTTTCCAAACTTAATCTGGATTTGGTCCAAAATTTTTAAAGTCCTGGAAATCATTAAATATAAATACAAATATTCTATTTGGGGCTATCTGTCACTTCAGTTTTTGCTCAGTTTCTTATCTGACTAACTGCAAGCTCTTTTTAGTCTGTTTCTATATCAGTTTATGCATTGTGGCTAGAACAAATTTTCAATAATAAGATCTGAGTTCATCATGGCTTAAATATGAGAAATTGTGCCTCCAGTTTTTGAATTGCAAACTGTGATGCACAATTCTTAAAAAGCTGGATTTCAGCATTTGTATGCATTCCATGCTATTTTATAAATTTAGAATACAGAAATAGTATAGCTATCTAAAATATGGATGTAATAATTTCTTCTTTCCTAATTTTTAGTACGTTTTAGTTTGTGCACTCAATGGAAAAATGCACAGGCTATGATCAAAAGAATTCCCCAAAATTCTATACAGTCTAAGGACCTGGCAGCTAAAACCATCTGGGAAACTGCTTTCTAGACTTACTGTACGATGGTGTTCAAAACTGAGGAGGCATTTCATAGGAATGCATCAAAACTCATACCTACAAAAAAATCCAAGACACAACTGTGTCTACATAGGTGATTGTCTAGAATCAATATTTTAGGCCCAAAGTTTAATTCACATTATTCACATTTATCAAATATTATGAAAATTATCAGCTTTGTTAAAATATATGTAGTAACCCACATTTTAAAACTGTGTGTTGTGATGTATTGTGTACTGTGATGAAGAATACCATTAAAAGAATACATTCATGAGAATTGTAGGAATTGGAATATGAAATTTCATTTTTTGAAAACTAGATGAATGGACAAACTAGATACATGGAAATTCTGATTTGCTGAGCCTAAATTGATAGTGATGCCAGATAAAAGTATTTAGGGCAAAGTAAAAAGTTCAAAAATTATCAGATAGGAGAACAACAACGACAACAACAATGACAACAACAACAACAAATTTTATAAGATATATCAACAAATTGCAGCTTCCTGCAATAACACCAGTGGAACTGCAAAAAACTGCGCTACTTGGAACATCGTACATCTAAAGAAGGTACTTAGTTGATGCCTGGGATGCTGGCAGCAACCCGTATTAACCATTAGCACCAGTCAATGGTATTTGTGATGCATTTTTGAATGTTCAGTTGACTGAGTTTCATGTTTAATGAATAAAGGAGATGATGATGATGATGATGATAATAATAATAATAATAATAATAATAATAATAATAATAATAATAAAAATAATAATGAATCTAACTGCAGAGACTCTGGCATAAACCAGTGCAGGTGGTTCCAGTGGTACTCAGTACACTGGGTGCTGTGCCTAAAGTCCCAGGCAAGCACTTAAAAACAATTGGTGCTGACAAGATCACCATTGGTCAGCTGCAAAAAGCCACCTTACTGGGCTCTGCTCACATAATCCGCCGATACATCACGCAGTCCTAAACGCTTGGGAAGTGTTCGACTAGTGATTTGGGATACAAAATCCAGCATGGTCATCTCATTTGCTGTGTATACTGTCATTTTTGTGTAAATAATAATGTTAAGTGCTGCCTGAAATTATACAACAAAGGATATTCAATGGATGTTCATGGAGAAACCATTTTGCCTAATAAACAATCTGAGGAGATAGAAAAACACTGCCCTGAATTCACTCATGTTTGGAATATCTGAAAATTCTGTCCTCTCAAAATGTAGTGTTGTTTACAGAGCAACCATATTGCTGATTCCGCATGTAATCTTCAAGGTATGTTTGATACTGCAGAACATATAGGACCTACAGTACATTGATAACTTTTAAAATGATTCATAGTGAGTTTTAAAGGATCACAAATAGATTAAGATATCAATTAATAGCATTTCATTGTAGACTATGTAGTTATTAAATAACAAACAGTACATTTAACAAGAATAAATATAATCTGTTGTTTTAATACACTATATACTAAAGAAGAAATAAAAGAACAGTTACACTGAAAAAAACAATATAAATAGAATCTGAGAAAAATAAACCAAAAACATAAACTCAAAAAACAAACAATTCAAAAAGGGAAGCAAATAAAACTGGCAATCATACAACTAGCCCTTGAATATGCTGAGTTTTCATGACACTGGTTTTCCCTTTCAGAATATTATTATTCTATTCAGTGTTAAAACATTTGACACCAACTATGAGGCAAGCACAAGGTTAATTTCCTTTCCATGAACTGGACATATAGAGGTGTGAACTACATTGAAATAACTGCTGTTGTGGGAAGTATGAAGACCAGGGGTGAAATGCTCCCAGTTTGGACCGGTTCGGATGATTCAGTAGCAATCATGGCGGGTGGTTCGGAGAACCGGTAGCAATGGCGGCGCGAGGCTCCACCCACCCACCTGGTTGTCTTTACTTCCTGGTTTTAACCAAGAAGTAATGTGTTTTTTACCCTCTGCGCATGCGCAGAAGGTTTTGCATATGCACAGAGGGTCCGTACACATGTGACGCACGTGAGTAAAGCAAGTGCATGCAGGGGGGCACATGCACTTCCAAACTGGTAAGGAAGGGAAGTAGATTTCACCCCTGATGAAGTCTACATACTTGTGCAATTTTGTTATAATGCAGTGGGAGAAATTAGCTTGACTTTCAATTTTACAGCACAAGCACACTGATCTTTAATATATCCTATGTATGGATAAGCCTTGAACAAAAATGTACTGCTATGAATATTAGGCTAACATTATGGTATTTAAAGAGGTTTGTTTTCCAATTAGCATTTAACTGCACACTATAATTAAACATTGAGTCTTCCTATCTAGACTGTAGCCACAAGATCAGACAATGATCTCACCAGACATTATAAATGTTAAAGGGTGAGGCTAATTGACTCCTTGGATGAAAGCTCTCCAAGAAAAACTCCAGAATCAGAAAGAGTATTCCCCTACTTCTGTAGGTGGCGCACTTCTCTTCTAAGTGAATGTTGCTGAACCAATCTTTAATTTAATTGCGGGGTGGGTGGAATAGAGGGGCAGGAGAAAGCCATAGGTCTTCCAATCAAAATTTTTAATTAGTGAGCCAAATTTCAAAACTCAGTTTACTCTATTTCAGGAGTGCTATTCAGCAGGTTCTGACAGATTCTGGAGAACCGGTAGCAGAAATTTTGAGTAGTTCGGAGAACCAGCAAATACCACCTCTGGCTGGCCCCAGAGTGGGGTGGGAATGGAGATTTTGCAATATCCTTCTCCTGGAGTGGGGTGGGAATGGAGATTTTGCAGTATTCTTCCCCTGCCACGCCCACCAAGCCACTCCATGCCCACCAAGCCACAGCCACAGAACCGGTAGTAAAAAAAATTGAATTCCACCACTGCTCTATTTGGTGTACTGAATATTTGTGTACACTAATTTAATTTGAATTCCAAAGTTTGCAGAATTTAAGGACGCACTTGTAAGTTTTCCAACTTTTTCAAGAATGGAAAAGCTTTTCCTTTCCTTTCCTTTCCTTTCCTTTCCTTTCCTTTCCTTTCCTTTCCTTTCCTTTCCACTCCACTCCACTCCACTCCACTCCACTCCACTCCACTCCACTCCACTCATAGGACTTAGAGAACCAAGATCACAAAGAAAACTCCAGAAATACCTGAAGTTCATTAATTAACTCTAATATCAATTTCAGCTTTAGGCAAATTACTTAGGTCTGTATGTCTCTTCCATTATAGTCAACTCTAAGCAGCAAAATGTGAAAACACAGTTAAGGAAAAATACAAATATTTAATATAGTCCACCTAACTGAGAAAACCTTACAATCATTCATAAAGTTCTGCTGTATGGGATTTTACGCCCATGTGTTGCAATTTTGGAAACAATTAACCTCCTGTTTCACAAGGAAAAGACAGTGACAAGACAATGATGTGCAGGAATAAATCTTGTTATAATTCAAATAAGGAAAACAATGTCTGAGTCAGGCTTTTATATTAGGAGGGTATCGAAACTACCCAATAACCCAATGCTTCACAACATATCCAGAACTCAGTAAAGCAGAGTCCAAAGTAGTCCAGAGGTAATCCAGTCTGACTTTACATGCGCACAAACTTATTGTATATATGTGTGTACGTATAAAGCATCAAAATGCATACACACAATATGCACAAATATTAGAATGTGCAGAAATGAATAGGTTAATACTTGCAATTAAAGAGAAGGAACAAACTGAATATTATAATGTATGAGAACTATTTTACCAATGGCTAGAGAATAAATATGAAAGTCAGAAATCAAAGTAGATTAATGAAATATAGAAATAAGTTAAGAAGAGAATTGTTACAGTATTAGGCATGCAATGTATATCAATATTAAGTTAAGAGTAGATAAATAATGAATATGGCTGTAAATTTTAATTGTTATTGCTCAAGACATTTGTACCCAGATGAGACACTGTTTAATGGAAGATGGCTTGTTTGTATTACAATAAAATATTTTTTTTAAAAAAAATGCATACATACACATACATATTAAAGTAATACCGTAATAATCCTTTAAATTTTCTTCACTCTACACTGTTGCACTGATTGTGTACCAAATGAAGAAGATTACCTTGATGGAGATGTTCAGGAAACTTGCCTAGCAAAAATGATTGACGACTTTTTTTAAAGTCCAAAACAGCAAAACAACAGATCAGGGAGCAAGGAGAAATCTGCCTGATTAGAAAATAAGGAGGAGGAGGAAATACCTCAAAATCAAATGTGAAGCTGATGTCAGCTCTAGTAGCTGGATCAGATCAGAAAATCAATTATGCAGAAAGGCTAAAACTACTTTACTGAGATTGACTGTAATAAAGAATTTTGCAAGTACGCTGTATCTTCTTTCTTAATTCGGTGAATTAGGGAGGGATCTTCTTGAGTCACTTGAAACAGGCTGGACAGTCATCTGTCAGAAATGCTCTAAAGCATCTTACGATGAGCAAAGGACTTGGACTAGGCAATCACTAAGGTCGCTTCCAACTTCATGATTCTGTGAGAAAAAAGGTAACAAAAAGAAATAGCTGCACTAGGATGGCAAAAAAATGAAAATCCAAACTAGATTAAGATGAAAAGAGAAGTGTTAACTGTGGAAAAGAGAAAAGAGAAGAGAAAGAAAAGCCTTCTTTTGTATTGCAAAAAAGATTTAAATTTATCAGTGAAGGAGTCTCTGCTCTTTCAATCTATTTGCACTTCTTACTAATTCTTTTGTTTGAGATTTTTCTTCTATTCATGCCAGTAAATCTTAGATACACCTCAGACTCAACACAAATACCAATCCACAGGTAATTATCTGGAAGAAAAAAACTTGTTTTCCTATCAGAACATGGAATGTTAAAAAGTATTCTGCCTTTCCCCTTTTTCCTGAAGTGAACATACCCAATTTAATACCTGGTTTTTCCTCTTCCGTTCCTCTATCTCTAACTTCAATGCTCTTCTCAATCCTTCCCTCTGTTCCCAAGCATGTCATTAATGTTAAAATAACTAACTGTTAAAAACTGAAGCTGAGCTCCTTAACTACATGGTAGAGCTACAGCTCCACAATTAATATTGAATTGAAGATAAGGTATGTTTGAGAGTCTTTTCTTCTCTTGAATGCATGAGAAATTCTCTACAATTGTGCCCTTACAATTGCCCTGACAATTGTGTCAGTAATTTTGAGATTCATAAGGCAGGGCTTCTCTGGGGGGAATGGGACAACTTGCCACAGCCAACATTTCTGTGGCAAACTCACCACAGCCAACTCATCACAGCCAACTCGCCACGGCCAACTCACCACAGCTAACTTGTAGTGGGCGAACTCACCATGGCCAACTCACTGCAAGACAACGTGTTGTGGGACAATTTAATCATTCTATTTAATTATTTAAAATAAATAAAAATTATTTTAATTTTTGCCATTCACATTTCATTCTGTCCCTCCTTTTGCAACCTTTAATGATTCTATTCCACCATTTCTTTGATATTAGTGTAACTCTTGTCCTTCAGTGAGTTGTCCTGTGGCAATATCAGTGGTGGGTTCCTCCCGGTTCGGCCCAGTTCTCCCGAGCCGGTAGCGGTGATGATATGACGTCACCAAACCGGTTCTGCCCCCCCGCGCCCACCCCCCCGCATTATTCTTACCTTTTATTTGGCCCCACCCCCAATCTATTGCTGCCTCCTGAGTCCCAACTGAGAGCTAGAGGGAAAAAAACTGTTTAAACTCTTGCTGAGGGGCTTCAAAGGGCCGCCCTACAGCTGACAAGTGTTAAAAGAAAACAAATGAGTAGACCAGTGCCTGCAAAAATACATGAGTAGATCAGTGCCTGAAAAAATACATGAGTAGATCAGTGCCTGCAAAAATAAATGAGTAGACCAGTGCCTGCAAAAATTCATGAGTAGATCAGTGCCTGCAAAAATAAATGGGTAGACCAGTGCCTGCAAAAATACATGAGTAGGTCAGTGCCTGCAAAAATAAATAGGTAGACCAGTGCCTGAAAAAATACATGAGTAGATCAGTGCCTGCAAAAATAAATGGGTAGACCAGTGCCTGCAAAAAATAAATGGGTAGATTGGTACAGCTCTGCAAGCAGTTAAAAGCCTGGTAGACCAGTACCTCTTCTAAATCCTAAATAATTGCCACATGACCATCAAGCCACGCCCACAAAATAAGCCATGCCCACAGAACCAGTAGTAAAAAAAATTAGAACCCACCCCTGGGCAAGATGGCCATGGTGAGTTGTCCTGCAGCGCGTTGGGCGTGGTGAGTTGGCTGTGGCAGGTTGGTCATGGCAAGATGACTGCGGCGAATTGTCATAGACCCTTCTCCAAGGGATGCTGGGAAAAAAGCCAAGAAGGTGGTTAAAGTGATCTCAGTTGCTACCTTTATTTTTGTGACACTCCCTTCTCCTCAGGTGAAATGATGGCAGGAGCCCCAGGCAAAAGACAACTTCCTAGGACGGTTATCTACTAGACTGACAGAGGAAAGAAAATCAAAAGCCATCAGAGGAACACAGCCCCAGACTTCCTGCTGCTTAATTGTCTTTCACTTCTTAAAAGGCAGAAAGTTCATATTTGAAGTAAGGAAAATGCAAGACCGCTTCTTGGCCCTTGGAAGTGGTGGAAACAAACAAAATAATAATTTGTAAAATATGTCAAAAACCAGCTGTCAGGTTTCTACTCTTTATGTGAAAACTGATGTTACATTTGCCCAACCCTTTTGAAACAAAGGAAGCTTTCTTTCTTTCATTCATGTTTGTGTTCAATGTGATTTTGAGAACAAAATGTACCCCAGAACTGAATTTCAGATTAAGTGAGACAAATGATTCTAAAGTTATTTTATTGTTGAGAGACGACTGCTAGAAAATCTTAATTCCATTAGCTAGCCCAGGGGGAGAAAGGACTATTGGGATCGGAAATGCTTGTCTCATATGTGTCATCCTTGATTATTATTTACCTTTTCCCACTTTCCCAGCTGAAGGAGAACCATTGGTTCCTTACAGGGCAAAGAGGAATGTCAGTACTAAAATATATATGGTGGCTATTTTGCATCATCTCTAATTACAGGAAGGACTATCAGATGACCTGAAAATCAGGTAGAGGTCAAAGCCCCATGGAAAATTTCATCCACACCAGTGGTTCTCAACCTTTTCTTCACCATGGACCCCCTTTAAATACCTTTTGTGGCCATGGACCACCAAGACTTAACTCAATATTTAAATCATAAAATTTCTTTAAGCCTTTGTGGACCCTCTGTGATGACATTGTAGCCCTCCAGAGGTTCCCTGGACCACAGGTTGAGAACCACTTATCCACACTTTATTTGAACCCATTTTGCAAAATTGCATTCACCCAAAATTGCATTCACAAGAAACATGCAAAAGTGAACACTTTGTGAATACAAGAAACAGATATATTCTTCACTACCATTCTCCAAAATGAGACCTTCTAATTGCAACTGTCCTCCAACTGCCTAGGAACTCTGAATCAAACATGTCTGGAAATTTTGAGATTTATGTATAAAGTTTCTAACCTGTCTCAAGCAATATGGCTCTTGGTGGTTGGACAAAACTGCTTCATACTGTAATATTATTATAGATTTGCTGCAATCACTGGATGATTTGAGGCCAGTCATTATGTTTCAGTCCAACCACACTCTAAGGGTTATTGGGGGTGGAGGACTAGGTGTTTTTGTGCTTCAGTTAAAAAAAAAAGTGGAACAAATGGAAATAATAATAAATACTACTGTCACCTAATATAGCAATAGCACTTAGACTTATATACCACTTCACAGTGCTTTACAGCCCTCTCTAAGTGGTTTGCAGAGTCAGCATATTGCCCCCAACAATCTGGATCCTCATTTTACCAACCTCGGAAGACTGGAAGGCTGAGTCAACCTTGAGCCAGTTAGGATCGAATTGTTGGGGGTGAGCAGAGTTAGCCTGCAATACTGCATTCTAATCACTATGACACCAGGGCTCATCTCTGTGCTAATATGGAGCTCCTTAATATAAGTACAGATATTAGCCTAAAATATAATTACTGGCATATAGCAATAGCACTTAGATTTATATACTGCTTCACAGTGCTTTACAGCCCTTTCTAAGAGGTTTACAGAGTCAGCATATTGCCCCCAACAGTCTAGGTCCTCATTTCACCAACCTCAGAAGAATGGAAAACTGAGTCAACTTTGAGCCAGTGAGAATTGAACTGCCAAACTGCTGGCAGCCAGCAATGAGCAGAAGTAGCCTGCAGTACTGCGTTCTAACCACTGTGCCATTGAGGCTCATATATTCCTTATGATGATTCAAATTATTGTGGCATTACCGCTGCTTATTTAGATGCTGGAATCCAGAAACCTCATATGTCCTCATGCAGCAATTGACATTTATGTCACAGCACATTCTGAAACATCTTTTTGGAGTAAGATCTACATAACTCTAGTTTTTAATTTCATTTTATTCTAGATTACGAAGCACATTCTGTCATTCAGAAGATCCACTGAGTTGCAAACACACAATATTTACAGAACCATTCACATTAAGTAGTTTACAAGCCTTAGATCTGATGGTGAATCTCCAGCCTATGTCTTACTTCATTCTCCCCTTGTCACATGCCCCTTCTTAACTCATGCAGTTTGATTTTTTTTACTTGCTGACTCTTCACTTGACACCTCCAAGAATGTAACAAAGTTCTACTTGATGTTTTTATTCCATCAAGCTGGCCTGACCTAAACTTTTCCTCTTTTAAAATGGAATTTTAAATTTTAAATTTGGTTTTAAATTTATTGGGGTTTTAAAATGTTTCAGCCAAATTTATTTAATTAGTTTTATCTCCATTTTAAATTTTGTATCTATATGTTTTATTTTATGGCTGTTCACCGCCCTGAGTCCTTCGGGAGTAGGGCGGTATACAAATTTAATAAAAGAAAAGAAAGATCACAATTTTACCAGGTTTTGGCCTTGTAAAATTGGTTGTCTGTTGATTTTTTTAGTTGACGATATTAGTATTAATTTCTTCCCATAAATTGTTTTTTTTCTGTGTGCATAATTTGGGATCTTTGGCCATAAATTAACAAAGTATAATTACATTTACAAAGCCCTCTGAGTCTAAAAGGGAAGGTATCAGTTTTTGCTGCTGCTGCTTTTGATGGTGATATGAGATCAACAAGGATAGCCATCATCAGTTCAAAAACGCTACTTGGTATAAAACGTTTGTTATGAAGGAATTTGTACTGAGAATTGTTTCTTGTAACCCAGGAGTTTAATTTGGGAGAACAAAGGCATTTTGAACTAGGCCTCTTGCCAGGCAAACTTAAGAAACAGCATTTTCTTCCAAACAAATAAAGCATACTTCATGTCAACTATCAAACACAGATTCTATGCAGCCTTTGATAAACAGGACTTTTCCCCAAGTGAGGCAGCTTGCTGAAAACAGGTGACTTGTAATGCAGGGGCATTGTGTTTGTTTGTATGTGGTGTCAGGATGGAGTCACACATGACACATTTTAAAACGGGGGAAAACTTCAGTGCAGAAATCTCAGTTCCTGGATTTTCATTTTTAAGAAGACCGTTGAAATGGACCTCTGTTAGAGAACTTATTCATGAATTCCTTGAGCAAAGTCCACTGTAACCCTCTTCCAAAGGGTCACTGTGTCTAAAAAAGAATTAAAGGCCAAATGTGATTTAGGAAAAGGTCAAAATGTTACAAGGTTGACAAATTTTGCAGCACTTTGCCATTTTCACCTAAAATCTTGCAAGACTTTGTGGCGAGCTGCTAATGTGTGTATATGGGGAAGGGGAGTGCCTGGGCCCTCAGACAAAATCTCTTCATGGCACCTGGGCTTGAAAAAACTGCCAACTGCAACTGTCTTCTGTACTGAGCCCAAAGCTCTGAACCATGAATGAAAGACTCTCAGAGTTATTGTCCCAGCCATTGCTTTTCCATTGCTAAGAAGAGGGGATTGCATAGGGGGTCATTGTGTGAAACGTTGGCAGGCTCCACATTTTAAAAGAAACTCGCATTTGAAGTAACATTAGCAGAGGACAAGTTTCAAGAATGAATGCTAGGCATGAAATAAATAAACAAGTCACAAAAGAGTTAAATAATCTCCTGAGTAATTGGGAAGATTTGAAACTAGCTTGACTTACACATATGAATGGTATTGGGTACTCTACTGTACTTCTCAGAGTTAGCATTGAATTAGAAGGATAGGGCAACCCATAATGTTCTTGATATGATTAGGTTGTCTATCCACATTTATCCAGCCCTATCTAGTAACTTTCAGTTAAAGAGGTTGCGTTCTCAGATTAACATTGTATTAATATGGGTGATTAAAAATAGTATGATCATAATATTGTGAATATTTTCACATGAAGGCAAGCATGCCTCATTCATTTCTTTGATGCTGAGTAACCTGCTTGCTTGCTTGATAAAGTGCTTTTGAAAACCACCCGTCAGCAAAGTATTCTCCAAGTAATATTCAGTACTCCTTTTATAGCATATATTTTAAAAAGACAAAGCAAAGTATAAAAGCAAGTGACTTCAGTTTCACCATAAAAGAACAAAACAAAGAGCAATATGTGCAATTGTAATCTTTCAAACCACTGAAATGTCTTAAACATGGAAACACAGAAAATACAGAAAATCTTTCATGGGGAAGGAAGGTCAAAAAGTCAAGATGGCATCCACAACAGTTCCTTCAAAGTCTCATCCTTTTCATATGAGCATTGCAACTTGGCTGTTTTGATATGTCCTGCCACACCCTTGAAATTTTCTCAGGTGCCAGCTAGCCTTCTTGATGAGCAAACGCCATGCCCTTAGCAGGTCCCCCCACCATTCATCTCATTAACCAAGAGTTTCCAAAAATTATTTTAGCATTTTCCCATGTACACCTGAAAAAAGGTGACACTTTGGTTAACCTGTCCCAAGCAACCAGCTACAAGAACGATGTTAACACTGCTCAGAATTTTGAGAATTGTGTGGATTGATTTGAATAATTTTCACACAATTTTTGGAAAGATCAAGATTTGATTAAAAGCACAGATTTATAATGGGTAAAATGGAGAAAACAACAGGAGGAATGTCGAATTGATTTAATTCTGCATCCATGTCTAGGTTTGCTAGAACTGATGTTGATTTAAGCCACCAGCACTTCTGTTAGCCCTTTGAGGTAGTCCAGACAAAAAATACAAGTCTGAGCACTAACTCTATCTTTATTGTAAAGTTACTTTAACAGAATCTTGCAAGACTGAAAGTTATTTCTCCCTTACCTTACTTTCCTTTTACTCTCCAGAAAGTTTGTCCAATCTGCAGCTCTTCCTTCTGTCTCCAAAGGTCATTTTAACATACTATTGCAGCATGAATGGGCAGGGTAAAAGATGTTGCTTCCTGGAATGAGTATTCTACTGGAATAGCACTGACTAACCCACTTGAATAAGAGATTATCTGGGTTACTGGAGCCACATCAGAATATAACAGATTAACAGAGTTAATCTTGGATCTTGGAGATCTTCTAATCCAAACCTGCTCAAGCAGGAGAATTTACATCATTCCAGACAAATGGCTGTCCAGTCTCTTCTTAAAAGCCTCCAGTGACAGACCATCCACAACTTCTGAAGGCAAGATGTTCCACTGGTTAATTGTTCTCACTGTTAGGAAATTTCTCCTTAATTCTTGGTTCTCTTCTCAATTAGTTTCCATCCCTTTCTTCTTCTTCTTCTTCCTCTTCTTCTTCTTCTTCTTCTTCTTCTTCTTCTTCTTCTTCTTCTTCTTCTTCTTCTCCTCCTCCTCCTCCTCCTCCTCCTCCTCCTCCTCCTCCTCCTCCTCCTTCTTTCTGGTGCTTTGGCAAATAGGTTGACTCCTTTGTCTTTGTGGCACCTCCTCAAATATTAGAACACCACTATCATGTCATCCCTAGCCCTTCTTTTTACTAGACTAAGCATACTCAATTCCTGCAACTGTTCTTCATATGTTATATAAGGTCATATATATTTTCAGCTATACACCAGGGGTGAATGCAGTATGATGAAAGCTCCACTTTTATGTATGAAGGACTTGAAACAAAGGTGGAGCTATGACAACACCATTGTGACTGCCATTTTGACTTTTTTTCACCATAACTTGTAGATACTCCAATGTGCACTAGTTTATATTCATTCATTCATTCATTCATTCATTCATTCATTCATTTTGCCAGAGAGACTGACACAATAAATATGGTTGCTGCCAGATCCTCCAGTAAGTTACAACAAGTGTAAATAGGAGAAGCATGCCACATTTTCAACTCCTACTCTAGGTGGCAGTAGTAAACCTCCTTCACAGTTCAACAAGGTCTGAGATCCTTTCATTTTTCATAACAGAGATCAGGGATCCAGAACAATCAGAAGAGTTACTAGAAGAGAAGTTAACCCATTGCAGAACACTTAACATATTCATTGAGCCAATTATAAAGCCCATAACATGACCTTTCTTCCCCATTTCCCTATCTGTTATTTAACAATTTTCAACAATTTTGAAGTGCCCCTGTCCCCCAAAGAAAGAATCTGGGTGGTGTACAATAAGACATTATAGCTGAAAGATATAATCTTTAATTTTAGACAATAGAATTTTTCAATCGTCTTAATACATCCATAAGTGGCTGAATGAATTACACAATCAGGCACTAACTGGCCTTTCAGACAAGTATCTAAGCCTCCTACGGTCACTTTGTGATTGAGGTAGTGTATAATTGACAAATAAAATAACTCACAGAAGAAAAAGTAGCCAGTATCTTCCTGTTCGCATTATCAGACCTCAGTTCTGTCATTTTCAGATTCAGCACAAAGCTTGGAAAGTTGTAGGTTTGACATATTTGGGAAACCTCAATGATCAGAATTTGTGGAGAATTTACAGCTTTCCCAACATGGTGCTATCCATAGGAACAGAGGTCCCAACTCTTAGGCAGTCCTGGGAACTGTATCTTTAATATTTGTGGAGAATCTGAGAAAGGGAAGACTATTTGTACATCCAAACGGATTCCTTGCCGATACAACAGCAAGGATATGAACATGGGGCCAGTCAGATTAAGTTAGTGAGTATATAAATCCAGTATCCTGCAGTCTTGGGTGATTCAGTGGGGCTTTAGATGCTGCTCACGATTTTTATAATCATGTTCTGTCATTTTAGTCTCCAACTAGGGACACTCCAGTGCATGGAGAATTTTTTCATTATTTGTTTGCTCATTAAACAAATCTATATGACTGCTTAACTCACAAACAGGTGATTCTGAGCAGCTTACAACATTAAAATCCACAACATAAAAGCCCTTGCTAACCCCCGCCACCCTGGCAGCAACAATACAATGAAATCAACCACTTGATCAGCTCTGTCTCCATTTGGATGCCCAGGTCATCTAACAAAACCATGCCTTCAGGACCTCTTGAAAAACCAACAAGGCAGGACCCACTCATACCTCAGGGGGTGGGGAGGGGGCAATGACATTATAGAGAATGGTTCAGACCATTCTCCAAAATTGCTGGATCAACTTTTTACACTGAATTTTTCTAAAACATAAAGGGAAGAGAGAAAGACGGAGAGCACACTGAGACAGAAACTGGTGGCTGAGAGTCAGACCACAAGAGAAAACTGGGGCAGAATGCATATTGGTGGGATGACAGAATTAATAGCAATAGAACTTAAACTTACCAGTGTTTTCCTGAAAATAAGCCCTAGCCTGAAAATAAGCCCTAGTCTGATTTTAAGTGTGCACCTAATATAAGCCCTACCCCAAAAAATAAGCCCTAGTGAAGGGGGTTGAGCCTAGCCAGCACTGGAGGAGGCGAGCACACATGGACCGACAGTGTCTGGCAGCAGCTGCAGCCCACACAGCACAGGTGAGTTGATTATCTGTCCAAGAAGCAGGCAGAGACAGAGGCGGGTGGTGGTGATCTGGACGCATCATGCGGGCCTCCGGAAAGACAAGAGTCGGTAGGCCAGAGCACACAGGTGGCCACAGGAGGCTCGTCTTGGTTAAGGTTAAACCAGGATTCCTTGAGGACCTTGAGATCAAGAGATACATGTGGTCCCCATGGATGCTGAGATCACCAGGCCTGTCTGTGGCTTCAAAATCCTCAAAATCTCAGGGCCACATGATGCCCTTAAAGCAGGGGTCCCCAACCTCTCTGGACTGGCACATGTCCATAGCATGTCAGAAACAAGACCGCACAAACAACCAAAGCCCCATCTGTGGGATGCAGGCAGTACATGAAACCACACCCCTTCCAGTCTGCAGAAAAACCTCTCTCCATGGAACTGGTCCCTGGTGTCCAAAAGGTTGGGGGCCACTGCCTTGATGCTATTGCATTTAGCTTTTAAGAGAACATAGACAGGAAATAATTAAATAATATGCAGTACAACACTCAGAGTTGAGAACAGCCAAATGGCAGAGAAACCCAATAGAATAAACAAATAAATAAAGTTAAATGTAATTAATATATGCTTCAAGCTTGCCAACTCAGATCTAGGAATAGCTTAATGGAAAGAACAAAGATTCTTGAGGGTACCCAAGAACAAAATTGAATTAAAAGATGGAGGAAAGAGACCATTGGACAAGGAATAACATTAAAGGAGGATGTGGCTGAAGGATCTGATCTCCCTTGTACTACTTGGAGGACTCTGGCTAGGTTGAGAGTTGGAGTGCCTAAATGTAAAACCAACATGCTCAAGCAGAGGCTCTTAGTCAATAACAACATGCTATGTGAATGTGAAGAGATACACAGAGCCCGGCCCATCTTCTGGTATGTCAGTTACTACCAGACACATGTACCGATAATGACTTATTTTTGGCCAACAACAAAGCCAAGAAGGTGGCTTCATTCTAACAGTTTACAGTTTGATCTAGACATGGAAGAATGTAATTAATTAAATGCTATTTTAATTTGATTTATATGTAAATGACATCCAATTCAACTGTTGTCCTGCCCTACCCACTTCTTTTTATTATTATTATTATTATTATTTGGTTTGCTTACTTTTTAAAATGCCTTTTTTGGCATGCCATCAAAGGCAAAGTGTAACTCTCAACTTGGCAAAAAAAGTTATACATGCCTGAAATAATAACATTTTAATAGGAAGACTCGTGGATGTTCCATTTTTCTTGCTTCCTTTCAGCTTCCATGCCAAGTCTGGTTCCTCGTACTGCATTTTGCAGCTACTTAATATAGAATGCTTAGTCTATGCATTTTTGTCCTATTCTTTAAGATTCTGACAGAGGTATGCTTTTAGTTGACGAACAGAGCTATATTCTGTCCATTGTGATGGGCAAGGTTTACTTGAGACTGGTGGCAAGAACATAGAAAATGGCATCCAGAAGCCAAGCAGAAGTGATAACTTTGACGGTGGTATGCATTGTGAATATTCCCTGGCAATGAAATTGATAAACAAGTCTAATGTAACATTCTATGGCAGTGAGACACATGAGTTCTTGGCAGAGAAGGTTATGAAGAAGAGCTTCATATAGATCCCTTAACTTATACCCTAGTGGTGCTTGTGATCATTGTAGCTGATCCAGAAGAGTAGCACCAGAATCTCCAAGAGGTCAGCCAACACTTTATTCAGGACATAAACCGAAAGAACAATGCATTTCTTTATGTGGAACAGCAAGGCAAAAAAGTGCTAAACAATTCAGAAGCAGCCAGGCTGCCAAGATTACAGTGGACACAGGAATTACAAAATATTTTGTAGTGTCAAAAGCCAGAGGGCACGATACGTGGGTGGCATTCATTGCACAAACTGAATTTTGGACTCTGTTCCACAGTGCACTTTTGATGACTGTCCTCTTCGTGCACAGTTACTGTGAAGCATTCTTCCAATTGCTCTAATTCAAATGTATCTACCAAAATGAAGAAGAAATGAGGGACACCCAGAAATCCTCTCAATTATTCCCATTGCTTTGCAGGGGGCGTTACGTCTGTTCGAGAACTTTGCTTGCAGTTCTTCTCCTTTCTCAAAAACAAAAGCAGCAAAGTATGATGTGCTCCTCCCATACATGTGGCAACATATGGCGGGGGGAAAATCTGGTTCTCCATCCATGACCTGCTGCTGGAATTTTTTGTATTTTATACTAAACGATCTTTGTCTTGCTGGCAGCACTGTTGGAATGATAGGAGCATGATGGTGCAGGATTTATTCCGAACATGTTGTTGTTAGTTGTGAAGTTGTGTCCAACCCATGGGCAACGTTCCTCCAGGACTTTCTGTCCTCCACCATCCTCTGGAGTCCATTTAATCTCACGCTGACTGCTTCAGTGACTCCATCCAGCCATCTCATTCTCTGTCATCCCCTTCTTCTTTTGCCCTCAATCGTTCCCAGCATTAGGCTCTTTGCCAGTGAGTCCTTCCTTCTCATTAGGTGGCGAAAGTATTTGAGTTTCATCTTCAGGATCTGGCCTTCTAAAGAGCAGTCAGGGTCTCCTCTAGCACTGACCGGTTTGATCGTCTTGCAGTCCAAGGAACCCGCAGGAGTCTTCTCCAGCACCATAGTTCAAAGGTCTCAATTCCTTGGCGCTGAGCCTTCCTTATGGTCCAACTTTCACAGCCATACATTGCAACTGGGAAAACCATAGCCTTGACTATACGCAATTTTGTTGGCAGGGTGATGTCTCTGCTTTTTAGTATGCTGTCTAGATTTGCCATAGCTTTCCTCCCCAGGAGCAAGCGTCTTTTAATTTCTTGGCTGCAGTCTCCATTTGCAGTGATCTTGGAGTCCAGGAAAATAAAATCTGTCATTATCTCAATTTCTTCCCCATCTATTTGCCAGGAATTCCAAACATGAGTGACCTCCATATCAGTGAGCTGAATTAGGGAGGGTGTTTTACAGGACAAGAAGGTATTGTGTGCTCCTCTCCTTTTTGGATTAGTGCTACCTACTGGATTTGGCCGGTGAAGATCAATGTAAATTGTGTTCTGCACATTATTGAAAAAGAAATGAACAATTCTGGCAAATCCATTAATAAAAGTAAAAAAATCACATGAGATGTTTAGCATTCTAATGTGTTATAAATTCAGAATATCCAGCAATCTATGCAAACGTCAAACTGCATTTCTCATCTTGTAAAATCATTATTTATTGAAACATCTGGAAATAGTTGATAGGAAATTAATGCTATAAAACTAAATGATGGGTGCCCCTTTATTCATGAAGCTGCTTTCTGTTTGACAACTCTCTCTGGTTGTAAAGACAACTTTGCTATATTTGCTGAATCTTATTTCTTTGCTCATTTCTCTTTCTTACTAATGACTCCCAAGGAAGATATTGAGGGATCTTGTAAGTTTTGTTTTCAGAGGATGAAGCAGTAGATGACAGCCAATGTAGGCAACTGAAGTAATGACAGAGCTCAGGTGGAGATAAAAATGGGATTAAAATATCATGATAGATTAAAAAATAATACACATCATTGACCATCTGATCTAAAGCGCATGCATGCTCATTAGCGTATTTTTTTTTAAAAAAAAGTCCATCTAGTATAGTAGAGCAAAAAGATTTTCATGAAAAGTCAGTATGATTGGAACTTTGGTATATGGCCAGTAAAATTCTATTTTTATTGCATCATAGGTATTCAGAGATACCAGTCTCTGAAATGCAAATAACACTATGTTCATACTTCGGATATAAGGTCCAAGCTGTAAAGACAAATGCTGTTGTCTGCAAATGAGTAACAAATACTAACAAATTAGTATTGACATGATTGTGTTTGACCCAAATAATTCATGATGCTCCACCTGCTGCTGAACTCTGTCTCCCATCCTCTTCAGCCAGTATGATTAATGATTATGGATGATAGGTTCTATAGTCCAGCAATAACGAAAGAGATATTGGTTTCTGTCCCTGCTCGTGGTCTTTTATTTGACCAATAAAAAAAGATATTAATAAAGGAGAATATTTGTAGCTCATGGTTGAAATGAAGGGTCATTGGTGCTCCCTGAGTTTGGTTGTTCCTTTGCAGATGGTTCATTAGTAGTACTAGCACTGATGATGTACGTAGTTTGAGTAATGAAATGTCTATAACAGGGGTCTCCAACCTTGGCCATTTTAAGACTTGTGGACTTCAACTCCCAGAATTCCTCAGCCAGCAAAGCAAAGCTGACTGAGGAATTCTGGGAGTTGAAGTCCACAAGTCTTAAAGTGGCCAAGGTTGGAGACTCCTGGTCTACAAGAAAACAGTGAAGCTCAGAGAGCACCAAGGACCCCTCAAAAAGGATATATTGGAAGATAATCAAACTATTCTCCAAAACTAAGAGATAGAGCTCAGGAACAAGACTATTTCTTATCTTGACAGCAAGGAAAGTATTATCAGTGGCAGTTATAGCACTCTCCAGATGCATGGATTTCAACTCCCAAAAGTTTTAGCAGTGGGCATATTATTACTTCACACATCTGGGGAAGCAGCCAGATTAGGCAGAAATAGTTTTTTTTGATGAATGTATTTCTTATCCACTGTGAGTGTATTTTTTTTACCATGGGAGTTGAATGTTAAATTATTGATTGGCCCATTTTGCTTGACATGGCTCCAGATCAACTGTAATCTCAATGCAATCCCCTCTGGAAGAAATTAAGTTTCCTTTTCAATTCAGGACTTTCCAAATCTCTTGTCACAGAGGATTAACATGCAGCATGTTAAAGGATACAAATTGTGTAAAATGTCTCCTATATCTACCTCACATATGAGAAACCTATAATCCAATGATCTCACATAGCTTTTGGCTGGTCTCTCTGTGGCCTACAGAAATCCTGTGAACTCCATTGTCTTTTTCCAACTGCCAGCAAATCCACCATTAGTAGGCCAGAAGAACGAGATTGTGGCTATTAACTGCAAAGAAACAGAGATCTAAACATCATGGAACCTCCCCAATCTCTACCTCAGATAAAGCAGATAGGACTTTTGTCTGCTGGTGCTACAAGGAGTAGCAACTACTAATTTTCAGTGTATAATCAGATGGAAGGTATACTAAAGATCTTCCTAATCTGGATAGAATCCTCCTAGAACACCGTGCTGCTGTTATGCATAGTATGTTGCATGATATATGTATCTATAAGGTAAAGGTGCTAGTCGTTCCCGACTCTAGGGGGTGGTGCTCATCTGTTTCAAAGCCGAATAGCCAGCGCTGTCCGAAGACGTCTCTGTGGTCATGTGGCCGGCATGACTAAACACCAGAGGCGCACATAATGCTGAACGCTGTTACCTTCCCACCAAAGGTGGTCCCAATTTTTCTAGTTGCATTTTTTTACGTGCTTTCGAACTGCTAGTTTGGCAGAAGCTGGGACAAGTAATGGATCTCACCCCGTTACGTGGCACTAGGGATTCGAACCGCTGAACTGCCGACCTGTCGATCGACAAGCTCAGTGACTTAGCCACTGAGCCACCATGTCCCTGTTATATGTATCTATAGGTGTATAAAAAATCAAGATGGTGGTCAAATTATGTGGTTAAAGCCCCACCCCATTTTTCTGAGACATGGTTAGCATGCCCTTGCAATTATGTTAACCATGCTTGCCTCTGAGGTAAAAATAGAATATGTGAAAATTTAAGCAGCATGCAAAATTCCTTCACCAGAACGTAGCCTTCTATAACACACTGGAGATGAGTACTCCATTGTGTGCGCTTCCCACCACTCTTTTGTGACTGCTGGAGGCCTGAAGTTCATGCTGTCAATTTTTGGCAGCAAAACTACTGAATCACAGCAGTGCAATTTTCCATTGATTTTCAAAAGGTGAAGAAATGTAAGTGTATTAAATATCTGTATTGACACACATATAAAATTATAAAATCCCTGAGTCCCTCAATATGTATTCTCAAGGCCTTCCATACCTTCTCTAGTAATGTCAAAACAGCCCCAATCTTTTATACTACTATTATCTAAAATGTAATTATTACCATCTGAGAAAAATGCTACCATAGTACATATTCTTCTCTATATGCTTGTAGGATCAGCATCAGTGGTGGGTTGCCCCCAGTTCACACCGGTTCTATAGAACCGGTAGTAAAACCGGCGGGAGGCTCCACCCACCAACCCCAATGTCACCAAAACGCTTCTGCGCATGCACAGAAGAGCACACATGTGGCCCTGCTGCAAACCAGTAGTAAAGGTAAGTAGAACCCACCCCTGGTGGGCATCTGTAGTAATCCCAATAATAGAAATTCAGTAAGACTTGTACATGTGATAAAGCAAAAAATAAAATAAAAATTGGACTATGACTCATATATTAATACAGAAAATCCTGAAAATGGAGATTAAAATGAAACTAGAACTGTTCCTCTTGGGTCTAATGGAAAAAGAACTGGAGAAAAAGTTTGGAACTTTGTTACTATATATGTTGACAACAGCAAGACTACTGAATGCGCAAAAATGGAAGGACACTTCGATTCCTACTATGGAAGAATGGTTGCAGAAGCTTGATGGAGTTGGCTGAAATGGCAAAATTGACTACTTTGCTTAAATTTTCTTTAAGCAAATTAATATAAAAGAATATAAGTACTTTTGTTTCCACATGGAAACCATTTCTGAACTTCATGCTTGATGTGGAAAAGAATGAAACTTTGATTTGGGATTTCACAGATTAGATTAATAGATCTTTATAGAAATGACTGGTTCATACTATTACGGTAAAACAAAATCTGTTGTTAATGCCTTATTCTACTGTAACAGAGAGAGTCAATGTTTCTTTTTCTTTCCCTATCATTCCTCACTTTTCTTTCCCCTTCCCCCTCACTGTCCTCTAATTTGCTTTTGTATTTTGTATTTTATAATATTTTATAACTTAATAAAAATGTTTTTTTAAAGAAATTTAGTAAGCCGTATTATGCAGTAAAATTCAAGACTTAGTTGGCAACTGCATCTGTTAAATGCATATTGGAAAATAAAAATATTGAATTCTTAAAATTAAGATTTTGTCATGCACAGGGATTGTTAGTACAGAAAGAGAAGGACTGCATTGAGACAGCACAGGAGAGAAAAAGAGTCTTTGCTATTCAATTAAGGTCTATTTCCAAGTCAAAATAAGAATCAGAATAAATTAAGCATTCACTCCATCACTGTCTCTAGCAGTTTTCCCACTTGCTTGTCTTGTCTGTGGTTTCTGGGCTTGTTGGAATTACACAGTCTAACAGCATTAATCATTTATCCACAATAGTTTATGACATCTAGCCTGAATCAAAACTTTCTGCAAATAGCTGATTTATGATCAGTGTGATGCACATATTGTAGGTCGTCCTCAACTTACGAGCACAATTGAGCCCCAAACTTTTGTTGTTAAGCAAGGAAGATGTTCATTGAGTTTTCCCCCGCTTTGCAATCTTTTCTGCCACTGTTCTTAAGTGAATCGTGTAGTCATTAAGCAAATCTGGCTTTCTCCCATTGACTTTGCTTGTCGGAAGTCAGCTGGGAAGGTTGCAAATGATGATCACGTGTGCAACTGTCATGAATACAGTTGCCAAGCATTCAAATTTTGATCATATGACCATGGGGATGCTACATTGGTCAAAAGTGTGAAAAACGGCCGTAAGTCACTTTTTTCAGTGCCATTGTAGCTTTGAATGGTTGGTTGTAACTCAAGGAGTATTTGTGGGTTTTTTTCAGCTGTCTTATAGAATCATAGGGTTGGAAGGAATTACCAGAAGTCAAGCTGTTTCCACTGCGTAAGAGTTCTCACAGTCAGGAAATTCTTCCTTAGTTCGTATTTGGGTATCACTGCAGAGCTTGCACCCATTGGTTCTTGGTTTGCCAATCATCTTATGTTATTAAACGTTTGTCACATATTCCCTCTCCATTGCCCTTTATGATCTGCATTTTGATTGGGCTTCCTCTTGCCTACTTTCCTAATGGAGTATTAACTTTAGTTCTCATTGAGACTTATTTTCTTAATATATGCATGTTGAATGCAATGATACATTGAATCCACAAACCCAAGAAAATAATCCAGTACATATTCATATTGTATGTGTGCTTGTGCCAGAAGTTGAAAGTCTTCTAGATCGATGGTTCTCAACCTTTTCTCCACCTTTAAATACCACGGACCACCAAGACTTAACTCCAGATTTAAATCATAACATTTCTTCAAGCCTTCGCAGACCCCCTATGTTGACATCACACACACACAAACACACACACACAAACGGTGTCTACAGATCACAGATTGAGAACCACTGTTCTAGATTATCCTTTGCTCAAGTCAGGAGTCCAACATTTGCTTGAAAATCTCCATTATTCAAGCACCCATGATTTCAGGTTCAAAGACCTGGAAGCAAACATTCAAATGGTTCTTCTCTAGTAGTATTTCATTGCTGGTACCAATTATATATGATTATATAAAGATGTGGGGGTTTTGCTTTTATCTAAAATGTGTGAGCTTCACAATTCTCCACTCCACTGCTAGTTTTTAACAGATTAACAGAGTTGGAAGAGACCTTATAGGTCATCTAATCCAACCCCCCGCACAAGCAAGAGACCCTATACCCGTGATGGCGAACCTATGGCACGCGTGCCACAGGTGGCATGCGTAGCCATATCAGTGGACACGCCAGCTCAGCTCTGGCATGCATGTGCCCACCGGCCAGCTGATTTTCGGGCCTTCTGGGCCCACCAAAAGTAGGGAAACAGGCTGTTTCCTGCCTCCGGAGGGCCTGGGAGTGGGTGGGGAAGGCCCGTTTTTCTTTCTCACCTGGCTCCAGATCCTCTCTGTACATCTGGGGAGGGCAAAAACAGCCTTCCCCACTCCCTCAGAGGCCCTCCGGAGGCCTGAAACAGGCCATTTCCCAATTCCCGGTGGGACAGGAAGTGACATTTTTTGCTTTCTCCAGCCTCCAGAGACTCCTAGAGAGGCTTCCCCCCCCCCACTCTGGCACGCGATGGCAAAAAGGTTAGCCATCACTGCCCTATACCATTTCTGACAAATGGCAGTCCAATCTTTTCTTGAAAGTTTCAAGTTTTGTAAATATCCAGCCAGTATTCTTTTGCTGCTTGTCCATTAACTTTTTGAATATATGTGATACCTTTTTAAAAATTTCTGAGCTGAATGATTTAAGTCTTGAAATAAAAAGGGAGTTATAAACATTATACACAAAACATAATAAATGATCCAGAAACTGGGCAGAACTGACAATGGACTCAAAAACATCTCAGTTGAAGGTATAAATTTATATTTTGTGTTCAGTCAAGTGCAATACATTTTGGGGAAATGTTGATGAGGACCTAAGTAAGTGGAGCTACTGATACCATAAAATAGGGCTGTCAAACTTGGGTTGTCACTGTGTCCTCATGTGATGTTTCGCGACTAAACTGGGCGTGGGCATAGCCAGCTTGTGACGCATCTGGCCTGTGGGCCATGAGTTTGAAAGCCCTGCCATAAAAGGTTATTTTTTGGGGGGGGAATCAAGTTGTCCCTTGGTGACTACATGGACAATTTCTGGAGATTTCTTGGTAGCAATGTAGAAGTGGTTCACCATTGCCTTCTTCCAGAATATTGTTTTAAACTTCATCTACAGAGACTTCTCTAGAAGTCGCTAACCAAGGTATGAATTTGCTTGGACCCTCCTCAGCTTTTATTACCTAAATCATAAAATTATCTCAGGCAGCTATCTGAGCAATAACATAGAAGGATCACCTGTCAGTACTGCTTTAACCAGACTCACAACCCACTCATTTTTGCAATCCCAGATGCAAAAGTCTGCCAGAGGAATAATTGAAAGAGTTGCTTTCTTTGAAAAACCAAAGAAAGAAAGAAAGAAAGAAAGAAAGAAAGAAAGAAAGAAAGAAAGAAGGAAAGAAAGAAAGGAAAGGAAAGGAAAGGAAAAAGGAAAGGAAAACCACCAAAAGCCATAGGAAGGAAAAAATGAAGGACAAAGTGAACTGGACAACAAGATAGACACTCTGAACATTTACAGTAAAGTGTTTAAAATCCTCGTAGAGCAAGGAAAAATGGGCAGAGCTGTATGGAACTATGCATACTTACTTCATGTGGTTTTAAAATCATGGGTTCTCATCTAAGCTTGATTAGGATACGTACAAATTGGCCTTTTAAATCCTTTTTCTTAAACACACAAACACACACACACACACACACTGAGAGAGAGAGAGACATTATATCTAGAGCTACCCAACTTGCACTGCTAACAACCCGGTTCTCTTTTATTATCTGGGATTGCCAATACTCTCAAGGGTTTGTTTATTCTGTACACATTTGTCTGGAACTGGAACTCTCCCAGATAATCAGTTGGCATTACAGAATGGAGGGGGGATTTCACAAGTGTTCTGAGGCTAGAAGGTCATTGACTCAAACAATGCTCAGAAATGAGCATCCTTTTCAAACGTTTCCCATAAGAAATCAACCAGAAATGATATTTTGTGATTCCAGAAAGTGAATCTGAAAGGAGTGCAAAATGCACTTTAAAAATGCAGTTTAAGAAGGTTAAAACTCAAGGTTTGAGTTTGTCTTTTGCAACACCTTGATAGATGATAAATACCAGTGATGGTTAACCTTTTTTGATGTAAATGCACGCGCGTGTGCCCAAACACCCAAAATGCAATATGGGTGCTTCCCGTCCATGCACTCCGCCCCTGCACATGTGCACACGTTCCCTGCGCATGCTTGTGCTTCCCCGTGCATGCCCCCTGCCCCCTGCGCATGCACCCGGCTCCCCATGCATGCACCCCACCCCCCATGCCCAGTTTTGGCTTCCAGGTTGGTGCAGGAGGCCTTGTAGGCCCAAAATGGGGCACAGGGGCATGCACTTGCAAAATCCCAAAATGCAAATCGAGTGCCCCCGCACATGCGCCCCCCCATGCATACACGCGCACTTCCACCACATGTGCCCTGCCCCCCCCATGCATGCATGGCAGAGATCCGAAGACCAGCTGGCCGGTGGGACGTGTTCAGTGGAGCTGGGCTGGGGCAATGGCTGGTGTGGCCGCAGAGATGACTCTGCATGCTACCTGTGGCACACGTGCCATAGGTTAGACATCATGGATATATACAGTAACCTCTGCCAATATCTTTGATAACAAACTCACTTTTTTCTGTGACCCAAATTTATACAGTGCAGTTTGTTTGCTTGTTTGTTTTAAACTGCCTTCCTTGCCACATCTGAGCTGAATTGCAAAAACCAGTTGAGAACTAGATGGCAGCAAAGATACCAAAACCTCTCATCCTTTGCTATGCTCCGAGGGTCGTCTGGATATCTGAAGCCTAGATATGGCAGGCCTAACTTTCTGGTCTCCACCTGTATCAGATTTTAAGTCACATTTTGCTTTGCCAATGATGGGAATGTAAATCAAATGCTGTCAAATGTTTGGGCAGACTGCTAAGCAACTACATCATGCTTCAGTGGATAAATTACCTTCTCTCTTCATGGATCATTCAACAAGCTAACGAAATCTGTGCCTACAGAGAACCCGGAAGCACTATGCAAAATCAATGGAAAGCAAACTCAATTTTAAAGACTAGATAAAATAAACAAACTTTCAGTTTAGTATTTAGAGGTGATGATTGGCCAGGTTCAATGATCTCCTTCCTAGAGTCTTGGAAAACTACAAAATGTATTAAATATTGTATAATGTGCTCTGCATATGTGCCACTAAACAAGGTTCTTGCATCATTGCATATCAATCCAAGATCATTCATCAGAGTTAAAATATATTCATATAATTAAATGCAAGCTCTAGAAAAATCAAGTCACTTCATGTGAAAGAAACTCTTTCTCTTTCTTTAGGACTACAGTACAGACTCCAAACCTCCAGTTCTCCCCTAGATGGCATCAGATGGAATTCAAAATTTATGCAGCTCTTTGCTGTCATCTAGTGGTTTTCCAAATTTTTATATGGTGTCATTCAGGACAATTGCATATCAATATAAAAGTTGCATTATCACATAGAAATATGTCTTCTGCTTATTTAAAAAATCCTCAATTTTTCTTCCGGTTAGTTTATAGTAGTCCACTTTTTAGACCAAGAGTTGTGTGACTGACTTACAGTTCAGGAAACTTTCAATTCAAATCACAGTCTTCCATTATTAAACTCTATTTTTGACATCAATGTAAGGTTGAATACACATCTCATGACTCAGATCAGGAAGATTAGAATTATGGTAAATGATAATATTTGCTTTGGATTCTCATAAAATATAGAAGTATAACATGAAGGCTCCTTTAATACATCAGCAATGTTGAACATCCAAACTACCATGTTACACTTTGGAAAGAATAATCTGATTGCATAAAACTAACCAAGATTCTATCCTTTTTCCAGATTAATTAAGCCATTTCCTCAGGGCACCCTGGATGCCAGGTGCAGAATTTATCAATTCATCAAGATAAAAGGAGAATGATGCCAGGACCTCATAGTATGAATTTTGTTATACAGCACAGCACAAAGACAAATGGTCATGTCCTTCAAAATGGTACTTCTCTTTTTAAATATGAGTGCTACAAATGGATAGTCCATTTTTTAGGATTTGTTACATGATGTAGATCATTTAAAATATGGGAAAAGTTCATAAGAATACTATTTTATTGGTGTCCTTCCCCCAGAATTTTGGACTGTAGTTCAACACCTATGGAAAGGAGCCAATTGGGAAAATATCCTGTAATTAACTATGGCCTTGTAGTCTTACTTTCCAATCATCTCAGCTTTTCATTAGCATGTTGAATACATAAACAAATCAGGACTTGAACATGGAGGGGGCTGTTAGTATGCTATAATTATGAAAGCTTATTTCACAGTATTACAAAAGTACAGAACATTACTCGACATTGCAATGATTTACAGGAAAAAATCATGCATGTATAGATCTATGAAATGTATATTCTGGGTTTTTTTTATTCAACAATACTAAAAGATAAAATTCAATAAAATTCAATCATAATTTTAAAATAACTAAAATATATTGTAAGAATCAATAATGAAATAATACATGTGCATGCTATTCAGTTATGAAACTCTCTAGAAGGATCTACATTATCTTGCAATTTGTGTCATTATTTCAAAGTCTGGATTCAACTAAGTTTTGATCTGATTTTAGCAAAATCAGCTGTTATACGTTGTGGTGGGTGGGGGGGTGTTTGGGGATTGTTATGTGTGTTGGACCTGGTCTTTGGGTGTTAAGTGAATTTCGTTGTATGGGTATACTGTGTGTACTTACAATGACAATAAAGTTATTATTTTTATTATATATATGATGATGCAGCTAGTTATTGTGATTGTAAAAATGACCTAAATAGTGGAAATAATGGTTAAAATACTAAAATGCTAATCCAGAGATTAGGAACAAAATATTCTTGGATTATAAAACACCTCTAGCTCCAAATTATGCCCGCAATTTAATTTTTAATTACTAAGAGGCTGAAACATACAAAATTTTAAAATCTCATGCAATTTCAGTGATCTCAAAAAAGTTTAGATGAATTCTCAAAATCTTCACAAATGTTGTGATAAATCTTGACAAATTATAAGATTTATAAAATCTCAAACAAAAGCACCCAGATCTTAAGTAGCTGGCTGCCATAACTGTTATGCTGTAACTGATCAATATCACTGAAATTCTACTTTCCTAATCCTCAAATATGGCTAAAGATTAGAAGATTATGGCAGGTGAGGTCCAGTGTATCTTAGAAGGTATCGGCTTGATGAAGACTATTGCGATCATATAAACACTTATATGATCACAGGAGCCTTATTAAATAGTATGGAATTTTCTCCTGAGTAAAAATGTACAGCACTCTTAAGATTCACTATCTCTGGGCAATTAATTTATCATATGCTCTCCTGAACATTACCAAGTTACAAAACTAGTAACTTTGTCTAGAACCAAAATGGTAGTTATGGCACCAGGCTAGAAAGTGGGACAATGAGTTCTAATCCTGCCATTGCCATGCAAGCCAACAACAAGGTTGTTGTGGGGAAAATAGGAGGAGGAAAGTGTACTGGATATGTTCTCTTCCTTGAATTATTTGTAAAAAATAATAAAGGCAGGGTACAAATAAAATAAATAAAAACAAACAATTTATTAAATGATGGTGAACAACTTCTTTAAGCTTTCAATTAATCTCTAGTCTTTACAAGTCAATTCAAAATTTTAGAGCAGGGGTGTCCACACGTCGTCATGGCATCATCATGTGATGTATCGGAACTTCCCCCCCTTCGCTAAACCGGACATGGGCGTGGCCAGCACATGGCGCATCCGGCCTGCAGGCTGGAAGTGTGACAGCCCTGTTTTAGAATATTTAAATTAACAGGAGAAGAAGGGAGAGTGTGGTGAAATTGTAAACTATGAGCAGAAGCGTTTGTATTGTAATTTGTACAGCATCCAACATATTGGTTACTTCTTCAGTTAACCAAACAACATTGCAATATTATTTTGCTCTTTTAAAGAGAGGCTAATTTAATTGCACAGTTATGCAATAATTTTGTTTATGGGTTTAGGAGCCCCAATTCCCAGAAGCATTCCCATCATGACTTTCTTTCAGGTCTTCAAATTCTACATTATATCTCTAGGCAGCAGGAAATGTGCACACGGACCATTCTGACTTGAATGTCACACAGTTCCCATTAAAAATTGTTTTCCTAAAATTCAGCTTGATGTTGTCCTTTATTCAAGTGAGTTTTGCTCAGTTTCATCTGGCAGAAATACCTTCTGTTCTTCATCCAGCTACAGTTGTCTGGCAGAGCTCATCTCAACCTTTCTCCAATGTCAACATATCAAATGTCATGTAAGCGTTGAATTTGTTTCTTGTGTCCAGTCACGGACCCATTTTTTTCCCCAGAAAAATCTTAATAAGCCAGAACTTTTCAATTTGCTTACTGTTGGATCCTGTGGCTGGAGTTTTTTCAATTGATGGCAATTTTTAAATTAATTTTAAATCCTATTTTCTCATGTGATAGATCGTCATAAAATAATTTTGGATGGACTCTACAGAAAGTGTTAGAGGTCGGATTGTCTTCTAAGATATTACCTATGTCATCTAATTTTGTCTCATTTGCAAAATTGATCAACATTTCCTCCACCCCACCATCTAACTGATTAGTAAAAATGCTGAAAACTATTGGGAAAACTATTTAGAGTCTTGTGGCTTCTACTCTACACTTGCCTTTAGTTTGACAATAGCCTTCATGCAACACCTGTTTGTAGCTCATTAAGGAACCATTGCTGAACATTTGATATATAATTTTCATGCTACCTGGAGATCTATGAAATCATCAAAGCATCCAAACCAGGATTATACTTTTCCCCCCTCTTTTGAATCAGGCTTTGTTTCAGAATCATAACTATTATAAAATTACCTCTTATACTTCTAGCCCTCCGTATTTATTGTTTATTGTTTACATTTATTGAAATATAAAATTTGTTACTACCGGTTCTGTGGGCATGGCTTGGTGTGTGTGGGGGTAATGTGACTGGGTGGGCATGGCCAACTTTTTTTTTTTTATTTTTAAAAGCATTTTTTCTACAACCTTAAGAGATTGCAGGAAAAAATGCTTTTAAAAGCCTCTGACGATCAGGCAGCTGGGATCGTCAGAGGCTTTTAAAGGAATTTTTTTCTACAACTGCTTCGGCCGAAGAGGTTGTAGAAAAAAATGCTTTTAAAAGTAAAAAAAAAAAGCCTCTGATGATCACGTGGCTCAGCTGGGCATGGGGGGGGGGGCAGGGATTTTTGCTACTGGTTCTCCGAATCACCCGTCGCCATTGCTACCAGATCGGGTGATCCGATCCGAACCAGGAGCATTTCAGCAACTCATTAGAGTTGCTGTCTAGGGTTAAATAGATTTTTTGCAGCCCAGATATGGTAGCTGTAGCCTTTGTATTAATTTTCTTTATATATCAGAATTCCAAGTCCATCAGTAGTCAGTTATTTGCCAGATTGCCAAAAATGAATCCGCATACAGACCGGAGGTTGAACAACTAGCCTCATGGTGCGACCGGAACAATCTAGAACTGAACACACTCAAAACCATAGAAATGGTGGTAGACTTTAGGAGAAACCCTTCCATACTACCACCTCTTACAATACTAGACAACACAGTATCAACTGTAGAGACCTTCAAATTTCTAGGTTCTATCATATCCCAAGACCTAAAATGGACATCTAAAATCAAAAACGTCATCAAAAAAGCACAACAAAGAATGTTCTTTCTGCGCCAACTCAGGAAGCTCAAACTGCCCAAGGACCTGCTGATACAGTTCTACAGAGGAATTATTGAGTCTGTCATCTGCACCTCTATAACTGTCTGGTTTGGTCCTGCAATCCAACAAGAGAGACACAGACTTCAGAGGATAATTAGAACTGCAGAAAAAACAATAGCTACCAACCTGCCTTCCATTGAGGACCTGTATACTGCACGAGTCAAAAAGAGGGCTGTGAAAATATTTACAGACCCCTCGCATCCTGGACATAAATTGTTTCAACTCCTACCCTTAAAATGACACTGTAGAGCACTGTACACCAAGACAACTAGATACAGGAACAGTTTTTTCCCGAACGCCATCATTCTGCTAAACAAATAATTCCCTCAAACTATCAAACTATTCACTAAGGCTGCATTACTATTGCTATTGGTCTTCTCATCATTCCTGTTGCCCATCTCCTCCCACTTGTGACTGCATGACTGTAACTTGTTGCTTATATCCTTGCAATTTATATTGATATTGATTGTTTCCTAGTATGTTTTGATTGCTTATTGTACCGTATGACTGTCACTGGGTGTTGTGCCTTGTGTATCTTGTCTTTTTATGTACACTGAGAGCATATGCACCAAAGAGAAATTCCTTGTGTGTCCAATCACACTTTGCCAATAAAGAGTTATGTTCTGTTCTGTTCTGTTCTGTTCTGTTCTGTTCTATTCTATTCTATTCCCATAACACTTCTCATGGAGGAATTTCAATGGCAAGTTCTATGCAAGGCACTGTTAATTTCCAAGTTATCAGAACTTGTTTAGTTCTCCATGCAGTATTATGAGGGTAAAAAAAAGTTTTCCACTTTTCTCTATTAATGAATATAGTTGAGCATGTCCTCAGGTGTAGGTAGGCATTTTATATCGATTACAACAAGGTCATATTAAAACATTTGCTATAGTGTTGAGGATTGAAGTTCAATGTTACAGTCAGTCCATTGTTGCTTAGATTTCAAAACTGTTTTAAAGGCTATTGACTTTGTACACTTCTATAAATTCTCTCTTAAAATATATCACATGCCCAATACTCAATTATCTTTCCATGGACTTTTTTTCTCTGTGACAAGGGAAATGGTATATTCAGGTAATAAGCTTATCGCATTTCTTATATATCTAGGTATCTCATTGTCTACCTTCCCTTTTTCAATCACAATCCATACTTCTCCCCGTATATTTTCTTTTTTTCCTCTCTAAGTCAAGAATGGACCTCTCTTTTGAGTTAGGGATACACTTTGCTTTTTGGGACATGCTGAAGGCAGCATCAAAAATGGAGGTCTGTCAAGAATGTCCAGGGGGGAAAAAGAAAGAAGTAGAAATTCTATTGAATCTATTGAAATACCTATTTAAATGTATGCTTTACTTTCTGTTACAGTTTTCAGGAACTCAAGAATAAGGCAAACAGGACTGCTCATTTTGCTAAAACAGCTTAACACAGAGAAGTAACTAGATGTTTTTAATTAATTAAGATATTGCATCCCATCAAGTTGGCATTCGGTCTTACAGTCTTACCAACTATGCAGATAGACATTCTCCAGGATGATCTGCCTATCTGGTGCTTCAGGATTTCCAATGGTGTATCCAGCATCACTGTAATGAAGTCCATCTATCTTGCTATTGGTCATCCTCCCTTTCCTTCCACCTTATCCAGCATTATAGATCTTCAAGAATCTCTAATGATTTTTTTTAAACCATCTCTTGCTTAAAACTTCCAGATCCCCTGAGATTTTCCAAATGCTCTGTTTCAGAAAATAAAGCCTGTTTCCTGTTTTTTTGTTGTGGTTAGTTGCGAAGTCATGTCCGACCCATCGTGGACCCATGGACAACATTCCTCCAGGCCTTCCTGTCCTCTACCATCCTCTGGAGTCCATTTAAGCTCACACCTACTGCTTCAGTGACTCCATCCAGCCACCTGTTTTACTTATCCTTTTTAATCCCAAGAATGGGTTTGGAGAATAGATAGCAAATATATGCAAATATCAGATTAGACATTTATTTTGCCTAATTAGCATTGTTCTCAAATTTAGACTAGGCTAATGAATTTTTTTCATCGCAGTACAATGAAACTGGGTGTGTCTAAATATTTTATAATTTAGTCAGGAGTATATTTTGGGGAAAAACATAAAATGCCATCCATTGCCAGGTAATAAAAAAGAATACAATAAGCAGCATAGAAAATTTAAGTTCTGTCCCTGGAATACTTTGAAATACCAATTTGTTTACTTTCTCATTTTCTTCACCACAGATCCCATTTTCTTTTCAGAATAAATTTTGAATCTGAGTAATGTCAGTACACATGCCAAAATATGACTAACAGGACAGATAAGAATCACATACAAATATCTCCTTGTTGAGTGTTTCATTTTTTTAACGCATGCATTAGGATATGATTAGACATCACTGTGAGTCATTTAAAATTGACTTTCACCAGATCCCGAGAAGAAAGGTGTACAGATCTCTCCCCCGTCCCTCTCCTCTCCTGTTAATGTGATGTTCAAGACAAGGGCAAGTAAAGAGAAGTCATGATCCTATCAGGAGGAATTTTCTCTTGTGAAGAGAGAGTTCTTTATCCTCCATTTCAATTGATGTGTAAAGTTAGCCCTCTATTTGCAGAGGTGGGCAAAGGATGACCTATCGCTTATCAAGGTACAATCTGCCTCATCCTTAGCTTCTTTCATTAATATGTTCCTTTGCAGACAGTCCATTTTTGTCCCTTGTCTGCCCAGCTATCATAAATATTACTCTGAAGGGGCAGTCAGAAAGACTTAGTAGAATAGGGGCGGGGTGGATTTATTTATTTATTTATTTATTTTATTGGTTCGATTTATATGCCGCCCTTTTCCGGAGACTCAGGGCAGCTTACAATGCGTTAAGCAATAGCCTTCATACTTTTGTATATACCTGCTTAGTAGGGCTTTCGCCCTCCCCCCCAGCAATGTTTTTTTTATACAAAGTCAGTTTATTGCTCCCACAAACCAGGTCCTTATTTTAACTACCTCAAAAGGATGGAAGGCTGAGTCAACCTTGAGCCTGGGGAGATTTGAACTTGCAGTAATTGCAGGCAGCTGGTGTTACTTAGCAGTGCTTAACAGGGTTCTACTTACCTTTACTACCGGTTCGCAACGGAAGCACGCACATGCTTCTGCACATGCGCAGATCATCCATGATGACGTCCAGGCGGGTCAGTGGAGCCTCCTGCTGCTGTTACTACCGGTTCACAAGAACTGGACCAAACCGGGAGCAACACACCACTGAATAGGGGTATTGTGGACAGGTAACTACCACAGCCATATCACAATTCACTATCCCAACAGCTCTATGTAGAATTAAACCTATAGACTGGCTACGCCTATAGACTGCTAATTAATTTTTATTATTACAGTTTGCATAACATTGCATTTTCAGCAATCAGAGTGGTGTCATTAATACAGTGCAGGTTATTGAGTATTTTCCTCTAGTTTTAAAACTATGGTTACCTTCTCACAATCTAACTTCTTTTACTATAAATATTTTATATATAAACTAAATAAATATAGGGATAGTTTACTATCTTGTCTGACTCCTTTGACAATCTGGACCCAGTAAGTTTCACCACATTGAGTGTATAGTGTGACTTCCCCATCTGTATATAAGTTTTGCATGAAGATGTTTTGGGATTCCCCTTTTTCTAAGTATATTCCACAGTTTGACAAAAACCAAATTCCTTTCTATAATCAGTGAAATGCTCAGACTTCTGTTTGGTATTCTTTGGTTTTTGCAATTATCCAGCATGCATCAGCAATAATGTCCTGTGTTCCTCAGCCATTTCTAAAGTCAGCTTGAACATCTGGCACTTCCTTTTCCATGTCAGACTTTAAGCTACATTCACCATTTTTGATCTTCTTTGAATTAATTACTATCTATCTCTATTAGCTTTGAGGTTGGGATTTCCTTCTGAGTTCAGAGATCTTTTGGAACACTTTACTTCTTTTCCATATCTGTTTCCATCTTCAGTGCCTTTATTGATGATGCTGTAATACTGTTTCTGCTGTCTTCTAACGTTTCATTGACACTCTTTAAGTTCATTCCTGAACTTAATTCCTGAAATTTTTGTCTTGACTTTGGCTTTCTTCTCTTCCACGTTTGTTCTGATAGCCAATTTGCTTCCTTTTCATTTAGGAAGTCTCTTTTCACATTCATCCTTAATAACATCTTCAAGTTCATTCCACAATTTTTTGCAAACACTCATGACATTTTTCATTCATACTTCCCAGAAACATCCACTACCAATAATATAATGAAGCAATGCAGGAAGACTTGAGATAGCTGGGATATGTATCTGAGATTTTACCTAACAAAGCTTTCAAGTTTACACACCTCTTCAAAAACCTCATAGAATAGGACTACTATTCACCACTGCTCACTCTCACTTGTGTCTTCTCCCTTCCTATTATCAGTTGACAACTATTAATTAATTTCTCATTACTATTTAAGACATCCAGAAACAACTACCACTAACACTTCTTCCTCATCTGCTTCTTGCTCCTCTTATATAGAATACAGAATAATAGAATTGGAAGGGACCTTGAAGGTCTTCTAGTTCAACCTCCTGCTTGAGTAGAGACCCTATACCAATCTGGACAAATGACTACCCAATCTCTTCTTAAAAGACTCCAGTGATGGAGCATCCGAACTTCTGAAGGCAAGTTGTTCCATTGGTTGGTTGGTTGGTTGGTTGGTTGGTTATTTATTTATTTATTTATTTATTTATTTATTTATTTATTTATTTATTTTAGTTTGTCAAACATATATGAGATAACAGGTATAAGTATAAACATGGACATGAGCACATGAAATGAGTACAAAGAAATGGGGACGGTAGGACAGGGATGGTAGGCACGCTGGTGAGCTTATGCACACCCCTTTACAGACCTCTTAGGAATGGTGTGAGTTCCACAGAAGCCAGCTTAAGGTTGAAGCTATGGGGGTTTAATGGTTTTCTTTGCAACTGGTTAGAAAATACTAGGGGAAAAAATCAGTTGATCTGACCATTAAAGTTTTCTTCTAATAATGATTGAAGAAAAATGACTAGTAGTTTGAATTTTTTAAATTAACATTCATGAAACCATTAAACCATCTTTTCAAAAAATAAAAAAGCCTGAAACAAGATCAAATATATTATTGAACTAAAAATGTGATGTAATGAAAAACACACAGTGCCTCACTTATAATGTCTTCTGAGCATGCATACCCATTCCTGGAGACTGGTTTTAAAGCACTAAAAATGAATCATGTTGACAAACCAGTGAGCCACACTATAATGTTTCTTTATGAGCATAAGTGGAAATGAGATATGATGGTATGTCGCATCAGTCAAAAGTGAAGGTAGCGTAGAAGTTCTTCCATTTATTTATTTTAATGTAATCCACATTTATTTACAAAAACAGCCTCCAAATGCTTCTTAACATTTTAAATGTCTGGGAAAACAATAGTAAATATCCAAATAATATATTGTTAACAGTTTTTCCCCCAATTCTAAACAGATTTTTACACAATCACCACCATCACATTATAGTAGTAATATCCATCCTGAAATTTAAAGACCTTAAAATTATGCAGATGTTATAAGTGATAGACCTTGACTCCTGCATGAGTTTATGGTTAATATTACAGTTGGAAAATTGCCTTGTATCATGATAGTCAATTAATCCAGATAACTAATTATTGCCAAAGTGATTAACAGGAGCTATTTTTGAAAGAGATCTCATTTTTTCCCCTGTACCTATAGCTCAATATTTATTTCTAGATACAGAAGTGGGCAAAACCAGACAAGTGAATTCTTCCCTCAAAATTCTAGATGAAAAAAATAGCATGGATAGTTTTTTTCTGAGTTTATCCCAAGTAAGGAGAAATTCTCCCACAGTCTCTCAAAATCAGGGCATCTCTTAGCAATAGCAATATGAATATTACTGAAAAGACTCAATCCTATTAATAAAAACTATATAGTCTTCTAATTCCAAATAAAATAATCTAAAGTATATTTTTTCTTGACCGGCAGTAGAAGACTGAATTGAACTGAGCTATTTTCCTTTTCCTACCTAATGATTTTTGTCAAGTCTCATGTCATTCTCATAATCATGATACTTTATCAGTGTGAGAAATAGCAATAGCAATAACACTTAGTCTTAAATACTGGTCCATAGTGCTTTACAGCATTCTCTGGCTATGCAATAGTGGTGAATATCTTAGCTCGGGTGTAGGATGAGGATGAAGGTTCGTTCTCTGAGCTTGTGGGTTGCTTTCCGAACATTTTGTTACCAGGTTAGCAACAAAACTCTTCCCCTAAACTCTACTGAAGATGTTACCCAGCCTGGTAACAAAACGTTCGGAAACCAACCCACAAGCTCAGAACATGAACCTTCACTCTCACTCTCTGGGTAGTTTATTTATCTATTTATCTATTTATCTATTTATCTATTTATCTATTTATCTATTTATCTATTTATCTATTTATCTATTTATCTATTTATCTATTTATCTATTTATCTATTTATCTATTTATCTATTTATTTATTTATCTATTTATCTATTTATTGGTTCGATTTATATGCCGCCCTTTTCCGGAGACTCAGGGCGGCTTACAATAGCCTTCATACTTTTGTATATACCTGCTTAGTAGGGCTTTCACCCCACCCCCCAAGCGGTGTTCTTTTTTATACAAAGTCAGCTTATTGCCCACACACAAACCGGTTCCTCATTTTACCTACCTCGAAAGGATGGAAGGCTGAGTCAACCTTGAACCTGGTGAGATTTGAACTTGCAGTAATTGCAGACAGCTGGTGTTACTTAACAGTGCTTTAGTCTGCTGCGCCACCAAGGCTCACCTGTTTACAATGACAGCATACTGCCTCCAACAACCTGGGTCCTTATTTTACCAACATCAGAAGGATGGAAGGCTGAGTCAACCTTGAGCCCTGTCAGGATCAAACTCCAGGCTTTGAGCAGAGTTTGCCTGCAACACTGTATTCTAATCACTGCACCACCAGGGTTGGAATGTGTTAGAAATATGTGTTTATTAGATAATCCTATCTATCTATCTATCTATCTATCTATCTATCTATCTATCTATCTAATAAAAATTTATTATAAAATGATATAGGGTAACTCTGGGCAGCTTAGTTACCTATAGTTATAGTTGTCTATGGAAATTCTCAGTCATCCAGGTCATGGTTGTCCCAAAGTGGCTTTTTCAAGAGGGAACTGGACTTTCTGGTTTTTCTTTGAAGACGTTTCACTTCTCATCCAACAAGCTTTTTCAGCTCTGACTGGATGGTGGGGAATGGAAGGATTTATACTCCTTGCAGGCAGATTTATACTCCTTGCAGACAACTGGTCATTTGCATTCTTTTAGCGAGCTATTAAGTTGTTTATCTGTGCCATTAGGGTCACCTGAGTGGTGCAAATGGGTGTGAACTATATAGTTATACTTCTATTCGTTTTGATTGTGTGTTTCTTGACATATAGACCTATATAGTCTGGTACTATAATTCTAATAATGTCTCCAAGTCAGGAATAAAATGTAATATATCAATGACACACTAAAAAGGATCGGCTTTCTAGTATCAGAAAAAAGATGGTAAAGCTTCATTACAGTACAATTACAGTTGTTCATTAATCCCTGCAACTCAATTTACTACTCAAAACCAACATTCCCATTGTTTTTAATAAAGCTAGATTTGCACCCATTTTATCTTCACTGGAAACTAAGATTTCTCCAATTTTTTGTTCCGCTTAAACAAATGTATTTGCTCCTGACATGTTTTGGCAGTGAGTTTGCCTGACCATTATGTGTGAAAAGATGAATTTCCCCACAATTACACCACTTTTTGCAGTTCTGGTTCGATTCCAGAAATGAAAGGTGATCCCTTAGTTGATCTTGACTGCCAAAAAATTTTCAGTACAAAAGCTAAAAGATACAAAATTCTGGAAATCCTTGTTTACCTTCATTAAGTGACCTCTTGGGAATTTACTGGCAATAAATTGAACAAATTATTTTTCTTTCCATTTCATCCTCCAAGAAACGTCGACTTTTCAAACTGGAGTCCAAAACTGTTGTTTCTGTGAAGCCTCACTGCATGGTTTTGAGTAAAATGCTTGTTTGTATACAATTTCAAATGACTGTAAAAAGTAAAACCAGATGAGCAACATGAGCACCACAATATCAATTATTATTCTGAAACAAAGTTAAATTCTAAGCTCTCATAAACTTTGGTTTCCATCCATTTGTACTACTGCTATGTTGTGCAGTGTCTTTGCACATACAACACATGTTCACTTTATTTTGATCTGACCCAGCCTCAGCAGAAACAAGAAACAGACTCCTTGTCACGAAAAAACCCTCTTTAATTAATTCTTGTGAATTAATTGCATTCACCCACTGAAAAGTCCAGGCAATTGTCCTTCAAGGAGTTAACTGCAGTAACAGACCTTATCAGTTCCTTGTGATAATTGCAAGGCTGTGAGCTCCCAGCTGAAAGGCTGCAAATTAAGTTCTGGCAAGCAGTCTTTTTGGCACGAAACACAATGAGCAAAATCTTCAGAAATACGAACTGTTGTCTCCTACGACAACCACTCCCCTTTCCTTCTATTTATTTCCCAGCCAGGGAGGGGCCATTCAGTGTCCATGTATGCTTTCCCTCTCGAGTCGACTCCTTGTCCTCCATTGCTCACCTCTTCTAACTGCTCTACACATAGGTGCATCTGGAACAGGCCCCAGGTGTTCTTCCTCCTCACTCATATCAGCCTCCAAAGGCTGGTGGCTTCTGGTGGCTGGGAAATGTTGGACGGTCCTAGCTCTATCTCTGTGTCCAATGCAGAGTATCCATCAGAGCTTTCCCCAGACTTCAGCACTGGCCTAAGTTCCTCCCCAACCTCCTCATCGTCTGAGTCTGCCGCCAGCTCCGCTGGCAGCTGGTGGGCCACAACATATTTAGAGACAATTTTGCCAAGTCTTATCTTCAGTTTTTCTGATTTCAAAAACCATGTTATAGCTATGAAGCCATCTACAGTATTCAGGTTAAACATTAAATCAAGAAAAGCTCATTCTTCTTAAACCATGACTTTAAAAAAAATTGCTTCCAGCCGACCAAAGAAAACATGATATTTCATGGATTATAATATAATGGCAATGATATTTGTACCTTTATTAAAATGGCAAAATAAGAATGAAATATTGGTGGTTCTATGTGAGTTAATACCAATATCAAATGAAGTGTTGGAAGTAGTAGAAATTCTGACATAAAATTAGTTGCAATTCAGAATTTTGACATAGGCTTTTTTAACTGAATGGCCATTATTTAACTTTATTTGGAAAAATAAAATATTTCACAGACACAATGCTGTGCAGACAACAAAACTTTTACTTTGCCTTTGAGGCTGGAGGGCCTAAAATTACTCAACAAGTACCCTCTTGGTCAGCCTAACATGTAATTAAAGACATTTGAGCATTATTCATTAACAAACTTGGTGGTAATAATGGTGGTAATAATACTAAATCTCTTAAAGGTATTAAGAAGTTTACCTTGTTCACTTTGGAACAGGAGGGATATTACAGTACATAATGAAATTACCTTACAAAGTTTTAATTACATCTGAAGTAGATTCCAACTTGGTTCAAAGTGAGGTTTCTATTCACCTTCATCTCTAGGTTATTTCTTTACCACAATCCCAATAATTTCTGGTAGGAAATTGTTTTCTTGAATTTTTGAAGTTTTTGAAGAAGCCTTGCGCTTCCTTTCTAAATATGTACACCTTTTCTGACATGAATGCCCATTTATTGTACCAGATGAGACTTGTTTCTGTCTTTTTCTTCTTTGGGCAAAAAACCACCACATACAGTTCATTCAGCCGAGCTTCAAGGTTGTTGTTTTTTTAAAAAAAAAACATTTGGGAAAAGCAGTAAGAGAACATAATAATTTATCATTATAATATAATTATAATATAATTATATAATTATAATATAAATTATAATTTATCATGACTGATGGCTTAATATGTCTCAGCTTCTCTTTATTATTTATTAAATTTTGTTAAACTACTTAGCAAAAGACAAAGAAGAGGTACATATAAGAATACTAACAAAATTAATGTAACTTCAAAAATGGTAATCATATTCATCATAGCCAATGGAAAAGTGCCTTGAAAATTATGTTATCAACAGGACAAGTTCAAAAAATATGACTATAACTATATTATTAGAAAGCCTTCCTTCCTTCCTTCCTTCCTTCCTTCCTTCCTTCCTTCCTTCCTTCCTTCCTTCCTTCCCTAATTCAATTGTTGACAAACACATATAACATTTATTACAGAAAATCAGGCGTGGATTTCTTTTTCTAATGTATGGTCCTGTTTTTAACTTGTGCCTGAAAAATCCAACATTCTCAGTGTTTTGATAGATTCTAATACTTGATATAAGAGTCAAGAAGAATACATATTGATATAGAGTCAAGAAGAAGAGATATTTCACGAGAAGTGTCCTCCATTCCTCTACCCGCAATAAAATACCTTATACCACCAGACTTGAAATTTTGGGCTTAGAGAACTTAGAACTATGCCAACTTTGGTCTGACCTAAGTGTAGTACATAAAATTATCTGCCACAATGTCCTACCTGTCAATGACTACTTCAGCTTCAACCACAACAATACACGAGCAAATAATAGATACAAACTCAAGGTAAACTGCTCCAAACTCAATTGCAGAAAATATGACTTCAGCAACAGAGTGGTCAGTGCCTGGAATGCACTACCTGACTCTGTGGTTTCTTCCCCAAACCCCCACAATTTTAACCTTAGACTGTTGACCTCATCCCATTCCTAAGAGGTCTGTAAGGGGCGTGCATAAGTGCACCAGCTTGCCTACCATCCCTGTCTTAATGTTCCTTTTTACTTGTATCCTTTTCATGTATTCAAATTATGTTTATACTTTTACCTGTTATCTTATATGTGCTTCACAAATAAAATAAACAAAAATAAATAAATAAAACATGCATTTTTATCACATGGTGATCAATTGATCTCAGCTTCTTCCTCTTGTTGGGTTTTTAAGTTATCTTCCTTGGAATTCTGCTTCAGAGATGAGCTAGAGACCATTCCCTGAGCTGGTTGAAAGTGAAGTGATTTGGAACGTAAGGTGCAATCTCTTAAAGCAGAACTAATCCTAGAAGATGATGCTTCGTTTTCCTTAGTATTTTTTAGTTTAGCTAGTCTCTCTAGTTGAGTCATTTCGTTTGGAATATCAGAGGATGCTGGCAAAATATTGACGATTGGATTTAGCATTTGAAATAATTTCCTACTAGTTAAGCCCAAAGATCGCCTGGTATTGAAGTACAATTAAGCCTTCAATGACCTGCAGCCCCCTGTCTCACCAAAATTTCAGTTAATGATTATCCTATAGACAACAAATTAAATGAAAATAAGCAAAAAGGGTTTGTTGAAATGCACTATATATGCTAAAATTTTGCAAATGTCACCCTGGGCTGGTGAGTTTGAACAAGTACCAAAATAAATCAAGTGATGAAGCTGCCAACATAAAAAGCATTGCCTTTTGTGGTGGTGGTTTAAAAGCAAGCTCAGCAAACCTTGAACCAAAAAGGTCAAGGCAAGCAGGGCCTATAAATTTTTTTAAAACACTGGAAGCTGAGAATGAGTGTCACTGAACAGAATAATTTGTTAGTATGTGGGCTTTTGTAAACTGAGTTCATTTCATCGTATTCTGGCAAGTGTCAGACTAGTAATTCCGGGTCATACTGAAGAACGGTTATTAGTTTACTTCCAGCAGAAGCTTTGATGAGATGTATTGCGGTCAGGCAAAAACATAGTGCCACTGTGCAGCTCCCATTTTTAGGTTTTAATCCTAAATACATTTTTATTTCATTTTGTTTTACTTCATTTAACCATACAGTATGACCTATATCATTTGGTTGCATAATTTATCTTCTCAATGAAAAACGCTGAAAATTCTCCTAACTTTTAAAGGTTTTTTTTTTTTAAATCCAACATAAATGCAGGTTCCTAGTCTGAGGAATTGATTCAGCTGGATATTCTTTAGCCCAATGTACTCCAGGTTTGGCATCTTAGTAACCAACTGGATCTCTTTCCTTTTCCTCTGATGCTCTCCATGTGTATCACAAATAAATATACAATAGATATTTTAGATAAACTAGATAAAAGTACAGTTGTGAACCCTACCGGTTCGCAAGTGTGTGCACCGCACGTGCAAGCGGAGTGAGTGCACGAGCGCCACGTGCGATTTTGGACCCTCTGCACATGCACAAGGCCTTCTGCACATGCGCAGAGGGTCAAAAACAGGTTACTTCCTTGTTAAAACCAGGAAGTAACAATGTCCGGGCGGGTGGGCGGAGCCTCACGCTGCTGCCAGTTCTCCGAATCACCCACCACCACCGCTACCGATTCACCTGAACCAGTTCACCTGAACCAATGTGACCCGGTAGCATTTCACCACTGGTTGTGAACCAATTCTTTATTTTTTCTTCAGTTATTAAACGCTGAGAATTTTATTTTTATTATTCACAAGTGTAACAATCCTCTGAACCAGCAGCTTTATTTACATGTTTGCTTGGATCATCGACAGCAGTTTAAGGAGACTTAAAAATCTCTTAATGAATTCCTTAATTCACAAATCTTAAATCAAGATCTGTACTAAAGAGTTGGCATCTCTGTAGCCAGTTCCTCATTGCCAATGTCACTGCCACCAAAGGATTCAAACCTTTTGTTAAAAAGCAAAAACACTGCTGTACAGTCATGCTACAGGCTCTGTTTAATTAATATATGACAACATAATTTATGTATAAATGGGGAGAGATTATGGCATAATGGTTTGATAATTATGCTTTCAACATCTGTCACCCCTTGGCCCTCCTTCAGAAACCTTTGACCACTTAATGCTTTTCTTTCTTTCTTTCTTTCTTTCTTTCTTTCTTTCTTTCTTTCTTTTTCTTTCTTTCTTTCTTTCTCTTTCTTTGTTTGTTTCCTTCCTTCCTTCCTTTCTCCTCCTCCTCCCCCCCCCCTCCTCCTCCTCCTCCTCCTCCTCCTCCTCCTCCTCCTCCTCCTCCTCCTCCTCCTCTTCTTCTTCTTCTTCTTCTTCTTCTTCTTCTTCTTCTTCTTCTTCTTCTTCTTCTTCTTCTTCTTCTTCTTCTTCTTCCTAGCTTATTCCCACATGTGCAGGGTCCACTTTTTGGATCATTGAGTGCCACTTTGTACAGTCAGCTGCATCGCCAGGGCATAGGCTCACAGCTTGCATAACTTTGTTGATGATGTTTTGGTCGCCTGCGAGGTCGCCAGCCATTGACTTCTAGTTGGTAGGCAGTCTTGGTCATGGTGGAAGGTGCTGCTCTCTGGACACGTCCATACTAGCGGAGTTGGCCTTCTCTCATCTTCTCTAGAATTGGTGCCACACCAAAACGTTGCCGAATTGTGTCATTTGTGATGTGCTCAAGAAGGGAGATGCAATATCCAATGGAGCATTCGCATTTTCATGCCATGGAGATAGCTTCCGGTCCCTGTTGTTGCTGCCCAGCGTTCAGTACCATACAGTGCAACAGGGCGGATGGTTGTCTTGTAAATCTTAGATTTAAGGTTGGCATTCGTCTGTCACATAACACACCTAATGCTTAACAGAAGCCACATAATGCAGCACATATAAAACCTGCTTATCCCCTTTCAGTGAGTGGGAACTATATTACTAAAGTAGAATCCAAAGGGGGGAAAGCTGCTAAAATATTCTTGCACCATGCTAACCTAACCATCTTTTCTCTTATTGGCTCTGCTTTGAGAGGACTGATGCTGATGCTATGAACCAAAGTAGATATGTATAGTGCCATATGTAAATATACACTGTGTATGTGCTTATGTATACCTCTCTCTCTCTCTCTCTCTCTCTCTCTCTCTCTCTCTCTCTCTCTCTGTGTGTGTGTGTGTGTGTGTGTGTGTGTGTGGTACATAATGTAAATTATCCAGAAGAAGAACCAGACCTTGGACAAAAGAGTCTGGCAGTTGCTCAAAGGCAGCCAAGGTGCTACAAAGCATAAAACATTTCAAGGTGTTGGTGCTCACCTATAAAGCCCTTCATGGCTTAGGCCGGGGTACTTGCAGGACCATCTCCAGCCGCTCTCCCACCATCCTGTGTGCTCTCACAGAGTCAGCCTCCTCAGGGTGCTGTCGGCCAAACAATGTCGGCTGACAGCCCCCAGGAGGAGAGCATTCTCTGTGGGAGCCCCGACCCTCTGGAATGGATTGCCCACCGAGCTCAGGACAGCCCCCAACCTTCTTTCCTTCCGTCGCGAGCTGAAGATGTGGCTCTTCCGTCAACTCAACTGATCCGTTTGGGGGTACACTGTCATAATTTTAAACTGTTTTTAATAGGGTTGCTGATTTTAATTTTATTTCATTGTGATTTGTATTGGAATTTGTCATTTTGTAAGTCACCTTGAGTCCCCAGGGAGAAAGGCGGCATATAAATTGCAATAATAAATAAATAAATAAATAAATAAATAAATAAATAAATAAGAAAATGTCTCTGAAGTTTCTCAGTCATCCAGGTCTCAAAGGTTTTTGTTTTGTTTTGTTTTTGAAAAAAAACCTGGACTGATTTTTTGAGGAAGAAGAAAATGTTTTGCTTCCCATCCAAGAAGCTTCATCAGTTATACTCCCACACCATTCAAACAGTGTTCATCCCAAAGTGTCTATGAAAATTCTCAGTCACCCAATATTCATAGACCTTTAGCCATACCCTTTGGGATGAACTGTTGAAGCTTCCTGAACGAGAAGTGAAATGTCTTTTTCTTCTTCCTCAAATCAGTCCAGTTGCTTTTTCAAAAAAAACAAAAAACAAAAAAACCCACCTTTTAGACATAAAAAGGGAAGCATGGGCATTGGGCAACCTGAATATTTCTGCTACATACCCAGGAACAAGTCTTAAAAGTCCTGTAAGACTGAGTCCACCATAGGACCAAAACAGATCCTGTAACAGATCCTAGATATAGTATAGCTGGTTTCATTGAGGAAGTTCTGAATTAATAGTCAGCGCTAGGCTAATAGGTTTAGTAAAATCAACTACAATTTCAGATTTGTGCCCATGAGTTGGCAGGATTTTCAGAGTGGCAAAATATCCAAAACTTTGCTTCCATTGTCCTGGCTCGTGCAATTGAGATAACCAGGCCTTACCTCCCCTGTCTTCCCCTGTATTTTGCAAACTAATGAAAAAAATTATAAGACAAAATTGCATTATATAGAACAATCTGTATAAGCACATATTGATTGTGTAAGGAAACCAGACATAAGAGTAAGATTTTGTTTTGTGAAGAAAAGAAAACTGGCAACTTCAGTAGAAAGTGTAAAGAAAATGAATTGCCTTCAACAGTCACTCTCCAACTATTTGTTTTCAGGGGAAGAAATGAATCGCCCTCCCTCCCCCATTTTTTAACAACCTTTGTTACCAGCTGAAAAAAAATCTCAGGGCCTTGTTTTTAGTGTATCCAATGTTCTATGAATTTATAAGGGTGTTCTCTAATAAATTGCTCCTTCAAGATTTAATAAATCTGATGGGGAGGTTATTTAGCTCTTCTATACAGGTTACTAAGAGTCATAAAGAGAAGGTAACCGTAATAAATAAAACTAATAAAACTATTCATTTCCTGGAATACTGGAGAAGAGTGTCTAACCTCAATGTTACAAGCAAGCAATGTTCGCTGTTGCAAAATGCATGTTCTCTCAAAGGGTACTTTATCTTTTCAAAATAACACTTAGTTTAGGTGGGTTCCTGTCTGCTAAGAAGTTATCTCAGACCATAAACCCATTTCAGATAAATAACTCTTCTGCCCTATAATCAAGCATGCAGCTGAAAGACTTCACCTTCAGGAAGCCATCTTGTGTTCAGTATTACCATTTTCCCTTCTTTTTTCGGTGGTATCATTAGCACTGGTTTGGTCTGGCTTGTCTGCTTCATACTCATGCCAACAGCAACATGGCAGAAAACATTCAGATTGTAATTGAATATTTATTTATCCTTCTTATTTCTAAACCACCCATCTCCCTCAAAGAGGTGCTAGGGATTGTGTATACAACCAGTAAAATATGTCTGTGGAGATTCTCAGTCATCCAGGTCATGGTTGTCCCAAAGGTAGCTTTTTCAAAAGGCAACCGGACTTTCTTTGGCCAGTTGCCTTTTGAAAAAGCTCATGTGGGGTAAGTAAAACAATATAGAAAAATTAGCACTAAAATTAAAAATTAAACTTGTGTTAAATATTTTAAAATTATAGAATAATGACAATTAAACATTAAAAAGGGGGGATGCCATTTAATGTTGGATTATTACAGATGGAGAAGGCTCTCAAGGGACTAGCCAGTCCCATGTAAATATAAATGTACAACACTATACAATTTAGATTGGTCAAGTGCAGATAATACCAAGGATGAATGATGGATGTGTATGTTGGACAGTGTGTAGCACAACACACAATCACCATGATTAACAGAGGCAGGATATAGAAGAGAATATTTGTAGCTCAGGTTTGAACTGCGAAGCCCTTGGTGCTCTCTGAATTTGGTTGTTTTAATTCAGATCTGCATTAAATGATGTTTTCTAGTTTGGTAATGGAATGTCTGCAAGAAAGCAACCAAGCTCAGAGAGCATCAAGGACCCTACAGAGGCAGGAGATTAATGACGCATTAACACCATGTACAGTCACAAAGTGGATGTAGCCCAGTTTTTCCAGTTTAACATCATTTACATTTCAACTCTTCTTTGTACTTCCAGTATTGGTGGAGGGGGAACCAGATGCACCTGGTGTTTTCTTTATGAAAAAGACAGAAAATTAGGAGACCAATTAAATAAGATATATGAATAAAAGCACAACTGCATGGCATGTTTGAAGGTTGACTCTTTAGATGAAGTTCAAATAGATTTCCCTCTCCTTAGAAACCAAAGTTCATTTGCAAGTTAGTGAGTCACGTGCAAAACAAGGGCCTAGTCGGTCAGTTGAGAGACATTTCCCATTTATCAGTTTCGTGACGCTGAGTAGGTGTGGCTTAACGAAAGAAAGCCAGAACAATACCAACAGCTGCATGGAATCTTTCCACAATCCAAAGGTGAATAATTAAATATAACTGAAGCCCCTTAGGAAGCTATGAGTCACCAGCCTTAGAGCAATGGTATCATGTAATGTTCAATAAGAGGGAAATGCTGTAAGCGTGCCCAGACACACTCAGGGGAAAGACTGAGCTGCACCCGAAAAATATAATGCAAGGAGTCACGAGAAAGGCATTTCCATGTTTGTTGAATTAGGAGTCAGGTTGTCAAGTTGCTTTACCTTACAAGTGAATCCATATTTCTTTAGAACAAACCAGGGATTTGGTGAGGAGGGGAGGTTGGGGAGGTTGAAAGTCTCTGTATAGTCTATATGTCTTCTATAAAATATATGTTTCTATGTGTGTTGTATAAAAGCAGTCTTGAAAACTGAAAAAGGTTTCTAGTTATATAAATGCCACACCTGTGAGGCAAAATCCCATAGCACCTGGGCTGAGTCAGCAGCAGAGGTAAACAAGAACCTATCACATACATACCTCAAATCCAAGGGTTTCCTGCATATTCTTCTTATGTCAAAACCTGAGCATTATGGTTGGCACAGACTAAAAACCTAAAGCCTTGAGGGACAAATTTTTTTCAACATCAATGAAAGTAGGAAGACTAGAACATTCATTGAGATCAGTTTGAAAATCCCTCCAAGGTATGATGCTTGTTTTAAAAGGAAACTTTTTTTTTACTAGACAGATTTGTTTTCATTCCTGTAACCATTTGGTCTCACAGAACCAAAATAGGCTGAGAAACACTAAATTCCCAAGACCACCCATAACTTCCACTGAATTTGGTATGATCACTGCAATCATGGGATATCCTTATTTTAGGAGCTGCACAATTCAAGCGCTCTTAAAACTAGTAACAAATTATCATTGCATAAAATGTAGAGGGTCACACAACCATATTTGAAGTGGAAAAGTAATCCAAATCAAGGCTTTTATTTTTAGCCCACGGAAAGTTATCTTATGCAAAAGCTACCATATTCTAAGTACCAATGTCCTGGGCAACCTTCATGTCAGAGGAAGGAAGGAAGGAAGGAAGGAAGGAAGGAAGGAAGGGAGGGAGGGAGGGAGGGAGGGAGGGGATACCACCTCTATACCAGCATCTGATAAAGTGAGCTGCAGCTCACACAATTTTATTTTTTTAATAACATTTATTATTCAGAAAAGTTGCTACCAGATTCTTTCTGATTATAACCAGGATGAATAATTCTCTTTTTCTTCCCTCCTTTCTTTTTTGGCCAGAGGGCTACACAATTTTTAAAAATTTTTTTACTTTAACGGAAACAACAAGAGACAGTTTTTGGCCACACCTTGCATTTTTATAACCCAGCAATTTGCAAATTGGAAATTACACATTAAAGCAATAAGTGGCATGCTTATGTAGGCTTGAGTCTTTTCAGGTTATGATTATCTATTCCATATTCATGTTTCAAAGAACAATGGGTTTAAGCCTTCACATAGCTAAACGTAAGTTAATGAGGATCTCCGTAACATACCACAGAAAGAGATAGTTCAGAAACAGTTAAAACTGCAGAAGTGAGCCATCTACACAGGTGGCAGCACCTTCTCAACTTCTCTGAGCTGAAAGTTGGATGGGGTTGGACTAGTAGTAGCATGGGGAGAAGGGGTTAAGAAGGACATAATGACAAAAGCAGTATCCCCTTTGAATCTGCATTGTAAAATCACCTGTCTCTACAAAAGAGACTGACTGTTCTTCAACACTGCAATGCAGTTTTTGTCACCTGCCTGCAGATTTCCATGCTGTTTACTGCCTAAATAGAACTCTTCAAATAATAACTGGGCTATAGGCTTAGAGCTGTGTTTTTCAACTTTGGCAGCTTGAAGGCGTATTCTGGAAGTTGAAGTCCACACTTCTTATAGTTGCTAGGGTCAAGAAACATTGGGATACACTAAGAAGTTGAAAAAGCATTCCGGGGAAAAGGGAATGTCAAACCACTTCCAATGTGTCCATAAAGTTATCAGAAATCTAACTCTACTTGAAGGGGATGTTACTTTTAGGAGGTAGTATTTCAATAATAGTACTTTTATTTCCCATGTAACCAGATCATTAGCCATTGCTGACTATTAGTGACTCTAGCTTTGAAATCTATACATCAATAAATCTATACAACAAATTTGGTCTAGCTCTAGCCAATTCAGAGACAGGTCTTGAACAATTAAGAACTCTTCTCCTCCCACCCCCCCAATACATATATGTGCATATTGATGAACAGCTGTTTCCTTCCACCTATTCTTTGCAAAGCTCTTATAATAAATGTAGGCTCTCTTTTCTCCTCTGTAAATTTTGTGGAAAATGTGTTATTCATGCAAGTTTCTATGCCTTACAGGATCATAGACATTACCTTTCTTCTGTGTAATAACTACTGAACGTCAGAGTATATCAGTGCATGTATAAGTTTATGTTGTTGTACTTAGCCTATTGAATGTCGCTTGAGGGCAACAGTGTAAGCTATGAAAATATGGGGTTTTAGAAAATGAAATACATCAATGTGTGGAGCTTAGCTAAGCCTAAACATATTCCCACTAGGATTTGTGTACAGTCTGTAATTAAATCTGCAATGCTCTAATTAGATGAATGAAAGGAAGTAGAAAAACATCAATGAAACCGAGATCAGCAAGGATAGGGCAAATTGAAGTTGCAAATCTGGTTTGATCCTAGTTACTAAGTAATCATTTGGATGATTATATAGGTGACTAATTAAAACCAATAAAAGAAGCATCTATCCCACACAAGTATCCCTCATTCGTCCTGTCACCACTTGTTTTCATATCATTGTGTTGTCATCAGATCTCCAATACTTATCCTGGATTGTGACATGAAGTTCTGCAGCTGTAGTTCTGGCAACCTATTATTCCAGGAAAAAAGGCACCGAACACCAAAAACAAAAATCATATTTGGAATGCCATAATACCAGTGGAAAACCATGTGCCAATAAGTAGCCTTGCAGGCATGTACTACTTGCTTATGAAAACAACTTTCTATGTTTTTGTTGCTAGACAACATCTCGTCATTCCCCAGCTAAAGTTCTCCAAGTTAATCCTAGGAGAAGAATGGTGAGGTTTCTTTTCTGAGATAGGCATATAATATCAATTCTGCTTCCTTACAGATTAATCTGTTCAGTAAACTTTAATATTAATATTAAATTTTGGATTAAAATTTACCAAGTTCTTGGGAACTTCATTGATTGAATCTTTCCTGGACATGGAGGCCTTGAGTTTGTCCATACCCAGGAAAGGTTCAATCAATGAATATGCTGGTAATTTTATCCTTAGACTTCTGCAGGGTGATTCAACTTGATCAAAGCTGTAGCTCAGCGGTGTCAAACTCAAGGCCTGTGGGCTGGATCTGGCCCTTGGGGTGCCTAAATCTGGCCTGTGGGGCTGCCCTGGAAACAGTGCAGGACTGGCCCGCAGTGCTTCTGCCAGCGAAAACAGAGCTCAGGAGGGTCACAAGCAGTCCTCCTGAGCTCCGTTTTCAATGGCAGAGGTTTGCGGGAAGCCCTCACAACCGAAAATGGAGCTCAGGAGCCTGTTTTCGCTGGCAGAGTGTTCGGGCCACCACAGGCATTCTCGACACAAGTGACATCAAGGCCAGGGTGGGCCACACCCACTCCAGCCCATGAAATCGAGTTTGACACCCCTGCTGTAGCTGATGCAAAATGTGCCAATGAGGCTATTGTCAAGAAAATCCTTAATGGACCAGTTTTGAAGACACTGCATCAGCTGTTTATATTCTACCAGTTAGCCTTCAGTGTTGTAGTTGTAAATTTTAGGCCCCTAAATGAGGTAGGACCCCAGTACACGAGCACCTTTCCCAATGTGTATTAAATTTTGTAACAGATGGGACCTCAATATCTCCAGACTGGGAAAGGGATATGGGAAAGGGTCTTCTTGTCATGGTGTCCCAGCTTTACAATATCTTTTTTACCCCGAAGCCAGTATGGTGCCAGAAGACTTTTGGCACCAGGTGAAGATCTAGCTTCCACATTGACACAAAGGTCTTGCCACCCACACCCAGATCATGCCCTATTGCTCCCAATGAAATGTGTATTCCATTATTAATAGTATTTATTCTTGTAGCCTTTACTGTTTGATCTCATAAATTCTAGGGGTTATAACCTTCTAATAATAGGAAACGTGGCACTGTTCCTAAAGAATAGCCAGAAGTTTCAGCTGGTGCAGAATACAGAGGTGCAGGCAGTTAGGTGTGTACCTAGAAGAGCACATATCACACTTCTACTCTGCAAGTTGCATGGCTGTCAGTCTTACAACCTGTCCTCAAAGTGATGACTGCCACCCTTGCAATCAAATTTTGTACTCTGAGTGACTGGCAGCCATCTTGCCTTTACAACGGGTTGCAGAATCCCATGGTCAAGTGACTGCTATTTGTAATTTTTTTTGCCATTTTCCTGCAGAAAGTTTGAGCAGCAAGAATAAATACTATTCATGATGGAAAAGTACTACCAAGTCCAATTCAAGGTGCTGATTTTAACCTTTAAAGCCCTTCACAGTGTGGAGCCAAGTTATCTGAGGAACTGCCTGCCAATGGGCAGTTTTTGCTATTTTCTGTCAGAACAGGGCAAAAAAAATGGCAAATTGCAGTCATGTGACCGTGGGATGCTGCAACCAGTTGTAAATGCAACATGGCTGAGAGACACTCAAAATACAAAATGTGACTGCAAGGGAGGCAGTCATAACTTTGAGGACAGATTGTAAATAGCCATTTTGAAGTCAATCACAACTTAGAACAGTCTTTAAGCCATCGGTTGTTAAGTGAGGACCATAAGGCTCCATAAGGCTTTTAATATATCTTTTATGCATTGTGGATGAATGCCTGCTTCATTCTTTCTACCTTATCCAAGAACCAAAATACTTAGGAACAATGGCCATAATTCACTGTACAAATGACTGTACAAATGCTAAAGCCCTTATTCTCCAATAAATGAATAACTCATATGGAGAAGTGCAGTTCTCCACCTTACTGCAAATCTATGGAGAGTATCTACTCTTCATTGTCACCTGATTTAGTATTTCCTTTCCCTGCTGAATGCATGTTACTCTGTAAGCTGAAATTCAGCATGTCTTCTACAAGCAAGCTCCCCTAATTTGCATTCCTTTAGCTGATAACCAATTTAATTTATATACAGTAAACAGATATCATAGCTAGACAGTTACTGGAATATTTGCTATAGTTTCTGCACTCCTAGACAAGAGCCAAGTAGCCCTGTTTCCCCGATTCAATTAAACTACTGTTCCATTTGTAATTTTAATCTTCCTCCAGAAATGCACATGATTTTTCTTTTTTTAAAAAAAAATGGGCACCTTCTTTTTACTATTTGAGTAATAAAAGGCCTTCTCGAATTGATATTCTGATTCTTTTCTTCCTGCGGTGCAGACAGTTTTTCGGCCTTTCAAACATCCCCCCCCCTTTTTTTTTAGCTTTGACAGAAGGACTAGACTAGGTAATCCATGCAAACAGCTGCTGCCTGCAATGTGATCTCCCCTCCACCACCACCAACACCACCAAACATTAACAAAGAGTCCTGAACCTGTTTCTTGGTTTTAGATAATGTTGGGAAACATCTCAAAGCTGACAAAAGATGAATGTTACTGACAGACCAGCTGTCTGATCCATGAGTTTTAGTTTTTAGAGGTGCCCCCATACTAATATTCAGTCAAGCATATGCATTGATGCACCTTCCTAAAACTGGTGACTGGAAACTGTGTCTGTCACACAGGAATCTACATAGTGTAATGTATCAGTTGGCTCTATTGAACAAGATTAATAATGGAGTGTTATTTTCTGACTACTGAAAACCGATGTCTATATTTATAGCAGAAAAACAGAGAACCTTTTTTATCAATTTTCCAAGAGTTGGTAATTCCAAAAGTACTGATTTTTCAAGTAAAAAACTAATATTTGGGGTTTCATGAAAAAGAAAGGGATGTGCCTTGGTTAAATACAATTGTTAGACAATGGTGACAAGTGGGAGGAGGATGAAGGAGGATGTTTAACTTTAACTCAGGAGAGCAGCGGCTGAAAACAGAAATGCCTGCCACTTTGGCTCTGCTTCTGAAACAACACATGTGAGTGTTGTTGGACGCAATCTACCCTGTGGGGTGGCAGACTAAAGTCCGGGCCCTCTCTGAATGCTCCCTATATCTATTCAGATAATATCAAGGCTCTGTTTGAAAATAGACACAAATAATGAAGACCAAAAAGGAAAACGCACAAAAGAAGCTGGATGAATGTCGAAAGGCTCTAGCCAAGCTTCGGTGAAAACTGTCAACAGCAGACATGCCAATGGTGGGTTGCCCCCGGTTCGGACCGGTTCGCATGAACCGGAAGTAAAACTGGCGGGAGGCCCCACCCACTGCCCCAGATGTCATCATCAGGGATCTGCGCATGTGCAGAAGCAAGGCATGTGCATGAGCAAAGCGAGCGCATGTGCGCGATCCTGTTGCGAACCGGTAGTAAAAGTAAGTAGAACCCACCACTGAGACATGCCATTTGAACCAGGGCACCTCCAGCTCAACAGTAACAGTACAATCATCGTACAGCTTATATCTTTTGATTCAGAAGAAAAACACAATGGTTTCAGGAAAGCTAGTGACTCTCCCTTCCACCTGCTTTAGTAGGAAAGAAGTAGATTGGCTTTTAGAATCCCAGGGGTGTCAAACTGGCGGCCTGCAGGCCAGATGTGTCACATGCAGGCCACGTCCACCCCAGTTCCACGAATGGGGAAAATGTTGTGAAACATCACATGACAGCAATGTGACTCGGTGACTTTGACACCCGTGTTTTAGATCATTGTACTGGTTCAGTTGCAAGACTGGTATTTTGCCTTCTTCTTCCAAGGTGTCCATTAAAAACCAATGCCTGGGTGCTTTTAGTTGCTTTTTCATTCTTCTTTCTGAATCTTTTTTTCTTCTTCTTTGTGGTACATCTTTTGGAAATGAGTGTCTCTTATTACTGCTTACTCCTAACCACTTTGACAGCTTTATCAATTTAAAAAAAATCCCCACATGAACTCAATAAACGGTATTTAGAAGTGCAACTTGTTGTGGTCAACAACAGCATGAATTGCAATAATAAATAATACAATTCTGCAGAAAAATGGGATGAATTCTGATAAATTGAAATATGAGACAGCCTGATTTCTTCACTGTTAAGATGGGAAAGGCAATTTATTATTCATATCAGTTTCTTGCAAGATAGCTATGTTTTGGAAATGGGATGCAAAATACAGAAAACAACAACAGGATTTATCAGGAATTTTAATCTGGGTGTCTTTACTATAGTCACTGCATGCTACATTACTTCCAATTTATGGCAGAGAGTTTCTCTTAATATTAAAAGACTTTCAGGCAGCATGACTTTAAGTGGTTTCAGAATAAATAAAGCATTTTCTTTGGTCATTTGTAACCTCAGACTGATAAGACACTCACATATCTACATATAACATTTTTCCTCCAAAAGAGCAATCTAAAGGTTACTTGGTGTTGATTAGGCCATCAAGATAATAGAGAGTTAAGAACAAATACTGAATTCTTTGCCAGATTTTATTGAAATTCTGTCTTAAGAAACTATTTTTTGCTCTCAATCTAATTAGCTATGCATGATGTTTTTCAGGCTTAAAAGACAATTCACATGCGTGTGCACTGCTCATGTAAAAATCAGGTTGATGTCTCAACATTAAACAGAAATCAGTTCTGAAGCAGATCGCTCTAATTTCTTGCAAAATAGGGTGATTCAGTTCTCTATCCTATCCTCAGCACCCTGAACTTGTGCTATACAATCACTTACCGATCTTTTTTTCGTGATGTGAACTGAATCCCAGTTCCCTTTATGTCATATTTTGTCATTGTAATTTCCAGACCAGTGATCAGCTTGTTTTCTCAGCCTTGCTCATGATTGATTTGGGTTGCTCCCGTTCCTTTGCCCCATGTTTCACCAAATATATCCTGAAACAGATTGACTTTATGTCATTATTACTGCTGGGCTTTCTGAGGGATTGTATTAAGAATGGGAAAAATCAGCACCTACAGAACCATCCACACTCCATTTAACTATTTTCTAGAACAGGTGTCAGCAACCTGCAGCTCCAGAGCCACGTGCGGCTCTTTGGGCCCTCTGCTGTGGCTCCCTGTTGGGTGATCTCACCACTGGCTGGCTCCCCCTCCTTGCCCTCCGCTCCCAGTCACTCCTCGCCTGGGGCAGATAAAGAGAGACGGGGAGAGAGAGAGATACAAAGATACAGAGAGGGGGGGAGAGAGAGGGAGAGAGGGGGGAGGGAGAGAGGGAGGGAGAGAGATGTCCAAAGGGTTTTGTGGTTCCCAGTGTTTTTTAACAACCGGTTCTCTGCCCTAATGACCTGCTAAGTAGGCGTGGCTAGGGGTGACTGGTGGAAGTGAGTGATGTTGAGTTGGCCATGCCCACCCAGGTTTGGTGGCTCCCAGTGTTTTCTTTTTTGCGGGAAATGAGCCCAAATGGCTCTTTGAGTGTTTAAGGTTTCAGGCCCCTGTTCTAGAACATTTTTTCAGATTTAGAATCCAAGACACTATTTTCTGTATGAACATTAGAACCCTGGAATAATTACCTTGGAGTAATCTGTAGGAAAATAGTAGTATTTACTATTGTTCCTTGTTAGCTTGTTAGTTGTTCTGATATCTTGATTTCACGATCAAATGTTGCATTAATAGCCAAGTTATCTGTACTCAGAAAATCTATAGCAACATCTAATTTTCATTATCTACTTAGCTGTAGTAGGTCACTCTCAGCCCCCATCCCAACCTCTTAGAAATAACAGAAAATGGGCTGAATGTTTTTCTTGCATTCCGGGAAAACTCTTAATAATAATTCTAGCTCACAAAAATATATTTGATGAAGTTGTTTACAGCTGTGTATTGTGGAACATTCATTCAATTATTATGAAGACTCAGTTTCTATCAGAACATTTAAATTATCAGTCCATCCAATTTGCAGGTCTTATGAAAACATGGATAAGGCCTAATGGCACCATGACCAAAACAAACCTTTCTAATGGAGCTTTCACTTAGGTACAGGCCTAGACCATCTGGGTAAGAAGGGGGCCTCACTGTTGATAATATTTTCATCTTTATTGGCTTCTTCTTCACCAAAACACTTGACTATCTGGACAGAGAAATGAAATTTCCACTAACACGGATTAACTGCATTATTTATTCCCTACCTGACATTAATCTGTTTATTCAGGAACTGACTTCATGGTATGTATTTATGTATGTATGTATGTATGTATGTATGTATGTATGTATGTATGTATGTATTTATTTATTTATTTATTTATTTATTTTGCTTTTTGCATTACCACAACTAGTCCATTGGTTCCCTATGACCAAGATGGGGAAAATCAATCCATACCCTGATTGTCTCATGTTTGTCAGAGGTGGATTTCAACAGGTTCTGACCAGTTCTGGAGAACCGGTACCAGAAATTTTGATTAGTTCAGAGAACTGATAGTAAAAATTCTGACTGGCCCCACCCTCATCTATTCTCTGCCTCCCAAGTCCCAGCTGATCGGGAAGAAATGGTGATTTTGCAGTAATCTTCCCCAGGATTGGGGAGGGAATGGAGATTTTACAGTATCCTTCCCATGCCACGCCCACCAAGCCACACCCACAGAACTGGTAGTAAAAAATTTTGAAACCCACCACTGGTTTGGGTTAACATAACAATCTGATGCCTGGTTACTTGAATGCTTTTGATAGCTAACATGTGCCCAAAAAATCTATTGGGACTGTCCTAGAACTTCCCTGAACCATCCCTTTCTTCCCCACACTGGTTGTGAAAAGTGCCAAATTAAATTGCTAGTGCTGTCTCTCTGACCTTTGCACAAAGGCACATCCAGTTATCTGAAACTCTATTTGCAACTCTTTTGCCTATGAGCCTGACCTGATGAGCTAGCCAAGCCCAACTTGCACCTCTTTGAACCACAACAATATCACAGTTGTCACACTTTTTCCCTGTGCCACCAGCTCTCAAAATCAATTTGCAACAGAACTATAATTGGAGACAGAATTGTCCAAATTTTAAATAACACTAAAATAGTTTTCCTTTTATGGGTTTTTGTGAATACCATTGCTTTGTGTCTAATATTATTGGTATGTATGTTCACATTGGGTTGTGTATGATACTATCATTTAAGTTGTGCTTTTAAAGAAGAATGTAGTGTGTTATTTACCAAATCGTTGATTTTGTATTTTATTATGTACAGGTATAGGTGCATGAAAAATATTACTACTACCCCGTGTTTCCCCAAAAATAAGACTCTGTCTTATATTTTTTCAAACCCTGAAATAAGCTCTTGGCCTTATTGCCATGCGCTCAAAAGCCCGATTGGGCTTATTATCAGGGGATGTCTTATTTGGGGGGAAACAGGGTATTAGTATTAACAGAGAAAAGCTGTATATGTTATTGAAGGACCTAAAAAGGTTTTGAAGCAGAAGAGAATCTGTATCAGAATCCTAATTTAAATTTTCCAGCAAGATGTAATAGTTAAGTGTTGGATATGGGGTATCCCACAAGATAGAATAGAATAGAATTCTTTATTGGCCAAGTGTGATTGGACACACAAGGAATTTGTCTTGGTGCATGTGCTCTCAGTGAACATAAAAGAGAAGATACATTCATCAAGAATCATAAGGTACAACTCTTAATGATAGTCATAGGGAAACAGTCAATATAAATCTTAAGGATACTAGCAACAAGATTACAGTCATTACAGGATCTGATGTTTGATGACAAAATAAGCATTGTACTGTCACAAAGAAAACTCCACCCCTTTCATATGCATATGGATTATGATGTTGCTTCATAATTTCCTCCCCTCGCACAACCTATCTCACAAAAAATAAGGAGGAGAGCCTACCCTGGGTTCATGGAAGAAAAAAAAACAGGATATAAATCTACAAAAAAAGAAAAAGAAAATTAATTAAATTTCATTCAATTCTATACCTACCTTCACTTAAAGGTATTTTAAACCATGCTTACTGCTTGATTGGAAAGTTTTTGTACTTGTAAAATACTGAATCTGGCAATGATATATAGTTAGTATTGTTGCCTCACTATCCATCAAAATGATGGCAAGTTTAACTTTGTTTTGAAAAGTATCTGCTGAAATCATGTTTCAGCTTTTAAAAAATATTCTTCCAAAGTACAGCTTGTGCCCGAGCCAAAAAACATCCCAATCTCTCTTTTTCTCTTATAAAATAGTACAACAGCTTTATCCTGGGCTTTTCTTTCTTCTTCTAAAGCAAAATCCAGATAAAATTCTAGCTCTATATGCTTCCAAATCTGGACTAAGCAAGTTGCCATAGTCCTTGAAGGTTCAGCCTACACAATGCACAAGTGATTGCTGATATCTTTTTCTTTCTTGTTTATACTGCATTGCCTTAACTGCCTAAACTCTACCTTTAAGCAGCTCCCATAATTTTCAAGTACTGTTTGTAAGAATGTTAAAAACCAACAGATGTTTTGTAAAATACAAAACTTCATTTGTACAGGATGGTTTCCAACACTATGTGCCTCTTCAGCTCTAGATCTATATTATTGTGTCACTTCTTGGCGATTATGACCTCTCCTTTTCAATGTGTATCCCTCATATGTTCATTCTAATTTAGGACTATCTGATTTACACTGCAAATATCTGGATGACTAGTAGATGGCAGAAAACAAATGTAGAAGATTAATATCTTGCTACCATCTAGATACGCAGTGGCTCAGCAGGGGACACGGTGGCTCAGTGAATAAGATGCTGAGCTTGTCGATCGAAAGGTTTGTGTTCCCTTTAGTTGTTTGAGCAGTGTATAAACTACTGTATGTAAAGAACAAAGTATTTAATAAGGCTATTTCATTCATTCAGATATCGAATGTCTTCTGCTTGTGTTCCCTTTATTTTTTTGAGCAGTATATATTTGTGGCTGAATGTCCTTTTTTAGCACTGTCATTATCCACAGTAAAATCATCTGGAATGTTTTGCATTGAGTCAATGTCTCATTACTGATTGGGATCACTGGAGGAGCAATACAAACTATGTTCTTTTCACTTGATGTTTCATTTGGTCATAGTAGCAGTGATGGTATTCAGCAGGTTCATACCAGTTCTGGAGAACCGGTAGCGGAAATTTTGAGTAGTTTGGAGAACTGGTAAATACCACCTCTGATTGGCCCTGCCCCATCTGTTCTCTGCCTCCTGAGTCCCAGCTGATCGGGAGGAAATGGGGATTTTGCAGTAATCTTTTTCCCTGGAGTAGGGAGGGAATGGAGATTTTACAGTGTCCTTCCCCTGGAATGGTGTGGGAATGGAGATTTTACAGTATCCTTCCCCTGCCACACCCACTAAGCCATGCCCACCAAGCCACGCCCACAGAACTGGTAGTAAAAAATTTGGAATCCCCCCACTGCATAATAGGTCAGCAAAATAGAAATAAAAATCAAGACATATTATTAAAAGCAGATCCAAATTGTATGTATGACAAAATAAAGTCTGAAGGAATCCAGAATATTTACTGTAGCTAACAACATAACTTTGTTTGAATAAATAAATAAGAAATTGGACAAATTTTACACTGGCTCCAATAGAGAACAATTGGCCATCACTAAGATGTTCCTAACTGTAGCATAATGAGGATTTCTTGTTGCATTTCCTCCAGTTTCAAGAAACCAACAGGATAAGAGTTCTAAATAAGATTTAGTTCCAAGATATTTTGTCTTTTACAGCCTTATGCTCTGTTTCTCAGACTTTATTATGATTTTATAATTTGATGATTATAAGTAATTCCTCTTGCCTTTGGCATTCTAAAACCTGGATATAGCAATTGGGCTGGATATAGCAATTTCAAGACATTCAAGACAATTTATAGCACTGGATATAGCAATTCCAAGTCACAAGAAAGTCAATCAGTAGCTGCAATTGAATCAAATTCTACTAAGGGAGACTGCATGTGTTCTTTCAAAGAATAATAGCAAATGAAGATGACAAAAGTAGCATGGATATCTGAAGATTGAAATAACACTGACAGGGAATTTCCCACTGCTCCAGGAAACAGCCAAATAAAGCACCAGATCTTCTTGGCAAGAGACTGTAGCAGACATAATATGGATTAGCAGGCATAATTGGTATGATTTCTACCTCCTGAAGGCATGTATGAGTCATCTTTTTAGTCACGTCTTCATCTTTTCATATTTCTGCTGTGAACCATTGTTAAGGACTACTAAACAACATTATTCACCAATTCAGTGGTCAACAAAATTGGGTGGAAGATTTCTTTGAACTTCTACAAGGAAATAGTTTCTGAATTCCTCCTTGGTGGAGACTACAATGTAGCACTACAACTGAAGGTCATCAAAAGGAAAATGTTCTCTCAAGTTTTAATCAAAGTGTGGCCACTTTGTGAGTAAGTGAAGTAACATCACAGTTTCTTCGAAACTCTCTTTTCCTTGGACAGGTTTTTCAAAGCAAATGCTCATTCGTCATTTTTTTTCAGATATTGAATAGACTAGACTGGACTGGACTGGACTGGACTGGACTGGACTGGACTAGAATAGAATAGAATAGAATAGAATAGAATAGAATAGAATAGAATAGAATAGAATAGAATAACAGAGTTGGAAGGGACCTTGGAGGTCTTCTAGTCCAACCCCCTGCTTAGTGCAGGAAACCCTATATCACTTCAGACAAATGGTTATCCAACATCTTCTTAAAAACTTCCAGTGTTGGGGCATTCACAACTTCTGGAAGCAAGTTGTTCCACTGATTAATTGTTCTAACTGTCAGGAAATTTCTCCTTAGTTCTAAATTGCTTCTCTCCTTGATTAATTTCCACCCATTGCTTCTTGTTCTACCCTCAGGTGCTTTGGAGAATAGCTTGACTCCCTCTTCTTTGTGGCAACCCCTGAGATATTGGAACACTGCTATCAGTGTCCCCTAGTCCTTTTCATCAAACTAGACATACCCAGTTCCTGCAACCGTTCTTCATCTGTTTTAGCCTCCAGTCCCCTAATCATCTTTGTTGTTCTTCTCTGTACTCTTTCTAGAGTCTCAACATTTTTTTATCTCATGGCGACCAAAACTGGATGCAGTATTCCAAGTGTGGCCTTACCAAGATATTATAAAGTGATATTAACACTTCACGTGATCTTGATTCTGTCCCTCTGTTTACATAGCCTAGAACTGTGTTGGCTGTTTTGGCAGCTGCTGCACACTGCTGGCTCATATTTAAATGGTTGTCCACTAGGAGTCCAAGATCCCCAGATATGTTAAGAATATAGTTTCCAAATTCTCAGCCAGCATGATTATGACACACCAGAAAATAGCTGTGATAGCCAACCACAAAGATGTGGTCACATTAGTTTGGTTTTAGGTTGATGTAGTATACAGACCTATCCCAAGAAAGAAACTGTGGTTTATAAATCGCATTGGATCACACAGAAAGTAAAAAGAAAGAATCTAGATAATATTTCAATGTAGTAACCTATTAACCTAATTAAAATGAGTCACCCAAGTCAAAATACCAATAATCAATGCATTCATAGGAGATACAAGGTGCAATCTATCGTCTGATATCAGGAGCTTTGTAACATTGCAACACAAGTCCTGGCTTTTATCTACATGCATTGAAATGCCACACCCACATGCCCCAAAGAGGTGAAGCTTGCAGCAAAACAGCACAAACTGATTTTATCAGTGCAATGATAACTGCAAAGTCCTGTGGTTGCTGCTACTAGAACTGTTGCAGGAGTCAAACACAATAAAAGGCTTTCAGTAGGAAGAGATGTCAGCAGGAAGATCAAATGTTGGGATACAATTTGCTAAGGATATCTTTATAAGAACATTGCTTGTGGGGGCGGGCGAAAGCCCTTCTAAGCAGGTATATACAAAAGTATGAAGGATATTGCTTAATGCATTGTAAGCCACCCTGAGTCTCCGGAAAAGGGCGGCATATAAATCGAACCAATAAATAAATAAAATAAATATTTTTAATATAAGGTAAAAGGTAAAGGATCCCCTCACACATATATGCTAGTCATTCCCAACTCTAGGGAGCGGTGCTCATCTCTGTTTCAAAGCCGAAGAGCCAGCGCTGTCTGAAGACATCTCCGTGGTCATATGGCCGACATGACTAAATGCCAAAGGCGCACGGAACGCTGTTACCTTCCTGCCAAAGGTGGGCCCTATTTTTCTACTTGCTTTTGAACTGCTAGGTTGGCAGAAACTGGGACAAGTAATGGGAGCTCACCACATTACGTGGCACTAGGGATTTGAACCGCTGAACTGCTGACCTTTCGATCGACAAGCTCAGCGTCTTAGCCACTGAGACACCGAGTTTAATCTTTAATATAAAGAATGTTAATTAAACAAAAATGATCTGAAATGGTGCTTTAAAAGTGTGGAATAGATTATCCAATGTGAAGCTGACAAATTTGAACTCTGACCACACTGCTCTCAACCCTACTGAATTTCACATGAACAAAAGACACCTTTTGTCTAACTTTAGCAAGAAGGAGAGATCTGGGTCCCAATGGCTACATTTATTTACATATTTTCAGGTAGTCCTTTTTTTTTTTTAATTTGATTTATATGCCGCCCTTCTCCGAGACTCAGGGCAGCTTACAATGCATTAAGCAATAGCCTTCATCCTTTTGTATATTTATACAAAATCAGCTTATTGCCCCCACAATCTGGGTCCTCAATTTACCTACCTTAGAAAGGATGGAAGGCTGAGTCAACCTTGAGCCTGGGGAGATTCGAACTTGCAATAATTGCAGGCAGCTGGTCTTAATAACCAGCTTAATAACAGGGTGCCTTAGACCACTGTACTACCAAGGCTCTTGACTTACAACCAGTTGCTTAATAACCATTTGAAGTTATAATGGACCTTCCTAGAGCTAACAAGTTCTGATGGCTACTTCCCCCCTGCAGTTACAGAAATGCATTTTAGATGCTTGGCAACCAGCCCACTTTTACAGTAGTGGCCAAAATTGTGGAAACCTTTTGGGAAAAGTGTATTTTTGAGGTTTGATGGCTAATAACACCACTTTTTTTTTTTAGTAGTACCATAAAATTATATATCAATGGAAAGATAATTTAATCAAGAATGTAATGCAATGAAGTTTGTTCAATTATCTGTATTCTATGAAAAGGTATAGACAAATAATCAGAAAAAGAAAGCACAACTTGCTTAGGTTCCTTCATCTGATTGTAGGCAATAAGCATGAGTGTTTAGAAAGCCAATTGGGTGTCATCTTGTTTTAGCAATGAGCCAACCAGATCACAGTAGGATTCAGTTATTGATGTCATGTGCTGAAGCTGAGAGGAGGACATTTGTCAGTGTGTTATGTGATTGCTATCAAGTTGGTTGGGGATTTTTGTGTTCTTTCATTTATTGAGCTTGTAAAATGTAATAAACTTAAAGTAATGGTGCAAAGAGTTGACTGGTCACCCAGAAAGCGGTGTAAAATAGTATTATTAAGTGAACAAGGCTATAGTTATAAAGAAATTAGAAGAAAAATTGGTGGAAACATAACCAAAGGTGGTATTTCTAAATTTTTGAAGAGGTATAAGGAGACTCAATCACTACAAAACCACACTGGTAAAGACAGGAAAAGGTGCACAACAGCAAGTGATGATAGAAGAATTAAGAGACTGTTCCTACGTGACAGAAGAAAACCATCTGGGTGTATACAAGATGAAATGGTGCAGACTGCAGGAATTTGGCCTAAAATCTAGAATTCCACAAAAAAAGCCACTTTTATCTCTCAAACAAAGGTTGAAAAGCATTACATTCTTGATTAAATTATCTTTCCATTGATATATAATTTTATGGTACTACTCCAAAAAAAAAAAGTGGTGTTATTAGCCATCAAACCTCAAAAATATACTTTTCCCAAAAGGTTTCCACAATTTTGGCCACTACTGCATAGTCATTTCCAGAGTCCCAGGGTCACATGAGTGTGATTTCAAGCATTTTTAAATGGAAACCATCATTTCCCATTTCCAGCAAAAAAACCCACCATTGGGTATAACAGGGTCACTTAATGACTCCTTTTTTTGCTTAATGACCACCAAGTTTCTTTAACAACCACAGTGTCAAGGTTCCGTGTAATAAACTCAAATCAATCCAGAAACTCTGAGACTTGTAGCTTTCTAGAATAACCACTTTATTGAGTAAATCATTTCGGCACAGTTGAAAACCAAACCAGCTCTGGCTATTTCCCGTGCTTTTGGTATAAAGATTAGAGAGTTCCCTCCTTTCCTTGTCATAAGTCACATTGTACAATTAGGTGTTCTGGTGTCTCCTTGGTAATGTCTTCCAGTCTCTGGCCAGCACCTGTTAGGATGATCTTGGTTCCCACGAGATAGTAATTTGTTAATTTCCGGTTTAACATTTCAAAGCTCCCTCCTTCCCCACAAAATGTGTCAAGCTGAGAAACGGAAAGAATGGCTGCGGCAGGCCCAATCCGTTTCGAAGTTGACACACAGTATTCGTTTAATAACAGCCACAAAAACAGTTGTAAAATCTGGCACAGTCACGTGATGACTGACTTAATGACTGCCACAACTATAAACCATAATCCCAGGCTCAATTACAGTCATAAGGATTACTTGTACATTCTTAGTAGTTTGTGCCTGTCTGGTTGTGTCACAGAGACTTCATGACATGCACCTCTTTCTATAGTAATTAAGTTTAATTTTTTATCTATTATTTATTTAGCATATGGCATTTACATAGGTCATGCAATCACTGATATATTAGGGTAAAACCACGATAAAAACACCACAATATGGTGCTATAAAGTTGCAATAGGATAGATGTTATGGTTCAATATCTAAGGAAGCTAACCATCTAACTGCTTCTGGTGTGGCTGTGATGAGATCATCCCAGGTGCCTTGAAATCTCCTGAGGGGACATTCTTGGATTATGTGTATTATTATTTGTTCCGGTACACCAAGTCACATTGTGGGCTTTCAGCCATTCCCCACTTAAAGAGCTTCACCCTAGTTCTGTTCAGGTGGCTCCATATGGGATATGAAGTTAGACCATGATAGTATACTCCAGGCAACGTTCTATTTTAACAGAGCAGCTAAAAGTCTACACACATGGAGATATTAACTGGATATTGTATGTCTCACAGTCAAAAACTACAGAGGCAGCAAGTCAATCATAACAGTTCTTTTAAGAACTCAATGAGTTATGAACTCATTGACAAAGATATTGGACCCCAAGTAAATAGTCTAAGGCTTAACTAGAAATAAATGTGAGCGCTTAAGTTTAAATGAAATCAAGCAACAAACATTCATGATCTCAGTACATCAAATATCCTTTTCACTTTTACTGCTTGGGAGTAATGATAATTCTTCTATTGTATTCCCCAAACACTCCAACAAAACCAGGTTCTTTATGTTCTTCAAAACACTAATAGGGATGGACCACTCCTGAGGGAAGCTGTTCTAGGTGAGGAACTATAACAAAGAAGATTCATTTCTTGGACCTTCTAATGACAATATTCCCTCTGACATGGGATCTACAGTATGAGATCCCCCAGATCTCATTGGACAGAGCAGACAATCTTAAAGTTACCCACACCCTAAATGGTAAAAGATTTTAAAGGTAATGATCAACAATGAATTGTACCTAGACGTTTGCTGGTAACCAACATCGATTGAGGTCTAACCAACATAGAGAGAGGTGTTAGAAGAGCAAACAAAATCAAGTCCATAACTATCCATGACACTGCCATTTGTATCAGGTGTCACTTTCAAATGGTCTTCAAGGGAAACCCTTTATAAATTTGAGTTGCAATAGTCTAAACATGAGATGAAAAGGGCAGGAGTAACCATCATTAAAGCCATCCATTCCAGGAAAAGTCATAACTGATAAATAATATGAAGTTGTGCAAAGGCCCTCTTTGACCAATCATTTAATATCTCCTCCACCAGTTCCAAGCCATCTTCCATCCACAGCTTCGGTTACTCAATCCTTAAATTTGCTTTTCCATACTCCAGTAGCAATCTATTCCACTTCCCTCCCTCAGTTCAGTTGGTCTCTGGAGTAATGCACAAAAAGTTGTAATGTAGCCACCTTTCTGCCATTGCTCTCTCACTGATTGGCAGTGGAACCCCAGTGGGGGCAATGTAGATACAGGCAGTTCCACCTCTAGGTTCTCAGTCTTGCATCTGTTTCCTATGCTGATCTTAGGCAAGAAAAATCAAATGCATAGGAATAATATAGATCCAAGATGACAAACCTATGGCATGCGTGCCACAGGTGGCATACGTAGCCATATCAGTGGGCATGCGAGCTCAGCTCCAGCTGATTTTGGGGCCTTCTGGGCCTACCAGAAGTAGGGAAACAGATTGTTTCCTGCCTCTGGAGGGACTCGGGGGGGGCATTTTTCTCTCTCACCTGACTCCAGAGCCTTTCTAGCAGTCAGGTGCCTTCCCCACCCCCCGGAGGTCCTCCGGAGGCCGAAAAATGGCCCGTTTGCTAACTTCCAGTCCCACTAGCCTCCGGAGGGCCTCTGGGGGGGTGGGAAAGGCCGTTTTCACCCTCCCCAGACTCCTAGAGAGACTCTGGAACCAGGTGAGAGAGAAAAACGGGCCTACCGGGCTATCGCATGCCAGGAGCAGGGGGAGAGGGGAGGGGGTCATGTGTGCATGCACGGGGGCAGGACACATAGAATTATGGGTGTGGGCACTCGCATGACCCCCCCATTCCCCCCCACTCCTGGCACACAATAGCAAAAAGGTTAGCCATCACTGATATAAGTGGTACCTGGCTCAATAGTAATAACTGTGAGAGGGATCTTGAAGTCCTAGTGCACAATCACTTAAATATGATCCAGCAGTGTGCTGCAGGTGCCAAAAAAGCCAACACAGTTCTTGGCTGCATAAACAGAGGGATAGAATCAAGATCATGTGAAGTGTTAATACCACTTTATAATGCCTTGGTAAGGCCACACTTGGAATACTGCATCCAGTTTTGGTCGCCATGAGATTTAAAAAAATGTTGAGACTCTAGAAAGAGTACAGAGATGAGCAACAGAGATGATTAGGGGACTGGGGGCTAAAACATATAAAGAACAGTTGCAGGAATTGGGTATTTCTAGTTTAATGAAAAGAAGGACTAGGGGTGACATGATAGTGTTCCTATATCTAAGGGGCTGCCACAAAAAAGAGGGGGGTCAACCTATTCTCCAAAGGCAAGCCAAGAAGCAATGGTAACAGTGTTCCGATATCTCAGGGGTTGCCACAAAGAAGAAGGAGTCAAAGCACCTGAGGGCAGGGCAAGAAGCAATGGATGGAAACTAATCAAGGAGAGAAGCAACTTAGAACTAAGGGGAAATTTCCTAACAGTTAGAGCAATTAATAGAACAAGTTAGAAGATCATTTGACGGCCGTGGCCAGGGGGGCTTTTTATCAGGTCCGCCTGATACGCCAGTTGCGCCCCTTTCTAGATCGGGACTCCCTACGCACAGTCACTCAGGCACTCGTCACTTCCCGCCTGGACTACTGCAACGCTCTCTACATGGGGCTCCCCCTGGGGTGCACCCGGAGGCTCCAGCTGGTCCAGAACGCGGCCGCGCGGGGGATTATGGGGGCGATGAGGCGTTCCCATGTAACACCTCTCCTGCGCGAGCTGCACTGGCTCCCGGTGGTCTTCTGGGTGCGCTTCAAGGTGTTGGTGACCATCTTTAAAGCACTCCATGGCTTAGGGCCGGGGTACTTACGAGACCGCCTTCTGCCACCAATAGCCTCCCACCGGCCAGTACGCTCGCACAGAGTGGGCCTCCTCAGGGTGCCGTCCGCCAGACAATGTCAGCTGGCGACCCCCAGGGGGAGAGCCTTCTCTGTGGCGGCGCTCACCCTCTGGAACAACCTCCCCCCAGAGATACGTACAATAACAGACCTCCAGATTTTTCGTCGGGCCCTGAAAACCCATTTATTTCAACTAGCTGGGCTGGCTTGAGTGAATTTTAAATCGATTTTAAATTGGGTTGTTTTAATTTTTGGGCAAATATTTAATTATTTTAAACTGCTTTTAAATTTTGTATGTATTGTTTTTTACTTTGGCTGTTCACCGCCCTGAGTCCTATTTTGGAGAAGGGCGGTATAGAAATTTAAATAAATGAAATGAAAATGAAATAATCAGTGGTATTACTTGCCTCCAGACATTGTGGAAGTTTTTAAGAAGAGATTGGACAACCATGGAAGTTTTTAAGAAGAGATTGGACAACCATTTATCTGAAATGATCTACGTTTTCCTGCCTGAGCAGGGGGTTGGACTAGAAGACCTCCAAGGTCTCTGCCAACTCTGTTATTCTATTGTTCGGTTAACTCTGCAGGTCTCACTTATCTCTCTTTTCACTACTTCAATTTTCTTTTCCATCACTCCAGTCTCTAGCAGACACAACAACAACCCACAACTTGCCCACAGCCTCTGGCTCACTTGGCCAATTTCCAACATCTTCCACTTCTCCAACATTCCTTCTTCCTCCTCCTCCTACATTCCATTTAAAATCTCTTTCCCTTCTGACTTCATGATCTCTCATTCACTCAACTTGGAGTCTCCATAGAGTGCAAGACCAAACCTCTGTTCTCTTTTCCTCTCAGCCCCCTCCACACATTTGTAAACCTAGACTATTTGTTATCAACCACCTGATTTAACAGTAATTAATAAGAATCCACAGCATGGTTTCTTTTGGAAAGGAAACGCATAAAGGCTGTACAATAGTGTGAGCTTGGAAATAGGTTTAAGATTGTTTTCAAACAAAAAGAAAAAAATCTCCAGATTTTCCCCTTCAAACCGTTCAGCCTCTGGCCCTGTCTACATGCATATCGTAGATTGTCTGTTTTATACATGTAGTTCTCGACTTATAACCATTCATTTAGTGACCATTCAAATTTTGGGATCAATTGTGGTCATAAGTCGACTACCTGTATCATTTCTCTACTTACTATTCACGTTGAGGGTACCATACTGGGTTTTAAGCATATAGAAAAATAGATTTGGCAGGAGAAGATTTGTATCACATTTCCTCTTATTGAATATATGTTCCTAAAGCATCCGGGACGGTAGTGGGTTCCACTTACTTTCACTACTTGCTTTGCTTGTGCGCGGCACTTCTGCGCATGCTCAGAATGTCTGTGATGATGTACGGGAGGGTGGGCGGAGCCTCCCGCCACTGCCACTACCGGTGCACCCGAACCAGGAGAAACCGGGAGAAACCCACCACTGATCCAGGACTATTTCTTCTGTGTTAGTGTGAATAAATCTCCCTGGGTTGATTCTGTATCCATGTGTACACTTGCATGTGTGTGTGCGTGCATATGTATTCAAAAGACATCTTTCTATTAAGGAAGGAAAGTCTGAGTATTACAATTCTGAAGACCCACAGGGAGATAAAATCTGAACACTGTCCTTAAGTATTTTTTTAAAAATTGTGCATTGTATACTGTAGAACATTTAGAATATTTGTTAGAGTAAATACTGGAATTTCCTTCTTACAATAATCCTAATTTATAGCATTATTCTAAATAAATCGAAGTTGTTTTAGAAGTATGAGGTAAACATTCCTCCAAGAAGTATAAGGTAAAATATCACTTCCTGGGAACTTCGTGAAAACAGCCATAATTTTGGCAGGAGCAAACATGGTTTGCTATCACCATTCTCCAGGATGTCCCCTCCCCCCCCCCATTTACTAGTCTAATCTATAGTCCTCAGAATTTTCTGGTGGTATCTTATCCGAGTGCTAAGTCTGGTCCTGCTTAGCTTTTAAAAAATCAGCCAAGGTCAATTAGGTGCTGCCACCTAGCTGGGCATTAAAAGTATAAGAAAAACAAAGTAGTTTGTACTGAAATTTAGAATGTGAATTGCCATTTGATTTGATTTATAGAATTATACCAATCTATATTACAGACTATCTACATCAGAGACATGCAATCCCTATCAACTCAAAAGACACACCAACATTTCAAAGGCTGCGCTCAAAATATGGATCCATATTTGATTTGGGGGAAGGGGATGTTTTGAGGGATGAAATGGGAGTCTTAAATCTCCTCACCCACCTTGCTCTGCCAGCCACCCAAACCACCCCAAATTAAACAAAAAACCAAATGTTTGGCCTATGTATGCTGGGGGAGGAGGTCATGTGTGTAAAAGAGATAAAAGGAAGCTGCCCTGATATACAATTTCTTAAGAAATAAAATTAAAACACGAAAAACAAAATTCATATTCAGCTACGATATAATAAAGACTCAGACTTGGACATGTATTTTTGCAAATATTTTTACAGTTTACTTTTGAAAAATATCCCTAATTGATAAATTAGTTCTATACAGCAGCAGTTGGCAAGTTTCACATTTTGTGCTTCTGCTACACTAAAGCCTGTGTGTGTGTGTGTTTGTGTGTGTGTGTGTGTATATATATATGTATGTGTGTGTGTATGTGTGTGTGTGTATATGTGTGTGTGTACATATATGTGTGTCTGTGTGTGTATATAAGGATGTGTGTGTGTGTGTGTGTGTGTGTGTGTGTAATTTTACCCGGTACAATTTGCATCAGAATTGTTCTTCAAATTAATTTCAGCTATGAAGTTTAAGCCATGATAATATTCCAACTTTTGGTCAGAGAAACAATACTGATGGCTGTATTACATGAGAGAAAAAAACAGTATTGCCGTCAGGAGTATATAATAAACTTACTAGCTTGCAGATGTTTGGAACTCATTGAGTTTGGACATTTGGCAACAGATCCTTAGTTAATGTTTATAAGCATCCTGGTCTTGGTAGTTTCAGTGGAAAACTGCCAGATTACACAAATAGAGTACTTATATGTGTGTGGTTTACGCATTCTTAATCTTACGCAAGGGAAACATTTATGTGACTTCATCGTGTAGTTGGGATTCATTTTAATTGTGGCTTATTCAACATTATTTTACAGCAAAACTGAAATCCTAAACATAATTTGGAATACAGAGCATCCGGATAATCAACTCCATTCCTGCAAAACCTGAGGATGTTCATCAATGTGATGCCCTCTAAATTAGTTGCATATCAAAGGCCCATGATTCCCAGCTTGCCTTAGCATGCAAGCTAGAGAGCTATGGGAAGTGACGTTGGACACATCTAGAGGGCACCAGGCTGAAAAGGACTGTTTCATATTACCATATTTTTGGGAATATAAAATGCACCAGAGTATAAGATGCACCTACCTTTTTTGGTGAGGAAAAAAAGAAAAAGAAATCTCCTCTGCATTTGAGCAATTTTGCCTCGTTGCAGCAAATGATGTACAATGACAATAAAGGCTATACTATACTAATAGCACTAAGACTTTTATACTGTCCTATTGTGCTTTTCAGCAGTCTCTTTACAATGTCAGCATGCTGCCGTCAACAATCAGGGTCCTCATTTTATCAACCTTGGAAGAATGGAAGGCTGAGTCAACCTTGAGCCCATCAGGATCGAACTTCAGGCTGTGGACAGAGTTTGCTTGCAATGTTGCACTCTAACCACCGGGGCTTATCTCTGTGCTAGTATATTATCCTTGAGGTCTTGGTTTCAAATGTTAGTTCCAAGTTACCTTCAAAGAAAGCAGATGTCTTTATGATCTAAACTACCTTACCCAAAGTTCACAAGATAAGTTAGGACAATTCTAAACTCAGATAATTGTTGCCCTTGGTAGATAACAATGCTGTGCACCAGATTGGGATATGCTTACTTAAGATGAGTGACAAAAACTTTCTAGGAAACATTCCCAGCCTTATCTAGAAATTCTCCTAATTGCATCCAAAACTTATATTTCTATCACTGAGTTATTACCTTCACTTTCCAGTTCTCAGTCCTTCTTTGTTTCTCTGTGGCTTTTGGAAAGTTATCTCTGTGAGTGTAACCACTACATCAGCCAAATAATCATATCAGTAGCATTTGAAAAAGTAGAGGGTAGTTGGAAGAGTCAATGATTGGGAGAGAAAGGGTGGAACTGTAGATTTAATTATGAATAGAATACTTGAATGAATGTCAGAAAATGTGAACTTGGCTCATGTTGGTTATTGTGAGTACATAGCAATGTAGGAAACCATAACTTGATGAAGATTGCATGTAATTTTCCAGTGAGTTATGATAACCGGATACATTTGAGGAAGTATTAATTGAAAGGGGGGAAGGAATATTCTAGTAAGTGACATGAATGAGTGTTCATGTTCTTGAGAAAAAGTGATTGAATTATTTGGCAAGAGACCCAAGAATGTATGGCTCTTCATTATCTGTTTAGAAAAAGTGAAAAAGATAGTAAATGAGGGGGGGGGGGGGATGCCTGAAAGGAATTGATTGTTGCAAAAAGAAAGATGGAGAGAAAACATTGCATAATTTATATAAAAAGGGAAAAGAAAACTGCACAGAAAGTATCCAAAGAAAACAACATGAAAAACAACACGGGAAATGCAGAGTGATTTTGATGGAAATGAAACCTTGTTTGGATGGTGGTTGCAGACAAGTAGCTTCCAAAAGAAGGAATGGGATTAAAACAAAGGGATGAAAGGGTTTGGAATGAAATCAGTGGGGGGTTGCTACCAGTTCACCCTGGATCAGGCGAACTGGTAGCGGTGGCAGCAGGAGGCTCCGCCCACCCACCTGGACACTTGTGCACACGCGCAGAAGCATCGCACATGCACACAAGCGCCCACAAGCAAACTGGTAGCAAAGGGTTTTGAAACCCACCCCTAAATGAGTGAGGGGGTTCTGGAAAGATAATTTCAGATGATATATCAAATCATAATTGAAACAGATTATATAAATGTTGGTGTCCACCAATAAAATGAATAGAAAGTCATAAATGCTTTTAAGAAAATGAAAATATAGTAAAGCTGATGATGTACCTGGGAAAATGTTGAAATATGGATGTGGATTGATAATGGAATGCTTATGCAACTTCTTTAATGTACGAGTGAATGTTGCATCTATGCCTTTTAATTGAAATACTGCAGTTATTGCATATATAAGAAAAGCAGCAATATTGCTTACATAAAAGAAAGGCAACAAGTATACATGCAAAATTTATTTTATTTATTAAAGTTATAGATAGATAGATAGATAGATAGATAGATAGATAGATAGATAGATAAGAGAGAGAGAGAGAGATTCAATTAAAAATGGGAGAGGTGGGATGGGAGATGGGATCTACTATTATTCCATCAACAACCTCCAGTATGAAACATCCCTATTTGAGTCCCAAGCCAACTGGAAGAGCCAGGTCTTCAGGCACTTATGGATGGTTAGAAGGATGGAGACAGATCTCACCCCAGGGGATTAGATGTTTCAAAGGCCTGGTGCCATGGCAGAGAAGGCTCTTCTCTTGGGCCCCACCAGCCAAACCTCCTTGACCACTGGGACGATCAGCATGCCTTCGCTGCCAGCACCGTTGGGGCAGGCCTGTCCCAAAAGGTGAGACGGTTCCTCAAGTAACCAAGACACATGCCATGCGAGGCTTTAAAGATAATAAACAACCAACTGCTTGAATTGCACCTGGAAGCAAACTGACAGCCAGTGCAGCTCGTGGAACAGAGGTATAACATGGGCCACACTAGGGCCCTACAGACTGTCTATGCTGCTGCACTCTGCACCAGTTGAAGTTTCCGAATGCTCTTCAAGAGTAGCCTCATGTAGAGCACATAGCAGTAGTCAAGGCGTGAGATGACCAGGGCTTGAATGATTGATGAAGGAAAATCTATTAGAGATTAGCTGGTGCTATATGCCTGGGAAGGTATTAGACAAAATCCTATTTGAAAGATTACAAGAAGTAGCAATGTGCAAAATTCTAGAAATACAGGATATGCAGATTTTTATTTTTCAGAAAATTATTGAGAAATATATTATTGTAAGAACGGTTACCATGTATTTATTGACTTAGAGAAGCTCACCTACTATTAAGTGACTAATAGTGACTTACGAAATGTTTTGGCAAAATATGAAGCAGAAGGTTGGAAAATGGCTGTATTCATGAGAGCAATTTGTCCACTTGTTTTATGTAAATGTGAGTTGGGTATATCAGAAGTATCACTGAAGTAGACTGAATGCAAGTAGGAAAGTAGGACTTAAGAAGAGGTAGGGTCATGAATAGAAGTCAAATGAATATAGTCAATGACTAGTACCGAAGTAATATACACAAAGCATCCAAATCGTTTGCATGCTGGTATTTTATGTCTTAATATGAAGATTTCATATAAATATACCTTCTTAGAAATTTAAATGGGTGAAGCAGAAACAGCAAAGATAAGAGAAGCTTTGATATTTGAATTCAATAAAATATGTAATTCATCTAGCTTGAAAAAAAATAGCAGAGCATGGTATCCCTACTCATCAGGGATGTAATTTCAAGGGGGATATAACCCATAAAATGTAAGAATATTTTTATTTATTTATTTATTTATTTATTTATTTATTTATTTATTAGTCCAATTTATATGCCGCCCTTCTCCGTAGACTCAGGGCGGCTTACAATGCATTATAGCAATAGCCTGCATATTTTTATGTATATACCTGCTTATTAGGACTTTCGCCCCCCCACCCCCAAGTGGTGTTATTCTATACAAAGCTGGCTTATTACCCCCACAATCCGGGTCCTCAATTTACCTACCTCGAAAGGATGGAAGGCTGAGTCAACATTGAGCTTGGTGAGATTTGAACTCGCATTAATTGCAGGCAGCTGGCAGCTAAGTGCTAGCACTTAACAGCACTTAGTCTGCTGCACCACTGAGGCTCTTATGCTACCTAGGTGCAATAGTAAATGGAATATTACATTCCAAATGCTATGGAATGCATTGCATAAATGAAAAGAATTAGTACGCTTGTAATGCAGCAAAAGACTACATGTATGCTAATTGAAAGCAGCAATAGCTCTTGGGTTTTTTGCAGTGGCACCTTAAAAATAAGTGTAAAAGGGGGCACTTCTACATGGTTAATCAGACACACATTGGTGCTTTACCTCTTTGACACCTGTGGATGATCAAGAGACCTGACTGTCCAAATACCATTGCCTATTCAGTTTTTGACACCTAGGTCTCCTTCTGCAGAAATGAATTCTTAACTCTTAATAATTAGTGTTTCTTTTTAAGTAAATAGTTCCAGCATTTTAAAATGCCTATCCAAAACACGCCTGTCCAATTTAAAGATCCAATTTTCTGCATTTTTAATTTTTAATTCTATGTATTATATTGGAATGGGGGCAGTGCAGGGGTGAAATGCTCCCGGTTCAGACCAGATCGCCCAATCTGGTAGCGATGGAGGCATGTGGTTCGGAGAACTGGTAGCAAACATCCTTGCCCACCCCCATGCCCAGCTAAGCCACACGATCATCAGAGGCTTTTTAAAAAAACTTTTAAAAGCATTTTTTCTATAACCTCTTCGGCCCAAAAAATGCTTTTAAAAGTAAAAAAAAAAAGCCTCTGATGATCGCGCGGCTCAGCTGGGATCGTCAGAGGCTTCTAAAAACATTTTTTTCTGCAACCTCTTAAGGTTGTAGAAAAAATGCTTTTAAAGGTAAAAAAAAAAAAAAGTTGGCCAGGCCCACCCAGTCACATTACCCCACACCACCAAGCCACGCCCACAGAACCGGTAGTAACAAATTTTACATTTCACCACTGGGGCAGTGATAGGATGGATCCCATCTAATCGTACCTGAATACAATTAGAATTTGGCATACAAAGACTTGTTGAAAAAGTTGGTAGCCTTTCCCATACTTTGACTGAATGAGGACAACATATTTCTCTTAGGAAACAAGAGTTAGAAATATGCCATCTTAATCACCTTGCTTCTCTTGGATAAAGCTCTGATTAGAAGAGGGATATGGATTTTAGGTTTGAAATTATGTGTCAGTCAAGAAGTTTCTCTTAATCCTTCCTTCCTGTCTGTATCCAACCTGTGCTGGCTTGCAACAGAAGTTAATACTGCACTGAATCTATGGGAGGTTCAGCACAACTGGTGTAGTGACAGCCAAATTTCTGAACATTCATGGTTGGATATGGAAATCATGGTATTACCAGATATACTAAAAAAACTAACACAATGGGTTTTGCCTCCAGCATTAGAAGAACCTGACAGTAGTTCTATTTCATCTCCATCTCATTTAAAGTAGGAATCAGGAATATATTCCCCATGTGTTCACTTTGACAGTGCTTTTGAACAACTTCCCAATTTGCATGAGAAATTCTAAGATGAGCTTTGTTTAATCATGTTCTGAGAATCTTGGGAAATAGCTTGGATTAGTTCCAATATTGCTTTTTTTTAAAAAAAAATAGTGTTTATGCTCTAGAATGTAGAGCATTTCATATAACTAAATATACCAGTGATTTTATTATTAAAAACAAATAGGCGGAAGAGAGCAAAAAGAACAAGAATATAAAGATTAGAGTTTCCAAATTTTCTAAAGAAGGAAAAGAAAAAGAAAAAAATATATTATTTGGAGTGAATTATCAGATTATGGAATCATATTGGAAAAGATGGGAGTTGTAAGAATGACACAATTGTTTGATTGTATAATCTTCACACAATGATGTAACACTGCAAAACACCTGGAGAATGAATGGTGAGGGCAAGATGATAATCTAAACCAGAAGCACAACTGGAATTCAATACTAAAGGCAAAGAACAAGCAAACAAATTACAGCTGAATTTGTATAACTTGCAAAATATTGACTTTAAGGAAAAAGATCTGCTGATCAGAAATCATGCAAATTTCAAAGCATTTCCTGTCACAAGTTCTTTATCAGTAATGAAGCAAAAGGCATCCACTGTTGGAGAGAGTCTGGATTTTGCACCAGAACACAGGGAAGAGAAGGTGGTTTTTTTTAAAAAAAAAAAAAAAAACAATGGCCTCATTTAACCTCTAAGTTGTATACAGGAGCCTTTCTCCAAAGCAGGAACAGAGACAGGACAAGAACTCCATTCAGCTTAGATTTAGTTACATTTAATTTCAAACCCCAAAATTTTTATTAAGCTAATTAACCAGCATAACATAAAACCGTAGGACTGTCAACCATTTCTGTTAGATTCGATGATAGAACAGACAGACACAGTAACAGACACAGTTCTTCAGTAACAACAGCTCCTCTGTCCTAGTCCTATTAGACCTCTCAGCGGCTTTTGATACCATCGACCATGGTATCATGCTGCAGCGGTTGAGGGAGTTAGGAATAGGGGGCACCGTTCTGTGGTGGTTCTCCTCCTTCCTCTCCGACCGCTCGCAGTTTGTGTTGGCAGGGGGACAGAGGTCGATCTCGAGGCATCTCGCATGGAGAGTGTCGCAAGGGTCGGTCCTCTCACCTCTCCTGTTCAACATTTATGTGAAGCCGCTGGGTGAGATCATCCGTGGTTTTGGGGTGAAGTGTCATCTGTACGCTGACGATACTCAGCTGTACATCTCCACCCCAGACCACCCCAACGATGCCCTTGATGTGATGTCCCGCTGCCTGGAGGCCGTGCGGGCCTGGATGGGGAGGAACAGGCTCAGACTCAACCCCTCCAAGACCGAGTGGCTGTGGCTTCCGGCACCCCGATATAGTCAGCAGGTGCCATTGCTGACTATTGGGGGTGAATCTTTGCCCCCCACAGAGAGGGCTCGCAATCTGGGTGTCCTCCTGGACGCACGGCTGTCTTTAGAAGAGCACATGACGGCCATGGCCAGGGGGGCCTTTTATCAGGTTCGCCTGATTCGCCAGTTGCAGCCCTTTCTGGATCGGGATGCCTTGCGCACAGTCACTCACGCCCTTGTCACCTCCCGGCTGGACTATTGTAATGCTCTCTACATGGGGCTCCCCTTGAAGAGCACTCGGAGGCTCCAACTGGTCCAGAATGCGGCCGCGTGGGTGGTTATGGGTGCAACTCGTTGCGCCCACGTGACACCCCTCCTGCGCGAGCTGCACTGGCTCCCAGTGGTCTTCCGGGTGCAATTCAAGGTGTTGGTTACCACTTTTAAAGCACTCCATGGCATAGGACCCGGGTACCTTCAAGACCGACTTCTGCCACCAATAGCCTCCCACCGACCAGTCCGCTCCCACAGAGAGGGTCTCCTCAGGGTGCCATCGGCCAAGTTATGTCGGCTGGCGACACCCAGGGGGAGGGCCTTCTCTGTGGGAGCCCCATCCCTGTGGAATGAACTGCCCCCGGAAATACGTAAGATCTCCGACCTCCGGGTGTTTCGCTGCGCTCTGAAGACCCTGTTGTTCCGCCAGGCCGGGCTATTAACATAACGATTTTAAATTGGGGTATTTTAAATTTCTGGGATTTTAATTGGAGCCTAATTATTTAATTATTTTAAATTTTAATTGTTGTTTTGTTTCTGTGTTTTTAAATAGTCTGTACACCGCCCTGAGTCCTTCGGGAGAAGGGCGGTATAGAAATAAAATTATTATTATTATTATTATTATTATTATTATTATTATTATTATTATTATTATTATTATTATTATTATTGTCTGGCAGTGTCCTCTTTTATAGCCAATGAAATTCAAGTATTTTCCCACCTATTTGGAGGACCTGAGTGAAGCCTGCAGCTCACTTCCTTACTTCCTTATATGGTATATAACAATTTCCATAAAACCTATGGAATTACTAGTATTGTACAAAACTGAATTCACTGTAACAGTAAATCTGGTATGTTCTGCCTGTCCTGTAGGATCCAGCAGAAATGGCACCACCACCTAAATAAAACCAGTTTCTCTGTGCAACACCCTCCATGTGCTTCTATCCTGCCCTTGTCCAGAAATTCATTAAAAGGGTTTTCTCAAAACATAGATTATAATTGATATTAATATTAAGGCTATGCTCAATATAACAATTTAATATTGTTATATTAATCTAATGAATCTAATATTAAAATCAGTGGATTAAAAACTGAGCCATGTTGGTGTAATGGTTAGAGTGCAGTACTGCAGGCAAATTCTCCCCACAGGCAGGAGTTTGATCCCGACCAGCTCAAAGTTGACTGCCTTCCATCTTTCTGAGGTCAGTAAATTTGGTTTACAAACATTTGTAAACCACTCAAAGAGTGTTGTAAAGCACTATGGAGTGGTATATAAGTCTTGGTGATATTGCTATTGCTATTGCTAGAATCCTAGAGAGGGTTCTTTAAAAAAGCTATTGCCATTAATAAAATCATAAAGCAATTTTAGAGTAATAAAATATAATACAATGTTATCTTACCATGTTTCCCCGAAAATAAGACCCAGTCTTATATTTTTGAGGAAACATGTTTTCAGGGTGTCAGCCCAGCTGGGCCACCCTGGGGTGTGCACAAGAGGTGGTAAAGCACACAGGGACCTATGGTATCCGGCAGCTGCTGAAGCCTGCCAGTCTCTTGGTCAGCAGCCCACACAACACAGGTGAGTTGATTTCCTGTCCAAGTAGCAAATGGAGACAGAGGCACGGGGGAAAGGTAGGTGATCCAGATGTGCCACATGGGCCACAGGAAAGGTGAGAGTTGTTGGACCGGAGCGGGGGGGCTCATCTTTGCATGGCGGCACTGGCAGAAGATGGAAGCAGAGGTGCAGGGCAGAAGGCAGACGATCCGGATGTGCTGCGCGGGCCACAGGCAAGACGAGAGGTGCAAAGACGAGCCTTCTGCAGCCACTCCAACCCACCAACTCTCGACTTTCCCATGGCCTGAGTGGCATGTCCAGATCGCCTGCCTTCCCCCCCTCCCCCGCGATCCTGCCTCCATCTGTTGCTAAGCCTCCTGTGGCCACCGCTCCAGCCCACCAACTCTCAGCTTTCCCACGGCCCACACAGCGTGTCCAGTTCATGTGCCTCCCCGCCTCTGCCTCCGCCTGCTGCTTGGACAGGGAATCAATTCACCTGCACTGCGCAGGATGAGTCTACTGTCAGACACCATTGGTATTGGCATACTTATTGCCTCTTGTGCTGGTCATGCCCAGTCCCCCTTCACTAGGGCTTATTTTCAGAGTAGGTCTTATTTTCAGGGAAACATGGTATACTACACTGTGATAACCTATAACACAAAATAAATCTCAGAGAGTAATAAACAATATAAAAATATAGCATGAACTTTGTGTGACTAATTAGCTTTGGCTAGCAGTCAGTTCCCAACACTATCTTACCCCCTGCTAGAAAAAACAGGATAGCATTACATATTATTGAGTAATTACAATGAGAGAAAGAGAAACATACACTGGCTATACAGCTTTATAAGAAATGGGAGATAAAAGTCCTTCAACTCTGTAGAATTGAACCACAAATGACATGTTCAATTTGCCCACAACTGCATGTTCAACCAAATAAGAGGTCTTCCTATATCTTCCTATATCTTTCTATATCAGGAACAGCCAAAAACCCTTCTCTATGTAAATTAATTGCATTTAAATAATGTTTAGTCATTTCATTCTTCTGTTGTATTCAAAATTGCAATGCTTTGGCAATATTTGGATCGGCTTTGGATGGGATCAAAGCCTTGCTTTAACAGGATTCAGAAGCTTTAATTCCACCCTTTTTCAACCTAGTGTCCTTGAGATATGAGGACTACAATTCTTAGATTTCCCTGTCTTCCCCATGACATTTTAGGAGGGAATTAGATAGCACTACCCTGCATTCAAAACCTTGTCTTCCCAGCAGCTCTTGCTTTTGTTCACAGAGAAAATTGGGTAAAGCAGAAAAGATGGAGCTCCAGGTCTTGGCTTTTTGTTCTAATTATGGTGGAAGAAACCTTATCTTAGCCAACATGGCCAACTAAGATTTTTTTATTCTATAGAGACAAACATTCTTAAGGCTAAGTATTCTATAACTACAGACTTGCTGTTTAGGGTTGGAAAGGACTCAGTGAGCTTGGGAGGACAACAGAGCTTGGAGAAAGAGACGCTGTTATTCCTGGCACCTATCTAATATTGCAGCAAGACAGGGAAAACAGCATAATATGCCACCATGAGTTCATCATTCATTGGTAAGAGTTTTTATGGCAATGTGTTACCTATTATACTCTCTATAATTGCATCTGGCTAGAGCGCCAAGTACTTCAGATGTTTGAGCTCCCATACTGGCTATGTTAGTTCCTCTTGCCTGTTGGATTTTCATCAAGGAAATTGGATGCAGGAGGCAACCTTAATCATGCATTGTTAGAGCCCAACTTATGCTGTCCCCATAAACTTAGATACAAAGTAGAGAATGTTGACATAAATGAATCAACACATTCTCTACAAAGGTACATTATTTTCAGAGAGAAACGTGTGTTTGGAAGCCACTGACAAAAGACTCATGTGAAAGTGCCCTTCGAAACCAAGTACAAATATTTTCATGTCTCCTTATTTGTAGACTGCTAAGTTGTTAACCTGCAGATATGAATAACATGAAAGCATATGGAGATATGGAGCAATCCAGGAACAGGATGTAGCTCTAGTTAGGCCACCAGCTCTTCAAATATTAACCTACTGCTATGTAATCATGGAAATGATCATCAAAGTGAGCAGTAGTTTGTGTGAGTGAGAAAGGGTTATCATTCTGACCTGTTTTCCTGAACTAAAATGTCTGTGAGACAAAATAATCAGAAAGCCTTTGTACAGATACAAGCAGACTGTGAAATTGAAATTCTTTACTGAATAATAAGATTACAAAATTGCCAGCATCATGTCTGGCCCAAAATATTCCTATATAGGGTTTTATCCCATTGTTGCCATGTACTGTGCCTTTAATATGTGCATCCTAATGTATCTACAATAATCTGAAACAATAATTAGGGTCCTAAATTGAAGCAGCAGGTTTAAAACCCCACTCAGTTACAATTAGTTAAATGACCTCTGGACTGTCACTAGACTGTCTAGAGGTTATATAACTACACATAACATATAACAGAGGTTAGACTGTCATTCAGTGGTCAGGTATGCAATGGTCAGGCTTGCCTATATACCCACATCATACCTGTAGTCGTTTTTTTGTATAGACATATAATTTCTCAGACTAATTTAGATATCAGTGCTTGAGAATATTGTGAACAGCATTCCCTCTGATTGGGACAAAGAGTGCCTTATAAACACAGTGAATAACAACTTAAAAGCCTTGACTAAGACTACCCAAACTTAAAAAGTTTTTGCTGGAAGGAAGCAAAGGTCTACAGGAACTAAAAGGTCTACAGGAGTATTTAATAGCAATTGCAGCTCAAGCATTTATATTCCAAAATAAAAATTCAAAAGAAGCTATTTTTAACAGCTTTACAAAGTAAAATTAGAAAAGCTAAACATCTTATTGATGTCTTAGCAATGCTATGGGCATAAATTTTATGCTATAATATTTTTTTTTGGCATAAACTTTCCATCAGATGCCAGTGCTTATTCTTGACCCATTTCTAAATGAAAGAAGGTTTTATTTAAAAAGAAGGGGAAAGTGAAGACATTATGTCTGATATGATTAAACTATAGAATACCAATGAAACAGTCAATGAAATATATTTTATTGAAGTACTGATGCAGTTGGCAAATCAATCTATGAATAGGGTTTTATTCTTATTTATTAGATTTTGTCTCTTTTTTGTTTTATGTATGATTTTCAGATTTTGTCTCTTTTTTTTTAGTTTGTTTGTTTTATGCATATATGTTTCTAGAGTCTGCAATCTACAGCAGAGTTCCCCAACTTTTCCAGCTTTGCAGACCAGCGATGGAAGGGAGGGGGTGATTCTCCATGAGTAGTGGGCAAGCAAACACGCAGCTCCATTTGTGTGAGAGGCAGGCACATGCCCCTGCCCCTTGCACAAATTGAGCACATGCACATGCATTTGGCTGCTGTTCACACAAGTGGGGATGTGCACGCACATGCTTGCTTGCCACTTCTGTGGTCTGGTTCCAAACGGCACATGACCTGGTAGTGGGCTGCGGCCCAGAAGTTGGGGACTCCTGATCTACAACATCTAGCCAACCTTATCTATCTTGCAAGCTAAGCAAGTTGGGATAGGAATCCATCGGGAAAGCTCAGATGCCTAGGTTAGACTAGGAAGTTAGTCTCAGTACAAGGGACTACAAGAGCATTTCTGTACTGTTGCCAAGAAAATTATATGAACACACCAATTAAATGGAGTCAGATTTTCTCCAACAAGATTTTTTCCCCTTTTATTAAAGTTTAAAGTATCGCATAGTATGTTTGTAAATATTGCTTGGAACCATTAGAGCTCTGGTTTGCTTAACTTCCATCCTTTATGATGAGACAGGTGTACGTAAGGCTTAAAATATAGATGTGTTCTCTATTGCAGAAGATCACTTTCTGTTTGATAAACTGCCTGTCATGTCCTCTTTATCTTTCTGATATCAAAATAAAGACAGTAAGAACTCAAAAAGGAAATATAGTTTCAGGTTTAATTTAAGAATAGAATGAGCAATAATTAATTTAAATGTCATCATTATTGTGCTGATCTAAGATTCTACACAAAATTGAACAGTTGAAACTTGCGGGGGGGGGGGAATTAAGATTTTTTTTAATCCCGCCTTTATTATTTTTATAAATAACTCAAAGTGACAAACATACCTAATAGTCCTTCCTTCTCCTATTTTGCCCACCACAACAACATTGTGAGAGTTGTTGGGCTGAGAGAGAGTGACAAGGCCAAAGTCATCCAGCTGGTTTTCATGCTCAAGACAGGACTAGAATTCACATCCTCCTGGTTTCTAGCCTGGTGCCTTAAAACAACTAGATCAAACTGGCTCTCTTGTTGTTTAACTAGTTCCTCTGTTTCCTCTAACTTGAGTACTTGAAAGTCAGTCTAAGGTTAAATGGTACCTGAATCAGTCAGCTCTGGCAATTCAATAATACGTACACCTGCTAAATTCAATAGCAAAAGGAAATATAGCAGATGGAAAAGAGAATGGGTTGATAACTGGGCATTAGCTTCACTTCTTTTAGCGTGCTACTATCAGCCATAACTGTTGAAATTATTAGACAGCTGGGTCATTAAAGTGGAGATAGAAAGTTCCCAGAAAAGATGGATTTACTCATAAAATAACATCTAGTGTCCCTTTCAAAGTTTGATGGTGACATTTTGGGGTTTGCTGCAAAGAATTTGATGTTCAAGAAGATTTGAGGAACTTACAATGTCAGCAACTGAGACTTGGATATAATCTATATAGGTATAATGAGTGTCATACACTAAAAATAGGTCAAGCTATCACCTTCCCAGACCCATCAAAGAAAAAAAAGGGTGTCCATCAGTCTGAAAGCTTCACTTTCCAGACAGAGGAGGAAGGAATCATGATATTTGAACAGCGCCATGAGTACCTTTAATCATACCAGCTCATGAAATGACATTGTTATATACCAAAAGAAGTTATTTTTCTGCCTTCAAAATGCAATGTTCAGATAATAAACATGCAGTAAATAATGTATAATGTAATATGTTTTGAAAATCACATTGAATTTTTGGCACTAAGCCTCATACTCTACACTACCTCGGGCAAAATGAAAACAACAGATTTTGGAGAAAGTAGAATATCCAGCTAAAATGTTGTATGTGTTTTCAGTATGGTAAAGTTTTAATTGTTCGTATATTTATTACTTGTATTACAGTTGTATCATAAACTTGTAATTTGAGATCAGACCCAGCATCATTAAGAGCTATACAAATAAAATATTCTTGACCCCAGCATGACCCAAATATTTTCCCCTCAAGTAATCACAAAATGTCTCAATTCATTTCAGGCTTTGGTTTACTAATTTAAAGATATGCATAGAAATTAATCCACTGAGTCCTGTTCCAAAACCTGATTGAAACAAACAAAGGTCTACAGAAGCTTTATTCATGAATAAGTTTCTCAGAGTCAGTTCCCATAATCAATTCGCTACATTAATTGTTGGCCATAATACTACTATGTTGATCATGAGGGGGGAAAAATTAAATTCCATGTTCTGAATTTTCAACCATGTAGTTAGAATCAGCTTACTTTATATAACATCCCCCAAAGTGGTTATGAGATCATCTAATCTAAAAGATGCAAATGTAAGAATATCTCTTGAGCTGTCTTGCACAACCAAAATGTTTCTCTGTATTATTCCTGGAGTGTAAGCATTTGTTGCCACTTATATTTAGAAATAGAAATATTACCAAATTCTGCAGCATCCCAAGAGACACAGGATCCTTACTGAAAGCTTTCGGGGGGTGGGGGCAGATACGATCTCAGCACTTATCAAAGACCAAAAAGAATCAATTCTCATAGTTTTATCCATTCTTTGCCACATGAATTAGACAGAAGTGGTTTTGGTAGATTCAACTTTTTTCAGGCATGTAGCTAAATGCGTGTAGGGCTTCAATTTAGATTTTTTTAAAAAAAAATAGACCCCTCCCCCCTTTCTTTCAACTGGGTGTTGGAGAAAAATCTATACTTTGTGCTAAATCAAGGGGACATATCCATGAGAAATGACACCCTTCAGATCCCCTACGTATAAGTGGTGGTTGGGGAAAATAGAGGAAGGAGTGTGAATGCAATCCTACTCTCTAGCTAGTTTGCAAGCCCTCTAAATGATCCGCTAAATGGATGGAGAAAGCTCTTATTATAATCCAAATTTATGATCCATGTGATTGACTAACACTTGGGACAGTATGCTGCTATATGGAGTGTCCCTAAAATTGGATGATTTACTGTATAGGAATGAAAATGCAAAGGACAAGAAATACAGATAAAAGAATAAACAAGTCAAAAGGTCAGTAATGTTCTTAAACTTCTGTCTTGATGGTCAGACATCAACTATAAAGTGTGTTTGTGTGTGCGTTAGTTTATCATACTTCGTTTTCTTGTGGTACCTTAAAACAGAATAAATAGGGCTACCTTCATTTGGTTACCATAACTAAAAACCATGAGGTGACTGGGCTAAATGACAAGACCCCCAATGTGCTGTATATTTAAATGTGGACTGGAACATTGATTTTCTTTATCCTGGTCCAATTTCTTAGTGGCAACATTAGATTTGACCAAATTGTAAAGATTATACCAGGGTGTCAAACTCACGGTGTCACAGTGGCATCATGTGATGTATCGGGATTTCCCCCTCCTTTGTTAAAATGGGTGTGGGCGTGGCCAGCACGTGATGCATCTGACCCACGGGCTGGGAGTTTGAGAGTCCTGGTTTATTCTATCTAACTATTGCAAAACCTCATGTTGCATTCAGAGAGCTATCCTTACATAAGAGTTAATAGTTCTTGTTGGCCAACCAGTCTTTGTCCCAGCCCTGTTGTTTTCAGATCTAATACCAGAAAGCTGACTGTAATGCTGAAAAAGCACAATCACTAAAGTTACTTGTTTGTGACTTTAAGCTCTTTAGTTTTGTTTTCATCCTTTTCAAAGGCTGTCCTTTGAATGGTATAGGGAACAGTCTTAATATACCTAAATCCTTTGGCTCTATGAATATTTTTCTATCTCTTCATAAAATTCAAGGCTGTATCATGTTTGGGAGAACATAGGATAAAGTTATAACAACAAACATGTTTTTGAAAAGCTTTTCTACTTGATTCGAGGATGATTGTTTAAAAACCTGAATGAAACTGCGTTGGTTTGAATGGAAAGAGAATCCCAGAATTAAAATAAACAAACCCAGCTGAAAAGCATGGTGTAGTCTATTATCTCAGCTTAAAGGGATCAAGCCATTATCAGTCACATTCCATCAGCAGGTATAATTTGACACAGCCCTGCAAGTTTAAGATTCCAGGCAGGAATTCCCAGCAACCACCTCATGTAAACTCAAGGGGGCTTTGGCAAGTGAATGTAAAAAAAAAAAATCAAAATTCTTTAATTTAGCAAGTCTCCTGATTGCAAATGCTTTCTCCAAGCAGTGAAAAATGGACTTTGTAGAAGAAATACTGCATTTCTTTTTTTTTTTTTGATGAGCAGTCTAAAAAAGAGTACCAAACAATCTAAATCTTCCTGCCTTAGTGCTTACTTAATTGATAATGATATAAAAGTCCTATTTCAAAAGATATAAATTGCATTCCTTTTCCTTCAGGCACCCTCTGTACCAGTGATGGAATTCAATTTTTTTTACTACCGGTTCTGTGGGTGTGGCTTGGTGGGTGTGGCAGGGGAAGGATACTGCAAAATCTCCATTCCCACCCCAATCCAGGGGAAGGATACTGAAAACCCCCATTCCCACCCCACTCCTGGGGGAAGGATATTGCAAAATCTCCATTCCCACCCCACTCTGGGGCCAGCCAGAGGTGGTATTTGCCGGTTCTCCGAACTACTCAAAATTTCCGCTACCGGTTCTCCAGAACCTGTCAGAACCTGCTGGATTTCACTCCTGCTTTAACTGCTGTATTTTCAGAAAAACAGTACATTTTAAGTAATATGTTCTCTGCAAGTCTAGATGCACTAAACCATATGAAAAAAATTAAAGACATTGAGAAGCAAAATTACCTTCATCACAAAATCAGAGACTACATTCTCTAATTTTTCAAGAAAAAAGAAATGCTGAGCTCTTTTGGAAGACAAATCCTATCCCACACACCAACTTGTCAAATAGGAGCAAGATGTTCATTAAACCAAAGTCTCTGCATTAGCAAATGACAAGTACTCCTGTAAAGCATGAATCATAAGTGGTTTGGCAGATACTAAGCACTGAAGAGGCCATGCACATGGACACCCAAATTGTTTCAAGTTGTTTTAAGCTAAGACTCTGAGAATCAGTCATTATTTACTTTAATTCTACCCTAAGCACATCTGGGCTACTTTTTGCACAATACCCAAGGTCATTTGTAGTAATTAATTTATGTTATCTATATGATGAATTATAACTACAGTTTCAATAGTAACCTAACCAGAAATAATAGCCACTTTGAGGGAATGGTTTAGGGATGCTTCTAGTAGAGTGAACCACTCAGAAAAGTTATCCAGTCACTTAATTTTTACAATGGTCCTAGTGAAAATGTCCCTTGTGTTTGTACATACCTGCTCAGATGATACCAGAAGGATGTCAGAATGACTGAGCTAAACCTTTGTGAGTATTGCAGCACCTCAAGGCTTTAAGTAGTAAATGTAGATATTTATTTTATTGTTTCCTGGTGTGTCCCTCTAAATAATCCAATGATTGTATGGAAACCACAAATCAATGTATGTGTGTTTATATGGAAATCACAGAAATATTCTATATCAACAGACCTGTCATCGCTTCATAAAATTCTTATTTTCCCTGTATTGTTTTTCCATCTTCAATTATCCTATCAACGTAACATGTCAAAAGAGAAAGGAAAGAAATTTCTGTGAGACATCTGTTATTACTTTGTGCTGGGAAATGTCCATCCACAAAATAATTTTACCTTGTTGTGTAGCAACAAGGGCCAAGCTTCCAAATCAGCTGAATTACATCAGTGAAGGTATCCATATTCCTTTAGTCAAGCAAAACTGTAACGTGGAAATGCTTCCATTCAAAAAAGAGTCATGAAATTTCATCAATTTCCTATAAATGGAAGCATTTTCTATGTCTTTACTCAGTAGAGAAATGCAAATTATTTCTCATATGTTTCTATCCAACTTCTTGAGTTTGAGCATATTCAGTGAAACCTATACACAACAAGCGTGCAGGACAGAGGAATTTCTGTCATTTACTCTGTGGACAAGCATATATAACACAACTCTTCTTTCAAGTCATTACTTTAGTAGGCATGATGGATACCTCCTCTTTAATTTAAAGCAACATATGGAAACATTATACAGGTGATATAGTGTTCTTTTTAATATTAAAATAAAGCAATTTACACTACATAGTCATGCTGCATTATACAAATAGACAATAGGATCATGTCATGCAAGTGTTTTATTTAATATTACTATCAAAAAACATAACATAAAAAAACAAAACAGAGGGTATACTATCAAAATATGTAAACAAAAATGTATGAAGAAAAACAAAAGTTACTAAGATTTGGGCCCACTGTTCAAGCCTATCTAGATTAATCTATCTAGTAATCTTCTCTTTTTGTTTTAAAACATTAGTCACTTCTGCACGTTCTTTTTTTTAATCAAGTTTTTTATTTAATATTACATATACATGTCAATGCGTGAACAGTGTGACACTTGGGGTGCCATACATTACAGTACAAATAAAATAGTATTATTGATCATAGTTATCACATTCATCCAGCTTATATATTGCTAGTAGTAATACACATTTATATCAAATTATAATCTTTCATTATTTCTTTTTTTTTATATAATTTTTTATTAAAGAAAAAACAATACATTAAAACAACACACAAAACAAACAAACATCAATTCATTCATAAAAGAATGCTATCACTAGAGGGCTTTGAATTACAACGCGGATGGCACGCCTTTTTGTGGGAGGGAAAGGACAAGCTCCACGGATATTTCCAGCAACATATTATCAGAGAATCATTGTACAAAACATGGCAAGAGATTAGAAAACATTATACCAAAATCCCACGATGGCTATCGACAATGGAAGCACTAATATATCCTAATGCCATGGATATAGAGAAAATGAGGACCTATAAAGAACTACTGAACAGTGAAGGAGAATTACAAACAAGACAAGAATTACAAAATCAGGGTATAGACATTGATTGGTGGCCATACATGCAAATAGAATCAAGATATAAAACTGATCGGGCACAATTTGGATTCCAAAATGAACCAAATGAACTGGATAAAATACTACAAAGTACAGATGAGAAAATGATTACCAAAATCTATAAGTACCTACTAAAATACAAATTAGAAGAGGAAGTTGTCAAAGAGAATATGATAACATGGGCCAAAAATATAGGATATACTATAGAATTGGATAAGTGGGAGAATTTGTGGAAGATAAATTATAAGATGACACTGTCCATACCCTACAAGGAAAACCTTTACAAGATGTTCTACCGATGGCACCTTCCACCGGCGCGCCTAGCCAAGATGTTCCCAAATACATCTCCGTTGTGCTGGAAATGTAAATCACAGAAAGGGACTTATTATCATCTCTGGTGGTCATGCCGTAAGGCAAAACAATACTGGCAGCAAATTAAAACAATGATTGAAGAAATCACGAAACAAAAACTTGAAATGAGGCCGGAAACCTTTTTATTGGGAATAATTACAGCAAAATATACCAAAGAAATAAAATATCTGATCATCCATATCCTCACAGCAGCACGTATACTCTTTGCCCAACACTGGAAATCCGAACAGTTACCTACTGAAGATAAAATAATAGCTAAAATTACAGAATGTGCAGAATTAGATAAGCTCACAAAAGAAATACAAGAGAAAGACGATACTGATTACTACTTAGTATGGCAAAGATGGTACAGCTGGCTGGAGGCAAAAATAGGAATATAAAGATAATTTTTGACTATTTAATAGAAAGGCATAGAAGTAAATATGGAGTCAAATATATATATACATATTTAACCATGTAAACAGTTGACTATAGATATTGATACAAATAGAAAGACAAAAAAAAAAAAATAACCCACCGTGGTAGTAACTTCTAAGAGTCAGTCATTGGACTGAATTGATGTTTGTTTGTTTTGTATGTTTGAATCTTTCATTATTTCATATTGTTTAAACATACATAATATTACCGCTGTTCAGTTTCTAAATCTCCCTCTTATCTTTGCACTTGTCTTATTTTATAAAAATGTGTCTACTAATATTTCCCCTTTCTCTTATTTCTATCTTTAGTCTAACTGTTATACATGTCACCATTATATTAAAAGACGTTCCCTTTGTATTACAATACTATCCTTCATTATTTCATTGTTCAATATTTAAATATACAATTCTAATATCAATCACAATATTATTTAAACATGCAAATTAATTCTATTCATATTCTTTACATTCTTCCAATCTATATGACTCTACCTGTTTATACTAAAATATGTTCTTTCATAATTTTATTACTCATTATTTCACTTTATTGTTCCACTGCAAATCATATTATTTAAACAAATGCAATAATACCATTATTAAACTTTAATTTTCCCATTTTTAATACTTAGTTCTTATTCATATTTCCCATATTTCCCTCTTCGAATCTATTTCTATTAAAATACTATCCTTCATTGTTTCATTATTCAATGTTTCAATATACTATTCTAATGCCAATCACGATATTATTTAAACATACAAAATAACTCTATTCATATTCTTTGCTTTCATCCAATCTATATAATTCTAGTATTAATACACGTTTACTTCTGCCAACCTAGCAGTTTGAAAGCGCGTAAAAAATGCAAGTAGAAAAATAGGGACCACCTTTGGTGGGAAGGTAACAGTGTTCCGTGCGCCTTTGGCATTTAGTCATGCTGGCCACATGACCACGGAGACATCTTCGGCTTTGAAACAGAGATGAACACCGTCCCCTAGAGTTGGGAACCACTAGCACATATGTGCAAGGGGAACCTTTACCTTTATATTAAAATATGTTATATTTTATATAAAATATAAATTTATATTTTATTTTATATTAAAATATAATTGCTCAACGTTTATCAATCACAATGTTATTTAAACTTACTTAGTAATTCCATCATTCAATCTCTAATTTTCCCATTTTATTATTACTTTTGTTTTATCATGTAATATATGAAACGAAAGTATATACAAGTAATCCCTCAATAAACTAGAACCAGTTACCTGCTGAGGTCTGGACCATCCCCACCCTACTGGCCTTCCGAAAAGCTGTGAAGACCTGGCTTTTCCGGCAGGCCTGGGACCGTTGATCTCGTTTTGCGATCTGGTGAGATTCGGCCATAAATGGTGTGAATGCGTTCTAAGGTTTTTAATGTTTTTTAATCTTTTAAATGTTTTTAGAAGGGTTTTTTTAAATGTATTGTGAGCCGACCTGTGTCTCCGGAGAGGGGCGGCATATAAATTTAATAAATCATCATCATCATCATCATCATCATCATCATCATCGCTTATTGAATACATTCCTATCTCTGTTCTAATTTCTTCTCCTGCCACCATTATAAAAAAAGGAAAGAAAAAAAAAGATTTTTGTTCTTCTTCTTTTTCCTATCTGCCTTCTATCCATCATCTCTTGCCCACATCAATACTTTAATTCTTATTCTTTTTTTAACTTGCCTCTCTTAAATCTTTATTTCTCTGTACCTGTGTCTACATCCTTTTGGGGTTAACTTTCAGGTTAAAAAAAATCCTCTCACCCAGTTCCACACTGTTCACCAAAATCCGCTCCAGCTCAAAGCTTAGCTTGTCATCGGCTGTCCCAGCTTCGTGGCAGCCATTTTAGGTTGTCTCTTCTCTTCATCATGACTGAGAGGGAAAGTAAGCCCCAGGTCAGGCAAGAGAGCTGCGACTCTTCGAGACCTCGCAGGGCATCCCTCTTTGCTTCACTGCCCCTCCAAGGCAGCTTTGGCTCCTTTTAGAGCCCACCAATGGGGAGAACTCGGCACGGAAATGCAGAGGCCCACTTTCCATGTCAATCCCACCACAACATGAACCAGAAGTCAGTATCCTTCTGCACATTCTGATGATCATCCCATCAAGCCCTTCATCTAGATCAGGGGTATCAAACTCACAGATCAGATGTGTCACATTGTGGCCCCTCCCCCACCCAGTTTAGTGAAGAGGAAAAAGTCCCGATACGTCACATAATGACATCACATCATGACAATGCAAATTTGACACCCCTGATCGAGGTCATTAACAAAAATGATGAACAGCACAGGACCCAGGACAGAGCCTTGACATTATTTCCAAGCCTATATAGAGCCATGTATGTTTGCTCTCTGAGTTCGATCATTTGGCCAATTATGAATCTATCTAATAATTGGGGCATCTAGCTCATTCTTACCATTTTATTAATGATGTCATGAGAGACTTTGTCAAAGCTTTGCTGAGGTTGACGTAAATAATATCCACAGGATTTTTGTGATCTACTATGAAAAGGAGATAAGATTAGTCTGACATGACTTCCTTGTGACAAATACATGCTGGCTTTTGTCCTATCCAAGTTCTCACAAACATGGAGAAATAATAACATCTGATGGAAGATCTTGCTCAGTAGAGTCATCCAGCTGATAGGTCTCTAATGTCCTGGGACAAAGACCCAGGACATTAAAAGGGACAGGGACATTTGTTCTCCAGTCTTCAGGGACCTCATTAGTTCTTCTGGAGATCTTGGAGATTACACCTAACAGCTTTTGGTCATCTCTACTTTAGTCCCCTAGAAAGTAATTTCACCTGATTGTGGAAATTTGAAATCTTTAAATTGGCTAAGTATTCCTTTACTATCTTCTAATCTATGTTGAGCTGTCTTTCCACTAATGATGCAGTTAGGTCCTTGTTTCCCTTTTGAGAAAAGAAAAATGTACTGAGCATTAGCTTTTCTGACATAATCACTAAAGTTTCTATTGATTGCCTCTTTTATTATATTCACCTCCTTTAATACTTATGTGTCTCTTTTCTTTAGTATTTTGGCAAGCTCTATGAACTGCATAGTCTCTTTAAATATCTCTCACCTTTCCTGCTAGAAAAAAATAGTTTGTGATTGTGCTGTCAGTATCTCTTTAACAAGATTTTGCGTATTTCCTGCACTCTTTTTTTCCATTTTGGGTCTAACTTACTCCCCTCTAAGAACATCAAGATTCATTATTCTGAAAAAGCAATTTGCAACTCAAATTCTTCCTCCCCTTGATATAATAAACACATGATGTTTGTATCATAGGCCCAGGTCATGAACTCAGAGACTGTGATTTGCAAAACATGGTTTAACTTGACTGAGACTAGTCAACAAACTGTGATTGAGTTATCTTTGGCTTAATGTGATACATGAAATAGGTCAGTGAGAGGGAACAAAATTAGAGACATACCCAGTGAGTTTAATCACATCAGAAAAGTTTCTGAAGAAAAACAGAACTATGGCATTACAAACCTCTTAAACAGAACTACAGCATTACAGGCCTCTTAAGGATACTATTGATGCAAGCATATCAATATTGCTCAACCAATAGTCAATGAATGTAATCTATGCACTTACCATAGTTTGTATTATCAACAGCCCTGGAAAGAAACCCAGCTGGTTATTGCGAGCATAGGGAATAAGAACTCTTCTCTTTCTATTCTGAACATTTCCGTAATGTAAGCTTCCAGGCAAGCCAACTGCTGTCTGAAGACTCAAATATGTAGCGTGTCTCAAACAGAGACAAACTGTTCCAGAGGGGTGAGGAAGGGCTAAAGAACATGCTGGCTTAATTGTTTGCAGGTATATGCTGGGATCAGAAGGGCATTCTTAGGAAATGAGAATGTTTATTTTAAGAATAACTGGATGTTCTGAAGAGGACTAGTGAAACCGTAGAATTATTATGCCTCACTAGTGAAGTCATAGTTTTATAATATTATATTAGAACTAAATAACCCATGCCCCATTGGGTCAGCATGTCAGAGATATTTCATTCAAACAGAAATAGACTGACTATGAGTGGACAAAAAAAGCAGTGGCAGCAGGAATGACTTCTGACTTCCTGTAGACTTCCTTTTCCTCCTCTTTCTCCTCTTCCTTGTCAGTTTCCATCTGGGAAGCTGGCAAGGAGCATCTGAAAACTTCCTTCCTTCCTTCCTCCCTCCCTCAAATCCTTTTTTTTATATATATAATTTTTTTATATTTTTAAAACAAAAACATAAAACACATCTTTTCAAAACGAAGCTTTTGCTCCAGGCACATATTAAAGCAAATCATTAACAAATCTTATTTTTCAAATAACACAACTAAATATTTTAAAACAAGTATTTCCCTCAAATCTATCTATATAACTATGCCATTATCCCCCAAAACCCGTTACTTAAATCTTAAATCCTAACCAGTTATCAATCCATTTTCTCTTTCATTTGCTTAGATGGATATATTTTAACAATATAAATTATACAATTATATTAAACATTCCAAAACATTTTAATTTCAACATACCCATTTTTTTCTATTCAAATTCAAATTTTATACTCTTTATTTCTATTATTAAACCCATCTTATTCATTTTATCTTATCACTCTCAACATACATCCCCTCACTTTAATTATCCCACCTCATTTTATATTTTCCTAAAAAAAAAAAACCCCAACATTATTATCTTTATCTTTGTTGTTAAACCAATCATTTTTATTTCTTGGTTATTAAACACAGCATAACCATTTATTTTGGCTGTTACACAGCATGCCCTTTTTTGGCTGTTAAACACAGCATATTAATTTTTGTTTTTTGGCTGTTACACGGCATATTAAGTTTGGCTTGGCTGTTACACAGCATAATCATTTTGTTTGGCTGTTCAACATAGCATATTATAACTTTTTGGCTGTTAAACCCAGCATATTCATAGTTGGTTTAACTATCAATCTCTACTTTTTTTTTTTTTTATTTCTATACTGACTGCCCTTCTCCTGCGGGACTCAGGGCGGTGTACAGCCAGGATAAAACATAGCATATAAAATTTAAAAGCATTTTAAAAAACAATTAAATAATTTTGGCCCAAGTTTAAAACAACCCAATTAAAACCGAAATCAATTAAAAACTGAGAGGATGGGATCAAGCCAGCCCGGCTAGATGGAATAAGTGTGTTTTCAGGGCCCGACGAAAAGTCCGGAGGTCTGATATCATGCGTATCTCAGGGGGCAGGTCATTCCAGAGGGCAGGTGCTGCCACAGAGAAGGCTCTCCCCCTAGGGGTCGCCAGCCGAAACTGTCTGGCCGACGGCACCCTGAGGAGGCCCCCTCTGTGCAAGCGAACCGGTCGGTGGGAGGCTATTGGCGGCAGAAGGCGGTCTTGCAAATTACTACTTAAACCTTTCATTGTTGTTTCCATCCTTCTATGCATTGCTTTTTCACATAATCTTATTTTTCTGTATCTTTTTTCATGACATTCATGACATTTTAACATTGAGACATGGTTCTTGCTTAATACATATCTTTAACTGTATTTATAAATTCCTTTTAACATTTTCAATTAATCATATTTATCCTTGTTGTTTTCCTTAGCATTTTGACATTAAAACATAGTTCTTACATCAAGCATATCTTTACATGTTTTAATTAATTTCTTTTAACATTCTTAATTTCTATAAAAACCTCCCTTTTATTATTACAATCCATCTTTACTTTATTTTATTTTTAATCACATTATCTTCATTTCCTCGCATGCAAACGTATATTTCCTTCCATTTTCCAAATTTTTAATTTTTTTCTCCATAAATCACATTAAATCTCTTTTCTTATTTTTATTCCGGATATGATGTATCAAGTCTTTTTCTTTTGAGGCTGCGCTTAATCCTTCTTCTATTCCTGCGCCAACATTTAAATTGTTATTATTTCAACTGTAGGAGTTCCATTGTAAATTTCTTTTCTTTTCACCATAATCAACTGCCTGCATACAGGAAAGAAAAATCCTCCTCCACAGAATTCGGTAATTTTTATCTATAAAACTCAGAGTTTCCCATAACAAAGGAAAGTTACAAAATTCCTCTTTATGCCAGATGATGTCTCTCTATAATCCACATTTTCCATTAGTCATGCAAGACTCCATTTTATTTCTCATTATATAACCATCCAATTTATTTCTTCTTATTTCTTCTTTTAATTAAAAAAAAATCAAATCTTTTTTTAAAATCCAGTTCAAATTTTAAAGTTTTTAGTCTTATAACCATATCTCCAAATTAATTCTCTTAGTTCTGTTCCAAAATTAGTTGTTTCTTGGGTTTATTTATTTATTTATTTAGCGTATGGTTGGTCACACACAGTATTAAAACACTTCATTTTTACAGGTTAAAAACAATTAAAACAATAAAAAAGCAGTAAGAAAACCTAAAAGGAAAACAGAAATAACATTTCAAAGTTTAATATCGAGTTTGGAGATCCAGTCAGTAGCTGCCGTTATTATGCAGAAGAAGTCCCTAGAATCTCCTGGATACCTTCTGTTAGGGCATTCCCTCACTATATGTTGGATAGTCTGTCGAGGGGCCCCGCAATCACATTGTGTTGAAGGTGTCTTTCCCCATTTATACAGGGAGTCAGCACACACCCCATGAGTTGTTCTAATTCTATTATATGTCACCCATATGTGTCGGGGTAGGCTAAATCCTGGAGGTATACTACTAGGACTGATATGCTCGGAGACATCTTGGGGGGAACAGCTATTCCACGCCTCCATCCACTTTTGTGTGGTGTTCTGATGATCGGCCATCAGTTTACGTACTGTCAAGATTGGTGGATTTCTTGACTTTAATCGGCATCTTAAGAGATCAGGAATGTATCCATGTATGGATAGAGAGGAATTTAACAGGATCTTACTATACTCCCGAATGAGAGCTTCTTGTCGTCGTAAGTGTGGGGGGAATATGTGACTAGAACTGGTAACCAGTAACTAGGTGTAGATTTTATGCACCCAGTAATTAGCCTCATCATATGGTTAAGTTGAACATCAATAAGTCCTGTATGTGAGCTGTTTATCCATACAGGTGCACAGTATTCCGCTGCAGAGTAGCAAAGCCTGAGGGCTGGACATCGGAGAGTTGGGGCTGAAGCTCCCCAAGTTGTTCCGCATAGTTTTTGTAGGATGTTATTTCTGCTGTTAACCTTGGCAGCCATATTCTGGATATGTTTCTTAAAGGACAGGGTCCTGTCTAAGGTGACCCCCAGGTATTTTGGTGTTGCCTCATATGGGAGCAGTTTGTTATTTAGGTATACATTGAGTTCTCTTTTTGCCAATTTGTTGTTGAGGTGAAAACATGATGTAACTGTTTTACTTACACTTGGGATTAACCTCCATTGGTGGAAGTATGTGCTCAAAGTTGTAAGGTCGGCTGTAAGTTTCTTGGGTCTTTGTCTCTTTAAAGTTGTAGTTTTAAAAAGTTTTTCCAAAGCCCCTTTGTTGCATGGCCGCTGTTTTAGTTGCTAGGGGTCTTCTAATTATTAGTGATGTTCCAAACGTTGTTACAAGCCTGGGCTGTTGTCACTCACCTGGATTCAAAGAGCTCCATTTTTCTCTGCTTTCCTCCAGCACTTTTCTTGCCTGGTTGTCACACCTTCGTGGCAGCTGCCATGGCTGCCGCCCCCCGCCGCGGACTCACAGAGGGTTCCCTCTGACCTCCGAGAAACTTGCCTGTTCCTCTCAGTCATCCAAGGCACCCTCTTCTTCCCCCATCCCTGCAGGACGGGTTCGGTCCGAAGACCCATTGGCGGCAGTTCGGCAGCAGGAGTATTCGCAGGGCTCATTGGAGCCTGCTATTTCCCCGACTGTCTCGCCGCGATGCCAAACCGGAAGTCCCTCCCTTCCTCAAATTCTTGCTCGCTTCCATATTTACTTTGCTTGTTGGAAGCTTGTAGAGAAAAAGTCAGCAGGAAGTTGCAAAATAAGTCAATCTGGAACGCAAGTGGCTGCTTCCAGGTAAGGGAGGGAACAAAAAGGCATGCAGAGCAGTGATGAAATTCAGCCGGCTCTATCCGGATCGCGCAATCCAGTAGCGCCAGCGGTGGGAGGCTCCGCCCACCTGCCCGGACGTCATCACATCCCATTTTAGAACCTCTGCCTATGCGCAGAAGGCTCTGCACATGCAGAGGCACACAAGCTCACATTTGCAAACCATTAGTGAAGGTAAGTGAATACCACCCTTGATGCAGAGATATGGGTCAGGAATGGTATGTGGGGTTGTATGAGAGGTACTGGATGGGTTAAGAAGGGTGTGTGGGCCACAGATACGGGGGAGGGGTCATGAATGGATAGCATAGTTCGGGATAGGTGCCTTGGGATGCACAAGAGGTGCTTTGTGGGTCAGGTCAGGTGCAGTGGGGTGGCGCAGATCAAGAAGGGTGCGTGGGGGTCACAGATGTGTGTAAGAGGTGCTGCATGGGTTAAGTGGCTGCATGGGTTAAGTGGGGTGCAGGAAGGTGGTGAGGTCAGGAAGAATGCATGGAGATTGCAGTGGTGTATATATTTTAAAACATGCCTCATTAGGCAGAAAAAAAATCTTTCCAGGATAAAAAAAAAGGCTAGCTTTTTTGAATTAATAAGGGTTTGGCATTGAGGGAAATTACAATTCAAAACATTTGTTTCTGACGAATTCCAAGTAATAGAAAGAAAGGCCTGTAATGATGAGAATAGTCATATAAAATGCTCGTGGTCTTTTTTCTCACTGTTGCACTGCCAATTACTTATTGGTATCCTTGTGACATCCTGCGGATATACGTGAGTGGATTATTTACAAAAGCTAACAAGTGATTAATAAAACCATCCGTGTTAAAAGCATGCTTTGTTATACTACAAGGGCATAAACTCTCTTTGTAATCAAACGTTGTGGGGGGAAAGAAAACAAATATCATAACATTGTATGACTCACGTTTATGTCAGTGTCCTGACTTAGTTCAGCTATAAGCAAAGGAAAGAAGATGAAATGTTTTGGGCGGAAAACTTTCAAATGGGGTTAAGAAACTCCAAGTTTGGGAATAGACATTCTAGGTCAAGACTAATATAATGCTGGCTTTAAAAGATTTTGAAAAGACAAAAGCGTAAAGGTTTTCCTTCTAGAAATAAACTTTATGAATGTGGATTTGAAAGTGGATAATAATCTAAGTAAGACACATAATATTGCTGTTCATGGAATGCCTTCATTTATTTTTAAGAATGCATATACCCTCCGAATCTACCACACCCTATTAAAAACTCTCAGAGACTACAAGGACTTTATCACAAGTTAAAATAACAATGCCTCAATTCTGGCCACTATTCTTTTACTCTTTGCCTATCCATATCTAGAAGGTGGGCTGTGAGGTTGTCAGAAAAGGCCCCCCATGGCCAGGGGGGCTTTTTATCAGGTTCGCCTGATCTGCCAGTTGCAGCCCTTTCTGGATCGCGACGCCTTGCGCACAGTCACTCACGCCCTTGTCACCTCCCGACTGGACTACTGCAATGCTCTCTACATGGGGCTCCCCTTGAAAAGCACCCGGAGGCTCCAACTGGTCCAGAATGCGGCCGCGCGGGTGGTATGGGCGCAACTCGTTGTGCACACATGACACCCTCCTGCGCGAGCTGCACTGGCTCCCAGTGGTCTTCCAGGTGCGATTCAAGGTGTTGGTCACCACCTTTAAAGCGCTCCATGGCATTGGACCTGGATACCTTTGAGACCGTCTTCTGCCACCAGTAGCCTCCCACCGGCCAGTCCGCTCCCACAGAGAGGGTCTCCTCAGGGTGCCATCGGCCAAATTATGTCGGCTGGTGACACCCAGGGGGAGGGCCTTCTCTGTGGGAGCCCCTGCCCTTTGGAATGAGCTGCCCCCAGAAATCCATAAAATCTCTGATCTCCGTGTATTTCGCTGTGCCCTCAAAACCTTGTTGTTCCGCCAGGCTGGGCTATCAAGGTAAAGATTTTAATTGGGTTTTTAAAAATGGGATTTTAAATTTGGGATTTTAAATTGAGCCTATCATTTAATAATTTTAATTATTTTTTAATTTTGTCTGTCTTTGTGCTTTTAATCAGGCTATACACCACCCTGAGTCCTTCGGGAGAAGGGTGATATAGAAATAAAATTAATAAATAATAAATAAATAAATTGTACAATCAAAACCCTGCCCTCTTTTAACATATAACACCAATAGTAAGGGCAGTCATGGTGGGTCTAGGACAACCCGCTACAGCCAACTCTCCATGGCCTTCTCACCATGGTCATCTCACCAGAGCCAACCTGGCATGGCCATCTTACTGTGGGACAACTCACCATACCCAACTTGTAGTGGCACTGGAACAATCCATGTGGGATTACTCAACATAATAAATGTTACCTGCCACTGTTTCTTCTATATATTTTTATTTTTGTCAATGGAAATTATGTCAAAGAAACAATAGCACATAATGTTTAGTGTGTGGAGTTATCCCACGTGGTATTGTTCCACTGTGAATTTTCCTGCAGCAAGTTGGCTGTGGCAAGTTGGCCGTGGCAAGATGACCGTGGTGAGTTAGCCATGGCGAGATGGTCACGGTGAGATTGGTCATGGCAAGTTCTCCCATTCCGAACTGGATTTGCTTAAGTACTGTGATTCACTTAACAATATCAGTGATTCACTTAACAACTGTGGGGGAAAAAATTATAAAACTAGGTGCAACTCACTTAACAAATACATTGCTCAGCAAGGGAAATTCATGTGCCAGTTGTTGTCATGAGTCAAGGATTACCTACAGTAATAATACCGATGAAAATTTCAAAACATGAGAATCTTCAAAATATTTTAAAATGCTGGAGCCAATAGGAAAGATACTAGAAACAACAGTAATGCATCTGTTAATTTGTGAAAGTTAAATGACAGAACTGATATGGTCTTTCCCACTAGGATGTTCTAAGAAACAACCTTAGGGTCATATTCTGGCACCAGTTGAACATTATGTTATTTTCCATTATATCCATTTAAAGTGCATTTTAACCATTTGCTTTGAATGTAACTAGCATGGGTAAGTCTAAATATGCCTCTTTTTTTACCAGAATCACAGCTCGCATGCAAGCCCAAACTTATCGAAAGCGTTTCTACTATTTCTATCATTTATACTTTTATAAACAGTCCCAAAGTTCTGGGAATTCAATCCTTCAAGAAGAACCAGAAGTCACTGTATCCCCCTACTCAGTTCCAAATGAATTTCTTCCAGTATGACCAAGCTCTGAGAAAGGAGTACACATCAATGCTTGCCTCAGAAATGAAAGGTTCACTGAATCACAGAATTAGAAGTTACCCAGATCTATCTACTGACACTTTGAGAACATCAGGAATATGTCATCTCTCATATATTCAGTCCATATAGTCACTTTAACACCCAGGTTGGCAAAGAATCCAAATACTCATACATTAGGTCCTCTTCCTCGAAGTAGCTTGTAATTGAATGTTCCAAATTTGCAAGCATTGTGATGATTCTGATAAGTCATTTTTCTAAGAAGAATACTAGAAAAAAAAATACCCAGAAGAATAAGGTCATTTTTAAAGTACTAATAGCTAAAGATCAATGTTTCTGATCTTTCGAAGATGTTCGAAGATCAATGTTTAGTGTTACTGAATATATATGGTTTCATGAGAAACTCTCCAAAAGGAATATACACAGTAACTGCGTTCAACATTTGTACATGAAGTATATGGGTTCTTATCGCTCATTTTATATGGAGGAACACGCTGAATGCTTTTTCAAATTGATTCATATCACCTAGCAAGAATTCATCTGTACATTCCAATTACGATCCTATTTCTCTAATTGATATGGATATTAATATTTTAATAGCTATCTTGGCCCACAGATTATAACTTCCGATAGTTATGTTTGTAGTTATGGCTGGATTTCTAGACAACCAGGTTCTGTTAATAAATATTTAACAGGTTATCTCAGTATAAATAGAATATAGCAGTCATTATTAAGTTAAATGCTGAGTTGTTTTTGTTATATTTTCCTGTAGATTTCTGAAGGAAGTCTTGATCCACATCCACCTATTTCAAAGTTTAGATTCCGCTGTAAGCTATTGGTATTTTATTTTATCCCTATATATAATGAAAATAAAGGAAACAATCATTATTAAATATATTAAATGGAATATGACAGGGGTGTTTCCCCTCCCCATTGTTTTCAACTTGACATGCAAACTTTTGCTTTTATATATATATATATATATATATATATATATATATATATATATATATATATATATAAGCGAAAACCACTCGTGCATTAATCACGAAATCTCCAGAACCGTAAAGCCTACAAACTTGAAATTTGCCACATATGTTCCTCTTGGCTTCTAGGTGCTCACTAAGAAAGGATTTTTCGAAATGACCATCAGAGCATTAGTATTTCCTATATTATTATAACACACTCTGATGCTAATTAGTTAGACATTCTACTCCCCCTCCCAACTTGAAAATAACTCTGGAGAGAATGAGATAGCATAGGACAGGCTTCTGTGGGGCAAGCCTCATGGAGAGAAGGGGCTAGAAAGCCTGAAGGAGAGAAGGGGATAGGAGACGTTTCTGTGTGGCAAGACTGAGGAAGAGAAGGGGAAAGGATAGGGGAGGATTCAAGTTGTAAGTATTCATTTATCAAGCCCAATCACATAGTTTCGTAGCGAAGCACGGGGATCCAGCTAGTTGTTATATAATCTAGAATTCTTTTGAAAAATTGTAGTAAGTTAATTCCAATTCTGATTCATATTTCAAGAACAATTTATTTTAGCATTCTTCACATTCTTTGAAGCAAATTTATATATTATTTAATAACTTTCCTTAACAGGGGCATCTTTCAAGATTTTCACTGCACATAAATTACCATTAACTGCCTTAGGAGAACAATGCATTAGATTACCATTGGGCATTTATTTTAACTCTGACCACTTGTTAGAACAAGGGTTTCATCCAAGGGTGGGCTTCAAAAATTTTAGCAAGGGATTCTCTGCCTGGTTGCTGGGTGGACGTGGCCATGGTGGGCATGGCCTAGTTGGCCTCCTGCACCATGACAGGGGTGGGGCGTTTTTGCCCTCACCAGGCTCCAGAGGCTTTCCTCAAGCCTCCAGGATGACGAAAACGGCTTCCCCAGGCTCCTGAGGCCCTCAGGAATTTCCCAAACTTCCAGTAGGCCCATTTTTCACCCTCCCCGAGGCTCCACATGCGCCCAGCACTTACCTGCATCCTAAATGAGCCACGTGGGGACTCCTGAGAGAGGCGGGAGGAGCGGGGCCAGCCAGGAGTGGGATTTGCGGGTTCTGCGATCTGCTCAGAATCTTAGCTCTCCTGAACCCCTGAGAATCCCCAGCAGCCCACCCCTGGTTTCAGCACCCTTTCTTGGTTTAACTTGAAACATGCTATTTGATAAAACTAACATCCTGCTATTGGAAATACTGTGATCAAAAGAATGTTTAATGCTGGTCAGTCTGTTGTTCCAAGTTGGCCTCATAACCTCATGAGTCCCATATCCCAAAGTGACCCATCTGACTTTATTACAGATGAACAATTCAGCTAAGGGTTAAAAAAAAAAGGAACATTATGGAACACATAAAAACTGAGAAGTACGTGCATCAGATACTTTAAAAGACTGAATATTTATTCTGTATAATTTGAAAAAGGAATTATTTCTGCTGATAGAATAGAAGCTATTGGAGGTTCATAAAAGAAAAAGAAATAAAGCTTGGGAGATTGGATTATTTCCCATTTTGAGCACATTAGTTTACTTAATTCAAAATGTCTGGTTTATATTAATATAGTTAAATACTAAATGAGATTTTAGGTCACTGGTTGATAGTAATTCTATCAAAATAAACCTTTTTCATTTCTACAAAATCTAATTTACAATGTGAAAACAAATGTTTTGTGTAAATTTGTTATGTGTTATTGTTTTTCAACTGGAAAATAATGCATTAGGTTTTAGGTAATCCGCTGCTGCTTATTCTCTGGGTTCCTATTACAGATGTCTGGTGTTTCTCATTATGTTTTTCTTTGTTTTGCTTTTTGTACTGATTCCAATTTCAAATTTCCCCTTATTTATAAATTATAGGAATTGACAATTAGGCAACCAAGAAGGAACCTGCAGATAAAATGAAGCCAAAATATGACTTTGTAATGTACTTTGAAATGAAGTAGCCGTCTTCAGTCCGGTGCCCAAGATATATTAGACCATTCCCCACAATTCCCCAACCAGGCTGGAACTAGAAAGGAGAATTAAGAAATAACAACTAGGCCTTCAGAGGTTTCCACTGAGGAAGAATGAGTAAAAAGGCCCGTGTTGAATGAAGTCATGCCACACAGTACAACAGTCCTTAGGAAATGACTCTGAGAACCTGTCCCCTTAAAGTAGGATATGATCTGCTGCCCTTCTTATAAAAAACTAAATAACAACATTTTGTGTTTTCCATTTAATCTTCTTGCAACATATTTCTAATGCTTTGTGGATTTGTGGGTCCTTGATGTTCTCTGAGCTTAGTTGTTTTCTTGCTGACATTTCATTACCAAACTATATAATGTTATCAGTGTTAAAAGCGAGTGGAGTTTGCTCTCGTTTTATATACTAGTGGCTTGCCCTGTCACAGTATTTGGTAGTGAAATGTCTACAAGAAACTAACCAACTCAGAGGGCAGCAAGGACCTCACAGTTCAACTCTGAGCTACAAATATTCTCTTCCTTTATGGGTTTTCTTTTAAAGCGTATTATTTTGAATTGTGCTTCGAACATAGTGAAGAAGTTACAGGACCTAAAATTCTTATGCTGTTCACTGATGTCTACAGCAAACGGGAACATCCACTTTGACAACAGACACAATGGATGTTGGGACACTAATGCTGTCATTATGGGTTTGTATCCTGACATCTGATACAAGTTAAGACATGACATTTGGATGATGATGTTATCACACATATGTCATCATTCGCCCACTCTCCACCTATCTCTCCAGATGGTTCTTTATACATACTACGGGCTGGTTTATACATGGGTTTAAGCTACTCTAGTTTGTTTATAGCTTTGTGTTTTATGTAGCCTCTACCATGTACTTTGTAAACCATGCTATCTGACTTAGATAATTTGCAAAGCACGTTAATTAAGAATTACTCAGTAAATTGCGGTTTAAAAAAAAAAATACGGCTGAGCACAGCTGTAAGTCCAGCTAATAAAATGCAGCTTTTCACTCCAAATATATTCTGTCTGATGTTAGACAACAGCTCCTCCTGAGCTCCCCACTTTGACATCTTTGCATTTCTTTGTTTCTTCCCTTCACATCCAGACTCTTTTCTTAGCCTGTCAGTTCTGTCTAGATAACAACATTCCTAAAAATATGCCCTTTCCACTCACCCTTGTCTGCCACTCTCATCAGCAAGAACTGTCACCTCTGATTGTCTTCTTTAGGCTTTTTGAGTTTATACTAAAAAGACACATAGTGTTCTGCTTTGACTGCAGCCTTAGAACCATTTACAAATCCCATATTCTTTTTCTCGTTTCCATACAAAGCCGGCCGAAAGCTTTCAATCAGTAAAGGTTAACCTATATACCACTTTCGGATCGGTATGGCTTCTTCTCTCATTTTTCCCATGTTTGAAGTTTTGTTTTCAGTTTTATATCTAAATCTTCTTTCTTTGATATGTGTAAGTTTTCCTAACCCTGGTGTCCTTCAGGCATGATGTCATTCGGCGCATGTAAAGAGCAGTAGACAGAGGACGGCTGATGCCATATTCAGCCTTTCTTCCAGCAGACTTTAGTTGACTTCTTCCAGTCAGTCTTTAGTTGAAGAATGCATTTGTAAATCAAGAGAGAGAATAGACAGTTTATCTATGAGTGTTATCATTTACTGTCTGCTCTGTTCATTTGCATCTATATATCTTGGCATAATTCAGTTCAGCGCTGGCTTCAGAATTCAAGTAAACATTAATAAGTTTGAATGTTCTTCTCTGTCAAAAATGCTTGTAGAAAACTAGCATATCATTAAAAAGGCACTAATTTATGTGGAAGAATATTTCAAGATCAAGATATTCCGACTTGCCTTTGAATTATAGTATGATACAACCTTAGACAAAATGCTTTTTTAATGTATTATCTATGAATGGTCCATTAATAGATATTATATATAATGATTCATCATAATTTTACCTTGGTATTATTTCATTTACTTGTATTTCATATTTCTAAATATATTTCATATTATGAACTTGCATCATACTTCCTCTTAAGCCATAATGTGGTTTGTTTGATTTTGTTTTACTGTATTATATAAAAGCAAACAATTTTGGTTTAACTACATGACAAAGTTATCCATGCTTAGTATCAACTGCATAATCATTCCTGTCCAGAGTCAGTCACATACAATCTTCTTGTGACTGATTTTAAATCACTCAACAGTTTATGAAACTGTTGGATTGAATGGCATGTTAAGAAGAACTCAGAGATTTGATTTTGCATCAGCAAATCCTTCAAATCTAGTTGCAGGGAAACTGTAAGTGTTGTTAATGGAACAGATGTGCCATATGGCATAATATAAAAAGCAACTTCTTTCTTGCGCAGTTGCCAATTGAAGACACAGCTAGCAGAATTGCAAAAGCAGGATAGCCATACCTTGCTAGCAAGTTGCAATCTACAGTCTGATCTTTCCAGACAAAATATTATTATTAAATATTATTAAATATTAAGCAATGTTTAAATAAATAAGAGTTTTATGTACAGATAGTCCTTGATTTATGACCACAATTGAGTCCCAAATTTATGTTGCTAAGTGAGAAATTTGTTGAGTTTTGCTCCATTTTATGACTTTTTCTTGCCACATCTGTTAAGTGAATCGCAGTAGTTGTTAAGTTAGTAACATGGTTAAGTGAAGCTGGCTTCTCCATTGACTTTGCTTGTCAGAAGGGAGCAAATGGGAATCACATGATCCTGGGACACTGCAACCGTTATAAATATGAACCAGTTGTCAAGCATCCAGATGTAAATCATGTGACCATGGGGATGTTGTAACGGGCATAAGTGTGAAAAACAGTCATAGGTCACTTTTGTCAGTGCCGTTGTAATTTTGAATGGTCACTAAATGAACTGTTGTAAATCAAGGACTAACTGTATTGGATCAGTGTTCCTACCAAAGAGCAGAACAAATATGGCACTGATAATATTTTTAAGATTGATAATATTTTCAAAATAGTGTTTACTAGTTTCAGTTATGAATTTTGCTCTCCTGACTCACATATAATCATTGTCTTGGTTGTATCTGAGGCTTGACTCCTGCAATGTGGTTTATTTGAGTAGTCCTTTAAAATCTCCTTTTGATCCAGATATACCAGCTCTGGAGTTCAACATTGATTCAATGCAACGTCACACTACTAATCCAGCTCCATTTTATGCAATCCTAGTTACATTTTATTAAGCAAATCATAAAAGTTGAATGTGACATTTGAACCCTGTCATACTTTATTAACATATATTTTACTTTAGCTTCAGTACTGTATGTTGAATAAATTCCATAGTTCAATTCTCACACAACATATAAAATAAAGCCAAACAAGCCATAACATGACTTAGTATAATTAGGGAATCCATTCAGGATCATTCAACTGAAGAGGTTGTAAACAAATGCTTTTAAAAGGCTCTGACGATTAGACAACTCAGCTGGGATCGTCAGAGTCTTTTAAAAGAAAAAAAGCCTCTGCTGATCAGGAAACTCAGCTGGGATCGTCAGAGTCTTTTAAAAGAAAAAAAGCCTCTGCTGATCAGGAAACTCAGCTGGGATCGTCAGAGGCTTTTAAAAACATTTTTTTTACCACCTCTTCGGCCAAGAGGTTGCAGAAAAAAATGCTTTGAAAAGCCTCCGACGATCCCAGCTGAGCTGCACGATCATCAGAGGCTTTTTTTTTTACTTTTAAAAGCATTTTTTCCACCGAAGAGGTTGTAGAAAAAATGCTTTTAAAATTAAAAAAAAAAAAAGCCTGTGATGATTGCGCAGCTCAACTGGGCATGGGGGGTGGGGGGTGGGCAGGGATTTTTGCTACTGGTTTTCTCCGAACCACCCATCGCCATCACTCCCAGATCAGGCGATCCGGTCCGAACTGGGAGCATTTCATCCCTGCAACAGAATCTGTATCATGGGCTTTGAAAATAAATAATGTAGGTATTCAAATATAGTTGGTTATCAGGTAGAGCATCTAGAAAAAGTGATGGTATCTTAACATATTAGCCTTCCTGTATATGCTGCTTATATCCTATTCTAAAAATGTTTTCTTAAACTAATAGTCCAATGTTTTCTTAAGTTGTTGTATATCACACAGGGGTCTTATATACATATACACATTTCCTAAGAAGTCCAGGCCAAGAGTATCAACATCGTTATTCTGCTTTAATGAATACATATACATAGATGTACTATCAAGAAATCAGAGTTTATATTCATTGCTTTTAATTTTTTTTACTTTTAATTATTTTATTATTGTTATTTGTTTAACTGAAGGTTATAGACTTACATAAGGTCTTCTGAGCCACAAATATGAATGAAACAAGAAATCATTGCACAGACCGTAGGATTATATAACCTTAGAGTTGGAATAGGCAATCCATCCCCCAAATTATGCAGAAATCTGAATAAAAGTACTCCCATATATGGCTGTTTTGTTTCTTTTTAAATATAGTCAATGAATGCAAGTTCACATTTTCTTCTGGTTATGACATCTATTTTAATATTCAACTGGAATCTATCTTCCTATAGCTTACCGTATTTTTCAGAGTATAAGACACACCTTTTTCTCCCCTAAGAGGGTGAAATTTTGGGTATGTCTTATACACCGAATGTAGCCCAGCCTCTCAAATGGAAGTTTCAGAGGTTGAAAAAAAGTCTCTGAACCGGAGGTTTCAGAGGCTGAAAAAAAAGCAAGGCACAGAGCTCACAACCAACGAACCTGTTGCTAAAGTTCATCTCTGGGAACAGCTGATTGGGGATATTCCAGGGGCTGATCCATCCCCAATCATCTTTTTTCTTATTTTCCTCCCTAAAAACTAAGGTGCATCTTATACTCCATGCGTCTTATAGTCTGAAAAATACGGGTAAATCTACTACTCCATGTTCTCTGCTCTCGAATGATTCTTACCGAATTATCCAGCAATTCCCTAAGAATTACAGGGATCTTAAAAATTTGCACTTCTTTGTGTATCATATAGAGCCGTGGTACCATAGAGCTGTGGTGATGCAGTGGTTAGAATGCAGTGCTGCAGGCAGTAGTGGGATTCAAGTAATTTAACAACCGGTTCTCTGCCCTAATGATTTCTTCCAACAACCAGTTTGCCAAACTGCTCAGAAAGTTAACAACCAGTTCTCCCGAAGTGATGCGAACTGGCTGAATCCCACCATTGGCTGCAGGGCTAACTCACTGCTCACTCCAGGAGTTCAATTATGAGCGGCTCAAGATTAACTCAGCCTTCCATCCTTCTGAGGTGGGTAAAATGAAGACCAAATTGTTGAGCGCAATATGCTGACTCTGTAAACTGCTTAGAGAGGGCTGTAAAGCACTGTGAAGTGGTATATAAGTCTAAGTGCTATTGCTATATGCTTTGTTCTAATCCAGATATTACTGGATACAGATTTTGAACTTTCTGCCCCTTAGCCTATTACTGTTATGATTATTGTAACTGGAAGTTACATTAATCATAACATACATGAATTATTATTTCCAGTTTTAGTTTGCAAAACATATGCCAGGACCTTTAAAATTTATAGGAATAAATTACTTTAAATGCCCTTATTAGCAGTAGGTTTCAATATCCTGAAAAGATAGAGATGTTCATAAAAGCAATTTTACACTTTTAATGACACAACCTCTTTTCCAGTTACAGTGCTTATGGTTCCCATTACAGTCATTTCCTAATCTTGTATTTCCATTTGTTGTCTGCATAAACTGGCACATGGTTTTCTGTAATAATAGTGAAAATACATTGTAAATACATGTTGGCACTGGTTACCACCCAGCTACTGAAACAGCTGACAACAAGCTGCTTTTATGAGTCAATTGCTTTTTTTAAAAAAAGAGTAGTTTTAAGCCATAGTTAGGAAAACAAAAACATTGCAGAGCAAGGATGTGAATTCCTGCAACACCATGGGAGTGCAAAAAGATTAGACGCCTATATAACACATTCAACAGAATCCCAAATTCTGTTTTGAAACAGACCAATTTGGCAAGATGTAGGGGGGAAATGCTTTTATTGCTCCAGGCTAAGAAAGACTCAAGCATGCACAGATAAATATGACTAACAGATCAAGTTTCTAATCACAATGAATGGTTTTATTAAGGGCTTCCAAGCAATGTTGTGGAAAATATTTAAATAACACAATGCAGGAATTTCCAATATCTGTTGCTCTGTTACCAACAGGCAGGAATGTCTAAATGTCTTTGATGAAATCATTGAGAAAAAAGAGGATGTAAATTTGGGTGTTTATTTGAGGTCCTCCTAATTCTGCCACTAGATCATATCACAACCATTGCTCACAGCTATCCTATGGCATCTTTAATAAATGGGTTGAAATGAGTAAAAAATAAACCTCCAAAAATCTGACAGTCCTGTAAAAAGTGAACAATGCTTACAGATATTATCCAGTGGAAGAAAATATTATAATTGTTTGTCAGTCAATTGGAGGCAAAATAAATTCCAAACAAGATAAAAGATCTGATCTCCAGTTTGATTTAAAATAAATTATTTTTTCTGGATGGCTGAATTATGATCCAAAGCAAATTTTGCATGAAATAGTCATAGGAAACAGTTATAAAGTGTGTATTTCAATGCTCCATTTAGATCTGGATGTCTGAACTAAGTATCTGAACTTGAAATAGTCCAACCAGGGATTGGGCCAGTGGTGGGATTCAAGTAATTTAACAACCGGTTCTCTGTCCTAATGATTTCTTTCAACAACCAGTTTGCCAAACTGCTCAGAAAGTTAACAACCGGTTCTCCTGAAGTGGTGCGAACTGGCTGAATCCCACCACTGGATTGGGCCCAAATCTTTTACATGCAAAGCATGCACTGACTTAAATGAAATAAAGCATTTTCCTAATAAAGTTATTGAAAGTAAAAAGGGTAGAAAAGAACACAATCTAGACAAATGTGGCTTAGCACCATCTTTCTATGCAAAACTCACCACATTCTGGTTTTATCCAGTGGCCAAGATACCAAAATCTTCAGTGAAGGGTTCTTCTACTACATAGCAAGTGACCAGATCCTTACATCAACCCCAGAAAAAAAACATTTGATGGTTTTTTTGCAGTTGTTATTAGTTACCATGGAACACACTTATCTAGGAATTAAGGGAAAAAATCCTCTAGTAGTATCATTCATTCCCCTTATTTCAATGTATTTTTTTTTTTGTAAATTTCTATAAAGAAGGATCAATAACCTAAGGAGAAGTTCAGTAGTCATGTCCTATGATAGTGTGATGGCATGAACAGTAGTCTTGCACTGATCATTTGATATAATACATATTAGATGTGGTTTTGTTATTTTTATTATTCTACAGAATCGTAGTGTTGTTAGGAACTGTTTGCTTGATTAAGTATTCAAATATAAGATCAAAGGTTCCTTCAGAAATAAAGCATTGTACCTGAGAAACGTACTGTAGGTTTTCCTGAGGAAATAATGGGCCTCATGCACACTGGAAGAGAAGTAGCTGGATTGACTGAATTTGGGGCTGAAGTCACTTTGTGAGTTGTATACTACACAAGAGAGTTGTAGTTTGCAAAACAGCTTTGCAAGAGAAATTGACAGAAATTCTGTCTACACAGAAAAGCTGTCAATCTTACCAGCAAGAACACAGCATTTATCTCAGCACAACTCTTGCTTACAGTTCTTTGACTGGAAATTCCTATATACATGACATGCTATGGCTGGTTACAAATCTTTATTGCCTACTAGGGTGAAGTCACTTAAAAAAGGTTGATTATTACTATCTGTCAGCTAGATGGTACAGTCCTTCTAATGTAGGTTAATTCTGGTACTTCCTTTCTCCATGATTTCATGAACTTTGTCTTATGCTTTATAAATACATGATCATACTATATATGCAGTGACAAAAGAAACACAAACATGTTTTTAAGATAAATATATTGGGTATCTCATTTCTTCCCCTTGCTGCACCTCTCTCTGTCTCTCTCACTCTGTGTGTTTTCTCTCTGTGTCTCTCCATCTATCTATAATGTAAAGTATATCAGACAAGTATATGTAAAGTATACCATTCCTCAATTGCATAATGTAGTTTATTTAGTATATTATTCAGTAACCAGGCCTGATTACCATTAACTATGCAAGTCAGCAAAGAAAGCTATAATTTCCCCAATTTATCTGTATACTACTAACGCTCTCATTGTGTTTGTCTGTTTGTCCCCCACCCACCCATCCACCCCATTAGCGCAATCGGTTAATTAACCTGCAACAATTTTGAGTCAAGATACCTAAAATCTGCTAACTTAAAGAATGTATTAAAAACCCAGACTCACTACTAATTAAAATTTCCACGATACAAAGATCATTTTATTCAGAAAGTTGTCACTTTTGCATCATCCCCATTGTCACATGATTGTAATTTCCAATTCTCCCTGACAGCTTCCTACAAGCACAGTCAATTGGGAAGCCAGCAGGAAATGAGAAGTCGCTCTTGCTCTCATTGCTTTTTTGCCCATCCTGTTTTATCTGTTTAGATAAACAAATTTTGACTTATTGTCATATTATATTTATAATATACTCTTCTTACATGATCATGGGACTGTCCAGTGTTGGGGTTAAAAAAAATGATCAACTTACAATTTAATGTACATTCTGGTCCCATCAAACTGCACTACCTTTCTCTCAAAGGATGATCTAACTAACAGATCACAGAGTTGTCCACTCACTGTTGTACCCCATCTTTCCTCTACCCTGATGAGCTGAAGATAGCATCCAGTACAGAGGTGGGTTTCAGCAGGTTCTGACCAGTTATGGAGAACCAGTAGTGGAAATTTTGAGTAGTTTGGAGAACGGGTAGTAAAAATTCTGACTGGCCCCACCCGCATCTATTCTCTGCCTCCCGAGTCCCAGCTGATAGGGAGGTAATGGGGATTTTGCAGTAACCTTCCCCTGGATTGGGGAGGGAATGGAGATTTTACAGTATCCTTCCCCTGGAGTGGGGTGGGAATGGAGATTTTATAGTATCCTTCCCCTGCCATGCCCACCAAGCCACACCCACAGAATCGGTAGTAAAAAAATTTGAAACCCACCACTGATCCAGTTCTTCTCACCATTAGGCTCGATATGACCTCACCAACCATCTCATGAAGGTAGCTCAGACTGAGAGACAATTACTTGCCCCAAGTAATCCGCTGAGCTTTGTGACTGACTGGGAATTTAGAACTGAATTCCCTTTGTTTTATTCCAACAGCTGTATTTACACCCCGTAACTGCTCTTTGGTGATCTGCAGAGGCTGTATATATTTTCTAATATAAGTTTTTCCCATGTTTGCCATATTCAAAAATGTATATTTTAGACATTCTGTATGAAGGTAACCATGGTTCTAATATTTGAAAAGCCAAGTGTGGCCTTTGGAGTGAGCCACCTGCCTGAGTCATATCTCATTTGTAAGTAAAAGGTGACATTCTACATTGCAATGGAGCTTTTCTTTTCTCTGCCTCTGTGCTCTTTTGAAATCTGATCCAGCAAATTCCCCTTTGCAATAAGCTGCTTGATAGAGAGGGAATCACTCACCTTTCCATTGCATTGGCAAAAATCGTTCCATTGGAAGGGCCACTTGGAATTCATCCTAAATGTACTTTGGTTTTCTTTACTGAGTTTATTTATTCATTTTATTCAACTTGTATGCCACCCATCTTGCCTAGAGGTGATTCTAGGTTTATTTATTTTTTTAAAAACCACTAAAATAAGAAGCAGTAACATTAATTTAAAATTGACAAATTATGTCTTATTCCATACATTAATAAAGTTACTCTGAATACATTATCTAAATCTAAAAAAAAATAAGCAATACATTACAAAGTCAACAAATTCAAACATCACCACAATAACATAAAAATGGGCATTACTGGGAAATGAAGCATCTTTGTCAGAAAAATGACAATGTGGGCACTAGGGGATCTTAAAGGGGGAAGGTTTTCCATAATTTGAATACAGGGGTGAAATCCAGCAGGTTCTGACAGGTTCTGGAGAACCCGTAGCAGAAATTTTGAGTAGTTCAGAGAAACAGCAAATACCACCTCTGGTTGGCCCCAGAGTGGGGTGGGAATGGAGATTTTGCAATATCCTTCGCCCTGGAGTGTGGAGAGAATGGAGATTTTGCAGTATCCTTCCCCTGCCACACCCACCAAGCCACGCCCAGAGAACCGGTAGTAAAAAACTTTGTGAACTACCTGGAGTCACTTAGGTGAGACATAGAGGTAAGCAAAGCAGAGCAGAGCAAGAAAGTAAAACTGTTGATATCTGCAGTAGGTGTTTCAAAGTAATCTCAGAAATGGAAGATAGAATCATTGACAAAGTATTGAAATCATACGATCATATCAGTCAGCCCCAGTTAGCAACCCAGAAGGTCTGTTTTGATCTGATATAAATTTATTTTCAAAGTAATCCCATGTACAACATATTAAAAAAATCCATACTTGGAGAACTGGACTACCAGAGAACAGACAGTTGGTACTATCTATTCTCTGGTAGTCCATCTCCCCAAGTATGGATTATTCCGTATGTTGTAGATAGGATTGTTAAACTTTTCCAAATAGAAATACAGCACTTATTTTAGCTAATAAAATGTGCTTCCAGACATCAAGGCTGCATACACCTCCTATGATAAAGATGGATTCTTAGCACCACAAGAACTGCACCCAAATATCAAGGAAAATGAAAACTTCTCCCCAAAGAGTTTGAATGTCATTCAGATGTATTAATGACCCATCCCAATGATAAGCATAAGCATCCTTGGAAAGAATGGGATGAGGGTATTGATGGTGAAAGATCATCACAATGCAAATTCAAGACTAAAGTAACTGTGCCTGGTTTTAGGAATGAAGTAAAAAGTGTGGGGTTTGGTTCAAGATGCCATTGTTGCATCTTATTGTGGGTAGCAGTGGACACCCATGACTCAAATGGTAGCTCTTATCTTTTCTTATCTGAGCTACAGTTTATACAGGCTGATCTCCAGTCCATGAACTAATTTGGCTGTGTATTCAAATTATACATTGTCTCACCTGGACTGGATGAAAGAAAAGAAGGTAAATTTGGATGTCATGTTTGACTCATGGTGCTTCTTTGATCTAGAGGGCCTTCCCTTTGATCTAGAGAGCTTCTTCATAAAGATACTAAATTATATGGGAAATATACTAAAATCTCGAGGTTTAACTGCTGAAGGACAGACAGAGCAATAATCCCTCAGCACCACCTTCTGGAAATGGCTATACAAATAGATAGACAGGGGGAAAAGGTACCTCCAGATCCCTACTCAAAAGAGGGACATGATAGTGGTTGCTGTAAAATGTCAAACAATGAGAGTTCATCAACAAAACCAAGTAAACCTTAAAACATTTAATTTTGTACATCCCTAATTCTTGGATATTAAAATCTTTTATTCTCTCTGCCCCATCACTTCTTTCTTAATTTGTGATAGGATTTGGTATTTCTTGGGGCAAAAGGCTTCACTAGCCTCCTGCAAGATTCCAGCGTGTTCATATTTTCCTCCACTGTCTCAGTGTTAACAATGTGCGTCCAAATCTATGACCTCAAGTAGGGACACAAGAGTCTGTTATTACTATTTGAGCTTCCAATAAACCCCAAGCATGGGCAAGTTTGACCTTATACAACATGTGCAGATTTATTTAGAAGCATTTAGGAATGTCACCTGCTCCTGAGCCCTTTTAACTATATCCACATAAAGCATTTGTCTAACCACACACAGTCACCATAGTCCTCAAAGCTTCACGAGGCTGCACAAGAGGCTGCTTGTGCTTAAGGTCACAGACATGGCACCCCTTCTCAGTGCTTCCTTTGGCTCAGGATGAACCAAATACAGAAAAGAGACAGCTGGTCTAATAAAGCCACTACAAAGCGATAGAGAGTTTTGGAGCCAGCACAGTAAAGTTTGTCATAGCCTTTTGGTTACAGAATTCCTAAGAAAGGGAAGAGAGGGAGAAATTCTCTGGAATTTCTAAATCAATGCATCAATATTTCTCAAAAAAAAAAATTTTTTTTTAATAAGATAATTCATTTTCCTCAACAGCATAACACATTTCAATTCTCCGCTGAGACACAAAGTATGACCAAATGTTTCCAGAAAAGCTTTGGAAAATTCAGTGCAAAAATGAAGCTGAGGTTAAACTTTGCCATGGTTCTTTTTACAATGTATGATCTAATCTTGTCTGCAGAGTCTGGATAGCTCTGCAGACAAAAACACTGTAATTTAACACCAGCTGCCTGCAATTAAAGTAAGTTCGAATCTTGCCAGGCTCAAAGTTGACTCAGCCTTCCATCCTTTCTAAGGTAGGTAAATTGAGGACCCAGTTTGTGGGGGCAATAAGCTGACTTTGTATAAAATATACAAAAGTATGAAGGCTATTGCTTAAGGCACTGTAAGCCGCCCTGAGTCTCCGGGGAAGGGCAGCATATAAATCAAATAAAAATAAAAATAAATAAAATAAAATAATCATCTATTTGCTAAACAGTTCATTAATAGCATCAGTAATACTTAGATTAGATAGAATGCCTAATCTATGACTTTGCCCATATTTGGTTCCTGCAATTCTCTACACAACTCTGCGAAAGGAGAACATGTACAGGTAGTCTTCGACTTACGAGCACAACAGTGCCCAAAATTTATGTTGCTAAGTGAGAAATTTGTTAAGTGACTTTTGCCCCACTTTACCACTTTTCTTGCCATATTTATTAAGTGAATTGCTGCAATTGTTAATTTAGCAACACTATTGTTAAGTGTTCTGCCCCAGCCATGGATCCCAAAGAACACAGCACACACAAACTCTGAACAAAACTTTACTCAAATAACGTAGTTTTATCAAATGCCAGCTGTTAATAAGTGTTCTTAACAGCCTGCCAGAATTCCACAGATAAGATAGTCAGAGTCTTACTGGAGTTGGCAGAAAGCCCAGAAACCAGGTTGCAGAGAAATCCCAACACGATGATTAGCGAACTAAAGTTGTTTCCTGCAGCTTGTTGCAAGCTGCGTTCTTTCTTAAATAGGCTAAGGGAGTGGCTAATTAGCCCCAAGCCTTACTCTCGAGGAGACCTCCTCCTGAGGAACCACTCCTGCCTTTTGGCAGCTCTGCATGCCCGTGCATTGAGAAGAGGCTCCTCCTCTTCATCCTCTGCATTTAAAGGAGCCTCTGGAGGTTCTGAAGGCCCTGACTGAATCCCTCCCTTTGGCATCACATCTTCTTCAGCCTCCTTGCTGTCCGACTCGAGTGCCAGCTGCACAGGCTGCTGGCGCAGCACTACACCAGCCTTCTCATCATTGGGATCAGCAACAATCCGCGCAGGCTGCTGGCGGGCCACAACATTAAGTGAATCTGGCTTCCCCATCGATATTGCTTGTCAGAGGGATGTAAAATGACCCCGGGACACTGCAATTGTCATAAATATAAACCAATTGTCAAGCATTCAAATGTAAATCACATGGCCATGGGGATGCTAAATGGTCATAAGTGTGAAAAGTGGTCATAAATCACTTTTTTCAATGCTGTTGTAAGTTCGAAAGTTCACTAAATGAACTGTTGTAAGCAGTGGTGGGATTCAGCCAGTTCGCACTACTTCGGGAGAACCGGTTGTTAACTTTCTGAGCAGTTTGGAAAACTGGTTGTTGGAAGAAATCATTAGGGCAGAGAACCAGTTGTTAAATTACTTGAATCCCACCACTGGTTGTAAGTCAAGAAGTACCTGTATTTTATCATGAGGTATGTTCTATTCCTGCCAATGGGGAAGCCATAATGAGGAACCTGAGGTCATGATTCACACTGATCTTATGGAACATTGCTATGGGAGCAGTGGTGAAATACAATTTTTTTTACTACCGGTTCTGTGGGCGTGGCTTGGTGGTGTGGTGTGGCTTGGTGAGCGTGGCTTGGTGGGCATGGCAGGGGAAGGATACTACAAAATCTCCATTCCCTCCCCACTCTGGGGCCAGCCAGAGGAGGTATTTGCCAGTTCTTCTTCGAACTACTCAAAATTTCCGCTACCGGTTCTCCGAATTGCTCAAAATTTCCGCTACCAGTTCTCCAGAACCTGTCAGAACCTGCTAGATTTCACCCCTGTATGGGAGGAGCATATATTCCCGGTATAGATTATATTCCTTGGAATCTCCTTATATGATAAGAATGTCAGAATGTGCTAGAAATGCACCCATGAATCATTTCCTTCACCTCCATCACCCCTTAAAAGTATAATGAAAAGGTGTTTTTCATACTTTTTGACCCCCTGGGAGATTCTCTAATAGAATAAAACATTTATAGCACTTTCCTGGGTAGCAGCTCTCAAATGATGATTCTGGACAGAAGATTCCTCTTCTTAGTGCAATTCAAATAGTCATATCCAATATTCCAGCAGTGCCCATCAGTACTGATATCTGGACTGCTGTTTTAAATTTCCCATAACACCTGGAATACAGCATCATTTGGAGTATTAGAGGAAATGTTAAATGGAAATGGAGCCCATCAAGGCACACTTTAAACACATTTCAAATAGGAAAGTATTTCTTATTCCCAAATAATTTGGTATTGATATAAACTCTGTTTGTGTGTGTGTGTGTGTGTGTGTGTGTGTTAAAGGAAAGGAGTCTCTTGTGGATTTTATTCTGCTAGTCGTTGCCAACTATAGTGAGCATCTCTGTTTCAAGGTCATTGAGCCATCTCTTTCCAAAGACATTTCTGTAGTTGTGTGACCAGCATGACTTCATGGAGCATTGTTACCTTCCCACCATAGTGGTACCTATTTATCTACTCACATTTGCATGCTTTCGAACTGCTAGGTCAAGGGTGTCAAACTCGCATCCATGACATATCTCAAGTTTTTAGCCCTTTGCTAAACTAGGTGTGGGAGTGGCCAGCATGTGACGCATCCTGTGCTAGATTGACAGGAGCCGGGGCAAGGATAGGCGTTCACCTTGTCACATGGAGCTTGGGTCTCAAATCTGAGCTGCTGGCTTTCCAGCCAACAAGCCCAGTGTCTTTACCACTGAGCCACTGCATCATCGTATGTATGTATGCATGCATGCATGTATGTATGTATGTATGTATGTATATATGTATGTATGTATGTATCCTTGAGTTTTAACTTCGTTATTGCTGGACAATCTGAAAGCAATTCCTTATGGTTAAGAAGCCACATATAAATTCATACACAATGCTAAATCATAATTATGGCTTAGAAGCCATAATTGCTTGAAACTAGTCAATGAACTGAGCCAGAACAAAATATGACAGTTTATAACTTAAGATACGTGACTCATATCCGTCATATTTGGACACCCTGCAATTTGAAGTAAAGTTAATCCTTGACTCACAACCAGAATTGGAACCAGAATTTCTGTGCTAAGCAAGGCAGTTTGTAAATGAGTTGTGCCCAGTTTTATTACCATTTTTACCATGGTTGTTAAGAAAATCACAGTTGTTTAAATGGATCATGTAATTGTTAAGCAAATTCAGCTTTCTTTCATTGACTTTGCTTGTCGAAAGCCTCTTGGGAAGGTTACAAATGGTGATAACACAATCCCAAGATGCTGCAGCCATCTTTAATACACGTTGGTTGCCAAGCTTCCACATTTTGATCTCATAACTGTAGGGCTGTTGTGTTGGTCATAAGTGTGAGGATTGGTCGTACAACCTTTTTTTCAGTGCCATTGTAATTTTGAACAGTCGCTAAATGAATGGTTGTAAATCAAGGACTATCACTTCATCTGAGGACTCTGTCACCTCACCCCCATCATGCTGCCAAACAATCAGTAGTTTGGTTTTCAGTATATGAAGAAGGAAACATAAATCTGTATGATAAACTCCAGAGTAGTTTTCATATTGTTTGAAAGTCTTAAATGGGGGAAGCCAGATTTTAATCTTGCTGCAAGTAACAAACCCTCACCTACTTTATATCACTGCCTCTATCCAACATAATTGCCTCTGCATTCTTCCCACCGCCCACAATTAAATAATCCAAAGATTACCTACCTGGTTTTTTATTTAATTACTGTGGATTAAAAGGGGGAGGAATAACATTTGTGGCAAATATTACTAAGTAAATTCAGATAAATTCTCCTAAGAAGGAAATATCTTCCTAGCTGCCTCTGGAATTTCTACAAGTGTGTAGGAATATTTGCCTACCTTCTGCTCTCAAAAGGAATACTTTGTGTTTACAAACTGTTCCTAGTAAAACAAGATATAACCAATCTCAAGCAAAGTGCCAAGGAAACAGAATTTTCCAAAAACAATAGTCACACTGCTGTAAGTCATGATATAGCTGGGCAGAAAATCCTTATTGTTCCTTAAAGCCCATGCTAATTAACTTCAACAATAAGATTCCTCATAAAGAAATATTGGCTATGATTCCACTTTATTTTTTCCCACAAAACTTTGTCTTTCTTGTATTTTTCTCACAATACAGCCAGACATATTAAAATGTATAAATTTCCCAAACAAGCTTGCTTTTTAGGGAGAAAATGCAGTCTGGGAATAGTGACTTTCTTGTATCCTGTTGGACAATTGCATCTAGAGTGGGTTTTACTGTAATTTGCATTTTGTGGTTGACAAACAAAAGAATAATAAAATACTACAAAAATATAAAATACAATGCTTCCCTAACATTGAGGTAGAAGCAAACGTGAACACTTAACTTAATTTTCCTCAACCTGGTGATCAGTGGTGAAATGTAAATTTTGTTACTACTGGTTTGGTGGGCGTGGTTTGGTGGGGGGGGGGTAATGTGACTGGGTGGGAGTGGCCAACTTTTTTTTTTTTTTACTTTTAAAAGCATTTTTTCTACAACCTTAAGAGGTTGCAGAAAAAATGCTTTTAGAAGCCTCTGGCAATCAGGCAACTCAGCTGGGATCGCCAGAGGCTTTAAAGGCATTTTTTTTCTACAACCTCTTTGGCTTTTAGAAGCCTCTGACGATCCCAGCTGAGCCACACGATCATCAGAGGCTTTTTTTAAAAAGACTTTTAAAAGCATTTTTTTGGGCCGAAGAGGTTGTAGAAAAAATGGTTTTAAAAGGAAAAAAAAAGCCTCTGATGATCGCTTGGCTCAGCTGGGCATGGGGGGGTGGGCAGGGATGTTTGCTACCGGTTCTCCGAACCACCTGCCTCCATCGCTACCGGATCGGGGGATCTGGTCCGAACCGGGAGCATTTCACCCCTGCTGGTGATGTATTGGGATTAAGGCTCCCAAAAAGCCCACCAGATGGAGGCAGAAAGTTCAATATGTACCATATCAGATGGGTTTCAGGCTGCAGAAAGTTATTCCAGAAGCCAAAGCAATAAAAGACAAAGCAATGGTTTCCATTCTAGGCTGGTTGGATTTAAGGTGGATATTGGTATGTTAACAATAAAATCAATTTGCTGTAAAGCACCAGGCTAGAAACTGGAATGTGCAAAGAGGTCTTACTTTCTGTGGGCCATGATGGCTCTTTATTTTTTTTCCATTTGTCCATATGAGCCAAATGAACATAAGAAGGTAGAGTCCTTGAGAACTGGACCAACAGTGGTATAATGGATAAGGAATGTGGGAAAGGACAGATTTAGGACGATTTTCAGAGCACAAACTTTGATTTCACTTGCTGGCATTTACAAATTTGCCTTGCCCAAGTTAATGAATAAAATGTTAAATATGCTTTCAAGTTTTATTATTGTTTGTGACAGACTGTGTCAGAGTTTAGGCAGCATGATTAGTATTATGAGATAAACCCAGGAACAAAACACAGCACACAGAGCCTTTAGATAAATAATAGTGGTTTATATACAGCTAAATATTTACAGACTTATATGTGGTTAAATACCTTATCATACAGCTACTGACACACAGAAAGCAATGAGATACACGACGAGAGAGAACATGAGAAGAGAGACGCCCTCTAATGGCTTCCCTTATATAGGCAACTTCTTACCAGGCATCTTAAAGTGACAGTAACCCTGCTGCCTCATTCCCATTGCATCAGCTTTCAGTTGCCTCCACTTACAACCTCTCATCAGTTTACAGCTATTAAATCTACACACCCTGATAGACTGGCAGAGCGAAATTAAAAAATGAACAAAAAAATCAAGTAAAGCCATGAAGCAGCTATTCATTATTCCAATTCCAATTCCATTCCTAAATGATAACTGTACTTTGCAAGATTATTGACATTACTATTTTAAAAGTTGCATTCCAGCAGACAGAAGCTCATTTGTTAAAATTCTGTATCAGGGATGGGAAACAATGGTCCTCCAGAAACGCTGAACAATTCCCAACAACTACATTCAGCATGATCATAGTGAAGAATTCTAGTTGTTCAGGAACATCTGGAGAACTTCATACTCCTCACCCCTTGCTTGATATACTTTGAAAGTAGAACTTGTGCAATCAGAAGTAAGCACTTCTCAAAGTGAACTCCTGTGTTTTCTATTCACCAGCACAAATCTGTGAAATAAATACCACTCTTACAAGAAAAGCATAATGAAGATAATTGTGTCCTGTATTTAAGAGCCACAATAACTCCTGATCAGAAATATAAGTAACCTTGTGCCAAATATCTTCTCATGGATCATTTTAAGCCTGTCCATTGGTGGTCATTATTCCATCATCTAGAAGCAACTTCCATAGCTTCAGATATACTTGTATATATCTTCTGGAGGAGTAAAGCAACTGCCTTAGGAAACATTCCTTCTGAGTCTGTTAAATGATTTCCCTTCTTAAATTGAAAACATAAAGCTGTTTTTTCACCTCCTAAACACCTGTTTAAAGAACGCAAAATGTTATTTGAATTATTGATTCAATAAATCAACTAAATCAAGTTGCCTAATTGAATCAATCTGATTTCCCAATCAACTCATAAAATGTTTCTGCAAATGTCCAGAAGTTTCCAAAAATTGTCCATATCAACCTAGAGCCATCCTGTTTGCTATAAAAATTGGAATAAATTTCCTGCTTCATTCAGAAATTTGAAGAGTTCAATTGAATTGCCTTCAAACTGAATTTCCATATCAAATGTTCACACAGCCCTTCTAAATTAGTTGATTACTCTCAGATGCAAGTATTTAAGTCAAACTCAGCTACCAATCCACCTATACCATATGTAAAAGGAAGTAGAGGCATTTTTGTTTCAGGCAATGGTTAGATCATTCTATCTATCTATCTATCTATCTATCTATCTATCTATCTATCTATCTACCCATCTATCTATCATTCAAATCACACTGGAATGGTGACAAAATGTTTGCAACCAAACTGCCAAGCTCGGAGCTCAAACCAACAGTCTGTGTGTCTGTTTCTGTCTTGTCTGTCTATCAATCAATCATCTATCTATGATTGTATTCTTTACTGAACATCAACCTTACTGAATTCAAGGGGATTCCTTTCAAATAAGTAGATAAAGGATGAAGATGTCTGTAAAGCAAAAAAATTGAAGTTCCAAAGGTGCTTTATCAGGAGGCAACTGAGCATTCTTGTTTTTTCTTTCGAATATGTTTCGCTCCTCATTCAAGAAGTTTCTTCAGCTCTCACAGGATAGTGGGGAATGGAAGGATTTATATTGCTTGCAGACAGCTGGTCATTTGCATCCTTTTAGAGGATTGTTGAAGCACTTGGAGGTTTATCTGTGTCCTCAAGGTCACCTGAGTAGTGCTCCTGGTTGCGGTAGACTGCAATTTTTCCTCTGGAAATCCATTTCTATTGCAGACTACAGAAGCACTTCAATGACCCTCTAAAAGGATGCAAATGACCAGCTGTCTGCAAGGAATATAAATCCTTCCATTCCTCACTATCCTGTCAGAACTGAAGAAGCTTCTTGGATGAGAAGCAAAATGTCTTCAAAAGAAAAAAACAAGAAAGTCCAGTTGCCTCCTGAAAAAGCACCTTTGGGACAACCATGACCTGGATGACTGAGAATCTCTAGAGACTTTAGCCATATTGAAGATGATACATTTTATAAAACAGTATTTTTATTAGCATGCAATCTTTCAAGAATTCTTCATTAGGCAAGATAATTGAAAATTTGGAGGTGGTGATGGAACAGGAAAGAGATAGTGGTGGTATTTAAGCCATGTCTCTATTGTCTGTGATGGAGAGATGGAATAACTTGCAGACTTTCCATCTCATGCTGCTCTCCTGATAGCAAACGTCTAAGGAGGTACATAAACTGCTTCTTGTTCCTTTATTGAGAAAACCTGGAGACAGAAGAGAAAGTCCATATATAACATTCACCATTGAGCCCTAGCAACTTAGGAATGGGGTTCATAAAGCCAAATCAGAAAATTAAGACATTATTGGTGCAGAGTGAAATACATTTACAAGTCATCAGCCAGGGCTTGCAGAGTACATCTTTCTTCTTCGCATCCTGTTGAGGAAAGTCAGGAGTTGGACTTCAAGCCATGTTAGGAGATCAAAATCTCAAACCCCACCACTGTTTTTTATTCTTTGGGGGGCAGGAATGTGATAACTTCTGCGCAAGGACGGTGGGTTTTATTTTCCCTTTATTAATTGATAATGCCATCTACCATAAGAGGGCGCCCAAGAACCCCACATTAAGGCTAATATTCCATGGAAGAGAGGAGAGTAGTGGTACTAAATGGGGCGGGGGATGGGGGGGCGAGACAGATGAAAAAAAAGGATGTAAACTGCTAAGAAGCTTCTGAAGTAACCAAAATGCCCGAGAGCTTGATAGGAAAGGTCACAATGTCTGTCTCCCCCAAACACAAAATATACCCCCACCTCACCCCCCCCCCCAAAATGCAAGAACGGGATCATTCATTTACCAGTCTGGTTGTGAATGGTTTTGACTGTGGGTGCTGGGCCTTGTATTGTGATTCTTGCCCATTTTCAAAGCCAGGACTACGGCGCAGTCTGAGGCACCCAAACAACTGTCTTCTAATATTAGCACGGCTGTATTTCTAGATCTATTATAGTCTGTCCAGACAGATCCTATTGTAATGGGATCTTTTATTAAAAGATTAGCACTATCTCCTGCAGTTGGTGGAAAAAAATCTGTTATCACTGAGTTATTTGCAGTTGCAAGGCGGGGTGTTTGAGGGGGGGGACGAGGAGAGAGAGACACTGGGGAGACCGGAGTAAGGAAGGCGGGGGCAGACCGGGTTGAATGGGAAGGGGAAGGAGGGGGGTGGTCACCCGGACTTCAGGAGAAAGAAAGCACCGTGACCTGGCAATAGGCAAGAATTTCTGTCTGCATAATTTGCAGTCTGCTGCCTATTGGTGACGGCTGGGAGCATAGGGGCTCTGGAGCAGTAGTCTCCTTCTTCTTCCTCTTCCTCTCCTCCCCCTTTCTATTTTATTGTTTTTATTTAAAGAGGCGGCTTTTTGAATCCACACGCTCCAATTTACACCCCCACCCCCACCCCCGGTTAAATAATCATTTGGTATAAAAAGGAAATATCGCCTATTCGGTTTCATTCAGCAGTGCCAAAAAATTTGTTATGAGAAACGGGCCCGCCAACTCTCTTGAAAGAAGGGAAGAGTTGCCAGACGGCGCTTAATAGAGTAACGCCGCAAAAGTTCATTAGGCCCGCTCCAGGCGCGTCCTTCCTAATGGCCGAGAAGCCTTATTATTTCATTCTGAGCCGAAAAGGACCGCCTACGTCGCCACCCCGCTCCCGCTCCAGACGCCCTCGAGTCAAGAGGCTAACACGCGGGGACATTAAACCGGGCATTAAACTCTGATTTGTTTTTGACGAGTCCCAGAGAGGGAGATGCGGGCGCGCCAGACACTTAACTACTGTTTGGAGGTGTGAGGGTTGGAGATTTACGAGGAGTAGCCACAACATTTGGGCGGGGAGCGGGGGGGAGTGCGAAGGCTGGCTAAGGGGAGGGGAGCCCGTTCGCAAGGGCGCCCGGGGGCAAAGGGGGCACAGGGGACGGCTCCGTGCCGGATTAGAAGCGCGGGTCGCTGGACGTCCCACTCCCTACAGACTATAGATGCCGTCGCGGAACCCTTTCGGCAATGGTACCGCGCGGCACCTTCGACCCACCCCTGACAACGGGATTGGGGAGAGAGCGAGGGAGAAACACGGCGGGATAGTCTGGGTCGCGCCTCTGTCCTCCCAACGGGAACGAAGTGAAGGCTGGCGGTTGCCAATCAAGAATAGCCCCGGGAATCCTTGCAGGGAAAGGTCTCGCCTGCGTCTTCGCGCGCCCAGCCGCCTCGCCCGCGGCTGGGAAAGCATTTCCCTTCCTTCCTTCCTTCCTTCCTTCCTTCCTTCCTTCCTTCCTTCCTTCCTTCCTTCCTTCCTTCCTCTTTAAGCGGGGAGCCTGGGCTTTGGGTTCCCACACTCAGTTCCCCTAAAAAAAACCCGCAACCACTTGGCAGCGAACGCAAACCCACTTCTTCCTTCCCGATCCGCTGGGTGCCCCAAAGCCCCAGCGATTCTCCTGTCGATTTGATCAAAGCCACGGGAAAGGGTGAGCGGGTGAGCGCGGGGGGGAGAGAGAGAGATGAGTGGAAGCAGTGGATGGACCCACGCGCGTGCGCGCACACCTTTGGAGACAAAATAATCGGAAAGGGTTTCACGCCGAAGTTTTTTAAATCTCCCCCCACCACCCGAACACGCGCGCGCGCATGCACACACCCTCCTCCCTCCCTCCCTCTTTCTCTCATACTCCCCCCCCCTTACACACACACACATTTATGAGACCGCCCACCGCAGAACTAAGACCCCATTCGATTTAAAGCGAGACAGCATTCAGAGGCTGACATTCATTCAATAGATAGAGCGGTCATAAGCAGGCTGCGCGACGGGCGTGCTCGCTCTTTCTTTCCCTCGCCTGACTCTTGCCACTCGAGGCTGCGTTTCTTCTCTTTCACTGGAGGGAAAAGTAATTTAAGGATGTTAAACCAGAGAATCTTTCCGGGCATGGTTTTATTCCTGATGTTTTTCTGCCACTTCATAGAAGATCAAACAGCACAAGGTAAGATATCATTCACACATTTCCTTGCTGGTGTGCCTCTGTCTAATAATCTCTGTATGTCCCTCTAGCCCTCCCTTTCTAACTCACCCGACGCCTTTACCTTCTTCAATCCGCCCCAGGCGTTTAAAGCTCCAGTCCTAAACTCGGACAGACCTTCCCACTGAAGTCTCGGGGGGCTCCCAACTTGGCTTAGTTAGGATCGCTTTGCTTTGCGGGCTTTCTGGGAATGCGGAGAGTGGGGAAAAGAAAATCCACGATTCGCTGGACAGAGAATCCCTCTTCCCGTCAGCCTTATCATCTTAATCACCTTCTTCTCCATCATTAGCTCTAAAGGGCTTTCTAAAAAGCTGGCGTCGCTGTTGCCTGGCTTAAACTTCCAGCATCAGCTAAGAACTTTTCCGAGTTTGGCCACCACGGAGGTTCCATCCTGCCTGTGATTTATCCGCCAATTTACACATTTCTAAAAACCACTGAGCCCGTTTCCTTCTACGGGTGCAAAATAATATTCGCATTAGTTCTCACAAATCCGGGCGCGGGTTCCGGGGGAAAGAAAGGGGAAAAGAAAAGAGATTTTAAAGTTTGAAGGATTTTCTTTGTGCCTCCGCGTTTCATGTCACTCTGGGAATGAACTTCGAAGGGCTGGGTTTCACAACTGCAAGCATGACTTGCAACGCCAATCTAGACGAGCCTTTCCAGAATAAATCCCCCTTCAGTTCAGTGGAATTTACTTCCATTCCAGGTAAGCGAGTGAAGGGTTAGAGTTAGGATTTGCAACTTTGGGCTTCGTTTAAAGCACAGTAAACGAAACCCACATTTTGGAAACTGAAAATAGTCTCCTCCGCCCAAATTGGTTTGCGTTGTCTGAGAGAGAGGTTAATGACATTACGTCCACAATTTATTGTTCTGTCCCATCCATACATTTATCTTTCATGTTACATCATTGTAACTTTAAGCAAGTAGTAATGAAAAAAACTCCCTAACTGATCGATCCCTTGGAATTGCTGATATTACTACCTTAAAATGGGTGGATTTGGGGCGTGAGAGCAGTGTCGGTTCTGCCTGGCATCCTGTGGGGTAAAGAAACAAATTCGATTTGATCTGCATTAGTTGGAGGTCAGACTGATGATTCACGAAGAACTGGTTCCAACAAAATTATCTAGATTATCTCAGGGAATAGGACGACAGGTCAGATCAGTGTTTTTGGCACGGTTCCCACAGTAACGTACACACTCAAGGTTGTTGGTGTCAGTGTGTGCGTGTAAGTGCGTGTTGCTGTTTTCTCCATAAAGTCCATGCCAACTTGTCTATTCCACGTCCTTCTATGTTGCCCCATTGGTAGAGCTGCAAATCGTTGCTGGAGTGCGCGTGCAGTTTGAACGCTCATTCCCACTCTACTTTTTCTCTTCTCTTCTCTTCTCTTCTCTTCTCTTCTCTTCTCTTCTCTTCTCTTCTCTTCTCTTCTCTTCTCTTCTCTTCTCTTCTCTTTTTTCTTCTGAATTAGGCGAAATTCAAATATTTCGAACGACCCGTTCCTTATACTTGCTAGGATCAGGCGCTCCTACACCTCGGGATTGATTGGGGGGGGGGGAGCAGTTGTAGTGAGTTTCCCCCCGTAAAGTTTATTGTGCAAACTTCTTTTTAGTGTTAAAAGTTGTTTATCGGTTTAGGTTGTTTATAAACAGGGGAGCTGGGTTGACGAGATCAGCTAATAGGTAGGAAGACAAAGGTTCGTCAATCACAATAACTCTCTTTTCTCGCGCGCGCGCGCACAGATACACGCACTTTTGATGCTGCAGGTCTATTTCAAGACCCTGCCGTGCGCAATTAACCCCTCCCCCCTCCCCCTCTGAAATTGCTGGCAGTTGTCTACCTTCCCCGGGTGGAATAACGAGGCGTCGAACGGGTTTGATCAAGTTGTTGAAACAGCGCTTCCGTTTGATTCAGAGGAGTAGCTTCAGGTTATGAAACGGGACAAATAAAAGTAAACAGTCTAGTAAAAGTCAATTAAATCCGCACGTGTTATGTCTGGGTCACTGGTAACTGACACTGAGCTGGCTGCGTCTCCCTCTCCCTCTTTCTCTTCCTGCACTAGCTGGGAATTGCTGGCTCCGGCAGGCCAGGAACGGTCGCTGCCAGGTCCTCTACAAAAACGGTCTCAGCAAGGAAGAGTGCTGCAAAACAGGGAGGCTCACCACTGCCTGGACGGAGGAGGATGTCAGCGACCACGTGCTTTTCAAATGGATGATTTTTAGCGGAGGGGCCCCCAACTGCATCCCCTGCAAAGGTGGGTGCTGCTAAGAATGGTCTGGCTCTTGGAAGGGCTTGTAAGTTAATAGATGAAGAGGGAAGGTGCTTCAGACTGATTTAAGCATCTTGCTTCATTCAATCTAGTAACACCTTTATATGAGTAGCATTAGATATAGAGGCTCCCTACTAGCTCTACAATGAGGAGTGTGGTCCCTGTCCCTGAAGATGTCAAACTACACTGCTGAATTGTCGTCTCCTCCCATAAGGAAAGGATAAGAAAGATTATTTTCAGTGCCAAGGATTGCACATAAAGCATACAAAATCAAGTGGAATGGATGGAAATTGTGCTTGAGCATTTCCTCTCTTCTGTAGAAAAACCCAAAAGTGTAGTCAGATAAAAGCATTTCTTAGAACGTAGGACTCTAAGCATCTCTTAGAACGTAGGACTCTGTGTATATCAATTTTAATTATTAGGCTTCTGAATTATCTTATCTCTCTACAATGAATGGTACTGGATTTTAGAATTTCTAAGAGCCTAGCTAGTAACACTAGTAGATTAGTTGATAAAAAAAAAAAAACAACCCACCTCTAGGCTGATCAGAAACAGGATCAGAAGGGATTCCTACTTGGATGAGGGGCTACCAGAGAATGCCAGAGCTGTAGACAAGACTGGGAAGTAAAACAGAAGGAGAGCCTATCCAAGGAGGCAATGTATTGTTGTCAAGAAACCTATCCAAAATGTTTGGATTGTGTTCTACCTGCCCAACTGACCTGACATCCATTTGGATACCAGGAATCAAACTGGAAGTACCAGACCTTCCTCTGACCTAAGCTCACAATTCTGCCTACAAAGAATGTATTCAAATACTGAGCCCAAATTAGAAGGTAATTTGAGCGGAATGTTTTCTCCTCCTTATCATAACGAAGGCTATTTCAAAGTGCACATTTTCCCTCTGTGGCTCAACTGATTGAAAGCCGCATGACTTGACCTGCTCCCCCATTCTGGTCCTTGGTATGCTCACCCAGAAAGGTATTTTGTCTTCACTCAAGTTGTTCTCCAGGTATCCTATTTCTCAGGCAGGTTTATTTGTGACTTTCTTAATCACAGTCTCTGTGCTTTTTTAAGTTTTGTAAAACAAGCTTTCTAACAGGATAGGCTTCCAGCTGCATCAGAGAGCTTGTTGTAAGGAGAGGATCCCTGCCCTCGAGGCAGGGGTCTCCAACCTTGGCAGCTTTTTTAAGGCTTGTGGACTTCAATTCCCAGAGTTCCTCAGCCAGCAAAGCTGGGAGTTGAAGTCCACAAGCCTTAAAGTTGCCAAGGTTGGAGACCTCTGCTCCAGAGGATGACATAAAGAAGAATCCTTTACTTGCGTTTAAATGCACTAGCATTTAAAACAAATTTCAGACCTAGCTGAAATACAGAATGGTGTGTATATGAGAATATTATGATTGATGTGTGTCCATGGTGCCAGCAGGATAGTACTAAAGAAATCTAAGAGAGGATACAATGGAAATGCAGCTCCGAAGTCACTTAACTTAGTGTGGCACACATGTCATGAGCTAAAAGTAAAAACTATGCATTGCAACCAAAGCTTTTCACCCTGCAACCTTGAGAAATCTCTGCTCCAGTAACCTTCAGCATGAAGGATGTTAGAGAACAATCTCAGCTCATGTCAAGGGCACCATATGAACAGAGATGTTATTGCACTGAATGATGGGGGTGGATAGGGGAGGCAGCTGAAACAAAAATAAGGCAGCTTTGGTATCCTGCCTCCCAACTGGCACTCAGTGTGTTTCCTTGATGGAAATTAGTCACCTTGACATATACAGTACTTATCAGTGCAATGAGAGATTAATCTATTCTATCTGTTCAGAGTCTGAACTCACTCATCCTGCTAAGCCATAGTTTATTGAACAAACCAAAGATGAGTTCCCAGAATATGATAACCTCTAAACCAGTGTTTCTTAGCCTTGACTTGAAGATCTGTAGACTTTAACTCCATATTTCCCCATGCTGCCTCAAAGTTGTCAAGGGTAACAAACACCGCTCTAAACCATAGCTTGCACTTTGTAACAGCTGGATTTCTACAACACCCTAAATCAAAGTTGAACAAACAACATTATGCTACTGCAAAGTATGACCTGAGCCAAACTGTATTTAGAGAGGTTTTAAAGTTTAACTGCTACTATTGTTTTTTTTATGTAAAATTGCATGTCATTTCATTGCAAGTTAACAGACTAATTTTCTAGGGAGGGTACTGTCGTTATTTTCTAACCTCACCATCACTGTAGGCATCATTAGTGCACTTTTCATAATCTCTTGCAAGCAATCTGCTCAGAAAATGGAAGGCCTCTGTGTTTGATTTTTTTTATGTAGTGTTGTTGGAAAAAATAGTATTTTGTGAGTCAACAATATTCTCATGTGTTGCCTATGAAATTGCGATGGGAGATTTAGATGTTATTAGGCAATGATTTTGGATTTTATGTCACCTGCCCAACTCTTTTCTCTCCATTCCCCTTCCACTCCCTCTTTTAGAAACCTGTGAGAATGTGGACTGTGGACCTGGGAAGAAATGTAAAATGAACAAGAAGAACAAACCTCGGTGTGTCTGTGCTCCAGATTGCTCAAATATCACATGGAAGGGACCTGTGTGTGGCTTGGATGGGAAAACCTACAAGAATGAGTGTGCCCTTCTGAAAGCCAAATGTAAAGAACAACCAGACCTTGAAATCCAGTATCAGGGCAAATGCAAAAGTATGTTTACGGTAACCCTGTTTTCTCAATCCTAGAGTCAGGGATAGAAAGCATGTATAGAAAAGCCCATATAAACCATTTCTTCTGCAGAAAGATGATAGGACCCAGTGAGAAAACAGGTTGTGAATTGTGTTCATGTTCACAAAATAATAACACAAAGTGCTGTTCTAAACACAGACAATGGGATGGGCAATTTTACCATCGTCTTGTCAAACTTGGTGCCCCCAAATGTGTGCTTTTCAATTCCCAGAATCCTCAGTAATTCCACACTGGCTGAGGTATTCTGGGAAGTTGAAATCTGCACATCTAGAGAATACCCAGATAGGAAAAGGCTTTACTAAGTAACCAAACGCCATTCCTATAGAACGTATTTATATTTCTGCAGCAGAACAAAGTAGAAAATCCAGAGATGACTAAGTTGTATCATAAACATTCTGCAAGTTTTTTTTAAAAAAATGAGGAAACAGGTTAGATACTTGCTCCTTGATGAATTAGCTGCCTTTTCACTTGCAAGTAAATTGTGTCAGACCCAGGGGCTGTCTAAGCCAGCATTCAGTTTCCACAAATGTCTCATGGAGGCACAGTAGCAAACACACAAAAGCAATAATAGCATCCTGACCACATTTCCAAGTAACTGCCTACAATATTGGATATAATCAGTGGTGGGATTCAAGTAATTTAACAACCGGTTCTCTGCCCTAATGATTTCTTCCAACAACCAGTTTGCCAAACTGCTCAGAAAGTTAACAACCGGTTCTCCCGAAGTGGTGCGAACTGGCTGAATCCCACCACTGGATATAATTCACAGCCATCACAGACAGTATTTTCTGATAACCTTGTCTGCTCTGTGTCTAATACCTCCTCGAAGTCATACTTGTTGATGGTTGCACTGCATCTTCTGGCAGTGGATTCCATTATTAAACTACACAGGAGGGGGGAAAAACCACATGCCAAGAATACAGACCTGCAGTTCTTATACCAGTTGTCAAAAAGTACACAACCTATTTTCCTTAAAGTTGGAAATTAAACTGTGGACTCAGTGATACAAACCTGTGGTGTACGAATCCTTCCCATCTATTTGTAGCCTTGAAAGTTTGCTCACGTGCCAGTTTTAGATTCGGAGGAGGCAGCAATACCCCCTTATTAGCATGAGAACCCCTTCCTCGGAGGTCTTCCTGATTGTTTCCAGATGCCGTGGAACAGTTTGGAGCAGCTGAAGCTACAGCTTCTCATTCTTGTTGGCTAGAGAGTAGGTGACAAGGAAGCGGAAACACCAAACTGGACCATGGCAAAGCCATTATGACATTGACAGTGGGCTTCTTCAAGGTTATGCATTTTGACAGATGCGAAGTCCTAATGCTTTTTCTAGGATGATAAGAGTTACTAGGTGGTAGATCACTGATCCCAAGTCCAGGACCTTACAATTACTAGGTCATCCATGCAGCAGCTAGAGTATAAACTAAAGATTGCTGGTCCACTGCCTTAGTTTAATCAAAGCTTTTCTGTTTTTGCTATTTGTGTCTATTCTGATGGCTCAGATGCTCTTATTGTTCACATAATGTTTTCCCTACCGTTTATTTCAGAGACATGTAGGGATGTTTTATGCCCAGGCAGTTCCACATGCGTGGTTGATCAAAATAATAATGCCAACTGTGTGACATGCAATCGGATTTGCCCCGAGCCAACTCTACCCGAACAGTATCTCTGCGGGAATGATGGAATAACATATGCAAGTGCCTGCCATCTAAGAAAAGCTACTTGCCTGCTTGGAAGATCCATTGGCCTAGCCTATGAAGGAAAATGTGTCAGTAAGTACCATGGAACAAGAGATTACAGGTCTATTTTTAAAATAAGAGGAAATACATAAAGGGGAAAGCTTTTCCAACTGATCCGGAATCCTTATTTCATAGCACAAACCTAGTTCAGTTTTTTTCCTGGCGGTTGTTCTCAATAGTTATTGTTTTTAGATTCCACCTCAGCAGAAATTCCAGGATCCTTGACTTAGCACAGCCACTAGACTCTCTCAGACACATGAGGTGGCATGGCTAGATACAAATCATTTTTTTTTATTACCAGAATAAAGCAGCAATTTATCAGAATTAAGGGGCAAATTACCTTTTAAATCCTACTTTAGCAGTTCAAATCCACGTCTCTTCTTCCCTGAAGCGGAATTGTTATTGGTTATTTATATAACTGACTTCTTTGCCCCAGAAACCACTGGCACTTACCTTGCTTCTGAGAATTGTTGCTTGGATTGCTCCACATCTGGAAGGTCTCACAAAAGGGGAGATGGAACGTTATGAGAGAAATGGCTCTTGATCTTATATGTCATGTGGGGGCATTTGAAGGTAGGGATGGCCAAGGAGTAAGTGGGCTTCCTTTCACTACATGTATAGGTAGTCCTTGTTTAATGACCTTAATTAGGGCCAGAATAGGGATGCCTGGCTCAGTGACTAAGACACTGAGCTTGTCAATCGAAAGGTTGGCAATTCAGCGGTTCAAATCTCTAGTACCGCGTAACAGGGTGAGCTCCTATTACTTGTCCCAGCTTCTGCCAACCTAGCAATTCGAAAGCATGTAAAAATGCAAGTAGAAAAATAGGGACCACCTTTGGTGGGAAGGTAACAGCGTTCCGTACATCTCTGGCATTGAGTCATGTCGGTCACATGACCACGGAGATGTCTTCGGACAGCGCTGGCTCTTCGGCTTTGAAACATAGATGAGCACTGTCCCCTAGAGTCGGGAACGACTAGCACATACGTGCGAGGGGAACCTTTACCTTTACCTTTAGGACCAGAATTCCCATCACTAAGCAAATCAGTCATTAGGCAAAGCATCACATAACTCTACCACTTAGTGATAATAGTTCTAATAGTTCCAGTTGTTAGGCAAGGACTACACATTCCCCATGCTCTGCCATGTTGGGTTCCACTTCAATTCTCCCATCTGCCTATCTCTGTCCTTATCATTGCTCTTTGGCCACTCTGCACTCTGCCACCACCATCTATCCTTGCTTTCTCCTAGCTCTCCCAGCTTCACCATCTTCTTCTAATGAAGCACACCCAGCCAAGGCAGCTGCTGACCTGTTGAAGACCTCTGCAATGCCACTAAGAGTTCTCCAGGCTCTGGGGAGGGTTTGTGAAGCATCAAGTAGATCTCACAATGCCTTTGGGTGGCCAAAAGACAGAGGTGGGGAGAAGATAAGCCAGTGTGGGGAGTTGCAATTGTTAATGAAGGTGGGCTGTCAAGTGCCCAAATTTTGATTGCCTGAATGTAGGGTAATTGAGCAGCCAAAACCTGGAGCATCAGTTGTAACTACCATTTTTTCAGCACTTTCATAACTTTGAACAGTGGCTGAATAAATAAATGCCTGTTAAGGGAGGACTACCTATACAAAATCTGAGCAACCTGGGATTTGAATTGCCTCTCAGGAATGGCAATGGGGTAGCTTCCGCATTGCACCAGAAGGTAACTTAAAGTTATACAGGAAGCTCCATAGTATTATAACCAAATGATCTACATTATCTGACAATTTTATCAGAATGGTGAAGTTGCAATATTGTGACATAAGATGCATCTTACATGCATCCTTGAGATGTCACAATATATGTACAAAACAGGCAGAGCTTGTATTGTGGCATTAAAATGCTTGTTTGCTCTCTGTGCTACCTGTATAGGTATCTGTGAGTACAACTTTCTCCTCTTACAACTTTTAGAGCTGATTAACACACTGCTTAAGAATAGTTAAAAAATAATGGGGAAAGTAGACCACATTACACATTTTAACCTCAATATTTTGTCATTGTTCCCAATTTTTTTAAAAATCCACTTAAAGTAACTAAGTCATTTTACTTAATGATAAAGGTCGGTCTCAATGGAGAATGAAGCTGGAAGAAGCCATGTTACCAGATAGTGACAGTTTTAGTTCTACTCTGTGCTAGTAACAAGAACTAAAACTCTTAAGAGAAATTTCCTACTCCTAAAGTAATCTTATTCATTAATGCTGCTAAAAGAATAAGAGAGATGATTAAAATGATATATTTACATATCACTTCTTGGTGTTGAAAATGTGGCAGTGGTAATAAGGGTAGTTTATTCAAGAATTATGCATGAGGACTAGGCATGAGATGGCCCTCCAGATGCTGATGTGCTCAATTTCCAGTTTTCTGGAAAGTGATGATTCAGCCACATCTGAGGGTCTACCCTCTGCCATAAATTCCATTGGTGTTATTATCTTACCAAATTGGAGAGGGTGGTTTACTAAAAGCCACTTAAAGTGAGTGAAAGTCAGAAGCAAGTTTGAAATCAGAAGCTTTCTGATTCTAGCTCAATCTCATATTTGCACCAGCTCAGGGAAGCAGGAAAAATCATACTGCTTAGGTAGGGGTTCCTTTGTTTGGTTTGGTGTTGGCCCACATGCTCTCTTCTGAAATATTACTTCTGGTTTAAAAATGACAAATTAAAACAGAGAAGGATAGTTTGGTTAGTCAATTAACAGAGATCTGATTTCAACCCACTTCTATGTGTGGAAAATCACTTACATATTGTTGCCAAGAGAACTCCCCGGCTATATAAATTACCAAAAATTGTAATCGCTTTATGTCCCCATCTCAGATTATAGACAGTAAATTATAAATATTATTATGTTTATTTATCAAACATAGATTGACCCAGTAGCATGTCTGTTTAATTAACAGTCTCAAGTAGAATGCAACCTTCTCAAACCAAAAGAGAAGATGGCAGGTGGTGCTTTAAGCAATATTTAGGATAATATCGCTAACTACAATTCTCAGAATACTTTAGGATTAATTGTGCTGACTAGGATTGCTGGGAAACATTATTTAGTAACTTTTGGAAGGCGACATGATCCCTAGTCCTGAATTGATAGCAAAATCCATACCTTCAACTTTAAGCAATATGGAATTTGAAAATTCATAATGTTTCCCTCTAATGTTTTTCTTAGTTTTGTACATCTCTCAGAATCCACTGAAGTTGGACAGCCAATAAATATAAATAAATAATTAAAAATAATAAGCTAATATTAAAGGCCTCTAGAAAGCAAATGGGATGGCTTTGACAGAAATACACAAAAAGTGTTACCTAGGCCTCGGTGGCGCAGTGATTAGAGTGCAGTATTACAGGCTACTTCTGCTGACTGCCAGCTGACTGCAATTTGGCAGTTCAAATCTCACCAGGCTCAAGGTGGACTCAGCCTTCCATCCTTCCGAGGTGGGTAAAATGGGGACCCAAATTGTTGGGGGCAATATACTGACTCTGTAAACTGCTTAGAGAGGGCTGTAAAGCACTGTGAAGCAGTATATAAGTCTAAGTGCTATTGCTATTGCTAGGCAAAGACAGCTGAACTCTTTAAATCCTAGAGATTAAGATAATATTCTGAAGCTACTGAGGGAAATGCCTCTCAAATTCAATGGAGTGTAAGAAGAAGAGCTAAAGTACAATAAGGCTTGCAAGATTGATGTCAGCCCCACTAGATAACCCAGACCAGGAAACTGACTCAAAAGGTAGACTAGAGCTATATTTGATTGAGATGGGCTATAATAGCAAAATCTTGCAAGTCTGATGTTTTATTTCCCCTTCCTTACTCTCTACATATCTTAATAGATCCTGATCCACATATACTCAGCCACTCTTTAACTCTCATCAGTCACCTTCACTGGTTTCCGTTACCTCTTTCATTTCTGTTGTTTGATTGAGCAATCCACTGAAATGCAGCCAGAGCAATATGCCAGGAATGACAAACCAGGAATGGCAAACACACTCTCTCCCTTCTTTTGTTCTCTCATGGCTGCTGATGGAGCAGCAATAAACCCAAATGGTTCAGAAGAAGTTGATTAGGGGAATAAATCAGTTCTGAATGTTTATCCAAAAGATTGGAAATGAATCACTTCCTGTCATGATCTCAATAATGTATCAGGATTGGGTTTTGAAATATTTCAGCTATTTTCTGGAAATGAAGTATCCAGATTGTTTAATAATCCTAGTTCAGTGCTAGTTAATTGGCTGAGGATTTTTTGCATAATTTATTGACACTGGTAGATGGAAATATTCCATTTTAACCAGTTATACTCAAATCATATTATTCATTTCATATTTATAAATCTGCATATGTTCTTCCATATTTAATAATGTCCATTTTAATTTATTATGTATTTGCCAATACCTAAAATGTTTGAAGTTCTTTGTATAGAGATTTATTTTATTGCTGTCATTTGTATAGAGATTTATTTTATTGCTGTCATTTATCCTGATGATGGCATTTATACAGTCAAAGCCTACAAGCCAGATAAAACTATTACACCATCTCTGACTGGCTAACTAATTTAAGAATAAGGAAAAAAGTAGATAAGTTAAAATCCTTCCTAATAAATATCAGGAGGCAAACATGATAAGAAAAAGTAGATGTTTTCAAAAAGTTGCTAGTTCTGACTTCAAATTATTAAAATGGGAGGGGGGGAACCAGGCCCAGGTCTTGCATAAAACATTCCACTCCACATCTGCCACATCACAACTACTTCCTTGCTATGGAAAAATGCTATTATATACAAATTTATATTTTGAAAACTCATAGGAATGTACTTCTTGGATCCAGAAGGATAGAATTTGGTCAAAAAACTTTCCACCAAATCCAGTTGTCAATTATTGAAGACTAGTCTTTGGGCTTGATTCCACTGGAATGTGTGATACTTGTGAATACCAAGACTTTGAAAACGTTTTCTGACCACATGGCTTAGGATTCAGTTCAACTGGATTCCAATGGAAACATTTTGCTAGGCAAGAAAGCTTAGGAAACACACACTGGATTGATCCAAAACCGCTTTTCTCCCTTACAAATACTAAATGTGTATAATGGACATCTGCAAGCACTAAAATCATGATCAAACATAATCTGTATCAGCATCTTGAAGTGGCTTATAAATTGATAAAGTAGAAAGTAAATAAATAAATCATTTTTCCAGTAAAAGATCAGGAACATTGCAATTACATTTGGATTAAGACTTGATTCCTCTAAAACAGGTCTGTAGAATAGTTTACTTATCCTTTGAATGCTCTGCCTAACCAGGAAAGCCATTCTACAATGTAAGCAGTACCATCAGAGGTAAATGCTGTGTAACTTAATATCATAACATTAATATTAATAAGTATTCCCCAGGTGAGTAATCACCTGTCACATTACATATTAAAGTTCAGTGATAACTGAACTAAAGGCGATACACAAAGTTTTTAGGGACCACGTGAAACCCTGAGGATTCAGACTAAATATTTCTGATTGTGATGTGAGCAAGCATTTGCACATGTGCACAATAACACAAAAATACACACACAGCCTATTTCCTGTGTCCCAGTGAAGATTATTGTTCTCCTCACTATAGGTGGCTCGGTGGCTAAGACACTGAGCTTGTCGATCAGAAAAGTCGGCAGTTCGGCGGTTCAAATCCCTAGTACAGGTCTCCTGCGTGAACGGGGTTGGACTAGATGACCTCCAAGGTCCCTTCCAACTCTGTTACTGTTATCCTAACTGATTTGGGAAGAAACTAAGCAAATAGAGCAAATAAGACTCCCAGGGATGCTATAGTCTTCATGAAAGGCACAGGTTATAAGCAGTGGTGAAATCCAAATTTTTTTACTACTGGTTCTGTGGGCGTGGCTTGGTGAGCGTGGCAGGGGAAGGATACAGCAAAATCTCCATTTCCACCTCACTCCTGGAGGAAGGATATTGCAAACTTTCCATTCCCCTCCCACTCCGTTGCCAGCCAGAGGTGGAATTTGCCAGTTCTCTGAACTACTCAAAATTTCTCCTACCGGTTCTCCGAACTGCTCAAAATTTCCGCTACCGGTTCTCCAGAACCTGTCAGAACCTGCTGGTTTTCACCGCTGGTTATAAGTGTTGCTATCTATGTTCTAACATGCTTCTATGTTCCTTTGGTTTCAAGGGAATAGATTTAAATATACGCCTAACTTCCCCATTTAAATAACCTTTTTAAGATGCTACACATTGATGAATCATATCCAGTTTTCCAAAAAAGTTGTGCTTTTACAACTACTACTCTTAAATCATATTCTAGGTTAGTACTGCTAAACTTAATAGGATGATTTTATAAACTGGTTTTTCAAAAGGCTAATCTGTCCATTTATTGTAACTTTTCAATCTTCTTTTGAATTAAAAATCAAACAGAGTATTACATTTGTAGTATTCTTGCATTTATGTTTGTGTTTGTTGTATCAAATGGTATTCTCAGAAACAGAAAAAAAAATTAAACTGAGACCCTTAAGGTTCAGGTTGTGAGATTTCAATGCAAGAAGATAAACCCAGTAGTTGTTCACCAGATTATTCATAGAGAAATTTCTTCAGATGTTATAAATGGCTTTTTTTAATATATATATATATAATGTCATGTTGTACCTACTTCTTTGGATCCAACCCTGGAAGGCCTTGGAAAGGCCATTTCCAGAAATCCCTATCTCAATGACCTCCAGAGTTTTGAAGAGTTGTTGCCTAGATACAACTGGAAGGCACCAGTTTGCAAAAGCAGATCTAGATTGCGTAGCCAATACATTGGGACATCTGATCTTTGATAAGAAAAAAAGGTCATTTTTCTCAAGAAACAAAGTATTTCTTCCCCATTGGCCTTTCACTTTAAAATTCTGTGTGTTTTTTTTTAAATTCTGTGAGCACTGACATCCAAGATTAAGTGAACTTCAACAGTTTCTGAGCACTATGCAATTGCAGGCTGACTAGCAGCTTGGGAAACCAGTATTAAATAAGGAATCATGTAGGCTAAATTCTAAATGACTATTGAAACATAACTCTTATTGTATTTAATGACACTGGCCTAGGTGACAAAGTGCTGAAGAATGGGAAAATAAACAGGTTGGCTCTTGATATCCTAAGCCCTTTCTTAGGTCAAAGAGTTACACTGAAGTCATGCCATGTATATGCCATTTTTTAAAGTATAACCGTGTATGAATGCTGTCCTATTGCAGCTAAAGGTCAGCTCTTCACATAAAGTAGTTTTGAATAATCAAGCTGCAAGCTTGCTGTAGCCTGATCTCTGTCTTTGTCTCTTATTCTTTCTGTCCCTGTCTGTCTGTCTGTCTCTGTCTCTCTCTCACACACACATGGACAGAGACATGCAAACAAAAGTAAAGAAAGCATCAGCAAAGAGTAGACAAGCTATTTCAACCTTTAGGAACATTCTTGCCATTGGATTCATTAAATCTGATTTCTCTGGGCAGCAGGCTTTTTATGTGCACATGTCAGGAAAACAGTATTCTCAGAGCCACCTTGAACCACAAGATGGGCATCAAATAAAATAGTTTGCTATCAGTTTAATCTTTATTGATAATAAAGTGCACCCCCTCCTCCATCCATCTTAAGAACTTGAGAAGTATATATTACATTATTACTGTCACTAGGGCAGAAATTAAAAAGCAGATTTTTAAAGTTCTCTCCTGTCCTTTCCAACCATTTTTAAAAGAATTCCCTTCAACTGAAATTAAAAGAAAGGAATAATAAATTAATTTCAAGCCAACGTAGAATACATGTCTACTTGGGCAAATGTTTAGGCCAGGGGTGTCAAACTCGCATCGTCACAGCGTCATCATGTGACGTATTGTGATTTTTTTTACCCCTTCGCTAAACTGGGCGTAGGCTTGGCCAGCACGTGATGCATCCAGCCCTTGGGACATGCATTTGACACTTCTGGTTTAGGCTAAAAGGACTTTGCTGTAATGAATACTCCATCCTATCTGGAAAAGAAACCCAGTCAATGTTCCTTTTGTTCCTATGTAAAGCTGGATTTTCCAAGGTTTTTCCTTTTAGTATTGAAAAGAATCAGCCTTTGAGGCTACTGGGCAGTATGAGATGATTCTCAACATTTTATTTCCCATCAGAGATCTCTCCCCAACTTAAGGCTGGGAAATATGTTGAATTACACGGTTTTGGGGTAACCCTCCCAAGTGTTGTTGGATAGTAATTTTAGTCATACTCAAGTCCCACTAATTTTGCTGATTCTACATCAAGCTTGGCTGGAATTAAATCCAGATAATACTATTTATACCAACAGGAAATAGGAAGAAGTGTTATATTTTGTGCTATACTCTATACCGGGAATAGAACTGGACTTGGGTACTATGCATCTTGTCTTGATGGTTGGGCATCATTTCTACTACATCACTATCCCCCCCACAACATTTTTGAGAGCATTGTTTTTCTTTTGCTCTTTTAACCCTTATCTCTTCCCATTTTTCATTTAATGAAAACCCTTTATAGAAGCCAAATCTTGTGAAGACATCCAGTGCAGCACTGGGAAGAAATGCTTGTGGGATTCCAGAGTGGGCAGAGGACGGTGTGCCCTTTGTGATGAGCTATGTCCAGAAAGCAAATCAGACGAAGCTGTCTGTGCCAGTGATAACACCACTTATCCAAGTGAGTGTGCCATGAAGGAAGCAGCCTGTTCCCTGGGTGTGCTATTGGAAGTAAAACACCCAGGATCTTGCAACTGTAAGTGAGATTTTTAACCTTGCAGGAACTTTAGTCTTCTGAAGGCAAACAAACAAAAATCCTTAGAATAGGTGAGGATGGAAACCTTTATTAAACAGGAAAGAAAACTATGCAGTAGTGAGATCTTGTGTAGAAAGATTTATGTATTATGCAGAAATCTTGCGCTTGATGAGAAGAAAATTCAAATGTGTGAGGGTCCTTTCTCTTTTTAGGGAAGTGTCTAACATCAGAAAGTTGCCTTAAATGCATCTTCCTAGCTGTTTCTTGCCTTCCGTTAATTTTGTTTGCTTGAGTGTGCTTTGCTGCCTGCTTTATTAACACTTGGCTATAACCTAATTGCTCCCTCACCTCAACCCTTCCCAAACTAGCTTAACCCCTAACCATGTGGGCTGCTGTCCGCTCACGATGGCCTCTGAATGAAGGACTCAACAGCAGTTTAAAAACCTAGAACACAAGAGCACTTTTTATCTAATTTCAGGAATCTGCCAAATAAACCTGAGCCATTGAGTCTCCAGAACTTGCTGCAGTTATGACTTCATAGATTATGTAACACACACTTTACACATACATGCAAAAAGACAAACAAACAAACCAAAACCCACAATCAACTTTATTGTATAACCACAGGTGCCAAAGTGCATCTCACTGCAATCTACGCTTTAAAAAACATGCCACATCCTATTTTGGCTATGCAGGGGGCTTTGAAAACATGCACAGACAGCTTCTGCGCTTTGTCATCCGTATTTAAACAAGAGCTCCCCTGTATTCTCCTATCTAGCCATCAATGAAGAGCCTGAGGAAGAGGATGAAGAGGATGACCAGGACTACAGCTTTCCTATATCTTCCATTCTAGAGTGGTAAAAATTTCTATCACTTTTGAAACAGCCATTGGGCAAGGCAATGTCCATACTGTACATAAGTGTATGCTTATTTATTTGGGGAAGAAAGAAGTATACATATAGTTGAATCTTGTAGACATTTATTTATACTGTGTCATGTTTTATAATTTATACATTAAAGAAGTCTGATTGACTGTACACCTTTTTTTTGAAGAAGAAGAAGAAGAAGAAATGTAATCGTTATGGGATGAGCTGTGTTATTTATTGTGAGGTCTCTTGCTTGTAAAGTAAAGCTTTTTTTCTTGTAAACTATAAATCCATTCCTTAGAGCCTAACCCTCCTCCCCAATTACAATTTTCAGCTCCTTATTTCTGCCAATGTTAACTCTTTTCCATTTTAACAAAACTTTGCATGACAGTTTCAGTTACATTTTCTATTTATTGTGTTTCCTTCTTGCCAATTCTGTATATAAATACATGATCCCTCGGATATTTGTTTACAAGGAATCTTGACTGACCAAAAGGCGCTGTAAACTGAGTTAAGTATATATTTGAGGTGGAAAGAGGGAAAGCTTTAACAAAACCTCTTTCCCTGGCTATGTTTTCTGATTGTATCATGTAGTAATGGGATCTCAAAATCCCGAACGTTTATATTGTACTATGAGAATTCAAACCCAAAGATCGGATTATGAAGGGTTTTTTAGTTGCTATGTGGCTAAATGTAAAGAAAGCATTATTTTCTTTTTTTAAGAAAAAGAAGAAAAATGAAAATACATTGTCATGAACATCAATGTTTTATTAGGTCTGTCCTCGCAGATGGTCCTGCGTTCCATTTTTTTGACATTCTTTTTGTTTCACATTCAAAATGTTAACAGAATATTATATCAAAGCTTTATCAGTTCAAGTTTCTTGCTTTTCATAATACTTTCTTTTTCTGAGGCAATTTTATATTTTCAAACATGACAAGTTAAATATAAATTCATTTAAATATATAGTTTTGTACTTTTCTACCATGTAAATGTGCAATGTATATAAAAGTTATAATGTGTATTTGTAAATAATTATGAGTGAAAAAAATAAAAAATGGATATCCTTTCCCCCAAACCTGTGTATATTGACTTCAATTATTGGTTGGGTTAAGATGGTGTACAAGAATGGGTTTTTAAATGTGGGGAAGGTGATTAATGAAGAGGGTATTTAGTATCTGCAAAAAGTTATTTCAGGTTTTATTCTGAACTTCCATAATGCAATGTGTCTTTATAAAATAATTAATATCTAAATAGAAAACCACCAGATTTATATCTTTTGGCATGCTTCTATTATGGAAAAAGGGTAATATAAATGTAATAATTAAATTAATAAGTTGAACATAACTTTTGCTTAGGTGTAAAACATCTCAAGTGAATGCTCGATAGATTCCTAAAGCATTCATTTGGACTCCATTGGAAAATATTCACATTCCAGGTGACCTATGGTGACTAAATGAGAAATATTGTAAAATACCTATGTAGAACAAAGAAGGAAACGAAGATTTTGTATGCCAAAAACTGAGATTGTAGTTAGTAGTTGTCTGGGAATGTGGTAAAAAATATAGGTTCAATCATTTTTAATCTATCTTCATTATTCAGTCTTGATGAGAGAAAAATTCTGCCCCATGGCATTGTAAATATTTCATTTTAATGTAAAGATATTTTTTACAGTCTAGAGGACTGTAGCCCAATTTATTATGTTTTCACTATATCATATAGAGACTAATAAGAATGAATATACTATACTGGTTGGATATTGACTTAGGACTAGAGAAATCAAGGTTCAAAACCCAAACTACACAGGAATGTTGTGAGGATACAATCAAAGAGGACAAAATTATGTATATTTCCCTGTTTCTTAGAGGAAGGAAAATACTGTATATAAATCTAATAAAACAACATTATTTGTGTCTCATTAAACTTTTAAATTTTCACTGCAATTTTAAACCTCATTCAAAGTCATAGAACTTACAAAACTCTGTTTCATACAATCATGAGATTCTATAGTGAGGTATTTTACCAAGATAATAATTAAATTTCTCTGTGACAGACACTGCAATCTTGAAATTGTAATAATACATTAAAATCTTTTTATTGAGCAATTGCCCTTGTATATTTCTTACACACAGCAATTCTATGAAAACCTAAAATAATAACTTGATTTAATTGTTCTTGATGGCCTACAGCTGAATGTATTTACTATTACTGAAAAGTATCTGCTCGAGATGGTATTATTTTTATATCTTATATTTAATCTATGATTGCTCATTCAAATGCACAAGCCATCAGTATATCTTCATCATCATCATCATATCATCATCATCATCATTTTAGCCATTGTCTATCTACTGCAGGATAAAGGCACTTTGACATGTTTCCAACCAATACAGTCCTTAACTTTCTTTTGCCAATTGGGCTCGCAATACTTGCTGATGTCAGTACATCTTACAATAATTAAATACATCTAAATATATAAATTAATCCATTCAATTTTCACCTCCTTTTTCCAAGTGTAGTCCTAGTGTGGACTAATTGTTTTACAAATAATTGTAAATAGATTTCTATTAAAAAAAAACATACTGTGGTCATGAATAACAAACATAGGAAACATCCTGCTGAATCATAGAAACATGTAATCCAGCATTATATCTCCCAGCTACAACCAACTGAATATCTCTAGGAAGCCCATAAGGAAAATAAAAGTTATTAATTTTTTTCCACTACTGTTTTCCAGGAACTGATATTCATAGGCAAATGGTCTTTGAAATCTGAATTCTGCCTATACTGTAATCCAGGGGTCTCCAACCTGGGCAACTTTAAGACTTTCAGACTTCAATTCCCAGAATTCCTCAGCCAGCAAAGCAAAGCTGGCTGAGGAATTCTGAGAATTGAAGTCTACAAGTCTTAACTGTAGTCAGTTCCATTTGGCTTTTTCAAAGCAATTAAGCTTATGAGAATCATTATATCCATTAACAGAATTCCTCATATGTGATATGATACGAATTTTTCAGGTTCTTTCTTTCTACTGGATTAATTCAGAGATGGGTTACTCATGGTTTGCCTATCATTTTGCAGTTCCAAGTGTTCTTCAAGAACTTTCTGATACCATTTTTATTGGATTACCATTCTGCCACTTCTCCTTTACTATCAGGGAGCTTGAAAGACGAAGATATTTTTGAGTGCATTCTCTTTTTTAGAAATAGTGAAGGGTGCTACTGGTGGTATTTCTTTGCAAATCAGTATGCACCCATCACTGGCTACTCACACTTCTGAAAATAGCCTCACGGGAAGAACTTCCATATGATGACCTCCTGGGAGGATTTTAAAACTGGACATTTTTAAGAAGAGATTGGACAACCATTTGTCTGAAAAGGTATAGGGCCGTGATGGTGAATCTATAGCATGCGTACCCGAAGTGGCACACAGAGCCATGTCACCTGGCATGCATGACGTCACCTGTTCCTCTTCTGGGTTTCTGGTACACATGCACACGTGATGATCAGCTGGCCTTTGTGCATGCAGCAGTGCTGGAAACCAGAAGAGCTGCTCTTCCATTTTTCGGCATGAGCATGCGCACTGGCCAGCCGATCGGTGCGTGCGCATGCACAGCCATAACCGAAACATTTGCTGGCCGGTGCGCATGTGCGCACCAGAAACTGGAAGTACTTTATCCGGCACACAAATGCCCCCTGGGCATCTCCTCTTCCTGGTCGCAGCCCTGATGAGCATGTCCGCATGCAGTACTTCCTTTTTGGCACTTGGTGCAGCGCGTGCACGCACATGCTTCCTTTTCGGTACTCGGTGCCAAAAAGGTTCGCCATCCCTTGTATAGGGTTTCCTGTTTGAGTAGGGAGTTGGACTAGAAGACCTTCAAGGTTCCTTCCAACTCTTGTTATTCTGGTATTCCTGAAGACAGGATGAGTCCAAAGAAAGTCAAGATATACACATGCACCTCTTAGTCACCCGATAACTAAAAACAATGTAAGACCTTCACACTCTACGAAACTCTTTCAAAGTACATGAGGGCGGGTAGAAAAAAATGCAGGATAATAATCTAAGTTGAATGAATGCTTGTGTTGATTCTATAAGCTATGGATCATTAAAGCGTCCCCTCACTGAATGACTTCTCCCTCTTATTCACTCGGTCATTCTCTCAGCCTTGCCTAGATCACTGGATTGTGGTGCTGTTAAAAGGGAAAGAATCCATTCTGCATGGTGCTCTGACTTGTTTAAGGTGAAAGAAGAAAAAATAAAAACATGAACAAGGATTTAAACTATTAAGAGAATTAAGTCTTTGGCTCCAAAGGTCTTTTCCCTTACCAAGAGATGCTCTGTTGCAGGCTTCTCCAAGTTTATGCCCATTAATGTGATAAATTACAATTCCCCGAATCCCAAATGTATTTGACTACATATGATCATGTTGAGTGGCCATTTGGGGAGTTGTAATCCAACACATCTGGAGAGTATCAAGTAGAGAAAACTGATTCCTTTCCCAGAAAGGATGTGAGGAAAAGATGAGGCTGCAACATTTGTAAGATTCTTTGCAGACAAAATAATTTGTATTTGCTCTAGTTAGATGCCACTGGGATCACGTCTAACCCCCAACTAGGGCACTATCTTATAATGCTATCTGGATTTCATTTAACTTTATGGAAAGTGAAGAAATAGGTAGGGTTCTCTTCAGAATATCAGCTCAGTCACTTATCCCCTATTTGGGTCCTTTAGACAACAAGCATATATGTGGTTGGTTTCAAGAAATGATCAATGCTTCTTTGAGAAAAAGAAAAAGTAGACAAAGTTATGTCCTCTCCTGCCACTACCATAAGGGCACAGCCTCTCAGTCCAGCTCCTTTATATAACTTCTGTCTGGTCTCCAACCTTCAACACTGGGGACATATTTTGGAGGCTGTTGAAAAATATCAGAGGAACTTAGATGAAGTAAATTATCTAGATCCCTTCCAGTCAAGATGCAGGTCTGGGATCAAAGCTACACTGGTTGTTCTGGTGGATTAATTTTGTTAAGACCTAAAAGGAGGGACTATGTCCCTTTTGGTCTTGTTCATTACTATTGACCATAATATCTCTCTGGACTCCCTGTAAGGTTTGGGGAATGAAAGACTTTTTTACCGTGGGTCTGCTCCTTCCTGACTGTGCAGTTCCAGGCATTGTCATGGGACAAGAGAAGTTGATCCTGTGATAAGGTTACATTATTTAACATATACATGATACTTCTGAGAGAGGTCAAATATGCCTCTATTATAACACCTTTCCAAGACCAATTTGAGATGTAATGGAGATAATTTCCTGCAAGCTACGTTGTACCAAATAAAATGAAACAGGTTAAATCCCAAATAAGTTGTTCTTATGAAAACATTAGCAGTCCTGTTTGGTTCCAATGATAGTTCTAGATAGGGTTATGCTTCCTCTGAAATAGCAACTCTTGAACCGGATGTTCTCTTGGACTCACAGATCCACAGATTTCGCCAAGATTCCATAATGAATGGCCTAATGCCTCACTTAAGAGATAAAGCTAAAGTGTTATCCAGTACTTATCTGCCATGTTTTGAAGGTTTTGAAAACCTTCTTTCCTTCCTTAAAAATGCCTTTATATCAAGTTGAAAATTTGATAGATTTTAGATTTTGTTTTATAATTGCCTTTAATATATGGAGTAAGCAATATGCAAGCATCAGGGGTGAAATCCAACAGGTTCTTACAAGTTCTGGAGAACTGGTAGTGGAAATTTTGAGCAGTTCAGAGAACCGGTAGCGGAAATTTTGAGTAATTCAGAGAACCAGCAAATAGCACCTCTGGCTGGCCCCAGAGTGGGGTGGGAATGGAGATTTTGCAGTATCCTTCCCCTGCTTTGCCCACCAAGCCACGCCCACAGAACCAGTAGTAAAAAAATTTGGATTTCACCACTGGCAAGCATACATAGTAAATTTCATACACATGCAGTCACATTCACACACAGGTGTGTTTATATTCCAAAGCTCTGTAGAGTAGAAAAGCCTAATACTTAACATTAACAGCAATTAATGTATAATAATCTACCATCAATAGGAGAACCTCTCAGCTTCTCCTGCTTGGCAGATGGAACACAATGGATACAAGCTCTGGATTCAAGCTCTGCCCTTTTCAATGTACAAGCAATGTTGTCATATGAATGTCAGAAGTTGGGCTGCATCATGACATGCATCCGCCAGCTTGCTGATTTTGGTCCCACCTGCATGGACCTACATTAAATAAAACACTATCTAATAATGCTTCTGCACCTTCATTCAGCCCCAAAGTATCTGACAGTCAGCTGTAGAAAAAGCTGTTGAGGTTGAATAACTGGGACTGAATAGTATATACTGTACCTCTCATTTAATCAATAGAGTGCGAAGTTGAGGAAGAGGGCTCTTTATCACTAATATGGATTACAGTAGTCACAGAAATGAGTACACCCCCTCACATTTTGTAAATATTTAAGTATATCTTTTCATGTGACAACACTGAAGAAATTACACTTGGCTACAATGTAAAGTACTGAATATACAGCTTGTATAACAGTGTAAATGTGCTGTCCTCTCAAAATAACACAACACACAGCCATTAATATCTAAACTGCTGGCAACAAAAGTGAGTACACCTCTAAGTGATAACGTCCAAATGGGGCCCAAAGTGTCAATATTTTGTGTGGCCACCATTATTTTCCAGCACTGCCTTAACCATCTTGGGCATAGAGTTCACCAGAGCTTCACAGGTTGCCACTGAAATCCTCTTTCACTCCTCCATGACAACGTCATGGAGCTGGTGGATGTTAGAGACCTTGCGCACCTCCGTTATACAAGCTGTATACTCACTACTTTACATTGTAGCCAAGTGTCATTTCTTCAATGTTGTCACATGAAAAGATATACTTAAATATTTACAAAATGTGAGAGGGTGTACTCAACTTCTGTGACATACTGTAAGTTTATGACACGGTTTTTCATGTGTGTCTCACATTTCTTTGAAAAAATATTGAATAAAGATGCAAAGTGAGCAGTCATTTCATTGCACAAATGGGACCATGGTTCTTTAATGTCTGTCAAGATTTGGAGTTCGTATTTTACCCAATTTCACATTTTTTGTCTTAATATAGTGGGAATGATGCTACTTATTTGCAGCAATCTTGTCACTGAAATTCAGGAGTATGATGAGACAGGATCTGGGGAGAAGAAAATATTACTTATTTCCCAAATAAGTAATATTTGAGGCAGCTATCTAATTCAGGATGATAAATTACAATTTGAATTCACAGTTAACAGATTCATTCCTTCAAATCCAATGGGTTGACTAGTGAAATTGAGGAACCTTGAAAATCTGATTAACAATTAACTTTCTGATTAATGAAACTTCAATTGGAATAGACTTTTTCTGGGAAATGAGAAAGCGAAACAGGATCCATTAGTTATCACTTCCTCCACAATGGCATGTAATTATATTTCATAGAACTACAACCAAAAACAAAGCATTCCATAATCATTGTAGCAGCTAAATTATATAGCAATTGGTAGGTGAAGCTGTGGAGTTTGGAATGGTTGAGCCCCATTATGAGATCAAGTCTGCCACATGTTTAAAGAGATACCACTCTGTTTCAGAAATGCAAGGAATGTGTGAGACACTTATTCCTACGGGAGACTAGCTGAATGCATAAACAAGGCAGATTAAAGGAAGTAACAAAGCTGCAGATGAATTTAATATGAGGTGTCCATGCTAAAATGTATAAACGTGTTAATCTGCCAACTGTTCCATATTGTATCCATATTCATACAGTAATTGCATGAATTTGGCTGGGAAAAACTAAAGAGAGTATTATCCTTTGAGATGTATTTTTAATATGTTGTTATACAATTTTCTGTAACTTTAAAAAATCACAGCATAGTATTTAAAGATACTTATATGAATATTGAAATAGGTAGCATGAAATACACCAACATGAAAGCTCCTAGCATTCCAAAATAATATTGTGCAGTTTCATCTGGACTTTTTTCTGTTAATAACAACAAAGACAGAGGAAGTAGTGTTTTAAAAATAGGAGAATCAAAAAATGAAAAAGAAATTCCTTGATGATAAAATCCTAAAATAGCCAGAAAAAAATCCTTCTGTAGCCAGAAAATATATTCGTAGATTTTCACGGGTAGAGGTATGCAAGTTTTGGTGTATTCGGGTCTTTTCCCGTGTAAGATTGAGAGTATCTTGGCGATGTTTCAACGAGGTCCCACTTGTCATCTTCAGGCTGGTGTTTTCGGCTTCATGATAGTGCGAGGAAAGTGTGATTGGAGCTGCTGTCTCTCTATAAACACTGGTGGGGAGGTGTGGGATGCTGGCTTTGTTACCAACCCACTCACAGCAATAAAGCCAGCACCTTTATTTATCAGAGAAGCCATCGAGATAGAAAAACGCCCACACAGCATGAACAAACGAGACGATACCTCCCGCCTACCAGCCATTTGGAAACCCGCCCTTATTGACAAACGGGTCCCTAACACGACGAATGACACCAGACCCACACTCACGAGAGCCACACAGGATGTCACCACCACACATCCACGCAGAAAGCAGACTCAAACCCACACTGATAATGAGCCACGACCAAGGACCAGAAGCCAGACTGCAGCTGCATCATTAGCCACTTTAAACCTCTCCAATCCATACATGAAGCAGACTGACACCCACCATGAAGAGCTCGCACGGCCACAAACACGAAGCCAAACAACAACAACGCAGCTCACCAGCTCAAATCCCCCTGCAACTCAGACTAAGCTGAGCACAACCAAGCCCCCACCCAAACAGAACACACCCCCAGCCAATCAGAGCACAACCAACCCCCCATCCAATCAGAGCACAGCCGAGCCCCTAACCAATCAGAACACACCTCCACCCAATCAGAACACAGCCAAGTTCCCACCCAATCAGCTCACACCCCCACTAGCAGTTAAAAGGAAGAGACAGCTGCGATCTCACATTGCTCCTGGAAGCACGAAGCCGAGAACACCAGCCTGAAGATGACGAATGAGACTTCGTCGAAACGTCGCCAAGACACTTCCAATTTTACGTGGGAGAAGACCCGAATAACCAAAGACCTACATACAAACACCCGCGAAAACCTGAGAAAACAAATATCGCACCTCTACGGGGAGGATATCCACCATCTGACCAGGACCTATGAAAAACTCGAAGTCCAAAGAGCTTCCATTTTATGTGACCTTGCATTCCTACGCAACTGCCGAGATCAAAATTTAATCCCCACAGGCTTCCAACTGAAATTCCACTCCAACTCTGCAGCCACCAAACGCATTCTGAAAAGAACAGAACTAGCCCTAATCAGAAATGAACTCCACAGAAAAAGATTCCTCCTAGACCGAATCAACAAGGATCTCCTCACACTTCACCTCAAACTCAGCAACAAGATCCACCCCGCACTTTGGGACAAATCCAAACAACTTGCCGTCTGGAGAGCCGAAACACAGACCACCCTCAAGACAGACACACACACCAACAAATTCCGAAGACTACAAGAACGCCAGAAACAATCCCCTCCACCCTCACAGCCACACATGAAACAAACAGTGCATAACATCTCAGATAGGATCCTCACCAAAGCCGAAACCAATGTCCTTTCCAAAGGATTCAACTTTGCAGTCGCTCCCAAAAGCATCCCCACTGAAACCATTATATGCGGAGTTGAAACCAGCCTGACCAAAATCAACCCCGACGATGCAAACAGAATCAGACTCGAAATCACCAACATCCTCTGCACCAGCAAGCCACCCAAAAGTAACTTACCCAAAGAGGAACAGACAGCACTACTTAACCTGAAAGAAGACACCAGCATAATAATCCTACCAGCAGACAAGGGCAATGCCACGGTGGTTATGAACTCATCTGACTACCAAACCAAATTAAACAACCTACTCCAAGACTCCATATACAAACCCCTAAACACAGACCCCACCACCTACCTGGAAAAAACCACCAGATCCAAAATAAAAGCCTCCCCCATCAGCGAAGAGATTCAGCAAAGAATCATACCCAGAGAGAAATCATCCAGATGCCCTAAGCTTTATGGTCTCCCCAAGATACACAAAGAAGGAACCCCACTTAGACCCATAGTCAGCTCCATAGGCTCACCTCTACAAAACCTAGCCAAATTTCTCGCCAAACAACTACAGCCCTATGCAGAATCCATCACCTCATACGTAAAAAACTCATTCCAGTTCATAGACATCATAAAGCAACAAAACTTACAGCCCAGTGACCTACTCGTGAGCTTTGATGTCATATCCCTCTTCACCCAAGTACCAATCAAAGAAGCCTTGACAGTTATCCAAAACAAATATAACCCCCCCAAGCACATCTTAGATCTGACCAACCACTGCCTATCCAACACATACTTCATCTATAATGGACAGAAATACAAACAAACAGAAGGAGCACCCATGGGATCACCCCTCTCACCTGTCATTGCCAACCTCTATATGGAATACTTTGAAACCCAAGCTCTAGAAAAATCTGATCATAAACCCAAACTCTGGCTCAGATATGTGGACGACACCTTCATAATCTGGCCACATGGGAAAGAAAAACTGGACAACTTCCTCACACACCTCAACAGCCTACACCCCAAAATACAGTTCACCATGGAAACAGAAGCGAACAACCAACTTCCCTTCCTGGATGTCTTAGTCTACAGAAAATCCAATGGCTCCCTAGGACACACTATCTACCAGAAGAAAACACACACAAACCGCTATCTGCACGCACTCTCACACCACCACCCTGCCCAGATCAACTCTGTAGCCAAGACACTCATTTCCAGAACAAAACGCTTAGCTGACGAACAACACCTAAAAACCGAACTACACACCCTCACTAACGTACTAACATCCAATGGATTCCAAAGAAATAAGATCACCAACCTAATCCAAAAAGAAACCCCCACTAAAATCCAAGACACAGAACAAGAAAACGGCAAAGCCCTCCTCCCATACATAAAAGGCACCACAGACAGAATAAGCAAAATCCTCCACAAACATAACATCAAGACAGCATTCTGCACAAACCGAAAAATATCCACCATCCTAAGGAACCCCAAAGACAAAATTGAGTTAGAAAATCAAGGAGTATATGAAATCCCATGCACCGCCTGCCCCACCACATACATCGGACAAACCAACAGACGAATAAGTGCACGCATAGAAGAACACAAGAACTCAGTCAGAAAAGAAGAACCAACTTCTTCCCTGGTCCAACACCTTAAAGCCACAGGACATGATATTGACTTTAAAAAGACCAGAACTATCGCCAAAACTGAACACTTTAACAACAGAATAATCAGAGAAGCCATCGAGATAGAAAAACGCCCACACAGCATGAACAAACGAGACGATACCTCCCGCCTACCAGCCATTTGGAAACCCGCCCTTATTGACAAACGGGTCCCTAACACGACGAATGACACCAGACCCACACTCACGAGAGCCACACAGGATGTCACCACCACACATCCACGCAGAAAGCAGACTCAAACCCACACTGATAATGAGCCACGACCAAGGACCAGAAGCCAGACTGCAGCTGCATCATTAGCCACTTTAAACCTCTCCAATCCATACATGAAGCAGACTGACACCCACCATGAAGAGCTCGCACGGCCACAAACACGAAGCCAAACAACAACAACGCAGCTCACCAGCTCAAATCCCCCTGCAACTCAGACTAAGCTGAGCACAACCAAGCCCCCACCCAAACAGAACACACCCCCAGCCAATCAGAGCACAACCAACCCCCCATCCAATCAGAGCACAGCCGAGCCCCTAACCAATCAGAACACACCTCCACCCAATCAGAACACAGCCAAGTTCCCACCCAATCAGCTCACACCCCCACTAGCAGTTAAAAGGAAGAGACAGCTGCGATCTCACATTGCTCCTGGAAGCACGAAGCCGAGAACACCAGCCTGAAGATGACGAATGAGACTTCGTCGAAACGTCGCCAAGACACTTCCAATTTTACGTGGGAGAAGACCCGAATAACCAAAGACCTACATATATATATATATATATATATATATATATATATATATATATATATCAATCAAACTTTACTATATGGGTCTGTGAAGACTGACTGAGTTTTATCCAAATGATACCTTTTGCATCATGTATTAATGTTTGCTGAGGTTAACAGAAAATACAATTCTCTTCAAGGTGGTTTGCAGTGGTGGGTTGCCCCTGGTTCGCACCGGTTCTATAGAACTGGTAGTAAAACCGGCGGAAGGCTCCGCCCTCCGACCCCGACATCATCAAAATGACCCTTGTGCAGAAGAGTGCGCAGCCCCGCTGCAAACCGGTAGTAAAGATAAGTGGAACCCACCCCTGGTGGTTTGTGTTATTGAGTCCTCACCAATCAGTTACACTAATTGGAGGCTGGTGGAGAGAAAGAGTGCCTGGCCAAAGTCACCCGGTCAACTTTCACGCCTAAACCTGAATTCCAGTATAAAATTTTCTTCTCTCTAGTCCTAGTCTAATATCATAAACTCCTACATTTTATACCAGTATCTATCATTTTTATTCAATGTTTTGTAGATAACATGTTTTATAATATTTCATTTAGAGGGATGTGCTTAATGATTTTTAAAGAAATCTATTTTATTTCATATTTCATATTACAAATTATATATTATTTTAATACATTTTTTGCACAGTATTTTTATAAGAAGAAAAAAAAAACATCTACAACATACAATGTAAGAACTGCAACAACCACTATGTAGGACAAACAGACAGAAGACTGGCAAAATGCATCCATGAACACCAACTGGCCATTGGAAGACATGGCGAACATTCTTTAATTCCACAACATATAGATTTAACCAGAGTTTCAATTGGGAAAATGTGACAATCCTAAATCAGGCCAAAATCCAAAAATGCAAGGGAATTTCTAGAGCCTGGCATTCTGACAAATCAGCCATCAATAGACACATAGACATTAACAACATTTATACTATGCAAAAGAGATAATCAACCAGCCCCAAAGAGAAAAAGACTCCAGCACCTCTCCACCAGTAATCAGCACTCAGATCAGTATAGATTAACTCCAAGGTTAACTTCAGACCAACAATTAAGTAAGAAACACCCCAATTAAGAAACTGCCAAAGACCCATCAGTAAACAGCCCAACCAAAGAATCTCTAAGACTACCCCCACCCACACAGAAAGAAAGACACCAGAATATAAACTGACAGCAAACAGCACTCCCTACTAGCACTGATGTTACCTACTTTGGATAATGAAATGTCTGCAAGAAAACAAACAAGCTCAGAGAGCATCAAGGATCCCTCATTTCAACCCTGAGCCCAAATATTCAACCCAAATATTCTCCTTTATTGGTACAGAATTTTTGTCATAGCTTTGAGTATTGTATTCATGTATAGTTCAAAGTAAATAGAATCTATTCCCTTGGATGTAGATATATACAAAAAAACCCCATGAATTAGCCTTTAATGCAGAAGTCATTGTTTTGTTCTTCACTGTAGAATTTCTAGCTTTAAAATCCCTGTTACAAAGCAACATTGCCTCTACACACCTCATGATGCCATAAACTAACAAAAACTTTTCTTCTCCAATTTGGTGGCCTTGAGATATTTTGCAATATAACTCCCAACTGTTATAAGGATGCACCTGGAAGGCCCCAGGTTGATCTACACAATTTATATAGAAGAAATGGAAAATGGAGAAATATTTTGCTTTGAAATGACCAAGTCAATATTGCATATTATGTACAACATTGTCCATATAGAGTTATATATCAAAAAAGCAGATTTTGGTGCAAGATCCTTCACAATGCTCAATATCAATTGCAAAGGGTCATTGGACTATCCCTTACTGTTATTAGCAGTAATACAATTAATTAAAAGAGTATTTATTAAAATAGTTGTACATAATAAATGTTTGGGGTAGATAAACATTGAAACTTCACCAACGTGGTCAATGAGCTGAAGAGTTTGGGGTCCCCTACTTTAAAAGGATTGTTTAAATGACTGTCAAGATTTTGTCATTATAATAAAAATATCTACCTTAAGCATTAGCAATAATTTTTTTTTTAATTAGCTGTAATGTAGCTAAATGGAATACTTTGGGCAACATTTGGTCCAATGTAAGCTGGGCCTTTCTTGTCTGAAAGATCAGATTTATAACTGAGAGGATTTGGGTAGTTTTGTTTTGCTTTGCTTAAATTAACAGAAAAATTACCCATGTTCTGATATTGCACCACCCTGAAAGTCCTGAATTGAGTGAAGTGAGTTTGAGATTGCTTACTCATCTCTGAAGCAAACTGAAACAAGTTGGATACAAAACCTAGCCTTAAAAAGAATTGTTTAGATTTAAAACTAGGTTTTGTGGTCCTATTTTTTTGATCATTACTTCTGCTTGATCCTTGATGCTATAGATATGCCAAGTATTTTGAAATCAGGGGACAAGAAGTAAAAAAGGCAAGTGTTGTTTAAGTGTTGTTTTTACTTATTTCATATGACTAATGTTCACACTGGCAGTCCTGGGAAATCTATACCTCTTATTTTGGAAAGCTCTGCCTGAAAAGGTTTCAGCTCCCAAGAGACTGATATGTAGATGAGACATTAAGGAAGATTATAATACCCTGTTATTACCTCCCCACATGCTACTAACTAGCACAATAGCCTGAGAATAGTCTTCATTCACCAATTTGGGTTGCTATTGAATTCATCCTCTTGTTCCAGGTCTTCACACTGAAAAGCCATGACTGGAGAATCTTGTGAGCATTGAAGGAGAAGGAAATCTGGTGCTAATTGTGATGGAAGATTTTGAATCCAGTGAAGTGACACAATGATCACAATGAAGTTAGGATCCAAATCAGGGAGTTTATTCTCTCCTGCCTTTTTTTAGAAACTTTAACAAGAAGAGATTATGTCCAAGCCAAAGGATACTAGAAAAGAGAAAATAAAAGCTGCCAATTTTAATGCTAGTATTTCTAAATGTATAGCAACAAATCATTTAACAGACTAGGAAAGATGAATATTTAATTTAGGAGCAATACATTCCTGCATTGCTTCCTTTTGATGTTAAATATAATATGCCATTAATTATTAGTAAACAGTGTAGCTTTTGTTGATGAAATTTTGAAGTTAATTAACCTTGTCTGTTTTATATGCCATATTTTAGTAGTAGGAAATCCAATTTAGAATCAAACTCCACCCAGAATTACCTTGTAAGATGGGCAGCAAATAACTGTTATAAATATTTTATAACTATAAATAAATAAATAGAATATATAAAGGAAGATTTTAGATGCTAAAGGAAGATTTTCATGCAATTCCTCCTGTGTTTTATTACTATTGCACTTGAGGTTGGGAAAATTGTTCTCTTTTAAAAAAAAAACAACAACAATATTCTATATATACACATGGAACTTCTGTTTTACTGAGAACATCATTTCCCATTAAATGATCTTTGTTAAAAACATATCTAAGGCCCAGTAAAGTCAAGTTTTTAGCAAGGCATCAATAAGTTGATAATAATGAAGATCAGAGTTACTAATATAGTAAGAAAATAATAATGGGGTTGCAGGCCCTTAGAAAGAGAGTTAGTCCTGCCTTAGGCACAAAGCCAGCTAGCTGACTTCTCAGCCCTAGGAAAGAGACAATGGACACTTCTGAAAAACCTTGCCAAAAAAACCTGCAGGGACTTGTCCAGGCAATCTCTGAGAATCAGACATGAATGAAAAGTAATGCTAGTCTAGATTAGCCAAAATATTAATGGCAGATTTACACTGATGGAGTTTACATATCTCAATGTATGGTGTGTTTAACAATAAGTATTATTGAGAAGAGAACTAATTTGGTGTAGTGGTTAAGGCATCAGGTTAAAAACTGCGAGGCCATGAGTTCTAGTCTTTCTTTAGGCACAAATCCAACTGGGTGACCTTGAGCCAGTCACACCCTCTCAGTCTCAGGAAGAAGGCAATGGTAAACCACTTCTGAAAATTCTTGCCAAAAATCTTGCAGGGTGTCAGGTTTCGATGTCATCTCAAATAAATTGCACTCCCAAACAATTCATCTTTGCTGAAATATTCCATTTATTGAGTACGACAGATCTGGCCCTGACTTCGTCATAGCCGATACTAACCCTCTGACCCCCAAACCCTTCCCTTTCCGTTCCCCAATTCTCATCTTCTCATTGGCCATCTTCCAAGTCAGTCTCCCCAGCTTCTGACCTCACCCCACAGGAATGTCTCCCCTCCCATCCCATCTCCTAGGAGATATTATCTACAGAGAAAATAAGTAGGTGAAAAGTCAAGCCTCATCTCCTCCTTTTTATGGCAGCATCAGAATGCTGACAAAGGGACTTGTCCAGGCCATTGCCAGCAGTCAACATTTACTTAAAAACAGAACCATAAATAAGGTCCTTATAATAGTCACCTCACAATAGGCCACGATATCTGGGATTTTTTGATTTTCCAGACCTGACTTATTTGGAGAACAACAGTTGAAAAAAAATGCATATAATTTTCCAGGAAAGCATCTTTGGTTTCTTCAATATTTATTATATTTTACTTATTGTTATTATTTTTGTGGTCTTTTAATACTCTGATCAACAATTGGCCTGCTAAATATGGACAATAAATAGTTTGCCAGAATCTGATTCACCCTCATAGGATTTTTGCATGGTCACCAATCCTGTACATTTCCCCACAAATCATATTTTTCAAAAACGAAAGAAAAGGACATTGAAAGCACTATTATCCAGTCAGACAGGTGCTGTCAGATTTGCAAATAAAGATAAACTGCATGTACCATTTGTTTCAGCTGTTCTAAGTGCAATAGAAAAGGAATTACTGACTTTCTTGGAAGGTTTGCCCTTGTACATGGTTGCATGCACATCCCACAACAGGTGTTTTCCAACTGCAGTGCCCTCTCAGGCTGGCAAAGCTACATTGGAGTCAGATGCCGGTCTAAATCTAGCCCTATTAATCTGCAAAAAAGGAACCTTGTTTGTACAAGGGCAAACCTTCCAAGAAAGTCAGTAACTCATTTTCTATTGCACTTAGAATATCACTTTCCCCCCTAAATTCCCCCATTTTTCTTGGTCTTGTTGGTTAGCTATAACGGTCTTTCTTCATAAGCCAGGGAAAATATGAAAACTGGAGTTAATGTTAATTAAACTTTAGCAATATACAGCATATGCTTTAAAGAAATTTACTCTTAATCTGGAAAACAAATCCAGCCCATGTCCTGTTTTAAACTGAACCCTGTGTGTAATGAAATAAAAGTAAATCTGACAAGATTTGTCTTTACGCATTAGAAAGTTTGTTTTGTTTTTCTATACAATATTGTTTTGCTATCTTGTAAATCCAAAAGCTTTTGTGCATTCATTTTGAATAATCAATCTGCTGAATAAGTCAAATCTATGCATGTTTAATCAGAAATGCAGAATTTATGGCTGATATCCATAATTATTCTTTATTTCTGCCTTTACTATTAATCTTAATTGTAGTTTTAGCCTCTGTTATTCTCCAGATCAGAAAAACAGGCTAATGCGTCACTGCTGCCTAAATTTATTACTCTTCAAAAGAAAAGAATTAAACTCAGACTTCTAACAAACTTCATTGTTAAAGTGGTCCCATTTTTTCCCCCCACATTATTCTCAGCAATGCTAGACACATAAATGTACCCATTTTTAAAATTTCACATAGTGCCACCAATCAAATGTTGATCTTCACTACTAGGAAAAATTGAAAGGATGATTGGAACCACTGCCTAACACTTCCATTCCAGCACATATACAAGGGAATCCCCCACAGAATCTCCTAAACCAGGGGTGGGCAATTGTGGCTCTTTTACAACCTGTGGACTTCAATTCCCAGAATTCCCAAGACAGCTTGGCTGTCTCAGTAATTCTGGGAGTTGAAGTCCACAGGTTGTAAAAGAGCCACAATTGCCCACCCCTGTCCTAAACTAAGCCAACTCAGACCAAGGTACATAAGAGCTGCAAGTAAAAACAATATATCTGACAGAAACATTAACTACATTCATTATGGCAAAGTGAAGAAGAGCATTTTCATGTAACATAGTCATTTTTTTATATAAGTACATTTAACATTTGTTCTTAAGAGACTATCTTCTTTAATAAATTAACTTCTGTTACATAGGTAGCTCTTGGAATTTAGAGTTTCACTCTACAAATCCATGAGTAACAGATTATACATCAAGATCTACCTAAGTAAAAATTGTTTTGCATGTAAAATGGAAGCATATCATGTTAAGAACTAGTTTGGTCTCCTTTCTTAGGGACTTCTCCAGGCTGAATATCGTATCTAAGGAGACTTCCATGTTCTCACACAATGAACATTTGACAGCAGAGCAAAGCATCTTACACATATCTGAAAAGTCAGAAAAAAATGGTGTTAGAACATGCAGATTTCCAGACTCCATGATCCAAAGTGGTATCTGGCATTAGAAATTATAACTAGTGTTTTCAATTATGCAGGGGAAAATGGCTGATCGTCACTCAGATATTTGGATGTATTTTCATCTAGATTAGTGAAGAAATTCTAATTTCATTAAAGTTGAAAATATAAAGGACAGTAAAGTTTAATTCAGCTGCATATTAATGAATGTAACTTCATGGGTAATTTAAACTCCTGTATTAACTAAGTGGCATTTATGCAAAACTAACGTTATAAATTCAATAAAAAGAGCAACATAATTATTTTGTTTTAAGGATTTTTTAATAAATTTCATAAACTAATGGGAATTGATGGGAGGATTACAATAATCTTTGATGCACTCAGTCTTATTTAAGTCTGATTTTCTGATTTGTTACAGAAGTGGTGATGGGTATTAAATGTTTATTTACTTCTTTTGAAATATTAATGGAAAGGAAAAAATAATTTGCAATATAAATAATATAGGACAACTATGATAGGAACAGGTCTGTAACAATAATGCATACATGAAAGACACTTTTAAATAAAATTGATACTTCATAAATTCCCCAAAGTTCCATTGATAACATTTGGAATAGTAGTACTAAAAAATAACATTGCCGTATGCAATTAACACTCTTTTAACAAGAATGCATAGATTAAAATTTATTTTAATTTTATAAGCATAAATGCACCAGTGTGCCTACCGTCCCTGTGCTAATGTTTTCTTTTATTCGTATCCTTTTCATGTATTTATAATAATGTTTACACTAGTATCTGTCATGAAATACATGCTTGACAAAATAAATAAATAAATAAAATTTTGACTGGAAAGGATCAGTTTAGGCGAATTATTGATGAGTAGTCAAAGGAAACCTTGATAAATGGGTAATGAAAAATGTGCATTTGTAATTTTTTCAAAGGTGACATATTGTGATGTGGACTGTATTGTAATAGGAATTCTCACATTGCAAATTAAAATGACAGAAATAAATAAGGTAAACATAAAATAAGGTAAAGAAATACTGTCTAGGAATCGTAGATTTCGCAAAACATACTTTGCAGAAGATGTTTTGAGGTGCCTCTCAAAAACAAGAATTTGGTTGCATGGGATAGAGAATTAATGTCACTTTTGCTTTGCCAATGCTTCCTGTTGGGTTAAGAAGCCTTTTCTTCTCTATGACAGAATCCTGCAGCTGAATGCATGATAATGACGAAGGGCTATTAATATGCTAAGCCTTTTAATAGCATGGGATACCACCATCCTGTTCTCTCCAATTTTATAGTACGGCTCCCTGATTTATCATTTGACTTAAAGAAATCTAAGCTTGTACAATTTAAGCTGATATAATTTAAAACCTGATATATATGAATAAAAATGGAGTCACCTTTTGATAAGTTTATCAGATTACTTTTCTGTGGTGAAGTATACATTTCACTTCACTGTGGAAAAAAAGAAGACTCACATTATTATTAATTACTCTTGAAGTTTGGATCTCTTCCTCGGTACTGTAAAATAAAATAAAAAATCTCATTTATATATTGTTTTTTTGGTAATTTATTTATAGTAGTTCAGTATAGTAGTATAATATTTATTATACTACCCCACATTTCATTTTATTGCATGGTCTGAATGATAATGCAAGTTTGGATAATTGGAATTCCTAATTAATTAAGAAGAACACAGGTTGGTTTAAATAATTTCTAGGGTTGTAAGCCAACAATGTATTTCGCTAGACAATGCCAAAACAGAAAATCCAATGGATTTGCTGGGGTTTATTGTGTAGGACAGGACAACAGCAAAGAGGTGCAATCATATACTTGTGTCCAAAAGTCAATCCTCCTAAATCGGCCTCTCAGGAAACTGAACATTATCCAAAAACCTGCTATTCAGTTATGGCCAGCAAAAATGACTGCCCGCCCACCCACCTTGTTTCAAGTTTAAGAGATCACAAGAAAAGATAGCTCCATTGGCGAATAAGCTTCAATGAATTCAATATGTCTCACTTTTCAATAGAAGGTATACATTGTCAGGGGTGTTAACGGCTGGAATGTGAGATATGACACATTTTCCATTTTAATTTATATCCTGCACTTTCACGATTAACATATGTTACCTAATTGCCTGATAAGAAGAAAGAAATATAAAAATGGAGAACACCATATTTATTCAAAAATAGATAGAAAGAAAAAATTACCAATACAATATTCTCAAGAAATTTATGAAATATACTCACTTTTAAAAAAAATAAATAAATCATTGGAAAATAAACTGTCTTCATTTTAGGTAACTACAGTAAGGCATATAAAGAAATGCAATGGACTTCCGGTTTGCTGCAAAAACACTTCCGGTTTGCTGCTGGCCGCCGCCAGACGTTCCTCTGGGATCGTCAGCTCCCTCTGCCTGTATAGAGCCGCCGTTACAGCGGATGGCGGCTCGAAAAAACTCCGTTTCCAAGAGGAAACGGAGAGAGAGCCGGCAGGGGTGGGTAGAACTCCCCGCAGAGTCCCAAAAGTTTTTTTTTTAACTTTTGGGACGGAGCGGATGAGAAGCCCCATATCCCCTGCCGCTGCTCCGGGCTTTGGGAGACCTCTGCCTATGCAGAGCCAGGCGTCAAGAGCAAGCCTGTGAATCTAAAAGAATAATTAAAGAAATGAAGAACTGGACCCTTAATACTGAACCGCAAGTATTTCACCCTTTCAAAAACTATTTAAAAGAAAAGAGCAGAGGAAAAGAGGGAAAAAGAGCCTTCTAAAATGGCGTCTGCTGTGGCTGGAGAAGGGCTAAAAGGGAAAGTCCTTCCGTTTTTCATTATTACAATGTAGCGGAATAAATATCATTGGCTACATTTCTAGAGAAACCTCGCTCCTGTGCTGCTCAGAAGTTTTTTTTAATGAGGGAAAGTCTTTTTGTTTTCTATTTCTTCTCTTATTTTTGCTAAATCTTGTCTGTGTGGGAAATGGCATCAGGACTTATACAGCTGGACAAACGGGGGGGGGGAATTTCCCCCCTTAAGAAATTGCGCCAACAAATTTCAACTCTCCAGCGTCAGAAACCCGATTTTAATATATTAGAATTTATCCTTGAAGAGATTGTAAGAAGGGATGAGATTGTGAATCAGCAACTTGAAAAATTTAAGCAGGAAATTAAAGAAATTGGTGAATTGGTGAAATCAGAGTCTGACTTCTTGAATAAAAAGATTTCAAAAGTTGCTAATGGTTTATCAGGCTTTCTGATTCGGATGGAGGCAAAGACTGAATTATTAGAGACTAAAATGAAGGAAGTCGAGGAGAATTTGGATGACATGACTCAAAAAATTAAAAAGGATTTGATAAACATTCAGGATAATAGCTTGGAAGACAAATCTAAAATGGAGACTGACCAAAAGATTGGTAATGAGGAAAATGTACAACAGAGGATTGAAAGAGAAGTTTTAATGATTCAATATAATTTTACAGAATATGCAATTAGATTGAGAGGTCTGCAGGAAAATAATAGAGATGATTTAAGGAAAGTATCTTCTGAAATTCTGGCTGGGATCTTAAAGGTTCAACCTGATGAAGTGTATTGCAGGATTGATAGAATTTATAGAATAAACTCCTGGTGGGCAAAGCAAAGGCAACTGCCTAGAGATGTGGTGATCTATTTTACAGATAAAGAAATTAGGAATAATATTGTGCAGAACTCTTTTAATTCCAATTTGCAATTTCATGGAAGAAAGATTTGGATTTTCAAGGAGCTCCCGCCCAAGATGTTAATGGAGAGGAAGAAATTTGGCTTTTTAGTGACTGAATTAAAAAAAAGAAATATCCTATTCAGGTGGGACATCCCAGCTGGTTTAATATTGAGATATCAAGGCGTAAGATATCAATTGCACACTGTTGAAAAAGCGGAAGATTTTTATCAAAAAATTCTAAAAATGAATTTAACACCTTTAGGCATAATACAGGATAAGCAAAAGGAGTTGGAAATAAAAGGAAAACATCAAATTACAGAGGCTGTGATGGATAAATTGTCTTTGGACTCCTTGGAGACCCCAGCTGGACTGTTTATAAATAAGAGAGCAGTGTCATCCGAACCCAAGGTGATGAATCATCAAGTCACAGACAAGTGCGCAAATCAATCAGTTGATATACAAGTGATGGAGAAGAAAGATGAGATGATAAAATTAACCCAACAAGAACAATCCACAAAGCAGAATGAAAATCAACCAGCAGATATACAATTGGTAAGCAAGAAAAGAGGATGGAAATTCAACCCGAAAAAGAAAAAGAAAAGAAACAGATCTTATAGAAACAGCAATTTCCAAACTAAGCAACAGTGAAGCCAGGCGCTTTAAAAAATGAATGAATATTAGAAAAGACAGTGGTGGCGAACAATTGTCTGATACTATCCTGAGGATTGTGGCAGATCCCTGCAAGGCCATGATTTTGGGAAGTGGAAAGAGCCTCACTTTGTTGGATTTGAATCATCTAATTTTTTCTTATTTACTTTTTTTTTCTCTTGGAAATATATTATAACTACTTTGAGTTATAAGGCAGGAGAGTTTTGCTGGGGCATGCAGAAGATCTGGATGTTACTCAGTAGGATGACGGGAATTTACAATCCTGATGAATACCACAACTATAACCATACGGATATATTCATAATTATAATGTCACTCGGGTGGTTGTTTTTACTTTTATACAGGTGTGAGGATATCTACTACTGATGGGGGCAGAAGATGACTGAAGATTTTGAACAAACTGTTGCACCAGCATGTTATTTTACCCTATTATGGGTGATGGATTTAACAATCTAGTGGAAAGACATCAAAGAAGATATTATATGGATTATAAACTTAAAGTTATTGTCTTTTCTCTTTTTACATAATGAAATGCATATATAGATATGTGTATATCTTAGTAAAGTGGGCAGTTGATTATATTTAGAATCGTATTGCATGATTTTGTAGGAATTGAAGGGCTGAAATAGGTTAGTTTACTGATTGTTATAAAATGGGATGCATATATAGATATGTGTATATTCTAGTAAAGTGGGTAGTGGATTATATTTAGAATTGTATTGTCTGATTTCAAGTCATATATTTAGAGGAGTGGAGGAAGTGGACAGAATTGAACAAATTTGGTTGCAGGGAGAAGGCCGATTTAAAATGTTATATTAATATATATAAAAGATTAAAGGTTAATTTGTAATAATACTCAATAAGTTTAGGGGAGGAGAAAAAGGGCAGATTACCGTAAAAATGGGAGTTTTAAGATTAACAAGTTAAGGGTCAGTATTCCGAGAAGGGATTAAGGGAAAGGGAAGATATTATGTATGTAACTAGTTATGAAATAGCCTATTGTTGTGAAGAAGTCACAGGGGGGGGTTGGGTGGAAAGGGTGGGTTAGGGAAGAGGGGGGGGGGAAAGGGGGAAAAACTTGTATTTGAAAACTTTTTCAATAAAAAAAAAAGAAAAGAAAAAGAAATGCAATGTACTGAAATGGCAACAGATTGAAACTGCTTCTGAAACATTAAGAACAATCATATTTTCAAAGGTTCTGGTCATCCTTGTAGTTTTGGAAATTACGACCAAAATTTCCATTGCTAAACAAGACAGCGTTAAGTGAATTGCATCCCCATTCTACAATCTTTTGGCCACAATTAAGTGAATCACAGCAATTGTTAAGGGAACCATCTGGTTGTTAAGTGAATCTGGCTTTCCCCCCTTGACTTTGCTTGTTGGAAGGTTATAAATGGTGATCACATGAGCCTGGGATACTGCAACTATCAGTTTTGTTCCATATAGCACCAACCTTGTGGACTCTCAACTTTCCTCTTTCCGCTACATATTCAAAATGGACAGTGATTAATACGTGTGTGTGTGTGTGTGTGTGTTTTCTGAGGTTTTCGCAGGTGTTTGTATGTAGGTCTTTGTTTATTCGGGTTTTCTCCCACGTAAAATTGGAGGTGTCTTGGCAACGTTTCAACGAAGTCTCATTCGTCATCTTCGCTGAAAACACTAGCCTGAAGATGACAAATGAGACTTCGTTGACACGTTGCCAAGACACCTCCAATTTTACGCGGGAGAAAACCCGAATAACCAAAAACTTATATATATATATATATATGGTGCAGGTCAGTGACGGAATTCAAATAATTTAACAACTTGTTCTCTGCCCTAATGATTTCTTCCAAAAACCAGTTCACCAAACTGCTAAGAAAGTTAACAACCGGTTCTCCCGAAGTGGTGCGAACTGGCTGAATCCCACCACTGGTGCAGGTATATATTTATGTATTGTATATAAAATGAACACAAATGAACCAGGGGTGGGTTCTACTTACCTTTACTACCGGTTCGCAGCTGGGCCGCGTGCGCGCTCTTCTGTGCATGCGCAAAGCGTTTTGATGATATCAGTGGGCGGGGTCAGTGGGCGGAGCCTCCCGCCGGTGGGTTGCGAACCGGGGCCAACCCACTACTGAAATGAACAATGAAAACAATGCAATGAAATTTCAAGAAAGATGGATTTATTATAACAATGTAACTGAAAGATTCTTCACATCTCCCCTGGATGGCATCTGCACCTCCCTAAGGGTGGTACACCTCATAGTTGTGAAAACCTGCTCAAAGTGGTTATTCCATCTGACAGGAAAATGTATAGCATAGCAATGCTATACTGCTGTCAACACCTGACAGGTATAGATTTCATTTTGCAGGGAGAAAAGCAGTTACAGAAGTGAAATTGAAAGAATCAATTTCTTCTCATGCCAGCTTACAAATTCAAGTTTTTATGATTGTTTTGCGATGATGATGATGATAATGAAGTTGTTGTTGTTGTTGTTGTTGATGATGATGATACAAGAATAAGTGGAACTGTCCCTTAACCAGAGGGGGGGAAGAGCAGAAGGGAAAGAAATATGTAAGAAAAATATTAGCAATAATGAATCTTCTCTCAAGGTTTATCAGGATTTTTTGAGGTTTATTAATATGCAAAACAGATTAAAGAAACAATAAAAGAACTGAATTCATGGAAACATCATAGCAATACAGACTATTTTTCCATAATTCATGTCGCCTAGTTACAAAATGCAGTTGTTTTCCAGGTTTGCATAATAGACAATTATTTTCTGGGTAAAGCGACAAAACTTTTAACATAATTAACACCAATCCAGTGTGGCATGTTCTCTGAACACAGTCTAGTTGACCATCAGATTCATTGGACAATTTATGACAAGTCACTATCTCCCAATCCAATCTATAAAACAGGGCTGTAGTGAAGGTAAAATGTACATTACCTTGAGTTTCCAAAAATAAAACATTGCATTAATTAATTATCGTCAAAGTTCACTGAAGAATCCAGTGTGAGCCAGATTACGCAGATTGTTGTTAAGGTCTACTGGGCCTTGAGTGATGGATTGCGTGGGAAGATCACTAATGGTGACGAGTTAACTCATGTAAGTAAGAAACAATTTTATATATTTTAGAAATAAGACTGATGATTTTAGAATTTTAGGATGTTTTACGCTATGTGACTTAATCTTAAACCAAAGGCTAGGAACTGGATTTTTCCACTCATTTATGAAAGTATATCCTAACCCAGCTGAAGATTTACTTACAATTAAAAATAACCTCTCTCAGTGTATTTTTCAAAACTCTCAAGGTATTTAGACTTCGTATAATATCGAATTAATACTGGTTCAGCAGATAACTGCTTTTTCTCACAACCTGTTTGTTTTTAAATGTCTTTTTTAAAACACTGCATTCCTTTGAAACTTTTCTAGAGAATTCTTCAATAAAAACAATTTATAAATGGCTCACAATAGACTATTAAATAGCAACAAACATTTAACTGCTCTGTCTACTTGTCTATGTCTTTGTCCATTTTTTTAAAGCTGGATTGTTTTGAAAAACAAGGATTAGAAGGGGATTTAGGGACATCACAAGTACTAGCCAATCAGTGCTATCCACAGCTGGCTTTTATTGCAAATTAGTTAAGGCTTCTTTTCAGAGCTCAAGCCAGGAAGTGAAAGGTAATGCAAGTTTCCAGCTCAAGCCTAGTGCTCTGAAAATGTTTACATAAGCCTTCACTTTTAGTGAAAATAGGAAATAGTGCCAAACTTAGAGACACCGCATTCAAACATGGGCATCTCAGGTAACACAGCAAAGAAAGATCTTTGGCTCAACAGCTGTGCTGATGGCCTGTTGACAGCCCTTGAGGGAAGGGGAGGGGAAAGGAACAGACTGTTGAAAATATCAGGCATTCTAAAGATGGATCAGCGAAAAGAGAGTCTATTTAGCATTAGCTGGGAGCTCTAGTAGACAAGGCATCCGTCAAATGTACAATATGTTGGGGCTTTGCTAAAACAGTTTCAAAAGTCTCTGTTTCTTCCTACCACCAGACTTCAAAAAGAAACAACAAAGAGAGATTTTCTTCTCAGCAAAGAACGATTAGCATTTAACATTATTATCTACCAAGTTGTGTCTGATTTACGCTGCTTGAGGCACAAGAGCCATTATGAGTAGCTTCTCTTTTATTGTTCACAGGGCTCAAGTCTGACTTAGGCACGCCCAAGATATTAAAAAAACAAGATCTGAAAAAAAAAAGAACTTAGAGCATATGGTTCTAAACATTCAAAGAGAAAAATCTGTTCTACCTCATTTTCCTCAGGGAAAACATAACCAAATATACCCCCATGGAAGAATCTGTAAGAAAGAGGGGGCTTGGTTGTGTAGTGAATGAAAGAGAAAAGAAAAGAAAAGAGAAAAGAAAAGAAGAAAAAAAGAAAAGAGAAAAGAAAAGAATAAATCCCTGCCTTACGTCAAACAATGAGAACAGTCTCTAAATACTGTCAACCACTAAACAAGCCTGAAACAAATTTAACTTTGGAAACTCTAGTGGCCTACCATTCACTCATCCTGTTGGTTTGAAATCGAAAAAAAAAAACGTCTCTTTCTGCCTGCTAGGTCAGCAATATTAGTTTATAAAAGAATTTTAGCTTTCTTCCTAAACTTTATAAAAAGTGACAGACATAAACATAGAAACATCATTTAGAATTGTTTTATAAAATAGTAGATGTCAACAAATTTATTTTTTTAACAGTACATAAGGAACAAAGAAATGCAATTTTAGAATGTCTTTAAACACCAAAAATTCTTTTTTTCTTTCACTTTTTGTTTCTTAGTGATAAAGTGCAGCATATAAATGTTGTACCAAGAAGAAAAATAGTGAACAGCCTGTCCTTTGCATTTCCCAATTGCTTATATCAAAAAACTTCACCTAAATGATTGGCATTATAAACAGAACCAAATACAGGTAGTTACTGCTAAAAGCATTCATGCCGTAACAACAGCTGCTCCAATCCATAATGTGCAGGGGTGGGTTCTACTTACCTTTACTACTGGTTTGCAATGGGATTGCGCATGTCTTTGCGCGCGCATACGCAGAAGTTTCTACGCATGTGCAGATCGCCGATGATGACATCTGGGTTGGTGGGCGGGGCTTCCCGCCAGTTTTACTACCGGTTCTTGTGAACCGGTCTGAACCGGGGGCAACCCACCACTGATAATGTGTTTGTTTTCTGATGTTCAACATTGCATATTACTGACTGCTGCTGAAAAATATATGGAAACACTCTGAGCATTTCAGGTCATGTGCAATATTGTTTATTTATTGTGGAGAAGGAAAGGTAAGAACTTAGAATTGGCATTTGTGATTATCAATTGATCCGATACACGTAGTCCTCAACTTACAACCATTCATTTAGTGACCATTCAAAGTTACATCATGTGATCAAAATTTGGATGCTTTGCAACCGGTATGCATTTATAATGGTTGTAGTGTCCCAGGGTCATGTGAACACCATTTGCAATTTTTCCCAGCTGCTTTGCAATAAAGATTTAATGATCACGAACAACTATAATGATTTCCTCAACAACAGTGGCAAAAAAATTTAAACTGCCTGGCTTAGAAATGAAAATTCTGGTATCGGCTGTGGTTGTTAAGACCACAGTATTGGCCCCATCAAAAAAAGGGCCTAACATTATTTGAATATATATATTGTTATAAAAATACACAGTGGTAGGGCATTTTGGAAAAACAGTCAATCACGTAGCTCCATGATAGTATTGAGATCATGACTGAATGAAAAAAGTCCATGTTTTTGATGCAAACATTCTCAATCTTCAGAACCTTCAGGAATTTCTATATTAAATCTAGGAGAACTATTCTTGGTCAGAGTAAAAGAAGCTGGATTAGAAGGGCCTCCAACCATCACCAGAAAACAGTTTCCTGAAAGAGTGCAAAATATATCTGCTAAATGCTAGTACACTATTGCTTAATAAAATATGGTGGCTTTGTTGCTGATATACAAATCACAGTTATTTGGGGTTTTTTTTGTCAACAATACTCATGATTTAATATTGTTGGAGCTGTGAACAACCGTAATAGTTACTATGATTCATTGAAGATATTCCAGATATTTCTGACTTCACATGAGGAAATTCATATTGTTAGTTGCAGGGTTGTTATATTCAGAAGAATCTCCATTCCCTCATTTCATTTATGCCCTTTTCCAGATTACTGCCTGTTAAGGTGGACTTTTACAAAACATTGGAAATAGGCTGCTATTCAAAGCAATCTTCTCTGACTTATTTGGGAATAATGAGTATGATTGAAATGATTATATGTATATGGCTTCAAAATGATGCACATTAAAATGAATTGTATTTTATATTTTACTTTAATTTATTTTGCAGACTCAGGGGAAAGGAGGAATTTTCTCATAGGACTATGCCATATGCTTGGTTGCATATGAAATGGGCAATGTAGCAAAAGTTGCCTGTTTTTAATTTTTCTTTTCCTCCTTGGACTGTGATATTTTATGGAAGACTCATACAAAAGGAACTCTGTGTGTGTGTGTGTGTGTGTTTGAAATTAGAACCAGATAGTTCTGACTTCATGGTAAACTTCATGTGCAGTCCAGCAAGCTTAACAAATCTCCCACTCCCTCCCATTCCCATCCACTCTTTTGACTATTGGGGAGTGCATAAAATTATAAGTAAAATGTTAGATGCCTACCTCATTTATCTTGAACTATGAAAATTGTATGAGTGTAAAAATAAGATCTGTTGTTATCTAACAGAATTGCAAAGTAAGTTCAGTTGGGCTTTAAAAGATGCAAAAGAGCAAGGGAAAGAGTTATTTTTTTCTTTTATAGAAATCATTAGTCAGGAAAAATAGCTTTGCATGTGGAGGTAAGTGGTAAAACTCTCTCTCTCCCCCTCCCTCTCTGTATGTATATGTGTGTGTGTATGTGTAAAAACAGAATATATATACACAGAAGTCACAGGTTCCTGGTTTCTAGCTCTTGCTTTCTTTGTATGTATGTGTATATATACTGCATGTGTTTATCTACCTATTTATATCTGTGTCTGTGTCTATACATGTATGTGTATCTTTATCTATCCATCCATCCATCCATCCATCTAATCTATCACCTACCTTCCATCTATCCATCCTTCCTAAAGCTGTTTAGTGGGAAACAGCTCCAGTTAATCATATGAGGTTTATTCTAAAAAATAAATACAGCAGCTACATATGCACAATAGTAATCATACTGTATAGAAAATACGGGAAAAAATATTTACAGAATTCAGTTGAACTTCCATTAAACATGCAGCAAACTAGTCCAGTGCTATTTAAATAAAGTTCACACCAAGTCTTTCAAGACTAAACATTTCATTATTGCATAACTTTCATCAATCAGTTCATGAAATATCATAGTGAATTACTCTCAACATGCCAGGGAGAGTGGCCAACCTTTTTCTCTCAAATCTTGTGCAACAGTTTGATCTGTAGTAATTTATACTCCCAAAAGCTTCCTCAGAGTTTAACAGCAGAACCAATTACCCAGAGAGGTAGTTGGGGCCCCTTCACTGGATGTAGTCAGTGGTGAACTCCCTTTTGCTGGCTAAGAACATACAAATAACCCTGCTGAATCAGCCCAGGAGTCATCTTAATTCAATAGTTTGTTTGTCACAATGTTTAAACCACAGGTCTCTGGGCTACTCACAAGCTGGAGAGATGTCTTATCCTGCTGGCTTAATTTAGGGATTAAGTGGACTTTTCTATATATCTATGAATTATGGGACTGCTAGAAATATTATGAACTGATAGTGCAGAAGTGGTCCTAAGAGTAGTATTAGATGTATTCCATTTATTACTTGCATTGTCTCTTCTGGCAGCATGTAGCATGGGCATCTGGAAAGCAAAAGGGGCAAATGATATACTAATATATGGAATCTTTGGTGCTCCTTGAGCTTGGTTGTTTTCTTGCAGACATTTCATTACCCAACTTGGTAATATCTTCAGCACAAATATTCACTTCTCTTGATAAAGCATGTGTTGTAATGCAAAGGCATATAGGAAGAATTGGCAGCCCTATTCTGCCAGTATGTGCAGAAAACAGGTCTGTATTCATATAACACAGTAAACCAGAAGTTCCCAATTTGAAGACCTGTAATAACTGGGAGGCAGCCTCCAAAGTATGAATTTAAAAATGCAATATGATGGGGAAATTATTAAATAAATGTTTGGAAAATAATTATACAGGCCTAACAGATTTAGTTTAAATCAACTCTAAACAAACACATTTTAGATTCTATCTTTGCTTTACTCCTCTTTTTGGAGTGTAGTCCTGGACAATAGTCAAACCACATCTGTATATGCTACTGGAGTATGTGTTACAAACCAAAATGGCTACATTCACATGTGGTATGGTGTGTAATCCAATCTAAAAGTAAGAAATATAGCATTGTATGCTGTCGAGAGGCAGGGAAACAAAGTGAATGATTTGCTAATTTAAACTTTCAACCAAAGCTATGGTTTACTAAATAGCTATAGTGATTGTGTTCATGCATCAGAACCAACAAGCAGACCAGTGTTCAGTGATTGCCACACAACCTTTCTTATACTTTTACTAACAAAGGGAGTAGCTGAGTAGGGATGCAGAGTGTGTGGTTACAGATGCTCCATTATTTTAGGTTTAAAATATTTTGTCCTTTTCTGGAAAGGGTGAAGTGGTTCATAGCCTTAAGTAGGCATATAAATGATATGTCTCCCTCTATGTATGTATTTACAATACACACACACACACACACACACACATACACACATACGGCTCAATTTTATGAATTAAGTGAATGTAAAATGTTAAATTGCAATATTGTGAGTATTAAGTATTGTGAGTATATCAGGGGTGGGCAATTTCCAGAGGACCACATGATATAGAGGGCTGAACCAGGGGATACGCACATGCCATAGTTATTTACATTTGATTTCTCATTTTCAATTGACTTTGTGGGCCAGTTAGAGAAAGCTATAGGGACAGAGGTGGCAGGGCGGTAGGGGCATAAATGTCCATGTCTGATCTATATTATCACTCGTGACAAAAAGCTTTATTTGCTGAATCAGGAAGCAGTTATAAAATAATGAATGATATTTAGAGGGCAGAAGCCTTAAGTGCTCCTCAATTGAAGGATTACATTGCATCTCAATTTCCTCAAGATCCAGGTTTATAATCATGTAGTTGTGCTCAGGTAGTTAAACGGACTAGCTTCTTAAACCTATTGTGGGAAGAAAGATCCATCTGGTTCAGTTCCAAGCCGGGAGAAAGGCACTGGAGACAAAACGGAAGCTGGAGGCTGATTGGAAAGAGGGTTTAATGATGAAGCAGAACCACCAAGCACATATGTTCTGGTGCAGCTGACCACATGGAGTTTAGGAGGGGTTGGGGTTTAATAACTTCTCCACTCCGCCCGCCCCCCCCCCCCCATTTATGCGCGGCAGAGACCCGAAGACCAGCTGGCTGTCAGGAGGTGCACGTGCATGCACAGCAGAACTGAACTGGGGCAACGGCGCACGTGCCATCAGAGAGGACACTGCGTGCCACCTCTGGCACACATGCCATAGGTTTGCCATCAGGGCTATAGGCAAAGTACAAATCCTAGGTGTTTGTCTGAGCTAAATTTGGTTGAAGTTTGTACCGGTCTGAGATGATGCAATGAAGGCTTGTGTTCTGAAATACCCTTAGGAGATTGTGCAATGTAGTGAGCTCTGTGTCTTCTGCTAAATGGTAGTGTCTTAATACTATTATGTCCTGAAGGATAATCCCATCATCCTGGAGCTGAAGGTCTGTTTTGTAGATAGGCTGGCCCAGTCTTTCTTAATGGGCACAAAATATCTACTAGGATTATTAAGAAAAGGTGGGGGTTCCTTACTGCCTCTAAAAAAATATTTCTCCATTTCTCCCTCTGGGAAATATAATAATCTGCCTTTTTAAATATTCCTCAAAATATTTCATCCTTCTAGGAGGGTGGGTGCTGACTTTCTACTTTATCTTCTCTTCTTCTGACCCCACCATTCAGACACCACCCAGGAGCTGCAGAATTATTTAATAAAATATGGATGCAGTAGCAGTTAAAATAAACACATGCGGAAGTGCAGTGCAATCAAATCCAAATATAAGGAAGCATTCCTCCTAGGCAGGAAATGGATCAGGCGCAAGAAAGTCAAGTTTTCCCCCCTACACTTTTTCTCAGTAACAAAATATTACTCTTCCTAGTAATATGCAACACTATTTCGTGATAGATAGTATGCACATTTTACGCCAAACGGTATTTTCCTGATGGCATTTCAGAAAAACCTGGTCTCTGGGTGTTAAGTGAATTTCGTTGTATGGGTATAGTGTGTATACATGTACAATGACAATAAAGTTGTTGTTGTTATTATGATGATTATCTTTATTCATTAAATATGAAACTCAGTCAACTGAACATTCAAAAATGCATCACAAATACTATTGACTGGTGCTAATGGTTGATATGGGTTACTGCCAGTGTCCTAGGTATCAACCAAGTACCTTCTTAAGATATATGATGTTCCAAGTAGCAGTTTTTTGCAGTTCCGCTGGTGTTATTGCTGATGCGTTATAAAATTCTTGGACATGGTACCAAGTGCCCCGATGACAATGGGTATCACTGTTTTTTTTTTATTATTATTATTATTATTATGATGATGATGATGATGATGATGATGATGTTAATCTTTAGTGAGATTCACAGCCATTGAGGCTGGTTAATAGCTCAGCAGCTCGAGTCCTAACCAAGGATCTAGGAATTGTTAAGATATTGTCAGAGGATGTAAGCTGTTCCGAGTAAGGTGGTTTTTTGTAGAGTCAAAATGTTCAAGTCCGGCAAATTTAGAATTTCTAAATAGCGGGGTAGCCCTTTGAGTATTGCTGCAAGGGCTCCAATTACAATCGGGACAACACACGATTTCTTTTTCCACAGTCGCTCAACTTCAATTTGCAAGTCCCGGTACTTTGTGATTTTTTCTTGCTGCTTATCTTCAATCCGTGCATCAACAGGTATTGCAATGTCAATGAACCATACTTTTTTCTTTTCAACTATTGTTATGTCAGGTGTGTTGTGGACCAAGTGCCTGTCAGTCTGAATTCTAAAGTCCCACAAGATCTTGAGTTTCTCATTCTCTAAAACTTTTTTAGAGTTTTCTCTAAAACTATTCTCTAAAACTATTTTATTATTATTATTATTATTATTTTATTTTATTATTTTATTTATTTTATTATTTTATTATTATTTTATATTATTATTATTATTATTATTATTATTATTATTATTATTATTATTATTATTATTATTATTGAAGTACTATCTAGCCCTCCTAGCTGCAATTCTTCCATAGGTCCCATAAAATGCAAACGTTTATTCCTCCGTAAACCGACATGAGACAGGAAGATTTTTCCTGCACCAAAAGACAAAACGCCTAAAACAAACTTGCTTCTTTTCAGGGGGCTGCAAGAGTCAACTCAACGGTGGACTCGACTTCTGGAACCACTTCACAAAGTTTCGCCTTCCACCACCCAACGCTCAGAAGGGACTAAAGTATCGTCCTCTCACATCGCCCTGCCCGCTACCATCCCGCTCTTTATTTTGCAGTGGCGGTAACCACCCTCCAAGCCCGCCTTCCTCGTCCGGTAAGCCAGCGTCGGCGATTTCAATAGCCTCGCTTCGCGTTCCTGACGAAGACGGAGGTAGTTTGTCCCTAGCGGCAACCCTTCCCGGAAGCAGCTGATCGCACCATCATGGCGGGGGTGCTGCTGCTGCTGCGGGAGATCTCAATGACAACGGCTGCGGCGAGACACCTGCTGCGCGGGGGAGGAGGAGCAGGAAGAAGGAGCGAAGCTGTCCTCGCCATTGGGGCCAGGTACCTATAGAAGGGACGGGTGGCTCCTTGGCTTAGACGGATCTCCCCCCCCCCCATCATTGCCTCTTTCCCTGCCCACCCGTCCTCTGTCCTGCGAAAGTGGGAAAGGTGAAGGCGTTCAGCCGCCCAGACAACGGAAGATGCTTCGCCTCTTCGGTTGTAAAAGCTGCGCTCCCCATTTGGAATCCCCTTCAGGAGCCCCCGGCAAAGCGGACTTTATCCCGCCTCTGCCATCTCTTGAGGTTGGAGGGAGAGGTAGCGGAAGGCAGGCTGTCAAAACAAAAGCGGAGGTTGCCGTATCTGAGAAGAAACCAGGCGGGAATGCTCCGAAATAGCAGAATTTCTCAAACGTGCGGTGAAACATTTTACGTGTTGATGGGATTCCTCCTACACGTGGTTGAAACAGGCTGAAACGGGGAAGCTTGATATTCCAAGCAATGGAAGCTATAGGGCTGGGTCGTGTATCCGTCCAGATAGGATGGTCACAGCAGTCATTCTGACAAATGCTACCTTTCCTGATTCTCTGTATAAGGAGAAAAGAATGGGCATCGTACTTTTTGTGTCTACAATGAAGGTTATGTTTCTAAAACATGGTTCGGTTTATTGATATGTAAGCCTTTCGAAGTTTCCCATATTTGCAGCTCCGTTTCTTTTTTAGCTTCCAGGGTTTGTGGGGGAAAAATGATCACTATCTGGAAGTAATAACTATCCATTCAGAGTCACCTTGTAGGGGAGATGGGGGGCATAAAAAATTGCTATTCTTTCTAGTAAATAGCCAACTGAATCAAATTTCATCTACAGAAATTTGCAGAAAAAAGAAATTTTCTTTTTTTTAGATTCCAGGGTGTATGAAAAAGTGACAATTACCTAGAAGTAACAATAACAGAGTTGGAAGGGACCTTGGAGGTCATTTAGTCCAACCCCCTGCTCACGCAGGAGACCTGTACTAGGGATTCGAACCGCCTAATTGCCAACCTTTCTGATCGACAAGCTCAGTATCTTAACCACTGAGCCATTTAGTAATAACTATCCACTCAGAGTCACCTTATAGGGGAGATGGGTATCATAACAATTTAATAAAATGTTACTTTTTCTAGTAAATAGCCAATTGAATCAAGTTTCATCTACAGAAATGATACTCTTAAAATTTCAAAACATGGATTATTAAGAATTTTTATCATGGTTAAGTTTCTAAGGAAACAGGCCACTCTTTAGATAGATTTAGATTTTTGGTCAGAAAGTATAGATTTGCTTCTCAATGTAAAATAATTATTCCACATAAATAGCTGGTCTATTATTTATGGCCAGTGTACTGCAAAAAATTGGTTATTTAGAAATGAGTTTTTGAGTAGACGGAAGTTTTATGCTTCCAATGCTATGATAGACCATTGTTTTACTTCTCTAGAATAATATTGTTCGTGATTTTTTTCTTCCATTCCATCATTTCCAATTCTCTCCAAGATTTCTGGACAAGTTTCTGCATTTTCCCTGGCAAGGCTTTTCAGAAGTGGTTCTTTAACTCCTTCCTAGGGCTGAAAGAAATTGATTGGCCCAAGGTTACCATCTGGCTTTGTGTTCAAAGTGGGACTAGAACTCACAATTTCCCAGTTTCTAGTCCAATGCTTTTCCATTACATCAAACTGACTCTCATGATCTTTTTATTTCAAAATAAAAAATAGGTACAATTAGCAATAAATTTTCCTCCACCCAGAGTGTAAAACTATTTTTCTTAACTTTTCCAAGTGAAAGTTTTCAGAAATGCAAAACCATTGAAAACAATGTTGAAGAATTTATGTCAGTTTTTAGCCAAAATCAAATTAGCTCCAAGTAATTTATTACTGAAAATTAGTACATAACCTGGCATATCAGTGTTATTTGGAATGTTGTAAAAACAACCTAATTGTATCAGAGGTAGGTTTCAGCAGGTTCTGGTAGCGGAAATTTTGAGTAGTTCGGAGAACTGGTAGTAAAAATTCTGACTGGCCCCGCCTCCATCTATTCTCTGCCTCCCAAGTCCCAGCTGAGCGGAAAGAAATGGGGATTTTGCAGTAACCTTCCTCTGGATTGGGGTTGGAATGGAGATTTTACAGTATCCTTCCCCTGTCACGCCCACCACGCCACACCACAGAACCGGTAATAAAAAAATTTGAAACCGATCACTGAATTGTATATGCCTGAATACAATATGATACTTTACAACAGGGCTGTCAAACTCATGGCCCGCAGGCCAAATGCTTCATAAGCTGACCATGCTCAACACACGGTTTCGTGAAGGAGGAAAAAAGTAACAATACATCACATAATGACGCCGTGACGATGCGAGTTTCACATCCCTGCTTTACAATAATGAAAGGGATGTCTTTCATAATGCAAATTGCACATTATGCTTCATTCTATTCCTAAAAAGCTAAGCAATTCCTTGCAAGCGAAGCAATTGGTGTGGCTGTTTGTGTAACACCTTTAACATCTCTTAACTAGTATAAAATCAGACATTAGAAGCATACTTTAGGCTACTCTTAATTAAAAGCTAGTTCATCATTTTGTAAGACAGAATGCTCATTTTCAAAGCTTAAGATGGTAGTATACCCCTAATTGCTTCCAAGTATCCATTAAATCAAAATGCAGAAGAACATAATACAAATAATATATCATGAATATAATTAATTTGCAACCCAAATTCTATAAAGTTGTATTTCTTTATTTTTTTTTACTTCTGACAATATTGTTCTGCGGCAAATAGTCCTCTTTGACCAATCTGGTTTTTTAAACCAGCCATTATATCTCAACCAGTCATTAACATTCCAAGAATGTTATTCATTACAAAACACATATTTGATTGTTGGTATGAGAAACTCCATCTCTAAGGTCTTTGTATCCAAAAAGAACTGGTATTTTCAAGCAGTATTTGAAATCAGTTTTTCAGTCTTGATGATAACATAGTTTTTACAGCTATTTTTTTTCCAAAAAGAAACGAATAATGTGTTAAGTAAAGTAGAAAATAAACTTAATTATATTTACATAGTTATTGAACTTTTACATTCAAATGTAATTATTTTAGATCAAGCTACAAATGCTCAGCCAGCTGTTGCTAAGTCCAGTTTATATTGTACAAAATGCACTTGATCCAAGAACATTCTCTTGTTCATAGTAATAATTGTCTTTCAATGTAGCATTGAAAATAGATAAAGTGCATTTCATTTAATGGCTTTCTAAAGCATTGAAATATTAGGCATATGGGTTATAAAATAACAATATTAGGAATAATTTACACAAACTGTTTATTCAGAAGAGCCATCAGTCTAAGGAACTTTGAAACAAAACAATATTCTAATGATACTTAGCTTTACTTATCATACATTTCCCATGCAATTGTTGTAAACCAGGGCTATCAAACTCGATTTCATTGATTTTATCAGGGTTGTGTTTGACTTCGGGGACCAGAGTGGGCGTGGCCAACTTGACATCACTTGTGTTGGGGCACCTGTAGCGGCCGGCGTGCTCTGTCAGCGAAAACAGAGCTCAGGAGGGCCGTCCACTTTGTTTTCAGCTGCAATGGCATCCTGCAACTCTCTGCCAGCAAAAAAGGAGCTCAGCAGGACCGCCCACAGCTTTCACAAGCTCCATTTTTGGCTGCGACAGTGTCCTGCAACCTTCTGCCAATGAAAATGGAGCTCCGTTTTTGCTGGCAGAGGAACCGCAGGCTGGTCCTTTGCTGAATCCAGGGCAGCTCCACGGCCAGATCTAAGCACCCCGCGGGCCGGATCTGGCCTCCGGGCCTTGAGTTTGACACCCCTGTTGTAAACTAATGAGTAAATCCAGATTAGATCTAAAGTCTTCAAGTTAAGCTCAATTCCTGCTGATTTATGGACATACCCATGTCATTTTTTGAAGTGGTTTGATGGTTTTCTTTTTGTTTTTTTCCTCCTAACATCCCAATCCCCAGGCCTGCCCCAGCCCTTCCTAACCTCACCTTTCCCCATTTAGCTTACCAGCCATGACAAATTCATTACACAGCTAAGAAAAGTACATGAAGATAACTATTAAGTATCTAGTTAATATTGTGGAATTCTTTATTTTTTTAGGATCAGTCATCTATTGTAACTTGCTAGGACAAAAGTAAAATGGATTTCATTTGAAAATATAAAAAGTAGTACCGAGAATATTTTTCATAAGCAGCTACAGTATATTGATTAGGAATGTGTCCGGTTGCTCTCCGATCTTGGTAGTAGTTTGTCATTAATTCCTGAGAATTTTGTAGTAGAATACTTATTTATACTTTTAAACCACTCAAAAACTGAAGTGTACAGATTAAAAACTTAAAATGCAAAATCACAGTACACAGTACTTACACAGTAAATCTCAGTTTACTATCACAACTGAGCCCAAAATTCTCATTCCTAAGCGAGACAATTATTAAGTGAGTTTTGCTCCATTTTACAACTTTTCTTGCCACAGTTGTTAAATGAATCACTGCAGTTGATAATTTAGTAACCTGGTTGTTAAATGAATCTGACTTCCCTGTTGACTTTGCTTGTCAAAAGGTTATCACATGACGTTGGGACTCAGCAACGGTCATAAATATAAACCAGTTGCCTCGCATCTAAATTTTGATCACCTGATCACAGGGACACAATGAAAAATAGACATAAGTCACTTTTTCAGTACTTCAGAAAGTTACATTGTAACTGTTGTAAATCAAGGACTACCTGTATCAAAGAATTGATTCTTCAAATGCATATGACAATAAAAGGATACATGTTGAAAAATCAAAACATAGACTTCATGTTGTTTTTAGTAGAAGGAATTCTAGGGACAGAAGACTATAATTGAAAAGACCCTCTCACTTTTAAAATATCCATGTCCTGTCATTAATTTGGGACCCTCATAGAAATGATTCATATACTCTGAATATTTTAATGGAGGAGAATCCTTCTTTCTGTTAAACAAGTAATTAACACTTTGAATTGACCTCATAAATATTTAACATCCAGTACATTTTTAAAAAAGTGTCATAATTTATTTTTAATAATTCCACTTATTAATCTACCTGTCCCGATTTACATATTTAATTATTTGATTTATATCCCAGAATTTTAATTTGTACAATTCAATATGGTCTAATCCCTAAAGTTTATAAACTGATTTCAGTGTGGAAAAGAGATTCTTTCAAATTTGACTTCACAGGTTAGCTCCTAGTCTAATGTTAGACCTGAAAGGGCCTATCGTGTGGCCCTATATTGTCAGTCATTGTATATTTTCTATCTATCTGGGTTTTTTTCATAAAAATACAAGAGAGGTTTATCGTTGCTTTTTTCCGCACAGTATGAATGAATGCGTTTGTTACTAAAGCAGTAATCTGCTTCAGCATCTTCTTACATTGCTGCTGCTGCTTGCTTTAGCTAGGCAGCCAGAATGATCTTCAAACATTGGATGATCTTGCTGGGAATATATTCTCTTGGCAAACTTTCCCTTCATTCTTTGCTCTTCCCTCCTAGGAACATCTACTGCCACCACCACCACCATTATGATGAGACATTACAAGACTTGGTGGGGGTGGGAGTCTGTGGTTACCTGAATATATTCCCAATAGCTTTCTTTATTATAAGGAAATCAGATATTTTTTATCACCACTTCATTCTTTTTTTAAATATCCCAATCTAGTCTGAGTCTTAACAATTTTCCTGCAGTCTTCCATCCAAATACTAATCAGGCTGGACACTTTATATCTTTTATCAAAGTCAACCGATACTTGCTAGGTACTGTTACAATGAACCTTATATATTATATTTAGAAATAAATTAACAAATATTAAAATATTGAGAATTGTTTATGACATTATGTCTGGGTCAGCTTGACCCATTCAGTTCATTCATGCCTTCAGTGATTAATAATTCAGGAGTATAAGTTCTACCCATAAGTGGAATACCATTTAACTTGATCTGAAATGTCTAACCAGTCATGCTTCCAGCATAGGTTACCCCACATGACAAGTAAAACAGTTTATCCTGTAAAACAGGCCTGAAGCCAAACTGAAATAGATCCTGAAAATCATTCATATTTGATATTGCCTACAATTGATCAGGAATTACTAACTGGAACATCTGGCTAAAGGTTAGTTTGGTATCTAGCATTTACGTGTTAAAAGATGAATATATCTTTCATGATTTGGGGATTATCTAACATAAATAGATGTGTAGCAGTTCTAAAGCACTGAATAGTGAAAGGACATAGCCTTTTCCAATGTGAAGTGGGTTGTGTAGAACATTAGCTTTTCATTCCTTACACTTCTGGAATTAAATAATTTGACTTTTGAGATACGTTGTGATAATTAATGCACACTTGGTATGATCTGAATATATTTGTGGGGAGACATTTGACATTTCAGAAAACATGCAGGGCAAAGCACGGGGTCACCTGTGGTGTTTTGCAAATAATACTTCCACCCCCATTCTTCTCGCAGTTTCCAGCAGTCAGCCCACAATTACAGAATTCCAGCACTAGTCAGTAGTTAAGAAATTGTTGAATGAGCACAATAATTGTTCTCTTTAATTTGTTTACCATATGAAAGTATTCTTTCCATATTCCAGGTAAAGAAAGTTTGGAACTGATGCTACAGCCTGTTAATCCAGTTAGGATAGCTGCTTCTTGGTCTGATATTAGCAAGTAGCTTTTTCTTAAGTACTCTATTGTTTCTTTTCATAAGTAACTATGTGCATAAAGGCTACTGATGATGAATTATTTAGACATCTGATACCAGGGAAGAATTTTAAAAAATCTCTTTAATGGTATCTATTATATTGAAAGGCTTAAGTTTTAAATTTTATGGAGTTGTTTGTAATATCCAGTTGAATATATTTTAATAGTGTGCTTTCTTAATAATGTAAGGGGTCATGAGTTCAATTACAAAAGACAGGTGAACTTTCTATTCAAATTGGCTTTGATATCTGAGACCGTGTATGTTCTTGACAGCCAATGTTAAAATTAGGTTTATTTTATTGTATTTATTTACATCTCGGAAAAGCAGCATCTGTATATTTTTCAAGCTAAAGTTGTCTTAAAAGGCAAATGTAGAGAATTCTTATATTCGTGTTGTTTGGGATATGTGTGTGAGAGGGCGAAAAAGAGAGTGTCAAGTACTTGGTGTTACCTAGTTTAATATATGATTATTTTTCAAGTCCATGTTTTTAATCCAATTTATCTTCAAAACACTTCACTTTTTTTTTTAACTCTAGAAGAGAAAAAAAAAAACCTTTCAGCAGGAGGCAACATGTAGATTACTTTATCTGAGTTGGGAAACTGTCAGATTAAGTTTGGTTGGTATTTGGATGGCAGATTCCATCTGATACTATAGTTGTAGACTAGACTGAGAAATAAAAAAGATATATCCTGGAAAAAGAAACTCTTATAACAAAATTTTATGGATAAATCTGTGAAATCACAAGGAATTGAATTGTACACCAAAATATTAAGATAGATGTATGATCATGTGATAGGTGTCAAGGGAGGGTGGCCTGAATTAATATTTTGTTTTCTTTTTCCTTTTGCACATTAAAATGAACAAGATGCCATCAGTGTAGCTAATGAATGGAGGAATTCTTCACTTCCAAATAGTTCATACCAGTCATATAGTAATTTACATAGATATTCTCCTCTTAATCTTGCACGTGTTTGAAAAAGGAAGTTGGAAGAGTCTGATCATTTCTATAAAATGCAATATTGGTAGGTTAAGTTTAAAGTGGGATATGTTAATTTTTGACTATTACGATTTTATTTATTTTTTTAATTTGATTTATATGCCGCCCTTCTCCGGAGACTCAGGGGGGCTTACAATGCGTTAAGCAATAGCCTTCATTCGTTTGTATATTTTATACAAAGTCAGCTTATTGCCCCCACAAACTGGGTCCTCATTTCACCTACCTTAGAAAGGATGGAAGGCTGAGTCAACCTTGAGCCTTGGAGAGATTCGAACCAGCAGAAATTGCAGGCAGCTGTGTTAATAACAGGGTGCACTAAACTACTGTACTATCAAGGCTCTTTTTAATTTATTTGATTATTCCACGTTTTGATAAAAATTAATTTGAAAGCATTTTATGAATGATTACTATATGTGATATATGCCCTCTAAAAAGTCTACATCTTTCTAGAATACTGAATAATATGTATTGATGTTATATCAAATGAAAAAATACATACTGTCACTAAATATGATTATTAGTTTATTGTCATTGCACCTCGTATAACAAAATTAAATGCCATCTTCGGTGTACATTATAACTATAAAAATAAAACACAAGCACACATCCTTCACATTCTATACAATTGAATTCAGAACTCCTAATTTTGCATTATACTGTAGAATTCAATATAGTTACTGCTCTGGGATAGAAACTGTTTTTCAGCCTATTTGTCCTTGTTTTTATTATCCTGTACCGTCTGCTATTATGACTCTTTGAATCATTAAACTAAGTCTTCCTTGTAATGATTTAAATCTAAATTTAAACATTTAATACCACAAAACACTTTTGAGCTGATAAATAGAGCAGTTGATAATGCCTTACTGTGGACATTAAAAAATGGTGGAGATAGAATAGAATGCAGAGATATAACAAAAATTGACTTTCAGAGCAGTTATTCATGTTCTTGGAAAATATTCAGTTAAAAAAACACTTCTGGTATAGATGCTTTCCATTCCACTTCAGTATCTTTGTGGTTTTTGCCCTTTTCAGTGATCTGTAGGTGATATTAGTGATTGTTTTTATCTGCTATGGCTGGAAAAGAGAATTTTGGTGTCAATTGTTCATGCTTTAGAAACTTCTAGATTAAACTATTGCAGTTGTTTCTAGATGGAATAGTTTTTAAAAACAGTTCTGTAATTTCAGTAAGTGTAATTTGGCAATGAAAACCTGTTGTTTGAGATTTGAACCAGGGTTAATTTTAAGTGCTAGTGGCGTGTGTCTATGTATTTGATAGGACTTTTGGAGAGAGCCACAGAAAATACATTTTGCCGTTAAAATAAAAATTGCTAAGAAACTCTTTTCTTCTAATTTAAAATGGCTCCTTTTTAGCTCTCATATACCCGACTTCAACAGTGCTAATAGAAATCCGAAAATATGATTCACGTTCTGTGATACAATGCATTTATATGGTTCATATTATGGTCGTCTCTGAAATAATTTTTGAGGTTTTACTAAACAATTGCCTTAGTAATTTTAGTAATTTTTCATCAACTTCAGCTGAAACTGTCACCATTTTTTCAGAATTCCAGTGAGCAAGATTCCAAGCAGTAATTACTTAAAAATATAATCTGCTTATTATTCAGATATATTAAAGCAATTTTAAATATGTTTATTTATTTAGAAGTTTTATATGACTATCCAACTTGCGTAATCATGGTTCTGGACAGTGGGCATCACATTTTATAACATACTGTTAGGAAAACTAAATTATGGTTAAAACTAGCTACATCAAGAACTCGAGTTTTGTTATCACACAGAGCCTCGCAGAATGTAACTAATCGCCAATGGATTCTTAAAGTACTAGCTTTGATTGGATTTCAACTGGATGATAAAATCAAGTTATGGGTTTTTTTATTGCTCTCAATTGGGCAATTTGCAGTGGAAAGAGACAATCTTATAGCTGTTTAATCTACAGGCTGATTTTAGTTATTTAGTTATTTAATTAATTTGAAAGACTTATATGCACCGTTGCTTTGGAAATCATTATTATATTTGTCTCTTTTTTTCCCCCATTGGACAAATCAATTTTTCACTTTAAATCTTGCACTGCAGGCCTTTCAAGACTTCCACATGGCAGCTGGCACAGGACCAAACCCAAGATACACAACTTATCACAGTTGATCAAAAATTGGTAAGGCTTTTCTGATGTATATACTCCCTTGAAGATATTTCTGTGTATCAGGTACTATGAATTGTATACTGTAGTTGAGAATCAGTGTAAGTGCAATTGCCAAATATTAAAGTTCTTCAACAAAAATACTTACTATGGTAACTTAGCAAAAGGCGTTCAAGTTAAAAAAGGTCATAAGGTTGCATATTTAATCATGTATTATGAAATTATGTATTATAACTATAATGGTACCTTGGGACTTGTCATTATTTTATTTATTTATTTTTATTTTATTTCAAATTTATATACCGCACCTTCTCCCAAGGGACTCAGGGTGGTGTATAGCCAGATAAAAACATACAATACAAACATTAAGAACAATTAAAAGAATATATATTAATTTGGCCCAAGTTTAAAATGACAAACCAATTAAAAATTTAAAATTTAAAAATATGTTAAGCCAGGCCAGCTTGATGAAAAAAGAAAGTTTTAAGGGCACGGCCGAAGGCACCAAGGTGTTGGATTCTCCTTATCTCAGGGGACAGCTGGTTCCATAGGGTAGGTGCCCCCACAGAAAAGGCCTTCCCCCTGGGGGTCACCAGCCTACATTGTTTGGCTGATGGCACCCCGAGGAGGCCCTCTCTGTGGGAGCGCACGGGTCGATGGGAGGTTGTCGGTAGCAGCAGGCGGTCTTGAAGTTAACTAGGTCCTATGCCATGGAGCGTTTTAAAGGTGGTAACCAACACCTTGAAGCGCACCCGGAAGACCACTGGGAGCCAGTGCAGCACACACAGGAGCGGTGTTATGTGGGAGCGCCATGCAGCTCCCATAATTACCCGCGCGGCCGCATTCTGGACCAGTTGGAGCCTCCGGGTGCACTTCAAGGGGAGCCCCATGTAGAGAGCATTGCAGTAGTCCAGGCGAGAAGTGACGAGGGCATGAGTGACTGTGCACATGGAATCCCGATCAAGAAAGGGTCGCAACTGGCGAATCAGGCGAACCTGACAGAAGGTCCCCCTGGCTACAGCCGTCAGATGTTCCTCCAAGGACAGCTGTGTATCCAGGAGGACTCCCAGATTGTGCGCCCCCTCCGAGGGGGCCAAAGACTCGCCCCCAATAGTCAGCAATGGAGTCATCTGACTATATCGGGATGCCGGGAACCACAGCTACTCAGTCTTGGAAGGGTTGAGCTTGAGCCTGTTCCTCTCCATCCAGATCCGCACAGCCTCCAGGCACTGAGACATCACCCGCATCGTTCGGGTGGCCTGGGGTGGAGATGTACAGTTGGGTGTCATCAGCGTACTGGTGGTATTTCACCCCAAAGCCACGGATGATCTCACCCAGCAGCTTCGCATAAATGTTGAACAAAAGGGGCAAAAGGACCGACCCCTGAGGCACTCCACAGATGAAAGGCCTCGAGGTCGACCTCTGCCCCCCTGCCAACACAAACTGTGACCGGTCAGAGAGAAAGGAGGAGAACCACCGTAACACGGTGCCCCCCATCCCCAACTCTTCCAACCGGTGCAGCATGATACCATGGTCGATGGTATCAAAAGCCGCTGAGAGGTCTAACAGGGCTAGACCTTAATTGGTTCCAGGAAGCACGACAAGTACCAAAAAAGACGAGTACCAAATTTTTCCCATAAGGAATAATGTATTGGTCATGAGGCTACTGACAAGTTCTAGTTTGCTCGTCGAGTATCAAACAAATGAGTATCGGGGCAAAGTTTTCATGTCAAAATATGTCAAATTCGATGAGTTTTAAAGCAGTCAAGTACAGGCGTACCACTATACCTGCATTATGTTTAGGAAGCAATGCTTTAATATGCAGTGTGCCGTTTTGAAATACTTTTCTGAATGAAATTATGAAGTCATTCATGATTCAATAATACTTATTAAAATTAATTGTTAGATTCACCATTTTTAAAGAAATGTAATAAAAATGTACCTTATAAATTGATTATAAAATCTGCTCATATATTCTGCCCAAAATGTGAATGAAGGATCACAATTAGAAACAACTGTATAGCATTCTTTTACTAATCATTACCAGTTCATAATTTTTAAGTTCCAGTATATTACAATGCGTGGCCTATTACCAAAACAGTGATGCTGAAATATTTATGCTTATATTATTCATTAATTGGATGTTTTTTTGTAAAGTGTTCAAAGGACTTGTTATATCGTGGTTTACATAATCTCCATTGACATTATTGTGTTTTATTTTTGGAGGTGAAAAATAGTAACAAATCTCTATCAAAGCAAACACAAAACACACTTAGAATAGATCTGTATGAAGTCACTTTTTTAAAAAATGAGTTTTAAAAGCTTACAATAATAACGGAGCAGGGATAACTTTGTTACTATAGACTACTATTTTGACACAATGCAAATTCAGTATTGTATCTCATTTTTATTGGTGGTGATGATTTGCAAATGCCAGTCCATAAATTTAAATTATTTGCAAGTTTAAAGCAGAAGGAAATGTTCTTATTTTTTTCATCTTATTAGGATGGCTGGATTGGGATACAAGAAAGTAAGGAAAATAGCTAACATTAAGGGAAGTTTGTTTTGTTGTTTGAATTTATCGTTGTTATAATTGATGTAGAGAAATTTTCACTGTTCATTTTTTGGGCATTAAATAAAAAAGAGATGACAGTTTTATTGAATACATGACATTTCTCTTTAATAATTATACTTCAGTTGCATTTTGTTTTTTTCTCAAATATTTTAGCAGTTGCAGTCTCAACTTTTCAAGTTGAAGCCAATGTATTGTATAATTTTAATTGAATTATTTACTAGCTGTAACTAATATTTTTCTATTTTCTTCTGTATAGTAATAATTCTTAGAATTAGTAAATGAGGCAACATTTTGTAATAACTGTTAGATTAGGAATCAAAATGTGGGACTGACTCCATTTCACAAATCATATTTTCTGTTGGATGGTTTCATTCAACTTAAATGAATAGAATTCTGTATCTAGTAGAAAATTATTTTACTATCAAATTTTGCATATCTTTTAAGTTAGACCAAAGGTCCAGAAACTGAAAAAGCTTCTTGGATGAGAAGCAAAACATTTTCATGAGGAAAAAAAAAACCAAGAAAATCCATTTGGCTTTTGTAAAAGCACCTTTGGGACAATCATGAACTCTTTATGTGTGTATGTCTAGGAAGCTAAAGTTCTAAAATATAGTTCCATCCTACATAGCATTCTCATTTCCTACTACTTAATAGCAAGCTACCTCTAAAACATCAATTGGAGTTCTAGAGATCTGGGGTGTGGTCTAAAGAGCTGAAAGCTATTTGATCTTATCTGTTTTCAGAGTTACAGGTGGCTCCTGTAGGTTTCTCTGTTGCTGATGTGAGATTTCAGTGGTGATCTCCCTCAGTGAAGCTTAAAATGATTTACTGCCTCACATATGAAACAAAAGTAGTTCCAATGCTGTTGTATAAATTATGTTTCTCCTTGTGTGTTACATATGGTTTTCCTTCAACCGTTTCTCCAGACTTTTGGCCTGAGTCACCATGTCAGTATGTCTTTTAATCCAACTCAGATTTTGAATTTGTTGGTAGTATTATTTCATTATTTTTCCATTTAAAACCAGAAACATACAGTATAGAAGTAGCTGTCTTTATTCAGTTTGATGCTAAAATAATATATATGTATTAGGTACTATGAGATTATTGTTAATAATATTAGTGTCCAATTATTGCTAAGAAGCTTGCATCATAAATATGATTATAAATTATTGTGTCAGATAAATCTTCCTATAATATTGAAGGTGGAATTCCTAACATGCTAGTTTCCCTAACACTAGTTAGGGAAGTTTCCCTTTTCCATAAGGAAAAAAGAGGGGAAACATCTTCTACAATTAGGGACTTCAGTCAGAAAATATTCTGATGTAGATTTAACCAGTTAATCACAGCAATGTGTGACCTAATGTATAAAAAGAAGGATATTATAATACTTCATAATTGATACTGGCACTTTTATACTATCTGTGTAATCCAGTCTCAGAAAGTCAAGGCCACCTTTGCTAAACTAACTCAGCTCAAGTTATCTTAGAGGGTGACTTTAAGTTCAGTTCATCTTTTATTCATAGAATGGAGAAGGTAGATTTTATTCTCTTCTAATCAATGGCTTGTCCATCCACTAGTGATAGTGAGACCAGCAATGCAAGACTATTTTTCATGGTCTCTCTTTCTGTGGGGGTCCTGAAAGCATTTCTCTGATCCTTGTTTGCTTCTTTGATCTGCTTGACCTCAGCCTGCAGATGAATGAATACTGCCAGTTGAAATATTTGTCTTTATCTTGGGTTGGTTTTGCTTAGAGGCCCAAAAGGAAGGTTCATCATGACTTTTGTGTCTTGTAGACTTCAGTAAATGTTCTGGAGCTTAGTGACATATGATAATGTAATAAAATGTCGTTGTTTTAAGTTTGATGGTTGTGGATTTCTTGGTGAAAACTTTAATCTGATAACCTTGTTAAAGGCATAAATTAGGAAAATGAAGGAGTAAGTACCTACTTGCTACCAATAGTCAAAGTTTGTAAATTAAGCTTATAAAATGAAAAGGACAAGTAAATTGGAATGGGCTTTTATGATTTAGAATTTGGGGCTTTATTTTCTTCTGGGACTCAAAATAGTATTCAGAAGTATTCTGTTCTTGAATTCTACATTATGGTTTTTGCATATGACTTTTATTTAAGAACTTTAGAAATCTTGTAAAAACAAATGTATGCTCTACCTCTCCATCCTCAGTGTGTGACAAAACAAATATGTCAATGAAATTCTTGGAGTCATGTTATTCCTTAAATATCCTTGGAAACAATATGGTATACAAATTAACTTATGCTGTGCCATCAGATATGTGATGTGAAGTAGCAGAATTACAGAAATGTAGACACATGGATAGGAAACAAATAGATTGCATTTGTTGATACCTAACAATCTAAATATGGAACAGGCCCCAGACTTTTGTACTACGACTCTACTTCCAGTGGTGCAAGCCAAGCCACTCATATTACTTACTGAAGATTTATCTCAGATGGACTCTCCAGTTCAGTCCAACTACATATGCTGTATTGCTGTTTAGTTGGGCTAATCAGTTGCTTGCTACTCATCCTTATACTAAATAACACTCCTCAAGAGTACCTTATGTAGCCAAGAACAATATTGCTTAATTTGTGTTATAAAGAGTTCTGTTTTGTTTTCCCTTTTTAGCTACTGAAGATTTGCTTTACTGTTCTGTGTCCATCCAAATATATTTTTGTAGCTAGTACCAGTTCAAAGCATAGTTGTGGACAGCTGTACCTTGGACACAGGCAGTGGAAGGATTATAATAACCTTATGACCAAAGCTTTGTTTTTAAATTGAAGGTTGTGTCATTGACAAAAGAGTCTTTTCTTCTTTGTCTCTGACAAAGATTTACTGAAATAAAATATAGGGAAAAAAAATGTAGTCTTTCTGAAATGAGAGTGCAACTTTGGTTATATGTACTCTGTATTTTCAAATAACTTTTAAATTATTTTTATTTCTATTGTTTTATTTCAACATAATTCTTATATTTACCTAAGAAAGAATTCAATCAAGTTTTGCATTTTTGCCACATTTATTAACAATATTTTTCTATTCTGGCCAGTTTATGGAATGTCTGTGTGATTCTTTCTTTCTTTCTTTCTTTCTTTCTTTCTTTCTTTCTTTCTTTCTTTCTTTCTTTCTCTCTCTCTCTCTCTCTCTCTCTCTCTCTCTCTCTCTCTCTCTCTCTCTCTCTTTCTTTCTTTTTCTTTTTTGTATCAACAAAATCAGCATCAGAAGTTCCTGGATTCTTATGTATTTACATAATGTTTTACGTTTCTCTGGGTCTAATTTAATCTTGAATAATCCGGAATTATTACCCACCACCACCCCCAATCTCATGACAGTTAAGTGTCATGACAGTGTTGACAGCCAGAAACAGAATCTGTAAATCCGGTTACAAAACTAAGAAATATTAGTGTTAAATTATTTGAAGTAGAACAATCTGGAATGGAAGTGGTTTGAGAAGTATTAAATTTCAAAATATGTAATCAAATAGCTGGAATTAACAATCATAAATCCTTATTCCTGACTATTTCTCTACCTCAATTCTTGGAATATTTGTAAATGTTTGTTATCTTTGTGTGATTGCCTACCTTTTAATCTTCAATAAATATTGACTACCTTTGTTTCCTGCTACTTGATTTCAAGTTTCCTCCAGCAACAGTCATTCTTTTGCAAGATTCTTAAAATTACTGGTTTATTTGCCCCAAAGATGCTTTTTCAAAAGGCAACTGGACTTTGTTTTTCCTTGAAGACGTTTTGCTTCTCATCCAAGAAGCTTCTTCAGAACTAAAAAAGCTTCTTGGATGAGAAGTGAAACATCTTCAAGGAAAAACAAAATCCAGTCGCCTTTTGAAAAAGCACCTAAAGGACAACCATGACCTGGATGACTAAGCATCTCCATAGACATATTGGTTTATTTGACAGCATTTGGGCGCTTTATTAGAATATTGCTATTCTTGCTTAATCCTAGTCAGTGTTTTAGAACAAATCTGTGTAATGAATTGTGTGGATATCTGTCCTAAGGCACTGATTATTTATTTATTTATTTACTTATTGGTTCGATTTATATGCCGCCCTTCTCCGGAGACTCAGGGCGGCTTACAATACGTTAAGCAATAGCCTTCATACTTTTATATATACCTGCTTAGTAGGGCTTTCGGCCCCCCATAAGCAGTGTTCTTTTTTATATAAAGTCATCTTATTGCCCCCACAATCCGGGTCCTCATTAGTTGTGTTTGTTTAAAAAAAGAATCCTTGAAAAAAAGAAAAGAAACAAATTAGGTCAAAAGTAGTTACAAAATGTTTAGTCAGTTTGGATAGAAGACTTTATATGCTAAGAATAATTCCTTGCTAATAATGAGACAAAATTCAGGCTTTGAATATAGATCTTATCTATTCCAATCTTTTAATGTTTTAATGACCCAACGGTCCATAACTAAAACCTAAGCCATCTTTCAGTTTATAGTTAGATATCATCTCATGATCTCTCAATATACTTACTTGAGGCATAGGTGCAATAAAAGATCTGATGCCTGGAGGCTTTAAGGCTTGAGATAGAAAAAACAAAACAAAACAGAAGTTGAATCCCATCAAGACTGAATCATTGTGTGACCAGAAACTGGCTTTGTCTCTGCTCTAACAATAATTGCAGAAAGAAAACAAAGACAGAAAGGTGGAAGCAAAATTTATTTACAAATAAGGCTCTGTTAATGCAGGTAATCCTCAGTTAATAACAGTAATTGCATCTGGAATTTTCATTACTAAGCAATGGCAAAGCACAATGTCAGGTGACATCATTTAGCAACAATAGTCCAAAAGTCTTGGTTGCCAATGTTAAGTGAGCATTGCGGGTCATTAAGCAAGGACTTCCTCACAACTTCTTACAGCTTCCAACAAATAATTAGTGTGGAAGCTGGTGAGAAGTTGTAAGTCCCAGGTGGCTTGCAGTCAGATTGGCAGTCAGGTAGGTTGGCTGCTGCCAGGTGGCTGTAATGGCACGGTTAAGTGTTTTCAATCCCAGCGGTGGCTGCTGCCATGTGGGGAAGTTTTACCCAAGCAACTTGCAACCTTCCCTGTTGGCTTCCCCAATGAGGGCAGGACAAGAAACAATGGATGGAAACTAATCAAGGAAAGAAGCAACCTGGAATTAAGGAGAAACTTCCTAACAGTGAGAACAACTAACCAGTGGAACAGCTTGCCTTCAGAAGTTGTGGGTGCTTTATCACTAGAGGTTTTTAAGAAGAGACTAGACAGTCACTTGTCTGAAATGGTATCAGATCTCCTGCTTGAGCAGGGGCTGGACTAGAAGACCTCCAAGGTCAATTTCAGCTCTATTCTTTTTGATTGATTGATTGACTGACTGACTGACTTTGGTTGTTGGAAGCCAGGAGGAGAGATCACAAATGGCAATCACACGACTGTGGGATGCTGCAACTACCGCGTTTCCCTGAAAATAAGACCCTGTCTTATATTTTTTTGAACCCTGAAATAAGCGCTTGACCTTATTTTCAGGGAGATCTTATTATTTTGGGGTGCGTGGAGGAAGACGAGGCTTCTCTTGCCATCTTACCTGATTTCCAGCTCTGTCTCCCTAACCCTAACCAGAGGAAATGGCGGGGACCGGCTGCACATGCAATATATTTTCGGGGAGGGTTTATTTTCAGGGAGGACTTATTTTCAGCGTGGGCTCATTTTAGCGCATGCACTCAAAAGCCCGATTGGGCTTATTATTCGGGGAGGTTTTATTTTCAGGGAAACAGGGTATCATAAGTGCAAGTCTATTGCCAAGCACCCAAATTGCAATCATGTGCAACAGCTGGAACTGTGAGGACCAGTTGTAAGTATACTTGTTCAGGGCTGTCACAGCTTCAGACAGTTTCTGAACTAATGATCAGTAAACAAGGACTAGTTATAGCTGTTTTTCTTTTCTATGATATCGCCTATCATTTAGGGACATGGTTATTTAGATACGTTTACCAAACATTTTCTTAGTAGAAACAGAACAATATTTCACATGTTTTTTTGTCTGCCACAAATTTTCAAAAGTGTTCTTAAAATAGATATTAAAACTATTACAATTATCAGAATACTACCTTTTGATATAATGTATACCAGGGGTGGGTTCTACTTACCTTTACTACCGGTTTGGACCAGGGCCACACACTTCTGCGCATGCGCAGAAGTGTTTTGATGACGTCGGGGTGGGTGGGTGGAGCCTCCCTCCAGTTTTACTACCGGTTCTATAGAACCGGTCCGAACCGGGGGCAACCCACCTCTGATGTACACATCTTTTATAGTAAGTACAGCTTAATTGTAACTTGCAAATATTTGTCTACTGCAGAAAACACCGCAAAGTAACATTAAGAAAAGAAAAACAAACATGATAATTATGCAGGTATTAAAGCCATCGTCTAAGCCAATGCATGCATATTTATATTTAGATAAATATATTCGGGTTTTTTTTTTAAAAAAAAAAAGATCGCTAATTCATTGCAATTCATTACTTGTCAATTAATTCCCTCTTTAATTAGAATAACATATCTCAATTCAGCCTCCGGTGCTTGCTGCCACTTGCTTTTGTAAGTAATTACTGTGATTAAACATGTGGCAGTGTTAGCTAGCTCAGCTAACTGGCTAGTGATACAGAGCTTTCTGTAAAATGACTGCAGGCAGCGAGGATTCTGCTAGACGACAGTCTATATCTGTAACTGTCGCAGTTCAAATAACAAAATTAATATATATATATATATAGAGAGAGAGAGTTTTATTGTTTAAAAGGAATATATTTTAATTGAAAAGGTGATAAAAGAAATGCACATATTCTTCTCCATTGCAAAAACTAATCTGACAGATTTTTCAGCGGATAAGGCTATTATTTTGAATTTCTAACCTGATGTTTTTTTGTGCATACTATATTTGCATTTGGTTTGCAAAGTGATCAGAAGTTTTATTTTGCCTGTTCAATTTCACATTGGCACTGCTATCTCTTTTGGGGCATAGGAACAAATTAGATTGAGCTATTTTTTAAAAAAAATCAAGTGTCTGTTTTGTCTGGATTTTTCTCATAGAAGGTTCTTGTGCTGATATTTCAAGGCTTTAGTCTGGAGCACTAGGTCAAAGGATATTTCTCTTTGAAGGGCAGACAGGAGTCTTTTTTAATTCATGAGTTTCTTTGCTTTACATCAAAGAATAACTCAGACGGTAGTGTGATGGCACTTTGGAGCAGTCTTTTAAATGTTTAATGTTGAATACATATGTTTAGTTCTTAATATTGTTCCATTTGAAGCATGTATTCTGCAAGACATTTATTTTATTTTTGTGTTTGACTTTGCTATTTATATTAATAATATTTCTGCGATACTCCACAACTTTGGAGAAATTAAATATTAATAAAATTAAAAGTTAGCAATAAAGATTCTATTACAATATAAAACACAGTATCAGTAAAGGTGTTTAAACTGTAAAATTAAACACAACTAAGTCTAACATTTTAAGAAGCCATGACTTCAAAAACCATACTAAAGAGCAGTAGTTTTTACCTGGTACTAAAGAAAATTCAGATAGATCCTATCTAGGAAGGGCATTCCCCCCACAAGACCACTATCCCCAAAAAGGGGCCTCTTTCTGTTATCTACAATCTGCAGACTCTCACAGTAGGGTTACATTTGAAGAACAATGCCTGATAATGACACATGGTCTATTTATGAGTTATAGGGAGAGGGAATTCTGATGATTTTTGTTAAAGAAAAACAACAAGTATCTTTTTTAAAAAATACAAAACTAAAAGAAAAAATAAACTTTATATATATATATATATGTGTGTGTGTGTGTGTGTGTGTGTGTGTGTGTGTGTGTGTGTGTGTGTAACCAAGATGGGAAGAACAAATAAAAATTGAGAATGTACAAACGTGTGTGTGTGTATACACTGTACAAACACAAATGTGATTTCTAAATATTTAAACTCTGCAATTTTGTGTAGCATGAGATTTACAGATCAGTTAAGGATAATGTTAATCTAGCAGATAAATAATGAACAAATTAGGATATAGATATATATGAGTTATAATGAGTTTTCAGTGTTCTTTGACTGTGTCACTTTTTATCTGGAATCATTTCTCCCACTTAAATATCACTCATTAATTGAACTACAATATTTTTATTTTAAATTTTGGTATGGTAACAAATGAGTAACTAACAATAATTATCAGATTCTTATATTGCATTGATGTATATGCAGAGAAAAAGTTCCTATTTAACCAAAAGCAAGAATCATAAAATATATTACAATTTCAGAAAAACTCTAAACCAAGTAAACTATCTTACTGTTGAATCTGTTAATATCTATCAATTTCTTTGCAGGCCTATCAACACAATCACAAAAGATTGTGAAATTTTGTGAGTTATTTTCAGAATTAATTTCTGGTTATTTGCTTTGATTAGGTTTTAAAGATAATTTTTTTAAAAAAATTCTATGCTAGACAAAAAAAATTAAAAGTATTTCAACAGAATCTGTCATGTTTACTGCAGTATAAAGCTTTTTTATATTATTGAGATTGTCTCTCTATTAAATAGAAATAAAGATATAATGTTATTCAGATGTTTTAATTATGATAATTATTGAGACCTAGATATTATGAAGGAATAATTGGATTTGATTCATTTGAAACTAAATTTATATTTGTGACAGTTTGTTTTACTAAACATACTCAATTCAACTTCCTTTTATAGTTACTGGTTCTGTGAAATCTCATACCTGCGCTCTGATACAGGTAGTCCTAGACTTACAATAGTTCATTTAGTGACCAAAGTTACAATGGTACTTAGAAAAGTGACATGACTATTTTTCACACTTACATCTGTTGCAGTATTCCAAAAGTCATGTGATCAAAATTGAGATGCTTGGCAATTAACTCATATTTATGATTGTTGCACTGTCCTGGGGTCATGTAATCCCCTTTTGCAACCTTCTGACAAGCTAAGTGAGGAAGCCAAATTCATTTAACAATCATATTACTAACTTTACAACTGCAGTTATTCACTGAACTGTAGCAAGAAATGTCATAAAATGAGACAAAATTCATTTAACAAATGTCTCACTTAGCAACAGAAATTTTGGGCTCGATTATGCTCGTAATGTCTACTTGTATTGAACTGATTACTTGGAACTTTTAAAGGCAATAATCAAGCAATTGCAAAAGAACGAAACCCAAAAGATAACCAACCAAACAGAACTGAGTGATTTTTTTTTTTACAAATGCTGGGAATATTGATTGAGAGAGGTCCAGAGTTGGTTATAAGATTGGTGGCTGTATAAATGCTTTTTAAAAAGATTCTTTACAGCAATCTTGTAGATTTTTTTCCTACTTTCTCCTCAGGAAATATCTGATCTACAGTACCCTTAACTAGGCTGCTGGTTGGCTATCTGTAGTGTGAGTGGAAAAATAAGTTTCACTGTCCTTATTGCGATGAAGGAAACCTTAATAGAAAATTTTGCTTTTGTTCATCAGATTTGATATTCATCTTCCTCCAGTAATGTTGTAGGCATATCTGATGCCATTTTATCTCCTGGAAATCCTTAGAAAACCAAAGGGCTCTTTGGGTTCCACATGTAGAAGGAGTCCTCATATCTGAGGCCTCAGACAACCAGCATATCAGAACTTCAGGAATAACCCTAAATTTCCTCAGAAACCAACAGGATCTCTCGGCTCCCAGGGTGAAGCAATTTAATAGAACCCAACTTCCTGTGGTGAAAAGCAGCTACAGAGAACTGTAAGGCTAACAGAGAATGATTGGATCATGACTAACATAGCTAACAGAATGAGTGGATCATGATTGGTTCAGGACTAAATACAACATTCCCTAACATTACAAGTAAAAAAAACCTTAAGCTCTGATATAACATATTGCAAGTAATTTCTTGAAGTTATTCTTACAATTTTCCAGTATTAATAGAACAGAAGGCTGTCTGTCATTATTTTATTGAACAAATGACATATTTGGCAGCTTGCACATTTTTTTACATTTATAAGCATGTATCTGCAAATAAATAAATAGGCATTTTTTATACATTGCAGATCAGGAGATGTGCCTTCTCTGTCACAGACTTTTTTCCTATTTTTCCTGAGCTAGTATATGTATAGAAGCTTAAATAAACTGGGTAACAATAGGCATTCTTTTTTTTTTGTGCCCCTATTTATATGAAGACTATCCAATCAGGTTCTTGAACCTACTTGTTATAATTATAGAAATTAATTAATATTCAAATCTGTAACAAATTGCATGCTTTAACAAAACTGGCGATTTTAAGATATGTCAGTTTCAACTCCCAGAATTCCCCAGTCAGTCAGATACATAATCAGGTCTTCACAGCCTTCCAAAAGACCAATGGGTTTAGGTCATACTAGTTTCTGAGAGAAGAATATTCCAGAGCGTAGGGTCTATGGCAGAGAAGGCATATCTCCTGATCTTCAATGTCCAACATTCATTGGCTGATGGGACCTGAAACATGCCCAACCTGCCAAACCAAATTGGATGGATAGAAATGACTGGGAGAAGATGGTTCCTTAAGTAACCCAATTCCAAGCCATGAAAAGATTTAAATGTGATAACCAGTACCTTGAATTGCATCTGGATGCACACTGGCAGTCAGTGCAGTTCATGTGGCAGTGGTGTTAGATGTGTCGAATATCTGACCCCATTTTACTACTTGTGCAGCTACATTCTGCCCCAGCAGATACCTTCAAGGGCAGACCCATGTAGAATGTGTTGCAGTAATCCAGAGGAAAGGTCACAAAGGCATGAGTGACTGTGTGTACTGTATACAACTATGTGTACTCTACCCAGTAACTGTATATATGTTTAATAAATAAACTCATTTCGGCTCAAATATTGGTGTAATATACTGTTATGTTAAGGCCTATTTGCAGTATCCAGAGCTCTCTGCCATCTTGCTGTCAAATACTAGTAGCATGATTTGCCAACAAAATTATGCAGCAAATTAACATCTTATAAATTTTATAAGAATTCCAAAGAAAATGAGGTTTGGGAGGGGATTTTTTTTTTATTCTGACATCACCTAAAGGGAAAATGCAAATGTACTTTTGGTTCACAGATGCTTGTAATTTAAGAGCATAACTAGGTTGAGTACAATATAATTGGATAGTTGGATATACCATCTACAACAGTTTTTTCATGTTGTCTATATTGGATTTTAGTTTATTAGCGTTTCTTCAAGCTTTAATTGAGATCATCTGGATTTAATGAGAGATACTTGGGTATAATCAGCTATTGATGACACTTCAGTCCAAATCTCATCATACCCTCACCCAGGAGTTTCTGGCTGGTGTAAAACCAATATGAAAGAGATGTTGGAACACTGCAAATCCTTGAAAAGTTTTTGTTTTTTTTAACCTCTCTTACCCTTGTAAATTCTCAATCAATTTGATCCAAGTTGGTATATTTTTAAGTGAAAATTTGAGGTTTACTCTAAGAAACAAGACCAGATTAAATGTCATGTTAAAAAGAAAAACCACACTATTTTTAATGGAATTCTCAAAATACTAGGTATTAGATGACAAAATAGAGTGAAATTTTAAAGAGCTAGTAGCCATATCATTGCTAAAGCAAAGCTGTGTGAAATGCTAATATTATATAACTATACACCATTGTGTCCTCTCTTAACAGAATAATTGTGTTAATTCTTTTCTGTCCTGACTACCTGCTGGGTATAGAAATCATATTATTTGGGGCTTGTTATTGTGTCTGTCCACAACAGTTTGTATTATAGTATGGGAATCTATAGAAAAAGAGAATGTCTTAACAGATGAGGCTTCAAAAACATATACGTCCTGCAATAATACCTAAAACTAAAACATCAACATTTGCAGACTTTTAAAAGAACATCCAAAGAACTCAATCTTGATATTTCAGATTTTCTGATCTTTTCATGTTGTGTAATTATTGGTGCATCATTGAACTTTATTATACTGTTCTTTTTTAGGTGTTCTTAATTTTTTTGAACTCTCTAGAACTTGTTTCACCATGTGGATATATGTTGTCTTTTGTGCCTAGATAATAATTGCAACTAGCTATTTTTTTTTATTAGATCATTTAAATATTTTTTGAGATATCAGTGGTCAAGCTTCGTTGTATTCCAAAATTGCTAAATTTGTAGGATACTGCCCATTAATAAAATTAATGGTTTAAGCTATATTAGAATATACAAGAAATAAATGTATCACTTTCAATATTTTAAGTATAATCACATGTGTGATTATACTTAAATGTGTGATTTACTACTTTGTGGTAAAGCAACTGCCGACTATCAGTTTACAAAAGCAGAATGAAGAGTAAACCCCTGCATGAGTTTTCACATTGCTTGCATAAGCCTGAAAAGTGGGTTTGTTTGTTTGCTTGTTTGTTTTAAAAATATGCCATCTCCCATTTAATTGCTTGCAACCTCCTACAAGATGCTATATGACAATTCTAGATTTAAGAAAGATTAGACCTGCACAGCACCAATAATAGATTCAAAGGACAAAATTTTGTGCAGTGCAGAGATCTGCATTCATTATTAGAGCACATATTCAAAATTGAATGTTCGAAGAATACCTGATGGGAACATCTTAAAGCAATAGCAATCATTTCCTTTTAACTTTTTCCAGCATTTAATGTAGCAAATAATACTAATTGTGATCCAGACTGGTGGCAATAGTACATAATCCTTTACAGCTAAAAAATTATGTTAGAAAATATGGCATTTATCATAATTGTATAATCTAGTTTTTCACAGTTTTTTCTTTGTATTGACTACTGTCCAGTGTAGTCTGTCTACAAAATTGCTAGGCATAGCAATAATTATTATTTTGATGATGTGCCATCAAGTTATTGTTGACTCTTAGCAACTACAGCTGCCAAAAAAAGAGCCAATGCAGTCCTAGGCTGTATCAACAAAGCTTTAGTGTCAAGATACCAAGAAATGAAAGTATTTCTTTACATTGCATGGGTGAGACCACACTTGGAATACTGCATCCAGTTGTGGTCACCACCATACAAAAAGGATGTTGAGACCCTAGAAAGTATGCAGAGAAGAGCAACAAAGATGATAAAAAGTCTGGATGACGAACGATTGAGAGATCTAGATATGTCTATCAAAGAGAAGAATCAGTGGGTACATAACTGTCTTTCAGTACTTGAGAGGAGGCCACAAAGAAGAAAAGATTTATTTATTATCTAGGGCAGGGGTCTCCAACCTTGGCAGCTTTAAGACTTGTGGACTTCAACTCCCAGAGTTCCTCAGCCAGCAAAGCTGGAAGCTCTGGAAGCAGAATTCTGGGAGTTGAAGTCCACAAGTCTTAAAGCTGCCAAGGTTGGAGACCCCTGCTCTAGGGCACCAGAGGGCAAGCCAAGAAGTAATGGGCAGAAGCTTGTAATAGAGAGACACAAGGTAGAAGTAAGGAAAAATTTCAAAGTTAACAGTAAGAGTAATTAATCAATGGAATAGCTTGCCATCACTGCAGATTTTCAAAAATATACTGGACAACTATTTGACTGGGATGGTATAAGACTCCTGCCCTGAGCAGGGTATTGGATTAGAAGACCTCCAAAGTCTCTTCCATCCCTAAGATTCTATGAAATTTATTAGTGGAATTTATTGCGCTTGTGGATAAATGCACGAAGAGTGAATTAATGTGAAGAAGGAATTAGTCTATATCCAAATGCTTCAGAGGATACATGTTCTAAGAGTGTTTTTATAGTTTAGTTATAGTGCCAGTGGAGGGAGGAGTACCGGGCAGAGATGCTAAAGCATCTGTTTGCACCTGTTTTGTCTATATGAATTAATACACAACTGAACAGTGTTGTATATTGGAAGGAACTTCCTTCAGTCACTTCTCCTCACAGAAGGCCTGTTTTTATAACTTTTCTTCACTTCTTTTTGTAAGAGAAATTGCATGTCTGCCTGAATTCAATATCTTTTCAGATTTATTTATTAAATTCATATAGCCATCAATCTCACCGAAAGTGACTCTGTGTGGTGCAAAAAACAACAAATAAAAATAACAAAATAAAAATCCATGTTCATAAATATAAAAACAAAATCCAAACCCTAGGAGACGGAGGATAAAAATGGGCACCTGAGCAATAGAGCCATCTGAGCAAGTCTGCTTGCTGGGAGCTCCAAGCCTGACTACATAGTTCAGTCTTGAGGGCCTGCAGTTTCCTCTGCTTTTAGTCAGCAGGTCTATAGTTATATTTAAATGCAACAGGACCATCCTAGCTGGAAATGATGGAGATCTATTAAAGGTAGGAGAAGGCTGCAATGTAATGGGAAAAGCAACTAAACAAATGCAACCCGATTTTTCACATTAGTATTTTTGAAGGTTAACAGATAAAATTTGTTATTTGACTTTGTTTAATGTTCACTTTGTTCAGGTGCCCATTTTCTTAGCAAAGCGAACATGCATCCCCTTTGTGGTCTCAGTTTTATATTTGCATTTTTGGGCTACCTTTTGTCTAAAAAATATGGGAGGTTGTTGGTCTTTAATCCCTCTTCTTTTTAATCCAAGGATCTATTATGGAGTTGAAGTAGGCTAGGGAACCGGAAGTAATTATGAAGGCCACTGGCATTTTTTCAGTTTAATAAAAGCAGAGACTAATTATTCAGTTTTTATTTAACTGAAATGCAGCCAAAAAGGAGGCTCCTGCAGAGCAGCTGCACTTCTTCAGTGTTATCCCAATTTACCACAGACACAACTGTCACAAACAGTACTTTTAAACTTGATACATAGCCATGGAAGGAAGGAGCCTTTTGTCTTGAGTGCATGCAGAACTTCTTTATACAAATCAACTGGCAGATGATGGACAATGATGAAAATTTGATTCTTTGAAGTCATAATGGTCATTGAAATGTGTGAAATTCTGGCATTGAAAAGAGGGCAGCTAGCAAGTTTCAGAATCTTGGGTGGCTGCTGGGAGCTTGCTGGGAGGTTTTCTGCATTTTGACATCAACTTCCCGTCGCTTGTTCCCAGCTTCCTTTATTTAGAGAGAAGGAAAATGTTAAACAGCTACTTGCTCACATGGATGCTATACAGTCTCTTTGGGATTGTGCAGATGGAAATTTTGGATGTATTTCTGTCTCTTGAAACACAAACTGCTGACACTTAAATATCCATAAATAACTTGGGGCAGAATCAAGATTTTATTCTGACTTATTCTTTACTTCTACCATGTTACTTAATACTTCACCTTGTGAACTTGTGTGCCATAATAAGTTGGCCAAAGTGATTTGAGAACTAAAGCAAGATCATAGTAATGGACATTATTCCACTGTTGTTGTTTTTTTGAATCAGTAATTCCATTGGTTCCCCCTTCCTTTGGGGAAGTACATGGTATAAAGATTTGAACTCTATATACTAGTTTCTTAAATCACCAAGAGTTCTATTACAGGATATTTAACTCTTTAAAAAAGAAAACAAATAGGAATATTTAATATTTTTTTTCTTTTTTAATGTAAATTTTAATGTAAGTTTTAATTTGTTCTTAACCTGGGGTTTTAAATTTGTCTTGGGCTAAATTGATTTAATTCGATTTTACTTCTGTTCTTAATTTTTGTATTTTACGTGTTTCATTCTGTGCCTGTTCACCGCCCTGAGTCCTTCGGGAGTAGGGCGGTATACAAATTAAATAAAATGAAAATGAAATGAAATAATATTTCTCCTTTAGATCACTACATCTGAGAATAAGCTTCAAAATAGAAAGAATTATGTGCCATACTAATTCATTTTATATATAGTTTTCCAGTTGATCTTTTCCCATTTCTTCATTAAACATCTTGAAATATAAATATACATCAAGTGTGTATTAAAGAACTCGCACACATTCTGTGTTGCCAATAATTAAAGGAAAGTGAACTTGAAATCATGAAGCTAAGGCAGTGATGGCTAACCTTTTTGCCATCGCGTGCCAGAGTGGAGTCTCTGGAGGCTGGAGAAAGCAAAAAATGTCACTTCCTGTCCCACCGGGAGTTGGGAAATGGGCTGTTTCAGGCTTCCAGAGGGCCTCCGAGGGAGTGGGGAAGGCTGTTTTTGCCCTCCCCAGATGCACAGAGAGGATCTGGAGCCAGGTGAGAAAGAAAAACGGGCCTTCCCCACCCATCCCCAGGCCCTCTGGAGGCAGGAAACAGCCTGTTTCCCTACTTTTGGTGGGCCCAGAAGGCCTGAAAATCAGCTGGCCGGCAGGCGCATGCATGCCAGAGCTGAGCTGGCGTGCCCACTGATATGGCTATGCATGCCACCTGTGGCACGCGTGCCATAGGTTCGCCATCACGGAGCTAAGGAAATTTTTAAACAACTTCTCCCAACAATAGTGTTGCAGCCATTTGGTTCACTGGTACTTTCACTAAGGTCTTGAATTTGGAACAAAGTACTCGGTGACACAGTGGAGAATTGAATTTAGTTTTTTTTCCTCCCAACATCTAAAATATTTTAAATGACATCTAGAAGCAGGAGATTTAACTCCTTTAAATGTAACTAAAAAGAGCATTTCTTTGGTAGGCAGCTAAAAGTTGTGTGGATGAAATAACTATAGTAGATTGTTATACATTTTCCAAATGCAACTTGGAGTAGGAAGATGTTATTCCTAGGGTTTAAGAATGAACTAAGTGAATATTTTATTTTTTAGTCAGATCTATTCTTCCTTAAATCAAAAGAGATGTATGTTTAAAATCTAAGTTTCTAGTATGAGTCATAGCTCCTACAATTTTTTTTTTTTTTTTTGGTCCATTCAACATGCTTCTCGGTATTCAAGATCAATAGAACTTTCTAATGGAAGAAAAGATTATTATTAGTGATTTGTCAAAAAAAATACAAGAGCATGATTGGTATTTATTTAAAAGTTAAGTTTATTTATTATGTTAAATGATGAAATTTATTCCAGCAGGCTAGTGTTCAGATGTCTGGCTTTTGGTCATAAAATGCTCCTGAGTGACACACATTACGGTAGTTAAGCAGATTAGTCCCTCCAGCCTTGCAAAACAGGTCTTTATGTTCTTTTTTTCCCATGGAAGAAATGGTGGCTCACATTTGTTTTTTTTTTCTGTTAAATTGCAGCTTCTAATGTATACCTCTTCATGGTTGCTATTTGGTAAAGCACAACCTATAGGCCTAAGTATCTTAACATTGTGATCCACTGTATTTAAACGTGCATCTATTATTGCATCTAAGTTGATTTAGTGGAGTGAAAACTGAGATTGAAAAATAATTTGCAAATGCTAGCAATTTTTGTAAGGCATGTATCTTGCTATACTTCTGTATCCAGTGTTTTCTTTGTAAGTGTCCTGGGTGAAGCCCTGTGGAAAATGTGTCCTGGTGAGATCTGAGAAAACCAGAAAAGGTTTCATTTTAAAAAAAAATGAATATAGGGAATGATTGCCTTCCCTTAATGTGTCTACTTTTAGTCAAAATGGTCTTAATTTCTCATAGCATCCATTGGAGACAAATGCAGAGAAATTGTGGATTGAACCCGTTCTTACCCAAGTACCACATGGGTAAACAGCCTAATACATTCCTTGTTTATTTCAAGTAGGGATCTAATTTCCTTTAATGGGATATTCTCATTGAATTATACTTTTCATGTATCCGACATGAGATATGATTACTTATCAAATATTCTCTTTCTGGTTCAGGAAGAAAATTCAGAAAGATGTAAAATGAAGTTGCAATATTTTCTCCTTGATGGCTTAATTTCAGATGCACGCATATCCAAATATATCTCTGGGGTCAAGAAAGATCTGGAAATTTTGCAGGAGTAGCTTTTGAAGACTGGTAAACACATTTGGGATCTGGAATCATACCATGGGATCTCTTAACAAACTGCCGCGAGGAGGCTTATACATGTGCAAAATCATTGTCACTGTGGCCATTCACAAAAATCTCATTAACCAGATGGCAAATGGGAGAAGCTGCTCCTAGCCCCATCTTGCAGCTGCCTTCTCCACCCAACTTCCTTTTTCTTCTTTTCGTTGTTTTAAGATGCACATGGCAGCTAAAAAAATACACTGGGCTGTAGCCACACATTATTTCCAAGAACACCTTTATGGCTATTGCATTCAAAGCATATTTTATGTATCTTATGGTTTGCAAAGTAGTTTCTAAAGATTCTAGTTTGTATAGAATGGCAGGATATTACGTGCATTAAAACTGGGCTTTGACTGTAGCATTAACTATGCTTGTGGCCAAAATATGCTGAAACTAATGGAAGGTAGGTAGGTAGGTGGGTAGGTAGGTAGGTAGGAAGGAAAGAAGGAAGGAAGGAAGGAAGGAAGGAAGGAAGGAAGGAAGGAAGGAAGGAAGGAAGGAAGGAAGGAAGGCTGAATGCTAAAGAATTCAAAGACATAAATTGTTGTGGTTTGGTCATATAGACAGAACATATGAGGACTGAATCATAAAACAAATACCTGGAAGCAGAGTGAACAAGTCAAGAGAATGGAAAGAATCAAGAAAATTATAGTTGGATCGAACTGATGAATCTTACAAAAAAAGTGGTAAATTTAAAAGAGCAAAAAACAACATATGAAGTGATATATGGACATGGTCGTTGTCACTCATGCTTTAATCACTCCCCAGTTGAAAGTGGTGATTGGATGGAGTTGATGAGGTCCTTCAAAAAAAGGGCATGAGAAGTTTAAAAAGCAGCATATGGAGCGGTATGACGGCATTCTGGAACAATGAAAAAAAAAATAGGGAAATATATGAATGGTGTTGGTGTAAACTAAATTTAGCTAATTTTCTTTTTCTCCTCTCATGTTTAGGGTTTTTTTTTCTTTACAATTTCTTAATACTTTTCTACACTTTGCATAACATAGTTTATTCCAAAAGTAAATAGTATGAAGGTTAGGCACTTCTATTTTTGTTAATTTTTGTCATTTTTCCTTAATGTATATGTCTGCATGTTTTGTAGCATCCCTTTTAGAATCAGTAAAAACTACTTTTTTGTCAGTTATATATTTATGCAGGGGCACACAAATCCTAACTTTAAGAATTTATCTGTGTGAATAAATTGCCAGTTAGTTTTTATAAACAGACAAGCTGCAACAGTTAAACCTCGCCTTATTTTTACCATAGGTGAAACAAATTGTGTGAAGTAGTACAATTGATTGCCCAATCAAGCAACCTTTGCAATAGGGTTTTTTTAAAGCAATCAAATAAATGCCTGTCTGTCGGAAGAGAGTGTAGTTTTGTATGTTGCAACTTTTTGACTAAATAATTGGTGTGTCTTCATATTTTGACTAGTCTGGAATTTAATATAAACACTATTTGGACTCAAAGAAAACATTTATGATTAAATTGTTAAAATATTTTGACAGTTTGCTTTAGGTAGTCTGAGCTCAGCTTTTATGCGTTGTTGTAATTTCCTGTGGGTTTTTTCCCCCTTTAGTTCTAAATGCAAGACAAACATTTCACACTTGGCAGTTGTGGCTGATCTCTCTGAGTTGATTTTATAAAGTGAAACAAAAAGGGGAGGAGGGAGTGGAAGACATGCTTCCCCTTTTCCAGGAATGATCTGCTGAGAGCAGCTTTTAAAGTCTTTGACAGCAGATACACTGAGGTTGGTAGCTGGAGGCTTATTTTTTAAAATCCCAGTGTGCTATTTAAATTAGTTTGCCTCCTTAAATTTAAGTCATGTCATCACTGGTTTGGATTACCTCTGTCTGCCAAGAGTTGGACTTGCATCAGATCAGCCTTTGTTTTGGAGACAGGCAGAAGAAAGAGGTCCAAGCCATTCCCATTGGCATTGTGCAGGCAAAAATCTAAAGTAGGTGGTAGTTTTGAATTACCCTGCTAAATTAATGTGGTCGTTTTGGGAGGAAGCATTTGATAATCTGAGCTTTTGTCAACAGATGTTAGAAGATTAGGATTCAAATTATAGAGAATACCTTTTGTATCACCAAGGGCTGGCTTCAAAACTATGCAAAAATATCTGGCTTATTGAGCTTTAATCATATCACTCCAATTCCATTAATGTGGTATATTACTGGCTAAAACCAGAAATAGTTGTGTTGGCCTATAAGAACTAAAATTAACTTCCAAACGTTAGTCGATACTTGTAATCCGATCAGCAAAATTGCACAAAAATGTGCAAGCTTTTTTTGCTTTCCAGAATTCTTCATTCAACTGGGTAATACCAAAAGCTGTAGATTCAAAACATAAGTCAAGTATTGTGTAGAACTTGGAGGCGAAATATAGAATTTGGAGTCATCACAATTGTAACTGAACAGTCACAGCAAGGTAGTCACTGGACAAGGACTACATGAAATGGTATTGCAAAACTTCTTAGTCATGGCACTGAGATAAATGCATGGTGTTAAGCTGCAATAATGTTTACAGCAATGCATTGCAATGGTACCGCAGCACCTGTGAGGTTTAAATGTTAATGATCTTCTGTTCAGCGAAAAATTGTAATTCCAGAAAGATTATGTAAGATGCATAAAAGACTCTTGAATATTCGTTGAATATGAGTGATGAATAGATTTGGAAACTCCATGTTTCATTCCTCTCAATGAAAATTAACTTTCCTCAAAGTATAGGTCATTGGCATTTTTAAAAATGCACTTGTTTTATCTTTTTTTCTTGTTTTCATAGGACATTACCCCTCTAACTGGTGTTCCAGAGGAGCATATTAAAACAAGAAAAGCTTATATTTTTGTTCCAGCCCGTAATGCCATGCAAGCTGGTGTTAATAATACGAAAAAATGGAAAATGGAATTTGATACAAGGGAGCGCTGGGAAAACCCACTGATGGGCTGGGCATCTTCGTAAGTATAAAATAGTTAGCATTTTCATTCTTTCATCAACTAATACAGACACTTATTAAGCACGGTTAGATTTTTAAAATGCTAATAAAATTATTGTTTTTGCCAGGGATGTTATTTTTTATTTGGGAATTTTTTATTAACTTCTAAGTGTGAAATTGGAGCTATTCTCACACTCTAGAAAGGGAGTCATCTGGTGGTCGAATGTACAAATGACCATGTGGCGTTGCATTAAGTAGGCCATGAAAATTCCAAGAGTCAGACAAGATCAAATTATTGTTATTGGTTCAATTACATAAGAATCAGTTTTGTCCAGTGATGAAGGCATCCAGTTAGAAGCCAGGAGACTGTAAGTTCTAGTCCCACTTCAGGCATGAAAGCCAGCTGGGTAACTTTGGGCTAGTCACTCTGTCTCAGCCCATGACATCAGGCTCAAGCCACAACCTGGAGGGTCAATTTCTGTCCAAACAATTGATCAATACTCAGTTGATTTGAAAAAAGCAGACCCTGCACCTATGAGAAAATGCTTCAGAAAAAAGCTAGGATAATTTTTTTCTGTTAAAGAAATGTGAGGCCAAAGCAGAGAGTTGTTTTTATGTACTATAGCCTAATGGATCTTAGCCCAGAATCTGGCCAATTCACAACAATTAAATAAATTACAATAAAAGGTATAATTTACTAATTACAGATAAAAAACTGATTATGTGGTAATTTGCAGGATCTGATTTGTTCCCTTTGCATGTGACTAAGCAATGTCTGTGAAATAATCACTATATCCCAACAAATTTTTGGTTTATCTGTAGATTGAATAAACATGATAAACCCCCTCATCTTATCAATTCAGTCAGATAGAGAATGCATTCCAGTGAAAGCATTGCTAAAAGTTGCAAACAGACGTGACAAGCCGATACGTATCTGTAGGGAAGCTTCCAGTTTAGGTAATACTTGATCTAGGTTCTTAAAGTAATTTCCCGGGTTCTTTAACGCTCTTATTTTTAGAATTAATATGCCTCTTCTTTGGGGACTACGCCACTTTAGATACTGGCTGAAGCAATTCTTTGGGAACGTTCTTGGTTTACCTTATTTTACTGTATTAGATAGGTTTGTGTCTTCCTTAAGAAAAAAATATCAATCTTGATTTCTCTTAGTGCAGCAGCATGGGATTTTGGACTTCAGTAAAAAAAATAAGAGATTCTCGCTTGTATTATAACTGCCCAGATTCTTAGCTCAAAACTCACTGACTTCAGTGTGAGAGTGGATGCATTTTTGTTGTATAATACCATGCGATAGTATCTCCATAGTGCTTTAATAATTCGTTAAATTTTATATAAAAAGGCTCAGTGAAAGAAGCCATTCGGTTTACAATCTGTCTTTGTCTGTCACCTACCTCCTTGCTTTCTAAAGTCAGAAAGTTAGTTCTCCATCTCTGAAGAAAGTACTGCAGATTTTATGAAGATTTAGTTGCAGATCAAAAGGACTTTTGCAACCAAGCAATTGCACACAGCCTTTAATGACCTTGAGACACATTTTACATAATTTCAAAGTTGTTGTAACAGATTTATTCTCATAAATTCTGAGAATTCATGATGCTTCCCTTGGTAGTACTAGAAGTTCTATTTTAGTGATTGTGGTGGTGTTATTCATGAAAGAGATATTCTGAAAAATTAAGTAAGCACATGTTTAACATTTCAGGTCGGACTGTGGGTTTGGATGTTTGGCTTACTCAGAAAATGGAAGGCTAAGAATTCTTGCCCCTTTTGTGGTTCAGCCTCCTTCTTAGAAATCAAAAATCAGAATGCACACAGAAAAACTAGTTTATTTTTGTGTTTTTTTTTCTGGTGTAATAAATTACATTTCTAACCCACCATCAAATGTTGTGAAACTTCAGAATTAGAAGCAGGCAGCTAGCAATTTGTCTCAATTCTTGGATAGAGAATATGATTTAAATTTAAATAGATAAAAGAATGCATGCAAGGTTGTGTGGTTGTTCTAGCCAGATCTGTTTTTTAAAAATCTGTGGGATTTCCAGCCAGGCCTGAGGCACACTTGTATTATACCCACAAGCTTCCATTCTATTCTATACCATCTGTTGTTTTTCTTTAGCAACTCTGAAACTACTAGGTGTGATCATCTAGGGATTTGGAATTAAATGTGATCAGCATACGATGACACTTTTCCCTTGCCTTGTGAGTCAGGTGAGGCCATGGAGCTGCTGAACCAGTGTCTGGTTTTGACAATGGGCTAGGTGGTAGCAAATAAACAGAAGCTGAACTCTAACAAGATGAAAGTGCTGTGAGCTAACGGTCGTTGTATTTGTGGAGTTGAAAATCCTTCTGTTCTGGACAGGATTGTCCTCAAGGTCCAAGTAAGGCATCATTAGTACTGTTATTATAGACTCAAATACTTTTTGCCCAGTTTTGTTATCTCTTAATGGTCTAGATACTGTGATGTTTAAGAACTACCAATTAGCATTACTGCAATATATTGTGAAGCTTCAAAGAGTACAGAATATGGTTGTTAGAATATCACTGGTGAATTTTATCCCTCAGTTTCAGAAGCAGAGGGTTTGCCCTTTGATTTTCCAACTCCATTCAGAGTGCTCATTAAAGTCCTACGTGGCTTCTTAACTATTGTATCTGTCCATTAAGAATCTCTGTTGAAACTGTCCATGGAGATTTTCAATGATCCAGATCATGGTTGCCCCAAAAATGCTTTTTCAAAAGTCAACTGGACTTTTCTTTTTCCTTGAAAACGTTTCACTTCTCATCCAAGAAGCTTCTTCAGATCTTGAACCTTTAGTCCAGTTGTCTTTTGAAGAAGCTTTGCTACTCTGTTGAAACTTTGTGTGTCTTTTCTCTCAGCAATACAAAGGTAACCTATAGGAAGAGGATTTCCTTTAGACCAGAGCCCAATCATTGTGCCATTTTGACACTAGAAAAAAAAAACAGATAGATCTTAATAGTTTTTCTGAAGTCATAATGCAACTTTTAGATTGGTGTCCATAATGTTTTATTATTTACAGAGCGGATCCTCTGTCCAATATCCAACTAACGTTTTCTACAAAAGAAGATGCTATTGCGTTTGCTGAAAAAAATGGTATGTACAGCAGCAAACAGTGCAATTGATGAGTGCATGCTTATTGAATGAGAGAGGGAGTTTGAGCTAGTAGCAGAAAGAAATGACAGTGGCATGGGACTGAAATTTCATCTTGGCAGATGTGTTCTGTTGAGTGGGTAGTAGTACTAGTGTAAATAGTGATTTACAACAGGAACTGCTATAGAACATTCAAATAGTAATATCTTATATTGCTTGAAATTGAAGTTTGGATTAACACTCGATATCGTTAATAATAAAAAATATTGAACCTCGTCAATAGTAAAAATTATTCAGTTGTCCCTTCCTAGACTCTTGTAACTCTCATTTTCTCAGCCATTCTCACTCTGGTTGGCATAGAGTGATTGGTGTCTTACTTTGCAAATACCCCAGGCAGATTTTTCACTTGTGTATAATTTACCCTGGAATATTGATATCAAAAGGGTGGTTCAGCGGTTAAAGATGCTGATCTTGTCAGCTGGAAAGCTGACAGACCGGGTTCGAACTTGAGTGCCATGTGACGGGGTGAGCTCCCAGTACCACTTCAATGGGAGGCAACAGTGTTCTGTGCCCCCTTGGTGTATAGTCATGCTGTCCACAGGACAATGGAAATGTCTTTGGACAACACTAAGAAATGGAGATGAGCACCGCCCTCCAGAGTCAGACACAACCGGAAAAGGGAAATATTTACTTTTATTGATACCAAACTCCGGTGGTGTGTTTCATGGGGGTTTTGTACCCAAAATTGTCTTACCCACATTATGACACAATTTTACCAAGATAGACAAGATGGATGTGTCATAGTGCTAATATTGAGAAACACATTTCTTACAATCCAAAATGTATTTGGAGGGAGGATCTTTAGCATCTCTAACGAGGACATGGTCATGTGGGGGGGAGGGAAGGGAAGCTGGTGGTGGTTGGATCCATCTGTACTAAATGCAGATAGCCATTTTTGGCTTTAGAAATTAAAACCAGCACCAAGAAACAGATTCCTAATAAGTAATTTGATCTAAGTATCAAATTACAAATATTTGTAATTAATATTGTTGCTTTTAGTGATAAGATCAGCTATTGGATCAAAATCTAAAATAGGGGTCATCTGCCTCCATTTTGCAGGACCAAAAATGTTGATTTAGCAATTTTTTTTAACTAAAACATATTGAATATGTTACGCCTGACATCTTAAATAGACTGAGAATTTTTAGGGAGTAGTTCTTATAAGCATTCATATCCCATAAATGTTGGTGTTAAACTAAATCTCTACATTTTACTTTATCTCATTTCCTACAAATATTTGACAAGAAAATCAGTTTGCTAAAGTGAGAACTAAGAACATTGGCCTAATTCCAGTGAATGCGAGTGAGAGATATTTTACCATCTGCCTGTGCCAGGGCATCTTTATCTAGGTTTACAAGTCTCACTTATTCCATGATTAGGCCCCATGAGTGCAGAGATTCTCAGGCAGATCAAATGATGCCAAACCCTATGATTCTTTATGTGCTTGTTTCTAACACTCTGCAAACATGCAGTTATTAAATTCAGTTTCATTCCTGAACTAGAGTCAAAAGTTGAAATTATCCCTAGGAGCCTAACCCAGGTTTGCCTTCTTGTTTAATATATATTTACTTCAGAAAAAAAAATTTTTAAATTGTCCCTAATAACGCATAATGTTGACAGTAATATAGGCCAAAAGATTTAGAAAGATCTAAGTTGGTTAATCGTGTGTGTGTGTGTGTGTGTGTGTGTGTGTAGATAGATAGATAGATAGATAGATAGATAGATAGATAGATAGATAGATAGATAGATAGATAGATGTAATGCATAGTAATTAATTACTATCATTAATAGGAAATATTTTAAGAATAAAATTAATAATCATATTAAACAGTTGCCATGTTGATATATTCTGAAATACTTTCTTCTGACTCAAAGACTGTTTTTGTTTATCATAGAAGGGAGTTAGCTGTTCCTCAAAAATATAGGTCTGGAACTGTGAATTTTCTCTAGATTACATTTTACATATAAAAGAGAGTAAAATAAAAAAGATTCATTCCGTATCCTCTCCCATTCCCATTCCCACTCCCATTCCTAGATGGCCTTCTCAGAAGCAAGTGTAGAGTATCATTATTGCATTTTTACTGGGATGTGATTAGTCTATTAATCACATTTATCCTTCCTTGATCCCATGTCTCTGTCTCAGACTGCCCATTCCTTTCTGCCTCTGTATGGTTATCATCATGCAAACCCATTTTCTGAATGTGACAGAGGAATATAATCAGAATAAGGTTTACAGCTGGAAAACGACTCTTTAAAAGACTAATATCAGGCAATTCCGTTTGTTTTAAATATGAAGCTATGGAAAAATTAGCAAGATTCCTGTTATGTGAAGCAGCTGATTCTGAATTCAGGATCACATTCTAAATTCTCCAAAGCTCACCTCTTTGTCCTTCTTGCTTCCTTGTGGCATTGGGGTACTCTGCTACCAGGCATATTTCCAAAACTTGGCTTGACATCTGATAGAGAGGTGTGAATGCATAAGATTACAGGCCTTCATGTGTCAACTGTCGGTCCTGGTCCATCAGCAGGAGCGGTGAAAGTTGGAACACACAGTGCCTGAGATCTGACAAACCTGGGAACAGGTGTAGGTCACATTTAAGGCATATCTGTCTTAAAGGATTATTGTTCCCTGCCTTTTGCAAAAGAATAAACTAGTAATTGCATATTGTATATCAAATATGTTGGTATTTCTTTTCTGTTAGCTCTTAAAAGCTTGAACTTGCTTTTGTTTGTGTTGCACTTGCTCAGCGTGTGTTGTTTAGAATTCTCAACATGTTTTTTTCCTAGGCTGGAGCTATGATGTTCAAGAGCAGAGGATTCCAAAACCTAAATCCAAGTCTTATGGCGCAAACTTTTCTTGGAACAAAAGAACAAGGGTGTCCACAAAATAGGTTGGCATTGGTTGTCTCTGCATCTGACTGTGAATAAAGTCAGCTGTGCTGTATTTATAGTCCATGTATAATACATCTCTTAATCTCCTAATAAATTTGACCTTTAAACTACTCATGCATCTTGTGGTGTCTATTTAAAATGTTTTTGATGTCTCCAATTGAACCTGTTACAAACTTCCCTATATTTAGAGAGGAGATTTGGGGTGTTCATACCTCTAGGAAATTGCTGTACGTGGAATTCATTAAAAGGAATGTTTGAAATGAGCTGCAGCATTAAAGACCAAGCCTTGGCTTTTGAATAATTTTATAATTCAATATCTATTCATATATATATATATATATATTCACATAGAAAAGCTGTTAATACATAATCTTCAGTCATTCATGGCACTTTTTTACCTTGTTATATACAAGAGTGTACTATTTTATTAAAACAAGATTTCTTGAGTCAATAGCAGGTCCCTCTGGAAGACTAAATGTACATTCTTTTGACTCAATGCCACTCTACCCTAAAAATGATGAAAGATATTATATTTTGAGAACTTGAAGGCGTACTTAGAACATGCTTAAACCCTATCAGAGAAATCCTGTCATTGCTTGTTAATATGTAAGTGTGAAAACCTATCAGGATCCAAGTAAAGCTGTGTACTCCATTACTGCAAGAGGAATGGATACATCCTACCACCCTGTTGTGAATATTGCGACATCTTTTCCAGTCAAGAATTGCTAAGGGTGTTTTGGAAAGTTCTCTGCAACTAAGACAAAAATATCACTGCTTTATTCCAGCCCTTCTTAGAGAGGCAGTGACCAATTCCAGAGTTGCTTCTCAGTGTAGCATCAAGGTAGGCACCAAAATACAAGACTATGACGTTTACAGAATTGCAACAAATGACTTTCCTAAGATGGCTTCTGTAAAAATAAGCAGCTTCTTTCTCAAGGAATAAGTGCCACATCAGCCTTCTGTCACTTCAAATCTGGAAGAATAAATTTGGGGAAATTAGTTATGACTGTTCCTGCTACTGCTCAAAACTGGGGCCAAAGCATTAGTCATCATGCTGAACACCAGGAAGAAGGCAGTGCCTCTTGTTATCCCTAAAATCAAATCATATCTATAATATTGTAATACAAAGACGGCCAACTTACTTGCAAGCCTAACGGAACTGTGAATTCAGCTGAATATTTACAAATACAGGTAGTCCTCGACTTACGACCACAATAGAGCCCCAAATTTCTGTTGTTAAGTGAAACATTTGTTCAGTGAATTTTGCTCCATTTTACAACCTTTCTTGCCACAGTTGTTAAGTGAATCACTGCAGTTGATACTTTAGTAACCTGGTTGTTAAGTGAATCTGGTTTCCCCATTGACTGCTTGTTACAAAAGTTACAAAAGTTGATCACATAACCTTGGACACAGCAACGATCATAAATTGCCAAGCATCTGAATTTTGATCACGTGATTATGCGGATGCTGCAAAGGTTGTAACTGAAAAATGGTCATAAGTTGCTTTTTCCAGTGCCTTTGTAACTTTGAATGGTCACTAAATGAACTGTTGTAAGTCAAGGACTACCTGTATTAAACACCTAAAAGCTGTGTTTCCCCGAAAATAGTTTTCTTTTGGGCTCCGAAATAAGCACTAGGGCTTATTTTGGGGGATGTCTTTTTTTTTTAGTGCCGCCACCGCTAGGCGGGGATGTGCAGCTGCCCCATGTGCCCTGCACAAGCTTGCCTCAGAGCCCCTGCAGCCAGGCCAGCCACACCCCAACACCTGCCTCACTTTGTGGCTCGGTCTTCTGCTCCATTGTAGCCGCGAGCAAGCAGAAGAAGTGGGCTGACAGCTATGCAGAGTCTGGTTGGGCAGGTTTGTTGGAGCCACCACCGTGAGGCAAGGCAGTTGTACAGGTGTGAATGGCCTGGCTGTGTGGGCCCTGAGGTAAGCTGGGGCAGGTAAACTGGGGCAGGGAGGTGGCCTCAGCACTGGTGTGTCACTCAGTCTCCTGCTCTGGTGCCACAGAAGTGCTTAAGTAGGGCTTATTTTGGGAGTAGGGCTTATATTGCAGGCACATGCAAAAAACCATGCTAGGCCTTATTTTTAGGATAGGTCTTATTTTCGGGGAAACACAACAATTCACTTGTGACCCACATCAGTCTCAAAGTGGAAAGAATCACACAGCAGGTATGGTTTTTACATTTGTCATGTTAAAAATTAAAACAAACTATTGATTTGCAAGAGGAAAAAAATTTCCATACCACTCTCCATGCCAGTGAAGAAACATGGTTTACAAACTGTAATTATCCTTCAAATAACTTTACAAATTCCCAAGCTTGAAAAATACTCTTCTAGGGCATATTGCAAGTATAGGAGGAATTGGAATCCTACTATTGATCCAAGCCCATCCAAAATATTTCTGGCTTATAAATGTTGGAGAAGCATTAGCTGGGGATGAAGAAACTTAAGAGGTTAGGTCCAAAAATACTTTATGCCCTTGTGATATGCCTGATAATTTGTAAGGTTGTAGCCTTAGAGAAGAAAGAGAAATGTTGTGGATAGCACATTCATCTATAGATGACACTGACAAATTTGCAAAAAATTAATTTCTAGGTATCCCCTAGAAGATACAGGAGAAATTTCTATTATTTCAAGAAGAAATAAAGTGTTGGATGCTTCTAAATTTACAAATAAAATATTTTAGTAATCCAGAGTTACGTATCATTATTGATACCCTTAAGACTGCACATGCCTCATTTCCTGTTATAATATTTTTATGTGTAAGGCTGAATACATCCCACTGAAATTATATAATTTGGTATAAGTGAATTATTAACTACTACTTTCAATTAACTATTTCATTATGAAATAAAAGAACAAGCAATAAATCCATGTTTCATTACAAGAATTTATAAATTATTGCAATCAGGTGTTTATTTCTAAAATCCCCAGACTGGTCAATTGTTGTCAGTTGTACCTGTTCACTTCAAAAATAGATATAAAGAGATTATCTGAGCATTTGGTAATAGTTTAAAAGAAAAGTCATAGTGTCACAAAGTCTTTTCTGCACACCGCAATAAGAAACGGTTGTTTAGATCCTTTTGTACAAATTGCACAGCATCATCAAGCTTAAATTCTAGAGATTTTTTTTGAGTTTTAGATCCAGTTCCTAAGGAGATAGTACATCTTAAGGCCAACTCAACAAGAAGTTGCATGCCAGAAAGGCAAGAAACTCTACTTGCAGAGAAGTGGAAGTAGTGCAATTCTTGTGGCTGGTGTGCTTTGGGCTATCTTGCAAGCTCTTCAAGCCCATCTGGAAGCAGACACAAATGCCTTTTTTGGCTACTGGAATTGTTAGACGAGACTAAAAGCAAAATAACACAACCACTTCAATATTGAGAGCATGGGGAAGGTTTTCTTCCCTTTTGAGGCAGAACTTTAAATCATTTTGTGGTCAGACTGTAACACTAAACTTCAACATTTGTAGTCAAAAGTTGTGGTAATGGTTACCAATTTTGATAGATTTATTTATTCATTTATTTATTGGTTCGATTTATATGCTGCCCTTTTCCGGAGACTCAGGGCGGCTTACAATGTGTTAAGCAATAGCCTTCATACTTTTGTATATACCTGCTTAGTAGGGCTTTCGCCTCCCCCACCCCCCAAAGGGATTGAGGGATTACTCAAATTTATGAAGGATAAATCCATCAACAGAGGCTAGCCACAATAAAGATAAGCAATCTCCAGGCCCAAAGTTACCATTCTGTTGCAGAACATCTGCTAAGGAGCATTAGGGAGAGAAACACAAATACCGTAGCTGATTCCCCGATGAAGGCTTCTCAAGGGCTTCTAACTGGCCATTACTCAGAATCTGATGCAAGCTTACTACTCAAATTCAGCAGAGCTCTTATGATCAGCTATTATTTTGAATACTAAAAAATAAGGTTAAAAGGCACAGGTAACTCTCAGGGTTCCACGTAATACCCCCAACGGAAAAAAACTCCAAGGCTTGAGGTTCCTCAAAGTTCTATTTTATTAGAGATGTCATATTGGCACACCTGAGAAAACCCGAATCTGAAAGTTTCCAGGTTTTCCCCACCCAAACGAAAGTTCAAGTCTCTGCCCAACACCCACATGTCCATCACATGGTCCAATCAAAGCACTGTCCCAACTGGAGATGCCTCCCAGTTCCAGCTGTCCAGGTGCAGGACAAGATGCCCTTGACTCTCTGAGAAAGGAATGTTATTATGACTATATATCACTCTGGCTCCATACAAGTCCCCCCTCCCAGTTTCCCACAGTAGTAGTAAATGTGGCAGGCCTGAAGATCCAACGAAAAAGATGGTTTCCAGGCCTGACAGTAACTGGTTAATCTGTAAGAAACGGAAAAGATAATTCATTTAGGACACTGGCCACACTGTGATAATAGTGATGAAGTAACAAACACACTTTCTCCTATGTCTCTTTCACTGTGAAAAATTTATTTAATGCTCTTAAAATAGCCCCAGTGAATCTACAATGCTTCCTCCTCCTTGTGCTTTCTGGTTGTGTGAGCAAATCAACCAATCTAGGAATTGTAGTCTACAAAAAGCGGCTTTCCAATCTTTTCTAGACACAGAAATCATTTTCAAAGCAGTTCCTAAAACCTCCGATCAAGACACAAAGCTCTAGTGATAGAAAATGGTTGGATTCAAATGAACTCTTTTAATTATTTACCAAACTCCATCATGTTCCCATGGAATGCTAGAGTTCCACCAGCATTCCAGGCTGGAGAAGAGTTTGAAAAACTTTGGTCGAGTTCACCTGGAATATGCCTGTTTTCTAAGGATCCAAAGTTCAGGCATCTGAAGTGCCATGGAAGGTCATTCGGTGCCATGGAGGTGTCATCAAAGGCACATTTTTAGATTTATTTTTGTTGGATTGAATAAAATTAAGCACAGGAGACCTCTGGGAATGCTGTCTATCAGGAAAGCATGGACTCTCCAATAGTACAAATGCAGAAGTAACTGCTGAATTATCTTTTACTGTTCTTTTGCAATTGCAGGACTGAAATGTCATTTATTGTTCTTAAATATTGTGTGGAATATTTTATAAGCAAATGGGTATCTGTCCAAGTCCAGCTAGGCGGCAGCACCTACATGATCTTTGCAGATGTCCAACAGCCAAGCAGATTCACATCTAGTTAGTATTAGAATGGAACAGCACACATTGACATAGACATATGCTCAGATTAGATTTGTTTTTTTAAATCCCCAAAGGCAATTGCGGATCACCTCCAAATTGTTTCAAATAAATGTTATACTCATGAAATTATAGAGATTGAAATGTGTGTCTGTCTGTCTGTCTGTCTGTGTGTGGGGGAGGGATATATGGGGGGAGGAGAATATATATAGAGAGAGATGGTATTTATTTCCAATGTGGAAGTGTGACAGGCAGCTACCTGAACAATCCAAATCTATTTTCACCGTGTATGCTGGGGTAGTATGACTGCTATGAGTAGCAAATCAACATTTTTTCCAGAGACCACATTTGCTTGCTAAAGAAAGAGTAACTGTTTTGCCATTTTAATTACTTCACACAACAAAGTATGGGTATCATTTGATGGAAAGCAATACAATCATGGGAATAGCAAAAGCAAGTACAAAGATGCTATACATCTACTAGCAAAAAAATGCAAGAATGGAGGTCATTCATCTTTCCTGTTAAGGCAGAGTTTAATGTTGGTCACAAATCTACAGCTCAACTTTTTAGTCTGGTTTATTTGGAGTGGAGATGTGGCTTACCTGTGTCAGATATTTTCCTGGAATAAATCAATGGATTTAAGGTGGTATTTACATCCCACTTTTTCTTGGGAAATGGTGAATGAGGTGAGACGTGCCATGAAAAAAGTACACAAGTTTTTCTTTCTCTCTCTCAAAACATTTGGGTTGAGGCCACCCAGCGAAGTTGATTGGAAGAAAATTTAAAACAGATGGAAAGTGGCAGGTCTTCCCACATTACATGTTAACCTGTGAAATTCATTACCAGAAGACACGATGGCAGCCATTAGCCTGATGGCTTTAAAAAGAGAGGATAGGTTCATGGAGGAGAGAACTCCTGGTCTTGAAAAATCAGTTTTACCTTTAGTTTTTCTGCAACATGCCTTCAATTATCAGATGCTGGAGAAAATTGTGCAAAAGGATTATTTATATTCTGCTGCCCTAACCCTAACCCTGGTCCCAATCTAGAAGGATTTAAATCTTTATGCTCTAATTTTAACCAGTTTCACTAAGTGGCATCCTTTTACATTTCAATCTTCCAATCTTAGTGATATATTTGTTATATCGCACAAAAATATGTGTATATTTGTGCTCCTGAGCCAAGCAGCTTTACTAACCAAGGAAAAGCCCTGATGGTATTTCTTTGAATCCTTGTAAATTTCTAAGGAAACACAGATTTCAGGTAACAGGTCAAGGTAGTGATAGATTTGCTATATCACCCAAAAATGAACATCTAACTTTGCTTGAGCCAAGCAGTCTCGTGAACCAAGGAAAAGCCTTGAAGATATTTCATTGAATCCTTGTAAATTTCTAAGGAAACACAGATTTCAGGTAACAGGTCAAGGTAGTGATAGATTTGCTATATCACCCAAAAATGAACATCTAACTTTGCTTGAGCCAAGCAGTCTCGTGAACCAAGGAAAAGCCTTGAAGATATTTCATTGAATCCTTGTAAATTTCTAAGGAAACACAGATTTCAGGTAACAGGTCAAGGTAGTGATAGATTTGCTATATCACCCAAAAATGAACATCTAACTTTGCTTGAGCCAAGCAGTCTCATGAACCAAGGAAAAGCCTTGAAGATATTTCATTGAATCCTTGTAAATTTCCAGGGAAATGCAGATTGCAGCAAATGGTCAAGGTAACAGCAGATCCCGCTTCTTTCCCCTTCTCCGCCCCATCTTCTGAGAACGAGAAGTTCTCCTGGTGAGACTTATGCCAGCATTGTTTACATTCCATCCAGCTGAAAGATGGTGCCACGCATTTCAATACAGCTTGCTAATCTGACCATTATTTGTGTGTAATTACCAACCCAATGGATGAAAGAGAAAGGGAAGCAATCTGTCAGAAGCCCAGGCCATAGGTGGCAGGAATATCTATCATTTGCAACTGTACAAACAAAGGAAACACAAATGGATTGTCTCTGCTTTACCAGCTTGAAAAAGCCTTGTGTATGCAAATAGGGTCTCACTCAGCAAAGAGGGGACTCCATTGAACTCCTATCATTTTAACAGCTGACCACAAGGAAGAATAATGGCTTCTTACCCTTCATTTGCTAGCGACACTTTCTTTAAAAGGCTTATTAAAAAGTTATTCCCATCATTCAGCACATATGAGGACTTTCAAGAAAGAAATTATTTCAGATTCTGTACTCGTTACTTGTAATATAGATTTTGACAGAAAAGCCCCCTTTTTTTCCTGCTATCAACAGGACTCTTTTTCAGAGCTATTTAACAATTATTGCCAAGCCTCAAAGAATTATCTAATATATGATCTCAGCATGATAATATACGTATGAATCTATATACAGTACATACATCCAGACATCCAGTACATATAAATCTAGATATAAAACAAAACCTGCCTTTAGTACAGCTAAATTATTTTTGTCATTTTAGCCAAGTTTCACATGGAAAACTCATTGTAAATCAGACAACAGATTTTGAAAATTTCAGTTTTGGGGGGGCGGAGGGAGTTGGTTGAATCATCCATTTCCAAGGATTGCGTAAAAGTAGAACTGATATTTAACTAAACCTGTCAAGGCTGTATTTTATATAAATATATACACAAGTCAAAATATTGGGCGGTCATCTCTTTGCCCCACAATATCCAGTTTTTCTCAACAGAGAGGCCTCTTGATATGCAACGCCTATATGTGTAAATCTCACATTATAATGGATTTTTCTGATAAGGTGTGTGTGTGTGTATGTATGTATGTATGTATGTATGTATGTATGTATGTATGTATATATATATATATATATATATATATATATAGAGAGAGAGAGAGAGAGAGAGAGAGAGAGAGAGAGAGAGACAGAGAGAGAGAGAGGTCTTTGGTTATTCGGGTTTTCTCCCGCGTAAAATTGGAGATTTCTTGGGAACGTTTTGATGAAGTCTCATTCGTCATCTTCAGGCTGGTGTTTTCGAATGAGACTTCATCGAAATGTTGCCAAGAAATCTCCAATTTTACGCGGGAGAAAACCTGAATAACCAAAGACCTACATACAAACACCCGCGAAAACCTCAGAAAACAAATATATATATATATATATATATATCCATATACTTCCAATTTTACGCGGGAGAAAACCCGAATAACCAAAGACCTACATACAAATACCCGCGAAAACCTCAGAAAACAAACAAATATATATATGTATACATATGTATATATATGTATATGTATATGTATATTTGTCTATGTAAGTTTTCATGGGTATATATATGTGTACAGTTAATATTTCGGGTTTCTTCCCGTGTAATTGTGAACATATCCCTAAAAGGGTAGAAGCGACGTTTCGACAGAATCTCATCTGCCATCATCAGGCTTATGTGAGGGGTTCCCTCACATAAGCCTGATGATGGCAGATGAGATTCTGTCGAAACGTCGCTTCTACCCTTTTAGGGATATGTTCACAATTACACGGGAAGAAACCCGAAATATTAACTGTATACATACACACACACACACACACACACACACACACACACACACATATATATATATATATATATATATATATATATATATACTCAGGTTTTCGCGGGTGTTTGTATGTAGGTCTTTGGTTATTTGGGTCTTCTCCCACGTAAAATTGGAAGTGTCTTGGCAACGTTTCGACGAAGTCTCATTCGTCATCTTCAGGCTGGTGTTCTCGGCTTCGTGCTTCCAGGAGCAATGTGAGATCGCAGCTGTCTCTTCCTTTTAACTGCTAGTGGGGGTGTAAGCTGATTGGGTGGGAACTTGGCTGTGTTCTGATTGGGTGGAGGTGTGTTCTGATTGGTTAGGGGCTTGGCTGTGCTCTGATTGGATGGGGGGTTGGTTGTGCTCTGATTGGCTGGGGGTGTGTTCTGTTTGGGTGGGGGCTTGGTTGTGCTCAGCTTAGTCTGAGTTGCAGGGGGATTTGAGCTGGTGAGCTGCGTTGTTGTTGTTTGGCTTCGTGTTTGTGGCCGTGCGAGCTCTTCCTGGTGGGTGTCAGTCTGCTTCATGTATGGATTGGAGAGGTTTAAAGTGGCTAATGATGCAGCTGCGGTCTGGCTTCTGGTCCTTGGTCGTGGCTCATTATCAGTGTGGGTTTGAGTCTGCTTTCTGCGTGGATGTGTGGTGGTGACATCCTGTGTGGCTCTCGTGAGTGTGGGTCTGGTGTCATTCGTCGTGTTAGGGACTCGTTTGTCAATAAGGGCGGGTTTCCAAATGGCTGGTAGGCGGGAAGTATCATCTCGTTTGTTCATGCTGTGTGGGCGTTTTTCTATCTCGATGGCTTCTCTGATTATTCTGTTGTTAAAGTGTTCAGTTTTGGCGATAGTTCTGGTCTTTTTAAAGTCAATATCATGTCCTGTGGCTTTAAGGTGCTGGACCAGGGAAGAAGTTGGTTCCTCTTTTCTGACTGAGTTCTTGTGTTCTTCTATGCGTGCACTTATTCGTCTGTTGGTTTGTCCGATGTATGTGGTGGGGCAGGCGGTGCATGGGATTTCATATACTCCTTGATTTTCTAACTCAATTTTGTCTTTTGGGTTCCTTAGGATGGTGGATATTTTTCGGTTTGTGCAATATATATATATATATATATATATATATATATATATATATATATATATATATATGCAATACAATTTGGATATATTTGACAGATTATAGGCACAAAATCATATCCTATTTAGGCTTCATGCTGTTAAAAAGTCACCGTACACAAGATGCACAAGACAAACATAGCAACAGCTTTTCTTTTCTTTCTTTCTTTCTTTTTTTTTTTTGAATCAGCATTTCTGGCCTAATAACAATATTGCTGGAGATTTCCTGAAACTAGTCCTTGTTCAGAAAATCAAGGATAAAGAAAAGTGCCAGTCAATGCAAAGGGATAGGAGGATGCACTTAATATAAGCTACCAAAAACAGCTGAAAATATGCTATCACTCATCATCTGGTACCAAAAAGGATTTCTATATTTTGGAATCACTCCCCACCCAGAAGCTGTTTGTTTAACCATCTTTAAATGTGTAGAACAGAGAGAAAATCTTTTTTTGAAAAAAATCTCAAAAGTTGACAAAGGCCTATTACTTCTTTTCAAACTCCTTGATTCTTCCAAAGACAATTTACACCTCTTCAAAAAGATTTATGGAGAAGAAATGAATGGAGTTACAAAATTCCAGCTGCTAAACTATTGGCTTTTTAGGACCAACATATTGTATCCTTACATACATTACAGTGGAGATTTCCTTCTTTTCTTTTTCATGACCATCCTGTTGTCTGGTTAGCAGGTGGATCCTTTCACTGACAATGAAGCAACTGTCAGCTAGTTGCCTACACAAAACTCTCCTGAATCTTTATCAGCCGTATCCAATATATTGCTGAACACTTGCAAAAAAGAGGTGGAGCTTTGATCATGTGATCATGGGTGCCATTTTGATTTTTGTTTTTTTTTAACCTCTTCCCATCATCATCACCCACCCCCAAGGCACACATTTCTGTATTGGGATAATTCTTGTTTTTTTATAATGTTTGAAAGTATCATCAAGGAAAGTGCATCTGGAACTGAGAAACATATCTAAAACAAACTACACTCTCTTTCCAGAAAAAAGAAGTACTGCTTCAGAATTTTCTAAAATTCATTATAATTGTGAAGCAATCATTTGAATGCATTTGGCAGCATCATGAATTATTTGAATGAAATAAAATACATTAAAATTAATGAAGGTGGAGGATTCTTGCAAATCTGTTTTATTTGGTAATCCCACCATTGTTAAACATTCCCTTCAAGATGAATAAACTTGCTGTTCTGCTCCACACATGTACTCTTGTAAGGCCTGTAGGCAATTTGAATCTTCACATCTGAAACAAAGGCCATAATAAAATGAGGAGGGTATGCAAGCTACAAAACTCCCTTTGTTGAGCCTTGTTCTGTTGAGTTAAAAACAGCAATTAAAAGCGCTCAGGGGACAAAATGATTGTTGCAAAATGTTGTCTTTATAGTTAACCCTCAATATGAATGGAATGTAAAACATTGTGTGATTTGAAAGAACGTACACTTTCAAATGTTGGACATGATTGACTAGGCAAGGGTGTCAAACTCAAGTCCCCAGGGGCTGAATCTGGCCTGCAGGGTGCTTAGATTGGCCCACGGGGGTGCCTTGGAAACAGCAAAGGACTGGCCCGCGGTGCCTCTGCCAATGAAAACAGAGCTCAGGAGGGCCACGGGTTGCCCTCCTGAGCTCCGATTTTGCTGTCAGAAGGTTGCAGGAAGCCATTGCAGCCGATAACAGAGTTTGGAAGCCTGTTTTCTCTGGCAGAGTGCTCGGGCCACCATAGGCACCCCCAATACAAGTGACGTCAAACTGGCCACAGCCACCCTGGCCCCCCAAGGTCAAAAACAAATCTGATGCAGCCCTCAATGAATTCGAGTTTGACACCCTGGACTAGGGTATTAACATGTCAAGCTATTCCAATTTTCAATTCCAAATTACAATTCACTATCAGAAATTAATGTTACCTTTGGTCACCCAACCCATCAGGTCACGGGCTTGAGAGTAATATTGCCTCACCAACTTTATGGGTTGTCTATTCTTCAATCCCCATCAACCTCAATTTTTTCTGACTTCCGGTTTGCTGTTTGTCCCCGCTGGACGCTCCTTTGGGATCGTCGCACCCACTGCCTGTAAAGAGCCGCCTTTATAGCGGAATGGCGGCTCGAAAAAACTCCGTTTCTATGAGGAAACGGAGATAGAGCAGGCTGGGGTGGGTTGAGTCCTCTGCCTAATCCCAAAAGTTTTTTTTTTACTTTTGGGACGGAGCGGAAGAGACTCCCCATATCCCCAGCCGATGCTCCGGGCTCTGGGAGATCTCTGCTACACGCAGAGCTAGGTGGCAAAAGCAAGCCTGTAAACTTGTTAAACTAATTAAAGAAGACATGAGCTGGACCGCTGACCCTGAGGCGCAAGTATTTTTTTTTTCTTATTTTAGAAAAGTTACTGAAGTTCTTTAAGAAGTGAAAGGAAAAAAGATTTTTAAAATGGCGATTGCTGAGGCTTGAAAAGAGGCTGAAAAGGGAAAGTCCTTCCGTTTTCTATTACAAAGTAGCGGAATGAATACTTCTGGTCGTAATTGAGGCAAAACCTCACCCTCACTCTTGCTTTTTTTTTTTTTTTTTTCCCTGGGGATCTGATATTGATCTTGGTTGGAAACAAGCCTTTTTTTTTCTCTCTTTTCCACTAAATCTTGTCTGTGTGGGAAATGGCATCGGGACTCACACAGCTAGACAAACAGGGGGGGGAATTTCCCCCATTAATAAATTACACCAACAAGTTGTAACTCTCCAGTGTCAGAAACCTGATTTTAATATAATAGAATTTCTTCTTGAAGAGATTGTAAGAAGGGATGAGATTGTGAACCAGCAACTTGAAAAATTTAAGCAGGAAATTAAAGAAATTGGTGAATTGGTGAAATCAAAGTTTGACTTTTTGAATCGAAAGATTTTAAATACAGCTAATGGTTTATCAGACTTTCTGATTCGGGTGGATGCAAAGACTAAATTATTAGAGTCTAAACTGAAGGAAACTGAGGAGAATTTGGATGACAGGATTCAAAAAATTAAAAAGGATTTGGTAAACATTCAGGATAATAGCTCAGAAGACAAACCTAAAATGGAGGTTGACCAAAAGACTGGTAATGAAGAAAATGTGCAACAGAGGATTGAAAGAGAAGTTTTAATGATTCAATATAATTTTACAGAATATGCAATTAGACTGAGAGGTCTGCAGGAAAATAATAGAGATGACTTAAGGAAAATATCTTCTGAAATTCTGGCTGGGATTTTAAAGGTTCAACCTGATGAAGTGTTTTGCAGGATTGATAGAATTTATAGAATAAACTCCTGGTTGGCAAAGCAAAGGCAATTGCCTAGAGATGTGGTGATCTATTTTACAGATAAAGAAATTAGGAATAATATTGTGCAGAACTCTTTTAATTCTACTTTGCAATTTCATGGAAGAAAGATTTGGATTTTTAAGGAGCTCCCGACTAAGATGCTAATGGAGAGGAAGAAATTTGGCTTTCTAGTGACTGAGTTAAAAAAAAGAAATATCCTATTTAGGTGGGATGCCCCAGTTGGTTTAATATTGAGACACCAAGGAGTAAGATATCAACTGAACACTGTTGAAAAAGCGGAAGAATTTTATCAAAAAATTTTAAAAATGAACTTAACATCTTTAGGCACAAACCCAATTTTTCTAAATTACAGAACCATGAAATTCACAGATTGCCAGATACATGGTATTAAAAATGCAACAGTTACTCATGAAATGCAATCATGTACTCTAGTAATTCTCTTTCAGATAGAGGAGACTTCACATAGACATCTTCTTTTGGAACAGTTTTGTGAAGGCTTGTTAAAAATGGATGCAAAGCAATCTTTGTCAGCACGTCAAGATGCATTTATCCTAGTGCTGACATAAGAAGGAGAACGCCAGTATCTGCAATGGGACGGTTGCCTTTCACCTACTTATTTTAGCTGGAGATAATGTCCCCTAGGAGATGGATGGGAGGGGGGAAATTCTTTGAATTGGAGCAGTAGATTGGGGTGAATGATTGGGAAGATGGCCAATGAATGCAGAGGAGTGGGGGAAGGAAGAGGAGGGATTTTGGGTCAGCATGTCAGTGCTGGCTGCATGGACTCAGTGTAAAAGTTGCCGTGCTAAATAAAATGGAAGTTTGTTTCAAAAAAGACTTTGTTTGAGACACAATTTGTTTGAAGACAGCCTGAAAACCTGACAATCTTTCCCTGCAAACCATTTCAATGCTCTGAAGAAAGCACCCCATTCAGTCTACGTTTGAGTAGTTGCTTTTCAGGTAGTCCTTTGGTTGCAACAGCAATTGGGACCGAAATTTCTGTTCTTACTTGATGCGGTCATAATGCATGATATCATGTGACCACATCACTTAGTGACAGCAACCCAGACAGTTCTGGTTGCTGTTATAAACCTAAAACAGCACAGATAATTAACCAAAGATGTCACATGTCCACAACATGGGAAGAAGCAGGAATTTCAGGCAAGCAGGCCACCGGATAAGAGCCGTGGGTAAGAGCTTCAGGGTAGGTGGGTACCATGGGCAGGCACAATGGAATGTAGATGGGTGGGTGGGTGACAAGGGCAGTTGCTATGGAGCATGGGCACATGAACATTATAAACAGGAGCTATGGAATGTGGGTGTCTGAGCAGACACTATGGAGCAAGGGCAGGCTTGAATCTCTGTCTTCTGTTCACCTTGTAAGAGGTTCAAACAAGACGGTTCTTGTGAGCCAGAAGTTAATGAAAGTTTAGTTCTTACAATGATATCAAGATTGGCATTGAGTAACTTCAGGTAAGTGTTGACATAAAATTTCAGCCATGATACCTGGAGTTTTATTTAGCAGACAGTGCTTCAGGACTGTCTAGATACCTTGAGTTCCTCTGAATACAGAAAGCCTTGGCAACAAGCCATAGTCCATGAGTTGTAGCACATTTCCTAGTACAATCTATGTTTGCTTTCAGGTTTGTATCTAGGGAACTGTCAATATTTATTTGTTTATATCCTGCCTTTAATATTTTTAACAAATAATTCAAGGTGGTGAACATATCCAATCCCTCCTATTTTTCCCATAACAACAACCCTGTGACATGAGTTGGGCTGAGAGAGTTTGACTAAGATGGGACTAAAATTCACAGTGTCCGATTTGCCAGCCTGGCAATTTAACTACTACACCAAACTGGCTCTCACTATATAAAGAGTTTTCAATATACAGAGAATTCAAACAAGAGTTTGAAGAGTATTCCCCAACCTTTCTGAGTTGGCAGCCTGGAGGGGGGCCAGGTGCCTTTATGCGTGCATGGTGCATGCAAACTGGGCCACGAGCGCATGCATGACACTCGTGGTGACAGTAGCAGTCATGTGGCACTCACAGCAATGGTAACGGCTGCATGGCACTCACATCAATGCTAGTGCACACTTGCCAGCTACTCATGGGCCTGATGGCCAACAGGCCATGGCCCACAGGTTGGTCCTGATCTAGAATGTTTTTTGAAACTTTTGATGCTATCAGGACCAATTCCACCCAGGTTCTTACAACATTTCCTATTATGGCTGAGATGTCAGATTGTCACCTAACCCCATCATCCATCTACCTTCATATGACTCTGTCAATTTAAGTTGGGTTGGTTGCTCTTTCAGAAGAATAGTGGTCTATTTTCTAACTCAGAATTTCTCAACCTTGGCAACTTTAATCCAAATTCCCCAGACTGACTGAGGAATTCTGGGAGTCAAAGTCAATATATCTTAACGTTGCCAAGACTGAGAAACACTGCTCTAGCTTTTCAAGCATTTGTCATATTTCCAGTTCAGAATATTGCCATTCTATATATTGTTGAGATCTATAGGACACAGAGGTTCCAGGTCAGTTATCTTTGCAGTCATGCATTTTCTTTTCCTGTACCTCTAAAATTCTGCCTGAGTTTGAATTTTTTATGTTTGATGTTCACTATTTTATATGCAATAATAGCAGTCAGAAATGGTCCTGGACAGAAAGGCATTAATCCCATTCCTTGAGTGTAATGACCAGCTGTCTTTCTTAGAAACTAATCTTATTGCTTTCCATATGAGCTTCTTTGCCTAATGAAAGCACTGAAGATGTCTATGAGTATGAGGACTTGTTTAACTTGGGATTTTTCAGGAGTCCTGTACTAGGTTAGGGTTAGGGGTAGGGTTAGACTCTTTGATCTGAACTATTAACCTGATGTTTTGTTCTTTATTGCTGGGTAAAATAACCACAGTGACAGGCTGCCTTCCATGCATGTCGAATACACAGCAGTCCTTTCCCTTTCTGTGCAACACAATGTCAGCCTCCTCAGTCACACATCATTCATTGCCTGTGGAACATAAAATCTAATGAGAGCCAATTAGGGGCAGTTTGCCCTCGTAATGGGATCATGAAGGGAGGTGTTTATCTTACTGGAATCTCAGTTTCCATAAACAACATCTAGCACTACTATTTCCACACATCTCTAATATTCCCTTCACTATCATTAGTTTGCAATATAAACCGCCAATATAAACAATCTCTTTCAAAAAGATTAAAATATTAGCGCAAATGAAGCATTTCTTTGTTTTTTAAAAAGGGAAAACTACTATTCAAATCATTTTTTAAATGAACAACAATCTTGACTTTCTCTTTCGTGCTGAAAAACAAACCATGTAACTGAGGTTTTATTTTTTTCCTAATAAGACTTGGAGGGAAAAAATAGCCGACTAGGATTATACAACCAGAAATGAAAAGCAAACCAAATCTGAAAAACTTGGTTCATAGAGACTCATATTTTGTTTCTCATCTAGATAGGTATGTAACAAAGAAAGAAACCCCTAGAATCTCTTCTGGGCTGACTTTCTAAAGCCTTGATGTCCATGTTGACGACGATCTGTCCCTCATTAATAAAGGTAATTTGGAAGCCTGGGAGCTCTCTAACAACAAAGGCCAGCATAAAAGGGGTTACTGGAAGAGTATGATAAGAAGAGAGAGCCAGCAGAAAGAAAACACCCCCGACACTCTTTCTGGCGTGTTTGACGGAGATGCAACCCGGCAGCGCTGAAAAGCTTCAAGATTAATGGAGAAAAGGGGGAATCTGACAGCTTTTCCGCTGGTTTCTCTCCTCCTGGGTGGGCTAGTTGGTCCTGAATGTCACTTGCTACTTAATCTTGTGTGTTTGAGGCAGACTGATGTGTTTAGGGAGCCTCACTTGCTCTGTATAGACATCAATTGGTAAGGCAGATAAAAGGAAACAGCTCTGAATTGCTCTCAGATGCCTTTATAGAGCAATTTCTAACAACAAAATAATTAGTAGCTCCTACCAAAGAAACTATCGCACCTAGAATGTGCCCCTTGAATATCAGGAGGTAGTGGCAGGTTTACCATCCCCTTATTTATTTATTTTTATTTATAATTAAATTTATATACCCCCCTACTCCCAAAGGACTCAGGGCGGTGAACAGCCAGAAAATATACATGATACAAACGTTAAAAACCATTTAAAATACATTAAATACTTTGACCAGATTTAAAACACCCCAATTATAAAAACAATTTAAAAACAATTAAAAAGGGAGGTTAGGCCAGACCAGCCTGCTGGAATAAGAGTGTTTTAAGGGCGCGGCGGAAAGTGCACACATCCGGGATCCTCCGTATCTCCGGGGGGAGCTCGTTCCAGATGGCAGGTGCCCCCACAGAGAAGGCTTTCTCCCTGGGGGTTGCCAGTCGACATTGTTTGACCGACGGCACTCTGAGAAGACCCTCTCTATGGGAGCATACTGGTCGGTGAGAGGCTATTGGTGGCAGAAGGCAGTCTTGTAGGTACCCCAGTCCTAAGCCATGGAGCGCTCTAAAGGTGGTAACCAAAACCTTGAAGCGCACCCGGAAGACCACCGGGAGCCAGTGCAGCTTGCGCAGGAGGGGAGTCACATGGGAGCGCCATGTCGCTCCCGTAACCACCTGCGCAGCCGCATTCTGGACCAGTTGGAGCCTCTGGGTGCTCCTCAAGGGGAGCCCCATGTAGAGAGCATTGCAGTAGTCCAGGCGGGAAGTGACGAGGGCATGAGTGACTGTGCGTAACGAGTCCCAATCCAGAAAGAGATGCAACTGGTGAATCTGGCAAACCTGATAAAGTTTTCCAAAAGTTAGCCTGGATCCAGAAAGTTCTAACACTTTCTTGCATAGCATGAGTATTATTTCATATCTCCCTTGAATATCTGTAAAACTCTGGTGAATGAACTTTTATCAGGATTGTAAATGAAGAGATTAGCAAGTTACGGTAACTCAGCTTGTCTAATAATTGATGAGTCCCTATTTATAAAAATAGTTCCTATTTATAAAAATAGATGTGGTCTTTCTGGCAGACACTGTGAAGTTTTTTGTTTTGTTTTGTTTTTTTGGTGGCATGTTATTAGAAAAAGAGACATATCAGATGACAACATCTGGGTGAATATTCCATCTCTGTAATCTTTAATTTTCTTAAAAGCCTCTCTCAAACATACAACCCTGTTTAACTGGTTATTTACTCATACATGAACTGTTTTTCTCAAACTAAAGCTGACAGATGAACTCTAAAACTTTATGATGAAACAGGGCAAAAGACAATGAGTTTGAGAGACAATGTTTTGTTCCCACAGTTAAAGACTGCCCAAGCAAAATTCCCCATTGGCAGTCAGGGATGCAAAATCCATTTTATCTTTCTTTTCTTTTTCTAATTCTCCTTCCCTTTGCAGACCTTAGCTCTACCACTCCCACTCCTACAACTGGTTTCTCAGAGTCACTGGAAAATTGAAAACTGCAAACCTTGCCTTTCCCCTTATTTAACCAGTAGAAAACATTTTTTTGGATCAGAAGTCTTCCTAGGGTAAGGTGGGGGGGAAACTTTTCTCTCTGTAGGAAACTTATGCAAGATGTAGCAAAGTTAAACTTTATAATTTGTGATACTATGAGTCAGAATTTTGCTTAGAAACTTTACAAAACAAGGGACTTGAAATCTAATGTGATTGTTTCATTTGTGCAATAACTTGCACAATTTCTTTTCTACCGGCAGAAGTCCATGAACTTTACCTAAGTGACAATATCACACACTGTGAACTTTCACACAATCATGTCTGAACCAGCATCACAGCTACTTTTCTTTCTCTTTCAATTATTTTGATACAATCAGAAGATTTAACCTATAAATTACTGAATTTTGTCTCTAAAGCTCTTAGGTTCATATCAGGCAGAAATGGCTTGTGTCTTTCTCCAGAGAAAAATCTACCAAAATCATCCAGTGTTACTACATGGAGGATTCAGCAGTCCATCTTTGTTCTTTTCTTTTTCTAAAGAAATATAATTTCTAAATCTATGAACATAGTATTATCTAAATAAAAACCTTATTAAAATTTGGATGAAACAAATGCTCTCTCTCACACACACACATAATGTATGTTGAACAAATTATGTTAAGTTTTCCATGCAACAGTTATAGCATCTCAGACTATTCTCTAATACAGGGGTCCCCAATCTCTGGACCATGGCCCACTACCGAGTTGTAGTGTACTGGGCCACATGAGCAGTGGGCTGGCATGCATGAATGTCTGCATAGCTCAGCTCATGCAAGCAGTGGGATGGCACGCACACGCATGTACGCCCATCTCAACTTGTGCAAGTTAAACTGCGCTCACATACATGTGTGCACTGGCCCACCACTCACACATGTGAGTACGCACACAACTGAGCACCGGCCTGCCACTCACAGAGATCGGTATCCGCCCCCCCCCCCCCCCCCAGCCTTGTCACCAAGCCTCAAAGGTTGGGATCTGGTGCTCTAGTAATTACATTTCACCTTTTAAGTTACTTTTTTTTTCTGTTGCAATTGCTATAAACTTTAGGGGCTTTCAATTAGCTACCATATTTAAGCTTCCCTCTCATAACTGTTTTACAACAATGTTCAAGTCACAATCACTTGTATTTGCCTTCTAAATCACTTACAATAGTTGTTCCTGCAAACACGTAGTGTCATAGGCACAGATTGAAAAGTGTATCATCGTAAACACAGAGTTTATCTATAATGGGAAGTACATAAATACCGTATTTTCCGGCGTATAAGTTGTCTTTTTAACACATGAAAATCTTCTCAAAAGTCGGGGGTCGTCTTATACGCCGGGTGTTGTTCTCCTGTAACCAGGCAGACCAGCCCGAAAGGCTCTGACTAGCCTTAAATGGCTCTGACGATCCAAGCCCTGACGATCTGCTAATCAGGCAACTCAGTTGGGATCGCCAGAGCCATGGAGAAGGAAAAAACTTTTCCCCCTCTAGCTTGCTTGCCTTGCTTCGCTTACCTGAATCCATTCCATCATCAAGCAACTCCCTGCCTGCAATCAAGAAGGCAGGGAGTTGTGGACTTCAACTCCCAGAATTCCTCAGCCAGCAAACAAAGCTGGCTGAGGAATTCTGGGAGTTGAAGTCTACAAGTCTTAAAGTTGCCAAGGTTGGAGACCCCTGTTCTATTGGGTAAGTTTTTTTCCCCTTTGGGATCTTTAAAAAAAATAGTTAATTGGGGTTTTTTTTAGTTGTTCTTTTTTAGACCTAGCCATTTAAAGTTTAGGAAGTTTTAAATTTAGCTTTCATATAAAAATAAAATAAAAATAAAATAAAATAATATTTGTGCAGCTTTCTGAGATTTAGTATGTTTTTGTAGTGTTTCACTCTAACTACATAAACACACAAAATCTCACAAAGCTGTATGTGGAATTTTGTGTGTGTAAAGTGTGAAAGTTGGGTTTTTGGCTGTGTGAGGTTCCTGCTTGTTGAAGGGGCCATTTTGGGTCTAGCACAGCTGCTTTTACATTGTGGGTGAGCCAGTTGTGTTGTGTTGTGTTGTGTGTGTGTATAGTGTGAAAGTTGTTTTTTTGGGCTTTTTGTGGCTGTGTGAGGTTCCTGCTTGTTGCAGGGGCCATTTTGGGTCTAGCACAGCTGCTTTTACATTGTGGGTGAGCCATTTGATGTTTTTTAATTTTTATTTGATGTGCGTTGGAAGAGGGGTAGTCTTATACGGCGAGTATAGCCCAAACCGTATATTTTAACACGAAAATTCGGAGGTCGTCTTATACGCCCAGTCGTCTTATACGCCGGAAAATACGGTATCTATTTTTATGTATCCATTGTTAGGTTTGTAACTCATCTTGCCAGATTTGTTGTTTTAACCTGGTTTTACAATTGGTACTTTGGATGCTTGTCTATAGTTTAGAGCAGTGTTTTTCAAACTTGGCAAATTTAAGGTGTATAGACTTCAGTTCCCAGAATTTCCCAGCTTGTTGGAAATTCTGGGAATTGAACTCTACATATCTTAAACTTGCCAAGCAAGAGGAAAACATTGCTGTAGGGTTTCCTGCGCTTTTGGTTGACTGTTAATTCCCCCTAAGAGATAAGAATGTATTTAGACATTGTGTGCATCATTGTTGCATTGTTGACTGTTCAGTGACTTGCAGTTCAGATTTATTAAAGTTCTATCATGCAGTTTCATCAACAGCTTAAGGCAGCTTCCATGAACAACTCATGTTATTTTATTTCCAGTAATAGCAACCCTGTTGATTAAAGTGAAAGGAAATGGCCAAAAAACTTCCTATGGGTTTTCATGGCTAATGATGGAGCAGTGATGAAAGTGCAGTATTGCAGGCAAATTCTGCCCACAGCCTGGAGTTCGATCCTGACGAAGCTCAAGATTGACTCAGCCTTCCATCCTTCCAAAGTTGGTAAAATGAGGACTCAAATTGTTGGGGCAATAGCCTAAATGCTATTGCTATTACTAATGGTAGATTTGAACCTGTACGTCTTCATTCCAAGTCCAATATTTTAACAATAGTGGTCCATGTCACCAGCAAAAAAACACCTACTTAATTTTTGCAGGGGAAAATGAGACAAAAAGTCAGAAAGAAATGAAGGCACAGAAGTGAAGCAGCTTTGATTCAGTACTAAGGTATATACCATATTTTTCGGAGTATAAGATGCTCCGGACTATAAGACGCACCTACCTTTTTTGGTGAGGAAAACAAGAAAAAGAAATCTATCTCTGCCCCCCAGAAATTTTGCTTAGTTGCGGCAAACAGCAAAAAGCCTGCTTTACTTTCATTTTCGTAGCTTGATTAGCACAAGAAAAAAAAAATCTGCTCCAGCAATTTACCTCCTTGCAGCAAGCAGCAGAGGCCCGCGCAGCAATAGGCAATGGCAATCCCTGCAACCTGAAACAGCTGAGAGTCAGGAGGCTGATCCAAGGGACAATCAACTTGTGCTAATTAGGCTGTGCTGAAGCTGAAATGGGCTGTTTCTTCTTGCTGCTTGCTACAAGGAGGTAAATTGCTAGGAGGCAGAGGCCATAGGGTGGGGGCCAGTGGGTGGGTGGGGAGAGCCGAAACACAGACCACCCTCAAGACAAACACACACACCAACAAACTCCAAAGACTACAAGAACGCCAGAAACAATCCCCTCCACCCTCACAGCCACACATGAAACAAACAGTGCATAACATCTCAGATAGGATCCTCACCAAAGCTGAAACCAATGTCCTTTCCAAAGGATTCAACTTTGCAGTCGCTTCCAAACATATCCCCACTGAAACCATTAAATGCAGAGTTGAAACCAGCCTGACCAAAATCAACCCTGATGACGCTAGCAGAATCAGACTCGAAATCACCAACATCCTCTGCACCAGCAAGCCACCCAAAAGCAACTTACCCAAAGAGGAACAGACAGCACTACTTATCTTGAAAGAAGACACCAGCATAATAATCCTACCAACAGACAAGGGGAAACGCCACGGTGGTTATGAACACATCTGACTACCAAACCAAATTAACCAACCTACTCCAAGACTCCACATACAAACCCCTAAACACAGATCCCGCCACCTACCTGGAAAAAACCACTAGATCCAAAATAAAAGCCTCCCGCATCAGCGAAGAGATCCAGCAAAGAATCATTCCCAAAGAGAAATCATCCAGATGCCCTAAGCTCTATGGTCTCCCCAAGATACACAAAGAAGGAACCCCACTTAGACCCATAGTCAGCTCCATAGGCTCATCTCTACAAAACCTAGCCAAATTTCTCGCCAAACAACTACAGCCCTATGCAGAATCCATCACCTCACATGTAAAAAACTCATTCCAGTTCATAGAGATCATAAAGAAACAAAACTTACAGCCCAGCGACCTACTCATGAGCTTCGATATCATATCCCTCTTCACCCAAGTGCCAATCAAAGAAGCCTTGACAGCTATCCAAAACAAATATAACCCCTCCAAGCACATCCTAGATCTGACCAACCACTGCCTATCCAACACATAATTAATCTATAATGGACAAAAATACAAACAAATAGAAGGAGCATCCATGGGATCATCCCTCTCACCTGTCATTGCAAACCTCTACATGGAACACTTTGAAATCCAAGCTCTAGAAAAATCTGATCACAAACACAAACTCTGGCTCTGATACGTAGACGACACCTTCATAATCTGGCCACATAGGAAAGAAAAACTGGACAACTTCCTCACACACCTCAACAGTCTACACCCAAAAATACAGTTCATGGAAACAGAAGCTAACAACCAACTTCCCTTCCTGGATGTCTTAGTCTACAAGAAATCCAATGGCTCCCTAGGACACACCATCTACCAGAAGAAAACACACACAAACGGCTATCTGCATGCACTGTTACACCACCACCCAGCCCAGATCAACTTTGTAGCCAAAACATTCATCTCCAGAACAAAAACAAAACGGTATCCATCTTGTTTTTGGTGTTGCAAGTGGCAGAGATATAGTTTCAGCCAATGGTGGATAGGATCTTGTCAATGGGCAGAAAATGGCTGCCACTCTGCTGTTGTTTGCAAGAACTGTGAAGACGTGGCTCTTCATTGAGGCCATCATCAAGGGAAAATGAAATCTCTCACTTCACTGTGTTTATGGAGAGTAGACTGAACTATTGTCATCTTCCATGGACGATTCTTCCAGGTTCCAACATTTGTGGATACAAGTTACAATTTTTGCATGCTGCCGAACCAAGTTTAAGGCAAACAGAACAAAAAATTCAAGCCAGAAAGCAAAAGAAAGTTCCAAAATTTCAAACCAAGGTATCCAATAAGAAATAAAATATTGTCAGTATATGAATAACCTGAAACAACTGAAATATGTTCTTTTTTTTTTTAAATTTGATTTATATGCCGCCCTTCTCCGGAGACTCAGGGCGGCTTACAATGCGTTAAGCAATACTTTTGTATATTTATACAAAGTCAGCTTATTGCCCCCACAAACTGGGTCCTCATTTCACCTACCTTAGAAAGGATGGAAGGCTGAGTCAACCTTGAGCCTTGGAGAGATTCGAACCAGCAGTAAATTGCAGGCAGCTGTGTTGATAACAGGGTGCGTAGACCACTGTACTATTAAGGCTTCTTCTTTTCAGTGAAAAAATGTCAGGGGTCACTAATAGAATTTTTCTTTCATGAGGAAATGGATTCCGTAGCAAATAATTCATGAAATGGGTACCCTTTCAGCCAATTGCTTTCTAGTTGTGAATTATTATCAGGTTAGCACTGAGAAAAATCAAATTAAAATAACATATGGAATGTTTTGCGTCCTCTTTTCCTGCTCTTTTAAAAGAAACCTTCCATTGATAGTACTATTTTATTTCAACTCAACTGAGTGGAGAGGGAAAATAGTCTTGACTTAGGCTTTGTTTGCATATTATGGGTTTGGACCGAAGAGAATATTTGTAGCTCAGGTTTGAACTGTGGAATTCTTGGTGCTCTCTGAGCTTGGTGGTTTTCTTGCAGATGTTTCATTACCAAATTAGGTAATATCATCATTATGCATTATGCAAGTCCTATATAATTTGAGATTTTAGAATCCTGTAGGTAGGATTCTCCATCTAGAAATCAGGGGTCCCCAAACTTGGCAACTTTAAGACTTGTGGACTTCAACTCCCAGAATTCTTCAGCCAGCTATGCTTGTGGACTTGAAGTCCACAAGTCTTAAAGTTGCCAAGTTTGGGGACCCCTGATACTTGGAATGTGAGACTATGTCATACACAATCTCAGAAATTAAATACAATCAGTAGGATTTCGACATGTCTGACAAAAGGAGAACATGTCCTTCTTTTCATTCTCTGGCAGCCAAAGCCTTAAAATCAAATGTTGCCTAGTTTTTTGAGTATCTTGGATTTTTTTTTTTAATTGCATAGTGGGCCTTAGGTGGTAGGCCTTTTTTGACATGGTTCCCCCATTATGGAATCTCCTCTCCCAGAGATGAGGTTAGCCTCACTATTCCTGATCTTTTAAAGATCTCTCAAGGCTTATTTTTGTCAGCAGGTCTGGGGGGCCCAGGACACTGATGAAGTGGCTCTCATATTATTAATATTCCTCCACTTATTTTCTTTTTGGTTTTAGTTTTGGTTTTATAGTTTTTAATGCTTTTTAATAATTATAGTTGTTTTAGGTAATGAATGTTTTATATTTTTACTCTTTTAGTAGATTGTTGTGCCTGCCGAGAGTTGCTTTCCATGCGAAGGGCTGGGCAGCAATACAAATGCAATAAAAAATGTCTGTGGAGATTTTCAATCATCTAGGTAAATATAGATACAGATTAACAGAGTTGGAAGGGACCTTCTAGGTCATCTAGTCCAACCCCCCTACACCCAAGTAGACCGTACACCATTTTTGGCAAATGGCAGTCCAATCTCTTCTTGAAAGCTCCAAGTGATGAAGCTCCCACAACTTCAGAAGGCAGACTGTTCCATTGGTTGATTGTTCTCACTGTCAGAAAATTTATCCTTATTTCCAGGTTGAATCCCTCCTTGTTCAGTTTCCATCCATTATTCCTTGTCTGGCCTTCAGGTGCTTTGGAAAATAGCTTGACCCCCACCCCTCCTCTCTGTTACAGCCCCTCAAATATTGGGACACTGCTATCATGTCTCTCCTTGTCCCTCTCTTCACTAGACTAGCCATGCCCAGTTCCTGTAACCGTTCATTGTATGTTTTAGCCTCCAGTCCCCTAATCATCTTGTTGCTCTTCTCTGCACTCTTTCTAAAGTCTCAACATCAGGTCATGATTCCAAAGGTGCTTTTTTCAAATGCAATTGGACTTTTCTTTGAAAATGCTTCACTTCTCTTTTTTTTTTTTTTTCAACAATTTTATTGAGTTAAGAACATATTACACTTCAAACTAAACGGTTCGGCAAGCGTGATGTCATATTGCATATTTACACGTGCGGTATATAGTCAATTAACTAATCATTTATACATTTATACAAAGATTTATACTTATCATTTATACAAAAATTCTTATAAATAAAATTGATTACTATTTAAATAAAGTACTATAATATACAAAACTATCTAGTCGTTGTGCATTGTTCCACCTTAGTATTAACTTTTACATTTAGTTTCTAGCCACCTATACCACAAATCCCAGATCGCATAGAATTCTGAATCTTCCTTTCCATTTAAGGTATACGTCAATCTGCACATTTCTGCGCAGTCAAGTATCTTATTAACTAACCCTTCCTCAGTTGGTCCTTTTTTCTCTTTCCAGCATTTTGCATAGGAGAGTCTAGCCGCTGTAACAATATGGGTAATCAGGTATTTCTTGTCCTTTCCAAGTGTTCGTTTTAGTACTCCCAGGAGATAGATTTCCGGGAGGAAGTTAATGTCCTCCTCTAATATTTCTTGGATCCATTTTTGTATTTTTTTCCAAAACTTCCTCACTTCCGGACACGTCCACCACATGTGATAGAAGGTACCTTGGGGGTGGCCACATTTCCAGCAATTAGGGCTTGCACCTGGGTAGATCTTGGCAATTCTAGATGGTGCTAAGTACCATCTATATAACATCTTGTACTGATTCTCCTTATAACTTATTGCTCTCGTCAATTTGAGATTGCAGTTCCATATTTCTTCCCAATCATCCAGATTTATCTTTGATTCGAAGTTTTTTCCCCAAGCAATCATTTGGTCTTTTAATATTTCTCCTTCTCTATCATATTCGAGAAGGTAGGAGTATAATTTAGCCAATAGTTTATTTTCGCAACCTAGCCATACCTTATCAAAGCTGTTTGTCCCCATTTCTATTCCCTTTTCTTGTTTATCCTTACTAAAGCGGGATTTGATTTGTAAATAGGGCCACCAATCAATATGGATCCCTTGCTCTTTTAATATCTCATTAGATATAAGGTTGCCACTATTATCCAGAATATTTTGGTAGGTGACCATTTTCTCCCTGCCTAATGTATTTGGATGGACTAGAGCTTCCATTATAGATATCCATTTTGGGTATTTCGAGTAATGTTTATGCCTAATTTCTTTCCATGTCTTCATTAATGTGTCTCTAATTTTATGTTGGTGGAAGTATATCCCCGTCCCTTTTCCTTTGTCCCAGAGGTAGGCATGCCAACCTCTCAATAGGTCATGTCCTTCCAGTTGTAGGATTCTCTTATCCCTTAACAAGGCCCACTCACGTAGCCACACTAAATTGGCCGCTTTATAATACAGTTCCCAGACTGGAAGTCCGAAACCACCCCTAATCCTTTTTTCTTGCAGGGATCGTAATGCAATTCTCGGTTTTTTCCCTCCCCAAATAAATTTCCTTACTATCCCATTTAAATCTGAAAAATATTTTCTATCAATACTAACAGGAGTAGTTTGAAATAAGTATAGTAATTTGGGGAGAACACTCATCTTGATAGTGGCTATCCTACCGAGGAACGATATTTGCAATTTCCCCCATCTATCCAAATCTTGTCTTATCTTTGTCAATAGGGGTGTATAATTATCTTCCTTCAAGGTTGAGCATCTGGCAGTAATCCAAACCCCTAAATATTTAATCTTCTTAACTATTTGAATACCCAAATTATTTACTAATATTTCCTGTTCTGAAGTTGGGATATTTTTTGTTAGCATTTTAGTTTTTGTCATGTTTAATTTAAATCCTGACAACCTCCCATATTCATCTAATTCTTTCAATACTTTTGGCCCTGTTGTTAATGGGTCCTCCATTATTAACACTACATCGTCGGCAAAAGCTTGAATCTTAAAAATTTCATTCCTAATTTCCAGTCCCCGTATTTTTTTATTTTGCCTAATTTTCCTTAACAGTACCTCCAGGGCCAATATAAATAAGAGTGGAGAAAGTGGGCAGCCTTGTCTCACCCCTTTACCAATCCGGAAGGGTTTAGATACATCCCCATTCAATATAATGTTTGCACTCTGTTTATCATAGATTGCTTTTATCGCGTTCTCGAAATATCCCCCAAAATTCATTTTTTGGATTTGTTGGGTCAAAAATCGCCAGTTTAGGTTGTCGAAAGCCTTCTGCGCGTCGAGGAAGACCATGGCTAGCTGTTTTTCGGAGTGTATTTCGTAATACTCTAATACGTCCATCACCACTCTCATATTAGACCTAATCTGTCTACCGGGAAGGAACCCATTTTGATCGGGGTGTTTCACTTCTCATCCAAAAAGCTTCTTTAGTTGGAGAATGGAAGGATTTATGTTCTTAGCGGTCATCTGGTCATTAGTACTCTGAGGGTTGGTTTTTAGCTCTCTGAGTGTTGTGGAGACCACTTGGGTGTTTATCTGTATGAAAACATAAGACAAAACATTCAGACACATCACAGAGCACTGTGGTAGATGCCAGTGGTGGGATTCAAATTTTTTTACTACCGGTTCTGTGGGCATGACTTGGTGGGCGTGGTGTGGCATGGCTTGGTGGGCGTGGCAGGGGAAGGATACGGTAAAATCTCTATTCCCTCCCCACTCCAGGGGAAGGTTACTGCAAAATCTCCATTTCCTCCTGATCAGCTGGGACTCAGGAGACAGAGAATAGATGGGGGCGGGGCCAGTCAGAGGTGGTATTTATTGGTTCTCCAAGCTACTCAAAATTTCCGCTACCGGTTCTTCAGAACTGGTCAGAACTTGCTGAACACCACCTCTGGTATATGCAGTGTGAAGCAGTGAAACATATCCAGACTTACTCATTGGAGAAACAAAACAAACACTTCACAAATGCATGGCACAACACAGGAGAACAAACTCATCCAGCAGTACTGCTTTCAAAAGAAAAAGGTCAGTCTTTTGAAGACATCAAAGTTCACATGCTAGACAAGAGAAAACCACTGGTTTGAAAGAGGAGTCAAAGAAGCCATCTGTGTTAAAACTGAACAGCCCTCCCTCAGCAGAAGGGGAGGGATATGATACCACCCAGGGGTGAAATCTACTTACCTTCCCTACTGGTTTGGAAGTCCATGCGCCGTGCGGACCATCTGTGCACGGACTCTCTGCACATGCGCAAACCCTTCTGCACATGCGCAGAGGGTAAAAAACAAGTTACATTCTGGTTAAAACCAGGAAGTAACAACGACCGGGCGGGTAGGCAGAGCCTCGCGCTGCCATTGCTACGGGTTCTCCAAACCGGTCCGAACTGGTAGCATTTCACCCCTGATACCACTTATCTTCTGTTTATGACACAGTCCTTTCAGCAGTCCCAATAAGGTTCCACACCCATTTATACTCTGATTCAAGTGACTCTGAGGATACAGATAAATCCCCAAGGGCACTCAGCAATTCAGAGGGTTAATAACTTACCCTCGGAGTGGTGACAACCAGAAGACTGCAAAGAATACAAATCCTTTCCTCCTCCACCAGTCAGAACTGAATAAATCTTTTGGCTGAGAACCGAAATGTTTTCAATGAAAAAAACAAGATAGTACAGTTGCCTTTGGAAAAGCACCTTTGGGGCAATAAATAAATAATACTCCTCCTTTTTTTTAAAAAAAAAATACTTTTTAACATATATAATGAAATCAACTGAAGCTTTTTGAGCACCAAAGATGTTATGAGGACACACTGGCATGCACAGAAGCGCAGTTGTAGAAATACAAATTATAAACTTATATATTCTTGAGTCCAATACACGAATACAAACATACTGGATAAAATCTTGTTATGTTACCTCATGTCCTTGGAGCTTTCCTTTTTAAGCCAAATACTTGCTAGCCAAGACCTGGCCCATGGCAAATATTAATTTTATTCTGTGCAGAGACTCCATTCCCGCGCCCATCCCCCCCAAGACCTGTTGTGCTTTTGTGGACATTGTACCATTTTGTCAAAATACATAGTGGGCTACTCCAGTACAAAGAGAGGAAGGAAAGATATTTCACATCTTTTCAATGTCTTTGTAAACACAGTCAGCAGAATAGCAAGGCTTTACCCTACAGGATACCCTACCAGGTACCCAACCGGGACATGGTGGCTCAGTGCCTAAAAAGCTGAGCTTGTCTATCAAAAGGTTGGCAGTTCAGCAGTTCGAATCCCTAGTGCTGCATAACGGGGTGAGCTCCCATTACTTGTCCCAGTTTCTGCCAACCTAGCAGTTTGAAAGCACGTAAAAAATGTAAGTAGAAAAATAGGGACCACCTTTGGTGGGAAGGTAACAGTGTTCCATGCATCTTTGGTGTTTAGTCATGCCGGCCACATGACTACGGAGACGTCTTCGGACAGCGCTGGCTTTTCGGCTTTGAAACGGAGATGAGCACCACCCCCTAGAGTCAGGAACGAGTAGCACATATGTGCGAGGGGCACCTTTATCTTTACGTTACCCTACAGGAGCATTTGAAAAAAAAGCCCAACCCCTTTATAACATCCATGGCAAACAAACCTGTCTACTATCACTAACAAGTGAGTATTCTAGCTAGCTAGATTCACAAGTGCTCATTGAACATATTACAAAACCAGTAATGTGAATCTGACAATAGATTACTAATATCAACGCAGGATCCAATCTGGGTTGATCACTGGGACCAGAGGTTTTGTCTTCTGAGTTTTTGGACTAGGACTGGAGCCCACCTTCAGGGAACTTCTCTGTGTGGTCTGGGCTGTTGGGTGTCTGGTATAGAACAGTGTGTAGTATCACACACAGAAAAGCTCAGAGCACAGAGAAGTTCCCTGAGGATGGGCTCCAGCATGAATCCGAAAGCTCGGAAGACAAAACTTCTGATCCCGACCACCAATCCAGATTGGATCCTGCAAAATTATCCTGGGATACGTATATTCACCTTCATTCATGAATATCAACACAGCTTGGAAGAAAATTGCCATTTTAGGACAAACTAAGTTCTTGCACCATAACAAAACGAAGAGATGCAAGCGGTATAAATTACCCTGTGCTATATAAACAATCTGTTTTGTTTGTCACTGGTACATTTATAAAACAATGTCAAGGAATATTACAAAATGCAATAAACAAATGTTAAATGTTTTACAACTCTGCTTACAAATAGTCTCAAAATGAATGCTGCTTTGTTAAGATTTCAGTCTCAGCTCTTAATCCTTAGATCTTCCTTTCATGGAGTCAACTCCCCAAACACCTTAATTCCTGTTACAGGATCTTACAGGATTGATGTGAAACGTCCATTTTTTTTTTTATTTGTAAGACTTCTTATCAAAGTAATTTTAATTCAAGATCATGAGTTTTAGCTGATGAAATGTACATCTTAATAAGAATAATAACAGCAAAACAAAGAACATACATTATTTTTTGTAGATGATATACAAATATTTTTTTCCTGGTAGCAAAAGAAGGGGAAATATCATAATATAATGCTTGCTGTATAAAGATCTATGGAGCATTTTATTTGTTTTCTAAAACTCTACTGCCCAATGAATATGAGGCACCTTTTAAAGAAATCTACGAATAATGAAAATGTTGGTTCAATTAATAAGTCAAGTAAAGGTTTCAGTCATGTTTAGCTATAACCTTTCTTCCCAATTTTACCTCTGGATTCCATTCTCACATGTTTTTCTCTTTCTAGAGCCAGGCTAAGTCTTTTTTTCAGCTCTGACCATCCTCCCCTCCATTAATATTGTTTTCCTGTTTTAGAGGCAAATGTTTGGCTTTCCATACAGAAAAACAAGCATTTAGTGGCATCATAATAATCCTAAACCAAACTTTTCTCCAGAAACTTCTGTTGAAGGAAATGTTTATTTGAAAAGTTTGATTTTTAGCTCCTGACATTAGGCTTTGACATAATAAACTATATGGTTTCAGGGACACTTAGCAAATCTGGAAGTTTAAACTGGTCCTGCTAACCGCAGATGCCAAATCACCCAGACACACACGTAGGTTTCTCACAGGCAGTTCAGTAGTTCTTCATAATGTTCTTCCAAAATGATAAATGATCAGTTTTCTTCTTATAATCAAGAGATAGCTGAAGCTCTGCAGAAGCTCTTCTAATTTATTGTGTTTATTTTACAGCTTAAGATTTTTCCAAACTCCTCAAATTACATAGCTTCTCTTCCCTGCCTCCCTCTTTCTTTTCTGTTGGCCTATATAATCTCTGTCTAGCTCTGCTCCCTTGGATAACCTCAGGTCTCTTTTACAGCCACAGATTTGAAAAAATAGCTGCAAGCAGCGGTTACATCCAAAAGTATACCTCTTTTACAACTGTTTTACATTAGGACGGACTTATTCCAAGTATATTATTTTTCTGCATGTTACAAAATAATCCAATTCCTAAGGCAAATCTTTCAAGGGATGCAGTGGCTCATTGGCTAAGACCCTGAGCTTGTCGATCAAAAAGTTGGCAGTTCAGCAGTTCGAATCCTAGTGCTGCATAACAGGGTGAGCTCCCGTTACTTGTCCCAGCTTCTGCCAATCTAGCAGTTTGAAAGCATGTAAAAAACACAAGTAGAAAAATAGGGACCACCTTTGGTGGGAAGGTAAGTGTTCCGTGTGCCTTTGGCGTTTAGTCATGCCGATCACATGACCACAGAGATGTCTTCGGACAGTGCTGGCTCTTCGGCTTTGAACCGGAGATGAGCACCGCCCCCTGGAGTTGGGAATGACTAGCATATATGTGCAAGGGGAACCTTTACCTTTTTTAACGCAAATCTTACTGTGTTTAATGAAATTTACTCCTAAATACATTTATCTGGGTCTGAAACATATAGGAATATGAACATATTATGCTTATTTATAGAAAGATAGACAGGTATTGGCTGGTTACAAGGCAGGTGGATAGACTGTAGCCCATATATACCCTCAACTCATATTTTGCATTCATACACGAAACAAACATACTTGTGTTATAGTATTTCCCAATGTTAACAACAACATTGTTGTGTGGTTGTGTGGACTTCCACTCTCAAAATTATTCAACCATTGCTGAGAATTGTAGAAGTTGAAGTCTACAACTTGCCAAGATAAAGAAACACTGGTCTACAGTATCCATAGGCAATTCAAGATATAAATTACATGCTAAAATTTTTTGCCTGTTATCCAACCCCAGTGAAAATTCTGTTAATCATCCTTATCTCTACTTTTATTTCCTTTTCATGCCACTTCCACCACTTTCTTCCATGAAAATTATATTGAGGAAAAAATTGCAAAGATAATGGTATTTACTTGTCGTCTGTCTTATCACTATCTTAGTCAGGATCGTTGGGGTATAAGATGGATGAGGGTTTTTTTTAAAACAAAAAAATTAAAAAATTTAGCAGGTTTTATAGAAGGAAATAGAAAAAAAAACCAAATTCAGAAAAAAAACCAGAAAAGAAATGAAAAGCAAAATTAAACTAATGAACAGGTAGATGGATGGATAGATACAAGAATTTCCCCTCTTTTATAACCATTATATTCAGATGTTGCCCTGTAGCAACTAGAAGTGGAAAAAGTGAAACCCAAATGGCAGTCATTGGAAAATAAAGAAATTTTAAACTTGCTTAATCTTCTTTCCTTTGGGATTGCTGGGGAATCTTGGAGATCGAAGGCCTCCCTTCCATCGGATGTAACTGCTGAAATAAGGACAATTGAAGCTTCTCACTTTATATGTGTATGTGTAGAAGGTAGAAAGTTACTCCCACCACCATGTGTGGAACTCCTGAGGATTCTGCAAGGGAACAAAAAACTTTCCTTTTTCCCCCATCTTGTCTTTTTCTTACAACTGGAGAGACACGGGAAATTAAACTTGAGGTGATAAAAAGGCCATGGTCTAGACGTGAGTATTGCTTCTGCCAAGTGATGATCTTAAACAGTTTTAAAATCATAACTCACTCTTCTGCAATGCATAGCTATAAAATTCCCAACATTCAATGAGTTAAATGCATACTTAAACAGCTTGAAAGCAATGAGATGAATTATATTTGCACTGGTGTTTTGGTCAGTCAGTGATCAGTCACAGCAAAATCCATTCAATTGTACAGTAGCTTGAATTTGTGGTATAAATATGTATTATGTATCCAGATATTATCTTGATAAATTGACATTTATTACTTAAAATACATTTTTCTTCAGATCGAAACACCAGTCCCCAATGATATAAAATAAGACCTAACAGTACAGTGAAGCCTTTTGTTGAATCAATGATGGATAGTCCCAGTTTCAAATTTACGATCCAACTTGGAGCACCGTACTTAGATTAACCTGCCTTGTGGCATTTTTTGATAACTAAAATGTTGACTGGAAAACAGATGAATAACATTAGGAAAACATTGTTATAAAGAAAGAATAGGGATATTATAACACATAAAATTTTAGTATCTCAAGAAAGAATAGGCACAAAATTATCTGTGCTCAGATTTCAAGAAACAGAAAAATATTTCTATTTTTTGTCTATAACCAAGCACATTGTGAAAAATTTCAATGAAATCTTCTCCAACAGGTATAGACTTCTGTTCTAAGAAACTACATACAGTACACTGATGCAGAACATCAAATCCATTAAAGAGCTTCTTCCATAAATTCTGATGGAATATACCTCACCAGGCAAAGGAATGAGTGATGCAGAACAGTAGTATATAATTCAACTAGTAGGAACCTCTATTAAGCAGTCTTTGAAGGGCTGAATGTAGCTGCTTGATGGCTTTCACTATGTGTAATAGTCAGGGGTGGGCGGCTGGGGATTTAAAGGGGTTCAGGAGAACCTCTAGCTAAGATTCTGTGCAGTTCAGAGAAGCCCCAAATCCCACTCCTGGCTGGCCCTGCCCACCTTGCCCCTCCCCTCCCAGGAGTCCACACGTGGCCTGTTTTGGATGCAGGTAAGTGCGCTTGGAGGGTGTGCATGGAGGCTCGGGGAGGGCGAAAAATGGGCCTACAGGAAGTTCGGGTAAGCTGGAAACGGGCCCATTTCTGGCCTTCAGAGGGCCTCCGGAGCCTGGGGAGGCCGTTTTTGCTCTCCTGGAGGCTCATAAAAAGCCTCTGGAGGCTCAAGGAAAGCCTCTGGAGGCTCGAGGAAAGCCTCTGGAGGCTCGAGGAAAGCCTCTGGAGGCTCGAGGAAAGCCTCCCGAGCCCGGGGAGCGCAAAAATACCCCCCCCCCAGTGGTGCAGGAGGTTGACTAGGCCACGCCCACCATGGCCACACCCATCCAGTAACTGGGCAGAGAACCCCTTGCTAAAAATTTTGGAGCCCATCCCGGTAATAGTTTATCTTTATGTATATAAGGATATGCTAGCATTTCATAGGAGCCATGTATAACCCTCCAGAAGACTCAGTCGCAGTCCTTTGAAGAGGGTCGCTTTCTGAAGTTTTCTCTTTGAGGGTTGCCTTGAATGTTTTGCAAAGTGAATCATTCAATTATTTTCTCCCATTGGTGGAGTGGGAAGACTCTTGCCTCATCACAGCCTAGGCTAGATAAATCATTGTTTCAAGGCAGCCACTAAAAAGCAAAACACCCAAGCAGCTTGGCACTGCATGGAAATCCTTACCCAGTAGAAGAAAACATGAAAGAAATACACAAATGTCTTTGGAATTTTGCCTCTGGTCACTTTACCTGGACTACTCTGTGCATAGAAAGAGTTACAAAATAGCCCCAACCAACATTAGATGTTGATGCTCCGCTCAAAATCTCCAAATGATGTTCCCTAGGTATTTCACTATGTATATTGAATAGCATGGGGGAGAAGATAAATCTCTCAAGGATTCCATAGGTCAGAGACCTAGTGTTGAGAACAACACCCTTTTATGCCCATAGCAGCTGCCATTAAAGCAGATTCTCACAGAATAATCAGATTTATTGAAGGAGGAAATAAGGATTCAGTTTACATATTTTTTGACAAATGGATACATTGACTTAGCAACCTATTTATCTTTAAGTTCATTATCATGGGAATTCTTTGAGCGTCTGCTAACTGCATCAACATACATCTAATAGGAAGGACCAGAATTTATGTAAAACAGTTCCCTTAAAGCCCAATTAATGGGGTTTTAATGGTCCAAAAGGATAACATAAGTAATATTCATTGAGAAGTCCAAGAGAACTATCAGGGCTTCACTCCCTTCCCATCTGGAATCTGGCATCAACCAAAGCAGTCAAAACAGCCTCCATACTATATATGCATGCATTCCTTTGAGTCAGTTTTTGACTTCTGGCAACTTCCCGGATTAGTCCCTGCAGTTTTCTTGGCACGTTTTTCAGAAGTGGTTTGCCCTTGTATCTTTCTATTACGTTTGTTCTTAAGGCAAGGCTAGGGACATCAGTTTTCTAGTCTGATGTGAAATCCTAATTGCAATGGACCCAGAAATCAGTGTCGTCCAGAAGCATTTGGAGTTGTAAGGCTGTTACTTTTTTAATCATCATGCCAAAGAATGGAGGTGGCTTCCAACTGGCTTCCATGAATTTAGCTCTGCTTTGGCTAATTTGTACAGAAAAGTATTATTAGCTTGTTCTTTGTGGAGCCAATGTAAGTGAATGCTCCTTCCTCTTCTCCTATGTCATGGGCGAGGATTTCAAATGGGCTCAAAGCAAGGCCCATGCTCTAATGGGGATCCAATTCCTTATGCAAATTCTTCCATAGGTGCACCAACTCTTGCCCAATCTACCTGTTCAAGCTTAACTCCTTGTAGGAAAGTGGTGAATCAGTTCTGCTAGAAGCAGTTCTGCTTAGAAGTGATAACACCAACCACCTGGGCCATCTATATATTCAACAGACCAGCCAGGTTTAACCATTTGTGCTAAATGCGGCCGTGCGGGTGGTTATGGGTGCACCTCATTACGCCCATGTAACACCTCTCCTGCTTGAGCTGCACTGGCTTCCAGTGGTCTTCCGAGTGTAATTCAAGGTGTTGGTCACCACCTTTAAAGCGCTCCATGGCATAGGACCGGAATATCTACGGGACCGCCTTCTGCCACCAACAGCCTCCCACAGAGAGGGACTCATCAGGGTGCCGTCAGCAAGTTATGTCGGCTGGCGACACCCAGGAGGAGAGCCTTCTCTGTGGGAGCTCCTGCCCTCTGGAATGAATTGCCCCTGGATATTCCTAACATCTCTGATCTCCAGGTTTTTCGCTGTGCCCTCAAGACCCTACTGTTCCGACAGGCGGGGCTGTCAAATTGAATGATTTTAAATTGGGTTTTAATTTTGGATTTTAAAATTTGGCCAAAACTATTTAATGATTTTAATTAATTTTAATTATGATATTGTATATTTGTATATTTGTATTTTAATTCTGGCTGTACACCGCCCTGAGACCTTCAGGAGAATGGGCGGTATATAAATAAAATAATAACAATAACAATAATAACAACAACAATTATTATTATTATTATTATTATTATTATTATTATTATTATTATTATTATTATTATTATTATTAAATACCAAGATGGGAAATTCCACAGAAAACTGTCCCAAAGCCTCTTGACTGGACCATTTTAATTGACCTCCAGAAATTATCTATCTACAATTAAGTACAAAATGGTCATTCTAAGGTGACACTTATAGAAATGTCCTTCAAACATTTTCAAGTCACGTAGGTGCCCTACTGTTTGCATGACACAAACACGAATTGGGGCAGGTCTATGGATATCATGGCTGCTAGGAAATCTGAGCCGTCTCAGTATGAACATTGAAACCTCCCAAAATAAGAAATATGGACTGCTCCACTGCCACACCAGAAATTGCCCTCAGTAGCTTAACAGAAACTGTCCCACTTAGCAAAAAGCTATTGTGGAGATGAGGAGGTTTGGTACATTCACACATTCTTACATTGCTCCAGCCATAGAAATACAGCTTGCAGGCTTTGTATTATCCGATTGAGGAATGTAGCTTCTGATCAGTGAAATGGAAATTCGATAGGATTTTGTCTAGGCTCATATATCTTGCAAAGCCATGGTTTGGTTAGCAAACAATACTTGGCAAACTTCATACTGTGGTCAAAAATGTAAATCAGGCTTTACAAACCACAATGGATAGCTCAGACAACAAGCTAATTAGAAACAAACAGATGTTACAATGCCTTCATTCAATGGTAAACATTGATAAACATTGGTAGTGTTAAAAGACAAAACATTTATGATAATATTTTTATTGAAAAAAATCAGTTGTGGGAGCAATTTGGTGCTGGATTCAGCAAATGTAAATTATCTGAACTGATTATGTTATCTGAACTATAAATAATTTTAACTATGGCTATTGTACAAGTCAACTCCAAAATATTATTTATAAAGGAGTTATTTCAATAAATTATAGGAATGTTTAACTTAGGGTTTGAAGAACACACTAAACTATGTAAATTAATATAATAAAAATAAGTAAATAAATAGTTTACATAAAGGAAAAACTGTTATTTCTGATTCCCTTTGTGGCCATTTTGGGCTGTGTGAAGTTTGCCTACAAATTAATACCAACTTAAAATCAATTTTAGTTATGGTTGATTTTCAAAAACATCTCTCCTTAATCTTTTTTATTTTATTTATTTTATTTATTAATAAAATCCTTCTGCCAGTCATCTGCACATACAGATTTACTTCTCAATTTGCACAACAAAAACACAATTCTGCATTGGATAAAAAAGCACATACAACTATTATTTCAGATTACAATAAAGTATGCAAAATTTGGCAATTAAGGCAAAAACCAACGACATATATTGGTGCCTAATTTATTCTGAATGCTGAAACTGAAATTTCTTGGCTCGGAACCTTTTATTCCTTCAAGTAGAATTTTGGAATTTTTTGGCATGAGATCTAGACTCTCTTGTTAATAACTAATGGCAAAACCAAAAACAGTCTGTCTTCACATTTTCCCTTCATACTCAATATTTGGGGTTGTTTAAAAGCCAGAATCAGGAACTCTTTACCGTTTAGTGGTTTGCATAACAATTTCCTAAATGTAAATTTGTATGGGGGGAAGGAAAATCTGTTTCTCAATTTGCCCTTCTAAATGTTGTTCAGCTTTCTCAAATGCATACTCACACACACAACATACCCACACATACAAGCATCTCCAGAAAAAATTCCACAAGTAAATTCAATACTCTGGAAGGATTAGAATAAGAAGAGTATGTGACTGAAGAAGAAAAGTGATGTGATGCTTATTATTTTACTAAGGACATTTTGAAAATCTGTTATCTCTGTCCAACAAACGTGATCTCTGTATAACTCACATATAGATGCCTTGTAGGATTATTTCCATTCTGTATTCCATTCCAAGAAAAGAAACCTCATGTTACTATCCCATCAAAGAGCTGGTTGAGCAAGACTTACTCTGTCAAAGGTCGGTTGGATGGGATATGGTGATTCCAACCTTCCTTCATGTTTCTCGTTCTTTCCACAGAAGATCATTGTTATCCCAATCAGTAAAATTCCTTCCGCCGCGCGCTGAAGACTTTTCTATTTTATCAAGCTGGCCTGGCCTAAATCTTCCCCCTTTTTAAATGTGGAAATTTTAAATTTTAAATTCGTCTTATTTATAGGGTCATGGGTAAGGCGTTTTAAATTGGGGAGCCATTTTGGATTTAATTCTGTTTTAAATGTATTTTAATGTTAATATTGTATGTTTTTTAATTTTGGCTGTTCACCACCCCGAGTCCTTCGGGAGAGGGGGCGGTATAAAAATCTAATAAATAAAATAAAATAAATAAAATAAATAAATAAATAAAATAGCCAGGAAATTATATATGTTGTGACTCAATCACTCACTCATTTGTATCTGTAATGCTGAATTTTACATGTTCATAATTAACTGCAACAACAAATTTGTTCCAGACATTGGTTGATTGATTATATGCCATCATATAATTTTTGATTCCTAGCAGTCACATAGATTTTCTCCATAATCTCTCCCTAACCTGGTCTTTTGGGTCTTCCAATGATATCCTCACTGTTGCTGTAACTGAGTCTGAAAAGATATAATTCAGAAATATACATTAAAGAAAAAATGTCAGGTAAATATTGACTTCCCCTAAATGAATTTGTAACATTAATAAAGTAAAGATAAAGGTTCCCCTCGCACATATGTGCGAGTCGTTCCCAACTCTAGGAGTGGTGCTCATCTTCGTTTTAAAGATGAAGAACCAGTGCTGTCCAAAGATATCTCCATGGTCATGTGGCTGGCATGACCATGCCAAAGGCGCATGGAGCACTATTACTTTCCCACCAAAGGGGGTCCCTATTTTTCTATTTGCATTTTTATGTGCTTTCAAACTGCTAGGTTGGCAGAAGCTGGGACAAGTAATGGGAACTCACCCCATTATATGGCACTAGGGTTTCGAACCACTGAACTGCCAACCTTTCGATCGACAAGGTCAGTGTCTTAGCCACTGAGCCACCTTGTAACATTAGTACTGATCAATATAACAAAAATGCAATGATTGAGGACTTCTCATCTTCTTCAAGGCCACCTTATCCCAAAGATGAAATTATAACTTCAACCATATAAGTACACTAGACCCAGTTTGGTGCAGTATTTAAGACATCAGACTAGAAACTGGGAAAATTATGCATATATAAGCACACTAGGTGTGCTGGTCTTCTGGGTGCGATTCAAGATGTTGGTTATCACCTTTAAAGCGCTCCATGGCATTGGACCTGGATACCTTCGAGACCGTCTTCTGCCACCAGTAGCCTCCCACCGGCCAGTACGCTCCCACAGAGAGGGTCTCCTCAGGGTGTCATCGGCCAAATTATGTTGGCTGGCGACACCCAGGGGGAGGCCTTCTCTGTGGGAGCCCCTGCCCTTTGGAATGAACTGCCGCCAGAAATTCGTAAAATCTCTGATCTCCGTGTATTTCGCTGTGCCCTCAAAACCATGTTGTTCCGCCAGGCTGGGTTATCAATGTAAAGATTTTAATTGGTTTTAAATGGGATTTTAAATTTGGGGTTTTATAAATTGGGCCTATTATTTAATAATTTTAATTATTTTTAAATTTTGTCTGTCTTTGTGTTTTTAATTAGGCTGTACACCGCCCTGAGTCCTTCGGGAGAAGGGCGGTATAGAAATATAAAAAAAATAAAATAAAATAAAATAAAATAAAATAAAATAAAATAAAATAAAATAAAATAAAATAAAATAAAATAAAATAAAATAAAATAAAATAAAATAAAATAAAATAAAATAAAATAAAATAAAATAAAATAAAATAAAATAAAATAAAATAAAATAAAATAAAATAAAATAAAATAAATAAAATCTTCAGCCAGACCCTGCACCATTTTGTCCAAGGTCTCCATCTCTTGCATTGTTGATCAGATAAGGCTGCCGGAACAAAAGGACTCCCATTCATCTTGGCATCATTCACTCACTTCGAATATATCACAGATGTAATGGAAAAACAGAGGATTACTGTTCTCCATATGCAAAGTTGCAAAGTCACTCTCAAAGGTGTGTTATTCTGGAAGTCTGTGATTAAAATATCTGCAGAGAATGCATTGTTCAAATGTACCCAAAAGCTGTTAGCTGAAAGAAAAATTATGTGACAAGTATTTTCCACCCAAGCAGATGAAAATGATTAAAAAAAACAAAACAAAACATGCACAAGTATCAGAGAAAAAGAAAAAAGGGGTTTTGTTTTTTCAAGAAGCATTTTTACAGCATGGCCAAGAAAGCCAAGAACATGAATAAAAAAAAATAATTGTAAGTTGATTTACAATTTTTAAGCTAAGAACTCGATAGGTAGCACACATTGGGAAGTTAAAACAACAGGACAGGCTGCAGGTCTATAAACTATTATAAAGGAATTTCTAGTTAATTTAAATGCCTTCAGATCCTCAGGTTTTGATGAAATATTCAATGCAATATTCAGTTTGCTGAATTTGCAATATTCAATCTGGAGAAAAGGAGACATATTCAAGTAGGTTGAAGGATGTCATTGTGAAGGTGGTGAAGAATTATTTTCCACTGCTCAAAAACTAAGGAAAACATTTTTGACAGTAAGATCTGTACAACAATGAAAAAGTCTTCTCACAAAAAACATGGTTTCTCTATCTCTGGAGATTTTATTTATTTATTTATTTATTTATTTATTTATTTATTTAGTTAGTTAGTTAGTTAGTTAGTTAGTTAGTTAGTTAGTTAGTATACTGCCCTTCTCCAACAGGACTCAGGGTGGTGAACAGCCACAGTAAAACACAACATATAAAATTTAAAAGCAGTTTCAAAAGCATTAAATAATTTTGGCCATCAATTTAAAACAATCCAGTTAAAACCAATTACAATTAAAACCGCAAGGATGGGATCAAGCCAGCCCGGCTAGATGAAATAGATGTGTTTTCAGGGCCCGACGAAAAGTCCGGAGGTCTGGTATCGTGCGTATCTCTGGGGGTAGTTTTTTAAAGAAAAAACTGGGCATGTTTGAGGATAATTTAATTTCTTTTTTTGAGGTGCTTTAATTGGTATTCCAGTATCTTGCAGAGGATTGAACTAGAAGATCCATGTCTTTCAAATTCACATTTCTATGATTTTATGAACCTGATGCTTGTGTACAACTTTGGTTAGGTATGCTATAAGCTTTGTTCCTATAATTTTCAGTAATTATTGGCAGCTGACTGAATTAAATAATGGAAAATAATTTTATTAAACTATTAAGGGAAAAATCAAGCAATGCAAATATTTGTTTAACCCAATCCCATTACAGATACTCATTTGTTTGATCTGTAGAGAATAAAATATTTCAATATCATATTTATATGAATCATTATTTATAAATAAAATGAAATTCAGATTTGGTTCTATTTAGAGTAAAGATAAATCCTCCTTCAAGTCAAACTCAACTCAGCTCCCGGTCATCTGCTTCATAATGACTTCATGACCACATAGTTTTCTTGGAACTGTTAGGGACATGCTCTGCCATTGCAAATGTCTGAAATGTTTTTTCAACTTCTCAGTGTAGTTCAAAACCACCCTATTTAGTTCTGTTCTCCCATTCAAGTACTAATTAGGTCTATGCTGTAAGTTTTTTTTGAGATCAGTCAAGATTGGTTCCATGCTGTTATTTAGCAGGTCTCAGTGAAATCCATTGCATTTCATTCTTAATGGCTTTCTTTTGGGCAGAATTATGTCTGACTCTTAAAAAGAATTTTGAGGTTTTGTGTTATCTCTTTAAGAATAAAATGACAAACAAATTCCAAAATTCAGTACTATAAGGTATGGACATGCATATTATATTCATTTTACCTTCTTACTCAAAGAACAAGTATTCCAGAGCTCAAATATTTGCTTGTTATAATTAGAATATATAAATTCTTTTGAGTCTCTGATTAAATCCACAAAGCCATAACAGACAGAATACATTTCAAGATCTTTTTTAAAAGCAGCTTAAGAAAACCTGTGTCACAAACAATTTTACATTGTTTTAATGTGTGTTTTTTTTAAAAAAAACATGCAATCTTTTCCAAAATTTAAAACATTACTTTATTTGCAGCTGAACTATCTGAATATGTATATCTGGCACTCAAATGTTATAAAATTTCTTTTGCATATACATTAATGCTACAAACATGCATGGACTTATTCATTATGGTATATTTTACTATTTCTTTGAGAAAAAGTTTCATATGGTGTAATAGCCATTGTTGGTGATTCTCTAATAATAAATACCAACATATTGAAATTGTTCACAGTACTCATTGCTTTACATTATGTTTTCCTCTGGAATTAATTGGATTTATTCATTCAGTTCTATTTATTTTCAATAGTCAAAACACTCTGGCCTGGTTTATTAAGTAGAAATTTAGTCACCACAACAAGTACTTTCTGGGGAGGGGGTTTAAAGTTAAGTTGCACAGCAAGGATAGTGATTCAATATAAAAGGCATAATTCAATATTCTTTGAACAGTTACATGAGTCTCAGTCATCACAAAACAAATAAAACCAAAGAGAACATGCCCCAAGATGTGGTTTCTTATAACAGTGGTTATTTATTACTTTTCATGACATGACAGGATAGACAAGGGGGAAAAAAAGACAGCTTGGATATTTCTGTTCCTGATGGAACAGAAATATTGCTGGGAAACTAAAGGCTACAAGGGTACTTGTAGGGAAATTTTCATTTTTGTTTCAGAGTAGGACAACTCTTACCAAGCCTTGCCATTTCATGTAGGAAATAGTAAGAAATAATCCCAGAAATATATACAAGAATAACTCCTTAAAATTTTCATATGTTGCTGCATTTTAGTTGCCTTGATATACAAGAAGTTGGGATGTTCCACATTTTTTTTTAAATAGACACCCTCATGATTAGGCCTTGGTATCTCCAAAGTGCTTTCAACTGGCCGTAGCTAGGTAGCAGAGAGGAATCTACAAGCCGTTGTAGCAAGGACACCACTACTAAATCAGATATGCATTCCAGCTGCCCTCTGCTGGCTATGGAGGAAATGCCATGACTCAAAGATCACATCTCTATGGATGATTTGTGTGGTCATGGATTGTGATGGGCTTCTGCTTTCCGAGAAGAATTCACATTATTTTCACTAATATACATTCCTGTGACACGAAGCAATAGGATGAAATAGCTGATTCTCCAATCCTTCTTCATAATATTGCTACTTCTTCAGTTAGAGGTTGAGGCATTTCCCTGAGCTGGGATATACTGTTAGAAAGTGCTGTTGGATAGAGCACTCTTCCCCAACGGTTTATTCAGATGTAATGGAAGATGATCCATTCCTAATGTTGAAAGAGTCAGGTACCTATCAAGTTACTTCTTAGTTAGTTAAGGCCTTTCATCTTCTGTTCTTTTCTTGAACCCAGCAAATTTCCCAAAAACCAGCTACTTCCATCCTCCTGGCCATGATATTTTGAGGATCCTATGGAATTAGAAGCAATGCCTGATTAGCTGATTTAATAGGAGATGAAAGATTCTAATTTTCTAAGTGAAAATTGTAAGTCAACAATTTGGAAGCAGCTATAAATCAAGTTACTGTATGTACAATAACTCAGAAAGGATGATACTATAGAGTTAATTATTATTTCTTGGAAAATAAAAAAAATCAAATTATAATGTTGCTATACAGTAGCTTTCCCTTTGAAGATATATAGTATATATTTTTTTCCATTGCTTAAATCCAAATCCAAGTTTCTTTAAAGAAAATACTTGCATACAGCATGGTGTGAAGGATCCCTGATCCTCCATTTTCAATGTTCTTTACTAAAAGAATAGCATTAATCGGTTTCCCCAGCAAATCTTCCAAAGTTTTGGGCCGAAATGAACATCAACAGAGGTATAATTTCTAAGTATCAAAAATAGTTCTTCCACTTTATTCTGTATTTGCCATAAACAAGAACTGAATTCTCAGAGAAACCATAACAGATTCAAAGAAGGGCAAAAAGAATGATCAGGAGTCTCAAAACTAAATTCTAGATACAGAAATGGAAAGAACTGATGCTTAACCTTGAGGGAAAAAACTAACACTGATGGTGGGATGGCAGCATTCTTCAGAAATCTGACCTTACCCCGAAAGTCAAATTATAGGAAGGCAGATTTGATTAAAAGTTAGATGAAATGTTTTAATGCTAAAACTTTTTAATTCAAGAGTAATTCAACCAATTATTTAGAGAAGTGGTAACCTCACCTCCCATCATATGTTCAGGCAAATGGATGTTTTGATTTTATTTATCTAACAATAAATTAATGGGTGGAGTAGACCTATAGAGCCTTCAAACTTTATAATTTTATGACAAAAAACTTGTTACAGTGATTCAGAAGTAATGCAAGATAAGAATTAAGTTACTCTGCATAAATTATTATATGGACACAATCTGATCAGTAACCTACTGTGCTCGCTAACATGAAAAATAATACACAAATTATGATAAAACCAAAATGACTTTAAAAATCTGAAATCTTGCTGTCACCTTCAGACTTCACTGCAGAAGTTGAATGTTCCATTTAAAATGTCAGAATAATGGGTTTATTATTTGCATAGGCTTCTGTGAACATATTACTCATAATCAAAAACACCAATCATAATGAATTTAGGATGGCTTATTCCTATTATGTAAGACTCTAATCTAGGACTCTGTGAATATATTTACACCTCTTTGTATAATCCAACTACATTAAAATAATGTGAATGTCAAATTGTTATGCAAGCTCCATTTCATATATATATGCGTGTGTGTGTGTATCCATTTTCATCCAGCATCCACCAAATAAAAATTAATGAATGCAGATTTAAATTCTGAATTTTCCTAATTATAGTCTGAGAACTTAAAAGCTAGATTGCACTGAGTGTTCCATTACTATTCCACTTCTTAATTATTTATTTATTTTTATCCTGACTTTACCATTCTTATAAATAACTCAAGGCAGCCAACATACCTAATGCTTTTTCTTTCTATTTTCCCCAGAATACCTGGCCCAAAGTCAACCAGGCGGCTTTCATGGTAGATTTAGAACTCAGTCTCCTGGTTTCTAGGCCAGCATCTTAACCGCTACACCAAACTGGCTGTCTATTAATCTTGATTTAAAGAGTTACCTGTGAAGAAAATTATATGTTGACACTTTCAGAGCAAAGTAAAATATAAGTTTCATATTATTGCTGGCTTTTTGTGTTATTGTTTCTTTTAACTTTTAATTGACAAACCCCATAACCATACAACTTTCCAATTATGGATGTACTTAAAGCCCCACCCCCCCACCCCAATTTCGGTTTATAACTCTATTATAACTCTATTTTTTCAGTATTAAGTAGAAAATAAATGCAGAGTCCATTGATATATTTGGCAGTTGAGCTTCGTAGGATATGCCCATTCATATATGAACAAATCTCTTTGTCTCTCATTTCCATTCAGGATTTTGAATATTCAGATGGCAGCTACAAAAAATAAGATCAGCTGTCCAGCTGTATCCTAAGATAGTTCTTGGTGAAGTTTTTGTTTGATTTTAATCTTTATAAAAAGAATTGTAAAAATGAGAAGGAAGTTTTGGTTTTCAAACCACATACAGTATATTTAACTGTTAGTAGTCAAAGTATGCATCCACATACCAAAAGAATCATGTGACATTCATTCTGAGATAAATTGTGTAGAAAGTAAATGGAAAAAGCTTATTCATCACCTATTACACCAAGTGCTGATAAATTGGTCACTTTTCACTGGAAACCACATTGCCAGTCTTAATAGTGAGTGCAGATCCTAATTATGAAACACTGGGAGGGTTGGAGAGGAAAAACATAAGCAGGGAGTTCATAATCCTGTTTTACAATCTAAGCAGCAAGAGGAAGGGGTAAACCTTATTATGGATCAAGAATGAGTATCAGGTGAGTCTGAGATTATTCCTGTCTCTGACATATGCATATGAATATCTCCTATGTATATCAGACATTTGGATAAGTCAGTGGTGAGTACCACAAACACACATTACAGGAGAAAAAACCCACAAACTTTTAGCAAATCAACCTTACTGAATCTTCCAATTTTAAAAAAATGGGAATACATTTGTTTTTAACTAATGTAGCATAGATACCTTGTATTCATGGCACATCCCTGCTCCTAAAATTAGCAAAACATGTCACTATGTCTTGGTACACATTTGTTTGTAGTAACTTCTATAAATATTGTTGCCACATCCATGGAGAGAAGTGTTGTCAATTTATCACTGTTGGCTAGAATTATGTTTGCAGCTGTGGAGCAGGTTAATTGTGGACACTAAAAGATAGGAATGCAGAGTAAACATTCCTTATACCATTAATGCATGTCATTATTTTAGCAGCCGTGTGTTACCTTATTTACTGTCACACTAAGGTCATACTCATTACTTTAAAGGTAGGGAAGCAAGTAAGTGAAGCATTCCTAGTGAACAAATTCATCGGGTTTAAAATAGTCTGGTGGGGACCATCCACCATTATTGAGTATTTGTGGTTCACTCCTTCAGCATTATATGAAATGTGTTTTTAAAAGAAACATCTATAAATTCTTAATGTATTTATTTGCAGATGAAGTAAATTATCAGCTGATCAATATTTAGATGCATGTAGACTATGGCTGGGCATTTTATTGAGGAGAAAGCAATTTTCAGTGTGAGAAAATGAGATCTTATATTTGCCAAATGAGGTACAAAACTTAAGTCATTATTTGAAAGAGAATATAAAAATCTAAATATACAAAATTTTATTTGTGTGTGTACATTTCTAGAATAAGACTTTGAAGTGCACCTGGGTTGCATATAAGGATGTATTTAGGGTGCTTGGGATCAGCACATATATGCAGATGGCTATTTCATGTACAGACCACTTACTCCCTCTATACATTACTGGAATATTTAACATTAGAGAATGCATTAAGGTTCTGGTTTCAGACTCCTCATTCAGAACAAAGAAAGAACTACAAAACTGAATGAAAGTGAAATGTTTTCTCACACCAGAACTGTATCATTTAGAATTACAATATAGACAGCATGACAAATGTCTCTCACTTCACTTCATTGGAAACACTGATGAAATGTACTACCTTTCATTTATTTTCCACTTTCACTATATTCCTCCTTTTACGTTCATATATTTACTGTATAAAGCAAATATTAGCATATGGAGATCGTGACTGATTTTGAATATATCATCAGCCAGTCTTCATAGCCTTCATAAGCTCATAAGTAGTAACGTTTTCCTTATAGAGTTTTCATTATAGAAGGGGTGTCAAACACAATTTCATTGAGGGCCGCATCAGGGTTGTGTTTGACCTTGGTGTGTGTGTGTGTGTGTGGCCAGGGTGGGTGTGGCCGGCTGGACGTCACTCATGTCACAGGCCCCTTTGGTGACCTAAGGGTTCTGCCAGCGAAAACAGAGCTTGGGAGGGCCACACACGGCCCTCCAAGGCTCCTTTTTCACTGGCAGAGGGTTGCAGGAGGCCATCGTAGCTGAAGACGGAGGTCGGGTAACCGCACTCAGCCCTCCTGAGCTGGTTTTCACTGGTAGAGGCACCACAGACCAGTCGTTTGTTGTTTCCAGGGTGGCCCCGCGGGCAAAATCTAAGCACCCCACGGGATGGATCCGACCCATGGGCCTTGAGTTTGACACCCCTGCCTTACAGAGTTGCTTCCTATGTTACAGAGTAAACTGCTTTTTCTATGGAGAGAAATTTGAAAAAGACTTCCTGAATGGACCTCTTTAAAATGCATCCAATATTCCTGAAGGGATATTTCAAAAGGGGGGTGGGGAAGCTCTTTAGATTTTGGCCATTGATAACATGTTGACGTTCCTCAGATGCTGTAATACTGAAATCTGCAATTTGGCATCTTTTGTATTTCAAAACAATTTTGAGAAAACATATATTTTGAGGAAAAAAAGTCTACAAACTTTTAAGTCGGGCAATTTAAGCACTGAGGCATATTTATTTTCCATGGGAGAAGAAACCATTTTATTTCTTGGGGAAATATAAACAGCCTAACATGAACACTGACAATCCATTTGAATTCTGCAGGATCAAATACAATTTCTGTTTGAGATTCTATCTATCATTCTATAAGATGTATTGGCTGTTGTATTCCAGCGTAAACATTTTTCTGTTGTTACAGATAATGGATGAGCACTGGTTTGGGAAAGACTAAGGTAAAGCATTTCCTTTTCTTGCTAGTGTTAAGCATTGCCTTAATTTGATTATCTAGATTATTCTAACTAATTATTGTATGATATATTCTGAAAATTGCTTCTGTATTCTGTATTTCATTGAATGGTTGGGTGCTTTCAAAGTATTTATGGATATGGATAACCATCCCAAACACATTATTGAATATGAAACCCAATTTAAAACATAACATACTTAAATGTTCTATACAGCATTTATTGTCATTGTGGTTAGCGTAAACTATATAAATCACAAAACAATTCTTTCTGCATGGCAGTTTTCCGCCTGAAATTTGTTAACAATGCTGCATTTTAGTATAAAGTCAGGGATATATGGAGAGTTAGCTATCAATCATTGCTTTTAAGTACAGTGAGATACAAATCTTTATAATATAAATTACTTGTTACAAAAAAAAGGGGGCATCTGGGTTAGCTAGTTAAGTACAAAAATCTGTTAACCTCTATAAATAATGAAATGCAAGCAGCTCAATAATACAACACATACATCGGGTTACAGTATTTGAATATGTAATTGCAGACATGTGGCACAGGCACATTATATGGGACAGGCAAAAACACTGAACACATTAGAAGTTTAAAAATGTAAGCACTTTGGGGGAATATGAGCACACGATATAAACACCGAGCAACACTCTGAGCAGACAAAAGGAGCCACTGACAGTTGTAAAGCATTCGAACCTGGCAGAAACCTGTCCAAACAGCTGCAGTGGGATACTGATTGATCGTGTTTTTATTCTTACTGCTCAAGTGCTGTAGACAGTCATCAGTCTGAGAAAAAGCCCAACACGGGCACCGGCACCCTCACAAACACACCCAGAAAGTAATTTAACAGATGCCTGGAAGAGTGCAGCACCATAACTGCCTCAATGAAAACAAAGCAGGAATATTCAGTAGTGGTGAATTTTTCTCAGCAATGTGAGCTAGAATATGGAAAGGGAATTTTATGTCATTTATAATAGAATGCCAGATCGGGTGTGGGGGGGAGGGGGAGGAGGAAGGAAGAGAGAGCTGATTAGAGCTTACTAATTAATATACATTCAAGAACACTTTAAGTAGGTCATGCTTTTATATATATATATATATATATATATATATATATATATATATATATATATATATATATATATATATATATATTTAAGAAATGTGAGGTGTTTAGGAATACAAAAGTGTTATTGATATTAACTGCAACTCCAAAATGGAATCCAACAGGCATTAAAAATGAAAGGGATGATCTGAGGTCATGTAGCAGATCTGAAGCAGATCATTTTTTTTATCAAGTAGAACAGAAGTCTAACATTTCTGATGAGAAATAACAACTTTTTTGTAAAATTTATTTTCATAAAGTTCTGCAGGTAGACCATATATATGATAATCATAAGAAAACTCCACAGAATACATTGCTCACTCCTTATTATAGTTAGGAACAGAATCCTAGTCTATAATTTGTATTACAAAGGGACTAATTTTTTTTTTTTTTTTACTCCTAAATAACTTTCTTTTATCCATTTTTAACTAGATTCGGGGTAAATTCATGACTAGAAGTGGCAAAATTGTTTGACTCTCACCTGCTGGTCATGGCATTCCTTTAAAGACACAAATAGGGCCCAATTACTGTTACAGAGTTAGCGCCATTGTTTCCTCTTAAATGATTTTATTCATATTTATATAAATGGGTATTTATTTTTGCCAATGTAAATGAAGAATAATTTGAGTCAATAAAAAATGATTATATACTTATAAACTGAACTTAGTTTGTTGTGATGGATCTAGAGAGCTATAAAATATGAATTGAAAGGACCTATTTATTTAATTTGTATACTGCCACATGCCTTCCAAACAAGCATTACTCTGTTTGCATAATTCAAAATGCCTATCACTATAGAAATGGCATTGCAGAATGGAAAAAGTGGTGATGTCAAAAAATCAATTAGCATTACAATTCTTAGGTTTTGGTCTACTTTAATTTCTTCTACATTTGGTAATCTCACCACTACTATTATATACATAGAATTATATACATGTGGCATCAGGAATAATCAAAAGTAAAACTGGCTGTTTCCTGGGGTGGTGGTGGTGGTGAGAATGTTTTTAACATGTAGGTTTCAAGAAGAAATCACTTTTACCTCTCAATCATGTACAAGTGTAAATTATGTAAAATATGGCATTCTTTGCAAGTGATTTATTTCTTCTTGTCTTAAAATTAAAGAAAAATCAAGCCAAAAATGAGGAAACAAAATCAAATGCTGCAGTATCTCAAAACCTGTTCCACTTTAATTTTGATCAAGGATTCTAAATATCTAATATACATATTTAACTTAAGAGCAATTCAGTGCTGTATTATGAACAAGGCAGTTTTAAATTTTGAAGCAATCTTCCAAAGTAAGCAAAACTGGAAGATGGATACATTCTTGGAACTCAATGGAGTGGTGTCATGTATAACAAACAACAAAATTTTCTATTCTCAGGAAGAAAAGCTTCTTCTTCTTTTTTTTTTTTTACAATATTCAGTCTGGAATAAAATTTAAAAGAAATCTAATCCCCTGAAAATAGGGGTATTTAAAAAATATAGACAGTAGACTTTCGAATATAATTCAGAGACACTAATTTTTTTTTTAATAATTCCAAGGGCTAGGAATTCTAGCATAACACTAGTCATGAAATGATACATCCAATGTATCAGATTATTTAAGCTTACTTATTGTTCTTATTTCTTGTTTTTAAGTACAAGGGAGCCTCCATTTCATCATCATTTTATACAATCATCAATTTAATTTTAATTTACAAAGGCAATTTGCACTTGAGGCTTCCTAATCCTAACAAAATACTGATATTTTCATTGAAAACCTCATGAATGAGGTTTTTGCCACCCTTCCTATTAAATTAATGGTTTGCATTATTATTATTTTTTTAAAAAAATCAATTTGTAATTGTTAAAAAGTAGGGGTGGGGTACAATCTTTGAAAAGTCTGCTGTTCTTTGCATCAAAATGTATTCCTTGGTTTCAAAACGTACTCTGGTTCTCAACGACTATAATTTCCACAAAACTTTGGGTCTCCCTTTACAGCTGGACTTAAACTTTGCCCATACAGCAAAATTCTGCATTATGGCTATTACAACTCAGGAAACTCTTATACAGCGAACTGATTTGTTGGTAAATAACAAGAATTCACGATTCAGTAGTACAGGCGCCATCACTGAAAATAATCATAAATCTGATGCACAGAATTTATAAACAGACTTTCTGGGATTAATGCAAAAATATATTTATTGCAAGCTCTAACACATCCTTCTGTATACCAAACCATAATTCAGCTGAAAGAGAGACAAACAGGTACAATGTTATCTGAGAACAATCCTTGTTTTCTTCACATCCTTGAAGGCTCAAGATCTCTGTCTTCTAGTAAATTTATCAGAAAGCCAAAGCTGTCTTTTACTGACTCCATGTCATCCAAGGAACAGGGTTTAAGTATCCAACGTTTCCCTCGTGCAAGTGGTTCAAGTTCCAAATACTTTTTGATCTATTTAAAAAAGAGAAAAAGCAGCATCTTAAAAAATTAGTTCCATTTATTTTTCCGGTTTACCATTTATTCTTCTCAAAATAGAAATGGCTGAATGCTCATTTTTGGAGTTATTTCTTGCTGCTCTTGACACCAAGTTGATCTTGTGTACTGCATGTGTTTATGTTATGGATAACTAGTTTGTCTAAATCGGAGGTGGGTTTCAGCAGGTTCTGACCAGTTCTGGAGAACCGGTAGCAGAAATTTTGAGTAGTTCGGAGAACCGGTAAATACCACCTCTGACTGGCCCCGCCTCCATCTATTCTCTGCCTCCTGAGTCCCAGCTAATCAGGAGGAAATGGGGATTTTGCAGTAACCTTCCCCTGGATTGGGAGGGAATGGAGATTTTACAGTATCCTTCCCCTGGAGTGGAGTGAGAATGGAGATTTTACAGTATCCTCTCCCTGCCACACCCACCAAGCCATATCCATCAAACCATGCCACGCCCACCAAGCCACACCTACAGAACCGTTAATAAAAAAAACTGAAACCCACCACTGATCTAGATGCTATTTTTCCATTATACAATACATTATACAATAAATTTCTAAATTAGAGATATTAGGGACAATTAGTCCTTTGGATGAATAAGTATGTTCAAATTCTCCAAGAGAAGATAATATAAAGACATATTTACAAACCCAAAACTAATTTTAATGAAATAGACAAACATCAGATCCCTTTAAAGTTATATGACTGGAAATATTCAGAATGATTATTAGCAAATAAGATAATTTTGTAATGTATTCTTTGTGATTTGTTGCACATCAACATCCCTCAGACAGCAGATTGAAAGTTATTTAATTCACTGGATTTCACACATTCTAAAAGTTACAAATCAAGTATAAACAGCTGTCAAAACCAATTTAAGATGTGTTTTTTGAAAGCATATGTATACAATATGCAATGGGGCAAGGATTACTTCAAATTTAACTGAATTGCCTGGCGAGCATTTATGGAAATTATGGGTATGAATTTAACACCAGACTAACAAAAGTGTCATAAAATAAGAATCATGGAGATTTCAGAACAGATCCTGGTATGACCAAAGCTGACTTCTTTCCAAATTTTACACCCAGATATGAAATATGAAAAGTAAAGAAAGAGACCAAGAATTTTGCAGCCCAATACAAAGTATAAAATGCTCTTCTTCCTCCATTCCATTCACAGACTACAGAAGCTTTCTTCAAGTTAAGCTTGAATTCTGGTGACTTCCTGCAGATCTTCAGGTTGTATTCCTGGCCATAATACAGAAATGGATTGCTTTTGCTGGGGATGTTTTCTCAACTTTTTAGTAAAGTCTGGCATTTTGTGGAAGTCTTCCATTCACATACTAAACAGGCTTAAATTAGTTGAGTTATCTCAAAATCCAATAATAAAATAATATCCACCACATCTGAGGACAGCAAATGACTTAAGGAATTTTTATTAATTTCCCTTCCCAGCATTTGCAGTCTAAGTTCTCCCGTTAACTTCATTTAATGGGACAACAGATCCCGAGGCTTTATTTTTCCCTAAATATTTAGATGAAGGTAGCACATAGACTAATTGTGAAGAAAATGATTCAATGTATATTCTACCATCTAAAAAATACTGTATATTTCACTGTATAATAGAGACACATCCCCTTCAACTCTTCTTTTTATATGTCAATTATAGAAATATATTAAAGAGAAACTAATACTAATAGCTAATACTAAAGTATTTGTATCAAATACTTAATGGTATTTAACGGAATACTTGATTAAAATATTTAGTGTTAACTATTCAATAGTAATTAAATTAAGTATTCAAAAACTAATACTAATACAGATGTATTGGAAAAGTCAATGATGCTAGCAATGGTTAGTGGAAGAAGAAGAAGGGGCAAGCAAAGAACTCGCTGGCTTGATGCCATCTAAACTGATACAAAAATTAAAATCCAACAACTGAAAGAATCTGTGTTTCACAGGGAAGCATTGAGAGCACTTGCCTATAAAGTTGCCAAGAGTGGAATACAACTGAATAGTTAAAACAACAGCAACAATACTAGGAGCAACAACTTCAGACACCATATCTTAACCAAAGTGTTAAAAAACCACAATTGGAACCAGAATTTCCAAAGCTAAGCAAAATGGTTGTTAGGTGAGTTTACCCAACCATTGTTCAATCAATGGGATTGAGATGGGTAGCTATAGAAACTGAGTAGGTAGGTAGGTAGGTAGGTAGGTAGGTAGATAGATAGATAGATAGATAGATAGATAGATAGATAGATAGATAGATGATAGATAGAAAATAAATCTTGCAGTTAACCACACAAAAGATAGAAACTGATTTTAGAATATTAAATCAACAACTGTCTATAACTACAAAACACAATGAATTAAAAAGATAAAATTTCCATTTCTGGAACACAAAACTTAGTCAAACATTAAGCTTTCTTATTATGTACGATCATACATCACTGTAAATATGGCTTCCATTAACCAGCTAAGTATTTGTAGTTGCTGAGATAAGAGAAAATCAATACCTCTCACCATTTAAATTGAATTAAAAATAAAATCAACTAGCAAGGTATGGCCAAGTACGGGTTTAAAGCTAAAATTGGAAATGTAATAATAAGAGAAATGGGTACATTTGTTTAGTTCAGATGGCTATTTTCTTATCAAACTCAACTTATTTTTGACTCAAAGATGCTATTACTTTTTCAGTTTTCTCAGTTGCAATACAGAAGGATTATGGAACATTCAAAAAGGAAATGCAGAGAATGGAAGGCAAAGGGAATATGGTCAAAGGTTGCCAAAGTTTTAGAAGCAATGAATATCACTTTGAAATGTAGTTGCTAAAGTACAAGATACTATGTCCAATGAAAGTTGCTTTGGAGAGCAACACTTAGTCTAAGTACATAAATGCAACCCTGTGTCTAAGAAAAATTTATTTAAAATTATTTTGTTCCTTTTATTCATAGAATGCACAGAAGTCCAAAAAATGATTATTATGATCTTACCAAGTGGTTATACTGCTATGTTGCAATATCATCGAAAATTCCAATTTAATAAAATTCCAATTTTATTAAACATTTTAAATTTTATTAAAGTACTAAAATTATAATAGGTATTAGAAAGATATACCCCGTGACTTGATATGTAATTTGTTCCTTAATTTATTTCTTTTCTTGCATTATAACTACAATATATTAAAATATAACTGCCATTAAAAATGGCACCACTACAGAACAACAAAGTTTGCTAAGAAATATTCTGATCACTGGATGAAGTTAATGAGTTTAATTCCCAAACTCACATATCAGAGACAACCAATTACCCTGTCTGAAACACAGACTTGTAAAACTATCAAGTAATTGTAAAATGGTCTGCTACACACGAGTAAGATGTTGTTTAAATGGCTTGTTTGACTAGATGCATTCACCATGAAATTGATTCTGTTAAAACAGTATTTTAAAACCACGTTTACGTTAACTGCATGGGCAGAAAATGAGAAAAAAACCTGGCATTATAAAGGGTGGGCTTAGGTATGAGTCCAATTTTATGAGGTCGAGGGTTACTTGAATGAGAAACTCATCAACTGTGGTCATGCCCCATACAGGAACTAAGGAGGCTGCATACAATTAAGTTATGCTACTAATTCCATGTCAAGGACAATAAGGCCCTTTCTAAACCATCACAAAAGCATGCACTTAAATTATATGGCAAGAGGAAGTTACACACATCCCTTATCATATTTGTGTAGAAGCACCATGTAAAATTTGTGTAGAAGCACCATGCTTAAAATTTTTTTAAAGGGTTTTTAAGAGTAATGGGTTTTAATACTTCGGGAAGCCAATTGGATTTAATTTTTTTTTAAATTATTTTAAATTTTGTATTGTATGTATTTTAATTTGGCTGTGCACCGCCCTGAGTCCTTCGGGAGAAGGGCGGTATACAAATTTAATAAATAAAATAAAATAAATAAATAAATAAAAATACTTATATTTCATTCTTCAAGTAAAAACACTGTTGGTAACTGTATGATTGGCATGTTGTTGTTTAAACTTCTGCCTGAAGCTAATGCAGCATTTGAGCAAAAAACCTCTATCCATGCGCATACACCATAAGGGGAACTCTTTTGAATTGGAATGCTTAGTCTGCTATTCTATTTTTACAGTAGTTAATAAGATGCCAATGAGAACCCCAAAGAGGTTGAGAGATCATGACAGCATCATCCTGATCATGTTTCCCAACAACTGGTGTTGAAAAACATAACTTACTGCCTTCATAACTAGACACTGATTGCCTTTGCATTAACGACAATACTTGTTACATAGAGAACCCAAGTTTGCCATTCAACACATTCAGCATAAAGCTGTTGCCAGTTCTCACCATAGTATATTTACATGTATTTGCATGTATACCTGTATTCACATGGTATACATGCAAATACATGGTATTCACATGTATCATTTTAGAAAACAGACCTCTTTTATCTACCATTCTTCCCACTTCTATCCTGGAGATGCCTCAATGGTACCTTTAAGTATTATTGTATCTAAAACATATTTTACAATTAAAGTATAAGAACTCTTACTTCCCTATTTTCTATCATCTTAGTTAAATAAAAAGGGACTATAAATCCTTACAAATCTTAACCATAAGTATTGGGGTTTTGAACAATGAAGATGTGTGCTTGCTTCGGCAGCACATATACTAAAATGTGCTGCCGAACAACACAGAACAATGAAGATGTAGCCCCCTCCCAATTTTGCAGGGTTTGTTTTTTTTTTTAGGGGGAGATGCAGTTCGTATAAAAGCAACACAGAATCTGAGCAAATCAGGCCTGGTAAAGGACAGAACCAACCTATTTTAGTGTTACACTTGTTGAAGGAGAAAACAAATTCATTTTAATGTGTGTTAGTGCTGGGATGCATCTAAATTAAGTTGTCATAAGGTTAAAAGGAGGGGAAATGTATTCAATTACAAGGCAGAATATGACAGAGTCTGAAGCCAGGAAATACTTTTGCAATAAAGCTAAAGGATCTCAATCATAAGAACTATGTGAAGAGCACAGAGACCCTTCTCAAAGGATATCTTTGATCTAAGACAGGCCAATCTGTTGCTCTCTTGATGACATTCTGGCGGCTCCACCCTTGTTTCCAGTCTACCTCTGTGCCTGGTTGCTGTTCCCAGCAATCTGTATGTAACTGATAGGATCTGTATTACTGTTTCCCTCCTATCAGTTACATACAAACTGTTGGGGAATAGGAAAACTAATCTGCCGATAATTTTATACATCTGAGGGTGATATTGAGGGAAAGCTCTAACTTCTATTTCACAATAATCTGGGGGTATCCCTTGGTTCACTGTGGTCACCCAGGAGATTGAAGAGAAATGACAACAGAGAAATGCACAATGTGAATGGAGAATTAGCTGAGAGAGAGAAAATGGTGATTGCTAAGCTTAGGCAGGAAAATGTAGAGGCTTACATATTTATCAGTTATACCCTGTCTCCAAAAGCCACTCAAAATTTCTTAAACAACACAGAACAGTGGAACAAGCAATAAAGTAGTGGCCTTCCAAGTCAGAATTGTCTAATAAATGTTCGATAAAAAAAAACAGTGCCACAACATAACAATAATTTATTATCAGGATAAAAGGAACATAAATACAAGCCAAAAAATGATTAAAGATTTTTTAAAAAAGGACACTGGTTTTACATGGTGATTGGAAGGGAACAGAATTAATAATAGGCTATCCTAGAAAATAAATTACATTCCTGCAGTGAAATCATAAGTGAATCTTCTTGTTTTCCTAAATGTGCATAGATAACCTCAAACAGGTTTATGACAGTAGGTAGATAGTTGCTATTAACACTGAAATGAATCTAGGACCAAGATGATAATTTAAGGCACAAAGAAGGGTCCAGGAAAATACAGATGACCAATGGATAATATGTAGAATCATCTATGGACTGTTTCTTCCAAGGTAGTCAGATTTGAGTCAGATTTGATTTTAACAGAGGAGGCTCCATATAAAAGAACTCAAGTGTTTTCTCTATGAGATCTACCTGCTTAATATTAAGGATTAAAAACTTTATGAGTATTGCTTCATATTCACAACTGTCTAAAAAAATAGTTAATAGTTAATTAATAGTAAGGCTATTAATAGCCTGGAACAGATGTTCAAAAAAGATAGCAGGGCACTGTGCTTGGCACAGAGTCAATGTGAGACAAGACCGATTAACAATGAAGAAATTAAAGAATAATGTGGAACAATAAACTGTCTAGAGAGCAAATGAGAAAGATCATAAAATTTGATCATAAAGTTAATATGCTTTTATTACTGTCTCACAGCAGACTAGTAATAGAATATTTAAATTTGAACAATGAACAATGATATACAATTGCCACGCAATAGGCAATTGCAGACAGCTCAATATTTATAGCAAACACAAATGAACCTGACTAGATTTTTCTATTACGTGTTGCATTTATTTATTATTTGAAATATTTTTCAACTGCCCTTCCTTTCTGCAGACATGAAAACAAAACACGGATAAGGAGAAAACATCAAAAATAGCAAAATTTTCATAACGAGGCAAGAAATATAAAAGAACAATCTGATAAGCATAATTGTACCTGAAATATCTGGACAAATAAATTCTGTTTTGATTTGGGATTAAAACAGATTTTTTTAAAAAAGATTGATTTTACAAATAATAAGCAGCCACTGTCGCTCCTTTAGAATTGATATAATATACTTACACTTAAATGTACTAATTATAAATCTGGCAGTTTCATTCTGCGCTAACTTAATAACTTCTTTGTTGTTGTGTAGTTCTAAACTTTTAGCAATTTTGGAAATTACCAGATTACTGGTCAGTACCACCAGAGTATTATTGGGGCCAATCTCTTTAATAAGACACTTGTATGAAAGGTCACTGAGAAGTAGAAGAATTGCTATTCTCACCTTTTTAAAGATTCATTTCAAGACCATTTCATGCTGTCAATTCATTTAAATTTAAACCCAACTGTAGTGGATTTTTTGCTTTTTTACGAAGTACTTTCAGTCAAGTTACCACCATCTTTCCTTGTTCAAAAAGAGGATTTCTTTGGTTTTATATCTTTTTTTGGGTGGAAGGCAACACTACCTCAGATAGGTAGATCTATTAAGAGCCAATAGGAGGAAAGAATACAGAAAATACAAACAATCCTGAGAACCCCATAGGAACTTATGCATAGATCTTGAAAAGGATGTCACAACACTGTAAAGATCCTGTCTTAGTATCTAGAGGCTGGGGTGGGAGGCTGGATGGAAACAACAGACTTCGGGTCAACCCTAGTAATTCTGAATGGCTTTGGTTTTATGACTTACTAGTTCTGGAAACGTTCCATCTGTTCTTTCAAAGCTTCAGCTGGTGAAAAATGCAGGCGTGTAAGCAATTATGGGTGTTGGTCATTCAATACATGTGATATTTATTATTATTATTTATTTATTTATTCAATTTGTATGCCGCCACTCTCCGAAGACTCATGGCGGCTCCCAATGCATTTAAAATCGTTATAAAAAACATTTAAGAATTAAAAACATTAAAAACATTAAAACTCATTCACACCATTCATGGCCGGATCTCGCCGGATCGCAAAAGCGAGATCAGCGGTCCCAGGCCTGCCGGAAAAGCCAGGTCTTCACCGCTTTTCAGAAGGCCAATAGGGTGGGGATGGTCCGGACCTCAGGAGGTTAATGGTTCCAGAGAGCTGGGGCAGCCACAGAGAAGGCCTTCCCCCGCGGGTCCGCCAGCCAGCATTGTTTAGTTGACAGGACCCGGAGGAGACCAACTCTGTGGGATTTTACCAGTCTTTGGGAGTTATGCCGTAGAAGGCGGTCTCGAAGATACCGTGGTCCTGAGCCATGTAGGGTTTTAAAGGTAATAACCAACACCTTGAATTGTGACCGGAGATCAATAGGGAGCCAGTGCAGCTCGCATATTTCTGTTCTGTAAGCTGCATTGGCTATCAGGATGCTTCCAGGTGTCACAAGCTTCATAATTTGGGGCCAGGTTAGTTATGGAATTGTCTCTCTGCAGTGGTGTCTACTCATCCCTAAATCCAGCATGAGAGGCATAACCTAGGTCCTGTTCACCAGAGATTGCCAAATGGCGGGACCCAGGAAGAAAGCCTCTTCTGTTGTGGTGACCACCTTTCAGAAATTAGTGTTGCTGGCCTTTTGCAAGACACTGAAAATTTTTGCCATGAAGCCTGGGGCCCCGATTATGTAGGTGAGCCCACTTCTTGGTCTTAGCTGTCTTACCTGAACATTCTTGGTTATCTTGTTATTTTATGTTATCGCTGTTATTTTTAAACTTGGTTGCTTTTTATTATTTTTTAAATCTGTTTTTAAATGTTAGCCGCCCAGAAACATGCATGAGATATATGGCCAAATACAGTCAATCAATCAATCAATCAATCAATCAAAATCAACAAATGACTTCCGCTTTGCTCTCTGTCGCTGCCAGACGGTCCCTCGGGACTGCCAGCCCCGTTGCCTGTAAAGAGCCGCCTTTACATCTGAAAGGCGGCTCGAAAAACTCCATTTCCATAAGGAAATGTGAGACAGAGCAGGTGAGGGCAGGTAGAGCTAGTCCCCAGAGTTTTTTTTTTACTCTTGGGGACGAAGCAGATGAGGCTCCCTATTTCCCTCGCCGCCGCTCCGGGCTTTGGGAGACCTCTGCCTTTTTGCAGAGCCAGGCGACGAGAACAAGCCTTTTGAAGAAAATTAACAGATTGTTCAATTAAAGAGGATGAGATCTGGACCTGTGACCCTAAATCGCAAGTATTTTCATTTACTTTACAAAAGATATTGAAGAAAGGAAAAAAGATTTTTAAAATGGCGACTGCCGAGGCTTGAGAAAGGAAAGCTGAAGAGAAAGTCCTTCCGTTTCTTAATAAACTACAAAGTAGCGGAATAAATACTGCTGGCTACAATTGAAGAAAAAGCTCCACTTTTGTGTTTTCTCTTTCCTGGAGATTTGATATTGATCTTGTTTGGAAAGAAGTTTTTTTTTTCTCTTTTCTTTTCTTTTCTTTTCTAAAAGAGTTTGTCTGTGTGGAAATATGGCATTTAGACTAATTAAGCCAGACAAACAAGCAGTGGGGGGGGGGATTCCCCCATCTACAAACTATATGAACAAGTTCTAAACCTACAGACTCAGAAAACTGATTTTAATATAATTGAATTTCTCTTGGAGGAGATTGTAAGAAGGGATGAGATTGTGAACCAGAACTTTGAAAAATTTAAGCAGGAAATTAAAGAATTGGTGCAATTAAAGTTTGATACTTTGCAACGAAAGATTGCAAAAGTGACTAATGGTTTTTCAGAAATTGCTATAAAGTTGGATACAAATATTAATTTATTAGAGTCTAAAATGGAGGAAATTGAGGATAATTTGGACAATAAAATACAAAGAATTGAAAATGATTTGATAAACACTCAAGACAATAGCTTAGAAGAAAAACCTAAAATGGAAGCTGATCATAAGACTTGTAATGCAGAAAATATAAAACAACAGATTGAAAAAGAAGTTTTAATGATGCAACATAATCTCACAGAATATGCGATTAGACTGAGAGGATTACAGGAAAATAACAGAGATGACTTAAGGAAAATATCTTCTGAAATTCTGGCTGGGATCTTAAAGGTTCATCCTGAGGAAGTATTTTGTAGGATTGACAGAGTCTATAGAATAAATTCCTGGATTGCAAAGCAAAGGCAATTGCCTAGAGATGTGGTGATTTATTTTACAGATAAAGAAATAAGAAATAATATTGTACAAAAATCTTTTAATTCTACTTTGCAATTGTTTGGAAGAAAGATTTGGATATACAAAGAGTTACCGCCTAAGATGTTATTGGAAAGAAAGAAATTTGGATTTCTGGTGACTGAGCTTAAAAAACAAAATATTTTATTTAGGTGAGATGTTCCAGTTGGTATAATATTGAGATATCAAGGAGAAAGATACCAATTAAATACTGTTGAAAAAGCGGAAGAATTTCATCAAAAATTTTTGAAAATGAGCTCAACATTTTTATGCACAACACAAGATAAGCAGAAGGAGTTGGAAATAAAGGAAAAATATCGAGCTACAGAGGCCTCTGTAGATGAATTGCCTTTGGATTCTTTAGATGCCTCAGTTGGATTATCTATAAATAAGAGAGACGTGGCATCGGATTCTAATGTGATGACTCATCGTCACAGACAAGCATGGAAATCAATTAGTTGATACACAACTTATAGAAAAGAAATATGAGCCACAAAAGCAAAACCAACAAGATCAAGTCATAAATCAAAACGAAAACCGATCAGTTGATATACAACTCATAGAAAGGAAATTAGGATGGAGATCAAACCCACAAAAAGTCAAGAAAAAAAGAAATAGGTCTTACAAAAACAAAAATTTCTAAATTAGGCAACAGTGAAGCCAGTTATTTAAAAGATGACTGAATACATGAAAAGATAGTTGAGGCGAAGTATTGGTTAATATTATCCTGAGGAGAGTGACAGACCTCTGCAATGCCGTAATTTTGGGATGTGAAAAGGGCCTTAAATTGTTGGATTGGAATTATCTATTTTGGATTTTTTTGATAAATGTATTAAGTTTATGCTGAGCTATATGGCAAGAGAGTTATGCTGGGGCATGCAGAAGATCTGGTTGTTACCCCATTATGACGGTGGGAATTAATAATCCTGAAGAAAGCCACTACTACAGATATTATATGGAATACAATTATAATGTCACTCGGGTGGTTGTTTTCTTTTTCTTTTTATATATACATGAAGATATTCATTACTGATGGGGGCAGATGATAACTGAGAATTTTGAACACTCTGTTGCAATCAGGATGTTATGTTACCCTAATATGGGTGATGGAGTTAACAATCCAGTGGAAAGACATCAAAGAAGACATTATATGGATTATAAATTTAAAGTCATTGATTTTATCTATATAAGGGAATATTTTTTAGTAGGGTGGGCAGAAGAATAAAGATATTAGGAATTGTTATGCATGGTAATTTTGTAGGAAAGTGGGTGGAGACAGGCTAGTTTATTGATTAGTTTAAGAAAAGGGATGTTTAAGAGATATATTTATGGGAATGGAGGAAATGGATAGAGTTGAATAAATGTTAAATTAGGATTTATTATATAGCTTTATAGGGAAAGGCTGCTTCGAAATGTTATATTAATATACACAAAAGATTAAATGTTAAATTAGGATTTATTATATAGTCTTAAAGTGGAAGTTGTTTTGAAATGTTATATTAATATACAGACATGTATGGGGGAGGAGAAAAAGGGCAGATTATTGCTATATTGGGAGTCATAATAATATTACTATGCTAAATCAGAAGTTATTATACAATGTTATAGTAGAATGTTATTTTGAAATGTATGGTAAAAGGGGGATGTAATAATATTATTAGAAAGAAAGGGTCAGTATTTGGGGGATGGAGTAAGGGGATGGGAAAGTATTATATAATCTGTTAGGAATTTGGATCTTACTTTGAAGAAGTCACAGGGGGACGGGTGGTGAGGAGGGGTTAGGGAGAAGGGGGGGAGAAAAAAGGGGGAAAATCTGTATTTGAAAAACTTTTTCAATAAAAAAAAATCAACAAATAAAACTTTCCCAAGGCTCCAATACATCTCCACTGATTTGGATTTTAGTAATCCATCAAGAGGATTAATTCGACAGCCTAGACTTGAAAGATACTAAACTCCAAACCAATGGATTACTTCATTTAGTATTTTCACATACATGTTGTAAAGGACTGGCGAGAGAATACAATCCTGCATCAGCCCACAAAAGCAAAGCATAGGGGATGATTTTCCCTGCCAACCAACACTGATTGGAACCAGCCACAGAGAAATAAGGGAACCATCTCAAAATGTTGCACACAACCCATGGAGCTAGCTCAAAAGCATACTGTGCTTGAGAGATCAAGGAGCACAAGAATGTATGCACTACTACCAACTCAGATATAGATCATCAATAAGCATGACCAAAGCTGCTTTGGTACTAAATCCTAGCCTGAAACCTGACTGAAATGAGTCTAGAGAATCTGTTTTCTCCAGGATTCTCATCAGCTGCAGATTGCCTACCTTTTCAATTAAAGGTAAAGGTAAAGGTTCCCCTCGCACATATGTGCTAGTGGTTCCCGACTCTAGGGGGCAGTGCTCATCTCCGTTTCAAAGCCGAAGAGACAGTGCTGTCCAAAGACATCTTCATGGTCATGTGGTCGGCATGACTAAACGCCAAAGGTGCACGGAACGCTGTTTCCTTCCCACCAAAGGTGGTTCCTTTTTCTACTTGCATTTTTTATGTGCTTTCGAACTGCTAGGTTGGCAGAAACTGGGACAAGTAATGGGAGCTCACCCCGTTATGTGGCACTAGGGATTCGAACCGCTGACTTTTTGATCGACAAGCTCAGTGTATTAGCCACTGAGCCACCATGTCCCTACCTTCTCAATAATCTTCCTCAAAAAAAGGAAGGCCGGAAACTGGTCAAAAGTTATCAAAGACTATTGAGTACAAGGATGGCCTCTTGAGGAGGTGGGTACATCACCACCTCTTTCAAGACTTGGAGAACCATCCCCTCCATCAAAAAAGGCAACACTATAGCAATGATCCAACTATGGGTCAGCTCCCACTTTCATGACACAGGAGGGATCAGGATCCAGTAAACAACTGGCCGAGCTGACACCAAGAAAGCCCTGTCCACATCCTCAGAAGTGGGATGAGACTCAAACACATTCCATAAAAGCTTCAAAACCATCTTTTATAAGTAATTTATCATGTTATCTATTATCATCTTACATTAATGTAAAAAGTCATATTATAAGCCAGATATTTAAGAATGCTTCATTAATTGCAATTTTTATTCAGATTCATGTCAATGTCTAGATTTTAAAAAAATATATGAAAAAATTCCCAAAACCTATATGTACAATTCTTTAAAAAATGTCTTATTAATATTTTAGCTTCCTAAAATGGTTAGCATGCAGTTTAAATTTCTGCTAAATTCATAAACGGTTAACATGCAGTTTAAATTCCTGCTAAATTCATTATGCATACATGTGATGCTGAAATTAAAAATAATTATTTCATTATTTGCTCAATCATATCAGTAATAGTCTGCATATTTATTCCAATAAGGCTGCTAAAAACTTTTTTTTTTTTTTGTGAGGGGGAAATATACAATGTGAAAGTTTCTATTTTTCTCCTCCTTCAGCTAATTTTTAAACAATTGATTTGGAAATTATCAGTTCTGTACAACTTGAACAATAAATGAAATGTACAACCTAGAAACGATTAAAATGTACTAGTCCTATTGACAAACCAACTGCAACAATAGACTGAACCTACCCACAATATGACTTATGTTATACTACTTTTGTGTTTTAATGCCCAATATATGTCAGAATTTTTAAAAACATCAGAGTTAAGCAGCAGAATTAAATACATGAGGTCAATGACTGTGAATGAACTCTTCCACTGTTCTTAATTGAAGATGTAAGAAATGGAGCCAAGCCAAGTAATGGGGAAGTTGTATTTGTCTGACCTTGTGACAGATCTGTTAAAGCTATGAGCATCTTGACAGGTAACATCTGGGTTCACCTCTTTCTGGGAACTTGGAAGACTGCCATGCCCTTAACTCTTCTACTATAAACCAGCTTTCTAATAGAGCCCTTTCCGAGATGGTGCTTTTCAAATGTTAGGAGAGCTGATTCAATGTTGTTGGGATTTTGGGGATTACGATCCTCAAACATGTTGTCTGGCTGTGCATAATTATATATGTACACACATATACACACAGAGTGCTGTAGTGGCTATAAAATATATACAGTATATTAAAAAAACCTGAGATTCAGACTTAAGCACCCTTATGAAAATGGACACTTATTTTTGCTTTCCATATAAATAGAATGTTTTAGTAGGTGAATGCAAAATGTTGACCTCTTTGGTAATCTAAAAAGAACTAAATAATACATTGTAGGCTGTGAATCATTTATTTACCAGAGTGCTTCTGACAGTGTTAAGCTAGAAACAATGAATAAGGGCTAATATCCCACAAGGAAATAGCATGAAAACCAATGTGGATTCTCTGGAAAATGAACTATTAATTCTTTTTGCAATATAAACAATCCCTTTACACCCATGGCCTCTGATTTCTCAGTCAAAAGATTCTTTGACATCTTTGAAATCTGTACACAGGAATGTATTATTAACGTGTAAATACTATCTGGAATTAAAATGAGATTTCAGTGTTTAAGACTTTTGTGTTCAGCATTACCTGTAAAAACTGATAAAATCTGATCAATTATTTGAGGAATATACATTGTTTTTCTTTGAAGTAAAATGTGCATTTATGGTAGAAGACTTATATGAGTAATATTATATATATTATGCAGGTTTTTTCTGTACAATAAACATTTGATCTGAAAGTAAAAATAAAGGTGCACTTCAGAAAGACAGATTATTTTTGGTTTGCATCCATTATTAAATATTCCAAGATGAATATTGTATTAATAGAAAATAAACAATTTAATGTCTGGGGAAACTGATACAAATTAACATAGTTGAAACACTGATGATGGGGATACGATATTGCATCATGTCTAAAGACAGTGAAGTAGTTTAATGTTGCAAATATATCTTACACCACTCATATTTCTGTCTTCCAATGCTTTCAACATTTTCAGCCTAAAGCAGCCACTCCAATTTATTTAATGGCCAATCTTGAAAGAGCAATATCTATTAAGGATGAAATATATTTTACTTTTCCAGGATTGAATTCATATCTTGTCACATAGAATGGACAGTTTTGATAACACAATCACAAACCATACTAACATACAGACCACTAAATAACATTTAATCTTACAAAGAATAGCATGCACCCGCCCTTACTACTACTAATCTAGACAGAATAGTTCGAAATGAATCACGTGATGGTTTTTTTTTGTAGCTCCAGCTCAGTAGAATTTCATCTACTCGGTTCTGGGCTTTTTTCCTTTCTAACACCTAGCAAGCTCTAACTGCTAGGTGGGAGACCTAAATAGATCCATTTCTAGCTCGTTAGCTGTCATCAGTAGGCCACACCCATATCCTCCCTGTAAAGGCATAGTATCAATTTTCTTACTTCTTCGTAGGGTTTATGTGTGTTTTTCTTCTAGCCAGGTTTTCCCTACGTAGCCAAGGTTTTTTTGTAGCTCCAGCTCAGTAGAATCTCATCTACTCGGTTCTGGGCTTTTTTCCTTTCTAATATATATATATATATGGCAAAAGCCTTTTCCTTACGAAGATTTCTGCTTCATTACACAAAGATCCAAATATTAAAGTTATTATTTACTATATTTATAGCAGTAACAATAAAATGCTGCCAATAGAATAATAAAGCAGGACAATATAGCCTTCTATATCAGTGAGTCTCAAATACATTGTAAGAAACTAAAGCTTGGGTAAACAATTGTATTTTATATGGGCCCTGAAATTGACTGACAATTACTGATGTTATTTCTGTTGTATTAACATATTGCTTTGTTTCCAAGTTGCTTAAGGTTCTTTTCAGAGGTAGTATTCAGCCAGTTCTGACTGGTTCTGGCGAACCAGAAAATTTTAAGTAGTTTTGAGAACCGGCAAATACTGGCCCCGCCCCCATCTATTCTCTGCCTCCTGAGTTCCAGATCTTCTTTTGTTGCCCTGCACAGGAGAACAGAGCTGGAAAGCAGATGGGGGGGGGGGGAGAAGGAATGGAGATTTTGCAGTATCCTTCCCCCAGGAGTGGGGAGGGAATGGGGATTTTGCAGTATCCTTCCCCTGCCATACCCACTAAGCCACACCCACCAATCCACACCATGCCCACCAAGCCATGCCCACAGACCCAGTAGTAAAAAATTTTGAATCCCACCACTGGTTCTTTTCCTCCTGCTTATATGACCTTCATAGCATGTCTACGCAGATTAAGCTGAGGAGCAAGTGACTGACCCTAACTGTCCAATGAATACTTGAATGACAGGAAGGCATGAACTCAAGTTTCCCTGTTCTTAGATCAATACTCTAATATTACATTTTATGTACTATCAAGGACATGCGCGGGTAGAAAGTCATCAAGTTCAATACTCCACCAGTAACCTCTCGAGTTTATTTCTCTTACATATAGCTATAATAGCTTCTGGAAAGCACAATTCATATCTCTTCCTTGGTTGGGCAACTCATTGTAAACATCACTGCTTTTATTATTTTCTTCATTTCAAATGTTCTTTTGCAGAATTGCCAAACTGATTCACTTGCATTCCTGAACAGAAGTAGAATTTGGAACTTTCTCTCTTTCTATTGCCTTTCTTTCTTTTGAGCAAATCTCTCCATATTATTTATTAAATATTTCTTTTCTTTCTAATATGTCATCTTGATTTCTTCACATACTTAAGGATGAATGTACAGCCAATGACAAGTATGAGCCAATATTCTTTCTGATTTTTCTACAGGTTTTATACACCCTATTGAATCAGCAACCTTACTTCCCTTTATATTATGGAAAACTTTAAATTCATCTCATTTCTGCAAAAGACAGACCATAATCCCCCACAAAGAAGACCTGATCAAGCAAGCAACATCCTTCATAATGAAAGAAACAAAACTAAATGGAAATTGTAGAAAGATTAATTCATATCATTCATTATATGATAACTGTTCCCTGACATTATGAAGAAAAATATATATTCAGAAGTTTAAACACAGTAGCAGAACAAATGAAGGCCAAAACCAATTTGATGTAGGATTGTTGATGTCTTTTTTCCCTTCAAAATCAAGAGCACCTTGATATCATAGCAGTAGTGGTATTAAAAAGGACTGCATACTCTTTTCTCCCTGCTCCTATCTCATGATCATGTTACATAGAAAAGGATTATTTCCCCAAATGCCCTGTTTCTAATAATAATAATAATAATAATAATAATAATAATAATAATAATAATAATAATAATAATTCTTCACTGGAAATTGTGCCAGAAGTTTGGATTTGAGTACAGCAAAAACCACTGGGAACATCAGGTTGAGAAAGTTTTAGAGAATGAGAAACTCAAGATCTTGTGGGACTTTAGGATTCAGACTGACAGGCACTTGGTCCACAACACACCTGACATAACAATAGTTGAAAATAAAAAGGTATGGTTCATTGACATTGCAATACCTGGTGATGCACGGATTGAAGATAAGCAGCAAGAAAAAATCACAAAGTACCGAGATTTGCAAATTGAAGTTGAGCGACTGTGGAAAAAGAAATCGTGTGTTGTCCCGATTGTAATTGGAGCCCTTGGAGCAATACCCAAAGGGCTACCCCACTATTTAGAAATTCTAAATTTGCCAGACTTGAACATTTTGACTCTACAAAAAACCACCTTACTCGGAACAGCTTACATCTTCCGACGATACCTTAACAGTTCCTAGGTCCTTGGTTAGGACTCGAGCTGCTGAGCTATTAACCAGCCTCAAAGGCTGTGAATCTCACTAAAGATTAACCAATAATAATAATAATTATAGAAGAATAAGAAGAAAAAGAAGAAGAAAAATCCCAATTCTGCAACAACTCCTTTGAAGTGAGTTGTACATACTACTATTACTTACTTCCATGCTGAGAACTTCACCTAACTTTATTTACCTATTGCTCTTTGGTTCATGATAATGCCCTAGGCTCAATACTGCCTTTGAATTTTTTTAAAAATCCACCTTGAGTCAGTTCACCACAAAGCTGAAATTTCAATATCTTCTTAATTAAACAATTTACAATCCATCAATCATAAGGAAGCCATTTCAAAACAGGCATCAGAAAGGATTTTATTCTTCAAACATTAGGTTTAAAAGTGGACTCAGGAACCTCGCTCGAATGCCCTGTGACTACTATAGGGGGAAAAAATCCTTCTCGTAACCACTGATTTTATCTACCTCAGCCAAGGGAAATGTATACTTGCTTCTGTTGTTTTTACTAAAAATGTGCTAAAAAGAGAGATAAGTAATAGAAATAGGATTTCATTCCAACAATTACAATATTATAATAAAATCAAGATTGGACTCATAGTATGCACTGGGTATCAGCAGCGAATTGTACAGGAACAATGAGATAATGAAAATAAACATGAAGAAAGGCAATTGGATCTGTTTGGATTTCCTGTGTCTACTTCAAATCTGACATTTAACCATAATGAAAGGTGATCTACTTCGAATCTGACATTTAACTACTGTTAAAGCTTCTTTGCAAAGAAAACCTTCCTTGCAAAGAAAATCTCTATTGGGTAGTTGGTCCAAACTATCGAATCACAATTTTTATCCTCCCCCCGCCGCCCAAAAATTAATGTCTCTTATTGATTTACCCTTAAAACTAAGCAACTCTTTACTTTCTTCCATGAGGCAAACAAAAATCCAGAAAGATAGTAGTACGTTTAAAATATTTTTAATTAAGAGAACTAGAATGAATTATACTTGAAGATCTTCATAACAAAGAATTTTGACACCCTAAACAGCACAACATTGTACATTCAAGAATGGACAGAGGTATACTGCCATGGGCCATCAATCATATTCTTGGTCAAGTTAAGCACATTTCTTATATATGACCTGTATTCAAAATAATGCATGAACATTTTTCCTGCCATATGTGAAAACCTTAAATCTCTTTTTGGATTCATACATAATGAAAAAGGGAATTATTATTCATCTTCTCACCCTTGCCTGGAGCATTGTCTAGTTAGATAACTTCTCAAAAACATTATAAGTACTGGTAGTAACAGATTGATTTAAACCACTTATCACGAAGAGCAGAAGCATTTTATTCATCTGTCACCATAAAAAGAAGGCTATGCCCTCAAGGTAGAACGTGACCACGCCTTCAACTTTTTTCTTACATGCAGTACCTTCAAAAATTCACCTACATAAAGAATGTCTAATTAAATTGTACAATCCCTTTCAAGCCTGGTTATTTAAAGCATTTGGTGGGATGAGATTGATTTGCAACCCCACATTAGCAACAAATGTTTAATACAATTTCAGTATGGACAGGTTTGTAGAACCTCTCTTTCTCCTGCTAAAGAAAGTAGAATGGTATTGTACAACTATGTCTTGAAAGGGCATTTATAAATTTTAAATAATTTTAATATGCATTTCTGCTTTATCCACAGTAAACTCTGCAGCACAGGTAGTCCTTGACTTATGATCACAACTGAGCTCAGAATTTATGTTGCTGAGATAGTTGTTAAGTGAATTTTGCTCCATTTTATGACCTTTCTTGCCACAGTTATTAAGTGAATCACTACAGCTGTTAAGTTAGTAACACGGTTGTTAAGTGAATCTGGCTTCCCCACTGACTTTGCTTGTCAGAAGATTGCAAAAGGGGACCACAAGGCCCCAGGACACTGCAACCTTCCTAAATATGAACCAGTTGCCAAGTATTCGAATTTTAATCATGTGACCACGGGGATACTACAACGGTTGTAAGTGTGAAAAATGGTTGTAAGTCACTTTTTCAGTGATTTTGTAACTTCGAATGGTAAATGAACTGTTGTAAGTCGAGGATTACCTGTATTACATATTTCTTTAATTTACATTTCTATAAAATTCTATAAAAGATGAAAATCTAAGGAGTTTTGTATTCACAAATACTATTTTACAAATTCCAAAGTTTAAATGAAATATGCTGCATTATATCAAGACAATTACAAAACCTCATGAAGTTCGATTGTCCACAATCATCCAAAACTGCATCACTAAAACCCAGCATCAAAGTATTTTATTTAGTGCAACTGTCCATTGAAAATGAAAGGAAGGTAATGTGGCAAATGCTTCCTTAACAGGCTTAAGGCATCTATTAATAACATAAATAATTTCCTCTACTCTCCTGCATATCCCTTTTATCAGGTTGGGAATATTTTTTCCAAAGCTATCATACCTCTGGTGGCATAATTTCAGTACCTATAGCTCAAAGAATATGGCTCAAAAAGAGGGGACACTCCGGCCTCCAGCAAAAGTTCTGATGATGATGCTTGCATCATGACATCATAATGAAAGAGACATGGCCTGTGTGCCTGATAAGACCACACAAATAATGTAATTTGCAATCAGTTGCCTGATGACACAAACTTGCAGGCACTTATCGAGTGACACTCAATAAAGCTTGTTTTTAGAATTCACTTGTATAGTTTTCTTAATTTTAAAAATGCAATTGGATCTTAAGTCTTTAGTCATTGTTGCTCTTATCGAGGGTAATAATAAATAAAATGCCAGAGTTGTGTTTTAAGATGGGCAGCCATACACATAAACAAACAAACATAGTTTACTATGTTCATGAATCTGGGCATTTCTCTTTGGCATCCTACATCTCATAGTATTAAGTGCAGTTACTTAACACATGCTAAATTCATAACACAATTAGAGTTAAACTAATTGCAATTTATATTGGTTCAGACAGAATATTTAAGAACAATTTTTTTAAAAAAAAATTGTCAGACAATTATTCATTAAAATAAAAACTCATTACACAATGTATTATCCATTTCGCATTTCAATACAATTTCCTAGAAATAGCTCAGGAACAGTAAACAACTGCAATAGTAAACGAAAGTGAGTTAAATGAGCATTCTTTTTTATAGTTGTGATACTTTATTCTTCAAATGCTGAAAGAAAATGAGAGGGCAAATAATACAAAATTCTCAAAAGCCTTAGAATAGAATCTAACTCTCAAAGTAAAAGCAATTCCTCAATTTTTTTTACAATATGTGCAAAACACACCAAAAAAAATGGCTCTCTTTCTGTCACATTCTCAGTTGTAAATATACCCTGCATTTACATTCAGAATGTTTTTTTTAAGGATTTGTTGTTGTTGCTATGTTTTGCTGGTAAAACTATGTTATAGCTTAACTATGTTAAGCTAGTATCAACTTACTTTTCTTTTTATCTGTATTTTAAAGATTTCTTTCTTCTTTGTTTAACATGTTTTCAACCCCTGTTGAGCATTTAAAAAGTGACATACAGTATATTCAATCAGTATATGTGGGAGCATGATTTTATTCTTATGTGAGAGCATGATTTTATTCTTAATAAATTGTGGGTGCTCTATCGCTGCAGACATTTAAGAAGAGACTGGACAGCCACTTGCCTGGAATGGTATAGGGTCTCCTGATTGAGCAGGGGGTTGGACTAGAAGACCTTCAAGGTCCCTTCCAACTCTGTTATTTTGCTTTCTGCACAGAATATATTAACACCAATTGCAAAATGTTAGGAACAATGATGAGACAGGAAAGATCATTTCAAGATGTAAGTTCTGTTTTAAAAAAAACATTGATTTTACAATTTGAAAAAAGCATCTTGGTGTTACCATAACAACAGGCACTACTATGTCAAATACTTTTGGAGTTTTTTAGAATAATCTTTTAAACTTCATAAATAATATTCGACCATCTTAACAGATAACTTATAATGTATAACAATACTTATATAACTGCATACAATATGAATGAGGAAGAAAAAAGAGGGCCAAGAAATACTGGCTTGGTTAAAGGTGTTCATGACAGACGGATTATATGAACAGGTAAATTGTTGACTTTCAGATTATAATTTTAATCCTATCATTTTTATAAAATCATATTCCAAATTGAGGTATATTAATGTCATTTATATAGCATCTGCTAATCCTGTAGATATCACTGAACACTGAATGTTATGAAACAAACTTTCAAATACTACTTCATCCCAATGGATGTCCTATTTGATCTTGAGAAAGTTTATACTTTTCTTCTAAGAAAGAAAATAATAATAATCGGAAAAACATTATCTACAACTGCTACTGATTTAGGTACCCCCATGTTTAAAATACTTATGGTACTATAGTGAACCTATTATAGCAACAGCAATAGCACTTATATATGCTTCCTAGTGCTTTACAGCACTCTCTGGGTAGCTTATAATGTCAGCATATTATCCCCAACAATCTGGGTCCTCATTTTATTGACCTTGGAATTATGGAAGGCTGAGTCAACCTTGAGCCAGTCAGGGTTGAACTCCTGGCTGTGGGCAGAGTTAGCCTGCAATACTACCTTCTAACCACTGTGCCACATGATGGTTAGCGGGGTTTAAAATAATATCATTGTTTATACCCAACATTATGAAATCATAGATGCCAGTTCTTTAGTTGGTATTGGCCTTCAATATGCATCAAGTTCATCCCACAAACCATCGATGTTGTAATGTATCAGTATAATATATGAAATTATCCCTATCTTTCACTGCTGAGCCACTGCCCTGCACTTTAGGATAATGAGAGAAAATACCATACACAATACTGGAGCTCTTGAAGCACAGTTAAGCATTCTTTTTCCCCCCTGCCCATTTCTACAATTTCTGTAGAAATAGTTCAGTGGGAGCTGTGTGTTGGGAGAACTGAAGGAGGAAAGGGCCCAAACCTGAAAGTAGTGATAATATCTATCATAAAGAATTCGGTAAAACTCTGTATGAAATTAGCCCAAAGACCGCAAAGCCCTGTGCTGATTTTTTAAAAAATAAATATAGATATAGCAAGAGAAGCTAAAACAGTGCTTATAACTGATGCTGGAAAAGCTGTTAGAGTTAGGATTTAATTCTTACTTATATACACCTATGGAGATTATCAATATCCAAGTCATGGTTGTTCCAAAGGTGCTTTTTCCAAAAGGCAACTGAAGAAGCTTCTTGAAGGAAAAGCGAAATATTTTCAAAGATAAAAACCAAGAAAGTCCAGTTGCCTTTTGGAAAAGCAGTTTTGGGCCTCACTTCTATACAATTTTTTTACTTGTGATATAATAGATTTTATGTCCCTTAACAAAGCAGCAGACAGGTTTAACGAGGCGTAAATTTACTCAATTTCTTATGTATTATTATATATAAACTTACAGAACTGCTATAGTTTCACTCCTGCACTACATTAGCAAAAGAAGAGTTAACACCTTGGCAATCTCTTCACTTGTTAACACCTTGGCAAGTATATCATAGAGGCAAACATGGAATAGTAATAATACATAACATACTCAACAAAGGAGCCAGATCTTCAGGCAAAGATCTGAACACCTGTGAGAATGAGAGGAGAAAAATAATAATAATTTCACCCCACATTAAAGAGGAAATTCCCTATGCAGAAAGGCAAGACAGCTGCAAATTATTCCCATCTAAACCTTGAAGAACATTTTTGTGTTCTGCCTCCTGCAGAAGACTTTTCTGCCCTACTTTGGGAAAGCACTATTATATTTTAATTTTGAAACTCCTGGTACTCAAAAACATTAAATGTCTTCTATCTCTGAAGCATTGGTTCTGAAGGGCTGGTTGGGAGAAAAATGAAACCCATCTCAATTAAACCATGAAGTAAGGAGCAAAATAAAAGATGGATCTCAAGGGGATAAAAGAAGAATTAAAATAACTCTGTATGACTGAAGCTTATGTACAGCAGTGGCCAAAATTGTGGAAACCTTTCAGGAAAAGTATATTTTTGAAGTTTGATGGCTAATAACATCACTTTATTTTGGAGTAGTACCATAAAATCATATATCAATGGAAAGATAATTTAATCAAGAATGTAATGCAATAACTTTTATGAAGGATTTGCTATTAGAACAGCAGTTATAAAGAAGAAAAGCAAAACATGTAGAAAAAAGAGATATGCAAAAATTATCACGTCAGTTAATACCTAGTTGGATAACCTTTAGCATAAATTACGGCCTTACAACATCTTCCCATGGAGTGAACCAAGTCTTTTAGTTCTACAGCTGTTATAATGTGAAACCAAGATTGAATAATTGCTTCTATTAACTGGGGTTTATTGCTGGGTCGGTTCTGACTAATAAGTTTCTTTAGTTGGCTCCATAGATTTTCAATTGGGTTAAGGTCTGGGCTATTCCCAGGCCATTCCAGCAGTGGAATATGATTATCTTGAAACCATTTTTTTCACAAGCAGCAACATGACATGGAGCTGAATCCTGTTAAAATATAAATGCTTCATTTTCTTGGAAAAGATCATGTGCGGAAGGCTTTAGTTTGGGCTCAAGTATTTCATTAATGTATTTTTGGCCATTTATATTCCCATTAATCACACAAATCCTGCCCACACCTTTTGATGTCATACAACCCCAGATCATAACACTGATTGGGTATTTCACAGTACAGGTAATGCAATCAGGATGCAAAGCTTCTCCGATTCTTCTCCTTACGTATGTTATGCCATCACTACCAAACAGGGAGATCTTGGTCTCATCATTCCAAATACACTGTCCCATTGTTCCTCTGTCCAGGTAACATGGGTTTTAGCCCAGTTTAGTCTTTTCAACCTTTGTTTGAGAGATAAAAGTGGCTTTTATTGTGGAATTCTAGATTTTAGGTGAAATTCCTACGGTCTGCACCGAACAGTCCTTGCACGCAACTTCACATTGCATTGCACCATTTCATCTTGTATACACCCAGATGATTTTCTTCTGTCACGTAGGCACAGTCTCTTAATTCTTTTATCATCCCTTGCTGTTGTGCACCTTTTCCTGCCTTTACCAGTGTGATTTTGTAGTGACTGAGTCTCTTTATACCTCTTTAAAAACTTAAGAAATGCCACCTTTGGTTAAGTTTCCACCAATTTTTCTTCTAATTTCTTTATAACTGCAGCCTTGTTCACTTAATAATACTATTTTACATCGCTTTCTGGGCAACCAGTCAACTCTTTGACTGGTCTTTGCACCATTACTTTAATTTTATTACATTTTACAAGCTCACTAAATGAAAGAACACAAAAAAACCCAACCAACTTGATAGTGACCACATAACACACTGACAAATGTCCTCCTGTCAGCTTCAATACATGACATCAATAACTGAATCCTACTGTGATCTGATTGCCAAATCAAGACAACACCTGATTATCTTGCGCTCATGCTCATTGGCTACTATCAGGTGAAGGAAAGCTACCTGATATCAACCTAAGCAAGTTGTGCTTCCTTTTTCTTGTTATTTGGCTATAATGTTTCATAGAATACAGATAATTGAACAAACTTTGTTGCATTACATTCTTGATTAAATTATCTTTCCATTGATATATATTTTTATGGTACTACTTTAAAAAAAAGTGGTGTTATTAGCCGTCAAACCTCAAAAATACACTTTTCCCAAAAGGTTTCCATAATTTTGGCTACAACTATAGAGATACAGGCAACAATTCATCACTGGACAGAGCTTCCTGGCTCAACTTCTAACTTTTACACACTGTCACAAATAAAGAGGCCCACTGAAGTAAGTCAACTTATTTTAGTTTCGGCTCTACACATTATTCAGCTGCCAGAAAAGGAACTCGAGTTGATAAACTGAGGCCTCTAATAACATTTCATTGGTTAATCTATGGTAAATCAAGATTCATAGCACAGATGTAAAAAATCTACAATTTCTTTAGTGTTTCTGTTCTAAGTTTCAAAGTTTATCAACATTCAGGCTTACTTGGGGAGAAAATGAACATAACATGCTGCTACTGCTGCTTTATAATCCTCTTCTTTATACCATGACAAGCTTCACTCCAAGGAACTGATGTTCCCCAGCACTTGTTGCAGGTAAAGTTGAAAGGTCAAATCCCTTAGTGGCTACTTGAATGGCAAGACAAGTCATCAATTGGAATGCCAAATCTCATAGTGGCGACTTGTATGGCAAAACAAGTTAAATTTACATTAATGCCAGTCCTATTGCTGCTCATTTCTGTTTGTTTACATAGTATTCTAAAAACTTTCTCTCACCGTGTGAAGGTAAACCTAGGGAGCTTCTGCCTTGTTGAGAAAGAAAACAGCATCCAGCTCCAAAACTTGAAAATGAGTTCTTTCTTACTGCTACCAACGTTCTTGCTTGTAAGGGAGAAATATGTGCATAATCCATTTGTTATGTATGTTTTCCAGAACAATTGTCAGTATATTATCCAACTATATAAGCACAATTAGTTGTAAAGAGGAATTTTCTTTCATGTAAAGAGAATATCTCCCAAGTCTGACAGCTTTATAAATGCATTAGATTTTCTCCCCTCTGATGTACAAACTCAAACATTGGGTATTTTTCCAGGTACAATTGATGACTAGCTCCAAATGAATCTAATCACTGAATATTGTTTCTACAGAGTCAATTAAGATTTAATAAAGAGTGTATACAAATGTTTCTAGGGAACTTTAGACTACATACTACACTGCTTGCCAATGTTTAAAGCTGTTACAACTAGGTATGCAAGCAAGTGCCAGAGAAAATAGAAGTATTAATTGGAATTATTGCAAATGCATTCTTCCTCATAAATTATAACCTCTTTGCTGGCCAAAACTAGATTCAAAATAGAAACACAAGGGTTTTTAAAGAACCTTTTATGTTGTTTGGTAAAGCTAAAACTGATCAAAACAAGTTTAAATCTATTCACAATCATATTTCAAAGATGTTATTACATAAATAACATTCAAAATTGGCTTGGGACAAGTTTAAAAGATGTTTGTTCTAAAAAGACTGTTTAAAATGAAAACACAGATGAAAGGTTTATTTGTTAATGAATACAAATCGTAAAATCTTTTTGCAGATAGTTTTTATGTTCTATAAGAGTGAGGAACTGTAAGGAAAAATAAAAAGACATTAAGAAACACTGTGCAAATCCAAGTTTGAGCCCCAAAGAAAATTTAGAGAAGAGATATCTGTTAAGGTTTTAGACAGACCATCCAAACAGCTGGAAAAAATGTTGTTCTCTGAGGGAAATTTATAATACATTTGACTCATGTTTTTGTGTAATTATGGAGAGAGAGACAGAGAAAGTGCCAAAAAAATCACCAATTTATCTGGAAAGTGGAGCTTTTTGAGTTTTCCTTAATTAAAACACAACTGAAGAAAGATAATATTTTAAAACCAACAAGAGACAAATAAATTATTGATTTAATTTTTTTGAGTTAAGAGCTTATTATATTACCTTGCCCAAGATTTCTCAGATTTTGGATATCTTTTTAAAAATTAAAACGTCACATCACTTTTTAAATCACACTACCACATTGAAAGCAGTGAATTTAATAGGTTAGATCTACAAAGATATACTATTTCTAGATGTATTCTAGATTGTGTTACTGTTGCCCTTGGTCTGGAAATTGTTGAGTAGAATATTTGAAGTATCACATATTACACCTCAGTTGAAGCAAACAAAACTAGCTGAACGAGGTGCAATACTAATTTTTGATATTTAAGGCTCTCATAACTCAGAACCAGGATCCTTGACAGACCTCCTTTCCTTATGAAAACAGAGCCACAATTTGCTTTCACATTGCTACAAGCCAATCACTAGAAGATAGAACAGTAATATATATATCTGTTGATTCAAGAAGCCCCACATGACAGTGTATAGGAATGTTCAGTAATGCAATAAATAAATTAGAATCATTTTAGTCTTTAAACCCAAAGAAACAGCAAAGTTTCCTTGAGTTTCCTCTGCTCATGAAAAAGTAAAGAGATTGTTCATTGCAGAACAATATACTATCACACTCATCTCAGAGCCCTGATGCTGGAGACCCAATGGTAGGTACAGTCAACAATTATGGCTAAATCAACTTCCTATAATGACATAAAGCTTTACATAAATATTACAATAGCCTTAGACTTTACAAAAATTAAGCTAAATACTTGTTAGCTACAAATCAAAAATGTTAATGAGCAATTTCACCTATAGTTTTGATAGGCCAATAAAAATGAAACTATCATAGTTTAGCAGATAAGAATTAACCAGCTAAGTCCTGTCCAGAGTCGAGAAACAAAAGCCAATAAAGAAATCTTAAGGGAGGTTCCTAATCAGTCCAAAGAATTTAAGCACTAAATCCAGCATTTAATTAATCATAAACCAGAGAAACAAAAACATATTCATTATAATTACTGTGCCATAAATTGAGCTCTATTTAGAAAAAGGTCAGATCATGTTGAGAAATTGACAGTGAAACTAAAAGCAAGGAAACATTGTATTATGTACTATGTACATAAACCCTTCTCAAGCGTATAGCAACTTTATCTTGGCAAGCAAAAAACTCAGTATTCCAATTTTAGGAGATAAAAATAGCATTCTATTATTCTATTTTATTCTAGTATTTTATTAACAATTTGTCTCCCCTCCCACAAAAGAGGGAAATAAATAATGATTATAAAAATGAAGTAATCAGAAGAAAAGCAATACTTTAGTTAACCCTTTGAAATTCTACAAATTTTTATAGTCACAGCCACATTTCTGCTATATTTAACTTTTATAAAAATTGCCTCAGAAAACTACAGCAAAATCATGACAATAACCGCATTCTTGGAATTATAAATGTATACAGACTCCTGACTTCCTAATCCTTCCACAAGGAGCAATGTTATTTACACATTTCATCATGATAATTTCTATATTTTAAACAATCAAAATTTAAACCAGCCAAAAAGAAAGGAAGTACTACATCTACTTATCTAACATTTAGAAGGTTTCAGCTGCTAACTTTGGTCTTTTACTCCCACCATTTTCAAAGATTCAAATTGCTAGAGCAATTTGTTTATTTTCAGGAACAACAATGGAAGAATCAGATTTCAAGTCTGAGATTCAAATTTGGGTCCAGAATTTGAATCAGGAGATCTCTGAATCAATCCAATGTGAAGCAGGCTGTTTTCCAAACTGGGATCAGTATACACATGTATTAACTAATTTTACAAAAATATGTGGAAAATAAAATGTCATTAATTCCTAAGCATGAGTGCAATTTTTTCTTTGAACATAATCCGAAGCCACAAGGCATCATATAATTAGTTCTGCTGCGTCACCATCTTCATTGCAGACTTATATAAGTTTTACAAATATAGTAGTTACTTTGAGGATATAGAAAAGATAAACATTTATCCAATTATAGATATTCTAATGATCTGTGAAAGTGTGTGTTTTTCTATGTTCGTGTCTGCAAAGATCTGGCACACGTATATAAGTAATACCAAAGTCCAGTTGGCTGAACTATCAAAACTGAAGCAACGGGAAATCTGATATCTTGGAACAAGAAATTAAACTAATGTGGATAATATGCCCATAATAATAGAAGAATGTCTCTACTATTTAACATAAATCTCTACTAGGTATTATTCTGCATACATAAGTAATCCAAGTTGGCATCAACTTGAATTGTTTACTAGTTTCCATTCTCCCACTTACTATTGACTTCTCTACAATTACTATTGTACTGTTGTACATATTAACCCCTGCCAGGTAGCATTGAAAGCATTCTGTCTCATATCCAGTTCATCAGTCTTTATGCCTCCAGATATTTCACAATATAAAGTGACAAAAATATTGTCCTAAATCAGAAAGTTCACATTAACTATTACAGAAAGATTTACATGGCAGTGAGAAGCCTTGTGACATTAATAAGAACATTTGGGAAAAAGTCATTTTTCATCCAATGAATTGGATATGTATATGTATCAGAATCCATTTACAGGTTGATGCTTGAAATACTGCCAAGACTTGTTGTGCAAGATGGATGAAAATGCCTCGGTACGACTGTTTTGAAACTCAACGAATTTGGTATTTGATGTATTTTGATCAGAAAATTTGTCCTGGTACTTATCATTTGTTTGGTACCTGATGCGCAAGGTACAACTTGTTGGTGTTGGTTGCCTCGTGACTCGCTACCCTTTCCAGCCGAAACAAAGGGTCACACGTTAGTAACACAGTAGTTCTTGCCCTGTGCACAACCCTTTGCAGTCTTATCTTCTGTGGTCATTTTGTCTATTTTTGCACTTTTTTCTCATCATTACAGATAAAGTGAAGTTTTTATTTTATTTAATCTAAATACCGTATTTTTCGAAGTATAAGATACACTTTTTCCTCCCTGAAAGGAGGTGAAAATTTAGGTGGGTTTTATACACCGAATGTAGCCCCACCCACCCACTGGCCCCCACCCTTTGGCCTCTGCCTTCTAGCAGTTTACCTCCTTGCAGCAAGCAGCAAGAAGAAACAGCTCCTTTCAGCTTCAGCACAGTTTAATTAGCACAAGTTGATTGGATCGGCCTCCCAACTCTCACCTGTTTTGCTCTCAGCTGTTTTCCATGGGCCTCTACTGCTTGTTACAAGGAGGTAAATTGCTGGAGCAATTTTTTTTTCCCTTGTGCTAATCAAGCTATGCTGAAAACGAAAATGAAAGTAAAGCAGGCTGTTTGCTGCAACAAGGCAAAATTGCTGGGAGGCAGAGGCAGGTTTCTTTTTCTTGTTTTCCTCACCAAAAAAGGTAGGTGCGTCTTATAGTCTAGTGTGTCTTATACTCCGAAAAATAAGGTATTTATTAATTTTTAGCTTTATTTCTCATGTAAAGAAATACATTTTTACATATTGCCTTAAAATGTGCATTATCTTTAGTTTGGGAGTGCATTAAATTTATTTACATTATTCCTTATGGGAAAAATTTATTTGGTACTTATAATTTTTGGTACTGGTTGCACCTCCCAGAAGCAATTAATGATAAATATCACAGTACCACTATAAAGGTAATATAGATTAACAACACACAGATTAATTTATAATCTACTACTGACATATTTAGTTATACTTTGTGTCATGCCATATGCCTAGCTACATTCAAAAATTGGTCAAGACATCCCAGTTCACATTTACATCAAGAATACATGTGAATATATATGTATGGGAAGTCATTCACACAAAATTACACTTTCAAACATTTTAGGAGCTGAGTTGTATTCGTTTATTGTATCAAAACTCAAAAAGTTTTTCTTGTACTCAAATAATTAAAAAGGTGCTTCTTTCTTTTTAACATTCTGTTTTTGAATTTCCAGGAAAAGGTCTGCAAACTTTAGAAAAATAATACATATTTCAGAATAACTGCTCCATCTTCTCTGCACACTATTCTCCAAGGCTTCATAAAAACAAGTATCAAAATTTTTTATTTCAAGTTTAAAAATGTGGTTTCTTACAACAATTTCATGGAACTTCATGCTTTCTAGTGGGAAGGGAAAACAGCTTGAAACATTAAACCACCTTGACAGAAATATGAAATTCTCCAAGTGGCAATAGGAGATCATTATTTAATTCATATAATTTGCTGTTGACTTTGGAAAATGATAGTAGAATGCAAACCAAGTGTAGATAATAACATTGGGTTGTCATGTAGGAATGTTGCTTTCTGGTGACTATATTGATGCAATATCCTCAGATAAACCTATTTTGAAAAATATTTTTAAATATTTGTGGAAAACTTAATATTTCGTAAACAAGACAAACTTTTTCATGGGAAGGCCACCGAGCAAAGAATTACACAACGGGCAAAGTAATAACAATGTTTTAAATTAATGTTTGTCCAAGTACTAAGGCTTTCCATTAGGCATTGAATTAATTCATACATACACACCAGTGGTGAAATCTGAACCGGTTTGCCACCGGTTTGCTGGCCCTGCATGCGCAGTGCGCGCCAAAAGGAGGCTTAGGAAGGTAAGTAGAACAGCGAGGTGGGGAATCAGCTGTGCCGTGCGATTTAGATTCATTAAAAAGCAGGATTTCCTGCTTTCTAACGATTTTAAATTGTGCGGCACAGCTGATTGTCAGAAATACCAGTTCACAGGAACCAGTAGCTTTTTTTTTACTACTGGTTCGCCCGAACTGGTAGTTTTTATCACTGCTGGTTTGCCAGAACTTGTTGTGGCCCATCAGCAGCATGCGCGGATTGTTGCTGATCCTGACGAGGAGGCTGGTGTGGTGCTGCGCCAGCAGCCTGTGCAGTGGCGCTTCAGTCGGGCAGTGAGGAGGCTGAAGAAGATGTGGTGCCAAAGGGAGGGATTCAGTCAGGGCCTTCAGAACCTCCAGAGGCTCCTTTAAGTGAAGAGGATGAAGAGGAGGAGCCTCTTCTCAATGCACGGGCACGCAGAGCTGCCAAAAGGCAGGAGTGGTTCCTCAGGAGGAAGTCTCCTCGAGAGTAAGGCTTGGGGCTAATTGGCCATGCCCTTAGCCTATTTAAGAAAGAACGCAGCTTGTAACAAGCTGCAGGAAACAACTTTAGTTCGCTAATCATTGCGTTGGGATTTCTCTGCAACCTTGCTTCTGGGCTTTCTGCCAACTCCAGTAAGACTCTGACTAGCTTATCTGTGGAATTCTGGCAGGCTGTTAAGAATGCTTATTAACAGCCGGCATTTGCTACAACTGCGTTATTTGAGTAAATTAAGTTTTGTGTGTGCTGTGTTCTTTGGGATCCGTAGCTGGGGCAGAATAGAACTTGTGCAAACCAGTAGCATTTCATCACTGATACACACACACACACACACACACACACACACACACATTCTGTGTATGTGTCTATGTGTGTGTGTGTATTTTCTCCATTTAAATAGGAAGTGTAACAGTATTGATTCATGAAGACTATCATTATGTTAAAAGGTTGGACACAGTGGTGGGTTGCCCCCGGTTCGCACCGGTTCTATAGAACCAGTATTAAAACCGGCAGGAGGCTCCGCCCACTGACCCCAACATCATCAAAACGCTTCTGCGCATGCGCAAAAGAGCGCATGGCCCTGTTGCTAACTGGTAGTAAAGGTAAGTAGAACCTACCCCTGGTTGGACCTAATGTATATTGCAAAAACAGGGGAAAAAAATCAGAAAGATTCCTATATCTGGAAATAAAATGAGATACTGAGATGAATTACGAAGTTGTATAATTATCATAATACATCACTTTTTCCAACACATTTTCCAGATGTTTTAGGACTTCAACTCTCTAAATTGCTATGCTGGGTGGAAATTCTGAGAATTATTTTCCTAAAATATCCAGGGGACACTGTGCCCTGCGGGCAGCACAATTTAAAGCTAAGGATAAATTAACTACTTGAACTCAGTTTTTATCAGTAATTTCTTTGAAACAAAGAGAAGATGGGTAAATTGTTCGGTATTCTCATCTCTTTTTATCAAGCTAGCGGGAGCATGTTGCCTTTATTTACAAAACTTTGTGTCAATGATTCAACCAATGATATTGCCTGTTGCAGCTGTCATGAGACAGCTGTTCTTTCTGCTTACCCAGTCATTTTCTTTACTTGTCACTTTATTAGTCATTCATTCCAATCTGAAAATACTGCTTTTTTTAATAATGACTGCTCACTATAATGAGGCACGAACATGTCAATAAGTGGTTCCTAGATGGAATTATCTCTTCTTCAGAGTATTTTCAGGTCTGAAATTACAAGGGACTAAAGTTATTGTAGCACCTTAAGTTAGTTAACTTATTAACTGTGCAGAGTAGGCCAATCTGAATAGAGCAAATTAGTGGAAGTTATGGATTTAGAGAAATCCATAACTTTAGAACGTTCCTTGAATCTGTGTGGGTTATCATATGAAATAACAGTTTATCATATGAAAACAGTATTTACGGTAAATCATGCAGCATTTTAAAGGCAGATAAATTGTGTCATGCTAAATATGGTTTGAAGGAAAATTATAAATGGAGAACAACTGACAAAGAATCTAGCCAATAGGAGAAAGTTATAATTTCCTGCTCACCGACCTTTTATGAAGATCTGAATCTTCTTCAATGTTCAAGCAGGATTTGTAGATGGAAAATCTGTGTAAACAGGAAGAAAGGCTAAAAGAGAGAGAGAAAGAGAGAGAAAGAGAGATGGACTATACGGAGTTAATTTTCTACTACACCTTTAATGACATTTTCTGATAGAATTTACTTTGGAAGTTATTTCCGATGGCAGGAACATAACAGCATTATAAGTACAGTTCAAACTAACTGAGAAGGAATAATATACTAGTATCAGTAGTATCAGGAGCAGATGCTGGATGACTTCTTAAACTTCTTATTTATGTAGGAGTACCAGACTGTCAATACATTAATAGCCAATGAGGGCTTTTTTCGTATGATGCCCAAACTATGGAAAACTCCCCCAAGGAAAGATAAAAACTTATTAAAATTGTTATTCACATCTGTAATATTTTAGCTGATTGAATGCTTTCTATGTTGCATGTTTTATTTCTTGAAATTGCATTATATTAAGAAGATAAAATTTTGTATTTAACCAATGCCATGGAATATACTTTTAATTATACAACATTTGAAAGCAATTGAGCAATACCTGGAAAAATGACACAAGTTAAGAAAGAATAAAATAAAAAAAATAAGAGATATTGCATCATTGAAATTAAGTACGAAAAGGTGCATTATGCAAAAACAATTTTGAGTTGTTTTTTTTTAAAGATAATTCTGAAACTCAAGCAGGAACTAGATGTTTTCTGAAAAACCCAAGTGCCAACTAATGCAGCAGCCTTATGTAAGGTTCAAAGCTATTACTTTATGCCCTAAGGAGCCCATTCTGCCAGTCATTAATAGAGAATGGCAAACAAGAGGTAGAAAGTTTAGAATGTTGAAAAGCGTCATGAATAATTAAGCTGTTCTAAGCATTTGCAGAAACACATGAAAGAATGAGATACATGACTACATTGTTCTTATTGGTAGAATATTTTCCTTACTTGTAGAATATTTCAAGTAATATGTATTGATAGCTCCAATAATATAGAAAGACAGCTTTACTTAAATATTTCAAAATATGTAATTTTGTATAAATTATCATAAACAAAAAAACAATCAGAGGAATACCCATGAGATCACTAACATAGCACTCCAGTGGTGGGTTTCAAAATTTTTTACTACTGGTTCTGTGGGCATGGCTTGGTGGGCGTGGTGTGGCTTGGTGGGTGTGGCTTGGTGGGGTGGCAGGGGAAGGATACTTTAAAATCTCCATTTCCTCCCGATCAGCTGGGACTTGGGAGGCAGAGAATAAATGGGGGCAGGGCCAGTCAGAATTTCCACTACCGGTTCTCCAGAACTGGTCCGAACCTGCTGAAACCCACCTCTGCAGCACTCCCACACATACAAAAGTATGGATCTGGAATGTAGATGTCATCCAGAATGTAGATGGCATTTTTGTCATAATAAAGAACTTTAGAGAACTTTAGACACATGAAACAGTCAACAACTTCTTCAAAGGTATAATTCATAAGGGAAGAAGAAAATGGCAACACACTATCCTTCCTGAATAAGCATCTCACCAGGGGAAACAAAGACAAATTGGAAATACGAGTCTATCAAAAAACAACCCAGAAAACAACCAAGTGCTCTATTATCACAGTAACAACCCACTTTCCCATAAAAGGAAGTGTGTAAGAACATTATTTAGATGAGGAAAAAATGTACTGCAGCAACCCAGCACACCAGAAAAGGAAAATAGACTGCCTATACATTTTCCTACAAAATGGATACCTATGCAAATTTATCAAAAAGTGCCAATCAACACAAGTTATTTCACAGTTGTAAGAAAGATTTTATTATCAAAAGTGTTTTAAGAGAATAAATCAAAATTACTAATTAAGTCTTGGGGATCCTGACAAATGTTATGCTTATTGTACAGATGTATTTATAACTGTAGGGTAGGGGATCCAAATAATAATGGTGATTAGAAAACTGGAAAATCTCATGAGTAACACAAGTACAGAGTATTTTGCTAAACGTGACTCTATGCTACCTATACATTCTCTAAATCAAATCAAATTATCAAATAAAAATCAAAACAAATTGTAAAATATTCCTCCCTCCAAAAAAGCATTGAAATATTAAAAGTGGCCATCTTTTAAAAAAATCCTACTGTAAGATTTAGCGGACAAAAGCATACTTTCATGGATACACAAAGGTTAACATCACCTGGCACTCATGGTTGTTGAAAACAATATTCATTCTTAAATTTAAAAAAGATTCTTTTTCATTTTGGCAAACTGTGGTAATCTTGTTAAGACTTCATATTTCCTTATAGATTGGATGTCACAAAAAGTAAATATAATTGTTGGAAAGCACTCTGCATTTTCTCGGCTGTCTCAAAGACTCTTTACTGCATAGACAAAAATTGTGAAATATTTCTTCAAGCAGCTTAGAATAAAACTGTATAATGCTTATCATTGTCAGCAGTTGTAAATTTCATAATAACACAGGCTTTGCAAACAGTTCGCATATGTCATGAACTGCCTGGAACAATCTTCATCTATGCATTTATATAAGAGAAGCAGTAGGATGAGATCAGGGGTGGGTTGTACTTACCTTTACTACCAGTTCACAATGGCTCTTCTGCGCATGCACAGAAGCATTTTGATGACGTCGGGGTTGATGGGCGAAGCCTCCCGCCGGTTTTACTACCAGTTCTATAGAACCGGTGCGAACTGGGGGCAACCCACCACTGGATGAGATTCTTGCTCAGTGAAATCCCATCACAGAACTCCTGGCCAAACCAATTCCCATCTGTCCAATTCTTTGTTCTGGATTAACGACCTGATAAAGTTGCATGCCCTCAGGTTTATGAAAACAATGGCAGGTTGAAAGTCAAAGAATGGCAAGACAGAGGAAGCCTTGAAGAAATGGTGCCATGGGGATACTCATCTAATCAGGAGCTAGGAGATCCTCCAGAGTTGAACTGTATCCTGATTTTGACTTGGGTATGGACCATGATGTTTTCTGAATGACAAGTTCTGACTCAAGTCTATTCAGAGTTTTTCATTCAGAAAACATCATGGTCCATGCCCAAGTCAAAATCAAGATGCAGATCTACTCTGGAGAATCAGTGTCAACACTAACTTTCCTTATAGTTTGAATTATAATCTGTTTTCATAACTGTCTTTCTAGATACCGTATTTTTTGGAGTATAAGATGCACCAGAGTATAAGATGCAGCTTAGTTTTTGGGGAGGAAAATAGGGGGGAAAATCTGCCTACAAGTATTCATCTGGCTAGCGCCCTTAGTCTGGTCAGCTTCAGCACATTAGTGTGATGGTTTTTTATCCCCTGCTTGGGGATAAAAAACAGCTTCTAAAGCACAGCTGAGAGGAAGCAGCAATGAGAAAAGCAGGCAAAGCATGGGGAGATCGCTTCACTTGGCTGGCACCTAGTTAGGGCTGAAAAAAAGCTTCTAAAGAACAGCTGAGAGTCTGAGCAAAGCATGAAGATCGCTTCACTTGCTAGCACCTCGTTAAAGCACAGCGGAGACTCGAGGGAGCAGGCAAAGCTGGGAAGATCGCTTCACTCGCTAGCGCCTCGTTAGGGCTGAAAAAATGCTTTGAAAAAGCTACGTTCAGAGTATAAAACACACCCAAATTTTCAGCCCCTTTTAAGGGGAAAAAAAGGTGCGTCTTATACTCCAAAAAATATGGTAATTGATTTTTGCTGATGCATATATTATACTTGCTGATCAGCCACTAAAACCTGACCCTTGTAATCAGCTGGTATAGCTTGAATATAGGGCTGTTACTCAATCATGCATTTTCTTGCTGATTCTATTTCTAAAGTACAAGTGTGAATAATTCAACTCTAAATGATTTGTTTTTTGCTTGAAATGTTGTTGCCAATACTTATTGTTAATTAAGACTCTATGAAGAACCGATTACCAATGAAACTCAATTATTTGTTCTGTATTCTTTATTTTATGAATACAGTTAAAATGCTATCAAACTAAGCTCAGTCCTGAGCCACTTCTAGCCCATGAGAAAATCCCATTTTCTTTATGTTGAAAATGCTCCAATTCCTTGAGAAGAGTTTACGTTCATCTAAATCCACTATGGATTTACACGATGGAAAACGCATGGTAAAGATTATTTCACTATCAAACAGGGATAAGAATTTTGTGCATGCTTGGCAAACTGAAGCTGTCATCAATTGTTATTAGTATTGCTAAAAAATTAAAACACAAGTTACTTTCTCCGGAAGCTACAAAAGAGATTAGTAAAGTTATCAGGCTACCTCTGCCTTATGGAGTTGACTAACCCAATTCTTAAAGAAGTTGCAGCTTATGTGCAAGCTTGTAGAACCTGAAAAAAGATAGCCTGCTTTGATTATAAGAATTTGGTGCTGGTCTGAAAGTGCCAATACATGCACAGCTACTATGTAATGAGTTTAATGGCTCTTATTCAGCCAAATTAGTACCCCCTACACATGTACCCTCATCATGAGTACCCTCATCACATGAAGATGAGAATCTTCTAACCCTGGAGATTCTCCAGAGTCCTGATTTGTGTCAAAACTTCCTTGCATCAATAAGGGTACTGCTAACATGCATAAAACTAGATTGCAAAGCATAAAAACACTGTATATACTCATTCCTGATCAGTGCATTAATTTCTATATGCTACAAAAACTTTGCTATTTGTTAAAAATATATATTTTTTAATTTGATTTATATGCCGCCCTTCTCCGGAGACTCAGGGCAGCTTACAATGCATTAAGCAATAGCCTTCATACTTTTGTATATTTTTATACAAAGTCAGTTTATTGCCCCCACAAACTGGGTCCTCAATTTACCTACCTTAGAAAGGATGGAAGGCTGAGTAAACCTTGAGCCTGGGGAGATTCGAACTTGCAGTAATTGCAGGCAGCTGAATGTTAATAACAGGCTATTAGTCTGCTGTGCCACCAGGCTCTTCTTATCCATATTATAGTAAAAGTCGTCAAACAATACTAGATGGGTTTATTCCTAAAATCACAGCTTTGATACTGCAGTTCAGGCCACAAATAACAGAGTTGTTTGTAGCTGCTTCAAACCAAATGGTTTATTTTGTTCTCTAGTAACAGTGAAATAAAATGTTTTATCATCAATTTATTTTATGGAAAATTTATTTTTAATATGACTCATGGTGAAGAGATATCAGAACAATAATTTCATTTATACATAAAATTGAAGACAAATCTTCACTAATGCCTTTTTCACTAATTCACTATATCCAACCACACTTAATTTTATAATTTACTGTAAATCAAAAACACAAAGCAGATGTGCCTTTAAAATTATACTATTATATACCCATGAAACATTATCAAACAAGACTATTTTAAATACAATATTCTTATTCTGTATATCATGAATATTTATACCACAGGTTTTTTTTACTAAAAGGTGTAGAAAAGAGTATAAGTTTAAAAGGCAACCTCTACAGAGGCTTTTCATCATATTATTCAATTTTTTGACAAATTCTCTTAAATTTGATATCAGCAACATGGTATATCAGATAGCCGGAAGTCCTGCGAATAAATATCTGTTCTTTCCTATCTCTAGAATGAAAGTAATACAGTGAAAGAAAATCAGCTTTCTCCTTTGTAAATTAAATTAGGTAAGGTAAAGATTCCCCCGCACATACGTGCTAGTTATTTCAGGCTCTGGGGCGGTGCTCATCTCCGTGTCTAAGACGAGGAGCCAGCACTGTCCGAAGATGTCTCCGTGGTCATGTGATCGGCATGACTAAATGCCAAAGGTGCAGGGAGCGCTGTTACCTTCCCACCAAAGCGGTATCTATTTTTCTACTTGCATTTTTTACGTACTTTTGAACTGCTAGGTTAGCAAAAGCTGGGACAAGTAATGGGAGCTCACTCCTTTACACAGCACTAGGGATTCAAACCGCTGAACTGTCAACCTTCTGATTGACAAGCTCAGTGTCTTAGCCACTGAGCCACTGCATCCCCTTAAATTAAATTAGGCAGTGGCAAATCAAAATGTTCAATTAAAACAAATGAGCAGAAAGAAGTTAAAAGACTTGCATTTGCTTTAGACCCAATGCCTAATCATTTGTAAAGACTAATGTCTTCCCATCATATGGGTTGCTCAGAAACAAAAGGAGATGCCTTTTACTGGACACTTATTCAGGATCATTATTGCACATTAAATTTATATACCTGGTTCTTCATTTTTAACCTACACAGACCTTGAAGGGCATATGCTGTTACTCAGTATCTCTTAATGACAAGTACCAAGGTTAATATTACTATTTAGAATCATTGCTAATTACTCTTTTTTCTATGTATTTCAGATCGATTTAAGTTGCTAGAATGTATTTTTTCTAAAACAAACAAACAAACACCTTGTGGTACATTTTAACTGTTTGCTTTATAATTTGTCAGCTTTTGTGTTCTTTGAGCAATATGTCATTATGTCTTTAATTCTGTGTATCTGCAGTAGGATATACTGTTTAAAATGTAAAGGACTCTAAACATAGATGGCGGGTAAAAACCCATGAACCATAAGTAAAGTCTTATAGGAACATACAAAAAAGAAGAGAGAGAGAGAGAGAGAGAGAGAGAGAGAGAGAGAGAGAGAGAGAGAGAGAGAGAGAGAGAGAGAGAGATTGTTCTTCAGTCAGACTTAAGCCATTACTTTCTTCAAAAGAAGAAAAAGAACAAGTTAAGAAAAAGGCACCGCTATAGATTTTCTGCTCAAAAATGTATCTCCATGAAGTTTCCTGCTGAGTGAATATGAATGCCCTGAGATCTGGGAAAAGGATCCAAATAAGATTTCAAACATCCACAAATTTTAACTCAAACATTTAGGTATTTCACCACACTGCTATTGATTCTATTTTTCTGTCTTAGTTTAAGGAGGTGCTAAACAAAAGCAGACAAGTCCTACATGTATTTACATTCCAACGTTCCTTTTACTAAACCTCCCTCCAATCCTCCAACCCTCTCATCACTTCAGAGCTAAACAAACCGTAAAGTCTAACCTGATGTTTGTGGAGCAATGTGTAACTAACTTAAGCAAAATGTTCCTCAAAAAAGGTGAGGGAAAAATTCCCTTTGGTTGTTATTACTTACAGCACTGACCCAGTAGAACACATAGAGTAATTTAAGCCATGGGAGATATTCCTGCCTCGCGTCTTCGAAAACATTGATTTTCAATTTATATTTGATCACATTCTCCAGAATGAGATTGACAGATCATCAAAATACAATGGGACTCTCTAGATAAAGTTCCAAAGGAATTATATATGAACCTAAAATGTAAGGCAGAAATGTTACACTGGTGCACCAAAAGCTGCTTAGAAATGATATAAATAACCATCTATATCTATGGTGTATTATACTTTATGGTGTATCATATTTTCAGGTCTCTTACTATAAAGGTAGGTAAAATAATATTACAAAAATAATTTTCTATAGATTTTTCAAATGCAATTCTGTTCAACTACCTGATATTCTGCCTGCCTGAGGACACCTTTACACTTACAATACAAAATTTCCAGCTCACAGGAATTTGCACCTATGCAATAAATGTGATCTGAAAATTAGGAGTCTAGCAATTATTTTTCTAACTAACAACAGTTATTAAAATGCATAAACTTTGTTATCTGGAAGGTGGAATAAAAATCTAATAAATAAATAAAAGGGAACTTCCAGATTCCTCTTGATTTTTGCCATCACAGACTAAAACAGTTCTCTTCCTACAATGTCTAGATATGATTCATTAAAACTAATGATTCTTTCTGTATTATGTCAAAGCACATTACTTTAGCCTGTTCCTACCATGCAATGAGAGATTCATATACAATCCAAAACCCAATACAAGTTTTCATAGCCTTCCCAGAAAACCCAGTAGAAATCTGTTCTATATTGTAGACTAACTTACATCTCTCCCTGCCAATTTCCCTTTAATATTTCAGTAGCACCCACATTTCCAAACTTTTATTAATGTAGTGTATGAACAATTAACCTCTTCAATCATAAAGAGTGTGAGTTCTTTTGTAAAGTACCTTCTTGATGCCTAGCAATGTCGAAGCCAATGATGCTACACCTACGATAAACCCCCCCCCCCAAATACATGATGTTTTGGGTGACATGCAAGCATTCACCAACATTCAACAACAGTTATTCTCAAAAGTATGCCATGTTCTTGTGTGATTTTCGGAGGAAGTAGAGAACACAGAACATGAGTTTGATTTACTCATATTTCATTTTTGTACTAATTTGACATTTCTTTATATAATGCACAGCATCACACATGATTGGACCACATTGTTTTAAAGAAATGAATATGTAAAGAATTGTTTTTCTTTTGTTTGGGGACAAAAGTACAAAGATAGCAGAGTCAAATTAGACATTTTTCAAATATTTGATATACAGAGCTCAAAAGATTCACCTCACTGGTGAACTTTAGCTCTAAAATAATCTAAGAGATCTTTCTTCAATTTTTTTTGAAGACAGTAGGAAGTCAGCTATCTTAACAGACTTGCTGGGAAAGAGATGAAAGCAAGAAATTGTCTCCTTTATGGTGACAATGATTGCAGCAATCTTGAAGACAATTTTAGAAAAAGGAATCTGACAGAAAGGAAAAGGAAATATCTATTTTCCATGCCTTGCAGGACAGAGGGGAACAATGTTAAGAAACAGCCTACAATTTCAGTAGTAAAATCTGTATGCGAAACATTTCCACTTAAAAATAATAATGCACTGAATTAAACAACCAAATGTGCTTTATATTTTTGCAATAATATGTCTTTGCAATTCTTTGTCATTTGATAAGAATAAAGCCAGTTATACTGAATCCTATCACCAGATGTATGAATAAATTTTGCAGCATATAACGATAGGAAGATTATTAATAGAATAACTATGCCCTTGGAGACATAGCCCCTGTAAAACAGATTGCATTAAAAATTTGATTGCATATTTTTAAGTTAAAATATTTGCAACAGTGGTTTTCAGTTTGTTTGTTTTATTTATTGAATTTATATAGCCGTGCATTTTATGTGCATCTTACTTTGGCCAGTGTACACAATCAAAACAGGTTATTTTCTTGGTTAGTCACTTGCATTTCCCCTTTAATTTTTAAACTTCATCCAATTTCTTTTATATATCCAATAAAGAATCCTATTTCAAATGGCCTTGGCCTGTTATTTATAGTTCCACTTTCAGTACTTTCTCTGTCTTGTCAGATAAAATTCAACCCACATCTGTCATTCCCTCAGTAACATTATTATCCATTAATATTCCAATGTCAGGATGTTTTGTGTCTTTTTTTTAAGTCTCAGGACTAAGTGGCACAAAAAGCAGGCTTGTATTTTTTTTCCCTTTCTACTTGGAATCTTTAGTCCCCTCTAGTGTCTAGTTTCTAAAATCATAAAGTCACTTTTTTTTCTGATTTATAATAACCCAAGTTAGCCAAATAAATCTGATTTATTTTTTTGCACCCAAATCCAATTTTTATAGTATAAGAGCTAATATTTATTTCATTTATTCTAATAAACCAAATTTAACTGGGCCCTTGATTCATATAGTTTCATATAACAGAATCTTATTTAGCTTTTTACTGTTTATTTCAAAATTCTAAGCTTTAAGCTTCTAAACTTAATTTTTCTCTGGTTCATCATTGAAGCTAAACTCACCCAGGGATTTTTTTAACTGATCGCTAATCCCTTCATTTCCCAGCACTCAAATTGCAGAAGACTGCAATCTCCCATCTGTTTCTTGTCCAGAGAGGTTCCAAAGAACTGATCTACTTACTGGTTCTTTGGTCTTTGCCACAGTCATTAGCTCCACTTTTGGGGAGTGGAGGAAGTCCCCCAGAAATCCAAATACAGGTAGTTCTAAGTTATAACAACTGGGACTTGAATTTCTGTTGTGTTCATAAAATGTGATACCATGTGACTACATTGCTTAGCAATGGAAAAAATCCCTGCAGCCTCACTGCTGTTGTTAAGCCACAATTGTGAGTCATTAAGTAAGCACCTCATTGTAACCAAAGTCAGTGGGGAAGCCAGCAGGAAATTATAAGTTTCAGGTGGTTCACAAGAGGGCGCAGTGTGAGTACAGTGGGATTTGGGATGGCTGCTGCCAGGAAGGAGTGTACAAGTGAATGGGGAGGCTCAGCTTGGGAAAGGTATATGAGGATATCTGGATATGTGGAGTGACCACAGAGAGGTTGGAGAAGGGTACACAGATGGAGACACTTACCTCAGCATCTTCCAACCTTCTTCCTAGTTCCCAATGACTTTGCTTATGGGAAGCTGCCAGGGAAGATCATAAACCATGATCAAATGACACTGGAATTGTCCTAAATGCAAGTCAGTTGTCAAGCACCCAGATTATGATCATGATTACCTCTGTATTAAAGATTTTAAAAATTCATGCAAGTGAATCATGCAATGCAACTAAGCATTCATTCCATTAAAACAAATATTTGGCATCTGTTTAATACACACACACACACACATACACACACACACACACTATAATCTGTACAAACTGACATTTTATAGATTCACCTTGTTAACTATGTACAGTTGTATTATGTACCCTATCAATTATGAGACAGTTAATGTCACATCATTAATAGACACCTTTATAGTGTTGTTGTTTTTAAAATGTTTATTCTCGTGTTTCCATTGTGGTCAGTGGATTCAGAAATGCTGTGAACAAATAGTTATAGCAGAAATGATAATTATTGTTTTAACAACTGTCTGCTTTTGCAAGATCTCAAGATTAAGAATATTAAAAACATTTATTATATTAATGTGTTAAAATTCTGTACTTAATGAAAAATCATCAAAGTACACCTGTAATTCTCCAGGCAGTCAACCACAAGATATAAGTAAAATCTTGTATTATATAATTTACAGGAGTAATTCTCTCCCCTTTTTTTATATATATTGGAAAGCAGGAAGACTCTCGGCAACAAGCCAAAGAATGAATAAAAGTGTTCTTTTCCTGAGGAACCTTTGAAGGAATGTGTTGACGTGTTGGACAATTATCCCAGCTTCTTCTGGCTGATTTTCATCAGTGATAATTGGCATGAATTCACGTTATAACTGATTGGGAAAATTCACACTATTCCAACCACACCCATCATGGGTTAGCTCAGGATAAGATAGAGCTTTTTACATAGTTTTGTTTTGGTCTCTTTTTACAATGACCCATATTCATGACTCTGAACATGAAGCAGATTGCAAAATCATAGAAGGTATATTGTTTAGAAATGCCTTCTCAACTCCTGTAGCAAAAAACCAAAGTATTTCTGGAATTATATCACAGTTTCAATGAATAACTAATTACCTACCAGAAAGCATAATTTACCACTACTATCCAGTTATTACCTATTTTGATTATTGCTAAATATTTCCTCTATTAAACTCTAATTATGTTACTCAGAATATTTCACATCCCCAGAGCAATCCACAGAGGTTTTTAACTAAATATTGACTTATAACCCAAATAAAGACTAGAACTTTCATTTTTAAGTAATGCAATTATTATGTAAGTTCCATCTGATTTTATGACTTTTTTGCCATGGTTGTTAAATGAATCTGGCTTCCATTGACTTTGCTTGTCAGAAACTCCCTAAGAAGGTCACAAATGTAATCATTTGACCCTTGGATGTTGCATCATAAACACATATTGGTTGCCAAGCACCCAAATTTTGATCATATGATTGCAGGACTGTTATGGTCCTGTGAGGACTGGTTGTAATTCCCTTTATTCAGCACCATCGTAACTTTGAATAGTCATTAAACAAATGATCATAACCGAGGACTACCCATACGGGAGTATTTCAGCACCCAAAGCATCTTCCCAAAGAATATATATATATCAATGTATATGTTTAAATACTGAAGTAATACAGAAATGAATATTGTCTATAACACTTTATGGACAGATATAGCCTACATTTTATCTCCTAAAGAATTCTTTTATTTTGGTTGTATCAATTTTTCATTTTTCTCGACATGTGCATTTCATCCAATTGGCATATTGTGTATTTCTGAAAAAATTCCTCAACAAACCAATTTTCACATGGTTTTCATTAATGCAGTACATACTGTAAATGCAGTGTTGTATATTTTACATTGATGTTTACATCAGTGTCTAATAGCCATTAATATATACATTTGTATAGAGTTAACTACATTGCCAAATTCATAATAAGGTAAAGATGGAAGTTGATACACATGTTACATATATGAATGGTGTTCACATTAAAATAATACAATTAAAGTAGTTTAACAGTATTCACTCTAAATTACATAAATAAAAATATTGATTTTGAGGGAGATGGGCCATCAAGAAATAAAATAAAATAAAATAAAATAAAATAAAATAAAATAAAATAAAATAAAATAAAATAATAAAATAAAATAAAATAAAATAAAATAAAATAAAATAAAATAAAATAAAATAAAATAAAATAAAATAAAATAAAATAAAATAAAATAATAAAATAAAATAAAATAAAATAAAATAAAATAAAATAAAATAAAATAAAATAAAATAGGGAGGGAGGGAAGGAAGGAGGGAAGGAGGGAGGGAGGAAGGAAAATGAATAATTTTCTGACTCATTCTTACACTATCTGTGCTTTGATTAAAGGGAAAATACCCTAGCAAAAGCCTTTATGCTAGAAATTTATGATTTTAACAACTCACATCTGCGTAGACGTACTAGAATTGTGAATACCTTTCACTTTCTAGAGCCTATGATACTGTTCTGATCTGTTCTGAGAAATGCTTGATTTTTAAATTATCTACTAAAGATTTACCAACTATACTATGCTAGAGTTAGGACAGTTGCTGTTGAAATGTATATGAAATTAAAGGATTTACAGAGAAGATGATGTAAGCTTTAGCCACTCAGCTTTCAATAAACAATTTGGGAGCTCTTGAGTTATATTTTAGCAGGAAAAAATCCCTAGTTACATCTTTACAGGAGAAAAACATGTCCATGCAAATATACATACCAAGAAACTCAGATCCCTTTGCACACTTAATGTTCTGCTAACTAGTATAATTCTTCTTCACTTATGTCTTTTTTTCCCTACCCATATGAATTCTTCCTACTTCACCAGTCTCTTGAATACAATCCCCTAAGGCAGGGGTGTCAAACTCGATTTCATTGAGGGCCGAATCAGCATTGTGGTTGTCCTCCAGCAGCCAGGGGGAGGAGCGTGGCTGGGGTGGTCGTGGCCGACTGGGTGTGGCCGAGGGCATGGCCAGCTTGACGTCACTCATGTGGGAGGCGTCTGTGGGGGCCGGGCGGGGTTGGGGAGGGAATCTAAGGGTCTCTGGTGGGTGAGGCAGGATCTAAGGCTGGCCGCAGTCGGGCCCAGATGGATACCACCAGGTTGCAGATCACAGCCTGGGCAGCCTGAGGCCCTATGGGCCGGTCCTTCGCTGTTTCTCGGGCAGCCCTGCGGGCTAGATCTAGCCACCTTGCGGGCCCACAGGCCTTGAGTTTGACACCCCTGCACTGAGGGAATTGTTATTCCTTCTATTTTGGGGCAACTGCAGATCAAATAATCTTTTCTAAACTCCAATGCAAGTAATTTATAACTAGACATTGAATAGTACAAAACCTATGATGGAGTTATGTATGCTCCACTTTACATTTCTTTCCAGCTTGACACAAAGCCACAGATGTACATTCATTGGGTACTGGGTTCAATCAGCTCCAAATATAGATATAATAATTGAGGCAACACATTTTTATCTTCTCTTTCTTGACTGATTTAAAGACAAGGACCACTAATTAATGGAACAACGTGATGCAAAATGGAAGAAGAATATTAAAAAGGAAAACTGAAGAAAAAAATGCAGAAGAGTTGAGATTAGCTATGCATGTTAAGTGAAATGCCAAGTCTAAAACCTTCTAATGGCAAAAGCAATTGAGTAGAACTTTGCAATATTTTTGGAAAGCTTCTGTGAAAAATCTGAATTCAAGAAGTGAACAATTTCAGTTGCTGGTCATCCAGTGTATATAGTAAGACACAGCTCCTTGACTTACAACCATTTATTTAACAACTATCTGAAGATAAAATGGCCCTGAAAACGTTGATTTAAAATTTGGGTGTTTGGCAACCAATATGTATTTATGATGGTTGCAGTGTCCCAGGGACATGTGACTGCCATTTGTGACACCCCAGCTGACTTCCAACAAACAAAGTCAATATTTTCCCAGCTGTCCCCAGAGATGCATTTTAGCAACAGGTTCGTTGGTTGTGAGCTCTGTACCTTGATTTTTTTTCTGCCTCTGAAACTTCTGAAACTCTGTTTCAGGAAAAAGTTTTTTTTCTGCCTTTGAAAGCCTCTGAAACAGAGCTTCAGAAAAAAAAGCCTTTTTTTTTTTGAAGCTTCTTTCAGAGACTTTTATTCTGAAGGACTATCTGTACTATGTTCAATCTCCTTTCTTTGGTATTGGTATGTAGATTAAATTCTTCCGATCTGTTGGTTATTGTGTCATTCTCCAGATTTGTTAACATGTTTGGTTAGAACCTTTACTGATTCTTCTTTTGTTGCTTGCCATATGATTTTAGATAAAAGCCTGTCAGAGGCTTTTTTTCTGAAGCTTCTTTCAGCCTCTGAAATCTCCATTTGCAAGGCTGGGCAGGGCTACATTCGGAGTATAAGATGCACCCAGATTTTCACCCTCTTATACTTTGAAAAATACAGTAAGTAGTGCTTGATAATGCATTACTACAGAATCAATAAAATCACTATTAATATTTATATTAATTTCTCAAATCATTTTGAGTATTAATTCATTTTATATATAGATTCTATATTTAATCTCAAAATTAAGCACTGTAAGAAATCAGTATAATTTATTCTAAAGAGCTGTACTGTTTCAGAATCTTGAAATTCCTAAGACAATAAGCGATTATACTGACTGATTTCAAGTTACTCCGCCCTTATTATTGAGGCCAAGTGAAAATAAATATATAAAAATTTGAAGGAACAATAATTTTCTTGTAAACTCTGATAAGCCAAATTTGGTTATGCTGCCATAATATTTCACAGCATTTTAATAACATAACTTTAAAGCATACTAAAATTCTTCTGCCAACATATAAAAAATAGTTTCAGCCCTATAAATATACATCAGAACAACAACTGAAATACTATCATATTGATTCTTGTGTGGCATCATGACACTTCAAAAGAAGCTAACTAGCTGGATGTAGCTAGAGCACCCTGGTACTATGACATCAGTCAAATACCTAGCCTATTTGTATCTTCTTCTACCTTTAAAATTCAAAATAGCCTTCGTGCTATTTTTTCCCATCTTTGGCTCTGAAACACAGATGTTCAAAGCGCAAGAGTCAAGTGTCTGCAATAACACAGAGCAAGAGAACAAAACTATATTAAGAGTAGTCAATATTTAAGAAATATTTTAAGTTTAGGCACGAAGAGAGAAAGAGAGGGAAACAGAAAGTGTGTGCTTGTCCTGTCCTTGCAGAGCTTCTCAAGGACAAATTAGTTTGGACATAATAAAACCTACCGTCCAGTAGTAACTAGAACTGTCATTTGCTTGTAAATAGCAAAGTCTGACACTGACAGACGTATGGAGGGGGGTCACTGGGATTTACCCTCTTTGCTCCATAAAGCTGATGCAAGTGTGGGGAGGCCTACAGATAGAACAGCTGCCCAGAATATTCAGAACCAATTGCCAAATAAGGTAAGCCCTTTATATCTGCGTTAGCAATGTCAATACTGCTCTGTTCGGTTATACAGTCTTCTTGCTTATACAAGTAGTCCTCAATTTATAACAGTTCATTTGTTGACAGTGCAAAATTGCAACAGCACTGAAAAAAAAGTGACTTTTGACCGTTTTTCACACTTACGACTGTTGCAGCATCCCTTAGTCACATGATCAAAATCCAGACATTTGACAACTGGCCTATATTTATGACCGTTGCAGTGTCCTGGGGTCACATGTTTTGTGACCTTCTGATAAGCAAAAGTCAATGGGGAAGCTAGATTCATGAATCAAGGTGAATATAAATGTCCTTGAATAATGTTACAGGATCCAATCTAGCTGTCACTGGGACCAGTGATTTTGTCTTCTGAGTTTTTGAAGTCATGCTGGAGCCCATCCTCAGGGAACTTCTCTGAGCCAGCTATCAATACCCCAATCTATATCTAGAACACTACACACAACAACCACTATATAAATATTACACAAAGAATAGCCCAGAGCGTACAGAGAAGTTCCCTGAGGATGGGCTCCAGCATGAGTCCAAAAGCTCGGAAGACAAAACCTGTGGTCCAGGTGAGAGACCCAGATTGGATCCTGCAAACTAAATTCACTCTACAACAATGTTACCCTGTTTCTCCGAAAATAAGACATCCCCTGATAATAAGCTTAATCGGGCTTTTGAGTGCGTGCACTAAAATAAGCCCTGCCCTGAAAATAATCCCTCCCCAAAAATATTTAAACGCATGCGCAGTCGGTCCCCGTCATTTCCTCTGGTTTCCTCCACATACCCCAAAATAATAAGACCTCCCCAAAAATAAAGCTAAGCGCTTATTTCGGGGTATAAAAAAACCCGGGGTCTTATTTTCGAAGAAACCCGGTAGCAACTTAATAACTGCAGTGATTCACTGTGGCAAAAAAGGTCGTAAAAAGAGACAAAATTTACTTAACAACTGTCTCGCTTAGCAACAGAAATTTTGGGCTCAATTGTGGTTATAAGTTGAGGACTACTTGTAAATTCCACTCGCAAAGAGGAAAAACAGAATAGAATGTACTAGTTCTTCTTTCTTTGAAGCTGCAGGCAGAGATCTCTCTTTTATTCTGCAGACTGTCCTTGAATTGTTAGAACTGGAAAAGTAGGATATGTCTCTACTTTAAACTTGTAGCAATATTTAGATCAGGTCATGATATCACAACTTTCTGAGTAAATATCACATTTTGACATATGAGTTCAGGTAGTCCTCTACTTATGACCACATTTAGGACCAGACTTCCCACTGCTTAGCAAGACAGTTAACTGAGTAACGTCCGATTTTGCAACCTTAACAACCCACAATTGTTAAGAAAATCATTGCAGTTATTAAGTGACACATGCAAATGTGAATGTAGCTTCCCCCATTGACTCTGCTCGTCGGAAGCCAACTGGGAAGGTCACAAAAGGAAGATCACATGGGATGCTGTAACCATCATAAATGCATGCTAGATGCCTAACACCTGAATTTTGATGAAAAATGGGGATGTTGCAACAGTCATAAATGTGAGGACCAACTCTAAATCACTTTTCTTCAGAGACGTTGTAACTTTGAATGATCACTATGCAAATGGTTACAAGTCAAGGACTACCTATAATGTATGAAGGATCAATACAAAAATCAAAACTAATTTGAATTACACTTAAATAGAATTAGAATTACAATCAATACAATTACCCCACCATCCAATCACATATTTAGGGATGCTCCCACTGAAAGTTTACAATTTGTTAACAAATGTTTGAAGGTCTCTAGGGGCTACACCAAAAGCTTTTGGGGCTCCCCTTTTATTTCCTGTTTAAATAATCATAGATATGAAAGGCAAATAAAACATTATGTAAATGCAGGTGTTCTTATAAATAATGGATCAAATCCATGCATAAAGGTCAGCTTCATTCAAATCATAGCGTGTTATTAATATTTTCTTCCATCTTAGGAGCTACTGCTGTAACCTTTCTTAAGTTGCTGTTCCCAAACTGTCATAAGCATGAATTATTGATTATAATAATAATGATAGATTATGCTTAATCTAGAGATGGATTTGATTGCTTAGTAAAACCAAATCTATGGTCAGAAAGTGATAATCTAATAGTGATTTTACAAGTTAACATATCTAACATCAGATCTGTCAATCTTTGAATGATTTCTATATTACTGATCATATTCTTCATTCTCTTCACCATCACACACGAATATTAAAAAATGAGATTTTCATGAGTAGAGTCCTGCTGATTCTGGAATTCAAGCCAATTACAAAGGATCCAAAATAAACAAAGGTGTGATCTTGGACTTGAACCTATGATAATACAAATATATAGAGACATTGTGGCTTTACTTGTTAAATTACAAAAAACATGATCAGATGAAGTTTTCTACAGCAATGGGCCAATTAAAAACATCTGTTAGAAGAATGCAATTTTAAAGAGTCAGCAGCCAAACAAAAAGGAGGAAACATATGAGGCAGAATCTAAATCAGTCAGTTTTCTATGAGAAATACTCTGTTAGTAACAACGATACCAATTCTTGGCAATACATAAGTCTAAATGTATCTTAATAATAAAATATATTTAGATTTAATGGCCAGCTGGTCTTCATGCGCACGGGAAACTGGAAAAGCAGCCGCCCGGCATGCATGTGTGTGCTGGGAAGATGACCTTCCGGTTTTCTGCATGTGCTTGCGCATTGGTCAGCTGGTCTTTGCACGCGCATGCACACTGGAAACCAGATGACCAGATGGCTAGTGCCCATGCATGTGCCGGAAACCAGAAGATCATCTTCCCGGGATGTGCATGCACACTGGGCAGTGCTCTTCCGATTTCTTGCACATGCATTGCACTGGCCACCTGGTGTTCCGGTTTCTGGAGAGCATGCATGTGTGAAGACCAGGTGGCCAGTGTGCATGTGCACACTGGAAAGCAAAAGAGCAGCCACCCTGTGTGCATACGTGCACCGGGCGGCTGCTCTTTTGGTTTCCAGCACGTGAGCGCGCACACACATGCATGTTCCCGTTTCAGCACCTGGTGCTGAAAAGGTTCGCCAACACTGTCCTAGACTCACTCTGGAATAATCATATTTTTAGACCTGGAATTTGATTACCATGTGCATATTTTTTTTCCTTTAGTAGAATATAAAATCCTCTATACAGCAATACACGATATGTAAAAATCCAACATATATAATAAATTGGTAGAAATAATTAATTTTACTTATAAAGAAATTCTTAATAGCCAAATCGTGTTATATTTATCTGTTGATTTGGGATACAATATTTAATGTATATTTCTTTATATATAAGATGATTTAATATGTTTAACAAAGCCCGAATTAAAGAACAGAAGATCTATCGTACGTGTTTTACAACAGGAGAATTCAGAATAAGAAGATTACTTCTGAAAATCTTATGCTATTTGATTTGAATGTACTTTATATGCTGGTAGTCTGGATTTTATACCTTTGCTTATTTCCTCAAATGAAGCAGGAAGATATTATTTTATAGCAAATAGGGATCATTATCAATATAATAAATAAATGTTCATGGGTTATTCTGTATGTAGGAAACTTTCCTTACAAATTTTCCTGTATTTCAGATATTTTCTTTCAGTTTATCACCTGGCCAACTCTACTGAGTAAAAAGCAAATAAATACACCCTAATAAAGTGGGCACACAATGCAATATGAAAGTACAATCTTTTAAAAGACAGACTCTTTTAAGCATTAAACTAAAAAGAATACACATATGGAAGGAAGCAGGGACTGGAAGTAACCACTCACATGTAGGTAATCATCTTTTGTTAGTTCTCTCTTCTTCCTCATCTGGATCAGTTTCAACTATGTGACTACAAAGACATGAAACACCAAAATAGCAGCAGCTACATATCCTCCTCCTGACAGTGTAATTTCTTTTGCCTTAAGGCACTGTCTAGCACTAAAATCATTGTCTGTTTACTTCCAACTGATGCTGCCGTTGATATCAAAAAGATTTAACTCTTCCTGATATATGTCTGAAGAAAGACTCATAAACTTGAACACTATGTTCGGATTAAAAGAAGCCAGTGCAGTAACTCCGGCCAGTACATTTAAAATGACGGTGAGAATAACAGATATTTTCAGTTCTTATAATCAATGAGGATGATATAAAGTAAGATTTTAATTATGTCCCTCTCAACTTTTTGTTATAGCAAATTTTCCACCAATTTAATCTTTACAGAACTATTACTTTTTATCATCCTTATTCCTAGGTCAAATATGTTCAAAGAAGTTCATTGAAATACTCCTTTCCCCATCTTATATCTTTTATCTTCCTGTTCCACTTTCAGGAACAGTAGTTTCCACTTTCAGTCATAGATACAGTAGCTCTAGACACCACTCACTTCCTAGTACTGCCCAAATGTTTGATTACAATTCCCATCTTATTCAGCCATGCAATGTTTTAGTACTGAACTTTTAGCTTTATCCTTCCTTATGTTATCAACATCAGCAACTTTCAGTTTATACACCTTTTCCTTCTGCAGAATAAAAAGAGGGTCAAAAAGAGGGCTGTGAAAATATTTACAGACACCTCACATCTTGGACATAAATTGTTTCAACTCCTACCCTCAAAACGAGGCTATAGAGCACCGCACACCAAGACAACTAGACACAAGAACAGTTTTTTTTCCCAAACGCCATCACTCTGCTAAACAAATAATTCTCTCAACACTGTCAAACTATTCACATTAGGCTGCATTACTATTGCTATTGGTCTTCTCATCGTTCCTGTCGCCCATTTCCTTCCACTTGTGACTGCATGACTGTAATTTTGTTGCTTGTATCCTTGCGATTTGTATTGATATTGTTTCCTAGTATGATTTGATTGCTTATTGTACCGTATGACTGTCACTGGGTGTTGTGCTTTGTGATTTTTGGCGAGTGTATCTTGTCTTTTTATGTACACTGAGAGCATATGCACCGAAGACAAATTCCTTATGTGTCCAATCACACTTGGCCAATAAAGAATTCTATTCTATTCTATTCTAAAATATGTTATCTGTAACCTACACTTTATGATATGATCAGTTTGTTCTGGGAATTGATCCTGTAATTTATTTTCAATGAAAGAAGAACATATACATTTTGTCAGTAAAGAAAAAAAAAAAGGAGGGGGAATCCTTGTAAATGTATAGACAGTACTTTTTTCTTCTCTTTTATAAACTATTAATAAACTATTAGCAAACAGTGGATAGCATGCACATTTGCTTGTACAAAGGCTCTTCTTACTATATATTAATATATATACTAAAGTGATTCATAATATTACAATTATACTAGGTATCAAAGACAGGTATGAAAACAAGAAACAAATTTGAGCAGAAAATATATGTTTATATGTCCTGATAAGCCAGACATATACTTCACAATAAACACATAGGTAAAACTATGCAATACCCTAGTAATTACAAAACAAGGGCTAGTTTTGTGTGATGATTAAGGCACAGAACTAGAAACTAGGAGACCATGGGTTCTAGTGCTCCCTTTAGAGAAAAAGTCAGCCAAATGATTTAGGGCTGGTTAGTCTCTCAACCTAACCTATATCACAGGCTTGCTATGGTGGGGGAAATAGGCAGGAGCTCTATGTATGATGCATTGAGTTGTACAAAATAAAGGTGCCTTATAAATCTAGTAAATAAGCTACAGAGAAATGTATTGCTTTGTTTCTCCTAGTTATGCACCATTAGCTCAGATCCAACACCCAGTTCTGATGATTACCATATTTTTCAGAGTATAAGACGCACATTAGTTTTGGGGGAGGAAAACAAGGGGAAAAAATTCTGCCTCTGCTTACCAGCATCCATCGGTATTCATCTGGCTAGCATTCTTTCAGCAAATAGCAAACAGTCTAGTCAGCTTCAGCACATTATCGCAGCCTGATTCAGCACGAGCAGCTGATTGGCAGGTGGATCGGCCTCTCAGAATACCCCCAATCAGCTTTTCCAGGCTGCAAGGATTGCCACAGACCATCGCTGCCCCCATGTGTCGTGTTTTTGGCCTCCACACGTTGCATTTTCTGCCTCCGAACGATCCATTTTAGACCCGTTTCAGGCTGTGGAGATCGCCATAGCACATCACTGCCTCTGCGTGTCATGTTTTCAGCCTCCACATGCCCCCGTTTTTGGCCTCTGCGCGTCATGTTTCGGGTGGTTCCAGTGATCCACCCGATTCACTGGATCACGGTGATCGCTGCCACTGCTCCCTGCCGCTTGGAACCGCCTGAAAACACTATGCGCAGAGGCCAACAACATGACGCATGGAAGCCAAAAACACGAGGCACGGAGGTGGCGATGTGCTGTGGTAATCCCCACAGCCTGGAACAGGTCTAAAACAGCGTGGAGGCTGAAAACGCGACACGCGGAGGCCAAAAACGGCCAAAGGGTGGGGGCCGAAGGGTGGTGGGGCTACATTCAGTGTATAAGCCACACCCAAATTTTCACCCTCTTTTAAGAGGGGAAAAAGTGCGTCTTATACTCTGAAAAATATGGTATATGAACTAACATTGTGTGCCCCGCCCACTGACTTACCTCTAGGCCTTTATTTAAATAATAGTTAGTACAATGATTTAGTTGTTCCCACATTCTCCATTCTTCAATTTAGATACACAGAATGATGTTTGACAATCTCTATAGCACACATGCCTTTCCCCCTATTTCCCCTGTTAATTTTAACTGCTTCTTCTCCTGCAGCTTTAAAGAGTTCAGTGAGTATTTCATCTGTACCTAATGCTTTCCTTTTAGACAGCTCATATTTTGACTGCTGTACCTCACTTTCTAGTAGGGTTGGTTTCTGGCAATTTATTCTTTGTCTATAAATGATTCTGTCATTCTGTAATCCTATTTGTAAAGGCTTTCAGTACAGTCTTCCCATCTTCCTTTAGAGTAATTTGCCTCTATCAGATATCTGAAGATAAACAGGCTCAGACCTGGTTAAGACTTGGTTGGGAGACACAAGGGAATTCCAGGGCTGTATTTAGACTGGAAAATCAAAACATGCCCTGGAAGAAGACAATTTTCTTATATTTTGTTGCAACCTCCCCACCCCAAACCCCACACACATGGTCACCAGGCATCTTAACTTACCAACAAATGTATTATTACATAGTCCCATTTGTAATAATAATAATAATAATAATAATAATAATAATAATAATAATAATAATAATAATAATAATAATAATAATAATAATAATAATTTTATTTCTATACCGCCCTTCTCCCGAAGGACTCAGGGTGGTGTACAGCCAGAATTTTAAAATAGAAATTCCATATTTCTTTTTCCCGATTCACACTATCAGATTTGTCATTCCACTTGAATATTTCTACTTTAGCTGCAAATTTTCCTATGATTTCTCTGATCATTTTTATTTTCATTATATTCCTCTATTTGTTGATATTCTTAATTAAGATATTTCTCTTTATCTTTGTTTGTTGCTGGAAGTTGACCAATGCTTTATTGTTTTGTGGGTATTATATCAGATGGTTCTCAAAATCACATGGATTCTCTTTGAAATGTGGGACTATTTTATTCCACTTCAGTTTTTACAATGTTTCTTATCTCTTTCCTCAGCTCCTCACACTCCCCTGGAAATATGTTAGGCCCACTGTATCTCTTCCTTATAACTGACCTTATACTCTGGTTATTATCTTCTCTAGATCATATCTAAATATGCCTACTGTCCTTCATTTTCTAAGTATAGTCCATGTTTAAAGGGTATGGCTCAAACTCTTAATCATTAAGCTACTATCACGACAGAATCAAATCGTACTGTTACAAATAGCAGAAGAAAGAAAGAAAGAAAGAGAGAGAGAGAGAGAGAGAGAGAGAGAGAGAGAGAGAGAGAGAGAGAGAGAGAAAGAAAGAAAGAAAGAAAGAAAGAAAGAAAGAAAGAAAGAAAGAAAGAAAGAAAGAAAGAAAGAAAGAAAGAAAGAAAGAAAGAAAGGGTCAGGCTACTAAGTAGCATTTATCTCTCCATTTCTTTGATTCTTAAAGGACAAATCTGCCATGTTGCAAACCTGAATTATAACTAATGAAAAATAGTGTACAGAAGCTGGTAACAATAACTATTGCATTAGAATAAAGTTATTTTAATTGAAAAAGAAGTATAACTTTAACAGTATCTCCATTTTTCCAGATTGTATGTTTAAACCTGAAGGAATGCCTATACAAAAGTGCTTCCAGGCTGGAAAATTCTTTCTTTACAGAATGTAATTGGAAAATAGATAGATATAACCCACAGGCAGTCTTCAATTTATGATTGTTTGTGGACACATACCGTATTTTCCAGCGTATAAGACAACTGGGCGTATAAGACGACCCCCGACTTTTCCTGTTAAAATATAGGGTTTGGGCTATACTCGCCATATAAGACTACCCCTCTTCCAACCCACACCAAATAAAAATTATAAAACATCAATTGGCTCACCCACAATGTAAAAGCAGCTGTGGTAGACCCAAAATGGCCCCTACAACAAGCAGGAATCTCACACAGCCACAAAAAGCCCAAAAAGAAATCTTTCACACTTTACACACACACAACATAACACAACTGGCTCACCCACAATGTAAAAGCAGCTGTGCTAGACCCAAAATGGCCCCTGCAACAAGCAGGAACCTCACACAGCCACAAAAAGCCCAAAAAAACAACTTTCACACTTTACATACACACAACACAACACAACTGGCTCACCCACAATGTAAAAGCAGCTGTGCTAGACCCAAAATGGCCCCTGCAACAAGCAGGAACCCCACACAGCCACAAAAAGCCCCCCGCAAAAAAAAAAAACAACTTTCACACTTTACACACACAAAATTCCACATACAGCTTTGTGAGATTTTTTATGTTTGTGTAGTTAGAGTGAAACACTACAGAAACACACTAAATCTCAGAAAGCTGCACAAATATTATTTTATTTTATTTTATTTTTATTTTTATATGAAAACTAAATTTAAAACTTCCTAAACTTGAAATGGCTAGGTCTAAAAAAGAACAACTAAAAAAAAAACCCAATTAACTATTTTTTTTAAAACTCCCAAAGGGGAAAAAAACTTACCCAATAGAACAGGGGTCTCCAACCTTGGCAACTTTAAGACTTGTAGACTTCAACTCCCAGAATTCCTCAGCCAGCTTTGTTTTGCTGGCTGAGGAATTCTGGGAGTTGAAGTCCACGACTCCCTGCCTGCTTGATTGCAGGCAGGGAGTGGCTTGCTGATGGAATGGATTCAGGCAAGCGAAGCAAGGCAAGCGTTGCGACTAGCAGCTAAGGTAAGCAAGCTGGAGGGGGAAAACTTTTTTCTTTTACATGGCTCTGGCGATCCCAGCTGCGTTGCCTGATTAGCAGGCAACTCAGCTGGGATTGTCAGAGCTTGGATCGCCAGAGCCATATAAAAGAAAAAAGTTTTTTCCTTTTACATGGCTCTGACGATCCCAGTTTTTTTCTTTTACATGGCTCTGGCGATCCCAGCTGAGTTGTCTGACTAGCAGGCAAAGCTGGGATCATCAGAGCTTGGATCGACAGAGCCATTTAAGGCTCGTCAGAGCCTTTTGGGCTGGTCTGCCTGGTTACAGGAGAACGGCACCCGGCGTATAAGACGACCCCCGACTTTGGAGAAGATTTTCATGTGTTAAAAAGTCATCTTATAAGCCGGAAAATACGGTAATCGTGATTTGGACACTTGGTAATGTTCACACATTTACAATGGTTGCAGTGTCTCATGACCACATGACAGGCATTGGTGACCTTCCCAGGGGGTTCAGACAAGCAAAGACAATGAGGAAGCTGGCAGGGAGGTGCAGTCGCATGAAGTTCTCACTTAATGACCATGATGATTTATTTAACAACCATAGGAAAAAAAATGTCATAAGGTTGGGTGTAGTCTTATGATGCATCATCTTCTGATTTCTTTTGTGGTTGTAAGTCGAGGACTACTTGTATAGGAAGTTTTCTTAATTATGGAATGTCATTCATTTCTCCATTAAATTCTGAATGGATTTTTTTAAAGGAAGCATAAAAGTTTACTTTTTCCACTGATTTTACTGTGATTTAATACTGTTACTATATTGAATATATACACAGAGGTACTGAAGTTTTATTATAATTCTATATCTTAGCGCTCTCCAAGATTTCTGGAAATACTAAGCAAATTATAAATATTTTAAATAATTATATAAAAAATAAAAATGAACACTTTGAAAAGCATGGTAATCTAAAAAATCTATATTTTTAATCAGCAAGAAAAAAAGTCAATTTAAGCACAAATTTAAATAAAATTTTCCAATGAATTCATCAAATATTACCTCAATAATGGTGTAAATTTGATCATCAAATCATGTAAATTCCCAGACTAACATGCCTGGAAACATGTTTAGATTTCATTTTTATTCTAATGTATTTGGGGGGTTTGGGTTCCCATTCCAAATGAGTTTAAAAATATTCCCATTTAGCAGCCATTTCCAAATGAATACTCTTCAGATCTATCATCTTAATTCTCATCACCTTTAGTCAGCCTGGTCAATGATAATTTCTTAAATGATACTGGCCCTACTGGTTGGAGTTATAAATTATTTATTTGGTAGACAGAGTTTAAATAGAGACATTAAGAAGTTTAAATATAGTTTAGCTGGTAGAGGTATTAATTTAGCTTAGAAATACATCTTAGAACTACTATGTCATTATTCAATTAGAATGTAAGGCTAAGCAAATGTTCTTGGAATATTTTAAACATAAATTTTAGAATTACCATTTAAAAAACAATTTACTGATATTTTATGAAGTAGATAGTTTTCTTGAAAGGATCTTGGTTCCTTTTGCATATGACTCAAATAATTTTAAGTAACTTGGCTCTAGAAACTGCTCATGAGACACATCATCTTCTGATGTAGCAGTCTGAAATGCTCCTTCCTTATTCAATAGTATCCATCAAATGGCTGAAAGATAAAAACTGTGGTTTTCAGTCTTAAAACTTTTGTTGCTGGCATGAGGATGAAACTAAGTGGACTTAAGTTAGGAAAAAACAACTTAATTAAAATGGGATTGTACATTTGTTCTGTCACTTTAACAGCTACCTATTGATGTGAACTTCCTCAAAACATGATTGCTCTAAAAGGGTGTAGCTTGTTATGGTTACTAATTAGATAGATTTAAAGCATTTTAAAGACAGATGCTACACTGTGATTTATGGATTTTTGTTGTCACATAAGAATGACCTCTTGAACTCTGTCTTACAAATCTAACCTTGCTACTACTCATATCAAGCATTTAATGCTTCTTTTAGCAGCAAATTGACAAAGCTTTATACTAATCAAACAAAGGAGCAGAGCCTCATATATTTATACATGTAAATAAGTATTGGAAGTTCAAATACTTCAGTGTAAGCACTTCTCAAAAATAATTCTAAACATGCAGATTAATAAACCATATAAAAAAGTTAAGAAAAAGTTAAGCATTATCTAAATCTCAAGCAATCAGTGGTCCTGCAAGCAGTGGTCCTGCTTATATAATCTACACTTAAATGTGTAGATTATGGTGACATTTTTATCTTTAACAAAATGTTCAGTTTTGCCAACTTCAGTTGACTACTTCAAAGCTTCCTTGAGGGCTGACCTCTACTGATTAACATTATTTAGTTTTAAATCACCAAATTTAAGGAAATCACAACTGAAGAACAATTTTTCTTCTTTTATTGGTACTGTTTTGGAATCAAGAAATTATTGCCTAATTACAAAAGCCATCTGAGATTTATTTATTTTTTTTGTCTCTTTAAAGATACTTTAAAGGATCAATGTCCTCTTTTCTTCCCCCTATGCTTATTAGCCACCATAGGGATCTTCAGATTTAAAAAAAAATTTTTCCTTATTATGAGTTGGCTAACACTCACCTGGCTCCAAAAACTCCGTTCTATTCACCGCTCCTGCTCCATGCTTGGTCCGGTTGCCCCAGCTTGTGACAGCTGCAATGGCTGCCGCCCCGCCACTAAGTCATAGAAAACTACTTCTGACCATCGAGGAACTTGCCTGTTCCTCTTGGTCTTCCAAGGTGCCTCTCCTTCACCCCCGTTCCTACAGGACAGTTCCGGTCTGAAGACCCCTTGCCGACGGTTCGTCAATCCGGGTTTTTGCGGAGCTCATCAGAGCCCGCAAATTCCCCAACTGTCTTGCCTTGACGCTTCCCAGCCATCTGAGATTTTAAAAAGTTGAATACCTTTGATTATGTTGGCTCTAAATTCTGAGAGAAAATCTGTAGTGCATATTATGTAAGCAATATTAAATTTAGATTCAGTCTGAAGATAATCCTTGCTTTATGGATCATTTGAAGTTCTAATGCAGTGTTTCTCAACCTTGGTAGCTTGAAGCAGCGCTGGCTGGGGGATTCTGGGAGTTGAAGTCCATCCATCTTCAAGCTACCAAGGTTGAGAAACGCTGTTCTAACGGATCTACCTGAATTCTAGGTTTCAATGGTTGGTTCCCCTCTGGCAGTCACATGACTGCACTTCAAGTACTCACAGTTGGACTGCATTTATGGCCATTTTCACTGGCCCACAGGCACATGACCCATTTTATGACAGTTTTGCTGAAAATTAGCATTTATTTCAGCTTTTCAGCAAAACAGCACCCATCATGAACGATTCTTTATATTAACTATCCCACTAGGATTCTGACTAATCAGAGATAAACATTAGGGGCAGGGGTGAAATCTAAAATTTGTTACTACTGGTTCTGTGGGCAGGGCTTGGTGGTGGGGGGGGTAATGTGACTGGGTGGGCATGGCCAACTTTTTTTTTTTACTTTTAAAAGCATTTTTTCTACAACCTTAAGAGGTTGCAGAAAAAAATGCTTTTAGAAGCCTCTGATGATCAGGCAACTCAGCTGGGATTGCCAGAGGCTTTTAAAGGCATTTTTTTTCCCTACAGCCTGTTCGGCTGAAGAGGTTGCAAAAAAAATGCTTTTAGAAGCTTCTGACAATCAGGTAAGTCAGCTGGGATCGCCAGAGGCTTTTAAAGGCATTTTTTTCCCTAAAATCTCTTCAGCCAAAGGGGTTGCTGAAAAAAATGCTTTGAAAAGCCTCTGACGATCCCAGCTGAGCCACGCGATCATCAGAGGCTTTCTTTTTTTACTTTTAAAAGCATTTTTTTGGCTGAAGAGGTTGTAGAAAAAATGCTTTTAAAAGTAAAAGAAACAGCCTCTGATGATTGTGCGGCTCAGCTGGGCATGGAGGGATTTTTGCTACTGGTTCTCCGAAACATCCGCCACCATCGCTACAGGATTGTGCAATCCAGTTCAAACCAGGAGCATTTCACCCCTGGTTACGGGTAAATAATAATTTTGTGCTTCCTTTTCATTTTTATTGCCCATCCTCATCCCCCACCATAAGGAATTAACAACTTAAACACTGTATTATGAGTTATGGGGCCCTAAAGAATAGATAAAATATACTTAGCCCATTTCATTCCAATTTTTGTTCATAATGCTTTTAAGATACAAATCTTCCTTTAAAAACGTATTTAGAGCCTTGTTGCTTCTTAAGATTTATACCCAGGCTAATTCCTTTAAAAAGAAGATTGTTAAGGCTAACTTAAAACTAAATTTGCAGAATCATGTCAACTGAAGCAGCGTTAAAGTAACATGTTCTTATAGCCAAAGCCTAAATATAAGTCTTCCATGAAAAAAAATTCTTTTGTTTCTTTTTCTGGGGAAGATAATTAATTCCATTAAACTCATTAAATTTCTGATAAAACATCTGCTTGCAGAACATGGCACTGATGATGAAACTTCGTATTTTCATCAGAAGCCATGACGTGACTGATACAAATTACACAGTCCTTTCATTTGTGTGATGATATCATGATGCCCATGACAGAGCGCTATTGGAAACACCAATCATACAGAAGCACACTGGTTTACATTCAGAGACTATAAGCTCATTTTGCCTTCATCATTTCAGAAAGTCGGAATTGTTTAGTAATTAATTAAAATGAAAATAACCTACAAGGCAATAATAATATTTTTTTAAGGGCACTGCATTTCACCAGACAACCTGAACTGTAATTTAACTCAGTTTGTTGAATAAACTAAACTAGCACTATACACACATATTAGGACTTCAACTGCTGTAATACCCAAACAGGAATTAGCAAAATATCTCACTTTTTCATAACAACTCCCTTTATTAATTCTCTCCCCACAACCCAATAATAGTTCACAATACTTTGTATATACTACATTTACTGATTTAGTTACTGTATCTGGAGCTGGTTGACAAGTTTCTAATTTATTTTCAAAAGCATTGTGCCAACATTAGACTATAGGAACACATTCTAGAGTTTAAAGTACTTAATAAATGTGACACAATCTATGAACCCAGTTCATAATTTGTTCAATACAGGTAGTCCACAATTTACGATCACAATTTAGCCCAAAATGTATGTTGTTAAGTGAGACATTTGTTAAGTGAATTTTGCCCATTTTATGACCTTTTTTGCCACAGTTGTTAAGTGAATCGCTGCAGTTGTTAAGGTAGTAAGCTGGTTGTTAAGTGAATCTGGCTTCCCCATGGACTTTGCATAACAGAAGGTTGCAAAATGTGATCAGATGAGATTGGGAACCAATTACCAAGCATCCTGAATTTTGATCACATGATCATGGGGATGCTGCAGAGGTCGTAATTGTGAAAAATGGTCATAAGTCACTTTTTTCAATGCCATTGTAACTTTGAACGGTCGCTAAATGAACTGTTGTAGGTCGAGGATTACCTATATATACTTTATCCTGTCCTGGATACATTCCTCGTAAGGTTGCTTATATGGTAGATGCAGTATCATATTTAAAAGAAAACATTAAAAACATCAACTCTTTTCAAAAGTGAAATAAAATAGATCAGCTGTAGGGTCCATTTATAAATTGCGAACAAAATGAGATCTTTTCTGTTCTTTGTAATAGCTGATCTTACCTATCTTGAGGACAAACCAAATACTAAGACCAGTCATAATTCCTGAGCTAGTTCACATAGTCTAGCTAGGCAGTTCTACAAAGCATTGAGGGTTTTAAAGGTCAAGCAGAAATCAAATGGAAGTTGCTAAAAATATCCAACCAAAGGAAGTCTACCATCCCATGGAAGTAGTATTTCCCTTTACTACATATGTTTTAAAAATATCATAGATACCCTATTTTTCAGAGTATAAGATGAACCGGAGTATAAGATGCAGCTTAGTTTTTGGGGAGGAAAATAGGAAAAAAAAATCTGCCTGTCTGGTCAGCTTCAGCACATTAGTTTGCTGGTTTTTTATTCCCTGCTTGGGGATAAAAACCAGCTTCTGAGGCACAGCTGAGAGGAAGCAGCAATGAGAAAAGCAGGCAAAGCACGGGGAGATCGCTTCACTTGGCTAGCACCTAGTTAGGGCTGTAAAAAGCTTCTAAAGAACAGCTGAGGGTCGCAGCAAAGCAGGGAGATCGCTTCACTCGCTAGCGCTAGTGCCTTGTTAAAGCACAGTGGAGAATCGAAGGAGCAGGTGAAGCTGGGAAGATCGCTTCACTCGTTAGCGTTTTTCTTCAAAAAAGCTACATTTGGAGTATAAGACGCACCCAAATTTTCAGCCTCTTTTAGGGGAGAAAAAGGTGTGTCTTATATTCTGAAAAATACAGTAGATATTGGTGATAGGTGTTCAGTTTAGAATCCTGAAAAGAGTAGGGATTGGAATCAGTACTTGTTTTCAATGCCAACAGAGCACTTGCACAATCAGTGAGAAACATGGTGAATGATAATGCTGTTACTTCCATCTATTCTATAAAATTTAGGTAATGAATGCCTTCATACAAACATTTGGGAAAAGTTCAATTCTTGCAAACTGACAACCTTATTGCCTAAATTTCCTTCTCATTTTGGAATTTATTCATTTATCATATTAATATGGCCACCCATCTCATGTGATATGACTCTGGTATACAAACAGACAATTTTAAAAACATTCAAGAACTTCAACAATTAATATTATTATGAAAAGGCTAAGAGAAGGGATCAAATTATGAACAATGGAATCTCATCAGATTACCATTCCCTTGTGACCTCCAGGCCTGTTCACACAATCAGGTTTTAAGGGAATACTGAAAAAATTAACTGACAACAACCAAGACAGCAAGCATCAAGTGCACAATCAAGACAGGATAATTTCTTCTGAACAGATATTAGAGTTATGCAAACTACTTTTTGTAAATCTTCTCAAACAACAGTACTGTAATATGAAAGAGTATCTCTTAGCCAACATTTTTATATCTAGTGGAAATAAGCACATTTATACTCACAGCATGTTCAAAACTAATTAGCACATATAAAACATGTACCACATAGGAACAAATAATTACTTTGTAAGAGATAAAACATAAAGTTCAGCTTGCTTAGTAGTGTCTAGTGTTTTTGCTTCCTGTAAATTGCTCACTGAGACATTTTTCTCCTGTTCAATTTAGAATGTCTGCCTTTTTTGCATGTTATTAAATAAAATACCTCTCCAAAGCATTTTAAAATAAACATTTAACTGTATAACAATACTAAAACAGACACTTAATTATAAAAAACATGTCAGTACACATATGGCAGCAAGATGAATTATGGACATCTGGATCACTTTTGGCAAGAAATACAGTTAAGAGTCTACAGCCAAATTTAGCAATCTGTCACTAACAATATGTACATTCATTTTTGAAGATGCTAAGGCCTCAAAGTGATTTTTAGAATATATTTATTCATCAGCTTTTCAGATCTCCTTAAAAGAACAAACAGGTGACAAAACATATTGCTCAAATTGCCCAGAGCTATATAAACAGGAAAATTTTTGACTCTCTCTCGACAGACACAACAGCATTCATAATTTAAAAGCAGCTCTAATGCTTCACTGATGTATGCCGAAACCTAGGATCAAAATACATTTTTATGACTAACTGGTAATCCAAACAGAATCTGAGGGTTTGGTCAATTTAGAGTAGGACACTGCAAACAATAGCAAACAATATGATAGTCAGCAAATATTACAATAAAAAGATTAACTTTAAGAAGAGTTTATCTGATGGTTTACAAGAGAGCATCAGCGACTGTTCTGCTCGCACTAAAAGGAAGCTAAAGATAAACAATTACACATGAACACAGCAGTATCTGGGCATTCAGCTTCATGCTACTCCACAGCAGCCACCCTTAAAAAGATGGTCCACAGTTGAAATGTACCCCACTATGTCTCTTCTCTTATTCAAAACGACGGCTAAGATATAGAGAACAGTCTCTCTGTTTTAAAGCATATATAGGTTAATATACAAAGAAGCAACCCTTTAAACAATCTGATCTTTGACATTCAAGTTACTGGAGTTAAGAAAGTATATAAATTATGATTTGGTGGATCTGGTGGTTTAGTAAGGATGCCTTCCTTTTCTAAATTTATCCATTTATTGAATCAATTTATATAACTGCTTATCCCGCATCGTAATCAGAGGAGCAGAATGGTTATAATTTATTGATAATATATTTGCTTGCATGGAAGTGTTTTGGATTCTATGTTCTTGTGAATGAAGGCCTTTCAGTTTCTCCTTTGAACTATATAAAACTTTTTTATCCACTCTAGTTTTAATTCTCAGGCTTCTTTTTTTAGTCTCTGGAAATGTGACTCCAATAATGCAGACTCTTAGCACAAGTCAAAAACTGCTCAGACAAGGAGGAGCTATAATTCTGAACTTATCCTAATATGCAGCTTCCAATGCAGTATGAACTGGTATTATATAGATTTCCTGAGCCATCAGGAACAGCTATACTCCCATTTAACAATCCTCTTGTATATAAACTAAATTAGATATCAATGCCCCTAAATTCTTATTTCCTTTCCAAAGTTCCCCAAAGAATTTGGAGCTAGTTTTTTTTAGCAGCTGACTCAACAGAAGAGAGATAAAAGTGTACAATATAAACTAACATTTTGATGAGCTATAGTAATAACCTTTACTATGAGAATACAGCTATCAAATTGTAAAATAGCCATGGGTAACTTATGTCAGCTACAGCTTGCATCAATCTTGTTAACACCCCTTTTATTATTTCAAAAGAATGTAAAGTGATATTTCAAGTTTTGTTTGTATTACTGTGTTCCTTTGGGTAATCCCATAGTTGATCCAGCCCATGAAACAAACTCATTCTTTGCTTCAATAAAACATGTTTGCTGAAATCTGAAAGCAGTACAAAGATCTGAAGCCCAATTGCTAGACAAATGTGCTTGCCAGGCACATGTACAAACCTATCTTAGCAGACAGCTACATTCTTCCAAGACCAATCATTCAAAACTAATATAAAATGGCTGATTACAAATAAATCCTCAACAAAAACGAAGATTAAAAATAAGTAAAAACATAAATGCAACCATGTGAAATACCTTGAGAAAATGTTCTTACAATTTTGGTTAAATAATTGAACTCTGATCTGTAAAATCATCATTGCTAATGCATTTTATTTAGTTTTATTTAAAATTTAAATTTAATCGTATTTGTTGTAAAGTCAACAAAAATTCAAGGATGGAATAAATACAAAAAACAAATTACATTTTAAAAAATTAATAATGTTTCTTCAAAAATTTAAAGCAAAAATTTAAAGCATATTTATTATTTATTTATTTATTTGTTTGTTTGTTTGTTTATTTATTTATTGGTTCGATTTATATGCCACTCTTCTCCAGAGACTCAAATTTAGATTTGTTTGATCATCAGCAAGAATTATTTTATCAAAATTTCAAGTTCTCGTGACTACAAAACAGTAAATTTGGGATACACTGGAAGGAGACAGAAAATACTATATAATCAGGTGCAATCTAATGTACCATCACTTACTAATGTACTATTATAAATTATAAACTGAGGTTATTTATTTACCCAAATGCCTATCTTTATCTCAACATGTCTAATTGGGGAGGACTTTTTATTGTTGTTGACTTGGAATGAAAAAATTTGTTGTTTTAATGTAAATTATTCAGTAACCTTTGCTTCATTTACATTCAAGCCATCTCCCAAATGAAAATTCTTTTAAATATGGTTTTGTACCACTTCCTATGAAAAAGCATCTTATGTTCAAACTACAAAACAACCAAAACTATAAAAACATATATAGTAAAAAGGATGGAGGAAAGGAAACACAAATAAAAAGGGCTATTTATCTAATATTCACACCAGGGAAAGGGCTTCCACAGATATATTGATTGAATACGTATAAGAGCTCTGGTGGCGGTTATAATGGCGGTTGCAATTCAATATTGCAGGCAAACTCTCCCCACAGCCTGGAGTTCAATCCTGACAGGGTTCAAAGTTGACTCAGCTTTTCATCCTTCTGAGGTCGGTAAAATGAGAACCCAGATTGTTGGGGGCAATATGCAAAACATTATAAATTGCACAAAGAGTGCTGTAAAGCACTATGGGGCAGTATATAAGCCTAAATGCTAATGCTACCGCTATTGTTGCTATGTATCATCAAGTTAGCATTGACACTTGGTAACCATGTAGATTTGATTTTCTCTATGATAACCATAGGTATAGAAAAGATGAAACAATAGGTGCTGTGATAGATAAAAGTGCCTTTGATACTTTGGTTCTGAGGATATATTCTGAAATACCTGGAAAAGTAGGTTCCTTTACAGCTACCACCGTGTTTCCACAAAAATAAGACCCTATCTTATATTTTTTTGAACCCTGAAATAAGCGCTTGGCCTTATTGCCATGCGCCCAAAAGCCTGATTGGGCTTATTATCAGGGGATGTCTTATTTTGGGGGAAACAGGGTACCACTTTCTTATAACCAAGTTCTGCCTTCCCCACTAGCTCTCTGTAGAACCAGGAAAGGTTTGAAGGGTAAATCTTCAACCTATTCATAGTCTGGTTAAAGACAGAAAGAGAAATCAAGCAAAACATTGGGAATCTGTAGCCCAGCCAAGCTGACATACCTTGATTAGAGAGATCCAACAAATCTTCACATAAAATATTCATACAAAGCCATCATTGAAAATCTGATACCTAGATATAGAGGATCCTAATAATAAATCTATCAGAAATGGGAGAAGATGATCCATTTAATTCTATTTTTTCAGCAGAGAGCAACAATCCAATATTATTCTATTATAAATGTGTGATACTAGATTTCTGCATGCTATTCATTGTTTTTTAAGCACTCTTTCATGGTACAATAAAATAAATGAACCACTAGTACCAGTATTAATTGACTTTAAAAAAAGAACAAACAAAACAAAGCATACAGTACATAGTACTGTATAAATCTTTCTATCTGGACTGCAGGTTTTATAGTTCTTGCCTTTGTTTTGTTTCTTTTAAGCAGTTCTTACTTAGAACTGCTTACTTAGCAGTTACTTACTTAGAACTGGCATGAAAATATTTCTGAATAAATAAGGGAAAGTATGTAGGTCTCTAAAGTGTACAAATACTCATAAATACATACTTTTTTAAAAGAGTAGCCTATTTTTCTCACACCAACAGTTTTATTTTATGTTTAATTAATTCAGGAATTAATAGATTAAGACTATGAAGAATTATAAACAGCCAAGGGCTCTCCAAAAAGCAAGAACATACACACCATATTACCTTGTGGACTGAATAGAGTTATACTGACTAGCCTAGCCTTATCAATTTGTGAAATAAAGTCAGTCAGTCAATCAGTCAGTCAGTTTGATATCTGGGCATTAAACAGTTGTCCAAATGCATTTGACCAAAGCTGTTAGGAAGGAGCAAATTTTCATCAAAAGAAGTTCTCCAGAAGGCTGCTGCCCACTACTACAAATTAAGAAGTTCAGTATTGGCTCTTAGTTTTTTTACAACCAGTGACTTGACCTGGATCCACCCAACAAAATGAATTAGATTGTTCGTGGTGCAGCATGATGTAAGAAACCCAACTGCTGTTTTAACATGTTGTTAGAGAAAGCAACGTTTAAGCATTGGACTCAGCCATCAAATCTCATTGAGTGATTTTGAACTAAACTCGTTGACCAACCTTTCTCAGAGGACTGTTGTAGGGACAAAATTGAAAAGGGAAATGCTATATACTCTATGACCTTGAATTTTTGAGAGAAAACATTGGATATAAATATCACAATAAAACTGCTATTGTGAGCCACCCAAAGTTAAGATATGCATCCAAAATTAATATTTCCAAATGCTGAAACAATTTTAAGTGTACGATTATAACCCCAACTCATGAAATTTATTTCATCCAGCTGTTCTCAAAATTTTGTTTGGATTGTTCATTTAAAAATTTACAGGTTTCCCCTGTCCAGTTGTGACCTACTCAAGGGAGCAGTGCTCATCTCCGATTCTCAGCGGAGGGATCTTGCCTTGTCTGAGAGATGCTTCTGTCATCATGTGGCCGGCGTGAAAGTTCAGAACACAGTAATCTTCCTGCCGAAGTGGTACCTATTTATCTGCAACAATTGCAACTATTTATCTGCACGCTGTCAAACTGCTAGATTGGCAGAAGCTAGGATGAGTGATGGGAACTCATCTCATCAGATTGTGTCAGGTCTCAAACCCAGGCTGTTGGCTTGCCAAATGACAAGCACAGCATTTTTAACCACTGAAGCATTATGCTGCCCCAAATGGATTGTCCATTACTTGATCACAAAATTCTTCCTCAGCTTTGGAATGCATTTAAAATGCCAGTTAATGGCCACTTCTCAGGATGTGGAGTAGTTCAGCCTGCAAGCTGTCTTCTTCCGTAGAAAAGACTAGAAGATGTTGCCAGAACGGTTGGGCCTGGCAATCAAACCTAATCTAGGTTTGTTTAGTGTTCTGCCTCAGATGTGCTCTCCAAAGCACTGCCCAGAGAGAAACAAGTCTCACTGCTAAAGTCCCAGAGAGGCAGAAGGAAGCAAAGGAACAAGACTACTTCAAGTTGATGAACTTTCAAAGCTCACAAAACTGTAGGGAAGGCAGTGTAGGACACTGTCAACAAAGTTAGTCAGATGTGGTACTTTACATGGACTGTCAACACAAAAGAGATCCATGGATGCTGGGCAGGGAAGATACATTCTTTGTCAAAAGAATTTATTAACATTTTCCCTCGAGTATTTCAAGGTTTGCAGCTGCAACTAGCCTAGGAGAATTAGTGTAATCCTTATTAAAAGTCCCTTTTGGCAAACTCTTGTGTAAGCCAGTCCAGCTGACAAAATTTACCATCAGTTGAAAAACTGAGTCAACAGCTGCTCCAAAACAGGTTGCTAGTAATAGATTTCAAAGGATGAAGCAACCCAATTACAGAAGCCCTATCACTTAACATTGAACTGCCTATAGCAATAGCAATAGCACTTAGACTTATATACCGCTTCACGGTGCTTTACAGCACTCTCTAAGTGATTTTACCAAGTCAGCAAATTGCCCCCAACAATCTGGGTCCTCATTTTATCGACCCCGGAAGAATGGAAGACTGAGTCAACTTTGTGCCAGTGAGAATCGAACTCTGGCAGACAACAGAATTAGCCTGCAACACTGCATTCTAACCACTGCGCTACCACACTGTAATGTGGAACTTGTACCTGCTGGAAATGTCTTCTTTCTAGAAATGCTGATTGGGAACTATCCAAAGTTCGACATATGTAGGCTGCTATAAGAATATGTAACTAAATATATATAGAGAGGCTTCCTTATTGGTAAGAATGGGATCTAGTTGGCTGCTATGAATATTTTAAGTATCTATTTGGACACTCCTGGAATTAGATTCTGATTGGCCTGGTTTAAGTGCAAGGGCATGACCTGTTACTCTTCTGGAAGTGGACAGGATCTTTTATTAGATTTTATCTTTCCTGCTATTGAGGGCTGCTTGGGTGTTGGTATGTGACTGAGCTCAAGTGGTGTTGTCTCTTTCTGTGAACAAGGTATTTCTGCCATAGCTGGATCCAACCATCCTAGACAATCTCCATCCAGTCTCCAGCTTTCCTTTCTGGGGAAAGGTCCCTGAGAAGGTGGTCAGGTTGAAGTTAGAGAAGATCCCATAAAAAATATCTGAAGCTTGTCAATTGGGATTTAGAACAACTCCTGAGACTGCATTTGTTGATTACCAATGGCAACGGCTTGTTGCACCCATTCCTGGACTGGACAGCCCTCCTTATAGTTACCCATGTCTTGGTGATCCTGCAATGTGGTCTTCCTTGAAGACTACTCAGAAGCTATAGCTGTTCCAGAATACAGTGGCACAATCAAAGATGGACAAGCCTCACTATGTTCTTGTAACACACCTGCTCCCCGAACTGTTCTGCTATCAGTTAGCTACCAGATGCAATTCGAGGTCCTATTTATTGCTTTTAAAGCCTATATGGCATAAGGATTATTATCTGTGGAACCACCTGCCTATACGAAGCAATGGAGGTATGTTTCTTTGGGATCTGTTGATTAAGTAGTGTCATCCTACAGGACCAAAGAAGCAAGCCCCCTGTAACAACTTTTGCTCTTTGGAACAGTATCCCACAGAGATTCAATATAGGGCTATCACCTATGACCCTTAAAAATAAGACTCTTCCCCTAGTTCTTGGGCTAACGTGATTTGGGTCCCTTTAATTCAGGGGATGGAAAAAGTGTTCTTTTTTATTTGCTTTTCTAGCTGTTCTTTACTTTTAAGCTAGAGTTTTCCACTTGTTTTTAACTATAAAGCTTAAAGTTGTTCTGAAATCAGAAGCCTAGACATTTGATGAATAAATGGTTAAATAAATATTACATGCTGAAACTTGGATTTAATAAAAGAGACAAAATTAAAGCAGAATTAGGATCTCTGTGTTATTCAGAGCAGAACAGGGTGACTCTGACACAGCACCAACTAACCAAATAAAATTAGATTTAGATTTCTGGGCATTTATATCTCGAAGGACCTCTCATGGACTATGAATGCTAACATGCTTGTGAAGAAGGCACAGAAGAGGCTGTACTTCCTGAGAATGCTCAGGAAGATAAATCTATCTCAGCATCTATTTCTGTCCTACTATCGCAGCACCATTGAGAGTGTCTGACATATGGCATTCTTGCATGGTATGGGAGCAGCTCTGTAGCGGACAAAAAAGCTCTACAGAGAATCATTAAAACTGCTACCAGCCCTGGACGACATCTTCAAATCTCGCTGTTTGAGAAAGTTGCATAACATTCTCAGAGACTCTTCCCATCCTGCTTACAATCTTTTTGGACTGTTGCCTTCTGGCAGAAGTTACAGAACAATTAAAACTCGGACCACACATTTTCTGAATAGTTTTTATCCCAGAGCTATAATTGGACTCAACAATGAACTAAAGGGCCACCATCAGTGAGCATTACTCGGTCTGTTGTCTGGATGTTTGGGTGGTTTAGGGGTGGGGAATTGTGGTGGGTGGGAGTGTGTTTGGGGATTGTTATATGTGTTGGACCTGGTCTTTGGGTGTTAAGTGAATTTCGCTGTATGTGTATACTGTGTATACACGTACAATGACAATAAAGTTGTTGTTGTTGTTGTTGTTGTTGTTATTTAATCGCTAGTCACTTGGAAATAATTCAGATTTCAACAGGATATTTGCAACAGGGCTGCAAAATTGCCACTAAAATTAAGGTTGCAATCCTAAAAATAATTATGACAGGATTCTTTAGTAATGTGGTAAATGTAGTCAAATGGGGCTATTTCTGACATATAGTATCTAAAGAACCCTGTACAAATAGCTCTTTGTGTAATCTAAATAAATATTTCTATAAATTATTTGCAAACAAATAAAATATATATTTTACAAAGGGACAATTTGCTTTGAAGAACAGCACATTTTCTAATTAATAAAAAAGTCTATAGTATCAAGAACCTAGAAGGAATGCTTAAATAATATGATAGGAGTTAATGTAAATTGGCGTCTTTTAAAAATAGTTTAAATAGATTTTTAAGAAATGAAGGAACAAAAATTAGAGAGTATGAAGTAGAAATTCTAATACATATCAAATTTTGTCCTCTCTGGAAATGCAAAGAACATTCTGTACTATGGAAAATGAATTGAAGTTCTCTTAAACCGGCAATACTTGGATATAAAAGCATAGACTATGAAAAGAGTAAGAATGCATGGAATTTGACAACAAATCTCTTTCTCCGTCTAAAAACTACAATCAGCAAAGCTCCTTTTGCATCAGATCTGTAGCCTATTGTCTTCTCAGGGACCTTTCCAGACCTTTAGTTACCAGAGGTCAAAACCCAGATCTTTCACAATGAAAGCCCTTCCTATCTCCTGGTACTTTTGTCACCTCCTGCTTTTCTTTCAACTCCTGTAAATTTCTCAAGACCTTTCCATCCCTCTCACCATCACACAGTTTGTTCCTCATCGGTTTGAAACTCTACTGTTGCTCATTTTATCTTCTGCATCATGCGCTGAACCTTTCCTCCTTCATTTCTAAAGCATTGGTTTCTCCATTAAGCACAAGTGCCTTTTTTTTTTTTTACTGTTTCACAATAAGGCTAATTTCTTTAGCTCCCTTCATGTTGTGTTCTGGAATACAGGCAAAAATTAAGGCAATTCAAAATTATCATACTGGTCAGATAAATCAGCATACCAATTCCACACACATGTCTATGAAGGTCAATTCAAATAGGGTGCACTGGGTTTCAGTCTTTGTTTTTATTGGTTTTATATATTATTATTGGGAAAAAATATAAATTTAATAGGATAGATAGATAGATGATAGATAGATAGATAGAGAGAGATAGAGATAGAGATAGAGATAGATATATGTAGATAGAGATATAGATATGTTATTCCTCTAGCCAGGTTTTCCCTACGTAACCAAGGTTTTTCTGCAGCACCAGCTCAGTAGAATCACATCCACTCGATTCTGGGCTTTTTTCTTTTCTAGCAGCTAGCAAGCTCTTCCTGCTAGGTGGGAGACCTATATAGATCTATTTCTAGCTCATTTGCTTTCATCAGTAGGCCACACCCATATCTTATGTATCCTCCCTGTAAAGGTATAGTATCTATTTTCTTACTTCTTCGTAGGGCTTATGTGTGTTTTTCCTCTAGCCAGGTTTTCCCTACGTAACCAAGGTTTTTCTGCAGCACCAGCTGCAGGAAGAGCTTGCTAGCTGCTAGAAAAGAAAAAAGCCCAGAATCGAGTGGATGTGATTCTACTGAGCTGGTGCTGCAGAAAAACCTTGGTTACGTAGGGAAAACTTGGCTAGAGGAAAAACACACATAAACCTTACGAAGAAATAAGAAAATAGATATAGATATATGTAGATATGTATAGATATATATAGATATATTGATATTGGTATATATTGATTATATTTAATATAAATAGTCATTTAATTTCATTGTACCATGTGCAATGACAATAAACTAAACTAAACTAAATTAAACTAAACTATTGGCGTTGTGGTTTCCTTGTGTGTCTAATCACACTTGGCCAATAAAGAATTCTAATTCTACTGTTACGGTAAGCCAACCAAAATAGGCTTACCATAATATAGTCAACCATACCAATTTTTAAACAAACAAATCTTCATCAATACAGCAGGTAATACTTACACAGTAGGAGGTATGGCTTTGATAATGTCTGTAAGAATTATCTCAACATTTAGGACGGTACAAAAACAAAGTATACCTCATTTTTCAGGCACACTATTTGTATTGCTACCTACTATCTCAATGAAATACAATAATATACCTGAAGGGACTGCATTTTCATATTAAATATATACACAATAGTGTATCATTCCTCATGCCAAAGTGTTCAAGCCTATTTCCAATGCAGTCAGTAGACAGCAATAAGGGCAGCTACATTATGGTTCCTCACGATTGGTATTCTTTCTTTATAGATTGAAAATCAGTAACATGAGTACATGGTGATTGACCTGAAAGCAAAATAGTGTTTTAATCCTTGATTTTCCTTTTCATTCAAATGGACTTAAAATCAGTCAAGCATGAACCTAATATGTAAATGCTATTTTTGTAATTAAAATAAAACTTTCCATTAGACCCAATATTTTGTAAGACTTTATGGCACTGCAGACGCAGAACAGTTTTGGATTTTTTTCCACAGGCAAAATCGCCAGGTTTATACTCTCAGAAATCAACATGCTTTGGATAACAGGATTTTAAACCAGGCAAACAAATTGTAGTTTGTTTCAGTCTTTTTTGACCTATTGTGAAATAAATCAGGCTATCATGATCTAACAAGTCTTTTTCACACTGTTCAATCACTCTTCTTTTCCTCCTCACAGACACATTTTCTCTCCCACTCTGTCTAGCCATCCTCCCATCAAAGCAAACAAAATGTTCACTGTAACCCCACATTATTGCTCATTAGATCACAGATTAGTGAAGTGGAACTGCCTGAGGTTCTCAAATGAGAGCTACACTTAAAAAACCCCAAAAAACAAAAAAACCACCCATGCCAAATGAAGGGGAAAAAAAGCCTAAGCATGGGGTCATGCAGATCAATGATCAAAAGGAAGAAAGGGGAAAAGCTTTTTCTTCCATCATTTTCTAAATCATGAATCAAAATCAATAATAATGTTTTTTTTTTCTTGTGTAATATGCAACTATACCGAACTGATGGTTTCTTCCAAATATGGAAAATGTTTGGCATTTGGCATGTATGTTAGCATTTTCAGACTTTTTTTTTTTATTTAATGAAAACATATCCTGGCCTCTGGCACTGCCCTCTACTCACCAAGAATCTTAGGAGGTGGCCTCAGAAAAACTAAGGTCTTATAAAGTACTCCTGTTAAGATTTATTCTGTTTCAATTGTAGAATTGCAGAACTCAGTAATCAATCATTTCTTAAGTCGAAATTATAGTGTATAATTATTCATTACATGTGGTTTCAAGTAAGTCAAAGTTTTTCTTCATTAAAGAAACTCACCTTGTGAGAGAATACATAACAAAATTAAGACTTCAGCAAATGAAAGCATAGGCAATTGAGTAGCATTCTACAAAATCTGTGGAGTTCCCAAAGCTTGAGTAAGATACTGTACTTAGAGCCACCGCTACATTTAAGATGGTTTCAAGAATATCAGAGGGAGCCTATTCTCAATAATGAACTAAATTATTTTTATTTTCAATTAAGATTTGCAACCTGATGCATTCAGACGATGATTCATATAATCACTAATCAGTACAACTATTGGCTAGATTGAGGGAAGGAAATGGAAATCATTGTCCAAAAACTCTAGACGTCAACTGGTTGGGTAAGAACACATAATGTAAAAATTTCACGGGCATCCCAGATGGAACAAGTGACAGCGAGTATGTAATTTCCATAATTTGCAGGATGTTATGATGCACCCAAAGTCAGGGTTTACTGTATATCAGGCATCTACACCATTAACAATAAAGCAAAACAAAGCTATATGACAATTATGTCATCTTATTGCCTTTCAACCACACAGCAGAAAACTATGCAGTTACTGCCTTATTTCTGCTTTAATATCTATAATAGAATAGAATAGAATTCTTTATTGGCCAAGTGTGATTGGACACACAAGGAATTTGTCTTGGTGCATACGCTCTCGGAGTACATAAAAGAAAAGATAAGTTTCCTACTGCTAAAGACACATGCCTGCATTAAATTAAAAGAGCAGATTGCTTTTTTGACAGAGAAATTTCTGAATCATATTTTTCAGTCAAAATGTTCAGTAAACATCTTAATTCACTTCCATATACATGCCCCAGTTGTTTTTTAAAACCAGTTATTATAAGAAAATTCACAACTGTTGTAATTTAAATAGATTTTTTGATATTACCGCAATAACTTAAAATAATTATCAAAATAATTAATTTATTTCTGAATGAAAAAAGGATCCTCGACTTGTTTGTCCAGAAATGGCAATCTGAAATTAATCTTCCTACATCTACAGAAAAAGTAAGGAACAACCAGGCTAATGGGAAATGTTGACATTTGTGACTCAACATGACTGAGGACCAGGTTGGGAAAGGCTGCTGAAAATTAGCTATCCATAAAATGCATTTGTTGACTGAAGAATAATAAAAGGTTTTCTATCTTTTGTAAGAATAGGTTTTCCATCTAGAGAAGCAAAATTTCAGATGATTTATTACATTCTCTCAATATGGCTAAAAATTGAAGCTGAATAGAGTATTAAGGCAGTCCCTCTGAATTCCTGTAAATTTTACAGATATTGATTTAGCAGTGTGTATACATGCAAAATAAACTGCAAAATTTCAAGGCATGGTAATAGATGTCGATTAGGTTCACCAACCCAACAGGTGTCATGGCTCTCCAGAATCTCATATCAATTCAAACTCTCTGCAGTTTAGGTGCAAATGGAAGTTCTTTCAAAGCCTAAGTGAATGAAGGGAAAATGTTGGGGAAGAAATACCAATCTTGGACTGAAGGATTAATCATGCTTGCATAAAAATTCTCCCTCTCATTTATTGATTTGGCTTTGCAAAAGCTTCTGATAAAGCCTTAACACAGCATAGGATGGCAAGGTGGAGTTACAACTGGAGACAGAAGGGTTAACCGAACCTGCCAAGACTCATCACAAAACTAAATTTGTCATTCCTTACCCCCCCCCCCCCCAAAATAAAAATGGATTCCTACTTTAAGAGATCACAGAGGATTGAAAACGGTTATTGTAGCTGGTAAATGTCAACACTGCTTGTACTGGCAAATACTATTTATTCAGATTATAGAGGTAAATGTTACTGTTAAACAGATATCAAATCTTTCCCAGATCTTTTAAATATTACATTGATGATTTATCATGTGCTTGCCTAGATTTCAAGTGTTTCTGATCTAATTTCTCTGCATAAAAATATTACCAGGAACAGATTTGTTTTTCCAGATGAGGGTCCTCTTATAGAGTTAATCAATTAAAGGCTTCATTACCTTTAGTGGGTAGGTTAACTTATTATCTTTTTCTAACACTTTTCCTTTCCTTTTCTGACAGCATCTTCTCCTCTATTCCTCTGCACACAGTAAGAAGCTAAACAAGGCCAAAAGATCAGTCTTGCCATCTCAGAAATCCCTTGCACAGAGTTTTGGAGATTAGGCAAAGGGCCCCACGTTGCCCAAGATTGTCTGACCATTTCAACTATGTACAAAATAAAATAATCTCCAATTTAATGCTGAAGTAGTATTCAATGCAGTATTAGCAAAATCATTTCAAGAATTTAATTATATGCATTACTACGTTGTAGTCTTACAAAGATTGTTCCCAGATGGCAGATAGGAAGTACATCACATTTCTCAGAGGGTGTATGTTTGTCTGCCACTGAATCACTGAGAGAGAAGAGTGATTTGTTATTCCTCTAACAAAGTGCCATTATACACTAGACAGACTTCATTTCAGAATAATGGGACAGACATTGCCCCTAGCATTATGTTTAATTCAAAAATTCAATACTGCCCACTTGACAGAAGCACTTACCGATTAATACAGTTTGAGAGGGGTATTTTGCAGGTTAAAATATGGAAGTAAACACATGTTCATCTTTTAGGTTTTTTTTTAAAGTAAGCATAATATAGTAAATTATTTTTATACTGGGATGCACTATCTAAATGTTTAATACAGCTAAATAAGTATGTACTTCTACTGTTCTGAATTTATAAAAACATAGGATGGCAGCCTTACAAATTTGAACAGAACCCTGCCATATTTCATTTTATTGTTGGATCTCCCTGTTCCAAAATGAATTAGCTATAGTACATGCACACATTGTACTCTCTAAAATTCCCGGTCAAATATATATTCTTTATCAATGCTGAATTTGCACAGCTGCATTCATGCACATTTCCTGGATAACTCAATGTCATGGAGGATCTTGAGGTGAATCTACCAAATACTCAGATTACAAAACTGTGATTGTGCTACTTTTTCACTTTTTTAAAAAAAATGCCCTGTTTTTGATTAAAAACATTTTAATCAAAAACAACCTCAGTAAATAAAAGTTCTTCACCTTTCCACATAGCTGGACAGGTTCAGCACCAAAACTGAAGCTAAATTATCAAGGCTAGATTATCAAATGTGTTCTGCAGTTCTATTTGTCTACAGCAAAATGTAATGGGTTGAAATGTAAAGTAGAATAACTCAGATTCAAGTCTCACAAGATGAATTCCATGGAGAGTATTCAAACAACTAGCTATACCTTTACTGCCCAATTTTTTGTAGCTAAGGTCTTGGTAGCTAAGCCTTCTCCTTTTCCTCCTCCTTCCCCTCCCCCTCTCCTCCTCCTGGGTGCAGATGGATATTTCAAATGGCTATCTCAAATATTTAGATGTATTTGGGAGGTGTTTTTCCATTGCCTTTATTTATTTATTTTAGGTTTATACTATAACTATTGGCCATTCTCCACCTCAAAATTTCAGGAGACCACGCTGATTCTGTTATTTTCAACAATGGTCAAAGGGCATTCAAGGAACCAAAATAAGAGGGTTCTTGAGCTGTTGATTACCTTATGATAATTTTTAAAAACTTTTTAAAAACACAACAAAAAACAATCAAGCTTTGTTACTTGTTAATCAACATTGTCAAATAGATAATCAAACTTTTACAGTTTCTTAAAATCATGATCCCACTTACCATGATGCATAATATTCAACAGGTTCTTGTGCCATAAAGAAGCTAAATAACTTTACCAAGCTTTCTCTTATATTCACACTAACTATGAAAGTGGCAACAGTTACGACAATACTAATCTCCTGTTGGCAGTTTATTCCTTTAAACTTTATAACTATCGATCTTGAAAGTAAATAATAGACTATTGCAATGAAATACAACATTTTGCAAAAAAAAATACCATTGGTTATTGGTTCTCTAGGGTGGCTAGTAAACAAAGAGCATTGCTTAAACATAAAGATACACTAATATAAATGCTGTTTAGTTTTAAAATATTCAGATTTGTCTGTTTCTTGAAATAAAAGTCTTTGGTCAGTTTTTCTAGAAAACAGAAACTAACATGTCATATCTCTCTTACATACATCTCTCTGTCATATCTTTATGTGAATCTTTATGTTACTCTCTTACGTGTATCTTTATGTTACTCTGATAGTATTAATATGCTTTGATTTATAGTCTTAATACAAATAAAGATTCCAAATTTCAGTGAAACCTGAAGCAGCCCCTAAAACCTCTACTTGCTATTCATATCCATTTCTATCCTTTTATTCCATGGACTGTTACTGTTTTTTGTCTTCAAATCAATATTGGCTCCTGGTTTGGACACTTTAATTTTCTTAAATCCACTTTTTCGGAAGTCATTTATCTAGCTACATATCCCTATTATCATTTCCACAAATCTTGCCTTTACTTATTCTTACGACTCATATTAAATATATTCTTTCAGTGAAATCCAGTGATGTTTTCTCAAAACTGTTAATGTCACCACCATGCTTGTCCACCAATTTTATTGGTTTTTGTTTTCAATTCCATAGTTTTCTTCTGCTATATTTTAGGTCAGACAGCATCTCCATCATATTCTGTTTCCTCAGATCCCTTCTGTGCCTTTTATCACATGCTTCACGTGCATGTACTGGTGCAAGTCTTATCTACAAACAAACGAGATATTTTTGGGCATCCTAAAATCATCATTTTATAACAGGAGCTTATTACAAACTTCCTATCACCTCTACTTCTTTAAGCTGTTCAAATGAACAGGTCAAATTGTAACATGCTACAGACTAGATTCTATAAAGGTCTTTGGAGCACCTGCACCTGTCTGCAACTCTAAAGAAGCTGTGGGTTTTCCCAGGATCGTGAGGCAGCTGTAGACGGGCAGATGGTCTCACACCCTAGGAGGCACCTTTTCCAAATTGCTTCTAAAAGGCTGCTCATTCCTACTATAGATCAGATTTTATTGGGTGACTCTATTCTATCAAATAGAACATGCCAATCTTTAGATGGCAATGCAATCGAAATGAATACAAGCAAGGAAAAATGTTCGACTTATATTACTCTTGATTTATTCTCCTCAGAAAAATTATTTCTCAGAAGAAATAATACTGAATATATTCAGAATGTCCACTTCTGAATGCATCCAAAATCTTTAAAAAAAAAAAACAAAAAAAAAAACACCCTCAAGGATGTGACAAATGACAACTGGCATTTACTTTGTTTTTAAAACAACCCCTTATTCATTCTCAAGGTGACAGCTTCATTAATACTGTACTGAGTATAGATAGGCACACAAAGTCATTAGCATCTAAGGTAGTCTAGCCCAAAATGCATACTGGATACTAATATCTGTAATAGAAGCTCAATGGCTTATTTAGATCAGTGGTCTGTTGATTTACATGAGCCTGACATGACTCAGTAAATAGATCAATCAAGGAATAATAATAAAGAGGGTAGAAACTGCATATGATTAGGACTGGGTAAGATGTATAAAAAGGGGGGATTGCTATGTTGGCCAAGGGAATTCAAAACCTTGCAGAAGTGATGGATTCCAGTCTAGTTAATCTTAAGAAACCTAGTTTTATGTAGTTTATTAGGATGATTATGATTTTCACAATATCAGTTGTACTTAACAAACTAATAGGGTAGTAAAACAGAAATCATTTATATTTTTAACCACAACATGCTATCAAAATCTCAAAATTTATATAATGGGTAACCCAAAAGGCAAATAATTAACAGTCTCATATCCCAGTGAATCATGAGCAACCGGCCTCTGAAGACACAAAAGAAGAAAAATTTAAAAAATCAAAACCCCAAACAAAACAAAAAATGATTAAATACAAACTTGGCACTGATGGAAGAATGAATACCTAGATAAAAATCAAGCTCCCCAGAATGGATAAGTTTGCGACATACACAAATCTGTGAACTGACAAGGGGGGGAAAAAACCCTCTGAACAGGCAATTAAAAGGGGGGAGCACACAGCCCAGATGGATTTTCAATGGAGTACATTTTCAATGGGTATCTATAAGAGCTTCCTAGACAGCATTATAGAACCATTCAGACAAAGGTTCTTGGATGCCATTCAAAACAAAGTCTGCATTATAGTAATTAGCAGAAAATGGAATGCTTAATTAACTGGGAAAAAGCCTACACTTTGCTCATCATACAGCCCCATCAACTGATCTATTTGGATGCCAAGAAAACAGCTAAGGTCTTGGCTCTAAGACTGCAAAGATTTTTTTCCCCAAATTAATAAACCAAAGCCAAATTGATTTGATCCAAAAAGTCATTGCTCCTAAGCCACCCATAATAAGGACTGGAACTTCCCATTCCCAATCTATTCTAAAAATCCAGCTTCTATAATATTTCAGAACCGAGAATTTGGAATTCAAGGTAAAGAAATAATACAACATACACAATGAACAACAGGGCATTGTGCAAACAAAAGCTTTCTTGAAGCTTAAAGTAGATTTAAGTTGCCCCCACTTGGTTTGTAACAATAAAGATATTCACGTATAAAAAACCTGTGTGGGGATAAATGAAAAAACCAAAATAAAAAGATAATTTTTCAGAAGCATATTTCTAAAATCTAATTTTACTTTGAAGCAGACAATCTCATTGCAAGAAGATAATTGCAATACTTCCAGAACTTTATTATATATATTATACTGGTTACCAAGTAATTCCTTGATTTGGGGGACATTTGATAAGCACATGTAGAAAATCATATTTCTTGAATCTTCATTTCTTTGATGTCCAAATCAGTTTATTTAAAAATTAAATGTTAAATTTCTTCCCAAAGTAAGGGAAAGAATCTCCCCTTTTCTCTTGTGTATCTCACTTTTCGCTTGTGAGATATCTATAATGCAAATCAATGTATTTTCAAATTACAATATTACAATACTGTAATTACAATAAAAAAAGTTGGATTTAAAAAAGATAAATGGGAACAACTGAATAAAGCAATTATAAGCTTATTCTTAAACACACTGTAAAACTAGTACGACTGAAAAAGAAAACAGACAATTTTTTCATATAAGCAAACAGTATCGCGATTTTGCGTAAGTTTCAAATAGTTACATGTGGTTCTTTTCCTAATGGTTTGGATAAATAATTTACATCATACTATTTTAACAGTGCCCCACACAGTTTGGAAACCTTGCGTATAACTCCCACAAGTGAACATCACAAACAGCTGTTTGTGGAATCTTCTTGGCCCCTACAGCATTTGAGGCAAAAAAAAAATCTGCAACTATTACTCAACCTTTATACAGCTTGTCAGACTGAAAATGCTTCTGCAATCATTATTTCTGAAATAAATCACAATTATGCCAACACTAAAGCCTTTAATCCGTTGATGAGGAGTAACTACTTAATATTGTGCCTATATAAAAGTAATAGATAAGGTTGAATTTTAAAGTAGTATACCTCCTAGCAGCAGGATAAGAATGACTTCATTTAATATGAATCTGCCTGAATATTGGTATCAGCACTACCAAAGAAATACATTCAGATGCACGCAAAGACATGGCCTCTCACTGCATTGTTTGCCGTTCAAACAAGTTGCTCCCTGGTTTTCAGAAAAACACATTCAGAGTCGCTGTTACCAGGGGAAAAGACAAAGAATCAGAAGCGCATCTGAAGACAGATTCAGGACTTTTCATTCTTTTTATCCTAAATTTTGTTTCACTTTTTGCTTTTCATGCCATAAAAAAACAAAAACAAAACCCAGAAATGTGACTAGTAAGTCCAAAATCTTTGCTCAGAGAGTGATAGCACCCACTGTTTCAAAAAAAGGGTTCTTTTCTGTGCATCATTTGCTTTGTGTGTTAATCACAGAGAATATTAGAACTAATTAGGAATTAATACATATCTTCATATGATCTGTATACTTAATTGAAGATATTTCTTGCCTCTTGTAAGTGAAATCATTTTTGATATTGCTGTAAAATCAGACGGAATAGATGGTTTAATAGATGGTTTAATTTTTTTTAATATCCTTGGATAGGAAAAGCTGCCACGGTTATCTAGTTGTTGTATTTGTACACTTTGAATATGTGTTCAGTATATTCAACAGTGATTTATAGCAATTCTCAATAGATTCAAACAGATTTTTCTCAGTCCTATATTGGAATGCTAGTGATTGTCAACTTTTTATATGAAGTAATAGTATTAAAAATTCAATGTCAGGTTTACTGAAGTTTGAATTTTCAAGAAGTGAATATTGGCTATCATTGTATAGACCATTAAGTCAATTTAAGAGTAAATTAAAATATCATGTATTTAATATCTATAACTGTATTATTTTTGGTTGCATACTGTATGTCAAATTTTTGCACCTTGGAGATTACATTTAAACAAATGTAAAGATGGTATGTCATACCTCAGTAATACGATCTTCATCACTAAAAAGGAAATACCTGAGGGATATAAAGCCACATACATTTGGAAAGTTTGATCCAAAAATCTATAATCCTGATCATCTTCTTTGCCCTTCTCTGAATTTGTCCCAATTGCTTTTAAACCTCCTTAAAGTGGTGCCCAGAAATGGACACAGTTTGTGTTAAGAGCTAACCAATGTAGCCAGGTGCTAGATTTTTAAAAGTGGAAGCTTTAACAAGTAAAAATATAATACTTTTTTAAAAAATTAATAAATATCTTGTTAGGGATATATAAAAGAGAATGCTAAAAGAGAATGTTGGAAAAGAAGGCAGTAAGACAAAAGTAGAGAAACTCCACACAGATTTTTTAAAAAAAACAAAACAATACACATAGGCAATCCTTAGCGTGGACAGTTAAAAGTATTCTTTCTTCATTCATTAAGAATTATGTCCATCCAAACTTTATAGACTCTACATATGCATCAGATATACATACAGTCGTGCCTTTCCCATTATTGTATTCAAACAATTAGTAACACACATGTTCTTGCAGAACTAAACATACCTCTTGTACTGAACGAGCGGCTGGCTTGTCTTGATGATTGGCCAATATTAAAAATGGCAAAGTGCATAACTGTGGATGCTGCAGCGCAGAATGCAGTTCATTCCTAGCAATTTCTAAATCGTCTTCTGAAGAAGCACTGTCTAATACAAATATTACTCCTTGAGATCCTTGATAGTAACGACTCCAGTATTTTCTGATATTGTCAGCCCCTTTGGCAATTATCAAATAAAAAACAAGCATAAATATTAATCAGATGACATACAGCACAAGTTTACATACATCTTGTTTAGACATATAAAATTAAGTTTCAATGCTTTCTTTTTATCATATTTTAATTTATTACACTATTAGAAAATTGCATATCAACATTATAGGAAATGGGCTCCTAGTTTCTAGTCTGATGCCTTACCCACCACACCAAACTGGCTCTCCCTTACTACCCCATATCCCTAAAAATATTTACTTCTGCCAATTCTTTCACTGATTATATTTTTCAGTTGTAGCGTTTTCATCTTAAAAAAACACAACCAAAATTAAAATTCAGACTCTTGCTTTTTTTAATCTGTTCGTTTACTTCTTTCTGAAACTCTTTGGTTGATTCCTCTTCTATGCATTATTTAATCAATTTGCATTACCCAGCAAAGAAATTTTGTTTTTATAGAACTTCTCAGCACTAAATTCAACTCAACCCTAATTTCGACTCAACCCTTCCAAGACCGAGTGGCTGTGGCTGCCGGCGTCCCGGTATAGCCAGCTGACGCCATCGCTGGTTATTGGGGCGAATCATTGGCCCCCATGGAGAGGGCCCGCAACTTGGGTGTCCTCCTGGATACACAGCTGTCTTTAGAAGGGCATATGACAGCCGTGGCCAGGGGGGCTTTTTGTCAGGTTCGCTTGGTACGCCAGTTGCGCCCCTTTCTGGACCGGGACTCCCTACGCACGGTCACTCAAGCACTCGTCACCTCTCGTCTGGACTATTGTAACGCTCTCTACATGGGGCTCCCATTGGGGTACACCAGGAGGCTCCAACTGGTGCAGAATGCGGCCGCGCGGGAATTATGGGAGCGACAGGGCGCTCCCATGTGACTCCTCTCCTGCGCGAGCTGCATTGGCTTCTGGTGGACTTCCGGGTGCGCTTCAAGGTGTTGGTGATCACCTTTAAAGCGCTCCATGGCTTAGGGCCAGGGTACTTACGGACCGCCTTCTGCCATCAATAGCCTCCCACCGGCCGGTTCGCTCCCACAGAGAGGGCCTCCTCAGGGTGCCGTCGGCCAGACAATGCCGGCTGGCGACCCCCAGGAGGAGAGCCTTCTCTGTGGTGTCACCTACCCTATGGAACAATCTACCTCCAGAGATACGAGTGATCGCCAACCTCCGGACTTTTCATCGGGCCCTAAAAACTTATTTTTTTCAGTTAGCCGGTCTGTCTTGATTTTAGGGTTAATTTTAAAATTTTAATATTGATTTTAAATTGACAAGTTTTAAATTATGGGCCAAATTTATAAATTATTTTAACTCTATTTTTAACTGTAATGTTATGTATAGATGTTTTTATTTTGGCTGTTCACCGCCCTGACTCCGAAAGGAGAAGGGAGGTATAGAAATTTGAATAATAAATAAATAAATAAATAAATAAATAAATAAATAAATAAATAAATAAATAAATAAATAAATTGGGTACTTATCCAATATCTTCATAAAACATAGTTGAACGATGGTTAAGGTTTGTTCTCCAAGCTTGTGGGTTGGTTTCTGAACATTTCATTACCAGGCTAAATTCCGCTGAAGACATTACCTAGCCTAGCAACGAAACTTTCAGAAACCAACCCACAAGCTCAGAGAACGAACCTTCACCCTCATCCTATACCCAAGCTACAGATATTCACCACTATGACATAGCTGAATATCCAGAATAAAACACTTTATGGGTAGTCGTAGAGTTATGACATTTAACATCCTTCTGAGATTGGTAAAAATGAGGACCCAGATTCTTGGGGGCAATATGCTGACTCTGTAAAATGCTTAGAGAGGGCTGTAAAGCAGGGTGAAATGCTACCGGTTCACACCGGTTCAGACGAACTGGTAGTGGTGACAACAGGTGGTTCAGTGAGCCAGTAGCAGCGGCAGTGCGAGGCTCCGCCCACCCACCCGGACGTTGTTACTTCCTGCATGCGCAGAAGGCTTTGTGCAAAATTGCATGTGATATGCGCGCACGTATAAGTGAATGCATAAGCGAAGCGAGCACACACTTCTGAACTGGTAGGGAAGGTAAGTAGATTTCACCCCTGCTGTAAAATATATAGGTCTAATTGCTATTGCTATTTACTGAATAGCCCGTTAAGCACTTCCAGCCTTTGTAAAATTTTGTGCCACCCTCTGTAGTCATATGGCCACATTTTGTGCTTGGCAACCTGTTCAGGCTTACAACCAGTTCCCAAGTGCTCCACAATCATGTGATTGCTATTTGCAATATTCTCTGCTTACTTCTCAGAAAGTCAATGGGGAAGCCAGCAGGGAAGGTTGAAAGTTGCTGCTGCCTGTTGATAGGACTCCCTCTCCTACCTGGGGACTGGCTGAAAAAGCTGCCTCCTAAGTGAAGCTCAGTCTGTCCACTGGACTGAACAAATGGGGCTTGGATCCAGAAGGCATAAGCTTCATTTTTGCAGCACAATGGAGGTGTTCTCTTCCATGCACGGAGGGAAGCTTGGCTACTCCATCAGGCTGCAGAAAATGGGACCTGTATCCTAAAGATCCAAGCGCAGTTTCTGCACTCTGGCCCAGCTCCTCCACTGAGCTGCAGAAATGGGGCTCACATCCTGAACTTCTGAGTTCCATTTCAGCAACCTGGCTGAGGCGTACTCTTGTAGCCTTCTAGAATGGTAGTGTTGTAGAACTTCTACCCATCTAGAAGGATGGTGCTAGAAAAAAGATTTCTATCCTTCAGAAGCATGGCTATCACTAGCTTTCTAGCCGTAGGAAGGCCCCTTCTCCAAATCACATTTGGAAAGGAGCATTTCAACGATTGTGAGAACAGGACCATTTGCAGGATGGCACAAGGCAGGCTTGATAGGAAGGCTATGTCTCACATTAGCTGAAGTTGCATGCAGCTGCATAAAAAGGTGAAGATAAGTGATCCTGGACATGATGGAGCAAAGAGAGGATCCTCTCCCTAGAACTCAGTATAACAAACTGCATGATCACTTAATAACCACAACTGGGAGAGTTGGCAATGTGGTTGTTGAGTGAAACTGTTACATGGGCTTCTGACTTTGCTCAATAACAAAGACTCCAGTCCCAGTTTTGAACATAACCTGTGAAATACCTGTATGTAGAACAAAACATCCACAAAATAGTTTTGCTTTCTTTGATGGCAAGCAAAAGAAGAGTCATATTTACAAAGTTATTTTTCACCTACATAATTTAGATGAGCAATTAAAACTTTATGAATGAAACTAAACTCAAAATGAGGAGTTGAGGACAAAATTGCTGATTCTATAGCGCCAACCTAAATAGATACAATAGATCAGCTAACATAGCCAAAACGGTGCTCGGAAAGCAATACCAGACTAGTATTCCTCAACCTGATGCTTGCTATATATATCAGACTTCACCTCCCAATTATGCTAATGTTTCAAGAAGTTCTGTGTAATATCAAGATCCAATGATGAATGGCAATCTTGCTATAATATGTAATTAATAGGAAATGTGCATTCTAAGTACAATGTAGCAGCTCTAAGAAAAAAAAAATCTGTATCTGATAATTATGAATGAATTATCAGATAGTAGAATGTCTCGCAGTTCTCCGAGTACCTGAAGAGTTGCCCTCCTTTTGTCTGAAATGTTTACATGATTAGACGACACTTATCTAATTATTTTAAGAAATATGTTTCATCCTATCATGTAACAATGTATCTTTTAATGTATCTTTCTGTTTACACTTTACACTACAACAGTTTACACTACAACAGATCATGTCAGACTAATCTTACTGCATTCTTTGACAAAGTGACAAAATTAGCGGACCAGAGGAATGCTGTCGATATAATTTACTTGGACTTCAGTAAGGCATTTGATAACGTAGACCACAACCTATTACTAGATAAAATAGAAAAATGTGGGTTAGACAGCATCACCACCAGATAAATTTGTAACTGGCTGACCAACCACACCCAATGTGTAGTCCTCAATGGAATTGCATCTACCTGGAGGGAACTATGCAGAGGGGTACCCCAAGGCTCTGTTTTAGGCCCAGTACTCTTCAATATCTTCATCAATGATTTGGATGAGGGGATAGATGGGGAACTCATCAAATTTGCAGACCTCAACCAAACTAGCAGGAATACCCAACATTCCAGAAGATAGGCTTAAGATACAGAAGGATTTTGACAGACTTGAACATTGGGCACTATCTAACAAAATGAAATTCAATGGTGAAAAAAGTAAGGTTCTACATTTAGGGAAGAAAAACAAAATGCACAGGTACCGCACATGTGGTACCTTGCTCAGTAGTAGTAACTGTGAGAGGGATCTTGGAGTCCTAGCAGACAACCATTTAGATATGAGCCAGCAGTGTGCAGCAGCTGCCAAAAAAGCCAACACAGTTCTGGGCTGCATAAACAGAGGGATAGAATCAAGATCACGTGAAGTGTTAATACCACTTTATAATGCCTTGGTAAGGCCACACTTGGAATACTGCATCCAATTTTGGTCACCACGATGTAAAAAATATGTTGAGACTCTGGAAAGAGTGCAGAGAAGAGTAACAAAGAAGATTAGGGGACTGGAGGTTAAAACATATGAAGAACGGTTGCAGGAACTGGGTATGTCTAGTTTAATGAAAAGAAGGACTAGGGGAGACGTGATAGCAGTGTTCCAATATTTCAGGGGTTGCCACAAAGAAGAGGGAGTCAAACTATTCTCCAAAGCACCTGATGGTAGAACAAGAAGCAATGGGTGGAAACTAATCAAGGAGAGAAGCAACTTAGAACTAAGGAGAAATTTCCTGACAGTTAGAACAATTAATCAGTGGAACAACTTGCCTCCAGAAGTTGTGAATGCTCCAACACTGGAACATTTTAAGAAGATGTTGGATAACCATTTGTCTTAAGTAGTATAGGGTTTCCTGCAGTAAGCAGTGGGTTGGAGTAGAAGACCTCCAAGGTCCCTTCCAACTCTGTTATTCTGCTCTGTTACTATGTAGCACTTACCCATGGCTTATATTAACTGGGGATATAGTTCAGTTAAATTACATCTAAGGAAACAGAATCTTCATTAAGCTGTTAAAGTGTCATCTCTCCCAAATCTTATATAGGCTTTCATTGAAATTATTATTTGCTGTACTTTATTTTGATAGTAATACCTCTCTTGGAAACTCAGCTCCATATATCAAATATTTACACTGCTATATCTAGCCACCTTCAACAACAATTCCCTCACGTATCTCTTTTTTGTAGTCGATTTCCCTGATCTAACCTTTTACTAGGTTAAACATTTTTCCTGAGATGAATCTACTTTAGATTGTACCAGGCAGTGACTACACCTAGTGGTGAAAAGGTACTTGATAAGTATTAAAACTATTGCTTATTGTCATAAATCAAGACACAAAGGAATCAAAAGCTACCGTCAGTTGTGCATATTATATATAGTATTCTTTACCTCCAAGTTCTTTTACATTCAATATTGCATTCTGGAACGGCACTGCTTTTATGCTAAAACCTGAAAATAGAAATATTTTTTTTTTAAAAAAATTCAGTACACTTGTTCACTGTAACATTATTTTCCTCAGTTTAATCTATTAGCATCTTGCCAGCTTAAGTTAGTAAATTCAAATAGTTAATACTTGTTACCATGAGTTATATAATGGGTAGATAAAAAAAATAAAAGTATGCAAATGCATTTTGCATTATTTTAATTCAGAAGTCCTTGGTATTCTCTGAGCTTGGTTGTTTACTTGCAGACATATCAGTACCAAAACATCATCAGTGCTAGCAAGTATGGGGTTTGCTCAGTGGTGGAATTCAAGTAATTGAACAACCGGTTCTCTGCCCTAATGATTTCTTCCAACAACCAGTTTGCCAAACTGCTCAGAAAGTTAACAACCGGTTCTCCCGAAGTGGTGCGAACTGGCTGAATTCCACCACTGGGTTTGCTTCCTGTTTATATATAGTTTTTGACTTGCAACCATAATTGGGACTAGAATGTTGGCTACTGAGTCACTAATCAAGACATCATGTCACTGATTTGCTCAATGACTGCAATCCTGACATGCCTGGTTGCGGTTGTTAAATGATCTCTTGCATTTAATGCCTATAATTGAAGAAGCAAAACAAAACATCAGTTCACCTGTAGTTGACACTATATTTTCTCTATTTTCACTGCAGAGCTGGGACAACAGGCTTGTCTTGCCAGAGCCACTGAGACCTATGCAAACCAAGTCATATTCTGGTCGTGGAGGTGGAGGTCCTTTGCAGCAAAGGGCTCGAAAACACTGTTGAGAAAACATCAAGAAAGATTGTTCACCTTTTTATAAGTAACAAGAAAAGGAGGAAATAATATTTGCAAGACAGAATATTTGATTACCCAGAATCAAAATGTCTATAGATAAATAAGAAGAATATCCTGGTTTTGCTACACTATTACACCAAAAGGGTTATTCAGTTCTGTGATCTCTATCCCAAATGCCTTATTAGCTAAGTTAGGGTTGCTTTGTTAATGTTTTCAAAAGGCCTAGTATGTCACTGTCCTGAAAGAGAAATGGATACTATTCATGGAAATACAAAAAGTTTCCTAGGGCCCACTCTATATATTTTTTATTAAACCATGAAAGCAACTAATTTATTTCCTTCACAATCAATAGTTGTGGAACTCACTAAAAGGATTCCATTAATTCTTGAATGATACATATGACTTTCCAATGAGTCATCAATCAATGAGGAAAGCACTTCTCCTATAGGTTACACAGCAGGCCTGCATTGCCTAGTTCTCCCTTATTTTAATCTTCTCATGTCAAAGTTCTACGTGAGAATAAGTATCTACCAGCTTCCAATATAATACGTTCAGACTCAAACCCAAGACATCAATAATAGATCTCTATACCAGTTACATAACCAAAAGCTTGGGGAAAAACATGAAATATTTAGCAGAAATATCTTAAGGGAATTAATTCAGCTATCCTTTTAAAGGGAACAACTCAACATGCTGAATTTTGGAATATTTTCAAGTCTGCTGTTGTCACTCATTAACATACAGCTCTCATGGTTATCAATCATCTTTCTGAAAGAAATGTTATGTAACATGAAACAATATGCCTACAACTAATGTGGGATTAGAGGGCTTCATCAGAGGGCTTTGGGAGCAAATGTGTTTGACTTAAGGCCCCCATTTTTTATTTAATTGAAACACCTTTATGCCACTTTAGTCCTTAGTTTCTATAATAAGCCCAATCGGGCTTTTGAGCACATGCACTAAAATAAGCCCTCCCCGAAAATAAGCCCTCCCTGAAAATATTCAAAAGGATGCGCAGCCGGTCCTCACCATTTCTTCTGGTTAGGGTTAGGGAGACAGAGCTGGAAATCCGGTAAGACGGCAAGAGAGGCCCCGTCTTACTCCACAGGCCCCAAAATAATAAGACCTCACTGAAAATAAGGCCAAGAGCTTATTTCGGGGTTCAAAAAAATATAAGACAGGGTCTTATTTTTGGGGAAACACGGTATATACTCTGTCTGTGTGTGTGTGTATACTGTGTTTCCCCAAAAATAAGACCCTGTCTTATTTTTATTTTTATTTTTTTTAATCCTGAAATAAGCGCTTGGCCTTATTGCCATGCACTCAAAAGCCCGATTGGGCTTATTTTATATATATATATATATATATATGAGTTTGTAACTTAAAATTTAGAAGATTCTGAGCTGGGATCTTAGCCAGGATTTTAAACATTTTAACTTTTTACATATACACACACACACATACATACACATATACACATACTGTACAAATTATATATTATATATATATAAAATGTATATAAATGCCTCAACCGTTATTATATTCTTAGACATAAAAACCATGACTTAATGTATCAGGAAACATGATATCCACGCATGTTTTTCAATACATCTGATTATTAAAAATGAGGGTATGACCTTTATCTTCAATGGGAAGGTGTTCCATAGGAGAGGAATTCTGTAAAGAATACTGCCTTGTTGCGGGGGGGGGTCTACTGCCTTGTTGCGGGGGGGGGGGTCGTCTACTTTCTTTTGTAGCACACCTTAGGCACACATAGGCCCTAAGTAATGCAGACTTTAAAGCAGTGATGGTTAACCTTTTCGGCACTGCCGAAACTGGAGCGCATGCCACAGCGCCAAAACCTGGAAGAGCAGCTGGCGATGGCTTGTGCGTGCCCACAGAGACGGCTCTGCGTGCCACCTCTGGCACGTGTGCCATAGATTAGCCATCACGGCTTTAAAGGCTGTACCTTGAATTACAATCTGAAACAAGCCAGTCACTAAGGCACTCCTGAAATACTGATGTTACATGGAATACTGGATTGCTCTGCTTATCATTAGTATTTTGCACTAATTGCAGATTTCAGGAGATCTTTCAAAGGCAGCCCCCATGCAGAATGTGTTATAGTCCACTTGTGAGGTGACAAGGACAGGAGGGGCTGCAGACACCACTTCTATTCCAGAACAGCTGTAATGTGTTTGTTTATTCCCCTCATGCATTTGTTTACACTGATTGCATGTTTTCTATCTTTGCTTTTTACGTTTTATTTAGTCATTTGTTTTTGTCTTCTGATGTTTTTAACCTTCTTATTGCCTGTGATAAACAACATGACATCAATCTGTTTATAGATTACCAAACATTTCTAGGATACAAACATCATTGAAAGAGTCATTGGTTTAACATTTTTATGACAGACATCCGTCATTCATGTCAGGCAAGCAAATTCATCTGCACTTTTCAAATATGTATAAAAATAGCAATAGCATTTAAGACTTATATTCATAGTGCTTTATAACCCTCTCTAAGCAGTTTTAACCACTGGGCCACCAAGCGCAGGTACCACTGAGTACCACTGAGGTACCACTGAGTACACTTGTATAATAACAAGGCAAAATGTGGGTTTGTATGGGTGTGTGGGTGTGGGTTTTTGACATAGTGAGCCCATATATCATGGTTTGCATGGTTTTTTTCTCTCTGTCTACTTGTCTAGGCACAGAACACATAGAAATGCATACATGTAGAAATATAGCCACATATATACTTACAGAAGCTTATAATTGCTAACAGTGTGATAATAATTGAATTAAATAAACACAGTCTACCAATTAACAACAAAAACAATTCCTCAAAGGTTTGACCAAATTCCTTGGAATTTCTTTTCCATGCCATTTTGTTGAAAAAGAAATATTCACTTAAATCGTTAATATAATACATATCAATAGTTTATTACTGCAGATCAATGTAACTTTATCCTTCCAGTGTTATATAATAATTCTTTTGGATATCCCCCACAATAAGTTCACAATTCTTGATAACTAATAGATTCCAAATACTGGGATGAGAGCCAACAAGGACATGTGCATCCCCTTGACATTCAACAAGCAATCTAAAATCATGTTAACAACCCAAGTGGATTTCAATCCAAAATGTGACAATACGGGAACAGACCTACTTTTTGCAGTTTATGTTTCCAATTTCTGAGATCTACCTCCAAAGGAAGGCTATTACAGGTTACAGCTAACTCATATTAAACGTACGGTGCAATATCCAATATTTGAAAAATAAAACCTTATGAAGCACTAACCCCATCCTAAGATCAACAACAGATAGTTTAAATTGTTTTAAGCAACCTACCACTGGTTTTCCAAAAAAAAGATGTTCCAGATTATTATTCCAAAAATTGTCTAAATGATTAATATCAACTTCATCAAATTCCTTCAACTTTTACAAAAAGTTTTACTGGCTTAGGAGCCTTAACTGTTTCCTCCAAAACCTCTACCAGATGTGGAACTTCAGAGGCCACAATTGTATCAAGAATAATCCAAATAACAAATGTTAAATTGAATAAATTGCCAAAAAACTCATTCTTTTAAAAGTCAAACTTCAGTCTTACAAAAGTTTTAAAATTGCTGCATCAGAACTAGACTGATCAAAATAAGAAAATTGAGATATATCCAGTGCCACACAAAAGAGATTTGGATTAATAATTCAGGAGTTGTCATACTGTGTATTTTGTTTGCAGGTGCTCTGTCAATCCTCTTGGCTTTATGGCTTGTTCAAGCAAACCAAATCAAACAGCAAACCAATGCTGTTCTTTAAATATATGATTTTAAATCTAACCGTTTTTCTATTTATTTTCAATGTAAGCATTTTATTTGGTAGCAAGCAACAACTTCACACTGTCATTATCCCTAATCTATATTGTCAGCCAACAGGTTTTCTGCAGAGGCAATCTGCAGATCTTTTAGCATTGGTGACAACAGGCAGATCCCTAGAACATTGCCTGAATACAACACATTCAATCTACCATCTTCCTAGAGCCGTGATGGCGAACCTATGGCACGGGTGCCACAGGAAGCACGCGGAGCCATATTGGTGGGCACGCGAGTGTTGCCCTAGCTCAGCTCCAGCGCACATGCGTGCACCAGCCAACTGATTTTCAGGCCTTCTGGTCCCACTGGAAGTCGGGAAACTGGCTGTTTCTGGCCTCTGGGAAGGCCTCCGGGGGGGGGGGGGAATGGGGAAGGCTGTTTTTGCCTAAAAAGCTTCTGGAGCCTGGGGAGGGGGAAAACAGGCCTACCGGGCCCACTGTGCCAAAAACAGGGGGAAGTGTGGGGGGGTCACGTGCACATGCGCAGGAGGGTGGGGCGCATTGAATTATGGATGTGGGCACCTGCACTCACGCCTCCCCGCTCTCCCCGCTTTTGGCACACGACGGCAAAATGTTTAGCCATCACTGTCCTAGAGGAACATGTCATGTTCTTATGTTCTGTAAGCTTACAGAATGTTGTCTATTTTACATGGGCCCAAGAAAAGGATTTTATGTAACTTCCAGAAAAATGGTGTAGTATGTTTAAAGGCACTTCAAAAACATGTTGGATATATGAACAAGAAAGGATGTTTTATCACACTTGGTTGACATGCAAAAAAGCTAGAAGACGTTGGATTCAACTGGGTTATACCGTATATACATACATTTCTGCACTGAAGGAAAATATCCATTAAAAATGCAATGTATTGGAGAAATCACTTGACCAATATTGTGTAAAAGCACACAAAAATGTCTGCACAATTTCATATACACCTTAAAAATACAGGGTAATGTTACAATGGAACAGAACAGACCTAAATCTCAGCAATGGGAAATTGAAATAAATATATCTTTATCTTTATCTTTATTCAAATTTCTATACCGCCCTTCTCCTTTCAGACTCAGATTTATAGATTTATAGATTTATCCATTTCTAACAACAGAACCTGTTAATATTAACGCATTTATAACCAACAGAAATTATAGCTGTTGGCAGCATGATCAATGACTTGCTGTTAGTCTGAGAGAGAAATATAGATGGAAGGTATAGTATTAATTAGACTATTAATTAGAGTTACTTTGCATTTTTTGATGTTTGGCTTTTTAGTACAGCAGGATATAAAGAATCAATTAATGCTAATGGAATTATGGGAGCAGTTTATGCTACATATGTCAATCCAACAATACAGATGCCGGATGAGAAAATATATTCTGTGTTGTCTGTGCTATTATTACTTGCAAAACCTGGAGAACAAAGTAACAGCAAATCAAAGCCAATTTTAAATACATTTTTTAGTACAAAGTGTTTTCCACCCAGGGACATTTTGTAAAAAATGCACTAATTCTGTTAGATATCAATACACACACTTGATGTATTTTACTCTGTATTGTGATACTTTCCTGACAAATCAACCAGTGGATGTAATTTATTAGAATTATATTGGAAACCATTCAATAACCAGTGCTACTCAATGTAAGATACAAGCTCAGAAAAAGCCTATAGAGGACCGGATTGATGGGCTCCTGCACCTGAAGATTCAATTCATTGTTATCTGTGAAACTAAAGCTTTTCTATCCTGCTTTTTTTCTGATGTCCTGCATATACTGCAAAAGTTCTATTGGCTTTGCCAGATCAAGGAAATTTCATTTCATTAAGAAAGTATGCAACTAAATGCTCCCTTATATTACTTTGTAGTTTGTTAAAGGTAACCGAACAATGGAAATTAGGATTGTCAGGACTACTGTCATAAATAAGACATCGCACCTTTGCTGCATCGTTTAGCAACGGAGTACCCAATTACTGTTGGTAACTGAGGATTACCTGCAAACCAGAAGTACTGGGCCTGGTGGCTCAGCAGACAGATAGCATTGTGATTAACACCACCAGTCTGCAATTACTGTAAGTTCGACTCTCACCAGGCTCAAGGTTGACTCAGTCTTCCATCCTTTCTAAGGTAGGTAAATTGAGGACCCAGTTTGTGGGGGCAATAAGCTGACTTTGTATAAATATACAAAAGTATGAAGGCTATTGCTTAATGCATTGTAAGCCGCCCTGAGTCTCCGGAGAAGGATGGCATATAAATCAATTTTTTTTTTAAAAAAAAAATTGTCTTCTTCAAGGACACCCCAGCTTTCTGATCTTTTATAGCTACTATCCACTAAACCCGTTCTAATGTTTTGGATTTTGGAAAACACAGTATTTGCATAGTCTTGATTTCTAGGGTTTTTTTTATATTTGCTTATTCAGAAACAGTACTAAACACCCAGATTACTCTTGTCTTGTGTACTGACTGCTGAAAAACAGCACTTTGCCAAGGGTAAGACCTGTCCAAGGGTAAAAACTCCAAGATGTCTAGGAGAAGCAAATGAAAAGAGAGGGTTATTTTCTAAAGGACACAGTCCTTTCAGTTGTTATCTAAAACCAGATCTAACACAATTTATCTTGTGCGGCCATAGGAAACTACACAGCTTGTTCCTGGAAATATAATAAGAATATAAATATGTGTACATTTTCCCCATTCTTTTCGAATTAGTATTTTTATTTAGTTTTATACTATTTTCTTGGCTTAATAAACAAAGATTAAACACTGTGAACAGAATTGTAGATACAGAAAGCAAAATGAGGCAAGACTGAAAATGAAACTATTAACAGAATAAATGAAATTTGGGTGTTATGAACTTCGTATATAAATCATATTTTTTTTAATTATCAAGCAAGATGTATAATGAAATCATAGGGCTTTAGAGCACTCTCTAAGCAGTTTACAGAGTCAGCATATTGCCCCCAATAATCTGGGTCCTCATTTTACTGACCTCGGAAAGATGGAAGGCTGAGTCAACCTTGAACCAGTCAGAACTGAACTCCTGGCAGTGGGCGGAGTCAGCCTGCAATACTGCATTCTAACCACAGCGCCACCACAGCTCTTAGAATTATTAGAATTAGAATATGATAGCTGTAATATTCAGCCCAAAGTTGCTTGATAGTGAGATGAGCAACATATAAATTTAATAAACAAATCTTTAAACAATTGCACAGTATAAAGTTATAGTTAAGTTATAATTAAATTGTTTATTTAAATTATCATTCTGCTTCAAATACTGAATTGCTAGATATTTTAAGGAAGTATACACAGAAAGAATAAAGGCACATATAAAATAATACTTGATTAAAATAAATAAAATAAATAATAATAATATTGACTGTATTTTGTAGTCAAGCAACTTCTATTCAGTAACTTATTGCTTATGATTCCAGTATTTATGATTAATAAATTTTGCAAAATCCACTCTGTAGTTTTGCTAACTACTTTAACTTGTCCAACTTGTGGCAATGGACTCCATTAGTTCAACTATGTGCGGAATGAAATAATTTCTCCTTGTATATGTTCTGAATTGATTGATCATCAGATTTACTGGATAAGTTCTAATATTGTGTGGAAGGAAGAACATAAAATATTCAATCATTTTAGAAAAATTAGATCATGACTTCCTTCAGCCATTCCTCACTTTCCAAAATAACAATTCAGTTATAAAAAAATAAAGAAGGGGCAAATGAAAGTATATCTATTAATTGTTGGTTGTTTATTAAGAATCACCAGTGTAGAATTTTCCCCAATTTGTGCTATAAACACTAGTAGTTAAGATACCTTGTCACAATATTAAGAACAATTCCAGCAAAATCACTAGCATATCAGTTAAATGCTATATAGTAAAAAAGAACCTTCTCTTTCATTCTCAAAAGAGGGCAAAAGGGAAAGCCTTGCATTCTAGACCTTTAAATATAGCTAAATTGATACAGACAAAAGAATAGTTCACCAACTTGATTGTAGTTTTTTTAAAAAACAAGGCTTTAAAATCTAGTATCATTTATTTGATGTGGACTCAAAAGTATCAGCAAAAAATGAAGTTGGGGCCCACAGTGTAAAGGAAGAACATTGGAAGAGTTTTAAAATGTTTAATTTCTGATAATTTGTCATATCACTGTTAAATATTTCAGTTATTTCCATGAAAAATACATGGGGTGACTTTTTCTATATTCAAATGGCTATTGTACAGAGTCTTCTTTTTCTATCTCCACCAACATTTTGTTATTATCAGAGATCCAAATTCAGAAAAAAAGTAACTGAATCACAGAACAGTAAAACATTATTACGGTATGTACCATTAAGTCAGTACTGACACTTAGCAACTACAAAGACAGATTTTTCTCTATGACAATTTGTCCCCAATCAAGCCCAACTTGTTCATTTCCCCAATGCAGCCATCACCAACAATCCCTCCATCTTGCCACTAACTAACTTGCCTTCCACCTTTCTGAGCATTAAAGTTTTCTCCAAAGAGCTAAGCCTTCACATAATGAATCTGAAGTAAGATAATTTGAGCCTGGCTTTTTTTTTTTTTTTTTTTTTTTTTTTTTTGGTACTTTGAGTGAAAACTCTGAGTTGATTTGTTCAACTTGTTGATCCACTGGTTTGTTTTCTTGTCTCTCAGCATATTCTGATATTCTCAGCAGTTTTCTCCAAAGGCAATTTTTAAATGCATCAATTCTCTTACTATTCTGCTTCTCAAAAGTCCAACTTTTGCTTCCACAGAGTGTTACAGGGAATAGCCTGAACTATTTTGATCTTTGGAGATATAATCATATTATAGCGTTTGAATATCTTTTCCAAGGCCTTCATGCCAATTCTACCAAGTGCTAGTCAAAATAAGAGCTGAGGTGGCGCAGTGGCTAGAGTGCAGTACTGCAGCTACTTCAGCTGACTGCTGCATAGAAATATTAATATTAATAATATTATTATTATTATTATTATTAATAATAATAATAATAATAATAATCCTTATTAACCAATGTGTTACTGCCAAAAGGTCTAGTTCCTCCTTATCCAGTAAGATTAACATTAATGCTGGGCAGCACCCTAATTACTAAAGCAAAACTTCACAATTAAATAGGTAACTCCAGAGCTTTTGTTCATTAAGAATATTACCAAGTATTAAAAAAATCATCTATTTGTCCAAGCAAAATAAAAATAAAAGATGAAGAAGAATGCAGATGTAAATAAAGTTATATTGTAAATAACATGTTCCAAACACTCAATTACTCCTGATGCTTATGAACATAGCCTCTGCGATAGTGGTATCTTCTTCTTTTTTACTTCCCCTTTTACCACTTCAGATGTTGATGAAAATAGTGGTATTTTATCGTATTTGTCCTGTAAGATTGATGACAATAAATGGAAGAGGTCCATCAGATCTTAGTAAAACAAATTTTTATTAATAAATTCATGCCCAATAATTTCAATCGTGATCAAGGATTATTTTATTAATAACGAGGAAATTCTTTTATACTCTTACCACTCTAAAAGAACATCTTGAGTCCTGTTCAATCAAGCATTATATGGTTAAAATCAGAGCTTTCAAATATCCATCTTTTAAGCAGGTATCCCATGGGAGAGCATTCAGCCTTTTGAACCCTCCTTTCTCAACTTTCAAAAATTATTTATTTATTTAGCTGCTCCTATGTCCTGTACTCCTTATCCTGAATTCATGGTGCTGCACATGGAGCAGGGAGATAAAACCAATGATGATACTGAAACATGTATATATTAATATCCACTCTTGTACAACTGATTTTTCCCATTAGACTGTGCTCACGAATGAGTGAGTGAATGAATGAATGAATGAATGAATGAATGAACGAATGAATGTACAATAGTGCTGTGGTATCAGCAGCCACCAACAGCAGCTTATGCTAGTATGTGTGTGTCTGTAGCAACATATGAATTAGCAACACATGTGAATATTCAGGTGTATTACATGGAAAAATAAGGAGTGTGGCTCTGTTTTGTTTTGTTTTGTTTTTATTTATTTATTTATTTTATTTTAAATTTATATACCGCCGTTCTCCCTGAGGACTCAGGGCGGTGTACAGCCAGAATTAAAAAACATGAAATACAAATATTAAAAACAATTAAAATATATATAAATTTGGCCCAAAATTAAAAATACAAACCAATTAAAACATTTAAAATTTCTTCTTAAGCCAGCCCGGCTTGCTGGAAAAAGTGGGTTTTAAGGGCACGGCGGAAGGCACTAAGGTCTTGGATTCTCCTTATCTCTGGGGGCAACTGATTCCAGAGGGTAGGTGCCCCCACAGAGAAGGCCCTCCCCCTTTCAGTCTCAAATCCAAAATATTTTTCCAAAATAAACTTGAGGAACGAGTAAAAATAAATCCTTTACTTAGAATACATTACTGAAGTTGTAGCTCTCATAAGCAATAAAATATCATATGCTACTATACCTGTGCATGCACATACATATATACATTAAAAAAAATACTCATACACATATAAGAAACAAATCAGCAGATCTTCAGTCTCAAAGGAACGTATTTTCAGGTCCCAATCAAGCACTATAGCAATATAATTAGACGCTATTAATTTTCTAACAGAAAAGAATGGAAGTCCAACAAATGTTGATTTTGTTTAAATGCCCTCACAAACCAAAAGCTCCCAACCCTCCAATTTATCTTTTGCTCTGGTCAACAGCTAATGGTTCTTGCCTTGCATAGAAGCTCTGACCCTTCCATTTGAGGTAGTATGATCAAAGACACTTTGGCCAGACTTGGAAAAACATTTTCACTGAGAATGGACATAGTGCCTGTCAAAAGGTTATTCCCACTGTGTGCAGGGAGCAGCTCATGTTACTTTAGTGTAACATGAAAGTTCAAACTCTAGCCACAGTAATCCACATACATGTTTTTCTTTCTAAAAGCAGCATATGGAGCACACTGACCAGAAGAATACACCTAACGTCTTATAATCTGAAAGAGGAAATAAAAGATTTCCGCAAGCCATCGTGCAGCGAGTCACTTATTTTTAATCATCTCTCAAACCTGAACCATCTATTTGAAAATTGTTTCTATTGAATCTGAGATTGAGAAGGACTGGGAGCTTTGTAAATAAATTAGGCTCCCTATATCTTGTAGAAAACAAAATAACTTGGCGGCGTAAATCTTAATGTCAGTGACAGGAAGGCTTTGGTGAACCATTACCATAAATCTGACAAACGCTAATTTGATGGGTGGCTGTATCTGTCTGCTACAAAGCCAGTCTAGACAGTCTATTGAGAAATCCTAAAACACAACTGTTTGTTCCCCGTAACACCATCTGGATCTGGCAATAAGAGCCGACCCAGAGCCATTCACACATGGATCAAAGCGCATGCTAATGCCATCATGAAGTCATACACATAAAAAATTCAATCTGAGAACTCTAAGCAATTTTGCTAAGTCCTCAGTGGAGAAACCTCCAACTTCGCTCGACTCCAGCGAAGGGCATGAAGAGGATGAGGGGGCTGTGGAGAAAAGCACAGACTATTTAATGAGCTTGGCCCTCCAGAGGAATGTTAGGCCACCTATTGTATTGGAAAAGGCTCATGTCACACTTCAGTCTGCACATCCATCAGGGTGCCGCCTTTTCAAAACTGATCCGAGGCCTTGGTAATTACCTGTTTCAAACGACAACCCCAAAAGAACAGAAGGGTCTCCTAGGTATAATGCTTCAGTTTATTACAATAAGCTGTTAGGCTGTTCTGCATTATGACAATATTCCAAATCTCCCTCATTAAAAAGTGTACTGTGGCATTAGATCAAAGCATTAAGGGCCCCCCATTGAATCACGTTAAGTATTACTGCTCTAAAGAGCAGTCTGGCTGCCGAGAAAATTTAGTTCCCTCTCCCAAATAGGACTTGGATTTAAATCTGAAAAATTACTCTGTGTGTGTGTGTGTGTGTGTGTGTGTGTGTGTGTGTGTGTGTGTTACAAGATACCCTCCCCACCACTGCTAAAAACCTTTCCCAAACACCATTAGACAGCTTCTACCTCAAACGTTTCATGTTAGCAGTAAGCTTACAGGGGTTATTTTAACATTTGCAGTCTGTTTCCTATTGCGTAGAATTTGTTCTTTTTCTTGCAAAAAAGAGCATAAAGTAGTTTAGACAACTTAGGTTTCTTGTACACATTAGGGAGGAAGAAGGGATGCTCCTTCAATGCTAGCAAAAATGCCAATATTGATATTTCCCTGTGGTTGCAGTCGGGCAGTTCTGCTTTTAAATACTCAGACCAGGATTTGACAAGCAAGATGAGCTCATGAAATGAGCTTTCAATAATCAAGAACAATTTATGGCTTTTGTGGACATATCTGATCCTTCCCTCTCATTGGATCAGGTGAGGCTTTTCAAACTCCTTTCCATCTCTTAGGTGCCATATGTGCTTTTCAGGTAAAATTGGATTCATCTGTGTAATTTGCACTTCCTTGGGTTCTGGCTTAGATTACCAAGAATATCAAACCTATATTCCATTTTACAACCCGCAATCTTTGTGTTATAGAATAATGTATCACTAGGACTATAGGTAGAGAGGTTCAGTCTCTAGCCAAACCAGTTCTACCATTATTATTATTATTTAGACAAGAGACAGATTAATTTTCAAATAATAGTTCAAAGCCAGTTAGACTAATAATTTATCAACATGAAGGTAATAATTTCAATTACAAGTTCCACAATTTTTACATACAATTATGAACTTTATATTCAATTAATATATAGGAATGTTTTCCCATGCTAGTTTTGAAAAGCAAATTTTATAATGAGCCGTTTTAGAGTAGACTCTTGAATAATTCAGAACCAGTTGATATAATGTTAAGATATCACAATTACAAACATCTGACTCACTTCAGCTGACTTTACATTGTATAATTTTACCTATGTGCTGAAAAGCAAATACAGTAGCCCAGAAAAATGTAACTAGTATTCACTGTTCTGTTTTAGTTCACTGATTTGCAAATTAATTGAATGAAATATCTGAAATTTTTTGACAACTATTAAAAAAATAGATTCTTCTGTTTGGTAGTGATGTGTTTGCAACCTAATGTGTTCAAATTGTTCAATATTTTCATACACACACAAACACATAACACTCTTCTGTTTGTAAATGGGCCTGTTCTTTTAAATATCCCATTCACTGTTACCAAGTGATATTAAGCATAAAGATTTTCCTAGGGGAAATACCAACTGTTAAATTTAATACATAGTATCTAAGTCTCAAATGCAGATAACTCACAGTATATTTCAAAAACTAATGTTAAAGCAGTTCCTCTATAATTAGAATTTCAAATTAAATGAAATGAAGTACTACTACCTCCCTAAAACAAGGGAGGGAGGGAGGGAGGGGAAGAATGTGTGCAAATCAGCTTTGATCAAGCAGAACAATACTGCCATCTACTGTTCAGTATCATGATTATTTTTTTGGAATTAAGAGTATCTGCTAAATCAGGGAGAATTTCTACAAATAACAAAATTGGTGAAACATTGACAATCTAAAAGGAAACATACTACATTTCAATCATCATTCAAGATCATTGTAACCTTTTTTGAGCAAGGCATTCATGTCACTCAAAAACAAGCTGCTAAAATTAACTGTATGTTACTAGGAAAACTTCAAGGATGTGTCAATGTAAATAAGGAAGAGAACGGAATATGAGGATATTTTTCTCTTTAATACTGCTGTCATGTGTCATAGGTGAAAAACTGTTAAACTATTCAAAACCTTTAAAGCTATTTTCAACAGAACTACAGTAGCTGCACATGCTACTTTTAAGAAATGTATTTTAATTCCCCATTTTAATGAATGATGCACAAATGACCCAGAATTTTTTTTTAATTTCCAAAGGAAATTTTCTTTTTTTCCCAAAGGAAAAAAAAAATTTTTTTCCAAAGGAAAAAAAAGGGTGAATTTCACCTGATATCCAGAAATAGGTTTCTATTGCACATTCTTATTCCACCACACACATAGTTAAATAACTGTTAGCCATGATAAGATTTGCAATTCTTTTTGTCATCGTGGTATTTCTTTAGGTCAACTGATGGTATGGATAGCATTTAGTTATCTTCTACTCAAGGTGGTACACATGTTTTTCCTCAACTGATTTTTAGACAATTGCCTGAGACAAATTGAACTTTGACAGGGGGGCTGGGGTCTTTTGGAAGAATTGTTTTCCTCACTAGCTTTAAAATCCTGCAGTTAAAAGGGGGGGGCAATAAAGGAGGAAAACATTTTTCCTTAATTTCTGAAAAATATAAATCATATTTTTCTGTCATTATTAATCATTCTGGTTGATCTTTCCCCCCCCCCCCCCTTATTCCAGGACCTGGGCATTTTACAGTCTCTGGGCCAAATTCAGCCCTTTGGCTTGACTTTGCCTGCCCCATGTGAGGTCAATCAGAAATTAAAAATCCAATGTAAATAAGTGTATGCCACAAACACAATACAACTTCATTGGTTTTATTTTGAAGGTAACTTTTAAAAAAAAAATTACGTATGTGCCTATGCACCTCCACAACCCTATTGACTCGGCCCTCCACAACAGTCCCAGTTTCTCATGTGGCCCCTTTGGAAAATTAATTGCCCACCTCCTGCTTTATTCTGTGTAAAGAAATGAAAATATATTTAGAATATTGCACCATAGAAGAGTTTCATCTTTCTTGCACCTGCATTCTGTCTGTATTCTCAAGAGGTACTGAATTAAAGTTGATGACTTTGCTTGCCCTGAGATTTGTGTAATCGAATTTGCAAGTATTTCTCCCACTTTTTATTTTAGCCAATATCCTGCACAAAGATAAGACTCCACCCTCCCCTCCCCTATACAAATACATTTACTAGAAGGTTTAGAAAAGTTCGCTTATTTCACTCTAATGGAAAGTATATTGGTCCCAGCAGATTCAGAACAGCAGAATTGGAAAAGTCACTCAATCCAATAAGCCAATCTATCGCTCTGTGCAGACTTCTAATAAAGAGCATCTCAGCATCCCTGAATGGCGTACATACATTAGAAGGATAATAAGAAAGTACTATTCTAATGCTACTTCTAACGTTATTATTCAGTTTTATACAACTTTGAATCTCTTTTCTACTGTACTCTTTCTTTTTTTAATTCAGTGTACCTTTTCCCCTCATAGGTACTTTCAAATTTCTATTAAAACAAACAAAACAAAAAGATAGGTAAGATAAATTTAAAAAGTGAAATCTGTAACTAGTAGTTGTCCAGCATCTGCATGAATGTATTGAGAGACAGAAAGTTTAACAACTTTCCAGGTGAGTATTTCCACTACTGGAACACTTGACTACATTGTTTTGAACATATATATATATATATATATATATATATATATATATATATATATATATATATATATATATATATATATATATATATATATATATCTGTTTTAGAATCATAGTAAGAAGAAACCATTTAGGCCACAGAACTCAGCTCCTTGCTCAGTGCAGGAATTCCCATTAAAGCATCGCTGGCTGATGGTGGTCCAGCTTCCACTTGAACACATCCACTGAAGGAGGTCCATGACCTCTCTGGGTCACTGGTTCCACTGTCAAATTGTTCAAACTGTTAGGAAGTTTTTCTAACATTCAGCTGGAATTTGCCTTCATGTAACTTAAATCCATTATTTTGTGTCCTGTGCTCAGGATGACAGAGAACAGGTCTTGACCTTCTTCTGTGTGACATCCTCTTGGAAATTTTAAAAATGCAATCATAGACTACTTGAATTTTGTCTTCAAGGCTAAACCTGGCAATTTCTCCAGTCTCTCTTTGTAGGATTCCCCGTCCTGATCGTCCATTTTATTTTATTTATGTATTTATTTGTATCCCACTTTTATTATTTTTAAAAATAACTCAAGGCTGCGAACATACACAGTATTCCTTCCACCTTCTATTTTCTCCACAATTCTGTGAGGAGGGTCGGGCTGAGAGAGTGAGTGACTGGCCAAATGTCTCCCAGCTGGTTTCATGGCTAAGGCAGGATTTGAACCAGTGGTGAGTTGCTCCTGGTTATGTCCAGTTCTATAGAACCGGTAGTAAAACCGGCGGGATACTCCACCCACCCACCCCGATGTCATCAAGGGGCTTCTGCACATGCGCAGAAGTGTGCACGCGTTCCCATTGTGAACCGGTAGTAAAGGTAAGTAGAACCCACCCCTGATCTGAACCCCTGATGTGGTTTCTAGCCTGCTACCTTAACCACTAGACCAAACTGGCGCTTCTCTGAAGTTCTCTGCACTTTGTAGTTAATATGAATCACTTTTAGAATACAATAGTCACAAATGGGACATAGTACTCAAGGAGTACTGATCAATAAGAATAAAGTGAAACTGTTACTCAAGATTTGGAAACTATTTCTATTCATAGAACTGAAAAATACATTTACATTTCAGTGGTGACATCACATTACTGACTCATATGTAGTTTGTAATCAATTCTCTTCTAAAATCTTTTTCACCAAAAATTATTGATGAAAAAATTATCTGAAAATATAGTATCACAAAGCCATATATTTAGGTATTACTGAATGATAAAGAACATGGCATGATCTTTTTAAATAATTTAAGAATGCTATTCAATATTTATTTATTATTTTATTTATTTATTAATTAAAGAATCCTTTAATTTATTCTCAGATAAATATATCAATTCCTATAATATCCCTCTCAGACCTTCTGAAACTTTCCAGTGTATCTGAATCCTTTATCGAATGTGGTAAGTAAACCTCAACTCAATATATAATACTTGCAGTAGAAGAGCAGACTGGAATAATCTGGAAATTATACTTATCTTTTGTCAATATCCCTCTTTTTTACAGTCTTTTCAATACCATAGGTGGTCAAGCATACACACACAGAGATCTAACCTCTTCCAGAATTACCATCATGAAGATACCATTGAGAGTAACAAAGAAAAAGATGTTGTTGGTAAATAAAGCTAATATTGTAAATAAATAGTTTTTCATGGTCATATGCACACATATACATACACACATAAAAACCTATGGCTACTTATTGTCACCTACAAAGAGACTAATTCAAAATAAAAATCTCAAACATGATCAATCAAATCTAAAACAAATGAACAAGTAAGCATTTTTTTTTACTTATCAACAGACATCAATATAAATGATTCCCTTTTTCAAGTAATTGCACCCAATTAAATGCCAAGGTTAAGTAATCATTCACTTCACCCAGAAACACTCATCACCAGCTAAATATAGGTCCATTTTTTTCTCAAGTAATGCTAAACTATAGGGGAAAAAGGCCAGATATGCTTCATAGGTTCTCCAAAAAAAAAAAAGGGGGGGGGTTTCTCTTAAAAAGACACTGACCTGATAACACAGAACACATGTAGCATTTTTCAGCGAACAACAAAGCACAATGCCTCAAGTTTAGTCTTAGCTTTTGATTAACGCAATTGTGTTGTGATTTTCATATATTTCAGTTTTTCTAAACAATAATCCTCACTTTGCAAATAATTTAAAGCAAATGAATTTATATCATAATGGTTTTTAACTTTCATTTCTTATACAATGAAAAATACAGCTAACTGAACCCTTTCATGGTTCTTTAGCTGTCATATCTGCTGTAGAATGACCATAATTTTTTGCTTTACAGTTACAGTTTTGTTACCTGCTTGCAAGTTCAGATAAGTAACACAGACAACAAAAATATACTAAAACAATTGGGTAGAATTTTTTAAAATAACAAAATAGCTCTTGGAAAAAATCCAACTGAGCAAGGAAATCTGAATATATATATATACACATACATATATACATATATACGTATATACGTGTGTGTATGTGTGTGTTTCAAACTAAGCCTTTATTAGCAGTTTGTTTGTTTAGTGAGAGTTCAAATCTTGTTTAGTCTCTGGACAAAAGGTCAGTCTCACGACAAACCTTGAAGAAAGAGAATATCCAGCAGGTGCTGCTTTCTCCAGTGCAACCTGAATAGAGAGAAGCCATGTCTAATTTATTGAAATAGAGATTTCTTACTTGCTCTTAATTAAAACTTTCCTCGGAGATTTACAACACCATGAATACAGCTATTAAAATGAACTTAAAATATTATTTTAGGTTTTATATAATAATATATAACTAAATTTGAAGTTTAATATAATACCGGTATTAAAAATATTATAGCAATAAACATAATAGAATAAAGTAATTCATTAAACAAACAAAAACCACAAATGAATATGGCAAAAAGAGCATTTTAAAAAAAAAATTAAACTGCATGCGCACCATGAAGTCCTGATCTGGTGCTAAGAAAAAATTAGTGCTGTTATCAGCAAAATCTTTTTATGAAGACATTCAAGAGACTGTAAGGAAAACAAAACGCCTTTTGAAAAAATATAATCTGACATATCTTGCAGGATCATATGACAAGAGGTGCTTCATGGAGGAGTTGGATTCCAATCTGCTTATTATTTAAAAGTACTTCAACTGGTTTCGGTTTAGTACAAGCAGCCAATAGTCAGAATAGATGCAACATGAACTTTGGTTGCCCCATTCAAAACTGCCAATTAAATTGTCCAGTAACAAGTTTCCAAATAGTCTTGAAGTACAATTCCATGTATAATGCTTTACAACAGTGTTTCTCAACCTTATCAACTTTAGGATGCTGGCTGGGGAATTCAAGGACCTGGAATCCAAACAACTTAAAGTTTCTGAGGTTAAGAAATGCTGCTTTACACCATTCTAATTTGCTAATTCCTGCCTACAGAAGTATCTGTCGTTAATTATGATAATGCTAAAATGATGAAACATGCATTGTGTTTCATGATGCAAGAGCTGCCTTTTTGTTACTCAACTCTCCATGGATGTTAAGAAACTAAAACATTCAAAGATAAAACCAGTGATTCTTGTAAGGGTTGGATTTAGTGCAAAGTCTAGGATCCTGTCATTAAGGAGTCTCCAAATTATCATCCATAAAGAATAACTACTGTGCATTATAACACAGTTGCAAAAAAAATCATTATTTCCTCTTAAAACAGTTATTGGTCAGATATCTGCTTTCAGATGATTGGCTAATCCCTCACCCCAAAGGAATATACATCCATCCATCCATACATACATACATACATACATACATACATACAGTACATACATACATACATACATACATTTATATGCTACCCGTCTCACTCTAGGTGAGACAGCTCTAGACAAACTCTAGACAGCTTACAATCATTAGTTCAGCTTACAATCATGAATTCAAATTACATATGCCATGGAAAGAGTAGAGGACAAAAAAAGTAGAACTAAAAATGTTTAGCAATGTATCTTCATTATAACCCACAATGTCAACCTATAATTCCCTGAGGATGGGCTCTAGCATAAGTTTGAAAGCTCAGAGGACTAAACCTTTGGTCCTGATGACTGAACCAGATTGGATCCTGTATACATATTAATAAGCAGTGAACATATACATTTGGTCTATGAAGTACCTATGGAATCCTTGGTGTTCTTTGAGTTTGGGCGATTGCTTGCAAATGTTTTGTTACCACTCTTAAGTGACATCTTCAGTATACCTATGAAAGTAACTATTGCTTACTGGTTAAGAAGTCCTAAACCTAAGAACTACTATGGATGCATGGAGATTTCACAATTTTTCTTTGCAATAAGCCTCCTGCTCTGTACATACAACCAGAAGAGGAAAAAAAAAATAACCATCACCTTATACCTGCCACATCTTCCGTTTAACAATTTTAATGAGTAATGAAGGAAAAATACTCAAACTCAATAATATGTAAACAGTTTGTGTCTGTATTTTCACATATCACAACATTTTAAAGCATTTTGAACTGCCTGCATTATAGTAAGTCATTCCCCTAGAGATCTTCCAGCTTGTGGTACTTGCTCAATTAAAAATAAATTGCACCCTCTAGTGGTCCAATAGATGATGCTGTGTAGCTGTTGTTTGTAAGCTGTATGTTAAACAGTCCTTTGCTTAAAATAGTACAATTTTCAACTGCCGAGACCTTGCTGGATGAAAAAGTCAAGGGTTTTTAAAGTAGAACACAGTGAGAGTGATGAGGAAAAGATCAGAAAGGTCACACAGTGTGGTAGAATAGACATTCTAAATTTAGCATCCTGAACTTTTTATTGTTCAAAACTTCCTTGATCCAGCTGATATTTTAAACCACAATTTAAGTTTTCCTTTGGGGGGGGGGGCTTTCTTTCCTGTTATGCTCAAAAGGTATTTTCTCGTGCTATGCTTTTATTAAAATGAAATGATGAGAGTAGCAGCTTAACAGTTTTAGCTTATCTGGTCAAGGCATAGATGTTCACAAAAAATAATGTATTATTATTAAAGGGAGACTTCAACTGAGAATACACAAATATCCAAACTTTACCTGCTCCTATTCAATTATCTATTGGTTATTATTGGTCAGACAGTCAGACAGATGTTTAGACTGGATCTGTCATTTTTGTCCATGTATTGAGTCCTTCTCAAGGACCTTGCATAGGCAGATGTTGTTGTTCAATAATAATAATAATAATAATAATAATAATAATAATAATAATAATAATGTTCAACTTTGAATATAAAGTCTTTTACTACTGTACTTTATTTACAGTGAGGCTAAATATTAATAATGGATTGATTTAAATGGATTTATTCTATGTCTGCCTAAATCTGGGTCCAACATTTTGTCAAGAGCATGCAGGATATTAAATTCAGGCATCACATTGGTGTAAAAATAATAGCTTTACTGCCACAATTCCACTAGTATTTTTTTCTATCACTTATGTTAAACAATGTTTCCCTGTATGTTTTGTTTATTTATTTTGTTTGCATTACACTCACTAGGAAACTAGATTTTTATTACAATCAAAGCCAGGTTCCTTGAGAATTCCGTAATTCTGAAAAACATGAAAGCAAGACAGTGGTGGGTTGCCCCCGGTTCGCAAGAACCAATAGTAAAACCGGTGGGAGGTCATCGGGAAGCTTCTGCACATGCGGCCCCGTTGCGAACTGGTAATAAAGGTAAGTAGAACCCACCTCTGAAGCAAGGAGAAGATTATGGGTGGACTTGATTACAGTGATGCTGAGTGCCCTGTTGGAAGATATAAAGGAGCAATTTGGTTTCAGAATATCCTGGAGAATAACTACTTATGTGATGTCTAAGAATAGATAGATAGGCAGAGAGGCAAATACATAGATAGGTAAGTAGATAGGCAGGCAGGCAGGCAGGCAGGCGGATAATACCTCCTCTCCTTCCAGTACTTACATCTCCATTTATTTCAGACTATATTCTAGACATTTTTTAAGAAGTTCACAAGCCCTTCCAATATCAGAAATAAAACAATGTCACATAACTATGTACTACTACCATGGTCAATAAATGTTCAGCTATCTAGCATTATGAATGCTTTTAACCAGTTAATTAAATAAATGCAATCACAAGTATATGAGCCTTTTAAAATAACTACATATATACATACATACCTCTCATTCACATACACACTCACATACACAACTGAATTGAACAGTACATAACCCAGGAAATATCTATTTCCTTCCTTTCTTCTTTTTATAATAACTCTAAAAAAACATACTTAATCTTCACTACATCATTGGTCAATTGGATAAGAAAATGTAAACATATTACATCTTATGGTTGCCAGGTATCTTAGGTATCCTACCTACAGTATTCTTAGACATCACAGAGTCTCATGCCATGTGCAAAGTGTTTACAAGGTTTGAACTTTTGGAAAGCAGAATATCATTTTATATCCAGGATATGCTGAGAAAGTCTATCTCCAGTTCCCAAAATAGTTCTATTGGAATCATGTCCTTCCTGTTGAACTAATGCAGGAAAAAGCTACCATTCTTTTTCCTCTTCTTCTCTAGCATGGTGACTTCAAGTGTTACATTTATTGGAACAGAGAGAATAGCACGATCAAGCAGCAATTTTAAGATGTTATCATGTTTAAGAAAAATGAATTATTTTTCATAAATATGCTCAATTTGTTTCTGAATTATACATGAATTATAGAGTATAACTAAATCTAACATAAAATGGGCCTTCTGCTGGAAAATCATCATTGTTCTGATGTATTCAGAACAATGATGACAGACACAGACTTTAGAGGATAATTAGAACTGCAGAAAAAACAATTGCTACCAACTTGCCTTCCACTGAGGACCTGTATACTGCACAAATCAAAAAGAGGACTGTGAAAATATTTACAGATCCCTCATATCCTGGACATAAACTCTTTCAACTCCTACCCTCAAAACGATGCTATAGAGCACTGCACACCAGAACAACTAGACAAAAGAATAGTTTTTTTCCCAAATGCCATCACTGCTAAACAAATAATTCCCTCAACACTGTCAAACTAGTTACTAAGTCTGCATTACTATTAATCTTCTCATCGTTCCCATCACCCATTTCCTCCCACTTATATGACTGTAACCTTGTTGCTGGTATCCTTACGATTTATATTGATATTGTTTCCTGATTGCTTATTTGTAACCTATGACTGTCATTAAGTGTTGTACCTTATGATTCTTGATGAATGTATCTTTTATTCTATTCTATTCATAAGACTCAAGAAATGGTACATTAAGGACACAAAACCTCTATCATTTAAAGCTGAGGCCTGTGTGAAATATCACTGAGGAGTTCCCAAACAATTATTAGGATAACTGTATGCATTCTGCAAGGCTGAATTTTTAAAATTCATTCATTCATTAAATGTATTTGCCGCCCATGTCATTTTCAAGCAATATAATATGAAAAAGCTAGAAATGTGAGCACATGAAAATGCTGCTCACCATGCTATTCTCTCTGTAACCTCATGAAATTGATGCAAATATTTTAGCCAGTGAATGCACATTTATCCTATACAAAACAAAAGAGAAAACAACTTTACAAAGAACTAAAAATATCAAGCATCTTTTACAACTGGTTTTAAGTTGTAAAATTAATCAGATAACCTCATGCAATTTTACTAGAAAATTGTTTATGACTGATCATGTTCAAGGTGATATAATTGTATGATTCCATTCCAGCTCAGTTTTACAATTTGACACCATTTTAATTTTGTTCATCAGCACAAAATGAAACAATATACATATTTAAAACTTTTTAAGCTAGCAAATATCTAGCATGATGTCATGTAATAATGTCCCCTAGCAACAGCAAATCCAGCAGTCCCCATTGCTGTCAGAGGACTTCCTCCCAACCTCCTGCTGGCTTCCAATAACTGAACTCACTGGGGAAGTCAGCAGGAAGTTGCAAGTCCCAGTGGCTTGCAAGGAGGCCAGCAGGCAGGTAAGTGGCTGCTGCCAGATGAGGGAAGATGCCTGACCTAGTACAGTGGCATGCACAAGCAATTTTGGGTGTGAGATGGCTGCTAACTGGTTACTAACAAAGGACTACCTGTAATTTGTTAACACCATTTTGATTCTGTCTTCAGGGTATTAAGTATTTAATCTGATTGATGTCATATGCAAGTTTTGAGGAGCATTCTCTTTATTTATTCATGCCATTGCATTATGGTTGAGAGTACAGCATAAATCCCATCCATGGATTTTCATTTGATAACTCAATTTGATAAAAGACCATTGATAAAGACTCTTTGAATATAATTTTTGAAGCAGATGTGCATTAGGGGAGGGTTTCAAATCCCGTTGCTACCAATTCGCTTGTGGGTGCTCGTGTGCTGAAGCATCCAGGTGGATGGGCAGAGCCTCCCGCCACCGCCGCTACTGGTTCACCTGGGGCAAACCAGTTGCAACTCACCAGTGTTGTGCATCAATAAATATCTCCCATTTCATACTTAATTAATTTGGTAACCAAAATGTAATGGGCTACTTTGTCAAATTCTTTCCTGAAATCAAGATACATTCACCTACATTTTCACAATGTATTATAGAACTCAGTAGTTCAAAAAGTTGTTAAGATTATAAGATTACTCTGACAAGTCTCATTCTTGAAAAATCTATTACAAGTTCCTGAAATCACTGCATTGCTTTCAAAGTGCTTACATATCATTCTCTCTGCAATCTGATCTACAATCTTTTGTATACTCTCCTCTAGTCCAGTACTTCACTTGTTGTCCAGGTTTTCACAAAAATACATAAATACATGCCTAGCCTAATAAATAAAATCTGTTACTTAGAAAAGGTGTTATCTGATTTTGGCCACCAATTTATTTGTTTGTTTGTTTGTTTGTTTGTTTGTTTGTTTGAATTTGTATACTGCCCTTCTCCCCCTAGGGACTCAGGGCGGTGAACAGCCGAAATTAAAATACATACAATATAAAAGTTAAGATAGCTAAAATAAATTAAATCAATCGGCCCCCAATTTAAAACCCCAAAGCTATACAATTAAAAACTAACCCATAAAAAAACTAATTAGGCTAGGCCAGCTTGCTGAAATAAAAACGTCTTCAGGGCCTTACGGAAAGTGCGGAGATCCGGGATCAGTCGTATTCCAGGAGGAAGCTCATTCCAGAGGGCAGGTGCCCCCACAGAGAAGGCTTTCCCCCTTTGCTTGACCGATGGCACCCTGAGGAGGCCCTCTCTGTGACAGCGTATTGGCTGGTGGGAGGTTATCGGTAGCAGAAGGCCCTAAGTCATGGAGCGCTTTAAAGGTGAGAACCAACACCTTGAAGCACACCCGGAAGATCACCGGGAGCCAGTGCAACTCGCACAGGAGAGGTGTTATATGTCGCTCCCGTAATCACCCGCGCGGCCGCATTCTGGACCAGTTGGAGCCTCCGGGTGCTCCTCAAGGGGAGCCCCATGTAGAGAATGTTACAGCAGTCCAGGCGGAAAGTGACGAGAGTGTGAGTGACACGCTCTCTTCCTACATGTCTACAAGAAGAAGCTCAGCAAGATGCAACAGAAATTCATAAAATGCATATTTCCTACATGTATATTTTTTTAGTTTCCAAATCTTCACAAAACCACACTGGGTTTTTGGGTTTTTTTTGTTTTTCTCGCTGGAATTGTAATTTTAATACCTTACCCATTCGTTTCTACTGCCAAGGTCTTCCTACTTATAACTGCTCTGAATTTAGTGAACTCTTTATTCTTTGAATTTCTATGGAGATTCTGAGTCATCCAGGTCATGATTGTACCAAGGTGCTTTTTTCAAGAAGCAACTGGACTTTCTGTTTTTTCTTTGAAGATGTTTTGCTTCTCATCCAAGAAGCTTCTTCAGTTCTGATTAGATGGTGGGGAATGGAAGGATTTATATTCCTTGCAGACAGCAGGTCATTTGCATTCTTTTAGCAGGTCGTTAAGGTCACTTGGAAGTTTATCTGTGTCATCAGGGTCACCCGAGTGGTGCAAATTGGTGTGGAGCCTTCTTGGAACGGTTGAAAGGACTGTGTTGTGGATTGGAGATAGATCGGGGTGAAATGCTACCAGTTCGGGTGAACCGGTAGTAAAAAATGCTACTGGTTCGGGCAAACGTGTATTTCCAACAATCAGCTGGGCGAAGATCAGCTGTGACGCGCGATTTATATTACCTAGAATCATTGCATTTTCTGCTTTCTAGCTAATCTAAATCGCGTGGCACAGCGGATTTCCCCCCTCGCTGTTCTACTTACCTTTGCAGACTCGGAAGGCTTCAAAATGTTCCTTTTTAGTGCTGCATGGGCGCGCTTCAGGTGCGCATGCGCACACACAGCACACGCTTGGTAGCAGACTCACAGAACTTCAGAGGATTTAACCCCTGAGATAGATGATGTTGTATCCCTACCCCTCTGTTGAGAGAGGGCTGTTCAATTTTGACATAAATGGACTCTTTAAAAATCCTTCCATTCCCCACCAACTAGTCAGAGCTGAAGAAGCTTCTTGGATGAGAAGCAAAATGTCTTCAAAGAAAAAACAGAAAGTCCAGTTGCCTCTTGAAAAAAGCACCTTTGGTATATTCTTTACTTTTCGAGCACAAGAACAAAGTAGAAAAAAGGAAACTCCTTTCACAGAAGAAAACTTTTAAGAAGTTGTGAACCAGATTTCAGCCAACATTTGTTGTAAGATTCTGTTCAATTCATCAGTACATTATAAGCACTCTAACATCAAGAGGCTATTGAAACTGAACATCAAGGAAACTACAAAGAACAGCTCACAAAGAACATGTGAGAAAATTCCTTCAGACTCTTGTTTCTATTGAATTATTTATATCTGCATCCTGTTTAGGGAATGAATTGAACATGTGTACACTTTGTTGATATATTTTTTTACAAGAATTACCTCTTACTGAAGGAGAGATTCCAGTCAGCACTTGCTTCCTGTCATTCATATTATCATACCCCCCTAGAAAAGGAATTGTGTATTATGCATTTTTAAACATTCTATGTTTAAAAAAGGGGTCCTTTGTGCCATTTATCCAACATTACAATGTTATTTTTATATTGCAATTGGTAGAAGAAGAAGCAGCCCACTTCTTTAAGAGAGCATCTACTCCATGGGACACAAATTGAGGATATGATTTAAAATTTGGGAATGTAAATTAAAGAGTTGCTCAAGGGTCACAAATTTGAAATCTCTATCACTTGTATGTCTTGCATTATGTTCTTCCATACTCAATACTCATGTACCAAAGGTGAACTCAACAGAAAGAAGTGTATCTGAGGGTAGGGCTGGAGATCTGTCAATATGCACTCTGGATGCCTGGGCTGTACAATACAAATTTGGGTCCAGACAACAATTCTTCTCAGTCTTGCAAGATAAGGCATGGAAATTTAAATAAAAGAGGGCTAAGAACATGAGCTGTGGTTTCTTGTTTAATATTTTTATTAAGTTATAAGGTAAAATACAAAAGTAAATAGAAAGACATAGTGGGGAGGGAAGCGGGAGAGAAAGTGAGGAAAAACTGGGAAAAAGAAAAGAAGATACATTGTTCTCATGACAGTGGGTACGGCAGTCATGCCTGGGGAGTGACACTGCCTTGCTCCAATGAGACCGAGTCTGCTGTAAAGTTCTTAAGTCCTGCCTCTTCCTGTGTAGTCCAGTTTTTCAACTTGGTCTTCTCTGGGACAGTCGTGTCTGTAGTTTCTCTGCTATATTTAGAGTATTTACTCTGCTTTTTTATTTTATGTTATTTTATTTTTGTTATTTCTATTGACTCTAACTGGAGCGAGAAAGGCTTTTGCCAGAACCCGCTCTGAGCCACTTGAGCAGCTTTGGTCTGCCGGCTGGCAGAACCACTGGAATTTTTCTTCTGCCCACGAGCTTGCTCTGCGGCATTTCTGAGCCCAAAATAATTATTTGGAGCCTTGTGGAGCCGTTTTCTGGTGATTTCTGGAGGATTTCTGAAGGGCTGTGAGCTGTTTTAAGGGCTTCGGCTTTACAGCTGATTGGTGCAAAGTTCTTACCGCGCCTGTGTTTGTTACACCAAGCCAGACGGCTAGCGATCGCAGCGTTCTCAAAAAGCAATACAACAGCAAGTATTTGGGGATTTTGTTCTCATCTTGGCTCCTGTGATCTCTTATTTGGTGACTGTTTTTCTAATTTGTGCGGTGGGAGGCTTGTGTATCTTTAAGACTCTCTGGAAATTTAAACTTGTAAATTCAAAATGGCCAACGCTATTCCTTCTAAGGCTTCTCGCAAGTCATCTAAAAGAAAGCAGCAGCATGGGCCTGACCCAAGGGAGGGTTGTTCTTCCCACACACACCCTTCTGCTAAAATAGCTCGCTCATCTGCTTCTAAAGGATCTAAATCCTCTAAAGATGAGGAAAGATGCCACAGAGCCATGGAAAGGGCTTTTAAAAAGGCTCAAGCTGATAAGAACAAAGCCCCAGGCCCTCCCCAGGCTTCCACTATCTCTGTAATGGCTCCTCCCACAGATATTCAAGCTACTAGATCACAGCCATCTCATACACCTTCTCTATCTCCAGATAGATCATTGCAAGGTGATACAAATTTGGCAGATGCTTCCACTGTTTTTCCAGTGTCCACAGCAGAGTCCAACATTAATCAAACTGAAACTCAAGATGTTGCTCTGACTACTCCTGTTCAGTCAAGTTCTGAAATTGGGGGGGGGAGGGGTTTGATCATTCTGCTCCTGCCCAAAATGTTCCAGAAATTTCTCCTGCTCTAGCCTTCCTCATTTCTATGGCCATCCGCCAGGGTATTGCTGAAGGTCTTCATCAGAGGGCTCCTTCTGAGGTTTCAGAAATGCAGAGTCATCAGGGCCATTCTCATAGGCATCAAGAGTCCAGAGGTACTGTAATTCATCATGAGGCTCATGACTCTCCTCAATCTGATAGTCAGGATTCACTATCTGAGGGTGAGATCATTCCAGATCAAGAACTTTCTGAGGATGAAGGCTTAGAACCAGACCAACCGGCTTTTGTGGGCCTATTCAAACTCAGATGTTTAGATCCTTGTTATTCAAAGCTCAGACCACTACACGTATGGGTGTTCCCAGTTCCAGCTCTGGTTCCTCTTCTTTGTCCTCTGATCCAACAACATCTGTTTTTCTGGAACCCACTGACCAAGCTGAAGTTGTTCCTGCTCCCAAACTGTTTTCAGACGTAGTTCAGAGACAATGGAACTTCCCAAGTACAGGTCCTCTTCCTAATTCACTGGACAAACGTTTCTATAACTTGGCAACTGACTTTTCCAATATATTACAGGTTCCTTCGGTGGATTCTCCTGTAGTAGCTTTGACTTCATCGTCTCCAGTTTCAGGCCCAGCTGAAGAGGTTTTGTGCCCGGAGGACAAAAGAGCAGAGCGAAATCTAATTAAAGGACATCAGGCTTCTTCCTGGTCTGTACAAGCTTCTTCTGTGGCCTCTTTCTTCAACCGCGCTACCATCCTGTGGCTGAAACAACTCCAGGAGAGAATTCCAGCCACTGATCATAGGTCTCAGCAGGACTTAAACAAAATTTTGGCAGCGGTGGAATTCTCTGCAGATGCCACCCTCAATGCAGCTCGATTTTCTGCTAAGGCTATCGGTTCTTCAGTTACATTTAGGTGTCTCCTCTGGCTCAAAAATTGGCAGGCAGATCAAAGAGCCAAATGGCGCCTAGCTTCTTCTCCTTTCCAGGGTGACAAATTGTTTGGGGCTCCTCTAGAACCCCTCCTGGTTGAGACTAAAGACCATCGTAAAATCTTACCATCTATTTCTAGGAGGTCGGAGATCCGTCCACAGACTTCCTTTCGTTTGGGATCCTTTGAGGCCCACGACTCCAGTTTCTACCAGCAACGTTCCACTCGGTCATTTCATCCATGAGGATCTCAACAACAGGACTCTCAGGTCAGAGAGGGGTACAGATTCTCCTCCAGGAGACTGTTCAGAGGCTCCAGAGGCTGGCCTTTTCACCGAGCCCATTAATTCTCCTCCTGATTCTAGGATTGGGGGCATGTTATCCTTTTTCGCTGACATATGGGATAACACAGTTTCAGATTCTTGGGTTAAAGATACTATTAGATTCGTCCTAGCTCTTGAGTTCCGTTCCAACCCCCCCAATTGTTTTCTGCGCTGTCCTTTGCCCTTGGATAGAGCCAAACGTGCTTGTGTTACGGCGGCCATTGAACATCTTTTGCTGATAAAAGCCATCCAGCCCGTCCTTTCTCTCCAATGAGGTCAGGGATTCTATTCCCGTTTATTCCTAGTGAAGAAATCTTCGGGGGATTGGAGGGCTATTCTAGATTTAAAATCTTTGAACCGGTATATAATTTACTGCCGGTTCAAGATGCAATTGTTCCACACTATTCTTTTAGCAATTAGAGAGGGAGATTTTATGTCCTCTATTGATTTAACAGAAGCTTACTTACACATTCCTATTCTCCCTGCCCATCGTAGATTCCTCAGGTTCTGTTACAATGGTTAACATTACCAGTACAAAGCCCTTCCGTTTGGTTTATCTTCAGCGCCTAGGGCGTTTACTAAAATTATGGCACCCTTATTTCTCACATTTCCTCCATTCTGGTCAGGATTCTTTTTTACTTGGATGATATACTCATCCTTTCCCAGTCTGAGCTTCAGACTCGTCGGGACGTGGCCACATCTCTCGATATCTTAAGGACTCATGGGTTTTCCATTAACTGGAAGAAGAGTCATTTGACTCCTTCTACCCGTCTTCAGCACCTAGGGTCTGTAATCGATATGGTGTCAGCTAAGGTATTCCCATCCCAGGATTGTCAAGATAGTCTCTGTGATATGGCACGTAGGTTTGTTCAGTCCAGTCAGCTTCCCTACTGAGCTTGTCTAGCCTGCTAGGCAAGATGGTGTTCTGTTATGGTATTGTACCCTGGTCTCGTCTTCACAGCAGGGTGTTGCAGTGGCTTCTTCTACCCTACCAGCGGAACCTCAACAGTCCCTCAACCTCCCTCCTACATCTGACCACCAACGCCGTCGAGTCTCTCAAATGGTGGACACCAGAGAATGTTTCCAAGGGCTGCTCGTTCCTGGAACTGCATCGGTTAATCATAACGACGGATGCCAGCCTGGTAGGTTGGGGAGCTCATCTGGAAATGCACATGATTCAAGGCAGGTGGACCCCTCCGGAATGCGACCTCAACATAAATCTCCTAGAACTCAGAGTGATCTTCCTCGCCCTTCAGGGATTCCTGGCCCAGGTCCAGGGCAGAGATGTCCTAGTCCTCATGGACAACATCACTGCCAAAGCACACATAAACAGGCAGGGAAGGACCCGTTCCCGAGTTCTCCTTCAGGAGTCTCTTCGGCTGGGGCTCTGGGCCGAGTCTGACCTAATTTCTCTCCGGGCAGAACACATTTTGGGGGTGTCCAATGTTCAAGCGGACTCCCTCAGCCGCAATCCAATCAACCCGGCAGAGTGGAGCCTACACCCTCGTCTATTCCAGGAGATTTCCAGAAGGTTCGGCCATCCTCAGGTGGATCTGTTCGCCTCAGCAGTCAACCATCAACTACCCCATTTCTTTTCCCGCTTCCCAGCTCAGAGGGCAGAAACAGCCGATGCCTTATGCAACCCGGGGCCAAAGGGAATCCTTCTCTATGCCTTTCCTCCGTTTCCTCTGGTAGCCAAGGTGGTCCGAAAACTCATCAGAGAGGGGGCAGAACTGCTACTGGTGCCCCCCCATTGGCCTCACCATCCTTGGTTCACGGACCTAGTGTCCCTGTTGGTGGCCCCTCCCTGGAGGATTCCCGACAGTCAGGTGTCACTGCTACAATGACGGCTAGTTCATCCAGATCCACAGTCCTTTCAGCTAGCCGTCTGGAGATTGAGCGGTTCCTCTTGATGGAGGCTCAAGTTCCGCCGCAGGTCATCACAACCATTCATGCCTCTCGAAGAGGATCTACGACTTGTATTTACGACGCCACATGGACTGCTTTCTCCAAATGGTGTAGGCGGCGCAGTATCGTTCCCATGTCAGCATCGGTAGTTCAGATCCTTGGTTTCCTACAAGATGGTTTCTCTTCAGGTCTCTCCAAATACTCTACAATGCCAGGTATCAGCGATTTCATCTATTCTGTCTTACTCATCAGCTGTATCGCTGTCTAAAGATCCTTTGATTCACAGTGTTTTACGTGGAGTTACAAACCTCAGGCCTCCAGTCATACACAGGTTCCCTACTTGGGACCTTACCAAGGTATTGTCAGCACTCACTAGGCACCCTTTTGAACCTCTTCGAGAGGTGGACCTCAAGTTTCTGTCTTTCAAGATCTCTTTCCTGGTGGCCATAACCTCAGCCTGCCAGATTTCAGAGTTGGCAGCCCTGTCTGTCTGACAAGATCTGTGTATTTTTCATGCGGACAAGGTGGTCCTGCGTCTGGATCCAGCATTTATTCCCAAGATCAACTCTGTCTTTCACAGATCACAGGAACTTGTTCTTCCCAATTTCTGCCCTTCTCCTCAGCACCAACTAGAATGGACATGGCACACTCTAGATGTTCAAAGAGCCCATAAGATCTACATTGCTCGCACATCTTCTTTCGTTCGCACATAAGCCATTTGTCATCTTCCAACCCTCGTCCATGGGCGCCAAGCTGTCTTCTTTAGCCATTGGCCAGTGGATCAGGGCTACCATAGCTACGGCATATTCAGTCCAGGCCTTGCCAGTTCCCCGGAATATTACGGCACACTCCACAAGGAGCGAGGCCACATCAGCGACCTACCAGGGCCCCCTGAAGGAAGTTTGCAGGGCGGCCATCTGGTCCTCTCCTACTCCGTTATCCGGCATTATCGGTTGGATACCTACGCCTCAGCTGATGCGACATTTGGAAGGAGGGTATTGCAAGGAGTACATCTGGAGACTGCTTCCCGGGTCCAGCCTGATCCCACCCTATAGGATATTGGCTTTGGTATGTCCCAGGCATGACTGCCATGCCCACCATCATGAGAATGGGTGTTGGTCTTACCTGATATGCCCTTTCTGTGATAGGTGGGCACGGCAGTCAGCCCCTCCCTGTTGTGCCGTTCCTGGGCATGGGGGTGGGTGGCAATCTCATGTATGTTCTAATTTTCCAGACACGACAGTCTGCTGATCTACCTCGTCTCAAAACTGGACTACACAGGAAGAGGCGGGACTTAAGAACTTTACAGCAGACTCGGTCTCATTGGAGCAAGGCAGTGTCACTCCCCAGGCATGACTGCCGTGCCCACCTATCACAGAAAGGGCATATCAGGTAAACCAACACTCAACTTCTGACTCCCTCTGTTGCAGTAAAAAAAAAGCATTAACATCAAATCACAACATTTTGTTTTTCCATAATAATATAAACTAGCCATTTCTATAAAAACTTATCAATCTAATCGGTAAAACTCAAAATCAAAGTTTCATTTTTTTCCCACTTCAAGCACAAAGTTCAGAAGGGGTCTCCATGTAGAAACAAAGTTACTTATATTCTTTCCTTTAACCAAAACGGTCAATTTAGCCATTTCTGCCAACTCCCATCAACTTCTGTAGCCATTCGCCCATAGTGAGAATCGAAATGTCCTTCTATTTTTGTGTGTATAATAGTTTTGCTGCTGTCAACATATATAAGATCAAAGTTCTTCTAATTCGACTCTAAATATCCCTCTTGAAATACTGATTAGACTTGTTTTTTCTTAATTAAAAGAGGGCCCAGGGAATATGAAGGACAGCTCCTGGTAGCTCCATAAGTGAATCAGTCAGGAGTTGCAGGACCTTGGACAGCTCTATGCAAGCAAACCTGCTCCTACAGGAATAAAAGTAAAGACTCCCTGGAGTTAAGTTGGAATACTGGTGATTTCAAGAACGTATCTATGAAGTGGTTCTCCAAGACCTTCTTCCATGAGGTATTTCAACCTCCCAGTAAAATTTACAGAGATGTCCTGATGATCCTGGTGATGTCCTGGTGATCCAACCAAACCCTTCCCTGCTTATTTCAAGAAACACTACTTTGTTAAAAATGTTTATTCCTTGTGCCAGATATCCTTCTCTACCCTTCCTCACCTCCTTTGAGGAACAGAGAAAATTAAAGGGACAGGTCTTTACATTGTAGTTTAGAAGTTTTACCACATTTTGGCTAGCTCCTACTTTTTGTGTGCTAGCAGTAATAAGCAGATACTTAGAACTATGGAGTCTCCTAATATTAGTAACATTAATTTACTTGTAAATCTAGCTTAAGGATTCTTGGCTTCATTGACATCACCACTGTGATAAGTGTAACAGGTAGTCCTGGACTTATAACCATTTGTTTAGCAACCACTCAAAGTTACAACAGCATTGAAAAAAGTAACTTACAACAGTCCTTGAACTTACGACTGTTGCAGCATTCCCACAGCCACACGCTCAAAATTGGGCACTTGGCAACTGACCATCTATTTACAACAGTTACAGTGTCCTAGGGTCATGTGATTGTCATTTGCGACCTTCCCAACTGACTTCTGACAAGCAAAGTCAATGGGCACTTAATGACTGTACTTTGCTTAGCCAGCAAAGTTCTGTTTTGGTATCTGGAAATGGATTCAAGCTCATCTCTAGCAAGAACATTTTGCTGAAGATTTGGGGAAGATTTGCCATGGTCATGGATGAGCTGGAACCTGCCTGAAGAGCATATGGTAACCATGGCTCAGAGGGCCTTTGCAGAAATCCACACTGTTCATCAATTACATCCATTCCAGGATTGGATGGTCCTATTCATGGTCATTCATGTTTCATCATCCATTCCTTCCTTCCTTCCTTCCTTTCTTTTCCTTTACTTCCTTCCTTATTCATTCATTCATTCATTCATTTATTAGTATAAGGAAACAAGTAACAGTATAGACATAGACATGGACACATGAAAAAAATTGGTACAAATAAAAGGATATAAATAGGCAAAACATAACCATAAACACATAGCATGTTTACATATAAATGGGGAAAGTAGGACAGGGATGGTAGGCATGCTGGTGCGCTTATGCATGCCCCCTAATACATATTACATACATAATATATAATAAATATAATAATATAGTATATTATATATATATATATATATATATATATATATATATATATATATATATATATACATACATACATACATACATACATACATACATATATAATGTATACTTATAGTAGCTAAAAGCCAGAAAGAGAAAATACTACTAAAGGCAATAAAATAAAAGAAGACACTGAATAATATCAAACTGGTCAGCAAATTCAGTAACTGAATTATAACCAAGGAAGGCTTTGCATCCATTAGTGCCTCACTTTCTCTTTCACTGCACAATATTTTACTATAATCCAAGTTATAGAGTTTGAAATGTGGAAAAAGTCAAATCATATAAAAATTGTCCATTTTCCAGAGTAATGTCAAAGCAGGGATAAACTAAAAGATACAGTATTACTAATGTCCCCATTGGTACCACAGTAAAACAACACATGCTGAACTGTTTGGATTCCCTAGTTTCCGATGAGCAAATGCATTTCTCATATGATATTTTTGAATATTTCCCTGTAACAAGAGCAAAATATTATACCAAGTATATAAAAAGCTTTTTCTTAATTTGGGAAATGTGAAGCAGGGAAAGAAAACTGGCCACTTTCCAAAAGGTTTTGAATGCCTGTTTTTGTTTTTATATTTTTTAGCCCAGCACTAGATTGCTTTGGATTGCTTCTGGCACAATATGCTTTTTATATGTTATTCTTTATTTGTTATTTTTGTTTTTGTTTTTTGTTTTTGTTTTTTTTTTTAATTTGATTTATATGCCACCCTTCTCCGGAGACTCAGGGCGGCTTACAATACTTTAAGCAATAGCCTTCATACTTTTGTATATTTATACAAAGTCAGCTTATTGCCCCCACAAACTGGGTCCTCATTTAACCTACCTTAGAAAGGATGGAAGGCTGAGTCAACCTTGAGCCTGGTAAGATTCGAACCTGCAGAAATTGCAGGCAGCTGTGTTAATAACAGGGTGCATTAACCACTGTGCTACCAAGGTTTTTAATTATGTGTGCTGACCTGAGTCTCATGTAGAGCAGACAGCTACATAGATTGAGTGAAAGGGAAAGATTTATGAAGAACAATATAGGTAGTCCTCAACTGAGCCCAAAATTTCTGTTGGTAAGTGAAACATTTGTTAAGGGAGTTTTGCTCCATTTTATGACCTTTCTTGCCACAGTTGTCAAGTAAATCACTGCAGTTGGTAAATTAGTAACACAGTTAGGCAGAATTGATTTCCCCATTGACTTTGCTTGTCAAAAGGTGAAAAAAGGTAATCACACGACCCCAGAAGACTGCAAATATCGTAAATATGAATCAGTTGCCAAGTATCTGAATTTTGATCATGTGACCATGGGGATTCTGCAATGGTTGTAAGTGTGAAAAATAGCCGTAGATCACTTTTTTCAGTGATGTTGTAATTTTGAACGGTCACTGTTGTAAGTCGAGGACTACCTGTACCATTTGTATGGTCTTCCCAAATGACATCAATGAATCTGGGGGAAGGGAAAGCTATTCCAAGACTAAGGAATGCAAATACAAATCTCAACCCTCAGCTTCTCAAATGGCAGGACTTTCAGCAGGCCTTCCCATGATAAGCATACAGGACAGAATGGTTCTAGTTGAAGGTACCAGGAAGTAAGCCACAAGGAGTTTTATAGGTTAAAAGTGCACTTTAAACTCTAACTGGAAACCTCTTGGAACCAGTAGTGAAATTCAGCTGGTTCTATCCAGATTGAGCGAACTGGTAGCGCTAGCGCCGGGAGGTTCTGTCCACCCACCCAGACGTCATCATGTCCAATTTTTGACCCTCTGCACATGAGCAGAAGGCTCTGCACATGTGTGGAGGAGGTGCATGCGCACTCACATTTGTGAACCGGTAGCAAAGGTAAGTGGATTTCACCTCTGCTTAAAACCCAACACATAAGAGTAGCATTATATGGTTGCAACAGCTCTTACATTTCAGCAGGTGGGCAACTATTTTTGTATCTAATTGCAGTTTCTAAGGGAGACCCATGTAAAATAAGTAACAAAAAACCTGTTGTCCAGTGGTAAGTACATGAGGTGCTGTTACTAAGGCCTTTCACTTTAAACAAGGTCACAACTAGTGTACCAGCAAAGCCAGACAAACAGCACCTCTTTCAAAGGTCTTAATTTCAGGTTTTTCTTTCCCATCCAGTCACCAAGTCTCGAAGCATTAGATCAAATTATCTTTCCCAACTGTGGTTTAACCAAAGATGGAAATATATACTTGGATTATCCTTCATATATTTATACTTCCTCCCAAACTGACACATGATTTCAGATGTTTCCTCCCAGCAGTTTTGTGTAAATGTTAAACAGCGGGAAGAGAAAGACAAGCCTTGCATCACCATGAACGCAAGCGGCATCAGGCTAACATCTCTTCTGTTTGCGTAAGAAGAAATGGAACAAACCATGCTACCAACCCCAACCATAACTGAATCCATAAGGCATTCAGGGTGAAATTTCTTGAAATTTACAGAAGGCAACAGGAAACAGGAAGTGATCTGATCACGGCAGAGAATAACAACATCCTCTGTCAGAGTGCATCCTCTGTTAAACAGCAATCAGCAATTTACAGCATGGAAGCACACACAGAGAGATACGCCCTAACAGGGCCTCTTCTTATTACAGGCTCTTAAGGTGATATCAGCCAAAAAACCTTGCTGACTCATTCCTAGCATTATATCACCGTAGCAGCTGGTCACCTCTTAAACTGTTACCCTGATATCCTCCCTCCTCGGATCATAAACTAGATTCTTTGTGATAAACGCACCTAATGTATGAGTTGGGCCTCCCACATAATATGATTGAAATCCCCTAGCACAGGGCTCCCAATCCCCTGCTACCGGTCCACAGGCTGTCAAACTGGACTGCGCAAGTGGCAGGTGAGCATACAAAGCTCCATTTGTGCATGCAGGATTAGGTTGTGCACGTGAAACCATCCCCTTTCCCCCACCACTGCCACTGCCTGGTGCCACTGTCAGTCCGTAGAGCCAGAAAGATTGGGGACCACTACCCTAGCATCAATAGTTCAGAAAGTTCTAACAGTAGCCCCACAACAAAGTCCAGGAGCATAATAATTTTCCCCATGATAAAACATTGGTTGGTCATATTTTTGTTACTCCCAAGGATTTAAATTCACACAGTACACTGCTATCCCACTGTCAATAGTAAAGAAGGCAATTTGCAAAATATGTGGATATACCTTTGAACTTTTATCTACAGTTACAAAACAGTCGATTCCATAAATTGTTCTCAAGATTCTAGAGAATTTCTATGAGCGTATCACAGGATGGATTTGATTTAAATCAAACTGATTTAAATCACCATTTAAATCACCATTTAAATCACTAGTCAGTAAGGCTTGATTTAAATCATAGTTTTCTACATAAAGACTAATTCTTGCTGGTATAACTTTAATATGCAAGTAGATGAAGATTTTTAGAATAACAACTTTTCATATTAGTTTTTTTATCCCGTTTAATAGGTTAATCATTCATATTTGGACAACTTTTCTGCTGTACTTAGGAAGGAGAAAAATAATCATTACCTTAATAATAACAATTTAAATAGATTTATTCAACTGAAACAATAACATTACAGCATATGTTATTTGCTTAAACAAACATCCATGTTTGTTAACTAATTTGGCTAAACAAAATATATATATATTAAGAAACTTAGACTGTCAGCCCAGCCTACACATGAAAAACTTAAATACTGTCCTCTGTAGCTCACTCATCATCTTCATCTTCTTCTTTGTTCATAATCTGGAAAAGAAAAACAAGCTTTCCTGCTTTATCGGGTCCCAAATGATTTCTCAATTTAGAATGAATGAGTCCAAAGGAAAAGAATATTCTTTCAATGCCTGCAGAAGAAGCTACTGCTGCTAAAAGTGAAATCATTACTTGAACAGTCTCTAAATCCAAGTGCTTAAGTGACTTCCACCAGTTCACTGGTGTGACTTTCTTTAAAATATCTTCAGCAAACATATATTTCTTGAATGGTTCCCCCTTAGCTTTGAAGTTTATTATAGTTGGCATTACAAATGGATGATTGCTGGATACCCATGTCATAGATAACTCCTCTTCCTCAGCACTTAAGTTTTGATCCTGATACTGGATATTGACAATATTTGCCAAAAAATGAGCTGGAGACAGTACTTGTCCCATTCGTTTTTTTAATGCTTGTAATTTAATTCTGTCCATGTGTAGTTCTGTTTTTAAGTCTTCACTCAGTTCCTTCCAAATTTCAACAGCATCAGCAATAAAACAGCTATTTTTCTGTATTTTGTTTAAAGTTTCAGAGATGGGTTTCAGGATGCTCAGCATATATTCAACATTTCTCTTAAGCCCAATGTTGAGGATTTTGGCCGTGACAGTGCCATCTATTTTATCTCAATTTTCTTCACAAACTGTCATCAGAATAGGCCAGTTCTTGATATACTGCTCAAAACAATCCACCACAGAGTTCCATCTAACATCTTGTGGGAGCGTTAGCTTGATTTCACCCATCCTTTTCAGAGCTGCTGCAGCAAAACGATTGTTACGGAAGTATTTAGCAATTTCAACAACATTAGTCTTTATTTCTGGAACACTTAAGTCTTTGGCTAAGAGGTGCAGCAAATGAGCACTGCAACCATATGTTATTAGCTTTGTATTCCCTTCCTGCTCTTCTAAATTTCTTCTCATCTTGGATACATTTGCAGCATTGTCTGTGACCAAACTGCGTACTAGACATTTGAATTTTTGTTCACATGTTATTATAGCTTTTACTGCCACTTCTTGTAAGTATTCTGCTGTGTGTGCATTTCCGGACGTATCAATTGTTTGTGCAAGGAAGACTTTCCCTTCTTCTGTTGTTATACAAGCACATACAATAGGATCATTGTGGATATTACTCCACCCATCAATACTTAGGTTAACAATTCTACCCTCCAGAGCTGTTGCACATTGCTCCATTTCTCTGTCATATACTTTATCCAGCAGTTTCCCTGCAACATCTGCTCTGCTGGGTGGACTGTATCCTGGTCTCAGTGACTGAACCATATTAATGAAATGTGGGTTCTCAGTCAGACGGAAAGAAGAATTCGTTGGATAAACAAACTGGGCAATTTTTTCATCAATTAACTCTTTTTCTAATCTGCTAGTTTTTATCACAAATTTATCTATGGTGGTTCCATGAAGGAAGGGTTTTTTCTTTCTTTTAGGTGATAGTGATATGTGGCTGTGGGTGTCTGATGATGATGATGCTAATGAAGCACTATTCTGGATGAATAACTCTGAAACTGTAGAACAGGAGGATGGTGATCTTGAAGGTGGATAGTTTCCAGAATCCATAAATTCCCCTAAACAAAAAAGTCAATGCTGTTATTTTATTGTTTATACAATTTCTGCTTATTGTACACAGCACTGCCCCAAAAGGAATATTTGCTTTTCTTCATAACTGTACCAAATGAGAGTAACATGCAGTAATAATAAGAAATATAATTTTGCTCAAACATGACAGTTCAAGGTAGTCTTTAGAAATATGATTCAATAAAAATGTTTACCAACCTGAAGATCCTGCCTGTTCAAATGTGTTTCTTTGTCATCTTCATCACAGCACTTCTTATGATGTTGCCTCATTCGGGCCACCAGGCCTTACATTTCTTTGTTGCAGTGTTTGCAGTTTGCACGCATGCCTGCCTTACCGATAGGTAAAGGAACTTCATTAAAATATTGCCAAACTGGGTCTCTTTTACGGCCTGCTGCCATTATAGGTTTTTTCCTCCAAGGAAAGAATGTGATAAACCTCAGGTCATACACACAAAAAGATCCAAAGACTTGTCTGTCTGTGGCTGTGCAGTATTGTGCTCAGAAAGTTTCATTTTCATTTTGTACTGCTTGTCTGCTTGCCCCTTCCTCCTCACACTTAGTTTCACTTTCTTCTTGTGCAGATCTATTCCATTCCAAACAATCAGTAAAATATTGTTTCTATTCTATTCACTGAACTTCTTGAAACTTAGCACTGAAGGGGTTGATTCTGTATTCATAGGTTTGTAGAACAATAGGATTAAGGTCTTTTTCTCAACTCTGTTCATGTTATAACATTTTTGCTGTGAAGAAGAGGCATGTGATCTCTGCTGAGTCAAATTCAGTTTTGAGAACTGCAAAAGTAAACCAAGCATCTGTGATAATATCTTGTAGGCAGAGAAACTGCCCAATAATCTTACAAAAACCTCTGGAAGAGCATGACATTGTGAATGGATTAATGGAATTTATTTACCAAAACAATTAAACATACACAGCCTTATTCTACATAATTAAAAAACTAATCTTTATTTCATGATGGGATAACCTTTGGATGGTAATATATTTTCCTCAAAAAGCTTTTTATTTAAAAAAATCCGATTTAAATAAAAAAATCCAATTTAAATAAAAAAATCCGATTTAAATAAAAAAAATCTTATTTTTTTTATTGTTTTTTAAAAAAATCATTGATTTTTATCCACCCTGGCGTATCATTTGGATTCATTGAATTCCACTAATTAAACAAGCATGAAGAGATGCCTGAAGATCTATTCAAATATACGGTATTGAAGCAACTGAAGCAGTGGATGTAAATTCATAAAGAATATGAATGTTTAAGTAAAAATGCACTAAATCCCCTTTGCTACATCCCCCAATTTTGGCAGTTGAAGTCCAGAAATCTTAAAATTGCCAAGGCTGAAAAACAATGCATTAATATAATTGAAAATAAAAATGAAAACCCATTTATTTCAATATTCTCTTTTAACATTTCTTTTGTTTTAAGAACCAAGCATGGATCCCTAAAACCTGTTTAATATTTAAGAACTGCTTTTAGTAGACATGATTTTGCGATAATTTGCAACCATAATTGCAAAATTACAAATCTTTTCCTATGCTAAATTTCTTTCATTATTAAACACAAGCTAGCAGTAACTAACATTCTAATAATTACATCGCAAGCAAGAACTACATTGCATTAAAAATGCAGCATGATGCTTACCGTGTAAATGCCAATTCTACAAACAGCAAATGAAAGCTGGATACATTCAGACATTTTCTAAAAAAATTGAAATAAGCATTACCAAGTATTATTATTGTTGGAAAAAGGAAAGGATTCCTCAAAAAAAGCTCACAAATACATGTGATGTGTTCTCCCACCACCTCCAACAGAACTGGAATCTGCTGTTCATGTTTAAACTTGACAAATCAACAAATGTAATGATGACATTCAAAAGATTGGTTAGCATAGAGGTTCCAGTTCTCTCTCCTGCAGTAGTATATCTTGAGGACAATATAAGTATCAAAAACCTTTTTTTTTAAAATCAATGAATATACGCTTACCAGAATATTACTTTTTACAAGAAACCTCTGAGTGCTTTATTCTGGAAAACCTCATTAAAATATGTTAGCCATATAATTTTTTGCACAATAAATTTCCCCAAAAAAGAACTCTTATAAAATGTTGTACCAGTCTTTTAATTTGGCAGTCTCTCATATTTATGTAGCAAGAATCTCCTGCCAAAATAGTATGTTATGTGAATGTATTTCATATTTAATTAATCTTCCCTACCTGCAAATATAGGTAATATCCATCAAATATGAGGCAGGAAAAAGACAATGCAATGAAGTAAGAGTTTCACTTTCAATACCTGTAGTAGATCTCTTTCCAAAATCCTTATGCACTTGACCAAAAGTGCTTCTGAGGAACATGGATTAATTTACCACGTATATTATAAAACTGCAAGCCAGAATTCTTAACATATCTGGCTTATTACATTTGAGGGACAATATTAGTGCCAGCTTTTCAATCTCTCTTACTAGACCATTATCCTTCGCTTAGCTGTCTCCAAATGAGCTAAAAATTTAAAGCAAGGAAACAAACCATGGACAAATTCCAGATATTGTTTGTGCAGATACATCAGGGGTTTTGACGGTGGATTAAGTACTTAAGCACAGAAAGGGCTTTATTATAAATAATTCTTTTTGCTGATATATATAAATGATACTGAAAAAGTAGAAGCATGAACTAATCTCCAAACATTTCAAAAAACAGGAGAAGATGAAAAATAATTTTCATAATAATGTAAACTTCCTTTTTATAGCCTGGAAATTAATTCCATGACATTGCATTATATTTCATTACATAATGGTGTACTTTAGATGGTTAACAATGCTACTACATGCTAAATATGAGTAGTATCTGTTAGAAACAATTGGAAATGTAATTTAAATTATCTTCATACAGTAAATTAAATAAGGAATTTGTGATTTTAAATTTATGGACATATTTGTCTCTCAGATCACCACTCGAGCAGGAACCATCTCTTTCCAGTATGTTGAAGTTAAATAACAAAGATATTTCTCCAGAAATGCCAACAGCCTAACTTTGATCAATTAATATTGTCAATTAAATTAAAATAGGCCAGGGAACAATTCTACAGCAGTGTTCTGGTTCTTTATGTTTAAAGACATATTTTATATGCAAGACTTTAAAACTGAATTTTGAAAAGTAAAAACCTAATGAGCATAAAGCATTTCCTTAATTCAATCTTGATTTGTAGTTTGCAATTCAATTTATCTCATTTGAAAGTCCTCTATGAAACATTAAAAAAAAATGCGTACAATGCTAAAGTATTCCAAACAGTTTCCAAGTTCAGCACAACAAAATCTAGCACAAGAAGTTCAGATTTATTATTTTAACAGAGAAGTCAACAAAAAAATGATTATATAACTTCACTTTCAGTTCTTATTCAGTGCCCAAGTTAATTCACCCTGTTGGCAATTGTTACAAGAATTATGTTTGCCAACTGCAAACAAAAAGGATAAAGGGTGGCAACTTCATTATGGAATAAGTGTTATTGAACAACTTTTAAAAAGATAATAATGCATACAAACTTCCCTAGTTTTCTAAGGGAAAAAATAAACAAGTAGACGTTTTGTTTTGTTCCCCCTGCAAGTAAGATTATTAAAGCTTTTGTGAATTAAATTCAACTTCCTAAGCATTTTCTTAACTTTTGTTATACACATTCTATCTGCTATATTAAATAAAGGTGATGTAAGAGAAGAAGTAAACCTGGGAGCATCAAAAGAGGAATAAGTCTAGAGTCTCTATGTAAGCCACAAAGTGACTAATTCCAACCCCTCTTGAATTCCATTGACCTTTATCTAACACAGTGTTTCCCAACATGGGATGCCCACGCCCCACAGGGGGGCAATTTGATTTTTAATGGGGGCAATTGGAACCTTGTTTAAACCAAGTTAATGGCCTTTTAGGCTTCCTCCATTTGAGTAGGAGTTCACTTTTTGAACAGTAAGAATTATATGTCACCGGGGGAGGGGGTCATCAGGATTTTAGAGATGCTTAGGTAGGGCATGGCCAAAAAACGGTTGGAAACCACTGATCTAACACCAAGGAAATGCTAACAGTTAGTTGAATAGATTCTTGTTTATAGATATGATGATTAGTAATAAATCAGTTTAATTGGAACTTCTGCGTGGCCTTGATCTTGACAGGTACACAAATAAGGGCTAAAAGCCAAATCAATAGTCACAGAGAAATTACCAGTTTCTTCCATTTTTTTTCATATCTCAAAAAAATCAAAAGTACATCGCCAACATTCAACTAAGAGTTCCATTTATCAATTGTCTCTACCTGAAAACTCTTGATGTGCCAAACTTCAACTCTCATGATTACTAGCTAGTAATAAGGTGAGGATCTCTATTTCTTCACACTCGCCATTCCTCTATGACAAGAGCGATCTTATAGGAATTCTAATTGGAGCACCTCTAAGCAGTTTTCTTTGAATTATCCAAAATTATTTGAAAGAGAAGAAAAGAAATTAGACAATGCTGTAAGGCTGGAGCACCTACCAGTATTGGTCTGTCCTACCTATATAGGTAATAGGGAAGACATCAGGTAAAAGGGATGAGGCAATCCAGCTGGAGCACTTGCTATGCCAACCATAATTCTGCTACCCTCTACCAGAGTGATATGAGGAATGCCAGTTCCCTGTTCCATCCTGCAATGGCCAGCTTGTCTTTGTTGGAGAAGAAAAGGTGGGCGCCTGGGGTGAATCCTAGAAATATATGGATGGAAAGGACCTTGAGGTCTTCGTGTTTTAACTTTCTACTTCTTGCCTAGAATACGAACACTTTGTCAGTGCTGCCATTCTGCTCCTCCTCATCTCTGCTCCATGATGCCAAACTGCCATAAGCCCCAGGGGAAGGAGGAGCTAAACTAACTCTTGGGAGGGAGAAAAATCAGACACCGAAACTATACCAAATACTGGCAGAGACATTGGGCAGCTGACCTCAAGGCTACAAACGTGGGAATGGAATGCGGAGCATCACCGAGCCTGCCAAGAAATAGGACAGTTACCAAAACAATTTGTTTGAATTCCATTGAAACTAAACAGATAATAAATAAAGGGAAACTAAAAAAGGGGAAAGTAAACGGGCAGATTTTGCATACAAACCCCAGACCTGGCTTTACCTTGCTTGTAACCACTTGTCTTTAGTAAAGTTACTCCTTTCACTAATAATGCAGTTGAAGGCTCTTCTTTTCTAAATGACTAAGTTTAAACTCAGACAAATGGCTGTCGACAACTACAGGAGGCAAGATGTCCAATATGCTCACATCAAACATTTCCTTTTTATATCAGGTTTGGCTCTCCCCTCAGCCCCAAATAGCACAAAAGACTTTTTATCTGAGCAGGAAATTAAGGCCCATTGCTTCTTCTTGCCTAGAGGAATGAATGACACCAGATCTGACCTGACATCATGAAAATCCTGGTGTTAAGACTGCAGCTTGCCTTGAGTAAGAGCTTTAATCTTCTGTTGGTAAAATGGGTATTTCCTTAATTAAACCATGTAGCTGTTTGAGGTGCTATGGTTTTGATTATTAACAGTGGCCACTTTAGAATGCAACATTGGATTTGAAGTTGGTTTTCCATGTAGAGCAGAGGTCTTCAAATTTGGCAGCTTTAAGACTTGTGGACTTCAACTCCCAGAATTCTCCAGCCAGCTATGCCAAGTTTGAAGACCTCTGATGTAGAGCATTGGTAGCTTGATAAAAGAAAATTAGCCAGGCTCTACTTTAGCTACTTTGTTTTCTTGGACCATTCTCCCCCCCTTTACCCTCCCCCCCCCCCCCCGTTTTTAAATAAATGCTTGGATAAAATGGAGATTCTGTCCCTAGAATAATTAAATAGAACCAGTGAAATCACCAATAAATTATCTGCACCATAATGGACCAATTTATGTTTCTGAATAGTAAAATAGAGTTATACTTTATGTGATCTATGATTTGGGACATATCATTTACATTTATAGCTTTTCCTGAACCTATAAATATAAGAATCCAGGCTTGGAAAAACGCAAACGTTTTTCCAAGCCTGATGCCTTTTAATGTACTGAACTGCAATCCCCATAATCACCAAACGCAGTCCTAGCCAAGCAACACAGAATAGATAAATATCAAACCTAGGTATTATAAACATCAAACTTTAAAAAGTGCTGAAAAGTGAGACTAAATTATAGGGTTTTGTGGATAGAGATTTAGCTAAGATTTTGTAAGAGGAAAAAGGTCAATAAACCAGCTAAAATTTTCAATGCTGGATCATTTCCAAGTTTCATTTACTTACAGTTTACTGCAGTTTTCTGCAAGGTGTTTATATGGTAAGCATGAAAGAGAAAAAAATATTTGCATTCACAAACTGATTCAAGTTAAACATTGAAGACTACCAGGCCACTATAGTAAAACTTTCAAACAAGCAGCATGGAGAGAATCATACACTATTGTCATTACACACTCCAGGTTCTGGAATCCTGTAGTTTACAAGAAAGAGTCAATAAGCAATAAACGCAGGGAGCTAGCATGTGGCTATTTATTTCTGCAAGTCTAAAACTGAAGTTAACACTTTACAGAACTAAATCTAGCACATGCAACAACATTAAATGAGTAGTATTTTCGATTCCAAGGTCCATATTCAAGACTCCTACTGCATGCTGGTCTGTTAAAAAAATGGTCTACAACAAATTTTCCTGTATTGGAGGCATATATTTCCAATTGCACATCCAACTCACACAGGTCTTTTAACATAAGAGTCCATAACATATGCCTTAAGAAAGGCAACTGCTGTGTATGTTTTCTGTTTGCAAACTCTCTTTGCCTTCTAGCATTTCCTGCTAATATCTTCTGAATAATGGGAAGAGATTCTTCTGAAAATATTGTTATGTTAAAAGTTCCTGAGAGGTTCCAAATGGAGGAGGTAATCTGAAAAACCTGCTCCATAAAATTCCATAATTATAAAATTCTGACTTCCAGTTGGACTTCTGGCACCTTCAGAAGCGAGAGCCGCGACCTCCGTGCGTCCGTTCCAAGCTCTCCCTGTCGGGGGCTTCATTTGAAGCCATAGCCACCGTGGAGGATTGATGAAGCAAAGGGGGACTGCCTTGCAGGTTGAGGGGAGCCGCACCTCCCCTCCTTGACTCAGAAAACCCCCTCATCCAAAGACTAGGAGCAGCGGCAGTTAAAATGGCTGCCATGAAGCCGGGGAACATCCAGAAACCATAAGTTTGTGCAGGAGGAGAGAAACGGTGAATGGTGTATCGTCTGGAAAGAAAAGATTTACAGCTGAAGCTGGACCCAAAAAAATTTTAAGGGGAATTCCCTTTAAAATAATTTGTTATAGTGGCATGTAACTATTGTGAAAAAGCATATTGGAAATTTAAAGAAGTAAATATTTGTTTAAAAAGAAAATTAAGTTGGAAATGGAATCCCAAAAACAAAAGGTGTAATATTAAGAAGGCATATTAAGATGCTGGAACTATAAACCTACCTTTTCTTCAAATAATTTGCCATAAGTAATGGAGTTGTAAGTTAAACTAAGCAAGAGAAATAAATTGGACTTGCAAAATAAAAGCGGACTGGCAGCAGAGTCAAAATAAAAGCAGAGAGGCAGTAGAGTGAAGTAAAGAGTGCCATCTGCTGATGACAGTGAATTTTTGCAACTTGGGAGTAAATATTGAAGTGAAGGGAAATAACTGTTGAACTATACCTTCTAACCACTGGAGACTGGAATATTAAAAAGAATTTGTGTCTGGGGACTCCTAAATACTATTGGATATATACAAAAATGATTTGAGGATCCCTGAAGTAACTAACTGATTTGATTGAACATTGATGAGACAGTTAAATTTGACTTGGAGGTTTGGTTTCTGAACTGACGATTGTGGAGACTCAAACGGAATGGAGTTAATGATTCAAAACATTAAGGACATTAAGGACCTTATCCTGGAACTACACAAGGACATTGTGTATGTCCTATATTTGATCGTATAGATAGAAGACAGGAAAATTATATATAAGAAACAAGGAGCAAAGACTAAGTAAAGGAAAGAATGGAATCATCAGCTGGAACAGAACAGGAATTAGAACTGAGAAACCATCAAAAAGAAGATAACAAGGAAGAGACACTATTAAAATTAATAAGAATTGAGGAATTAAAACAGGGGGAAAACATTTTAAAAGATTTTAAAAAGAAATGGGAGGAATGGGAAGAGGTTTGGAGGGAAACGATAGGATTTAGAGCAGAAAGCTTTCAAATTAAACAGTGGGAAAAGACAGGGCACGGAGAAAAAAATAAATTATGGATTCAGAATATAAACTTCGAAGTAGATGGGAATAAAAGACTTAAGAGGAAAACGGGAGACAAGTCAAAAAAATGTAGGATTAAACGATGGGATGTGGATAAGAGATAATGGTTAAGGGGAGAAAAAGAGTTATAGATATGTCATGATTATATGTCAATAATTGTATTAATATTAGAATGATATAGGCTGGACAATTAGTTGGTATTTAATATAAATAAATATTAGGATAAACATTACCACAAATAGATATGAAACTGGAAAATTATGAATGAGAATTCATTATTAATTGGAAATGAGAGGTTGAATGATGGTATTATTAAAAGTATATTAATATGACTCTTGTGTAGGTAATGTGAAAGTAGATATATTTATGTGTATTAACAAACTTTAAAATATACAGAGAGAAAGAGTTAAATAAGGGGAATATGAATAACGAAACAGAGTATCATGTCCTTGAATATAATAATGTGGAGGGGGAGATATTAGTGGAAGTTTAGAATGGAAAGGTGTAAAGCAATATATCACAAAGTCAAATAAGTTAGGAAAAGAAACATGAAAAATAGATACAAAGAATGAAAATGGTGGTAAGCTTGAAATGTTAGGATGTAAGAAACTGGTATTCAGACAGTATGCTGTTTGATCAATGAAGTGATGTTAGTATTAAAAGAATAATATTGTAGTTGCATATATATATGATTAGAATGATGATGTGTATAAAATTATTAACATGAAGATTAATCAATATATAATTGTGATTATGATTATCAATAACACATGTTTAAGTGATTAAGTCTGTTTCTTTTATTTTTGAATGTAACTTTAAGAAGTTGTATAGTTATAGTTGAAAGAGATATTAATTGGAAAATACATCATATCCTGTAGGTATTGGGAATATTATATACAACAACGAAAAGAGAGAGGGAAATGGATTGGAGTGGAAGGGAGGAGGAGAGGAGAGGAGAAAGAGTAAGGGTAGAGAGGGGAAAGGAGAGGGAGAAGTAGAGGGGAGGAGAAGAGTAGAAAGAGGAGAGGGAAGCAGAGAAGACGAGAGAGGGGAAAGAGAGAGGGGAGAGGAGAAGGAGAGAGGGAGAGAGGGAATTAGAGGGAAAAAGAGGAGCAGGAAGGAGGGAAGTAGAGAGAAAGAGAGGGGAGAAGGGAAGAGAGGGAGGAGAAAGAAGAGGAAAGGAGATGGATTGTTGTTGTAAAATTGGGAAATATGGTGTCCAGGAGAAAAAAAACAGAGGAACAATTTCGTATTTTTTCTACTTGAGGGTTATAACAAAAGATAATATGGTGGGCATTAAAGCGTATCAATTTAGATGTTATTGCATACTTGTTAATATTTATATGAAAATAAAAATTTTGTGTAAAAGATAGGGGTAAATAATATGGAATAAGGAAAATGGAATGTAATAATTATGAATTTGTTTATCTGTATTGAAATGTATGATACTCAAACACCACACCATCCACATAATATGTATAAATTTTAAAAAAAAATAAAAACTTGAGGGGAAAAAAATTATAAAATTCCATAATTCCAGGATAATATCCAAATCCTATGAGATCTTACATCAAAAGCGTACAGGAAAGAGGGGGCGTGGCTGGCATCAGGCAATATGGTGTGGATTCTGGGGCTCCAGGAGAACACCAATATCCTAGCCAATTTTGAGGATCCCCAGGAATCATAGCTGTCTTGTGGAGACAGTGAAGAAAGAAGACACTGGCTGGCATGGATAGGGAATGAGCAAGTTCCCTGAAGTGCCGGCATTAGTCTTCAACCCGTCGGTGAAGGAAGGCAGCCATTAAGGAGCTGTCACAAGCCAGAATGGCCACGATCAGAAAGAGGGAATGTAGAAGTGGTAATTGAATGGAGTATTGTTGCCAGGTGAGTAATTAGCCAACTCACAGGTAAAAAGGAAAAATCTTTTAACAGCTTGAAAGAAATCCCAGCGGAAATTGGCGGATAATTAGCACTGGGGAACTTAAGTGGAGAAAGAAAAAAAAGGAACTTTAAAATCAAACCTATTAGAAATAAGACTATTACCTAACTTACTAGGTTGGCAATATATAAACTATCAATGTATGTTTGCATTGTATTGTATTGTATTGTATAGCTTTAAGACTGTTATATTGCATCATACTGTGTCTTGATTGGTTAGCTTTGTTGCCAATCTCCTCAAGAGGGAGTAGAAACATGGCTTGCTCTCTTCATTGTTCTTGCTCTCTGATATCTCTATCTGACTTACTGTATTACTTTTTGCAACTCCAGAAGAACTGTTTATTGTGTTTGATTAATACGACTGGTATGAAGACTTTGTTTATTGGACTGTGCTTTATTTTTCCTGAATGTAAACTGTAACACGACTCAGTGTATCTGTGTGATGATTGTGTTTATTCAAAACTACTCTCAAACGCTTTAATGTGCACACCCTTACTACTCAAGGGTTATTCCTTAACAAAACCTAAAGCCTTAAAAGGAATCTTCCACCTGGATTTATAATGGAAATGGAAAAAATAATAAGACAAGGAAAAAGGAGACAGAAAAACATTTTTTAAACAATAAAGGATTTAATTTGGAAAAGAGAAAGTAAATGTTCCTGTGGACTATAAAATGAAGATTTTGTTGCCAGAAGACTAGTGAATCGGAGAAAGACATCTGGCGGAAAGAGCGTGAGAGAGAGGCATGGGAATGCATATTCATGCAACTGAAGCAAGGTTAAAGAGACAAAGACTAAAACTGTGCTGGCTCAAGTAAATATTTGAAGTGGACATTATTTTTTTTTTAAAAAAGACATTATATGGACTTTGAAACCTGAAGCATATGTAAATGAAAAGAACAAGCTTAAAAATCCTAGCCTTTTAAAATTGAAAATATGGAGAATTGGGAGGATGAATATGAGACACTAAGGGAGATGTTTCAAAAAATAAGAGAAGCATTTAAGGGAAACAAAGAAGCAGAGGATTGGTTAGATTGCAAAAGAAAAAAAGAAAGAGAAAAGATCAATGAGAAGCAAGAGAAACAAGGAGATAATATTGAAAAGGAAATAATTGAAAAAAAGATAAAGATGATCAACTGGGTTCAACAGTGATAGAATAAAAATGGATAAGGGAAAATACATCTCAAATATGAAGAGAAGAGAAATAAATGGGGAAAGATTGAGAATAAAAAGCAATAGAGTTAAAATTAAAGGAAAAAGGCTGAAGGGGAGATATAAGAAAAGGAAAAAGAAGAAGGTAAAGAAATGGGAGAAAGGGAGGAAAGCATCAAGAAAGGGAACTGTGGAGAGACTAAGAGAAAATGGTTAAGAGCCAGTGAAAATGTTAATTTGTTAATAAAGAGAAGGATGCTAGTTGTAGAAATTGTATGTGAAAATGCTGTTAAATGAAAAATAGATCAGTAGATGCAATGTGAAAGAAAGAATGATATTGGAGGAAGCACTAAAAGGAGAGAATAAATTATAACATAAGAATTAATTGAAATTAAGATGGAAAATGGAAATTAAATGTAAAATTGAATGAAATTGAAATGTAAAAAATGATTTAAATGACATACTTGTAAGAAGTAAAGTAGAAAATGGAATAAGATGAAATATACTGCTAATAATTAAAAAGATGAGGGGAAATTTTGAGAAATATACTTGATAAATGAAAGAAAGATCAGGGTTGCCTGGACTCCATAGTGGAAAATATAAAATTGAAAATGAATACAGTAATAGAGAGGGATGAAGGAAGGAGAAGAGAAATGGAAAAGAGAAGGAAGGAGAGAGAAGGAAGGAAGAGAAGGGAAGAAGGGAAGGGGAACTAGAGTAGGAGTGAGGGTAAGAGAGGGAGGAAGAGAAGAGTAGAAGGAGAAAGTAAGGGGAAGTAGAGAGGAGAAGAAGAAAAGGGGAAGAAAAAGTAAGAAGGAAAGAAAAGAGAGAGGTGGAAGGTTTGAGGAGAAAGATTGCTGTACAATAAAAAAGATGAAATGGAAGAAAGGCAACCCCAAACAAATATAAAGATATTAAGATAAAGAATGAAGTGTTTAAAGAATAAAAGAGAACAAATATGAATAAATAGCAATAATTAGAATTTAAGGGCAAATGAAGATGTTGTTTATGTAAGTAAGCATAGAAATATTGAGACATGATAAAAAAGGGGGAGGGGAGATTTTGGCAAAAACTGTAATTGAGTAAAATGTATTTGAATTTGATTAATTGTATAAGATAAGATATGGCCAATACTCTGTTCAAAAAAGATGTGGGTGAATATGGTGGGGAGAAAAAACCAATAAAACCTGTTTTTTAAAAAAAAAGAGTTCAAAAAAAAAAGAAGCCTCAAATGTCATTGAGTTTGAAAATACAGATGAAAGTCTACTGTATTTCTTACTAAAAGAATAGCAATCAAATTTGCCGTAGGTAACTTGCTTATACATCTTTGGCATTTTTTTTAATTGGAGGTCTGCTATCCCATAAGTGAACAAAAACTATTTAGAGCAAGCCGAAGAGGTCAACTGACAATACTGAGAGAAAAAGAATATCATGCTCAGCTCACAAGGAAGAAAATTCCATAGACTATTTCTGCAGCAGTGAGAAAGGAACAAACTGGATCAATCAGTGGTGGGTTTCTACCGGTTTACCCCGGTTTGGGCAAACCAGTAGTGGCGGAGGCGGGAGGCTCCGCCCACCCACCCGGACATCATCACAGATGCTCTGCCCATGCACAGTAAGTTCTGCACATGTGCAGAAAGGCCGCACGCGAGTGAATCGAGGTCACATACGTGCACGCTCCCGATTCCAAACCAGTAGTGAAGATAAGTGGAACCCACTACTGGGAAGGATGTAATTGTTATATGTACATGCATACAAACTATATACATACTCACACCACATCTCCTGAAATTTCTAAATATTTCCAAGCTTGAGCACATATGCTACATGTGGAATGCATTAACCAATGAACTGATGAATCAAAGCAGTGTTATTAAACCACGTGCTGAAAAAGGGTTAACCTTGCAGAGTTCTACATCTACTCTGGAAAGAGTATAGAGAAGAGCAACAAAGATGATTAGGGAACTGGAGGCTAAAACATGAAGAACGGTTGTAGGAATTGGGTATGTCTGTAGTGCAACCTGCAAACTCCCTCAGCTGAGCTTTATCGCCCACTTTTCTTATGGCTAACTGAAGGGAAATTACAAATGAAACATCAAAGAATTGTATAAAATAAATATCCTGTTTCACTTCTCTTCTTCCCAGACTCACATTTATTTGTGAGTCTAAACTGAATGGAGCTGAACTTCCTGCTCCTTTTTATTTAAGGCAATTCTGCACTTCAAAAAATGACATTTGAGAAATTTATACATCTTTTAAACATACGAGGAATGCTCATGTTCAAACATCACTATCAGCCAGGAATAAAAAAACCTGCAGTTCATGCTGAAAGATAATGTGTTCTTTTCTATCAATCTGGAGACATAAATTAAAAATAAACAGTAATTCAGCTTGTTGGCTGGTTAAAAAATAAGTATGAGACCTTTTGGTTTAGATATACAGGCAATCCATGGATTGTAACTGGTTGTTTAATAACTGTTCAGAGTTACAGTGGCTTCAAAAAAAATGCTTTACGACCCGTAAAGCACTTCCAGCTATTGTAAAATGTCACGCCACCTCTCTGCAGTCATATGATCACATTTCAGGCACTTGGCAACTGGCTTACATGTACCATTGGTTGCAACGTCCTGCAGTCACATGACCACGATTTACCACTGCATGATTTCCCTATTGATCACCATTAAAAATATTTGCGTTAAAATTGGGTCCAATCACAGGGATGCCTTCCTTGATTTAAGACTGAAATTTCAGTCCCAACTGAGTTGTAAGATGAGGACTAACTCTATTAAAGCCATGGACAGAGCCATCTAGGTTTGTTCAAACCAATCTCAAGGCAAAAGATGCCAAGCAAAACTGACTGAAGAACATTTGCAGTTTCTTTTGCTGACTTCACACAGTGCAATAGCAGGACCCTGTAAAACTGGCTAAAACTATTTGTGAATAAAAATTGGGTCTTTTATTATAAAAGCAAACTTATTGTGCAATTATCATTCTCTGACTTTAATATTATTTCTCTGAGACATTGCACTTCTTCCACAAAAAAAAGGTTCAGTCAATTTGAATTCATATAACTGAAGCTGAGATTCTTTCTAAATGTCTTTTTAAATACAATCAGGCTTTCAAAATCACATCAAATGACTTCAAAATTAACCAATAGATTGGAATTACTGTTAACATTAATCAATGCTCAGAAATCTCAGAACATGCCATTGCACAATACAGGTAACCCTCGACTTATAACAGTTCATTTAGTGACTGTTTGAAGTTACAACGGCACTGAAAAAAGTGACTTTTGATTTGTTTTTCACACTTTATGACCGCTGCAGCATCCTAATGGTCACATGATCAAAATTCAGATGCTTAGCAACTGACTCGCACTTATGACCGTTGCAGTATCCCGAGGTCACATGGTCACCTTTTGCAATCTTCTGACAAGCAAAGACAATGGGAAAGCCAGATTCATTTAACAACTGTATTATTAATGTAACAACTGCAGTGATTCACTTAACAACTGTGTCAAGAAAGGTTGTAAAATGGGCAAAATTCCCTTAACAAATGTTTCACTTAACAACAAAAAAATTGGGCTCAAATATAGTCGTAAGTCGAGGACTATCTGTAGCCCGTGCCAGGTTCTTGCAAAGATCAAGGGGTCTCAATACTAAGACTAAGACTTGTCAGTCTTAGAATGGACGTTGCCTTACCTGAACGTCCTTTTTCTGGGCGCTGCGTACACTATCCATGCATGGGTTAATCCTTCAGTATTTGGCAACAACTGAGTGAAAGAAACAAAAGGTTCATCCCCTTTCCGGCCCCCAAACCACGCCTCTGATCCCATGATCCCCCAGACTGAACGAAGGCGCAGTCAACAAGGAGTCAACCAAGAGAAACTTTAGCAAACTCAACTTTATTAACACCAACTTGATAACAGATAACGAGAGGGAAACCAGCCGTCCCCAGGTGCACAGTCAGCCCAAGAGGGAGGGTTATGGATAGTGTATGCAGCACCCAGAAAAAGGACATTCAGGTAAGGCAACGTCCATTTTCCTGTGTGCTGCTCCCACTATCCATGCATGGGATATACCCAAGCTCAACTCCCTAGGGTAGAAGGCTGACTGTCTCCGCCAGTGTCTTCTGACAGCACTTTCTGAAGTACTCTGCGGCCAAACGACGCCTCTGCGGAGTGGTACGCATCGATTCTGTAGTGGCGGATGAACGGTGTGAGGGACGACCAAGTCGCTGCCCTGCATATGTCCACTACCGAGGCTTGAGTGGCCCAGGCCGCCGACGTGGCCGCACTGCGGGTAGAGTGGGGGAGGATTCTGTCCGGTGCTGGCCCGGGACTTGAGTCGTAAGCCATAGCGATGCAGGCCTTAATCCATCTGCTGACTGTAGCTGCTGAGACTTTCTGGCCCATGGACCTCGGGCTAAAGGACACCAGGAGGCCCTCGGTGCGGCGGAAGGGTTTGGTCCGATGGAGTAGATACAGATAGCGCGTTGGACGTCCAGCGTGTGCCACTTCTCCTCTCTGGCATCTCGAGGTGAAGGACAGAAGTCCGGTAACACAAGTTCTTGGGCCCGATGAAACCACGAGTTGACCTTAGGGATGAAGGCCGGATCCAGGCGTAGCGTCACCGTGGAATCGCGAACTATGCATAAGTCCTTGCGGACGGAGAGGGCCGCTATCTCTGAGACTCTTCTCGCCGAGGTGATCGCCAGCAAGAAGGCCACCTTGAATGAGAGGTATTTGAGGGGGGCTGAGTCTAGGGGTTCGAAAGGTGGTCCGGTCAGTGACTGCAGCACCAGAGTCAGATCCCATGATGGGTAGCGATGCACTGCGGGGGGACGCAGGTTTGTGGCCCCATGTAAGAACCCCTTAATACGCGGGTGGTGCGCGAGCGACTGGTACGGCGGGCAAGCAATGACCGTCGATAACGGCGCTGTCTGCCTTCGTAGCGTTGCGGGTGTCAAACCCTTGTCCAGGCCGGCTTGTAGAAACTGCAGGACGTCGCGAACCTCCGCTGATGTAGGGTCCGTGTGTTGTTGGGTACCCCAGCGACAGAACGCCTGCCACGACACCTCGTAGATGCGGGTCGTAGACGGACGCCTAGCTGCTTGGATAGTGGCCACGACCTCATCTGGCAGGTTGTCCTTTTTCAGGATGATGTGTTCAAGTGCCAGACGGCTAACTGTAGCTACTGGGGTTCCGGGTGCGTGACCTCCCCCTGGCGAAGGACGAGTCGCCGTGGTGGAATCACCCACGGTTGATCCACTGAGAGCGCTACTAAGTCGGCATACCACGGCCGTCGGGGCCAGTTCGGAGCTACCAGGAGCAGATCGGCCTTCTCCGCGAGCAGCTTTCGGATGAGACGGGGAATTAGAGGCACTGGTGGAAACGCGTACAGGAGACCCTTGGGCCACCTGCAGCGCAGTGCGTCATGGTCCTCCGCTTGGGGTGTTGGGTAGCGTGACACGAAGCGGGGAAGCTGAGCGTTGGCCTGGGTTGCAAAGAGATCCATCACTGGGCTTCCGAAACGTGAGGTGAGCTCCCGGAACAGTGGAGGGTGGAGCTGCCACTCCGCCTGATCTATTGTCTCTCTGCTGAGCTAGTCTGCTCTGACATTGGCTGCTCCCGAGATGTGGTCCGCCCTGATCGAGAGAAGATGGCTCTCTGCCCAGCTGAAAAGATCGGCGGCCTCTCGCATCAGGGTGCGGGACCTTGTGCCCCCCTCTCTGTTGACGTGTGCCTTGGCCGAGATGTTGTCGGTCAGGATCAGGACGTGGTGTCCTCGCACCGTCGATTGGAACTCCTGCAGGGCCAGTTTGATCGCCCGAAGCTCTAGCAGGTTGATGCTGCACTGACTCTCCCTCCGGGACCACTGCCCCTGGGCTACCAGGTTGCGGAGGTGGGCCCCCCACCCTCGCAGGCTTGCGTCGGTGGTGATGATCAGGCGGTCCGGTTCTAGGAAGCTGGACCCCTTGAGAAACGCCGGCGATGTCCACCACCTGAGCGACAGGCGGACTTGAGGGGTGAGGAGTACTGGCTGCTTGGAGTTGGCCCTGCCTGCCCGCTGGAATGGGAGCAAGAACCACTGCAGAGGTCTCGAGTGTCTGCGTGCCCACGGAACAATACCGAAGCAGGATACCATCTTTCCGAGTAGGCATGACAGGTGGATCAGGGCCACTCTCCTCTTCGACAGGATCTGCTGTATCAGAGTGCGGATGCTGTGGATCCTGTCCGGCGAGAGGTAAACCAGGCCGCTGGCCGAGTCTATCAGTGCCCCCAGATGAAGGAGTCTGGTGGTGGGCTGGAGATGACTCTTTTCGAAGTTTATGGTGAAGCCGTGAGCCTGGAAGACCTGCAGGACCTTCTTCATGTCCTCGGAGGCCTGATCCCGAGTGGAGGACAGGATTAGAATGTCGTCCAGATAGCAGAGCAACCTGATCGGGATGGTTCGTAGCCTGGCCGCTACCACCGCCACCAATTTGGTAAAGGTGCGGGGGGCCGACGAGAGACCGAACGGCATCGCACGGTACTGGTAATGTGCCCCTGCGAATTCGAATCTCAGGAACTGCCTGTGGTCTGGATGAATGGGCACGTGAAGGTAGGCCTCCCGGAGGTCGACTGATTGGAGCAAGTCGCCTTGTCTCACTCCCGCTAGGATGGACTTGAGGGAGTGCATTTTGAACCTGCGGTATTGAACCGACAGGTTTAGCCGCTTCAGGTTTAGTATTCCCCTCCAGCCCCCGGAGTTCTTGGGTACTAGGAAGAGGGTCGAGTAGAACCCGGAACCCCTCTGGGCGTGCGGCACCGCTTCGATGGCATTGACCTCCAGGAGGTGATCTATTTCCTGCGACATTAAGCTCTGCTGTTCTGCGGAGCGGGGCATTGGACAGCGTACAAACCGACTGGGTGGCTGCCCGGAAAATTCGATAGAAAGACCCGAGCCAGTCGTACGCCTGACCCAGGAGTCCGAGGTTGATTTGGCCCATTGCTGGTGGAAGTGAATGAGCCTTCCCCCTATTGGGCCTGCGAGCCTGGAGTCACTTCCCTCGCTTGGCTGGCCTCGGGCCGGCCCCCTGGAAGTTGCGTCTTGGCTGCTGGTTTCGCCCTCGGTCTCGGAACTGCTGCCGGTCCTGGAATCTATCTCCTCCCTGATAGTGGGGACGATGAGCTGAGGACCCCCTGGGTCCCGCGCTGGCCCGAAAGGGCTGCTGTAGCGGGTAGGGCGTGTAGCGGCGTTCCTGGCGGCGGTAGGTCGATGGGAGGATCTTTCTCTTGTCCCTCCCCTCGACTAGCAACGGTTCCAGCGCGGCGCCAAAAAGCTCTGGGGCCTTGTAGGGTGCAGCCACCAACTTCCATTTTGCCTTTACGTCGGCCTTCCAGGGCCGGAGCCAGAAGTCTTCTAGCCGAGAGGGTTGAGGCTAACGACCTCGAGGCGAATTTGGCTGCGTTTAAGGAGCTGTCTGCTGAATATTCAGTGGCTGCTATTATCTTGTTTATATCCTGCTGGAGTCTGGTGTCCTCCGGTGGTAGTCTGTCCTGCAGGTGCCGTAGCCAAATAAGCGATGCACGGTTGAAGAAGGACGTAGCCGTCGCCGCTCTAATTGCCCAGCCCGCCGCCTGGTGCGCCTTTCGGAATGCCCCCTCCATCCTCTTCTCCTCTGCCTTGAGAGAGTCAAGAGGGTCCGTGGCGATTAAGGAACCAGATGACAATGCTGCCACAGGTTGGTCGACAGTAGGGAGTGTTAGGAGATCCTCTAGCTCTGGAGCTGCGCAGTAGAGCTTCCTGTCCAGATTGCTAGGTGTGGCCAGGGAAGCTGGTTGTCCCCAGGGGTTCTGGATGACCTCCGTAAAGAGCTGAGGGCACGGGATAAAATCCCTCTGTGGCTTTGCTGTGTTGAAGAGGGCGTCGTGCGGCTCTGGTACCGTTGGGGCGGCGGTTGCGATGTCCCCTGGTACTCCGAGATTGGTTGAAAATCGGGCCTTGTGGAGCAGGGACTTGAACAAGGCCGGGCGGAAGAGGCCTGTAAATGCCGGTGTGTCGGGCGCCAGGCCCTCATCCTCTGAAAGCTCCATCTCCTCAGGCCCCTCCTCTGCTTGGTCAGACTCCTCCGAAGAGGAGTCCTGACCTTGTGTGGGGAGAGGCAGGGATTGGTGGCGCTGTGACTGGCTTGGGGCGGCTTGGGCTGGAGCTTGAGACGACTGCAGGGTAGCGCTGAAGAAGGAGGAGAGGGCGGCTGAAAACATGGCCTGGAAGTCCAATGGAGGAACCGCCCCAGCCCCCCCCGGGGGTGCTGGTCAGCGCTTGGCGGCGGACTCGTTGCCTCCCTGGCGTGATGATGTTGTGCAGAGGGGAGGGTCGGAGAGGCCTCCGCTTCCAGCCCTGTGCCTGCCTCTGGGCGAGGGGTGCTGAGGCCAGACCTGGGCACCTCTGGAGTTCTAGGAGTTACTGCAATGTCGGATACAGATGAGATCCCCAACTCCCTGCCTCTAGGGGAAGCATGCACTGGATCCAAGGCCGCGGGCTCCCTAGATGGTGTTGCTGCCACTGCCCTCTGGGCCTTCTCCCAATGTCTCTCGAGAGCGTTATGGCTCCTTAACGCATCTCTGTCTTGAAAGGGCACGGCCCCCTCCGAAGCCGCTCTGCTGGTGGCACTCGAATGCCTCTTTTTGGATTTCCTCTTGCCCCCTTTACTGCTCTTGTGAGGTGGGCTAAGTTCCAGCTCCATATCTGAGGAGTGGGGGAGTGTGGCATGGTTGAGGCTTGAGAGCGCTGGCAGACCCCCTGATGTTGTGCTTCGCCACCAGAGGGCAGACCTCTGCAGTGGAGGGCAACGTGTGTAAGCTCTTCTCCTCAGGTGTAGAGGAGAAAGCTACTGCGCCCCCCCTTCTTCTGGCTGGGGGGGGTTGCCGCCGGCCCGCTGTGCTTGGGGGTGCCGGCTGTAGAGTCTGACCAAAAATGGCGGCCCGCAGGTCCGCCAATATGGCGCTGGCACGTGTCTCCGCTGTGCCTGACTCTGGCGAGGGCTTAAACTGGCGGCCCGAAGGTCCGACCCGATGCCTCGTGCTTCCCCCTTGCAGCGGAAGGCTGCTCCTGGCTTTGGGCTTCCTTCCCTTCGCGCCCAGCAGCTGTATTGCGAAGGGCGGCTCGATAGGCGATGCGTGGGCGGCCGGGGATTCCGCGCCCACCGCCCAGCTGATGAGCGCGAGGCCGCCTGCCGCGCTTCCACGTGTTCAGGGGCTTGCGGCAAACGAGGGGCGAGGGAGGCGAGCCCGCCGGCCAGCTGGAGGGGTGCTGATTTCCTCTGCGCGTGGGAGAAGCCTCCGATGTGGGAAGAGGGGCTGCCTGCCGCAGGCGCGGGCTGCTCCGCTCTCCCCCCCACCAGCTGTTTAAAGTGCCTCGCGCCGAAGCGCTAAGCAATCCAACTCAAAAAAGGGGCGCGAAATACAAACTACTCAAAATAAACACAACAAACGTCTAGACGCTCAGGGAAGAGCCTGACTAGATAGAAGAGAGAAATTAAACAGAAGAAAAGGAGTTAATCCCCACAGGAACACAATACCTTAAGGAAAACCTGTGGAGCTCCAGGAAAACACTTCAGTAGTTGCCAGCAACTGAGTGAAGACTGGGGGATCATGGGATCAGAGGCGTGGTTTGGGGGCCGGAAATGGGATGAGCCTTTTGTTTCTTTCACTCAGTTGTTGCCAAATACTGAAGGATTAACCCATGCATGGATAGTGGGAGCAGCGCACAGGAAAATTATCTTACATATAAGTTGCATTGTTATTCATTTCATTTCATTATTCATTCAACTTATATAGCAGTGATGGCTAACCTTTTTGCCATCACATGCCAAAAGCAGGGGGAGTGCAGTGTGAGTCACACACGCGCGTACCCACACCCATAATTTAATGCCCCCTGTACCCTGCACCCCCGCGCATACGGGCACGACCCCCCATGCACCCCTGCTTTTGGCATGTGATGGCAAAAAGGTTACCGGTGGCATTCTGCAACTGACACAGGCAATAATATGATGGGGGTCAAAGTATCTGACCATAATTTCTATTTCATCTAAGTACAGAAATCTGCAGAACAGATTCCACCCACCCATGCAAAATCCACAGGTGATTTTGAGCCAGTTACTATCTCTGAATGCTTTACAAAGTGGCTGCTTGGGGAAAAACTGGAGGAGATATTATTATATACATTCCCAAACAAAAAAAGGATTTGAAAATAATCATCGTAATCCTAATGTGGTGGTCCTGATTGGACTTATTTTCTTATTGGTTGGAGGCGTTTCACTGATCATCTAAGCAGCTTCATCAGTCAGAACAAATTAGTTGGGCAAAAGTCGTTGGAATGTACCAACTTCTCCTGCACCAATCTCAGAGGAAGAAACTTTGGGGAAGAAATCCCTGAAGTTGATGCCAGAGTTGGTACACTCCAACGACTCTCTGCTTATTTAACTTGCTCTGACTGATGACGCTGCTAGAATAAGCAGCGAAACGTCTTAAACTAAATCCAGTTGCCATGACTTAACTTTCAGTCAACTTTACTTGGCTGACTGACAATCTTCATTGACCTATTCAGAAAAAAAGGGTTTCTCCTATTAGACGCCCACGGCAGTCATGCCTGGGTAGTGACACGACTGACAACCAATAGGACCGAGTCTACTGAACTGATAATCCCGCCCCTTCCTTCGTTATCCAGTTTTTCGACTCGGTCTGCACCTGGATCGGTCGTGTCTGTAGTTTCTGCCTTTAATTGTGTTGATTTACAGCTGCCTGAGCCTTAAAAGAGCTTATTTTAAAGTTGAACAGCTGCGAAGACTGCTGGCTGGCAGCCTCCTTCGCCCACGCGCACGAGCCTGCTTGTCTCGCTCTGCCGCGTTTTTTTTGGCCCGTCCGGATCTGCAGCGGAGTTTACGAGCGGCCCCAGCCTCCGCTCTACAGCTGAGGGGCGCGAGGCTGAATTCCGCGCCTGTTCCTTCCCCTTTTTCGGCCGGCTCCCGATATCTGACAGTCCGCTCTTATTGCGGCTGTCAATCAAGGCGGCGGCGGCCATTTTTTCCCGCCTTGCACCTGAGGGGAGGGACGGATTCCAACGGCTACTGCAAGCGGCTCCAGCCTCCGCTTTCCAACTTTCGGGCGCGAAGTTGAATTCCGCGCCCGTTTATCGCCTTCTCTGCCGGCTCCCGATATTTGACAGTCCGCCCTTATTGCGGCTGTCAATCAAGGCTGCCCTGTTTTCCCGCCTTGCAGCTGACGGGCGCGACGGCCTAATTCCGCGCCCATTATCTTTCTCGCAGCGAAGCCTCGAGCTAGCGAGACTGGGCCAGCAGCTGCAACGATTGGATTTGGGACTTCCTCTATCTGAGGTACAAGCTCTTGGGCTTGGTTTCTCCCTAGTGGGACCATTGGCGCCATTTTCTTGCCCTTTCGTCAAAATGGCCACCGTCTCTGACCGACCCACCAAATCAAGGGCTAAGCGGCGCCATGAAGAGGATCCTGGGGAGGGCACTTCAACTGGCCACAGGAGCAAGTCCAGGGCTCCTGCTCCTGACCGTTCCTCTCATTCCAAAGGGGCTGCCATCTCCAGAGACGAGGATAGGCGCCACAGGGCTATAGAGAAGGCCTTCCAAAAAGCGCATTCCAGGGCAGCGCAGGATTCTCCATCACCATCCAACTCGGTTTCTGGCCTTCCTCCCAGGCCCCCGTCCTCCTTATCTCCTGACCGTTCTGTTCAGGATGATGCGGCCAGCACCCCTGATGCTGCCTCCGTTTTTCCATCTACGTCTGAGGAGCCTCAGACGCATGTTCAACCATTACCCCCCCCAAACGAAGCTGATCAGAGGCTCATTTCGTCGAATCCTGATCCTCAGCCCGCGCCACTTGTTTCTCAGGTGCCACTGGATATGCAGGGGTCCTTGGCCGATCTCATTTCCGAGGCTATCCGACAAGGGATCGCCCAGGGCCTGCAACAGCATCAGGCTGTGGCCCCTACTTCTGTTGTCCATCATGTGGCGACCCACACCAGACCTCGCCATTCCCATAAAGAGCCAGAGGATCTCTGCGACCAGGATTCGGCCAGTCAGGACTCGCTTTCTGAAGAAGGAGCTCTACCTGACCAAGACCTCTCGGAAGACGAGGGCCTAGAGCCTGATCAACCGGCCTTTGTGGGTCTCTTCAAGCCCCACATGTTTCGTTCGTTACTTTACAAGGCGAAAACGATCACCCGCCTGGGTACCGGTAACTCAGATTCATCGGGCCCCTCTGTTCCGGCGGATCCAGCCTCGGCCCTGTTCCAAGAGCCTACAGTTCAATCTGAGGTGATCCCGGCACCTAAACTGTTTTCAGAGGTTCTGAAACGTCAATGGTCATCTCCCAGCTCGGGGCCCATCCCGAACAATTTGGACAAACAGTTCTACAACCTTGCTTCAGACGTCTCCAGTCTTCTGCAAGTACCCACAGTCGATTCCCCGGTCGTGGCCTTATATTCTTCTTCTCCTCCTACGGGACCATCGGAAGACTACTTGCGACCTGAAGACAAGAAGGTCGAAAGGACCCTCATTAAGGGACACCTAGCCTCCGCTTGGTCTATCCAAGCCTCCTCAGCGGCATCCTTCTTCAATCGAGCGTCAATCTTGTGGTTACGCCAACTTCAAGACCGCATCCCTGCATCCGACCACCGCTCCCATCAAGACATCAATAAAATCTTAGGTGCGGTTGAATTTTCTGCCGACGCTACGCTTAACGCCGCTCGCTTCTCAGCCAAGGCCATGGGTACGTCGGTAACATCTAGACGTCTTCTCTGGCTCCGGAATTGGCAGGCTGATGCCCGTAACAAATGGCGCCTTGCTTCTTCCCCGTACTCCGCTGACAAGTTGTTCGGTTCCCAGCTGGATCCTCTGCTAACAGAAACGAGGGACCACCGTAAAATCCTTCCACCAATAGCTCGGCGATCTGATTATCGATCTCAAGGTTCCTTTCATTCCTCTTCTTCCTTTCGAGGATCCGGTTCCAGTTATCTCCAACAACGTTCCCATCGTCCCCTGTCGTCCAGGTCTCGGCAACAGTTCGGAAACCAGGTTAGACAAGGGGCTAGGTTTCCCTCGAAACCTTCCTTTCGTGGGGGGAGGGGTCGCCCCTTTAGACGTTCCCGCTAGGGCTATCCCTGATTCCTTAATTGGCGGCCGTTTGTCCCATTTCTCTTCCCAATGGAACTCCTCTGTCTCAGACCTTTGGGTTAGGGACACCATTAAATTTGGTCTCAAACTGGAATTTATATCCCCACCCCCTAACCATTATCTCCGTTGCCCAGTATCCCTTGACCCTATTAAGAGGGCTAGGGTTCAACAAGCCATTGAACATCTCCTGGCCATTAAGGCCATTCAACCTGTTCCCTCCCAACAAAGGGGCCGGGGGTTCTACTCACGTTTGTTCCTTGTTCCCAAATCATCTGGTAGCTGGAGGGCCATCCTCGATTTGAAATCCCTGAATCGGCATAGCAAATATCGCCGCTTTAAAATGCAGTCTCTCCACACCATTCTGCTCTGCATTCGGAAAGGAGACTTCATGTCTTCCATTGACTTAACGGAGGCCTACCTCCATGTACCCATTTTCCCTTCCCATCGAAAATTTCTTCGCTTCTCGTACAATGGCCATCACTTCCAGTACGCTGCATTGCCTTTTGGCCTTTCCTCTGCCCCCAGGGTATTCACTAAAATCATGGCTGCCCTGATAGGCCATATTAGTTCTATCCCTATTCATACCCTCTTTTATTTAGACGATATTCTCATACTTTCTAAGACCCAGCCCCAGGCTACCAGGGATCTGGCTTCGGTCATTTCTATTATACAACACCATGGCTTCTCCATTAATTGGACCAAGAGCCATTTAATTCCCACTACTAGTCTCCAACACCTCGGGGCCGTTATTGATTCCGATTCTCTTCGGGTGTCCCTGTCCCTGGAGCGACAGTCCAGCTTAGTTGACATGGCCTCCAAGTTCCAACAGCGGGGCTCCGCCTCCTTGCTGGGTCTTTCTAGTCTCCTAGGCAAGATGGTTTCGGCTTACGGCATTGTGCCGTGGTCTCGCCTCCACAGCAGGGAGCTGCAGTGGCTACTACTCCCTTACCAACGGAGACGGGCCAACACCTCGGCCTCCAGTATCCTCTCGCCACCGGAAGTTCGAGACTCGCTGACCTGGTGGATGTCGTCAGCAATTTCCCAGGGCTCTTCGTTCGGAGAAGTCCCCAGGATTGTCATCACTACGGACGCCAGTCTATCAGGTTGGGGGGCCCACCTGGACTCCCATATGGCGCAGGGCCTTTGGTCCCAGACGGAGCAGGCCATGAACATCAACGTCCTGGAATTGAGGGCTATTTACCTCGCTCTTCTCAACTTCGAGCCCCTGATACTTGGTCGGGACGTCCTGGTCCTGACGGACAATGTTTCAGCCAAGGCCCATGTCAATCGGCAGGGGGGCACTCGGTCCCGATCCTTGATGCGGGAATCTCTTCAATTGGGTCTCTGGGCCGAATCCCATCTTTCCTCCATTCGAGCCGAACACATTTCGGGGAAGACCAACATCCAAGCGGACTCCCTCAGCCGCAACCTCGTCGATCAAGCCGAGTGGAGTCTTCATCCTCTCCTATTCCAGGACCTGTGCATTCGCTTCGGCCGACCCACGGTGGACTTGTTCGCCTCGAGCGACAACCATCAGCTTCCCCGCTTCTTCTCCCGCTTCCCATCTCGAGGGGCGGAAGCGGTGGATGCGCTGAGGAGCCCCTGGCCTCCGGGTCAACTTCTCTATGCCTTCCCCCCTCTTCCCCTTCTGTCCAGGGTCCTGAGGAAGTTAGTCATGGAACGGGCGGAGGTTCTGCTGCTGGCACCTCACTGGCCTCGTCACCCGTGGTTCGCCGAGTTGGTGTCTCTGTCCGTCTCCCCCCCGTGGAGGATTCCCGACGATCGGATCTCCCTTCACCAGGGCTCTCTCCTCCATCCGGATCCGCAGTCCTTCCAGCTGACCGCATGGCGGCTGAGCGGCTCCTTCTAACCGAAGCTCGGATTTCCCCTGACGCCATTTCCATCATTCAGGCTGCTCGTCGCCCTTCGACACTCCGGATTTATGACTCCACTTGGCGTGCCTTCTCCTCTTGGTGCCGCAGGAAGGGCATTTCTCCCACTAACGTCACAGTCGCCCAGCTTTTGGACTTTCTTCACCAGGGCTTCGTCTCAGGCTTGGCCCCTAATACTCTCCGACGTCAGGTAGCCGCCCTGTCGTCAATACTTACCTGTTCCTCGTTGAAATCTCTCTCCAATGAACCTCTCATACGGTCCTTTCTACGGGGAGCTACTAACCTGCGTCCACCTATGGTTCATAGATTCCCCACTTGGGACCTAAATAAGGTCCTTTCTGCATTGACTGGTCCTCCGTTCGAGCCCCTACGGGAAGTCAGCTTAAAGTTTTTGTCCTTTAAGGTTTCGTTTCTCGTTGCTATTACCTCGGCTCGACGGATATCCGAACTCGCGGCTCTGTCTGTACGCTCCGATTTGTGCATCTTCCACACGGACAGGGTGGTCCTTCGCCTGGACCCGGCATTCGTCCCGAAGATCAATACCATCTTTCACAGATCTCAGGAGCTCACTCTCCCAAACTTCTGTCCTTCTCCTCGTCGGCACCAGGAATCCGTGTGGCATAAACTAGATGTTCGTAGGGCCCTCAAGATCTATGTGGCCCGCACGGCTTCCTTCCGGAGAACTGAAGCCCTCTTTCTTTCCTTTCAACCATCTACCATGGGTTCCCGCGTCTCATCAGTGACCATAGGAAGGTGGATCAGGGCCACCATAGCGTCAGCATACGAGGCTCATTCACTCCCCATTCCTCATAACATCACCGCGCATTCCACCAGGAGCGCCTCCACCTCCGCCGCCTGGTCAACGCAAGCGCCATTGGAGGAAGTTTGTCGGGCCGCCACATGGTCCTCGGTGTCTCCATTCATAAGACATTACCGGCTCGACTCTTACGCATCAGCTGACGCAGCGTTTGGCAGACGGGTCCTTCAGCAGGTCCGGCCTCTCCCTCCCTAGGAGACATCTAGCTTTGGTATGTCCCAGGCATGACTGCCGTGGGCGTCTAATAGGAGAAAGGGCGTTGGTCTTACCTGATACGCCTCTTCTCTAGGTGACGCCCACGGCAGTCAGCCCCACCCTTTTCGGCCTTCCCTGGTTCTGGGGGTGGGTGGCCTTTAATTTTTCTGCTTTATTTCTACAGACACATTCAGTCTACTGCAACCTCGCCTCAAAACTGGATAACGAAGGAAGGGGCGGGATTATCAGTTCAGTAGACTCGGTCCTATTGGTTGTCAGTCGTGTCACTACCCAGGCATGACTGCCGTGGGCGTCACCTAGAGAAGAGGCGTATCAGGTAAGACCAACGCCCTTTCTACAAAAATTACTGGTTTTATTTATTTTTTAATTTAGTAAAAACAGATTAATCTAAAATCCAGAAAAACATTTTAGATTCTAAATTTAAAAACGCAAAATCTCTACTTTTCATTGCAAGAAGAAAAAAGTTCATGCAACACAAAGACATAAACTGAAACACCTATTTCTTACATCTTGTCCTAAGGTGGTGTAGTGTTTCACACACTTTCAAAACTGGTCTAGGATCAATAGCAGCATTTTAATCTTATAAAAGTCAACAGGAGCCAGTCAGACTCAAGGCAACACAGAGACCCTCCACATCGCATTAAATATTATTTTAACACTGATTATGGATATTTTGAATAACGTTACATTTGATATTGTTACTGTACATTAATTATGTGTCTTGCAGGACACATCCCTTCTATGTTGTTAATCCGCCTTTAGCACTGCAAATTGGTGTGACTATTTTCCTGGCAGGGCTCCTAGTACTGTCCATAAAAATGAATGAATGAAAATATAGAGGGCTTTTGCTGCAGATTTTATGTGCAGCATTTGAATCTATTAAGAGCCTTCTCATAAAACAAAACTTTGTCAGACATTTGTCCTTGTAGCATATAACCAAATTCTGTGTTAACAATCACCATGCATTTACTCCATACCAATCTATATTCTTTAATTCTCAGTTAATCTTCATCAATCATGAAGATTATCCCCATACTTCAACAAGCTACAACATTTTAGAACAAGATTTTCAAAATTATCACATTGAATATTGATTTGTGGCTAAATTGTTTTACAATAAATGTCTAAAACCAATGTTTCTCATTCATTCATGAATGTTTCTATATACCACTTAAGCATCTCTTACATGCCAACCATTAGTGAATTGTCAAGAAGCTCAGAGCTCTTGATACCAAAGTTTCAAATCTCATTGTCCTCAATGAAAAAGCAGCATGCCTATCTCAGTTATGCTGAATTACAGTATATCTGGACTAAAACGTACACATATCCATCTCCCTACAGTGGTAGTCCTTGACTTATGGCCATTCATTCAACTGAAAAAATGGATTTAGGGCCCATGTCCAAAATGATGGTGATTGCAATGGTCCTGCAGTCATATGACCAAAATTCAGGCCCTTGGCAGGCTGCCCACACTTATGACCACTTCAAGCTCCCCACCTGCCTATCTGCCTCATCTCTGCCCTGCGCCCAGCCTTATAGATGGCAATCAGCCAAAGAACCACCTTCTCTTCCAGTTTCCTACACCAACCTTTCCTGTTTTGCGCCCAGCCATCTTGGGCAAAGCAGATGTGCTTCATTGCCTTTGCTGCCTCCTTTTTGGACATTTTCATTGCCTTTGCTGTCTCCTTTTGGATCCTTTTTGCTGCCTCCTTTTCAGACACCTTTTGCTGCTTCATTTTTGGACCCAGCATCTTCCGCAAACATTAACTCCATATAGCTAAAGCTGCACTATCTTTGAGAAGCTCTCCAAAGATAGTGCAGCTTTAGCCATATGTAGGAAATATTTGTGGGAGAAGCTGGGCCCAAAAAGGAAATGGGAAAACAGCAAAGCGCTTCTATTTCAGCAACAGCAGCTGACCACAAAAGATGAAAGTTTAGTGTGAGAAACTTGGAGAGGAGGCAACTGGATGAATGAATGCTTGCTGGCACTTGCTGGGACAGGCTGAGGCTTCCCAGGGCACAGCAAGCTGCCCCAGAGCCACTGTCATGGACAGCTTAGACCACGGGTGTCAAACCCAATTGCATCACGTGATATCACATTACATATTGCGACATTTTTTTGCCTTTGCGGAGCCAGGGTGGGCGTGGCCTGTGTGTAATGCATCCGGCCCATGGGCCACCAATTTGACACTCCTGGCTTAGACCATCATCCTAGGGGATCATCAGCCTAGGCCCTAGGGGATGAAGCTGGAAGAGTTGCCTAGCAACCATTTATTACTGACCTCAGAAGACAAAGAGGAGGACCTAACACCAACACCAACACCAATGTAAGGGTCCACCCTGACAGGAGGGATGAACAAAGGTGCTTAGCAAGACACCAATCCTATATAAGGAGAGCCATGGACTTCACAGATTCTTTGGCGACAACCCTCATTTTACCTCATTTGTAGCTGCCCTCTTGTTTGTTCAAACCTTTTGCTATTAGAGTTCTGTTTGAAAACCTTCTTAGTTAAGAAATAAGATTTACCTTTGTACCTGGGACAAGAAAGACAGCCATGCAGTTTTGAGATTGTTTGACCGCCCCCCCCACAATGCAGGGCAACAAAAAGGGTATATGTGTGAGGAGACAGGTGGATGACAGAGTTGGAGGCAGACTCTTATCTCACTGAGGTTCAGGGTGGGTGGGACCAAGCCCAGAATGGCTTGGATTGGGGTGAATATCCAGTTAACAATACAACAGGGAGTGCCAGGAATGCCATTGTAAATCACTACCGTCAAATGACCTCTTGTTCTATGAGTGCACTAACTTATGACAGAAATTTCGATCCCAGTTATGATCATAAATTAAGGACTACCTATATATCCTCTCAGGATAAGCAATATTAGGAAAGTCACAAAAATGAATAAGAAATAATCAAATCAAAGAGGTGGGATCTAAGGAAAAAAAGGAAATACAACTAAATCTAATTTTTACCAGCACCGAGTCTTCACCATACATTTCCACCTTGCAAACCATATTTGTTTTCATCATGTCCCTATACCAATGTATCTTTTATTCTTCAAAGGTCTGTACCTTTGTGATTTGGGATTCTTACTACTCACAATCACAATTTTCATGTCTTCTTCCTCTCAACCTATTCATACTTCTTTCATATATTTGTTTAGCAATTTGATTTTTATTCATTCTCTCTAGGACCAAAGAACCTCTCCCTATTCATTTTTTTATTCAATCAACATTTGCCTTTGAGCACATGCTTCTTAAAGGGTCCATCTTGTCAGTGCAGTTCAACTGCCTTTTGTGTTTCTTCTGACATCCCAACTTTCCATTATCTTAACAAAGGAACACTCATATCGTAATATACTATTTGTACTTCTTTTGATAAACATTAATTGCTTGTTAAAAAGATCACATGATACCACCAACTATCTTTCTTTCTGTGTGGGTCAGAAGACTTACCAGCAAGCACATGGACTGCTGTATTTTTAACCAGCTTCAGTTTCCAGATGGGCTTCAAGGACAGACACTTTTAGTGCAATGCAATAACCCAAGTGTGGGACGAGAGATATGATTGCTGTCCATCCATCTTGTTCATGGTAAAGCCACATTGGTACACAAGGTAGAGCAGGGTAGGTTCTACTTACCTTTACTACTGGTTCGCAATGGGGCTGCGCGCACACGCTCGCTTCGATCACGCGTGCGCTCTTCTGCGCATGTGCAGAAGCATTCTGATGACATTGGGGTTGGTGGGTGGAGTCTCCCACCAGTTTTACTACCGGTTCTATAGAACCGGTGCAAACTGGGGACAACCCAGCACTGAGCTAGAATCAGGTAAAACTTCTCCTGGTTCCAGGTTCCACCTATTTTTCTAGAAGAAGTCATGAGTCCAGAAGAACTTAAGATTATGAACCTGCTCTTCCTTTGGGAGGACAAAATTGATATTGTCCTGAAATTAATAGGCTTCTGAATTAATAGCTACTCTGTCTTTTTTGGAATGAGAGTGAGCCTGTTTTTTCCCATCCTTCAGAAAGCAGGGAAGAACATTCACTATGTGAGAGTTAAAGATTTGTTTAAAATATTAAATTAATAGAAAACTGCCCATTAAAAACACACACAGGCATGCTTTATGAACCCTCCCTTTAGAAAGATGAAATAAAGAATTTGTTTCACCTAACCTTCATAGATCCTACATACTACAAATGTAACCGCACCAGCAATGCTGATTTTCCCATCATTGGACTTAATCACAATTAGAAACACATATGCTCTTGTTGTACTGTACTAAGCATTTGTACTGAACAAGCAGCTGTCTTGTCTTGATGGCTGATCCCTGTTAAAACTGATGAAATGCTTATCTCTGGATATTGAAGCATATAGTGCAATTTGTTACCTTCTGACTTATCTAATACAAATAATATTACATATTCAGGGTCCAAAGTGTCAACCTGCTAGACCTCAGAGTTTTTCAGAGGTTAGCAAGGCTTCATCAGAATTATCCACCAAAGTTCCAGAAAACCATTCAAGTCCAAATCATTCAAGTCATCCAACCATGGGAAAGTAGAATTGTTAAGATTAATGAATGGAGCTAGATACCAACTGGACAAAGCAATGATTGCTATGGAGGCTATGAAATCAGTCTGCCTCCTTCTGAAATCACAGAACAGCAATGTTGTTTGTATTTATTTTATGGATGTTTTTACTGTTTTTTAAATTATTTTATAATTTTAGAATCACTTGGTTGAGTTGAGTGGCTAATAAATTGAACAAATAAATCAAATCCAGAAAGTGCAGTGGTGGGATGTTGCCGATTTAATAACCGGTTTGGTGAGTGTATATTTCACACGTGCGCAGTGCTGAAAATGGAGCATTTAGAAGCTCAGCTGCTTACCTTCCAAGTCAGCAACGGTCAGTAGAACAGCAGAGAGGGGAATCAGCTGTGCCATGCAATTGAGATGAGCTACAAAGCAGGAAATAAATGACAGGATAGAGCGGGGGAGGGTGGACGGAGCCAACTAATCGTCTGTGCTACCAGTTCACCCAAACCAGTCCGAACTGGCTGAATACCACTTCTGAGAAAGTGCCAATATCATTATAGTGTCCTGAGTAATTCATAGAAAGGTGATGCTACACCATGCATCTCCTTTAGTTAACATATTCAAAACAGCAGAATTTCAAAATAAGACAAAAATCTCCCCTCCCTCCCATTTACAACAAGATGGATACTGATCTTTAAAAAATATCTACAACAGCTTACAAGTTATCCAATACCTACTTTTACGTGTTTCAAGTATGTAGTAAATTTTTGTGTTTTGGTTCTCTCTCTGCTTATGATCCAACTGCGACTTTAAAAATACTTGCATGAATATGAATGCACAAGAACTGATGTTTAAGAAAGAGCAAGGTGTATATTTTTAAAAAAGCAAATAAAAAAAAGAGAAATAGGATTTTGTTTCAAGGCATTTTATTTCTAATGAAAAAACAACATAGATACATAGATATTTAAAACCAAGGGGAAACAAATTGAGATGGAAAAAACTGGTTTCTCCTCCTAAAAGCTCTTTAGGAGCTCTACAATTCTTCTTTTTTACTTTCTCCTCCCTGTTAATTCCTGGTTTGCCTATCTCTATATCTGCTTCCCTTCTCACAAAAACATCTCTTGTGAGAAGTACTGAAGTCTGACATAAAGGAGCTATGCTTTTCCATACAGTATCTGCCAACCAGCACAGTAGGGATGATCCATCACTGCCTGCAGAAAAAAGCCAATGCCTTCCATGTCCCCTGCTATTTTCTTCCTAGCAATCCACTAAAAGTCTATGTCTTTCAGGCTACCTCACTCTAAAATGAGTAACTATTTTAAATTCTTGGCCCTAGTTATAGTTCACCTTAAACTGAAATTGCAATACAAAATATATTCAAGGTTTTCCAACTGAGCATTTCGAGAGAAAATTAGCAGCAAACAAAAGGCATCTCTCAGGGAAACTTGGCTCCCAGCAATGGCTCCTTTTTGCTTTAATTGAGGAATACCTGGTAAGTTTCTAAGGAAACCCAAGATGCATTTGGAACTGCTACTTGGTCTCCTTGATCATAAAATAGCTACATATGGATTCATAGGCAAACTTATAGCAAGAGCTTGATGCACATATCTGAATTTTTTAAACTACTGAGCTTCCAGATTAAGAAGACTTCACCGATAGTAACAACAAAGAGATTTTGAAACAGCTTTTGGACAATTAAACACAGCTCAGGCAACCAACACTTAAAATACATTGTATTTCATTGCTAGCAGTTTTATTAACATGAGCAGAATTCAATTCTGTGAGGCCACTATTCCTGAATCCACTACTTAGAAGAGGAGCAATAGAACATCACTAATATAAATGTATTAATGATCATGATGTCTGTACCATTTTTAGTGCAATCTTTTCCTGATTTTGCAGGAAAAGAGGTCTTTAAAAATGCATTCAAATAATATTTTGATGTATCACATCATCAGAATCTGGAGTCTTATTGCAAATATTGGTTAAGCTGCCAACATTACTCTTAAGATAGTTTAGCCTACTTTAAGAACAGTTTGGTGTGTCTGAACCTAGATTCACAATTAATTTGGGTTTCACTACCCATTGCCCCCAACCTCCAGAAGAATGAGGAAATATACAAGAGTGATCCAAAAAGGAGTTGCTCCTGCAACACCATCTCTTTTTATACACGTACACATACACATACACATATGGATTTCTTTTGAGAAATAAAGGGGATATTAGAAGCATCAAACTATACTTGGCATTAACTATAGTTAATCTATGGTTGCCAGTGGACCTCTAAATAAGGTAACTATTTTGGCAACAGCAAATGTTATTGAACATGAAGATTCACATTTCAATCAGGCAAATGATTGGTTTGGATGACCACTGTATTTGATGTTATTTCTTTTCTTGGTTTTTAAACATCTTGCATTGCCCAGAGGGAGATGAATGGCTATATATAAAGCTAATCCTTGATTTACAAAGTTCTTTTAGTGACTGTTTGAAATTACAATAGAACTGAAAAAAGTGATTTAGGACCATTTATCACACTTACGACTGTTGAAGCATCCCCATGGTCACAAGATTTATATTCAGATGCTTGACAACGGATTCACATTTATGACATTTGCAGTGTCCTGGGGTCATGTGATCACCTTTTGATCACCTTTTGATCACATGACCCGCAAAGTCAATGGAGAAACCAGATTCACTTAATAACTGTGTTACTAATTTAACAACTGCAATGATTCATTTAACAAATGTGGCAAGAAAAGTCATAAAATGGAGCAAAATTCACTGAAGAAATTTCTCACTTAACTTAAATTTTGCTGTCTGTTGTGGTTGTAAATTGAGGACTACTTGTATTGTTAAAATAAACCAATAAATATGATCCTAAACTAAATTAAAAAAAACTGAACTATCAACCAGTAAATGGTTTTGGAGAACAGAGAAGCAGAGGCTCTTGTCAAAATAGTTATATTGATAGTTTAAATATCAAATGTCAGATTAACCCTAAATTAACTATGGTTAATGCTAAGTATAATTTAATGTATTGCATGAATATAGTCTCAATCAAAACCAGCACCAGGATCTATAAAGGTCTTGGTGGTATTTGCTTCCAAATCAGCCATAAAATAGGTAAATTAATGTCAAATCATTATCTATACTACAATACTGTCCTGAGTTGAATTGAGTTCAACTTTCAAGATATTATGGATATATCCATGTAGTTTTCAAGGCAACAACATAGAAGTGATTTGCCACTGCCTTCTTCCAGATATTTTCTGATTTTTATCCTCAGTCTATACTACAAACTTAGTATTTCCTCAAGGTTTCCCATTCAAGTATTAATCTAAATCAAGGTTATTAGGCACTGCCACCTGCTAAGACTATCTTGAAACTACTGCGAAAGAAATAATGGAAGAGATGCAAGTATATGAGACATGTTGGCTTGTGGATGCATAATTGCTAACTGTACAACAGCCATGATTACATCTTTAATTTTGTACCTTTAGAGTTTTTAGCTGAAAAATGGAAGAAATGTGGTTTGTATTAAGCTGTATCCCCATGACAGAGCTGATGGAAGTCACAATGCTAATGGTGGAATGGAATACAGCAAAAACCGCATTTTCTTTAATGGAAGAAAAAGGAACTCTGATGCAAAACAAATTAATTAAAATGCTACGAGAAATGAGCTGACTGAGTCCATTAAGAAAAATGATTGCAAAGTGCAAGGAAAGGTACCTGTATGGACATTAGTCTGTAAGGTGAATGTATTTCCAGTACACAAGGAAAAAAACATGGTAATCATGTTTTAAAAGATTGTGTAAAAAGCCTGTAAAAGTAGAAGTGTGTGGCAAAACCTAACTTCATTTTGATTTGTCCCAGACTATTCCAGAGGTGGATACATGTTCTACTAACGTAGCCCCCAATGAACAGATTTTCCAAAGTGAAAGACTGAGTGAAGACTGAGCTATTCTGGATAGCCTTCACTTCTTGCCTGCAATCTTGTTGTGCTAGAGTGGATAGAGACTTTCCAAAGAAAATCCTGAGGACTAAAGTTTGCTATAGCAGTACCTGAATTATAACCACTTGTTCAGTGACTGTTCAAAGTTACAAAGGCCCCGGAAAAAAATGTCTTATGGTTGTTTTTCACTCTTATAATTGTTACAGCACTTCAGTGGTCATATAACCAAACTAAAATACTTGGCAACTGGCATGTATTTATAATGGTTGCAGTGTCCTGGATTATGCAATCACTGTTTGTGACCTTCTGACAAGCAAATTCAATGGGAAGGCAGATTCGCTAAACAACCATATTATTAATTTAACTCCAATGATTCATTTAACAACTGTGGCAAGAAAGGCCGTAACATGGGATGGAAACTTTCTTAACAACTCTCTTGTTTAGCAACAGAAAGTTTGGGCTCAATTGTGGTCATATATCAAGGACTAACTGTATTAGGTTTTTGTTAGCCAAAGAACCAGTGGAGTCAGATCCCCAAGAGAAGAAAATTTTACAAAGAGCTTGAGAATGCCAGGAGTCACTTTAAACAATGTATCCAGGATATTGATCTTCAATCAGTATCATCAATCACCATTCCCTGCCTCACCCTCCCCTTTAACACAGATGGCTAGTGCCTGTATGGAAGGCCAAAGCTAAGATGGCAAGACACAATAAATGCAGACATGAAAATTGCCCAGTTGGACTCATATGTTGCATCTAATCATGCAAGATGGCGTTCATCAATCCAAAAAGCAGACCGGAACCTCTGGGAATAATGCTAAGAAGATGGTGGTGGTGGAGGATAGTGAACTTCAAATAGTTTAAGCAATTTATATTTAACATAACATTTACATTTTATGGATTCTTCTCAATGGTATGTGCCATTATCTTATCTGTCGCAAATTCTAATTCTCATAATTTCGTCAGCCTTTTACCTTGGCAGCTTGGATGCATTACCCTCTGCAGTTCTGTGGGGATGGTATAAAAACACCCATTTTTAGCAGTTGAGGTACAACTGTGGATTCCCTGAGCCATATGGTTCTTTGTTTCTCTCCCTATAGTGAACCAACGAAGATCTATATTTATCCTATTTTAAAGAATTACCCTGGTGGAGAACACAAAGTCTGCCTGTCACTGATTGCTTCTACCTGATTAGGACCCTCACATATATTTGCAGGTTGTCCGACTTTGTGCTATCATTTGTTGTATCCAACAATCCAAGCTATGGTTGAAGTTTAGCACAAGTTTGGGTTATTGCCATTGATATTTGTCCTACAGTTACTATAATAAAAATGCAATTCAATTATATAATTGTAATTGTAATAAAAATGCCATAGACTTACATAATTGTAATGTAATTGTAATAAAAATGCAGTAGAATTACACAAAATACACTGTTTTATTAATAATTACAAGCCCTATATTTTATCGTTGCACTTTCTGGCCTAGAGAGCAGGGGTGAAATTCACTTACCTTTGTTACCGATTCACAAATATGAGCGCTTGCGTGTGACACCTCTACGCATGTGCAGAGGGTCATAAATGATACGTGATGACGTCCAGGCAGGTGTGCAGAGCCTCCCGCCACTGGCGCTACCAATTCGCCCGAGCCGGATAAAACCGGCTCAATTTCACCACTGCTAGAGAGCCTTGTAAAGGAAAAGATAAACTAGTTGTATTAGAGTAATTATGTGCCATTCTTGTATTTGTCATGGGATTATTGTATTTAGGAACATCATTACTTTAAGAAAGTAATGGGATGTGAAGAGGAGAGGAGAGGAGAGAAGAATTGTAAGGGACCTTGGAGGTCTTCAAATCCATACCCCTGCTTAGGCAGGAAACCCTATACCATTTCAGACAAATGTGGACATTTTAAGCTATTGTTTATCAATGATGTATTAATGTTTACATTTTACCACAGATGTCATTGTTTAAATTGTTACTCATGCTATGAGTGTTTTAGCTACTGGAAGTCACCATTAGTCAAATTAAATTGGCAGCATCCAAATTTGAGAATCAGTAAATAAGTAAATAGTTACCCACAACTATACATATATACCAAGAAGCAGGGAGGAATGATGGCAACTGGAATAGAGAAAAAAAATACCCTCATAGCAGCATTTGTGTGAGTTGTAGCCCAGGTCCTTTTAAGAACTTGTCTGCCTGCTAAGATCTGCAAAAAGAAGCTCATAGGAACTCACTCCTGCTGTCCAAGGCCCTTCTTCGTGGCATCCCATTGCTCTCTGCCTATGGAATGAACTTTCATGAGATCTGCACTGGATCTCATTTGGCTCTCCCAGTGTGTAAAAAATAAGCATGTTCTTTTGCCCTGATTTTAATATTACTGGAATTTAATACTATGCTTTTTGTTTTGTACTTTAAAAAGTAATTTCCTTGAGTATGTCTTAAAAGGGTGATATACAAACAAATAACACTTCTAATCTTTTCTGTTCTTCTTTGGTCTTATAAGCACAAACATACAGAACTCTGCATGGACATGAGATCATTACAATCATCAATGCATCATGTAAATTACGCTGAGTTCTTGACTCCTAAATGGTGCAACCCTGAAAATAAGAACGTCAATTATATTATTTTCCAAGTGTTGCTTTTGGCTGAATATTAACAATATATCCAGCATCTGCCTTAACAATTTTATTGTCCTCTACCTGTTGTCGGTTATGCAGTAATACAAGTAGAAAGTATTCAGTGAATTCTGAAAGGCCCTGTTAGAGAAAACATTGCCAATATCGTCAACAAGAGTTTAGAACATAAATTCAGCTTTCTCTTTGCTAAAGCCATTTGCTAGGGGAAACATAACCAAAAATTCATAATGAAGTTCTAGACTCAGTTCTTCTATAACTTAGCTTGCTTCTAAACCTTACAAATCAAACACCTACCCAAACTAAATATCCAGGCACTTCAAAGAAAAGAGACTTCATATTCCAATCTCCATTTTATTGCTGCAAATGTAATAAATAGTTAATTGCATGAAAGTTGGGGATAGAGGGTAATATGAAAGCGGCTACAACTGAAATACTTTATCATGAAACAAGCAACTCAAAAGCGCACACTATTTCCTTCAAATTGCATGCACCAAAGAACAAAAATAAGGACAAGAGGTCAAGCTAGACTTAGCAAAGGGCATTTTGTAAGTTTGTCATGTACAAGAACATATTTCAAAGTCAATTAAACACATTCTGCACACTAAAATACTTCTCCATTACGTTCTGCAGCAGTTAAAAGGTTTAATATTTGCTCCAAGTAATAAAAGGCCCAGATACAAATTTTGAAAATATTACTTTAGAAACCTACAGACTTCCATGTAGTTATAGTAATACCTGTTCTCAGAATAGTCAAGTTAATTACTAGTAGTCCTTTAAGCTATTTTTAAAAAGTGTCACATAGTCTTAATACAGCAAACATTTTTCCCCATCAACACACAGGCCAAATACTATTTACCCCCACAAACATTTGAAACAAAATTAAAAATGTAATCTATGCTTTTCTAATTGTTATGCTTTTTTTGAAAAAGTAGTCTTGCTTTTTAAAGTAATTTAGTTAGAAATAAATATTTTAGGTAATATATTGTTCCCAGTGTAAATGCCACATTTATTCTAAAAAGCATCTTTACTTTTAGATCAATAAAACACATTCTTCTAATATGCTAATAAAGGCATATTTCATCTCAACAGAACTGCAGGAAAATGTAATTTACACATTCATTCACATTAAATCATTTTATATAAGATTCAGATAAGCTAGGAAAGGAAATCATGAATTAACTAATTACCATACTGAGTTTCATACATGTGGGCTGTGTAGGAAATTAGCAGCCACCCCTCTCCTAGAAAAATGAAATATTCTAGGAAACATTAAAAAAGCAAAATATTATACCTCCCTGGATAAGAAATGGAGAAACATGTTTTTTAGGGAGGAAACACACTCACTCTCAATAGCCCACAGCAGATATCAGCATTTAAGAGATAAAGAGATAGCTAGATCTTATTCATAAGCAAATGTCCTCTCCCAAGATTCAACATAGGTAGGATTAGCCCTCAGCCATAATAGGAATTGCCCAAAATCCTCTTCATTACATCATCACCCAGCAAGATTCAACCAGGCCTGGGACTCAAAAGACAACCTACAGTTACCCTTGCATGGCCCCATGGGAGTCTGACAACCAATCAGAATACAAGCTCAAACTCAAAGCCCAACAGAAGGTACCCCCCACTCTCTCTCTCCCCCCCCTCCCCCCCTCTCTCTCCACCTTAAACCATCTTTTCAAGCAGTCTCTGTGTTTCCAGTGACTTTCTCCCCACTTGAAACTGAACTCTGATGTACACTTCTTCCAACAGCTGCATGTGTATGTAATATTGGAAGATAATGTTTTATATATTAAACATTTCATATTTTTTTATCTAGAAAATATAGATAGCTCTTGAGAATGCCACAAATCAACGCGTTATTTAGATCTAGCTTGACCATTTTCTGTACTAAGAAAAAGGTAAGGGAAAAAACTCAGGAAGATTACGAATGAATTGGTACATCTAGAACCCTTTAAAACACTGTGAAGACAACAAGCAAATTGAACAATGAATGCCTCATATGAAAATATCTTTAGTCTGTATGTCTTCCCACATTGTGCATCAAAAGAGTAATTTTTTATGATTTTTCATGGTATGCAATTTATGACGCTGCAAACAACCCCCAATCATTCGACTACTATACATTTTGAAAGGCAAAAGGGAGGGCAAGTTAAAAAGCATGGGAAAAAGCTAATAGGAACCACAGTGCTTTTCTTAATATTAATCAGGCACATTGTGCACTGCGTTATGCACTTAAAATGTTAATTAAGGAATAGATTAGCGTCAAGATCTCGCTCCATCCATGAAGGCAATTCAGATTAGTAGCTGCCAGGCCTTTCACAAACCCTAAACTCCTCTAACCTTGAAGCAAACAACTGTGATACAATCTCTCTCTTTTAACAAATAAGCCAACTCTCATTAAAGGCTGCTAAACGTTTTCTGCTAAATACCCAATTATGTAAGTACAGAATTGTTCACACTCATTTCAAAGTAATGCATTCAAGCGGGTCCTGTCAATTTAAGCATTTAGAACCCAAGCTAGGTGACCTGGCTCAGGACTTTAGAAGCCTAATAACCCAATGAGTGAGAGTGTAGTAGTCCATTTAAGGCTTTAATTGTTCTGAAAGTCACCGGATTCAGAGCCTGGAGCATTCCATTTTCTAGCCAGGAGTTTACATAAGCACCCCTGGAAAACTTTTCTTGTCCACTTAACTCTCGTCAGCATCACAGAGAGAGAAAAGGTGATTTCCGACTTCTAAAAAATCAACAGCCAAATCCCATTTGGTCTGAAAGGACAAGCAAGCGAACCTATATACTAGAGGAACTTGAGGACCTCTGGACAGACAGACGCACAAGCAAGCAGAAAAAAAGACAAGTATAAACAAGGGATTTGGGAACATGCAGGTTGAAAACAGGTTCGCCCTATCCATTGGGAGCAGGAGGAAGGTTTTGCATTCACTTTGCACCGGGGACTTACCAGATAATCCATGAACTGGAGTAACTAGATGTGGGCGCCGGGGGGAGGTTGACAAGAGCAGCCTGGCTGCAAACGTCTGAAGACCGACCCGCAGCCCCCACGGTGCCGGCGAGCCCCTCCGTCTCACCGCCTGCAAGGATGGGAGGGAATCGCAAAACCCCGAGCGCTTCCCGAACTAGGGAGCCGCTCGCTCTCTGGCTGGGTTTGCTGGCTAGTTCTCGGGCGTCAGGCTCTCCCCCTCGCCGGCTGGGACGCGCGAAGGATTAGCGGGCTTGTCGCCTCTGTCCGCCGGAGCTCCTCGCGCTGCCACCGCCGCCGCCGCCGCCGCCAAGCGCCCTCCCGCAGCCAGACGGAAGAGGCGGCTTGAGCGGCAGGACAGAGACGCTCGCCACCCGCTTGCAGCGCCCCAGAGGTTTCAGGAACAGGGCAGCTTTTCCCCGGGAGCGTCACTGTCAGCTGATCGCCCACGTGAGAGGCCGAGCGGAGCCTCTTAAAGGGACACGGCGCACTTTCCCTTCCCCGCATGTGAACGTTTTCAAGGGCGAAAGCCCCGCGGCGGAGAAGGAATCGAGGCACGGAAGCGCCAGCCGGCGTTCCCGCCAGTGGGCGGGGGTGTTTGCAAGATGCGGTGGGAGGAGAGGAAATGAATGAAGGGACTCCGAGGAGACGGGAGCGGCGTCGGGGCAGAGACATCCGGAAAACTTGTTAGCCTTGCAAGCCTTACGGAGTTGCAAGGCGAGCCTCATAAGCAGGGGCGCACCTTGCCCCTGGCCTGGCGCGGTGCTCGGCTTTTCGGATCTGTGCTTGACTCCGGTTCCCAGGCTCAGCATCCCTGGAGCACGGGCGAGGGCCTTCCGGGCGCTTCCCTGCAGCACTAGGTGCTCCAAGGGGTTTGGAAAACGACCTCTTCTAGTCAGAAAGCGGGGAGCAGGCAGAAAAGGCGCCAGTCGGGGCTCCTTCCGACTAATCCATGGGTTTAGGCAATTTAGAACTACGCCGACTTCAGTCTGACCTAAGCATAGTGCATGAAATTATCTGCCACAATGTCCTTCCTGTCAGTGACTCCTTCAGCTTCAGCCACAACAATACACGAGCAAATAATAGATTTATTTATTTATTTATTACATGTATTTATATGCCGCCATTCTCCCGAAGGACTCAGGGCGGGGAACACAAGTTAAGAAACAAGTACAATAAAATCATAATTTAATCCAAATAATTAATTAATAGTAAATAATAAAGCCCAGAATCAGTCTCAGCCTATTTGTTTGAAAAGCCAAGTCTTCAAGTCCTGACGGAAGGAACGGAGATCAGGAGCCGTCCGGAGCTCAGTAGGTAATTCATTCCAGAGGGTGGGAGCACCCACAGAGAACGCTCTACCTCTGGGCACAGCAAGGCGACATTGGCTCGCTGTCGGAACCCTGAGGAGAGCGGCCCTATGTGAGCGAACAGGACTGAGAGGCAGGCAGGAGAAGATCGTGCAAATATCCCAGACCTAAGTCATGAAGGGCCTTATAGGTGAGGACTAGCACCTTGAAGCGGACCCGGAGAACCACTGGTAACCAGTGCAGCTCACGCAGGAGGGGTGTTATATGGGAGTAACGAGGGGCTCCCATAACAACTCGTGTAGCTGCATTCTGGATCAGCTGGAGTCTCCGGGTATAAGATACAAACTTAAAGTAAACCGCTCCAAACTCGATAGCAGAAAATATGACTTCAGCAACAGAGTGGTCAATGCCTGGAATGCCCTACCTGACTCTGTAGTTTCTTTCCCAAACCCCCAAAACTTTAACCTTAAACTGTCTAATGTTGACCTCACCCCATTCCTAAGAGGTCTGTAAGGGGCGTGCATAAGTGCACCAGCATGCCTACCTTCCCTGTCCTAATATTCCTTTTTACTTTTCATGTATTCAAGTTATGTTTATACTTTTATCTGTAATCTTATATATGCTTGACAAATAAATTTATGATTATGATTATGATAACTAGGGCAATGCCCCTCATCCTGAGCCATACAAGGAGGGTGGGGGGACAATAAAGTGGTAGGGCCCTTTTCCTTCATCTCAGTGTTTTGCAAGATGTGCCTTTATGAGGTGTCATTTTTCTGGCCATCATGACATCTTCCTGAATATAAACACTTGTGTAAAGCTTTCAGGGTAGCATTTTTTTAAAAAACCTATTTAAAATATTTGTAGCTGCTCATTACGAAAAAGATCTCAGTGTCGCCCCCTATAAGGTAAACCACAGCAAGGAATAAACCCCATGGAAGACTATAGAACTACTTGAACTGTGTATCAGAATCTTGCAAGTCTGATAGTGCTTTAACCACCTCCTTCTCTCACCCTTATATGAATTAGGGTTACACTTACATTCTTCTTGGGTTTCAGCCACCTTTGTCTCCTTGTTGCTTTGGTAACATACCTCTCTGTCGGGGGTGAAATCCAGCAGGTTCTAACAGGTTCTGGAGAACCAGTAGCGGAAATTTTGAGTAGTTCACCCGCAAATACACCTCTGGCTGGCTCCAGAATGGGGTGGGAATGGAGATTTTGCAATATCCTTCCCCTGCCACGCCCACCAAGCCACACTCACAGAACCGGTAGGGAAACATTTTTGGATTTCACCCCTGCTCTCTGTCAAGGTTGTCTTCTGTACTGTCTACACTGATGGTGAGTTGCCACTGCCAGCCATAAAAAGTAATCCTATAAATAATTTCAAACCCATCCCAGTTTTGAAGTCAGACATTTCTCCCAACAGCAATAGCCATGGTAAGGCTGCTTATGCAATTAATTAAAGAGCGCCAAAATCAGAAACAAGGTAAGAGAAGAAGGTGCTTGTGGCATTTCAGTTTCGTAGCCAAAGCAGGAGAAAATCAGTTTGCATGCTTAAAAAGGATAACACCAAGAAAACACAGCGTTGGTGCCAAGTTGGTATCAATACTATCTCCAGAAGGGGTATATGAATTTGGTCTGAAATAAGACCCCATGAATATCAATTGGGATTATTTGGCTATACTGCTTTAGTGCCCAAATGAAGAAGAAAGAGCCTAAACATAAATATATACTTATTTGGTATGGCTGTTCAATTAGCTCTATTCTCTCCAGCATATACAGAATTTTGTAAAAGAATGTTTTGCTGAAATCAAATTATACTATGTCCGTCAAGATTAAACTAATCATTCTATCAAAAAGATCAGATTGATTTGACCTGACATATTCAAGCCATGCATTCATTTCTACATGCTTACAAACCAACTTCTTAATAATCTGTTCCAGAACTCACTCTGGTATCTGTATGAGGTTTACCAGAATGTAGATATCCAGGTTCACTCACTCTTCCCACATTTTTGATAATAGAAACATATTTGCCCTTTTTCAATTGTCCAGCACTCTGCCCATCCTCCACAATTTTTCAAACATCATGGAAAAAATATCATACTAAAAAAATGGAAAATATATATCCTGGACAATGGCATTTCCTTTACTAAAGCTTTAACTGGTAGATCAACATGTTGTTGCAGACAGACACCCAATCTAAAACAGCTATTTCTTTTATCCATAACAATCATATTACTAATATGCAGGATATAGTAACGCCCTGAAACAGGCATCTTTAACAACCTAGCTTACTTATGAACCCAGCACTGTATGGCCAGTTTATGGCTCAACAACATATCATTGCAAGTCCAGATAAATTGATTAAATAAATGATTTCATTTTTTAAAAATGACATGTAATCGCAGCGAATGTTATCTGCTATTGCAGAAATTCCTGTATGGGCTCATTTTGTAATTTGATATATCCTACTATTTGTGAACAATAGCTTACTATATTCTGGGACTTGGTTTGCAATGACATAATTATCCATGGTTAATTGAAAGAGTTCATGGTGAAATGACTGAACTACAATTTAAGTTCTACATTCTTAAATTTCAATAAGCCCAAAGACTTTTCATCTCATGGTTAATCTCTCATTGATAAAAATAGCTTTGTAGCACACCCAGTATGGTAATTATTCTTCTCTTTACCCATTTCTTCCTGCTTTATTACATAGATATCTTAAATCTCCCATTTCCATTGCATTCCGCCTTTCATGTTTGTTCTATAATACCCAACTCTTATTTTCATCTAACACGCACACATTTCCACAAAAGCTTTTTTTCATATTTCAACAAATGCTCCTTGCAACTGAGCATATTTTATACCCTATCTTTCTACCAACGTTTGCACATCTTACAATATTTTCAACTATTTTTCTGTTTTTAGGCCTGCAGATCCATCAACTTGCTCTTCTTTTGCCATGTATGACAAACTTGTTGGTTCCATTTTCCAAATACCTTGGTCTTTTATTAATTTTGAAATTCATGTTACAGAATCTAACATTAGCTCAAATGATTTTGATTCTTGGCCAATAGGGTTGCATCAATTGCATACGAATGAACATATACTTTCATTTTCCTAAACAATATTCTTAAATCTCCATACAATTTTTTTATATATTATCCATAAATATATGAAGCAACCAAGGAGACATTAAACATCCTTGTCCTACTCTCTGCTCAATATTGAATCATTTCCCGATCATATCCCTTATTTTCACATCTGCTTTACACCCATCACATATCACTCTTACTGGGTTCAACAATCAAACCAAACAGGACAATGTGAATTGCATACTATTGAAATTATAATATATTCATCATACCATTAGCCGTGTGTCCTTCAAATACTTACTTTTAATGTTGCATGAATTATATTGGAATCCACATCCTCCTCCAAATTTTGTATCCCTGACCTGAGACCCATATAGATCAATTTCAGAGTTAGCAGATTTAGCTGTGCCAAAATGTGACATTTTTTGTTTGTAGTTCATAACATAAACTTATTAATTAATCTCCTGCATTTCCACCTACATTTTTATTTCAGAAATTTAAAAATAGTCTCTAAATATATTTAGGTACATATTTATCATATTTGTATATTCTCTTCCTAGCCAAAGTGCTCAAAAGAGCATCCACTGCTCTTCATACACACACACACACAACTCCAGATTTGGAAAAATATTCCTTTCTTACCAAGCGACAAGTTTGATGTGGATTAAAGAATGGGTAACATTAAGAAATAATAGATTATTGAATTTGGAAGGGCAGGATTTGTTGATGGGGTGGCATGCTTTTTTATGGTATAAGGGAACAAAAATACAGGAGTATTTTAGAAGACATCATATACATGACGCTTTGTTATTAAATTGGGAAAGGATTAAAAAACAACATTATTTTAAAATTCCAGTCTGGGTATCAACGATTGAAGCATTTTCATATTCAGTAATATTTAGAAGAGAACAAATTGTTAGGTATAGTGAATTAATGGATGAAAAGGGTGAATTTAAATCAAAGCAAGAACTGGAAGAGCAAGGTTTTAAGATGGATTGGTTTTCTTACATGCAAATACGTTCTAGATATGAAGAAAATTCTAAACAAGAAGGTTTCTATAATGTCTTGAATAATTTAGATAAGATTTTAATGGGCTCTGATGATTATATAATTAAAAAATTGTATGGTTATTTACTAGAGGTAAAATTGGAAGAGGAATCAGTTAAAGAAACAATGATAGCGTGGGGGGAAAAATTTGGCCATGGGATTGATTTAGAGAAATGGCAAAAATTGTGGTTGCAGAATTATAAAATGACAATATCTACAGCATATAAGGAGCATTTGTGTAAGATGTTTTTCAGGTGGCATTTACCCCCGACGAGAATAGCCAGAATGTTCAAGAACAAATCAGAGAAATGTTGGAAATGTCATCAGACTCCAGGATCATATTACCATATGTGGTGGACATGTGCAGAAGCTAAAAGATATTGGACTAAAATCCACACTTGGTTGGAAAAAATGACAAAGAAACACATTGACTTTAAACCAGAGATATTTTTATTAGGAATTTTACCAGAAATGTATAATAAAGAACTGAGGTATTTAATTGTGAATGTTTTAACAGCGGCTAGAATTGTGTTTGCTAAAAACTGGAAAGGTGAGAAGATACCTACTGATGATAAAATTATTAAGAAAATTATGGACTGTGCTGAAATAAGTAAATTGACATTTGAAATTAGAGAACAGGAAGATAAACAATACTATTTGATATGAGATTTGTTTTACCAATGGCTAGCTAATAAAGCATGGAGATGAAGTAGGAAATATGAAATTAATGTAATGATAAAATATATGAAATGTTTTTCTTATGGGAATTAAGCCTCTGTTAAATAATGGCTAAATGAGTATACTGTTAAATAAGAGAAATTAAACAATTGGTAATTTTGGATATGGGATTGTGCACAAAAGAATTTTAACCGATCGACACACTTTCTGTGATTGTATTAGAATGATGGTGGTTTTATGTTTTGTCTTTGTTTTAAATAAAAAAAAATTCAAAAAAAAAAGATTTGTCAAAACATTCCATAACTCAAGTCCATATAAGATTTCTATGAGGGAAATTGTAAGTTTAAAAATGTGGTAGGCAGACAGACAGACAGATGATCATTGTCTTTACTTCCTCTTTTACTGCTTTGGGTGTCAAGGGAAATGCAGAGTTCTGGCTCTGGCTCTTCTGTTGGCCTCAACCACTGTTAATTGATTTTGTTGTATTGTGTCACTGATGTTGTCTCTCCATCTTCTTCTGGATCTGCCTCATATTCTTTGACCTTCTCCTCTTTTTCTATATGGCTTAGAAATGGTATGGAATCCCACGACAGATAGCTAGATAGGTAGATAGATAAAATTTGACATAAATAAAATAAACCTTTATATTCATATATTTCTCTGTGACTTATTGAAATGGAAACTCTGGTCTTCCTACCTTTTGCGTCATATAAAGTTATACTACACTTCCCATGCTTTATTCTTCCCCACCTCTTCTGTCCTTTCGATAATAATTGTTCCCAAAAGCTTTTCAGACACACTTAACAAATTTATCTCCCTGTAGTGTGGTATTCATCAGTGTTACCTTTCTCCTTTGTGTAAGGGAATAATAACAGCACTATTTCAGCCCTCAAGCAGAAATACACATACAATAGTAGAAATTTTCGTGTGTTGTGACTCAGTAGGCAATCACAGCCATATTCTCATATTTTTTCAGTTCTATCATCTGCAATTATAGCTTTACAATTTTTCAACATTCACTTTATAATTTCTTTTTCATTTTTTCTTCTAGATGGTGGCGTAATTAACATTTATAGAATTCGTTTGCCATCTGCACCTCTATAACTGTCTGGTTTGGTTCTACAACCCAACAAGACAGACACAGACTTCAGAGGATAATTAGAACTACAGAAAAAACAATTACTACCAACCTGCTTTCCATTGAGGACCTCTATACTGCACGAGTCAAAAATATTTACAGACCCCTCGCATCCTGGACATAAACTATTTCAACTCCTACCCTCAAAATGACGCTATAAAGCACTGCACACCAGAACAAAAAAGACACAAGAACTGTTTTTTCCTGAACACCATCACTCTGCTAAACAAACAATTCCCTCAACACTGTCAAAGTAGTTACTAAGTCTGCATTACTATTAATCTTCTCATCGTTCCTATCACTCATCTCCTCCCACTTTATGACTGTATGACTGTAACCTTGTTGCTGGTATCCTTAAGATTTATACTGACTGTTTCCCTATGACTGTTTCCCTATGGCTATCATTAAATGTTGTACCTTATGATTCTTGACGAATGTATCTTTTCTTTTATGTACACTGAGAGCGCATGCACCAAGACAAATTCCTTGTGTGTCCAATCATAATTGACCAATAAAGAATTCTATTCTATTCTATTCTATTCTATTCTATTCTATTCTATTCTATTCTATTCTATTCTATTCTATTCTATTCTATAATTCATTTTAGTTCCAGTCTTCAGCACACTATCATTCCCATACATTTCTCTAAAATACTTCCTCCAGCAGTTTATTTCTTGAATTTTTAATTGTTGGAATTTTACTCATTTTTAAAATTTAATTCCATCCACCTTTCAGTTCCGTCCTACTCAGTTTAGGCATACATATCCACAGTTCAATCCAGCAACTCCCATCTACAGCCCAGATGTGAAAATGTTTTCTTCACTTAGGGCCTTGTTCTCTGACAGATTACCAATAATTAATCTGAGCAATTGTTAAAACCCGCAAGGAGAGATTTTACAGGATCTATCTAATCAAAGGGGGCATTTGCCATGCATGCAGGAAAGAATTTTCTTTTGTACCAATCTTATAGAATGCTCTCAGTATGAATACATGTCTCTCTTGGCTTTTTAATTTAGCCTATTCAATTATGGAATTGCAGCTTAACTGTTTTAATGTTTTGTTGAGGTTTTTATCTGTTATCATTGAGTTTCTATATTTTTATGCAAACATGTTACATAAATGTCATTAATAATGCTTTGCTTTTGTAAGCAGCTTTGGGAACTTGAATGAAGGATAGTATAAAAATAGAAAATAATTGGGCAGCCCAGTAATATATGGGTATTACTAGATTTACCATATCTTGCTGCATTCAACTAAAGTATGCCAGAGTTTGAAGGAAAAAATGTAAAAATAGTAAAAAAAATTATGGTAGTAGTCTCATTATCAACGAAACTTGCCATAGCGTTGTACTTAAATCTTTAATGTATCTGTGGAAGCAACTTGACAGATACACAGCACATCTATTACTTAAAAGAATTGAAATCTATTAGAAGTACATGTAAATAAATAACACTGATCTTTTAATATATAAAAATACTGGGAGCAGATTATCTCACAAGTCATTTCAATTCTCACTGGTCTTCAGTAGGAGTTCTTTGTTCTAAATTGGGTGTCATGACTGGAATGAATTTGTTTTAATTGCTTTGGGAATATTTAACCCAGATAGATAGGACTCCATGGTGGGTACAAATTCAAAACAGATGTCCTTGAACATTTCAACTTAATAGCATACCTGAGAAATATACTTCATGGATGCTGCTCAATTTAAAGGTCCTCCCCCGCCCCATCCGTTCCAAAAGTTAAATTGGTTGAGTTTGTACACCATCCTTTGGTGAAAGGGAGGGATGGGTGTGTCGAAGTATAGAAAACAGTGGAAAAGAGGAAGCTGGAAAACATTTTATTTTCCAACCATTCTCCTCCCTGTTTCCATTTCCTGAAGTGATTGTTTGACCTTTACCAACAGGATAACAGCAGGAAATACAAAAACAAAACGGTTCAATGAGCAGATGCAAAAATGTAACAAGGGCCCAGTTCAAGTAAACAGAAAGTCGGATGCAACCCGTTGTGCCATGGGAGAACCATCTCACAGAAGACTCTTAATTTCATCCCGATCTTAAGAAAGAGTATGGGCTGTTTGCAGTCTTTACTGTTGCCATGTTTGCACTTCTGGAAACAAAATGCCCCCTTCATGAGTACAAAATGCATCCAAAACTTTATATCACCTGCGCTGTTCTTTAAACATGAACAAGAAGATGATGGCCAGACATCATATCCTATATATAATACTTAGATTAATCAACTTAACCTCAAGCATCTGGAGATTTGCACATAATAAAGACCTATAATTTCTAATCTGTTTGTTGTACTCAAAAAATGTACAGCTTGAACTATGGATTTGTTTTTCTAGAGCATGAAGCTTGAAACTGGCTTACAGGAGACACAATATGTCAAAAACTGCTAAAATGCCTTCTTTGTTGTGCATGAAAAGGAAGGAGCAGCACACACATTAAAAAGGTAGCAGTTTTGTTTTTATTTGCATAGTATTTGAAGTGGACTTGCCCTTTTTTCTTTGCATAGCAAAAAACCATATAGCTTAAGAGCAATGATGGCGAATCTTTTAGACACTGAGTGCCCAAACTGCATGTGCGCGCATGCCCAAACTGAAAGATGCGCACATGCATGTGAATGCGCGCATGCGTGGACATGCACATGTGCAGAAATGCGTGCATGCGCAACAGAGACCCGAAGATTCGCTGGCCGGCAGGAGGCAGGGCATCCCAACACCGGCAGCTCAGCAAGAGATAAGATATTTTTCTTTCATGAGCTTCTGTTTTGTCGTTTGCAGTGAAACAGAAGCTCATGAAAGAAAGGCCATGGACATCTGACCTGGGGCAATGGCATGCGCGCCTGCAGAGGGGGCTCTGCGTGTCACCTCTGGCACGCATGCCATAGGTTCGCCATCACGGGCTTAGAGGAAATGGTTGATTCCTATAACTTTTCCAGCATTGTATATTGTGAGAGGAAAGTATCATGTTTAGCAGAATGGGTTCTACTATAATAGATGAAGCACTCCTAAAATATTCTGAATAAATATTACAAATTCAAGGGTAGGAGACTCCCAAAGAATTTGGTTATTTGGTTTGCCTCTGATTTCCACATCCTTGCCAAGTGTAAGAAATAAATTCCCCGCAGCTTTTTATTGGAATAAGAATTATTTCTTATGCTGTGCAGCTTTTTTACCTCATTTATTTTATATTGGGTCTCCTTGATAAAAATTAGAGAATGGAATGTGTACAATAAATCATCATCTCAATTTTATGCTCCAGTAAATATAGATAAGCTCATGTAGAAACAAATCATGATATATTACATAAAGTGAATATCTTGCTGACTAAACCAGCCTTGGTGAGGAACATATGGCTCCAAAGAAAATGCTATCTTAGTCTGTGTTCGCCCAGTGTAACTATGGAATTATTTTCCAATAATCAAAATATACAAAAGGGTGGTTTATAACGGTCTAATATTATAAGCATCAATATTCTTCCTGTCCTCCTGCTTCAAGTTTTGCTTACATAGAATGAAAAGATAGTGCAGGTTATCGATGTTCCTTCCTCTGATTTTAAAACCATGCTCATCTTTTTCCAATCCAACTTCCATTAATTTATATTTGGTATACAGGTTAAATAAATACAGGGAGAATAAACATCCTTGTCATTCTCCTTTGCCAACTTGAAATCAGTCTCTTTCTCCCTGTCCTGCTCATACTGTGGCTTCTTGACTGTATAGAGCCATCATGGCGAACCTATGACACGCGTGCCAATTGTGGCATGCAGCGCCCTCTCTGATGGCACGCAAGCTATCACCCCAGTTCAGCTCTTCTGCGCATGCGCACACACCTCCTGCTGGCCAGCAGGTCTTTGGGTCTGGTGCGAATATGCGGGGCGGGGCACGTGGGGGGTGGCGGGCATGCACATCTGCAGGGGTGGGGCACATGTGGGGGTGCGTGCATGTGCAGGGGTTGGGGGGCATGCAGGGGGCATGCGTGCATTGCATTTTGGGGTTTGGGGATACGCGTGTGCATTTGTGCGCATACGTGTGTACTTTGGGCACTCGGTCCGGAAAAGGTTAGCCATCACTGGTATATAAATTCACATGAGAAATATGGCATTCTCATTTTTCTAAGGACTTTCCACAGCTTGATGAAATCAACATAGTCAGAGTCTTTTCTATCAATGAAAAGTCACAGTGACTTCTTTTTGGTATTCCTTGGTTTTTTTCAATTACCCAATGGCAATCAGAAATAATGTCTCATACTCCTTGGCTTTTTGTAAAGTCATCTTGAATATCTGGCATCATTTTTTACGCATAAGACTCTAATTTGAGTTGGATAATCCCAAGGATTTTTTTCTAATATATGAAATTTAGGATATTGATAATACCATAGTTTCTGCGCTCTCAACATTACATCATAGATTACAAATCTTATTTTGGGATTCTTTTAACTCAAGTCCATTTGGATGAGTATTTTATGAACATTTTAGTTCATAAACCAGGACTATAACTTTTAAACAAAATAAAATAATTACTTCCAGTCTTCTCTGGATTATTAATCAAGTTGTAGCACAATCACAATTTAATCTTGAAAAGCAGCATTTAGTCAAAGGCAAAGGTGTGAATATAATGTGAAATAAATAATTCATGAATAGTTGAATAAAATCATAAATATACAAAGACAATAAAGACCTATAAATACTATATGGCTTGTCTTACAGTAGACTATCACAGCAGGAGAATGAATGCACATTTTTCACATGGCTTTTTCAATGTTTACATTAACAATGGTTTATTTTGAAAAATAAAACAATGAAATAAATCATGTGGTATAGGAAATTTTATCATTATTCATTTACATTTTGAATATCCAAGAAGTACACGATCTAATACAGGGGTCCTTTTTAAAGAGGGGGCCAATTCACGGTCCCTGAGACTGTTGGGGGGCCGGACTGACTGAGTGGGCATGGCTAAGTGGTCGTGTGACTGGGTGGGCATCGCCAATTTAGCAGTCCATTAAACAATACACACAAATTAAACTTTAATTTGTTATGCTCCTGGGGGTGGAAAGCAGGTTAGTGAAGGGATGTGGCTGCCTTGGGGGTGGGTGAGGGACTTCTCCACATACTGGAGATGCTTTTTCAGTTTTTCAAAATAGCCTATTATCCTGATGTTTCCTTGTACAGTAGACTTCCATCCAAGTCTGAAGCACTCTGAATACCGTTTTTCTTGGAGCTCAGACAAGATTGCAAGCACCAGAAATCAAAACCAAACACAACGTTCTTAACACAATTTATAATCCCAGTTAATGTTTTTATATATATTCACTAAGATATCCACGACGCCAAGTGGTCTATCAGGATTCCCATTTTACAAATGGGGCTTAGGCCTAAAGAAAGTAATGTTACAGTTTTGTGTGTGTCTCTCTCTCCCTCCCTCCTTCCCTCCCTATCTCTCTCTGGAGACTGGGAAGGGTAATAGTACCACTTCAGTATCACTCTGCCGCCCAAAAACGGGCCCGTTTTTGGCCTTGGCCTCCAGAAGGCAGGTGGAGGCCAGTGGATAGGTGGGGCGATGTGGGCGGGGCAGCCTCATGGTCCCGCGTGAGCTGGATTAATGCTTCGGTGGGCTGTATCCAGCCCACGGCCCATAGTTTGAAGACCCCTGATCTAATATGTAGATCAATGCTAAGTCATTGTTTATGACTTAGCATTATATATGAACCAGCTACTATGACTTTTTCAACCAAATTTTGTTTAACACTATAGAGAAGTCTAGAAACAGAATCAAATTTACAAGCATGAACTGTCTAAGAAAGATCAGACCTGCTCCTTGAACAGGTCAACTTTCAAACATATCTCATTGGTATGGCTGGAGTCCTTGGTGTTCTCTGACCTTGGTTATTTTCTTGCAGACATTTCATTACCCAAACTAGGTAACATTATCAGTACTAGTAAGGAGTGGGGCTTGCTCTTATTTTATATTCTAGTGGTTTGTCTTCAACATAAGTGTCACTCTTGGTGATTTCATGAATATAGCCACATACTGGAGATGCTTTTTCAGTTTTTCAAAATAGCCTATAATCCTGATGTTTCCTTGTAGACTTCCATCCAATTCTGAAGCATTCTGAATACCATTTTTCTTGGAGCTCAGACAAGATTAGCAGGCACCAGAAATCAAAATCAAACACAACGTGCTTAACACAATTTATAATCCCAGTTAATGTTTTTACATATATTCACTAAGATATCCACGACGCCAAGTAGTCTATCAGGATTCCCATTTTACAAATGGGGCTTAGGCCTAAGGAAAGTAATGTTACAGTTTTACAGAAATTTGAATATAAGCCAAAGCTTTTCTCTAAATCAAAATAGCTATACAGATCACTTCAGAATAAAACATTTTTAAATATTTTACAGAGGCAGAAAAAAGTCAAAGATCCCAGAAGAGAAGTTAGTGCTTCTGGATTAAAATAGGCAGTTAGATTTTCTGGAAGCAGTAACATCATGAGACAGAAAGTAAAATTTGCAAGTTTCATAATCATGTTCCATTTATCACAAAATCAAATTACTTAATTAGATAGTATTGGGAAGTGTTTCTACATCAACAATTTCTCCTATATACATTTTAAGCTCTGTACAAAAAAAAAATAATCATCTGAGGAAAAGAATGTTGTCAGTCAGGTTGTTCAACTTCGCATTTTAGTTTGTACATTAGTAATCTTTTAAAAAGAAAAATGCACCAAGCAAGTTTTAATTTAGAATCCATACTGCATACTACAGAAGTACTGTAAGATCACCAGCAGTTATTCCTTAATGCCTTACTTTTAAAAGTAATCTTTTACACGATCTTATTTTTGATTTTAACTTGACAAAGAAATAACTATTCACTTATTTTTGTATCTTAAATTGGATACTGAGAGTATTTGTTCCCTTGCTTAGAATGTAGCCTGAACCAGGAGTGAAATCCAGCAGGTTCTGACAGGTTCTGGAGAACTGGTAACGGAAATTTTGAGTAGTTTAGGGAACCGGCAAATGCCATCTCTGGCTGGTCCTAGAGTGGGGTGGGAATGGAGATTTTGCAATATCCTTCCCCCAGGAGTGGGGAGGGAATGGAGATTTTGCAGTATCCTTCCCCTGGAGTGGTGTGGGAGTGGAGATTTTGCGGTATCCTTCCCCTGCCATGGCCATCAAGCCACACCAAGCCACGCCCACAGAACCTGTAGTAAAAAAAATTGGATTTCACCACTGGCTTGAACTACACATAGTAGTAGAATTTTCAAAAAAAAAATTCAATAACAATGTGAATTTCACTCTAAAGCATTACTGAATTATAACATGCTCATCATACCAACAGCCATGTGCCCTTTCAATGTTTGTTTCTAATGGTGCATGAGTTATATTGGAATCCATATGCTATACTGAATTTTGTATGCCTGACTTGAGACACATACAGTGTCCATTTCAAAAGATTTAGCTTTTGTTCACAGTTCATAACAGAAAACTGTGTACTAATGTCCAACATGTCTGTTTACATTTTTGTTTTCAGAGATTTACAAACATATACGGTATTTAGTAGCTTCTTTTGTACATTGCTATTTTTCCTTCTTACAAAAGTGCCTTAAAAGGATATGTATTATTTTCTTCACATATGCACATACAATTCCATTTTATTCTTGCCGTAATCCAGTGAAGGTTGTTTGTTTGTTTGTTTATAAATCATATTTATATAGCCAACCATTTCACAATCAAGTGACTTTTTAGGCCAAAAGACAAGGACAGGTTAATCCAGATTACTGATGGGCTCAAGAAAGATTTGTTTCAGACTTTCTTAAATTACTCCAAGAAATTCACAGCTAAAAACTGTAATAACAGCACAATGGTTTCATTTTCTATGTTCTGTTTAAGTGACATCTTTCAATCAACTAAGCAAAAATAAAGTCAATAGGATCTTACATAATTTACCTTAGTTTCACAATGGGTGAACTGAATTTATTAGGTCTGCTTACATTCATGTCTGACCTGGAACTGAAAGGAGGTTAACATATTATAAGGAACCTACCATTACTTCCATAACATGGGTAGAATCAACCTTTGGTAAATACCAATTTGCTTGCATTTTGGTTTTTAAATAAACTAATATAATCATATACAACTCAACAATGTTAAACACTCTGTTCCACTTCCTGATCACACATTTGTTCCATGTAATTTGCACAGTAGCATTTGTAGAAACTGTTTCTTTTAAGATCTTGAAACTAAAAAATATATGCTATGTTTAGAGTATTATTTATGTAATTTAGGTCCTTGTCATATGCTATAGTCCAGAAATTTCTTCAGAGTTGTATTGCAGACAGCAAAGGTGGGAATGAATTCTGAGATATAATTTATCATTTCTATGATGCTCTGAATCTCTTTCTGATTTATCATTTTGTCTTTACTTTCGTCTGGTTTAATGCCATCTTTCATAAATAATTCTCCCACGTATGAGACTGATCTGAAAATTAATTTAAAAATACAAGAATGATATGGGAAAAGATGCTATACTGGTTGTACAAATGAAATTGGCTGATGTCTTAATAATTTAAAAGGGATAATACACCAATAATAAAACAAAAAAGGAGACCTGGATAATAATATTGGATTTACAAAAGAGACATCTTAAAGTTTTGCAGAATCTTGTGAGAAGGAACAAACAAACAATGAAATCAAGTTCTAGATCCTTATTTGAAGGGATTAAAGATCAAGATAGTTAAAAGTAAAAGGAAGGAATAAAAGTTTATTCAGTTAAAATAGATATTTTGCTGATCAAGACTAAACAATGAGGGGTTAAGAATTTTTGTATAGATAAGAAATGGGACATAGGAAGAACAGATCATTTGTCATATTTTAGAAGAAGGTGATTAGTTACTATAATTATTTATACTTGTTGGTGATGAAGGTGTAAGTCATTACTTTATATACTGTATTTCTTTTCTTTTTGTTTACTATGTTCTTATTATTATTTTTTTCTATGTGCCTATTTTTCTTTTTTCTTCACTTTCTATTTTTTCTTTTAATTTTTTAAATTTGTATTAGTTTTTCTTTTTAATTGCAATTGTTTAATAAAATTACATAGTCCTGTAGTTTCTTGTTGCTTGCTTATAAATACACCCTGTTTTCTTTCCTTCACTATCTTGCCTGTGGAATGTTGCTGAACATGTTCATGTGTGCTTCACCTGGCTTTGCAAACCCATAATAAAATATATGGAGGCTAAAAAAAAAATGGAGCGGCAAGGTTACTGGCATGACAATTGCAGCAGTCTAGAATAACAGCTTTAGTCAGTTAGTGACTATTGAAGTTATAATAGACCTCCAAATGCTACTTACCCTGTTCTACAGTTCCAATGACTACACAGCTGTCCAGTCACATGACTGCATTTTTAGCCCTTGATAACTGGCTCACCTTTATAGTCAGTTATAATGTTCTGCAGTCACATGACCACAATTTACTATGTATTTTGCTTGTTTCTGGCCTTTTTGAGCTGGTTTATGGCAAAAATAATAATAATAATAATTCCACCCATAGGAATACATGGATTAATTTAACAACTCCTGCAAAAACAGTTATACAATCTGGTCCAGTCACATGCATGCTTCAATTTATGGCCATCATCACTTACAATGGCTCCATTACCATTGTAAATTGAGTACCACCTGTACTGATAGGCCAAACATGGATTCCATTTTCTCCCACTGTTGCAGAGATAGGACACAGACATAAGATCAGTGGTGGGATTCAAAAAAATTTACTACTAGTTCTGTGGGCATGGCATGGTGGGTGTGGCATGGCTTGGTGGGCGTGACATGGTGGGCATGGCAGGGGAAGGATACTGTAAAACCTCCATTCCCACCCCACTCCAGGGGAAGGTTACTGCAAAATCCCCATTTCCTCCTGACCAGCTGGGACTCGGGAGGCAGAGAATAGATGGGGGCAGGGCCAGAGGTGGTATTTACCGGTTCTCCGAACTACTCAATATTTCCGCTACCGGTTCTCCAGAACTGGTCAGAACCTGCTGAATACCACCTCTGCATAAGATAACTTATCTTTCTGTGTCATTGCATACTTACCCCTGTGAACTGGCCTGAGGAACAGGGAACTTGCAAACTTGAGTTGGAGAAAGAAAGGCTGGACAGCCTGTTTTTGGAGAGGTAAGACTAGTTATCTTGCTAGGGGCATTTACATTCAATGTTATCCAACTCTTGAGCAGCTTGATCTAGTGCAGTGATGGCTAACCTTTTTGGCACCAAGTGCCGAAAGCGCGGGCATGCGCACACACACCCATAATGCAATGTGTGCGTGTCCCGCCCCACATATGCACATGCAACATCCACATGTGCACCTTGCCTCCCAAGCATGCACCTGCATCTGGTACACCCTGCCCCCCATGCACGCGTGGCAGAGACCTGAAAACCAGCTGGCTGGCAGGAGGCATGCACATATGCGTGGTGGGGCTGAGCTGAGCTAAACTGGGGTGACGGCTTGCGTGCCCGCAGAGAGGGCTCTGCGTGCCACCTGTGACACACATGCCATAGGTTTGCCATCATGGGTCTAGTGTTTAAGGCACCAGGCTAGAAAGCAGGAGGCTGTGAGTTCAAGTCCCACCTTAGCCACAAAAGCCAGCTGGGTGCTTTGATGAACAATCACTTTCTCTCACTCCAACTCATCTCACAGTTATGGAGAAAATAGGAGGAGTGCAATATGTTTGCTGCCTTGAGTTATTTGTAAAAATAATAAAGGGAAACAAACAAACAGTAAGGCATTTTTTTTTAAAATTTGGGAATTATGAGAATAAAACTTTTTTCTACTTTTCCGCTGTTTAAAATTTTGTATATAAATTTATTTTAGCATTTTTATTAGCTAACTTGCATTTTTTTTTAAACTGCAAGTTGGCTGATGAAACTGACTTTTGTAAGTTTCATCAGAAAGAATGGTGTAAAACAAAACATAAATCTAGCTACAGTGTGGGTAAATGATGGCAGAAATGAGATGCACAAACATTTCAGTCTAAATATGTGATGTGGTGGGGCAGAGAAATATTTCTACCAAGTTTTCAGTAAGTTAAAGGATTTATTTCGATATCTTTATCCTAGTACGTTCATACAGTAATACATTCCTGGAAGTTCATTTCAAACAATAGGAATAAATTAAAATTACTACAAATGCAAATTTCCTGGAATGGCAATGATCCTTTGGATTCCATCTGAACAAGCTTTCTACTTTGATTTCATAGTGGACCATAGTTTTGATCTATTCACCCAGTGCAAATTTGAAAACATGTGCATCATTATCACACTCACAATTTTGCTTTCAATTTTACTCTGCTTTTCCTTCATTTCCCCAAATAAACCAGATGATCTAATTCTAAAGATAGGACTGTCTTTCTTTTAAAAATAATATAGCCACACATTGTTACCAAATGCTGACAGTGGAATTCTTTAATAGTTTACACAGCAGAAAAAGGGATGATATCCCAAAATCTCTCTACAGTCAACTGTACACTGACAGATAAAACTGACTACACAAAAGCAAAAGAAAACAATGGTGGAGACCGAAATGAAAAAGATATACTGGGAATGGATAATACACAAAAAGTGAAGACAGGGAGATTCACAACAGCTTTTTCCTGAATATGTAATGGAGAAAAATGGAAATCATGTCTTCATTATTTCAGTTTCATATTTTTTTAATGGATTTTAGCCAGCTGCCAAAATACACTATTTTTAAAAATAACTACAGCAATCGATAAGTAATTGACACTACTCAAGTGAATAATACCTAAAACTAAATTTTTCTCCAAAAGAGACCTTAAATAAGACTAAACTCAGCTACTAAATAAAAACAACCAGAGGCACAAAATGATCTCCATTTTAGAAAAATCACTGCTGTCAAAGAGGGTAATTAGAACACCCAAATTAAACTTTAGGGAATTAAACTGTTCCTGCCAGTTTTATACTCTTACATTTTTATTCCCGGGGTTTGTTTGTTTTTTTTAAAAAAATATTGCACGGAGTTTGCCTGCTTGAAAATTTATGTATATTCCTCTGATGGTGAAGATTATATTACTGGTATAGTAACATATGTCTGCAATCATTTCTCCCCACTGGTCAAACTACCTGCAAAGTGAAAATATCCTTGGGTGACTTAGGTTCTATAATGGTATGTGAGGAAAATCAAAGAAATGATCTTAGGGAACTGTCAAATAGAAGACAGATAGATACTGCCGATGGATAGCGGGCAGAGCAAAAGTTTTGAAGGGTCTCTCCCTGGTTAGGCTATAAACCAGAGGTCCCCAATCTTGGCCCCTTTAAGCCTGGCGGACTTCAACTCTCAGAATTTCCCAGCCAGCTCTGCTTAAAGGGGCCAAGGTTGGAGACCCCTGCTATAAAGGGAATGGGGAGTGAGGGGAAAGAGTACTTACAGACTTGCAAGTTTCTATTAATGTAGCTTTGCAATAAAGTAGAATTAGTTTATCTGGTTGTATTTTCTACTGGGTAAGCTGATAGGCTCTTTTTTACTATCTTTTCAACAAGAAAATAGGCTTCTCTGCTACTGAATTTACAAAGATAAAATTAACATTTCCAAACCGAGCTTGCTTGATATATTCTATTATTTCTTTTCACACCACAAGATGTCAGTAGAGTACATTTTCTGCAGAATGAAATCGAATTCCTGAGGGATGCATTAAACCCATGTAGGAGAAGGATTTACATACATCCAATGGTTTAAAGGTGGAATGCACAACTTTCGAGCAATGTAAATTGGTCCTCAGATTGGGAGTTCAGTGGGAAACATGATATTCTTGTACAACTGGCTCTAAGCCTAAAGGATGCTGTTCCTTTTCCAGATGAGAAAAAGATTGTATATAGATACAGATTTCTTTTTTAAAAAAAATAGTATCATATGATTGTCTTCAGGTTATTTCTCCTTCTATTTGGTGGGTTTTCTCATAGAATAGAATAGAATAGAATAGAATAGAATAGAATAGAATAGAATAGAATAGAATAGAATAGAATAACAGAGTTGGAAGGGACCTTGGAGGTCTTCTAGTCCAACCCCCTGCTTAGTTAGGAAACTCTACACCACTTCAGACAAATGGTTATCCAACATCTTAAAAATTTCCAGTGTTGGAGCATTCACAACTTCTGGAGACAAGTTGTTCCACTGATTAATTATTCTGTCAGGAAATTTCTCTTTAGTTCTATCTAGTTGCTTCTCTCCTTGATTAGTTTCCACCCATTGCTTCTTGCTTACCCTCAGGTGCTTTGGAGAATAGCTTGACTCCCTCTTCTTTGTGGCAGCCCCTGAGATATTGGAACACTGCTATCATATCTCCCCTAGTCCTTCTTTTCATTAAACTAGACATACCCAGTTCCTGCAACCATTCTTCATATGTTTTTGCCTCCAGTCCCCTAATCATCTTGATTTTCCATGATCCCAATAAGCATCTTAGGGCTTGTATTGCTGTATTTGGAAGCTGGGTATTTGCCATACCTTAAAAGGGGTGTCAAACTGTGGCCCACGGGCCGGATATGTCATGCATAGGCCACACCCACCCCAGCTCTGTGAAGCGGAAAATCATCTCAAAATGTCATGTGACGGCAATGTGACACCACGAGTGTGACACCCGTGCCTTAGGAGAAAGACGAACAATGTTTGTCAGTTGCACCAGACTCCCCCAATGTGTTAAGGATCAAACTAAAAGAGGACGGAGAGGGCGCATTGGGAAGGCAGTTTCTGGAGTTTTAATGATTGAAATTGATTCTTTGTTCATATGTCTCTTTCTCCCAATTTACTGAAATGGAAAAAAGAGGGACGACACAAGTTACACTCCACCCACCCTGTATTAAAGTAAAGGAACCCAGAAACTTCAGTGATATACAAGTGTTCATCGCCTCACCAATAATTATGATCAGGAACTCCATCACTAAGAAAAACGGCCATCTGCTGGCTTCTTCATTGTTTTTGCTTGTCTGAAGCTGACAGTGTAGTTCACAAATGGTGATCACACGACTACAGGAGGGCTGTGATGTCTTAATTGCAGTTGCCAAGTGCCCAAAGAACAAGCATTTTACCACAGAGATGCTACAGTGGCTACAACTATGAGGACCTGCTCTGAGTCCCCCTCGTTCAGCACTGTCATAACTTTGAGTGATCTCTGAAAGTGTGTGCACTAAACAAGGACTACCTACAAAGTATGAATTTACTTAAAAGATACAGAAACTGATTTAACATGTATCTTTTACATCAAAGCTTACACTCAGTTTTCAAGAGAGGCTAGATAAGTCTTTTTAAAAAATAAATCTGCCTGAATATATCAATATTTGCGTCCCTTTCTGGATCGGGACTCGTTACGCACGATCACTCATGCCCTTGTCACCTCATGCCTGGATTATTGTAATGCTCTCTACATGGGGCTCCCCTTGAGGAGCACCCTGAGGCTCCAACTGGTCCAGAATGTGGCCGCGCGGGTGGTGACGGGAGCGATGTGGCGCTCTCATGTGACCCCCCTCCTGCGCGAGCTACACTGGCTCCCGGTGGTCTTCCGGGTGCGCTTCAAGGTTTTGGTTACTACTTTTAGAGCGCTCCATGGCTCAGGACCAGGGTACTTACGAGACCGCCTCCTGCCACCAGTAGCCTCTCACCGACCAGTTCGCTCCCATAGAGAGGGGCTCCTTGGGGTGCCGTCGGCCAAACAATGTCGACTAGCGGCCCCCAGGGGGAGAGCCTTCTCTGTGGGGGCACCTGCCATCTGGAACGAGCTCCCCCCCGGAGATACGGAGGATCCAAGACTTACGCATCTTCCGCCGCGCCCTAAAAATGTTTTTTTTCCAACAGGCTGGTCTGGCCTAACTCTCCCTTTTAAATTGGCTTTTAAATTGGCTTTTAAATTGGCTTTTAAATCTCTTTTATATAAATTGGATGTTTTAATCTTTGAGCCTAAATGATTTAATCTCTTTTTAGTAGTTTTTAACTTTTGTATGTCTTTGTATTTTATTTATGGCTGTTCATCGCCCTGAGTCCTTCGGGAGTAGGGCGGTATACAAATATGAAAAATAAATAAATAAATAAATAAATAAATAAATAAATAAATAAATAAATAAATATTTACCTGGACTATAATCACTATCTTTACCTGCTATACAGGGCTGGGTTCTACTTACCTTTAGTACCGGTTCACATCGTGCACGCGCGTGCGCTCTCACTTCGCTCGCACATGCGCAGAATGTTCTGCACATGCACAGATCACTTCTGATGACGTCCAGGTCAGTGGGCGGAGCATCCCGCTGGTGTTACTACCGGTTCTTATGAACCGGTCCGAACCGGAGGCAACCCACCACTACTGCTATAGTATTTATTCCTTTTGCACCACCAGATTGGATTGGACAACAGACAATAACATTTTGATAGAAAGTGTTTTACTGCCTTTTGATCTTGACTAGCTTACTCTTCTCTGTCTCTCAATTCCTTCACCTCAATGGAAGGTACACTCAACTGTAGTGCAGTGTTTTGAACCTTGACAATTTAGCAAGCTTGCTATGGGACTTCTAGGAATTGAAGCCCACACATCTTAAAGTTGCCAAGGTTCAGAAACACTGTTGTTGTGTTGCCACTGGATAATGTGTGAAGCATGTTCACCAAATGCAACATGAATTAAGCCAGTTTTCTGTTAAATGATTCCTGTCTCAGATGTAATTGAACTTTCCTGAATGAACTGCTTTCATTATGAAAGTCTTCATTTCTCTGCATCACAATTTCAGCAGTCACTGACCTGGGTCAAAAGATCTTACAACATAACTCATAATGTCACATCCACTGAGGAAGATATTTTCAGCCATGTTTCTATGGTGATGGAAACACATGCTCTGCTCTAAACCTTTCACTGGAAAAGTACAGAAAGTATGTTTAAGTGGTTAATTTATTAAAGATTAACTGCTAGATGTCTTATAATCAAACCAGTGTTTTTTCAATACAGTTTGCCTGTCTGAAAGTATCTTTAAAATCTTTATATATTACATGTTAATGTATACCTGTAGCATATTTTATTTTGCTATATCTAAAACTAGAGTTCAGGGCTAGTCTGAACTCCTGTGGAAATATGAGCATACTGCTCTGTATAAGCTAACTAAGCTACTTCATTGATTTTATTGAACTGCCTTTATACATTTTCTTAAGGATTTGCGTATGCGAGAATGATAGTGAAGAGAATTGTTAACTACTCTGCTACCTTACCACTGTGTACTTAAGCAGATGGCTCTAGGCAGTGGTTGGATTTAAATAATTTAAGAACCGGTTCTCTGCTCTAATGATTTCTTCCAACAACCAGTTCACCAAACTGCTCAGAAAGTTTAACAACTGGTTCTCCCGAAGTGGTGCAAACTGGCTGAATCCCACCACTGGCTTTAGATCAGTGTCTCTCAACCTAGACAACTTTAAGAGGGGGGAACTTCAACTCCCAGAATTCCTCAGCTAGCCAGACCTAATGTGAAAATTCCTGAAATGTGCATGCAATGCATTTAAATAGTCTAAGACAGGGCTGTCAAACTCCCAGCCTGCAAGCCAGATGTGTCATGCGCTGGCCATGCCCACACCCAGTTTAGTGAAAGGGGGGGGGGGAAGAGAAAGTCCAGATACGTCTCATGTGATGTCGCCATGACATGAGTTTGACACCACTGGTCTAAGATATTACAAAAAGATACAGGGGTTGCCACAAAAAAGAGGAAGTCAAGCTATTCTCCAAAGCACTTGAGGGCAGGATAAGAAGCAATGGGTGGAAACTAATCAAGGAAAGAAGCAACCTAGAACTAAGGAGAAATTTTCTAACAGTTAGAACAATTAATCAGTGGAACAACTTGCCTCCAGAAGTTGTGAATGCTCCACTACTGGAAGTTTTTGAGAAGAGATTGAATAACCATTTGCCTGAAGTGGTATAGGGTTTCCTAACTAAGCAGGGGGTAGGACTAGAAGACCTCCAAGGTCCCAACTCTGTTATTCTATTCTATCCTATTCTATAAGTAGAAACTACTGTAATTATTTTAGAGGTTTGTGCAAAGTATTCCAGATGGATTATTTGAAAAGCCAGTGAGCATGAGCAAAGCTTGTGTCCTCCAAGGGTTAAAATAGCCTGAATGCTTTCTCTAGAATGCTTTCTCAGCTGCTTCACAGCTGTCTGTGCATACATGAGCACAAACAACTCTTCTGCCAGGATCATCAATGAAATGAAGGGGCTGTATGCACACATACAGAAGAGACAGCTGAGGGCAGCCTTCTAAAGAGTGTTTAGAAGACTATGTAGTCTTCAAAATACATAGTACAGTTCTTTAAACTGGAAGAAGAGGTGCTATCATGATTTACAAAGCCTACCTTTCTAAAGGTCCTGTACAGATCATTTACATTTTGTCTCACGTAGCCTGCCCTGTACCTGGTATCTAGTATTGTCAGTCTTTTGTACGAATAATTACAATTAAATATAAAATGACTTGTGAATTGTAAAGAAAGCAAAAGCAAATTAACACCTGGACATTTTTTTTTTCAGGGTTTAGTGCCTCACTTCCCATTATATGCACGCTAAATTTTTCTGCTGTGTCAACTGCTCTCCGGGATTTTAGAAAAATGGGCTCAGTGATATCATTAGAGCCATCATTTGCATTTTCAAACTAAAATAAAATATGTTGACAACCATGAAATTCCAAAAAGAAAAATCCTATGGGGCATACCCAATGCTAGTAAATATAGATAATAAAAGCTAATTATTTGTATATTTTTAATGAATGTTTAGGAGACTATTTCTTCTCCATTTCAGTCCTGTTCTATATTCAGAAAAGGTTTATCACTTCAACTGCAATCATTAGTGTGTACTGAGATTTGCACAAGGACGGTGTGATATATTTCCAGTGATAGGGAGGAATACATGTGACCTACTTATAAGGAACAGAATATTTATAAACATGTTACCAAAACCAAGTATTTTCATCAAGGATGCAGAAATTTTCAACTTACTTACTAGAAAGTATGCCTTGCAGAACACAGCATGATTCTTGAATACAATATTCAAACAAAAAAATTGTGGACATCAAAAATTTATGAATGGAATTAGAATAAGTAAGGTTTATTATTCCTTCAATAAATTATTGCCATCTTAAAATCCCCTTTCTCTAAAAACAAGGTAGAAGTATCAGTTATTCTACATTAGAGAATGTTGTATAAACAGAGCTGGATAACAGACATGGAATGGAGCCCAACTCAGCAGTCCTGTTATAAGGAATGAAGCTGACAAGGCAATTCTCTTCGGAGCTAGAGACAACTATTCTCTTATGTCAACAAAAACTAGGTGCTTTTCAAGATTCTCAAGAAAATGGCAAGAATTTATTGGTTCGGAAAAAAAGGGAGAAAAAAGCCTAGACTGTAAAATCTTGATTATAAGTCTATATATATATGCTTTAATTTCTGTGCCCTGCAGTAGGTAGGTCTTTTGGGTGTATATGGCTTCATTCTTGTCTGCAACAAAGAAGTTAATCTTATCCAGGTGCCTGAGAGCCTTTTCCTGAATAAACCAATTTCTGAATAAAGGATTATGTTTGGAGAATTAAGATTAAGAGCTGAGCTTCCTGGAAAGCCTGATATATGCAGTACATCCTAATGTATACATTGTAAATTCAAATAAATATCTCAAACATTCTTTGTTATGGTTGTGGAGATTTCAAAAATGACTTAGAAGGGCTACATACTTCACACAAGCAGAGCAGATCTCAGCTATACATTAACCTAGCTTTTGTCAAGCTTCTATAATTATCTGGGAGAATGGTACCCACACTTTAACAGTAGCAATAACTTTAATGCATAGGTTCTGTAAAGCCTAAGCACATTTCTTTTAGGTTTTCATACAAGCCAGCCAAAAATGAAGCTACTTAAACAAGTAGCAGAAAAGTATTGCAATTTTTATTTGCATAAGGTCTGAAGTGCTTCTTATGAATTATACAAAATACAAGGGTGCTTGAGGAATTGGAAGAGAGGAACAGAGAAGAGCAGCAATGATGATGGGAGACTTGGAATCTAAATTTTATGAAGAATTGTTAAAAGGATCATTGTCAGGGGGTGGGTTCTACCTACCTTTACTTCCAGTTCGCAACGGGGCTGCGTGCACGTGCTTGCTTCATTCGTGCACACACGGGCTCTTCTGCACATGCGCAGAAGCATTTTGATGACATCGGGGTCGGTGGGCGGAGCCTCCCGCCGGTTTTATTACCAGTTCTATAGAACTGGTGCGAACCGGGGGCAACCCACCACTGATCATTGTGTATGTTTAGCCAAAGAAGAGAAGACAAAGGGAAACCCCATAGTTGTCTTCCGATATCAGAGGAGTCGTCACAGAAAAAAGAGTATGGATTTATTCGCAGTGCCTCATGAATTAATAGGTTGAAGCTTTACACAAACTCAAAATCAGTAATTTCCTGGCCATGAACACTATTAAGGAATGGAACAGCCTGCCTCCTTGAGTCTTGAGTGTTTCATCACTGGAGATTTTTAAACAAAGGTTGGGCAGCTACTTCTCTGGGTTGATCTGAAGATTCCTTTTTTAAATAGGAAGTTGAACAAGTGTTTCTAACCTTATGGTTTTTTTAATATATTTTTTAAAGTCTGCTCAACTTCATTATTCTTTACTTCTCCATTTTTCAGAGGCTATAGCAAGTGCAGCTACACTAAACAATAACTGTATCATGACCACTCCACATAATTTCTTTTTGAATTATTATATTATGCAACATACCAGAAGCAGTAAAAATCTTACATTATGTCTGAGGAGAAACAGCTTAGCCTTAAAGTCAATACACAGTTGTAAAAGCTTCTGGGTGATTTTTGGCCAGTCATTATCCCTAAGTCCAAACTACCCAAAAAATGGAATTTGGGGGGTAAATTGCAGAGATTTTTAAAAGATTTTTTTCCATCCTGCCTTTATTATTTTTATAAATAACTCAAGACAGCAAATGTAGCTAATACTCCTTCTTTTAATCATTTCCCCTAATACAATAAACCTATGAGATGGGTTGGGCTGAGAGAGAGTAGCTCAAACTCACCCAGTCAGGTTTCATGCCTACGGTAGGACTAGAACTCCCAGTCTCCTGGTTTCCTGCCTATTGCCTTAACCACTAGGCCAAATTGGCTCTATTTACATGGAACTTCTAGGAAAAAATGGTAGTATAATTATGTATCTCTGTAACAACAGAAATATAACTACACCTACTGAAAATTTTTTAAAAAACCTCTGCAACAGCTACAGCTTCTATAATTAGCACTCAATTGTCAACATTTCCAAAGATGTAGTGTATGGCAGGGTTTTTAGTCACACCCAGGAAAGTGATAAGCTCTGACAGAGCTAAAAATATGAAGCTGCTTGAGCTGATCAACTAGTAGGCAAGAGGAGAAACAGCTAGCAAGACGGCATTATCTCAGGATTCCGTTGTGTTCAAAGAGATTATCAGCACTATCTCATCAATGGAAAAAGTTGTTCTACGTCATCGGGTGGAAACTCCAATACGGTATCAGAAGCATTTTTCTGATCAAGATTTGGAAGCCTGCAAATTAAACCACTCCTTGTTTGCATTGCCAAGTCCAGCATGGCCAGCGCAGATAAGGAACATTCGTGCATCCAAGAGTGCGGCTGAAACAGAGCAGAAAAGCCCAGATGAAGCAACCCCCAGATTTCAAGCCTTACTAGATGTAGTGCAGTTTCGTCCTGAAGATGTCATAATACAAGTCTTCGAAGGGTGGCTGCTAATCAAAGCTCAGCATGGACCCAGGATGGATGAACAGGGCTTTGTAGCCAGAAGCTTCACTAGGCAATATAAATTGCCAGATGGCGTTGAAATGAAAGATTTGAGTGCTCTCTTCTGTCATGATGGCATTTTGGTTATTGAAACTAAGACATTTGGCAGTCAATAAATTCTTGACCGTCTTGTTACGGGTGAGACAATCTTATTCCTCCTTCTGATGTGTATTTGGAGTTAAAGCAAGCTTTCATATACTTTTATTCAGTTTGTTGGACGGAAAAACCGTTTGAGGAGCTTGTTTGCATGACGTGAGAGACAATATTTTTATCCTTACAGCTGCATGTATACTGTCAGACACGCTTAACAAATGTGACAAAATAGAGAAAGCTGAAAAGGAAACAAGGCAGATGTAAAATGACATATAGGATCTACAAAAGAGAATGAAAATGGAAGGCTGCATTTAAGGTCTCAAAGCTTTACGCTGAAGGGAAAAGTTACAAAGGCTTTCATTAAATGGTCTGCTGTATAGGTTTTGCTGTAAAGCAGTTCATACTCTTGAAGAAACATGGCTGCCAATCTAAACATTGCTAAACAGTCCCAAATATAGGCAAATACTTATTATTCATTGCATGTAACAATTCAGCTTCAAAGAATGATTGTTTCCGCCAAATATTTTTTGTATGTGTTTCTTTAAATACTTGACTATTCTGCTTTTGGTAGATAACAGCTGTTTAAATTTGACTGCCTTTTTTCCAAGCATAGTTATTATGATAAGCATGATCGCCATTCTAAGTATAGTCAAAGAATTCAGAAAAAGATCCAAGCTAAATACAGGCTTTTATTAGAGGCATATTTGGGAACTCTGAATTGCAGCAACTTTGTTCTATGTTTTCAGAAGACCAAGTCTTGATCTAGAAATTCTGATCAAAGAGTTCTACCAACACCAGCTATAGTTTCTGTTAGATGATTTCTTGGGAGAGTGGAAAGCAGAAAAAAACTTTTAAGAGCCCTGAAATTCACAGTTCCTTCTCTTAGAGATGATCGGTATGGATACAGGGCTGACTGGAAATTTATTTTAAATGAGCAATGCCAGCAATCTGATTGTTCATTAAAATCCTCTTGCCGTTTCCACTTAATTTCATGGCTTATATTTCAATGGACTGATAAATAAATAGGTATACCTTTTACCATATGACTATCCATTGGCTGGGCTTGGCCAAAAGAAAGTTGAATTTCATTTTGCTTAAGAACGTTTTGTATACCTTCCCCACTTTACTTATACATTTACAGATGATATTCTAGATGTGCACTTAGGATGACAGTTGTATATTTAGAACAAGGGAGGGTTCTACTTACCTTTACTACCGGTTCGCAATGGGGCCGTGCGCACGCATGCGCAGAAACTTCCTGATTATGTCGGGTTCGGTGGGCAGAGCCTCCTGCCGGTTTTACTACCGGTTCTTGCAAACCGGTCCGAACCAGGGGCAACCCACCACTGATTTAGATTGTAGGATACCACACAAGAAAAAAAAATCACCCTGGTGTGTTGAACAAAAACAAGCCCAAATCAATATGGAAAATGGATCATCATCATCATCATCATCTCCTTTATATGAATAGAATCTTTACATGCCTTGTTTCTAAATCTGCTTTTAAAAAATAATATATGGCTACCTGGACACACTTAGACATATAATCTGCTAATTAATATTAATTATTATAACATATGTAATATTGTTGGAAACATTATGCAGAATTTATGTTTAGAAATAAGGCTTGTATTTCTGAATGTTGCCAAGGGCAAAATTGCTATATAGTCAGCAATGCTTTTGTAATTAAATGATGTACTTGTTTACAAATATGTCCAGCTTCTAAGACTCTAAAGTCTTAGTAAGATACTTATTGACAAAACAAGAAACATATTGTATGATTTATAGTAAGGTTTTTCTTCCAATTTCATTATGTCTAATGTTTCGCTGATATTTTATTTCTGTATTCTATTTACTATACATTGTGATTATTTCTATAATTTGTTACAATCTCATAATATTGGACTGATCTCAAAGCATTTTAAATATTTTAAAAGGACATTTAAAAGTATAACTATTGCATGTGACAAGTTTGTATTCTGTTAAAATACAGAGATATAAGAGATGTGCAAAAATCTACTAATATTGTTTATGAACAGTATCATGTTATGTTACCATGTCATTGCATGATATATATTTCTTTACCAAATTTATTAACATCCCCTTCTCCATAGTGACTCATGGTACTTCAGAAACCAGGTGTCTCAGAGTGATAATCAACACTCTGATCTGCATTTAGAAGCAACAGAACACAAATGTTATGATGGTTTGCCCTTAACTGCCTGGGCTGTTCATTTCAAAGTAGCTGCAGCTTCCATGTAGTTTTCAAGGACAGCTCCAAGTAGATTGCATTACAAAAAGTACAAGGTACCTATTGCACAAGGTAACCAAAGCATGAGTAACTGCCCTGAGTCCTTCTTGATCAGAAACATCACAGCTGCCATCTGACATAATGCGACACAGAAATATACTTCTGAAGCAGCATGTTAAATTTCTTCAACTGGTTTGGGCATAAATAAAATCCACATTTCATTAACTAAATTAAAAGAAGATTTGTATAAGAAGTCACAAAAACCATTCTATAAATACAAAATTATTTCTCGATCTGAAATTTTAATGTTCTCTTTTGGTATAGCTCACCTTGCATCTATTATTACCTTTATTAAAAATGTAAACTTTATGAACAGTGAAACATCAGTTCAAACCATCCAGAGAAAAATATGTTTATCATGAATAAGGAACTCAGCTCCAATCCTATTCAAATACAGTAGATTTTTTTTAATATCATTTCAAAGAATTACTTCCATATCAGCAATCAATTCAGTCCTATTTAACCCCTTATCTCAATTCAGAAAAGTACCATACTTTTCAGAGTATAAAACACACTCCCCCCCCCCCACAAAAGTGGGTGGAAATGTCTGTGTATCTTATACACCAAATGTTGCTGAAGCCCTGCCTGCCCACCAGCCCCGACCCTTCGGCCATTTTCAGCCTCCCTGCATCGCATTTTCGGCCTCTCCATGTTCCATTTTAGACCTGTTCCAGGCTGTGGGGATCCTGGCCGAAAATGCAACAAAAACAGGGCGTGCGGAGGCCAAAAATACAATGCGCAGAGGCGGTGATGTACTGTGATGATCCCCGCAGCCTGGAATGAGTCTAAAACAGAGCGTGCGGAGGTTGAAAACGTGATGCGTGGAGGCCAAAAACGGCACACACTGAGTCCGCAATAGGCTGTGGCGATCCCCACAGCCTGGAACAGCTGATTGGTGGTATTCCGAAAGGCTGATCCAACTGCCAATCAGCTGCTCGTGCTGAATCAGGCTGCAATAACGTGCTGAAGCTAACCAGGCTGTTTGCTGATTGCTGTAAGGACGCTAGCCAGATGAATACCGATGGATGCTGGTAGGCAGAGGCAGGATTTTTTTTTTCTTGTTTTCCTCCCCAAAAACTAATGTGCGTCTTATACTCTAGAGTGTCGTATACTCTGAAAAATATGGTAAACAGTCTCAAAATTGATTCAGGTTAATTTGATTCAGAGATTTGATCAAACTGACTTTGAATGTAGTCTCCAAAACAATAATATGCACTATTTTCATCCTATTTACCTGTAAGTAATTTTAATTATGAGTCAGTCTGGTGTAGTGGTTAAGGCATCAAACTAAAAACCAGGATACTGTGATTCCGTCCCACTTCCCGTTAGGCACAAATCCATCTGGGTGACCTTGGGCCAATCGCTTTCTCTCAGCCGTAGGAAGAAGGCAATATCAAACCATTTCTGAAATCTTGCCAAGAAAACTGCAAGGACTTCTACAGGGAATCTACAAGATTCAGACATGATTGAAAAGCAGATTTTTAAAAAATTAAGTCACCACTCATTGTTATATGGCAGCAATTTTGCAGAATTGTATATAATTCTTGAGCAAAAATGCTGGGTCACAGAGTGTACCATTACTGCTTTTAGCTTTTTTATTGTTGTTGTTTTGTGAACTTGAAGTCTTTGCAATTTTGGTGGTCCTAGCCTAGAGCCAGCCCTGTGGTGTGGCAAGCTAAAGATTGCAAGTTGTATTACGTAAGTTTTTATTCTGCAGTATATTTATATATATACTGCGTTTTAACCACTGTGCCATAGTGGCACAGTGGTTAGAATACAGTACTGCAGTCTACTTCTGCTGACTACCAGCAATTTGGCAGTTCGAATCTCACCAGTTCAAGGTTGACTCAGCCTTCCATCCTTCCAAGGTCGGTAAAATGAGGACCCAGATTGATGGGGCAATACACTGACTCTAAACCGCTTAGAGAGGGCTGTAAAGCATTGCAAAGCGGTATATAAGTCTAAGTGCTATTGCTATTCGATTTTTTTCTTTTTTTTAATTTGATTTATATGCCGCCCTTCTCCGGAGACTCAGGGCGGCTTACAATGCGTTAAGCAATAGCCTTCATTCTTTTGTATATTTTATACAAAGTCAGCTTATTGCCCCCACAACTGGGTCCTCATTTCACCTACCTTAGAAAGGATGGAAGGCTGAGTCAACCTTGAGCCTTGGAGAGATTCGAACCAGCAGAAATTGCAGGCAGCTGTGTTAATAACAGGGTGCACTAAACCACTGTACTATCAAGGCTCTTTTGCCTAGTTATGAGGCATGCTTGGTGAAACTTTTACATTTTTTATAACCCTGAGGACAAATCTGGAAATAGGTTGAGAAGATTTGCCTCATACTCCAAATAGAAATTTGCATTCCTCTTTGCTTGTAATGCCGTGTCATGTTCAGACTTGCAAAAACATTAAATAAAGAGATTTGGAAAACTATGTAAAGATTTCTGTCTTGAAGCATCTCATGGGTTACATCATTCCAGTGTATACAGTTTAATTGAAACAATCCCTGAAATCATTCTTCTATGACATCTGCTAAAGCTTCTTTATATTCCAAAAAAGGAAATTGGCAAAATGATTTCTCCCGTACATGACTTGGATTTGGTCCACAGCATCTTGGCAGGCACCAGCTCTTCCTATCTTGTTTAGTTTTGAGAGATTAACAAAATTTTCATTTGCCCCATTATCTTCCTTTTCTTTCAATTTTTCATGATGTTATATTTCTTTTCTTTTTTTTTCCTAATCTACACAGGGAGTCGGCAAACATTTTCTGTGAAAAGCCCTTTTCCTTGGGTGCAACTGGCAGGCCAAAGAGCAGAGTAGTAATTGGACAGCATCACCCCACTAGCAAGAAGGTTGATGATAGGTCACAATTGCTTGTCCCCACCACCACCCCTGCTTCTTACCCCGAGTCTGAATGAGGTTCAGGCCTGGTGATTTATCATCTGCCTGCCCAGCCATTCTTGCTTTCAGGCTATACAAAATCAAGCAGCAGGATGGATTTGGCCAAGGTTCTCTTTGGCCCTCATCTACATGATCAATATACTGAGAAGCGGTGACTTATTGCTTGTAACTTCACCACCATCCCAGAATTGGTTATGTCTTGAACAAAAAACATTCAGTGGGATTTAGGATATTTCTATATTCCTCATTGGAATTCAAGCCAGAGTCAAGACTAGATACCACTGTGATGGAAAAAATAATGGCGCTTCATGCAGAAGTACGAACCTAGCGGATGTCTGACCTGCCCAAATGCGACTCCTGGACACAAGGCAATATTGGTGAAGGAAAAAAGCCCCGGATGATGCTGCAGAATGCCATTAGCCATTCTGAGTGTGGAGCTAGTTCACCCCCTGTGGTGCACTTCTGGATAGCGCACAAGTGTGCTTTCAAAAGGATACACAAAGAATATAATTTGCCAGGAATTCAGTTAAAAGATAATGATTCAAAAAAATGATGAATACATTGTATTACATTAAAATTAATTTAATTTGTCAAAAATGTTCATTTCTAAGGAATTCAATAGTTTGTTAAAATATTGGTTGTCCACCTTCTTATGATGGAGATGCAAAAGATTTTTGCATTAATATGCAAACTTCCATCATGCTTTTAAGAGTTACTTTTCAGTGAATATTCCTACTATTGTATATTAGGTTCTTGGTAGGAAGTTTTGATTTAATGATGTTGAAATGTTGGTAAATTATATTCCACAAATTTGGAATTCGTCTATGAACTTTCTGTTTAATATGCTTAGACTATTCCCAAAAAATCATCATATGTACTTGGGAAAATGCTAGCATACCAGACATTGGCTTTAAAATGTACCATCTCTCAGTCTTTGAACTGATTCTTGAACAGTGTTAAAAAGGACTGGAAAATATGATTCCTTTAGTTACGGTTCATTTCATTGTTCAAAAACTGTATTGTAGCAATTTTTATATAACCATACTACTATTGTTGTATCGGATTTCTTAAATTTGTGTTTGTTAGCTTATTTGTTATCTTAATTAAATCATTCAATTAAGGAAAATTAAAGATTAGATGATCATGTAATGTAATATATATAATGTAACTTATATATGTTTTTATGGTTTTTATTGCTTGGAATAGAGCTACAGGCAACATACAATACAATATTAAAAAGACAACATACAATATAAATAAATAAAAGAGAAACTTCATAAACTTTGCGAGAAAGTTTAACTTAATCCCACATAATCAAGTGTTCCATGTTACTCTGACCTCCAAGACGGTTTTGATTTGAAATCATACAATTTATTAACTTCATGAGCAACAATATTATTTCCCCTTGGTTGCTGATTCTCTTTCCAATACAGGATAATTTCACAGTAGATATTATTATACAGGTAATCCTTGAGTTACAAACATTCGGTTAGTGACCGTTTGAAGTTATAAAAGTACTTTAAAAAGTAGCTTATGAATGTTTTTCATACTTATGATCATTACAACATATGGTCACATGATCAAAATTCAGATGCTTGGCAACGGGCATGTATTTATGTCAGTTGCAATGTCTTGGGATCATGTGATTACGTTTTGCGACAAGCAAAGTCAATGGAGAAGCCAGATTCATTTAACAACCATTTATTAACTTAACAACTGCAGCGATTCGCCTAACAACTGTGACAAGAAAGGCCATAAAATGGGGCAAAATTATTTAACAACTGTCTTACTTAGCAATGAAATTTTGTGGCTCAGCTGTGATCATAAATTGAGGCTAATCTTTATATGCATCCTTTGGCTTTAAATTTATGCTGTAGCCTGATTTTCTGAAACCTTTTGGCGCCTCCTAGTGGCATTACATGAATTGCTAAAGTTACAAGGCACTAGGAACTAGATAAAAAGTAATTTAAAACTAAATGAAAAGTTTTTGCAGCATAGCGACAAAAACAATAAAAACAATTACCAAAGGAGCTATCAGTGGGAAAAGCACAACAAAATAGGCAATACGTTTGAAGAAAAGAGAGCTGCTGCAAAGTAGAGTGGAAACAAATATTTTTGCAAAGGTCCAGAAACTCCTCAGCCAAGCTACAAACTTGAGAGAAAAATTGTGCTAAAATGAAACAATCAATTAATCAAATATTTACTCCAACTATCAGGTCATAAGTCATTCAAATAAGAGGTTAAAAGGTATTATTAATTCAATACAGCAAATCATATATGAGTATATTTATTGCTAAAATAAATTAGAAACAATATCGTTTGCATTTCTCAAAGCACTATTTGAGCAAAACAAGTTTTCCTTTAACATTTATTTCTTTTTTTAAATTTTGCAGTGATGTCTTTGAAACATGTGTAAAAATCTTTACTTACTTAATTTAGTGAGTCTTAGAAATGTAAGACATGTAATACATGTTGATAGGAAGGGGTATGTAACAGTGGTGAAATCCAAATATTTTTACTACCGGTTCTGTGGGAGTGGCTTGGTGGCCATGGTGTGGCTTGGTGGAGTGACAGGGGAAGGATACTGCAAAATTTCCATTCCCACCCAACTCTGGGGCCAGCCAGAGGTGGTATTTGCCGGTTCTCTGAACGACTCAAAATTTCTGCTACCGGTTCTTCGAACTGCTCAAAATTTCTGCTACTGGTTCTGCAGAACCTGTCAGAACCTGCTGGATTTCATACCCCTGGTATGTAATCCATATTCAAATTAATTATGCATTTCTTATTGTATGATAATGGGATAGGGCATATCAAAGGCCAAAATCCAGTCATGAGATGGCATGGCTGAGAGAACTATACAAAAATGAGCCTCACATCAGTTCTACATGTAGAGATAGAATCAGCAAGCTGGAAAGGCATCTTGGAAAATGAAATTTAAAGGGCCCTAAAATTTTGCTAATAACAATGCTACAGGCATTAATGGCATGCCAGCAGACCTGTCGAAAACCATACTACATGATGCTGTTGACATGCCACTCAGTTTGTAAGCAGCTATAGAAAGTACATCACAGTACTAAACGTTGCTCAAACTACTGAACAGTTATGCTTATCTCATATGTTAAGAACATGGTTAAGATTTTCCAATCCAGACTTCAAGAATAAATGCAATGAGAACCTAGCATAAGTTCAAGCTGATTTCAGAAGCAGCAGAGGCACAAAACATTCAGTGGATAATGTAAAAATGTAAGTTCCAGAAATAAATTTGTTTTTGAATTATTGAACATACTAAGGACATTGGTAAGAGAGAAATAAATCAAATTGTGGGCCCCTCATCTGCATCCTAAGGAATCTTTAACTAGGAAGCAACAGTCAGAATAGCATATGGAATAACTCATTGGTCCAAAAATAGGAAGAATGCCAAAGTTATATATGGTAACCCTTTCTGTTTAGTCTATATGCAGAACATATCTTGAGAACTGCTGGACTAAAATAAACAGAAATCAGAATTAAAAATCCTGGAAAAATGTTAATCTCAGATTGGCTAATGAAACCATAATGAAGTAAGGAATATTAAAGAACCTCTTGATGATTGGTCTGATGTTTAATATTTAAAAGAAGCTAAAATTATGTCAATTGTCTCAACCTGATGCAAGTAGATGAAAAAATAACGGAAGTAATAATAGAGCTTTATCTTCCTGGTCTCAAAAAGCCAGACATATGAGTAAAACTGTGAAATAGAGAAATATCTGCTTCTTGGACTAGCACAAAGCCAGGCAAAATCTTAGTATGTAGAGATATTACGCTGACAGCAATGGTTTGTGTTGTAAAGGCTGTAATTCTTCTAGTTGTAATACATAGCTATGGAAGATAAGCCCCCATAAAGGCTGGAAAAAAAATCAATTCTTTTAAATTACGATGCTGAAGAAAATCATTAAATAATATTTTGGAATGCTATTTTTATATAATTTAGGTTGGCCTGGCCAGTAGTGACAATGTTGGATAAGGAGGGGCTGCAGTGTCCATAGATTGCGAGAATGTGTATGAGCATTATATCTTTCTTGGTATAGATCCTGTATGATATGGTAATTTACCGGTAAATAGTTTGGTTTTGTGGATCTGGTTTGAGGGACATTCTTTCACTCTATGAGTGAGTATGAGTAGCCCCTACATGGCTGAGTAGAGGCAGAAGCTTGGGGCAGGCAAGACATGGGTTTCCACTGTCCACGTTAGGTAGGGTTGGGTTCAGGAGTGGATTGGAGGGGAAAATGGCTGCAATACCCTGGTTTATTGAGCCAAGGAAATGGGCTATTCTAAGAGGAAGAGAAGATTCCAATTGGTTATGACTCATTTTTCTGACCCAATCCAGATCACTGGGGTGTCAGCACTCAATTAATTCTGGTTTATGCCTGTCTGTCTCTCTATAATAAGATTATGTCCATCTGTTTGAGATGTGTCATAGAAACCCAATTGGAGGAAGGTTGCCCTCTCAGAAATTTGCCCAACCAGGTTTCACATTGGGGAAGGGAAGGTATGTCCCAAGGGTGAAATCCATTTTTTCCCCCTACCGGTTCTGTGGGCGTGGCTTGGTGGGCGTGGCAGGGGAAGGATATTGCAAAATCTCCATTCCCATCCTATTCCAGGGAAAGGATACTGCAAAATTTCCATTCCCTCCCTTCCTGGGGGAAGGATATTGCAAAATGTTCATTCCCACCTCACTCTGGAGCCAGCCAGAGATGGTATTTGCTGGTTCTCCGAACTACCCAAAATTTCCACTACCGGTTCTCCAGAACCTGTTAGAACCTGCTGGATTTCATCCCTGGTATGTACATAAACTATTAAAATAATTTATGTAAATGTAAATTTACATAAATTAAATTTAAATTAACGTTCAATGTAAGCCAACTTTTAATTTTTAATAGTTTAAATCATAAATCTTGATTTAAATCATTATATGTTTAGGTATATTGTAGGTTTAATTTCTTTATTTATCCCCAATTTGGTTTCTCCTCTGATTTCCCTACTTACCATCACTACCGGGACTATTAATTTTTGTTCAGTCTTTATGTATAATCTGTCTCTATATAAGCAGCAAGACTTGGATGATCTTAAAAAGCTAAGCAGCCTTGATTAGCATTTTAAGAGGTAGCCTTAATCAAGGCTGAAAATCATTACAGGATGCAAAGAAAACAGCCTTATGTTGCCAAGAAAACAAACAGGGAGATGCCCTTGATGCCACCAACAATAGTGCTCCTATATTTAAATCCCTCCGCATTTGAAAAGGATAAGCAGAGTCAGAAGCTGCTATTTTAATATTTGGATGGGAGACCACCAAGTAATACCAGGGCTTAGTCTGCTCTAGACTGATCAAAAACATCCCGGATTTATACAAAATGAAGATTGGCAAGAAAACTCTAGGGCGCCTGACTGGAGTTGAATCGCTATTGAGGGCTTCTCGTCGAAGGGTCCTGACTCAACCTCAGTTTACGGGTCCCCGGAGTCAAACCTCCTTTTTCACCGCCTGAGGCCGTTTCGGCGGCTTCTCCCTCGCTCCGAGGCGGCGTCCCTCCCGCGCCGAACGCCAGAGGGCAGGCGGCTCACCGCGAAGCCAACCCAAAGCATCGGCCCGCCGCTCCGGCCCCATCGATGGGGGCGGTAGCTCTGGGCTCGGCTTCCCGGCCCTTCCTCTCGGCTCTGGATTAGTGAAACTGGCGACGTGGGACAGTCCCCCGACCCGGCCCCTTCCCTGGGCGCCTCGAAGCGGCACTCCGGCGCTCGGTTGGGGAGCGCGACCGCCGAAGGAGTGGGCTGCCCTTCCCGCCTCTTCACGAAGGAGCAGCGGAGAGGCGAGCGGGGCTCGGCGTGAGGCGGCGCCCCGGGAGAGGGAGGCGGACCGGCCGTTGGTCCGCCGGAGGGGCGGGTAGCGCGGCCGGCCGGCCGGCGGGGGGCGCGAGCTGCGCCTGTTTGGCGGCGCTGTGAGGCAGGCGGCCCTTCGGCTTCATCCCTGCCTGGGCGGCGACCAGAGCGACGGCGGCGGGGCCATGGCTTTGCTGCGGGCCCGCGCGCTGTACGACTTCAAGTCGGAGAACCCGGGCGAGATCTCGCTGCGCGAACACGAGGTGCTGAGCCTGTGCAGCGACCAGGAGATCGAGGGCTGGTTCGAGGGGGTGAACAGCCGAGGCGACCGCGGCCTCTTCCCGGCCTCCTACGTCCAGGTCATCCGAGCTCCGGTAGCCGAGCCGGCGCTCCCGCCTCCCGCGCCCGTCCCGGCCCGCTATGCGAACGTGCCGTCCGGCGGCTTCGAGCCCTTGGTGGCTCCGGCGACCGCCTTCAACCCCCCGCCCGTCTCCGGCATCACCACCACCGCCGCCCAGCATCACCAGCTGCCTCCGCCGGCCGCCGAGCCCTTCCAACTGCCTCCGCCGCCCGCCTCGTCGGGTTTCTCTTCCTTCCAGACGGCGCGCTCTTACGGCGGCGGCTCTTCTTACCAAGCCAGCCAAGGCAGCGACGACGACTGGGACGATGACTGGGACGACAGCTCTACCGTGGCGGACGAGCCGGGCGTCTTGGGCTGCTCTTACCCGGACTACGAGAACGCGGCGATGGGAGTCGGCGGGGCGGGAGGCTCTGCCAGCAGGTATTCCCTTTCCACCCGGTCCGATCTGTCGCTGAGCTCCCGGAGCAGCCAACCTGGCGGCCCTTTGCATCACCCGGCCGGCGGCGCCAAGAGCTCGGCCACCGTCAGCCGCAACTTGAACCGCTTCTCCACCTTCGTGAAATCCGGAGGCGAAGCTTTTGTGCTGGGTGAGGCGTCGGGTTTCGTGAAGGACGGGGACAAGCTCTGCGTGGTGCTGGGCTCCTATGGGCCCGAGTGGCAGGAAAACCCTTACCCTTTCCAGTGCTCCATCGAAGACCCCACCAAGCAGACCAAATTCAAAGGCATGAAGAGCTACATTGCCTACAAGCTGGTGCCAAGCCACACGGGGCAGCAGGTCAACCGGCGCTACAAGCACTTTGATTGGCTCTATGGCCGCCTGGTCGAGAAGTTCCCCGTCATCTCCGTACCCCACTTGCCAGAGAAACAAGCCACGGGGCGTTTCGAGGAGGACTTTATCTCCAAGCGCCGCAAAGGCTTAGCGTGGTGGATGGACCACATGTGCAGCCATCCCGTGTTGGCCCAGTGTGATGCCTTCCAGCATTTCCTCACCTGTCCCAGCACGGATGAGAAAGCCTGGAAGCAAGGCAAACGCAAAGCTGAGAAGGACGAGATGGTGGGTGCTAACTTCTTCTTGACCATTAGCGTCCCTGCTGGTGGCCCTGCTGCTCTGGACCTGCAGGAGGTAGAAAGTAAAGTTGATGGCTTCAAAAGCTTCACCAAAAAGATGGATGAGAGCACCATTCAGTTGAACCAGACTGTCAATGAGTTTGCCCGCAAGCAGGTGGCTGGGTTCAAGAAGGAATACCAGAAAGTGGGACACTCCTTCAGGGGCCTCAGCCAAGCCTTTGAAATGGACCAGCAGGCTTTTTCAGTTGGCCTCAATCAGGCCATTGCCTTCACTGGGGAAGCTTATGATGCTATTGGTGAACTCTTTGCAGACCAACCCAGACAGGACCTGGACCCAGTGATGGATTTATTAGCTCTGTATCAGGGACATCTGGCCAACTTCCCAGACATAATCCATGTCCAGAAAGGTAATGTAATGCTTTATGCCTTTAAAAAATGATATAAATGTCATGGACACAAACCTTTCTTCAGTTTTTTTTTTTTACTTATTGATAAAAACATCCCAGATGAGTAATTCACATCAATCTATTAAGAAAAACAAAAGTGTTTTGAACTGTAATAGCTTTATTATGGCATAGTTTTCTATCCATTTGATTCTTGTAAGTTGTGACACAGGCTGTGTTTTCTAGATTTTCTGATCTTTTGATTTCACTGCTTATGTGTACAGGGAAACACAGAAAGGAAAAAAGAATCTGTAAATCGAGAATAAGTTTCTTCATCTTTGCCTCAGATGATGTACATTTTAGTTTGTAATCCTACATATATTTAATTAGACCTGAACCCCACTAAGCATAATAACTTCCATTAAATCCATTAAAGTATATACTTTATTAACAATCAGATGATTTTTACGGAACCATGAGATTTACAGTGATGGGATGGAGGATGGGGTCATCATAACTGGAGCCAACTACATCAAGTGTTTTACTCATTTTTCACTTGCAAAAATTTAGAAGTATTTACCATCTTAATTACTATGAATGTTCTGGTATAATATTTTGTGTGTGTGTGTGCGCACGTGTGTATTGGAGAGAGGGATTCTCTAACCCCCATCCTCCCCCCAATGTGTATTTCTCTGCTCCAGATGCTTAAGGCATGCAGAACCTTTGCCTTTTATCTTACAGGTTTTAGCAAGAAGGGAGATGGGACCTCTTATATACACCACTAGCTGTGGAGCTCTTGACCAAAATTTTGGAACCTTTAATTGATCCTAATGAATCACTCAAAAATTAATAGTGGCCATCAACAATCACAACATAACTAACTAGGCATATATATGACTAGAGGTACTTATTGGCTCCTTTCCCTCATTATATTCATTTAAATGTGAAGTTGCATATTTGTTAGTACTGGCAAATATATTTCGAATGTGAAATCTCTTACAAAGAAGGACTTGGGGAACAGAGAAGAGAAATAGTAGTTGTGTGTTTACATGGACATCTGAGATCCATCTTCCTGCATTTCATTTATTTTCCTTATTTCATTAAATTCATTATACCTCCCCACCCACCCTTTAGTAAGTTTTGGGCAGTTTACAAAACCTGATACTTAGTAAAAATAGTTAAAAACATAAACAAAACCAGAACCCTAACTGAAAACAACCACAGTAATAGAGACATACCAGCACTATACAACACTAATCTCAGGCCTGTATATAAGATAGTTCTCTGCCTAAAATTCTTTAGCTTTCACTGCCAATTTTAAAATGATTTCTTTTTTAAAAAAATTAAATAACAGTATTTAATGCATGAAAACTCAATCACACTTTCTCTGGCTTCATTATCATAGTATGGCTGCTGCTACCCTGTGTATCTGACACAAATCACAAAGTCTTCCTGTTTTTATTCTGTTCAAGTACAAGACTGAGAACAAGCCTGTTGAGCCATTCTGGGCAAATGCCAATTTGTGTACGTGTGTGTGTGTAATCTGAGGCAGTCATGGGCTCTGAGCATCAACCATGGGTACTCAGCTTCCATGAACAGAATAAGTGACTCAAGTAATCAGATTGGCTTCGGGGGAAATACAAAAGTGCATCAGAAATCATATCTGGCAAATAAACAGTTGTGTCCTTTTAGGTACTCCTGTGTGCCTATCATTAGAGTCTGCCACCACGGCAAAACAATAACATTGCCAGAGAATGATTAGACCACATGTAAATGATGGCAAGAGACTAAGAGTAGATCTTATTGTTTGTTTGCTTACATTCAGGATAGGCAGAATAGAAAGGGAGATCTCTATGTTTGGCGATCTCTAGGTTTTAGTGATAAAAATGTTTTTGTACAATAGTATATATACTTTGGCTTCTTTTCCAAGAAAGGACTAAAATTCAGAAGAAAAATGTGTAAGGATACCTTTAAAAATGTTGTATTTCTTTAAACAAAATACTTCTGTAGATGTCTACTAATTTAATTCATATATGCAGCTTAAAGCTCGAATACTTTATTATTTTAAAATATTTTGTTTGATTTTCCATGAAGGTCTGATACCCTTTGTAACAATTGAGTAGTATCTTCATATGTTTTTATGAAGGAAAAATGAGCCACAAATATCTTAAATCAATTTCAATCCACATATGACTTGATTGCTCATCAATTACTTATTTTTTTATTAGCTGGGTAACTATCTTTGGGATAGGATCCAGAGTACTGTATATTATAAATCCATTATGATTGTAAGTAGTAAGTTCCATTGATCTAGATTTGTCAGTGTGGAAGAAAGTTTAATTTGGATTTGAGCCATATTTCTTGGCTCATTATTGTATTTCTGTTTTTGTGTATTCTTCTTCCCCAAGGATCAATTTCTGTCTTTAGTTTCTAGGTATGTTATGATAGTGAAAAATTACATGAATTCTAATGTTTTGTCATGAAGAACTCTTCCATGAAAACTTAGTTCAGATAAACTTATAAAGTTAGTTTTTATTTATAATGGTATGTTTGTCACACTTGTATCTGGTTTGCTTTTTAGTTTTAATCAGATAATGTATTCCTGAATAAGTAGGAAAGGATAAGAGAATTTGTGGCTGGTATTGGGTTTTTTGTTGTTGTTTTTTTAATTTGATTTATATGCCGCCCTTCTCCGAGTTTGATTTAAGGGATTGTTTTTGTCATGCAGATGGAAACACTTGATGTAACAAAACATTGAGAAGGAAGAGAAAGATGGCGATACTTAGACTGACTGTTGAAATAAGATCTCTGAGGAATATGAAGAGACATTTATAATAGTTTAAACACTTAAGTAATTCAAGTTTAAATACAAAATATATATTGTAATTACTAATACAGTATTTCAGGATTAGAAACTGTTATTCATGTATGACTATAGCAAGACTACTGTGATTAGATGGATGGATGGATGGTGATAGTGTTATCATTATCATTCTGATTTAAATTAGAATCAATGTAGATTTTTCAAGGACAGATTGCTTGATTTCTATAATATAAAACTGATAAAAGGCCACTGTCCTAGGCATTTGTTTGGATATTCTCATGGTTTTTTGTGGCATCCTTACAAGAGAACAAGAAAAGCAATTGAATTGCTTTCCTCAGTTTTTCTTTCTTGAAGAATTTTCAGAATAAGCCCAGTGAGGGATACTTGCTTTAATCAAGTAATGTGATCTCTATTACATTCCAGTGCTATTCTTCAGACTCATTTAAGGTAAGGCCTGTTCAATCAGTGCCAGTGTGATTAATGCTTAAATACATTACATTACAGCAGTCTAGCACAAAATGACTTGGTAATGTTCATTCAGCCAATTACTATTTGAAGAACATCAAAATATGGATATATATTTGCATTTTCAGTATATATTTGCATTTTCAGTAACGTGTGTGCATATACCTAAAACAATTTTTAAAGATTTTTTTTTTTAAATTACAAGTCGCTCGCATTCATTGTTAGAAGCACCAAGGTGCTTCCGGGTTGAAAGGATTAGCTGGTAACATCACCATTGTCCAGGGGACGCCCAGTTGGGACTCCTTTTATGCCCCTGTTAATGTGCCCACCAAAATGGTACCTATCTGTCTATCCATGATTACACGCTTTCGAACTGCCAGGTTGGGAGGAGCGGGAGTGAATGGCGGGAGCTCACCCATCATACAGCAGCACTTGAGTCTCAAACGTGGGCTTGTTAATCGTCAACCACAGTGTCCTAACCACTTTAATTAATTAATTAACCAAATTAACTACCTTCAAATTACAAGTACAAACTACAGATTTCAGTATTGTATAACCTGACAGTGCTAATCTCTTGATAATTGATTAAATTGCTATTTGGGACTGGGATGTCCTTGACCCATAAAGCAGAATATTTGTAGCTCAGAGTTGCAATGAGGGGTCCTTGGTGTTCTCTGAGCTGGGGTTGCTTTCTTTTCATGTGTTCTTGCAGACACTTTATTACTCAAACTAGGTAACATCATCAGGGCACTGCAAGAAAACAATCCCAGTTCTGAGATCACCAAAAACATTAACCTGTCATGGCATTCTTCACAAAACTCTGATGACCTGGTTTTTCCAACAGGCCTAGGACCAGAGTGGGATGGAGCCTATCAAGTGACTTATTTGATTGATTGAGTGCTGTCACCAGGGGGAGTAGGGGGTTATTGCTACTTTTTTAATATGGGGTTTTTATCTTTGTAAGCAGCTTGGAGTCACTAAGAGTCAGCTGGGCAACCATATGAATTTTCTTAAATAAATAAACATGCCACATCCTATTCAATTGAGGTATGAGTATTCCCTTGAAAGAAAAACCAATAATGGATGTTTCCAACTATTAGAAAACTTGCTAGTAAATCAGCCCATATTAGTATTAATCTATGTTGGGAAAATCATATTACCTCGGATTAGTCTCTTTAACATCTAGAAATTGCCATTGAAATGCTGTACAGGGGGTCCTTGACCACTCTATGCATGCATATAAAAACTATATATATAACCCTTTGTAGAATGTTTTTATTCATTTTTTTAAAAGAAAAATTATATTTATATATGACTGCTCAACTCACTCAATGATTCCAGGTGGCTTACAAGGATAAAACCCACACAAACCACCCTTACCCTTGACATCTCAAGGCAGAGGTCACTTGATCAGAGCTTCACAAATTGTATCTTGTAGAGCTAAACAGACAGCCTGCAACCCACATTCTGTACCTGCTTTGCAATCTCAAGTAGATTAGCAAAAACAAGAACAAGCCATCAGAAACACAGATATTTAGTGAGTTGGCGATGGACTAGTGTGCACTGGGCACAGCAGTTTCTGCAATGAAGTGTGATGATACCAAAGTGATGAGTGTACAATGATGTAAATATACAAGTGCTGTCCTTATGTCGTTGCATCAGGATGGCTGCTGCATCCACATAAGTTGTGGCCTTTGCATGACTACATCATCTTGTTTCATCCATGGACAATCATGATCGGATACTTTTGCCTCTTAATGGCAAACTAAGCTGATGTGATCTAAATGCCAAAGAATGGTTTAGTGTTTTGCTCATATCCACACATAGCATCTGCTTTTATAAGAGTTTATCAGTACAAGTACTCCTCATTTAGTCACCACGATGGGGACCAGCAATTTGAATGTTAAATGATGCCATCACGATGTGAACCATCACAATTTTACTTCAGCTTTCCTTTGCTTTAGAGACCTGCAAAGGTTGTAAATGTGGATATCAGGGACAAAGTTACTTTTTCATCACTGTCATAACTGGAATGGTCGCTATCAGAGGCAGTCGCTAAATGAAGACTACCTGTACTGAGGCTTTAAGGGTCTGAGATATTCCAAAATTTGTCTTTTGTTAATTACATTTTAAAGTCTGTAGTATTCTTTATAGTTTCTACAGTGTTGTTTTAGTCAGTAAAGTGCTGGTCTTGAAGACAGGGTGTCAGAATTCATATTACTATTTAGACTTGAAGACTGCTGACTTTCCTTTAGTAAACTTAAGGGATAAAAAAAAGCTGCATGTATTGTTTGTTAGGCTATGCTTTCTTGGAGAAAAGAAAAGTCTGTAAATCTTGTAAAAATGCAGTTGTAATTCTTTTAATTCAAATTTCAATGTGTTTCTTGGTATTTGTAACAATAAAGCAAGAACTTTAGTGGGATTGTATGGCAAGTACAGAGGACAGTTGTGCTACCCAGCAAAAGATGGATTACTGAATGAGTGAATGAGTACTGTCAAGTCAGTATTGACTACCTAGATAGTTTCCAGAATAATTTACCTTCAGACTGGCCTTTTAACCCTTTTGTGGTATATTTACTGCTGTCATAACTGAATCTGTCACCTTGTCATTCGATTCCTCTTTTTCCTTCAACTTTTCCTAATTATTTATTTCCACATAATGATGTGTTCAAGCATGATACAAGAACTACACAAGTTTAATAAAAGCAATTTATAAAGGATAATGTAAAGTTAGGGCAGAGTATTTACTATTATTAATGCTACTGCTGCAGTCCATGCAGAGCCCAGTCAATCTCTGATTTTAATGAGTTGTAAAGAATGAAGCAAGTAGTAATATTGAAGAGCACGAATGACAGGAAAATCTAATCAAAGTAACTATTCATAATTGAGCCTATTCATAGTAAGGTCAGCATATTTTCAGTTTGTTCCCAGCATATTTGCATCCCATTGGGCTATCCAGCAAGTTGAACAGCTTACCTTATAAACAAAGCCCTCAAAGGTCAAACACGTTCACAAAGTATTATAAAGATAAAGTTATTCATCTGTTACTTTATCTTGGATGTAGCAAATCCAATCAGTCATCACCAGTGCTGTTCATCAGCTTTCAGATGGAATATCTTTTACCAGCTTATCCTTTCAAAAATTCCCCAACCTCAGTTATTCTTGCTTTCACTACTTTATTCTAATGTAGGATTACCTTTGACAATTGCTTGAGGTCTGCAGATAGATTACTAATTAGGTCTTGTTTTTTGTATTTGCTATTCTTTCCAGTTCAGTTCAAAGTGCTGGTTTTGAGTTAGTTTGTGTACTGTATATGTATGTGTATTACTACCATGGGTCCTCAACCCCCAGGCCACGCCCTGTGTGGAACTGGGCCATGCAAGTGGTGGCCCACATCCACACTCACGTGTGCAGCTCCACTTGGGTGAGCGGTGTACGCGCACGCAAAGTTCCATTCGTGCAAGCGACAGGTACACGCACCTGCCACTTGGGCTAATGGAGCTGCGCACACTCATGCATGAGCCCGCTTTTTACACAGAGCCATGCCCTCCCTCTGCCGCTGGTCCGCAAAGCCAGAATGGTTGGGGACCCCTGAGTTACTACCACTATTACTACTAATAACAAGAGAGAATAAGAAGCTAGCAAATTAGTGTTAAACTTTTACCATACCTTGACTATCAGTGGTTCTCGAATGACTGCTTGTTTCCATATACAAGTCCTCAAAATTGGAATTTTCTATGAAGGTTGTCCTGTTTGCCATCTGATATGAGGACAGTGGGTTATCAAAAGAATATACTGTACACTTGTTTAGTAGCACATTAGCATCGAAAACTCTTCCTAAAGTGTTCAGCTAACACATACCTTTCTATCTGTTCCATGCTATAAAAACTTTTATTGGCATAATGTAAGTTCTCTAATTTTAAGTTAATGTTATTTTTTGTTTTATACTTTATTATTGTTGTATTTAGATTTTAATTTTAACATGAGATTGCGATTCAAAAGACATGTATGTAAGTAAAGCTATTATTGCTTAGCTATTTCTAGCAACAGCTAAATTTTGTATTTCTTCCTTCTTTCCCTCTCTCTTTCTCTCTCTCCCTTTCCTTCCTGCCTTCCCTCCTTTGCAGTCTTTCTGGAAAATCTTTGAATGCTGGAAAGAAGTAAAGGGAAAATTATGATTGAACAAAGTAATTGTTCTCAAGCAATAACAATGGAAGAATCATATACATAAGGTGGTAGATATGTTTTCCATTCCTGTCCAGATATAAAACTTTGGACTCCTGAACCTTTCATGATAAGATGGCATTCTTGTTCTAAGCAATACATGCTGCCTCATCTCCATCTATACTGTTGGCTACACTTTTTCCTCCCCTTTGTCTCTCTGCTTTAATTCAAAGCTTACTGAGTTACAAAGCTGGAATCTGCTGTGCTTAGAAAGATAGAAAGATAGATCAGCACTTTGACTCCAGGATGTTAAAGGGTACCAAAGCTGTCCATTGCTCAGGGATATGTAGCACCATTGTTTATCCAAAAAACAAAAAACAAACCTTGGTGCTTAACGGAAATGCAACTGATATCAAATAGGCTATCTATATGCAAGGTCATAGAGTTAATTAAGCTATTCTGTATAATTTATAAAATACCTAGGTCTTGAGAAAACCTGAGAACTTCCATTTTAGAACAATAAAAAAGGTAGGATGGAATACATGCCGTCCCCAAATTTGCCATACTGTTTTTGCTGAACATTCTGGCAAAGAAGTGTACTTTTGCATACTACCCAATTTTTTTCATGTAGGGGTTAGGGTTTTTTTACCAATGGGAACAGCTGAACAAACATTGGCTACCCCTCCTTGACTATTTACATCCAATTTTTAAACATTTTTTACTCCCCCAAATGCTAGAATCTTAAGAGAAAGACAAAGCCTAGAATTAATGTTGGCTTGTTGGGAAAGATCAAGCTAGAGATCCTAATTAAAATTTTAACACTAAATGAACCATTTATAAACATATCCTGATTTGTTTAACAGCTCTTTCTGAATGCAAGTGGATAGAGTTGAGAAGATGCAATAGGACATTTTCTCCTTCAAAAGTCAGCCATTCTGGGTTGCATGACCCAGATAATTTTAGGAGCATTTTCACTAGATTTCCCTCATATTTTGACCACTCTTATATGATATAAAGTAATAGATATCTGTTAGAGACGTATCTTTTGTTTAGTATCGGTATTCAATTCCTGTTGTGTTGTTGATGTAACCAGAACAAAGAAATGTGGGGAGATAACTGGGAGCTGTGGTTTACCTCCCACTTTGCTTTAGGTTCATTCAGTGGCAATCCAAAACCCACTCAGACTTTTCATTGTCAAGAGTTCAAAAGTTTCACATTAAACCTTGTTCAGATACAATATAATTAAATTTATTGTGTGTTAGGAAATTCTGAAGCAGAATAGTTGGCAATCTTACAGAAGAAATAACTCCATTTAGATTAAATTAGATCCAGGTAAACAGCTTAGGCATAGAAAAAGATACATTCCCAAGACTGCAACAAAGCCTACCTCAATCAAACAATAAAATTTATTGAAGAAAATATAAGCAGAATAATGAAAGAATCAAGATACAATAACAAGAGTAAATAAAATATTATACTGGAAATCTGTTCTACTTAACTCTGGATAAAGTGCTAAATTCTTCTATGCCAGTAGACCTCATCTTTAAATGGAATCTTATGTATTTTGTCTTATTTGATGCAAAGAATCAATCAAAAATTTAGGCTCTCCACAAGAGCAAAAAGAAATAAGAACAAAGAGTGTTTTGCAAAGCTTTGTACTCAATTCAAATGCTAGTAACAGCAATAGCATTTAGACTTGTATACTGCTTTACAGCATATTGTTCCCAACAATCTGGATCCTCACTTTACTAACTTCGGAAGGATGGAAGTTTGAATCATCCTTGAGTCAGTCAGGATTAAACTCTTGGCTGTGGGCAGAGTTAGCCTGCAATACACATTCTAACCACTGTGCCGTGTCCATGGGGGAGTAAAGTACCTGTTGTTCTTGATGTACGGCCACAATTGAGTCCAAAATGTCTGTGAATTTTGCCCTATTTTACGGCCTTTCTTGCTACAGTTGCTAAGTGAATCTCTGCAGCTATTAAATTAGTAACATGGTTGTTAAGTCAATCTGGCCTTCCCATTGCCTTTGCTTGTCAAAAGATCACAAAAGGTGCTCATATGACCCCAGGACACTGCAACTATCATAAATATCAGCCAGCTGCAAAACATCCAAATTTTGATCAGGTGACCATATGGAATGTGGATGCTACAAAGGTTGTAAGAGTGAAAAACAGTCATAAGTCACTTTTTCAGTGCCGTTGTAACTTTGAACGATCACTAAATGAAATGTAAGTCGAGGACTACCTGTACAGAGACAGACGAAGAGCCATTTGCGGGGCAGTTATTCTCAAAGGTTTACCTGGGCAGTTGAGAATGAGTGTTGTTCATTTGCAGAGGTGGCTGTGACGTGATTAGAGGAAGGTATGAATTGGATCATTCTGTTAGTCAACTTAAAAGGCCAGCCAGGACCAGACTACATTCCAGAAGCATTAAAGGAAATTGCACAAACTACTTGAGAGTTTCATATTGCCATCAGTTGATTCACAATCCACTTAATTGTGATCGCAATATAAGTAAGATATTTTTAAGATTTTTTTTTTAAAAAAAATGTCAGTCAAAGATATTTTGTATGCCTGCTGAAAAAGACATACAATATGCTAAATATCTAAGTCTATAATTTGTTTTTGTAATCAATATCTTGGTTACATTTTTTTATAAAATGGAAAAGCAGGAGGTGGCAATTAAGATGAATTTATAATGCCTCCCTGATTTATTTTATTTTGGTAGTTTATATTTGTACATACCAATTCAGTCAAGTTGATGACTGAGGTTGATTAAAATCTGGTTTTGTCTAACATTTTTGGAAGTGTCAGATGAATAATGTCCCATTCAGCAATATCCACATAGTGAGGTGGGGTGAAGTTGATGGGAACAGCATCATGATCTAGATTCCTGTCAGAATCATAGATGTGAGATGGGCAGCCATAAATTTACCAAATAAATCTAAGGCTGCCCCTTTTTGGGGTACATTGAAGTTGTAAATATGTATTCAGAGGGCTGAACTTGGATCACAGTTGTATATCAACTATTTTGCAGATTTTGACATCTCCCTTTCTGTGCTCATGGTTCCAACTCACATTATGCTTAATAACAGCCAACTGTTACCTGGAAAAAGCAGAGACACTCTTGCAAAACATTCCAATTAAGTGCAATTTGGGGGGAAAATATTTTGCTAGGCAACATGAATGGATGGGTGGGACAGAATTAGAGAATACAATTGGAAATCCAAAGATGAATGAGATGAAGATTATTTGATGAGTATCTACTTTTGAAAAAAGTATCTTTGTTTTTACCAAGCATATGTTTGCTTATGCATATACACAGTAAAGGAATGAAAGTATTTGGATTGAAACTGAAGCAAGAATGCTGGAAAGAGTATTCTGGAGATTTGTTCCAGAATAATAGCAGTGTGTCAAAGAGTTGAAATATAACAAATGTTATCAGTATTAGCATCCAAGAAAAATATGGCTAACGGCTAACCTGAGTCTGCTTTTTACCATTTCACTGGTTCTATTTATGCCTACAAGAGTAACAGAAAGTAAGCCTAACTGCTTCCCCAAATGGCAAACTTTTGGAGTTATCTGACAACTGCTATTGACACCTTCTATCAATTCTTTCTTCTGCAGGCTAGCCTTCCTTTCTATAATTGTTTCTCATACAACTTGGCTTTCAGTCTTTTTATCATCTTAGTAGTCTTCCTGATTTGGTTTTATTTCTTTAATAATGAACAGGTAAAAAATTATTGTAACAACATTTTTTTGTTATTTAAAAAACACTGAAGCACATGTTTTAAATTGTAAAACATAAATGTTGCATACTTTCATCAAACTGTTCCATGATGCAGAATTTTTAAGCTATTGCTTCCAGCAAAGATATTCAAGTTAAAGTGAATTCGTATCTTGGTGCCCTCTGTGCATACTGTATGTACTAGTTCTTGTTTTTCAATAATCTGAAATTTAGGGAAAGTGATTTTTCAGGACATTAATATTCAATAACTTTGTGGTCTGAGTGCAGAAAAAGAACAATAACTGTGTGGAATCCAATTCAGTTCACTCACTGATGGATCTGCTCCTCTCAGAAACTTATAGTATCTATCTGTACCTTGTGATTTGGACCTGGTGATTTGTCTCAGTATTACTGTAACCATCAAAACCAAATGTGTGAACTAGATATAGATATGGATCTATATCGGATTCTGCCCTTGAATGGAGCAATATGTTTTTGATGGGATTGTGGAGAGTTTGTACTGTAGAACAAAAAGTTGGACTTTGCAAGCGCTAATCGTTGAAACTGAGATTGCATACCATCTTGAACTGCACTACATGGTTAATGTAAGCATTCTTTTTAAGAAAAGAAAGTCGTTCAAAAAAAGTTGTTAAATTTTAAATTTGTCATAACACTAAGAATTAGTATCGGACTTCTCTAGCAATGCAATGCTAACCTTATCTGGGTCTGAAAACTCTTATCAGCTATACATTGATAAACCAAATATAAGACGTTAGCTTTACTTTTCTAGAAAGAGGAGTGCTGTTAAGAATAATATTTACTGAATTACCGTACTTTTCGGCATATAAGACACACTTTTCCCCCCCTAAAAGAGGGTGGAAATGTTGGTGTGTCTTATACACCAAATACAGCCATTTTTGGCCTCCTGAAACCCCACCCCACGGATCCCATTTTTGCCAAATGCAGACCGGTTTTTCACGAAAATGGGATGGGCAGAGGGTTTGGGATGCCTGCAGAGTGCTCCTGGGGGCCGGGGAGGGCAAAAACCGGACGCGCGGAGCCCAAAAACATTTTTTTTCTTGTTTTCCTCTTCAAAATTTTGGTGCGTCTTATACTCTGGTGCGTCTTACAGTCTGAAAAATATGGTAGTCAAGACAGAACATTACTTGCAACAAGGAAGGGGAAAGCAAGGGTGCAGAATATCTGAGGAGCCATCTCACCCCAATGGGACTAGGCCAGTGGAAGAAATTTCAGTGTGTGGAGTCAAGGAGAAGAGCCTTCTCTGCTGCAACCGCAGCCCTATGGAACACTCTGCCACCGTAGATGAGAACTGCTCCCACCCTTTTGATCTTTTCAAAGGATATGGAGCGAATGCACCCAAAAGAGCCTGTAGTACAGTGGACTAAAGCACTGTTATTAACATCTGCTGCTTGCAATTACTGCAAGTTCAAATCTCACCAGGCTCAAGGTTGACTCAGCCTTCCATCCTTCAAAGGTAGGTAAAATGAAGACCCAGATTGTGGGGGCAATAAGATGACTTTGTATAAATATACAAAAGTATGAAGGCTATTGCTTAACGCATTGTAAGCCGCCCTGAGTCTCCGGAGAAGGGCGGCATATAAATTAAAGCAAAAAAAAAACTAAATTCCTTGTGTGTCCACACTTGGCCAATAAAGAATTCTATATTACAGTTTAGTTCTGCCAGTTGGTTTGGTGTCCTGAGGGGGGGGGCACTCACTGCTGGATGAGGTTGACAGGATGAGAAGATCTCCTTTCCATGCCATCTGTCTCTTGGGCCTGGTTTTTTTTTTCTTTTGTTTTTTGGTATAGTTTTGAATTTTTAATTTGCATAGTTTTAATATCTTAATTATTTTTCTGTTTATCTTTTTATGATCTGTAGAGAGTCACCTAATTGGGAAGATGAATGGCATGTAAATTTAAATAAAGGAATAATAAATGGAAGGTCATTAAGAAAGGACAGGTAAAGTTTCTTGAGGTTAATTGCCTTGTAGCTTCCCCTAGCCTAGCCTGTACTCCTCTGTGATTTTTGACTTAGAATAGTTGGTCTCTGCGTTGTTCTTGTAGTTTCATATTTTGAAAGTAGATTTCTAAGGTAAATGGGACAACAGTCTTTAGTCATCCAGGTTCCAGCAGAGTGGGCCTGTTACAGTTTCTGTTGTCTAGGGAGCTGTGGTGCCTGCATTGTGGAATCTTCTCCCGACCCTCCTTCAGCAATAGGATTCTTTATGATACCCATTTTTGAAGATATGATTCTATATATTTTTAAAACAAAGTGCAGGTACTCCTTAGCTTACAACCACAATTGCAACCAACATTTCAGTTGCACATTTTTACCACAGTAATTAAACTAATTGCTGTTGTCCTTATGTGATCATTAAATGTGTCACACAATCATTAAGTGAATCAGCTTCCCCAATTGATTTTGCTTGTTAGATGCCAGCTAGAAGGTCACAAATTGCAACCACATGATCACAAGATGCTGCCATTGTTGTAAATGCTAGCTGGTTGCAATTTGTAATTTTGAGGACAAATTGTAAGTCATTTTTTCAAGGCTATCATAGTTTTGATCATCCTTAAATGAAGAGTGGTAAGTCAAGGACTACCTATATAGAGAATGTGAAAATAATATCTAACCAGTTCATCCTTTCCTACCAGCACTTGTAGTAAATATTTTACAAACTTAGGGCACTTCCAGAATCAATCAGCTCATTCAACTGTTACTTTTATAGTACCACCTACTGTAGTGTAAGACATGGATTTTCCAATTGAGTTCTAGGAGTCTTGGAATCCTGATGATATTTAGAAACTTGCATATCAGTAATGAATTCAGAATAATGGTTCCTTGAAATTTGGCAAACACTGCATCTCACAGTACTTTTATGAACAGACTATGAAAGAGATTCCGCAGCAATTTGAAAGAGCTTCTTGAGCAAATTCTCTTGGAAAGTTTTAAAAAGTTTAAAGCAACTGCTCCAACAATCTGACTTGTTCCATACAACGCTCACATATTATACTTGTAAGACTCAGGAGACACTTTGGCTTAATTTAGTGGTAGCTGCATCTTTTTTTTTAATCCAGTAGGCAAAATGACGTTGCTTGGAGGTAGTAATTAAAATCCTATTATGGCTAGTTAATAATAAAATGGTTTTAACATAATGCTGGTTTGAGGAGACATTGATTCCAGGGTTACCTTTCAGAGCTGCCTTTCTTGCAATTCCAGCATGCCTTAATCTGTGACAACAAACTCTGAAGAGAAGGAGACATCATGGGGCACCGTTGATTTATGTTGGGATGTTTATGGCCACTGTTTTTAAAAAAAATAGATTGAAGGAAGCTGAAACAAATGTTTGATCTGTATGTTTTTCTGAATTTGGAGATGTACAAATTTAGCCGCAGATTTAGGTATACTACAATGTGTGTAGCGCTTAACATTTTTAATGGTTTATAAAGATTTACAAAATAAAATTAACAGAACTATGAGAACATGTCCAAAACATGGTTATATGCAGGGGTAAAATCTACTTACCTTCTCTACTGGTTTGGAAGTGTGCCCACCACGTGTGTGTGCTTACTCCGCTCGTGCACACGTGCACATCATGTGCACAGACGGTCAAAAACAGGTTACTTCCTGGTTAAAACCAGGAAGTAATGATGTCCAGGTGGGTGGGCGGAGCCTCACGCTGCTGCCGCTACCAGTTCACCAAACCACCCACCACAGCTACTAGTTCACCCGAACCGATGCAAACCGATAGCATTTCACCCTTGGTTATATGTTTCAGACTATTGTGCAATTACAATGTGATTTTCAACCAGCTGGGTGGGAAATTCTGGGAGTTGAGGTCCATAAGCCTTAAAGGTTGGACACCTCTGTTCTAAATGATTCTTTGAATTTGATTTTATTTACTTCAAATGAGTGTATGAAGACAAAGATTGCTGGCTTGAAGTCTGTTTAAGCAAACAAGAGAATTAATTCCAGGGAGTGGTTCAAAATATCTCTAGCAATACCAAATGTTCTCAATGAAAAAATAATTCTTATTTGGTTAATAAACAAGTTTGGATGATATTTTGTTCACTTTTACTTACTTTTTGTTCCCTAATCTTAAATATAGATAAAATATTACAGAATGTGGAGACATAATATCTTAGATTGATAACCACAATATTTACCTACTATTTTGAAAGAGAAAAGCTATTCTAATTCAAGCATGTCTTAAATTCAAGGCAAAACAGATGTTTGAATTGCTGGATTTTTCTGGTTTTTGTTTAGTCAAACAAATCAGACATAGATTATAATATTTAAAATAACAAGATTTGTACCTACAGTGTCTATTTCATATAGTACTGTAACCATTTATAATTTATGTAGAAATTAGTAATATATTTTAATCTATTTTTCATCTTTCAATAATTGTTTTGTTTTTGTTATTTTTATCCAACTTGCAGGAGCCCTTACCAAAGTGAAGGAAAGTAAGCGGCACGTAGAAGAAGGAAAAATGGAAATCCAGAAGGCTGATGGGATTCAGGATCGTTGTAACATTATTTCATTTGCCACTTTGGCAGAGATTCACCATTTCCATAGAATTCGAGTCAGAGACTTCAAATCACAAATGCAGCATTTCTTACAACAGCAAATCATTTTTTTTCAAAAAGTGACCCAAAAGTTAGAAGAAGCTCTTCACAAATATGACAACGTTTAATGTTGCTTAATTAATAAAGTTTACATAGTGGCTATTTCTTGGATTGCAGATGGAATCAACCACAGAGGCAAATGCTACTCTAATGACTGTTAACACCTCTCAGGGTGTTTTGCAAAACTCTTTTTTGTAATTGTTCTGAATTCCAGAACCTAATAATTGCATAAGGAGAAAATAATTATGCATACATAGCAGAGACTATACTATACATTGTAACTAAATTATACCCAAAATGCCTACACTACCATCATAATGTCTTTTGAAATAATGGTTATACTATTTGCCTTATTGCTTTTTTGAAATATGGTATTTTAGTGCATATGCTATAGACCTCAACATGTCGGGGTCTTTAAGGAAGTGGGCTAATGCCCGCTTCATATGCCTTTTAAAAATTCTCCTTGGTTTGAATTTCTTAAATTCAGCCAATTCTCTGTTTACAAATTCCTATTAGAGCAGCTATGCGATTTTGTGCCTTTAGCATTTTTCATTTTTTTTTCCTAGTAAATGACATTTTTATGATTGAATGAAGGGTTGGCACCTCTGACAGGGCTTGATTTCAAACCTCATAGTGACTCAAAAATAACTAGTTATATAACTTGCACACTAGATACTATGATAAAAGTTGGTAAAGCAACAACAAAATTTAAAATCATTTTAGGTTCTGTGTTGATTAAAAATACTATTTATTATTTTTACCAGAATATTAAGTACACAAGCAACAATGCAGCATTGCTGTATTTCCTTTCTTAATATGTCAAGCATAAAATCTTTCTGTGTAATACATCTTTGGATAGAAACTTGGACCATTTATCTAATAAAAGGATACTGAATTATATCAGTGGGATACGACTAAAGGTTCACAGAGTAATGCTTGCATGCATGTGTCTCTTGTTCGGAAGATTTTTCTGGCAGTTGATTTGTTTGATTCTAAACATGGGCCCACATTGTCACTTGAAACTTGCTAATGCCAGGAAGCATTATTGTTCATGTTCAGTGAAGTTATTCGTTGGTTAGGAAAAAATACATGTATATTAACATATTTTGTGCTCATGATTCCTGTTCTTTAGAGGGTTAAGAACCCACTATGTGAAAATGTTAATTGAGGCCTTATCACAAAGAGACTCTGGAAAAGGTATTTTACTCAACTTACATACCCTCTATCACTTTCTTCTGCTGGTTGCTCATTTTAGCTTTAGAATTTTAGCTTTAGAATCAACCTATTTCTGTATTGTTAGAATACTTTTTTGAATGTATTCTGGAACTTGATACATTCACCAGGTTTTAGTAAATCAATCTAATTTATTTCTGCTAGACAAAAAACTTTTAAAAAGAACACTGAATAGAATATCCAATTCAACTCAGTTGAAGAATGGCTTCTAGTTACCATATTTTTCAGAGTATAAGACGCTCCGGACTATAAGACGCACCTACCTTTTTTGGTGAGGAAAAAGAAATCTGCCTCTGCCTCCCAGCAATTTTGCCTCATTGCAGCAAACAGCAAATAGCCTGCTTTACTTTCATTTTCGTTTTCAACATAGCTTGATTAGCACAAGAAAAAAAAAATCTGCTCCCAGCAATTTACCTCCTTGCAGCAAGCAGCAGAGGCCCAGGCAAAACAGCTGAGAGCAATCAGCTGAGAGTCGGGAGGCCGATCTGATCAACTTGTGCTATTTAGGCTGTGCTGAAGCTGAAAGGAGCTGTTTCTTCTTGCTGCTTGCTACAAGGAGGTAAACTGCTGGGAGGCAGAGGCCAAAGGGTGGGGGCCAGTGGGTGGGCGGGGCTACATTCGATGTATAAGACGCACCTAAATTTTCACCCCCTTTTAGGGGGGAAAAAGGTGCGTCTTATACTCCGAAAAATACGGTATTTCTCTGCTGCATACATATGGTATATTTAAATTGGTTCCAAATGTAGATAAATAATATTCTGGCTTGATGCTGTACAGAAGTACATCTGCATATAGTTGGAGAAAAAATTCACACCATATGTTGAAGTTGCTCCAGTTTTCCTGCCTGAAGTTTCAGTAGCAACATTACAGAACACAGGCATGGAGATTGGTGGCCTGAGCCCAAATATTTTTTTTATTATTTTAATTTAAAAAAAAAAAATTAAATTTATTTTATTTTAAAACTTTTTTTAAGGAGAATAAACACTTATGTTTTTAATCCAGCATTTTAAAATATAATTGGTAAAATTCTAGAAAAATACATAGCTAATTACGCACAAGGTTGACCAAAACATGTAATTTTACACTGATCATAAAAAATGTTAAGACTTTCTTAAGTTAAGATTGACTCCTATTGATTGAATCTATGAAGTTTTTTTGTTTGTTTACATCTACACCTGGCCAACTGCTCTGAAATTTTCAGGTGATCTTCCTTTCCAGAGAAAGAAATAGCCAATTGAAAATGGCTCTGTGAAAAAGCGGAGCCAGTGACCACAGTGGAATGAAGAGCCAGTGAATAGACTGGCTATTTGTAATTCCTCTGTGGACAAGGAGTGGACTTGAGATCAGTCACAAGTGCTCCAAACAGTTGCTCCCTGCAAGGAGATCACAACACAGAGGTCTCCAGCTGATTTTAGAGATCCTGGAGATGCGGCAAGTCACTTTGCTCAAACTGCAGTTGGTGCCTTTATTTATTTTTATTTTATTAGTCATATTTCTATGCTGCCCACTCTCCGAGGACTCTGGGCGGCTTACACCAAAGACAGTATACTAAATAGCATATTGCCCTCTAACAATCTGGGTCCTCATTTTACCCACCTCGGAAGGATGGAAAGCTGAGTCAATCTTGAGCCGGTGAGATTTGATCTGCTGATCTTCTGAACTAGCAGTCAGCTGAAGTAGCTGCAGTACTGCACCCTAACCACTGCGCCAACTCGGCTCTTTCCGAGGAAACTGGGTTTGTGACATTCCATTTTTAATCACATTCAGAAATATTTTATTAACTACTTTTCAGCTATGAGGCATGAGTATTGAGGTACTTTCTCAAACATTTCTGCTGCTCTTCAGCTTCCATTGTCTTTTTATTTCTGAAATGTATTTTTTTTAAAAAAAATTGAATTTTAAAAAGTGCTGTCTGACAGCTGAAGAATCGTTCTTCAAGGAGGTGCAGATGGATAAGGGGGAAAGACTCTGCCTTGTTTTTAATTTCCCTCAATAAAATAATATGAATATGGAATGTATGAAGTAAGAATCATATTAGGACAAATGAACAATGCTGCAGTTTTACTTGTTCAAGAAAATGGTGCCAGCATTCTAGATGTATATATACACATTCTATATTGCGCTTGTCTAAATACAAAAGGTTACGTAGTAACTTTTGCTTGAGAAATTATAGCAATTTTTATTCTTCCTGATTCTTATCCTTCCTGATGCTAATCCTTAAGGAAGTGAAACATTTTTGTTAGAGACAATACCCACGCCCACCACTATTACTGATGTTTTTAAATTTAGAAAGATATCGCATATCTCTCTGCATCAATACGAAAAGATGCCTGTGTTACAGTTTTAAAAGGCTAAATTATCCTTATAGATTTATGGCAAGAAAGACATTCTATTCTTTTACTAACACAAATCCACTAATTTTATATATAACAGTTCACACACAACTTTAAACTATTATTAGAATGGGATTATGCGTGTGAATTAGGCGATTGTGAATTTTTCTACAAATCATCATCATTAGGTCCTGTTCAGAGCACATTGGACAGGAAGTGTTTTCCAGCGGTTTCAATCATTCACGGCATCTTCAGCATCATCCCAAGGGACATTAATAATTTTAAGATCCTCCTTAAGTGTCTGGCACCAAGTTTTCCAAGGCCGGCCTTGTCTTCTCTTTCTTCCAGGAGGTATCCAACACAGTGCAATTTTTGGATGCCAGTCTTTAGGCATGCATAAGATATGGCCAACAAGCCACATGTGACATTCATTGACAGTTCTCAATAGGTATTCTAGATTTGTAGTACCTCTTCATTAGTGATGTGATGTCACGATATGAAACGCAGAGGAGTCTTCTCAAGCAGCATTGTTGGAAAACATTTAACCATTTAATCATCTTGGTCGTACCCTTCCATGTTTCACGAGCATATATTGCAGCTGGTATATCAACACTCCTGAATAATTTTATTTTTGTGGCTTATGGCTGCCGTAGACCAAATTGGACGCATGCATTGAAATACGGCCGCCATTCCATTTGATGGTTAATGTTCTTCTCTGTACCTCCATCAATAAACATCATGCTACCATGATAAATAAATTTATGTTCTACAAATGATGGTTTAAAATCCTGGCTTGATATTATCTGAGAACTACATTCAGATGAAAGAAAGGCATCACCTGATCTGAAGATCTGAAATGACAGTGAAACAACCATGAAGAACAGGTTAGAAGGGAATGTAGCATATGAGTTAAAAACAAAAAACAGTTTCCCTTGAATTTTGTGATAATAGTTGAGTAACAGTAACAGTTGCTCAAGTATTTCAAATGATTCTTAAGTTACACATCTGTATAACTTAAGAAATAATATAAAATATTTCCACACTTTGGAGGTACTGATCTGATTTGTTGCTGTTAATTGGAATGGAATGGAATGGAATGGAATGGAATGGAATGGAATGGAATGGAATAGAATAGAATAGAATAGAATAGAATAGAATAGAATAGAATAGAATAGAATAGAATAGAATAGAATAGAATAGAATAGAATAGAATTCTTTATTGGCCAAGTGTGATTGGACACACAAGGAAATTGTCTTGGTGCATACACTCTCAGTGTACATAAAAGAAAAGATACATTTGTCAAGAATCATAAGGTACAACACTTAATGAGAGTCATAGGGAACAAATAAGCAATCGAATCATATTAGGAAACAGTCAATATAAATCGTAAGGATACCAGCAACAAGGTTACAGTCATACAGTCATAAGTGGGAGAAGATCGGTGATCGGAACGATGAGAAGATTAATAGTAATGCAGACTTAATAACTAGTTTGACAGTGTTGACGAAATTATTTGTTTAGCAGAGTGATGGCGTTTGGGAAAACAACTGTTCTTGTGTCTAGTTGTTCTGGTGTGCAGTGCTCTATAGCGTCGTTTTGAGGGTAGGAGTTGAAACAGTTTATGTCCAGGATGTGAGGGGTCTGTAAATATTTTCACAGCCCTCTTTTTGACTTGTGCAGTATAGAGGTCCTCAATGGAAGGCAGGTTGGTAGTAATTGTTTTTTCTGCAGTTCTAATTATCCTCTGAAGTCTGTGTCTGTCTTGTTGGATTGCAGAACCAAACCAGACAGTTATAGAGGTGCAGATGACAGACTCAATAATTCCTCTGCAGAACTGTATCAGCAGCTCCTTGGGTAGTTTGAGCTTTCTGAGTTGGCCCAGAAAGAACATTCTTTGTTGTGCTTTTTTGATGACATTTTTGATGTTAGGTGTCCATTTTAGGTCTTGAGATATGGTAGAACCTAGAAATTTGAAGGTCTCTACAGTTGATACTGTGTTGTCTAGTATTGTAAAAGGAGGTAGTATGGGAGGGCTTCTCCTAAAGTCAACCACCATTTCTACAGTTTTGAGTATGTTCAGTTCCAGATTGTTCTGATCACACCATGAGGCTAGTTGTTCAACCTCCCATCTGTGTGCGGATTCATCATTGTCTCAAATGAGACCAATCACTGATGTGTCATCTGCATACTTCAGTAGTTTTAACAGATGGATATATTAAATAAACTTTGTCATTGGATTTTTTAAAAAACGTGGATGTTATATGCATGTTAGAATTGATAAGGAGGCAAGTGGAAATACATATGCAGGCTATTAGTTTTGGAATAGGAAGGTATATAGCTGCATTTCTCAGTTGCTGCTATTTTCAGTGGAATTCTTTCAAATACAGTAACCACAAGCTAATTCTTGTTCAGAACTTCTTGTTTCTTTTCATGGGAAATGAACAACTTTCCATACTGAGTTTCTTCTCCCCCTAAACACTCAGTGTTGTAGTTTGTTTATTTTTAACTTATAATGATGGTGAATTCACTCATTATGACATAATATTATATGCAAACCATGGCAATTAGTTTTGTTCACTGAACTGTTCTTTAAAATAATCTTTACATGGGAAAAAATCACGATGATAATTCAATGTTGGATTATTTCTTTTTAATTACTGATTTGTTTCTAAAATATGTATGTGGTTGTCAATGTTAGCCTTGATTTTCCACAGTTGCAGTTTAGGGACAAGCACACTCAAAACTGTAATTTAATTTAATTTAATTTAATTTAATTTAATATTTAAATTTATATACCGCCGTTCTCCCGAAGGACTCAGGGCGGTGAACAGCCAGAAGTAAAAAACATCAACTACAAAATATAAAAACAATTTAAAAATGAATTAAACAATTTGGCCCGACAGTTAAAATCCCCCATTAGAAATCCAAATTAAAATACACAATTGGAGAGATTAGGCCAGCCCGACTTAATGAAATAAAATGGTTTTGAGGGCCCGACGGAAAGTACGTAAGTCTGGAATCTTCCGTATCTCCGGGGGGAGCTCGTTCCAGAGGGCAGGTGCTCCCACAGAGAAAGCTCTCCCCCTGGGGGCCGCCAGTCGGCATTATTTGGCCGACGGCACCTGGAGGAGCCCCTCTCTGTGGGAATATTGTTCACTTAAGCTTCCTGAACAATTTTACTTAAGCACATTAACTGGGTTGAATAGAAGTTTTAAAGAGTTCTGTTATCAGTCTGTTAAAATTTTCAAATTCTTATCTGTTATTTCAGATATATATTTCTTGTTAGAAACCTTTAGTTTGTAAATATTCTCAGGTTTAGATTTGTTAAAATAACTCGTTCTCAAAAGTGAAGTGGTAATCAAGAATCCGTGTTTCTTGAATGTATCCACCTTTTTCTGATATCGGAGTGCAAGAGTTGAAAGATGAAGTCTTCAGACTTCTAGTTTTTTAAAAAAGAGGAGATTCTCTTATATTTTGCCCAGCCTCTCATTTGAAACCACAATGCTTTCTGGCAAGGAGATAACTTTAAAACGCTAGGTTTCTATAAATTAATACAAATATTATAATAAACTATAGATTGGTCCATTGAATTAGGCCGTGGTTTTTATCATGGTTTTCTGAACAAGCCATAATGACTTGGTTCATGTATAACAGGGGTGTCAAACTCATGTCATCATGGCGACATCACATGACATATCGGGACACTTTTCCCCTTCGCTAAACCGGGTGTGGGCGTAGCCAGCACGTGACGCATCCGGCCCATGGGCCGGGAGTTTGACAGCCCTGATGTATAACCATAACACTAAGCCTTAAAATGTGTCAAAACACTTTTCACTACACCAAAACAACAGGAGTTACTGTGATACACTGATTAGCCCAAACTAACTACTGTAGTACTCTGTGAGACTGGATTATTTGGGAGACAATTCAATGTGACAAAACTTGGTTGGCTTTTTTGTTTTACTGGGCATTTTAGGATATTGATCTTTGTATTTTTATTTGACACGGCTATAGTGGCTACAAGAACAATTCATACCTGATTTGGCCCTCAGAGAATACAATGAAATGATCACACAAATGCAAAAACAACAACAACAACAACTAATGCTATGCATGTCTAGTTAAAAATGATTTTCACTCATTCACAAAGGGATTTTCTTCAAGGAACCAGCATAAAACTGCAGCCTGGAATTGAGGCAATTGCATTTTGAAATATCTAGAACACACCTCTAAGAGTCTGTGATCTTATTGTTATGATCCATTCATTTCAGTTTAGTTTTGAATACTCCCTAACTAAGGTAACTGTCAGTTTAAACTTTTTAAAAAATCTAAGCTTACTATGATACCATTTGATTTTTGCCTCAATTTTCTCATCATTGAAAAACAATTGTCCTGCCACTGTTCACTTAAACAAAACTTTTTGAACATAAAATATATTCAGCAAGGGTCAGATCTTACAACACAGTTTGGTTTCCTGCATTCCTCTGCTGGCAGCCCTCCAACTATAAGTTCCTACATGAGGAAAAAAATCAGCAAGGTATTGCAGCAGCTTGTTCTCCAGCATACTCTTAATTATTTTGTCCTGTGTTAAATAACAATAACCAAGAATCATATTTACTATGCAATGCAAGGAGATTAATATTTGGAAGAAGTATTTAAAAATGGTTTCACTCAAATGGAATCCATTATCTTATTTCTTTAATTAGCAGAATCCTGCTTTTGTATAATAATAAGTAATTATCTTTGGGTTACCCATGTTTCCCCGAAAATAGGACCCTATGTTATATTTTTTTAACCCCGAAATAAGCAATTGGCCTTATTTTCGGGGTGGTCTTATTATGTTGGGGCACGTGGAGCAAGATGGAGCTCCTCTTGCTGTCTTACTTGATTTCCAGCTCTGCATTTAAATATTATCGGGGAGGACTTATTTTCAGTGGGAGGCTTATTTTAGTGCATGCGCTCAAAAGCCCGATTGGGCTTATTATCAGGGGATGTCTTATTTTCAGGAAAACAGGGTACATACCAGTCTTTCTAAAGCACAGAAGGAATCTTTTATATCCCTGTCTGTATTCTTATCATATACACAATTGTTATGGAGGAAGATCACATATAAACATGCATATTTAATAACGGTCAATTCAATTATATTTATGTGCAACTTTTGCACCTTGGGTTTTTTTAAACTTTACAGGTACAACGAAATTAGTGTTACTATTATCATTTAAGATCAAAAGAGAATTCATATGAAGGTGAATGAAGCTAAATTATATTAACAATTGAATTTATCATATAGTTAATAATTTAATCATTTTAATAATTTAAAACCTTTATTTTTATTCTGTAAATTGAGACCCTCTTAAAAATATGAAATTATTGTTCTACAAGCATAATGTTGGAAATCTCACACTAACCATAATGTATAAATTATCAGTTTTTCATTTTTTCCCTCAAATTAAAATACATATGAGAAGAATCTTAACCAGAAAATTGCCTAGTGGGAATTTTCAGAATAGACAGGTTATATTGCTGGTTCCATAAAATAAAAACAAAAGGAAAAATATTTTATTAGGCAACCTTTTAATTTAGGAATATACAGAATTTTTAAGAAATATTTTCTCTTATAATTAATAAAGTGATTTCACAATTTCATATGTTTTTTACATTAGAAGTTCAGATAAAACTGGCTTAAACTGCATCTGATGTTAATGGAATAGAAAGTGTACTGCAATCATTCAATTTCACAGAATGATATCAGAATCCACAATATCTCAATATAGGTAGTCCTTGATTTACAACGATTCATTTAGTGACTGTTTGAAATTACAACGGCACTGGAAAAAGTCATTTATGAACATTTTTTATACTTACGATCACTGCAGCATTCTCATGGTCATGTGATTTAAATTTGAATGCTTGCCAACTGGTTCAAATTTATGACGGTTGGAGTGTCCCTGGATCATATTTACCTTTGGTGACCTTCTAACAAGCAAAGTCAATGGGAAAGCCAGATTCTCTAAACAACGGTGTTACTAATTTAACAACTGCAGTGATTCACTTAGCAAATGTGGCAAGAAAAGTCATAAAATAGGGCAAAACTCACTTAACAAATTTCTCACCTAGCAACATGGATTTTGGGTTCATTGTGGTCGTAAGTCAAGGACTACCTGTATTGCCTCTGGTTGTTCCTTATCTATTTCTTTTTTTTTTTCTTCTTCTTCTTTTTTTGTAGACAGTCTGTTCAGGGGGCAGATGGAATATCTGTAGAGTGCCTTGGAAGCATTAAGAGTCCATTGCCTAAAATAGTGTACTCAATTCCACTCAAGGGAAAGAAAATCAATATGTCTTGTGTTTGCCATTGAATCTCCTGGCAAACTCATACAGAACCACAATATACATTTTGAACAGAATTTGCAGGGCATTAGATGCCGATGAGCATGTGCAGCATGCTAGGTTTCAGAAAAAATGATGTTTTGTAGTTGGGCCCTTTTGAATTCTAATTTTTGAGCAAGAGAACAGTGTGTCCTTTTGTGTCCATTGATTGGGGCAATATAAATGGCATTTAGCGTAGTTGTTCTTACTGTGATGATAATACCACTTAAGTCTCAGGTAGCTGTAATTGATACCTTTTATTCTAAAATTTAGAAAAAAACCATTTGTTAATTATCTCTTTTGGGTTATTTGGTGGGAAATGTTATAAACACATTGTAGAATTGCTGTCTACCTGGGGCTCCCCCTGGGGTGCACCCGGAGGCTCCAGCTGGTCCAGAATGCGGCCGCACGGGGGATTATGGGAGCGACGGGGCGCTCCCATGTGACACCTCTCCTGCGTGAACTGCACTGGCTCCCGATGGTCTTCCGGGTGTGCTTCAAGGTGTTGGTGCCCATCTTTAAAGCTCTCCATGGCTTAGGGCCGGGATATTTATGAGACCGCCTTTTGCCACCAATAGCTTCCCACCAGCCAGTACGCTCGCACAGAGAGGGCCTCCTCAGGGTGCCGTCCGCCAAACAGTGTCGGCTAGCGACCCTCAGGGGGAGAGCCTTCTCTGTGGCGGCGCCCACCCTCTGGAACAACCTCCCCCCAGAGATACATACAATACCAGACCTCTGGACTTTTCGTCGGGACCTGAAAACTTATTTATTTCACCTAGCCGGGCTGGCTTGATCCCACAGTTTTAATTAAATTTAATTGATTTTAATTGGGTTGTTTTAAATTGTGGACAAAAATATTTAATTATTTTTAAACTGTTTTTAAATTTTGTATGTTCTGTTTTATTCTGGCTGTTCACTGCCCTGAGTCCTGCTGGAGAAGGGTGGTATACAAATTAAAACAAATAAAATAAATAAATAAATAAAATAGAATTATCAAAAAGCCTGCCATGATAAAATTATAGTTTTATTACACAAACCTAGAAGTAAATATTTTGGAGAGATGTAGTGCCACAAAACCTAAAAGTAACTATTCTGGAGAGATGTAGTGTCTCCTTTTTTCAATTCTCCAAGGTGCAAAACCACATTAAAAAACTTCGTATGGCTTCTATTTCACCATATATGATGATTTGGGATATGAATCCCATGACCACCCACCTCCTACATTTATATTTCTTAACTGACTTCAATTAAGCCATCCGGCAAAATTATGGTTTGTTGTTCTTTGCCTTAAAGCAGGGGTGTCAAACTGTCGGCCTGTGGGCCAGATGCGTCACATGCAGGCCACACCCACCCCCGCTGCGCAAATGGGAAAAACCTCACAACACCAGGGCCTTAAAGAGTCTCTTCAACAGAAACTTTGATGTCATAAATTAAGGGGAGAAAATTATGCAGAAGACTATACATTATGGTCTGTTGTCTTACAATAACACTTCTACGTAGCCATGTATTGCATTACTATGAATATAATTTGGGATTTAATTGGGAGCAAATCAGATACTTTGTTTTTGGACAGATATGAACAGGGGTGAAATCAGGGGTGGAATCTAAAATTTTTTACTACTGGTTCTGTGGGCGTGGCTTGGTGTGTGTGTGTGGGGGGGTAATGTGACTGGGTGGGTGTGGCCAACTTTTTTACTTTTAAAAGCATTTTTTCTACAACCTCTTCGGCCAAAGAGGTTGCAGAAAAAAAATGCTTTTAGAAGCCTCTGACGATCCCAGCTGAGCTGCACGATCATTTTTTTTCACTTTTAAAAGCATTTTTTCAGCCAAAGAGGTTGTAGAAAAAATGCTTTTAAAAGTAAAAAAAACAGCCTCTGATGATCGCGTGGCTCAGCTGGGCATGGGGGGTGGGCACAGGGATTTTTGCTACCAGTTCTCCGGACCACCCGCCACCATCGCTACCAGATCAGGCGATCCGGCCCAAACCGGGAGCATTTCACCCCTGGTTACACCAACAGTTACAGTAAAGTATCATGTAGTGACTTTATAGTCCCAATCTTAGCTGCAAATAAATCCCATTGAATTAAAAGGACCATGGTTATGTATATCACAATACAGAATTACAATATATAGCATGTGTGTTTTGTTTCTTACTTGTCCTATGGACTGGCGAGTGAGGTGGTTAGCAAAATAAAGGCCAGACATGATTATCACATTGACTTGCTTTACCGATCATGCTAAACCATAGTTTGCTTAAGCATGATTTTTATATCTGTGCTATGTTCACAAAATAAAAGTTGTAAAACATGGCTTAGGCACAATAGCTAGATTTATATAAAATACTAAAGTATAAATTAATCAATCATATCATTTGTTAATCAAACTCAATCTATTAACAATTTGATCAAAGTCTTTGATCAAATACTTTTTCACTTAAAGTTGCCTCAATCTATTGTTGTTGCTGCATACCTCACAATATGAAATCACAGCTGCCAGTTCTTTATCTAATGTTGGCCTTCATATACATCAACTTCTTTCTGGGAACCTAGGATTTTTTTAATGAATCATTGAAATATATGTGCAGATTTTTGTCAATGTGCAGATTTTCTAAGTGGCAGCCAAGTTTTTCCAGGTATGGCAGGAGGGATGAAATCCAGCAGGTTCCGACAGGTTCTAGAGAACCGGTAGCAGAAATTTTGAGCAGTTCGGAGAACCGGTAGTGGAAATTTTGAGTAGTTCGGAGAAACGGCAAATAACATCTGTGGCTGACCCCAGAGTGGGATGGGAATGGAGAATTTGCAATATCCTTCCCCCAGGAGTGGGGAGGGAATGGGGTTTTGCAGTATCCTTCCCCTGGAGTGGGGTGGGATTGGAGATTTTGTAGTATCCTTCCCCTGCCATGCCCACCAAGCCACGCCCACCAAGCCACACCATGCCCACCAAGCCATGCCCAGAGAACCGGTAGTAAAAAAAAATTGAATTTCACCGCTGTATGGCAGCCAGTGTGCCAAAAACCATTGGGACCACCATGGCTGAAAAAGAGCTGGAAATCAGGTAAGATGGCAAGAGAATCCCCATCTTGCTCCATGTGCCCCAAAATAATAAGACCTCCCTGAAAATAAGGCCAAGCGCTTATTTCGGCGTTCAAAAAAATATAAGACAGGGTCTTATTTTCGGGGAAACACGGTACTGAAATAAGACAAGCTAGCAGTACTCCATATTTATATGAGGCAAATTTCTTCTCTTTTTCCAAAATACTATTATTGAATGTTAACATAAAATATTTTAAGTAACAGACACAAACATAATACAGGTAATCCTTGACTTAACAACCACAATTGAGCCCAAAATTTCCATAGGTAACCGAGACATTTGTTAAATGAGTTCTGCCCCATTTTATGACCTTTCGTGTCATAACACAGTTGTTAAGTAAATCATAGCAGTTGTTAGGTTGGTAGTTGTTAAATGAATCTGGTTTCCCCATTGACTTTGCGTGTCAGAAGTTCACAAAAGATGATCATATTATCCCAGGATACTGCAACCGTCATAAATTTGAACCAGTTACCAAGCAACTGGATTTTGATCATGTGGGGATGGTGCAATGGTCATAAGTGTGAATAACAGTCATAAGTCACTTTTTTCAGTGCCGTTATAACTTTGAACAGTCACTAAACGAATTGTTGTAAGTTGAGGTCCTACCTGTATAAAGTTGAGATGTTCACATTAGGCTTCTTTCCTGTTAATAACAGTTATCTAATCTCCGGGATAAATAAATTGCTATTGGCAATTTTAATAAATATTTAAGTTAGATGATGAAAAGGGAAAAGCACATAGCAAATAGAAGAAATCCAGGGGTTAAGAAACAGACATTTTTAAATATTCCACACAAATGTATTCCATAAGTCCAAAACATTTCTTTTTTTTATTATTCCTTTAGTCTGCTTCAGTATGTTAGGTTTCCATAAGCAAAATCCTCATTCTCAAGCATACTGAAGTAAATTTCTAGTCTCTTGCTGTTTCCATTGCTATGCACACAAAGGCCTGGAAAGAATACTTCTTTGTTTAATTTAGCTTAGTTACATACTGTATGCTCAGAATGGCAGAGACACTGCAGAGCTTCTCCCCAAAGTCACCATCACTCCCTCTTGATCCTTGAGATGCCAGGGATTGAATTTGAGATCTTTCAATGCTGCTTGGTGTTACGCTGAAGTATTATGGTGCCTTTATATCAGCACAATTCTGCCACAATGAATTACATCCTTAAGAACTGAAATAGCTCCCCAACACTTGAATAAATAAATAAATAATATAATGAGATTACCTCTAGGTTTATCTCATGTTGTTTTCCCTCTGGGTACAGTTCTAGCTTTCTAGCGCAAGGCGGCACACGTCTTTCACTACCTACTTTTATATCAGCTTCCCCCAATCTAGTTGTAGTACAGTAGTTCAGAATTCCTAATATGGCTGTGCATCATGGAGTAATATTTAAAATCATCTGAAGAACATCTGATTGGGAAAGTACTGACTACTATTATGGAATGCCATTTGGGTATCAAATTCTACAGACAGTAGATCTGCTATCCCTCAGTGCTTAGAGCTTGTATAATTTTATGGAGAATAGACTCGATTAGGGGGAGGATTTTACAAGTTGTCCTTGTCTTATGATCATTTCTTCAGCAACCATTTGAAATTACACTGGTGCTGAATGCAGGGACTTACAACCCTTGCCCAAAGGTACTGTTGTGGTCCGCCAGCAGTCTGCGCAGCTGGCAGCGGAGTCAGACAGTGAAGAGGCTGGGGAGGAACATGGGCCAGTCCTGGAGTCTGGGGAAGGCTCAGACGAGGGCTCTGCATTGGAGGCAAAGATGGGGCCAGGGCTATCTGGGAGTTATGCACGGACTCCGGAGCCTCCAGAGTCGGACATCAGAAAGGCAGAGGAACAGGAGGAGCCTGTTCCTAGTGTGTGCATGCACAGAGCTGCCAGAAGGCAAGAACAGTTAAAACTAAATTTGAGTAACTCAAGAAACACAAGAGTCAGAGAATGAGACCTAAATGTACTTGCTTGGTCTTTGTCCATTAGACTGTGGCTGAATTGGGGTTAACATTTTATGTAAATGTTGAAATTGTGCTCTCAGTTTGAATTTAGTTGGTTGGATAAACCTACCCTGTGTATTAAAATGAATTATTTTGCTATTTTTATGATCTCGTAATAAGTCTCTGTAAATATCTACAAGAGACCAATGTGCATGTATTTCTTTGTAAATGAATTTGCACGCATGTTGTAAAACTACCATATTTTTAACTTTTCCTAAGATCAAATTGAATATAAGAGAGTAACTTTGTGATGGAGAGGGAGGTGGAAATACTTCTTGGGAATAGATCCATTAAGCACCCTGATTCGTGGTAGTGAAAAATATTCTGATATATGGGAGAATGTATCCAGTCCTTCATGCACCGTTTACATACCCTTTAAATATCCTGCCTGTACTATTTACTATCTTTGGCTCTTTGACTCTACTCTCTCTCTCTCTCTCTCCTCTTTACTCTGCCTTAACTGATGGGGAGGGAGAGAGGGAGGGAGGATACAAGGACATTTTATTAATTCTTCTGAAAGGTCAACCTATTCTTGTATTGCTTCCACCCAAGAAATATTTAACTTTATGAACTTATTTTCCTTCTTTTCCTCTTCACTCCCTAAGGATAAAAAAATGGAATGAAAAGAGAATTCACCAGGCGAGCAAGCAAAGTATACACAGGCATCAATCATAGGAAAAGTATGACAGCAGAGCTCTTTGACATGAAGATTGTGCAAAGCGTTTGAGGCAACTGCTTGGTAACACATTAGTGGATCCAGCAGAAATATTGTACGTGCATGCACATGCAATCAGAAAGAGAAAGTCTTTGAAAGAGTCCCATGAATCTTCCAAAGATAAAGCGACCTTTATCATGTGATGAAGAGTGCTTTACATGGATTGTCCCAAAGGTGCTTTTTCAAGAGGCAACTGGACTCCCTAGGAGGAAAAATAAAGCCCACTTGCCTTTTGAAAAAGCACTTTTGGGACAACCAGGACCTGGATGACTGAGAATCTCCATAGACATTTTACATGGGTTAATGCTTTTCCAAAACACTTCCTTCGATTGCTTTACATAGCCCTAATTGATATGAATCTACACACAAATAAGGATTGGACAAGAGCCTAATGAAATTTCATAACTCAAGACTCTACATGTGCCTACGGCATATATGGGAAAATGGTATTGAAATACTCCTCCACTTTCTTAACTGTTTTCCTAGTGAAAATAATCTTAATAGCACACAGTGTCCTCTCTTCCCTTCTTCTTTCTCAAGCAATAAGCACAGGGTGAGGTATCCTATAAAGAGATGAGCCACAGGATTATCGGGTTATTCAACTGAGTGATCAGATCATCGAGAAGGACCTTGTTGTTTAGATCAGTTGCCTTATAAGACGTGGTTAGAGTACGTAAGATGGCAGAGCTGGGAATAAATAATTTGCTTTGAAGTCTGCCTTAAACTAGATAAATTTCTACTCTGACTAATGAATTTAAGAATTCAATCAGATTACAAAAAATAATAGTAAGTTAACTGGTAACTGGTCTCCAATCAAATTCAGAGGGGAAAATGCAATTTGGGAATATCACAGATACAGAGGAAAGAGTTGGGCTTTTATACAAAGAGATTTTGCTATCAGCCAAACTCATGCTGATTAGGGATGAAAAGATTTTCCTACCATATCTCTAGGGAATCAGGTTTAAGAAGATTATCATATAACTGTGAAAGACAGCATGTTGACTGGGGGAACTAGAGCCAATGCACACAATAAGAATTATTTTGATTTCACTTCTGCACATCAGGGTTTAGTGTGTGGTGTAAACTCAGCCAGTTTGGTTTTATTTAACAAAGCAAATTTAACACCATTCCAGCAACACAGACAGTTTGAATCCAGTCAGGATCTCAATATTCCATTAAAACAAGAAGGGAGAGGGAAATGACCCTGCCTATCTTTTAATGAAAGATGTAACTCCATCCCACTTCTCAGCCTTTTTCACACATATACTGGATAATTCTATTTTTATGCCCTAGATTAAATGCTGACTAACTGAATCTATTTAAACTCCATAAACAGGAAACTGAAGTCATGGAGCATGAGCCACTGATATAAATTGCTGAGTAATTTTCAGGTACAAAAAATTGCCACCCCCTCTCTGGGTAAAATTGCTTATTATTTCTTTTTTTTTTCCCTCCACACTTCCTTCTCCCAAGTATGCTGACTGTTCTTACTATCTAATGGTTCAAATTTATTACAGACAGCTCTAACCACCTTGGAGTCACCCAAGAACATACATAAATGCATCTTTCTATGGCCTTTGCATATCTCCACCTGAATAAACTCTACAACTTCTTAGGATGAGATAAATTATGTATTATTTTTCTATTGCATTATATCTAAAATATTCCTGAGGAATTTGTTAAAGGCTAAGCAGTTAATAGATTAGACATCTAATTTGCACATGTAAAAGAAATGTAATACCGGTTGGAAATTTTAAACAGATCACTCCATAAACATGAGGTGAACAGTATCACCTCATCACCTTTGCCTTTGAGATTTTATAAATCATCTCATTATTTTATTGCCCATAGAATATTTCAGTTGCAGCATCTTATTTTCATTTTTCATCACGCATCCCACATTTAAAGAAATAAAACCATGCTGAATGGTGTACAGCATCTCCACAGTATTTCTGCCACCAACAATTATGCTCACAGAAATGTGCAGCAGGAGTGTAAATAAATGTAGCTGTTTATTTATTTGTTTGTTTGTTTGTTTAGCTTTCTAGCCTGGTGCCTTAACCACTAGACCCGTGATGGCGAACCTATGGCACGCGTGCCACAGGTGGCACCCTGAGCCATATCTGTAGGCACACGAGCATTGCCCTAGCTCAGCTCCAGTGCGCATGTGCGCATCAGCCAGCTGATTTTCAGGCCTTCTGGTCCCACTGGAAGTCGGGAAATGAGCTGTTTCTGGCCTCTGGAGGGCCTCTGGGGGGGTTGGGAAGGCCATTTTTGCCCTCCCCAGGCTCCAAGAGAATCTCTGGAGCTTTGGGAGGGTGAAAAACGGGCCTACCGGGCCCACTGTGCCATCATGTTCCAAAAGTGGGGGGGGAGAGTGGGGGGTGTCATGCGCACATTGAATTATGAGTGTGGGCATGCACATCCACGACCCTCCTGTGCTCACCCCGCTTTTGGCACATGTCGGCAAAAAGGTTAGCCATCACTGCACTAGACCAAACTGGATCATGACATCATAGATAGCAGTATCCCTAAGTAAAGGTGGAATTCTAAAGGAGTTCTGGAACTAATGCTTGGAAATTCCAAGGCAGCAGACTGGGGTTAAAAATGAAGATAAACTTTGTAATGGTAATACTTTAAAATTCTTCGATGTTATCATCAGAGCTGGCATCTACTGCTGGGCCAGAACATTAGGCCCAGTATTACTATAGTAGACAATAAAGTGGTTTCATTAATATTACCCTATGAAACCATATGTTTATTCAATTGAAATGGATCCGCCTCTGACAAAGCAAAAGGATCATTTATGAATTATTTGTGAATTGTTTATTTAAATCAAAATGAGCCAGTTTTCATCTACCGTAATAATAAATGTTTCTTTCTTTATCATTACTTTTGTTTAATATATGTTTTGACTACATGAGATTAAAGGCTGGGCCCTAGAGCTTTTTCTGTAGCATCTTAAAAAGTTCATGATATGGATTGTTTTCCTTTGATTTAATTTATGTTTCCCTGTTTGTTGTTTCAGAACTAGCTCTGTCAAAAAATAACAAAAGGGGACTATCCTTTGCACACACAAAAAAGAGAACAAGATTATGAATGTTCCCTCCCGGGACACAAGGTCACAAATGTTCACGCTGTTCATATATAAACAGATTATTATAGAGGGAAGAAATCCATTTCCTATTGCACGTATTTATTTTACACTCTAACAAAAGTGTGAAGTGTCCTTTCCTGTTTTTCCTTTGCATTATTTTCTAATGTCATTTTTCCCCCTTAGCTCAACTACAGTATATTAACCCTTAACTCACTGGAGGGAAGAAAAAGCATATAGAACCCAGGCATCATCAAAATTCATTCTTTGCGTTCTCAGGAATACAGGTTAAGTGCAAAAAAAAAAGCTATGTAAAATAGAATTATTTTGGAACCAAGTGGCCTTTTAAATGAGCCAATCAATCAATCAAATAAATAAATAAATGCCATTTATTCAAGAAGATGGTTGATTACAGATGGACTTTAACTTACAACCATTTGTTTAGTGACTGTTTGAGATTATAACAGCACTGAAAGAAGTGATTTGTGACCTCTCCTTGCACTTTGAACTATTGCAGTATCCTCACAATCACATAATTAAAATTCAGCCACTTGGCAAACAACATGTATTTATGATCCCATCTTGGGATCACTGATTGCCATTTGCAACTTTCCCAGCTGGTTTCTGACAAGCCAGATTCCCTTTACGGCAGAAGTGTCAAACTCACGATGACATGTTGTTGTAACGTGATGTATCGCAACTTTTTTCCCCCTTTGCTAAAATGGGGTGGGCGTGGCCAGCATGTGACATATCCGGCCTGCAGGCTGCGAGTTTGACACCCCTGTTTTAAGGATTCTCTGTATGTTTCTCTTAATAATTGCAGTGATTCCCTTAACAACCATGGCCAAAAAAAAGTCATAAAATCAGGCATGATCACTTAACAAGTGCTTAATGATGGAAATCCTGATACCAGTTGTGTTAATAGGTTGAAGACTATCTGTACAGAAAGGCTGACTTTTCCACAAGGGCATTTAATCATGCAACTGACTCATAACACATAAGCTATAGGTAGTTTTAAAAATTGATTTATATATAAGGATCAAAGCCTCTGGCACATTTCTCTATACTTATGTCATTCTGTTTAGTAGACACCCTTGTGTGATGGGGCAAGAGGAGGCATATTTGCTCATCGTCAGCAAGCAACATTAACACACATCATGTGTGGTATGTGATATTTCTGAATGGTAATCAAATCCTCATCTGTTGACCATGCCAGTTGGGAACTCAAGGAATTGTTGGCCAAATATCTGGAAAGCTCCAAGTGGATTATTCTAATCAAATAGAACTTAAAATATGGATACTGATAGCCTGCATAGATTGAAAATTGAACAATATTTAGAAGGCAGGCTTTTCATGTAGACTATATGCCAAACAAATTTAAATCTTACAAGTATATCTTTGCTCTGTGATGTTTGGGCATGGAATAAAAGAGTTTTAACTAGTGGAACCATGTTCGGGATTTATAATCAATATGTATGAGGTGAGTCAGATATTGACACTAGAGAAAAAGGCTTTTAACCTACCTGTGTGCCAGGTTTTTGCACCTATATAAATGGGTGTGATAGATTTGCTATCTATAATGTATGCATGCCCTAGTTGAGAGAGCAGTATTGGGGCACATCACATGACCATCTCCTGAGGCTGTTGCCAGTAAACTCCCTTACGCTCATTAATCCATTATCTACATTCAGCTTAATCAAAACTGGGAGGAACATGGCATCTTAAGCCTTAGACAAATCAACCAAGCAATTATCATGGGGCCACTTCGGCATCTACAAAGCTTTCAGCTTTGTTTGGGACTAATCTTCACTGAGTTTTCTATTTTTAAACACATCCTCCAAAAGGATGGCATTTTGCTTTTTGCTTGCAACGGAGACTCCCTCTCAGTTGCCAAAAAAGATGCTTAAAGAAACTTGTTGCTATTGTTTTTGTTCTTAAAGCAAAGGTTTGGATTTTGTTCTTACGAAAACTGCTTCCCTCCCAAATTTGCAACCGCTCCACTCCAAAGAGGAAATGTGCACACAGAAAGCTAGGAATGGGGGTGGGCAGAAAAAGAGGAAGCAAAGGCAGGACTGAAAATACTGAGACTTTTGCCTGACTGGAAAGTCTGAGCTGCTATTGGCCAAGCAACAGAACTATAAACTGATCAGATGGGCTGGACTCACACCCATTGTAGAGTAAAATGGGGCTAGTTAGCTTGTGGCTCGTTTGATCATGCAGCCAAACCATTGTTGAAACGAATGTATTGTATTACAACATAAAAACGGCTGTAAGGAATTGTGGTGTTGAAGCTATCATGGTGGAAACCACCCTGATTCCAATTTCCCCCACTCTGAAGTTGCTCCATTCCAGTAAGGGAGTTTTATATTATTAACCAGTGCCATTATGAAGATTGTAAATTTATGTGGCCAATCCACTTGGGCAATGTCTTGTGTATTGTTAAATGTTTTTAGAATGGCATCTAGATTTATAATAAACAGACTAATTGGGCCTCTTCTATACCTTATTTTTAATGCACTTCGCCATTAGGAGATAGTCATAAAAAGTTACACTGCTAATGATTTGGGAGGTATGAAGCAGTTAAAAACAATAGACAGAGGCCCAATCCATTAATTTTGTATGCAGGTAGTAGTGGAACGGTTAAAGCTCCTGCTGGCATTAACGTAACTATGTTGTAAGTGGTCCAGCAGCATAGCCTGTGCTGAGGAATAGAAGATTCCCTTTTTATGCATAAAGACCAATTGTTGTACACTAGATACAAAGCAGAAAATACATGAATAAGGAATTAGCCCTGAAGCTTTGCAATCACCAGAGAATATTGTGTTCTGGACCAGCAGAAAAATGTTTCTCCTTGTTTTGGAGTCAGGAAGATTAGTTTTTGAATTTGTGCAGCCAGACGTCTTAAAAGTATTGAATATTTGGTTCTTATTTCTTTTTTAGTACATAGGAAAATTTGATTGATGCTAGGTTAATTCAAGGGTTCTGCTAATCCAGACTTTTGTTTCTAACGTTAGCTAGCCAAACGTCTTGGAAACTTAAAACAGTTTGCTTTTCCTGTAGTTTGCACAGATTGCACAGTTTGCACATAAACTACTTTAAAATATTTGAAGTCCTACTTCCTTGTTAAGGATAATAACTTTTGCTAGACATATTTTTCCTAATTTTGTCTCTTCTGGAGTAATTTAAAGTGGTACGATCCAGTGTTGAAATCCAATTTTTTTTACTACCGGTTCTGTGGGTGTGGCTTGGTGGGTGTGGTGTGGCTTGGTGTGCATGGCTTGGTGAGCGTGGCAGGGAAGGATATTGCAAAATCTCCATTCCCACCCCACTCTGGGGCCAGCCAGAGGTGGTATTTACCGGTTCTCCGGACTACTCAAAATTTCCGCTACTGGTTCTCCAGAAGCTGTCAGAACCTACTGGATTTCACCTTTGGTACCATCACTGTTTTATGATGCTATCTTATGATATAGATTGTATTCTATATTACTCAACATTACCCCGCCAGCAATTCTCTAGGGAATTCTGGGAATTGAAGTCTACGCACCTTCAAGTTGCCAAGGTTGAGAAATACTATTCTGCTTACTTACTTAGTATCTTCTACTTACTTAAAAATATTTAGTATTTTGGATTTCTTTCAATTACATTGTCCTTTTCTATTTATGACTGTAAACATTTCATATTACCATCCAAGGATTCAGTGGAAGTCTGAGTATTTAAAAGGTAGCCTTCTTAAGATTCATATAATCTTATCCTGGACTTTGGGCAAAAGCCACAACAGCATCTTAATGACTCTTTGTGGCTCTACACCTTCCAGAAGAAAAGCAATTTTTTTTATTGGAAAGAAACCTATTCTTGCAAAAGCAATTCCTCAACTTAAACAATGGGAAACCTGAACAAATAGCTGATAAATATTACAAGTTAGTGAAACTAAACCATTGCAAAATTGTATTAACTTGACATATATAAATCTATGGGGAAACAGCTTTTGTTTTCAAGGACATTGCAGCATTTCTGGATGACAATATCCAACCCAAAATGAGTAGCTTCTGTAAATGGTGACCAAAGAAGCAAAACTCTGTGGCAGAGGAACGGTGTGGGAAGTAATTCGTAAAACTATCTGGGAACAAAAAGAAACAAAAAAGCATCCCAGAAGGAAATAGGATGGACCAGTAAAGCAGAACCTGTTCTGAAAAGAAAGAAAACAAGGAAAGGAAAATCAAATCTCAAAGCATAAAGGCAAAGAAGATGTGATTAAAAGAAATTAAAGCCCAGATCTATTTAAACCAATTCCTTTTATTCCAGTGTTTCAAAACTTTGGCTTCTAAACCTTGGCAACTCTAAGATATGTGGATTTCAACTCCCACTTTTCTAAGCAGTTCCCTTGACCTTCCCACAATTACTTCCAAAACTTTTCACTATTCAGAAATAATTGGGCAATGACAGTTGCCAAAAAGACAATTCTTCTGTCATGGTCCTGCTATTTGCAGCCCTATAATAACTATTTATACTTTTCTTAAAATAGAATTTAAAAAACACAGTCTCCAGGTTCCTAACCTAATATCTTAACCAACATATCAGTCTGGCTATGTTTTTCCATTCTCATATCAGCACAGCAAGGAAACTAATTAGCAATGTGCTCTTTGATGTTAAGACACATGTTTAATTTTCAGTAGTATTTTACATGAAGGAGAATTGACAAATAATATTATTTCTTCCTACCTGATAGAGTGTTAAACTCCTTTTGTTTTATCTGTCCTATTTAGCATTTTGCTGTATGCTGTATGCATAGAGCAGGCCAAGCTGTAGCTATTCTCTGGAACATTGCTAAAGACCCTGAGAAGTTTCCATTCTTGTTGATCTAGAAATGAAAGGAAAAATAGTCATAATTAGCTAGGGTTGAGAAAGTGACCTTGGCAGGTCAACTTAAGAATTTGTATTCCACAATCCAACATTTGAAAGAGATCTTTTATGCATTTACTGAGGAAAGAACAGAACAGCCCATCAGTTAATGTCAAAAAAATGCACATAATTAAAGCATATGATTCAGATTAAGGTAATATCTGATGTTCTGTGTTAATATGCTGGTAAAGGCTAGGACTGTGATGGCAAACCTATGGCACGCCTGCCACAGGTGGCACGTGGAGCCATATTGGTGGACACGCAAGCTAAACTCTGGCAAGCATGCGTGCGTCGGCCAGCTGATTTTCGGGCCTTCCGGTCTCACTGGAAGTCAGCAAATGGGCCACTTCTGGTCTCCGGAGGGCCTCCGGGGGTGGGGAGGCTGTTTTTGCCCTCCCCAGGCTCCTAGAAAGCCTCTGGAGCCTGGGGAGGACGAAAAATGGGCCTACTGTGCCATCACATGCCAAAAGCGGGGGGAACGCAGAGGGGTCACGCGTGCATGTGCAGGGGGACAGGGCGCATAGAATTATGGGTGTGGGCACGTGCATGCGCAACCCTCCAATATATATATATTGTAACTATAATTTTATTTTGATGGTACTTTCATTTTATTGTGTTAGAAATATCTCTGATGAATTTAATGTTTCTACTTTAAACTGTGATGAGTTGCTTTGAAATGAGATGGGCGGCAAATAAATTCAATAAATAAAAAAATATGACCTTGAGCACATTTTTCCTCTTCTTTGTAAATCTACTCTAAATCTGGAAGCCAGCTGATCATCTGCCAATTTTCAAATGTTATAATAAAATAGTCAACAATGGCTAAGACCACCCGTGACATAATATGGTTTGGTTTTGGATTAGCCTTTTGTCTGCCTTCAATTTGTTTGTCAACAAACAAAGATCAAGCAAAGCTACAGTAATTTACTATGACGGTTCATACTATTCAACTCCTATAATCCCTGATAGGAAGTTCCAAAGGAAAAAAATATGCCATCTGAAGTCTTTCTGATAATGATGGAACATAAAGAAAGCTCTGGTTTCTGCTGACTCTAAAGCCTTTTCATTCTTTTGTGAAGCCACAGGACTGAGCCATTCAGCCACGCTACCTGGGAACTGACAAGGTCTCCATGGTTTCTGTCCATACTATATGTTGGACAGAGTTGACATTCTCTGGATCCCATTGATTAGACTGTATCTGTGATGGCGAACCTATGGCACGTGTGCCACAGGTGGCACATGGAGCCATAGTGGTAGGCACGCGAGCTCATTTTCGGGCCTTCTGGGCCCACCGGAAGTAGGGAAACAGACTGTTTCCTGCCTCCAGAGGGCAGGGCGGGGTGAGGAAGGCCCGTTTTTTGCTCTCCCCGGGCTCCAGAGCCTTTCTAGGAGTTTGGGGAGGGTGAAAATGGCCTCCCCCCACCCAGAGGCTGGAAATGGTCTGTTTGCTGACTTCCCACTGGAGCCTGGGCAGAGCAAAAAACGGGCCTTCCATTTTAGGGCAGTGATGGCTAACCTTTTTGCCATCACGTGCTAAAAGCGTGGGGAGCGTAGGGGGGGTTGCACATGCATGCACGGGGGTGCACAGAATTATGGTGTGGGCTCCCCCCGCTTTTGGCACGCAATGGCAAAAAGGTCATCACTGGAGTATATGATCCAATAGAAGGACTTAGGAAAGATGGCTACTCTGTCACAGCTCCCATTCTTTGGGGGGGAAAACGTGTCTCCTACAGATTCAACCCGGCCCTACCCTCTCTGTCTTTAAATACACCTTGAAAGCTTGGCTGTTCCCCTGGGCCTTCTTGGTTGTCAGACCCATCTAGACTGGGTGTTGTATGGGGGAAGGGGTTTCATTGTTTTTCCAAAGGGGTAATTGTGTGACAGTCTGCTTAGAAGAAAAAAAATATTGGATAGTTTTAAACAGAATACACCATAACTGCTAGACAGTGAGGTGCCATGAGACTCTCTATTGAAATTGCTGATCGGATTTTTTTTCCAGGTGCAACGGAAAATATTTTCTCTTAAGCTTTAAAGTATTAAATAGACTGAAGCCACTTCAGTCTATTTAATACTTTAGAAATGTATTCTGTCCTATAAGAATCGATTCCTCTCGTTCCCAGTCATCAAAGAATTCTGGGACTTTAGTCTTTCTATTAGAATAGAATAACAGAGTTGGAAGGGACCTTAGAGGTCTTCTAGTCCAACCCCCTCCTTAAGCAGGAAACCCTACACCACTTCAGACAAATGGTTATTCAATCTGTTCTTAAAAACTCCCAGTGTTGGAGCATTCACAACTTCTGGAGGCAAGTTGTTCTACTGATTAATTGTTTAACTGTCAGGAAATTTCTCCTTAGTTCTAAATTGCTTCTCCCCTTGATTAGTTTCCATCCATTGCCTCTTGTCCTGACCTCAAGTATTTTGGAGAATAGCTTGACTCCCTCGTCTTTGTGGCAGCACCTGAGATTTTATCCAGAGCACACCCAGATTTTATTCCAAATATACAAACCTTCAGAAGCTAGATCAAATATACAAACCTTCAGAAGCTAGATCAGGGAGAGAGAGTTTTACTAGTGGTCCATGAGGTTGGTTTAAGACCTGGCTAAGAGACAGGAAAAGATAAACTTTCGTAAGTTTATATATCAACTACATAAATGCTGGGACAGCCCTGTATCACTCAGTACAGGTAGTCAAGGACTACCTGTACTGAGTGATACAGTGCTATCCCAATATCTGTGTTGTTGACCTCTTGTTTAGTGACCATTGGAAGTTACAGCAGCACTAAAAATAAGTGACTTACAATCAGTTCTCACAGTTACATCTGTGACAGTCATGCGGTTGTGATCTGGGTACTTGGCAATCAGCTCACATTTTCAACAGTTGCGGTGTCCCAGAGTCACGTCATCTCCATTTGCAACTTTTCCAGCTGGCTTCCGACAAAGTTAATAGGAAGCCAGCAGGGAAGACTGCAAATCACAATCATGGGATGTCTCATTTAATGAGTGCAGCGATTTGCTTGATGGCCACAACAGAAAAAAAAATATCATAAAATTGGATGCGGTGGTCATGTGATGCCTTGCTTAACAACTGCACTACTTAGTCATGATCCCAATTGTGACTGTAAATCAGGGACTACTGTTCAACATCCTGAGCCAATATTGATCTATGAATTCAGTCCAAATACTAACAATGTCAGGGTTCCAAGTAATAGATCCATCACAAGCAAAAACTCCAAGGCAGGTAGATTCCTCAAAGAATAGCTTTATTGGAAATATCATATTGGCACATATCTGGCGAAAACCAAATCTGAAGGGTCCCTTGGTTTTCACCTAATTAAAAGTTTTTTCCCTCAACCCCAAACAATCAGTCACATGGCCCAATTAAGGCAGCGGCTGCTATCCTGTGACATCACTCCTCCTTTCTCCAGCCAATCAACGTCCTTGGTTCCCAGGGGAAAGTATTTTATTTTGACTACACAACCCCAGCTATCTCTAATCCTCCCTCCTTATCCCTCAGCTCCAGTGTTGCAGCACTGAAGCTCCAGATGGCTCCGGCCAGATCAGCTTCAAGGTTGACAAGTGAAGCATCTACTTCCTCACTGCTTTCAACACTGGTGCAAAGATTTTCTGAAATTCAAGATTTGCCCTAAGCCAAACAGTGCAAACCGAAGTAACTAATTAATCATGATGTAAATGAGGGTTATGAGGGTTATATGAGGCTTACCCTACTTGTATTTATTGATGCTTCCTTTCTCTGTTTTGTTTTGCCGTTGGGCTACTACTGCTTTTTTCTTTTCTTTGCTTGTTGTGTATTTTTACATTTATGTTCTTAAAACAAAGCTGAGTAATTCCATGCATGGAGAGGCAAAAGTACACATTTATCAAAAACTTAATTAAATAAAAAAACACGAACAGCATAAACAATGCTGGAATGGATCAATTACAATCATTCTGTCTATTACACCATTTTCAACAGAAAGGAAATGAAGTGCATCCGGGTGGCTGGCTTTCCAAGAATCCTACTTGGAGAAATCACAGAACGGTAGAAGTTATAGCAAAACAGAAAAATAATCTGTGACCTTTTAAACATAAGAGCATTATTCAGCAGAATGGCACAAATTTACAGTTTGGAGGTGTCACTCAAATACATTGCTATCAGGTTTCTACACTGAATTGAGTTTCCGAATCAAAGCAACAATTCAGTTCAAATAATCAAATCAAAATGGATTGCTTTCGACTAATCAGGAGCCCTTTGCATGCTCAGACATACTAACATAGTTTCTCCACCCACATCAATTCAAATTAAATTGGTGCAGTTTGTACAAGGATTCAAATACATCTGAATTCTACTCAGATTGACAGCTTGGATTGGGTCAGATCCAACTTGTCTAGACCTACTACCCAGAGGTAAGTTTCACTGTTTTCAATGGGACTTTTTATCAAGTAAGTATGCGAAGAGTTGCAGGTGAGAAGGAGTAATTTGGAAATATGATTGGCTTACTTATTTCTCCCTGGAGAAATAAATACTAAAGGCACACTTGCTTGGCATACTTTGCATATTTATTCTGCAAGAGTATTAAACCAATTTTCACAAGCAGTCCATACAATACCGGAGAGGTGGGGTGTAATGGCAGAAAGGGACAATTCACGCACCAGCATCCCTAACTGTAATTGTGAGTTATTGTTGGGCTGCCACCTGTTTGAGTTTGCAACTTCTCTTTTTCCCTCCTTCTGCCCCCAGTTTGGGCCGATGATCTGTCAAAATCATCAATGCTGAGCTTGATGGATGATCTTCCTACCAGCCGGTGACATTGAAAAGGTGGGGCCCAGGGGTGCCCAACCTTGGCAACGTGAAGACTTGTGTACTTCAACTCCCAGAATTGCCCAGCCAGCTTGTCTGGGGAATTCTGAGAGTTGAAGTACACAAGTCTTAAAGTTGCCAAGGTTGGACACCTCTGGTGGGGCCCATTTCTGTGCATCAATGAGGAGAAGACCATGACCAGGCAGTAAACAGAACCAAAGTGAGTGATTTTGGGAATAAGGACAGCAATATTTGTGCCATTTTATTTTTCTGCTGGCCCCAGGTAAGAAAAGAACATGTTCATTGGAGAAAAGCTCCAAGTTAATCCATAGAAGGCTGTTCAAAATGTGAGCAGTATAGTACATTCTTCCAAAATCTACACAGGTAAAGGACTTGATTTAAGTAAAGGAACAGGGTGTTGTGTGTGTGTGTGTGTGTGTCTGTATGGGTATGGGTATGGGTATGGGTATGGGTATGGGTATTGGTATTGATATGGACACGGTTCGAATCCCTAGTGCCATGTAACGGGGTGAGCTCCCATTACTTGTCCCAGCTTCTGCCAACGTAGCAGTTCGAAAGCACATACAGAATGCAAGTAGAAAAATAGGCACCACCTTTGGTGGGAAGGTAACAGTGTTCCATGAGCCTTTGGCATTTAGTCATGCCAGCCACATGACCACGGAGACATCTTTGGACAGCGCTGGCTCTTTGACTTTAAAATGGATATGAGCACTGCCCCCTAGAGTCGGGAATGACTAGAACATATAGAACCGGTAGTAAAACTGGCGGGAGGCTCTGCCCACCAACCCCAATGTCATCAGAATGCTTCTGTGCATGTGTGCACGGTCCCGTTGCGAACCGGAAGTAAAGGTAAGTAGAACCACCCCTGACATACATATACATATACATATACATATACATATACATATACATATACATATACATATACATATACATATACATATACATATGTATATGTATATGTATATTTTAAGAGGATTTGTCATTTTGTTTCATCATCTACACCCTGGATTGGATGGCTTAGTACATTTCTATTCCAGTCCCAGGAAAATATTTGTGTACATAGCCTGCCCTTCTATTTCTAGTTATTTATTTTGTTTCTAAAATTGGATATAAACCTTCCACATATTTTCTAATATGCCTACCCACTCATTCTGTCCATTAGTACAATTTTCATAGCACCAATAAAAATAGCCCCTTTTATTTATATTTTCTGCCATTTTTAATTAGTAATTGTATGGCATATTTGGTACACATATATTTATTTTATAACTCATAACAAAAGAGCTCTGTTATTTCCTAATCTAAGGATGGATTGGACCTGTTTTTTATTACGCTATACTGACATATGTCTTCCCATCAGCAATTCTAAGCATGTTTGGGCCTGATGTATTATATTCTCCTTTGCTACAGTTTATTTTCCCTCTTCAGCTTGAATAATTGGAAGGGTTCCAAGCGGAATCTGAGCTTCTGTGTAATTTCTGTTTGATTAAACAGAAGAAAATATAATTATACCTATTTCACCAAGACTGTATTTTTCCCAAATGTTATACAGTTCCTAGTGGGATTAGACGCATTCTTTGCTACATTTTTTACTATGAAAAGTAGCTTGCAATCTTATTTCACCAGCTGGCATCTAGTTTGCAAGGCAGAAGAGAGTCACCTGCTCCCTTCCTGCCTCACATTAAAACAAGAATTCTGCCATAAGAGCCATGAGGTAATTAGCATCCAATCCAGTTCTTCTCTTTAAAAATGCAAAATAAATATACCTTTGGCCATGATTATATAAACCATGATTTGTAAGCCAACAAAATATTCTAGCTGGCTGATTGGTTGGGCAGAGTTCATCATAAACCTGGTTTCAGATGTTCTGCAGTGCTCTCTTGTCTTGGTTTGTATTTGCAATAATAGGCTCCATATTCTAATACAACTGTCTCCAAGCTTTCCAGTTCAATGGACCAGTGAAGGGGGAAGCAGCAGTGGCAGGGAGTTTGGGTGGGGGGGGGAATGATTTCACATGTGTGTGCTGCTTTCACAATGCAGCTTCACATGCACATACATGTGTGGTCATCCACATTTCCATGGCCTGGTTCCGAACAGGCTGCGGCCCAGTAGAGGGCTGTGGACCAGGGATTGGGGACCCCTGCTCAAATATGTAGATTAGCTGGATTCACATTATATACCTAACCTGGTTGCCTAATTTTTTGGTCTAGAACCGTGATGGCAAACCTATGGCACCTGTGGCATGCGGAGCCATATCTGTGGGAACACGAGTGTTGCCCTAGCTCAGCTCCAGCGCACATCTGCGTGCTGGCCAGCTGAGTTTTGAGCCTTCCGGGCCCACTGGAAGTTGGGAAATGGGCCGTTTCCAGCCTCCAGAAGGCCTTGGGGTGGGTGGGGGAGGCTGTTTTTACCCTCCCCATGCTCCAAGAAAGCCTCTGGAGCCTGGGGAGGATGAAAACAGGCCTACCAGGCCCACAAGTAACCTTTTTGCCATTATGTGACAAAAGCAAGGGGAGCACAGGGGGGGGAGGTGTCACATGTGCATGCGTGGGGGGGCTTGGCAGGGGCCATTGAACTTTGGGTGTGGACACGCGTGTGTGTGTGACCCCCCCGTGCTCCCCGGTTTTGGCACATGACGGCAAAAAGGTTAGCCATAACTGAATAATACACAATTAATCATAAATGAATCAAGCAGGTTGAGTTTGAACTACGCACTAAGCTACACACAAATCTAATCAATGTTTATTTATTTATTTATTTTTATTTATTGGTTCGATTTATATGCCGCCCTTCTCCAGAGACTCAGGACGGCTTACAACGCATTAAGCAATAGCCTTCATACTTTTATATATACCTGCTTAGTAGAGCTTTCGGGCCCCCCCTAAGCGGTGTTCTTTTTATATAAAGTCATCTTATTGCCCCCACAATCTGGGTCCTCATTTTACCTACCTCGGAAGGATGGAAGGCTGAGTCAACCTTGATCCTGGTGAGATTTGAACTTGCAGTAATTGCAGGCAGCTGGCAGCTAAGTGCTACTTAACAGCACTTTAGTCCGCTGCGCCACCAAGGCTCATGTTAAACTACTCAAGCTTAGCATTGTATGTGAACACATTTGCTAAGTTTTTAACTGATCTAATGATAATTTGTTACAGAATTTTGTTGGCGCCAGGATAAAATGGTCTCCCTTTAAACTTCTTGCAACTGATAAGTAAATGACCTGAGGGGAGATTTCTTTATTCTGAATCAGAGTAGAACTCGTATGGAGAGTAAGCAGCACAAGCTGGCAAAGTTTAGATTCTAGTCAACAAAGCTTCAGCCATAGCTTCAATAAGGAGTCAACCTATAACAGCATTTCTCTTCATTACATAACATCTTGTTTGTTCACTTAATATCTGATACATTCCCTATCTTGTTCTCCTGATGTTATTATACTCCAGATTTTCAAAACTCCATATGGCTGCAGTTGCCTTGTGTTCCTACTTTATCTGTATGCAAACCTGGCAGTGTTATAGCTCCTACCAGTAGCAGAGTGTACAAAACTAAAGAAATTGTTCTTCAATATTTTCTAACCTTTTCTTTGGAAAAATGATTTGCAAAGAATACATCTAGTCACTTTTTTAAGGTATCTTTTTCCTTTAAGAGGAAATCTATATGCTACTCAGTTGTGAATAATTGCACAACATTTACTTTTAAACCAGTATTACTGCATAGCTGTGTAGGTATGTAAGAAGTTACTAGACTTCTTTTTCCACACTGATAGTTGCACTACCCACACAAAGCAACTGCTTTCCAAGATACCAAAGTAGTTTATGCAATTACTGGATTATCATCCAGTAATCAATGTGTTTCAACATACGGTGTTTCAATTGTGTATGGAAAACAATCACGTAAGGCTTCAGAAATGGAAAAGCTCCAGGACAAATATGCAAACAGTTAGGTAGCCAAATTATTTAACGTGTTACCCAAATGGATTTGAAGCTGCTCAGCAACATCTTCAAAGTGGACATATAATAAAATCTGGTATGTTCCTTATACATTCCTTGTGTGTGTGCATGAAAATATGATCTTTTCATTGTGATTCCCAATTCTGAGTTACAATTGAATACACTTCATTGTATATTTGGGTTTACTTTTCCTAGGGTAGGGGCCCCTTACAAGTCCAGATGTGCCGCTGCGGTGTGGCCCAGGGGTATTCCTGGGATGCATGAAGGAGAAACGCAGCATGCATATTGCGTAATCTAGATGTTTACATTCATAGCAGGATAGAACTTCAGTACTATGTAAGACTCCCAAGAAAAGCCAAATAATTATGGATTGTCCAACCAAGAGTTCTAACTTCAAGCACAAATGACCAGGCTCAAATTACCCTTCTTCAACCGCCTTATGCAGAGATCTACCTCTCTGGAGAAGGGTCTAATGCTGAGAAAGGCAGAAGGAAAGAGAAGAGGAGGAAGACCAGGGGTGAAATGCTCCCAGTTTGGACCAGATCACCCAATCCAGTAGCAATGGCGGTGGGTGGTTCAGAGAACCGGTAGCAAAAATCCCTGCCCCACTCCCATGCCCAGCTGAGCCACACTATCATCAGAGGTTTTGGGGTTTTTTTTACTTTTAAAAGCATTTTTTTCTTTGGCCGAAAAAATGCTTTTAAAAATTAAAAAAAAAAGCCTCTGATGAACATGCGGCTCAGCTGGGATTGTCAGAGCCTTTTAAAAGCATTTTGGCCGAAGAGATTGTAGAAAAAATGCTTTTAAAAGGCTCTGATGATCCCAGCTGAGTTGCCTGATCGTCAGAGCCTTTGGTAGAAAAAAATGCTTTTAAAAGAAAAAAAAAAGTTGGCCATGCCCACATTACCACCCCCCCACACCAAGCCACACCCACAGAACAGGTAGTAACAAATTTTACATTTCACCATTGAGGAAGACCAACTGCAAAGTGGATGGACTCAGTTGTAGTAGCCTTGAGTCCACCATTGGAAAACACTGGGGGCAGATTGTCATGGAAAAGATCTATCTATTTTGTCACTACAAATGGGCACATAAGTCATGATAGAGAACAACCATGGTTACAAGCCAGATCACATGTGACATCCCAGAACTGCTATGGAGTATACAACCCTGAAATTTCTTTTACAGTGGAGAGGGAGCTTTAAGGAGGGAAATGGATGCCATCATTTTTAAACTTCTTTCGCTCCATGACATCCCTGATCATAGTTGTTTTTGTTTTTTTTTAATTCTCGGGCAAAATCTTGAAATCAATCCCCAGCTGAAAAAGGCTACCTGTTCATGATCTTCCTAATGCAACTATTTTCTAGTACAGAGTTTTAAAGTTTATTTTAAAATGGTTTTCATGGGGCTGGAATTATAGGGCCTTTGTATCCTAACAATTCTTAAATTGTTTGAAGAGAGAAAATATGTTTCGCCGCAGACATCAAAAGTTAAACTACAAAACAACAAAGCAATCTAAACTGTATAGAAAAGAAATTTTAAGCCATCATAGATCAGGAAAACATCAACTTTTCATGTGGTTGAGGTTCCATGCTAGAAAGGGCAAATTCCAGGCTAAATAATGGAGAAAAGGCACTCAAAATGAAGTCATTTCTGAGATTGGGAATTTCCCAATCTCAGAAATGATATTGTAAAGCTAAGAAAAAAAAGGGGGCAACCAACATAGTAATAGTGTTGCAGTACTTTTTCCATCAGAAATGTTTTTTAGGGAAGAAAATGACAATGAAAGCAATTATAATCCCCAACAAAGGCTTGTGAAGTGGAAAAGTTCTCTTGAAACAGAGAAAAACTGACAAGGCCTATGAAAATGCCTATGAAAAGCCATTTAGGTTAAAGAGAGTTGTCCATAATCTATGGGTGGACTTCAACTCCCACAATTCCTCAGCCAGCAAGGCTGACTAGGGAATACCAGGAGTTGAAGTCCACTCATCTTAAAGCCACCAAGGTTGGGAAACATTGATAGGAGGCTTGAGACAGGGAAGCAAGAGAGAGTAGATCAGCAGTTTTCTCACATTAGGAGTGAAAAAAATATTGTCTGCAAACACCCACGTCCCACCACCTTCCTTTGTAGCCACCACAGGGGGGGGGGGATCAATTCATTTATATTTTTATGGAATTTGAGGGGATTTTAAGGAGAAAATTTAAGTTATTTCATGTCACCTTAATTAATCCCAAATTAGGTCCTTTTGGGTTCTCATATAGCTTGATTGATATATAACATTAAGCTTTATAAGTGGGTTTACCTATTGCACTAAACTAATAGCAAAACCCCCAGTATGGCTTTGTATGATGTGTGAATCCACCCAGTGAGGAGAGACAGAGAAAATAGTAATTTATCAATCTCAAAATCCGTTTTTCCCCCTAGATTGGTGATGGCTAACCTTTTTGCCATTGCGTGCTAAAGGTGGGAGGAGTGCGGGGGAAGGGGTTGTGCACGTGTGTGCCCACACCCATAATTCAATGCACCCCACCCCCTGCACATGCATGTGTGACCCCCCCATGCTCCCCCCGCTTTTGGCACGTGATGGCATTTTGGCTCGTTTTTCGCCTTCCCCAGGCTCCAGAGACTTTCTAGGAGCCTGGGGAGGGTAAAAACTGCCTCCCCCGCCCGGACGCTCTCCGGAGGCTGGAAACAGCCCGTTTCGTGACTTCCGGTGGGCCCGGAAGGGCCAAAAATCAGGTCGCTGGCGCATGTATGCGTGCTGGAGTTGAGCTAGGGAAACGCTCACGTGCCCACAGATACGGCTCTGCATGCCACCCGTGGCACGTGTGCCATAGGTTCGCCATCACAGTCCTAAATCATCAAATAACACTGCTTGAAAGTAATGTTCTGAAACAAAAAAATGTCCATTTCTGAAAAATATACTGTAGTACATCCCATATTGAAGGACTTGCTATTAGGACATAGTGAAGAAGTTATAAATCTTATAAAGACATTACAAGGTTCCTCTTTTGGGGGAGGGGATATTCTGCAATATTTTCTTGTAGGTTTCTCTATTATATGTGCTAACAGCTTTTCAGAGAGGATGCGATCTTTGATACTATTTCAGGAAAGAGAGAAGGGTTTAAAAAATAAGCAATTACTTAGTTTATGGACATGAAATATCTTATTTTTAAGAATTAAATAAACTTTGTGTCCGAGTTAAGCCCAAGTCCAATCAAAAACAAAACCATACAAACTGCAATCTTTGCAGTGTCTCAGGAAACGCCGATCTCAAATGACTATGAGTAGACATTTCAAATGAGGCTGTCAGGAAACAAGTATGACCAATACATTTCTTTTAACGCAATCCTCTTTTACCTAATTCAGTTCTGAGCAGCGAAACAGAGGGCTACAGTACTGAGACAGATGATTCATGAATATGAGCTGTAGACCTAGCTGCATTCCAGAAAGAAACTGTAATCAACTTTGAGCAGCCTAGATTTGCAGCAGAATTGTCCCTGCGACATCCTACCCTGGAACTCTATCAGCCCTAACATTCCTAAAATGAAACATTTATTTTTTGAATGGGGAAACAGCAGAGATTTCCAAGATACTTTAGAAGGAACTTTCACACAATGGAATCTGGCTGGCACCCAATCTTGTATGAAACACACACACACACACACACAAATGGGCTTCTTGTGAATCATAGCCTTGACCCACTGAATTCAGTAACGTCTATCCAGATTGGGAGCAGATCCCTAGGGTTTCAGACCAGATCTTTCCCAGCTTGCCTAGAGATGCTTGGGGACTCAGCCTAGAACATTCTGCATGCATTAGAATGAATGATGTGCCAGGGCTCATAAACACTCTTATGGTCTCTAGGCTCAGTTTTCCTTCCGTTAGGTATGGATCCTCTCCAAATGCAGATATTGCCCACTGAAAAGGAAAATTCACAAATTTTAATTCAGGATCCCATGTCTGCCTGCTGGAATTTCACATCACAACATTTTTATCATTTTCCACGCAAACCAGCATCTGCTCTAAATCAAAATGCCTGTCTTGGGAAAGGAAGGAGGAAAAAGCCAAATCTATTTATAATTATAAAAGATCTAAGCTTGAATTCAGAGTTGAATTTCCACATTGCTGGGATATGTGAATTCAGACATCACCATTAAACTGAGGAATTTACAAATTGTGGTCATAGTCCCATTTCCCCCCCAGTTATCGAAATAGGAGACTTTATTGATAGTGTCTTTCCCATATAAATAATGATCAATTGGTCTTATTTGACACTGGAAGTGAAGACTTCAAACTAGACTTTTTACTGCCTCTTTAGCCATTTCTTCCAAAGATTCATATTTGCATTTCAGCCAGAACTATTAATTAAGCGTCTTAGTTCTTTTCATTTAGGAATCACTTGAAATTGTTTGAATTGGCTTATGAACCTATTATAGCCTTCAAGAATCAACTATATATATGCTTCACTACCAGAAATTATCCTAAAACAATTCCCAAATATTTATTGATCTGATCTCTGGTTTCAAAGCTATAGAAGATCCCGTTTCTTCTTGGAAAGAAAAGTGTTGGCATCCTAAATGTAAATTCTGGCAAGAGGCAAAATTTCAAAACAATGGGTCTTTTTATCATGATCAGACTTATTTCAGTGTGAATTTGTAACCCTTTGCTCCTTATTTTTGAATTCAGTTTTCCAGTAGTTTTAATTTATAAGCAGACATTTGAGTCAGTATTATTACCAACAATCTTAAATGTAGCATCTCATTAAAACATTTCATGACAGTGTTTATTAAAGCTAAATGGGTAGCAGCTGCTTAATAAAGTGGTTTTGTTTCAAGCTAAAGACACGTGCAGATGGGCATAATAACAAAGCATTATTAATCAGATGCTTAACATTTCTTTTTTATATAATGCACTGCAGTGATGACAGGTTAATAAAATACAAACACATTTTGTGATCACATTCTTTTACTAAACAGATAGTGGAAAAATATTGACTTGTGAGTCAGGTTTTTTGTTCATCAATTTCAACCTAGATGCTGTTTTCAAGCATCTTTTCTGTGTCAGGATTAGTTCCAGCTGTATGTTGCTTTGCTCTTACACCACCAGCTGGAAAAGGAATTAAATCAGTATTTCTGCATTGTGTTAAATACAGTACAGTGCTAGCAGGCGTATCCTGGGTGTGTCTTCTTTTTAAAGCCATCTTGTGAAAATAAATGGAAGCATGATTGTGCACTGAATTTGACCAATATGGTCCCATTTTGTAGTTTTACTGGTTAGCCACTTAAATGCCAGCCAACGTTTTGCAAGTGGGGGGGGGGATCCCATTTTTATGTTTTCCATCTTTGAATTTTCTGCATCTACATTTTTTCACGCATGTTCTGAGTATGTTCTTCTTTTCTGAAGAAACAAATCTGTTAATGCATGATTTGTGTGTGTGTGTGCTGAAAGTAGTTTCTTTTTTTTAAAGAAAAAGCACAAAGCTTTTGTGAAAAGCCACAGTGGTGGAACCTGGTAACGATGATGCAACCAGGAAATGGAGCCAAGGGCTGCAGAAAAGGCAGGGCAATCACACAAAAACACATCAATATGAGCCCCTTCTCTTGCCAGATGTATTGCCAGTTTTTCCTGGTTCCGTAATCAAATCGTAAAAGTAATAAGAAAAGAGGAAAAAAGAGGGTTAGTGCTTTACAGACCTGTGAAGGTCATACATATGAGGATTAGCACAAAAATATTTTTTCATTTTTATTGTAACTGCTACAGTCACCATACAAGGCAGTTGCTAAATGTGGACTACCTGTACTAAGCCAAACCAAAAAAAAAAAAGAATGCCCTGTACCCATAATGGCGAACCTATGGCATGCGTGCCAGAAGAGGCACACAGTGCCGTCTCTGTGGGCGCGCAAGCCATCGCCCCAGTTCAGCTCTGCCCCAGTTCAGCTCCGTCCGCGCCTCCTGCCAGCCAGCTGGACTTTGGATCTCTGTTGCACATATGTGGGGGGCGGGGCAGGTGCAGAGGGGCCACACACTCATGCACGGAGGGGCAGGGCATAAGCGGGGGACATATGAGCGCATTGCATTTTGGGAGTTTGGGTGCACACATGTGCATTTTCATTTTTCATTTTTTTCATTTCATTTTATTAAATTTGTATACCACCCTACTCCCGAAGGACTCAGGGTGGTGAACAGGCACGAAATAAAACACATAAATACAAAAGTTAAAACATGATTAAAACCCAATTAAATAATTTTTGCCCAAGACAATTTAAAACTCCCAATAATTTAAAACGAATTAAAATTTGAGTTTAAAAATTTAAAAGAAGTGGAAAAATTAGGCCAGGCCGGCCTGCTGGAATAGGAGTGTCTTCAAAGCACGACGGAAAGTGCACAGATCCAGGATCCTCCGTATCTCCAGGGGGAGCTCGTTCCAGATAGTAGATGCCCCCACAGAGAAGGCCCTCCCCCTAGGGGCCGCCAGTCAACATTGTTTGGCTGACGGCACCTGGAGGAGCCCCTCTCTATGAGAGCGTACCAGCCGGTGGGAGGCTGTTTGTGGTAGTAGGTGGTCCTGTAAGTAGCCAGGTCCTAAGCCATGGAGCGCTCTAAAGGTGGTAACCAAAACCTTGAAGCGCACCCGGAAGGCCACCGGGAGCCAGTGCAGCTCGCGCAGGAGAGGTGTCACATGGGAGCGCCCCGTCGCTCCCATAACCACCTGCGCGGCCACACTCTGTGCCAGTTGGAGCCTCCGGGTGCTCCTCAAGGGGAGCCCCATGTAGAGAGCGTTACAATAGTCCAGGCAGAGGTAACAAGGGCATGAGTGACTGTGTGTAGGGAGTCCCGATCCAGAAAGGAACACAACTGGCGAATCAGGCGGACCTGTTGAAAGATCCTCCCGGTCACGGCAGTCAAGTGCTCTTCTAAAGACAGCCGTGAGTCCAGGAGGACGCCCAAGTTGCGAGCCCTCTCCATGGGGACCAGCGATTAGCCCCCAATAGTCAGCGATGGCGTCAACTGACTATATCGGGACATCGGACACCACAGCCACTCGGTCTTGGATGAGTTGAGCCTGAGCCTGTTCCTCCCCATCCAGATCCGCACGGCCTCCAGACAACGAGACATCACTTCAAGGGCATCGTTGGGGTGGTCTGGGGTGGAGATGTACAGCTGGGTGTCATCAGCGTACTGGTGGTACTTCACCCCAAAATCACGGATGATCTCACCCAGTGGCTTTACATAAATGTTGAACAAAAGGGGCGAGAGGACCGACCCTTGTGGCACCCCACATATGAGGGGCCTCGGGGTCGACCTCTGCCCCCCTACCAACACAGACTGCAACTGGCTGGAGAGAAAGGAGGAGAACCATCATAGTACAGTGCCTCCCACCCCTAACTCTTCCAACCGGTGCAGCATGATACCATGGTCGATGGTATCAAAAGCCGCTGAGAGGTCTAACAGGACCAGGACAGAGGAACACCCCCTGTCCCGAGCCCTCCAGAGATCATCAACCAACGCGACCAATGCTGTTTCCGTGCTGTACCCAGGTCTGAAACCCGACTGGAACGGATCCAGATACGTCGTCTCATGCAGGTGCTGGGGAAGCTCCAGACAGAAAGAACTGAAATAAAAATATGTATGCTTTTTATAAATCTGGCAGTGGCTGAGCTTTACATGCTTCTCTCATATATGCGAAAGTGCAAAATTGTGGCATTATCTAATCATGAGAAATGTGTAATACCAGGAACTAAATCCCAAGAGAGACTGTTACAGTGGGAGAAACACCGGATTTCTTCAGAGGAATACAATACTGTCTGGAATATGATTCTCATTCATCATCAAGATGTGGTGTCACAAGCTAATAAAAAAGTTGTAAAAGTTTTGCAAACTGAATCACTTCACTACCAAAATGTTTAATCAGGTAATTGAAGAAAAGACTGAAAATGGTAGTAAACAAGTCATAAGTAATTTATGTAATTGTAACAAGTCATGGTGCTTGATGCACACCTTGTAAAGGCATATACTGAATTCAGCCAAACACTTGCAGCTGAATTTGTACAGTTCAGAATTATGTTGGCCCCAACCAATCTGTTTTTTTTTTAAACGCAAGACACGAAAACTTTTTTAAAAAAAAAATCAAGATTTTTGGCCAAAGTTTGGAATAGTCATGTTTGTAGGGAAATGCTTTTTTAAAAAAAACATTGAACACGTTTTGGTGGTAAATAAGAATTCCAAATTTCAGTGGGAATGTGCAGGGAAGAAATAAGTTTGGCAATGCTGCCAGAAATAAATAGCCATTTTGAAATTTGTAGCAAAAAGATTTGCCTTCTAGAACAATTTTTCTGAAACTCAGCAACTTTACAACTTTGTTTATATATACACTGAGAGTTTATGTACCAGTGCCAAATTCCTTGTGTCCAATCATACTTGGCCAACAAAAAATTTGCTCCTGCTCTGCTCTGCTCTGCCCCGCCCCGCCCCGCCCCATCCTATCCCATTCCATCCCATTCCATCCCATCCCATCCCATCCCATCCCATCCCATCCTATCCTATCCTATCCTATCCTATCCTATTCATGGGTGGATTTCAATTCCCAGATTCCCTAGCCATCTTCTCATGCATTGTTTTACAAAGGTTACAGAGACAAATGCTATAACACTATTTACGCTGATAGAAACAAATAGTGAGCAACAGTTCCTATGAACTGCCAGTTCATGCATCCATGCCAGTTTCAGTAAGAAAACCGTTCAATCTCTGCTTGTACCTGCTATTTTATTGTTTTGCAGTCTTAATTAGATATGTCAAACCTTTTGCTTAAAAAACAAACCCTGATTTTGTCTGCGATGTGTCCTCCAGTGCGTCTAAACAAAGCCCACATATTAATAATAAAGCCCTAATCTATTCGATTTACACAAAACAGTTTCAGAATAACTTATTTCCTTCTTCTTTCTTCTTCACCTGGCTCAGATGCTTGGCTTATGGAGGAAACATGGCTAAATATTCCTTTTTACTTACTCTTTTCATGTATTCAAATTATGTTTATACTTTTACCTGTTATCTTATATATGCTTGACAAATAAACTTATGATTATGATTATAAATAAACGTTCTCGTGAACCAAAAGTGGCTAGCAAGATTTCACCAGGAAGACAAGGCAGTCCCTGTCTCAAAGGGTTACTCTGCATTTCAGCAAGACGCAGATGGTGAGGCAAAGAAAGCCAAAGATTAAAGCCAGGTGGGAGGAATGTCTCCTCTCAGTGATAATTTTTGAGGCTGTGCTTATAACAAAAGCCTTGGTGCAATGCTAGTCAAAACACAGCAGTTGGGGGAGCAGATAAAAGGGCTGAAGTGTGATTATCTTTGTTGCAGAGAAAGAGAAAGTGCAAACAGATGTATTACTTTCATGTGAGTCATATTTGCTATTATTGGATTTTTCTGTACCAATCCAGGGGTGTTTTCTGGGTCTTGGGCATAGCATCATGGATGTAGCATACACCATGCCACATACTGCCTGCAGTCACCAAATTGTGGGGCTCCACCTGGAAATCTTGCAAGATCTGTTAGCACGAACAGGGATGGAGAGCCGCAACAATTCTTGTTCTTTCTTTAAGATAAACAACATTTTGACAGACCTTTACTGTATTTCATTTTATTAAGGCAAATAGAAAGCAAAAGGTGGGGTGGGGGGGAGAAAGCATGACCTGAAGGCCACAGTAATCACAGCCAAGATGTTCCAAAAACCCACAAGGCCAGTATTTGGGGAGGCTGGCAAAGAGACTCAGAGATCTTTGGCTTTTTTAGTATGTTAATGGCTCATGCCTGTATTTTGTTTTGTTTTGTTGCCAACATCTTTTGGGAACTCTATTTTGCAGAGGTTTGCTGAAGGCATTTGAGGACTGTTTACGGTCTGTGGTCTGCAAACAGTCTTGCTGTTCTTTGCTGTATTTTTAATCTAGGGGAGTGGAGAATGGATCTGTTTGGTGTTAACATGCATCTGAATCCAACAGTCACATTCAAACCATGCGGGTAGTACTCGACTTACAACAGTTCGTTTAGTGACCATTCAAAGTTACAACAGCACTGAAAAAAGTGACTTATGACCATTTTTCACACTTATGACCTCTACGGCATCCCCATGGTCAAGTGATTTACATCTGGATGCTTGACAACTGGTTCATACTTATGACGGTTGCAGTGTCCCTGGGTCATGTGATCCTCTTTTGCAATCTTCTGGCAAGCAAAGTCAATGGGGAAGCCAGATTTTATTTAACAACATGTTACTACCCTGTTTCCCCCAAAATTAGACATTCCCTGATAATAAGCCCGATCAGGCTTTTGAGCGCATGGCAATAAGGCCAAGCGCTTATTTCAGGGTTCAAAAAAATATAAGATAAATTAAATATCTTGTTTTTGAGAATACACGGTAATTTAACAGTTGCAGTGATTCACTTAACAAATGTGGCAAGAAAAAAACCGTAAAATGGGGCAAAACTCAGTTATCAAATTTCTCACTTCACAACATAAATTCTGGGCTTTATTGTGGTTGTAAGTCAAGGACTACCTGTACCCTAGATCAGTGATGGTGAACTTTTTCAGCACCGAGTGCCGAAAAGGGAACGTGCACACGGGCGGGTGGCACCAAGTGCTGAAAAGGAAGCACTTCGTGTGCTCATCAGAGCCAAGACCAGGAAAAGGAGCTGCCCAGTGGGCATGCACATGCCAGATAAGGTACTTCCAATTTCTAGCAAGTCCTCCAGTTTCTGCCATGCATGTGCACACACTGATCAGCTGACCGGTGTGCATGCTCACACTGGAAAATGGAAGACCAGCTCTTCTGGTTCCTGGCACTGCCACACACACAAAGGCCAGCTGATCGTCGTGTGCACATGCACTGCAGAAACCCAGAAGAAGAATGGCCGACGCCGTCCGTGCGAGGCGACATGGCTCCATGTGTCACTTCGGGTGTGTGTGCCATAGGTTCGCCATCAAGGCCCTAGATGAACTAGTTCATATTCTGGGTTTGCACCATGCATTAAATCATGAGTGCCTATAGCCATGTCTTGTTATGATTAAAATGATGGAAGTAGCATTGTGCTATCATGCTATAAGCTCCACCCCTTTGGGGCGTACAGGTGGGGTTCCAAAGTAAATACCAAAGTGGGTGGGGCTTCAGTTGCAATAATGTGACATTGCTTTCATCAGGCTAGCCTGTTTGACCCACTTGCAGATGCTGCTTTACCAAATATAAATGGATTTGCATAAGCTTTTTGGCAAACAAAAGAAATATTGGTGATGGCAATTGGGACTGGCAACTCCATTGCTAAGCAACAGTCATTAAGTGAATGACTATGTCAGGGGTGTCAAACTCCCATCGTCACGGCAGCGCCTCGTGATGTATTGGAACTTTTTTCCCCTTCGCTAAACTGGGAATGGCCAGCGTGTGACGCATCTGGCCTATGGGCCATGAGTTTGTCACCCCTGGACTATGTGATTTGACTGTGCCAACTTATGACATCAGTTCCTGCTGAGGTTGTGAAGTGAATCATTGGCAGTTAAATAGCCACGTGGCTGCCACTTGCAACCTTCTGCTGGCTTCCCCATTGACTTTGTTTCTTGTGAAAATTACAAATAGCTAGCTATGAAAGTTGCAACTGGTGATTGTGTGACTGCAGAATGTTGTGATTGTTGTAATTGCATGCTACTTGCCAAGCACCCAAATTGGGATCACTTGAGTGCAGAAATGTGGCAATGACTGCAAACTTGTAGATTGGAAGTAAATCTCTTTTTTCAGCACTGTCCAAACTTTGAATGATTGCTGAATGAGCAGATGGTAAGTGAGGACATATATATACACTGTTTAGTATATGGCCTGAATGTATTTCCTTATCTAATTAGTAAAGTTTAGTGTAAAAACTGCCCGCAACTGAGAATAACCTCCTTTATTTAGGATTGAGTTGATGCAGTTCTAACAACATGCAAACGTACATAAGCCACAGCTCTGAATACATCATATGTACAACACTTCATGCATTTAGTCACACACTCAGAATAACAAAAAAAAAAAAAAGATGCACAGAGTCCTTTTATGGCTTAATACAGTAGTACATTACTAGATCACAGCGGACTCAACTTTAAGACCAGAGACATTCTAGGAAAATTTCAGATGCCATGATCAATGTCCTACCTGTCAATGACTACTTCAGCTTCAACCACAACAATACAGGAGCAGACAATAGAAAATCAAGGTAAACCACTCAAACTCGATTGCAGAAAATATGACTTCAGCAACAGAGTGGTCAATGCCTGAAATGCACTACCTGACTCTGTGGTTTCTTCCCCAAACCCCCAATTTTAACCTTAGACTGTCTACTGTCGACCTCACCCCATTCCTAAGAGGTCTGTAAGCGCACCAGCGTGCCTACCATCCCTGTCCTAATGTTTCCTCTATTTGTATCTATTTTATGTAGTCAGTTCATTCTTATACTTATATATATTGCCTAATATGTTCTTGACAAATAAATAAAATAAAAAATGAATAAATAAAAAATATCTGATAAACAAAATAAAGCAAAAAAAAAATTAAGCGTCAAATTGATTACCAGCATTTGTTTCTCCATATACTATATTATATGTATGTAGTATAACATCCAAGTAACATGGGTTACAATTGTCCCTGCAAGGAATACCGTGTTGTTTCTTTCTATAAACTGAGAAATAAAATTATCCTAAAGTTAATTATTTTAATGAATTATAATTAAATCCATTATTAGGTCATCTTTCACATTTTGGCTTACATTTGACAAAAATTTGAATCAAGATTATTGCATGTCATGATAATATTGTCAGTTAATAGTAGGAATTGCTCAGGAAGTTTTATCCCATTTTAGAATTGGATATAGCAGGGGTGTGAAACTTACATCATCACAGCAGCATCAAGTGATGTATCAGGACTTTCCCCCACTTCGCTAAACTGGGTGTGGGTATGGCCAGTGCATAAAGCATCCGGTCCAGGGGGCCTGAGTTTGACAGTTCTGGGATATAGGATTGGACATAATTTCAATATTTTCTTATATCCTTCTTATATTCTTCTTATAACTTCATTTTGGTTCAAAAAGAACATAACTAACGCAGGGGAATTAACCTTGTGCAGAACAGAAACTACATGGAGAATTGCCATTTTTACAACAACAGAACTGAATCTGTTGTTGAATATATAAAACAGGTGGCTTTTCAGTTACTTCTCCTGGCACGGCAGATTAAAATGTAAGCCCTGGATCTCTTTCATCAGCCTCTTCCACATCAGCAGCTGAAAACTGCTATCTTGAAGCAAACTGAAATCAAAGCTTGTAAGGCAAACAAAGCATCTCACTTCACTTAGCTATTCATACATTTGCTCAGGGATGCTGGGATCTTCCCTGGAGCTCCTTTCTACCTCTGAAAGCTGCCAGGAGGAGCAACTAGAAAGAAAAACATGTGTGAACGTGGACGTAGCTGGGAGCCTGTGACAGCCGTTTTGTGTACGTCAGTCGTAATAAAGGCAGCTCTGAACAATTAGTTACAAGACAGCAGCATTGTGCCTCTGAGAGAGAGAGCATGAAACACAAACCAATTTGCAACTCGGGTATTTTATAGCTGAAATGGAGATGTAGCCATGCTGTTACTATGAATTGTGAGGGCTGTGTATGTGCCTGCTTGCCTGCCTGTATGAGTTTCAGTTAACTGGACCAGCAAAAAGGATTTTGAATAACAATAAACCAGGATAAAGATGTAATCACAATACTCCTCCCCCCTCCATTCCCAATAACCTTTTCCAGACCAAAACTGCTCATTGACCTCAAGAGTCCACTGTTGAGTCAAACCCCAGCATCACCAGAGAAAGATGACAGGGGAGATGATACTGACTAGTGCAGGAGTCTCCAACCTTGGCCACTTTAAGCCTGGAGGACTTCAATTCTTTGCTGGCTGGGGAATTCTAGGAATTGAAATCCTCCAGGCTTAAAGTGGCCAAGGTTGGAGACTCCTGAACTAGTGTGAATACTTCTCCTCCCTGTCCCCCACCCCCAGCACAGTGTCCTGTTCTTATTCCAATATTATATATCAAGAACACTTCACTAGAACAACAGAGATGCATCCATCTCACATGCCACTAGCCGCATCTGTAAGTCATTATTTTTTTGGCACAGGAGCCTAGCTCTTCAAATATTTGCTGATGTGGACTCACACAGGATATTTTTCAAAAGGAAGGCTGGTGTGTACATCGGTTCAATATGCTGAATTTGCACTGATGTGGGCTCAGCCAAGGAGCAAGTTGCCTTCGAAAATTTTATATGTCTAGTTTTACTGGAAATCCTTTTCCTTCCTGTTCTCTAGAAAAGAAATGAACTAAAGCAGTAATGCTTTACAACTTTACATTGTATGAAGCTGCAGGCTTTCTTTTAGAGATGATGTTTTTATCTCAACATATTTTTCTTTCTGTCAAGACTTTGGGATGCAGCTGCACAAATCCTTTGGAAACGATCAGCGCGGAAGAGAATTGCTGAATGCGTCACCAGCTTCAAGAGAAGGAGGAAGGGTAAAAAAAATCCATAAACCTGACAGCCACCATTACATTCTCCTTCTATATCCAATTTTAAAATTATTGAATTTATTTATTAAAAATCAGTGGCGAATGAAGGAGTGATTGGGGCTTTGGAGGGGCCAGAGACTACCTTGGGACCTCAAAATGTTCACCCATGCATTATTCTATTTACAGAAATATATAAAAGTCTCTTCATTAGAGTCCTTTCATTCTTTTCTGTGAATGTGATAAGTTCTAGGAAGTAATTTTGGTAATTTCTACTGAAGATGACTTATTTTAAGGGTCAATTTATTTTATTTTTTCTTTTAAAAAGTTTAACAAATCAAAAGATAAAAGTATACATTTGGTTTTAAAATCAGTCCAAGAAGCTGTGAAGGATTTGTCCCACACTAGAGGGTATATTTTTGAACTATGCTGCTGGAGAAGACTCCTGCGAGTCCCTTGGACTGCAAGGCGATCAAACTGGTCAGTCCTAGAGGAGATCAACCCTGACTGCTGTTTAGAAGGCCAGATCCTGAAGATGAAACTCAAAGGAGCCTTGATAGTACAGTGGTTTAATGCACCCTGTTATTAACACAGCTGCCTGCAATTTCTGCAGGTTCGAATCTTACCAGGCTCAAGGTTGACTCAGCCTTCCATCCTTTCTAAGGTAGGTTAAATGAGGACCCAGTTTGTGGGGGCAATAAGCTGACTTTGTATAAATATACAAAAGTATGAAGGCTATTGCTTAACGCATTGTAAGCCGCCCTGAGTCTCCGGAGAAGGGCGGCATATAAATCAAATTTAAAAAAAATACTTTGGCCACCTAATGAGAAGGAAACACTCACTGGAGAAGAGTCTAATGCTGGGAATGATTGAGGGCAAAAGAAGGGGATAACAGAGAACGAAGTGGCTGGATGGACTCACTGAAGCAGTAGATGTGAGCTTAAATGGACTCTAGAGGATGGTTATCAATGGGGTCACAATGGGTCGGACATGACTTCGCAACTAACAACAACAGAGGGTATATTTTATAACATCTCCTGGAACAACCCTCCTCAACCTGATATCCTTCAGAAATGTTAAGATTTCACCTTCCAGAATTCCCATGTAGAATGAATGCTAGGGAATGCTGGAAATATCTGTTGCAACTGGAAATCACTATGTTAGGGAAGATTGCCCTCAGACCATTACACTTCAATATCTGTTTTCAAAGAAAAAAAGTTGCTTTACCTAGCCTTGGAATGTAAATGGACACGATTTGGAAGAATTGTGGCTGCATTCAACATTTTAGGTGAAATGGAGAGCCTGAGAGAATGTGTGGAATCATAGCACTTGTGGCTAGAGCAGGAGGTTGGAGAGCATTTAGCTTATCTTTGATAGAGCTATTTTAGAGTTTATATTTTAAGATTTCCCAGCTCAAAGCAGAAGGCTTTGCCATCTGTATCAGCATGCATGTTAGAAGAGTCTTTGAAGTTAACAGAAAGGAAACTCGTGGACTATATGCAGTTTTGGAACCAGAAGTCTTAGAGCTTAAAATCATGCCCTATAGGCAGGGGTGGCTTCAAAAATTTTAGCAAGGGGTTCTCTGCCCAGTTGCTCGGTGGGCGTGGCCATGGTGGGCATATCCTAAGTCGGCCTCCTGCATCATGGTGGGGGGGGCGTTTTTGCCCACTCTGGGCTTCAGAGGTTTTTCTTAAGCCTCCAGGAGGGCAAAAATGGCCTCCCCAGGCTCTGGAGACCGGAAATGAGCTTGGTTCTGACCTTCCTGACATTCCGGTAGGCCCATTTTTCACCCTCCCTGAGTCTCCGCGTGCGCCCTGCACTTACCTGCATCCAAAACGGGCCACATGGGGACTCCTGGGAGGGGTGGGGTAGAGTGGGAGGGGCCAGCCAGGAGTGGGATTTGGGGGTTCTCCAAACTGCACAGAATCTTAGCTAGAGGTTCTCCCGAACCCCTGCAAACCCCAGCAGCCCACATCTGCCTATAAGGGTCCTGGGAATACCACAGACAGCCAAAAAAACCAAACCAATTGATCATCGAACAAATAAACCCAGAGTTCCCTTTTGATGACCAGGCTCAAATTATCCTACTTCAGACACATTAAGCAAAGATCCAGCTCTCTGGAAATATTCTAATGCTGGGAATGGTGGAAGGAAAGAGAAGAGGATAATTGGCAGCAAGATGGTGAAAGAAAAAGTTAGGGATGGATCATCATGGAGCAAGTCTATGTGTTTGCTAGGAGTTAAATATGACTTGATGGCACATAATCAGTAGAGTAGGAATGAGCAAATTTTTTCCTATTGAGGACCACAGTTCTACTGGAAAAAGATACTGGGGTTAAAGATAAAGGTAAAGGTTCCCCTCGCACATATGTGCTAATTGTTCCAGACTCTAGGGGGCAGTGCTCATCTCTATTTCAAAGCCGAACAGCCAGTGCTGTCCGAAGAAGTTTCCGTGGTCATGTGTCCGGCATGACTAAATGCCAAAGGCACATGGAACACTGTTACCTTCCCACCAAAGTGGTCCTTATTTTTCTACTTGCATTTTTTACGTGCTTTCAAACTGCTAGGTTGGCAGAAGCTGGGATAAATAAAGGAAGCTCACCCCATTACGTGGCACTAGGGATTTGAACCGCTGAACTGCCGACCTTTCAATTGACAAGCTCAGCGTCTTAGCCACTGAGCAACCACATCCCAAGTAATACTGTAAATACTATAAATAAGTAAATACTGGGGTTAGGCTAGAGATAACTGGGTCATTGTATGATGAGGACAGACCCAAGAATTGGTGAGATGACTCATTCTCTTCCTTTTCTCTCTGTTAATTTCTTTTTCCCCACAGCAACTGGTGGGAAGAAACCGATTACTTTTGCTAGTGATCTGATGATTTACAAAGAGATTTCAAAATTACTCTGAAGGTCACAGGTTACTCCTCCTTCCTTTGAATCTTTTAGTTGGAGTACACTAAAGAGAAAAGACTCACCCTTTCCTGTCATTTAGTGGTTGCCTGTTTTTTTGTAGCCCAGACCTGGTACTCTTACATGGAAGAACTTTACCTTTTCAGCAAGTTACATCAAAACTTTTCTATCCCAAAACAGAACTTATTTACCATCAAGAAGTCACAAGTTGAAGAAGCTTGCCTGAATCATAGCTTCCTGTCTGCTACTTCGTAGAACAAAAAGGAACAGAAATTAAGGCTATGAATGCTCAAATGATGATTCACAACTGCTTCAGACTATATACAAGTACAAAAAACAAGCACTTCTAGCCGTTAAATCTTTTTTAAGACTTACATGGGAGCCTGAAAACAGATGGGGCTGCTTTTATTAGTAGCAGAGAGGAATTGTGCTTACACAAGATCTAAAGCAGTTCTTCCAAATTATTTTTGCAGGAAATACAGGAATGTACTTTGATAATCATCTGTCTGATCCCAAATACAAAAATTGTTCATTTGGCCATATCTATAGTCTGGAAATATAAAACTAAATAAGAAGAATGCAATTAATTTTCTAACTTTTAAAAAAAAAATCAAAAGTAATGTTTTATCACTTTACTCTTGAAGTTCATTGATCTAGATATCCAGAGAGCTCTCTTGTCCCACCCACAAATAGCTAAATGCATATTTTGTTTCCCCTATTTAGCACTTAATGCTACTTGCTTTTGTTAGGTTTAATATTTATGACATGTAAAATTGCTTCCAGGAATGACTAGCTTTAAAACCAAATAAAACAGAATTTACCTGAGGATACAACTTAATTATTCATGATGGTAAAAATATGTACCTGCTCAAAATGCACCTAAAATAGCATTTAAATTGACACCCTTAAAAAAAAACCTATTCAATAGTCCTCCTTTAGCAAGCTGTTTTCCAGCCTAAACATATATTCAAAAATGGCAGAGTGGGAAACCTGGCCTTTTCTACTAATATTCTTTAAGGATAGAGTGCAATGGTGGGATTCAGCCGGTTCTATGTGGATAGCGTAAACCGGTAGCAGCGACTGCGGAAAGCTCCGCCCACCCACCCACCCGGACATAATACATGACTACTGCGCATACACACGCTCACATTTGCGAACCGGTAGGGAAAGTAAGTGAATCCCACCTCTGATTGAGTGACTTTGGCATGGGAAGTCTACGTAACGAAAAACCTTAGACAAGTTCTCAAAAAAATTGCTAGATCAGTGTTTCTCAACCTTGGCAAATTTAAGATATGTACTTATTTATTTATTTATTTTATTCGGCTTATATGCCGCCCTATCTCACAATGGACTCAGGGCGGCTCACAACAATAAAACACAAGCCACAATAAAAATAAAGACTAAAATCTAAAAAATTTAAAATTAACCCATTAAAACCCTTAAAACCCCGTCATCAGACCAGGTCAAGGGATTTGAAAAGCCAAGTTTTTAATTCCCGGCAGAAGGTGCGAAAGTCAGGCACTAGTCGGAGCTCCAAGGGGAGTTGATTCCAGAGGGTGGGCGCCCCAACCGAGAAGGCTCTACCCCTGGGGATCGCCAGCCGCCACTGTCTAGCTGACGGCACCCTGAGTAGGCCCTCTCTATGGGCGCGAACCGGGTGATGGGATGTTGTTGCTGGCTGTAGGTGGTCCGCCAAATATCCTAGTTCTAAGCCATGTAGGGCTTTATAGGTCAACACCAGCACCTTGAATCTCACCCGGAGGGCAACCGGTAGCCAATGCAAATCGCGCAGGAGGGGTGTAACATGGGAGTATCGGGATTCTCCCATCACAACCCGTGCGGCTGCATTCTGCACCAGCTGAAGCCTCCGAGTGGTCCTCAAGGGCAGCCCCATGTAGAGAGCATTGCAGTAGTCAATCCGTGAGGTGACGAGCACATGCGTAACTGTGCGTAAGGCATCTCGGTCCAAGTAGGGACGCAACTGGCACACCAGACGTATCTGGGCAAATGCCCCCCTGGTCACGGTCTTTATCTGGTTTTCTAAGCTCAACCGTGAATCCAGAAGGACGCCCAAGTTGCGCACCCTGTCTACAGGGGGCAAAACTTCACCCCCAATAGTCAGCGATGGCACCTTTTCCCTGAACCGAGATGCCGGTACCCACAGCCACTCGGTCTTGGCTGGGTTGAGTTGCAATTTGTTTCTATCCATCCAGACCCGTACCGCTTCCAGGCACCGGGCCATCACATCGAGGGCATCACTGGGTTGGTTCGGGGTGGAAATATAAAGTACATTTCAACTCCAAGAATTCTCCTAGCTGGAGAATTCTGGGAGATGATGTCCACGCATCTTAAAGTTACTAAGGTTGAAAAAAAATTATCAAGGCTCTAGATCAGGCATCAGCAACCTGCGGCTCTGGAGCCGCATGTCGCTCTTTCACCCCTCTACTGCAGCTCCCTGTCACTCAAAATATGCATCACAACCGCCAATGTGCAAGATCCGCCGGCACACAATTTATTGAGCTTTTCAATCCCCGGTAGCCCAACCATGGATAAATCCAAGAAAAGAAAAGTTTCAGAAGAAAACAGAATGTTTATGCTAGTTTTGTGGCCGCTCAAGAAATAGTCAGGCACGGGAAGGGTTTTGTGGCTCCTGGTGTTTTCTTTTCTGTGGGAAATGGATCCAATTCTATCAGGTTCGCCTGATACGCCAGTTGCGCCCTTTTCTGGATTGGGACTTCCTACGCACAGTCACTCAAGCACTCGTAACTTCTCATCTGGACTATTGTAACGCTCTCTACATGGGGCTCCCCTTGGGGTGCACCCGGAGGCTCCAACTGGTGCAGAATGCGGCCGCGCGGGGGATTATGGGAGTGACGGGGCGCTCCCATGTGACTCCTCTCCTGCGCGAGCTGCATTGGCTTCCGGTGGACTTCCGGGTGCGCTTCAAGGTGTTGGTGATCACCTTTAAAGCGCTCCATGGCTTAGGGCCAGGGTACTTACGGGACCGTCTTCTGCCACCAATTGCCTCCCACCGGCCAGTTCACTCCCACAGAGAGGGCCTCCTCAGGGTGCCGTCGGCCAGACAATGTCGGCTGGCGACCCCCAGGGGGAGGGCCTTCTCTGTGGTGGCACCTACCCTCTGGAATAATCTACCCCCAGAGATACGAGTGATCCCAGACCTCAGGACTTTTCGTCGGGCCCTTAAAACCTATCTCTTTCAGTTAGCTGGGCTGTCCTGATTTTATGATGGGTTTTTAAAAATTGAAATTGGTTTTAAACTGTAATGTTCTAAATTATGGGCCAAATTATTTAATTATTTTAAATCTATTTTAACTTTTGTATATAAAATGTTTTACTTGGCTGTTCACCGCCCTGAGTCCGAAAGGAGAAGGGCGGTATAGAAATTTGAAAATAAATAAATAAATAAAAATAAAATGGCTCTTTGAGTGTTTAAGGTTGCAGACCCCTGCTCTAGAAACTAAGAAAAGCAATATTGTGAATTCACACTGGTGGATGAACAGACCTAAGAGTAGGGACAAGCAAACTGTTTCCTTCAATGCTGTTTTTAAATTGGTAAAATATGGAAGGAATGCCAAGTATTTTCTGGACAGCTGAAATGAGAGCATTTCAAAATCCTTTGAACATTACTTGTCATTTTTCACATGAATATGTTACAGTAACTCCAGAATTTCAAAAGACAAAATCTGCATGCTGTTCCGTTTGACAAAGCACCTTAGTCTTGTCTAACCTATGATTACAGCTTCCCTGTTACATTTCTTCCTGTGCTAACAAAAACTGATGCTTTCCCTCCAATTACACAGTCATTTTGCAAGGCATCCAAAGATCTAGGCATGTCCCAATGCCTTCTACTTCCTTGAGGGAGCCCTCCTGGGACTTGAACTCCATACAGTTACTTTTTTCCACCTAATTTTGAAAAAGAGTGCCTTTCTCATTTCTCTCCAGCTTTATTTCCACTCTGAATGAATGAATTGGACTGGTGCTATAGCAGCATTGCTCTTCCAAACAAACTATAACATTAACATTGTTTTTGATTCCACATAACCTCTTCTAAAATCCAGCTGAATCTCTGGAGCCTTTGATGAGGCATTAACATTTTGTTTTGTGCTTTAATTAATTGATTGACTAAAATATGGCCCAAACCAATTCAATTTTGTAGCCCCGACCATTTTAATAGGGGCATATGGTTCAGATTATCAGTGTTGTGCCATAAAGAGGAATCTTGCAGGATGTTTCAAAAGAAAAAGGCAGCTTTCTGCTAGAAACAAATTCAATAAATTCTGGTCAATCATGCAACTCTCTGGAAGATACCTAGTGTAACATATGTTTTATTAATTTTCTGAAGTATGTTATCCAAAAGGAAAGGATAATTGGAGGATCCTATGAGCAATTTGTTGTTCAAATTTTTTGAAGTTTGTTGTCCAATATTCTGTCCTTGTAAAACTCTTTTTTTAAAGAAAGGGTAAGATATTTTTAATTCTGCAACAATGTTTTATGCTGTTTTCCCAAGTTTTTTAATTTAAATGAAAATGAAATGTGGCAAAGTTTCAAATATTTCTTCCTGGTTCTGCCAACTTGAATGGGAAAAGTCTGCAGCTTGCTAGCTTTACTTGGGCTCTGTTACAGACAAGATCCAAAGATTTCTGCAGAAGAGGTGGAAGACAACAGAAAAGAGCCATGTTGGATCCAACAGATTAATGACCTATCTATCATGTCCCTGTATCTCCATCAGATATTTTGGACAGAAGCGGAAAACCGGAAGTGTCACGGCGATACTGGTTGGGAAATAGCAAAGCTCCGTGGAGCTTCGTGAAAACCCAAACTGAAAAACCGCTGTTGGGGGGTCTTCGGAATGGATCCATCTTGTAGGGATGGGGGAGAGAGAGAGGCACCTCAGAAGACCAAGAGGAACAGGCAAGTTCCTAGAAAGGTTGGAGGCAGCTCTTTGACCCGGCAGCGGGTGTGGTGGCCATTGAAACGGCCGCTACAAGCTGAGGCAACCGGACTAAGATGTGAGTATCACCTCCATATTGACTCTGCAGACATCTTTGCTAGAATGATACTATAGGACAGTGTTTCTCAACCTTGCCAACTTGAAGATGTGGGAATTTCAACTTATGTTGGCTAGGGAATTCTGGGAGTTGAAGTTCACATATCTTCACACTGCCAAGGTTGAGAAATAGTTTTGCTATAAGTCAAAAATAGTCAATGAAAGACGTTTTAATGCCCGAGCCAGACATTTCCTTCTGTGTATGAAAGCAAGCTTACTAACAGTTTACTCTTTCAGTGGTAGAGATGTTATAGGACATGGATATCAAACTCGCAATGTCATGTTGCCGTCACATGATGTTTCACAATGTTTTTTCCCTTTGCGGAGCTGGGGTGGGCATGGCCTGCATGTGACACATCCGGCCCATGGGCCGCCAGTTTGATAGCCCTGATATAGGGGATTTTCTAATGAACCTGAAGAAATCTTGGGCAATCCATATGGATCCTTCCAACCATCTGATGCTGCCTTTCAACAACTGCTGGCTAAGATGACCACCTCAGAGATTAATATTTTTGCTCTTGGAAAAATATCTAAGTTGCCATTCCCCTTCTCACAAAGGTGCTATTATTGCAGCAATAGGTAGGCCTGAAACCTCCACATGTGCCTTCTTGAACACTAAATGTGCCCCTTCTATCTATTCACATATAAGTAACATATGAATCATATAAGTATCATATGAGTTTATATGAAATATTTCAAATGTATGAAACACAGTTTATTTTCTTTTCATTTTTTCAAGTTCAGGATTTTTTCTAGATTTAAAAGTGCACACTGTGTACACTAGCTAAAATTTATTATTTATTCAATTTATATGGATGCTCATCTTGCAGATTGGGTGGCTAACACAATTAAAGCATTCATATAATAGCAAATTACAAAAATAATAAAAGCGCATTGAACGTAAAAAACCGAAGAATGGCAACACAACAACAAATTAACACATTTCATGAGTGCAGCTACCTCCCAATCAAAGGTCTTAAGAGTTTCAGGGAAGACCATCAAGACTGGGGCCAATCTAATCTCAGGTGGAAAGATGAATCAAAACTGCAACAGAAAAAGCATGCTTTTGGAGTCTTGGCAGATAATATTTTTTAATTGACAAGGCTGGTAGAAATAATTGTAAAAAGAAAATCTCTCAAATATCCCAGTCCCATGCTGTGACAGGCTTCCTAGGGTACAACCAGCACCTTGCCTTTTATTGTAGATATTTGTAGGTCTTTTATCCCACCTTTATTATTTTTATAAATACTAAATACTAAAAATATTATTGTAAGTAAAGTAAGTTGAGTTATTTATAAATAACTCAAGGTGGCAAACATGCCTAATACTTCTTCCTCCTCCTATTCTCCCTACTACAACAACCAACTGAGGTGGATTGGATTTAGAGAGATTGATAGGCCCAAAATTACCCAGGTAGCTTTCATACCTAAGGTGGGACTAGAACTCACAGTCTCCTGGTTTCTAGCCAATGCCTTAACCACTAGGCCAAACTGATAGTATCCAGAAGCCTAAAATCTCATTGTGACTAGTAAGATTTTTCTCAGTATCACAGTTTTGGTTTCTTCTGTGATCATTATCTGTTCCTCCTGTTCCCTCCATTTTGGCCAGTCGGCAATTGCTACATGTGCCGGTACATACTCTCAAATTAACTTATTTTTATAAGCAAATATTTTTATTATCACAAGCTTGGAAGAACTTTCCACCTGTTCCAATTAGTTGAGTCAGTAATAGAAATACTGATTTTTTAAAAGCGCTTAACTCATAGCAAAGTATTCTTATTATTAGTCAGATGGTTTCCTGGGATTCTTATTTTTATAGTCTCTTTATTAAATTTTAACATCAAGCATTAAAATACAAGCTAACGTAAAGGGAAAGGGGAAAAAGAATAACAAAACAAATTAAAGTTGACAAAAATTATACATGTTCTGACCAGGCTCCCAAACCCTCTATAGTTAAATCAATTATTCCTTTATTAGGAGTGCCAACAGCCCTGGCAAAAAGTCTCTCTCTCACACACACAGCAGGCTAACAAGTCTGTCTGGCAGAGAGATTAATAGTTCATCTCCACCCCTGCCTTTTATTCCCAGAGCTAGGGTGGGGCTTCGCTAGCAGCGGTGGCTCTTCTGTCCCAAGGATCGACCCATAGATTTCCACTGCTCTCCTCTCCTCTGCCTTCTGTGCATCTGTGCATCAGGCACTCGACCCAGTTGTTCTTCCTCATCACCCACCTCCAGACCTGGGGGCTGTTGACTCTCCATCTGAGGGCTGATGGACGACCCACCTATGTCTTTATCTCTGACGCTCCATTCCCTCTTCCCCATTGGAGCTCTCAGGTTGCCTTGATGCTGGCCCTGACTCCCACGCCGCCTCCTCATCTGATTTGGCTGCTGGAAGGGCCAGTGGCCGACAGGCCACAACAGTACATCAAACAAATATAAAAATAAATGCCACTGACTTTCTTTTAGTATTGAGATAATTGAGACAATGTGTTTATGAATTATAGCACGCCACTAAAATATAAACTGAGAGCAAATCCCACTCCTTACTAGTACTGATGATGTCACTTAGCTTGGGTAATGAAACATCTGCAAGAAAAGAACCAAGGTCAGAGACCACTAAGGACCCCTCAATTATAGCCTCAGCTATGTTGGCTGTGAGCAGTTCCTAAAACTTGACCAAAATGAACACAATTCAGTTATACAGTGAATTATGAACAAATACGTTTATATATTTTAGAAAGCAGGCCAAATCACAAAGAATTTTCATAACACTGCTACAACTCATTAATATAAGCAGGAAGCAGGAATTTATTATGAAAAATGTTGGCAACCTTACAAGGAATGTTTTATTCCCATGATGGTGAACCTATGGCACGTGTGCCACAGGTGGCACATGGAGCCATATCGGTGGGCACGCAAGCTCAGCTCCAGCGCACAAGTGCGCCCCGATTTTCAGGCCTTCTGAGCCCACTGGAAGTAGGGACACAGGCTGTTTCCTGCCTCCGAAGGGCCTCAGGGGGTGAGGAAGGCCTGTTTTTTACTCTCCCCAGGCTGCAGAGCCTTTCTAGGAGCTTGGGTAAGGCAAAAATGGCCTCCCCCCCCCGCCGGAGGCCCTCTGGAGGCCAGAAACATAAGGTGACCAGACGTCCCGCTTTTGGCGGGACAGTCCCGCTTTTGAGCAATTTGTCCCGCATCCCGCGGCGTTTTAAAAAAGTCCCGATTTTTCATTCTGCCTCCTGAGTCCCAGCTGATGGCTAGAGGGAAAAAACCTGTTTAAACTCTTGCCGCGGGGTTTCAAAGGGCTGCCCTACGTTGATTAGCTGGGCTTTCCCCTCTCAGCCTCTCAGCTGATTTGCGCAGGGCTCTGCTCTTGCTAAATTGCTCCAGCAGTTTTTTTTTCTCAAGCTCAAAACGAAACTGAAAGTAAAACAGGCTGTTGGCTTTGCTGTTTGCTTGCAACGTTGGAAAATTAGGCAGCAGATTTATTTTCCTTTTCCTCACCAAAAAAGGTAGGTGTAAACAATGGGAAATTATTTAGGGCAAAAGAGGAGAGTTCAAGATTTTAAAACACAAAAGAAAAAAAAGCTCTTTTTAACTAGGGAATTGTAATAATTGAGATACTATTAATTGTATACTGTGTTGAAAGCAGAAATGGTTAAGTTGTGGTTTGGAGGAATATATGGGGGAAATTATTTGGTTTATTATTATTGGTAAATATAATTAATTGATTTGTAAGAAATTGGATTGCATAGAAATAATTGGAATATTCATGTTCATATTGATTAATATACAAAAAAGATAGTTATATAACTAATTGATTTATATTAAAATGTTGAATTTGTATTAAACAACTGTATTACATAATTACATAATTAACCAATGTGAGGATTGATATAAAAATAGATGACAATGGGAAGGGGTATAATATAGAATAGAAGGGAAAAATTGAATTTGATTAAGATTAGAGATGAGGATGAAGGGTAATATTGTTTTTTTTTTAAAATAGATGAGGAATAAATATGGCAAAAAGGAAATATAGAAATTGTAAATTTAATTGAAATGACTAAACACTGTTTAAATTTGTGAACCAGCCAAATATTCTGTTCAAAGAAAATACATTGTATGTTTGTATGTGTGTTTCTAATTATTGCTATTTATTCATATTTGTTCTCTTTTATTCTTTAAAGTTTAACAATTCATTCTTTATCTTAATATCTTTATATTTGTTTGGGGTTGGCTTTCTTCCCTTTCATCTTTTTTATTGTACAGCAATCTTTCTCCTCAAACCTACCACCTCTCTTTTCTTTCCTTCTTACTGTCTCTTCCCCCCACCCTCTTATTCTCCTCCCTATTTCCTCTTCCTTTCTCCTTCTCCTCCTCTCTTCCTCCCTCTCTTACCGTCACTCCTACTCTAATTTCCCTTCCCTTCCTTCATCCCTCTCTATTACTGTATCCTTTTATGCATATGGACTACTCAGAGGGCTGAAAAAGTTATTTTTGACTGGTCCTCACACTTTTGACCAGTCCTTGAACTTACGACTGTCCTCACATTTTACATTTTTGCCCTATCTTGTCATCATGGTGAAGAGAAGCAGTTGTGAAATGAGTGACATGGTTGTTAAGAATGCTGCACGGGCATAAATGTGAGGATGGTCATAAGTGTGAGGACCAGTCAAAAGTGCGAGGACCTGTCAGAAATGACTTTTTTCAGCCCTCTGAGTAGTCCCTATACACATAGCCATGGCCACCCGGTCAGATGACCAGCTAGCCATGCCCACCCAGTCACATGGCCTCCAAGCCACGCCCACACAATAAGCCACGCCCACAATGGTGTCCTTCTTACCAATGTTAAAATCTGTTCACCTTACCCTATACACATAGCCATGGCCACCCGGTCACATGACCAGCTAGTCACGCCCACCCAGTCACATGACCAGCTAGCCATGCCCACAAAATAAGCCACGCCCACAATGTCCCTCTTTACCAATGTTAAAATCTGGTCACCTTACAGAAACAGCCTGTTTGCCAACTTCTGGTGGGACTGGAAGACCCATTTTTCTCTCTCTCCCCAGGCTCCAGAGCCTTTCTAGGAGCCTGGTAAGGGTGAAAACTGCCTTTCCCACCCATCCCCCGGAGGCCTTCTGGAGGCCGGAAACACCCCATTTGCCAACTTCCGGTGGGACCTAAAGCCTCTGGACTCTGGGGAGGGTGAAAAACGGACCCACTGTGCCATCGTGTGCCAAAAGCGGGTGGAGTGCGGTGGGGAGCACACAGGGGGTGGGGCACATAGAATTATGAGTGTGGGCACACATACACGTGACCCCAACGTGCTCCCCCTGCTTTTGGCACGCAATGACAAAAAGGTTAAGCATCACTGTTTTATTCTGTAGTTTATCAAATAATAAAAAGTAAAGCTATCCAGGACTAAGCAATATATATAAAAAGTCCATAGTGCCTGTTGATCCTTGCAACTGATATTATATGTTTTCTTTTGTGCCTACAGTAAACTTTGATCCTGAGCACTTGCTGTTTTACCAACATCTCTCTAACAAGTTCAACATCAGCCAGTGGCATTCTTGGACAACAGCCAGACAATACAGCAAGATACATGGCATCACTCCTGTCCTCAAATGCTCTTTAAATATTTGAATTATAATCAAATCAGTTCTGGCTAATTCCAGCGGGATCAACTTTTGTAATTCTCCATCATTTAGGAATCGAGAACTATGTTTGTTTCCCACAATAGTGTCGAATGGGAATTTGGAGATATTTTAGAAAATTAAATTGTTGGCTCTAAACCACAGTCTAGATTAACCAGTTCTGATGGGAGCATTGCTGTGGCTACCGTTGCCAAATAATCCCACTGAAACTCAAGGGAATGTGTGCATTGACTACCTACAAGTCTCTTAGCCAAGAGCTGATAGTTCACTGCAGTCATAGCCTTAGATATTGTTATTTGGACAATAAATGCGACCAGCATGTTAGCTGTTTAATTCTATACCAGCAGAAAAAGAAATAGAGAATATTATTGTGAGATTCTCTTGGTGTGTAAGAGTTTATGTAAAACATGAATAATAGCAATTGAAAAAAACAATTGCTACCAACCTGCCTTCCATTGAGGACCTGTATACTGCACGAGTCAAAAAGAGGGCTGTGAAAATAATTACAGATCCCTCACATCCTGGACATAAACTGTTTCAACTCCTATCCTCAAAACGATGCTATAGAGCACTGCACACCGGAACAACTAGATACAAGAACAGTTTTTTCCCGAATGCCATCACTCTGCTAAACAAATAATTCTCTCAACACTGTCAAACTATTTACTAAGTCTGCACTACTATTAATCTTCTCATTGTTCCCAAAACCCATCTCCTTCCACTTATGACTGTATGACTGTAACTTTGTTGCTTGTATCCTTATGATTTATATTGATATTGTTTCCGAGAGCGTATGCACCAAGACAAATTCCTTGTGTATCCAATCACACTTGGCCAATAAAAAAAAAATCTATTTAAAGGTCTGTGGTGATAGTATTTTCTACCTGTTGTACAAAGGCTAACACATCTCCCCAGGTAGGATTTCCATTACTAGAAAACCTCTTCCAAGAGACAACTGTCTCAAAGGTCCAACCTATTCCTAGCTCTTTTCCCATTTATAACAAGTTGATTTGGGAATCAAGACTGAGAAATGCAAAATGTCATTTTCACAAAACAAAGGCTACTTTAGATTTTACAGTTACTCAGTGAATATACTGTGCATGTGTTTCTTGTTTAAGATAGACTTACTTAGAGCTTTCTGAAGCAATCAAAGCATACATATTTGCATATTGTCCATTAGATATTGTAGATATGAAGATCTGTATATTGCAAAAGTCAGAAAAAGGACTCTGAAAAATCTATAAAACCCTCACATCCGGGACATAAACTGTTTCAACTTCTTCCCTCAAGACAACGCTGTAGGGCATTGCATGCCAAAACAACTAGTAGACACAAGGACCCCCCCCCCCATGCCATCACTCTGCTAAACAACTAATTCCCATAACACTGTCTTATGCCCTGGGATGTCAAACCACATAGTAAGGCTGCATTACTGTTATCCTTCTCATCTTTCCTATTACCTATTCCTTTAGCATGTTATGACTATAACTTGTTTGTATCTTACGATTTATGTTGATTGCTTTATTTAGTATCCTATGACGCAGAGGTGGATTCTAAATTTTTTTACTACCAGTTCTGTGGGCGTGGCTTATTTTGTGAGCGTGGCTTGATGGTCATGTGACAATTCTTTAGGATTTAGCAGAGGTACTGGTCTACCAGGCTTTTAACTGCTTGCAGAGCTGTATCGGTCTACCCATTTATTTTTGCAGGCACTGGTCTACCACCAAACTGCCTTTTACCACTGATCAGCTGTAGGGCGGTCCTTTGAAGCCCCGCGGCAAGAGTTTAAACAGTTTTTTTCCTTATAGCCCATCAGCTGGAACTCAGAAGACAGCAATAGATTTGGGGGTGGGGCCAAATAAAAGGTAAGAATAACATGGGGGCACGGGGGGGGCGGGGGCAGAACCAGTTCGGTGACATCATATCATCACCGCTACCGGCTTGGCGGAACCGGGCGAAACTGGGAGGAACCTACCACTGCTATGATGATCACTGAGTGCTGTACCTTATGATTGATGATTGCATTTTATGATTATGATCATGATTTATCACTTGTTGCTTGCATGTACACTGAAACTTACACACTGGAGACAAATTCCTTGTGTGTCCAATCACACTTGGCCAATAAAGAATTCTATTCTATTCTATTCTATTCTATTCTATTCTATTCTATTCTATTCTATTCTATTCTATTCTATTCTATTCTATTCCATTCCATTCCATTCCATTCCATTCCATTCCATCCTATATCTGATGTACAGATAACAGCTAAAGCCACTGACTCAACCAGGGTAGTCATTTTTTCTTTAACAGTGTGGGCTCCCGCATTAGCTCATCAATGTGACATGGTGGAAGAGCACAAGAAGTTCAGTGCAATGGCAGGGATGCCAGTTGAATGCCATCTGCCTCCATGCTGCAGTTTTGCTCTTGCTCACTTTATTACAACTACTGGCAATAGACGAACTAAAGGTAGACCTCAATTTACGACCACAATTTAGCCCAAAATTTCTGTTGCGAAGATCTTTGTTAAGTGAATTTTGCTCCATTTTATGACTGTTCTTGCCACAGTTGTTAAATGAATCACTACAGTTGTTAAATTAGTATCACAATTGTTAAGTGAATCTCACCTTCCAATTGACTTTGCTTGTTAGAAGATCACAAAAGGTGATCATGGGACACTGCAAACATCATAAATATGAGTCAATAAGCATCAGAATCTTGATCACTTGATTATGGGGATGCTACAACAGTCGTAAGGGTAAAAAACAGTCATAAGTCACTGTTTTCACTGCCATTGTAACTTTGAGTGATCGCTAAGCAAAGTATTGTAAGTTGAGGACTATAGAAGAAAAATCCACATGATATAAAGTAGGTCATATCTAGTTTGGCCCTGGGTTTATATTATCCTACAGCATGCAATGTGATGTTGAAATGGTAAAGATCATGAAATCATTCCATTTGTTTTCAGTGAAAAAATGATGCAACTCTTAATGTTAATTTCACTTTTGATACCATAGGTGATGGTATGTAGTGAGCATAAATGAGATCTTTGCTGGTTAAAAATTCAGCACCCTGAGATCTACATTATGTGCGTTTCCCAATAATTGTCTACTTTTTTTTTGTGCATTTCCCCACAATTGTCTACTTTCTTGTGCATTTCCCCATTATTGTCTACGTTTTTGTGTTTGTGCTGCTCTTGTTCATCAACCCTTTTCTTAAATTTCCATTGCTGACCTTAGCAGAAATGACATCATATTGGCCACAACCCAGAACCACAGAAACAGCTCATGTTTGGCTTTCCAGCCTTCTCTGTAGTCAACCTCTACACTACAAAACCTAGTAGTAGTTCTTTTATTGAGTGTTATATGTGGGTTATCTGAGTCTGAAGAAGTTCAGTTATCCTGATCAGAGTTATGTGGGATGATGGGAAGAGGTTTAAAGCTGATGGTTACTACAAAGAAATGGAAAAGTAGAGAAATTCTTTTGCTCCTAGTTATTACCCCATAGAAACCTTCCTGTGTGTTCAGAACAATCATGCCTCCTAGTCTGCCTTCCACTACGATTAAGTGTAAAGCATTAAAAAGGCAGAGTTGATGGTTATCAGAGAAGTTCTGTTTTTGCGGGATTTGCGCTCAAGTATTTGAAAGAAAAAGTTATTTCCTAAGCTGCTGCTAATTCCAAATGTGTTTTGAAAGCTGTTGGTTAAAAAGGCTGTTCTTTGTGGGTTGCAACATTCTGTATGAAAGTTTTCAAACCTAAATATGCTACATACAAGCAGTCTGAGTTTGCAAAAGGCAAACATTTCCTGCCCCCCATCTATGAATCACTCCCATCCTTATAGATTGGATTGCTGGTTTTATCATAGCGCTGATAAAAGCTGATTTTGCTGATTTGAATATTCATGAGAAGTCTGTTGGGAGGGGGTATCTTTCCTTTATTAGGTTCATGGTTTTCATGGCTATTAAGGCTATTTTGTACCTAGTATTGCTTGTGAATACCCTTGAGCTGAATGACACAGACTCCTATCATTCAGACGTCAATTCCCAGTTCTCAGACAAAGCTTAATTTACTTTGTTCTAAACTGAAGCCGTGGGCATCTTCCCCAAAAGAGAATGGCTTTTCTATAAATTTGGAAGAGTGCCACTCTTCCTTTTCTTCATTGCTCCTTGACTGGAGATGGCAAAAGCTGTGCCTACTTTTAAGACAAAAAGCGGATCTCATGCGTGTAAAATGTTTTGACGGCTCTGTCTGTCACGTTAGTCATGTATTCTGAGTAACTGATCCTTAGATAAAATATCTACTTTTTTAAACTGAGAAGTCTTCAATTATGGTAAGGAGTATAAACAAACTGATTTAACCTTGTAAGCTTGACATTGTGACTTTTAGTTTTTGTTTCTTATGAAAGAGTTTAAACTGGGAAAATGTGCATCTTTACAATGTTTTCAGTCATGTGGTCCTGACTGTAGGTTAGAGCCTTGGTCTTCTGTTGGAATATAATCACAGCTGCAGTGCCCTACCCATTTACATGGAAGAAGTCCATGGACCTCCAGCAATTTATTTTGGAGATACCATGCACATCATCCCATTATTTTTTTTATTAGTTTATAATATAAAATACAAAAATACAAAAGAAAATAATAGAAAAATAGAGGAGGGAAAAGGGAAGGGGAAAGTGTAGAAAAAAGAAGAAAAAAGAAAGAAAAGGCATTGATTTCCAACTCCCTTTGGTGCAGTAGAATAAGATAACACCAAATCTCAACTTTTTACTTTTACATAATAGTTTAAACTAGCCATTGAAATGTATTTGAACTAGCCATTTCTATAACAACAAAACTATCTAATCAGTAAAGCCCAAAATCAAAGTTGTATTTTTTTTTCCACCTCAAGCACAAAGTCCAGAAGTGGTTTCCAAGTAAAAACAAAAGTAATCATATTTTTTTCTTTAATCAAAGCAGTGTCCTTCCATCTTTGTGCATAAATTAGTCTTGCTGCCGTCAACATATATAACATCAAAGTTCCAATTTTTTTCCAAGTCTTTGGAACCATTAAACCATTAAGTCCATTAAACCCAAAAGAAAAGCTTCTGGTTTTATCCATATATTCAGTTTGAGAATCTTCCGTATTAGGATGTGAATCCTACTCCAATATTTCTTTGCTTTGTCACTTGTCTACCATAAGTGATAAAAAGTTTCTTCTTTACATTTGCATTTCCAACGTTCATTTGAAATACCTTTATACTTTCTTGACAGCTTGTCTGGCATTAAATATAGCAATACATCATCTTATAGAAATGTTCTTTTAAATTATAATTTAGTATGAATTTTAAACCTTTCAACCACATATTCTCCCATTATTCAAGCTTTACATTATATCCAAAGTTCCTTGCCCATTTTATCATGCAATGCTTTACATATTTATTTTCCAAATTCAAATTCTTTTTTAAAAAAATAATTTTTATTAAACAGTTTGTCTTTAAAAACAACACAAAAAACAACCACACATATATAAAAACAAAACATGTTAAGACATAACGTATTGAACATTACATAACATTAATGGTAATTTTACAGCATTTCGTATCGACTTACGTATTTTGCTTTTGTAGTTCTCTATTCTATCATTTCTATTTACTACTCAATAGTAGGATAATCTCATTACTCCAGCATATATATACATATTCTTTCTAGCCAGGTTTTACCTACGTAAGCTAAACTTATGTAGGTAAAACCTGGCTAGAAAGAATATGCACATAAAAGCCTACGAAAAAGAAAAAGAAATATATATATATATATATATATATATATATATATATATATATATATATATATATATATATATACATGCAAAAAAAATTTAAAATCTCGGGTGTTTTCCCCGTCATTATAAGTAAGTTGGTTAAAATATTTAAAATCCTGGTTAAAATCCTAGCTTAAAATCTTCTAAAAATCCTTACAGAGCACAAGGATTTTTAGAAGATTTTAAGCTGGGATTTTAACCAGGATTTTAAATATTTTAATCAACTTATTTTTAATGACGCGAGAAAACACCCGAGATTTTAATTTTTTGCATATGCACACCCGCGAAAACTTAAGAAGACATATATATATATATATATATATATATATATATATATATATATATATACACACACACACACACATATTCATTGTTCTTATCTACACATTTATATTCGTTTATATTTACATCTCTTTATTTAATGTTATCCAAATTCAAATTCAATAACAATTTATAGACCTTAACAACAATATGTTCATCACTACCACACAGTAGGATTTCATTTTTGACAAAATTGTAAATATGTAAACCAATGGCAGACCCATCCTTCTGATTGCACATCATCCCAACAATTATGTAAATAGTTACTGATGTAGATTTATTAACAACTATTGCCTGTTTCCAAACCATTTCACCAATCTGCAAGAAAGAAATGGTAGATAGATAGCTCCCGGTAGAAATATCTGTAATAGTTGCTGTAACACAAAACAGGCAAGGTTTTTGCAATCACAGTCTATTTCCCCTTTCTTGGCAGACAAGCTCTCCATACACTACTAGCCTATCCTCTATCTTCTAAAGGAGTCTACTTTTTCTGAGAAATGGTGGAGATTTCCATCTCAATGAAAATATTATCAACCATTACTCCTGTTGTTTCTGCAGGTACAATGGTGGAGGTGCTCTTTTGTCCTTTCTTTCAAAATGTCTTGATCCCATTCCTGCTGTCAATAGAGCACCCATGATTTACCGTATTTTTCAGCATATAAGACGTACCTTCCCCCCACCCAAAAGGGGATGAAAATTTAGGTGTGTCTTATACACCAAATGTATCCCCCGCTCACCCACTGGCCCCCACCCTTTGGCCTCTGCCTCCTAGCAGTTTATCTCCTTGCAGCAAGCAGCAAGAAGAAACAGCGCCTTTCAGCTTCAGCACATCCTAATTAGCACAAGTTGATTGGATCGGCCTCCAGACTCTCAGCTGTTTTGCTCTCAGCTGTTTTACATGGGCCTCTGCTGCTTGTTGGAAGGAGGTAAATTGCTGGGAGCAATTTTTTTTTCTTGTGCTAATCAAGCTATGCTGAAAACGAAAATGAAAGTAAAGCAGACTATTTGCTGTTTGCTGCAACGAGGCAAAATTGCTGGGAGGCAGAGGCAGATTTCTTTTTCTTGTTTTCCTCACCAACAAAGGTAGGTGCGTCTTACAGTCCAGAGCGTTTTATACTCTGAAAAATATGGTAGTAGAATTGGTGCTAAAAAACAACAATCCTGTTCAGCCATTTCTCAAGAAAGGATAAATACTTTAATTATTTGCATGATAAAGTTATCTCCTGTGCCAGGTAAGTACATTTCCCACTTATTCTTTCCTTTTCTTCCCTTTTCTTTTTCTTAAGTGTCAATTGTCCCTCTTTTACAAAAGGAGAATCTTTATCAGAGAAAGCCAAAGATTCTCAGCTTCACATTTCAGCTATGCATTCCTACATTTCATGACAGTCTGTAATTTCATGCCATCAAACACTAGTAGAACACGTTATACATGCCACAACCACGCATATGCCATAATCTTGCAGCTTGAAAATGCTTGTGCCATCTATCTGCTAACAAAAAAAATCTTTGAATGCTGACTCAGTGTCTCTGTAGACTCATACAGAAACAAAAATGTTTGCAAAGGGTAGAGTGCAACAGGACACTAATTTAAAGTGGTAGTCTTGATTTCCAATATGTCAATTCTTAATATGTTAATTCTGCCTGTAGTTTCAAATAATTCTCAGATTGTCTATCTTGTGTTTTATTCTAATTGCTGCTTAAGCTGATGCAAACCAAAAAACATTTATCTCCCCAGATTTCTCCTAAATTTTGAAGTGCATAATTATACGTAATTGTTTCCCATAGAAACATGCCACTATCTTTCCTACAGAGGTTGCAAATTTATAATGATGTTTCTAGAGTCACAAGCAGACCACTTATAAAATAAAAGGTTTGGAAGACAAAGCATATACAAAACAGTGGTTCCTCAGTATTCATTGTTAATTTGTTCCGGGAGGTACAATGAGTACTGAACAAATTTTTCCCATAAGGGTTAATGCAGTGAGTCACAAGGCAGCCGATACTGACCCGTTTTAGAAAAGGTTAGCAGAAAAATAAAGAAAAAAATGTGTAGCTATTTGGATGAACAAAAGGAAGAAGACGAGATGAAAGAGGAAACAAGCCAGCTATCAAAAGGGAAGTAATCTGACCTCAGAAAATACACATTCTTCAGGTCCAGGGATCTCTGCAGGGTAGTTTAAAAAAAAAGTTAATATGGAAATCTTAATTATACCGTGCAAGGGAAACTTGCTTTTATTCACTCCAAGTCTTCATTAATCAAACTTATCCGATGTGCAAGAAGTTTAGCTATGATGATGTAATGTATATCTATCATGTCCTTCCTTTCCACAGATGAGACCTGCTCTAGTCTCAAATCTTTTTATTTGCACTATTTTGCATTGTTTTAGCACAGCAGTTTAAGTGACTGAAAGCAACACAGATAACATTTTGTGTGTATTACACACACTGTGTGAATAGATTGGGGCATGTAAGCTCTTTCCAAACTTTGACCCAGTAACCGATAAAACCACGAAGGCTGAAAAAATGTAGCTCACCTTTATCCTGGATATTCAAGAGAATACTCAACTTGCTTTTGTTAACCTTTGGTCTCCTCCTAGGTCTAATGGTTAAGAGGAAATAAGTTGCTGATAAGCATTTCCTTGACTGCAAAAAAAGAAACAGAGTGATTTAAAGGTTTGATGTAAGTAGTTTTTGCCAATTAGTTTATTCCTGGGGCTGTAGTGATGACTCTGCCCCTAACAGCTGCAAGGATATTAAGTTTATTGCTTTATTAAGATAAACAATGCATTGTGTTTTGTAACTTGGCCTTGATCTCAAAAGCTAAGTCTGGTTGGATGTATTTCTTGGAAAGGAGACCACCAGGAATTACCCATACTGTAGGCTGGATTAAGAAATAAATAACTGAATCCCCAAAGAAAGCCATTTGAGGTTGCTTCAGTATTGTTGCCATGAAGTCTGCATATTTATTTACTTATTTATTTAAAACAAATAGCTTCTAATCAACTCTGGACAGCTCCCAATCAAATCAAAAATATATAAAATCATATCTGAAACTAAAACTTAACAGATCAAAACATTAAAAACAACGAAGAACAGGTGCTAACTCCAACTTGTAATGTGCAATTATCCAATCTTATCCCAGCATTTGGAGGAAAAGCCCGTTGTTCAAAGCTTTATGGAAGGCTTGGAGGGCAGAGGCCTGCTGAACTTCAGGAGAAGATCCCTAGGACAGGAGCAGTCACAGAAGGCTTGCTTTCTAGATCTCATCAAATGGCAATATTTAAGGGAACATTTACTTGTCCTACCAGGTCCTATCTGACCTGGTTGGACAGTTAGATGTCCTTAGGGAAAGGAAGTCACACAGGTTACCTGACCCTGTGCCATAGAGATCTTTAAAGGTGATCACCAGAACCTTGAATTGCACCTGGAAAGAAACTGGAAAGCATAATAGTGTTACATGGGCAAAACTAGGAGGCCCCGATTACTGATTACTGCATTTTGAATCAGTTGAAGACCTTGAAGATGGTCTTGAAGGGCAGTGTTGTGACCCAGGCCCATATAGTTGATATTAAATGCAAAACAGTTCCAAAAAACAAACAGATTTTATTAAAACAGCTGAGAATTAACTCATTCTCAGCATATTCTAAATGAAATGAAAGCAAAGTCCTTAAAACACTAGTCTTTAGTTTATCTCTGACCTTGGGATAATTAGGCAAACTGCCAAAGGCTTTTTTTTGGCAACAGTTCAGGAACAGAAGAAATAACTACAGCCAAACAGGAAGCAATTCTCTCAACGGTTGTTTTTCGGCAAAGAGGCCAAGAGCCATTGCTGGTCTTTTAAGCCTTATGGGAGGGGCCAATCATCTCTTGGCCCTACTCCTGAGTCTGGCAGCTCTTCTCATATGTGCACTAGGAACAGACCCCTCCTGTTCCTCTGCCTCTCTACTGTCAGCCTCTGGAGGCTCCGAAATCCGCACATCACTCCCAGATGGCCCTGGCCCCATCTCTGCCTCCAATGCAGAGCCCTCATCTGGACCTTCCCCAGCCTCCAGGACTGGCCCATGTTCTTGCTCAGTCTCATCGCTGTCTGACTCCACTGCCAGCTCCGCCGGCTGCTGGCGGACCACAACAGGCAACCCATGTAGAGTGCATTGCAGTAATCCAAACATGCATACATGTACCTATGGACGTATACCAGAGTTCAATTCAAAGGAATCTTTATTTTTCCCTCTCCAATTTGACATCATATTCTGTGGAGATTATGATGTGGAAGTGTCAGGCGTGAAAGGTCATGTGAAGTTCCAGTTAAATGGTTTATTACTAATCATACCTATGCACAGTAACCTACTCAACAAATGATCAGTATTATCTTGGTATTAGATAAGGTTCAATGGAATTCAAGGGGGATTTGACTTGGTCCGTTTGTGACTACATGGACTGATTCTAGACTGATTCCTCCTCCAGGTTTTGCCACTCCTTCTCCAACAGGAAGTCTAGCAATCGTGACTGCATTGTTTTATGCAGTAATTACATATTTGTAAAATACATAAATCTAAGTGAGTGCAGACTCAAAATATATGCAAAGCACTTTAGAGTACAGGTAGTCCTCAATTTACTATTGAATGATTAACAATGGCTCAAAGTAACAAAGGCTTCAGAAAAAATGACACATGACCTCTACTGGCACTTAGTTGCATCACTCCTGCAGTCATATCAATCAACCATTTGCACCACCTTGTGGTCACATGATCACAATTCGGGTTCATATTTTTGTCTGGTTGCAGCATCCTGTATTCACATGACCATGATTTGCAATCTTTCTTTTGTCATTTCCAACAAAAAACATCCATTGGGGAAGCTGAATTTGTTTAATGACTGTGTCATTCATTTAACGACCACCATAAGAATTATTATAAAATTGATTCTGATTTGACTTATGACAATGATAACTTGGGATGAAAATTCCGGTCTCAACTGTGGTCGTACATTGAGGACTACCTGGGGTGTGGTATAAATGATGAATATTTAAGTATATAATTCTGCACATTTCTTTTAGTACTGTGTTTCTTTCATAAATCTCTTGAAAACATCTATTAAGCTCTACTCCAATAATAAAAACATTCACATCTCCTTTTTTTCCCTGATTTGCATGAGACTTAAATCTCTCAGACAGTATGAAGTCAAGGAAATAACACCCCTTTTAAGCCTTTCAATTTACAAGCAAACAGCTTAATAAGCAGTTACTATTTTTTCCCCCTAAGTAGCTATAGCGAAATGCAGTAAAAGAACAAGGAAGAAGTTCACGACATGGGGAAATGAATAATACAAAAGGAAAAAAAGCTTTCACCACAAAACATTCCTCACAAATCATTTTATAGCCAAGAATTCCACAGAGTACAGTGAAATAAGCTCCGTGAGGTAACTGAACTATCTTGGCAAGTTGTGCAAGAACTGTACGTTTCATTTTCATCCTGAAATGAGTTTTGATGAATCTATTTTCTTTGTATGGACTAGTATGTTTATAATATGCATTGACTAGATTTCAATTAAGAAAAATTAGGAATACCGGTGAAATTTTTCAAGGAAAAATTATGCATTTTCAGATGCAAAGCTATACTACACCTTTTAAAGGTATTTTAAAATCTCTCCTTTATTACTTTACAAATAATTCAAGATGGCAAATGTATCTAATATTCCTTCCTCCTCCTATTTCCCCACAACAACAACCCTGTGAGATGAGTTGAGCTACGAAAGAGTGACTGGCCGAAGTTTTCATACCTAAGGCAGGACTAAAATTATCCTGGTTTCTAGACCACTTCTTTAACTACTACAAACCCAAACTTTGATTTGCAGTCCAATCCAATGCAAATTTACTTACACATACAAGCCCCTGAATTCAACAGAACATCTTTCCTCAAAGGAAGCTTAACATTTTGAATTTACTGGTGCATGGCAGTGGTGGGTTTCAATTTTTTTTACTACTGGGGGCGTGGCTTGGTGGGCATGGCATTGCTTGGTGGGCGTGGCTTGGTGGGCATGGCAGGGGAAGGATATTGTAAAATCTCCATTCCCACCCCACTCCAGTGGAAGGTTACTTCAAAATCCCCATTTCCTCCCGATCGGCTGGGACTTGGGAGGCAGAGAATAGATGGGGACGGGGCCAGTCAGAATTTTTACTACCAGTTCTCTGAACTACTCAAAATTTCTGCTACCGGTTCCCCAGAACTGGTTGGAACCTGCTGAAACCCACCTCTGGTGCATGGCACAGAAAGAAGTGATCTTTAATTGTATTTTAGAATTTGCCAATACCTAAGAGGACAATCCAATGTAAACTCCTTATTATTCTTCACTGATTCAGGAATAAAATGCAAAAATGAATTAACAGTCTCCACAACATGAAAAAGGATACTTATGAGCTATGGATATCTGGCAATAATTGCTTTAAGGTACTTATTGGCCCAATAATACAAATATTTCTCCCTTTGTACAAAAAGTAACTAAAACTACATATACATATGAGTGAACAAACTGAATTCAGAATATGCAATCTTAAAAATATAAAACTTGGAATTAGATTTTATTTACAACAGAATGAAATTCAAGTTGTTCATTATAGAAAGTCTTTTATAAAATAATTAGCACTATTTTTCAGGTATATAATTTGCTTTTAAAAATGTCATCACAGACACTTCCCATGCCGGGTTAGAAAGGGAAGGAGCTACAGTATGAACTCAAAGTAAAGCAATTTTGCCTTTCCATTCTTCTCATCTATTTCATGTTGTCCTCTTGAAATCAATAGAATCAAAATGTGCTTAACTTTGGTTAGATTGTCCCAACAGCACAGAGTAAATTGCTGTCATTTCAAAGCCCAGAGTTGATCTCTACATTTTTTTTTTTTTTGGTGGCTCTTCTTTGCAAAATCACTAATGCAAGGATTGAGATTCCTGCATCTTTGAACAATGATTTTTCAACTGCAAATCTCTATTAATCTCTGAACTCAAAACTTCAAACAATTGGGTATCCAAAAATTCTCTGCCTTTTTACATGTTCTAGTGTTTTGTTATGAGAAGGTATGTTTCTGTGGATTGGACTAGTATCAGTCACATGTCCATTGCCAAAATTGGGACGAGAATTTTTAGCAGAATTTACCAAGAGCTTTGCAATCAATATTAATTACTCAATAGACTACAGAGGGTTTCTGCTCACAGTTAAATACAAATCAAAGTAGCAGAAGCTTGCCTTAACATTTATCCTCAAATTATAGAAGGGTCCAAAGGACCTGGTAAAAATAGCAGTTTGCCCTTTGTCTTAGAAAAAGAACATTTTTTTTTTTTAAAAAAAGCAAACTGAGATTGTGAGAGAACATACATTACTGGTATTAAATTTTATTTTAGGACTAAAGGAGAGAAATAAAGACTGTAAAACTAGAGTTTTGAGCTATTAATCACTGAATAAAAGCTGAGGTTTAAAACATACAAGCAAACCATGAAACGTGGTGCTGGCTACCAGCTTGGCCAGCTTCAAAAAATGGGTTGGGCCAATTTATGGAAATTATGGAGAACAATGGCTATTAGCTTTGATGGCAATGGGGCTGCCTCTGAAGGCCACCTGCTAGGAGACCAGTGATCTTCCTCATGCAACTGGTTGGCCACTATAAGAACAGTCTGCTGGACTAAACAGACCAGGAGTCTGACCCGGAAAGGAACTGCTTCTGTTCTTCTGTCCCTATGTTATACCACAAACTGTAAGCTTAATTGACTTTCTGCTTTATGGAAAATCCTTATTATGATTTAAATTCCTAAATATATAATGGTATTGCCATATAGAAATTCTGTACAAAATAGAAATGTGTGGTGTTTTGAATCAACAGAATCAAAATATTTCATGTTTTAAGTTTATTGATTTCCAACCATATAGAATGGAAATATACATTTGCGTATGTACGATGCTAGTGTTGTTTGCTACCTACCTTTTATTTATGATGTAAATAAAATTTGGTCAAGAGCATTCTGGTTGCAAAAAAAAAAAATGAATAAAACAAGTTTCCCTAGTCCCATATGGAACCAAACTCTTCTCTCTACAACTTACTTTCTTTTTACAACTACCTTTCAGTATTAATCTCCAGTGGCATAGTGATTAACAGCAATAGCAATAGCACTTAGATTTATATATCACTTCACAGTGCTTTACAACACTCTCTAAGCGGTTTACAGAGTCAGCACATTGCCCCCAACAATCTGGCTCCTCATTTTACCAACCTTGGAAGGATGGAAGGCTGAATTGATCAGGATTGAACTCTGGCAGTGGGCAGAATTAGCCTGCAATATTGCATTCTAATCATTGTGCCACTGTAACTCAAATTTACCATTAATTTTAGCATTCTATCACATTAAAATTTTCAATTTGCCAAATACCATTAAAACCGGAAACATACTTATTAGGTATATTTATACGTAACTATGAAAAAGAAACAATATATTTAATTACACACATTCTGACCACAGCAAGATCATTTATGCACAAAATTGGAAACTCGAAGAAATTCCAACACAAGATAAAATAATATCCAAAGTCATGGAATGTGCCGAGATGGACAAACTCACTAAGGAAATCCAAGAAAAGGAAGAATCTGACTACTATCTGGTTTGGCAAAAATGGTATCAATGGTTGGAGACAAGGAACACCAAACAAAAGAGGATCCTAAAAGAGTGAAACAAAATTCTGTACCAAAGGAGACATAACAACGAACAACTAAATTTTAATAAAATAATATCATTATATAAGGCGAGAGGAGGAAGTATGTATAGAGGAATATAGGTCACAGATGTCGTAAGAAATTAGATATTATATTTAAATGTTTTTAATGTTGTGTATTGTTTTATGTGAACTTGTATGTGTATGTTTATGTGTATTTTGTGTGAAAAATAAAAAAATTAAAAATTAAAAAAATTAAAAAAAAAATTCAATTTGCCAACTTTACAGAAGTCCACCTAATGGGGCACCTGTTGTATATTTCATTCACTTCTCTTACTTCCATTGTGACCAATATAATTGGACCCAGATTATTTGATTGTGACTCTATGAAGTTTACTATTGTCCTTTCCTTTCCTCTTCTCTCCTCTCCTCTCTCCTCCCCTCCCCTCTCCTCTCCTTTTTTTCTGTCTCCAAATCAGGAGTCGATTCCTGACAACTGCCTGGACAAGCCCCTAAGGTTTTCTTGGCAAGATTTCAAAAGTGGATTGACTTATGGATAATTAATTAATTATACAACAACTAAAGAATTAAATAGGCGCAGTACAAGGTTGAACATTCTTTACTGATTTCAATGGTATATTATACCCAGTATTGATTGCATTTCAATGTTGGGTGAGTTTTTCGACAGTGCTGAATAATTTCTGGGTCAAGGCTGGACCAGGTGCTTTGCAGAAGACTTACTGCTGGATCTGGAGTAGCTGGCATTGGATGAGACTGTTCCCGCTGGAGGGACACGAATGGTAAAACGGATGTTTTGTCTGTGCTTTTTAAGAGAGGTGTCACTGTGACAGTAGGTATTGTTAAGCTCCTCTCTGTGGAAAAGCTTGAACTGTTGAGAATTACTGGTGGCTGTTCTAAAATAAAAGGTTTTGCCTTCTTTGATCTATGGCATATTAGGAAGATACAAAGAACAATGGCAATTATAATGAATAAAGCAGTCACAGAAGAAAGGGGTACGATGATTATCAACCAGTTCCTGCTGCTCAATGTCTGAAGCCAGGTGCTTTCAGTCTGTGTTTTTATTGTGGTCACAGACCAAACAGTATTATCTTCTTCATACTGTCTATCTTTCTGATGCTCCCAATGGATTTGGTCAGGCCTGAAAGTCTGTGCTGGTACATCTGTGTGTGTACCATGCTTTGGAAAAACCAGATGTTCATTTTCTGTAGTGTAAGTTTCTAAAATGTCAACAGTAGTTAAAAAAGGCACTTCTGGAGTAAACACCTGAACCGGTGAAGGATCCTGTCGCACTATGACAAAGTGGAACTCACCAACGGCAGGCTGAACATTGTCTGCTTTAAGTATAAAGGAAAAGGAATCATTTAATACATTGGTATTTGTCATATTAGCACTGGTTTCAAGGAAAATGACACCCATGTCAATGTCCCTTTTTGTGAAGAAAACCAGGTTCTTGCTTTCAGCGTTACTCAACGACTTCCTTGAAAGACTTCCATAAACTGGTGACATTATGACTTCAAACTGGGGGTTGCTTTTTGTCAGGTTGGCTAACTGTGTAGCATCCAAATAACTTGCATTGAGCTGGTAAGACATCCTGTTGGGAATGGTCACATTAAGAGCCATTTGCAAAAGAGGTTGTACTAAGAGCTTCAGAACTTGTCCTGTTAGATTACTGTCTTTTGTGAACACTGTAAATTCTAACGTATCGCCAAAAGCAGTGAAGTCTGCCATACAGTACAATAATTTTGCTGCATATAAATCTCTTTGGTGAAATGTAGTCACCTGTTCATTCTCAATCAGAAGACTCCCATATCTAAAAGGCTTTGTGACTTCAAACCTGATTTCAGGGTTCTTCCCATTTGTTGTGGCCGAAAGATGAACATTTGTAATAGCAACTCTGTCCTGTCCCTGGAGAAGAACCACTTCTGTGAAGTTAATCAATGTGATGGACACCGGTATCACATCAAGCTGAAAGAGTTTATACTGTGGACGGTGCTGCCCATCGGTCACACTAAAATAGAAAACCCCTGAGAAAGGGCTCCCATCTTGTACAAACCAAACGCTGCCATCATTAATATCAGCTTGTGTGAAATTTTTGATAGACTCATTCAAACGAGTCCACAGTGCTAAATGTCCATTTTGGGGATCAGTTATAACGGTATATTTAATCTCTTCTGGTGAGTTATCCAAATCTTCAACGTTTAGGTTATCTTGTCCTAGAACTGTTCGATCTCCTTGCAAAACATTCAAACATAGCAGTTTTGACTTTAGTTTTGGAACCTGGTCATTCACTGGTACAACAGTAATATTAAATGCCTCTTCTATAACATCAATATTGGGTTTCACGGTAGACTTGCTTTTCTCATTTAGCCACACAACAAAGATAAAGTGATCGGTGAGTGATTCAGAGTCATCGTGAACATAGGTAATTCCAAATTTGTTAATGATATACTGGGAGAAATGGGGTTTGTCTCTAGTAATATTTCGTTCTCCCACAATAATTCTGCCATGTTGAGGCAATGCTATGACTTCATACCACACTTCAAATGAAGAACGTTGTGTCTGGGGTAATTTAGAGAGTAGGTTTGAGCTATCCAGCTTAGTTTTGTCAATTAAAACTTTGCCACCTTCCTGGACGACAGCACCTACAAAAGAAAAAAAAACCTTTCAATAGAAAATTGGAGAGTGAATCTTAAACATAATAGTGTGTTGAGACATCAAGCAATCCAACTGGAATTCTAAAGGAAAGGCCATCCACTGGTTACTTGTGTGAGTAATTCCAGTGGACAGAAAATATTACAATGCAATTTTTTTTCTGAATAAGAGCAGAATTAGTTCTGACAAATGTTGGAAAATTACCATTTGAATAGAAGAAAAATGTTTTGCTATGTTTTGCAACTGGCACAGAGGAATCAAATGTGAAAGGAACACATGGAAAGACAGGTAGGCAGATCTTACAATTATAAGTAGCCCTTTTCCTTCCCATTGCAGTAGAAAAGCAAATTGGGTAAATGAAAATGGAAATGCAAATGGTGGCATTTCAGTGCCAGCTGGACTATTTAAAATATACAAAGCTTGGTTGGTTCCAGAACTGGCAATCTTTTTCACCCATGCAGACCAAGTAATGCACAGCTATCATAGTTCCATTCTACAAACAAGGTAGGAAATGCATGCAGGACGTGGCTTCAGGAATTCTTAATAGGAGCTCTATTAAGTAAATGAGAAAGAGAAGAGGAAGAGGAACATTTAGAATAGAAGAGTCACCATCCTTCTGAGCTGTAACTCTCCAATCCCTCCCATAAAATGCCTTGGGAACTTTGTCCTAGAGTTTGTTTCAGGGGTGAAATGCTCCCGGATCGGGCAGGATTGCCCAGTCCGGTAGCGATCTTGGCCGTTGGTTCGGCAATTCAGTAGTGATGGCGGAGCAAATCTCCAGCCACCCGCCCTGGTGCCATTACTTCCTGGTTTTAACCAGGAAGTAATGTGGTTTTTATCTTCTGCACATGCATAGATTTTGCACATGCGCAGAATATCTGCACATGCACATGATGCATGCATGCACGAGTGAAGCAAGCGCACACGCAGCGCGTGCACTTCCAAACCGGTAAGGAACGTAAGTAGATTTCACCCCTGGTTTGTTTGTTTTCTGCAAATTCCCCTGCAGGGTCCAGCCCATTTTCAGTCTCAATCTTTCTTTTCCAGCTTTTGTCCTTGTACCAAATTTGGCTATATTCCATTCAGTTTTGAGAGAGTTTATCCTCATCATAAATGGACAGTGTTCTGAATTCTTTTAACATAAATTTCTTTTCAATACTGTATCCCATTGGGTCGGAAAGAACTGAAAGATGAGAAAACTGGCCTCCGCACTGTATCGAGTTGCCAAATACTGCAAATTAAACTATCTAAGGAGCCTCTTTAGAAAAAAAACAGGATAGGGGGAATAAGTGTTTTGGCAGTGGAATGTCGGAGCTCAAGAATATATCAATCCCTTTCTGATTAAGTAGCCTGCAAGAGGCAATTTGCATAGTTATTAGTGGAGTTAAAATCAGTTTGAATTCTGTCTATTAAAAAAGCTATGAAAAAAATCAGGTAGTCTTCAATGGGTTGTTATTATTAATTAATTAATTAGTATACTGCATGAAAGTACCTCAAGCCAATTTGGATGGAACATCTATGCATATTATTCAGTCAGATCCCAATCTCCAAAGGGATTGAGCCAAATGGTGTATTGCCTCCCACTCTACTTCATTTTTTTATAAATGGCATAGTAGCTTTCTAATTAGAACACCATGCCTTTAAATTACCTCATAAGCTGCAGACCATTTAGTTTTATGATAGTAAGGGACATATTGAAGCAAGTACATGTTCTCTAACCTGGTAACAAAATTTCTACAGTGAGGGAAGCCGAAGCAGAAAACACAAGAGAACTCCATTTACCAAAATAGTTCAAGAGACATTAATCCCAGAGATTTGAGAGATCTCAAGGAAGCAAGTTCCAGCAAGCTTCTGCCCTGAAGCTTCATTTAAGTGACCATCAAAGTTGAGTATATTATTATTTTACTTTTATCCTGCCCAGAGTCTGAATGATAGGGAAGCCTAGCAATATTGTTTAAAAAAAATTCAGAAATAAACATATGTGGTATATAAATGGAACTCAAGTGAAACAGATCAAATCGTTTATATCTTTGGGAAATTACATTTTATTCTTTCTTTTCTTTTAGATCTAGTATAGAAAAAAACATTAAAAACATAACTCAACAAATGTTTTATGGTTCCCTTATGTACAATTATAAAGACTAGCATTATTTAAGTGCCATTGAGTTGAGCCCAATGCTGGTGACTGTATGGGTAGAGTTACTCTCTCAATCTGTCTCCAATGATAATCCATAACTCTTCCAAGAAAATACTATTAACCTTTTTCACCTGTCCATCAACTTTATTATAAGGATTAGAGATCACAGTAAAATGTACATGCTTTGTTTCAAACTCTGCCATGCACAATGAAACAAGGATGTCATCCTTTAAGACCAGATTTCTGTTACTTGCCTAAACTAATACTTTCCAGATTATTGTTTCTAACTCTTCCAGGTGGTTTAATTCATGCTGGAAAAAAAAGAGTTGAAGAGGATATGCAGAAAAATGAGAGCCCTCCTCTTAACTTTTGAGATTTTGAGACAGAATTAAAGTTGTGGTTAAGGATGAATACTTTGGAGATATAAGAAAACAACTCCTTATCGGGGGTAGTATTCACTTACCTTCGCTACTGGTTCGCAATTTTTTTTTTTTGCTTTAATTTATGCCGCCCTTCTCTGGAGACTCAGGGCAGCTTACAATGGGTTAAGCAATAGCCTTCATACTTTTGTATATTTATACAAAGTCAGTTTATTGCCCCCACAATCTGGGTCCTCATTTCACCTACCTTTGAAAGGATGGAAGGCTGAGTCAACCTTGAGCCTGGTGAGATTTGAACTTGCAGTAATTGCAAGCAGCAGATGTTAATAACAGTGCTTTAGTCCACTGTACTACAGGCTCTTCAATTTGATTTATATCCCACCCTTCTCCGGAGACTCAGGGCGGCTTACAATACCTTAAGCAATAGCCTTCATACTTTTTGTATATTTATACAAAGTCAGCTTATTGCCCCCACAGACTGGGTCCTCATTTTACCTACCTTAGAAAGGATGGAAGGCTGAGTCAGCCCTGAGCCTGGTAAGATTCGAACTTACAGTAATTGCAGACAGCTGGTGTTAATTACAATGCTTTTAGTCTGCTGAGCCACCTCAAATGTGAGTGCAAGTGTGCGCATGACCTTCCGTGCATGCGCAAGACTTTCCGTGCAGGATCTTCCGCGCATGCACAGAGCATCAAAAACGGGATGTGACTGACATCCAGGCAGGTGGGCGGAGCCTCTCACCACTACCGGTTCGCCTGAACTGGATAAAACCGGCTGAATACCACCACTGCTCCTTATCATCTTAGAAGATGGGTAGACAAGCTAAGTTTATTATCCTCCTAGTCTCCTATGTACAGTCTGAATGTGCTTTAGCATAATTCAATGTTTTACCCTATTCGGCCTACTAGAAGGATAGTATCCTTATTAATATGCATGTCTTTCTGTTTAGAAGTTGAATCAGTAAGCCATATATTACTTTGATGTTTATTCTGCATTCTATTCAATTTATATAGCTCCTTTTTATATAAAATCCAGGAAAAAGAACACAGAAAGTACAAATAATGACTTTTTCAGACCAAAATATGGAAGTTGTCTATAATGCTGATGAGGTTTCTCCAAAGTATACGATTTTGAGATAATTCCATTAAGTTTCTGCAAAGAAGATCTCTCCTACCCTGAGTTTCTGCAAAGAAGATCAGATAATATGTGATTCCACATAACTTACCTGTGTTGGCCAGTAGCTGACTGCTCTGATTATGTGCTCTAATTTCATAGGATATATTAATATGGAACACCTGCGGTCCCAGAGCAGCTGGTGGAGAAGAGACCGTAAATGTAAAATAATCTTGTGTGCTCCAATCAACTGATTGTTTGTCTGAATGCTCGTAGATGATCAATCCTTTATCCACCTGTACAGAGGAAAAAATGCTGAATTTGCTGGCAGTGAAAACAGTTATAAATACATTTTTATTTAAAGCTTTTGTTTAGTAAGAATGAATGTTTCATATCTTAATCAAAACTTGGGTGTTAAAATCTGTAAACTGGTACAAGTGTTGTAGGTACTCCAAAACCATACACACCTTAATTTTGTGGATAGTTTTAAGATTGCAATCATAATTACCTTGAAACAGATTTAATCTAAGTGATGTCTGCTTACAGAGCTCAGAGATTAATTCAAAATTTCCTTAAACAATCACAATAAAAACAGATTTGCCAATTATGATTATGGTTAGAGAGCGCAAAAATCTGAGAATGAATGTCTTTGAGTTTTAGAGAATGTAAACTTGGATGTGGAAAGCAGTTATTTCATTGCGTCTTCGGGGAATAATTGGGATGATTTGGCAATAATAACAATATTATTATTGTTGTTATTTTTATTATTGCCAAAAAAATTCTTCTTTTCCAGCAGTTCTTGGATCGACAACATTGGCTTTATATCTAGGCTGTAAACAGATAGATAGATAGATAGATAGATAGATAGATAGATAGATAGATAGACAGACAGACAGACAGACAGACAGACAGACAGACACAGACAGAAATTGTCAGGGTTCTGACCAATGCCCTAATTAAATCATGAGGCTCAAGCCAAGCTTCAAAAGAAATCCAGTTATTTATTAGGAGCTTCATGTCAGCACGATCAGATCAGGAATGCTTCGCGAGTTGACAGAGATGATAGAGATAGAGAAATAGTGATAGAGATATATATTTTAATGACCCTGTAATTCCTTGCATTGGGTTGGAGACAGGGTGACTGCACCCAGAGAGAGAAATATCTGCTGCTACCTAGGATTGAACTCACAGCCTCCAGACTGTGAGGTGAGATTTCACCTCTAGGCCACCACACTGCTCAGATTGAAGCGGTATATAAATGCTATAAAAATATCTGGGACAGGCCTGCTGGTGAATATTTAGTAGAAAGAAATATTATGTACAGACTTATTGTTATGGGTCTCATAATTACATTAAACTTCATTTCCTATTTATAAATGTGGCTCACAACAAATTCAAGTCTTATTTCTAAATTGTTGGCTTACTTCTCCTAAATCTTTCAGTCCTTTTCCTAAATTTAAGTGGGATTTCTTTGTATCCCACCTTTATTATTTTTGAAACTAACTTAAGGAGGCAAACCTATTCAACACATCTTCCTCCTATTTTTCCCACTACAACAATTCCATGAGGTGATTTAGGCTGAGAGGGAGGGACTGGTTCAAGGTCACTCAGATGGCTTTTCAAGCATTAATCAATATTGACAGTAGCCGCCAAACCCACTTCATAGTAAGGCTTTTCATAGCACTGTCTTCAACTACTGACTATTTTGAAAGTTAAAAGAAATATCTCCAACATTTTCATATTCCACCTAAATATCATTCTAAAAAAGATTAGGCAACGAAGAAATGTTTGTAAATGAGGCATGCTTCCAGTTTCCTAAGTAGATGAACACTTACCATAGATTGTGTAAAACTTGAAATATCCCGTATGTTATTTTCAGAAAATATATGGATCAGTCTTCCAAGTTTGGGGGAATTTGCAATTGTAAAAACAATTGTTCTGTTTTCTACCTCAACCACATCATTGATGACAGCCTTCAGATTGTAGGATGTAATTGGTTTCCTGGAACCTGAACAATTATAATAATAGTGCAGAAGGATAATAATATTGTCAATACAGTTTATGATCTTCTTTAATCTTAAATTCTGTCTGCCCTTGAGCAGTTGAATCATTTAAAAGCAGTGCAATCCTCTGAACATTCATTGAGAGGTATTTTCAACCAAATGTATAATTTCAAATGAGGGATCTCATAACAAACCATTATCCTGTACGGAAGCTCTTTGCACCCAGACATCTAGTGTATACACACACACACACACACACACACACTGTATATATATGTGTGTGTGTGTCAGGGGTGAAATGCTCCTGGTTCGGACCGGATCGCCCGTTCCGGTAGCAATGGCGGCGGGTGGTTCGGAGAACCGGTAGCAAAAATCCCTGCGGGCCCCCCCCCCTCTTCATGCCCAGATAAGCCGCACGATCAACAGAGGCTTTTTTTTTTTTTTACTTTTAAAAGCATTTTTTCTACAACCCCTTCCAACGAAAAAATGCTTTTAAAAGTAAAAAAAAAAAGTCTCTGATGATTGCGCGGCTCAGCTGAAATCATCAGAGGCTTTTCAAAGCATTTTTTTCTGCAACCTCTTGGCAAAAGAGATGGTAAAAAAATGCTTTGAAAAGTCTTTGATGATCCCAGCTGAGTTGCCTGATCGTCAGAGAGGCTTTTCAAAGCATTTTTTAAAAAGCCTCTCTGACGATCCCAGCTGAGTTGCCTGATCGTCAGAGGCTTTTGAAAGCATTAGAAAAAAAACTTTGAAAAGTTAAAAAAAAAAGAAAAGAAAGTTGGCCACGCCCACCCAGTCACATAACCCCCCCACACCAAGCCATGCCCACAGAACCGGTAGTAACAAATTTTACATTTCACCCCTGGTGTGTGTGTGTGTGTGTGTGTATGTGTATATGTATGTATGTATGTATGTATATGTATATATTATACAGTACATACAAACACACATGTGTATATATATGTGTGTGTGTGTGTATATATATATATATATATGTATGTGTGTGTGTACATACATTCATACATACATACACATACACACAAGCTTTTCATTCAAATCCCTCATTTATACTTTATGCCCCGGGGAACATCAAACAGCCTGCCAGTCTCCCTTTCGTCTCTGGTGTAGATGGAACTATTTTTGGTATTTTGGACATTAGATGGGGATGGATTAAGAATGGGCACCTGAAGTTTTCCTAATGAATTAAGGGGCACCTAAAATTCTCTTCCAACATAGGGCTGTTCCTCTCCGTTCTCAGTGTAGATATTGACATGCTACGCAACGTGCTATTCTAATCTTAATCTATTCTATTCTATTAATCTATTCTATTCTATTAATCTCTAATCTATTCTTAACTTTTGTACTATATGTGTTTTAAGTTTGGCTGTCCACCGCCCTGAGTCCCCCTGGGGAGAAGGGCGGTATATAAGCTGAATTAAATAAATAAAATAAATAAATAAATAATGCAGGCCTCGTGTTGATAGAGGTTGTGCCCTACAATTTGAAGTGATATAATATGTAGTTTCTGCACTTTGACCCAGCTCTTTATGAATGATCAAACCAACTGTTATTTTGCAAAGATCAACCAGGCCAGAGTTTAAAAGAATTAGATCAACAGAAGGGTTTTTAAGCAATGTTCTTACATTCTTTCACTGAATACAAAGGGTGAAATCGAATGTGATCTAAAATCAAATAACAATGCAGTTCCAAAAACCTATGAGCCATAATGCATAATTATATATGCTGCTAACATTTACATTTGTATTTATTTGGATAAAAAGTAAATGAACTGTATACTCAGCAGGTAGCAATAATAGAATGGATCAAAAAGGTCAACAAGGAACTCATCCAAGCTTGGGAAAAAGACAGTAAAAACAAAGAAGGTAAAAAAAAAATTCTAACAAGGACATTTGGCAAGAATTTTTTAAAAAACAAAACAGCAATTATTGCATTGTCTATAAATTCTGGTCAGTTAGTTTTGCTTTTGTATGGAGAATTGGTGGAACAGGCATAACACACTTCTCCAAATAGAGAGTTTCTGAGTCTCTGGCTAGGAATTGTTGCAGTGCCAGCAACAGTACTAGCTGTATGGTTCATGTTATTTATATCTATATATATTTATTTAATATTGGATTCCTTTATTTTACAGACTCTCAGGGCCCATTGATCAATTTGACTCTAAGTGGCATACAATGAAGCAATAAAATACTGTAATAATAACCAACGGAACTCAAATATTATACAGGAATATTATAAGTAAAATTATATTCATTCTGTCTCAAATGTTGTTCAAAACTATTATAAGTTTATAATACTTTCCAAATGTGACCAGTAAATATATCAATTTTATCTCTGGAAGGAAGGAATTCCATAAGAGGGAGTTTTTGCAGAAATAGCATGCCTCTGTCCTCTTCTGCTATATTTCTTGGAGGTGGGTGAGGGATTCCATTTAAAAATATGCCATATAACTTAGCTCAAAGTTATGAAAAATGTTAAAATAGCATCTTGAATTGCATCCAGAAATGAATTGGCTGTCAGTGCAGTTCCTATAGTATTGATGCTAAATAGTCATCTTGAATAGTTCAATGCAGTTCCATCTATAGCATATTGTAGTAATCCAACTATAAATTAATGGGAGTCTGAGTGGACTGTTGTTGTCTACTCTAGAAATGGCCACAAGGGGCATGCCAGCCGAAAATGGTCAAAATCTCATTTGGTTAGTCTTCACTTGCTGTTCCAACAAGAGATGCATACTTGTCAGATCCTTTAGATAGACCAGACCAGAAAATCCACAAACTAGACCTATATTTTATTGAGATTGTCTATAATCTTGTGCTGTTCCTCCCCTTTCTTCTCAGTGAATTAGGGAGATGTTGCCTGAACTGCTTCCAAATGTTTCCTGGATCTTAAAGAATGTTTCAACCCTCTTTGTCCAGATAACAGTTCTTGAGTATTTTTTTCAAAACCATCTCCCTTATTTTTCTATAACGCCAGAGTTTTTTTCAGGGAGGATAAATCCGTCAAGAGTTAAAGTTGGCCTTTAACTGGCTTCTGGATCAGAAGCCATTCTGTCTTGCATGGGTTAAATCACAACCTGTTGCTTCCCACTCAAATCCTTACAGCCTCCAGACATCAGTCCAGGACTTGCACAACTTCTCTCAATTGGTGTAAGGTAGAGGTGTATCTATCTAACTATCCGTATCTCAACACACTGAATGACCTCCAACAGCAGGTTCACACAGATGAAAGTCAAACCTTGTTGTAGCTCTTATTATCGTATCCTAAAGTTCTACTTTTCTTTATAGGTTGGAACCAACTGCTCAAGAAATAAAGCCAGCAAAGTCCAAGTTTTTGTTATTAACATTGCTTCTGTCTCATCTGGATTTAATTTCAGCTTGTTCCCTCTCTCATCCAGCTCATTACTGACATTAAGCAATATTCAAGGGTTTTGGTCATTTTAGACAGCTAAATCATAAATTTTTATTCAGTGACTTTGGGCCAATCACTTTCTCTTAATTTAACCTCTTAAACATGTTATGAGACTAAAAGGAAGGAAATCACACATGCCAGCTTGAAGCAGCCAATAATAAGCAAATTGTAAGGTAGAGGTCAGAAGATTATGTATGACAATGTTTTCATGTTTTAAAACAGCCTTTAAAAATACCAGTTTTCCTTAGTTCTCGATTATGAATGTCAATTTTGGGGAAAATGTTGGCATAAAGCAGAGGTCTTCAAACTTGGCAGCTTTAAGACTTATGGACTTCAACTCTCAGAATTCTCCAGCCAGCTATGGCTGAAGTCCACAAGTCTTAAAGCTGCCAAGTTTGAAGACCTCTGGCATAAAGGAACAAGACTCAGCCTTTTAAAATGTGTCATACCTAGCTTGCTTATAATTATTTTCACTTCCTATCAGCATTCTTATAAAAGAATATGCCTCAAGGCATTTTTGTGACCAAATGTCAAAATGAGGATCAAAAGCATTAAGCCATGTGTCAAATATGAATCACAAATTGCAATTTGCCACTGAAGTTGCTAAACATGTTTTTCTACCAATAGCACATCTGTATTGCTGAAATAGTCTAGTTTCCTACCAGTTTTAATCCAGAAACCACATAAAATAGGTTCACATAATTTTAAAAAGTAAGCAATATGTCTACACTGCCTAATCCTGACTTACGATCAAGTTGGACATAATTGCATTTTGGAATTCCCGGTGTTGTTTTCTTTTTCAAAAAGAATAAGTTAAATATTTACCAATCATTTCATTGTTTATCTTAGTTTATTCCAAATAAATTAAGAATACAAAGCCTTACCTGGAAAAATTTCTAATCCATTGTTATTTTCAAGGCGAATAACCAAATTTCGAGCTGTGATGCTAAATATCTGACGAGGTGCAAAGTTTATGCCATCTGTAACTTGAAAACTGAAACCTCCAGACATTGATCCTAGAGGAAAGCATAGTCATAAAACAACAGCAATAATAATAATTAAAAAAACATGTAGCAATTAGCATGCAACAAAATAAATACATTTAATTAAATTTAAATCAAGAATGACTATTTAAATTATTTAAATCAGAATGATTAGTTCTTCAATGCAGTCTTTTTGTATTGATAACCGACTTTGGGTTGAGAAATTATTTCTGAAAGGAGATCAAAATAAACATTGTTCCTGTTGAACAGGAATATTTTCAATCAATACATTATGGTATCTGTATGCTTTGGCCAAATCTACAACTGGCTGCTTGTTGGGATTAGTAATTAAGTTTTCTGTGATCCAGTATTTGAATTTGACTGCATTTGCTTCAGACAATGTTTCAGGGTGTCAGGTAGATCCCTTGAAAAAGTAATAGACAACCTCAAAAAAACACTGGCAGTTGGAAATTGTGGCTTGATTTGCATGGCCGCAGTTTGCCAAACTGTGGTTCACTGCTTGCATTTTTTATTCATCAGAATTATTCTTCTGGAATTGCTACCTATCCTTGCATGCCTATGTGTATGTGCATATGCAAATATTGTGCAGGGAAAATATATATTCTAGTATTAGCCATAGCTCTTACTTGTACAGTAATCACTTCATTTCATTTGCATTTTAGTAGAAAGAAAAATGCTCATGCATATTTCTTATCTTGGTGTTTATCTGTCTTGTTCCTGAGTTTCTGGTATGGACTTTCATCTATTTGTTTTATTGAGCATGGAGGAACATATCTGGAAAAATTTCAGACTATATTAATTCATTTAATATTCTCTGGATTAATGAATATGAATTTCTGTTAAAATAGCTTGCTTGCTTGCTTCCTATCCCATCCACACACACACACACAAAAACCAGTCATAGATATAAAAGCAATGGTGTGCAATGGAAACTTTATTTACATGCTTTTATATTTCTGCTCCCCTCCTAAGTCCAATCCAAACCTTAACTCTGCTTTCATAAAGCCTAAGTTTTATGAAGTTTGCTTTCTGAACATAAAACATAAAAGGATTCTCCTTGCAGCTAATATGTTATATATGTTATAAGTCATGGAATTATCACAAATGCCATTCAATTCTATCTCTATGAAGCTGATTTATTAAAGATCCCAGAAGTATAAAATATGTGGTTCTCCTATTAGGTTTGACTCTTAACTAGGCTATTTTTAACAGAAATAAAAACATAATTAATTCTAGCATGAAATTCCATCAACAGTGCAAAATACCTCTATGGACGAATACCACTTGTCCTTCTTCAATATGAGCTTGGGTAAAATTAAGGATATTCTTGTTTGGAGAAGACTTGAGTGCCAAGTGGCCATTATTCGGAGGAGAAACCGAATACAATAATTCTACTGGGGAAGAATCTTTATCTTCTGCCAAGAGTTCATTTGTTGTTATTTCAGTGACTGATCCTACCCACACCTTAAAGAAAAAGAAGAAAAAAGAATTGTTACTCAGATTCTGGCTTTGTTGTTAAATATATAGTTTGGTAAACAAAGCTGGTTGAAAAAGCAGCTGAGCTTTGCTGATACATCTTTTTTAATAACTTTTATTGTAGATGTTTTTCAAAAGAATTAAAAACAGTACAAATTTTAAGTTAAAGAAGTTTAGAAGGGAAGGGAAGGGAAGGGAAGGGAAGGGAATGAAAGGAAAGGAAAGGAAGGAAAGGAGAGGAAAGGAAAGGAAAGGAAAGGAAAGGAAAGGAAAGGAAAGGAAAGGAAAGGAAAAAGGAAAGGAAAGGAAAGGGATTTTTTTCTGATATATTTCTTAAGGATTTTCTATAGGTTATAATACACAACATGGGGTCCACTAGATGTTTTGAACTATAAAAACAACTTGCTGACTCTAGGTATTGGGAACTATGTCCAGAATTTAGAGGAAACAAGTTACAGTATCTGTTCTGTAGCTAATCAATAAGAGTTTATTACTGTAATAACAACAATAGCATCCAACTAAATTAGATTATTAAAATAAAGCAAGCACACAATGATTGGGCCCTTGTGTGAAAGGCTCGTGAACATAGTTCAGTTCTGGCACACAGAATAAATCTCTGGTCTCGGAGGCACCTTGTTCTTTGATGTTAAGTTTGCATCTGACTATGATTAGTACATCAGTGGGCAATTGAAAAAAAAACATCTGACAAGACTGAAACCTACCCATCCCACTGTTGCATTTAAAACTCATTTCAAAAGATTTCAACTAAATATCAAACCACATCCTGCATTAATTCATATCTAAAGAAACACGGCATGGAATCACATAGCCTGCGAGCATACAAATATGAATGAAGATATCTGAGATCACTAAAATAGCTTTGTTGTCTCAGTACCTGTCTCAATAGTATCAGTACTTCCTTGCACTTTGAAGTACAGATGGATCTATGATTAAAACAAATGGAGAAGTAACTGGGCTAAACTGATGTCAACACTTAGCTGCCTTTTGCTGACCTGGCTCAAAAGAGAGACAGACGCCAGGCTAAAAGAATTTGGAAGGGTGCCCAAAAGTCATAATATCTTGGACATCCTACTACAACTTTCAGATAGCCACCGGATATTGTAAGCATGTTTGCACACACATACACACACACACACACACACACAAGTAACTTTCCCAGTCTCTTTAATGTTTTCGCTGTAACAGAATTCCTCTGTATCAGGATTTCAGGACAATTCAGCAAGGTTTGCTCCCTATGTTTATATTCCATGCTTCTACCGTTTATTTACAAATTCATAGACAATTCAATTGGATAAGATCTGACTAAGTATGCATTAAGTTATCTAAATTTCTATATTTCCTGATACTCTTCTATTCGCCAAACACTGGTTCGTCAGCTGGAACAAATTTGTGAACAAATTTAGATGACTGCTAAAAGCTCTTTTTCTTTCCCATATATGCATAAACCTAAGTCTCATATCCTCAACTTAGCTTATCTGGATTCCTGAGGAGCTTAGTTTACACATAAAACTACTCACACATACAAAGTATGGTCATATATTTAAATCTATTCACATATACAAGGTAAGGAAATATATCTAAAAGCATGTTTGATTTGATTGCTTTTGATGAAAGAAAGAAAATTAGTAAAAGAAATGTTGATGAAAAATTCTGAATGTTGGACAGATTATTTCCCCCCAATAATGAAAAAAAAAAATCAAAAGGATCTTGGGAGAATAGAAAGATGTGGAAGAAAAACAAAAACAAAGTGCAAAAAACAAGAATGAAAAAATAATTACTGCAACTACGGAATATATGAGGGGGAAAAATTAATTTCCCAACAAAATAAGTAGATACGGCGTTGTGGAGGTTATGTGGAACAAAGTAAAAAAAAATGCTCAATGACATAATGAAGCTGTAAACAAGGGGAAAAAATATGCACAGGTAGTCCTCCACTTACAACTGTTCATTTAATGACGGCTCAAAGTTACAATGGCCTCAAAAAATGGGATTTAAATCTTGTACTTGCACTTATGACCATCACACCACCCCCATGGTCATGAGATTGAAATTTGGGGATTGGCAAATGACTTGTTCAATGTGTATCTGATGGCTGTAGTAGACAATTGGAAGAAATGTATTATTGTTTCACTCTACGAACAGAAAGATAGTAAGAATGAATGCAAAAGCTACTGAGGATTAGTTTGTAAGTACACCTGGGAAAGTATTGGGCACAATTGTATCAAAATGGGGGGGGGGGAAACCTGTTCATGCAAATAAGGAGTTAAATGGTAATAAAAGTGAAATTTTCGCAAGTGTACTGAACATTGTTAGGTGAGGAAACATACATAGATGGTTTAAGAAGTGAAAACACTAACAGAAAAGTGATGAGTTGTATGTGGCTTTGGATGAAAAAACGGTTATATAAAGAGTATACTTCTGTCTACTTTGACTGTGAGAGATTGGTATATCAGGAAAAACAAAGAAGAAGATTGCATTGCAAACAGATGTACATTTGGTAAAACATGAAAAGGTAATGTCATGAATGAGTGAGTATTGAATGAATGTAGACCAGGGGTGAAATCCAACAGGTTCTGACAGATTCTGGAGAACGGGTAGCGGAAATTTTGAGTAGTTCGGAGAACCGGCAAATACCACCTCTGGCTGGCCCCAGAGTGGGGTGGGAATGGGGATTCTGCTGTATCCTTCCCCTGGAGTAGGGTGGGAATGGAGATTTTGCAGTATCCTTCTCCTGCCATGCCCACCAAGCCACGCCCACCAAGCCACACCACGCCCACCAAGCCAATCCTACAGAACTGGTAGTAAAAAAATTTGGATTTCACCACTGATGTAGACTGAATACAAACAAGAACAAGGACTGGACACAAAACAAACACCTGAATTTTGCATCCAAAATTTATCACATTTTGAATTGTGAGCAGTCCAGAGTTGTTTGCTGAGATGGTTGACCATAGAAATAAAATCAAAATCAGTAAGTAAGTATGTCAAGGGGAAGCCTGAAAATGTCGTAGTTAGAAAGTAAGATGGACCTGATGGTTATTCCTAGGGAAAGGAATTCCTAGAAATAGTTCCTTTAAAATGGAACTGTCAGAATTTTAAATAGCAAAAGGCAATAATATATTAACATGTTGGGAAAAGGCTGATTTGCAAGCATAGAAAGATATGGAGCATTATGGTGAACGGCTTTGGTGTAAATTAGATTTAACTATGTTTCCTTATTTCCTGGCTTTAATTTCTTTGACTTTTTCTCACTTCTGTCACACCATGTTGTATGCCCAGAAAAGGTGATAATGTGATAGTTATCTATCCATGCGTGTATGTGCAATTAATCAACAAAACACTATTACAGTAATCTGATTATTAATAGAAAAGATAGGAGAGAAGGAAGTACTCCAATCCTTTGGTAGTGGTTTGTTGGCTCTATCATAAATCATTTAACAACACGTTTTAACCAAAAATGCTTTTAAAAGAGCTGTCCATGATGGAGCCCTGTGACAGAATGAGATTACTAACTGAAGCAGAAAACAAATTTTTGCCTTTTTAGAGGTTCCGTTTGCATTTTTTCTGAATTAGAACATACAGTACATTGTAGTAGAGAATGAATGAAGCATACTGCAGAAAAATAACTTATTCCCAATTACCATGATCATAAGAACCACTGAAAGTATTGAACCAAGGTCCTATAGCAGTGATGGCAAACCTATGGCATGCGTGCCAGAGGTGGCATGCAGCTCCCCCTCTGTGGGCACACGAGCTGTTGCCCCAGCTCAGCTCCACTGCACATGCACGCAGCGCCTCCCATCTCTGCCACACATGGAAAGGGGCAGAGCACATGCGGGGGCCCCACGCATGCATGCATGTGTGTGTGCATGCATATGCAGGGGAGCTGGGGTGCATGCGTGGGGGCCGTGTGCACATTGCATTTTGGGGGTTCATGAGCGTGCTTGCGCGCTTTGGCACTCAGTCCAGAAAAGGTTAGCCATCACTGTCCTATAGGCTGCATATGGTAACTTGCCTGCTCTGTGGTTACACAGACAGATGTGAAGGGAGGGATAACCTAGCGAGAGCAATATGTCAGCACTGTGGATTCCACACATGATTGTTCTTTAGAAAGATGACTCATGTGCTAGGTTTTTATCATTTCCTTGCCATTAAATTACGTCAAATTTGAAACTGCAAAAATGTTTCATGTAATGCACGTATGGAAAACGAAGCTTAACAAATGTTATTCTCTTATTGAATATTTTTTCTTTAAGTCGCATGTTACGGATGTTGACCTTCCTAAAGACTTTTCAGTGGCTACATTTGATCCCTTAAGAGCATCTTACTCAGCATTAGGCAGTACTTGTACCCAGAGACACAAAGAGATGGAAATCCATTTAAAATCCAATTTAAATTTTTCAAAGAGCCGCGGGAAAAAATGATATATGCAAGTTCTAAACAAAGCTAAATTATAAACCAAAATAATTATATCTGTGCAATCCCTCCCACAACATTTATCAATGATTTAAGGGAAAAAAATTGTCATAATGTGAGAATGCTGCATTTTCCCCATCTCATCATCCAGGAAGGCTGCTTTCAGAAGTAATGAGTCATGCTTTGGTCCCTCTGAAATCAAGATCTGAGATGACTAAATCCCAATTGCAATGACTAACTTCATCCCAGCCCAGGCCATAAACTTTCTGAAAATGATGGTGAGGTAAAGGATATTCCTCCAGCCCTGAGCTTCGGTTAAGCTGATCTACTTGAGTATTGAAGCTTAAGAGTATTGCCTGAATCTTTCAAAATAAGCACAAGTTATACAGTTGTGCTTTTTTATGGATTACTGCAATATCACATACAGGTAGACTTACAATCGTTCATTTAGCAACAATTCGAAGTGACAACAGCACTGAAAAGAGTGACTTAAGACCGTTTCTCACACTTACAATCGTTGCAGCATCTCAAAGGTCACGGGATCAAAATTCAGGTATCTTGGCATCTGATCTCATATTTATAACGGTTGCAGAGTTCCAGGATCACGTGATCACCTTTTACGACCGTCTGACAAGCAAAGTCAAGGGGGAAGCCAAATTCACTTAACAACCGTGTTACTAACTTAACAACAGCAGTGATTCACTTAAGAAATGTGGCAAGAAAGGTCATAATATGGGGTAAAATTCACTTAACAACTATCTCATTTAGCAACATAAATTTTGGGCTCAATTGTGGTCGTACATCGAGGACTACCTGTTAATGTTCCTTAGGTGCATTAAAGAGATTCAAATTGGATTTGAAAAAAAATATTACCACCTTCAGAAACTGACAATCAGTGGTGGGTTGCCCCCGGTTCGGACCGGTTCGTAAGAACTGGTAGTAAAACCGGCAGGAGGCTCCACCCACCGAACCGGACGTCATCAGGAAGCTTCTGCGCATGCACAGAGGCATGCATGCGCACGAGGCCCGATTGCAAACTGGTAGTAAAAGTAAGTACAACCCACCTCTACTGACAATCAAATAAAAGTGAAAAAAATACATTAGCGTGTACAAGAAATCTTTATATACTGAATCCTTCCAAAATAAAAGCAGAGCTTACTTTGCCAACAGAAGATCTCAGGAAGCAGCTTGGAAAAGAAAAAAATGATTTAGCATCACTGACATACTGAAAATATTCACATTGTAGGCTATCCTATCTTTATAATGTATTATCTGTTTAAGAACACATTTTATTTTCATTTATCCTAATTTTGTCTCGCATATTCTCCACTATTACAGGATTTTTCTTGATAAGATTTGAGAACACCAAATATTTGGCCCAGATGTATACACTTTTTTATTTAGCTTTTCCATTTCATACTTTCATTTTGAAATGTTAATATTAGCAAATCCACAGCTCTGAGATTTCCCCCCCCCCCTTTTACGCATGTTTCTAAGGATCACACTCTGATTTTCATTACTAAAATGAACACAATGCTTAATAATGTTTTTGATAAAATGGGGAAACTTCCATAAAATTGAAAACGGATCTCCCCCTTCTGGTTACACTGCAGTACTTGCGCTAAAAATCATGCCATCTAAAAATACAACTACTTTTGCTCATTTTTAAAATTTGGGGTAAAGGAGGATCTTCACTAAAAAAAATAAGATATAACTAATGTTAGTATATCTGTGACTAAAAGACATTGGATAGATATCTCCTTAACAATTTAATGCCTAAGGATGTTTTTTGAAAAATAACTTCAAAATACCTACCCAGGTAAATAGATACAAAAAGAAAAAAATCAATAAGAATTTGTTTCACACATCAATGGACTAGTTAATCCTGTAACCCATGAAAGGAACTTAATGATTGTTAATATTGTCCTCTATTAGTCCCAACTAGTCTGGACAAGGATAATGGCGTTTGGCTGAGGCATAGATACTTCAAGCTATCAGAAAGCAGTCGGTACAATTTGGAAAGAATTCCAGAGGAAACTTATACACTAACCTTTTACTCCTATGACAATCAGGAGGAAAAGAGAGCAGTAGAAAAAAGAATGAAGAAACTAATGCTAAGGACTTTAATTTAAATTTAATTTTAAAAAGGAGACGGGGAGAAGAACGTTTACCGTAATAATTGACGTAAAAAATTTAGTTACTGAGGTTTATGTATAGATAATGTGGAGACAACATAGCAATGTGGAAAACTGCTTCCATTCCATTTGTACCTTCTCATTCAGAACTCTGATTGAAGTTATTTGCAAATGTTGGAAAGTTCCAAATAGGCTCAAAATTGTATGTACCTGGTTTTTTTTAAGACAGGTAATGAAGACTCCAATGCTGGAGATCTTCAAGAAAAGATTGGACAAGCGTTTGTTCAGGATGCAATAAGATCTACTGCCTTGGGCAGGAGGTTGGACAAGAAAACCTCCAAGGTCTTTTTCAGCCCTATGATTCTATGAATTAATTGACTGAATTACCAATCAAGGGGCAATTCTTGAATATAATAAAGGGATGCAATGTTTCCAGATACATATTACATGAAAAAGCAACTTTCAAGCATTCCAGTGCAGAGATGGAGAGATAATTCTGCCCCTTTGCAACATACTTGTTCAAATTAATAATTTCTCATCATTTAATCTGGTTATTAACTTATTTTAAATAAGATCAACTATATTCTAGCAATAACAGCACAGAGTTGGAATATGAGCATTAAAAATAAATCAAGGACACAATGAAAATGCATTACTTGTCTGCCTTATCTTTTTTGCTGTCCCCTGGATTTCTTTTAAATTCAACAGTAGTAAAAGTGAAAATTGTCCAGATCAGTGGTGAAATGTAAAATTTGTTACTACCGGTTCTGTGGGCGTGGCTTGGTGGGGGAGTAATGTGACTGAGTGGGCGTGGCCAACTTCTTTTTTTTTTTACCTTCTAAAACCATTTTTTCTACAACCTCTTCGGCCGAAGAGGTTGTAAAAAAAAATGCTTTTAAAATCCTCTGACAATCCCAGCTGAGTTGCCTTATCATCAGAGACTTTTTAAAAAAAAAAAAAAAAAAATTTTCTACAACCTCTTCATCTGAAGAGGTTATAGAAAAAATGCTTTTAAAAGCCTCTGACAATCCCAGCTGAGCCGCACTATCATCAGGTTTTTTTGTTTTTTTTACTTTTAAAAGCATTTTTTTGGCCGAAAAGATTGTAGAAGGGATTTTTGCTACCGGTTCTCCGAACCACCCACTGCCATCGCTACCAGATCGGGCGATCTGGTCCAAACCGGGAGCATTTCACCCCTGGTCCAGATGTTTTAAACATTGGTATATATGAGAGAGTCAATTTGGTGTAGTGGCATCAGGCTAGAAAACAGGATACTATCTAGTCTATCTTAGGCACAAATCCATCTGGGTGACCTTGGGCCAGTCACATTCTCTCCGCCAGGGGTGGGTTCTAAATTTTTTTACTACCGGTTCTGTGGGCGTGGCTTGATGGTCATGAGACAATTATTTAGGATTTAGCAGAGGTACTGGTCTACCAGTATTTTTGCAGGCACTGATTTACTCATGTATTTTTGCAGGCACTGATCTACTCATTTGTTTGCTTTTAACACTGATCAGCTGTAGGGCGGCCCTTTGAAGCCCCGCGGCAAGAGTTTAAACAGTTTTTTCCCCTCTAGCCATCAGCTGGGACTCAGGAGGCAGCAACAGATTGGGGGTGGGGCCAAATAAAAGGTAAGAATGCGGGGGGGGGCACCGGGGGGCAGGGGGGCAGAACCAGTTCGGTGACATCATATTGTCACTGCTACCGGCTCGGGAGAACCAGGCCGAACCGGGAGGAACCCACCACTGCTTTCCGCCCTAGGAAGGAGGCAATGGCAAAACCATTTCTGAAAAAACTTGCCAAGAAAACTGCAAGGACTTCTCCAGGTGGATTCTGAGATTTGGGCATAATCTGAATGGGGAAAAATATACCCTAGAACAGCAGTTCTCAAAATGTGATCTGTCAGACTCCCTGAGTACCTTTCAAGGGGTCTACAAACTCAAATATTTTAAAATTTCTCAATCTCCATTTCCAATATACAGTAGTTAATATTGATAGATGTAAAGCAAAGTTCTATGAATTTAAAGTAACGTCACTTCTTTTCTGATAAATTTATTCAATGCCACTCCAAGAAAGTAACAGTAAAATCCATATTACGGTGGCTCAACTATAGTCCCAATTAACTCCTCCCATTTTAGAATATCTTCTTCCAGGACTTTGGAACCCCTCAATCATTTTTAAGAATGTAAAGAAATCCTGAGATCAAAATGTTTGAGAACTGCTGTTCTAGATAATCAATGGCTATCCATATAGGACAGATAACCCAGAGACAAGTGCTATTTTTCATATATATGAGATATACCTAGTAATGTGTTGTTTATCTTTGTTTTTCTATTTGCACTTCACCTGTTACAAACAGAAGACCATCATGTATTACCAGTTAAACATTTAGATCTTGAATTCCTCAGGACATACCCGGAGTGCTATATTTCTCTTTATGATGGGAGCTTCATCATTTACTGGTGTAATAGTCACAAATATGATCTGAGGCAAGCTGTGCTTCCATAGTTGTGTGCAGTTTGCAATAATGGTAAAATTGTCAAGCAGCTGTTCACTGTCATCATGAACATAGAAGATCAAACCTTGTTCTACCTAAAACAGGAAAGTCACAAAATTTAAAATGCATCCACTTTAAAAAATTAAACCATAAGCATGTAATCATTTCAGTTGTTGGACTAGTGTTATTTAATCTAAGCACATTATTTTTCTCTTTGAATTACCTGCTATATTATATACAATAGTGGAGACTATATAGTTTTCCAAAAATAGGGAGGTTCTTGAAGCCTGAAGTCCAAAAATAGGAACGCTATTCTATAAAGAAGTTTTAATTGTTCTCTGATATATGATTTCAAAATCTAATTATAAAATTAAAATTAAATTAATTATAAAATTAATTAATTAAACATATTTATAATAACTTTACCTGTTTTCTGGTAAATTTAGTCAATGCCATTCCAAAAAAATGAGAGTTTGCAATTCGTCCATGTTTTGGTGACTCAGCTAGACCGAAGTCACAATTAACTTCTGCAAAGTGGCTATTAGAAATTTTTAGAATATCTTCTTCAAGGGCTTTTGAACTCCCTTCAGCAACTGTGAAGTTGTGTACTTCTAGTGGGATCAGCTTTGGAATGATGTCCACAGTAATTTCTATTCCACTGACTGTCTGGATGCCATTGGTGACATCCAAGGAAAAGTGGTCTTGGAGTTGGTTGGAGATGGTCTGTATGTACTGGATAATACCATCATTGATGTCTTGTTGAGTAAAAGACAAAACTGGATTTTTTTCTGCTCCAAGGTAGTTTTCTTTTGATATAAACTTCCAAAGATAGCCATAGACTGGAGATGATCTTATTTTGAATTCTATCTCTGATGGCAAGCTGTTTTCATGCACAGCCTTAAAAAAAATATAAGACCAGGTCATTAAGGACATAAAGATGAGTGCTGTTTTTCTAAATACGGCTCTTTATATTTAAAATATAACAACAACACTGAACATTCTGATGATTTAACTATGTCCCTACAGGTATAATAATAATAATAATAATAATAATAATAATAATAATAATAATAATAATAATAATAATAATAATAATTTTATTTCTATACCGCCCTTCTCCCGAAGGACTCAGGGCAGTGTACAGCCTATTTAAAAACACAGACAAAACAACAGTATAAAATTTAAAATAATTAAATAGGTGGCTCAAATTTAAAACCCCAATAAATTTAAATCCCAATTTAAAACTATTGTGTTGATAGTCCGGCTTGGCGGAACAACAGGGTCTTCAGGTATAGATGGCCTCTAAACCAGTGTTGAGTTTCAACATTTTTTTTACTACCGGTTCTGTTGGTGTGGCTTGGTGGGCCTGGCACGGTGGGCGTGGCAGGGGAAGGATACTATAAAATCTCCATTCCCTACCCAATCCAGGAGAAGGTTACTGCAAAATCCCCATTTCTTCCCGATCAGCTACGAGTCAGGAGATAGAGAATAGATGGGGGCGGGCCAGTCAGAGGTGGTATTTACCAGTTCTCCGATCTACTCAAAGTTTCCACTACCGGTTCTCCAGAACTGGTCAGAACCTGCTGAAACCCATCTCTGCTCCAAACTCTTTCAATCTCTCCATCTGTCTACCTATGTGTCTTTTTTGCATGTCCCACCTCGCGTTCTCTGACACCACTCCCAAACATTGGCAGCATGGTTTGCCATTTTGAGATGGGAAGCACACAAAACCTTTACTATTAAATAAGGGGTTTAAAAAAATAAGTTTAAAAGATTTCCTGGTGGTCTCTGAGTTTGCTTACAAATATTTCATTACCCATCTAGGTAATATGATCAGTGCAAGTGAGCGTGGAGTTTGCTGCTTATTTCCACATTGGAAGTCGCTTGATTAAAGCATTGTTTTCTGCCTGATTGTTTGATCACAAATAGAAGCAACTTAATGACTTGAATATTATTAATCAAATACATTCGGTAAATATATTTATATACTGCTCCTTAGATTGAAGAATCTCAAAAATAGCTTTCAATAGAATCAGCAATAAAGTAAATAATAAACAATACATTAAACAATATAATTTCAGTAAAGTAAAACATATTCATTAAAAAAAGTTAAGGAAAAGAAAATACACAGATGCTCTTCCAATGGTTCAAATGAAGAAATTTACTGAAATCTTTTACTGAAATCAAGGACACACAATACAAAAACTATTTAAAACATTTGCTATAAATTACTAGATAACTTCATCTTACCAGCAATTTTCCATTACTGATTTGAACAGGTTTCCCTTCTTCAACCAAAAGGCTGTGGTTATGTAGGATCACTGGTGGACGCTGATGGCTTTCCAAATATATCTGAATGTTCATTTTAGCATACAAGTGGAGTCCTTTAGCATAAACAGTGAAGTTCAATGTGTCAATCAAATTATTGCTATCATCATGTCTATAAGTCACATGTTCCATTTTGAGATCATGCTGAGTAAAAGTGGCCAGTGCTAAATTATTAACAAAGATTTGTCCAAAGTTTGGGGAAAAAAATATCTCAAATCTAATTTCATGATCACTTCTAATATCTTGATTTGTGGTAGCACTCAGGTTAGTTGTGGTAATAACTGCTTCTTTTCCTTTTTGGATCAATAATCCTGTATTGTTTGCTAGAAGGACATATGGTTCAGAAGCACTTACTTCTAGCAAAGATGACGTATAATGTTTTCCATCAGTTACAAATAGCACAAAACGACCGTAAGTTGCACCTCGATGAACAAAGAGGACTTGCTTTTGTATAAGGTCCTCTTGCTTGAACTGATAGAGTCTATATGATGTTTCATTGACAAGAACCAAGTCTCCATTAGGAATGCCACGCCTGGTGTATAACAACTGATTATCATCAAAATCCGTATCAGGGTCATGATAGCAAAGATCATCCAAAGTCAAGAGTTTCCTTCCGTTCTTAACAACGTGAAATACCTTATCCACTACTCTAATTGGTTTTTCATCATTTTTCAGGTGGATAGAAATATTAAATTTGATCTCTACTAATAATGGAAACTCTGTATCTAAATTTTCTTCTCCAAATTTTATGGCAGTTGCAGTGATATGAATTTCATCGCACTGCGTCTCTGAGTCATCATGAATATACATAAGACGTTCTCCATATATATCCTGATTAGTGAAACTACTAAGATTGTTGTTACTTTCTGGGGAATCAGAAAAATTAATAAGCATTAATTTCCCATGTTGAGGACTTTTTGTAACCTTATACTCAAAAGTCGTATTACTGAAGGTCTGTGCAAACAATTCTGATTTTGTTATCAGTGATCCTTCACCTTCAGTAACAGTAAGACCACTGTTTATCAAAATAATGGTTTGTGGGTTTGTTTTGATCTTGATTTTGAAATCATAGATATCTGATATCACATACTGGGTACTAATGAAGAATTGAAATGAATCCAGACTTTCTTCGTGGGACTTCCTGTATAATTGATATTCTACTTTACAATCAGAAATATTCTGTTGGCTGAAGCTGGAATTTATTTGCAGTGGGACATTATCAAGCAGAATTCTTCCTTTCTCAGGCAAGGATTGCAGCTTGTAAAGAAATTCATTTTCTGACAGGTCTATCTGTGGTATGACCGCAAGAAGGTTATTGGAATTAAGATACTCTCTATCCGATTTATCAATAACTAATGGTGCATATTTCAGTAAATTATAAGTCAACCATTTTACTCTAACAGCAAACAGAAACTCTTGGCTTATATTGCTACCGATGATAATTTTAAATTTAAAATGTTCGTGGACATTATCTTGCTGAATTGCTTTGAAGGTAGAAAGATACCTCACACGACCACGTTCAATAGATCGTTGAGAAAAATAATTAATTTTTTTCCATTCTCGACCAGTAAGCCTCCTCTGAATTTCTCCAAAAAAGGGTTCTTCTGTGATTTCATATCTTATCTCCAGCTCTTGTTGAAAAGCATTTGTTTCTGTGGCCAAATGTTTGAGTGTTATCAACACTGTGGTGCCTTGCACCACATCAACTCCCGTGTTGTTGACTAATTTATAATCCAGGGGTACAGCCATGACACGCAATACGACTGTGTTGCTAACTTTCTCCCCATCGCTTGCTCGCAGAACAATCCTGGAATTCTGAACTCCAGTATGGACAAAGAAAACATTACCATGTTGTAAATCCTCATAGGAAAAGGTAGTAATTGTTTGCCCAGGAATCTTGGAATTTTCTAGAAAACCTGCATCTGTGTTTGAATTTCCAAGGACTGTAATACTAAGACCTGCAACACTTGTGTCGTTGTCCACAATATTTACTGAATCTATGCTCAGGCATTTCTTGGAGTGTTCTAAGAGAAGAAGTAAGTTTCCATTTGGAAATATGAGTTCTGGAGCATCATTGATTGGTCTCACTGTAATAGTAAACATATATTCATCATTTCCTTGGAGATACAGAGGCATCTTCCTTTTACTGCTTGTAGAAACAGAGAAAGTGAAATAATCATAGCTTTCTTCAGAACCATCATGAATGTATAAAACTTTGCCTTGCCACAAATCTAGCATACTAAATGTGAAGTTTTCTTGCTTTGACACAACATTCAACCTCAACTGGCCATAAGAAGGGGGATGTTTAATTCTAAAAAGAATTTGTGACTGACGAATCCCCAGTGCTTTGAAGTCCACACTGACTTTAATGTGCTTAGATCCAAGAAATGCTTGCCCACCTTCTGGTACAATCAAGTTGTTGACAAATAAAAAATGGTCATAACTTTCTTTCCTAAGCAATTTAGGAGCAACAGTAGCAGCAACAGAAATGGAAGAGGCTATTCTCACAGCCTGCTTTTCTGGTGCAAAATTAGGTATTGTGCATCCGACTGAAATATCTTTAGTCACTAGAACATTTTTCAAGGAATATTTTTGGGAACCAATTATCAAATCCTTCAAGCAGCCTCTGAAAGATCCACCTTCTCCGTATCTTCCAGAAACTGAAACTAACCCGTATTTTAGCACTTCTGCACGGAGTGCATCATTTATTCCACCCACATATAAGGCCCCTTTAAGGACAGGAAGCCTACTATGAGAAGGCAATGGAGTTTTCACAGTTTTCTTTTCTAGAGTGAGTTCGACATATTTTATGGAAAATTTTAATCTGATAACATGCCACTGGTTATCGTTGACAGGGCTAAGAGAAGAAAGTTCAAGTCTATTTTTACCCATTTGAATGTGAGCTCTAATGAGACCATTTTCAATTTCCATTGCAACAAAGTCTCCTACGGGACCAGAACTGTAGATCAGCAATCCCCTCTGAGCTGTAGTTTGCACTGAATATTCCAAAACGCCTCCTGCTTGGACATTCCAAAGAGGAAATGAAACATAGGATTTGGAACTAAAAAAACTTACGGGTTTTTCTTCCCCTGCAAAAAATTCATTGCTACAGCTCAGTGATACTTCGTGAATGTTTTTATTTCTTACAGAAGATTTCAGGGAGGTTAAGATATCATGGTTGTTAAGTATCACATCATTAATACATCCTCGGAAATTAATTGGTGTACTGTTAAGATAGTGGACATCAAGGGCACCTCTCCCACCAATATAGAGACCATATTCAATGTTTAGTTCAAATACTAGGGAATGTGGCACTATTGCACTAGTTTGATAATTTTTATCAATCACTAGAGTAATATTTTCTCTTTCATGATGAATTTCAAGAAGATGCCACTCTAAATCATCAAGTTGTGAGTGCAACTGGGAACGAAGGATCTGTTCATTTGTTTGAAAGTTGATCTTCACCTGTAAAAGAAGTCTGAGTTTGAATCATCCAAAGAAAACAATGAGAATATGTTCAAAACTATTCAAAAGAATTGCATACATATTTCTTCAATCAAATTATTGAGGAACAGAGAAAATATAAAATATAATTCTGAATGCAGAATAAACTATTATTTTCCATTTCACCTAAACTCAAAAACGTGGTATAATGTTAATTCAAAAAAGCTAGGACCAAACCACAGTTTTAAACCATGGTTTGTTCAATAAGTCACATTTTTTTTATTCATCCATAATACTAAACCATTATAGCAAGGTTGATACATCAAAGTAAACCCCAAATAATAAACCAAATAGCAGTAAGCAAAATAATCGGATCCATAATCATATTTAATCCAGATAGGCAATCTCTACAACAGCCACTTAGTTCAAGTATGATTTTAATTTGTTCAAAACCAAAATGGAACATGTGTCTAAGCATTAGTTAGTTAGGCCTTACAAATGCAGCCATTATTATATATTATATATTATTATTGTATTACATTATATATTATATATTTACATTATATATAATATAATATATAATTACATTATATATTATAATACAAACATTAAAATTATATTAATGTGATAACATCTAAAATTACAACAAAGTGATATCTATAATTTAAATGAATTACAGTTAAATAGAAAACATTGTGAAAAATTTACTTATGAGGGTCTGATATGTCTTCTTGTCATTGCACAAAACAGAGCTACATGCACTGTAAAAAAAAAGGCAGTTCGTGAGCAGCACCTGGGCATGGGCTGAGTCTGGGCAACCAGCATATCTACTAATCAAAGGTAGGATGAATCTGGTTCAAATGTTTCTATAAAAGCAGCAATGAAGAAGAAGATGTTCTGTAGTTTCCATCTCTCTGGAATCACAAGCACTGACCCCTTCAAGCAATGATACTTTTTTATATTTACCATCCAATACTGCAGAGGGCAAAGCATGACATTGGGCAAGAGAGAAAGCTGGGTGTTCCTAGTTGGCAGCATTGCCAATATATCTGATGTGTACTGGTACAGGAAGACAGGGTCTGTCTTCCTAGATCTGCTTGCTGCTCCCTATCCTTTATCCTTTGCTTCCAGATTTGTTTCGTCTGATCATATTCCATCTTAAGAACTGAAGAGGGAGAGTAGCCTAGATTTAAAAAATTAGATTCAACAGCCTTGATCCATGTGGATTGAAAATTATCCTGAAGAAATAACAGTGCTAGTTCTTGAAGATGGAATTTAAGCTTTAATCAAAAATTTATAAAAAGCTAGACACAATCTTGACTCAACTTCTATAATACCTGTCTCCAGGCCTAGATATGCGTTTGAGACACAGCAAGATAGGAGGGCTGCTCTAATGAATTAGATTGTACCCTCTCCAAGTGAAACAAGAAACTGGGGAGTCAACCAGAATCCAATAGAAATGCTGGGCTAAGAGCTGAGGTGGTGCAGTGGTTAGAATGCAGTACTGCAGGCTACTTCTGCTGACTGCCAGCTGCCTGTAATATGGCAGTTCGAATTTCACCAGGCTCAAGGTTGTCTCAGCCTTCCATCCTTTTGAGGTCGGTATAATGAGGACCCAGATTGTTGGGGGCAATATGCTGACTCTGTATGCTTAGAGAGGACTGTAAAGCACTATGAAGCAGTATATTAGTCTAAGTCCTATTGCTATTGTTAACAGCTTAGTCTGAAAGAATTTAACCACAGCTTGTACATAATACCCTCTCTTAAATCCAAAAATTTGAAGATAGCATTGGTAGATCTTAGTGGAATGCATGATTAGTCTTAAATAAATAAAGTCATTTGTTCTATTCTATGGCCATTAATGGTCCATAAATGAAGCTTCAGAGTTTTTTGGCAAAAGCCATAATCTTGGTTTTCTGATGATCATTGTTTCAGTATTGGACCAAAGTTCTCAGAGCTCTTTTAAGGCCTATTAGGGTTCTGAAAAGAACTACAAGATCATCTGCACATAGCAGCAGGGCAATGCTGTGGGGATAACATAAACCAAATGAGGCTTGCATGAACTATAAATATATTTAGCTGTTAAAAAGAGAGTGGGAGCAGGATCAGATCTAGCATAAATTACCTATGCAAATTTTATAATCTTACCTGTATATTTCCAGAATTTAATTCCACCAAAAAATAATCTTCCTTTCCAGGAGCAAGAAAAAGCAATCCATCAGGTCTACTTGTCTGAAAACGTAATTTCAGTGATATTTCAGAGAGTGTTTCAGCAACCTTTAATTGTATGTAGCTTTCACCATAAAATGATGCTAAAAAGCAAAGTAAGTTATTGTAACTTCATGATACAAATAATTTATCAAAATTATATAAATAAAGTATTTGGTCACAATTCTTGCTCTTGAGTAGGAAGCAGTTGTGGCCAGGAATACTTAGCTTCATCTGGTGCATCAGTTACAACATTTCTTAGATCAAGAGTTCCTTCAGGCAGGCACATAATCATCTTGTGGTTCAACTACTACAACATAGTATGCATGGGGCTGCCCTTGAAGACAACTCGGAATCTTCAACTGATCCAGAATGGAGCAGTGAACGCAGTGACAGGTATTCCTCAATATGTCTATGCAACACCCGCTTTGTAAGATGGGTTGCCACTTTGCTTCTGGGTGTGATTCAAAATGCTGGTTAAGATCTATAAAACCCTGAATAGCCCCCATAAGCACGGCTTCTCTGTCACAGTGCCTGCCTTCTGGAATGAGGTTCCTCCCGAGATCTGGCCGATAGCATTCCAGAAACCTGAAAGACCTGGCTGTTTTCCCAGGCTTTAGGCTGGAGTGGTTGGAACCACTATGTATGTTGCTGTTGGCCGGATTCGCCATCTTGCTCTATTGTTTTTTATCTGGATTGCACATTGTTTGTTTTTATTCTGTGAGCTGCCCAGAGTCAATAGGAATCAGGCAGTGTTCGAGTCAAATAAATATTTCCCCTGCACATTTCATACTTAACTCATGACAATGTTTTCAAGCAGCCCAATTTACCACTCGTATGTGCGCCACATCCCAAGTTTTAGTCCTATTCATGAGAAGACAAACATATAAACTGGGCTAATATGTTACAATGATGCCAGCCATAAGACCTAATTATGTTTTTCAGACCATCCATTGGTATGGAAGGCTGCTCTTATTCTCCTTTTAATTTCTTTTTAACAGACATCAGCCTGGTTATTGCAAATAAAAAATGAAACATATAATAGAGTTTTCTTGTACGGACATATATCATCAAGGGTTTTTGTTCAAATGATGAGGGCTGTCTTTTGTTCAGGAAATCCACAACATACGGTGAGATTGTTGCACCAAAACAATCTTGTGGAGCACTGCACTGCATTTTTTAATGTAGGGGAGGGGATCACTTAAAAGCTTAAGGGATAAAGACAAAGCCTCAAAATGAGGTTCAAATCCTTGTGATTTTATGGAGATATTCATATAGCTTTCTTGGTGATGTTGAAGTGTCTTGCCTGGGATGTTATACTGACTTGCTTGTTTACCCTTTCCCCCCACCCCCACTTAGTCTCCATCCAAATTCAACCCTGCTTAGGATTGGGGGGGGGGGGTGTTGGAGACCAAAGATATCTAGCTGCTGCCAACTGGGTCACTTTAATATAGTATTAAAAATGGACACACCACCTAACTCCCCTCCCCCAACAAGACTTTATACATTTTCCCCTTTAGGCTCTTTTAGCCTGATGAAAACATTTGTATTCATATGGTTCAACAAAGATTTTTTTAAAAGTATAGATCTAACCTCCACCACCCTAGAAGGATGCCTATCGCTTGCATTCTGAAATAAAATAATTCTCAACTTTTTTTCTGAACATGGAGTATCAGCTTCCAGATTCTGTGAGACTGTAGAAAAGATTGACCGAGAAGTTGCGGAGTTCCGGTGGCGGTGACAGTGTTGACAATAACATTATGTATCTGAAGACTTATTTATGTTGATGCTTTATCTCGAAAAGGAAAGAGAAATGTACCAAAACAAGATTTAGGAATGAGAAAACTCTTTGAAGTGAGAGCAGAAATATGCTAAGAAAGAAAAAAAAAAGTATGGATCTTGTTATAAGATTTGTAAAGTATATCTGTCTATACATGTAAAATAGAGGTCATAAGCTAAACGTTTCACAATCTTTATATTGCCATTGCCCAATTGTGTTCCAGCACAAGTAAAGGTTTTATGCATATGGTTTTATAAGTGCTGAATGACATATATTCGATGATGCCATTTTCCCAAAATTCCAAGTGTCTGCTCTGGCTCAGAAAACATTGCTAATAAGCCTTTTTGTACTAAGTGAACTTTTCTGAATCGGCCTCTTAAACCCTGCTAAATATAGAAGCTCTCTGATGCTCTGTTACAAAAGCTGTCAATAATGCTAAAAATGCAAAAATATAGATAAAGATTTGCAGAATTCAAATGCTTGCCAGTGCTTGGAAAACAATCAGACGAAGTGATTGAAGTATCACCAAGCTAAAGAATGACAGTTTACAGATCTGGCTTCCAAATGCCTTTTCATGGCCACTAAACTCTTGATAGTTTGCCAGGATTTTGATGACAAAGAAAAAACACAATTGTTTCCCAAAAACTAGGGAGAAGAGTGAAAACTCCAGCCCTAGTCATTTGTATGACATATGCCTTGCTTATTTTCTTTTACTACCACTGCAGCTTTTAGCTCCTCCAAAGCTGCTAATTGCAGCTCTTGATCACCAAAGTCACAATCCATGTAACTGTGGCTGGCTGAATAAGCCACAATCAGTTAGGTCCATAAACACACCAAGTTGTAAAGCTTGTTTTGGAAACCACATATTGGCTTGGTGGACATGTTAATTCAACCAGCATAACATGGAGCTTTCATAACAGACCAGAAAAAAACCTTGGGCTCATAGAAGATAGCTTGGTGAAGGAAACTTAAATGTGAGCTAGCTGTGAAAATGAGGCATTCTCTATGTTAGGGATCAGTAGGGAATGAAACTGGAAACACCATCATTGCAAGGTCCTTACAAATAAATGGCTGTATTCACATCTGGACTACCATGCACATTTCTGTTGAGAACATTATTATAGAGCAAAGGAAAGTGCAACAAGGAAATGATCTTCAATACCTTCTCTATGAAACAAGAATAGAGCATTTTGGCTTGGGAAAAATTGATGGAAGGGAAGCATGACTGAGAGGTATAACGTTTAGCAACCATATGAAGTGACAATGACAATGAAAAAAGTGACTTATCCTCACAGTTAAGTCCTCACACTTAAAAATATTGCAGCATCCTCACCGTTAAGTGATCAAAATCCAGGTGCCTGGCAACCAGCATAAATTTTGCAGTGTTCTGGGATCATTTTCAACTTTTCCAGCTGGCTTCTGACAGCAAATGGGAGAAGCTGGATTCGCTTAACAACCATGTGATTCACTTAATAACTGCAGTGATTTGCTTAACAACCATGGCAAGAAAGGTCATAAAATTGGCCACAACTCAATTAACTCATTTGCTTAGCAACAGAACTTCTGGACTCTATTGTGGTCAGAATTGGATACCTGTATAACACATACATGAACTGGAAAAAGTGGACCAAGAGAAAATTTTCTTCTCTTTCTAACTACTAAAACTAGAGATCATCCACTGAAACAGATTGTAAGAATTTTAGAAATGTATTCTTCAGATCTAAGTACCCCGTGGCATTCAAGATGTGTGATGGTCACTAAGTTGGAATGTTTTAAAGAAGAGGAGAAATTCATGGACAGCAGATCTCTCCAGGGCTTTTAATGTTAAGCTACAATGCTACTGCCCAGTTAAGGGCAGCATATCTCTAAATGCCAGTTGAAGGGAAATCCTTCCTTTTTTGTAAGTGCTCCAGAGGCAACTGGTTGGACCTGATAAGAAACAAATTACTGGATAAAGATGGATACAGGCCTGATCGAACTGAGGTCTTTTAGCCATTCACTCTCTAGCCCACTGTTTCTTAAGCTTGGTAACTTTAAGACAGGTGGACTTCAACTTCTAGAATTACCCAGCCAGCTTGTTGGCTAGAGAATTCTTGATGTTGAAGTCCACCCATCTTAAACTGGCCAAGGTTAAGTTGGCTGTGTTGATCAGTTTTCCTAGGACTGGCTCCTACATGCAACTCCACAGTGCTTTGCTTTTATTTGAACTCAGGAATTTTTAAGAAGCAGATCTGGAATGTGTTTGGAGGGGGGAGGGAGAAGAGGCTGTCAAAAGACATACTGTGAAAACATTTTCAGCATATTACAGGCCTGTAGTCATAAATCAGGCACAAGGAGAATAATCCAAATCCTATTAGAGTTAAGTGAAAAAAACAATTATTGATTTCCATGGTTCTGGTTTCTTTCCAGACTCTTCTGATGAAATATGATTTGAAAACACAAATGCAAAACATAAACACTAATTTGCATTCTGCAGTTCATCTTTTAAAATGGTAATAAATTTTCTATCCTCTGCAGGTCAATAGTTTTGAGTTTAAAATGGTTTAATTTAGACTCTCAGTCAGAAATCTGTCTTTATAATGCAATTTACTCTGAATGAAAAACTCAAGTGGCCAATAAACCAGTTCACATGCAGTAAAGTATCAAACCTTTCCACAGATCTAGCAACAATCCCGTACCCCCAAGTCTTGCATACATATCAATCAGATTATTCTTTTTGCAGGTAAATAATGTTATGATCGTCAAACAAATCCACCCAGAGTTTTCACTACAGGCATAAATGACCAGGCTCATCTTTGGACACTTTATGCACTGTCATAGCTCCCTAAAGAAGGCTCTCATGATGGAAAATGTGAAAGGAAAGAGAAGAATAAGACTACCAGCACCAAGCTGGATGGACTCAACCAAAGCACCCATGGATGCAACCTTTTGAAGATCTGAAAGACCAGGTTAGGAACAGATTGTCGTTGAAAAATTAACCAACAGTGTGGTTGTCATAAGAAACACAAAAATGGAATAAGAAATAGAAGCCAAAGAAATTAATGTTACCAGAAAAGAAAATATAGCTAAATCTAGCTGACATTAACATTATGCACTATACTTCTCCACTAGAGTTATTTGGATCTCGCACCCTGGACATAAACTGTTTCAACTCCTACCCTCAAAACGACCCTATAGAGCACTGCACACCAGAACAACTAGATACAAGAACAATTTTTTCCCGAATGCCATCACTCTGCTAAACAAATAATTCCCTCAACACTGTCAAACTACTTACTAAATCTGCATTACTATTATTATTAATCTTCTCATCATTCCTATCACCCATCTCCTCCCACTTATGACTGTATGACCGTAACCTTGTTCTGGTATCCTTAAGATTTATATTGACTGTTTCCTAATAGGATTTGATTGCTTATTTGTTCCCTATGACTATCACTAAGTGTTGTACCTTATGATTCTTGGGAGCGTATGCACCAAGACAAATTCCTTGTGTGTCCAATCAGACTTGGCCAATAAAGAATTCTATTCTATTCTATAGAACGGGAAAAATCTGTTTTGAAGCCAGCACTGGAACTCACTTTGGCCCTTAAAGGAGCTATGTCTTTGCCTGGGTTCATGTGACAATTGGGTGAGGTCAAAAAAATTACACATTTTGCAAAGTATTATATAGTGTTGCCCTGTTGAGCTCTCTTTTTAATGCTCTTTTAGCCTCTCCTGTAAATGAAGCATGTATTTGGAGTTAGCTTGCTTTGCAATTACCAAAATTCTCAGCAATTGGGATGGTAGTTTGGAACTGCTGGACTTTTATTTATTTGTAACATTTGTATGGCTACCCATCTTAAAACAACTCTGGGTGCCTCCCCAACCCCAGCTATAAAACCAAGCCATAAAATATAAAACACAACCCTGTGCTTCAGTTATCCCTTTGGGATGCTACAACCATACTACCTCAGCACCTGAGCTAAAAGCCAGATTTTAATAGCCTCTCAGAAGACTAAAAGGGGCTTGCTGTATCATTAGGGATGGGTGTTCCATTAGGTAATGGCATCCATGGAAAGGCACATTTCCAATGTGCCAATAGACGGCAAGATTTCAAGGAAGGGAGCATGTTTGAACTGGTGGGGCAGGCAGATACTCTCAGATTGAGGTTCCTCAGATAACCTCAGGGTGAGTTCCTGCAGATAACCTGGTGCCATCCCCAATAAGGTTTTAAAGGGAGTGAAATGCTACCAGTTCAGACCAGTTCGGAGAACCAGTAGCAAAAGCAGCGCAAGGCTCTGCCACTCACCCGGTCATCATTAGAAGGAATCTGGGAACCACTGTAATTCATGCAACAGAGGTGTAACATGGGCAAACCCAGGATCATCTAACACTGCACGCACTGCTGCATTTTGGACCAATTTTAGCTTTCAAATGGTCTTCAAGAGCAGCATTATGCAAGGCACTTTGTAAGAATCCAAACAGGTGACTGAGGCATAAACTATCTTAAATGTCACACATCTTGAGTTGCCAAGGTGGGGAAACATAGTGCAACTGAGAATTGCCCCCATTCCTCACAACTGGTTATGCTAATTGAAGCCATTGAAGCATTAAAGACCAAGGTTTGTGGTTACTGAAAGATGACATAAAGGCTGACCTAAACCACAGTGTTTGTCTGGTTTTGTTCAGCATGTTGTGTGGGTCCTGTCATTCTGATCCCCAGTGATTTAGGCTCAGGAGGCTGTTTCACAGCACACATTTGCCCACAGTTAACTTATTCTGGCTTGCTCAGTCCAATTTCTTGGATTCCCACAAGCCATAAACTAAGAATTCAGCATAGCTCACTATAGTAAACAGGAGTTATTTTCAGGTTAAGTAGGTGGTGCAAAATGCTCTCTGGTGCTCGAGCCAATGCTCAAGAATGCATGCTCAGCACAACATGGAAGTAAAGAATGGTTGCTGGAATTGGGTATGTCTAGTTTAATGAAAAGAAGGACTGGGATGATATGATAGCAGTGTTCCAATATCTCAGGGGCTTCCACAGAGAAGACAGAGTCAAGCTATTCTCCAAAGCACCTGAGGGTAGAACAAGAAGCAATGGGTGGAAGTTAGTCAAAGACAGAAGCAACCTAGAACTAAGGAGAAATTTCCTGACAGTTAGAACAATTAATCCGTGGAACTATTTGCCTCTAGAAGTTGTGAATGCTCCAACGCTGAAAGTTAAGAAGATATTGGATAACCATTTGCCTGAAATGGTATAGGCCAGGGCTTCCTGCCTGAGCCATGGGGTTGGACTAGAAGACCTTCAAGATGATTAGATTAGATCAGATTAGATTAAACTTTATTGTCACTTTTAATGTACACTAATCAGCATACATTAAAATGAAATTTCCTTGCATACAGCTCTCAAAGGGTCACCACCTCCAATATATACTACAAGGTTCCTTCCAACTCTCTTATTTTGTTCTGTTCTTCTCTACAGTCTACACAGATGTGCACTCATCTGGACACTATAATTGAATGAGTTATGCTGACATTTGTCCAAAAGAACCACTAGGGTTCCCCCTCCCCTTTTAGATTTTGTTTGGCTGAGGAATGAATCCGCTCCCCACTTCTCCGGCCCCAATGACGGCTTTGTTTCTCCCTCTGCCCTCGCCCGGCCTGCCTTCGCCCCTTCCCTCTCCAAGCGCTGCCGCCGGCACACAGGTGGCGCCGCGGAATCCAGCCACTCACAGCCGCGCCTCAGGCGCCAACTCTGGCAGCCTGGCCCATCCTTTTGCAGAGGCAGCCGACCCAGCAGGAAGAATCTCGGAGGAGAAGACGCTCGAGGACGTATCCCGGGGCTCTTGCGCGTCCAGTCGCCGCGCGCTCGCTCACCTGTCCGCCCGCAGGCGCAAGTCGAGCCCTACCTGCGAACGTTTCTCGGCTCCTAGCGAGCATCAGAAGGAGCAGCAAGAAAGCTCTTAAAGACCAGCCGGGGGCCATGCCGTCTTCTCCGGGGGTCGGAGGGCGAGAGCCCCCGGCGGCCCAGACTAACAGAGGCCGCTTTCAGGGCCTGAATGGCGGGGCTCCGCCTGCCAACAACTGGTGCTCTCTTGGTGGCGCGCTTGCAGTTCGGGTCAGGTTACACCGAGGGGCGAGGAAGGGGGAGAGGCAGGCAGGAATGGGGAGAGCTAGGAGGAGAGCAGGGCAGGCTCATAGTTGTCCTCTTTCTAGCTGTTGCGGTTGGCCGTCCGGAGAAGCCCTGGGCACTTTCTGAGGTGCTTCCAGTGGCCAGCTCCACCCGAAACGTCTGATCTGGCATCCACAAACACAGCAATATGTTATTGATCACACTTGATACAATTGCAATCTGAGGCTATAGGGCAATATGTCGCCAAGTCTTCCCCACGGGCACACCTTCCCATCTCTTCAAGCTTTGAAGAAGCTTCTTGAATGAGAAGCAAAACGTCTTCAAAGAAAAAAACAGAAAGTCCAGTTGCCTCTTGAAAAAAAGCACCTTTGGGTAAACTAATGGTGATTAAATTGAGGCGTACCCAGTGGTGAAATCCAAATTTTTTTACTACTGGTTCTGTGGGCGTGGTGTGGCGTGGTGGGCATGGCTTGGTGGGCGTGGCAGGGAAAGGATACTGCAAAATCCCCATTCCCTCCCGACTCCTGGGAGAAGGATATTGCAAACTCTCCATTCCCACCTCACTCCAGGGGAAGGATTCTACAAAATCCCCATTCCCTCCCGACTCCTGGGAGAAGGATATTGCAAAATCTCCATTCCCACCTCACTCCAGGGGAAGGATTCTGCAAAATCCCCATTCCCTCCCCAGGGGAAGGATATTGTAAAATCTCCATTCCCACCCCATTTTGGGGCCAGCCAGAGGTGGTATTTGCCGGTTCTCTGAACTACTCAAAATTTCCGCTACCGGTTCCCCAGAACCTGCTGAATTTCACCCCTAGGAGTATCTACATTATTCAAGAATACCTCAAATACTGGGACCTAGAATTTCTATTCCTTGGTTGGGATGGCTAGATACTATGAGATATGAAGCCCAACATAGCTGGAAGGCATCTAGTGTAGTGAGCTGCTTTCTGTACACCTTCTGTTCTTTGAGAATATTATTTTGTATTAGGACATGTTTAATTGGTGACCACAGCTTGCACTTGGCAATGATTGGGCTAACTGGTGAATTCAGGAACTTAAAGGCCACAGTGCCCAGTCTAAAAAGTGTCCAGGTTGGGAAAACTGCTCAAGAATATAATAGAGTAAGAAGTTTTATGGGAAAGAGAGATTGACACAAATTATTCTATTCCTGTTTCCTTCCAATGAGTTTCTTCTTATCAGTTCTTTCTGCAAATGGAAGGATATTTCTGGGCCACTTATGTCAGCATGCTTTGCCAGCTGAAACTTGTAATGAGGTTTTGTACTTAATTACGAAATGTGGAATTAGGCTGATAATGTGAAGAGTTCTCTGGAAACATTTGTTGGTATAGTATCACATTTGTGTCTCGGGCTCCATCATCAAAGACAGATTTCTAAGGCTTAATAAATAAATTGCACCTAGCCTTTTATTTTTAAGCATTTGATGTTCATAGCAATATGATGTTGAGAATACAGATGACAAATGTTTCATGTATTTGCAACATGACTGAAATGTGACTGTAACATCCAAGAGATAGCATCTTATCATTTTTATGCAATTGTTAGGAAGATTTTCAAATAGAGTTCCACTTAAAATAATAATAATAACAACAACAGCAACAACTTTATTGTCATTGTATGTGTATACACAGTATATCCATACAATGAAAAAATACTCCCATTTTAAGAAAAGGGGATAATCATTTTGCTCATATGGTCTCTAAATTTCAAATCCCTTGACCTGGACTGATGATGGGGTTTTAATTGGTTTTAAGGGTTAATTTTAATTTTTTTTAGATTTTGGTCTTTATTTTATATTGTAGCTTGTGTTTTATTGTTGTGAGCCGCCCTGAGTCCATTGTGAGATAGGGCGGCATATAAGCCAAATAAAATCAATAAATAAAATAAATAAATTACCTGAAAATCATATCTTCTATTATTTCAGAGGATTTTTCAAGTCATACAGAGCAGATTTTGCAGAAACAGTGCAAAAACTGAACTATTTGGAGATTGAAATTTAATTTAATTGAAGTGAAATTTAATTAAAATTTTCCATTGGAAATCCCAATGATAAAGTTAGGCTTTGGTTAAAGGCTTCAAGAAAGCTCTTTGGAGAAGGCTTTTTTTAACTGCAAGTCAAGGTCAACTACCATTTTCCTCTTCCATAGCAAATTACTACTACAGATAGTCCTCAATTTATGACCACAATTGAGCCCAAAATTTATGTTGCTAAGTGAGAAATTTGTTAAGTGAGTTTTGCCCCATTTTATGACTTTCCTTGCCGCGTTTGTTAAGTGAATCACTGCAGTTGTTAAATTAGTAACACCATTGTTAAGTGAATCTTGCTTTTTTTTTTTTTTAAATTTGATTTATATGCCGCCCTTCTCCGGAGACTCAGGGCGGCTTACAATGCGTTAAGCAATAGCCTTCATACTTTTGTATATTTATACAAAGCCAGCTTATTGCCCCCACAAACTGGGTCCTCAATTTACCTACCTTAGAAAGGATGGAAGGCTTAGTCAACCTTGAGTCAATCTTCCCATTGACTTTGCTTATCAGGAGGTTGCAAAAAGATGATCACATAACCCCAAGTCACTGCAACCGCCATAAATGTGAGTCAGTTGTCAAGCATCCAAATGTAAATCACATGACCATGGGGATGCTGCAGTGGTCATGAATGTGAAAAATGGTTATAAGTCATTTTTTCAGTGCCGTCATAACTTCAAATGGTCACTAAGCGAACAGTTGTAATTCGAGGACTACCTGTGATTAGTTTTCACAATTGCTATGCCACTTGCTACTCTTCTGAGTGTAAAAAGTGACCCTATTAATAGTTGCAGAAATCTTGATCTTTAGAACAACTTCACTATAATATATATTTTCCCCGTTGCATCTCGTATGTATGCATCTATATCAGTGTTTCTCAAGCTTGGTAGCTTGAAGATGGGTGGACTTCAACTCCCAGAATCCCTCAGCCAGCAGCGCTGGCTGGGGGATTCTGGGAGTTGAAGTCCACCCATCTTCAAGCTACCAAGCTTGAGAAACACTGATCTATATGGATAGAAAGATAAAATACATCCAACAAAGAGAGCAATATGACCACTGGGGGGCAATGTATGGCTGAGGACAAAGAAGATATCAACTCTAAAAAGCAAAAATAGTATCTGTTAATTTTTTTGATATTTTTATCTCTCCTTTTTTCCTCCTCCTCTTTTCCCCATAACAACAACCCTGTTAGGTGGGTTGGACTGAGAGAAAGTGACTGGCCTAAGGTCACTCACCCTAATATGTTTTCATGCCTAAAGCAGGACCAAAGCACACGGTCTCTTAGATTCTAGGCCATCACCTTCACCATTATATCAAACTGGCTCTATTTATTAAAACAAATCCAAATTAGTATAATAATAATGTGCGCTTTTAAAACCTGCATGCATCCTTAACAGCATGCTTGCAATGATGAAATTTCAGTATACTTCATTGTTTATAAACATACAAACACTAATCGGTGCAGTGTGTTCATCTTAATTTGCTGAAAGTGTATTAAGGAAGTCTCTTTTTTAAAAAAAGTAATTTTAACAGTGGTCAAATACACCAAACAATAAAAAAAAAATACAAATGTTTAGTTAAAATATCTTATTATATTAAATATAAGCAATATTATACATGTATTAAATATAAAGAATATGATCTCAATTCCTTAATCACATAATACATACCAGTGTTTCTCAACCTTGGCATCTTTAAGATGTAAACTTCAACTACCAGAATTCTCCAGCCAGTTTGCGGCTGGGGAATTCTAGGAGTTGACGTCCATACATCTTAAAGTTATCCAGGCCGTGAAATACTGAGATATACTAATCTATTACCATGTTATATCATTTATATGAATGCTCCTGCATGCATGAAGCTCCAAAACATACTACAGGTAGTCCTCGACTTCCTTTAGTGACCATTCAAAGTTACAATGGCACTGAAAAAAGGGAGGTATGACTGTTTTTCACACTTATGACCATGACCTTCAGGTGCCTTGGAAAATAGCTTGACCCCTTCCTCTCTGTGGCAGCCCCTCAAATATTGGAACACTGCTATCATGTCTCCCCTGGTCCTTCTCTTCACTAGACTAGCCATGCCCAGTTCATGTAACCGTTCTTCATATGTTTTAGTCTCCAGTCCCCTAATCATCCTGGTTGCTCTTCTCTGCACCTTTTCTAGAATCTCAACACCTTTTTAATAATGTGGTGACCAAAACTGGATGCAGTATTCTAGATGTGGTCTTACTAAGGCTTTATAGCGTGGTATTAGTACCTCACTTGATCTTGATTGTATCCCTCTGTTAATGCAGCTTAGGAATTTGCATTTGCTTTTTGGCTGCCGCTGCACACTGCAATTACAAAGATATTAAACAAATTCCAAAAAGAAATGCAATCTATATTATGTTGTAATATCTTTCATTTTAAATTTCCTTTTATTTTTATTTTGCTACTATTATTATGCCATTGAGGTCTTAATTATGCCAACTATCTGCGCCAGGGGGCAGCAACTAACCAACTCTGGTGATCTTAAAGGGAAGCAGCTTTAGTCCTGATCAGAACTGGAAAAAAGGCCAGTAGGAAATCTCAAGAATAGTAGGCAAGACTGGGAAGTTGGGAAAACATTTCAGGAAAACGTTTTAGCAACGTTTAGCAACAATTCCATGTTGCTATCAAGAAAACTGCATAGGCATGTCTACAGTAAACCTGAAATGTTGTCTTTTCCAGTTTTATCCTACAGCTTTATCTCTCCGCCTTCCCTCTTTCACTTATATATTCCAATCAGTAGGTTTCTGCATGAAGTTCTAGATGCTAGAAGCCACCTCTAAAGTCCAATATAAATAACTAGTTTGGTCTAGTGGTCAAGACACTAAGCTAGAAACCAGGAGACAGGGAGTTCTAGTCCCACCTTAGGCATCAAAGCCAGAAGGTTGACTTTGGGCCAGTTGCTCGGTCTCTCAGCCCAACTCATCTCACAGGTTTATTGTTGTGGGGAAAATAGGAGGAGGAGAGAGTATTAAATATGTTCTCCCCTTTGAGTTGCTTATAAAAATAATAAAGATGGTATAATAAATATAGTACAAAGCCTGGCTCTCTCATGGACTGCCTTTCCCCAGTTATTTCTACCCAATGAATCCAGGCAACTGGGGTGCACCTGTTGAGGGTCTCCATCTACCTGGAGGATGGTGTGAAGGGGCTCAGTGACAGGCATTCTCTAGCAATTCCCACACAACACTTGCCTCCTCAGCCATTTGGCCCCAGTCCTCATGCCACCCACTTCACTCCATTCCCAGAGTTTGAGGACTAGGCAGGTGGGCATGAAGACAAATTTGCCATCCTCCAAGAAAGTAAACAACAAAAGCCATAGATGAAGAATGTTTCCCTCCCACCTCTCTGCTGAAAGCAGTCATGGCCCCAGGAAAGAGAAATGCATATTGTTCTGACAAGGACATCTTGTTCTCAACACAGGAATTACAATGATTTGGTGAAGAGTAATCTTCTCTTTGCATAATTTTTAAGGATTATTTAGGAATGGGAAAGGTTTCAACATAGAAATATATCAAACATTTTACTTAATAGTCTGAAACAACATATTTCATAAGATATTCTTGTTGTTTTTTCCGAGTTTTTTTTCTTGTGTATCCCCCATTTCTACTTTAAAGTAGATACATAGGTTAGTCATAACAAACTTTATTATTTGTTATTTATTACATCAATTTATTTAGCTGCCCATCTTACAATTGCATGCCTGAGCAGCACATATGGGAGTAAAGCTGAATAAAAAACAACACAATAATTAATAATGAAGGAACGGGGTTGTGATTAGTAAGGAGAAATAGAGAGAGATATCTTGATTTCTAACTTAGTTATCTTCAGTGGGCTTTAATACATTTTCTTAATACAGAAAGATATAGACTTGTTTCTCTTCCAAATAAACCACAATGGCCTTAAGAAGCATATTCTTAGAGATATTTTTGCCTTGTGTTCAACACAATACTGAAGGTTTTACACACATATACAAAGTTCAGTGTGGCAAACAGTCATGTGTTTTCTGCTGGGACATTTCTGATAGACTCATACGAGGTTTTTAAGGCTTATAACACTTTTGTGTTCTCTATAATTTTGCACATAAACGTCACTGTTATTTTTATTTCATGCTTGTCTCCAGTGGGAAAAACAGCTAATGGCTGTTTTTTCCTGAATCGGATTGGAAAAGATGTCAATATAACAAGCTTTTAGCCTTTATTTAATTAAAGAAGGCATTTGTTTCATCCTATTCAATGTGATTTTTTATTACAATAAATAAATTGTACTTACCAGAATATTGCTCAAAGAATAAATAAATTTATTTGGAATGGAAGCACGCAGCCTTGTGAATTGGATTATTTGAATGATTTTATTAAATTTTCTCTCATTTCGATTCTTGTCACTAAACATTCTTGTATGTAGATTTGATAGGTGCAGGGGGTGAATCCAAACTCCAAGCATTTAGGAATGCTTAAAACTAGTTCAAACTGACAGGGAAAAACTGTAGGTCAGAAGCAATGCATATGGTATACAGATAAAAAATATCAGTTTCACTGACACCTTTAGGCAGGGTGGTGTCGCTGTGTAGTTAAGGTGTTAGTTTCTAAATCAACCACAACTATGGATGTTCACTGGATGACTTTGAATTAGTCATTCTCTCCCAAACTACCCTTTGCCACAGCTATCACATGAACACTTGAGTCCAGGCAGATACCCAGATTATGAACCAGTTCAGAGTGATGGAGTACATCATATGTGTCCAAGACTAAAGATGGCATATTTCCTCTATTAGATAGTCTCTGAACGCACAGCCATCTCATTGAGACTGAGCATAAATGTGTTCTTCCGCATCCAAATTTTCATAACCTCAAGGTGTTGGGACAACACCTTCACTGCTGCTCCATATTTGAGCTATGCACAATGTATATACTGCACATTATGGGATTCGACTCCCATGTCAACAAATGATTTCCCCCAGTGGTTTCATGTAGTTAGGAGAGGAGAAAGGGTAAAACATAGTGTCACTACACAACAAAGAACCTCAGGACTCAACCTTTTGTTTCTCACTGTCATTGGTAGTTACCCTGGAGGAAGGATAAGAACCACTGCAAAATAATGGCTTCTCTCCCTTCTCTCCCTCCCTCCACTGGAGATGGTTCAGAATATTACCATGTATTGAAGACAGCTGAGAAATCAAGAAGGACTAGGAGAGCCAATTCCTTATTCTGATCCTGCCACAGGTCATCTAGAAAGAGCCATTAATGGGGTCTTAGGACTGTAACCCAACCTGAAGCCTCACCAACATTTCCTCCAAAATCATCTGCAACTGCAGGCCCACCATGTTTTCAACAGCCATGCCTGATATTGCTTCAAAATAATTTAAACAGTGGTTTCTTGGTTTAAGAATATACTAACCTCTTCTCAAGAATGTATTTACCATTGTTATAAGCCAACCTGCTGTTATTTCTCTGGAGGCTTTTGCAACAAGAAAAACTAAGGATCTAGCCAGAGTAGACCAGATCTATAGAGTAGGCTACATATAGACAATGGGCAATAGACTATAGAATAGACCACACTTTAAGAAGCCAGGACCATAAAGGTCTAAAACGTCTTTTACTATAACACCTATAATAACACAATCTTGAAAGTCTGAATGTGCTTTTTTCCTCCCTCGCTTTTTCTTTGGGTGGGGCCTGAGATGCTTTCTCAAGTTAGTTTCTTGGAATGGATTTAAACTATGCTTGTCTGATCATTGCTTTTGCATTGGATCTTTCCACTGTCCTTCTGGCTATTCCTTATGCTCTCTAGCATGTCTCAAAAGCTCCTGTTTGCTTCCTCTGATCTAATAGTCTCAGAGTCACCCCAGTTAACATCTCAAGATGAGGCCTTTACTGGACTTGCCCAAAGCTATCTAACTCTAAAAGAATCTAAGTAATTTTACCTTCCAGATGCAATGCAAACACTTCATAACATCTCATGGATGTTCTTCTGGCCCATTGTTCCCCCAAAGGTTCTGGGTGACTTGAGAAAAGAACCTTGGTGAGCAATCCAAAGATTTAGAAGAGTGTATTGCTGAGTAAAAGGTATATGAAGATACGAAGAGTATTTATCTATACACATCAAGTTTCCCTGTAGGGGAACCTAATAACTTTTTTGTGGCTGCAGCAATCTCTTGAAAGAATAATATGTAAGCACATGCTGAGATCAGACTGAGATCAAGATTATGGGCAGCAGCCAAAGGCAGAAGAGCTACAAGCAAGCACTGAGTCAAAAATCAAACAATTAGGTTTCATCAGAATTCCATCTGTTTGAAATTTCTTTTTGGAGATGAGACAAGAAGACATGGCTCAGCAGACTTGCTAAAAAAGAAAAAAGAAACGAACTGGAAGTATCAACAGTCTTGCTAAGACAAAAAAAAAATGAGTTGATCTTCTGTCCTTTTCTGTTATGTTCCAGACTCAGCAATCACCCTAGCAAGTTTCATTAGTTTTAATGATGGGACTGCAGTTCAAACGGTCAGGAAAGATCAGATATTGCCTAGTAGCAAGGGTGCACTGCCAGCAATTCCAATGTGAACTGAAGCTAGGAATTCAAGAATCCCAAGACAGAAGTACATAAAATTCCAGAGTCATAGCTGTAAAGGGCAAGAAGCAGAGTTAGATGTCAGGTCCAAGGAAGGGGAGTGAGGCAACTGCAGACAAACAAGAGTGGTCTGTGTTGGTCTAGAATTCAAATGCCAGAAAATTCCACAACCATCCAAGTTAGAAATAATAATAATCTAATACCACTAGAATAATCTAATACACTTGCATTATTATTGTTCATCAAACATCTTCAAGCAAACAACCAAGGAATCCGCAGAAAACCTATAGTCTCCTCTTGAGTCAACAAGCTCCAAGACTGAGAGCAGAGCAAAGATGCCAAAATATAGGTCCAACTTTATAGAACTGTTTCTTGAAGACATTGCAGATACTGAGGGCTTTTTTAGTTTCCTGTCACCTCTGACAGAGCACATTGAGGTTTCCTCTGAAATGTGAACATTTCTGTGTTTGTTCTACCAAATCCAGATGTTCATTCATAGCCAATATTCACAGGGCATCTGGAAGCATGACGAAAATTTCAAGGGACGCTCAGCAATATTTTAAACAGTGATTCTTTGGAAGCATAGTATTAGTTTAGATGGGTGCAAAAATATAAAGATGATTTGAAAAATATTTTGAGTTCTTTTTAGAGATTCTTTGTTGTAAATTTCTCAGAAAATGACCTTTGGCATTCTTTTCAATAGTGCATTGGTAGAGATTTAGAAACTTGGGTGATAGAATCCACTGTGGGTGCCTTAATTATTTATTATTTATTGTTTGTTTTTTACAAAACTTTTGCATTAAACCACTGCCCTGGCTTGAACTTAGCTTTAAAATCTAATAAGCCAAAATGAGGATGCCTTTTTTTTTCCTTTTGCAAGTTGTGTTTTTCCCAGACTTCTTTTACAAAGACTGAATTGTTCTAAATGGCTTTTATGTAACTGCTTGCCTGATTACCTCCAAAATATTTTGGGAGAGAAGCTGGATAAAGTGGTGATGCAAGATCCCACAGATATTTTAAAGCTTTTGGGGGGGGGGGTATACAGATTTTGTGTGAGCAAAAGAAAACAGCAAAAATGTTTGAACTTGTTGTTAATTAGTACATTGATTAAAACATGTTTTCCATGTTCATTGTGAAAAAGCTCCATCGTTTTATCTAGGGCAGTGATGGCTAACCTTTTTGCCATCACGTGCCAAAAACCGGCAGAGCACAGGGGGGTCATGCATGCGCGTGCCCACACCCATAATTCTATTTGCCCCGCCCCCATGCATGTGCGTGCGATCCCCCCCCGTTCTCCCCCCACTTTTGGCACATGATGGCACGGTGGGCCTGGTAGGCCCATTTTTTGCTCTCCCCAGGCTCCAGAACATCTCTAGGAGCCTGGGGAGGGCGAAGATGGCCTTCCCCAACCCCTGGAGGCCCTCCGGAGGCCAAAAACAGCCCATTTGCCAACTTCAGAAAGTCCCACTGATATGGCTCGCGTGGCCACTGATATGGCTCCATGTGCCACCTGTGGCACACGTGCCATAGGTTCGCCACCACGGATCTAGGGTTTCCCAGCCTTAGTGTGATCCAGATTCCATATGTTGAACTTGAATCCCATAATGTCCAGACCATGATGATGTTTCTTGACAATTATGAAAGCTGAAATCTAACATGTCTGGCAGAGAAGGGACCATGGAGGGCTATTTGTGAAGGTGAAAAGAGATAAAGTCTCCTTCAAGTTGAACTTAACTCCTGGTGACATGATTATGTCACTTCTTTGACAAAATGCAAAAGGGATTTAACTCTATCTCCATGATGTTTTTTTATTTTCTCATTTTAATTAAGCTGTAATAGTCCCAGGAATATTAGATATTAAATATTATGGCTTGGGACCAAGTTATCTGAGGGACCATCTCTTGCCAGTCACATCTAACCGACCCATCAGAGCAGGGAGACAGGGAATGTTGTGGGTCCCGTCCCCGAGGGAGATTCACCTGGTGGGACCCAGAAAAAGAGCCTTCTCCGTGGTGGCTCCCTCTCTCTGGAACATCATTTCCCCAGAGATTAGAATGGCCCCCACTTTAATACTCTTCCGGAAGGCACTGAAGACCTGGTTCTGTCAGCGGACCTGGGGAACCCAGAGCGGGATAGAGCCCATTAAATGGCTCGCGTGAGGTGTTGTCTCCGGGGTGGGAGGTGGGGGGTGATTTTGTTATATTGTAGTATATATTAATTTATTTGATTCTTTTTGTTAGTTTTTATGGTTTTAAATGTGGTTTTATATTCTGTAAGCTGCCTTGAGTTGCCATGGGTGAATAGGTGGCAATATAAATTCAATAAATAAAATAAATAAATCTATCCAAATGCCAATCAGGCATGATTATGTCTAACTTTCAAGGTCAGCCAAGAGTGGATGGCCATATCTCACACCCAAAGCACAAACTTAAAAACTTTAGTGGTATGAAATAGTAGGCCCAGTTGTATTATTTTTTTAAAAAAACCTTGGCTCCAACTCTACTCCTACTTGCTGTTTGAAGAAAACTAGTAACTTCCCAGGGTCATGCAGATGAGATAGAGAACTATAGAGATATCAGCTTATTAAATAAACGTCACTAGAGTTCTACTAATACTTTTGCCATTGAGCTGAAGAGTGATATTGATAGACAATCCATTAAAAATGGGAAATGTTTAGCATCCTCAGCCATGGAGGCTTTTCAGCTGAAAAATACACAGCATGATATATTGTGGTGGATTTCAAAAATTTTTACTACCGGTTCTGTGGGAGTGGCTTGATGGGCATGGCTTGGTGGGCGTGGCAGGGGAAGGATACTGTAAAATCTCCATTCCCACCCCACTCCAGGGGAAGGATACTGCAAAATCCCCATTTCCTCCCAATCAGTGGGACTTGGTAGGCAGAGAATAGGCTAGTCAGAATTTTTACTATCAGTTCTCCGAACTACTCAAAATTTCCACTACCAGTTCTCCAGAACTGGTCAGAACTTGCTGAAACCCTCATCTGCTACAGGAAGTTTTCAGCATATCACTAACATTGGGATCAGAATTTCCATTGCTAAGCATGGCAGATTTTATGACCTTTTTTGCCATGGTTGTTAAATGACTTACTATAGTTGTTAAGTGAATCATATGGCCATTAAGTGAATCCAATTCTCCCATTGACTTTGCTTGTCCAAAGCTGTCTGGAAAAGTCACAAATAGCACTCACAGGACCCCGGGACACTGCAACCATCATAAATACATGCTAGTTGCCTAAATTTTGATCATGTGACCCTGGGGACGCTGTGATGGTCTAAGTACAAGGACTTCATAAGAGCCTTGGTGGCGCAGCAGACTAAAGTGCTGTTAAGTAGCACCAGCTGCCTGCAATTACTGCAAGTTCAAATCCTACCAGGCTCAAGGTTGATTCAGCCTTCCATCCTTTCGAGGTAGGTAAAATGAGGACCCGGATTGTGGGGGCAATAAGCTGACTTTGTATAAAAAGAACACAGCTTGTGTGGGGGTGGGGGACGGCGAAAGCCCTACTAAGCAGGTATATATAAAAGTATGAAGGCTATTGCTTAATGCATTGTAAGCCGCCCTGAGTCTCCGGAGAAGGGCGGCATATAAATCGAACCAATAAATAAATAAAATAAAATAATGGTAAGTCACTTTTTCAGTGCTGCTGTGACTTGAAATGGTCACTAAACGAATGGGTGTAATCAAGTGTAGTTGAACAAACACATTGTCAAATGTGTTTGACAATGACAAAACTGCCATTGTCAGTTTTGAAATCTTCCAATGAACCTACTCCTGAGGTCAAATAGGAGATAAGCTAACAGGGCTTCCAAGTTCAAAATTTGCCAATCAAAGCCTCATTCTTAACAATGAACATATAGTAAGTGCCAATCTGATTGCAGACAAAATGGCACCATCTGCATACCAGAGGGAGGCATTCACCAATTGAATAGAACCACAAGATTTGTAGGAGTCCCCAAATTACTAAGGGGAAAACCAGAAAACCAGCAAGTAATGGCATCACTCGGTAACCCCAGATAAAGTCACAGTCGGGAAAGGAAAGGAGAATATGGCATGAGGGCAGAATGGAATGCTTTGCTGGAAGAGTGGTTGTCCAGAACCTCCCAAAAGGAGCTCTCCTGTTAGGAAATGCTTGGAGACCCATTTGAGAGTTACTTATCCCAAGTTCTTCTCTAGAGACCATTATAAGCATTTGCTCTTCCTATAGCATTTTCTCTGGCAGCCAAGCCACAAGATTCCCACACTGCAATGCACAAAAACACAAGCAAAGAAAAAGTACAAGATGCTTCTTTTTTTTTAAATGTGTGTAAATTCCAAACAAAAACCGTAAACATCTTGAGAGGAATGTTGCAATCTCATTCTGAACTGTTTGTGCTTTCTGCAAGAGGGGGAAAATGCATACAAGAAGTTGATTGGTTTTTATTTTCCAGTTTATTCTCTTCCAAAGACTTGGGTTTTGTACGACCGATCTTTCTCTTCGGGTGCATGTCCTGCTATCTAGTCAATACACTGATGGGTTACAACCTGTTTTCAGCAGCTGACCCAGACATAACATCAGTGTTTCCTGATTAGATTGATACGGGTTTCTGTTATTTGCTTTTTTTGCACCCTGAGAAACAATTCTTTTTTGTTGTTGTACGGTAAACAGCATTGCAAGGCCCATATTAAATCATAATTATTTACTGGGCTGTTCATGCACCTTTGTCCCTGAGGAGTGCGGTGACGTGAATTTACAGGAAGATCAGGGTATTTCTCACCAACAGCTTCCTGTTATTGATATGCCTTTGTTTAGTTGTGATCTTACTTTTAGCCTTTCAGATTCTCAAGGGAAAAATAAAACAGCACATTCCATAACACTGGAGACCATAGTTGGGTGTCTAACAAAATACTTTAAATTCTGGGCAATGGATTCCATGCTATATTATGTCAAGGTTTAAAAATAAACTAGCTTTTTTTAAAAAAAAAAAAAAGAATATTATTAGTTCAAATTATATTGCTTGGAGTAGCTGCAGTAAAGCCCCTGGGAGTACTTTGGTTGTAAACAATGCTGCGCTGACTTAAAACTACGTTCTTTGGAAGTACGTGGCACAGCCAGCTGAATATTTTGGTCAACCAAAATCCGAATCAACAGCGGAGCAATGGCTGTACAAATAAATTCCTTTGTGTGACTCTAAAACTGCTCTTGCCAGACAAGCAAATGTTACTGATTGAGATGGCCACCACACTGGCCATTAAGGGAAGACACCAATCAGTGCATTAGCATGTCTGAAATACTTGTGACCATACCAAACCTCTGCACACATATCAGCTGCGAGGAATGCACATCCTAAAAAGACACTGCTGGTCTTTGCACAAATACAGGGGATTTCTACATAAAAGCTTGATTCTAGCTAGGAAAAGAATATCTTCACTTAGAAAACATGTTTAACAAAGCAAGCCTTTTTGGAACAGATTGACCTAATGCTGAATATTCTGCATATTCACCTATTTTGTTAATGAGTTTAAAAGAGAAATTGATGAGGCATTATAGTCTGAAATACAATCTCTACAATCTTTGCTGCCCTGAACCATGTCAATTCCTGATATCCTACCCTAATTATACCACGATTATCAGAGAAAGATAAAGCCCAGACCAGGATAAGTTCCTACCTGTTATAAACAGTGAATTGTGCAGTAATGTCCAAAATTGTGGAAACCTTTTGGGAAAAGTGTATTTTCTAAAACTAGCTAATAACACCACTTTTTTTTGGAGTAGTATCATAAAATTATATATCAATGGAAAGATAATTTAATCAAGAATGTAATGTAATAACTTTTATGAAGGATTTGCTATTAGAATAGCAGTTACAGTATAAAGAAGAAAAGTGAAACATGTAGAAAAAATGAGATATACAAAAATTATCACCATAGAAAAAATGAGATATACAAAAATTATCACATCAGTTAATACTTAGTTAGGTAATCTTTAGCACGAATTATGGCCTTACAACATCTTCCCATGGAGTGAACCAAGTCTTTTAGTTCTGCAGCTGTTATAATGTGGCACCAAGATTGAATGATTGCTCCTATTAACTGGGTTTTATTGCTGGATCGCTTCTGACTAACAAGTTTCTTTAGTCGGCTCCATAGATTTTCAATTGGGTTAAGACAGTGGTGAAATCCAATTTTTTTTTACTACCTGTTCTGTGGGCGTGGCTTGGTGGGCGTGGCAGAGGAAGGATACTGCTAAATCCCCATTCCCTTCCCACTCTTGGGGGAAGGATATTGCAAAATCTCCATTCCCTCCCCACTCTGGGGCCAGCCAGAAGTGGTATTTGCCGGTTCTCTGAACTACTCAAACTTTCCGCTACTGGTTCTCCAAACTGATCAAACTTTCCGCTACCGATTCTCCAGAATCTGTCAGAACCTGCTGGATTTCAACCCTAGGTTAAGCTCTGGGCTATTCCCAGGCTATTCCAGCAGTGGAATATGATTATCTTGAAACTCCAAAAAAAAAGTGGAATTATTAGCCATCAAACCTCAATTTTGGCCACTACTGTACTGGAGAAGGAACAATAGGGAGCACTAATGTGGGGATGCATTGTCCTCCCCAGTAGGAAGGTATTGTATTTATCATCATAAGGAGTTTATTAATGACAATCCCTTCTCACCCCCTGAGTGTGTATTCCAAGGGCAGAAACATATTGATACTGTGCAATCCTCTCTATCTGCCTGTTCAATCCAAATAGGCCAGTCAGATTTACTGTACTTTCAGACAATTGGTAACAGCAACTGCTCTTCAGATTGGCGAGAATGATAAAAGCTGGGTTGGTTTTGACATTTTTCTACCTTCAAACCTGTTTAAAGTTAATTACCTCTGCTTTGCGAACAGGATCACATGTTCTCTGAGATGTTTTTCTGTAAAATAATTTAAGGAACAAAGATTAGGCAGTCTGGGCTCTCAAATACTAACCATGGTAAAAAAGAAATCAGTTCACTGATATCTATTATCTACACATGGAACATATGTGTACATGCTATATTCATACTGCTTTGGTTCCTTACATACACATTCTTTCATTCTTCCCCCTCAGCTGGAGGGACACTGCCCCATTACTTTAAAATGATATCTTTGGATGTGTTCATTTGCAGCCTCACTCTGCTGCTCTTTATTTTGCTGGATCAGGAATGTCCAAACTTGGCAGCTTTAAGACTTGCAGACTTTAGCTCCCAGAAATGGTTGTTGCATGGCTGGCTGGGGAATTCTGGGCGTTGAAATCTAGATTAGATTAGATTAGATTAGATTAGATTAGATTAGATTAGATTAGATTAGATTAAGAGTTGGAAGGGACTTTGTAGGCAGTGGTGGGATTCAGCCAGTTCGCACCACTTTGGGAGAACCGGTTGTTAACTTTATGGGCAGTTTGGCAAACTGGTTGTTGGAAGAAATCATTAGGGCAGAGAGCCGGTTGTTAAATTACTTGAATCCCACCACTGCTTGTAGATCATCTAGTCCAACCCCCTGCTCAAGCAGGAGACACCATTTCTGACAGATGGCAGTCAAGTTGTCAGGTTGAGTTTTTTTCTGGAATGCTGATACGAGTCTCTTCTTGGAAGCTTTCAGTGATGAAGTTTCCACAACTTCCAAAGGCAACTTCTGTTCCATGTTCTCACGGTCAGAAATTTTTTCTTTATGAAGTCTTAAAGTTGCCAAGGTTGGACACCCTTGTGCTAGATGGAGCTTTTGACCTCTATCCCAATAAGCTCTTTGAGTATGACTGATCTTTCATGACCCCCAGCATCTTATTCATTGTAATGGATTAGGGAATGAATAAGGCGGTGGCCATAATACTTGAAAATTCTTTATCAGGGTCACAATGTTCACGTCTATCAGCTGTTACATTGCTTATCTCCTTCACTGGGAAAGTTATTCACTGGTCCTTTGGCACCATTCTGTCTGAAAGTTGCATTGTTTCCATCAACTGAGGATAAGTTGCAATTTTCCTGAAAAGAGCAGTTTCCTTTTTTTATATAGAAAAGGTTTCACCCAGCCCTCTATTAATCCAAAAAGATTAACAGAAAAGACTTCACTCACCATGCTCTTAAAAAATTGCAAATAATATGAAATGACACAACAAAATCCATAGCTTCATAAAGATTGAAAAACACTGTTAAAGTCTCTCTTAATTTTTCTCTGTCCCTGTCCCTCTCCTTCTCCCTCTCTTTCTCTCTCTCTTCTTATGAAGAGAAGTAATGCTTATCACTGAAAATGGTAATATAAAAGTAATAAGTAATTCTTTCCATATATTTTACAAATAATTGGCAGTCTGTAGAGATTCTCAGTCATCCAGGTCATGGTTGTCTCAAAGGTGCTTTTTCAGGAGGCAACTGCCTCCTGCACTTTCTTGTTTTTTCTTTGAAGATGTTTCGCTTCTCATCCAAGAAGCTTCTTCAGCTCTGACGGGATAGTGGGGAATGGAAGGATTTATACTGCTTGCAGACAGCTGGTCATTTGCATCCTTTTAGAAGGTTATTGAAGCACTTGGACGTTTATCTGTGTCCTCAGGGTCACCTGATTAGTGCACCTGGTTCCTGTAGTCTGCAATTTTTCTCTGGAAATCCATTTGTACTCCCACACCATTCAAAGGGTGTTCATCCCAAATTGCATAGCTAAACATCTGTAGAGATTCCCAGTCATCCAGGTCATGTTTGTCCTAAAGGCACTTTTTCAGGAGACAACTGGACTTTCCTGTTTTTTTCCTTGAAGATATTTCGCTTCTCATCCATGATTCACAAGAATGTTCATTTCTTTATTGCACATCCTACAAAGTACAAATAAATTTTAATGCCTAAAGGGCACAAAAATAGCATTCTCTTGGTTAATAGTTTAATGGAGCTGGAATGAAGGATTAGCCTGACCCCAACCAAATGAGCTAACAATTACTTTCAGGTTTGAATAGTCCCTAAAAAGTCAACTCAGAAAAAAAAAAAGTATGCTTCCAAATCTCCTAATCTCTGCGTCAGGCAAAAATGTTATAAAAAGCATAGCAATTGAAACAGTAAGATGATTTGAGTTTAAACTGATAACATTTGCATGGTCTAATTCAAGATATTGGGACAGTAAAGGCCCCAGATCAGAATGTTGGTTGTTTTAATTCAATGTTTCTTAAACTTGGCAAGTTTAAAATGGGTGGACTTGAACTCCCAAAATTCTGGGCTAGCTAGGGAATTCTGGGAGTTCAAGTCCAGCCATCTTAAATTTGGTAAAGTTGAGAAACACTGCTTTAGTTGATTAAAATAGTAAACAAATGAATAAGAAAAGAACCAGTATGGGACAATGGGACAATGAAGTGATACATTAAATCCTATATTAGTGCTGTAGTCCCAAAAGCTATGAAACTACCTAGGACCAAACTCTGTAAAATAGACTAGCAAACCTTCCAATAAAGGAGAGTTTCAAACACAGCTAAAAAGCCTCTATATAAAGGGATGTCCTCACTGCACTAGGATATATGGTCATGCAAAAGCTCTCTTGGGCAGCATTTCAGTGATCTTTTTCTAAATCTCTATTTTCATTTGGAAAATCCAAATGTTCTATTAATTCTAAATTTCACTTCCAAATTATTCTGCTAATGAAATAGGGCTGGATCCAGGGTTGAAATCCAGCAGGTTCTGACAGGTTCTGGAGAACCGGTAGCGGAAAGTTTGAGCAGTTCAGCGAACTGGTAATGGAAAGTTTGAGTAGTTCAGAGAACCGGCAAATACCACCTCTGACTGGCCCCAGAGTGGGGTGGGAATGGAGATTTTGCAATATCCTTCCCCCAGGAGTGGGGAAGGAATGGGGATTTAGCAGTATCCTTCCCCTGGAGTGGGAACGGAGATTTTGCAGTATCCTTCCCCTGCCACGTCCACCAAGCCACGCCCATCAAGCCACACCATGCCCACCAAGCCACGCCCACAGAACCAGTAGTAAAAAAATTGGATTTCACCACTGGCTGAATCTGCATATAATGTTAGACCTGAACTGTCAATAATCTAATAATCTAATATAACGGAGATGAAGTGTTTGATATATAAATAAAATAAATCTACATAACTTCATTCAAAAGAGATCTAGAAAATCATAAATAGTAAGAAGCAAAAGAAAAAAACCCCCCAAGAGAACAGTTTTCTCAAATGGTACTGACCAAGAAAGCTAACTTTGCCAAGATAAACACATATCTCTAAAGCTGGCTAGGAGTGCTTAGGTTTCCTTTGAAGGAAAGAAAAGAATGTTTGAAATGCATTCTATAAGGAAGAGCTATAAAAGAGTTAGGGAAGTATTATAGGAGGCCAAACAAATCCAAAATAAAAATCAGGAATAGCATACTAAAAATAGCAAGTAGGAAAATGTGTCACAGCTGCAAGGACTCTCTTGCATTCTCCTCTTCCATTGTATTCCATTCTTCAGGTCTTGCTAATATTGTTTTTGGATTTCAATAGCTTTTCAGTTTTGTGTTTTGGCCTTGTTCTTCAAAAATAGACCTAGGAAGAGAAGGAATGCTTTGATCTTCATTTCTGCACTTTGAAAATCCATTTCTCATCATGTTGACAAGCACAGAATTCTCCAAGTAGTACATTTTAAAATTAAAAAGACAACTAATATTATTTTCCTAATATTTTGCTATCAATTTGTGGTTGACAGAAATATTTTTAGAATTATTCTGTTGTTTTTGTTCTGATTATTTGTTTAAGAATACTCTACTTTTCCTCAGAATCTGCAGAGTGATTTACAACATTAGAGCAGTATGAATAAAACCAGTGACAAATAAATAGGATCACAGTAGAATAAAAAAGAAATGGGTAATTTAGGCCAGCAAATCCAACTCACTCTGTGCAACTATTCAAATAAAAATATCCACAATTGTTACCAACATTTGGCTAAAAACCTCCACCCCACCAATCTTCTTAGATAATAAGTGTTAACTAGGTGCCATCAAGTCTTGTTTGACATCTGATGATTGTGTTTGGATGAATGTTCATCATTTTGACCTATCTGTAATAATAAATAATAATGCCATAAAAATATCAGAGTACATCAGAGTACAGAGTACATATTCTCTAACTGGAGTCAGGAAGAAGGAAATAAAGAGTAATGTGCCAATGTGGGTAATCTAATATGTGATTGTTCTGTAATAAGCAAGTGACTGATATATAAATAAGAAATGAAAATGGACAAAGCTATCCAAAGACATTTTGATGCCCTTGGTTAAGAACAAGATGGGTTTATACATGGATTTATGCATAGAAACCATATAATGCTCCAGTCCCTGAAAAGTTTATGGTGGTTGATTTTTATCTTTCCATGGTTATCAATGGCATCGGAAAGCTAAGTTCATTTAATTCTGGTATAGAAGCCATTAAGTTGAGACTGCTGTGAAGCCGAAGTGCTTTTGTTCAAAGGCTTTTGAGAATTTGAATATTAAAGTAGTATTGGTATTGTTCTGTCCCTTTTTTTCTTCATTCAATCAAGTGTGTCCAATTCTCAGAAATAGCCTGAACATATCCCTGCTGCAGGGATGAAATCCAGCAGGTTCTGACAGGTTCTGGAGAACCGGTAGTGGAAATTTTGAGTAATTCGGAGAACCAGCAAACACCACCTCTGGCTGGCCCCAGAGTGGAGTGGGAATAGAGATTTTGCAGTATCCTTCCCCTGAAGTGGGGTGGGAATGGAGATCTTGCAATGTCCTTCCCCAGCCACGCCCACCAGGCCACACCATGCCCACCAAGCCACGCCCACAGAACCGGCAGTAAAAAAAAATTGGAATTTCACCACTGCCCTGTAGTATTCTTGGCAAGGTTTGTCAGAAATGGTTTATCATTACTTCCTTCCTAGGGAGGAGAGTGACTGCGCCCAAGGTCCCCTGCTGGCTTTGTGACTAAGGCAGTACTATAACTCACCGTCTCCCATTTTCTAGTTGGATGCCTTAATCACTACACCAAACTGATCTCTTGTTATCTTTAGCCTCCTGATACCGGTAGTTGTTGCCGGTATTTTGCAAGCCAACTTGGGAGGATTGGAATACTAACAGAGTGGCCTAAATACTTTGGAATAAAGAATTGAACAAATGCTTTCTTTAAAATGGACAAAGCTATCCAAAGACATTTTGCTGCCCTTGGTTTTGAGCACCAAGGTGAACTAAAGGATGGATGGGCATAGAACTGAAATACGAAACTGTGAATATAATATATCAAGGATTTGTTTTTGAGGAATGAAGTTTATCAGAAGTTATCTGCTATCTGTCATCAGTTTATGAGAGTTAGAGAGTGCTCCTATACATATTTTCTGCATTTGCTGGGTGGATGGATGGGAGGATTACACTGCTATCTCTTCTAGTTTGTTCCATAGGCTTACTCTTTTGTAATTGTGTTTAGATTGCAACCACCAAGAATGATTAAAAAATATCAAGGATGGCTAATAACTATTATGAATTGCATGTTAAAACTAATGTTATACTCATCACTTGTACAATGTTATCACAAAAAATAATATCACAGTCAGCATTTAACTAGTTTTGAACCCCAACAGTCAATTTTGTCTTTTCCAAAATAAAATGAGTTCATATTGATATCCAATAAGGAAAAAAACAAATACCCATTTGTAGGTCATCCAAGTGTCTGTCGAGGAGTCAGATTCAACTTGGGAAATTCCTGTCTTCTCCAGACACAATAAAAACAGGAAATATTTACCAAATTTCCAGGTGTCAGGAAATACTTTCAAAACTTTGCAGTGATCAAAACAGCTATTTAAAGAGATACGGTGCTATAGACAGGTGTTAATTATGATACCTAACTTTCAAAATATATGCTTTGGTACCCGTGGGATAGATTAATCTCTGTTCTTTAGCACCCTGTAAAAGGGATGTGGAGACTGACCTTTGAAAGATAGCATGAAAGCTTTTTTCCTTATTAACATTCATGAACACTAAGGTTTTATAAAACTAAAATTTCATACATTTCTCATTTATCCTTTTCTCTTTTCAAGAACTTCTGGGCATAAGCAACATTTTTCACATCCTAACACACAGAGTAACCACAAAAAAAAGGTTATATATTAAGTTATTTATTTATGATCCCAGACTAATAAAATATAGGAAAGTACAAAATTTAAAATACAGGGGAAAAGCAAATGTGAAACCATTAATGAGAAGAGGATATCACCCAGCTTCTGTAAATTGTAGTTATATCTAGAAACCAGGCAACCTTTATAGTGGCTGTCCAAGTTAGGTCTTGCAAAAGGAAGATTGTAATTTCTTGATCAGAGAAAAACTTAAATTTCTGATAATCCAATGATTATGAGTACCAGACATCATGGGTGCTACAATGGACAGTATAACAATACATGTATCACTGACCCAGTCTCTGTAATGGGCAAATATACATTTCTTTTGGTATGGAAGACTGTTAAATTTGCCTAAGGTCTTGGTAATAGATAGTGCACCAATCTAAGCCAGGATGTTACAGTGTGGATGCCATGGAGAACTTTCAATTGTGCCATTAGAGGGCTGGATGATTTTGACCCTGTCATTTTATAGATCTTAATCCCAAATACTTTGTTTTAGTTCATTTATTTTTATTTATTTATTTTTTATTTATTTGTCAAGTACATATTAGATAATATATATAAGTATAAGCACAAATTGAATACATAAAATGAATACAATTAAAGGGAACATTAGGACAGGGATGGTAAGCACGCTGATGCTCTTATACACGCCCCTTACAGACCTTTTAGGAATGGGGTGAGGTCAACAGTAGCCAGTCGCAGGTTAAAATTGTGGGTGTTTGAGGAAGAAACCACAAAGTCAGGTAGTGCATTCCAGGCGTTGACAACTCTGTTACTGAAGTCGTATTTTCTGCAGTCTAGTTTGGATCAGTTTACCATGAGTTTGTATCTATTGTGTGCTCGTGTATTGTTATGGTTGAAGCTGAAGTATTCATTGACAGGTAGGACATTGTAGCAGATGATTTTATGAGCTATGCTTAGGTCATACCGAAGGCGGTCTAGTTCTAAATTTTCTAAGTCTGGTGGCATAAGGTATTTTGTTGCGAGTGGAGGAGTGGAGGACTCTTCTTGTGAAATATTTCTGGATACGTTCAGTTGTATTAATGTCCAATATGCAGTGCAGGTTCCAGACAGATGAGCTGTATTTGAGAATTGGTCTAGCAAATGTTTTGTATGCTCTGGTTAGTAGTATATTATTACCGGAGAAGACGCTACATAAGATTAGGTTTACAACCCTTAATGCCTTTTTGGCAATGTTGTTACAATGGGCTTTGACACTTAGATCATTTGATATGAGTACTCCAAGGTCCTTGACAGGGTGAGGGTCGTCTGTTAGGTCATATCCGCCCAGGTTGTATTTTGTGTTCTGATTTATTTATTTTTTTTGCCAATGTGTAAAACAGAGCATTTGTTGGTTAAGATTTGGAGTTGCCAATTGTTTGACCATTCCTTTAAGGTTTTATCTTGGCTGAGTGATGATGCTATAAGGGATGAGAGACCAGATCGGAATCAGAATTTGCCTCTTTAAATCTATCCAGTAGGGTGAGATGAACCAGATATTTCCTCCCCAAAATTTGTTTCAACCAAAATTCAAGTTAGCTCAGTTTCATGTGGGCTCCAAGAGAAATGCAAACAAATTCTAGTGAAATGAGGACATAAGCATAGAACATGGAACTTCAGAACTGGATTGTAGGTACCTTTTGGGGAGTCCATCATAACTGTGAATGGTCACTAAGAGAAAAGTTGTAAGTTGAAGACTACCTGTAGAAAGCTCACAAAGTTGATTATTCCACAGGATGAAGAATTGAAGTAGATGTCTAGGCACTTGAAATCTTTAACTTCCTCATTTGGTCTTTTTTTAACTTCCCATTTAATAGCAGACTTAAAACAGTTTCCAAAGAAAATTGGAGGAGCCTTGGCTTTTGTGAAATTGACTTCAATAAATTGCTTAGAACAATAGGACACTAAATCAGCTAAGCGTCTGTAAAAGTGCACCTGGGATACAGGTAAAATAGCCAGGTCTTTTGCATTCAAGAGAATTGAAATAGGACAGTGGGCAAGAGAGGGTGAAATTCTGGTTTAGAAAGGGTCACAATCATGTCATTCATATAAAACAGTGATGGCTAACTTTTTTGCCATCGCATGCCAGGAGGGGGGGTGCAGGGGAGTCATGCGGGCATGTGCCCACACCCATAATTTTATGTGCCCGCCCCCACACATGCACACATGACCCCCCTCCCCATGCTTATGGCACGTGATGGCCCGATAGGCCCGTTTTTCTCTCTCACCTGATTCCAGAGCCTCTCTAGGAATCTGGGGAGGGCGAAAATGGCCTCCCCCCCCGGAGACCCTCCGGAGGCCAGAAACGGCCCATTTGCCAACTTCTGATGGGCCCAGAAGGCCTGAAAATCAGCTGGCCGGCGCACACATGCGTGCCAGAGCTGAGCTTGCATGCCCACTGATATGGCTACGCGTGCCACCTGCGGCATGCGTGCCATAGGTTTGCCATCACAGGTATAGAAGTTGATAAAAAGAGTCACAGATAGAAACAGGAGAGGTTAAATCACTATTATAATTTGCATTCTGTTTTGATATAACAAAATTATCAGCTTGAGAAAGTGACAATCAATGGATGCTAGTTTCCTCCCTAGTCTCTCATGAGAAATAGAGGAATAGAGTCAAAAGCTGCCCTTAAGTCAATATAAGCAGCATAACAGGTGCCATGAATAAGTATAGAGTATTTTACAGCTAGTCCTAAACTTATGACTACAATTGGGACTGAAACATCTGTGCTAAGCAATGTGGTCATTAAGTGAGTTGTGCCCAATTTTACAACCTTTTTTGCTGTGGTTGTTAAGTGAATTACTACAGTTGTCAAGCATATCACTGAGGTTGTTGTATAAATCCGGTTTCCTCCATTGATTTTGCTTGTCGGACGTCCCATGAGAAGGTCATAAGTGGCATTCACATGAATCCAGGATGCTGCAATCATTGTAAATGCATGCTGGTTGCCAAGCACCCAAATTTTGATCACATGTCTGCAGGGACACTGCAGCATTTATACTGCAAGGACTGATCATAAGTCACTTTTTCAGCACTGTTGTAACTTTAGTCATTAAACAAATGGTTATAAATCAAGGAAATTACATATTAATCCATTGTAGAATATCCTGATCTAAAACCCACTTGTACAAGAGTCAAGATTTTCCCTCAGTACATCCAATCTAAATGTTTGCAGTATAAAAACCAGGCATAGAGTTTGCTAAATACTGACACTAAAATAATTGGGCAACACATAGCTGAATTTTGCCTATTGTTTTTCTTGTATATTGGGAGAGTATTAGAATTAAGCCATTCTTTGGTGAGCAAAAAAGTATAATTATTGGCACTAAATAGGTGATTTCTAACCCCGAGGGAAAAAAATGAAAATGGAGAACATGTATGTTCATAAAGCCTGGGTTATCTAAGGATTACCAGTACTTTTTATTCTCTAGGCTTAGTCATTCAATTTTGTGGATTTTTTTTTAAAGTCAAAGTGTTCATTGTGATATAAATTGAATTACACTCACATACACTAAAATAGCTATAAGTCTAATAGCTATAAGACTAATGCTATAACCATTAGTCTTCAACTTTTAACATTTTCAGGTTTTTCTTTTTTTAAAAAAAATACTCTGTTTTTATGTCTTCTTGTCTGACATAAAATTCTGGTTACCATGTTCAATGTTTCAAGTTACAACATAGTGAATAGTATAAACCTCCAAATCTGATAGAGTTGGGTGTAGAGAACATTTTTGAAAAGTGTGATCAAGTACTATATGTGATGCTTCATTAACATAGAAGGACTTTCTATTTCCACAGATTTATGTATAAGCATATCTCAAATGGTTGAGTGATTATAAAATAAGACATCTGTTCCAATGAAAGGCTAAGTTTTACTTGTTATTGCAACCTCAATGTGAGTGGATCTTCCAAGGAATTTTTGACATGATTAATTAACATGCTGATCAGGGGTGGGTTCTATTTACCTTTACTACCGGTTCGCAATGGGATTGCGCGTGCACATTTGCTTCACTTGAGCACATGCCTTGCTTCTGCGCATGCGCAGATCGCTTCTGATGACAGCAGGGTCAGTGGGCGGAGCCTCCCACCAGTTTTACTACCAGTTCTATAGAACCAGTCCAAACCGGGGGCTACCCATCACGGATGCAGATGCTTCCACAACCCAATTGTTAATTCACACCTTTCAGTTTCATATCAGACATGGGCTGAGTTCAAAGAACACACTGTGCTATGGTTTGATTAACAAAGATTGTTTTGGTTAATCATAATTAGCTGGACTAATATACCATATTAAGCCATAGGTCATGATTACCAAACACAGTGACTGAATTCATACCTCATGTTATGCCAAATGGATGAATCTAGCCATGTTCTCTCTTTATCTCTTTTTTTCTTTCTCTCTTTCCCTCCCTCCCTTAGTAACATTCCTAGTGTAAAGTGGAAAATAACTTCATGGAACCTGTAACTATACTTAGAAGTTTATTTTAGTGTGTATGTTTTGACCTGTACTGAATTCAAGAGAGTTTTCAGAAATTTAAATATGCCATAAACAAAGCTTCTAAAATTGTTGAGTAGATATAACAATTTGCCTCAGCCTTTCCCAATCTACCACCCAAACAGGATGGCAATTTGGGACAATTTTCATCCTGTTTGGTTAAATCCTTTCAAAATAATGAAATTGCCTGTGATGTGAGATTGAAAAGGAGCTCAAATGAGAGAAGGACGAAAAATACAAAACAAAAAAAAAAGGGAATTAGGCTCACATGTACAGTATATGAAAGTGCTTTCTTTGGCTTCAGAAAGACTGATTTTTCAATTGCAATATTTTTCCAACAAATATCTATTGTCAAGGACATGTGCTAGCAATGATATAGAATTGACAACAGTGTGCTTTTCAAAGTTCACCCAAGAAACATACAAGTCTAGAGACTACACTGGTCATAAATTTGAAGGGGCTGGATTAAAACTAACTGCTGGAATCAGGAAATAAATTATGTAAATCTAAGCTTTCGAGTCTGTGGAATGAGAAAAGAAAAAAAAGAAGCAGCAAGATCACAATACATGAAAGTATGAATGACTGTTGTTGTGAAAATGGTCCAAGCTCATCCCACACTATACAGAAGACACTCCAAAAGCCAGCCAGTATTTGACTTTAAGGCTTTGCCTGCTGGACAGAGGATATGAGGACAAAAAGGAGAATATGTCCTCCTTTGGCTGGATGCCAGATAGCCCCACCTGAACTCTGTATTTGCCTTTGGTGCAAAAATATCGGAATGAAGGAGCGCATTTGCATACCTAAGATTAAACTATATGTATGTTGAATTAAATTAATTTAAATGAATTAAACTAAACCTGGACAGAACTCAGACTGTGAAAGCAATAGGCTTTATCCATTTTATTAGGGATTAATTACATTAACAGTAACAAGTATAGAAATACAATCTTATATTGTAATAACAGTTAGTTAGTTACACAGCTTTGAAGGATTCATTGTATTTGGCAAAGCAAACAACGAAAGAGTTACACTCATGTAAATATTCACAACACTATTTAAATAAACTCTTTCATCCTGCCCACCAAACTACATAAGCAACTTTCTCCTTTTTATACAACTCAGAATTCCTGAAGGAGCCTCAAATCTTATTTGCCTTCAAATGATCCATTAACATAGAGAGCAAGTGTTTTCACGTCTGTAATGTTGATTGTATTGGCACTCATATTGTGAGCGGCAATCTTCAGATACACAGTTCAGCTTTACGTTTCAAGCCAGCACAATTCAAGCCAGACTAAATTTTGATTGACCACAAAAGGGAATAATGAATTTAATCCCAATAAACACATTATGAGACACAGAGCTTTCACAATTTAATTTTCACAAATATGTTACCCATAAGGAAAGTAATTGTTAAGACCAGTCTTCCATAAAGCTTTTACCATCTTCTTGATTTCAACAGAAAAAAACTAATCTTTGAGGCTTGCAATCAGAGTTGGCATTCAGCCGGTTCAGACCGGTTCAGGTGAATCGGTAGCAGAAATTTTGAGTAGTTCAGAGAACCAGCAAATACCACCTCTGGCTGGCCCTGCCCTCCATCCCCTGCTGTTCCCTGTCCGATATTCCCTTGTTTTTTAGCTCAGCTGATTCGCATAGCAGAACGGATTGTCACGCCTCAGCTGAGCTAAACAACAGCTCAGCTCACCAGCCCTGACACCGAGGGCAGTCTTTGAGTGCTGCGCATGCGTGCAAAGCATGCATTAAGCAAAGCACGCTCTCACAGAACTGGTAGGAAAAGATTTGGAATCCCACCACTGCTTGCAATAAATGCTAAATTAGTAACCCAGAGATGAAGGGGAGACCTATCTATATCTGAGTCAGAAGAACTGAATGTGGGTAAAGCTAATTGGTAACAGTAAAAAAGTTGTTTAGTCTATGTTTTAGCTCTGAATAAGATTGCGGCCATAAATTAAAATCTCTGAATGCTTAATAGAAAAGGAAATCCTACTGTATTCATTGGACCTGCTGGCAAATATGTATAGGATTCAGAATTAAGGCTGGTGCCATATTCAACAGCTATTGCCTGTATTATTGTTACTCTATTGCTGGAATTAGGATTTCAGTCTAGACAATACATATACTAATTTTTATCCCCCATACATTTTCAGTTCATTGATGAATAAATATTTTGTGCAGGACATATAGAATTGAGAATGTTAAAAAATAAGATATATATGTTTTTCAATATATATACGTAAGCTCCAGCAATATGCAAGTTCCAACTATATTTTACATTCAAGGATTCATGATACATTTAGTATTCAGAAGATATTCTAAAAATCATGTACACTGTACACAGTTTCTTACTGAAATTCAATCTTTTCCCAAAGATGCACAAACCGGATCTTCTTTTTTAAAAATTACCATTTCCTCTGCAAGAGATCTACTGTTTTAAAGTGGTTTGTGGAACATTCACTATTAGAAGAAAGCATGGGTTAGAAATCTAACCCACATAGGCTAATATCAGCGAGGATTTAGCCATTTCAGGATTGGAGAGTGAATGTCTTTTTCCTTCACAAAATCCTCTTCTACGGAATTACCATCACCAGATCCCATGTCATTCTCTGAAAGTTTAAATGAGAAAAAAAGGGGGATTAGTTTTTTTTAAATCAAGATGCGAATTTTTAACTAACTTTTTGTCTGAATCAAGAACTTTAAATATCATGTCCATTCGCAACACATTATGATATTCTTTCATGCTGGCCACATGATGAGTGTCTCTCGGACAATACCGACTCCCTAGGCCAGTGATGGTGAACCTTTTTGGCACTGAGTGCCGAAAAAGGAGTGCATGCACACACACGCGGCACCAAGTGCCAAAAAGGGAGCACACACACGAGCGCACTCATCAGGGCCGCAACCAGGAAGAAGAGCTGCCCAGGGGACATGCACACACCGAATAAGGTACTTCCAGTTTATGGCACTGCCACATGCACAAAGGCCAGCTGATCGTCGAATGTGCATGTGCACCAGAAACAAGGAAGAGGAATGGGCGACGCCACACATGCCAGGCAACATGACTCTGCATGCCACTTTGGGCACGCGTGCCATAGGTTCGCCATCACAGCCCTCGGCTGAGAATCCGAGATGAGCACCATCCCCCTGGATGGTCTCAACGGGAGAGAGAAACTTTTAAACCAGTGGCCCCCAACCTTTTGGGCGCTAGGGACTGGTTTCATGGGGAAAGGGTTTTCTGCGGACTGGAAGGGGCATGGCTTTGCATATTGCCTGCATCCCGCGAATGAGGCTTCACTTATTTGTGTGGCCTGGTTGCTGGCAACATTCGGTGTATAAAACACACCGCAATTTTCACCCATTTTTAGGGGGGGGTGCGTCTTATACTCCGAAAAGTACAGTAATTAAGATAATCAAACATTTTTAATTGATTATGTGCCATCAAGTCATTGTTGACTTTTAAGTGTTTGTATCGATATGGTTATCTTGGTGAAAATATAGATCTGGTTTACTTATGCCTCTTCCTCCCACAGAGTATGAATTGATGCCTTTGCCAGTGTCAGTAAACTGACCATTTGCCTCCATCATCTTCCTAAATCACTGCCTCCATCATCTTCCATGATCATTTGCCTCCATCATCTTCTTAAATCACTGCTGCCAATTTAGATTTAGCAGGGCAAATGTGAGAGCCTTAACATCTTGGGTGACCCTGCTGGGAATATATACTTTTGGCATACGGTCCAGCATTCTTTGCTCATCCTCCTAGGAATATGCTGCTGCCATAATGGGGCAGCACAGCAGGAGTTGGGAGGTCAGGGGAATAATCAGGGAAGTAGTAATCATTCTTTGATTACAACAACCGTATTACTAAAGCACCATGCCTCATGCCTATTTAGTTTCAACAGTCTTCTCTGTGTGCATTTATTGAATTCTGAGCCAATAAATAATTACCAGGGTCAAATGTTTCTTGAAACAAAGCATCAGGGGATTGTCATCTACCAGGATAACAATAGGGTATGTATAACACAACTGTGATACACAACTCAATTAATTCAATACAATTTGCGAATGAGAATACCCTTGGCATGAACAAATCTTCAAATGCTTTATACCAGGGGTGTCAAACGCAATTTCATTGAGGGCTGCATCAGGGCTGTGGTTGACCTTGGTGGGGTGGGGGGGCAACTGGGTGGGTATGGCCAACTGGGTGGGGGTGGGTATAGCCAACTGGGATGTTTCCTCTTTGCATTAGGTAGACTGGGCCATAGCTACGTTGGCCTGATCTTTCCTCTTTGTATTGGGTAGACCAGGAGGGTCCCGCACGCCGGATCTGACCACATCGTGGGCCATATCCGGCCCATGGGCCTTGAGTTTAACACCCCTGCTTTATACCTTAAGAAATATATGCAATTAGGTTTACCTGCAGGTGGCAGTAATTTCCGTTGGTGGGGAGGTTTTGATGCAGCCAATTGGAAAAAAGAAAACTTTACACACTTCCCAGTTACTCTGTCACATATGCCAGATGGACAGCTGCAGGTTCTTAAACAATCCAACCCATAAGTACCATAAGGACACTCTGCAAGATAAAATATTAGAAAACAATAGACACATTACTATGCTTTAAACCTTTGCTATATTGCAGAAGGTTTTGTTCTATGTCAGCATTTTGCAAGTCACTATGAGTCTAAAAGATTCAGCAGCATGCAAATTTGATAATTAAACAATTAAGTAGAATGTTATGAGTGCAACTCTAAATATAGTTGCCTCTGCTCTCTTTACTGAATAGGCATGTATACCATGGAATTAAATCACAGAGAGTATGGCATTTCCTTTAAGAAATATGCAGAAGATTCACAATTCCAAACATACACAATTTTTACAAAGTAATCCATTATTTCACAATTATTTTTATTTTCAGTTTATTTAGTAAACCTCACTAGATTCAACAGTGTTCATTCTTGGATAGTATAAAATGTCACCTCTTCATTTAAGATCTCTTTCCCTCAAAAGAGTTTTTTGTCAGAAATACGGGATTGCAATTCCTGGAACTCCTAGGGATCAAATCTTCCTAGGAATTATGAGAGTTGTGTTCCAACACAAGCGGAGAATGCCAAATGAGGAAGGCTTGTCTAAGGTTTTCATCATATAATAACATGAAAATTCATTATAGCAGTACTCATATATTTATCTTCCTACATTTCCAAGATTGCAAATAAATTATCTTTGTTCCTTGAAAAATTCTATGAATATGTTCTGTTCAACTGTATATTTTTTTTTCACATCCAAGAGGTTAATCCCAGATTTCAGCCTTTTAAAATACAAATTTGGGAGAAGTGAATAAAGTTGGCTAGGTATAAAAATTGCTCACATCAATCAGTACAAAGACTAGTGCTATTACCCACAATATTTGTCTATATTATCTTTTCATTTGAAGGTTTGTTTGCACAGAGTGATGGTAGAACAATCCCACTCGACCTGAGACTGTATTAATATTGAAATAGCAGGGAAAAATAAATGAAGTTTGAGACAATAAACATATTCCTTGTTTTCATATGACATGTTCATGTGCAAATGCATATCATCTTCAAAAAAGATACATCCTTTCCTACAATGAGCTGGAAGGGGTTGGGTGTCATTTAATCCAATTTTTCCATGATGCCAAAATCTGTGGCTATAGCAATCTTTCCTCATCTCTAAGCAGCCACTTGCTAAAAACCACTACAAGGAAGTATCTGTCACCTTTGAGGGGGAAAAAAGACAGCTTTTTTCATGGGTTTAAACTGTTGATACACCAAGGTAGTTTCCATAATGTTTAGCTAACACAAAATTAAGGGGCAATGACAAAGAGACATCTGGGTCATGACACACATTAAAAAGGGAAAGAGGTTCATGGTTGCCATCTTAACATTGTCTCCTCACCCACACAGGTCCAATGCACGCCTGTGCTATTCATTTAAATATTTAAAGGAGAAAGTATTGCAATATTTACGAGAGCAATTTTTTAATTAAAAAAAATCATCTGAATGTAAATATGATTCAGACTGAGGGATTTGGGAAAGTCTTGATAAATTATTATTTATCTAATGTATTATTATGGTCCTTGACGAACTAATTTAGTTAAATTTGACTATGCTGCATTTCGACTTTGGAATGTAAGAAAGACAGAACTTTCTGCTCCACCTCAGGATCCAAAACGTATGTATTACAAAAATGTCTGTCATCCCCATTTAGTTGATTCTAGAAGTTCGATATGGCCTTCTGGAACTTCACCTTTTCTTCTAACAGATTAACATTATTGTAGGAGTGTGAGGGTTTTTTTTTTCCTCCTCAAGGCTAGAGAGCATGCCTAAAAAGCAATGATTAACCATGGCCTTTCCTTCTTACCTACAATGGTTATCTTGAATGCAGAAATAAAGACAGCCACTGGTCGATAGCAATTGATTTATTTTCTGGGTCTCTTTGCTCCCATCTAGTGGTCACATGGCTTTTTGCAGCTCAAACCTGACAATCCTATTGTTACTACTAGCCATGGTTTTGTTGATTTTGTTCTAGTAAAATTAAGTTATCCTAGACTTTGCTCAATACTGGATCTTGTAAAAACAGTTATTTGATTTTATCTCTTTTATTCATTAAATATGAAACTCAGTCAACTGATCATTTAAAAATGTGTCACAAATACCATTGACTGGTGCTAATGGTTGATACGGGTTGCTGCCAGGGTCCTAGGTATCAACCAAGTACATCATCATCATCATATTCATCATCATCATCATTAATTATTATTATCCTTCAGAAATCATGGGTGCTCCATCACTGGAGGTTTTTAAGAAAAAACTAGACAGCCATTTATCTAAAATAGTATAAATTATCCTGCTTGAGCAGAGGGCTGGATTAGAACACCTCCAAAGTCCCTTTCAGTTCTATTTTATTCTAATATTCTAACTACTTTTAACAGCCTTGTGAGAGATTTAGGCTGGCTGTCAAAAGCATTCTTCTTGCATTGAGATTTGAATCAACATCTAAAATTGACATTTGAATCTAGATGGATCAAAAGTTTAATGGCTGCAACATGTATGGGCCTTTTCCAACATGCAAATTATTTAAACTAAACAATTCAATCTAGTTGTAGGAAAGTGTTAATTGCTTTAGTACACAGCAGTACATAACATATTAACCAACTTTTAGGTACTAATATAAGCAGGAAAGCAAGATATACTATCATCATCAACGTTGGTATTTTGAAGTTGGAAACTTGTAAAAAAAATATACAAAACATGTTATACTTTAAAGCAGGTTTATATGTGTATCTGTTTACAATGCAAGCTTACATCTTATATAACCAAAATGATTATTTGAATAACAGAAATCTTTTTTTCCCCCTTTGTTACTAATAGAAGAAGGACATATGGAGAAAGCCCCATGTTTGCAAGAGCTAATAACCTATTTACAGATTATGTAAATAAATTATTTAGTTAAGACCGAACTGGATTTATCAATTTAGACAGTAGATAGAAAATTATATTCTGTCAGAGGAAAGGGGAGAGAGAAAGAATGTTCAGAATGTTTATTTTGGATAAGAGAAGCATCTCATTCTCTTATTTCCTATTGGCACTGATCTGATAGTTACATAAATTGTTCTTAACTGTCAAGAAAATATCTGTAAAGGCATTCAAATGACTACAGTATATTTTGGAAGACTTCAGAACCTGGCAACTGAAGGATCCTTATTATCTCCCAGTGTATTTTAAAAGAGAAGGGGAATTTATCAACATTATTAATCCCCTAGTGGGAGTTTAAAATCTTCTTGGTAGCCTTGTTTACTTATTGAACAACAAAATGTGGGTTCAGAGATTGCTGTTCAGAGTTAGAAGCCCCTGAGATTTATTTTATCCATGTGCTTTTCCAGTTTTTATTTCGAATTCTGTATCCACTGGGCACCCGCCATGCTCTATCTTTATTTAGTTTGCTTTTGTAAGAAGGGGATACCCTTTCTCTCTGCATGTTTGTCTTCTTTCTTTCTTTCTTTCTTTCTTTCTTTCTTTCTTTCTTTCTTTCTTTTTCTTTCTTTCCTTCTTTCTTTCTTTTTTTCTTTCTTTCTTCCTTCTTTCCTTCCTTTTTTCTTTCTTTCCCAAGTTAAAATAGACCAGCAATCTAAGGTGTTTCTTGGGTGACATACCACAAATGCTTTGAACACTTTTTTTAAAAAGTTCTCAAAGTTCTCAAAATAGATTGATAATCAAACTAATTACTGAAGAAAATAATTCTCCAATAATTGTATTTGGACATTAATGTTAAAAGTCGGCAGATACTTACCTGGGAGTAAACTGCATTGAATGCAGTAGGACACACTCCAAATGAACATCAGAAAAAGTAAGTTGTATTGCTATTTGTAAATAAATGATGTTACTGAAGTTATATCTGGAATAATTTGAAACTATTTATTTTGTCAGAATATTTAGCTTATCTTCTCCTTTCTTAAAAACCACAAAAATCACTTCACTCACAGTACACCACTCCAACATCTAAATATGTAATATATTCACTCAAGAAGCCTGTTTGCAAAAAAAGTGTTTTCTATAAAACGACCAAGAAGTTTACTTAAGAAGTAATAATTGCAAATTTGAAGGAAAATTGAACACAGTCACCTAGAAGATATTCTCCAACAAATTTTTGCAAGATTATAGCCTCAACTAATCCAAAAGAGGCTATAGTCACTTTATTTATTTATTTATTTATTTATTTATTTATTTATTTATTTATTTATTTATTTATTTGCACGTATTTACCAGTCTAACAGATTCCTATAGCTGTATAGACACTTTAATTTATACTAACAAAAAAAGAAATGACCAGATTCCTTCTGACTTCTGTACAAGCATTTTTTGCCAGTTTGTTAGCCTTGCTCCAAATTAACTGGACCATTTCAATCTCACTGAAACTCAGCAGAAACTTCTTAATCAGCTAAAGTCCCATATATCTGGACCTACACTTTTCTTTTAAAGTGTTCAAAGCATTTGTGGTACGTCACCAAAAAAACCCCTTAGATTGCTGGTCTATTTTAACTTGGAAAAGAAAGAAAGAAAGAAAGAAAGAAAGAAAGAAAGAAAGAAAGAAAGAAAGAAAGAAAGAAAGAAAGAAAGAAAGAAAGAAAGAAAGAAGGAAGGAAAGAAGAAAAGGACTACATACAAAATTACTTCAGTAGAAAGAAGAAAGTACAGAGTTGTCTACATAGCATACTTGTATACAATGTGCAGCAGGCCTTTTTTTTAACATGGGCAGCATTTTAAAAAATGGAATCCTCCTTCTGCAGCCTAAAGTAGTCCACTCTAGAATTCTACTTCTGCTTTTTACATAATATATAGGTGAAAGATTTAGACCAGGGCTTTCCAAACTTGGCAACTTGGCAACCTTGGCAAAGCTGGCTGGGGAATTCTGGAAGTTGAAGTCCCCCAGGCTTAAAGTTGCCAACGTTGGAGACCCCTGATTTAGACGATCTGAAGAGAAACCAGAGTATATCACCATATCTATGCTTTCCTTCTAAAGCTTATATCCATGTTATTAAATGCAGGTGTTATTCTCTTGATTGCAACACATATAAAATATACATTATATATCTCTGGGAAAGAATATTGACCTAAGCACTTTTGAAATACTTTTATAAATCTCTCAGATAATATTTGCATATTGTTTCCCTACGGGTAATAGAGTGCCAATAGAATTAAGATTAAATGCTCAACTTCTTGGGTTCTTTAGGCAATTCTTTTCCAGTCTGATAAGAAGAGAAACTCTGAACCATTTTACAGCCTCTGGTAAAATGAAGATACCTGTGCTAGGTATATGAATAGCATCAATAACTATCTTTTTCAATCATGGGTTAATTATCCTACTTCAAAATGATATATATATGTATGTATGTATGTATGTATGTATGTATGTATGTATGTATATATTCTTACTTTCTCGTAGGTTTTATGCGTGTTTTTCTTTTAGCCAGGCTTTTCCTATGTAACCAAGATTTTTCTTGGTAATCAAGAAAAATCTGGCTAAAAGAATACACACACACACACACACACACACACACACACACACATATATATATATATATATATATATATATATATATATATATATATATTGGAGCAATAGATATATATTAGAATAATTTTCAACAGCTATACATTGACCATTAATTGTCATGATCAATAATGTTATCCAATGACCATTCTTTACCTTTGCAGATACCAAACTCATCTCCAAAATCATCTTCTTCAGAAAAAAATTGGCACTTCAGTCCGGGCCCACATTTAACACCATCCATTCCTGCAACTGTCCGGTAGCAGGTTTCTCCCAGAGCTGCAGCACACACCCTACAACAGCCACAGTCATCCAATACAGTCCGCTTACAATGCTGCGGATTTTTACATTCACTGCTGTCGCAGGACTCCGGACAATCTACTGCATACTTGGCGCTCCAGGTAGCTCTGACATTCATGGGTACCAGAAGTAGAGTGAGCACCAGAAAACCGGTCATGGCTCCTGATGTGATGAAAGCCCAATTCCACTGTCTACAATGACAGGTTGCAAAAGTTCAGTCAGATGTCTTCTGTTCAGGGATGCAGGAGTGAAGAAGACAATGTGGAAGTTCTGAAGATCAGCTTACAAATTTTGGAGCTTTATACAGCCTCTTGCCCACAAGGCCTGCCGTCGTCAGTTTCCTCAATCTGTCCTCTTGCCAGCCTCCCTTGTTTTACTTTGCGAAATCCAGGATGAAGTTTGGATTAGCACACTGCTACCATCCAGGAATTGAAAAGCCTGAGCTGATGTAATCTGTTATGTTTAGTTGGCTTGTTTTCCAGTGAGGACTGAAATTCTCTCACATCCGTCTCAAGTGCTCAAGGATGTCTGCCAGAAAAGTGCACAGGAGTAAAAGGGGGTGGGGAAAGAGCGAGTAGGTTACATACCTTCTCTCAGGACAAGTGTTGTTCTCACATTGGCTCTGTATCTCTGCAAATCTTTACAAACATTTTGCACGAAAGGAACACCAAGCATCAGGAAGAGAGATCATATATCTTACTGTGTAGCTTCTGTCTCTATCCTTTTTCTCAACTGCAGCAGTAGACAATAGATAGTTACTTTAAAGTAGTCCTACCTCAACCTGGTGCCTCCAGATGTGTTGAAATCCCATAATCCCTAAGCCAGCTAACAAGAGCAGCAGGATAGAGAAAACTGCTTTAAAGTCTGGCAACACTACTTTAAAAGCCAGAGAAAAGTATTCCTTGAAACAAAAAAGAATGACCCTGTCAATATTTAGATAGGTAGATTGCATTCAAAGACCAATGCCAAAGACAACAAAGAGAGGAGAGATGTCAGGGACCTGTGGTTTCATCTTTCCATACCTCAGATAGTTATCATTTTAGCATCTTTTAGACGATTAGCACTTTTCATACAATCCATGGATATTTATTTTGATTAGGCTGGAAGAAATCTAAATGAACCTTCCTTCAATAAATTTCCTGCCTTCCAACTTCATGGTAACAGATTTTCATGGGAGGAGGTACCTAAGATTCCATTCACGCTGTCAAAGCCAGTTCAAGAAAGGGCTCAATAAAATGCATGCAACTGTCAAAAAGAAATTGCTCAAGCAGTAAGTCCTCAGTGATTTCCAACCAGCAGTTTACATATTTTCTAGTTGTTAATCTGCAAGGTATTTCAAGGAGTTTTGAGCGTAATCATGATATGGACAAAGCAGGAGATGCAGATGAAGGAATGTGGTGATGTACCTAGAGGAATCTAAAGCAAATCACAATAAGACCACATGTATCCTAACAGCATAGCAGAAACAATATGAATTATGTGATGTAATTAAAATCATAACATTGAACATTATTTGACCCCTTGCCCATGTCATAGACACCCCAGCAAGTATCCTATTTTCAGAAAAGAATCTGTCAGATGAAGGCCTCTTCTATTTGAAGGGCTGCCAACTCCAAAGTTCATTTAGGGATAACAGGGGCCTAAATATTATGTATCAGTAATCAGCAGGCAAAGTCAATATCCTCATTATTAGACTGAAAGGTAAATTTCTATTTAAGATAACCATGATCATATTTACCTCATGCATATAAAAATTAGCACAGGTAAATCTTAGATAAACTTGTCCCTGTTCACTATTTGTAGTCTAACTGAATCCATAAGTGTTTTTTGCAAATAGTCAACTTTGTAACACAAAACCACCATTCCCGCTCATCTGCCAAAGTGGCCTGCTAGAAATCTTCCTTGCCATAACCACAATTTCATCTATTGCTCTTCTCGTGTTCAAAATAGCCAGCTAAGATTAACAGGATGGCACACTTCCCGGGCTAGATTTTAACCAAGGGCAACTTGTAGAGTAAGCACCCAGGAAAAAAATCCCATCTGACTCATTAAATTTAGGGTTGTAGACTTGATTTTATGACAATATTTGCTTTGATAGAATCTTTTATGCCTGTATAAGAGCCAGTCAGATAGATAATAGTATTATGCATACATAAGCATTCCCTGATTGATGAACCCCTTATGTTGCATGTGAAGGGTTTACCTTACCAATATCCACATCAATATATACACATCAAAGCAATTACTTTAGAGGATCTCCATTTTCCATTAAGTACCACCTTTGACTGGATACCTTGTGGAGCATAATGTAGACATACTTATCATCAAGAACTAATTCTGCTTTTCTGTGAGTGGTTTAGGCTATTTAAGATCTAGACAGTGGAAATGAAGCTGGTCCTCTCTAAATTATTTTTAGGAGAGACTTCAGATTAATAGAATCTATAATTTGGAAGGAATCTTGGAATCTAACTCTACCAGATGTCCTTCCATCTTCTATGTAAACTCCTTCAATGAAGGACATTCCATCACCTCCTGTTCCACATTGAAAAACAACTTTAATCATGAGGCATTTTTTTTTCCATAAAACATTTCTTTTTATTCAGGCTATTTATAGTTTTAAAATTAGGTGTTCGGTGGATTAAATGATTAGATGGTTGAATAGTGTTGTTTTACAATACTACATTTTAACCACCCTTGAGACCCAAAATGAAAATAGGCAGATATAAATTTTTAAATCAAATACATTTTAAAAGTTATCAGTCTTAAGAGTTATACATACACATGGCCAACATGTTAATAATTTATTATGTATCATAAACTAATGAGATTTTGAGGAAATGACTTTTATCAAGAAAAACTTCAACACTAAAAATCCTTGATATTTACATTTTTCACAGGGTTCAAGGATTTACAGAAAGAATTAAGAGTTCCTGGTATATTGATAGCTCAGCTTCTTTGAAATTTCCACCAAAATGATGAAAATGGTTTTTTAAAAAATGAGGAACGTTTGATACCAGCATTTCAGAGTATTTATGAATAATTGTGATCAGGCTTCAGATATTTAAATCTTTTTAGGCAAGGACAAAAGTCATACCTTATTCCAAAATGAATTAATCTGGAAAAGAACTTCAACTTTCATTTAAACATGTGTATATATACATAGGTAAATGTGTTTCTGTGAAGTGTAATCAGATTACTCAGGCTTCGTCTGTAAATATATTTAGGAAGTACTTACTAGGCAAATCTCTAAACAATATCAGATGGGATGAAAGAGATCTCTGGCATTTTTGAATTTCCCAGAGGAACAAAATAATCCAACAAAGTAATAAAAACAGAAGTGTTAACACAAATAAGATTGTGAGAGCTTCTTGAAAAGAAAACATTTTGTAGCAAATGTCTCCAGAGCTGTCTGATACTATTGAAAATAGAAGGCAAAACAGCACGAACCAGTTAGTCACAAGTTAGGTCAAAGAACAACATGATTAAATAATGTATGGTTTATAAAGGTAGATGGAATATAGGTAGTTCTCAATTTATGACCATAAATGACCCAGAATTTCTGCAACCAGGCAATCAAAGCCCTGTTCCATTTTACATGAATCACAGTCCATGCAGGGCTTCAATTCAGGGGTGAAATGCTCCCAGTTCGGTTGGCGATGGCAGCGGGTGGTTCGGAGAACCGGTAGCAAAAATCCCTGTGCCCCCCCCACCATGCTCAGCTGAGCCGCCCAATCAGCAGAGGCTTTTTTTTTACTTTTAAAAGCATTTTTTCTACAACCTCTTCCAACGAAAAAATGCTTTTAAAAGTAAAAAAAAAAAAAAGCCTCTGATGATCATGCGGCTCAGCTGGGATCGTCAGAAGCTTTTCAAAGCATTTTTTTCTGCAACCTCTTGGCCGAAGAGGTGGTAAAAAAAATGCTTTGAAAAGTCTCTGACGATCCCAGCTGAGTTGACTGATCGGCAGAGGCTTTTCAAAACATTAGAAAAAATGCTTTGAAAAGTTAAAAAAAAAAAGTTGGCCACGCCCACCCAGTCTCATTACCCCACCACCACGAAGCCACGCCCATAGAACCGGTAGTAACAAATTTTACATTTCACCCCTGCTTCAATTGTATAGTCATGGCTACCCCTTTGATTTTTTTATCCTTCACCCCACTCCAACAGACTACAGAAAACACTTCTAGACACCAATGCTCAATAATAAGATATAAATGAGGTTTAGGGTTGTGACCCAGCAGTTCAAACTTGCCTTATTGCAGTGAAGGCCTGAAGCTCATGACTGTATGCCCCCGACAATCCCCTGAGATCATACCTCCAAATATCTATGTGAAGAGGTGGATGAGGAGAGATGTGGAAGTTAGTTTATTTTTCTTTCCCTTTGTTATGGAATGAGAGGGCCACGTTTTCTGATGCTGACCTTCACTGGGAAAGGGAATTTCCCTCCTCATTCTCAATATTTCTAAATTGGCAAGAATTTTATTTATTTATTTATTTATTTATTTTATTTTATTTCTATACCGCCCTTCTCCCAAAGGACTCAGGGTGGTGTACAGCCTAATTAAAAACACAAAGACAGACAAAATTTAAAAATAATTAAAATTATTAAATGATAGGCCCAATTTATAAAATCCCAAATTTAAAATCCCATTTAAAACCAATTAAAATCTTTACATTGATAGCCCAGCCTGGCGGAACAACAAGGTTTTGAGGGCACAGTGAAATACACGGAGATCAGAGATTTTACGAATTTCTGGGGGCAGTTCATTCCAAAGGGCAGGGGCTCCCACAGAGAAGGCATAAAGAATAAAGATGAAAGCACACAGTCTTCAAATTCCTTCTGAAATTTAGGGAATAAAAGTAATCTTTGCTCAGGAAGAGCTGTATCTGAGAGGAATCCAAGGTAAAAACTGGCAATGAGATACTGTACTACCTTCTTTTACATTTGTGTGATAAGTAGATTCCCAAATATGTTCAAAGTAAGGTTGCATGTAAACTTAACTTGGTCCAGTGGTGGGTTGCCCCTGGTTCGGACCGGTTCACAAGAACCGGTAGTAAAACCAGTGGAAGGCCCCGCTCACAGTCCCGGATGTCGTCATTGGTGATCTGCGCATGCGCAGAAGCAAGACGTGCACTCAAGCGAAGCAAGTGTACATGTGCGATCCCGTTGCGAACCGGTAGTAAAGGTAAGTAGAACCCACCCCTGACTTGGTCAATGCAAAATGTAAGATTGCCCCTTAAGAACATTATTCAAAAATAATATCTAGAATCCAATACATCAAGGAAATATACTTAAGGTTTCAGCCATTTTCATCTCATTGAACAGGTTATTTTTATTACATATATCATATTATTAAAGAAATAATTATTTTTTATAATATAAATACACACACACACCATAATGTTTATATGGTATATGTTTATATAAATGACCAAAAGATTCATTCCTTACATTGCATAACTAACCACATTTTCCTGTGGTTTCCTTTACACAAAGCTGTAAGCATAGTACTCTTAAAAACAGAACTCTGTGGGAGTGCTACAATAGGAAGCCAAGCTATGAAGTCCAAAATATGATACCAGAAATAGAATACTAAGGGGGGGTGGGGACCATTAAAAAAAGGAAATTCCAACAACATTCCTTATCCTTTTGCATGATATCTCTTTGTATGTCTTTTCAATAAGTTATTAACAGATTTTTTTAAAATGTAACAATTTAATTAAAATAGATGATAAAAATAGATGAAAGAGAAGCCGAAAGAAGTTTATTTCCTCTATAGATATTAGAGGTTAAAGATCACGGTGTTGTTTCCAAGTTTGAATAAAAGAAAGAGATCTTAAAGTGGAGGAGGACAATAATCTCAACAAGTGAATGTTTGAGAGTATCTTTGGAAAACTCAACATTAAAATGGAAGCAGAGAGCAAAAATTGCTTAGATGGGGGTGCAAATGCAGTAAGTGAATCAACACTTGGCCTTCCAATCTTTTGTAAGGAGGTATAATGGGATTTGTAATCTCTGTCAGAAAATGCTAATTTCTTAAGAAAATCTGATGCTTTTAATGGAATGCTCCATTTCAGCATGCAAAAATGTTCTTGATTGTTTTGAACAAGGACACTGAAGAATCTTTAAAGATGGGATGTTACAGGGCCTTTTTTGGAAACAAGCTTAAATAACTTGCAGAACATCATCAAGCTCTGTAAATATCTTGTCTGCCTGGGATTGCAAAAATAAGACAGGCCTGAGATTTTTAATAGGCTCTAATGCAGTATTTTTCAACTTTGGAAACAGTCAGCATGGCTGTCTGGGGAATTCTGGCACTTGAAGTCCACAGGTCTTAAAGTTGCCAAAGTTGAGAAACACTTCAACGCTCCAATATATGGCTGAGACGGTCTGTTCATCAGCAGTGATCTGTGCAATTTTATACCTATTTCCTGAAGGTGTAATTTTGCAATGGGTGCTGGTGGCAAGGAGGCATTATTTTTCCCCCAAGAGAAATGTGAAGGATTGATTTTATTCTACTTTAAGTAAATAAAGCAAAAATGTTAAAAATGCTGTTTGATATAAGATTGCAAGAAGGTAAGTAAACATGCACTGAAAATAGGGGTGAGGGGAATGAAGTAAAGTAGGTGTGCTTTCCCAACACTTTCTCAATTGATTCAATGTCTTCTGCACTATCTTAAATGGTTTATTGCAGTGATGGCTAACGTTTTCCAGACTGAGTGGCCAAAGCACACGTCTGTGCGAATGCATGTGTGCGTGCTCGAACCCCCAAAATGCAATGCATGTGTGGCACCCATGCATGCGCCCCACCCACCCACACCCCACACCCATGCCCCCTGCACATGCATAGACAGGGGGCCCGCACGCACCCCACTGCATGCGCCCCACACCCCACGCATGCACAGCAGAGACCCAAAGACCAGCTGGCCGGAGGGAGGCTTTGTGCCACCTCTGGCACGCATGCCATAGGTTCGCAATCACGGGTTTATTGTCTATTTTTACTTTAAGAGCCACGTACCAAATTGCTACTTACTTTGAGTTAATTAAGAAATCTCAAAGTCTTTGAATAAAAGGTTGCAGAGGCCAATGGGAAGACATTATAAAATGATAGGGCTGGAAGGGACCTTAGAGATCTTCTAGTCCAACCTCCTATCCAAGGAAGGATAACTTATACCTGTGATGGCGAACCTATGGCACGCATGCCACCAGTGGCACACGAAGCCATATAGGTGGGCACGCGAGCATTGCCCTAGCTCAGCTCCGACGTGTGCATCTGATTTTCATGCCTTCCGGGCCCACTGGAAGTAGGCAAATGGGCCATTTCCAGCCTCTGTGGGGGTGGGGAAGGCCCGTTTTTGACCTCCTCAGGTTCCTAGAAAGCCACTGGAGCCCGGGGAGGGCAAAACCCGGGGCTTCGGGTCCCACCGGAAGTCAGCAAATGGGCTGTTTCTGACCTCTGGAGGGCCTCCGGGGGGCATGGGGAAGGCTGTTTTCACCCTCCCCAGGCTCCAAGAAAGCCTCTGGAGCCTGGGGAGGGCGAAAAAACGGGCCTACTGGGCCTACCGTGCCATCGCGTGCCAAAAGTGGGGGGAGCGTGGGGGGGCACTTTGAATTATGGGTATGGGCACACTTGCACATGACCCCTCGCCCTCCCCCCGCTTTTGGCACACGACGGCAAAAAGGTTAGCCATCACCGTTTTATACCATCCAATCATTTCCTGAAAACTTCCAGCAATGAAGCACCACAACTCCAGGAGGCAAGCTGTTGCATTGATTAATCGTTCTCACTGTCAGGAAATTCCTTCTTATTCAAGTTCAGAGATGATCTGGTTAAGCTCTGAAGAGTTGCTTAACATCACCCATACTCTACTTTCTAATACAAAACCTAGCTTGTTTTCTTGACCTCTTTAGCTTATGAAGAGACATTTGGAAGACAAAGAAGAGAAACTTTTCTAAGAATCTTCAATGTTCCCTTGAAATGTGGCAATTTGCGGGCAAGGCCTCTACTGTAATAAAAATAATAATTAAGCCACATGTCTTTAAAAAGTTCTGCTCTGAGCATATTTATTGGAGGTCCCACTGTGCTGAGTGGAGTTACTGCAAGGCAGATTTGTGTAAAGTTAGACTTTAAACCTTCTCTGTGTCTGGGGCTACATTATAAGACAAGAAAGACCTCTGGAGCGGACAATGTGATGCTACGGAACAAAGCTGGAGATTTCTACTTTTTCCCCTGCTTTTTGGTTGCTGTTTAGAGAGCAATTTTAAAAACTTGTTACACTAGTCTAAGGATTAAAATGGCCCAAGGCTGCATCTCTAAATATCGCAGAAACATTTGAAAGCAAAAAAAAAAAAAAAAGGAATTTTGGGATTTCAAGTGGCTTTGAAGCTACAACAGACAGTCAGATACACTGCCAAGTCTCAGAATTACTCTGGTGTAATTCCATTGAGAGACAGATGTGAATGAATCAGGTATAAACATTCCTCTTTCTTCCCAAATCTCTGAAAATTTTTTGGATACAGAGGTACCCTGAACATCCAGGGTGTATTTTGAGGATAGGCAGCTGCTGAAGAGAGAAACAGAAGATTGCTCATAATACATTGGTGTCACAAGTAAATGCCTTATTCTTTATTATGTAAATAGTACATGACCAGGATATCAGGGGTTAACTTATTCTTCACTACTTAATATATTCATATTTAACCACTCCCATATCTAGCTCTACCCCATGTATATATAAGGAGCTGTATGCATTCCTTCTGAGCTTCTATCTGTGAATATTCAGTGAATATAGAATGCCTTCTGTAAATAAACAGTGCTTTATTTGAATATCTAATTCTTAATCCACTTATTGAGTCTGATCCTGAAAATATCGTAACAATCTGGTAGCAGAGGATGGTTTGATTGACTCAATAAAACTTTAAATATGTCTGAGAGAGAAAACTCCAGAAACAAAAGAGAAAGACCCAACACCAGGGCATACAGTAAAGAAATGGAAGCAGATCAAGAAAAGATCGATAAACCCACGACTATGACACCAAAAGAAACTGAAGACTACACTACAGACAACGAGGAAATAATTGGTGGAATGGATGAACAAAAGGAGAACGAGTTGAAAGGCAGCCCCCTCGGATCAGAGGTACTGAAACTGCTGAAACTCAACGCGAAATTCCAAAACGTAATAAAGAACAGCGGAACAGCGAAAAAAAAGGAGTATCATAACAGATGATCCCAAAAATCCAAAAATGGTGAGCGAATCATCTACAGAAAAAGGAATAATGAAAAGAAAGACCAACGGTCCCGCTCAAAATTTTGAATGGCAGCCATCTTGTTTTCAACCGATCACAAAAAAGAGCGAAGCAGAGTCAATCAGAGTACATCATTCAAAATCTTTGGCGTGAAAGGATTCACATAATATAAAAAAGAAAAAAGAAAAACTTTACTTTTCAGAAAATTCTGATACAGACTCAGAAGAAATACCTATCGAACTAAAAGTCAAATCAGCTATAAGAACTCTTTTTACAACATTCGGTCCAGGACTGAAAATTACAAAAGAACCGACAAAAGATGGCAATCGAGAAACAGGGAGAGAACAAGCAAGAAAGCAAACGTCTCGGAGTCTGCCCGCTTCTCCTCAATCAACGAGAGCACCGACACCTGATCCCAGAGAACCTTGCAAATACCACCCCACGCCGCAGACGATGTCAGAAAACAGCGATCTCAACAAGAGTCATCGCAACAGAAAGACATGAGCTTCTGCCGCCGCCTGGACACCGAAGATCGAGCCAGAGACTGAATCATCGGAAGAAGAGCGTTACGAGGGAGCTGCAGCGACGAGAACCTCTCCCGACAGCTTCAGGAGCGAAATGAACAACGCGCATGTGCAAGACTACACAGACAACTTCGGGGGACATGAAGAACAGAGAGAACCATTCAGAATCGTCGCAAGCATACCCACGCCATTTTGTAACTTTCAACATTTGCAAGACCACGGACTGCCTCCAGTTGTAAGTAATGGATCCAACAATATTGGGAATTTGCCCAATGATTTCCCAAAACTGAGAATAGATGGCATTAATTTGCAAGAATGGTGTCAGCAGCTCCAGGTTGTCTTTCTAAAAGAAAACTTATTATTTTTTATCACTAATCCCCCAAAAAGACCTTGGACTCTAAAATTAGACTGTCTGCACCATAGGGCATTTTTCTTATTAATTTCCAGTATATCTCCTGCCATGTACCACAGTATTAAGCAAAATCTAACTGTATCAGAAATTATTCAATGCATGTTTAAATTGTTTCACAGTGAAAGTGTAGCCACTACAACAAGAATGTCTAAAGATTTCTTCTCAGCTAGGATAAAGCCAGGGGTTACCATAAGTGAACATTTAATATCTTTAAACAAAATTAGAGCAGAACTACATTTAAGGGGGCAAATAATTTCAGATCAAACAATGAAGAGTGTTATCATTAACTCACTAGACCCATCGTGGGATAACTATATATCTCATTTAGACACAATCAATTTAGGATATTTATCCGTAGAAAGTCTATCTAACAAGCTAATATCTGAAGATAATTCAAGGAGAGGTCATTGTAACAATCACACGGAACATAAACAATATAAGAGGGTAGTTTTTCAAGAAAGATATCATGAACCAATAGGATGCCACAACTGTGGATCCAAAGAACACAATAGGAGAGACTGTCCAAAACTCCTCAGAAATAGATATCAAAACAGACAGTCATCAATTGATAGACATAGATATAGAAGTCCACCCATCTATAGAGAACATAGAGGGGGCAGGGATAACTCAAAAGATAGAAAGTCTGGTTCACTGAATGGGTTAAACAAACATGACAGCACTAACATACAACAGACAGAGGACAATGATTGGCTTATCGATTCTGGAGCAACCAACCACACTACAAATAATAAAAATATACTATCTTCATTTGTAGAGGATAAATTCGTAATTAAGGTAGCTAATCAAGAGAAGGTTCAAGTCATAGGTAGAGGAAATATAACCTTACCTGGCCTAGGAAAAATAGAGGGGGTATTGTTAATACCTGAAATACCTCATAACATACTTAGTGCAATAAAACTAAGCATAGATTCTGGCATAAATATTGTGTTCTCAAAAGGAAAAGCAACATTAGAGAAAAACAGAACAAACATAGGTACTGTGATTATTAAAGGAGGTCTACCTTATCTAATAACAAAAGAAAAATGGTTATACAACATTGATTCCAACATGGAAGATAACAATAACATAGACAACGAAAGCAGTAGCAATAGTGACAATGAGGAACATGAGATTATCCATAATCACAAAGACACACCCAACAACAAAATACCTAATATTGGTAAACCAATTCATGATGAGTGTGCTCATGTCTTACATAGGAAATTAGGACATGCCAGTTTTCCTGTAGTTCAAAAGATGACTGAACAGGCTGAAGGTGTTAAAATAAAAAATTGTAAAAACTATTTGGAATGCTCAGTATGTAAATCTACAAAACTCAAAACTAGCCCCAAACCCAAAAAATCTACAAGATCAACCAACAAAATTTTTGATTTGGTACACATGGACCTAGTTGGTCCATTAACACCATCAATCACATATAGAAAACGTTATTTCCTAACCATTGTGGATGACTATAGTCGTTATGGCTTTGTCTATACACTAAAGCACAAAGATGAAACTTTTCAGAAATTTAAGGAGTTTTACAAACGTATAGAAACACAACATAATATTAGAATAAAACAAATTATGACAGATAGGGGATGTGAATTCATGTCAAAAGAATTCTCCCAATGGCTTAAAGACAAAGGGATTTTACATTACACGTCTAGCCCTTTCTCTGCATTCCAAAATGGAGTGGTAGAGAGAAAGAACTCGACATTACAAACCATGATTAGATGCACATTAGAAGATGCTGGCTTAGGAAAACAATTCTGGTCAGAAGCGTTACAATATTCCAATTATACACAAAATAGAACTTGGTCCAGCATTGTTAACAAGACACCATATGAAATGATGTATAATAGGAAACCCAAAATAGCTTATATGCACATATTTGGAGTCACTGCAGACGTACACATACCTAAGCAATTAAGACATAAAGGTGAGAACGTATCTAGGAGACTCAGGTTCATGGGTTACGAAACAGGCACAAAAGGGTACAGATTTATCGATAATAATAACAGATTTATAGTATCCAGAACGGCTGTATTCCATGAACAGGCCAACTGGTCTAAAATACATCTTAATGAAATTTTCCCAAACAACTATACAAACACTAAACACCAAGAGGAAAGAACTGGAGAAGAATACAATCACAACATACATAAAAACAAAAACAGAACATGGACAAACAGTCAATACAAAATAAAGACAGATTCATTAACAAAAAAGGAAGCTAGGTATTTACATGACAATGATAGTAAACCAAAAAGAACAATCAGGAATAACAGAAACCAAATACCAAACAAATACAAAGATTATATAATGTATACGGATGGAGAAACATCAACACCAAACACATATGAGGAAGTGCTAAAACTTCCCCCTGAAGAAAAGGAAAAGTGGGAATCAGCCATGACTAAAGAGATGGATAGTTTGCAGAAATTAAATGTATTCACACCTACACATGCACCTAAAGATAAAACTGTTATTGGTACTAGGTGGATATATAAAATCAAAAACTTAGAAGGAGGCAACACCTTATACAAAGCTAGACTAGTTGCTCAAGGTTATGCACAAAAATATCCCGAGGATTACACGGATACATACTCTCCCACAGTAAGAACTGAGAGTGTTAAAACTGCACTGGTCATAGCATCAGCACTTAACCTTGATGTATTCCAATACGACATACAGACTGCATATCTACATGCAAAATTAGATAAAGAGATATATGTAAGAGCGCCTCACAGTCAATATATGAACAAAAATGAAACGTGGTTACTAAATAAAAGTTTATATGGGTTGAAACAATCTGGCAAAAGATGGTATGAATGTTTAGTCAAAGTGCTCAAAACTATGAATTTTAATGCCACTACTGCTGATAACTGTTTCTTTGTTAAAAAAGAGGATGACTCTTTAGAATTCATGTTAATTTATGTGGATGATATTTTGTATATAGGTAAACACAAAGAGAAGAGAGAAACATTTGTAACGAAACTAAATGAACATTTCTCTTTGAAGTCATTAGGTAAGGTAAATAAGTATCTTGGAGTTCAAATTAGTAAAACAAAAAGGGGATTCAAACTTTCTCAAAGAGATAAGATTATAGAACTTCTGAACAAATGTAACTTAAATAATGCTAAGCCATGTGACACTCCCATGCAAACTGATTTCTTGAGGAACACAGATGAGTCATCCCCTGAATTTAAAGATAATACACTTTACAGATCAGTCATCGGTTCCCTTCTATATATTTCCAATTGGACTAGACTTGATATTGCTTTGCCTCTCAACTTGTTGTCTAGGCACGTCAGCAAACCATTATTATATCATTGGGAAGCTGTCAAGAGAATATTAAAATATTTAAAGAATAGTTTAGACTTCTGTTTATTATTGGAACCTAATAATGTCAAAGAGCCCATCCTCACGTGTTATGCCGATGCGGATTGGGCTGGTGATACCACATGTAGAAAAAGCACATCTGGCTATATATTTTTCCTTAACGATTGTCCAGTTTACTGGTACACTGGCAAACAAGATTTAGTAGCCACCTCAACGACTGAGGCAGAATATGTTTGTTTGTCTAAAGCCTCAAATAACCTCGTATGGTTTAATGACTTATTGTCAAACACTTGGAAGAAACCTTCATTACCATTTATCATACACGAAGATAACAAGGCTGCTATTGAAATATCTAGATCTGATGCTATTGGACAAAGGTCCAGACATATAGATATAAAATTCAAACATGTGAGGCAGTTATCTCAGGATGGATTTATTAAAGCAGTTCATTGCGAAACATCAGAGCAAATAGCTGACATATTGACAAAGCCTTTGCCTTCTAAGCAGCATAAATACTTGACTTCTAAGTTACAAGTTTTATATTGTTCTGAATCTGAATGTAATTGTTGTAATATATCGAATCGGCATTTAGAGGGGGATTTGTCACAAGTAAATGCCTTATTCTTTATTATGTAAATAGTACATGACCAGGATATCAGGGGTTAACTTATTCTTCACTACTTAATATATTCATATTTAACCACTCCCATATCTAGCTCCACCCCATGTATATATAAGGAGCTGTATGCATTCCTTCTGAGCTTCTATCTGTGAATATTCAGTGAATATAGAATGCCTTCTGTAAATAAACAGTGCTTTATTTGAATATCTAATTCTTAATCTACTTATTGAGTCTGATCCTGAAAATATCGTAACAATTGGATTCCCTACAATTGGAGAAGAGTTCCACTCTTGCTCATTTGCCCCAGTCCCAAAATGAACAGACCTCACTAACCACTTCTCCTCCTATGTCCTTATAACTTTCCCTTCATCTCTTCCCAAGTTCATACTTGAGCAATTTAAAGCCAACCTTACTGTAGAGGTCAGGGTTTTCCCTCTTCTCCCAAACCAATTTTTGCATGGAAGTTATCTGGCATGTTTCCCTGATCATGCAGTTGCTGATTCAAGTCAGGGGTTGGGAATATGCTTAACTTCTGTCAGTCAGTTATGGGTGCAAGAGGCAAGCAAGCCTTGCCTCACCTCATCCTCCAATCCAGGGGTGAAATCCAGCAGGTTTTGAGAGGTTCTGGGGGAACCAGTAGTGGAAATTTTAAGTAGCTCGGAGAACCAGCAAATGCCACCTCTGGCTGGCCCCAGAGTGGGGTGGGAATGGAGATTTTGCAATATCCTTCCCCTGCCACTCCTACCAAGCCACTTCCACCAAACCATACCACACCCACAGAACCGGTAGTAAAAAAAAATTGAATTTCACCACTGCTTCAATCAATCACTGGGCATTGTTCTAGAAAGGTCTACTGAAACTCTGTTTAAGTAGAAGTTCAATACTACACTTCTTTTCATCTGGTTGTTGATTTCTGTTCCCCAGATAACGTTATTTAGGTTAGGGTTTTTATTGTTGATTTTATAAACCTTGAATAAGTCAAGCTGCCTATAGTCATTTGGAAATGGGTGGCCTAGAAAGCTGATCAGTAAGAAATAAATCTTATACCGTATGTACAAACTAGAAAGAATGTCATTTTAATTTGGGGGTTTTGTTTTGTTTTGGGCAAATAAATGTATGTGCTTATGATGCATTTAACCTGTTTCTTCAATATTTACCTGATTTCATATAGTTAAATAACTTTTCTGTTGTACCATCTTGCATTTATTTCCATTCTCCTCCATTCCATACCAATCTACGTTTTGATCCCTCCATCATAAAATATAGTTTTGAAGATTATTCTTTTTAAAGAAAAAAATGAACTAAAGCAGTAGAAATGGAGCTGTGGGTAAAGGCAACAGGAAGGCAAAAGGAAGCAAAAACAGAGTTGCTTTATTATTTATAGCAGCACAGAATCCAAAAGTGTTCTGTAGAACTTTCTTGGACACAGGTATAACTGAATGCCAATCACAGAAGGAGCAAAACAAGAAGAAATGTCACTCCTTGAATAGCAAAGGTAATTTGTACATTGGAGGTATTGTTGCAAACTGGGAATCCCAGCTCTGTAAACATTTTTTTCCTTACTCTCAGATCACATTACCAAAATGAAGTTTTCTTTGATAGTACAGCCATGTGAATAAATGAACCTATTTGGAAGATAAACCAAAGATTTATTTTAGCCACAGAGAACAGGGATCCATTCTCAAAACATTCCTTTTCCCAAAAAATCCTCCTTTTTGTATTCATCTCAGCATTGTTCACCAATAGCAAAAAATTATTGTAATAACAAAAAGAAGGGAGGATGAAACTTGCATTGAATATGGAGAGCCCCATATAACCTCAAAGACATTGTGGGAACATGCCATTATAATATAAGCATTTTTAATATCATAGTTTCTGGGTCCTGATTCTCAAATTCCTCATTAGATTATTTTAAAGGACAGCAATTCTAACTATAATTAGGCCACTTAAAATCTCGTTGGAATTAATGGCATTTATTTAGCCTTATGTAGGATTTTAGCCAAAGCAAAAAAGGAGATTAAATAGGTCAGTTTATTTAGTCATGACGAGCCTTTCTTATGAATGCCCTCAAAAGGTAACAAGTAGACTTCACTAATATGCTATACCATTGTGGAAACTAACCAATAGAATGCAAAAATAAAAGTGTTCATAAGAAATAATCTATAAATAAGGCTGCCAAATTTGGTGCAGAACAATCTAGACAACAACTAGATGGCAACAAAAGAAGACCATTTTCTAAAGTCTTCTGGATTTTTGGAGCCCAGCTATGATAACCTAATAAAAATAAAATTTAAGAAGTTAAAATAATATTTTGATAATTTGTACCAGCATTGTTCAACATAATGTCTCCAGATTTATCAAGATTACAATACCTAGAGCTCTGTGATGGTTGGCCATTTTGAACAGCACCATGTACAGAAGAATCTATATGGTTAGATCCTGGCTTATTTTGGAACTACATAGAAGGTGAATTAAGAATTTGGGTTTAAGAGTAGCTTTGAACTGGAAAAGAAAGAAAAAGGAAGGAAGGAAGGAAGGAAGGAAGGAAGGAAGGAAGGAAGGAAGGAAGGAAGGAAGGGGGAGGAGGAGGAGGAGGAAGAGGAAGAGGAGGAAGAAGAGAAAGAGGAGGAGCAGAGGAGGTTTGCAAATGCTCAGCATTCCTTCCATTCAGTTTTATTACATTATCTGTCATCTCACCAAGGAAACCAAATAGGTATCACAACCAGATAAACTAATTCCACTTTTTTATAAGGCTACATTGACAGAATCATGCAAGTCTGAAAGTTCAATTCTCCCCCATCTCCTTTCCAGCCCAAGAAACTACGGAGGGTCTCTTCTGAGTCTCTTGCTCTGCCTATCATGTAGCTGTGAGCTTGTATGACTATTATCTGACCACTCTCTCCGCAGTCTTTTTGCTTGGTCTCTCAGGTCTTTCCCAGGTCTTTCCTAGGTCACCAGAATGCCCTATATTTTTACACTTACAAGGCAAATGTTTAGCCTTCAGCACAATGATATTTTTTTTCAGAAATGACTATTAAATAGACTGCAACCTTCTTTCTTAAAAAAAGTACCTTTATGGTATCTTCTGCAACATGGTGGCAATAAAGCAGGTAAACCTGGATAGAATATAATTTATGTAATCTGATAATATAAGAACTCTTTGGAAACCCAGTTTATTGGAAAGATGGTAAAATGTCCCATCTAACTAGAAAGGGATAAATGAAAAATATAATCCAGCAATATGACTGAATATACAAGATATATATGTGTTTGTGAGCCCTCTAGTGGGCAGAAAAATATGTGGAGTTAACTTGGTGTTGCTCTGAGATAATTTCTTCATTGGTGATTTATAACAATTTACTATGCTGGTATAAAAATTCTCTAGTCATTAGCAAATTTTAACTAGCCTCCAAACTCGTATTGGTTTTAAGCATGACTCAATTCTAGGAAGAAGCCATTGAAATAGTTGGTGGGTCTTTCTTGACTTAAAGGTGCAATTTCCTCTTTATACCCACCACAGTTTCATTCTGCTGCTGCTTTCATCCCTCTGGTGGTTTAACACATTGCTCTTTACGTCTTGATCTTTTTATTGGCTGACATCTTTGTTCCAACATTCTGCCACAAGAAACCGGTTCTCGTCTTTTAGCTATCATATGGACAGCAGACTAAGATGCTATTTCAACTGGTAATATGGAAAGAGAAATGGCTATAGCCACTGAGGGATCCACATAGGAAGAGGACTTCAAGGAAATCAAGATGGTGATTGTGTCTCAATGCTCAAGCCCCTTTCTCCTTTTTATGTCCCTTGTAGCACGACACATGTAAAAACGTGTGTAGCTTCAACTGTGCACTCATAGTCGCCTTTTTTAACTCCCTCTGCAGATGTCCCTGGACCCATGGGTAACCAAATTAACTAAATAGCTAAGGCCTCTCCATCCCATTTTATTGAAAATGAAGCCAATGGAATAGGTAGCCTAGAAGGAACTTGCCATGTTGTATTCCTAAGGTAGAGAAGGAAGATGCCATCCTCTCTGAAACAAATTTGCCCATTTTCACTCAGCTGCCCACCCAATGAAACTGGCACGATGCCTTCTTTGCTAATGGAGACACTAATTGCATGGGAAGGCATTTTACAGGAGCCTTTTTGGAAAAAAAAACCCAACAACCCTAAGTTAGCCAGATAAATAGATGCAGCAGCATGATCCATGATGGCCATAATGGTTAATCTGGTCTTCAAATGACCAGCATTAAATTTTCTGAATGGTTGCAAGCATTCATATGTATATGCTCCAAATTGATAACAGACTTGGCAGTATAGCACTGCTTGCTTTATTGAAGTCCTTCTGAGCCACGGTAAATAACATGTAGACAGTGTGGCAGTTTCATGAATATGACAAAAGACATTAACTTTTTCTACGAGCAGATAGAGAGGAGACTGAATAAAGATGCTTTAATGTCTGGTTTTCTCAAGGATATGAAATGCTTAAGATGAGCAAAGGTGCCAGGAGGCAGAGGAGTACTGAAAAATCCTTCCAAAAACAGATCAACTCCATGGATGGCAGAAATACTATAGAGCTTAGCGTAGTCACCATATAACAAGCGGACTATAACTTTGAAAACATAAGCATTTCAAAGGCAAAACTGGAGTTGTCTTTGTTAATGGAAATGATGGGAGTGGAAGACACATAAATCAAGTTACATTTAGAATGGCTTTTGTTTCATCAAAATTGTCCGTGCAGAATCATCACTCGCCCAATTAATAAGAGTTGTCTAGAGAATCTCTTCATTGTATATGATGATATTCTCAAAATGGAGCTGAAGGAGCAGCCACACATCAAACATTTTATCTTCATGTATGTAGGCAGGACATTTTAGGAAACTCATATTTGTTTTATTAATGCAACTTTTTCTTGGAATAAAGACCTAAATATGATGTTTTACTTGGTTCAATAGCCTCGTCCTACAATTTTTACTCAGCAACCAAAACTACATCTCTCTCACACACACAGTTAAATGCAAACATGAAAACATAACAAGTATTCTCTCATATCTTTTGTTTTCCACCTCAACAACCATGTTAGTTAAGTATGACAAAGTCTTCATACTAGAAATGAAAAAGAAAACAACTTTGAACGTCTTAGTAATGTTCCAGTTTCACAATGTGTAAAACAAGCAACCACTTCCTTACCATCCTCAGTATATATACATTCTGTACTTTGATGTGGAGAAACACAAAAAAGCAAAGATGGTCCTTCTAATGGGCTTGTGGTTCACTGTTGTGATTTTTCTCCTCGGCATTCCCAGAGGTAAGTGCTAAATTATACTACTTTTTTGTTGTTCGTTTCTTTTCATTTCTGATAATGTCACTTCAGAACAATCAATGAAAGGGTAAGCAGATAAGCTACACAGTTTGTTCCAAATGTATGGCTTTCTCCTTGAATTTGGCCAGTGATGAAGAGAAAATAGCTCAGGTCTCCTTCAGGCTGAACTGATACTGACAGTAGGAGGCCAGCAGGAGATAGTCAAAGCTATAGTTGTTAAGAGGGTAGTTTTATTACAAATACTAGAAAAGCCATGAATAATGAGAAAAAGCAACTATCGTATAATTCAGGATAAATGTACTGCATATAGTTTTATATACATGCACAAACACACACATACATATCTACACACAGAAAAGGTCCAACGTCCAAATCTGACATCTTTTCTCCTGTTCATGCAACCTCACAGGCTGAGAATCACACATTAAGTCGCAGGTGTGGTTAACATCAATATACTGTTCTTGTAACAGACCAATGAGATTTTTGCCTTTGACCATATCATACCTAACCCATATAATGCCAGAGTTTAGAATTGTCTCAGGAAAGGACAACTTGAGTAAAATGCCGGGTTTATCCTTGCATACAAATTGCAGTATTTAATTAGGAAGGATTTATATTATTGCATCAAAAACCCATCGTTTCTAAGTATAAGGGTATCAGTAAGGAATAAGTTCACTCCTTTTGTGTTGCTTTTTCCCTTTGGGTCTCTGCAGCAGAGCTGTCCTGACAGTTCTGTTGACTAATTGGAGATGTGGCGACTGAATTGGTTATTGGGAAAGTATTGGCAGAGAATACAAACCCAGATGAGAACAGGAAAAAGGAAGAAGTGTCAATCTCCGTCAGCAAAGGCCTGGATGAAGGGAAAAGAGAGAGAGAGAGAAACAGGAAGAATTTTTGTTGTTGTTGTTTTCTTATTTTCTCTGTGTTCCTTACTCTTTCATTCTTCTCTCTGTTCTATTTCTTTCAAAATACTGGTAGCATAAAATAAATAAAACAATTATTAGATAATTCTGCATTGTATCCATCAATAAAGACATTTGATTTAAACATAAACTTAGTTTATTACATTTAATTTAAAGTTTAATTTAAAATTATTTGGTACTTAATTTTAGGAGAATCAGGCTTGCTCAATATTGTGTAGAAAGCATGCAGAACATTTAGCTTTTTAGAATAGGACTGTAAGGCTATCCTGTAACTTTGTGGAGTAATGCTCTTGCAGACACATATCACAATTCATTGAGATATTCAGTATACAGCATGTCATACAAAAAATACATTTTTTACAGAAGTCTGAAAAGTAATCATTAAATTTAGCTATTACCAAGCACAAGCACAAAGCAATGTCCACATTTGTATATGCTTCAAGGTATGTAACTGTACTTCTCCAATCTGGTGTCCTCCAGATGTAATCCCTAAAAGTCCAAGATAAGCATGACAAAACTGGAAGTGCTACAATCTAAAGGTGTGAAATGTGTTAATAAGTGCAAAAAAGCAAGATTGATTTCATTGGTTGGTAATACCCCACCATAACACAAACTGTGGAGCACTTTGTATGATGAAATATTTGCATGTTGTGTTGGCTTCTTTTTCCTCTTTAGCTAATGGATTAACTTAAAGTTGTATTTTGTGACTCGTGATTAGCTTGGCTTCTTCATTCTGTTTAGATCACTGTGTCCAGATCATTGGAGGAAAAGAATCAGTTCCACATTCAAGACCTTTTATGGCCAAAATCAAAGGCTCAATGCTTTGTGGGGGGAGCCTGATCAAACGAAACTGGGTATTAACAGCAGCTCACTGCAACACGTAAGTTTGGAAGTTTTGCTATGTTTTTGTTTATTTCTTTTAAATATCTTGTTTTATTTATTTATTATTTCAAGCATAACATCACCCTGCTCTTTAGGGATGAGCAAACCTAAAGTTTCAACCCAAGTAAAATTGTCAGCTGGGTATCATTTTTCAGGTAAATTGTTCACTATCCCAGCTTCTTGGCATAAATTCTAGGATAACAACAAAGCAAAGAAATCCAATCTATGTTTGTGTGTATGTGTATGTGCCTGTGTATGTGTTTCTAGACTTTTTCAATACAATAAATATGTACAAAAAAAGATTGAAAATAGGAAAAGGGGGGGAAACAGAAAAGGAATTAAAAGAGAAGAAAATACACATTCTTTCTATAAATTATCACTTTATTAGTTTCACCATTCTTTTTGACCTTTTTTAATTCCCAAATAAATACATCATCAATTTAATCTTTTCTTCTTTCTTCTCTACGTAAGGTTTCCAGCTTTTTAAAAGAAATTATTTTTCTTTCCCCCTCCTTCCCCCCCCATCCCCCCCCCCCCGTATCCGGACTGGAAAGTCTTATTTTTGCAAGTTATAATCCAATCTTCCATTGCAGATATTTCATTACTTTCCCAACCTTCTGCATGCACAGTTACCGTATGCAATATTGATTCCTCATACTACTTTTCTAATTCCATGATCATAAAACCCAATAGGAATAATTCTGACCACACACCCCAAAAACAATCTAGTTTAGATGGCCGGGCTCTAGCCAGATGAAGGGCCAGAAGCCACAGTAGGGACAAACTGGGATAAACCAAAAAATGTGGTAAAATAGGAGACAAGATTGTGCTGGCCTACAATCAACTCAGAAATTGGAATCAACTTTCATAGGTGATATTAGAGAATTTTTCTGTTCTCTCAAATGCCCTCTTCCAAATGTTTCTTTTCCATGGAGAGCAAAGCATGACATTAATAGCACACACCTCCCTGCACATTATTGGTGTTCTTGTTCTTGTGAAAATTGCATGTTATTTGACCTCCCTTTGATTTCCAGAATATCCATATATAGGTGTGAATGTCCATGTATTGTAATTTATTTTTGAACGTAGCCAGAAATAGGCCATTGAAAGTATTTTGCATCTTCTATCAAAATATATACTTACTTTCACTGTTGAAATAATACTCCAATGAAAATTGAAGCAAAGCCTGCTGTCTCCAAATTTTAAATTTACATGCCAGGATATAAACAATGTTAAATTCAGTAGAATTTATTTCTGAAGAAACACAGAAGATTGAATTGCCAAATGATAAAACTTAATATCCTTCAACTGAGATTATAACGTATTATACCTGCTAGAAAAGAACTTTACTCAATTCTTATTTTATCCTCTATCCTTTTTAGAACAAAAAATGCTGAAGTTATTCTTGGAATTCATTCAGAAAAAGACAAAACAAAACAAATTTTCAAAGTTAAGAAGCCCATACCTCACCCATGCTATGATAGAGGCACAAAGGAGAATGACATTATGCTTCTTCAGGTATATTCTAAAGGATGTACATAAATAATATACACATGAAGGACAGCAAGAATGGTTTTTCCTTTTCTTTATGGGTACAGGGAGTCCTTAACTTACAATCACATTTGGGACTGGAATTTCCATTGATAAGTGACGTGGTTGTTAAATAAATCATGTTGAATTTTATGACCTTTTTTTTGCAATCTTTGTTAAGTGACTTTTTGCAGCTGTTAAGTGAAACATTCAAATCCAGCTTTCCACCAGCACCACCCGGCTCTGCTTGGGAGAACCGGTCATAAATTACTTTTTTGATTGCCATCATAACCTCAAACACCAGCTAAACAAATGGTTGTAAGTTGAGGACTACCTGGATTTGAGATTGTTGAGACTGTTGAGATCATTGTTGAGATGTGTGGTTTGTTTTAATTGTATAGATTTTATATGCATGGCTAAAGCCATTGTTATGGGGGGCCGAAAGTCAGCTAGCCTGCTGGTAGTTGCCATGGGGGTGGGGTCAGTGGAGAATTTTTCATTACAGCTTTGCAACTACCTCTGGCCTTTGCTTATCTCTCCAAGGTCATTTCTTCTAGCTTTGGTATGCAGCAGCCAGCAGCTACAAGGCGATTGGGCTTACAGTTTGTTTCAATTTGCTGCTTCATGCCCTTTTGCCTCACATCTTACCTAAGACTTGTTGCATTCAGTCCTCTCCTAGTAAAAGTACCTTTTCTCTGAATCTATGGAGCCAAGGGTTTTCCTTTCCTAGGGAATGGACGGAGGCAGCCTTGACACAGCTATACATCACCTTGCAGAAAGCAGTGTACAAGGGATTTAGCTCTGGCCTTGAGAAGGGAGGGGGAGAAAAAGAAACAGTTATTTACTCATGTTGTTTATCTGGCCTACTTCAAAGGATTGGCAAGCAGCCCATAAGAGAGCCTGACAGTTGAGGCCCATTTGATTGGCATAGGAACCACCACGGACGATGGCATCAGTGGAATAAAGAATATTCTCACACTTATGTGTTGGAAACATTCTTTTCCCTTTCATTCCAGAGATGGAGAGTAGGAGGCAGGAATTATTATTTCTATATAAACGATCAGCAATATAATACTAAAGAAGTTCAAAGTTTTAATGTTGTTATTATTTGTATTATTTGTTTTTATTGTAAAGGGCTAAGATGGTATGTATGTTGCTTCTCAGACCCATTGCATCTGCACCAGGGGTGAAATTCAAACTTTTTCCCTATCAGTTCTGTGGGCGTGGCTTGGTAGGTGTGGTAGGGGAAGGATATTGCAAAATCTCCATTCCTACCCCACTCTGGGGTCAGCTAGAGGTAGTATTTGCCGGTTCTCTGAACTGCTCAAAATTTCCACTACCAGTTCTCCAGAACCTGCTAGAACCTGCTGGATTTCACCCCTGGTCTACACAATATTTTAATATAAGTCAGACTGAGATAGGGTGACTCTCCAAGGTGCAAGTCTAACATATGATGCCTTACACACCATATTGACTGCTAATGTAAGGATTAATCTTTTTTGCCTTCCCTCTTGTCTCATTTAAGCTTAATAAACGAGCAAAACTTAACAAGAATGTCGCCATCATCAAGTTTCCTCAGGCGTATCATGACCTCAAGGCAGGAACACAGTGTCTGGTAGCTGGTTGGGGGGCTACTGATAATAAAAATAAAATAGCATCAGATGTCCTCCGTGAAGTTAATGTCACTGTCATTGCAAGAAGCACCTGCAATGATAAAAAGCACTATAATTCCAGGCCTCTAGTGACAGTGAATATGGTCTGTGCTGGTGACAAGAAAGGAGGCAAGGATTCATGTATTGTAAGTATATTTATCTATCTACCTGTTCTGAATGTTTGAAACTCAAAAATAGTATACTGAAAGCAGAATTTGAAAGAATGAGAATAGAATAGAATAGAATAGAATAGAATAGAATAGAATAGAATAGAATAGAATAGAATAGAATAGAATAGAATAGAATAGAATAACAGAGTTGGAAGGGATCTTGGAGGTCTTCTAGTCCAACCCCCTGCCCAGGCAGGAAACCCTACATCACTTCAGACAAATGGTTATCCAACATCTTCTTAAAAATTTCCAGTGTTGGAGCAGTCACAACTTCTGCAGGCAAGTTTTTCCACTTATTAATTGTTCTGATGGTCAGGAAATTTCTCCTTTGTTCTAAGTTGCTTCTCTCCTTGATTAGTTTCCATCCATTGCTTCCTGTTCTACCCTCAGGTGCTTTGAAGAATAGTTTGACTCCTTCTTCTTTGTGGCAACCCCTGAGATATTGGAACACTGCTATCGTGTCTCCCCTAGTCTTTCTCTTCATCAGACTAGGCATACTCAGTTCATGTAACCGTTCTTCATATGTTTTAGCCTCCAGTCCCCTAATCATCTTTGTTGCTCTTCTCTGCACTCTTTCTAGAGTCTCAACATTTTTTTATAATGGTCACCACATTACACAAAAAAATGTTGAGACTCTAAAAAAAGTGCAGAGAAGAGCAACCAGGATGATTAGGGAACTGGAGACTAAAACATATGAAGAATGGTTACATGAACTGGGCATGGCTAGTCTAGAGAAGAGAAGCACCAGGGAAGACATGATAGCAGTGTTCCAATATTTGAGGGGCTGCCACAGAGAGGAGGGGGTCAAGCTGTTTTCCAAAGCACCCGAAGGCCAGACAAGGAATAATGGATGGAAACCGATCAAGGAGAGATTCAACCTAGAAATAAGGAGACATTTCCTGACAGTGAGAACAATCAACCAATGGAACAACTTGCCTTCGGAAGTTGTGGGAGCTTCATCACTGGAGGCTTTCAAGAAGAGATGGGACTGCCATTTGTCAGAAATGGTGTAGGGTCTCCTGCTTCGGCAGGGGGTGACCTACAACGTCCCTTCCAACTCTGTTAATCTGTAAACAGTTGTTAACTGAACTTTGCAACTTTGAATGAACTGTTGTAAGTCAAGGACTACCTGTACTTATCGATGGAGCACTTGGGGGGGGGGGGACTTTTTCAGAACACTAGTCTGAAGTGTAGCTGGCACCTTGTCTGCCTAAATGTGGCTACATTTTCTATCTTTTCAGAATTCACACTTGTAGAATAGAATGTATCTTTATGCATCTAAAAGTATTTGGTCATTTCCTTGTCAAGAAAAGTTATTTCTGGCAGTGATGGGAGTGAGCCAAAGAACAAACACACACACACAGATACATGCACACAGAAACACACGCACCTATCTCCTCTCCTCTCCTCTCCTCCTTCCAAGGTATTGGGGTGGGTGATGGAGATTTTGGCTTTAACTCATGTTCTGACATAATTTAATTTAATTTAATTTAATTTCCAATTTATATACCGCCCTTCTCCCTGAGGACTCAGGGCGGTGTACAGCCAAGATAAAAAACATAGAATACAAATATTAAAACATTTAAAAATATATATAAATTTGGGCCGAAAGTTAAGAATCACAAACTAATTAAAAAATTTAAAAATTTCTTCTAAGCCAACCCGGCTTGCTGGAAAAGATGGGTTTTCAGGGAACGACGGAAGGCATTGAGGTCATGGATTCTCCTTATCTCCGGGGGCAACTGATTCCAGAGGGTGGGAGCCCCCACAGAGAAGGCCCTCCCCCTGGGGGCCACCAGCCTACATTGTTTGGCTGATGGCACCCTGAGGAGGCCCTCTCTGTGGGAGTGCACGGGTCGATGGGAGGTCGTTGGTAGCAGCAGGCGGTCTCGGAGATAGCTAGGCCCTATGCCATGGAGCGCTTTAAAGGTGATAACCAACACCTTGACGCGCACCCGGAAGACCATCGGGAGCCAGTGCAGCTCGCGCAGGAGCGGTGTTACATGGGAGCGCCATGTTGCTCCCATCACTACCCGCGCTGCTGCATTCTGGACCAGTTGGAGCCTCCGGGTGCTCTTCAAGGGGAGCCCCATGTAGAGAGCGTTGCAGTAGTCAAGGCGAGAGGTGACGAGGGCGTGAGTGACTGTGCACAAGGAATCCCGATCAAGAAAGGGCCGCAACTGGCGAATCAGGCGAACCTGATAAAAGGTCCCCCTGGTAACAGCCGTCAGATGTTCCTACAAGGACAGCTGCCTATCCAGGAGGACTCCCAGATTGCGAGCCCCTTCAGTGGGGGCCAAAGAGTCACCCCCAATAGTCAGCGATGGAGTCAACTGACTATATCAGGATGCCGGGAGCCACAGCCACTCAGTCTTGGAAGGGTTGAGCTTGAGCCTGTTCCTCCCCATCCAGATCCGCACAGCCTCCAGGCACTGGGACATCACTTCAAGGGCATCGTTGGGGTGGCCTGGGGTGGAGATGTACAGCTGGATGTCATCAGCGTACTGGTGGTATCTCACCCCAAAGCCATGGATGATCTCGCCCAGCGGCTTCACATAAATGTTGAACAGAAGGGGCGAGAGGACCGATCCCTGTGGCACTCCACAGATGAGAGGCCTCGAGGTCGACCTCTGCCCCCCTGCCAACACAAACTGCGACCGGTCGGAGAGAAAGGAGGAGAACCACCGCAACACAGTGCCTCCCACCCCCAACTCTTCCAGCCGGTGCAGCATGATACCATGGTCGATGGTATCAAAAGCCGCTGAGAGATCTAACAGGACCAGAACAGAGGAATAACCCCTGTCCCGAGCCCTCCAGAGATCATCCACCAACGCGACCAATGCTGTTTCCGTGCTGTGCCCAGACCTGAAACCCGACTGGAACGGATCTAGATAGGATGTTTCCTCCAGGAATTGCGGAAACTGTTGCGCGACCACACTCTCAACAACCTTCGCAATGAAGCGAAGGTTGGAGACAGGACGATAGTTGGCCAATATTGCTGGATCCAGGGACGGCTTCTTGAGGAGAGGCCTCACCACCGCCTCTTTCAGGGCAGCGGGGAAGTGACCCTCACTCAAAGAAGCATTAATGACGCCCTGGAGCCAGCCTCGTGTAACCTCCCGGGAAGCCAGTACCAACCAGGAGGGACACGGGTCCAGTAAACATGTGGCCGCACTAAGTCTCCCCAAAATCCTGTCCACATCATCGGGAGTCACAGCATCAAACTCCTCCCAGATAACATTCTCAAGACTGTTCCTCGTCACCCTGCCCTGATCTACCCAGTCAGAGTCCAGATCCCCCCGGATCTGAGCAATTTTGTCATACAGGTATTGTCCGAAATCCTCCACCCTGCCTTCTAAGGGATCCTCCCGCACTCCCAGATGGAGCAGGGCGCGGGTCACCGTAAACAGGGCGGCTGGATGATTCCCTGATGACGCAATAGAGGCGGAAAAGTAGTTAGACTTTGCCGTCTTTATCGCCACTAGGTAGGCCTTAATATGCGACCTTACCAGTGTTCGATCAGATTCAGCGAGACTGGCCCTCCAACCACTCTCCAGGCGTCTTTTCCGGCACTTCATTTCCCTCAGCTCCTCAGTAAACCAAGGAGCCGCACGGGATCGGCATCGGGTCAGAGGCCGCAAAGGCACAACTCGGTCCAAGGCCCCACCAGCCGCCCGATCCCAGGCGGCTACCAGGTCCTCGGCCGAGTCATGTGCTAGATCCTCAGGAAATAGCCCAAGCTCCGTCTGGAACCTATCAGGATCCATCAGGCGCCTGGGGCGGATCCATCTAATTGGGTCCGCCTCCCTGCGGCGAGGGGTCGCGGTTCGAAGATCTAGGCGAACGAGTGAGTGGTCAGTCCATGACAAGGGTTCCACGTCTATATCCCCTATAACAAGACCACTCAACCACTGGCCAGAGACAAAAATCAAATCCAGAGTGTGACCTCCCCTGTGAGTAGGGCCATGAACTAACTGGGTCAGGTCCATGGCCGTCATGGAAGCCATGAACTCCTGAGCCACCTCAGACGTTTCACCGACGGATGGCAAGTTGAAATCACCCATGACTAAAAGCCTGGGTGTATCTACTGCCACCATGGCTATCACGTCGAGTAGCTCAGTTAGGGCTGTTGCCACGCGGCAGGGAGCCAGGTATGTAAGCAACAAGCCCATCTGAACCCCACGGCCCCACCTCACAAGGAGGGACTCACATCCGGCTATCTGAGGCACAGTGGTCTCCCTCAGACTCAGATCCTCGTTAATAATAACCGCCACCCCCCCGCCCCTCCCCTGGGCCCTCGGCTGATGGAATGCTCTGAAGCCTGGTGGGCACATTTCCACCAGAGGGACGCCACCCTCCGGGCCCAACCAGGTCTCCGTAATACCCGCCAGGTCCGCTCCCCCCTCTTGTATAAGATCGTGAATGAGGGGGGCCTTATTGACCACGGACCTGGCATTGCACAGCATCAGCCGAAGGCCCAGCTCCTGAGTATCTAAGCCACCTAGTATCCGAGCGGAGCCTTGGGGACCGGGGCAAGCAATTGCTCTCAAACAGCAAGTGCGAGCCCCCAACACCTGATGTGGTCCCCTGCTCCCGCCATATCTGCCCCTCCCATTCACCGTGCCGATGGTACAGCCCTCATAGATATCGCCCCCCATCCCTTTTCCAATCCCTCGTCCGGTGCCTCCCGGATCATTACCCTGTGCCGGGCACGGCTCTGACCCTGGTGGATTTCCCCCCCCATCCGCCATAGTCGTCTTCCCAGTATCTTTAAAAGAATAATTACAAACCCCCCCAGAACCCCTTAAAATCTTTAAAAATTTCCCTAAAAAGCCCCATAAATTCTTCCTTGCTCCATGCCATCTCTCCGGACTCCAAAGTCTGTCATCGAGATAGGCCCTCGATAATGTGGGGGGCCAAACCTGCGAGAGGGGAGAATCTCGCAGGGCGAGGAGTTCCGACACCGAATACATATAGCCATCAGGGGAGACAGTCCAAGGGTGGGGGACCGCTGATGTTACAAGCGTAGGGAAAATTCCAGTCCATGGTCAGGCTGCCAAGCTCCACTGTCCTCTCATGACAGTGTCTAAGGAGGTGCATATCATTCAGCCCCGAAAGTTTCCAGGGCGGCCGTCTCTCACCAGGCCAATCCATGGAGACTTTGATAGAAAGCTCAAGGGTGAGGATAGCCATATTCCGCCTCCTCAGGCCTCATGTCCATAGAACCAGTATCCCTCCTGGGATTAGCAGCATCAGGGAATCCAATATCCAGCTCAAGGGAGGTTTAAGTTCGTAAATGTTCGTCAGAGAAGTTCTACATGGTAGGGAATCCAGACAGGCCAGATGGAAGTGGGGAAAAAATTAGGAATAGTTCAGCAGGCCAAGATGGATGGGAAGCTATGATCGTAATAGGCCAAAAGGCCAAACTCAGTCCGAAGGAAGGAGAGGGGGGGAGATTCAAACCGCATAAGTTTGTAGTCATTTTCCGGCCCCAATAACCCTCAACCTTCCATTCTAGTGGGTGAAGCTCCCCTATAAGAAGTATATATGCACAGTCAGAATTAAAGCTATTTTCTAAACAGTGCCATTTTAGATTTAGGTTTATTTCTCTGTTCTGTAGATTTCCATCAAGGATTCCCTCTTCCCATCTTTTCCCATCCTATTAACTCTACAAGATAGGCTTGACTGAGAGATAGAGAGAACAGAGACAGAGAGATATTCAGTTCTGGGGGGTGGGGCAGAAGGTGCTGCAGAGGATGGAAAAAAAGTCAATATGGAAGCCAAAACCAGGCAATCAAAGTCCTGCTACTTTTACATGCGTCAGGGCAGAAGGTTGATTCTGTAACCAAGATGGGCATATTTCTCCACTTCTGGCCTTGAAAGAGGGTCAAGGTATACCAGAGTGAGAGGACGCCGACTGAGAAAGCATCCTCCGGCCCCCTTTTTCCAGTCACCTGAATGGGGCACTTGCAGGGCCCCCTCCAAGCCAGCCAAAATTGGAAGGATACAGTCCTAAAGATAACTAAGGCCCAAGCTACTTAGTGCTTTCTACATAAGAACAAGCCTCTTGAATTTGAACAGAACCTGCCAGCCACCAGAGCATCTCCCACTGAGATGTTACCAATATTTGGCTAAGCTGGTTAGCAAAAGTCAGCGAGAAAGACAGTGCTCTTTGTGTGAGTATCAGCTTCTGAATCATCTTCGGGGCAGTTCCTTATAAAACGAACTACAGTAGTCTAACCAGGAGATGGAAATGGCATGAATCCTTCATTATTGTATATTATAATTGTTCCTTAAAAGAGAAAAGCATACAGAGTCAGTCAGATGGGCAGCATAGAGATTTAATGAATAAATAAATCAAATACAACAACTGCAAATAATGCAAAATTTCTCTTCTCCCCACCCACCCCTTTTTCTCCCTTGCGCAGGGTGATTCTGGTGGTCCTTTGATGTGCAATGGGGAACAAAGAGGCATCGTTTCCTTTGGTAGAGAATGTGGAAAGCCTCAGTATCCTGGTGTCTACACCCTTCTGACAGATAGATATTCTCATTGGATACAGACTGTTATACAAGGCAATTTATAGAATTATCGTTTGATGTTGACATTCTTTTTTATAATATTCATTCATTATGATTTCTTTAAGACAATCTTTTCCAGCCTTTTCCCTCCAGATGCATTTGACTAGTAACACCATACTCAGCTAACACAAAAACATTGAGCCTGCCAGCTAAAAGTAACAGCAACTTCAGATGAATTCATCTGGAGGGTAACTGATCAGTTTGGGTATTTACCGTATTTTTCAGAGTATAAGACACACTTTTTCCCCCCTAAAAGGGGGTGAAAATTTAGGTGCATCTTATACACCCAAGGTAGCCCTGCCCACCCACTGGCCCCCACCCTTTGGCCTCTGCCTCCCAGCAGTTTCCTCCTTGTAGCAAGCAGCAAGAAGAAACAGCCCATTGCAGCTTCAGCACAGCCTAATTAGCACAAGTTGATTGTCCTTTGGATCAGCCTCCCAACTCTCACCTGTTTCCAGCTGCAGTGATTCCCATAGCCTATTGCTGTACGGACCTCTGCTGCTTGCTGCAAGGAGGTAATTGCTGGGAGCAGATTTTTTTTTCCTTGTGCTAATCAAGCTATGCTGAAAGTGAAAATGAAAATAAAGCAGGCTGTTTGCTGCAATGAGGCAAAATTGCAGCAAACAATTGGGAGGCAGAGGCAGATTTCTTTTTCTTGTATTCCTCACCCAAAAAGGTAGGTGCATCTTATAGTCCGGTGTGTCTTATACTCCAAAAAATATGGTAGGTTTCCTATTTAAATGCAATTTTGTAACAAAGTTTATAAAAGCTTTATAAAAGCTAAGCACAAGTTTCTAGAAATTATTTACAGTATCTTTATTTTTTTCTCTATGTGTGTGCACTTACTCTGCTAGATAAAGTTATTATTATGTTTATCACAAATAAAATGGTAGTTTATTTCCAGAAAGCAGAAGAAAATAAACCCTTGTTGAAAACCATTTTGTTGTTGGTTCTTTTGTTGTCGTTGTTCATCTGTGCTATGTATCCAGTGTTTTCTTGTGGCAAACTTGAGATATTTTCTGTATTTGGAAGAATGAATTTCTGTGCTGGGAATGATTTCTATAGGGTGGCATAACATAATTGGATATCTCTTATAATTAGAGGCCTTTTGATGATAAGGACACCTTATATTCTTATCATTTGAGACTTCTTATGGATCTGTACACCACTTTTATGAGTGGCGATGTGAGAGTACTTGAAAGCATTGGAACCACTGGTCTCCTGCAGTTAGAAGTCTTCATCACTCCATGTTTTCAAACAAAGGTTGGACAACCATTGGTCTGAGACGATATGAGGCAGGGGATTGATACAAGAGTAGTTTATCTGTAAGGCATGACATGTTGTATGATAAATATATTGTGGAGGAAGTGAGAGGACACCAAGCCAACAAGTTCAATTTTTTTCATGCACTGCTTGGAAGAAAGGAATCAAGGAGCGATCTTGACTTTTGTTAAGGATTTGGGAAGAAATTAGAACAAAGAGCTGTATACACTTGCTCCAGGATTTATACAGAGAAAGCCAAATGCTTACGATAAACTTAATAGGACTTGTGTCAACTCACAAAGCATCCCTGGCCTGCTCTCGAGTTGCCATAGGCAAGGGCTATGGGAAACTGACAAAGCAGCATGGCAGCCATAAACAGAAGTACAATCCAGATTTATCTCTCTCACGGCTATCTCCCAGGGTTACCCACAGTAGCCCAAGGGGAGTGACCACCCACGAAATTGCTCTGTTGGCGAATGTGATTGATGACACACCCTGGGGGGAGGCGGGAAACAGGGTCATGATGATGAGGGAGGAAGCAGGGTCTTGATGAGACATGGCTGAATTCATCACTACCAGACTCCATTACCACAGTAAGAGAGTATCACATGTACAGGTCCGACCAACATTACTACAGTAAGAGACTATCACGTGACCATTATAACATTTTTTGCAAGAAGTCAAAAGAATCATCAAACTATACGTACCACTAATAACCCCAAAAACCAGGAAAAATAAATTACCCATAACAATAAGGAAGCTTCAAACCAGAAAAAAACCCTCTTTGGCACAAAAACAAAACTGGCTACATAGCTAACTTCAAAAGTCGCTACAAAACCTTATGCCGACAGATAAAGGCAGAATGCATCAGTTATTACAGCAAACAAGAAGAAAACCTAATATGCACTAAATCCACCCGGGCTTTCTACAATTTTGTAAAGGCCACCACTAAAAGATCCATCCCACCACTAAAAGGACCAAACGGGAAAGACTGTAATGATGAAACTGTTAAGGCCAAACTCTTCCACACATTCTTTGGTTCAGTCTTTGTAAACAGCCATGGCTCATTCCCCTCATTTCCCAATCATACTACAACTACTCACATTGATCTACTACACGTTGGTTTCACAGAAGATGCCATTGAAAAGGCACTACACAACCTAAAACTATATCGATTGCCCCACATAATCGATGGATTATGTGCCTACTTCCTAAAGAAGCTCTCAACTTCACCATAGCAGAACCACTTAGCATAATCTATGAAATATCTTTCAGAACCAGCTCCTTACCTAACTTATGGTCACTAGCCACGGTCATCCCTATCTTCAAAAAGGGTGATAATTACCTAGTTGATAATTACAGACCAATTTCATTATGTTGTGTCACCTGCAAAGTCATGGAATCAATCATAAACCAATCCATTACCCTCTACTTAGAGACTAATAACCTACTCTCTAACAAGCAATTTGGCTTTAGAAAAAAATTGTCCTGCAATCTGCAACTATTACACTGCAAAAACATATGGACTTCAAAACTCGACCAGGATAAATCAATAGATGCACTTTATATAGACTTCTGTAAAGCCTCCGATTTAGTGGAACATGACAAGCTACTTCTAAAACTAAAATCTTGTGGCATTTCTGGATTCCTGCATAAGTGGATAGCTGAGCTCCTATCAAACAGGTAACAAGTAGTCAAAATAGGGAACGCCTTATCTAACCCTGCACCTGTTAATAGTGGTGTCCCCCAAGGCAGCGTTTTAGGATCCACATTCTTTATACTTTATATAAATGACCTTTGCAATCATATTATAAGCATCTGTGTTCTCTTCGTTGGTGATGTAAAACTATTCAACACCACTGACAATACTGCTACACTACAAAAAGACCTTGACTATGTGTCAGAATGGTCAAACAATTGGCAAAATCCAAATCTTAACCAATAAATGCTCTGTCTTACTCATTGGCAAAAAAAAATATATCAGAAAACAAAATACAAGCTGGGGGGATACTACCTAACAGACGACCTTCACTCTGTCAAAGACCTTAGAATACTCATCTCAAAAGATCTAAGTGCCAGAACTCACTGTAACAGCATTGCTAAAAAAGCATTAATAATTGTTAACCTAATCTTGCATAGCTTCTTCTCCGGTAATATTGAACTGCAAACTAGGGCATACAAAACTTCTGCCAGACCAATTCTTGAATATAGTTCATCTGTCTGGAACCCGCACTGCATATCGGACATTAATACAATCTAACGATCCAGAGATATTTCACAAGAAGAGTCCTCCACTCCTCTGCTCGCAACAAAATAACTTACGCCACTAGACTTGAAATTCTGAACTTAGAAAATTTAGAACTACACCGCCTTCAGTATAACCTAAGCGTAACTCATAAAATTATCTGCTACAATGTCCTATCTGTCAGTGACTACAGCTTAAACCACAACAATACACGAGCACACAATAGATACAAACTTGAAGTGAAGCGCTTCAAACTCGATTGCAGAAAATATGACTTCAGCAACAGAGTGGTCAATGTCTGGAATTCAGTATCTGACTCCGTGGTTACTTCCCCAAACCCCCAAAACTTTAACCTTAGACTGTCTACTGTAAACCTCACCCCATTCCTAAGAGGTCTTTAAGGGGCATGCTTAAGCAGTATCCGTGCCATTTCTGTCCTAATGTTTCCTTTTATTTGTATCCATTTCATGTATTTATAATTATGTTTACACTTGTATCTGTCATAAAACACATGCTTGATGAAATATGAATAAAAATAAAAATAAATGAATGGGGCGTAAATTACATGGGGTCAGAGTTGGCTTCATTTGGGTATGTGCTGACATGGAGCTCCTAATAAATAACTGGATTTCTTTTGAAGCTTGGCTCAAGGCTCATGATTTAATTAGGACATCCTTCGGAACCCTGATCACTTGCACTCCAGTCACAAATAGGATGAGGAGGATGGGTTAACTTTTTTGGTCCATCTAGTGAGGGGCTAGATCCTAAATAAGTGGACTGCAAGTGTTCTCAGCTGACAGATTGTCAGTTTTTATAAGGCTACATTGACAGAATCATGGAAGTGTCAACTTGCAAAGTTTTCAAGCTGCCATGAGCAGGAGGGAGGGAGGGGCATCTTTCGGAAACTTCACAGCAAGTCTGAAAGTTCAATTCTCCCCCATCTCCTTTCCAGCCCAAGAAACTACGGAGGGTCTCTTCTGAGTCTCTTGCTCTGCCTATCGTGTAGCTGTGAACTTGTCTGACTCTTATCTGACCATTCTCTCGACAGTCTCTTGGCTTGGTCTCCCAGGTCTTCCACACCTACCCATCATTACATCACCAGAATGCCCTATATTTTTAATCTTACAAGGCAAAAGTTTAGTCTTCAGCACAAGGACATTTTTTTCAGAAATGACTATTAGGTAGACTGCGACTTTCTTTCCAGTACCTTTATGGTATCTTCTGCAACATGGTGGCAATAAGGCAGGTAAACCTGAATAGAGTATAACTTGCGTAATATAATAATATAAGAACTCTTTGGAAACCCAGTTTATTGGAAAGATGGTAAAATGTCCCTTCTAACTAGAAAGGGATAAATGAACAATGTAACCCAGCAATATGACTGAATATACAAGATATTTATGTGTTTGTGAGCCCTCTAGTGGGCAGAAAAATATGTGTAGTTAACTTGGTGTTGCTCTGAGATAATTTCTTCATTGGTGATTTATAACAATTTACTATGCTGGCATATGAATTTTATAGTCCTTAGCAAATTTTAACTAGGCTCTAAGCTCGTGGTGGTCTTAAGCATGACTAGATAAGCATTCAACTCAATTCTAGGAGGAAGCCACTGAAATAGTTGTTGGTTCTTTCTTGATTTAAAGGTGCAATTTCCTCTTTATACCCACTGCAGTTTCATTCAAAGTCAATAACTTTGAAGGTCTTAGTAATGTTCCAGTTTCACAATGTGTAAAAGAACACCTTTTATTGGATGAAACCAACAACCACTTCCTTACCATCCTCACTATATATACATTCTGTACTTTGTTGTGGAGAAACACGAAATAGCAAAGATGGTTCTTCTAATGGGCTTGTGGTTTACTGTTGTGATTTTTCTCCTCGGCATTCCCAGAGGTAAGTGCTAAATTATACTACTTGGTCAAGAACGTATTAGGTAATATATATAAGTATAAGCATGAATTGAATACATGAAATAGATACAAATAGAAGAAACATAAGGACAGGGATGGTAGGCACGCTGGTGCTCTTATGCACGACCCTTACAGACCTCTTAGGAATGGGGTGGGGTCAACAGTAGACAGTCTAAGGTTAAAGTTTTGGGGGTTTGGGGAAGAAACCACAGTGTCAGGTACTGAATTCCAGGCATTGACCACTCTGTTGCTGAAGTCATATTTTCTGCAATTGAGTTTGGAGCGGTTCACTTTAAGTTTGTATCTATTGTGTGCTCATGTATTGTTGTGGTTGAAGCTGAAGTAGTCATTGACCGATAGGACATTGTAGCAGATAATTTTATGAGCTACGCTCTAGTTAGTAGTGTGATATTACCAGAAAAGAAGCTACGCAAGATTAGCTTTACAACTCTTAAGGACTTTTTGGCGATGTTGTTACAGTGGGCTTTGGCACCTAGATCATTAGATATGAGTACTCCAAGGTCCTTTCTTTTTTTTCTTTTCATTTCATTTCATTTCTTTTCATTTCTGATAATGTCACTTCAGAACAATCAATGAAAGGGTAAGCAGATAAGCTACACAGTTTGTTTCAAATGTATGACTTTCTTTTTGAATTTGGACAGTGATGAAGAGAAAATAGCTCAGGTCTCCTTCAGGCTGAACTGATACTGACAGTAGGAGGCCAGCAGGAGATAGTCAAAGCTATAGTTGTTAAGAGGGTAGTCTTATTACAAATACTAGAAAAGCCATGAATAATGAGAAAAAGCAACTATTGTAAGATTCAGGATACACACACATACATATCTACAGAGGTCCGAAGTCCAAATCTGACAAATTTTCTCTGTTCATGCAACCTCACAGGCTGAGAATCACACATTAAGTGGCAGGTGTGGTTAACATCAATACACTGTTGTTGTAACAGACCATTGAGATTTTGCCTTTGACCATATCATACCTAACCCATATAATGCCAGAGTTTAGAATTGTCTCAGGAAAGGACAACTTGAGTAAAATGCCAGGTTTATCCTTGCATACAAATTGCAGTATTTAATTAGGAAGGATTTATATTATTGCATCAGAAACCCATCGTTTCTAAGTATAAGGGCAATGTGAATAGCCCTTATCAGTAATGAATAAGCTCACTCCCTTTGTGTTGCTTTTTCCCTTTGGGTCTCTGCAGCAGAGCTGTCCTGACAGTTCTGTTGGCTAATCGGAGATGTGGCTACTGAATTGGTTATTGGGAAAATGTTGGCAGAGAATACAAACCCAGATGAGAACAGGAAAAAGGAAGAAGTGTCAATGTTCCTCAGCAAAGGCCTGGATGAAAGGGGGGGGGAGGGAGAGAGAGAGGAAGAGGGAGGGAGGGAAACAGGGAGAATTTTTGTTGTTGTTTTATTTTTATTTTACTCTACGGTTGCAGGAACTGGGTATGTCCAGTTTAATGAAAAGAAGAACTAGGGGAGACATGATAGCAGTGTTCCGATATCTCAGGGGCTGCCACAAAGAAGAGGGAGTCAAGCTATTCTCCAAAACACCTGAGCGTAGGACAAGAAGCAGTCACTGGAAACTAATCGGGAGGACCCCTTGGAGGGCAGGGCTGAGGATTTTGTGCAGTATCTGCATGACAAAATCGCTCAGATTCGGGAAGGCTTGGACTCTGACTGGATAGATGCAGGTGGGTTGATGGAGGCAGGTCTTGAGAGTGTTATCTGGGAGGAGTTTGACCCGGTGACCACCGACGTGGACAGGATTCTGGGTAGACTCAGCGCGGCCACATGTTTATTGGACCCGTGTCCCTCCTGACTGGTGCTGGCTTCCCGGGAGGTTACACGAGGCTGGCTCCAGAGGATTATGAACGCTTCTTTGAGAGAGGGTTGCTTTCCCGCCACCTTGAAAGAGGCGGTTGTGAGGCCCCTCCTCAAGAAGCCCTCCCTGGACCAGGCTGTTTTAGCAAATTATCATCCAGTCTCCAACCTCCACTTCATGGCGAAGGTTGTTGAGAATGTGGTGGTGCGACAGTTCCCCCAGTACCTGGATGAAGTGGTTTATCTTGATCCATTCCAGTCGGGCTTCAGACCTAGGTACAGCACGGAAATGGCATTGGTCACATTGGTTGATGATCTCTGGAGGGCTCGGGACAGGGGTTGTTCCTCTGTCCTGGTCCTATTAGACCTCTCAGCGGCTTTTGATACCATCGACCATGGTATCATGCTGTGCCAGTTGGAGGGGTTAGGGGTAGGGGGCATCGTGCTACGGTGGTTCTCCTCCTTCCTCTCTGACCGGTCGCAGTTTGTGTTGATGGGGGGCCAGAGGTCGACCTCGAGGCGCCTTGTATGTGGGGTGCCCCAGGGGTTGGTCCTCTCACCCCTTCTGTTCAACATTTATGTGAAGCCACTGGGTGAGATCATCCGTGGTTTCGGGGTGAAGTTCCATCAGTACGCTGATGACACTCAGCTGTACATCTCCACCCTGGACCACCCCAATGATGCCCTTGACATGATGTCCCAGTGTCTGGAGGCCGTGCGGATCTGGATGGGTAGAAACAGGCTCAAGCTCAACCCATCCAAGATCGAGTGGCTGTGGTTCCCGGTGTCCTGATATAGTCAGCTGGTGCCATCTCTGACTATTGGGGGCGAGTCGTTGGCCCCCACGGAGAGGGCTTGCAACTTGGGTGTCCTCCTGGACACACGGCTGTCCTTAGAAGAACATGTGACGGCTGTGGCCAGGGGGGCTTTCTATCAGGTTCGCCTGATATGCCAGTTGTGTCCCTTTCTGGATCAGGACTCCTTGCACACAGTCACTCATGCCCTTGTCACTTTCCGCCTGGACTACTGTAATGCTCTCTACATGGGGCTCCCCTTGAAGAGCACCCAGAAGCTCCAAGTGGTCCAGAATGCGGCCGCACAGGTGATTATGGGAGCGTCATGGCGCTCCCATGTAACACCTCTCCTGCGCGAGCTGCTCTGGCTTCCGGTGGTCCTCTGGGTGCGATTCAAGGTGTTGGTTACCACCTTTAGAGTGCTCCATGGCTTAGGACCTGGATATCTACGAGACCGCCTTCTGCCACTGAGAACCTCCCACCGGCCAGTACGCTCCCACAGAGAGGGGCTCCTCGGGGTGCCGTCAGTCAAACAATATCGACTGGTGGCCCCCAGGGGGAGAGCTTTCTCTGTGGGAGCACCTGACCTCTGGAACGAGCTCCCCCCAGAGATACGGACGATTCCGGATCTACATACTTTCCGTCGGGCCCTCAAGACTTTTTTATTTCAACAAGCCAGGCTGGTCTAACTTTTCTAATTGTCTAATTTTAATTTTAATTTTAAATGGGGTATTTAAATTGTTGGGCCAAATTGTTTAATATATTTTAAATTGCTTTTAAATTTTGTATTTTTATGTTTTTTATCTTTGGCTGTTCACCACCCTGAGTCCTTCAGGAGAAGGGTGGTATATAAATTTAAATATAAATAAAAAATAAAATAAATATATAATCAAGGAGAGAAGCAACTTAGAACTACGGAGAAATTTCTGACAGTGAGAACAATTAATCAGTGGAACAACTTGCTTGCTCCAACACTGGAGGTTTTTAAGAAGATGTTGGATAACCATTTGTGTGAAGTGGTGAAGGGTTTCCCGCATAAGCAGGGGGTTGGACTAGAAGACATCCAAGGTCCCTTCCGAATCTGTTATTCTATTCTATCTTTTCTGTGTTCCTTACTCTTTCATTCTTCTCTCTGTTCTATTTCTTTCAATATACCAATAGCATAAAATTAATAAAGCAATTATTAGATAATTCTGCATTGTATCCATCAATAAAGACATTTGATTTAAATATAAACTTAGTTTATTACATTTAATTTAAAATTTAATTTAAAATTATTTGGTACTTAATTTTAGGAGAATCAGGCTTGCTCAATATTGTGTAGAAAGCATGCAGAACATTTAGCTTTTTAGAATAGGACTGTAAGGGTATCCTATAACTTTGTGGAGTAATGCTCTTGCAGACACATATCACAATTCATTGAGATATTCAGTATACAGCATGTCATAAAAAAATACGCTTTTTACACTGAAAAGTAATCATTAAATTCAGCTATTAGCAAGCACAATAGAAGGTGTTTGCTAATAGCAATATCCACATTTGTATATGCTTCAAGGTATGTAACTATACTTCTCCAATTTGGTGTCCTCCAGATGTAATTCCTAAAAATCCAAGATAAGCATGCCAAAACTGGAAGTGCTACAATCTAAAGATGTGAAATGTGTTAATAAGTGCAAAAAAAGCAAGATTGCTTTGATTGGTTGGTGATACCCCACCATAATACAAACTGTGGAGCACTTTGCATGATGAAACATTCACATGTTGTGTTGGCTTCTTTTTCCTCTTTAGCTAATGGATTAACTTAAAGTTGTATTTTGTGACTCATGATTAGCTTGGCTTCTTCATTCTATTTAGATCACTGTGCCCAGATCATTGGCGGAAATGAATCAGTTCCACATTCAAGACCTTTTATGGCCAAAATCAAAGGCTCAATGCTTTGTGGGGGGAGCCTGATTAAACCAAACTGGGTATTAACAGCTGCTCATTGCCACATGTAAGTTTGAAAGATTTGCTAGGTTTATATATATATATTTTCAAGCATAACATTGCCCTGCAGTTTAGGGATGAGCAAATCCTAAAGTTTCAACCCAAGTAAAATTGTCAGCTGGGTATCATCTTTCATGTAAATTGTTCACTATCCCAGCTTCTTGGCATAAATTCTAGGGATAACAACAAAGCAAAGAAATCCAATCTATGTTTGTGTGTATGTGTATGTGCCTGTGTGTGTTTGTATGTGTGTTACTACAATTTTTTGATTCAGTAAATATGTACAAAAAAGATTGAAAATAGGAAAAGGGGGGAAAACAAAAAAGGAATTAAAAGAGAAGAAAATACACATTATTTCTATCAAGTAATTATCACTTTATTAGTTTCACCATTCTCTTTGACCTTTTTGAATTCCCAAATGAAGAAATCATCAATTTAATCTTTTCTTCTTTTTTCTCTATATAACGTTTCCAGTTTTTCAAAATAAATTATTTTTTCTCTCCCCCACCCCCTCCCCTGTATCCAGACTGGAAAGACTTTGCTATTTTTGCAAGTTCAGTTAATGTTATAATCCAATCTTCCATCGCAGATATTTCATTACTTTCCCAACCTTCTGCATACACAGTTACCATATGCAATATTGATTTCTCATACTTCTTTCTAATTCCATGATTATAAAACCCAATAGGAATAATTCTGACCACACACCCCACCCCCCAAAAATCTAGTTTAGATGGTCAGGCTCTAGCCAGATGAAGGGCCAGAAATTGGGATAAACCAAAAAAACTTGGCAAAATAGCAGACAAGATTGTGCTGGCCTACTTATGAGTCAGAAATTGGAATCAACTTTCATAGGTGATATTAGAGAATTTTTTTGTTCTCTCAAAAGCTCTCTTCCAAATGTTTCTTTTCCATGGAGAGCAAAGCATGACATTAATAGCACACACCTCCCTGCACATTATTGGTGTTCTTGTTCTTGTGAAAATTGCATGTAATTTGACCTCCTTTTAATTTCCAGAATATCCATATATAGGTGTGAATGTTCATGTATTGTAATTTATTTTTGAACGTAGCCAGAAATAGGCCATTGAAAGTATTTTGCATCTTCTATCAAAATATATACTTACTTTCACTGTTGAAATAATACTCCAATGAAAATTGAAGTAAAGCCTGCTGTCTCCAAATTTTAAATTTACATGCCAGGATATAAACAATGTTAAATACAGTCGAATTTATTTCTGAAGAAACACAGAAGATTGAACTGCCAAATGATAAAACTTAATATCCTTCAGCTGACATTATAACGTATTATACTTGCTAGAAAAGAACTTTACTCAATTCTTATTTTATCCTCTTTGCTTTTTAGAACAAAATACACTAAAGTTATTCTTGGAATTCATTCAGAAAAAGACACAACAAAACAAGTTTTCAAAGTTAATAAGCCCCATCGTCACCCATACTATGATAGAGGCACAAAGGAGAATGACATTATGCTTCTTCAGGTATATTTTAAAGGATGTACATAAATAATATACACATGAAGGACAGCAAGAATGGTTTTTCCTTTTCTTTATGGGTACAGGGAGTCCTTAACTTACAACCACATTTGGGACTGGAATTTCCATTGATAAGCGAGGTGGTTGTTAAATAAATCATGTTGAATTTTATGACCTTTTTTTTGCAATCTTTGTTAAGTGACTTTTTGCAGGTGTTAAGTGAAACATTCAAATCCAGCTTTTCACCAGCACCACCAGACTCTGCTTGTTAGAAGCCATCTAGGAAAGCTGCAAATGGCAATCACATGACCTTAGGCTGCTGCAACCATCATAAATCCATGCCATTTTCCAAGGACCCAAATTTTGATAATGTGATCACAGGGATGCTTCAATGGTTATAAGTGTGAGAACTGGTCATAAGTCATTTTTTTGAGTGTCATCATAATCTCAAACACCAGCTAAACAAATGGTTGTAAATTGAGGACTACCTGGATTTGAGATTGTTGAGACTTGAGATCATTGTTCAGATGTGTGGTTTGTTTTGATTGTATAGATTTTATATGTATGGCTAAAGCCGCTGTTATACAGGGCGGGGGGGGGCTGAAACTCAGCTAGCCTGCTACTAGCTGCCATGGAGGTGGGGTCAGTGGGGAATTTTTCATTACAGCTTTGCAACTACCTCTGGCCTTTGCTTATCTCTCCAAGGTCACTTCTCATTTCTTCCAGCTTTGGTATGCAGCAGCCAGACTTGCCTAGTTACAAGTGGGTTGTGCTCTACAGTTTGTTTCAATTTGCTGCTTCATGCCCTTTTGCCTCACATCTTTTAATTTGATTTAATTTGATTTATCTTGTCTGAAACTTGTTGCATTCCTTTTTTTTTTTTTTTTGCTTTAATTTATATGCCGCACTTCTCCGGAGACTCAGGGCGGCTTACAATGCGTTAAGCAACAGCCTTCATACTATTGTATATTTATCCAAAGTCAGTTTATTGCCCCCACAATCTGGGTCCTCATTTCACCTACCTTTGAAAGGATGGAAGGCTGAGTCAACCTTGAGCCTGGTGAGATTTGAACTTGCAGTAATTGCAAGCAGCAGATGTTAATAACAGTGCTTAGTCCACTGTACTACAGGTTCTTATCTCTTTTCTCTGAATCTATGGAGCCAAGGGTTTTCCTTTCTTAGGGAATGGATGGAAGCAGCTCTTACACAACTATACATCACCTTGCAGAAAGCAGTGTACAAGGGATTTAGCTCTGGCCTTGAGAAGGGAGGGGGAGAAAAAGAAACAGTTATTTACTCATGTTGTTTATCTGGCCTACTTCAAAGGATTGGCAAGCAGCCCATAAGAGAGCCTGACAGTTGAGGCCCATTTTATTGGCATGGGAACCACCATGGATGATGGCATCAGTGGAATAAAGAATATTCTCACACTTATGTGTTGGAAACATTCTTTTCCCTTTCATTTCAGAGATGGGGAGCAGGAGGGAGGAATTATTATTTCTATATAAATGATCAGCAGGTGTAAAATTTCCCATATGGAAGAAGTTCAAAGTATTAATGTTGTTACTATTCCTATTATAGTTTGTTTTTATTGAAAGGGGCTCAGGTGGTATGAATGGTGCTTCTCAGACCCATTGCATCTGCACCAGGGGTGAAATTCAAAATTTTTCCCTACCGGTTCTGTGGGCGTGGCTTGGTGGGCATGGTAGGGGAAGGATATTGCAAAATCTCCATTCCTACCCCACTCTGGGGCCAGCTAGAGGTGGTATTTGCCGGTTCTCCGAACTGCTCAAAATTTCCGCTACTGGTGCTCCAGAACCTGTTAGAACCTGCTGGATTTCACCCCTGGTCTGCACAATATTGTAATATAAGTCAGACTGAGATAGGGTGACTCTCCAAGGTGCAAGTCTAACATATGATGCCTTACACACCATATTGACTGTTAATGTAAGGATTAATCTTTTTTGCCTTCCCTCTTGTCTCATTTAAGCTTAATAAAGAAGCAAAACTTAACAAGAATGTCGCCATCGTCAAGTTTCCTCGGGTGTATCATGACCTCAAGGCAGGAACACAGTGTCTGGTAGCTGGTTGGGGGGCTACTGATAATAAAAATAAAATAGCATCAGATGTCCTCCGTGAAGTTAATGTCACTGTCATTTTAAGAAGCACCTGCAATGATCAAAAGCACTATAATTCCCAGCTCATAGTGACAAACAATATGGTCTGTGCTGGTGACAAGAGAGGAGACAAGGATTCATGTTCTGTAAGTATATCTATCTACCTGCTCTGAATGTTTGAAACTTAAAAATAGTATACCAAAAGCAGAATTTGGAAGAATGAGTAATCATACTTGCATGCTTCTAGTGTTCAAAGAAATCAAAGTCCTACACTATAACAACTGTAAAATTAGTAAAATCTTCCCATCATAAAATCAATTGCAAAAAACCATCTGAAATTATTCCTCCTTCCAGATTGGTAGCATTAAGGTATGTGATGAATCTTTAAAAAGAAGTGCAGGCAGTCCTCAATTTATGACCCCGAGGCCAAAATTTCTATTGCAAGTAAGACAGTTGTTAAGTAAATTTTACCTCATTTTACAAATTTTCTTGCCACACTTGCCATCCACAGATGGATCTTGACAGACTTGAACACTGGGCCCTATCTAACAAAATTAAATTTAATGTAGAGAAAAGTAAAGTCCTGCACTTAGGCAAGAAAAACCAAAAGCACACATATAAACTGGGTGAAACCAGGCTTAATAGCAGTAACTGTGAGAGGGATCTTGGAGTGTTAGTGGACAACCAGTTAAATATGAGCCAGTAGTGTGCAGCAACAGCCAAAAAAGCCAATGCAATCCTAAATTGCATTAACAAAGGGATACAATCAAGATCAAGTGAGGTACTAATACCACTCTATAAAGCCTTAGTAAGACCACACCTAGAGTACTGCATCTAGTTTTGGTCACCACACTATAAAAAACATGTTGAGACTCTAGAAAAAGTGCAGAGAAGAGCAACCAGGATGATTAGGGAACTGGAGACTAAAACATATGAAAAACAGTTACAGGAACTGGGCATGGCTAGTCTAGTGAAGAGGAGGACCACGGGAGACATGATAGCACTATTCCAATATTTGAGGGGCTGCCACAGAGAGGAAGGGGTCAAGCTATTTTCCAAGGCACCCGAAGGCCAGACAAGGAATAATGGATGGAAACTGATCAAGGAGAGATTCAAGCTAGAAATAAGGAGAAATTTTCTGACAGTGAGAACAATCAAGCAATGGAACAGCTTGCCTTCGGAAGTTGTGGGAGCTTCATCATTGGAGGTTTTCAGGAAGAGATTGGACTGCCATTTTGTCAGAAATGGTGTAGGGTCTCCTGCTTGGGCAGAGGGTTAGACTAGACCTACAAGGTCCCTTCCAACTATGTTAATCTGTATAAGTATATATGTACAGTCAGAAATAAAGCTATTTTCTAAACAGTACCATTTTAGATTTAGGTTTATTTGTCTATTCTGTAGATTTCCATCAAAGATTTCCTCTTCCCGTCTTTTCCCACTCCATTAACTCTGCAAGATAGGTTTGACTGAGAGAGATAGAGAGAACAGAGACAGAGAGATACTCAGTCGGGGGGGTGGGGTTGCACAGGGTGAAAAAAAGTCAATATCGAAGCCAAACTCCTGCCACTTTTTTACATGCTTCAGGGCAGAAGGTTGATTCTGTAACCAGGATGGGCATATTTCTCCACTTCTGGCCTTGGGGGAGGGTCAAGGTATACCAGAGTGAGGGGAGCCTACTGAGAAAGCATCCTCTGGCCCCCTTTTTCCAGTCACCTGAATGGGGCATTTGCAGGGCCCCCTCCCAGCCAGCCAAAATTGGAAGAATACATTATGTTATATATAATATTGGACATAATATAAATTTGAATAAATGGGAAATGATCTGGAATAGAAATTACAAACTAACAAAAGAGGCAACATATAAAGAAAACCAATATAAAATGTTATACAGATGGCACCTAGCACCTGCGAGATTAGCAAAAATCTATCCAAATGTAAGCCCCAAATGTTGGAAGTGTGGATATCACCAAGGTACATTCTTTCTGTGATGTCACAGTGACTCTGCATACAGAGTCACTGTATCAGTCAGATGGGCAGCATAGAGATTTAATGAATAAATAAATAATATTCAATAGTCAATTTTTATTGGCCAAGTGTGATTGGACACACAATGAATTTGTCTTGGTGCATATGCTCTCAATTTTCCCTTATTAAAAAAGGTACAAACCCAGCCAATCTTTTCAGTTACTTTGTTACTCAAAGGAGAGCTGTTTGCTAATAACCATTTTTATTTTGAAAGTTTTTGTCTAAAAAAGAATCAGATGGTGGCAGAGTGCAGCAGCAGCAACAACAACTTGTTTCAAGTTTGCATGCAACATTTTGCATGAACTGTGATGAGTATGTGTTTTAGCTCATCTGTAAAATTCTCAGACAGAAAGCCAGCTAAGATAGAGATGATTTAAGGATGCATTTTCCCATTGCTCCACCTAATTCACCAACAAGGCCAATGGCACCTTGGAACTGAAACAGAGGCTTTTGTGTGAAGGTAAATGAAATCCAGAAGGGAGTTCAGCTAAATGGCTTCTGCCCATCCCCTTAACTCTGGGTTTCAAAATCCAAGGCAAAAGAAAAGATACGTTCATCAAGAATCACAAGGTACAACACTTAATGACAGTCATAGGGTACAAATAAGCAATCAGGAAACAAATTAAATACAACTACTGCAAATAATGCAAAATTTCTCTTCTCCCCACCCACCCCTTTTTCTCCCTTGTGCAGGGTGATTCTGGTGGTCCTTTGATATGCAATGGGGAACAAAGAGGCATCGTTTCCACTGGTATAGAATGTGGAAAGCCTCAGTATCCTGGTGTCTACACCCTTCTGACAGATAGATATTCTCATTGGATACAGACTGTTATACAAGGCAATTTATAGAATTATCGTTTGATGTTGACATTCTTTTTTATTATATTCATTCATTATGATTTCTTTAAGACAATCTTTTCCAGCCTTTTCCCTCCAGATGCATTTGACTAGTAACACCATACTCAGCTAACACAAAAACATTGAGCCTGCCAGCTAAATGAAATTTTGTAACCAAGTTTTCTTTTTCTTTATAAAAGCTAAGCACAAGTTTCTAGAAATTATTATTATTTAATTATTAATTTAATTGAAATTAATAATTTAAATTAATAATTTTATAATTTATAATTTAATTTTATAAATTATAAATTTATAATTTATAATTTAATTATTATTAAAATTATTATTGCTAGACCAATTCTTGAATACAGCTCATCTGTCTGGAACCCGCACTGCATATCGGACATTAATATAATTGAATGTGTCCAGAAATATTTCACAAGAAGAGTCCTCCACTCCTCTGCTCGTAACAAAATACCTTATGCCATCAGACTTGAAATACTAGGTTTAGAAAATTTAGAACTACCCGCCTTCGGTATGACCTAAGCATAGCTCATAAAATCATCTGCTGCAATGTCCTACCTGACAATGACTACTTCAACTTCAACCACAACAATACATGAGCACCCAATAGATACAAACTAAGTGAACCGCTCCAAACTCAATTGCAGAAAATATGACTTCAGTAACAGAGTTGCTAATGCCTGGAATGCACTATCAGACTCTGTGGTCTCATCCCAAAACCCCCAAAACTTTAACCTAAAACCATCTACTGTTGATCTCATCCCATTCCTAAGAGGTCTGTAAGGGGCGTGCATAAGAGCACCAGCGTGTCTACCATCCCTGTCCTAATGTTCCCTTTAATTATACTCATTTTATGTGTTCAAGTCACGCTTATACTTATATATATTATCTAATATGTACTTGACAAAAATAAATAAATAAATAAATAAATAAATAAATAAATAAATAAATAAATATATTTATCTTTATTTTTCCCTCTATGTGTGTGCACTTATTCTGCTAGATAAAGTTATCCCCATGTTTATCACAAACGAAATGGTAGTTTATTTCCAGAAAGCAGAAGAAAATAAACCCTTCTTGAAAACCATTTTGTTGTTAGTTCATTTGTTGTCGTTATTCATCTGTGCTATGTATCCAGTGTTTTCTTGTGGCAAACTTCAGACTTTTTCTGTATTTGGAAGAATGAATTTCTGTGCTGGGAATGGCTTCTAAATGCCCTTCTATGGGGTGGCATAACATAATTGGACATCTCTTATAATTGGAGATGCAAAATTCCCTGATTGCACACCTTATATCCTTATCATTTGAGACTTCTTATGGATCTGTACACCATTTTTATGAGTGGCAATGTGACAGCACTTGAAAGCATTGGAACCACTGGTCTCCTGCAGTTAGAAGTCTTCATCACTCCATGTTTTCAAACAAAGGTTGGACAACCATTGGTCTGAGACGATATGAGGCAGGGGATTGATACAAGAGTAGTTTATCTGTAAGGAATGCCATGTTGTATGATAAACATACTGTGGAGGAAGTGAGAGGACACCAAGCCAACAAGCTCAATTTTTTTCATGCATTGCTAGGAAGAAAGGAGTCAAGGAGCGATCTTGACTTTTGTTAAGGATCTGGGAAGAAATTAGAATGAAGAGCTGTATACACTTGCTCCAGGACATGTACAGAGAAAGGCAAATGCTTACAATAAACTTGATGGGACTTGCACTCCAGTCACAAATAGGATGAGGAGGATGGGTTAACAATTTTGGTTCATCTAGTGAGGGGCTGGATCCTGAAAAAGTGGACTGCAAGTGTTCTCAGCTGACAGATTGTATCACCAAAATCATGTGAATGTACTCTGCAAGTTAAAACAATAATAATGCCTAACCTCAGAGCAGATTTGACTAGAACCTTTCATAAATAATGTATCTATTGGCTTGCAAGATTCTCTGTGGAGCATTTCAGATAGTGGCACCTAGCACTGATAAAGGGCGTGGTAAATTTACCTGCTTCAGTTTTTATCATTTTCCAAATGCAATTCTTCAATAGAGCAGAACAGAATAGAGATCCAATTTTCTCACAATGAGAGTAGAGCTGCAGAGCTTTTTCCTTCTTTCTTTTGAAACTCAACCATACCTGATCTACACTTATTTTAAGATTAACATTAGGCCAAGTTTATCATCAGTAGGGAATACATTTTAATATCCATTTATTGTAGAAACATAATATAAACATTCAACATTATAAATTCAGTTAGAACCTCTAAAGTTACAGTACAACAGCAACTATGCAAGTAGGACTTTTCTGTTCTTAGACAATATTTCTTTGCAGTATGTGTAGTCATCTTTAGAGCAATTTCATTTTGAACTGAAACCACAAAGGAAACCCAGGTATCAACGCTGTGTTCTAGGAATCATTAGGACATCACTGAATAACTGTAATCCCTCTAACGCACAATAATCTAATTCATAAGTTCTCCATAGAATCCACTATTAGTGGAAAGAGAATTACACATAGAAAACCAGGTGTAGAGAATGGGGTTATATTGGAAATAGGCGGTTTATGTAGGGGAATGTACATCCAGGAGGATTCCAGCTCATCAAAAGCTTTTGATGAACTTGATCAACACTTAAAGAAGCCATTTAAAAGAAGTTTAACAGAGGCTGATGAGAATCAAACATATAACCCCCTTGGATGATTTATACTACTCTTATGTTTGGGAACGGTAGCTTATGAGACACATGCTTAACATTTTATATAGCAAGAGCAGCTTGAAATCATGAAGCAAAAAAAGAATTTATTTCCTTCTTCACTGAATTCCACATCTGAACCACTTCTGCGGAAGCCACATTTGAAACAATAATGAATAAGTCTGTGTGTGTGGGCAGTGCAATATTTGAACCCTGCCAATACAATTGCAAGAACTCAAGGATATTCTACGCAAGGATAGAATGGACATCTGGGTTTTTTCCCCACAGGCTTGGTTCAAGATGCTGGTGCCTATCTATCTATCAAGACCCTTGAGAGGACAGATATTTTTCTTTCCAGAATTTGTAATGTGAGGCCAGTACCACGTCCTGTGTTCTAGATAAGTGAAATTGGAGAATATTTTGCTTTTTTATAGCATTTCCCAAACAAGGACTCTTACCTCGATTAACTTTTAAATGGCTGGTGAAGACCAGATTGTTTGATGGAATTTTTAATAGTCAATCCTTCTTTATGAGTTTAGAATTATTCTTTATTTCCAAGGCATGAAACGTTGTTTAGCATTGTCATCTAATATACTTTTTTAGTTATTTATGTTGGTTCATTCTCTTGAGCACTCACTGAGCAGAACATTACAGTACCACATGGTTCTGTACTGATTAAACAAAAAAAAAAAAAGGCTAATCAGGAGTATTTATGATTGTTGACAATTTGACCCTTCCCCAGTCAAAACTAAATTGTGCTCAACAGAAAATTTCTAAGAATTTTCTTTCATCTTTTGATCACAATTAACTCTACAACTACCTGAAATGAAACTTTCTGTGCAAATGTTTTATGCTTGCCTAGTCTGCCAACCACATCTGCTTCTCACCAACTGTCAAGAAGTAATAAATAATGAGGCTTGAAAATGACAGGGAAATAGGAGAATACAGTACAAAAATAATGTAAAAGATCTCTATTTGCATTTCTACTGTACATGAACCTACCTACTTTAGCTTGTCCTTGCTACAAAACCACCAGTTATTAGAATAGACTAGAACAGTGATGACTAACCTTTTTGTCATTGCATGCCAGTACCCATAATGCAATGTGTGCATGCGGCACACACACACACACACACACACACACACACACACACACACAGCCTGTTTTTGATTCCAGGAGGCTGAAGGGAGGCCTGCTAGCCCAAAACGGGCTGTGGGGGGTGCACAGCATCCCCCCGTGGTCCCCCGCCACTCCCCTGGGCATGCACCCGTGCCCCACACCCCACACATGCGTGGCAGAGACCCAAAAATCAGCTGGCCAGAGAGGGCTCCACGTGCCACCTGTGATATGCTTGCCATAGGTTCGCCATCATGGGACTAGAATGTATAAATTAAGATACCTATTAATGGGGTTCAAATATACAATTCTCATGAAAACAGAATCACTCTTTATTCCTTTTATGTATTACATGGTGAGCTTCTACAGAAATTTCTTCTTTGAAAGAAGTCAGTCACCAGTTGACCCAGTATGGAATGCACCATATAAGCCTTAGGGACAGCACCCTTCCTCCAGAGTTTTTACTAATGGATTTAGTCATCTCCCAAAGAATGATGAACATTCATCCCATCACACAATTCCAGAAGTTGCTGGAGGAGTAGAATGTTGATGTCATAATCATGTGGGCCTCTAGTAGACTTTTGTTCAGTCTTTCTCCAGGAGTAGTGTTCCGCCTACAGTATTGTAACCTACCTTGTTTTGTGTGACAACTCTAATAGCTACAGCTAATTTCTCTCTCTTTCTCTTTCTCCACTGCACACCTTGCTAAACTCTGCTGCCTAGAAATGATACTTCCTTCTCCAAAGTCTTTTTATTATCAGTGAATATTTCTGAACTTGCCAAGAATGCATTTAGCAAATGAATTCTGGATTTTTTTATGTGTTCAATGTATATTGACTATCTTGTTGTTGGTGAACTCAAAGTAGCACCTATGGAGCTTTTGTTTGTTTTGTGCTTTTCTATTACCATTTTCTTCCTCAAAAACCAGAGGGGTAAGTGCTATTTTGTGAATGTATTTTCCTCACTTTGCCTTTGCACAAAAGCAATTGTTTAAAGGTGAATGGGAGGTTTGCCATAATGGGAACAAGGTGATCTAAAGAAACAGAAACCTCTCAAACAGAAGGTTCAGCTCCATGCTCATTTCCAACTAGCAACTGATCTTCTAGCACCAACAAGGCTTTAAAAGATTTAAAATAAAGCCTTTTTTCAAAGCCTCAGTGATATATGGAGGGATTTGTGCTAAGGCAGAGGTGACCATAGGAGAGGATTAAAGGGAAGCATGATGCATGCTTTTCATGCCTTTTGAACATGCTCTCTGATGCCAGATGGATATGTGAAAGAGATGGAAATGTCTATTGCCCTTGCATGATGATACTCTCATCATAGAGAAAAAGACTAGGGGTGACATGATAGCAGTATTCCAGTATTTGAAGGGCTGCCACAAAGAGGAGGGGGTCAACTTATTTTCCAAAGCACCAGAAGGCAAGACAAGAAACAATATATGGAAACTAATCAAGGAGAGAAGCAACCTGGAATTAAGGAGAAACTTCCTAACAGTGAAGACAACTAGCCAATGAAACAGCTTGCCTTCAGAAGTTGTAGGTGCTTCATCACTGGAGATTTTTAAGAAAAGACTGAACAGCCATCTGTCCATCTGAAATGGTATAGGGTCTCCTGCTTGAGCAGGGGGTTGGACTAGAAGACCCCCCCAAAGTCCCTTTCAGGTCTATTCTGATTGATTGATCGTTTTGATAAAAGCATTGGATCCTGCTGACACATTGAGCAAAGGATTAGTTTCTCTCCAAAATAGAAAAGCATTTCAATAAAGCTTCAAAGAGTTTCCACTCATTTTGCACTTGAGGTTGCTATTCATACATTTGAATTTTGCGTATCCAAATGCAAAATACCTCCACTGCATTTCTCTCTGATAGCATTCTTTCACAGCTCAAGGTGGTAGCTTAAAGATTATAACTATCACATGTTTAAAACATGTAGATTTTGTTTAAAAACAGGTTGGCTCCACTGTCTTGCATAGAATGATGTCCCACTATTCTACTTCCCCTCCCCTCCAAAAAAAGTAAACTGGGGAGGGAGAGGGAGCCTTCTATGACAGGAAGCAACCTCACATGTTTCCTTCAATAAAATGGAGGGTTTGCAACTAGCTGCCATTTTGTATATGGACAAGCCTCCCCAACATTCATTTTGTTAGACCTTCCATGACACAATCTCAGGCTGTGAAATGAAATCCAAAATCACAATACTCTCCTCAATTGTAACTGGAAAAATATCCTACTGTAAATATAAGGATAGAAGGAATAAGCGCTTTAATGTTAACCTCTTCTGTCACCCTTTGCACATACAGGGTAATTTGTACATCAGAAAATCTCTGTTGTGCTCGCTATATCATTTAAAATTTTGATTGGCAGAGTTCTAAACTCTGCAGAGAAATTCTAGCAACTGAAACTTTACCCTAAATATGAAAACCTCCCACCGGCCAGTCAGCTCCCACAGAGAGGGTCTCCTCAGGGTGCCATCGGCCAAATTATGTCGGCTGGCGACACCCAGGGAGAGGGCCTTCTCTGTGGGAGCCCCTGCCCTTTGGAATGAACTGCCCCCAGAAATTCGTAAGATCTCTGATCTCCGTGTATTTCACTGTGCCCTGAAAACCTTGTTGTTCCGCCAGGCCGGGCTATCAATGTAAAGATTTTAATTGGTTTTAAATATGGGATTTTAAATTTGGGGGTTTTATAATTGAGCCAATTATTTAATAATTTTAATTATTTTTAAATTTTGCCTGTCTTTGTGCTTTTAATCAGGCTGTACACCACCCTGAGTCCTTTGGGAGAAGGGTGGTATAGAAATAAAATTAATTAATTAATTAATTAGTTAATTAATTAATAAAACTGAAGAAACAGAACTAGTGTGATCATCTTTCCTTGCATATGATTACAGTCAGTGAATGGAGCTCTTCAATAGTTAGTTCATAATTAATCCATAATATTATGTGCTTATTCAACCTGATCCAACTGGCTTTTCTCATAGGTCAATCTGCAGATGTATCTGAAGAGGAAGAACATTCAGTACCATACGTGGTTGGTCTCATCAAACACAAACATTTATTATGTGCAGGGACATTGATCAAACAGAATTGGGTGTTAACAGCAGCCCATTGCTTTCCGTGAGTATCCATATTTTGTTCAAATTTTTTCTTGCAATTGCATCCGTTCAGGCATACTTTAGGAAAGCCTATTAAACATTTTCCATCCAGATATCTAGAGTTGAATCCTAATATAAATTGCTAGAAAGAGTTACCTCCCATAGGATTTAAGTTAACTCAGAAAAATACAATTGCTAAATACCTATCAATCAATCAGTCAGTCAGTTAGTCAGTCAATAAATCACAGGGAGTAGAAATCCCATTGTAAGTGAGAAATGTGAAGTGGAAGATAGACTCTAAGAAGAAAGGAAAGTAAGATTCATCTTCTTACATTTTTGGCAGAATAATGTTCCAATGTCATGCTTGTGTAAAAAAAATCCATTCCTGTAATTTCATCATATTTACATCCTACAAAGGGAGAGATAATTAAGAAAATATTGGAAAATATTGCAGAAATGAATAGGTTGACATTGGCAATTAAAAGGAAAACAGAATCGGAGTATTACAACATTTGGAGGAAATTTTATCAATCGATAGAAAGTGAATATAGACAATAAACATGGTAAAGACAAGAACTTTGAGATGAATATGTTGTAGGATGTTAAAATTAAATGAGAAAAGAAAGATAAATATATATGTTAAGAAACGATGATAAACTTTGACGATGATGGCACAAAAGTTATACCCAGATGATACATGGATTGATTAATAAAGTACAGGAATATTAGAAGAGGAATAATTGTAAAGTAAAAAAGAAATTTGAAATGAAGATGTATGTAAATAGAAGTCGGGTTTGCTCAAATACCATTTTAGATTGAATTTAAAAAGGAAACAAAAAGGGAATGGGAAAGGGGAAGGAATAGAGAGGGGAAGGTAGGGGAGTTGGGAGTTGAGAAGAGAAGAAAAGAAGAATGGGAAAAGGAGAGGAAGAAGGAAGGGGAAAGAAGAGTAGGAGAGAGGGGAAGAAGGAGAGGAAGAAGAGAGGAGAGGGGAAAGAGAAGAGGAAGTAGAAAAGGAAAGGAGAGGAGGAATGAGGAAAGTAGAAAGAAAAGAGGAGAAAGAAAGGAAGAGAAAAAGGAAAGGTTGTAGTAAAACAAAGGAAGGAAATGGTAAAAGAGCAGACCCAAAAAATTCATTAATTAGCTAATAGAAGTTAAAGAATAAGACAAACGAACAATGTATAAGGATGGATAAAAAACTGTACATTTAAATATGTTGATGAAAAATAAGAATATTTTTTTAAAAAATTACATTGCTAAATCTATATCATTCCAAGGCTTTTTTCTGGCCCATAGTTAACCTTGAGTGCTAACCTCTATCAATGTGTGAATTTTAGCTATGCAAACAGACAATTATTCTTGTTAATGTTGCTGTTATTACGGTTCATTGCGCAGTCAGCCATGCTGGATTTGGTATTTCTGCCTCCTATTGAATCTTTCCCAAAGACTTGGGATATGCAGCAATTGTTCTTTGATAGTGACTACATATTCCAGATGCTTGGAGTTATGGTCCCCCAGACATGTGGTTGGCATTATGCTGTGTAAACTGGAATTTCAAACACTGAGAAATGTTTTGGGGAAGATGGCCAAAGAAAAACATTGTATGAAAGTAGGAAGAAGGACAGATATAAGAAGACAAATATTACTACCGTATATTGAATTACTACATACTCTAACTTACCTTTTTAGGAATGAAGAAACATATATTGGTGTTGGAAGACAAGCCATAATTAAAGATGAAGGAAAAGATTTTATAAACATTACTAAAATCTTTTTTTACCCAGGATTTGATCCAAAAACATTTGAAAATGATATCATGCTTTTGAAGGTAAATCTGTAAATTGACAATGAACATTCTGAGAAAAAAACTATAGCATTGCGCTTATTGGAATGAGCATGATTCTTGAGCAATATGTAATTAAAATTTATACTTGTTTATTTCCAGCTCTTGACCAAACACAATGAATTAGTTTTATAAAACAATAACACAATAAAATAATCAAACCAATAAGGTTTAGCAAATCAGGAATGATCATTACTATATAATGATAGGGTGAAAAACCTAAAAACTTCAAAATTACTAGAGCCAAGAAGCCAAGAAGCATAATTAAAATAAGAACTAAAGAGTGAAGAGTTAAATGGAAAAATGAAAGTGAAAAAGACTTTAACTTCAACAAGATCCCAAAATTGGAACTTCCACAGTCTGGGCGGTACAGGCCTGCTTGTCACTGAAGAGCAGAGGTGTTCAAACTTGGCAGCTTTAAGACTTGTGGACTTCAACTCCCAGAATTCTCCAGCCAGCATAGCTGGAGCTTAAGTCCACAAGTCTTAAAGCTGCCAAGTTTAAAGACATCTGCTCAAGAGAGTTTTTGCTTGTTCAGATTGCAGAGTAATTTCCTGGGAATGCATCAAGAATTATAATAACAGGGCAATTTGTAAGAGCAAACTTTTCACATGGTAGTCCTGCTAAAACTCCATTATCAGAAATGTATTGTGTGTTGTTTCATATGACTACTCAACTTCATTCTGTCTCCTTCACTTAGCAGGCATTCAAAAGTGATTATTTATAGCTATAATATGGTGAGCATTCTGGGGATATTAGAGGTATTTCTCTGCAGAAGTACTTACTCTTCTCTGGGAAATACCAATGTGCTATCTGGAACCAGCTTTGAATTCCATTAGTTATTTTTGGATGTGCTATAAGCCAGGCAAGGAATTCATGGACTGTAGGCCAAATACAGTTTTCAAGATTTCCATTTTACCTACTTCTTTCCCCAGCTCCATTGGTTTCCCATATTTTCTCATTTCACCTGTCCCAGCATTAAGGAAGAGGAAAGATTTATCTTTGATCTATAGTAGAAAAGAGTTACGTATCTCAGCACTGGAATATGAGATTTACCTCTCATCTGCAGACCCCAAATAAGCCCTTTTATTGGAGTGGGAAAGTGCACCAACTGGTAAGAAAAGAAGATTAATTTCCCACAAATCTGAGATAGATTAGAGAGTGATATAATTATTGGCCTCTATCAAAACCTATTAATTCAAATTAGCTATTCTTATTTTTTTTTTACCAGCTTCATGTTATGGCAACAAAGATTAAAATAAACATCCTCCCAATTCCTAACTCTACCCATGATATCAAAGCAGGAACTTCCTGCATAGTAAAAGGATGGGGAACTATTAGTAAAAGGAGGAGATTTAAGAAATTCCGTGCAATTAACGTCACCATCGTTGAGAGAAATATCTGCAATGACAAGAAACATTATAATTCTCATCCTTTTGTGACAATGAAGATGGTGTGTGCTGGAGACAAGAACAGCGGGAAGGATTTATGTGTGGTAAGCTAACTCTGTGAAGATTAAGGTTGCTGGCCAGATCACTTCCATAAACCCCATGTGGTTTTGGGAGAGTAAGGGTTAAGGAAACTCACTTTTTTAGCTGTGGCCCCAGTGGTGGGTTACCCCCTGTTTGGACCGGTTCGCAAGAACCGGTAGTAAAACCAGCGGGAGGCCCCATCCACTGCCCTGGATGTCGTCATCAGTGATCTGCACATGTGCAGAAGCTTCTGCGCATGCGAGCAAAGGGATCACGTGTGCACGATCCTGTTGCGAACCAGTAGTAAAGGTAAGTAGAACCCACCCCTGTGTGGCCCCATTATATGATCCACAGAAACAAGGAGAGCCCCTAGTCTGCAAGTATTTTGCATACAAGCTAAAACAGCATTGTTCCAACAGCTATGTGGCCCTTAGGCTAAGTGAATGGTGCCCTTCACGTACCAGAATATTTTTATTGTTCATTCATATCCTTTTCAAATGTTCGGGGGTTTTTTGCCCAGAGTCCACCAGAATTGGAGGAGGGTCCAAATATGGTTACATATATAAACATTAGGAAATGTCTTTTTCAAAAATTAGAATAAAAGAGTTGATACAAATGTCCATCCAACAAATTGTACATTCTTTTTTTGCAGAAAGATATATCCTCACAATAACATTGTGAATTTAAGAAGAGAGAATGATTATACTGTTGATTTCACTACTATGAGAAAGTGGGGGATTATGGGACTTTTGTGATCATTGCAGAGTCTGCTGTTAATGTGCAAACAATTGAAGTGTCAGGTTCCCACTATCTCTTCTTATAGGATTTTTTTTTCTTTTACATTGGACTGGATCTGAGAGCTCTTCAGAAACAAGACTGTCCTCTTTGAAATAGAGGAGATAAGCTTTTCCTTTGCTGATCAACTGAAGGAGGTTTAGTCATCTGTAGGGATGACCTTGGAGAAACTGTTCGAAACTGTTACAAGCACATGAGGAAAGACATGGTCTGGGCCCACCATCTGGCCTTTTGCCTGATGAATCTGCAGGATAATCCACAGCAAGAGTCCTTGGCTTCAAAACTGTGGATCCAATGAGGAATTTGAAGTCCCATCCCCTTTTACCTGTCTGTAGTATGTGTGAGATGTTGCCTATTTAAAAATGGGAGGGGGCCTTTGGTCACTTGACCATACCTGCCATTTTGAAGCCAGTGTTGCAGATTGCTCAGAATCCATTAAATTAAGAATATGACCCATTACATCCCCATGATTTATGATGAGATGAGATATGTCTTAGACACAGGCAACTTTTTTCTTCCAACAGTGAATTTTTAAAATTATTATTTTCTCCAAGGACCCCTGAAGTGGTGCAGAGATGTCATGGGTATGGGAGAAGCAACATTTTCTGCCCCTTTTTATTTTATGGGTGAAATGAAATTTGTGAGAAATAAACTACTATATTTTTCAGAGTATAAGACGCACCTTTTTCCCCCTAAAAGAGGCTGAAAATTTGGGTGCTTCTTATATTCCAAATGTAGCCCCGCCCACCCATCAACCTCCACCCTTCGGCCTCCACGCATCTTCTTCCTTGCTCCAGAGATTGCCACCGAAAATGGCTTGTGTTTTTCGGCTCCCCGTGTCGCATTTTCAGCTTCCAAACACTCCGTTTAAGAGCCCCAACAAGGCGCATGCACTCAAAACTAGTGAACTAATGTACTGAAGCTGACCAGGCTAAGGACACTAGCCAGATGAATACCTGGTAGGCAGAAATTTTTTTTTCCTATTTTCCTCCCCCAAAACTAAGGTGCTTCCTAAACTACGGTGTGTCTTATACTCCAAAAAATATGGTACTAAGCTTCTTTGAAATTGAATACATTTAAATTGTTAAACATAAACAAAATTTTTACTAGTCAGAGTTGTTATTTTGCTATTGAATTTCAATTGTGTGATCCTAGGAAAAGCAAAAATTATATTTAGGGTCATCTAATTGCTGATTTCCGTTACTTTTTCTGTATACATCAGCAGAGCTGTCTTAGCTTTTGTGAATGGTAACCAGTGGTGGGTTGCCCCCGGTTCAGACCAGTTCGCAACAACCGGTAGTAAAACCGGCGGGAGGCTCCCCCCACTGACCCGAATGTCATCAGAAGTGATCTGCGCATGCAGGCACAATGCGAACCGGTAGTAAAGGTAAGTAGAACCCACCCCTGATGGTAACCCACCCCCTGTCTGTCTTTTTTCTCAGGGTGATGGCGGTGGGCCTTTGATATGCAGCGGGCAGCAAAGAGGCATTGTCTCCTTTGTTAAAAAATGTGACCATCCTGAATATCCTGGCATCTATACTCAGCTCACTGACACCTATATCTCCTGGATAAAGACCATCACAGATGAAAATTCACATTGACTGAATAATATTTGAGGAAGCTTTTTTGTTAGCTTGTGACTGCTTAATTATCCATTTTCCCACCTCGGTCCCTGCATTACAGCTTCCCTTTTACATACGGAGAAGAGAATGATGGTAACTCATTCAGTAGTAGCTATACCAGCTACAGACTCTATACTGTAAATGTTTGAGGTTGGTCCTGAAACTCAGCCTCTCCAGGCCAGCTTTAATTTTCAGTCCATTGGTACTAAAGTAGGTTTTTATTCTCTGGCAAAAAAAAGAGTATTTTTTACAAAATACTTGTGACAAAGAGTATTTCATACTCTTTGAGTATGAAATAGAAATTTCTGCTTAGAAAGTTTATTGGCCTCCAGCGTTTGCGTTACCTGCTCACTGAAAAATTTACCCTGCAAAAAGAAAATAATGAATGCTAAGATAGTTTTCCCACTACTGGCAGCAAATTTGTTGATACCAATAAATTGTCTCTTAAGTGTCATTTGCTTAACCAAAAGCAATTTGTTTGATTGAAAAATATGAAATCCACAGCACGATAATCTTGAATGTTGGCTTCCTGGACCTGGGATATAGCTTTTTCAACAACATAGAAAGAATCACTGTCAAAAGCATCCCTTAATAACTTCATTCATGTGGCATTTTCTTTTGTCTCTCCATTGAATCTTGTCCAGTTAACAGATATTTTGGTGCACAATTAGATGCTACATAGTCCACTGAAATAAGGAGATTTAGGGGAATGTTCCTGGGAAGGATGAACAAAGAACACCGACAATGTACACCAAGTGTATATTCACAACAGGGTCATCCAATGCATGAAGATAATTCCATTGGGTCAGCTAAAACAAGCAAGCACCTGTATTGAGCAGCAGTGATACAGGATGAAGCTAGAGGTAGATGATTAGCACAATGGCAATAGAAAAATAACTTTCCATGCCACAAGTGAGAAGGCAATGATAAATCATTCCTGCATTTTACCAATTTATCACATGGACAGACAAGATAGAGTGACTGACAATATAGTGTTACAGGATGGGCCCTTCAGTTCAGGTGGCCCTCTCTGTCCATAACACTGAAAGCTAGTCAGTTTGGGTGGGGGGTGTTTAGAAATTGCACCTATATTTAGATTGCATCAGGTGCAACTCTGAGGGGCAAGGACTGCAATCCATAGTCCAGTGCTGTCAATATTTCCAAGAAGAGTTTGCAACCCAAAGAAAACAAAAACAGCTTGGACTTAGATTTATCACCTTTAGATGATCACCAAAAAGAATTTAAATGATTATTTTTGATAGCTGAATCTTCCGTTCCTCCACCACTTTGTTCCACATCTGTTTAATTAGAGGTTGCAGTAAAAATAGCACATGTACAATATGACACATTAGAAATGCATCACATTGTATATTATTATATTACATGACATTTAAATCAATTCTTCCTCTGGAGAGTTCAAAACAATGGAATACAGCAACTCACTAATTCCAATTCAAAATCTCATTCAGATCAGTCACCATCTCTCAATCTAATCAACTCACAGGAATGAGAATTTGGATAAGACTTTGGATAGATGAAAGGAACAGCAGTGTTATCAAAGCTCTGATGCTGGGTATCAGTGAGGACAAAATCTTCCATCTTTCAGTCTTAAGATTCTCAGTCATTCAAGTCATGGTTGTCCCAAAGGTGTTTTTTCAGGAGGCAACTTGACTTCCTTGTTTTTTCTTTAGAAGACGTTTCGCTTGTCAGCCAAGAAGCTTCTTCAGCTCTGAAAGAATAGTGGGAAATGGAAGAATTTATATTCCTTGCAGACATCTGGTAATCTGCCTCCTTTTAGAGTGTTGTTGAAACACTTGAGGTCATGGTTGGCCCAAAGGTGCTTTTTCAGGAGGCATGAAATGGATGAGAAGCAAAATGTCTTCAAAAGAAAAAACAAGAAAGTCCGGTTGCCTCCTGAAAAAGCACCTTTGGGACAACCATGACCTGGATGACTGGGAATCTCTACAGAATTTTAGCTATACAATTTGGGATGAACACCCTTTGAATGGTTTGGGAATAGGAATGGATTTCTAGAGGAAAAAGATTGCAGACTACAGGAACCAAGAGCACTGAGGACACAGATAAACCTCCAAATGTTTCAAAGACCCTCTAAAAGGATGTAAATGTCCGGCTGTCTGCAAGGAATATACATTTTTCCATTCCCCTCTATCCTGTCAGAGCCGAAGAAGCTTCTTGGATGAGAAGCAAAACGTCTTCCAAAAAAAACAAGAAAGTCCAGTTGCCTCCTGAAAAAGCACCTTTGGGACTGCCATCTTGCAGATTTTGATTGGCTGCAGGATTTGCTGGCTTGCACATCATTTAAACCAGAATAACTTAAATTTACCTTCAGCAAGTTTATGGCATTGTCCAAAGATATGATAGAAAAAGTTTATTTATAAATGAAGTGTGTACTTTATAGCATGCATAGCTTTCTATTTCCTGTTACAATCCTTTGCAGCCCTCTGTGCTACCTTCTTACCAAAACCAACAGAGAGATAATGGATCTTTATGAAAAGAAGCAGCCACACTTCAAAGGTGTCAATCAGTTGCCAATAAATTGCCATCTTTCCTGACAACGGCTGTACCATCAGCTGCAACAGTAAACATTTTTCTTCTTTCTGGGCCCAGTGCCATCTGCCAAATTCTTCCATTATGATCCACAATTGAAGAAGAAAAGGAAACAAGAGGAGATATGGTCCTCATTTAACAACTGTTCATTCAGCAACCCTCTCAATTTTCAATGGCATTGAACGGTGGTACTTATAATTGGTCTTTAAGTTCTGGCCACTGCAGTGCCCCGAGATCATGTGATTGTGATCTGGGTGTTGGAAAACTGGCCCAGTTAGGTATCCGCCTTGCAGGAATCTATTTGCCACTTCTATTTTAGTGTATTTGATTGGCTAAAGAACTTATGGTAGCTGGATTTGTTTTCAAGTTTTAGCTGAGTTCTCTATAAATAGAAAGCTACACATTAAAGATACTTAATAGTTTAAATGGTATTGAAACCAAAGACCAGCTAGACAGCAAGTATGTTTTGCTTTTCGTTTACCTTTGTTATACTCATGGGTCACATTTAGTGAAGCTATTACCGGTACACTCTCTTGGATAACTAGTACAAAACTCAAAGCAAGTTCTCTATTCAGATTCAAAGCTGTGGAAAGAAAGCTGTCTCAAAATACATGCCATAATAGTCTGCTGAATTAGGAAGCACAGGAAACTTCCTGTGTTCATCTTATTTCACGAACAGCTTTGCCCTGTCATTATTTCATTGAAGTTTGGTAACCCAGGAGCATATCTGTCATTTTTTTTTCAAAAGTCCTTTCATTTTGTAGAATGACTTCAGACTTTCCGAAGATCTCTATTTAATAGTCAGATAACTGCTCATTCACCTCTGTCTCCTAATGGAAGACAGGCCATCTCTTTCTGCCCAAGTTCTAACCTTATAGGCCGGGGGGGGGGGGGTCAAACTCACTTTGTCACGTTGTCACATGATGTATCATGACTTTTTCCCCCTTCACTAAAATGGGGGTAGGCGTGGCCAGTGAGTGATGCATCCAGCCCGCAGACCGCAAGTTTGACACACCTGTTATAGGCAAACCAAGAGAGAAAGTCAATTAAGAAATAATAAAGAGGAAATCTGCTTAATTCTTTCTCTACTTTTGTAATCATTTTTCCCCAAATTGCTCCCAATTCCAGACCTATAAATATTTGAACTTTGTGCTGAAGGGGAAAAGCCAATAAAAATATAAATTGAAGCAGGGAAACTGCAGATGTGGAAAGAAATTACTCTGACTTTCCTCAATGTATTTCATCCTCCCCCATGGCTTCAGGACTAATTATGTGCCATCAAGTCAGTGTCGAGTCTTAGCAACCACATAAATAGATTTTCGCCAAGATGATCAATCCCTCCAAGTTAATATAGCTTCACTATATCCATTACATAATTCCAGGCTGTTTTTTTTATTCTTGTTCATTTTAATGGTTTAACTAATGTAGTCTGATACTGCACAAGGCAAAAAATTATGGGAGTTGAAGTCCACAGTTTTTAAAATTGCCAAGGTTGGACACCCCTGTCTTAAACAGTATAAAACAACATCTAGCATCCCAATGTAATAATGAGCTTTTGGGATATTATGGTGATAAATACTGTATATCCTAGCATTGAGCCCACTATGGATAACAGCAGAGAACATCAATTACCAATGAAAGAACTTTATATCCTGTATCAACCATTTGTAAGCCTTTGCTATATTCCTCATAGGCATATGGCAAGGAGAGGCAAGAATATTATCAAATAAACAAGGCAGAGATATTCATTTGGCCTAGAGTCTTCCTAATGTGTTGAATTGCAATTCCCATCATCCTGAGCCAATACATTCTACTCTCTTTATTGCCTTTATTTTGCCATTCTGGACCAGCATGACACAGAGAATGAGATACCAAATTTTGGAAAGAACTGGAAAACATTGCTAATAGGATGAGTAATTAGAAAATTCAACATATTGGACTCGGTTCTTTTAATTTCCATATATTCATGCGTGGTGACGTTTAGCTGCCTTTGAATTTGCAATGAGAAGTCTAAAACCCTGCTGGAAAATAAAACTAGCGTTCAGAGTTATTTTATGAATTAGTGGTACATGACTCATTTAAAAACTAGTCGAAAAATGCTATCATTTTAACGAAGTTAACCTCAAAAGCTGATATTTGAGGCTGAACTTCTTTCCAGGCAGTCTAATAGCAGAAATGCCATTTAAGTATGAATTGTCCAGATCCTAGGTTAACACTACTTTAAGTTACTAGCTCAAGATTGAAACCTTTGTTGTATAACAAATACTTTGATATCATCTGCAAGAGTTTATTTTTTTTAATGTTACATTTAAATTAGGATTTTAAAAAATCAAATTATTTTATGCTTGTAATATTGACAATCTATGAGGTTTAATTAAATTAAATGTATTTATTTCCAACATTTGATGTTATCTAAGCAATAGAATGGCAATAATTTTAATTAATATTGTATAAATATCATGGTATCAAAACAATATAATGTATCAAGATTTGCAATATAAGGAAAAGGGGAGGAAAAGTATTCCTTGGTGCTGTGGCATCTCTCTTGTAACATCTAGAGGTCTAGAGTCTCCAACCTTGGCAACTTTAAGACTTGTGGACTTTAACTCCCAGAGTTCCTCAGCCAGCAAAGCTGGGAGTTGAAGTCCACAAGTCTTAAAGTTGCCAAGGTTGGAGACCCCTGATCTAGGGATTCAGTAGGTTGGCTTTGATTGAGTCAATATCTTCCCAATCAGAGGCTGTCTATGCTCTTTAAGAGGCATGTCAGGGACTGCATCAGAAGAAAGACCTGTCAGGGCTGGATAAAACTAAACTGAAGTTCTTTTCATTTATATTTTCATTGTATAAAAAGCAACCAGTATTGATATGATTATGAGTCAATTCCTCAGTTCTGTGGCACCATTGTCCTTCTCAGCCTCTTCTAATCCAGCAGCTCTTCAAATAAGAACAAATGTCTTTTATGGCTACATCCTACCAAAAAAACCCATGAAGAGGTGAGATCTCTTTTGTTGGGAGGCTGTTGTGAAGAAACAATCTCTGCAAATCAAGTAAAACCTCCATGAATTCCAGCAATCTAAGAGTCCTGTTCTTCTTTTCCCTTAAAAAAAGGAAAGAAAGTCTCTGAAATAGAAATCTTCATAATCTCAGAATAAAATATGCATCTGAAATAGCTCTGAGAATGTCTATAATTTGCAGGAGCCATTACAGACAGAATGTGAAATTTGCAGTTCCCTCATTTGAGTTATTAAATTTGTTTTTTTGAGGTTCCCCACAAATCTATAGCTGTTACATATATTTTACCATGCCTCCCTTAAGACAGAGGATGTAAACATCTCAGTCTTCACAAACTATTATTTTTAGGATATTTAATACTACATCTATTTAATTACATCTTCCTTCATCCTAAAGTGCCACTGTTATAAGTACTGGTTCCTGTTAGTTAATTGACAGGAAAACAATTTCTAACTGGAATCTTGATTTGTAAGCTGATTTTCTGTATAGTTTGGAAGTGGGATAATAATTTAGGAATGAAGACCAGTGTCTCTCTTCCCAACTGAAATTAAATAAAACACTTTGATTTTCCTGACACTTCCCAATTTTTAGGAATGCTTACGCAACATTTGTAGATCTCTAGATGCTTCTTGGAAGTTCAGGAATAAGAATTTAAGGCAAGTATTATTTTCACAATCTGCTAAATGAACTCTTCTAACAGGTTGGATTAAAAATATAACAAATAAGAAAAATAAACATTAGCTGCAGCAAATGAGATTTCCCTACTCGTAGTTAAGCCAAATATTTATTTAATTTGGATAATTAAAGCTTTGTTTTTGAAATGTAATAAAGTTTGAACTTCAGTAAACTTTCAATTTTTCATTCTATTCATGGGTTCCATTTTTGCAATGTCATTTTTTGTTTCTTACAGAAAATGTTCTCCTTATTCGTAAAACCAATCAATGTGTTTGTCGATGTAAAACTTGTAACCACAGAACCAAGAAGACGTTCACTGACGAGATGCTGAAGTTGGTTTTGTTTCCCACATACCATTTCAGGAAATGACTCCCCACATCACACCACCTTTTGTGTCTCTGAACTATGCAACAGACTGAATACATCACCCTCTGGAAAAAAAATTCTAAGAAACAACTGTGGACAAACTGTCATGCAATAGGTTTTGGTTCTTACTGAAACAACATGAGTAATATTCTAAGTATAATTATTTAAGGAGCTATTAGATTATATTTCCTCAACCTGCTATTGACTTAAATTCTAGTACTTATAGCTAGCATAGCCAAATATCAAGGGTTTTTTTTTTTTAATTGTGAACTGATGTAGTACAAATAATCTCTTCCGATCTGAATGCCTTTCTGTTTCTATGACCCAACCCCCTAAATCACCAACAGTGGCCATGTTGGCTGGGAAGATCTGGGAGCGGTAGCCCATTCAAACAGGAGAAAGCATATTCACTGCCAAATGTGTGCATCATTAACATTCAAAAGGATGTGCTCCATGCCTTTCTAAAGACAATTGTCTTTCTTACAGAACTAGATACTTTGTTTTCTTGAAGGGCAACCCCTATTTTAGTCAATGATCAATATTTGTAAGACATGGGAAAGAAAGATTGTGGGTATGAACTTGTCACTCTAAAAGAACAAAAATGAAGCATCTATCCAAGCAAATACCGTATTTTCCGGCGTATAAGACGACTTTTTAACACATGAAAATCTTCTCAAAAGTCGGGAGTTGTCTTATACACCGGGTGTCGTTCTCCGGTAACCAGGCAGACCAGCCCGAAAGGCTCTGACGAGCCTTAAATGGCTCTGATGATCCAAGCCCTGAGGATCTGCTAATCAGGCAACTCAGTTGGGATCGCCAGAGCCATGGGGAAGGAAAAAACTTTTCTCTTTTCACATGGCTCTGACGATCCAAGCCCTGACAATCTGCTAATCAGGCAACTCAGTTGGGATCGCCAGAGCCATGGAGAAGGGAAAAAGTTTTCCCCCTCCAGCTTGCTTACCTTAGCTGCTTGCCTTGCCTTGCTTCGCTTGCCTGAATCCATTCCATCAGCAAGCAACTCCCTGCCTGCAATCAAGCAGGCAGGGAGTTGTGGACTTCAACTCCCAGAATTCCTCAGCCAGCAAAATAAAGCTGGCTGAGGAATTCTGGGAGTTGAAGTCTACAAGTCTTAAAGTTGCCAAGGTTGGAGACCCCTGTTCTATTGGGTAAGTTTTTTTCCTCTTTGGGATCTTTAAAAAAAATAGTTAATTGGGGGGTTTTTTAGTTGTTCTTTTTTAGACCTAGCCATTTAAAGTTTAGGAAGTTTTAAATTTAGCTTTCATATAAAAATAAAAATAAAATAAAATAAAATAATATTTGTGCATACTAAAGCTTTCTGTGATTTAGTATGTTTTTGTAGTGTTTCACTCTAACTACACAAACACACAAAATCTCACAAAGCTGTATGTGGAATTTTGTGTGCGTAAAGTGTGAAAGTTGTTTTTTGGGCTTTTTGTGGCTGTGTGAGGTTCCTGCTTGTTGCAGGGGCCATTTTGGGTCTAGCACAGCTGCTTTTACATTGCGGGTGAGCCATTTGATGTTTTTTAATTTTTATTTGGTGTGCGTTGGAAGAGGGGTAGACTTATACGGCGAGTATAGCCCAAACCCTATATTTTAACAGGAAAATTTGGGGGTTGTCTTATATGCCCAGTCGTCTTATATGCCAGAAAATACAGTAGTGGGAAAGATTCCACCATGTGACTTTTTTTGCACGTTTTGATTACAAAAGGCCTCACAATCAATTCTTGATTTCTTTGCATAAAAAAGTTACCGTATTTTTTGGAGTATAAGACGCACCTTAGTTTTTGGGGAGGAAGCTGTTCCCAGAGCTTGAATTTTAGCAACAGGTTCCTTGGTTGTAAGCTCTGTGCCTTGCTTTTTTTTCAGCCTCTGAAAGCCTCTGAAACAGCTTCAGAAAAAAAGGCTCTGAATCTCTGCTTGGCAGCTTTTTTTCTGAAGCTCTGTTTGGAGGCTTCTTTTCTGAAGCTTCGTTTCTGATGCTTTTTTCAGCCTCTGAAATCTCCATTTGAGAAACTGGGCAGGGCTACATTTGGAGTATAAGACGCACCCAGATTTTCACCCTCTTTTTTGGGGGAAAAAAGGTGTGTCTTATACTCCGAAAAATACGGGAGATAACTAGAGGCAAGAAAGGCAATGGCTTAAAAACCTCTCTTTTAAATATTGTGTTATGCTAGCTCATGGATTACATGAACTGAAGTCTCACTCTTTAGGAAGGCAGTTTCAGATATTTTTTTAGCCACACCTAGACGTTCCTTGGTGGACTTCTACTTCCTATGCTATATTAGAAAAGAGTTTGAGAGTCTGTGCTTATGAAAATTAATATTAACCCTAATGTTATCAGAACTATTCATCTGCATACCTGGTTCCTTGTTTTACTTCTTTCATACAAGTGAATGGTATTTATAAATTCTAAGAGGTCAATAAAAGAAGCTTCAAGATGTATCTTAGAACAGTGGTCCCCAACCCATTCCGGCTCTGTGGACCTGTTCTGTCCCCAACCACACGCACACACACCAACAGACGTTCAAGAGTTAAAGACCAAACTAGCTGGCAAAATCCTTTTCCTTATGATAACGGAACTTGGCAACAACCTAGTGACTGCCTGCCAAGAGTTTATTATTTACAAAGAGGAGAGATAACTTCTCCCCACTTCTGATACATCAAAAGAAACAGCTTAATAATTACGGAGTCAATCAAGTCCAGAGATAATCCAGCAAAGTCTATAGCCAAAAGTCCGGCAATGCAGAATGGCGTGGAAGCTTTCAGCTTTGTTCGTCACAAGGTTTGACTGGCCACCACGCTCCCTTTTATATCCTGTGGAGTGTGGTCCAGTGACTCAGCCTAATCTCAGGCATGCCTTTTCTTCTGTTGTGCGCGCTTATCTCTGTGACGCTGGCGTGGATCCAGCCAAGACTCATTACCCTCATCACTGTCCATCTGTGGCTGCGTGGACGTGCTTGGCCCTGGCCCTATCTCTTGCCCTTCAGCGGACACCGAAGGCATTGCCAGAGAGGAGGGTCCTGGAGAGGGAGGCCTTGACAACTCCTCTCCTTCACTCTCAGAGTCCTCTCCTGCCGATGACACAGGCTCAGAGCCACAACAGGACTGCTGGTGGTTGGTGGCGGCAACGGCAGCAGCAGGGGGGAGAGGGGAAGGTTCCGCACAAGTGGTAGGCAAGAGTACTTTTGCACACACATGTCCACCCACCTGCTCTTGTGCAAATGGAGTTTCGCCCACTCACCCGCCGCAGCCCGGTTCCCAACAGACCATGGCTCTGTCTTAGAAGACATTGAAAGATAGAATGTATAAAAGTTCCCCAAAGTTATGCTGGGAATATAATCAAAAAGAAGTCCACCAACATTTTACCATGGTTGGTGGACATGTAAAAGAGGCATTTAATAGTATGGGATATTTTATAATGATTCATCTATAACTGAAACCAAGTATTTTTATTTTGGAATGATGGATGAGCAGCTGGGGAAAAAATCATAGGATTTCTTAAATATATATTGTATGACAACTACAATGAGACTATTATAGGTAGTCCCTGATTACAGAGGTTCAGAAATAAGAGGGCTACCTAGCACCGATTAAATTGGGAGGTCCAATGGATAAAAGTCAAAGTGTGACCTAACTGGATTGAAGTTAGTCTATGGCATCTGCATTTGTTTGTTGCTTTAATTACAGTAATGCTAATTTCTATATGGTAGGAAAGGGGTATTTCATCAATCTGCCCCACATAGAGAACCAACATTATTGCTTAATGCAACTGACCCTTGGGATTCAATTTATAGCAGTGCTTCTCAATCTTGGCAGTTTTAAGCCGCGTAGACTTCAACTCCCAGAATACTTCATCCAGCATTACAGCATCCTGGCTGGGAAATTCCCGGAGTTGACTGGGAAGCTGCCAAGGATGAGAAACACTGACATACCATTACATGCCCAATTTCAGTCACTCAACCTATTACTTCCAACATCCCCCAAGATTCAACAGGCAGGTTATTCTGGTACAGGAGCGATCAACATCTTCCCAATCAAAACTGCCCATGCTGTTTAAGAAGCATGTCAGGGACTGCATCAGAAGAAAGACCTGTCGGGGCTGGACAAAACTAAATGCAAATTCTTTTCATTTATATTTACATTGTACAAAAAGCAACCAGTATTCATATGATTATGAGGCAACTGTCTTCCACTGTTGTTACATTAAACATTATCATTTAGCAACAACTTTTGAAAGCAGCCAAGACTTTCTTATATCTTCTTCTTATGTCTTATGGCAGCATCTCAGTGTGTCTCATACTCAGATCTAAAATGGTTACAGTCTTTTCAAGCAGTCAGGCCCATCTTCTGAGATGGAAAAGGGACATCCCAGAAATGTTTGATCTGCTTGATTTCTGTTGCACGTTTGCTGCCATCTTGTGGAAACTGGGCGACTAACAACATTTTGGAAAGCCAGCTTCTTCACTCTGCAGCTTTTAAACTATAGTAGGGATAGGAGTTCTTGGTTAAAAATTGTTTGTAACAGAAGTCTGTAGTAATACTCATTCATCCAGGTCATGGTTGTCCCAAAGGTGCTTTTTCAGGAGGCAACTGGACTTTCTTGTTTTTTTGTCGGAAGGCGTTTCATTTCTCATTCAAGAAGCTTCTTCAGCTCTGACAGGATAGTGGGAAATGGAAGGATTTATATTCCTTGCAGACATCTGATAATCTACATCTAGAGAGTAAGAGCATTAAAAATAAGAGCATTAAAAGCAGAAGAGGAAGATTTAAGAAAACTAGTCCAGCAGCCATCTTCAATTTTAGTGTTTCCCATTTTTCCCATTTCAAATTTACTCTATCTTGCTTTCTCATTAATTTGCATGTTTTTAAAAGTCCTGAAAAAAATTAATATCTATTTATTTATGTACATAGCTTTTTTAAACAATGTTTTCTGAAAGTGATTTTTATCTAATAGAAGTAAACCTACTTTAAATGAAAAAGAACGATTTGCTTGAATTGTGCATTGCATAACATACAAAAAAACTGCAAATGTTGGTATTCTAACACTTTGTATAAATCAATTTAAAAATAAACTATCACAGGATATGGATGATACTAATTTATGCTTTACAATCCGGGCCAAGCTGGAGATGGCCCTCCATTTATGTTCTACCTGTCTTTAGATAAGGAGAAATGCAATATTAGAGAGCACCTTAAATCTCCAGGGAGCATGAAAACTTTGGAATGTTATTCCTAAGGCAATTGGGTACATGCAACCCTCAGGAAACTTCAAAGGATTAATGCTTCTATTTTAACAAAGGAAAGAAAAAAGAATTTATTGCAGTATTTTTCAAACTTGGCAACTTTAAGATGACTTCAACTCTGGCTGAGGAATTCTGGGAACTAATGTTTATAGTTGTTAAGGTTGCTAATTTTGAAAGATGCTGATTAATTACATGTAGTAATTAATGCCGTGGTGGCGCAGTGGTTAGAATGTAGTACTGCAGGCTACTTCTGCTGACTGCTGGCTGCCTGCAATTTGGCAGTTCGAATCTCACCAGGCTCAAAGTTGACACAGCCTTCCATCCTTCTGAGGTTGGTACAATGAGGACCCAGATTGTTGGGGGCAATACGCTGACTCTTTAAACCGCTTAGAGAGAGCTGTAAAGCACTGTGAAGCGATATATAAGTCTAAGTGCTATTGCTATTGCTATTACTAGTCCTCAACTTACGACCATAATTGGGACCAAAAAATTCACTGTTATGCAGTGTGGTCATCATTGAGCATTGCATGATCACACTTGATTTTATGACGTTTGTAGTGGTTATTAAGCAGACATCATGTGATCATGGCTTGCAACTTCCCTGATGGCTTCCCCATTGACTTTGCTGGTCAGAAGCTGGCTGGGAAGGTAGCATGTGACAGTTATCATGTGAGCCACTTGCCAGGGTGCCCGAATCACAGTCACATGACCACAAGGATGCTGGAACAGTCATCAGTGCAAGTAACATTTGTATGTTACTTTTGTCAGTGTCCTTGTAAATTCAAACATTTGATAAACAAATGATTGTAGATCAAGGACTACCTGTGGCACTGAAGGATTCATATTAGTGGAACTATCACCAACAGTGAACAACTAATCTACAATGTATTATAACCTTTCCCAGCCCATAGGATGTATAGCACATCAACTTCAGGGGTGAAATCCAGCAGGTTCTGAGAACTGGTAGCGGAAATTTTGAGTAGTTCGGAGAACTGGCAAGTACCACCTCTGGCTGGTCCCAGAGTGGGGTGGGAATGGAGATTTTGCAATATCCTTCCCCCAGGAGTGGGGAAGGAATGGGGATTTTGCAGTATCCTTCCCCTGGAGTGGGGTGGGAATGGAGATTTTGCAGTATCCTTCCCCTGCCACACCCACCAAGCCATGCCCACAGAACCGGTAGTAAAAAAAATTGAATTTCACCACTGGTCAACTCCCATTATGCTCTACTTAGCCCAATGATTGGGAGTTTATGAAAACTTCTAAACACTTGTATCTGGACAGCTCCAGATTGGAGAAAGCTGATATACTTTTAAATACAGGGTTTTTAGTGGTTTTAGGGCAATGGGCCCAAAGAGACATCTGTTAAAATGTCCTAATATGATTGTGTGGTTCAGTATTTCTCAACCTTGGCAACTTTAAGATGGGTGGACCAAGTTCCAAAATTCCCCAGCCAGCCATGCTTGGGAGTTGAAGTCCACCCATCTTAAAGTTGCCAAGATTGAGAAACACTGGTGTAGATACTTTACAAATAAGCATCCCATCCTTAACAGCCTCTTATACAATCAGATCTGAACAGCAAAACAAAATGAAAAATTCAGTCAGACAATACAGTTTGCTCTCTTTTTTTTCCTCCCTCCCTCCCATTCTCAGCTTTCTTCCAATCCCAGCTTTCTGTGGCTGGGCTTCAGCTCCTCCTCACATTCCAGGCCTGCTGAAACTTCCCCTAAAAAATTCTCCAAAATGGAGCCGTCTCTGCCCCTAGCAACGCATACGCTAAAAAGCTCAAAGCTGAAAAACAAGGTTTTCATTATTTTCATTTCTATGGTGTTATGCACAGCCTTGCTGGGCCTGCTACAGCTCAAGTTCTTAAAATCCAGATACAAAGACTTTTATTCCTTTGAAGTGAAGGATTGGAAAGGAAGAACCATGTCCTTGGAGAGATACCGAGGCAAAGTAAGTAATTTCAATTTTTTTAGATTTAGGCAGGCTTGCTGCTGTATACTTTCCGCGCAATAGTAGCACATTAGGAATACCTGGAAATGGAAATCCAAGGTACTGAAGTTAAAATGTAATACTTGCTGAGATAAACTGAAAAGTTTCAGTGGTTCATTTTCTCTACTACCTGGTTTTAGGGACCAGGAATATCCCCTGCAAAAATGGGCATCTACTAATGATTCTTACGTTTGCAGTTTTTATAATAAAATAAGAAATGATGCAAGAACTGGCTTATCAAACCAGACCCTGTTGGTAACTATCAGATACCTCTGCAAAGTTTAAAAACTGGATCTGGTTGAATCAGTTCCAAATTTTAAAACTTTGCAGAGGCATCTGATAGTTACCAACAGGGTCTGGTTTGATAAGCCAGTTCTCATATTGTTCTTTATTTTATTATAAAGACTGCAAATGTAAGCATAGTCAGTAGGTCTGTGTTTTTGTCACTGAACCATTGTTGAATTCTTGAATTTGGTGGCTAAATGTATACATTCATTTGAACAATTGAAGTTAGATTGTTCTCAATGCTTGCAATGGTAGGCAAACATTTATTTCAGTGGGAGAAAGTAGGCTTATGTTTCATAAATTCACATAAACTAAAGTGACCTAAAAAGTGCTTTGCTTTCTACTTAATACCTGTGATTTAAATGCTGTCTATTTTTTTAATAGTGAAACTGATCTGAACACTAGACTTTACTGCGCTGATAAATGATAAATAGCCAATATAAATGAGATTGGAAGATACTTATGAGCAGCACTCTGATCAGCGTCCTTTTTTAAACTTCTTTTCTAATTTTCTATTTTGTCTCAAGGCAACTCTGGTTGTAAACGTGGCTAGTTACTGCCAGCATACAGAAAAAAATTACATCATGCTGCAGGAACTCCAGCGAGAGTTTGGATCATCCCATTTCACTGTGTTGGCCTTTCCTTGCAATCAGTTTGGGGAAACGGAGCCAGGTCTGAACGACGAGATCATTTATTTTGCTAAATCGAATTATGGAGTGACATTCCCCATCTTCAGTAAAATAAAAATTCTAGGTACTGAAGCATCGCCAGCTTTTAAATTTCTGATAGGTAAGCTGGTATCTCTCTTAAGCTGCATGTTGTGTCTTTTACTGTAGTGTTACTTTTAGGCAGAAGCATATACAGACTTCAAATTCGCTGGATTTGCAGTTTCTATTTAAAAAACTTTCTATTACCTAAATCTCTTCAAATATTCTTGAAAAGTACAACAGAATGCCAGCAAAAATCCCAGAAAAATGATTATCTAGATAAATCTGCAATTTGAAATAGAATATACTTATTTACAGGGAAGGGCTGCTGGGGTTCGTAGGGGTTAGGGAGAACCTCTAGCAAAGATCCTGTGCAGTTCGGAGAACCCCCAAATCCCACTCCTGGCTGGCCCTGCCACCCCATTTTACCCTGCCCACCCACCCCACACCAGATGTGGGTTTCAGCAGGTTCTAACCAGTTCTGGAAAACTGGTAGTGGAAATTTTGAGTAGTTCGGAGAACCGGTAGTAAAAATTCTGACTGGCCCCACTCCCATCTATTCTCTGCCTCCCAAGTCCCAGCTGATTGGGAGGAAATGGGGATTTTGCAATAACCTTCCACTGGATTGGAGAGGGAATGGAACTTTTACAGTATCCTTCCCCTGCCATGCCCACCAAGCCACGCCCACCAAGCCATGCCATGCCCACTAAGCCACACCCACAGAACCAGTAGTAAAAATTTTTGAAACCCACCGCTGTCCCACACAGCCCATTTTGGATGCAGGTAAGTGCAGGGTGCATGCAGAGGCTCGGGGAGGGCAACAAACAGGTATACCGGAAGTTCAGGAAGGCCAGAAATGGGGCCGTTTCCAGCCTCCAGAGGGCCTCTGGAGCCCGGGAGGCCATTTTCATCCTCCCGGAAGCTCAAGGAAAGCCTCCGGAGCCCAGGGAGGCCACAAACGCTTCCCTACCCCGCCACCGTGGTGCAGGATGCTGACATGGCCACAACCATCATGGCCACACCCAACCAGCAACCGGGCAGAAAATCCCTTGCTAAAAATTTTGAAGCCCACTCCTGCTTATTTACATTGTGCAGTTCTTTACCTTCTCCTACAACTAATCCCTGACAGCCAATGTGGTTTAGTAGTGGTTAAGGCATCAGGCCAGAAACTGGGAGATTGTGAGTTCTAGTCCTGCCTTAGGCATGCTGGATAACCTTGGGCCAGTCCCGTTTGCTCAACCCTAGAAGGAGGGCAATGACAAATTGGCCTTGAAAATCTTGCCAAGGAAACTGCAGAGACTAGTCTAGGAAGTCTCCAGGAGTTAAAAACTGCCTTGAAGGCACACACATATCACTAACCAGTACATTGCAAAATAGTGACTCTTGTCTGTCTGAATGAAAAGATTCATTTGCCCAATTTATGCACCTTACAGAAGTCCACTTTATTGTCATTATTTTCCTAAATGAAGCTTTTGTGTTTAAAATTGATATCAAGAAAAACAAGGAAGACCTGCACATGGATAGCAAGAAGTGCTTATATACCCAGTGCTCATTCTTGTGCACTCTAAGAATCTTTTTAGAATTCTTTTATTTTTTAAAAAGAAACGAAATGCTTGCAGCCACCGATGCAGAGAATCTATGTGTGTATACACAAGCCTTTCCAAGGTTGGCATTGACAGGTACAGTGGAACTGTTCTGACATGTATAGGTGTAACAGGATCAAACTGCAAATCAATTATGAAGGTAGAGCGAATGAGTCAAGAGGAAGGCAAAGACTGAGAAAGTCACAGCTGAATGGAGTTGACAGTTAAGTGAGCCGCCACCCTCATTTACGACCTTTTTTGCCACCGTTGTTAAATGGATCATTGCCGTTTTTAAGTTAGTAACACGATTGTTAGGTGAATCTGGCTTCCCCATTGACTTTGCTGGTCAGGAGGTCACAAAACAGGATCATATGACTCTGGGACACTGCAACCGTCATAAATACATGCCAGTTACCAAGTATCTGAATTTTGATCACATGACCATGAGGAACGCTGCAGTGGTCGCAAGTGTGAAAAAGATCATAAGTCACTTTTTTCAGTGCCATTGTAACTTCAAATGGTCACTAAATGAATGCTTGTAAGTTGAGGGTCTGCCTGTAATTAAAAATTGATTTCAGAACAATATGTGAACCCAGTGCCAACTACTCATATTCAGATCTGATCATTTTTTCAGGTTTCTCTTCCTCTGAGAGACTTATCATAACTTGTCAATTTCCATGTTATTTCTAGTGACTGTTCCAATATTCTTTCTTTTTTTTTAATTTGATTTATATGCCGCCCTTCTCCGGAGACTCAGGGCGGCTTACAATGTGCTAAGCAATAGCCTTCATTCTTTTGTATATTTATACAAAGTCAGCTTATTGCCCGCCCAACTGGGTCCTCAATTTACCTACCTTAAAAAGGATGGAAGGCTGAGTCAACCTTGAGCCTTGGCGAGATTTGAACCTGCAGTAATTGCAGGCATCTGGTCTTAATAAGCTGGTTATTAGACCACTGTACTACCAAGGCTCTTTCCTTGAAAGCAATATACAGATGTGGTAGAAACAAGAATGGCTTGATTCCTGAAAGTTGATTGAAAGGTATAAACCAAATTAAAGAACCAGGCTGGTGCAGTATTAAAGGCACCACATTATAAACCAGGAGACTATGAGTTCTAGTGTGGCTTAAGCCATGAAGCTGAACAGATGATTTTGGGCCAGTCACTCCCAGTTTTAGAAATAAATCAAGGCAAACCTCTTTCAAAAAAAATTCACAATAAATTTGCTTGGACAGCACAGCCCTCCCTACTCCTACGTTTGACTAGATCTTCTATTGTCTTCTGCTAGTAATTTCACTGCTCACCAATTCTGGCTCCATTCTACGCATTGAATAACGTTGATTATTAACCATAAATACTTGATAGATATCTGGGGCAGTGCCCAGTTATTCAGAGAGACCATTTCTGGAAAAAGAGTACACAAATATCAAATTAACTCTAGAGGCATTTCAATTTTTTTACAACATCCAGTTTTTTTAGTAGTAGAAAGAAGAAACGTATCAATTTACCCAGTTCTGCAAAATTTCCAGAATTTTTTCTTCTCTAGTCAGTCTTTGATTATTTATTAACAAGAATTGTGGGTCTTATCCCATGCTTTATATTATGAATAGAATAATTCTATTAAACTGGATTAATCATTGTGATTACAGAACCTGACAGTAATTATTTATATTGATTATTATTTTTGGGAATACTTCGGTATTGTTGAAGCTTCTGGATTGGTGAAGATGCATATTATCATACAATTTAGGACAGGCTGTTGGTTTATTTTTGATAGAGTTTTTTAATTTTTACAGAGGAAGAAAAGCATAGTCATTGGAGTAGTAGTGGTTTGCATGCGTAGAGACGTCTGGGCGGGTGGGTGGAGCCTCTCGCCACCGCCGCTACCGGTTCGCCCAATCCGGGGCGAACCGGTAGCAACCCACCACTGCATTGGAAGTAGGCAGGAGAGGATAGAGAAATCAAGATGCAAGGAGAAAACAGCGCTAAGGAAATAGAATAAAGGAACAGTTACTAAAAATAACATGGAAATTGACAGGTTATGATAAGTCCTATGAAGGGAAACCTGAAAAAATGATCAGATCTGAATATGAGTAGTTGGCATTGAGTTCACATATTGTTCTGAAATCAATTTTTAATTACAGGCAGTCCCTCAACTTACAAGCATTCATTTAGTGACCATTTGAAGTTACAATAGCACTGAAAAAAGTGACATGATCTTTTTCATACGTACGACCATTGCAGCATCCTCATGGTCATGTGATCAAAATTTGGATTCTTGCATGTATTTATTGTAGTGTCCTGGAGTCATATAACCCCTTTTGTGACCTTCTGACCAGCAAAGTCAATGGGGAAGTCAGATTCACCTAACAATCATGTTACTAACTTAAAAACTACAATGATTCATTTAACAATGGTAGCAAAAAAGGTTGTAAAATGTGGGGGACTCACTTAACTGTCTTGCTTAGCAACAGGAATCTTGGGTCAATGGTGGTCGTAGGCCAAGGACTACCTGTACAAGCTGATAGTTTCAAATTAGTCTATAAAAAGAATGAGAAAATGAAATCCATAAATTCTGTTAATATTGGTTAAAGCATGATCCCAACTGAGTGCCTGCATTTTTCCAAATCACATCCCTGCTGTCTGTGACCTAAAAGTGCCTCATCTTATGTGATTCCTGCAGATGCTTCTAAAAAGGAACCTAAGTGGAATTTCTGGAAATATCTCATCAGCCCTGAAGGTAAAGTTGTGAAATACTTGAAGCCAGAAGAACCCATAGAAAACATCAAGCAGGATATAGCTGCTCTGATTAGGGAGATCATTATAAAAAAGAGGGAAGAGCTTTGAGGAAGTCCCTGTGCCTTGTGGATCCATTGGACGACTTCACCATCCAGCCTTAGTACATTCTTGCTCAAATATGGCAAATGCTGAGCTATCAATGATCTTTCTTGACATTTCATGCCATGATAAACTGAGAAACAGAACTTTCTTTTCTGTTTAGAACTACAAAAGATGCTGAGAGCAAAAGAAGTCAAGACTTTTGATAGTGCCTTAAGCACTTTACCCAAATGAGCCTTGGACCCTACAAACATGGTTTACAGTGGGATATCTGGTTAGGAAATCTGATTATGACCAATGTAAGAGACTTTGTGGGCAGGAAAGCGTTCACAATAAATATTGCTTTCCTAAACCAGTTCCTGCTATGATTTTACATACATACACAATTATTGTGTTATTGTGACTTTATAGAGAGAAAAATAATTTGGTGTGACCCAGGGGTGCTATTCAGCAGGATCTGACAGGTTCTGGAGAACTAGTAGCGGAAATTTTGAGTAGTTCAGAGAACCGGCAAATACCACCTTTGGCTGGTCCCAGAGTGGGGTGGAAACGGAGATTTTGCAATATCCTTCCCTCAGGAGTGGGATAGGAATGGAGATTTTGCAGTATCCTTCCCCTGGAGTGGGGTGGGAATGGAGATTTTGCAGTATCCTTCCCTTGCCATGCCCACAAAGCCATGCCCACAAAGCCACACCACATCCACAAAGCCACACCCACAGAACCAGGAGTAAAAAAAATTGAATTCCACTAGTGGTGTGGCGATCAGGCATCAGACTAGAAACGGTAAGACTGTGAGTTCTAGTGCTACCTTGAACTTGAAGTCAGCTGGGTGTCCTTAGTCCAGTCATTCTCTCTCAGCCCTAGGAAGGATGCAACGGTGAACTATTTCTGTAGCAGTTACAAGGAGCTGAACCTGACCACCAAAGAACTCCCCAGGAATGGGTTCTACTTACCTTTACTACCAGTTTGTAATGGGGCTGTGCACGCGCTCTTCTGCGCAAGCACAGAAGCTTCTGCGCATGCGCAGAAGCATTCTGATGACGTCTGAGTCAGTGGGCGGAGCCTCCCACCGGTTTTACTACCGGTTCTATAGAACCGGTGCGAACTGGGGGCAACCCACCACTGGAAACCCCCCCCCAAAAAATGTTAGGGTTTTAAAGCTGCAAGGAGAAACACTGGCCTAAGCATTGCTGACTTTGTTCTGACCGTTCTATGATGGTAAAGTTTTAAATGAAAAGGAAAAGTGTAGCAATAATCCAAATATTAATACTGAATCTCTGGATAATTCTTATCCTTAAGCAGCCCAAACAATAAAACACCTTATACACAGGTAATCCTCAATTTACGACCACAATTGAACCCAAAATTTCTGTTTTTAAGTGAGACAGTTGTTAAGTGAGTTTTGCCCATTTCTTGGCACAAGTATTAAGTGAAACATGGCAACTAAGTTAATAACATAGTTGTTAAGTGAATCTGGCTTCCCCATTGACTTTGCTCGTCAGAAGGTTGCAAAAAGTGATCACATGACCCCAGGACACTCCAACTGTCATAAATATGAGTCAGTTACCAAGTGTCTGAAATTTCATCATGTGACCATGGAGGTGTTGCAATGGTCGTAAGTGTGAAAAATTGCCATAAGTCACTTTTTTTCATTGCCATTGTAACTTAAAACAGTCACTAAATGAACTGTTGTAAGTCGAGGACTATCTATCCTAAGAAGAATTACAAATCTATTTAATACATATGAGCTGAGATTCATTTTCATACTGGAAATGAAAATAAAATAAATACATACTACTATTAATTTTGGCAATAGGTAAGCTAGTTTGCAAAACACATGTCTTGCAAGCCAATCTGGAACAAAATAAATTAAAATCTTAATGCACTTTTTCATAGCACTGCATACCTTAAAAGTGTTTAATTACAATGATGGCTATTGCCCTTCTCTCCCTCCAAGCAGATTTAACATATTAGCCTCAAAATGATGTTAAATTGTGCAATAATATGGAAGTGTACTTAGTTGCTGGAATATGTATAACAGCTAACTAAGAGGTACACTGCCAAACCATCCCACATGGAGACAGAACACAGATAGTAGTATAAACTCAGATGATTATATCAGAATGAAGAACATCTAAGAAACTTCCATTGAAAAATTAGTGCACAGAAAAATATTTTCAGTTTTGCTTATAAACCTGTCAGCTAGCCTAATAAGAGAAATATCTCAACGTGGGTCATTTGCAGATAGCAATAGCAATAGCACTTAGACTTATATACCGCTTCACCGTGCTTTATACAGCCCGCTCTAAGTGATTTACCAAGTCAGCATATTGCCCCGAACAATCTGGGTTTCTCATTTTACTGAGCTCAGAAGGATGGAAGGCTGAGTCAACCTTGAGCAAAGGACAATATATTCTATTTCAAATTGCAGGATCGAAGGAATCGAACTCCTGGCAATGCCAGCAGAGTTAGCCTGCAATACTGCATTTTAACCACTGTGCCATCACGCGCAATGTTAGAATGTTAAACACTAATAAATCTTCTTGATGACAAAGAGTTTTTGAACATTTTGTTACACCGAGTCATCTGATGATCAAAATATGTGCCGTAGGCTGGCAGCTGAATGTCAGCTGGTGCCATCTGGATATCCATCCAGCTAACAATACACTGCCATTCCACTACACACACAACTTTATGTTATTCTCTCTCTGACAACCAACAGTTCCTGCAACAGGTAACAGTGTGGTAGCGACTGCTAGAATTAAACAAAGCAGCCAGCTAATTCTACACTGCCTATCAGTCACAGGTTGCATTATGCCAGAGGATAGGTCCTTGAGGCACAAATTCTCCTTAGATCAATGCTACAGCCATCAAGATGAGTAAAAATAATACTATAATCAAATATTTATTTCTATATGGAGGGTTCATAATAAGTCATGAAGGTTAGGAAGACTGCAATTAAACATGAAAATACTATTCTTGCCTCCCTCCATTCATTCTCTGAAATGTTTTATAATTTTTAATGATTATCTAGGTTCTAATAAAAAATGTTGTAAAGTTTTTATCTTGTACTGTGCTAAAAAGAGTCAGAAGTCAATGCCTTTTTCTTTCTTCCCTTGAACCTTGTATTTTCTTTCCCCCTTTCTTTTTCCTTCCTTTAATTTCCTATTTTTATTTTTATTTGTATTTTATACATCGATAAAACAATAAACGTTATCTATATTAAAAATGGTAAATTGGTAAATTGCATATATTTTATCCAGAAAGTCAGAGCATATAGCCCAAACAATGAATAGGCTTTAGAGATGTGATTCAAAGATGTTGGGGGGAAAACTTCAGAGTTGATTTGAATGGGAAGACTCAAATGCCTCTGAGTTGATCCTGAAATCCAAATTAACAGAATTGAACAATTATATTGCCTCAATCAAATCAGGTTTCTGAATCCATTGAAATCAGATTTATTTTCCAATCTGAAAGAGGTTGAAACAACTGGATTTCTTAAATAGAGCAGAGGGGTTAATTAAGCCAATGATAAGATTGATAAGGACACACTTCCATGATTTCTGCAGCACATAGGAATGCAGCACTCTGGAGTGCAACCAGCTGCTGTAACACAAAAGATATTCAAACAGCCAGCTAGTACTGCACTGCCAAAGTGACACATATCTCTTCTCATGTTCAAAGTTTCCTTCTCATTATGTTATTCTATTCTATTCTATTCTATTCTATTCTATTCTATTCTATCCTATCCTATCCTATCCTATCCTATCCTATCCTATCCTATCCTATTTCACCATGCTTTTTGCACCAGTGACTCTAGGAATATTGATGTAATTAAAAATAATACAGACCCAGAATAAAAAGAATAAACATCAACAATAATAACAACAGGCTCATCTAACTCTGTGCGTCTCAAGTCTGGGAGAATAGCCAGGTCTTGAAGATTTTTCAAAAAACCAGCAGGATTGGGACCAACCTTTCCCATTTAAAATTACTAATACTTCTAAGGCTTTCCCAATAATAAATTGTTATCATCGGCCTGCCAATAATGATAGTTTATGCTATTAGACCAAGAGTGTTCAGGGAGAAGGGGAGGGGAGTGTCAAAACATTCAAGATAGCAGGCACAACTTTCAATCAATTTAGAACACAGATTAGATGCTTAAGTAGGAAATGGAAAAAGTTTATGACAATATATTTGCCCATTCCCTTTGTGAGCTTTTCAGATATTGATAAAGACGGACTTTTGATCTTACCCAAAGGACTCTTCTGTTCATCCCTCTGCAATCTTCAGTGTTTTGAGATCATTGCTCTTGTATTTATAATAGCTGCATAAAATGGTGAATTTCAGCAAACACTTTTTTTTTTTTAATTTGATTTATATGCCGCCCTTCTCCGGAGACTCAGGGCGGCTTATAATGCGTTAAGCAATAGCCTTCATACTTTTGTATATTTATATAAAGTCAGCTTATTGTCCCCACAAACTGGGTCCTCAATTTACCTACCTTAGAAAGGATGGAAGGCTGAGTCAACCTTGAACATTTGTTTGCCTTCATTGCATATTGAATTATGCATATTGTATTATGGCTTAAATATGGCCTGCTGTGATTTGGTAAATACATGCCAGGTGAACAAAATATGTTAAACCAAAATTAATTAATAATTATGATATAGCATAATTGTGAACCTTAATTGTGAACAAGTCAAGTATCCTTGACTTGTCTTGCTTAGCAACAGAAATTTTGGGTTCAATTGTGGTTGTAAATCGAGGACCTATATGTACAAACAAGATCATAGATCCCTTTCAACAAATATAGCACATTACAGGACAAAAATGTGTTATTCTCTCCCTCACAAACTTCTCTCCCTCACAAACACATTGCTGTTACCATTATTTCTGTTGCTGTTGAAAATGCACATATTATACTTTAGAACTTTTTTTTTCAAAAAAAAAAAAAAAAGCAAGTAGCTGGGGAAGTAAAAAACCTCAGCCAGGGAAATTAAGCAAGCACTTCCCAGTCTGGGCAAAAAAAACTGGAAGTAAAAGGACAGATTAATCTCTCACACCTCGTCTCCTTTGGGCCTTTTGCATCTACAGCAAGGATAAAAGTGATGCTATTTCTGTTTTCCATCATTCATTTTCTTTCATAGAACATACAGTATTACAAAGAATACACACTGCAGAGTTCAATGCAATTCTACAAAGTCTTACCTTAGTAAACTTTAGCAAACTTTGTTTTCTGGTCTGTCTGAGATTGGTCCCAAGTGCTCTCATGATTTTTTTTCCTTTAAAATAAGTATACAGTACATATATATCACTTTATGTATCCCATTCGAATTGTAGAAATCTCAGTCCTTATTTTCAAAGTCTTGTAACTCTTTTGCTTTCATATTTGTTCAGACACAGATTTCTAAATCTCTCATTTTCTCCAGTTCACATACACATATATACTTGCTGCACATTTTATAATGTCAGGTGAATAAATGTTCAATTTAGCTACCTTGTAAGTTTGACTAAACCAGGAAAAACAAATGATTTCATGTTATAACATAATCTGGAGCCTGCTGATTATGTTTCATATTCACCAGGATGTGTCTTATATTTAAGGACTTTAAGCAGACTGGATCCTACATATATCCCACCTTTATTGTCCTTTGTCCACCAAGGCAACATGCCCTAACAAATCATAACTGATCCCAAATATATAAGCAGAATCAGATCTTATTTGTATTTGGAAAGGAGACCAGTAAGAAATCCCAAACCTTTAGGCTAACACGGGGAATTTAAACATATCTAGAAGGCATCTGGGTTGTGATAAACCAGTTTTATATTGCTTCAGAGTACCCATGAAATCACTGATAGTCAAAACAGAAAGAAAACCCCACCTTTAATCATTCTCCCACTATTTCTCCCAGCTTTATAATTGCAATCAATGCCCCTTTCCTAAACCATTAAAAAGATATTAAAGATCCACGGGCCATTTAATTATATCCGTGTCTTGTCATACACCAACCAGCAGAAGTGTCATTGCCTTTTTGTTTTTCTAATCCAAATCGTAACCAACCACTATATATACTAACAGAAGATTAGCTGACAAGGTGGCTCAATAGCTGACTAGGTGGATCAGCAGCTAAGACACTGAGCTTGAGCTTGTCGATCAGAAAGGTCGGCAGTTCGAATCCCTAGTACAGGTCTCCTGTGTGAGCAGAGGGTTGGACTAGATGACCTCCAAGGTCCCTTCCAACTCTGTTACTGTTAAAAAAAATACTTCTGCGTAAATAGGTGTAAGATCTAAGTAAGCGAGGAAGATTCCCATATACCGCCACTCCAGCCAGCAGTTAGCGGCTGAGTCGCTTTTAAAAAGAGGAGCCAAGACCCTGCTGAGCGGACAGGACTGAGGTTTACCCACAAGGCGTCTTTCATCTGTCTTGACCCTCCGGGATGCGCATCTTTCTAACTTCCACTGCACTTCTGAGGAGAGTTACTTAGCTTTGCTGATGCTGAACAACCGCATTGCTTTTCAGAAATTACCCCCCTCCCCATCCCACCCTCAGAGCCTTCCCTTCTGCGGGGAAGAATTAACTATCCCAACATCTGTGAGCACCTAAATTTGCCTACTGCTCCTGTAGGTGCCATCATTAGGGGGTGATGCGTTCTTCCATCCGCTCCAACCTTTGCTTCCCTGACTTTTTTTTTTAAGTGGGAGGGGGCGCTTTGGGTATCAAGACCCCGTAGGGAGCCGCCCGCTGCCTTACTCTGTCCCCAGACCCCAATGAAGCCCCATTTCGATGGAACCGTTTTAAAGAGACCGAACAAGCGGCAAACGAAGCGGGAATTCCTCGCTCTGGGTCCCGATTGGCTGCCTTGTTTTCTGACGACGGAAAAGTCCCCTTCCGTGGGAACGCGGCGGCGCGCAACATTGAGGGGCGGGCGGGCTCTTTTTGCGCCTTGGCTGCGGGTAGGCCGCGCGCTATCCCGGGCAAAGGACCCGCTTCAGCTGCGCAACGTGAAGAGATGCCTCTATTGTCCGTCGCGGGACAGGCGCGGGGAGCGCTTTCAATAACCGCGCCAAAAGAGCGCGGCGGCGGGCGAAGAAGCGGGGAAAGGGAGTGGAAAGCCTTCTTTGTTGTGCTCCGTATAGGATGGCGGAGTTTTGGATTGGATGGGGGGAAAGCCCGAAATACCACTTTTGGGGATGCAGCATCCCATTTAAAAAAAAAAACATTTGTTGTGATTCGGCTCTGAATGGGTTTCCAAGGATGATGTCAAGGCTCAGAATTGGGCAAATAGGACTGTAGGAGAGGATTGCACTGGAGCAGGGGGTCTCCAAGCTTGGCAACTTTAAGACTTGTGGATTGCACTGGAGCAGGGGGTCTCCAACTTTGGCAACTTTTAAGACTTGTGGACTTCAACTCCCAGAATTCCTCAGCCAGCTAAGTCCACAAGTCTTAAAAGTTGCCAAGGTTGGAGACCCCTGCACTAGAGGATGCCTGGCCAAGGTTCTTCAGCCATTCATTCCCTCCCAGGGGGCCTCATTTCAGTTACTTATTATTCGTTATTAGTTTCGTTCATTTAATTTAGAGGGGGGAAGGAAGCAGAGTGCTCAGGCTCATCAGGCTGTTTTCGTCCTTTCCTTTCTGTATTTGGATTGTGAAATGAGTTCTTTTCCTAAAGCTGTTTTACGCTGCAGGAAGTTAGCACCCACCCCTCTCCTGGAAGAGTGAAATATTTTAGGAAATATGAAAAAGGCAGAATATTATATTTCCCTGGGATAAGCATGTTTAGAAGCAGCTCCCATCTTCCTGCCCCCACCCTTTGTCAATGGGCCATTAACGCTTGGGCCAGTCTATTCTACATAACAAAGATCTACCTCCTTCAGGCAGAGCCATAGTAGGAATTGCCAAAGATAGGATTAGCCCTCTACACAATAGCAGCAGAAACTCACCACATGTGACCTGGGAAGCACATGTGACCATTACCCAGCAAGGCCCCCACCCCCTGGGAGTCTGACAACCAATCAGGATATTCTTTCGGGGCCCCAAGAAATGCAGAGCCAGAGAGAGCATAAAAACCCGAGGATTTACTGTATCCCCCCTTTTCTGTTCAGGAACTCAAGCCATGTGATCCTGTCCACCATTAAACCATCTTTCCAAGCAGTCTCCATGTTTCCAGTGTCTGTTTCCCCACTTGGAGCAGAACCTAGAAGGATGTTTCTTCCAACAACGCTTCTGCCAAAGGTGGTGCTCCTCAGAGCTCCAGCTTGCAACTTCTTGTGTGTACATCGGTGTTTTTTCAAACCTCAGCAGCTCTAAGATGTTCTGGGACTTCAAATCCCAGAAGTCCACATATATGGCATATGGTCATTTGTCCATACACAGATGGCACGCTGATAGCATGCAGTAATTTTGACTTGGTTGTGGCTCCACGGAGAACAAATCCACCGTGAAGATGTAAGATCATTTGATGAAAAGAACCACATTTGCGCTTAGGCCCAGAGTCTAGATCAGAGGTCTTCAAACTTGGCAGCTTTAAGACTTGTGGACTTCAACTCCCAGAATTCTTCAGCCAGCATAGCTTGAGTTTGAGGACCCCTGGTCTAGATGATAGGAAAAAGTAAAATGCCTGAAACATCATAGCTTTCTATTTAAAAAAAAAAAAACAGAAGCAAAGCCAATTTCCTCTCCCTAAACTTATTTTGTGTACTTGGAACTCAGAACTGATGGCCGTGGCCAGGGGGGCTTTTTATCAGGTTTGCCTGATCCGCCAGTTTCTGGATCGGGACTCCCTGCGCACGGTCACTCCTGCCCTCGTCACTTCCCGACTGGACTACTGCAATGCTCTCTACATGGGGCTCCCCTTGAAGAGCATCCGGAGGCTCCAGCTGGTCCAAAATGCGGCTGCATGGGTGATTATGGGAGCGGCAGGGTGCTCCCATGTAACACCTCTCCTGCGCGAGCTGCATTGGCTCCCAGTGGTCTTCCGGGTGTGATTCAAGGTGTTGATTAACATCTTTAAAGCGCTCCATGGCTTAGGACCTGGGTACTTACGGGACCACCTTCTGCTACCGACAGCCTCCCACCGGCCAGTACGCTCCCACAGGGCGGGGTGCCGTCGGTCAGACAATGTCGACTGGCGACCCCCCGGGGGAGAGCCTTCTCAGTGGGGGCTCCTGCCCTCTGGAACAAGCTGCCCCTGGAGGTACGGAGGATCCCGGACTTGCGCACCTTCCGCTGTGCCCTGAAGACTTTGTTATTCCAGCAAGCCGGGCTAGCCTAATTTTAACGGTTTAAAATTTTAAATTAGATTTTAATGGGATGTTTTTAATTGTGGGCCAAAGTATTTAATCTGGTTTTAAATTGTTTTTAACTTTTATATTTATGTATTTGATCTTGGCTGTTCACCGCCCTGAGTCCTTCGGGAGAAGGGCGGTATATAAGTATAATAAATAAATAAATAAATAAATAAATAGCCTATGTCATCTTACTTTAAACATCAATAAATAAAAGCCTACTACCAAGTAGGAATTAAATGTATTTTGACTGAGGACACACCTGTTAATTTTATTATTTTTTTGGATAAATCAAAGAATATGACTAGATAGGCTCAACTGATACGTAAAAACTTTAAGTGCCGAATCTGAGCAGTAAGCAATACTGTTGTCCCTCATTCAAGGTAACGTAATAAAGAAGCCAAATTCCTGAAGCAAAGCATCCCAAAAGTGTTTTTCACCCTCCCACACATTACAAGTATCTCTGTTTATGACTATCATTTAAAGTTATGACAAATCCCCCAAAAGGTACTTATAAATGCAATTCTGAGGGCCAGAGCCCCCTTGCAGTCACACCAGCATTTAAAGTATTTGGCAACCTGCCCTCATTTACAGCTGTCCATAACATCCTGTGGTCACATGACTGATTTATGATTTATTTATTTATTTATTTATTTATTTATTTATTTATTTATTTATTGCTGAAAACCAGCATTCCGGTTTCTGAAAAAAAATGTTCCATAGCAAACAATGGGTTTGCTTAATGACTGCAAAAAAGTAATAAAATTGGGTTGATCACGTTTACAATTGTTGGAAGAAATGTTCTTCTGAGTTCAGTTCCAAGTGAGGAGAAAGACACTGGAAACATGGTGGCTGCTTGGAAAGATGGTTTTAATGGTGGACAGGATCACATGCCTTGAAGATCTTGGGTGAAGAAAAAAAGGGAAGAAATGCTGAGAGTGCCTGAGTTTTATACCCTCTCTGGGCTTTTGAATTTGATCTTGTATTCTGATTGGTTGTCAGACTTCCCATGGGGCCATGCAGGGGTAACTTTGTAGGTTGTGATTTTGAGTCCCAAGCTTGATTGAGCTTTGCTGGGTGATGATGTAATGAAAGGGCTTTGGGATTCCTATTATGGCTCTGCTTGAAGGAGGTAGAGCTTTGTTATGTAGAATAGACTGGCCCAGGCCTTAATGGCCCATTGACAAAGTGGGGGGTGAGTTTCTGCCTCCCTTTTAGGGGAAATATTCTGCCCTTTTAATATTTCCTAAAATATCTCATTTTTCTAAGAAAGGGGTGGATGCTAACTTCCTACACTATCATGACTTGCGATCACAATTGGCAGGCTTCATTACAGTCATAACTTGAGAACTACCCATATATATGTATAAAAGGCTATCTTTTTCTGCCTTTTCAGGAAATTCAAAACCCTGAGAAGTAATAGGAAATTCAACCCTAGCTCATTCTGTCCTGATGCACCTCACACAAAGATTCTCCAGAAGCACATCTTCCAAACAGACTACCTCTGGGTAAAATCAAACTCATTGGCAGATTAAATACAAAATGGCAAAGGTGATCCTATATATTTTAAAAACCTTTTTCCACAGGTATATATAAGATTTCAGGCTATACAGAACTATTATAAGATACAAAATCTAGTGGTAAATAAAAAATGTATAATAAAATAAAAATAAAAAATACAGATTGTGGTTTTTTAGCTGGAAACCAGGCCTTCTTAGGTGCAGCTGTATTCCTTAAAAAGTAGGGAGCATACTGCATCCCTTTTGCCTTTCAGCTCCAATCCAGGAGCCCTCAAGCATAAATCTAAGGAACGCCTTCAAACTCCAAACTGTAGATATTAGCCAAGATTGCTCAACTTTGAGGCAATGTTCTAGCTCACATATTTAAGAAACTAAGAAAAGAAAATCATGAATAGAATTTCATGAAGCAATCAGTTTAAATTGCAGCATTCTGGTTGAACTAGTTATAGTTTGGATTTATCCCAAAATAGTTAGGGTTGAGTGGAGATTTCAGAATTTACAAAAATAACAAAAAGAGTAAACAAATCAAGTGTTGCTATAGGTGAGGTCTATGTTTAAAAAAAAAGTAATCCCCCACGTAGAAAATCAAATGTAGTTTCTATACAGAGATAACCTTTTTGTGCACGGAAACATTCTATCATGAGATTGCCTCCCATTGTACTGTGAATAACATTCAGGAACATGGAAGTGGGTGGCAATTCAGCAACTGATTTGTCCCAAATTCAACCCTACAAGGTGGACCGGAATAAACCCTGCCTGAAACCCTGAAGAATTTTGCTACCATTTGGTGTCCGTACAGAGCTAGACAATTTTAAGATGTGTGAACTTGAAGTCCCAGAATTCTCCTGCTAGCATGACTGAGGAATTCTGGGAGTTGAAGTCCATATGTCTTAAACTGCCAAGGTTGAGAAATACTGATCAGTACAGTCAGGTCATAGCAATTTCCTATGTTCATCTATGGTACAATCATATTCTGGCAACATCCCTTTTTTTTTATGATGTGTCCCCAGTGTTTTCTCTCCAATGAGCCAAATACAGATAGTCCTTGATTTACACTCATTTGTTTAGTGACCATTCAAAGATACAATGACGCTGAAAAAAGTGACTTAAGGTTGTTTTTCACACTTATGACTGTGCAGCATCTCAGTAGTCACATGATCAAATTTTGGCCACATGGCAACCATGCCATTTATGGCAGCTGCAGTGTCCCAGGGTCATGGGATCACCTTTTGCAAACTTCTGACAAGCAAAGTCAATGGGAAAACCAGATTCACTTAACACCATTTAGTAACTTAACAACTGCAATGACTCAAGATAGGTTGTTGGGCTCAATTGGGTCGTAAATGGAGGACTGCCTGTTAAGCTATGTGTGAGAAAGAAAGCAATGTAATAAATCCTTGTAAAATAACTTCATGGGCTGAAGTAGCATTATGTAGAAATCATGGGCCTACACCACCACCTGTGTGTCTCAGAAAACACAAGGGCGGTATGTATGCCGGGGGAGGAGGGGGCTTCAATTGCATAGCTATGGCCACCATCTTGACTTTTCTGACCTCTTCCTGCAGACACCACTGCACAAAAGTAATCATTTGTGCGGCATGTATAGTCTGCGGAGTGAGTGCTGCTTGTGGTTCAGTATACACTATGACTCCAGTTGTGTTTGTTTGTTTGTTTATTCTAACTTTATTCAGCTTGAATTCAAGCATAAAGGGACATAGAAAAAGGGACAACACAATTTGACAGAGAATCAGAACAAAGTCAAGAGTGGCAGAATGGGGATTGGTGATAGAGATAGCAAAATGTATGCTGATTTTCTATTGACTCCAAGACAAGTGAATATGGTTCTTTTAATTAATAAACGGACAGGCCTTAGGGAGAACTAGAAATTAGCAACAAATATGAATAGTGTTTCACTACTAATGTTAAATTTTAGAAATAGATTACAGGTAGTCCTCAACTTATGACCACAATTGAGCCCAAAATTTCTGTTGCTAAGTAAGAAATTTGTTAAGTAGTTTTGCCCCATCTTATGACTTTTTTGCCACATTTGTTAAGTGAACTGCTGTGGTTTTTAAATTAGTAACACAGTTGTTAACTGAAACTGATTTCCCCATTGACTTTGCTTGTCAGAAAGTCGCAAAAGAGGATTACATGACTCTGGGACACTGCAGCCGTCATAAATATGAGTCAGTTGCCAAATGTCTGAATTTTGATTACAGTGATTACAGAGCTGCTGCTACAGTCGTAAATGTGAAACATGGTCATAAGTCACATTTTTCAGTGCCTTTGTAACTTTAAACGGTCGCTAAACGAATTGTTGTAAATCGAGGATTATCTGTGTCATCCAAGCCAGGCATGTCCACTATGCAGAGGGAGGACCCAAATGATCAGCATAGTATTTGTGCCCTCCCTTTGTTGATGCCTCTGGCCATCACTGTCTGCTACCACATGGTACTGTTAGCAGTCTCCCATGCTCCATTCAGTCCCCAAAGAAGACATGACTGAAATAACTTGGAAGGAAAGGACTACATAACTTATATCTATGAGATCAGCCTTCCTAACCTTTCTAATCTAGGCTTTGGGGTTTCAAGATGGAAAAACTATCTGTGAAATTCAAGTAAAATCAGTTTAGTTTTTTTCCCCAGGATTATAAAACGTTTGCTCTAAGGCAGTGTTTCTCAACCTTGGAAGCTTGAAGATGGGTGGACTTCAACTCCCAGAATTCCCCAGCCAGCGCTGCTGGCTAGGGGATTCTGGGAGTTGAAGTCCACCCATCTTATTATTTATTTATTATTATTTATTAGTTTGATTTATATGCCGCCCTTCTCCGGAGACTCAGGGCAGCTTACAATGCTTTTAAGCAATAGCCTTCATACTTTTGTATATACCTGCTTAGTAGGGCTTTTGGCCTCCCTTAAGCAGTGTTCTATTTTATACAAAGTCAGCTTATTGCCCCCACAAACCGGGTTCTCATTTTACCTACCTCGGAAGGATGGAAGGCTGAGTCAATCTTGAGCCTGGTGAGAATTGAACTCGCAGTAATTGCAGGCAGCTGGCAGCTAAATACTACTTTAACAGTAGTTTAGTCCACTGCACCACCAGGCTCCTCTTCAAGCTACCAAGGTTGAGAAATATTGCTCTAAGGCCAGTTTGAATTAAAAATAATTTTGTATATGTAGTTCTTTCCCACTTTTGTTACTATCTCTACACAATGCCTACATAATCCATAAATGTTTTTTTGTGGGGGAGAGGTTCAATTGGGCCCAAGACAAATAAATCCTAGCAAAATTGTCAAGGGTGATTGTAATAATAAGTCCCTTTACCTTCCAACCATGTGGATGTACTGTAGATGCTTTCCTCCATCATATTTTGAGGAACTCTTACTGTTCTCCAAAGTAGTTCGTGATAAATGACTCACCGCTGTTGCCAAATAATGAGAATGATCTGGGGTTTTGCCCCTATAATGAACTGCGTGTTTCTTTGTGCATAATAGAATGAAGATTGTTTATTATGTGGGCAGTGTACAGTTGATAACACCTTTTAGTTCTTATTTCCGTGTTTAAAGTGTTTGGCTTTTTGTAAACTATGATACCTAATTATGGTCTTGTCACCTAGGAACCTTAACCGGTTTTTTGGAACAAAGTAATGACAGTTGAAGGTTCTGGGGAACGGTGAATATGGTTAAACAATGACAAGTAAGAGGCCATAATTACGTTCAAACAAATAAATGCTAAACCTTTACTAATAGACATAGAAACATGGATTTGTTCATTTTGTTGTCATTTTTTGGCTAAAAATCTCCACAGGCCTCTTTTTTCCACCCTCCAAACTCATATTTGCAGTTACAGGTGAGTCATTCTAATTCTGTCTAGATCTTCCTGGTTGCCCAAGTGACAAAGCTCTGATTGGACAATTATTGCTTGGATTTATCCATCAAAAAATTAAAAAACAAATTACATTTATATCTCCTTGCTTTCTGCTTTCTATACAGCAAACTAATATATCTAAACACATTAAATTCAAACCTAGGGCTGACCAATGGTGTTAAATTACAAACCCCACCATCAAAAGCCAGAATAACTATTGACTAGGGATGAAGGGAGAGAAATCTAATAAAGGCTGCAGAAAGGCAAAAATAAAGCAGGGGTGAAATCCAGCAGGTTCTGACAGGTTCTAGAGAACTGGTAGCAGAAATTTTGAGCAGTTCAGAGAACCGGCAAATACCATCTCTGGCTGGCCCCAGAGTGGGATGGGAATGAGCATTTTGCAGTATCCTTCCCCTGCCACGCCCACCAAGCCATGCCCACCAAGCCACATCACACCCACCAAGCCATGCCCACAGAACCAGTAGTAAAAAAATTTGGATTTCACCACTGAAATAAAGCCTTTTATTCTACACTATTCATTATTCACAATTATTGAGGGCAGGATTTGTGTAGTATTGATCCTAATAAAATTGATCCTATTTGTTATTTAGTGTTAATGTATTTTTCCTCATAGTCACATAGTCACATCCTCCTTTCACTGGGGCAGCAGAAAAGTGTCAGCAAACTTTGCACAACCTTATACTGCTCTCCTTACAGATTTACTACAGAAAGCAATCAGTGGGTTTCCTGGTTTCTTTGCTCTTTCCAGTAAAAATCACCAGCCAACAAGAAAGAAAAGCACCGATCACCGTCCTTAAGGGTTCTTTGCAAATGTGTTTTGATCCTTGGTTACATGTGAGCAATTCCACCATGCAGTGAGGGAAAATTGAGGCCCCAGTATAAAAGACACTATGAATGGTTTCTTTGAATGCCAATTATATGCTTCAGCCAGGACCCAGTTTTTAGACTCTTTATTTCACAAAACAACCTACCAGATCTCAACGTTATCTTACTTCCTTCATTATACTACTAAATATCTAGCCAGCAGAATACAGCCAAATGTATAGTTCTTAACTGTTCAGCTGAAAGATTGCTACATAGAAGTGATCAGGGACACGTAAAATCTGATATATTTATTGAAATACAAGTATTCCTTGACTTAGAACAGTAAGAGAGCCTGCCCATTATGGTCATAAATTGTGAGGATTGTAATTCAGGTGACCCATATAAGCAGTTCTATTTTACGAACTTTTCTGCAGCTGTCATTAAATGAACTAATTGTTTGCCATAGGGCATTTTTGCCAAAATTCAGAAACAAACACTAGTTTTTGGCAAAAACATTGAAAATTGTCAGGTGATGAGGGTGCAAACAATTGTAAATGTGGCCCAGTTGCTGAGCATTCAAAATGGAGTCACTTGACTGCAGGAGGGACTCAGCCGTTGGAACTTCAGAACCGGGTCATAAGTACCTTGAGAGGGAATGTTACTTTGGTTGCTAAATGGCTGTTTGTAAATCAAGGACTATCTATACATTTTGTTCTATACCTTGGCATATTTATACCTTTTTTACCATATTGTTAGTTCGTGTTATACTGTGCCTTGATACAGCCAATTGATGAACCATTTAATTAACTAATGCACCAGTTCCTGAATATATCTGCTCTTTACAAATGTTATTTATTTTACTTATATTTGCGGCAAACAAAAGAGATTCTTGGAAACTTACAATAAAGATCCACTATATAAATCAGTGTTTCCCAAACCCAAGTAAATTACCCAAAATTGGGTTAAAATGTTATTTGGGGTGGGGGAATAACTGCATACAAACCTATTAATGATTTTGCAGGTGATCAAGCACTAGGTCAAATGGTCAGTATTTGGAGTTTTTCTGGTTAACAATTCACAGTGAATTGTGTGGTAGCTGGGGAGGCTGTAATGCAATTATTGCTCTTTCCAAGCACCTACTATACATGTGTGAAGTAAGATTTTCCACTCTTGCCTTCACAAAGAACACAAAACAAAACTCTGAACACAGAACAAAATTCTGAAAAAAGTTTTGGGTAATGAAGGAAAAAGGTTGTGAAGAATTGGTATAATTAGAACAATAATAACCAATCTCCAGTTACAGATAAACCCATCAATAACCAGTGGCATCAGATATCTCTAAATAATTTGGTTTATTTAAATGTTTTAACTCAAATATCATTGTCATTCTATAACTCTCCATGTAAAAAGTGTGTTTATTCATCTCATTTAACAATTGTTTAACACAATTTGTGACAGCAAGTTTTTGTTTTCTTGCCCACACAACAAACAGCATTGTTTTAGAAATGCGCTAGAGGGTGCTGATTCTTTGTGTTTGATTTCATCTGTAAAACAAACACTTGAGGAAAAGTAAACCAAGCATAACATTTATTCTTATTTTCTGATTCATCAAATTACAGTAAAAAATAATGTACTTTCTATAAAAAGTGCAGCAAATGAAAAAGGCATTGACTTCATACCATGATTTCCTCCCATATGTAAGCATCAACTCCATTTTTGGATCGGTTAATAGAGTATCCTGCTATTTCAATAAAGGCTTCTTTCGCAACCCTGGGATAATAATATGAGGTTTAGAAATAAAGAAAAAATTTCATTTGAAAATAAAATCAATTTGTGTTCTAATGAGTTATGTACTATTCTGTAGATCTCCCAATGATATCCAATGGTATAAGCCAGGGATTCCACATAGATATTAAAAAGCAAAGGTGACATCATCTAAATGTGGTAAATTATTTTTTATTTTTAAAAGCCTCTGTATCTTTTTTTTATATGTTCTCTGGTTTACTATATAATTCCAAATAAAATCTGTAAAATTGACATCTCTTTCACCTCTAATAATTGGAATCATTGCCTTACCTTTCTTTTGCTTTAAGCAATTAGCCAGGATCTTACCAGATATTTTGCCATTCATTCAGTATCTCTGTTGTAAGCATATTAGTATAAATGGGGATAAGGGTTAAGGTCAAGGTTAGGCCCTGTGAGGTCTGGTCCCAAAACCAACATTGCATCAACTTAGAGTGCCTCTTTATGTTAAAGACCAGCTTGCTTTCCAGGCACTCTTCCCCTCCCCACCTCCCCCTAAGAGGCCCTAGGGGCCTGTGATGGCGAACTATGGCACATGTGCCACAGGTGGTACGCAGAGCCCTCTCTGTGGCCACCTGAGCCGTTGCCACAATTCAGGTACATGCACGCGCACCTCCCACTGGCCAGCTGGTCGTCGGGTCTCTGCTGTTCATGCATGGAGGATGGGCATGCGGGGGGCACACGCATGGACGGGGATGGGGCGCATGCATGGGGTCCGCACGTTCATTGCATTTTGGGGGTTCGGGCGCACACGCGCTTTGGGCACTCGGTCCAGAAAAGGCTAGCCATCACTGCCCTAGACACATTGCATGTGAAAACTCCATTGAAAAGTGAAGTCATTTCAGGTTAGAGTTAGAGTTAAGGCTCACCCACAGAAAAGTTAGAAAAATCCCAGCTCCAAATCTCTGCCACCCCACGCAAGAGGGGCATGTGCCCAGCTAACCCTAACAGGAACCAGCCGCAGAAAAGAGAATCATTATATAGATAGACCATGACTTACGGCCCTAACTGGATCTATCATTACAATTGTAGGTCATCTTGGTCATTAAGCAAGTCATCATGTGACCAGACCCAATTTTACAACATTTTTGCAGTGGTTGTTAAGTGAACATCACAGACGTTATATGAATGCCTTGGTTAGTAAGCAATCCATTTTCCCTTGAGCATTTTTTTTCCAGAAACCAGAAGTGATTCCAGAAACCAGTCAAAAATGTTGGAAATTACAGTCACATGATTGCAGGAACCTGCAAATGACCATAAAGATGAGCCAATTGCTACATGCCCAAAATGCGATCACGTCACCACAAGGGGTAGCTTTAAATTTGATTGTAAGTAGCTTTTGGGCATGTCGTCGTAAATGTGAATGGTTGCTAAATGACCTGTTATAAGTCAAGAACTACCTATAAAAAGAAGTCAATCCCCAACCCACAGAGCCAGCTCAGGAGGAAACTGTGGTTGATTGTATCAAAAGCCAGAGAGATCAAAGAGCTCTTTTTCATATCACAAGTTGTGTCCCTAAAACAGTTTTGTTACTGGAAATAGATTTGTGTCCTTTTTTTTATTTTAGTTGAGTTAGCTACTATTGAATTATAGCTGAAATTATACATTTTTAGACATTTCTACTGGCTTATTGGCACTACTTTCTTAGAAGACACGTGATGACAAATAGGTATTGATTTGACAAGGCTGGACAAGTTTAGATCATTCTAAACTTTGCAAATGCTCAAATTGAAGAGAGGTATCACTGACCAGAATTTGGAAACAACACCTGAAGTATCTTGCTGTTGATATTGTTTGGAATAAGAAGTGAGGACCATGTAAGGCAGGGGTGTCTTACTCAAGGCCCGAGGGCCGGATCCAGCTCATGGGGTGCTTAAATCTAACCCACGGGGCTGGCCTGGAAATGGCAAAGGACTGGCCAGCAGTACCTCTGGGCCTCCTGCAGCACCTTGCCAACCAAAACGGGGTGCGGGGGGGCCATGCGAGCCCTCCTGCTCCCCGTTTTGGCCCACAGGGTGCTGCAAGAGGCAGTCATCCCACCTCCCTCACCCGTTCCCCCGCGGAGGAGAACTACAATGCTGATCCGGCCCTTGAAGAAATCCAGTTTGATACCCCTGATGTGAGGGAATTAGTTCTCCAAAAAGAGTGATTTCTCATAATAACCAGGATATTGAGTCCATGGGACATAGACTCCTTTATTGTAGCTTTTATTTTAGGATGTTTGATTAATCCTATTTTGAACATCCTTTTCCTAGATGTTCAAATGAATGTTACATTACTAGCTTCTTTGTGATCAAATTCCTAAAATGACTTCAGCAGCGACAAAATTTATGTTTATTTAACTTTTTTTATTTATAAAAATTCCTAACTAGTGCTACTATGATAAGAAAGCAAATGGAGGGCATTGAGGGTTAATGTCTTAAGAATAGTATAGTATATATAATTTTGGATTGTAAAAAAAAAAAAAAGCATTTTGCTACAGTCTGTAGACTTTAAATAGATTTAGTCAATCCCCAGTCAATTAGTTCATGATATTCATTTGGATAAATACAACAGTGTTTGTCATATTCTTCTTGCTGTTGTTTTTATTTCTAAGGGAAAGGACATAAAGTCTGATGCCCACTGCTAAGCAAAAATCTCAGGCCTATAGACTTCTTCAAAATTACACTCTGTAGTGAACATGGATCTTTGTGTTGAAGTACTTTTCCATCACTCATCACACCCTTCCTCAAGGCAGTTAAACTAATAAGACTAATCATTAGCCTAACAAAAATACATCTGGAATAAAGGCATGGGGAAATGAAGGCATATGAAAAGCGAAGTTAAGAATAGCTTCTGTGGTGATACTGCCAACTGCAGCCAATTTTATTTCCAGTCCTTCATGAGGCATTTTGTGTACAGCAATGACCACAGACTCATTGTTCTCCACAGAAGCTTTTGAGCATTATCGAAGGAATATTTCACATTGCATATCAAACTTTTTGTGTTTTTCTACTTGAATGCCTTTTGTCATGCCAATGGGAGGGTGCTGTTCTTCACCAACTCTGTCAATATGCAAACAGAAACTTGCTTTACAGTTAACCAATTTTGAACTTTTATGACAAGCTTACCTCATATTTCTTTTTATAGTGTTCCAAGTTTCGACTTCTTATAAATTCACTTTTTCCTGTATTCTATTATTGATCAGCCATACTGCTGCTATTGTCAACATACTCAACTGCGGTCAGCATGGAGTTTTATTATATTTTTGTGTTATATATTACTGCAAAAATCACTATTTCTGCACATGTACACAGTATATTTTTACTGCAGCTATCCAGCAAGCTCATCAAATCTGACAAAATCCATATTCCTGTTTTACAGACCTTGATTTTAAAACTCAAACACATATTTGAACATCACATTCAAAATCTCCTTTAACATGAATCAGTTCCATCTAAGTTTTTTTAGATAATTACTGTATATACAACTTTGAATTCTTATTCAAAACAACTTTTAATTGCAAAGAACTTTCACTTCTGGAATATTAAAATATTTAGATAATGAATATGTGAGGTTTCAATTGTGGGGGGGAAAGCTACAATAAGGATATTGTAAAATTAGCCTTTGATGTTGAATGTTAATGTTGACTGTCTAAATGTCATTCTGTCAGAACTGAAGAAACTTCTTGGATGAGAAGCGAAATGTTTTCAAGGAAAAACCCAAGAAAGTCCAGTAGCCTTTTGAAAAGCATCTTTGAGAGATAGCTTTTTGCTAACATTGAACTACAATTATGAAGTAGTTGTAAAATCAGAATTCAAATCCTCATTTAACAATGGAATTGACTTGAAATTCTGTGAGCCAATTGCGTTTTTACAACCAACTCATCTCATAGAACTATTGGGGGATAAATCAGGAACCTGACTAAATAAGCAAACTAGATCCAGAAAATAAAATGGCAAAAAAGTCAAATATTTTGGTGCAAAATAGTCTCAAATCTTTTAAAAGTCCAAGGTAAATAAATCTGTGCCCAAACAATTATTAGAACAGCAAATTCTTAAGTGACAGAATTGTTGTAGGATTGACTCTTGAAAATAAACAGATTATGAAAAGGATACCCCGTTGCCAAACATCCCATTAAAAATAGTCAAATGCAGTGGTGGTATTCAGCCAGTCACATCACTGTGGGAGAACCGGTTGTTAACTTTCTGAGCAGATTAGTGAACTGGTTGTTAGAAGAAATCATTAGGGCAGAGACCCGGTTGTTAAATTATTTGAATCCCACCACTGGTCAAATGGTCTTAGTACAGTAGTCTTGGGTACAAAATGTGGGCTTAGCCCAGCTATATGTGAATGAGGACAGTGATATTTAAAGTAAAAGCTAGGGTTATTAAGAGGCCCATGACAACAGAAAGTCAGTGCTACTATCTAAACCTCATATTGCAAAGTGGGAAAAATAGTGAAGTTCAATTTTGTCTCCTAAGCAAAAAAGACCCATGGAACTAACAATAAGCCAGATGATAATCAAATTCAGAGAGTTTGTCAAGGTCCTTTCTGTCATCTGGTTCTCAGCTTTTGCAGTATTTGTCAAATTAGCTCACCCCTATAATATGGGGTAAAGTTGAATTGTGTAGTTGCAGCTGCCATCTTGACTTTTTTTTAACCTCCCTCTGCAGATACTCCTACTCCAAAGATTGGATGTTTGCGCCTCTTGACATTTTATAGTATATAATGTATTATTAAGTGATAGCTGAAGGAAGCAATATTCAGAAGCACATGTGTTTCTTGTGACACAGTCGATGTACTAGAAATGGTCCTTAAGTTCCCCTTGCATCAGACACCTGTTCAAACTTTCAGCTCCTAGTATTTTCAATATTTACTTCATGCTCTCAAACAATAGTTGGGGAAATTGAGTTTTGTCATTGCCCTCACATAGCTATTTTAAGAAACAATCAGGACCAATCTGGTCAGCAAAATGGGTATTAAATTAGAAATAGTTGGCCTTTAATCATGAGTGCTCCAAACGTAACAAGATTTGGCAAACTGTGACCTGATTTCTTCAAGTGCTGCTTTATTCCAACTACTGCTTCAGCTTTTGTTACTCAAATTGTTGAATGCCTTTTAAAAAATATATAAACTTCATAGCCAAAATTGTGTGTATCAACAAAAGTGCAAAGGTTTACTCAAAGAATAATGATATGGATATAGAAAAAAAATCATGAAAGTGAGACTATAGCCATCAAGAAAACCGTTTGGAAGAGGAGTGAGTTTTGAGGGCAGAATAAAGAATTAAAATGGCTTAAATTAATATTATTTTTAAATAATATATTATTTTTCTTTTGATTGTCAGCAGGTTACTTTGGGCACAGAAATAAAGTGGGTTAGAACTTGGATGCCCCAAAAGAAGGCAATGGGAAATCACTTTTGTATAATTGCCAAGAAAACTTTGTGGGAATTAAAGAACCCTATCTTCAAAAAGGGTGACCCCAGCCTAGTTGAAAATTACAGACAAATCCCATTATGTTGCATCACATGCAAAGCCATGGAATCAATTATAAACCAATCCATTACCCTCTACTTAGAGACAAACAACCTACTCTCTAAAAAGCAGTTTGGTTTCTGCAATCTGCACTCTTACACTGCAAAAACCCATGGACATCACAACTCGACCAGAGTAAAGCAATAGACGCAATTTATATAGACTTCTGTAAAGCGCTTGATTCAGTAGTACATGACAAATTACTTCTAAAACTAAAATCTTATGGCATTTCCCTGCATAAGTGGATAGCTGTGTTCCTTTCAAACAAGCAACAAGTAGTCAAAATAGGGAATGCCCTATCAAACCCTGCACCTGACCTTGACTGTCTGTCAGAATGGTCAAACAATTGGCAATTCCAAATCTCAACCAACAAATGCTCAGTCTTACAAATTGACAAAAAAAAATCAAAACATAAAATACAAGCTGGGTGAATACAACCTCGTAGACGACCCTCACTCTGTCAAGGACCTTGGAGTATTCATCTCAAACAATCTAAGTGCCAGAGCTCACTGTAACAGCATTGCCAAAAAGGCATTAAAAGTTGTTAATCTAATCTTGTGTAGCTTCTTCTCTGGTAATATTGTACTACTAACTAGAGCATACAAAACATTTGCTAGACCAATTCTCGAATACAGTTCATCTGTCTGGAACCCGCACTGCATAGCGGACATCAATACAATTGAGAGAGTCCAGAGATATTTCACGAGAAGAGTCCTCCATTCCTCTACCTGCAATAGAATACCTTATGCCACCAGACTTGAAATTTTGGGTTTAGACAACTTAGAATTACGCCGCCTTCATTCTGATCTAAGCGTAGTACATAAAATCATCTGCTACAATGTTGTACCTGTCAATGACTACTTCAGCTTCAACCACAACAATACATGAGCAAACAATAGATACTGTACAAACTTAAGGTAAATCGCCCCAAACTCAATTGCAGAAAATACGACTTCAGCAACAGAGTGGTCAATGCCTGGAATGCACTACCTGACCCTGTGGTTTCTTCCCCAAACCCTCAAAACTTTAACCTTAGACTGTCTACTGTTGACCTCACTCCATTTCTAGGAGGTCTTTAAGGGGCGTGAATAAGCGCACCAGTGTGCCTACCGTCCCTGTCCTAATGTTCCCTTTTATTTGTATCTATCTCATGAATTATGTCTATATTTATATATGTTATCTAATACATGCTTGATGAAATAAATAAATTAATTAATTAATTAATTAATTAATAAATTGAGCTTCATATGAAGGAGATGTTACCTTTTTAAACATTCTTTGTAAAAGAACTCAAAACAGTGATATCAAGAAGAAATAAATTGATAAGTTAGTTGAAATGTTGTTTTTCTTGGTCTGTTATTCCTGACTGTAAACTACCTTGAGTCCTTGCTGAAATGGATGGCGTATGTATGTATGTATGTATATGTGTATGAAAACATCAATAAGCAAGCAAGTTCTTTCTAAAAGGATAATCATGTTAGCTTTTTGTATGAAAAATAGCAAATAATTTTATGGCACTGTAAATGCTAAAAAATAAATAAATTAAGATTTCATGAATCACAATATATTTCAGATGCATGGAATAGGATGCAGGAGCCAAGATGACAGATGGACCTATATTAATGGTTTGATATTGAATGACTGTAATCTGGCCTTAACATTTGTTTTGTTTTGTATTGGTTTTAATCCTACTTTAGTTGCCCAGGACCTTGAACTGCAAGTTGGATAGCCATGTAAATAGATTAATTAATCTTAATTAAGTAATTAAAGAAAATGTATTTTTGGCATCAACATGGAGGTGATTTGTTATTGTCTTTTTCTTTTTTGTTTTCTCTGTTTCACAAAATCGTTTATATTTTCTATTGAAATCAATAGGATATCAACTGTACAGAATAAGGAAAATGACCTTGATACAGTGGTGAAATCCAATTTTTTTTTACTACCGGTTCTGTGGGTGTGGCTCGGTGGTCATGGCAGGGGAAGGATACTGCAAAATCTCCATTCCCACCCCACTCCAGGGGAAGGATATTGCAAAATCTCCATTCCCTCCCCGCTCCATGGGAAGGATGCTGCAAAATCTCCATTCCCTCCCCACTCCATGGGAAAGATATTACAAAATCTCCATTCCCATGGGGCCAGCCAGAGGTGGTATTTGCCGGTTCTCCGAACTGCTCAAAATCTCCGTTACCGGTTCTCCAGAACCTGTCAGAAACTGCTGGATTTCACCCCTGCCTTGATAGACATGTGAAAGATCCATTATTGAAGTGACAAGGGGTGAATAGTATTTTAGGTCCACAAGAGGCAAAGTATATGCCAAAGAGGCTAAGACAGATACCTCCTTAATTCACTGAACTATGAAGAAAAGGGAAAAGGTACAGCACAAATAGACTTGCAAAATTCTTTTGTTATTATAGCCACTCTCAAAAGTTTTAGCCTTCCAGTGGAATTGATTTCTTGGTCTGGTGTTCCTGATGGAGTTGACATTAACTGTGATATGCATGGATCTATCTTTTTATAAAGAAGAATGTAAAAGAAATGGTAGAATTATTTAAGGTGTTATATTTGCTTCTTCTTTTTTTTTAATAAGGAAGAGATCAATTATACATTTATAATGAATGTTCCAGCTCTTACACAATCCTCCAGAATACAGTTTGACATAATAGTATATAAACATTTACTTACTAGTCCACTGGCAAGACAAAGAACAGAACTCATATAATGTATAATAGGTCAGAAGGGCAAAATAGTTGATTACCTCCTCCAGGTTGTTAGTGACATGTCAAATTAGTTGTGCCAGCAATTAAAGTGAGTGCATTGAGCAGAAAATAGAAATGAGTGGGAGAAATGTCTTTTCAGCTCCATCAAAAATAGGTGATTCTGAGAGCCACAAGGATACTGTTTAGAGAAGGCATATGGAGAAAGGGTTACTCCCTCCTCCCAAGTGATGAGTGATATATTCTCCCCAACTTTTTTTTTAACCTCTGCTTATTCTGAAATATAACCTCTCCCGTCCCCACTTCCCAACAGAAGTTTGTAAAATATATTGCTTTTTTTCAGAAATCTGAATTAATAGTTTTAGAAGAACTTTGAAATGATATTGAAGACTACAACTTGATTATCCCACAGAAATCCAAGTTCTGCCTTTACAGTCAGCTGCAAATACCACCCCCCTCCCCCCAATATAGCTTTACATTTTTTATAATTTTGCTTTCCTTCCTGACAGGAGTTTGGAAATGACAGTCTTCAGAATGGAACAGAACCCAACAAATACTGAAAATCAGGCTTGGTTTTCTCCTTCTAGTTATGAAACCAGTGTTTCATAACTATATAAATTCATTATATAATTCCCCACTTGTTGGTCTTTCCAAGCATTAATAGGAGCTTCACACCTCTCAAGTATTGGATTAAGTTCTGTTGTATGTAGACTTCCCACATTATGGATCCACTCATAACTTTTTTTGCACTCCAGGGTAAACTATGCTGTGGAAAGGCTTAATGTCTGTCCTCATTATTGTCTGAATCTTTATTTGCACTCCACTATGTCTGCTATCAGCTTTGAAGAAGGAGAAATTACTACTGATTTACTTCTTTCAATTCAATTTCACCCAATTTCACTCAGTGGCAAAAGCAACAGAAGATAAGTGGGAGCAGAGGGGAGACAGGATGGTGAATAATCAATGAAGCCATTGACATGGTGGATTATGACAACATTAGCTGCAAGGCATGCTGTCACTCATGTCATTGCAGTTCTAGCTAGCACATTCAATGCCATGGTTCTGTTCACTGATTTGATAGCAGTCTAGTGATAGTGGTCTTTATTCATCCAACATCCTCCAAATATATTGCTGGAGAATTCTGGGAGATGTAGTTAATTCCCAGAGAATGCTGGATTGAATAGTATGCATAAAATAAAATAAAATAAAATAAAATAAAATAAAATAAAATAAAATAAAATAAAATAAAATAAAATAAAATAAAATAAAATAAAATAAAATAAAATAAAATAATAAAATAATAAAATAAAATAAAATAAAATAAAATAAAATAAAATAAAATAAAATAAAATAAAATAAAATAAAATAAAATAATAGAATAATAAAATAAAATAAAATAAAATAAATAGTGTGTTGGATATTGTTAATTTAATTTAATTTAATTTAATTTCCAATTTATATACCGCCCTTCTCCCTGAGGATTCAGGGCAGTGTACAGCCAAGATAAGAACATAGAATACAAATATTAAAAACAGTTAAAAATATATATAAATTTGGCCCGAAAGTTAAGAAATCACAAACTGATTAAAAGAATTTAAACATTTCTTCTTAAGCCAGCCCAGCTTGCTGGAAAAAATGGGTTTTAAGGGCACGACAGAAGGCATTGAGGTCATGGATTCTCCTTATCTCAGGGGGCAACTGATTCCAGAGGGTAGGAGCCCCCACAGAGAAGGCCCTCCCCCTGGGGGTCACCAGCCTACATTGTTTGGCTGATGGCACCCTGAGGAGGCCCTCTCTGTGGGAGCGCACGGGTCGATGGGAGGTCGTCGGTAGCAGCAGGCGGTCTCGCAGATAGCTAGGCCCTATGCCATGGAGCGCTTATATAATCACTTTGGTTTGGGGTATGTGGTTATCTATCTTAAAATATTCATTCACAGTTCTATGCTTTGTTTTATATGGTGATAATGCACAAATGTCTAAAATGTCCAATACAAGTCTTAGTTTTTGAGTTCTGAAGTACTTTGGTTTCTTCTGCCAAAACTGAGTAAAACAGAATTTTGAAGGTTTTCATATAACACACGTAACACTACTTTTAAGTTATAAATATATCACATAGCAGGTGGGTTCTTCAAATCAGGACCAGTAGCTGAATATTTGTTTTTCATTAAGTATTTGCTAATAAGTAATTCTTCATATAAACAGGAGAGCTAACGTTTTTTTAAAATACAACATCTAACATATCTCATTCTGCAGTTCTGGGGTTTAGCCAAAGTAAACCTAATTGACAAGAATAGAGAAGGTGAAGAAGTTCTTTTAACTCTTATGAGGACATGTCAGAACTGCATTCCAAAGCCTTTCAACCTGTTGCCTTCCAGATAGTTACAGATATGGGTAGTCTTGTCCAGTATGGCCCTTAACCATGCTGTATGAAAATTTTGGGCACTATTAAGGGTGATAGGTTAGGTAAAGCCTCTTGAAATAAAAGGAGATGGAAGTTTGTAAATATCTAGCCTTCAGGCCTGTGAAACTGGCAGCCCGCGAGCCGGATACATCACATGCAGGCCATGCCCACTCCAGCTCCACAAAGGCAAAAAACATCACGATACGTCACAATCCGGCCTGTGACACAATCATGTTTGACACCCATGTTAGCTGTATTACTGATTTCAATAGGAGTTTTAAGCATAACTCAGATCTCTTCGGAGGGATTAAATAGAATTTTAATACTCTTTCCTGGGGCTGAGTCATGTTCTTTTTTTCTAAACAGTTTTGCTATTGTTATTTGAATTTACAATCTAATGCTAAACATATTAACTAGGATATTTGATATCTATTCAAAATTAAATCCCATTATGCTCAATGGAAAGCACCCTCAGGAAGCTGTTCTCAGAAATAGTCTCAATGTCTACAGTCTGTTATGAACCGATAGGCACATTTTGAATTGTAAGAATATGTTATACTACTTGTTCTATTCTTAACATATTTAGTCAGTTTTGATTCCCAATGAGTGCCTGGACAAGTCTCTGCAGTTTCCTTGAGAAGATTTCAGAAGTGATTTGCCATTGCCTTGTTCCTAGGGCTAAGTCAGTGTGACTGGCCCAAGGTCACCTTGATAGCTTAACTACTAGAACTCACAGTCTCCCAGTTTCTAACCTGATGCCTTAACCACTACACCAAACTGGCACTCTCTCTATCATAGCTGGTTCTATTTATTTATTTTTTTGCTTACTATATGCTTATCCATTCAACCAATGTCCCTCCTGGTTGGTACTGGCTTCCCGGGAGGTGACACAAGGCTGGCTCCAGAAGATTGTTAACGCTTCTTTGAGTGAGGGGGTCCTGCCGGCCGCTTTGAAAGAAGCGGTTGTGAGGCCCCTCCTCAAGAAGCCCTCTCTGGATCCGGCTGTTTTGGCTAACTATCGTCCAGTCTCCAACCTTCGCTTTGTTGCGAAGGTTGTCGAGAGTGTGGTGGCGCAACAGCTTCCCCGGTACCTGGATGAAGCTGTCTATCCTGGGCACAGCACGGAAACGGCATTGGTCGCGTTGGTGGATGATCTCTGGAGGGCTCGGGATAGGGGTTGCTCCTCTATCCTGGTCCTGTTAGACCTCTCAGCGGCTTTTGATACCATCGACCATGGTATCATGTTGCGCCGGTTGGCGGGGTTGGGGGTGGGGGGCACCGTTTTGCGGTGGTTCTCCTCCTACCTCTCTGACCGGTCGCAATCTGTGTTGACAGGGGGGCAGCGGTCGACCCCGAGGCACCTTGCTTGTGGGGTGCCACAAGGGTCGGTCCTCTCGCCCCTTCTGTTCAGCATTTATGTAAAGCCGCTGGGTGAGATCATCCGTGGCTTTGGGGTGGAGTTCCATCAGTACGCTGATGACACCCAGCTGTACATCTCCACCCCAGGCCACCCCAACGATGCCCTTGAAGTGATGTCCCAGTGCCTGGAGGCCGTGCGGGCCTGGATGGGGAGAAACAGGCTCCGACTCAACCCCTCCAAGACCGAGTGGCTGTGGCTTCCGGCGTCCCGATATAGCCAGCTGACACCATCGCTGGCTATTGGGGGCGAATCATTGGCCCCCACGGAAAGGGCTCGCAACTTGGGCGTCCTCCTGGACGCACAGCTGTCTTTAGAAGATCATTTGACGGCTGTGGCCAGGGGGGCTTTTTATCAGGTCCGCCTGATACGCCAGTTATGCCCCTTTCTAGATCGGGACTCCCTACGCACAGTCACTCAGGCACTCATCACTTCCCACCTGGACTACTGCAACGCTCTCTACATGGGGCTCCCCCTGGGGTGCACCCGGAGGCTCCAGCTGGTCCAGAATGCGGCCGCACGGGGGATTATGGGGGCGACGAGGCTCTCCCATGTAACACCTCTCCTGCGCGAGCTGCACTGGCTCCTGGTGGTCTTCCGGGTGCGCTTCAAGGTGTTGGTGACCATCTTTAAAGCGCTCCATGGCTTAGGGCCGGGGTACTTACGAGACCGCCTTCTGCCACCAATAGCCTCCCACCAGCCAGTACGCTCGCACAGAGTGGGCCTCCTCAGGGTGCCGTCTGCCAGACAATGTCGGCTGACAACTCCCAGGGGGAGAGCCTTCTCTGTGGCAGCGCCCACCCTCTGGAACAACCTCCCCCCAGAGATACATACAATAACAGACCTCCGGATTTTTCGTCGGGCCCTGAAAACCCATTGATTTCAATTAGCTGGGCTGGCTTGAGTTAAATTTTAAATTGATTTTAAATTGGGTTGTTTTAATTTATGGCCAAAATATTTAATTATTTTAAACTATTTTTAAATTTTGTATGTATTGTTTTTTACTTTGGCTGTTCACCGCCCTGAGTCCTATTTGGAGAAGGGCGGTATAGAAATAAGAACAAATAAATAAATATATATATATATATATATATATATGTTTTCTCAGGTTTTCGCGGGTGTTTGTATGTAGGTCTTTGGTTATTCGGGTCTTCTCCCACGTAAAATTGGAAGTGTCTTGGCGACGTTTCGACGAAGTCTCATTCGTCATCTTCAGGCTGGTGTTCTCGGCTTCGTGCTTCCAGGAGCAATGTGAGATCGCAGCTGTCTCTTCCTTTTAACTGCTAGTGGGGGTGTGAGCTGATTGGGTGGGAACTTGGCTGTGTTCTGATTGGGTGGAGGTGTGTTCTGATTGGTTAGGGGCTCGGCTGTGCTCTGATTGGATGGGGGGTTGGTTGTGCTCTGATTGGATGGGGGTGTGTTCTGTTTGGGTGGGGGCTTGGTTGTGCTCAGCTTAGTCTGAGTTGCAGGGGGATTTGACTTTAAAAAGACCAGAACTATCGCCAAAACTGAACACTTTAACAACAGAATAATCAGAGAAGCCATCGAGATAGAAAAACGCCCACACAGCATGAACAAACGAGACGATACCTCCCGCCTACCAGCCATTTGGAAACCCGCCCTTATTGACAAACGAGTCCCTAACACGACGAATGACACCAGACCCACACTCACGAGAGCCACACAGGATGTCACCACCACACATCCACGCAGAAAACAGACTCAAACCCACACTGATAATGAGCCACGACCAAGGACCAGAAGCCAGACTGCAGCTGCATCATTAGCCACTTTAAACCTCTCCAATCCATACATGAAGCAGACTGACACCCACCATGAAGAGCTCGCACGGCCACAAACACGAAGCCAAACAACAACAACGCAGCTCACCAGCTCAAATCCCCCTGCAACTCAGACTAATCTGAGCACAACCAAGCCCCCACCCAAACAGAACACACCCCCAGCCAATCAGAGCACAACCAACCCCCCATCCAATCAGAGCACAGCCGAGCCCCTAACCAATCAGAACACACCTCCACCCAATCAGAACACAGCCAAGTTCCCACCCAATCAGCTCACACCCCCACTAGCAGTTAAAAGGAAGAGACAGCTGCGATCTCACATTGCTCCTGGAAGCACGAAGCCGAGAACACCAGCCTGAAGATGACGAATGAGACTTCGTCGAAACGTCGCCAAGACACTTCCAATTTTACGTGGGAGAAGACCCGAATAACCAAAGACCTACATATATATATATATATATATATATATATATATATATATATATATATATATATATATATATATACACACTATGTCTTTTTCTGTTTTTCGTAGGCTTTTATGTGCATATTCTTTCTAGCCAGGTTTTACCTACGTAAGCTAGGTTGTTCTGCAGCTCTGACTGTGTGAAATCTCATTCACCAGTCTCAGAGCTCCTTGTCAGCTTGTCAGCAGAGGAGGAGCTCTGAGACTGGTGAATGAGATTTCACACAGTCAGAGCTGCAGAACAACCTAGCTTACGTAGGTAAAACCTGGCTAGAAAGAATATGCATATACACACTATATATATATACTCTGTGTGTGTGCGTGCATGTGTGTATGTGTGTGTATAAAACAAAATATTAATAAAAGGCAGTGGTTGGATTCAGACAGTTCACACTGGTTCAGGTGAACCAATTGTTAAATTACACATATACAAACACACACACTACCAAAATGGATCCTGGGTGTTGCACTGTGCTGCCAGGGAAGGCCGCTTTCCCTCTTTCTTCTCCCTGCTCCTCCTCCTTCCCTTGTACTGGCTGCTCCATTTCCCATTTCTTCATTGCAGCGCAACTCCCAGGATCCACTTTGATAGTGGGGGTGGGAGTATTTTAAACAACCAGTTCTCCCAGGGTCAAGTTGGCCATTGCGGGAGGCTCATCCCACATATGTGGCGGAGCTGGAGAATGGGGATGAGCCACGCCTCCCACGACAGCCAACCTGACCCTGGACGAACCGGTTGTTAAATAATTTGAATCCCACCATGGATAAAAAGTATTACAGTGCATGATGCATCGATAATTCGACAGACTTAAAATGTTCTAATCATTTCAATGGTTACATCAATTATTCTGCTAATGGCAGATATGGCCAATAATAGAAAGTGTTTCTACAAAAATACATAGACATTTTTTTTTCAATTTGTTGAACAACACACAGCTGTTTAAATACAGAACTAAAAATAACTTGGGTTATAGCCCTAAAGAGAAGATTCAGCCAAGATGAATTTGTTTGCTGTACTTGACACTCAGCTACAGTAGTTTGTTAGTAATCACATAAGTACGGAAGGTTTTCACTGGTTGCACATTTAATCAAAGCGCTGAAATTTAAACCGCAAACATTGGTATGCATGCTGGCCCTAAATTAAAAGTGAATTTGTTTCATTTTTTTATTTATTTTTCTTTCTGGATGTAAAGGGGAAATATATAAAAAAATAGAACAGGAATTTAATAGTAAAACAGCTGCATTTTTGAATGCCCCCATGAAACTATTATTCTGTTTGTAGTAGGAGATTCAAATTATTTCAAATCTGGAAAATAAAATGAAAAATATAGAGAACATATCCATACAAAGTGACTGATGGATGGATGGATGGATTAAATTTATATGCCACTCTTTCTCGTGACTCTGGACAGCTTGAATTTCATTTGAGTTTTCTGAGTAAGTGTTCATATCAATTTATAAGTACATCCTAAGCAAATGTGGAATGTGGTGGCTCAGTGGCTAAGACACTGAGCTTGTCGATCGAAAGGTTGGCAGTTCAGCAGTTTGAATCCCTTGTACCGTGTAACAGGGTGAGCTCCCGTTACTTGTCCCAGCTCCTGCCAACCTAGCAGTTCAAAAGTATGTAAAAAATGCAAGTAGAAAAATGGGGACCACCTTTGGTGGGAAGGTAACAGCATTCTGTGCGCCTTTGGCATTTAGTCATGCTGACCACATGAGCACCGAGACATCTTCAGACAGCGCTGGCTCTTCGGCTTTGAAATGGAGATGAGCACCAGCCCCTAGAGTCAGGAACGACTAGCACATATGTGCGAGGGGAACCTTTACCTTTACCTTTATATGTAGAATTGTAGTCCAATAAAAGATAAAACATTGAAAGGTAGATTTTGTACCTGTCCACAATGTTTGCTAATGCCTGGGGTCAGATGACACAGTTACTGTAGATTTAGCTCAAGTCACTTCCTTTCCAGTATTAAATCTGCTTCATCGTAATTTTCCATTTTTAAAAGTCTTCACACAAGGTGTGTTATTGTGTGCATTTCTATAGCTCTATACGTGTTCATATTTTATTTCTCTATTACAGGTACTTATACAAATTAATAAACTATATTACTGTATGGAACTTAAAGTTAAATTTCTCTTAGTGCCAAGGACAGGCATTCTGATTATGAAATATCTCATACTTTGTGTGCAATCAGTGGGGAAATCAAACAAAGGAACAGAACATATACTTGGAAATCCCCTTTGCTGTTGGGTTTTTTTGCCTACATTCCATACAATTCACACCAACTAGATATTTGATTCATTGCGGTTCATTTTAATTTTTCAGAGATTTCTGATACAGTTACAAAGCATCCCGTTTTAAAATAATAGATCTTTTAATTCCAAAATGAGGTGTGAACTTCTCAGTTGAGCTGACTTCAGATGCCCTTGACTGTGAGATCTTGTGAACAATTCTCAAGAGCTGCTCACCAGTATCAAATCATATGTTTTCATATTTAATGAGTTTATGTGAACACAAACATATCGCCAAATTAGTTTTGGAGAAAAGAGTTTGGTAATTTGAGCAGGAACATGGACAGTTTCAAACCACAGCAGAAAGTTTAGTAACCGTAACTAACGATGCATTATGAGCTATGGTGGCGCAGTGGATAGAATGCAGTACTGCAGGATACTCCTGCAGACTGCCAGCTGCCTGCAATTTGACAGTTTGGCTCAAGGCTGACTCAGTCTTCCATCCTTCCGAGGTTGGTAAAAATGAGGACCCAGATTGTTGGGGGCAATATGTTGACTCTATAAACTGCTTAGAGAGGGCTGTAAAGCACTGTGAAGTGGTATATAAGTCTAAGTGCTATTGTTATTCCTAATGATGCTTACTCCATGCTAATTAGAAATCTAATCCCAATATTTTACAAGCTAATTTCAATTATCGCACTGAGCTAAATTGTAATAAAAAACCTAAACATTTTGTTTTGCAAACCATGGTTTATAGAGTGTGCAGGCCATTATAAGCAGGTTTACTCAACATTCCAACCCTAGGCTTTTAAACCCACACTAGTGCTCAAAAACGCAAGATGATAGTGTTGTATTGGGTGGATTTACATATTCTGCCCAACTACCGTATATTGTTGTTTGGCTTTGGTTTAATGGGCATGTAAAACCAATCATTGTGTTTTATAACAGAAGCAGCTGAAAGGAGAGTTTTAAAAAAGTAAGATGTAACTATGATTGTGAGATTGAAAAAATCGACAAGACTTTGAGCATATGGTCACAACTGTCATTTGACATTTTCTGATCCCACTGCCGTGGTGTATATATTTGTAATTGCAAGCAAAAGTCAAATAAATCCAAACTCCAACCTTGGTAAGAAAAAAATACATATCAGACTGGAGTGTGCATATAAAATACATATTTTATTTGCTTTTTTGTGGAAATTAAACATTAAATATTAGTTTAATCTTTGATTATTTTATAAGGATAGCCTTATCCTGTAACAGGATCCTTATCTTGTGATCTTGTTCCTTCATCCTGCATTAAACTTTGTGATTGTATAGGTTATCTGAATTTACAAGTAGTCCTTGTTTAGTGACTGCCTTGTTTGGCGACCATTCATCAGTGATAAAAAAAAAATGTGAGCAGTCCTCATTTGTATGATCTTTTGTAAAGCAAAGGAAAGCTAAAGTAAGATCATAGGCAGAGTCACAGTTTCACTTAGTGACCGCTTCACTAAGTGATTAAGTTGTGGGTCCCAGTTGTGATCACTTAATGAAGACTACCTGTATCTCAAACTACTTAAGGTAGTTTACCTACAAAATCTGGCATTAGTTGTATCAGTGGTAAACATCAAGGGGGGTGGACAAAACAGCACAGAATTGACATCTTTGACATTTGTTATGGGTTTTATTTATTTATTTATTTTATTTAGTATTTGTTATTTTATATGTTATTTTGGAAGGTATCAAAAGCTGTAAAGTTTAGTTTAGTTTATTGTCATTGCACCTTGTACTACAAAAACAAATGCCATCTTCAGTATACATTATAACTATAAAAATAGAAGTGGATAGAAGTGGCAATGTAAGGGAGGAGAATGAGATAGAGATGTAAATTATTGACCTTTTATTATATTAAGATACACTAGCTGCCCATGCTTTTCAGAAATGAGAACAACTCTTCCACCCACCAAGTTGCCAAGAGGAGGTGGCATCCATAAACATTTCCATGGAGCCATTTCTCCTAACCTGAGTGGAACTCATGTTAAATATGAATTTGTATCTGATGCACTTGATGCCAGTTGAGCTACAGCTGTCTGTTGATTAGATGCTGTGCCACACCAAAATTGGAATTAAAGAACCTTCAGGGTGCATATTAGGATGTTTCATTGCTAGTGGATTCATTATGGTCATAAAACAAATTACAATGCAGCCCCGCTAGAATTCATCTCTTGTAGAAAAGACAAGTGGAATGGATGGATTACATTTTCAAACTGTTACTAAGAGGATCTATATATTTTAGATGTTTGAAAGTTTAGTATAAAGAGGACTACTGGATTTGTAGAAAGAAAGATTCCTTTCCTTGTATTTCCAGTAAGAGCCACAGTGGCGCAGTGGTTAGAATGCAATATTGCAGGCTGACTCTGCTCACTGCCAGGAGTTCGATCCTGACCGGCTCAAGGTTGACTAAGCCTTCCATCCTTCCAAGGTGGGTAAAATGAGAACCCAGGGGCAATATGCTGAGTCTGTCAACTGATTATAGAGTCCTGTAAAGCACTATGAAGCAGTATATAAATCTAGGTGCTATTGCTATTTCCTTGAATAACCAGGTAAGAATACAACATTGTGCAACCACAAAGAAATCTCTAAGAAAGCACAGGGGAAGGAGGCTTTTCACAAAGGATATTTTAAGCATCAAGATGTTTAAAGATGTGTGTGGGGGGGGGGGGGATAAGAGATTTCTTGATCAGCTTCTGAAATTTCAAAAGTAAGTGCCATCACTGTATCTGATCTAGCCAATATTTCTGTTGTTTTAAATGTGAAAAATTGCTGGATTCTTACAACGGATAAGTTCTTATAACAACATATAAATGCATACTTCACTTGACCACACGTGAGTAACTATCAAAACAAGAACAATTTTTTTTTAAAAGGAATACTCCTTTCAAAGTGAAGGATTAATGTTAATACTGTTAATCTTTAATAAACAGTGTTGACCTCTCTGTGTCTCCTGCTACTAACTCCACAATTTCCTAGATGAGGATCATGATAGACTACAGAAACAGTTGTTGCGTATTTATTTATTTATTTATTTTACTTATTAAATTAATTAAATTTGTTTGCTGCCCATCTCACCGCAAGGCAACTCTGGGTGGCTTACAACATTAAAATATATATTTGAAGGTGCTGATTATTTACATAAGCCTAAGCAATTTTTAAACTTTAATTGCTAAGCTGTATGTCAGGTTTAAATATTTCTAAATGTTTTCCCTAATCCGGTTGCCTTTCAAATTAAAACTCCCAGATTCCCCTATCTGTATGACCAAGGATACAAAGCTGCAGACAAATGTAATGAAATTTGATTTTCTAGCTATGGTTATCAGGATAACAGCAAAGTCAAACTTTTTCCTACATTTAAAGATGAATTATAATGATAATTTAACTATAATTTTATTAGAGACCTGGATGAGTTGATCATTATTACAGGTAGTCCTAACTTAGCAATCACACTGGAAACAGCAATTCAGTCATTACGTAAAGCTGTCACTAACTGAAACCACAGCTGTGCTGATTATCTTACTTCAGCTTTCCTTTGCTTTATAGACCTGTCAAGATGGGAGGATCAGTAGCAAAATTACTTTTTCATCACCGTCGTAACTGTAAATGTCGTAACGCTATGAAGCAGTCACTATAAACAAGGACTACCTGTCAAAACCATTTTTCTGAATTAATTTTAGCTTTTGTCCCATAGATTTTTTTAAAAAAATTTTTTGATTTATATGCCGCCCTTTTCTGGACTCAGGGTGGCTTACAGTGCATTAAGCAATAGCCTTCATACTTTTGTATATTTTATACAAAGTCAGCTTATTGCCCCCACAAACTGGGTCCTCATTTTACCCATCTTAGAAAGGATGGAAGGCTGAGTCAACCCTGAGCCTGGCAAGATTAGAACTTACTTTAATTGCAGACAGCTGGTGTTAAATTACAGTGCTTTTAGTCTGCAGAGCTATCCAGGCTCCTTGGATTAATGCTGTTTTTATACAATACACTAAGCCATTATTGGGTTAACCATAGTTTATTTGTCACAAGTAAATGCCTTATTCTCCTTTATGTAAATAATATATGACCGGGGTATCAGGGGTTAACTTATTCTTCTCTATTTAATATATTCATATTTAACCACTCCTATATCTAGCTCCACCCCATGTATATATAAGGAGCTGTATGCTTTCCTTCTGTGCTTCTATCTGTGAATATTCAGTGAATATAGAATGCCTTCTGTAAATAAACAGTGCTTTATTTGAATATCTAATTCTTAATCTACTTATTGAGTCTGATCCTGAAAATATCGTAACAATCTGGTAGCAGAGGATGGTTAAATTGACTCAATAAAACTTTAAATATGTCTGAGAGAGAAAACTCCAGAAATAAAAGAGAAAGACCCAACACCAGGGCATACAGCAAAGAAATGGAAGCAGATCAAGAAATAATCGATGAGTCCACGAATACAATATCGAGAGAATCTGAAGACTGCACTACTGACAATGAAGAAACAATGGATGAGACTGATGACCAAGAAGAAAACGAAATAGAAAACAACGAACTCAGGTCAGAGATACTAAAACTCTTAAAAAGCCAAAAGAACGATGAAAATCTCATCGCGAACCTCCAAGAAATATTAAAAAACAACGGAGCAGCGAAAGAGAAGCACATCGTTACGAATAAATCTAAAGACTCAAAAACGGTGAGCGATCTGCCTGAAAATAAAAATACAGCGAAAAAGAAAACTAACAGTTCCGCGCAAAATTTCGAATGGCAGCCATCTTGGTTTCAACAGACCCCTAAGATGAGCGAAGCAGAGCCAATCAGAAAGCTAGATTCAAAATACCTGGCGCGAAAAGCCTTACTCGATGCAAGAAATGAAAAAGAGAAAATTTACACCTCAGAAGAATCAGACACAGAGATTGAAGAGACTTCGATAGATATGCAAGTAAAATCAGCAATGAAAACGCTCTTTGCTGCTTTTGGACCAAAATTGAAAATCACTAAAGAATCAACGAAAAGGCAAGCAAGCAAACAAACATCTCAGAATCCACCCACTTCTATTCAAACGACGAAAGCGCCGACGCCTGAACCCAGAGAGCCCTGCAGATACCACCCCACGCCACAGACGATCCCAGGGACCAGCATTCTCAACCAAAGAAAGCGAGCGTCTGCTATCACCAGGACTCCCAAGATCGAGCCGGAGACCGATTCCTCAGAAGAAGAGCGATGCGAGGGAGCTGCGGCAGCGAGAAGCTCTCATGACGGCTTCAGGAGCGAAATGAACAACGCGCATGTGCAAGACTACACAGACAACTTCGAAGGACATGAAGAACAGAGAGAACCATTCAGAATCGTCGCAAGCATACCCACGCCATTTTGTAACTTTCAACATTTGCAAGACCACGGACTACCTCCAGTTGTAAGTAATGGATCCAACAATATTGGGAATTTACCCAATGATTTCCCAAAACTGAGAATAGATGGCATTAATTTGCAAGAATGGTGTCAGCAGCTCCAGGTTGTCTTTCTAAAAGAAAACTTATTATTTTTTATCACTAATCCCCCAAAAAGACCTTGGACTCTAAAATTAGACTGTCTGCACCATAGGGCATTTTTCTTATTAATTTCCAGTATATCTCCTGCCATGTACCACAGTATTAAGCAAAATCTAACTGTATCAGAAATTATTCAATGCATGTTTAAATTGTTTCACAGTGAAAGTGTAGCCACTACAACAAGAATGTCTAAAGATTTCTTCTCAGCTAGGATAAAGCCAGGGGTTACCATAAGTGAACATTTAATATCTTTAAACAAAATTAGAGCAGAACTGCATTTAAGGGGGGAAATAATTTCAGATCAAACAATGAAGAGTGTTATCATTAACTCACTAGACCCATCGTGGGATAACTATATATCTCATTTAGACACAATCAATTTAGGATATTTATCCATAGAAAGTCTATCTAACAAGCTAATATCTGAAGATAATTCAAGGAGAAGTCGTAACAATCACATGGAACATAAACAATATAAGAGGGTAATTTTTCAAGAAAGATATCATGAACCAATAGGATGCCACAACTGTGGATCCAAAGAACATAATAGGAGAGACTGTCCAAAACTCCTCAGAAATAGAAAAAATCCTGACTACAGAAATAGGTATCAAAACAGACAGTCATCAATTGATAGACATAGATATAGAAGTCCACCCATCTATAGGGAACATAGAGGGGGCAGGGATAACTCAAAAGATAGAAAGTCTGGTTCACTGAATGGGTTAAACAAACATGACAACACTAACATACAACAGACAGAGGACAATGATTGGCTTATCGATTCTGGAGCAACCAACCACACTACAAATAATAAAAATATACTATCTTCATTTGTAGAGGATAAATTCGTAATTAAGGTAGCTAATCAAGAGAAGGTTCAAGTCATAGGTAGAGGAAATATAACCTTACCTGGCCTAGGAAAAATAGAGGGGGTATTGTTAATACCTGAAATACCTCATAACATACTTAGTGCAATAAAACTAAGCAGAGATTCTGGCATAAATATTGTGTTCTCAAAAGGAAAAGCAACATTAGAGAAAAACAGAACAAACATAGGTACTGTGATTATTAAAGGAGGTCTACCTTATCTAATGACAAAAGAAAAATGGTTACACAACATTGATTCCAACATGGAAGATAACAATAACATAGACAACGAAAGCAGTAGTAATAGTAACAATGAGGAACATGAGATTATTCATAATCACAAAGACACACACAACAACAAAATACCTAATATTGGTAAACCAATTCATGATGAGTGTGCTCATGTCTTACATAGGAAATTAGGACATGCCAGTTTTCCTGTAGTTCAAAAGATGACTGAACATGCTGAAGGTGTTAAAATAAAAAATTGTAAAAACTATTTGGAATGCTCAGTATGTAAATCTACAAAACTCAAAACTAGCCCCAAACCCAAAAAATCAACAAGATCAACCAACAAAATTTTTGATTTGGTACACATGGACCTAGTTGGTCCATTAACACCATCAATCACATATAGAAAACGTTATTTCCTAACCATTGTGGATGATTATAGTCGTTATGGCTTTGTCTATACACTAAAGCACAAAGATGAAACTTTTCAGAAATTTAAGGAGTTTTACAAACGTATAGAAACACAACATAATATTAAAATAAAACAAATTATGACAGATAGGGGATGTGAATTCATGTCAAAAGAATTCTCCCAATGGCTTAAAGACAAAGGGATGTTACATTACACGTCTAGCCCTTTCTCTGCATTCCAAAATGGAGTGGTAGAGAGAAAGAACTCGACATTACAAACCATGATTAGATGCACATTAGAAGACGCTGGCTTAGGAAAACAATTCTGGTCAGAAGCTTTACAATATTCCAATTATACACAAAATAGAACTTGGTCCAGCATTGTTAACAAGACACCATATGAAATGATGTATAATAGGAAACCCAAAATAGCTCATATGCACATATTTGGAGTCACTGCAGACGTACACATACCTAAGCAATTAAGACGTAAAGGTGAGAACGTATCTAGGAGACTCAGGTTCATGGGTTACGAAACAGGCACAAAAGGGTACAGATTTATCGATAATAATAACAGATTTATAGTTTCCAGAACGGCTGTATTCCATGAACAGGCCAACTGGTCTAAAATACATCTTAATGAAATTTTCCCAAACAACTATACAAACACTAAACACCAAGAGGAAAGAACTGGAGAAGAATACAATCACAACATACATAAAAACAAAAACAAAACATGGACAAACAGTCAATACAAAATAAAGACAGATTCATCAACAAAAAAGGAAGCTAGGTATTTACATGACAATGATAGTAGACCAAAAAGAACAATCAGGAATAACAGAAACCAAATACCAAACAAATACAAAGATTATATAATGTATACGGATGGAGAAACATCAACACCAAACACATACGAGGAAGTGCTAAAACTTCCCCCTGAAGAAAAGGAAAAGTGGGAATCAGCCATGACTAAAGAGATGGATAGTTTGCAGAAATTAAATGTATTCACACCTACACATGCACCTAAAGATAAAACTGTTATTGGTACTAGGTGGATATATAAAATCAAAAACTTAGAAGGAGGCAACACCTTATACAAAGCTAGACTAGTTGCTCAAGGTTATGCACAAAAATATCCCGAGGATTACACGGATACATACTCTCCCACAGTAAGAACTGAGAGTGTTAAAACTGCACTGGTCATAGCATCAGCACTTAACCTTGATGTATTCCAATACGACATACAGACTGCATATCTACATGCAAAATTAGATAAAGAGATATATGTAAGAGCGCCTCACAGTCAATATACAAACAAAAATGAAACGTGGTTACTAAATAAAAGTTTATATGGGCTGAAACAATCTGGCAAAAGATGGTATAAATGTTTAGTAAAAGTGCTCAAAATTATGAATTTTAATGCCACTACTGCTGATAACTGTTTCTTTGTTAAAAAAGAGGATGACTCTTTAGAATTCGTGTTAATTTATGTGGATGATATTTTGTATATAGGTAAACACAAAGAGAAGAGAGAAACATTTGTAACAAAACTAAATGAACATTTCTCTTTGAAATCATTAGGTAAGGTAAATAAGTATCTTGGAGTTCAAATTAGTAAAACAAAAAAGGGATTCAAACTTTCTCAAAGAGATAAGATTATAGAACTCCTGAACAAATGTAACTTAAACAATGCTAAACCCTGTGATACTCCCATGCAAACTGATTTCCTGAGGAACACAGATGAGTCATCCCCTGAATTTAAAGATAATACTCTTTACAGATCAGTCATCGGTTCCCTTCTATATATCTCCAATTGGACCAGACCCGATATCGCTTTGCCTCTCAACTTGTTGTCTAGACACGTCAGCAAACCACTAGTATATCATTGGGAAGCTGTCAAAAGAATATTAAGATATTTGAAAAATAGCTTAGATTTTTGTTTATTATTGGAACCCAATAGTGACAAAGAGCCCATCCTCACATGTTACGCCAACGCAGATTGAGCTGGCGACACCACATGTAGAAAAAGCACATCTGGTTATATATTTTTTCTTAACAATTGTCCAGTTTACTGGTATACTGGTAAACAAGACTTAGTAGCCACATCAACGACTGAGGCAGAATATGTCTGTTTGTCTAAAGCCTCAAATAACCTCGTATGGTTTAATGACTTGTTGTCAGACACCTGGATGAAACCTTCATTACCATTTATCATACATGAAGATAATAAGGCTGCTATTGAAATATCTAGATCTGATGCCATTGGACAAAGATCCAGACATATAGATATAAAATTCAAACATGTGAGGCAGTTATCTCAAGATGGATTTATTAAAGCAGTCCATTGTGAAACGTTAGAGTAAATTGCTGACATACTAACAAAGCCTTTACCCTCTAAGCAGCACAAATATTTGACTTCTAAGTTACAAGTTTTATATTGTTCAGAATCTGAATGTAATTATTGTTATATATCGAATCGGCATTTAGAGGGGGATTTGTCACAAGTAAATGCCTTATTCTCCTTTATGTAAATAATATATGACCAGGGTATCAGGGGTTAACTTATTCTTCTCTATTTAATATATTCATACTTAACCACTCCTATATCTAGCTCCACCCCATGTTTATATAAGGAGCTGTATGCTTTCCTTCTGTGCTTCTATCTGTGAATATTCAGTGAATATAGAATGCCTTCTGTAAATAAACAGTGCTTTATTTGAATATCTAATTCTTAATCTACTTATTGAGTCTGATCCTGAAAATATCGTAACATTATTGAATAAAGAATTGACTGGGTTCATGTCACGTAAGTCAAAACTATACCAGATACAGCATGGTCCAGTGCACGGGTATGCAATATGTAAGAGGACGGGCTTATGGCTTGTATCTCTGAGAGAGCTATAAAATGCTATCTGATGATATTACCACATTATTAGAAGGAGCCAGAATTGGGGGGGAAACTTTTTTTTTTTTAGGAGTTGTAGTTGAAAATTAGAACAGAAGGTCCCAAATCACATCCATTCCAATTCTTTTTTTAAAAAAAGCATTGCCACTAGGTGCATTGCCTATATTTCTGGAACCAAAACGAACACATAAATAGAATAATAACCAAAGAAATAAGGAGAATGACAGCTATTTTCTTTTATGTAGAGAAGATTTTAAAGAACATAGCAACTTTGCTATGATTAAAGGGAGAAAAACCCAAGACACATTGTTGATAACATTACAAATTAATTTAAAATATCAACCAATAGACAGCCATTTTGTCCTTTTCATAGGAAAACAAATTTGCATAAATCTATTATCATGCATAAAGATTTTACAGGGGGTATGGAAGAGACAGGATAATACCCAATGATGTTTCTGTCTTAAGTCCTTTATTTTTTAAAATGCTGGCTTTCAGCCTTCATATGCATAAGTAATATATTACTAGCTGTAAAATCAGAACAAGAAATTATTCCATTCTTCAATAATTGTTCACTGCCCTCTTCCTTTTACCACGTATCAATTAAACACATTTATGGCCTGGTTTATTTCATATGGTGAGTTATAATGTGATTTCTTGAGCTTTGATGTGGTACATCCAGTCAATTATGCCGTATTCTGTCAACCCTATCCTAAAAATCCAGAGTTTAGCCCAATTTATGAAAGAGGCCAAGGATCATTATGTTCCAAAAACACATCTGCAGACTTTTACTTCATAAAACGTATTTTGTGTATAGGTGCAACGTGATTTTGTAACTGTTAGGAATTCAGTTTAAGAACTAAATATTTTCCCTAATCTGGTTGCCTTTCAAATTAAAATTCAATTTAAGAGCAGAATCTTAGTCTGGAAAAATTCTATTCTTGAGCAATATTTTTGTATAACTGGGAATCTTCCCTTGACCAAGTACTATTTGAGCCAGGAGTGCTATTCAGAAGGTTCTGACAGGTTCTGAAGAACCAGTAGCGGAAATTTTGAGTAGTTTGGAGAACCGGCAAATACCACCTCTGGCTGGCTGCAGAGTGGGGTGGGAATGGAGATTTTGCACTATCTTCCCCACGCCCACCAAGCCACACCATGCCCACCAAGCCACGCCCACAGAACCGGTAATAAAGAAATTGGAATTCCACCATTGATTTAAGCCCATAGCAAATAATGATGATGACAATGATGATGATGGTTAATCTAGATTGTTTGAGTCTATAAACCTACCTAGAACTTCTGGTGGAATCTACAATAGCAACAACTGTTAAGATTTCTGGATTTTTTTCCTATACGTAATGTCACTTCTCTCACTATCCACTTGAAAATTTCATTTATACTGCCCTTCAAAGGTAATTTTCCTGAAAATCCCTCTCTCCTTAGTCAAACCTATGAACATTATAACCTTGATAAACAGAGAGATGATTACTTGAAAAAAGATATTCTCCCTATCAGGAGAAAAGGTTGGGTCCATTCAAGTAGTGTTTGAAGAAAACAAAAGGGTTGTGTACATCAGTACAGCAAATATTTCTATAATGTGGGATTGAATAATGTGCCATGGAATGAATTATCATACACTACCTGGAATTATGTGAGGAGGTGTTGTTTTGCTTTGCAAATCTACCTTGATGGCAATCACCATCAAGGAAAGCACTCAAATCTTCAGATGGACTATTCAACTTTGCCCAGCTACTTCTAAACATTTATGCTTTTCATTTTTTGTGCACATATACGTGTGTGCAGAGAAGACCATCAAAAATCAGCAAGCAACTACAACAAAGGGATTTATTTATTGGATTTGTGAAGCTACCTAATCATCAAATGATGGAAGGATGCTTCACTTGAACTTTGAAACTTTGTACGGGTATACCATATATTTGGCAGCTAACTCTACAAATTAGCCTTAAAACCAGTGGTGGATTCAAAAAATTTTTACTACCAGTTCTGCGGGCGTGGCTTTGTGGGAGTGGCAGGGGAAGGATAATGTAAAATCTCCATTCTCACCCAACTCCAGGGGAAGGATACTGTAAAATCTCCATTCCCTCCCCACTCCAGGGGAAGGTTTCTGCAAAATCCCCATTTCCTCCCAATCAGCTGGGACTCGGGAGGCAGAGAATAGATGGGGGTGGGGCCAGTCAGAATTTTTACTACCCGTTCTCCGAACTACTCAAAATTTCCGCTACCGGTTCTCCAGAACTGGTCAGAACCTACAGAATACCACCTCTGCTTAAAAGTATTTCAGTCAATAAGCCTAAATATCCATTCTGTGAAACACTTGTGCAAAATCAGGAGCTCTTTCCAGAGAGGAAATCTCTTGCACTGGCATTGTTAGATGTTTCTAGGGACAAAATCTTCTGAAGCAGTATGAGAAATAAACCTCCAGGCATCTGTAAAGTAAAGAAAAAAAAAAAACAGCAGAAAGCAGTGAGAAGAGAGAAGCTACTCTAGCTAGAAGACAAGAAGACACGAGATGTAGCTTTAGAAAAAGTTGCTCTTCTGAGGTGCTTGAAGAAAAGAACAATGATGATCGTGTGGAGGTAGAGGGAGTAATCCGACATCATCAAACAAAACTATGCTACAGAAGCCAACTTTGACTGGCATTGCCAGGCAGCAATTAAAAAAAAAATCAAGCAGCCATTGCTAAAGTATATCTAATCGGTTTTGACCTTGGATCATTTAGGTAATTCAAGTATTCAGACCAGGTAGGTGATAGAAGAGCACCGTAAATATCCTTGCAGTGGGAGAGGGGATAATATGCCTCCATACAATTGACATGCCACCCCTTTTTAGTGCATAAAATAAAGCAGAGTTTCAGTCCCACCATCAAGGCCACTTTTTTTGATCCTCCTGCATGGACAATCCTAACAGGATTTGGGTTTTTTTTTCCAATGAACTTTTCTTGACTTCTGTGAGCCATCTATAACACACCGCACCACTTTATAAGTGAGCATGAATAGGATTTTGGCAAGTGTAGTTAGCTGATTGCTTCCCTCTTCAATCAGCTGGGGACCCATCTAAACTTGTAGCCCCCAGTGGCTGTCCTAACAGTAAAAGCATTGCCTTGTGGAAAGGCCAGTGTCCTAATGTTACAGTGCTCTTTGATGGACGTCTTGAAGGACACCCCTTCCTCAAATTCACTGCCACTTAAGTCCAGGGAACTATGAGTGCTGCACGTCTGCAGCCCATGGAAAGCTCCGTACATGTGGATGGCTTCATTCTCTCCACGAGGACGCTTTGGGCCTCTGTCGTCATCAATGGACTGCAGGGCTGCATTGCATTTTTCCGATATTTCTCTTAAGATTTCATCCACTTCCATGTCCTCCTCAGGCTCAGGAACTGACATCTGCTCAAGGCTTCTCTTGCCGGGGCCACAGCTGAGGGAAAGGTCAGCACTGTCTTTGCTCTGAGGGAGCATCAATTTCTGCCAACAATCAAAAGCACAAATGTTGGAAGACATTAGCTGCACATCATGCTTGCTATTTTATTCCCTAACACGCTACATTGTTAAAATCGCTCGTACACTAAAAACAAGTGGAAAATAATTCATTTGGGTACATAGTCATATTTGAATTTTTGTGGGGAATCTCATAAAATGGCTGTCATGGGTGAGGGCTTGTCATTCACAAAATCAGCACATTGAGATAGGAAATCCCATGATCCATTGTATACTTTCCCTAACCAGTTAATATTGTTTATTAGGCCACTGAGCCACAGTGTTCCCTTGGAGAATATACCAGGGGTTTAACCCAAATGTTTTTTAATGAGTTATGTGAAGCTATTTTGACCATAAAAATAACTTTGCTTTATACAGTATGACCACCTACAGTAAGTGGTTCAGAAGTGACCTACTGGGAGAGAGACTTCAGCACTTACATCTAGCACAGAAGCAAGCTGTTTAGCTTGGCTGGCTAATTCTTTCAGCTGGATATTTCTCTCCTTCAGAGAAGCAATTTCTTCTTGCTTTTGGGTTAATGTCTCTTGTAGCTGTTGGGAATGAAAATAGTCAGGTAGGAATCCTGGGCACAGAATATCTCGTCAAAGAAATGTTGACAACAACCAAACTTTGTGATCTATCCCTTCCCTTCTCTCCTCTACCCCTGAAAATTTTGTCTTGCTAAAGTGATTCATTGCTTAATTTTAATGAATGGCAGTTAAATTCAAGTTTTTTAACCTACATTTTTAAACTGCACATTAAAAGATTAGCCCACAACATACAAATCAAAGAAATAACTGAAATTTATTTTCAGTAGAAGAGAATTTTCAAGCCATAATTTTAAAAAACACTATAGACTGATGCAGTGCATTTTATTTTCATACTAATTCTTTGCTTTGTTTTTGGTGCCTTTGAATCAGTGTTTGATTCCTGGCAGTTGCCTGGACTAGCCTCTGCAATTTTATTTTTTTGCAACATTTCAGAATGGTTTGCCATTGCCTCCTTCCAAGGACTGAAAGAGAATGACTGGCCCAAGGAAGGTCACCCAACTGGCTTTATGCCTAAAGTGAGCCTAAGGAGAGACTGTCTCTCAGCTGATCCTTAACCACTACATCAGAGTGGCTCTCTTCCAGAGGTGGGTTTCAGCAGGTTCTGACCAGTTCTGGAGAACCAGTAGCAGAAATTTTGAGTAGTTCAGAGAACTGGTAGTAAAAATTCTGACTGGCCCCACCCCCATCTATTCTCCTCCTCCCAAGTCCCAGCTGATCAGGAGGAAATGGGGATTTTGTAGTAACCTTCCCCTGGATTGGGGAGGGAATGGAGATTTTACAGTATCCTTCCCCTGCCACGCCCACCAAGCCATGCCACACCCACCAAGCCACACCCACAGAACCGGTAGTAAAAAAATTTGAAACCCACCACTGCTCTCTTCCTATTAATTACAGTAAAGCTCCCATATTTGGGGTACCAAAACCTGCACATCACTAGAGAGCAGTAACAAGATAGGGAAAATATTTTGCTTCCATCTGGGAGTTACCTGGATTTTTTTTTCATCTTAGTAGGAGGCTCTTATTATTCATCTTGCTGCAGTGCTCAATGCATTACTGTTCGAATGGCTTGCTGCTAAGTAAATGCCTAGCTTGCTTTTCATAGCCATTCGCTCTTCATACCTGATTATTTTCCACAAGTGCATCCCCCAGCGCCTTTTGATTTTGATCTGCCAATTCTTTCCAGTATTGCTCAGTGGACGAGAAACTCTCTAGGTTTGGATCAATTTGAATAGGTTTCTGGAGGCAGGGACTGGGGGGGCTTCCATTATCCACAGGGAAAGGAAAATCCAACAGAGGAGCCATCAGAGGGGAAGGATCTGGAGAAGAATAGGAATAAAATTATATAGTTGGTTGACTCCATTTATCTTGCTGGCATGTGCACAATGTAGCTAGGGAGCAATTAAAGCTAAATTAAGCACAGAGCAAATAATGTTGGAAATAATGTCAGCAAATCTCAAAAAACAGCATCAGGTTGCAGACAGTTCTTTCCAGAGGTTTGAAATGTTGTCTTGCAGATGAGCATTGAAATTAAGCTAAAGGCTACAGGTTATTCAGCTGTAGTATGATTAAGCAACTATTACCCCATTTGGTTTTTTATCATATTTTTTTCAGTTTAAATTCCTTCACTCAAAAAGAACTCTTACCAATGCAAATAGTCCTCAACTTGTGACTACAATGGAGTCCAAGATTTCCATTGCTAAGCAAGACAGTTGTTAAGTAAGTTTTGCCCTGTTTTATGACTGTTCTTGCCACAGTTATTAAGTGAATCACTGCAGTTTATTAAATTAGTAACATGGTTGTTAACTGAATCCGGCTTCTCCATTAACTTTGCTTGTCAGAAGGTCACAAAAGGTGATCACATGACCTTTGGACACTGCAATCATCATAAATGCACGCCTGTTGCCAAGCGTCTGAATTTTAATCACATGATCATGGGAATTCTGCAAGGGTGGTAAGTATGAACAACCGTCATAAATCCCATTTTTCAGTAAAAATCCTTTGTAACTTTGAATTGTCACCAGACAAATTATTGTAAGTTGAGTATTACCTGTAGACATGAGTCTACACCCCTGCCAATAGAACTTGATTTTCATCCACAGTGGAGTCAAGAGCAGTTGGAAGGACAAATAGATTATAAAGGGAAAGATTATCCTAAACATTTCAGAGGTTTGCCACTAGAGGGCATCAGATCAGGAAAATTTAATTTAAAGCACATTTCCCTAAATTTAAAATAATTTTTGCCAATTGTTAAATGGATCATGTGAGCAAGTTTCCCTATGCCCAGTAGGGCCTACTCTAAAGTATGCATGCATAGCTTTAAAATGGGAGCAAATGTTAAGGAATTACTAATTTATTTAATTAATTAATTTATTCAAATAGAATAGAATAGAATAGAATTTTTTATTGGTCAAGTGTGATTGGACACACAAGGGATTTGTCTTGGTGCATATGCTATCAGTGTACATAAAAGAAAAGATACGTTCATCAAGAATCATAAGGTACAACACTTAATGATATTCATAGGGTACAAATAAGCAATCAGGAAACAATATCAAATCCCACCTTTATTATTTTTTACAAATAATTCAAGACAGCAAACATATCCAACACGCCTTCCTCCTCCTATTTTTCCCACAACAACTTGCAATATAAATTTACTAACAACCATACACAGGAAGAATTTTATTGGAACCACAGAAATACAGAAAGTGGGTGAGAGATTTCCGTTGATTAAAAAATATATACTTTGCCCTGAAACAGGCAAAATCTACAGATAGCTCTCTATTCACAGGCCTCTAGTTTCTTTGCTTTTAGCCTAAAGTAATTCTGATACAAAAAAAAAGATCTAATGTATTATAAAGTAAAGCTGTAGTACTCTGTTAATAAGAATTTGGAAGCAATTTAGAGTATTTAATTAAATGCTCCTCCATATTTCGGCACAATGGTTTTTCTATGTATAGAAGATGAGCTCAAAAAATATCAGTGCAAATGAAGTGTGTATATGGCAAGTATTATTTTTCAAAATAAAAATAATTTTCCCTTCATTTCAAAGAAATGTGATTTAATGAGATGGGTCCATTGTTTATAATATCTATTCTTTCTCCTGGTCTTTTAATAAATAACAATGTTAAAACTGTGGGAGATTCTTTTTAATATTTTTATTGTTTTTTATTGTTAAAAAACAATAATTTTTTATTGTTGCCATCCAGAATCATATTTTGTAGATGGTTGGCCATACTGTATACGCATGGCAAATAAAAATAAATAAGCAAGGCCAAATAGAATGCAAGGTGGCTTTACAACCAAGTAGACATACATGACGTATGCAATGCATGGTCACTAACTGTAATGAATTCTTTAATCAAGCGGTAGGCAGCCCATTGAAGAAATTCATAGAAAGGTTTCAAATGTTAATTAAACTCTCTGCATACTTGCCAGACAAGAAGTTATCCACGGCATCTCGAAACTCCTGGAAATCAAAGTCGTCCTCGGGTTGCAAGGAAGGGCTCTGAAAAGTATAAAAGAAACGAGCCCATTAGGGAAACTTTTCTCCCGAAACACCTTCTGACGTTTTTTCCCCCCCACGCGTAATAAACATCTTCACGCGCACCTGCAAATCCACTGGCCACCCCAGGCAGCGAAGGGAACAAGCTCGCACTAACATTGCTGCCAAAGGAAAAGAAGGATGATGTTGGACTGTCACGGCCGTTAAGGGCAAGGGAATACCTATGGAGGTATTCGGTGCTATACACCGGTTTTCTTTCGGGGAGAAAGTTGGATCCCTCGCCCTTGCGGATTTCACGCATTAGGCGCTACCATCACAGGCGATGCTTCGCCCTTACGTGCCATATCGTGATTCTAATTGGCTAGATTGCGCGAGCCAATCGCATTCTTCCAACCCGGGCATTTCTCTGGTGCTGAAAGCAAGCGAATCCGCGCGAGTTTCCTTTTCCAGTGGCCGCGGTTGGCTGACTAGGTTGTGCCCCCTGGGTCACGTGAACACCGCCCTTGGTACGTTATTGCATCAGGCTAAGCTGCCACTTTATAAAATTGCTCACCAGCCTCTCTTGAGTCCGGAGATGGGTCTGGTTTTTCTTTGAAGACGTTTCGCTTCTCATCCAAGAAGCTTCTTGGACCAGCTTTTTGGATGAGAAGGGAAAGGTCTTCAAAGAAAAACCAGAACGTCCCAATTGCAGAGGTGGTATTCAGCAGGTTCTGACCAGTTCTGGAGAACCGGTAGCGGAAATTTTGAGTAGTTCGGAGAACCGGTAGTAAAAATTCTGACTGGCCCTGCCCCCTATCTATTCTCTGCCTCCCAAGTCCCAGCTGATCGGGAGGAAATGGAGATTTTGCAGTAACCTTTCCTGGAGTGGGGAGGGAATGGAGATTTTACAGTATCCTTCCCCTGCCACGCCCACCAAGCCATGCCACGCCCACCAAGCCACACCCACAGAACCGGTAGTAAAAAAATTTGAAACCCACCACTGCCCAGTTGCCTCTTGAAAAAGCACCTTTGGGACAACCATGACCCGGATGACTGAGTGCTGAATACCACCTCTGCAATTGGGACTGGATGACTGAGAATCTCCACAGACTTTTTCTGGTATGTTTCTCAACCTCTAAAGATCACCCACGGTTCTAGAATCTTCTCATGATCTCCCATCCAAATATTATCTAGATTCTAGATGGACCCCATCAGCAACCAGATCAAACACCACTTTAGTTTTTGGAAATAGCCAAAGTCGGCTATCTGCTGCCATCTGGAGGATTCCTAAGGGTGAGGTCCAGGTTTCTAAATAAATCCGTGCAGGTTAATGGGAGGTCGCTTTCCCTAGTGGGAATGAATCCCAAGCGCTGCACCGGGACCACTTCTGTCCCAATTGCAAACCGTGACAAGGGAAATATCCTCACTCTAATGTAGCTAAAATAGCCGGTATAAATGCGTGATTCAAGTCACGCCTGTCTAAAATCGCCGGTGGGCAACGACTATCGATTTACCTGCTGAAGAGCGGCGTCTGTAGAAGCTTCCCGCTGAAAGGCTGAGGTGCAGTCCGCTAAATCTTGCCAATCGATGGTAGCAAAGGCTAAAAGGGAAACCACAATCATTAGAAACCAACTTTAAAGGCTGACAGACGTGTACGAGAGGCAGTGTGCAAGGAAAGCTAGGCTGGCGTTTGGCGAATCGCTTTGTTTGTTTGTTTGTTTGTTTGTTTTGCTATTGTAGCAGACGATTAAACTAAAGAAGCGTCATTTCTTCCTGAATAATTATCAGCCTCAAAAGCTGGGGTTAAAAAAAAAAAGATACAGGTGGCGAAAGGGGCAACTGTGATGAATGTGTTAATAACAAGGTGACTAGAAGGATCGTTGATGTGTGTGAGTGAGTGTGAGCGTACAGTGCCTGAACGTATCTTCAAGCTAGAAAGGAAGATTGCAAACCGAACTCACCAGCCTCTATTGAGTCCGGAGATGGGTCGTTATGAATAATTATGGGGCAGCTTCTGGGATGCAAGATCTTCCGTGGCACCTGCGGGCAAACAGTTGCAAACAAAAACGTTAAACTTTTTCAGGCAGCCTGGGCACCTGTGTCTGCCTCAGGGAACTCAGGGTCTCTTACTTCTTAAGCTGGGCTGCCCGATCTCTGCACAACAAAGCTTTACTTTTGATTGAGTTTGTATTGTGCAAGGGCATCTTTATCCTCTTTTTAAACTTAGAGCCCTGGTAGCGCAGCAGACTAAAGTACTGTTATTAACGTCAGCTGCCTGCAATTACTGCAAGTTCGAATCTCCCCAGGCTCAAGGCTGACTCAGCCTTCCATCCTTTCTAAGGTAGGTAAAATGAGGACCCGGTTTGTGGGGGCAATAAGCTGACTTTGTATAAAATATACAAAAGTACGAAGGCTATTGCTTAACGCATTGTAAACCGCCCTGAGTCTTCGGAGAAGGGCGGCATATAAATCAAATTAAAAAAAAAACTACACACACACATACTATGTCATATATATACCTATATGATATAGGTATATAGTTCCTGTCCTTTCTGTTATTTTACTCATGTCATATAGATATAGACATATATATAGATGATATATAGATATAGATGATAGAGAGATAGAGATAGAGATAGATGTATGTAAAATAACAGAAGGCGCTGGAGCCTGAATTTCTCCCTATGACACTTTCCTCCAATATCAGATGACTGGCAAAGGCAAGCAACTCTGCACATGCCCAGAGATGCTCGCTTCCTTATCAGTTCCCATCTTCGAGTGATCGAATGAGAAAGCCTGGCTTTTTTTCTGGTCCAAAACATGCCCTTGGTTTAACCACTGGGCGACGCTGTCTCCCGTCCTTCAGAGGGAGCGAGCGAACGGAGAGACGCTTCTGTTGTTCGCGAGGTCTGTTTTTCCCAGCAAACGCACCTTTCTCTCTACTTTGCCCGTCTTTTTGCCCAACCTGCCGGCCAAATCTTGCACCCTGTTGGGACAGAGGCTGCCACAGGCTTGCCTGACGCCGCCACCGCCGGCTCCGCTATCGCGCTTTTGCATGGCGACTCGCCTGCCGGACTCGCCCACCCAGAAAACCCGTCGCCTGATCGTTTGGCTTGGAGCGGTCTGGCCGCGGTTGGGGAGCCCGGCCTTCTCTCTGGGGAAGAGAAAGAGCCGAGGGGAGGCGGGCCGGCTGCAGTTTGAGCGCCAGAGGTGGCGCCTTTACCTTGGCACACACCAGCATGGCAACAAGGGAGCCCAGCCTCATCCCGCCGTCCCTCCTCTTCCAGCCCTTTCCCCGCTCCGCCCGGAGATTAGGCTCCATCGCCGCCGCTGAGCCTCGGAGCAGACGAACGAAATTGCGCCCTTTCTCTGCTTCTTGGCGCCCCCGGCCAACCGACCAGCGCGGCTGGAGTCCTTTTGTCATAACTCACCGCAGCCCCATCGGTGATGAAGGACAATCCAAACCTAGGCTCTCCACGTGTCCGTGTCCCTGAACATAGGCAGAGAGCTTTTTTGGGGGTGGGGTGGGGTGGCTCCCTGGCTAACAGCCCCCGTCCTACTTTCTAGTCCTTTGGGAAGCGATCTCAAGGATCGCTTAACACGATGCCCGGGTTAAGTGTTGAGATTATGCGAAGTGGACAAGACTTTACTGTCAAATGGAGATTCTCAGTCATCCAGGTCATGGTTTTGGCAAGAGGCAAGAGGCAACTGAAGAAGCTTCTTGGATGAGAAGGGAAAGGTCTTCAAAGAAAACCCAGAGAGTCCAGTTGCCTCTTGCCTCTTCAAAAAGCACCTTTTGGGACAAACATCACTTGTTTTGCTGTTAGAAGGTAAAAGCCTCCATGACACCTTTTAGCCACACCACACAAGATTGATTGATTGATTGATTTACTTACTTACTTATCCACATCCACTTACCCACTTATTTATTTATTTATCCATTTATTTATTTATTTATCCGTTTATTTATTTGTTTATTTATTTATTTATTTATTTACCCATTTAGTACAGTGGATTAATGCACTGTTATTAACATCTGCTGCTTGCAATTACTGCAAGTTCAAATCCCACCAGGCTTAAGGTTGACTCAGCCTTCCATCCTTTCAAAGATAGGTAAAATGAGGACCCAGATTGTGGGGGCAATAAACTGACTTTGTTATTTATTTATTTATTTATCTATCTATTTGATTTGTGTGCAGCCCATCTTGCCTAATCTTGGCCATGCCTGACCCCAGGAATTGTGATAGGGGTAAGGATTCTGTAGTGGTACTGCAGAAAACCATTATATTTCAGAGTTTAGTGACAGATTTTGATTTGTCCTTCATGTTAAGAAAATTAGAGTTTTCTTAACATGAAGGAGAAATCAAAATCTTTCATTAAACTCCCTGAAATATAATGGTTCAGAATTCCATCTGAGCCATGTTGAATGTGCTTTATTTTTATTCTTGCTTGATGAATTAAGGAAAGGAGGGGGAGGAATCTTCACACAACTGTATACAAGTAGTCCTCGATTTGCAAGTCTTTGAAATTACGAGGGACCTACCTAGGGGTACTTGCAATCTGAATTGGAAGTTCTGACAGCTAGGCAGATCCCCCCTCCCCCTTGTAGTAATCAGACCACATGCTGGACACTCAGCAACCGGCCCACACTTACAGTATTTGCAGCGCCCCTCTGTCACATAACCGCATTTTGTGGCAATTTTATTGCAAACCAGCATTTACTTCTGATTTTCAGCAAAACTGGCCCACAGAGAACCATTTAACAACTGTGGTGTTTACAACCTCACTGGTCACTTAATAACCATCACTAAAAAGGTTGTAAAATCAGATCATGTAATGGGCAGGCTCCATTAAGGTCATAAATCAAGGACTAATTGACTTTTGTTCTCAGAACTTTTGTTTTCTATCCCAGAGTTAAGCACCTTTCATCAAAGTCAGGTCCTGAAGTCTTATTATCACAGAAGCAAGGACCAGATTTCAATAAAAATCCTACTACAAGTAGTCCTCAACTTATAACAGTTCATTTAGTGATGGTTTGAAGCACTGAAAAAAGTGACTTATGACCATTTTTCACACTTATGACTATTGCAGCATCCCCAGGGTCATGTGATCAGAATTCAGATGCTGTGCAACTGGTTCACCTTTATGACAGTCGCAGGGTCCCAAAGTCATGTGATCATCTTTTGCAATCTTCTGACGAGCAAAGTCAATGGGGAAGCCAGATTCACTTAACAACCATGTTACTAATTTAACAACTACAGTGATTCACTTAAGAAATGTGGAATGAAAAGTCGTAAAATGGGGCAAACCTCACTTAGCAAATTTCTCACATGGCAACATAAATTCTGTGCTCAATTATGATCGTAAGTCGAGGACTACCTGTATTGGCCTTTGAGCTTTGGTACAAGTGTGCCTCCTGGGCGTTTTGGGATAGCTTTTGTTATTGAGACTCCCAGTGGTTTTAGGGAGGGCATCTTACTTGGTGTGTTATGCTTTTAAGTTTCTGTTTCTGCCTACTAAGGTTATTAATGAAGCTGAAAATGTCCTTACTTACTGTTGTGCTCATTGTCCTGGATCCTCATGGACTGGCATGTGGCCACTCCTATCAGTGGTGGATTAAGGCTCACTGTTGCCCTAAGCAGTAACAAATCTTGGTGCCCCCCCCACCCCTTGGTACATACTGTACCAGTGGTGGGATTCAATTTTTTTTACTACCGGTTCTGTGGGTGTGGCTTGGTGGGCATGGCATGGCTTGGTGGGCGTGGCAGGGGAAGGATACTGTAAAATCTCCATTCCCACCCCACTTCAGGGGAAGGTTACTGCAAAATCTCCATTTCCTCCCGATCAGCTGGGACTCAGGAGGCAGAGAATAGATGGGGGCGGGGCCAGTCAGAGGTGGTATTTACCGGTTCTCCGAACTACTCAAAATTTCCGCTACCGGTTCTCCAGAACTGGTCAGAACCTGCTGAAACCCACCTCTGTACGGTACAAACGAAGCCAAACTTAGGCTAAATAGGATTAGGAATCCCCTTTACTGTGTTTAACAGTCTAGCTACTCACATCATGTATAATATGTGGCTGCCATTGTTCCCAATAAAATGTTTTAGTTTAGTTTTATCAATTTTTTCTTTTACAAATCTTCCTTGGTGTTTTTTTTCTTTCTCAACTTTGTGGTGCCCCTTTTGGGCCTGGTGCCCTAAGCAGGTGCTTAGTCTGCTTAATGGTTAGTACACCACTGACTCCTATTACCATCCCATGGCATGTTCTCTGAAAGTAGCCTGCTAACAAGATTTCTTTGTGCCGGACTTCATGCTAAAGAAAATTTTCTGAAATTTGGAAAACATCGTTGAAAACTCATCTCTTCTCCCTCCCCCCTTACCCAGCATGAATATTGAAACATTTTTTTTCATTCTCTGTGTTTTCTTGACTTTTTTAATCATCTTAACAGTATTATTTTATTATTTTGTTTTTCTGTATTGCTTTGGAATACAGGAAGGAAGGCACATTTATAAACTATTTTTATGGGCTACCCTAAAAAAGAAAGATGAATTATTAGCAGGAAGTTAACACCATAGAGTTGGAACTTAATAGGGACAAAACAAAATGCAATCTTAAAGGAGAGAAAGGCAGTGCTTCCTTTTACATGCCGTCCATCACTGTCACTCTTGTTTTACCAGAGCATTGGGTGGTGGTGTGTTGAAAAGAAGAACTAAGAAATTGTTGGGGCTTGCCCGTGTACAGCAGAAAAGGTATCACAAAAGGAAGGAATAGTGGATGAAGACACACACATACAATACTTTTTGATGTTTTACAGTAGATGACTCTCTTTCCATAAGTTATAATAATAAAGGTTTCCCCTGCCCAGTCGTGTCCACCTCTTTGGAGCGGTGCTCATCTCCGTTTCCTAGCCGAGGGAGTCAGTGTTGTCCGAAAATACTTTCCATGGTTATGTGGCCGGCATGGCTATATACCAAGATGCATGGAACGCTGTCACCTCCGACTGAGGTGGTACCTTTTTATCAACTCACATTTGCGTGCTTTTGAACTACTAGGTGGGCAGGAGCTGGAGCAAGTAACAGGAGCTCATCCTGGTGCGCAGAGCTTGGGTTTCTAACCTGGGTTATCAGTTTTCCAGCCGACAAGCCTACTGTCTTAACTGTTGAGCCATCATGCTCTTTCATAAATTATAGTTAGATCCTGAAGGTGCAGTTTCAAATATTACTGATTAAAGGGGAATCTACTTAAGACTTATATATGTGGGACTGTGGACTATATTATGAATGCAGCGGCCCGGATGGTTTTGTGCAGACCCCGGTGTGCACATGTATCACCTCTCCTGCGGGAGCTGCATGGGTTGCCGATTTGCTTCCGGGTGCAATTCAAGGTGCTGGTTGTCATCTTTAAAGCCTTTCATGGCTTGGGACCAAGTTATCTGAAGGACCATCTCTTGCCAATCACACCTCCTAACCCATCAGAGCAGGGAGACAGGGAATGTTGCGGGTCCCATCCCCTAGGGAGATACACCTGGTGAAACCCAGAAGAAGGGCCTTCTCCATAGTGGCCCCCTCTCTCTGGAACATCATCCACCCAGAGATTAGAATGGCCCCCACTCTAGCACTCTTCCGGAAGGCGCTGAAGACCTGGTTCTGCCAGCGGGCCTGGGGAACCCAGAGCGGGATGGAGCTCATTAAATAGCTCGCGTGAGATGCTCTCGCTGGGGCGGGGGTGATTTTATTATATTAATTTATTATATGACTCTTCTTTTATTAGTTTTATAATTTTTATATGAGGTTTTATAATCTGTAAGCCGCCTTGAGTCGCCATGTGTGAATAGGCGGCAATATAAATTCCATAAATAAATAAATAAATAAAATGAAACTGCTTCTTTTCTAAGTGCTTCTTTGATAAATTCATCTTTTTCATAAGAGGAGACAGAAAACAATATAACAAATCACAATTAATGTTAAAAGCTTTATTAGATAAACATCTTTATAATTTTGTTGTCCTTCCTATGGCTTCAAACTGAACTATCACTTTAATAAATAAAGTACCAGACATAATATACATTGTTTACAACTCTAGGCTATTAGTTAAAAGTCAGTGCAATATAAGTCTAGTGTGCAAAATAGAATCTGAAATTATCTGTAAAATATTAAAGAAGCTGCTCTCTGATTTTATTCTAAATCAATACCACAGCTTCTATTAATAAATATAAATACAGTATTAGAGATTATTGAGTAAATATACAAGGTGAATACTGTTATTTCAGAGGTATTGCAACTATCAGTGATCCTTCTATTTAGGAACTGGAACAAAACAGAAAACATAAACTTCCCAATGCATGGTCACAAATTTTAAATAGTTTTTGTTTGGTTAACTTATTTTTCTAAGTGTAGACACTGATCTGAAATCTCAGGAGGTAGTACCAAAGGCAAAGAGTCCTCATTTAAAGAGACCAGTAAATGTAACTTGTCCAAGCAGTCTTGTAAAACTCCCTCTGGATACTCACTTAAGTGCAAGTCCAGTGGTTTCTGGTGCTGCAACATCTGATCAGCCAGCCCCAAGCAACAGACAGCCAACAAGGAAGGCAAGTATTTGTTAAAGGCATAGTCGGCCAAGCTAAGCTCAGCCACACCTTTTGCCAGAGCTTTGGCATTGTTGGCTTCCCAAACATCAGCTTCACATGCTTCCATTCGCATATGGGTGAAGTGTTCAAGAAAAAAACTGATGGTAGGAGCTGACAGGTTGAAGTGAAGCTTGTTGAGAATGATGCACTCCAGGTTGCAGAGCTGCTGGTGAGAGAAAGTATCACAGCAAAGGGCCAGGAGCTGTTTCACCTTTGGTGGGTGCACTTCTACCTGTAAAACACACAAGCATAGAAAGCAATACATGGGAATTTAGGCAGAAGATATATCTTGGGATGCTCCCAGTACTGTTGCAATACACCACTGAATACTGTTTTTTTCCAGTGATAAAGCTCTCTATGTTATTTCTTGTCATTAGTATCAGATTTTTTCCCAAAATTAAATTCATAAACTGGAAGATTAAAAGACACAATTAACTTGTTCAGATTAATGTAGATTTAAATGGCTTAATCTCGGCTGCAATGGCCTTTTTAAGGTATTGATTTCTGAAGCTGCAGCACACATCTCCACAGAGAGGGAGATTTGATTGGGAAATTATAAACATCGTAGTCTGGATACCAAGATGTTAATATGGTATGAAAGCTCTTGGTATCTTCCTTATCCATTTCCTGTGGCCCATCAGAATCTTTCTGAAAGACTCTAATTGATTATTCTCCCATTTTTAGATGTTCTCTATGCTCAATTTTACTTCTTTAGAAAAAAAAATCTGACAGACTTTTTTTTTGAGTCTGATTTAGGAGAGGTTTCTGAAGGATGGACTACAGGTGGTTTCAAGGCCAAAGAAAAGACAGGAAATTTCTGTAATGAATTTTCACAATTCATGTCAGGCTTCAAAGCCAGTATGTTTATCCTCTGAAGTATGATATCCTGCAACAAGGAGGATGGAGGTGTTATGTTGTTTAACAATAGGCTGAGGCCAGTAGAACAACACTTGTTTGGCTGTTTTTTTTAAAAATGAATTTAGGAAACTGAACAAAGTGACTGATGATTCAGGAGGGAATAGAGCAGTCTGTGATACAGTCCAACATAAAATTGCTTTTTGTGAACATAATTTCAATATTAAATGAACAAAGGAAAATCTAATGATGAGCTATATTGAGACTTCAGTAGCATTTTTGAACTTCCAATCACATACTTCAGACATTTCTCCTATTATAACTTAAATAAAGTTTGCTCATGTGCTCTCTCTTAACAGCAGCAAGTACCAATTGCAAGAAGAAGAGGAAGGAGAATAAATTTTCTAGACCCTATTACCTGTTTGCAAGAGATGAAAAGTGAGGTGACCCCAAGGAGTTGAAAGCAGTCAGCAGCCACTGGGGTGGTTGTGAGAAAACGGTCTAGAGTGTTTACTGTCAGGCATAACGATTCGAAAGAAAAGCCAAAATGTTTATGCACTGGAATGAGCCAGCTGATCAGTTTGCAACGGGCATCTGTAGTTATCTGGAGAGCCAATAAAAGAAGACATTAGGATGCAAAAACTGAAATCTACATGCAGCATAGAATACAATGGATTAAAATGTTAGTATGGAAGTATTTCAAAGACAAGGGACTTTACTGCTTACTTCTGATTTCATGATTTAAAGTGCTTTGAGAACAAATGTGAATAATTGAAATAATGAATGCATTTGCATCCAAAAAACAGTTATTTGTATGTTTACAAAGTGGCAAGCATACAAAGGAACTACTATATATTAACTACCAAACAACTAGCTGGTTGCAGGTTAGATTTTATTTCTATTTTGCTTTTTTAAAAAGTAAAGATTTTATAATATTGTGCTATTACAAGGCCATGTAGTAGATATATCAATATGGACAAATTGGAATAAGAAATATAGGATTATATATATTATAAATGTAAACAGATAGGAATCTATGAACAAATATGAGAACAAGAAAAAACAGCAATGCAGTCATCATGCTCCTGGAAATAGTAATTGCTACTAATTTACTAAAAATACTAATTGCAATCATATTTGATATTGTATTTATCAGTTATGTTTTTCAAATATGTTTGCAATTTATTGGGCTTTAGTTCCATTTGACTATCATCCACATTCATTTTATGACTGGTCAGCTCCTGCCATGCTCAACTCTCTCCCTCCATTGCAAAACAACCAAGATATGTCCCAAAGGTGTTTTTTTCAAGAGGCAAATGGACTTTCTGGTTTTCTTTGAAGATATTTCACTTCTTATCCAAGAAGCTTCTTCAGCTCTGACTGGATGGTGGGGAGTGGAAGGATTTATATTCCTTGCAGTCAGAGCTGAAGAAGCTTCTTGGATGAAAAGTGAAATGTCTTCAAAGAAAACAGGAAAGTCCAGTTGCCTCTTGAAAAAGCACCTTTGGGACAACCATGACCTGGGTGACTGAGAATCTCCATAGACAACCAAGATATATTCATACAACAAAACAAACACATATTTACTCCCTTATTTAAGCAATTTAATTTTTTTAGTGAAAAAAAGTGTTCCTTCTTCTGCCCTTACTGAAAAAGCCATGTATGAAAGATATAAAGAAAACCCAAGAAAGAATGGCACATGGCATGGAGAAAAAAAATATTTAAAGTGCTTTGGAGGCATCAAATCACAATGTCAGTCATTCCCTACTGTTCAATAAGATCCTCCACTATCTTCATTAGGATGAATCACCAAGAGGTGTCTGAGAATTTAGAAATAAAAAGCAACGGATATCTAGTTTTATTAACATCTGATATGCATTTTTATGTCAAAGCAATATACCCGTTGTAAAACAGTATTATTAGAGCATAACTGCAGCATATCCGACAACTATGTTCAGACTATAATGCAGATGCAAACCGTAGTCAAAATTCCAAGAATACAAAAGACATAGCAGTCTGTGTGTAACAATGGAAGCAATTCATAAAGGATATATCTGAGTCAAAATACAATGCACATCTGGCATTCCTCCCCATATCACATCTAAGATAAAGATCCCTTGAAGCTCAGATCCTGCCCCATCACGTCTTGCCACTCAGCCTCTCATCCAAATTTTCAAATGTCCCAGAAGCAACTCTTTTAAGAATGACTGCGTGCATCAAGATCAGTCTGTTTTGGATTCCTATCTTGGTGCAGGTGATGCACATCAAGGTTTCTCCCTAAACAAAATTGCATTCTGTGAAGGAAAAAGAAGGAGCAGATGAAGCATCCCAAACAAAACCTAGCGCTTTTACTCCCAGAATTGTTTTGTGTAAGGGTATATGTATTTGTGTGTGTGTGTGTGTGTGTGTGTGCATCTTTTGACTTATTAGTTCAGTACGTGACTTTGAATCCACCACCACAGTATAAACTTAACGTTGGAAAAGTCCTTTCAGGATAGAGCAGAAAGGAGGAAGACTTTGGCCCGGGGGAAACTCTGCCCAGGCTTATGGTGGGCACATGGAAAAGAAGAACCACGATCTCCTTCTGGGCCGAAGGGCGGACCAGGCTGGACAGCGACATGATTTCTCTTCCTCGGACCGCCCTTCTCTCCTTACTTGTGGCTGCTGCGCCAGCGGGTCAAACGGGTGGAACTTGCCCTCTAGCTCCTTTCGGAAGCGGTACCAGCTCTGCCCGTAGTCGCGGAAGATCTGCCGCTCCAGAGGGCGCATGGGCTCGCCGCGGCTGCGAAGCCGACCCACCGGAGGCGGCTTACTTTTCTTGACCGGCGCGCGGAGCTGGCGGCCGGCCACAGCGGCGCCTCCCGGGGGCTCAGGCCGATCCTCGGGGGTCACGTCCTCGTTCCGCCGCCTTTTGAGTGGAGGGTTTGACCGCCCGCCTGGTGCCGGAGCCGCAGCCGCGACGCGCTCCTGGCTAATCCGTGTGATGACCATCCTGCGGCTCCGCGCTCCTGGCTGCCTCCTCGGGCAGCGCCGAGGCGAGAGGCGCGGGGTCGGCTATATGTTCGGCAGCGCTGCCCCGCCCCTGCGCCCGCCCGCCCGCCTGCCAGGGAGGCATTTCTCCCGTCGCCTCTTTCCCGGCTAAAGAACCGCTCTCGCAAGGCGCCCTGGGGTTTCCGAGCGGTACCAGCAAGTCCGTCGGCCGCGGCGCGCGGGTGTCGGCTCCCGACCTCACGCCCTGGGAGGCGATTCTTGTCCTTCTGAGGAGGCGCCTGCCATTTTATCTGCCCTCGAGACGGTCGAAGGACCTAGAGACGAGCGCTCCGGTCCCATGAAAACTTTTTTGAGGGTTCACACACACACCCGTCGAAGGCCCTCTTTTGGTTTAGATCCCCTTGCCTTTAGGTCTGGCCTGATTCAAAAGTCCTTGTTTTCTGGAAGCTGGCAGGCAGAATGTGCCCCTCCGGCGCGAACAGGAGAGCCGAGAGGCGGTGAAGAAAGGCGCCATCTTCCTCTTTCGCCAGTCTAACTGCCGGGCCTAAATCGGGCCTAATGCTGTTGAATGGCTTAGCTAGAGTGATTATTAAATCCAGATTGACGACCGCTTACGTATACATACACCTTGTGTGAATTACTATAAAGCTGACATGTTGAGCATATTCACCCTTTACACTAAGCCACCTGTGCCCTGCTTTCTTGAACAAATAGCCGCTAGAATGTATATGGAATACAAAATGGCCAAATTATTTTATAATCAAAGCTTGGATTTACATAAGCTTTGTGCTAAAACAAACCTAAAAACACAATAGTTTAGCAGAAGGAGTGAAGCTAGGTAGGACAATTCTGTTTGGCAGCTTATCTTTTGATTCTGCAACATAGAAATAAGCCAAGAATCCACATCTAGAGGACATCAGATTAAGGAGAATGGATTTATTATTGGAAGTCTGTATCCTGAAAAGACTATTTCTTGAAATATGAAATGGTTAGATTACTAAAATAGCTTAAGGCTTCCTAAAAGAAAACCAGAATGGCTGCTAAAGTTTTTTTTTTTTTTAAAAAAACAAGGAATTTAAAACTATAAATGGCAGTCAGAAAAATATCCTTTTTTGTAAAATAATTCATGTTATGACACACACAATACTGGCATCTCCCTGAAACAAAGTATGTTTTGAAATCACAAACGCTCATATAAGAACGTAAGAGAAAGCTACTTCAGACATTTACCACTGAGCCCAACTACTACAGCCATCCTCTCCACAGTAACCAATCAACAGAAGCCTTGGCAATAAGACATCAGCACAACAGTATCCTCTCTAGCAGCTGACCCTAAGAAAGAAGCATCCTAGAGGTAACATGTATAAACTTAGCCTTATCCTCCACCAGTTCCTGGATTTCTGCATTACATAATTTCCCTTCAACCCTTGTTTAATTTTTCTTAAAACCATATAAATTGTGGGCTATCACCATCAGTTTCACAATGTGCTTTATAGATGCATGAAGAAATTTACCTTTCATAAATCCTGAATCTCATCCCTGACTTTTGTGGAATGATTTTATTTATCAATCACATTGATAAAGGCCACCCACTCACACAAAGCAACTATGGATGATTGAATCCTCATTCTTCTCATTTTTCCTTACTGTATTATATTTCTTTTTTGTATCCTTTTCTTATATAAAGTTTTCCTAAAGAAAAGCACTCAGAAATTGTTCTATATAGTAAGAATTAAGGAAATATATAAACCCCTTAATTGTTTTGGATTCCTTTTTCAAATTTTTGACACAGGACAATTAATCTGTAACATTTCAGTTTTTGGCAAGGGTGTGTTTAAGGGATTGCTTTTGCTGCAAAAATCAAGTTTATATAACTCAAGCTTTCCCTGTCTGTACTGCAGTTGAGATTATTTTGGAGAAGTTATGGGAGGTATAAGTGCTGCAGAATGATTATATAGGCAGAAATGAAGAGACTGAAACACCCACAGTGGAGGAATGGCTGAAGATTATAGAATCAAGCTGCCCAGGTTGCTTTGGAGTTAGCAGAAATGGCAAAATTGACTTGTCTGATAAAGGGCAATAACCATATTTATATCATCTAGATCATTTATGAAGGTGTTGAAGAACACTACCCCCAATACAGAACCTTGAGGTAGCCCATGCTTCTATGTAGATGTAGTTCCATTGAGGACTAAATGCTGAATGGATCAACCAGCCAACCAACTACATATCCATCTGGTGGTAGTATCTTACTAATAATAGATTATGGTCTACTTAATCAAATGCCTTACTGAAGACCACAGCACTTCCTTGATCTAATAATTTTGTCACTTTATCAAATAAGGCAATAAAGTTTAACAAACCTATGCTGGCTTCTAGTAATTGTCTTACTTATTTCTAAGTATTCCCAAATCCACTGCCTGATTATCCTTTCCAGAATTTTCCCCCGATATCAGTCAAGCTGATTGGTCTGTAGTTTCCTGGATCCACCTTTTTCCCCTTACTGGAAATTTGGAACATCAGATCTTTTCTTAGAGTTTCTTAGAGAAACTCTGGCAGTTTCTCTAAGCTCCAGAAACTCAGCTTCTGTTCAGTGGTTCCAAGATAATATCTACAAGCTCCTTCTTAACCCTGGGATGTAAACCATCTGCTCCTGACCCATCTAAAGTAAATACGGTAGGTGTTTTGTTTACTGATTTCTTGCTTATTTTGATCTGCAGTTCTGCTGTTTCAGAGTCCTGCTTTTGGTAGTTGGGACTAGTTTTTCCTTCTGCATGAAGAGATACCAAAGAATTAAGCTGTTCCACTTTCTTCTTGCAGCCCATAATCTTCTTGCACATCTTCTCCCATTAACGGACTGATCATTTCCTTGACTGTCTTCTTGTTCCTTACTCATTATGTTTGGCACTTGTTGCAAGTCTTAGTTCATTCTGAGGTTTTGTTTTCCTGACTTGGTCTTTGCAAATTTGGGCAGTTTGCTGGTATTCTGTTTGTTATCTGCACTCCTTTCCATTTTTATACTTGTCCTTTTTTTCTTGGTTACAATTATCTTGCTTATAATTCTGAATTATCTTCTGCATACCTAGTCTATTATTTTTCCCGATTAGGTTGTCACCTACCGTATCACTCTTTTGACTCATTTCCCCAAAAATTCCATTTTCCTTTTCCTCCAAGCATATGCCAAGTCATTATTTTCTGTTCTTCCTACAGATCTAGAGCAAGTTTTTCATAAGAACTTGCTTATGAAAAATGCAATTGAAACTTGATATCTGGCAGTTCCAGGATCTGCTGTGCTAGTGTACAGTCTTTTAAAATAGTAATAACTAGATTTACATTGCAGCTTTTTAAGATTAGTTCCTTCCTTTAAAATTGACAGCACACCAAGTATAAAATCTTTGTACGACTTTCATCCTTTTCAGGCATATCAACAGAACTGTATTATCAGGAAAGATCAGTTGCTAAGAAATACTGAAATCTGCAAGTTGCTTACAAAAAGTACTTCAGTATTTCTGTTTTACATTTTAAGAGCTGATTCAATTGTATAAAAAATTCAGGATTAAAATTAACAAGAGCTCATTTAAGTAAGTGAGGCAAAAGTTTTAGCTGATGAAAAGAAAGCATGTCACATTTTTATTATATTGTATTTTTTTTCTAAAGCCTTTTTCTTAACAGTTTGTACATTTGCAATAAAACACTTTGCCCTAATTGATCTTAAATACTATAAAAAAAGTAATATCCCAATCTGACATCACAATTTATTAAGGATCATATCTAAACAGGAATGATTTTTATTTTTAATATTAAAATTGTACTTGTACTATTGAAGTACATGACTTTACACTTAACAAGCTTGAGTCTTTCATCGCTTAATATGTTTCGGTTTATAGGACATACAGTATTTTTAATACATGAAATTTGATACACCAATTATGGTTGGTGGAACATAGCGTGGTGTGCTTGCACACTCTTAGGTTCTTTGTTTTACAAAGACAATAATTTGTAGAAACTCAGCTGAGTGTAAGATACTTATTCGCCCGTTTTAGTTTTAAACTTCTTGCCTGATACTAGAGGTATTGCAAATTTTAGTGAAAAGAGTAGCATTATATATGATAGAGGAAAGCAAACATGTGCTTTGAGTATCAATCAAGTTTAAATTTCTATGAAGTTTACGCTTATAAAAAGGCATATAAAAGGTAGTATGCATAATTTTTCTTCTTCCGTATAGTTTCTTTATATGAAGAAAAAAGTTTCTAAATATTTGAGGTGGTATGTTGTTTTTTTTAAAAAAAATTATTATTTCTCCTACAATTTTATAATACGGAATTCAGACAGAGAGTCTCAATCTATAGGACCATGCATTCTAAAAACAGTCTGAGACTTCAAGCAAATGTTTGTACAATAAACGTTTAGAAATACCAAAGCACATTCTGGCACTACGAATCTGTACTATGTCTTTTGCAAGTAATCATTTGGGTAATGAATGAAAATAATTTCTTAAAATGACACAGATAAAATTTTGCTTAATAATTATCTAATCTATTCATGCATTTTGGCAAATAAAGATTCTGGTTCCTCAATTGCACTTCCTTTACGAGAACAGAAATCTATGCTGTGGATTCAAATCTTACAACTGAAAGCATAATCAAGATGTCAAAACAACAACAACAAACAATTCCCATTTTTATACAGAAACCATCTCCATTGTTGCCATTTTTAAAAATTTGAATACCCATTGTTCAAGAGATTTTATTATTATTTTTACAAGGCATTCTTATTTCTTGCAGAATGACAGAATGTATGTGGAAAGTTCAAGCAGTGTCCTAATGCTGATTGCATTGTTTTCTTTAAACAAACACATTCTTCAATCATATTTTTCTTTTTCCAATTTCTGGGGCTCTGAACTATCAGATAGTGTTTTCTGTTTTTATCAGTTCTTTGATGATGTTCAAAATTTTGTCATCTAAAAAAAAGAACAGTGTTAAGAAATAATAAACTAAATTCTTCTTACCACTTAAAATTATCATGTTAGTATTATATGGCAGATGCTTATTCTCCTTCAAAACACATAAGTTACCTTGTAGGATAGGTATAGCTATCTACCAGATGCAGTCATTACTTTTCACTAGCAAGATCTTTAGTGAATCCCATAATTGCATTTAGTGGGCAAAGCTAGCAAAAGATTTTTAATTTCAATCAATTTTGGGGGGAGAAAAAGTTTTTCAATGCTTGGAAACTGTAAACAAAAATTCAGTGGTAAAGTCAGTGGCAGCAAGTCCTAAACAAATAACTATTTCCATATAATGGGTGTTCACTGATTATGCAACTATAAGAAAGAGAAAAAAACCTCGAATCTATGGTTTGTATTTTTAATTAAACTATGTGAAACAGCGGAGATGCTAACTTTTTCTTATTTATGATTTCTGGCCTTGTAATGCTATGTGCCTCTTTCTTTTCTTTCTTTCTTTATTTGATTTGTATACCGCCCTACTCCCGAAGGACTCAGGGCGGTGAACAGCCAAACAGTAAAATACATAAATACAAAATTTAAAAACAGGATAAAATCGAATTAAACAATTTGGCCCAGACAGATTAAAACACCCCAATCATTTAAAAAACAGATTAAAATTTGCATATTAAAAAGAAAAGAGAGAAAAGATTAGGCCAGGCCTGCCTGGTGGAATAAAAAGGTCTTCAAAGCGCGGCGGAAGGTGCGCAGATCCAGGATCCTCCATATCTCCAGGGGGAGTTCATTCCAGATAGTAGGTGCCCCCACAGAGAAGGCTGTCCCCATAGGGGCCGCCAGTCGACATTGTTTGGCTGACGGCACCCGGAGGAGCCTCTCTCTATGAGAGCGTACCGGCTGGTGGGAGGCTATTGGTGGTAGTAGGAGGTCCCGTTGGTAGCCATGGAGCACTCTAAAGGTGGTAACCAAAGTCTTGAAGCGCACCCGGAAGACCACCGGGAGCCAGTGCAGCTCGCGCAGGAGAGGTGTTACATGGGAATGCCATGTCGCTCCCATTACCACCCGCGCGGCCGCACTCTGCACTCGTTGGAGCCTCCGGGTGCTCCTCAAGGGGAGCCCCATGTAGAGAGCGTTACAATAGTCCAGGCGGGAAGTGACGAGGGCATGAGTGACTGTGCGTAAGGAATCCCGATCCAGAAAGGGGCGTAACTGGCGAATCAGGCGAACCTGAAGAAAAATCTGGTAGATAGCTATACCTATCCTACAAGGTAACTTATGTGTTTTGAAAGAGAATAAGCATCTGCCATATGAATACTTTTCAGCAAGAATGCAGACAGTTTTCCCACATATCTTACATATATATTTATTTGAATTTTTCATGGCAACATAGAAACAAACTTACCTTCAAGGGACATTTTAGGGTTTTCAAGTTTTTGCTTTAAAACAGACTCAATAAGTGCTCTCAGTTGCTTGAAAATTACTGCAATTTTTACAGGAGCCTGTGAAAATAGTAATGTCAAATTGCTTATTTTATTAATAATTATTAAGATTAAAACAATTTTAATGACTATGACATTGAGACAAATTTTGGAACACATTGGCCTGAAGAGACGTAATGATGCTGCTTAAAATTAGAGTTTGTAATATTAGAGTCAAGAATTCCAGTGTTAGAACGTATTCTATTTTATAACCAATGCAGAGTTATTCCTTGTTAAATGTGTTTCCTGTTACATCCAATTCATGTCAGCATGAACTAATTAGTAATATTTTAACAGGAGATACTTAAAATTATAGTTCCGCAAGTTAGATGACACAGAAATCCACAGTGTCTCAAAGTGAATGGAATAAACATTCAAGCCAGTGACCAAAACATTATTTGTGCTCTTTTTTCTTTACAGAATCTGAGCAGAAGCTTAATAAGTTTGAGAACACTTATTATCAATAAATATGACAAGTCCATTTTCTTTGTAATCTGCTTTCTATCAGAATTTATCTGTCTATGGAATTTGCACACTAAATGAAAACACAGTCCACTGGTCTAACAGAATGCTTCCTAACTCACACATAACGTAAGATATACCTGAAAATGGATCCAGCCATCAACTGATAAAAGGCGTTCACGATGCAATACTTCAATGTCTCCACCAAAAAGTAATATTGGAAAGGGGGAAATTAAGGTTGTTTCTTTCAAGAACACCCTGGAATATCTAATCTGAATGGAAAAGGCAAAATACAATTAATTTGGTTTATCAAATTACTGTTTTTCATGCAGCAGTTATTTTTCTATCCAGGGAATTCATTTTTATACCCATTTGAAAATATTATTATAAAAGCATTATATTCAAGGTCTTTATCAAAAATGTTGTGTGTACAAGAATAAAAGTAGTTTTTAAAGGTCATACTTGCACAGTCTAAGTAAATAAGTAGCATTGGTACTTATGAAATTATGGCACTATGTATCAGTTTAACAACAACAAAACAAACTTTTTACATAAAAATAGCATGGAAAAAGGCATCTGCACATAAAGCACTTCACAATAATTCAGTCTTGTAGTAAGCACTATACTGATATTTGATCAGGCTACTTTTATATAGAACGGCTAGAGTCCATCAATCAAGTGCACAAGCTGGGAAAAGCTTTGCTAGCTTCAATAATGATGAGCCTCCATTGATAATAATGGTCTAGCACCGTGATGGCGAATTTATGGCACATGTGCCACAGATGACACGCAGCGCCCTCTGTGTGGGCACGCAAACTGTTGCCCCAGTTCAGCTTTGCTGCACATGTGTGCACACCTCCTGCCGGCCACCTGGTCATTGGGTCTCATGCACAGGGGCAGGGCACATGTGGTGGGGCCGTGCACACATGCGGAGGGGGCAGGGCACATGGGGGGGCCTGCGTGCATGCACGGGTGCCGTGCACACATTGCATTTTGGGCACTTGGTCCGGAAAAGGTTCGCCATCACGGGTCTAGCAGAACCCCTAAAAGACAGCAATCCAAGTCTCTGTAATTCCTGGATAAAAGGATCTACTTAGCATAGCATCTAAATCTTATCAGGATCCATCTTTAATTAAGTGTTCCCCAAAACACATACATAGAAGTCCTTCAGTCCCCTTAATAAACAGAAACCCTATAATAGAAGTGTAGAACATAAATTATTTTATAGTAAGCCAAACATACTTAAGAGGCATAAAGCATGCCCACCTCAACCATGTGGATAAATCCTACCTTAACGTAATACTGCATTTTCATACTGCAAAAAAAATAAAATAACTTACCTTCTCTTGATATAGCAGCCATCCGTAGGTCTGCAGATCCCTGTTTACAGAAGAAGGATGCACCTGTGCTTTACCCTGAGCCGTCTCTGCCATGCATGCTAATTTTTCTGTAACATCCACAGACTTAGTGTACATTATCTTCCCCACATTGTCATACAGCCCTGCAGTTAGCACAGCTTTAAGGAGAACCAGTTCTTGTAGTGACAAAGAGTGTATTCCTTCATGACGAGATGAGGGTGAAGCAAACCCTGCTGTCTGAACCACTCTGATAAGTTCCTGTTTTACATCCTAAAATAGATTTATATGATCGTTTTATTATTACACCTGCACTTTAGCACACTGTAACTACATTACATTTATAATCTGCTTGTTTTCTATAATACTGCCCACAAAAATCATTACTGCAGATATCATCTATCATGATTGATATCTGTATCTGTATATAGGAGCCTGAGTGGCATAGGAGGCTAATGCCTCCTACTAAGGCAGCATTTAACATCCAGCTGCCTGCAATTACTGCGAGTTCAATTCTCACCAGGCTCAAGGTCGACTCAGCCTTCCATCCTTTCTAAGGTGGGTAAAATGAGGACCCGGTTTGTGGGGGCAATAAGCTGACTTTGTATAAAATATACAAAAGTATGAAGGCTATTGCTTAACGCATTGTAAGCCGCCCTGAGTCTCCGGAGAAGGGCGGCATATAAAAATAAATAAATAAATAAAAATATCTCCATCTCACCTATTTGCCCTTGCATTATAGGTAACAAAGAGAAGTGATATCAGTGGTATTTAATTTTCAAATGTTATAAACAGGCTAAAAATACAAACCACATAAACGATTTCCTGAGAGTTAGCACAATTACCGTATTTTCCGGCGTATAAGACGACTGGGCATATAAGACGACCCCCGAATTTTCCTGTTAAAATATAGGGTTTGGGCTATACTCGCCATATAAGACTGCCCCTCTTCCAATGCACACCAAATAAAAATTAAAAAACATCAACTGGCTCAACACAATGTAAAAGCAGCTGTGCTAGACCCAAAATGGCCCCTGCAACTAGCAGAAACCTCACACAGCCACAAAAAGCACAAAAAAACCCAACTTTCACACTTTACACACACACAACACAACACAACTGGCTCACCCACAATGTAAAAGCAGCTGTGCTAGACCCAAAATGGCCCCTGCAACAAGCAGGAACCTCACACAGCCACAAAAAGCCCAAAAAAATCAACTTTCACACTTTACACACACAAAATTCCACATACAGTTTTGTGAGATTTTGTGTGTTTGTGTAGTTAGAGTGAAACACTACAGAAACACACCACATCTCAGAAAGCTGCACAAATATTATTTTATTTTTATTTTTATATGAAAACTAAATTTAAAACTTCCTAAACTTTAAATGGCTAGGTCTAAAAAAGAACAACTAAAAAAACCCCAATTAACTATTTTTTAAAGCTCCCAAAGGGGAAAAAAACTTACCCAATAGAACACGGGTCTCCAACCTTGGCAACTTTAAGACTTGTAGACTTCAACTCCCAGAATTCCTCAGCCAGCTTTGTTTTACTGGCTGAGGAATTCTGGGAGTTGAAGTCCACAACTCCTGCCTGCATGATTGCAGGCAGGGAGTGGCTTGCTGATGGAATGGATTCAGGCAAGGGAAGCAAGGCAAGTGTTGCGATTACCAGCTAAGGTAAGCAAGCTGGAGGGGGAAAACTTTTTTCTTTTTACAGGGCTCTGGGCTCTGGCGATCCCAGCTGAGTTGCCTGATTAGCAGGCAACGCAGCTGGGATCGTCAGAGCTTGCAGAGTCACGTAAAAGGAAAAAAGTTTTTTCCTTTAACATGGCTCTGGCATCCCAGCTGAGTTGCCTGATTAGCAGGCAAAGCTGGGATCGTCAGAGCTTCGATCGCCAGAGCCATTTAAGGCTCGTTAGAGTCTTTTGGGCTGGTCTGCCTGGTTACAGGAGAACAACACCCGGCGTATAAGACGACCCCCGACTTTTGAGAAGATTTTCATGTGTTAAAAAGTCGTCTTATACGCCGGAAAATACGGTACTCAGTGAAACAACTTGCCTCCAGAAATTATGGGTGCTCCAATACTGGAGGTTTTTAAGAAGAGATTGGGCAACCATTTGTGTGAAATAGCATAGTTTTCTGCTTGACCAGGGGGTTGGATTAGAAGACCTCCAAGGTCCCTTCCAATTCTGTTATTCTGTTATTAATATTCTTCATTACTGAATGGAGATGTTTGCAGATTAGGAAAAAAAGATTAAAAAGCATTATAGTACCTCAAGTGTTAATAGTGAAGTTCTGTTCAGAAAATTTATCCTACAGTAAGTCATTTCAGCACGATAACCTCCTTCAGAGCGGGCTTTCTTCCAGCTAGATAAAATAAAATCTTGCTTTTATTGTAATATAAGAAGTCATCACTATTAAGGATGTATGGACAAAAATATATAAATTATATACATAAATTGGGTTAAAAATAGTTATAATAGTTATTTGGTGCTTATTCTCATAGCACAATCCACTGAAATAACTTTTTTGCCAATAATAATGTAATACATATTAACACTGTAAAATATAAAAAAATGGTCTGTCATCTAAACTCTCAAATTAAAGAACCCATACTTAGAACTATATTCTCTTTAAACAACATAAGGTTTTTTTAAAACAAATATGTTCAGGATCTTCTTGCTTTAAATAGTAGGCATACAGCAGCTACAATTTGTATAAAGTAACAATCTTAACAAGATCAGGGGGGGAAAAATCTCTAAAGTGCTTTTGTCAGTGTAGCTAAGGGTATTCCAATCACCTTTCACTAAAACTCTTTTGGTGCCGAATGTTATTGAGTACTGTATTTAGCAAATCTATAGATACAATTTGAGAAGTATAGGGCAATTGTTATACTAGCAATTCCACCTGCAAAATTATTAGTAGACTATGTAATAAGGTTGCTATACTCTCTCAAAGCACAGCCCTCAACCTGCAATAAAAATGGAAGAATGAATGACTATTCAATGTTACTGTTTAATATTTTCTCAAATAAACTTGCAGTATAGGAATAAAAGTAGAAAACTTGGGGTTATCATAAACTACATTTTGAGCTTCAGTCTGTAACCAATATGTAATAAAGTTGTAGCATGTTTGGAAAGCACTACACTTAACCATAACAGCAGTTGCCCTGCATTACTCAATGGCTCACTTCATACCAGTATATAATGTTAAGATAGGTGTCTAAATGATGATTTGCCAAATATGTGATTGTTACTTGGCTTATGCAGAACCAAAATTAGTGAGTTCATATATCATGCTAAAAATAACTCCAGGGACTAAACCAGGTCTGAAAATTCTTTTTAAATTAAGTCTCTCCCAAAGTATACGTTTTGAAATTTGCTTTAATGGGTTTAATTTTCAACTACAGCAGCATGTATTTTGATGTTGGGAGTCTCTTCAAAGCTGATTATGAAATGCAAGAACAAAAATAAGAATTCTTGCCATTTGAACCTGGTCTTTCCAATCCTTTATATATGTGCTGCTCTATATTTTTTATTAAGATTATACAGATTCATTGTCCCATCAGAGTGTGATCTTAAACCAACCTTGCTATTTTAAATACTCTGAATAGAATTTGATTTAGTTATATCTGGACAAAAGAGCACTAGAAAATCTCAGCACTATAAATTAGTAAGAGTAGCCAAAACATCTTGGAAGAAGCCACTTCTGCTTTCTTTTTATTAAGTAAACCAGGGGTCCACAACTCCTGGGCCACGGCCCACTACCGAAACGTGGCCTATTCAGAATTGGGCCATGCAAGTGGCTGGCCGGCGCATGTGTGCATGTACACATGCGGAACTCAAATTGCACAAGCACTAGGCACGTGTGTGCATCAGCCTGCGGGTCATGCAAGTCAAGCTGTGCATGTGTGCACCAGCCCATCACTCGCTTGGCCAGTTCCCCTCTCCACCAACCAGCTAGGTGCCAAACCATAAAGGTTGGGGACCACTGAAGTAAACTTCACATATGTGCCCTTAAAGTCACCATGATTCAAACTCATCTCAAAGGACAAGTTATTAAAGGACAGGCAGAGTGAGTAGAGAAAGCAGTTTTAACCATAACAACATTCTTTCTCAGGTTGGAATGTAGTGTAGTTATAGAGGAAGAAAGCAATGGAAGAAGAAATGAATTATATTATAATGGCAGTAAAGAGATAAATAAACTTATCCTAAGAAAAGCCATTTCAATTACCCCAGATATGCCTTGTAAATTGTCAAATGGTCTGAACTGGCCAATGCCAAAAAAGATTTTGCCAGATCTGCTTCATCTTTTCTTCCAATTGGGGTAGTAAATGGAGACTTTTCGGTCATTACAGCTGCAAGAGTAGCCTACAAAATATGACAATATACAGAAACGTTTATATTTTTACTCATTTTTTTATTAATTTTTTTTTTTTTAGAAAAATGAATAACGTCACTATCACAGGACTGAATCATATGAACGTATATTGAGGTAGTTCTTACTTACCAACCAATGGAGCTGAAAAAAATAACTTTATGGCTGATTTATGATCTTTGCAGCATACCTAAATCATGTGATTGTCATTAGAGTCAGTATGTAGTCAGTATGCAGCATACCTAAATCATGTGATTGTCATTAGAATCAGTATGTAATTTCCTGTGCCTGACCTGGTTCTTCTTCTTTCCCCACTTTGCAAAGCAGAGAAATTAGAGACTGGGATTGCAAGAAAGTAAGCTGTTTACACATCAAAAGCAATGCAATCACACAAGGAGCCCAGGACTGGGAATTGCAAACATGCTATGCAAAGAGCTTGCTTCCTTGCTCTTGATGTGTAGAAGAGCAGCTTTTTCTCCTGAAACCCCTTTCTCTCCAATCTCTCTTCTCTTAGAGGAGGAAGGGGACAAAAAAGCAATCAATTTCTTTAGGCAATCTGTCCTTTGCCTGATTGTCCTGCCCCACCTTGCAGAGCAGAGAGGTTGAAGAGAAAGACATTTCAAGAGAGAGTATGCTGTTTACTCTTCTGCACATCAAAAACAACATGATCTTGCCAGCAGCAGAAAAGGTCAGGCAGAGATTGGCTACAGAAATAACTGTTTTTTCTACTCACCTCTTGCAAAGCAGAGATTGGAGTGAAAGAAATTTCAAGAGAGTAACCTGTGCACCCATGGACTACTCAAGTGTCTGCTTCCAATGTGCATAAGACAGTAAGCACTGCAGGCACTTGACCTTTCAAAAGGGTGGGGGTTAGGAGGCAAAGAAAAGCCCAAGTTGTGAAATTGAGTAGTTTTATCTCTTCCCAGTCAGAAAGCATAGTCATGATTTCTCACTTAGTGACCACTTCGATCAGTGGCGAAGTTTCTGGTTCCAATTAGGGTTGTTACACAAGAACCACCTGTAAGATGCTGGACTCTGGGAAAGGGTTAGCAACATTTTCTGATACTATCATGGAAAAAAAAATTCCTTGGAGATTTGCAATTCTTATACAATCTTGTGAGATTTTAGCACTCACATGATATTTCATGCTAATCTGAGATTTATTTTAGATGCTACGAAAACCTTGTGAGGGTATACAAGGCACAATACTGCAAATTTGCCAAACGTTTGGTGAGGACTGTCAGAATCTAAAATCTTAAAGCAAAGATGAAAAGTTCTATATGAAAATAATATACAGAGACATAATAATGGGACCAGACATTTACAAATGATTTGGAAACAGGCCAACATTTTCTTCTTCAAAGGACACTGGATTTCAAAAATCCCAGAAGAAACAAAAAGCCTTAGTTTTGCACTGAATCAGCTGAACTGGTATTTTACATGCCATAAACAGTATGTAACCTACCAGTCAGTATAGAATAGGTTCTCAGGTTAACATTTATTTCGTGAGCACTGAGTCTGCAATGGCAAGTAATGGGCTGCCCATTGTGAGTCATCAACTTACCACTGGATCCAAGCAGCCAAAAATAGCACCAAATATAAGCATTTTACCAATCTTTACATTGACTGGCAAGGCTGCAAGATGTTGGCCTAGAGGAGTCAGCTTAGGCTCACTTAATTCACAAGCCCCAATTTTCCTCAGAAGATACATGGCTTTGGCAACAATTTGAGGCTGAGGTGGGTCTAATGCCTTGGAGAGGAATTCTTCAGGAGAACCAAGATTACATTTCTATAGATAAAGCAGACAAAAAATAAAATAGAATGAGCCTGAAAAGATACATAACTCTCATTCATTCCCACATTTAAGCAGCATTCTAGCTACTTCTAAATTATTTATTTTCATGTTTACTACCATTAACATATGTACTATACAGTACAATGGGATTTTCTATCTCAGGTTTCAAAGTAGCTTAGCTTATAGGGAGAGGTCTATTTGTTATCTTCCTTTAGTCAGCTATACAACCTGGACTCATATGATTGAACTACAGCAATCATAGCCTCTCCTATCTTGGAACTATGTGAACAGTTTTGTTAAGATAAAGCAAAGCTAATTTGCAATATTCATAGTCATTTCCCATATACCTGTTTCTAAAACCAGCATCCATATCTAGCACCTTTAGATTTATGCCAGGATTTCATGCTTGCATGTGATGTATATGTGCATTGTACAAAAGCCATAATACTTATTTAATAAATACTGGTTTATTTTTCATCTATGAAAACTACCAGTGTTTAAATATAAACATACCCTCATAGAAACTTCAAAATATCTTTTTTTAAAAAGTAGGAATGGTATATATGATATTTCATATTTGTCTATTCCTTCACCTCTTCTTTATTTCCATACATCATGTGGGCACTTAAGGTATGACTAAACTTTCCTATAGTCTTGCCAAGAGATTACACTTCATGCAATAATTTTTCTTCAAGGTTTCCTGGCAAATCAAAATAATGAATATTTAAACCTGTGATATCATACCATGATGTGAAGACACAGTTCTTCCAAGGGAACACGCAATATTTCTGGAACAGAATATTCTAAGAAACTTTCAAATCTGAAAAAGCCATAAGGCAAAGAAGAAAGAAAGAAATTTAAGCTGTTACATTCCAATATTTATTATGGAATTTATTACGTATAAATATCTATAATTACAATAGGAACTATTCATTTGAATTAAGGTGTCAACCATTTCTTTGATGGCAGATGTAGAAAATAAAGGATTCTTCAACTCAAAACAGGCTAGTTTAGTTCTGTAGTTTCTCCCAAAGGATTATTCATCTTTCAGTGAAATATAATATGGTTAATAAACTTTGCATGTTTGTAGTGAGACAAATTTAATAGGTAAATGAAATATCATAAGAGAAGAGCTACAGTTTTAGCAAATGGTTCCATCTTGAACATAGAATACTTTGATGGCTAAAATAATTTTACCTGTCTCGGGTATAGAGTCGAAAGCAAAATCCATCTCTGACACGCCCTGCTCGCCCCTGACGTTGTAGTGCACTAGCTTTACTGACAAAAGTCTCTTCCAATGAGCTCATCTGACTACTTTCATGGTACCTGGAAGAAATATTAAGGAAAAAAATTGGAAAAACTGTCCAGCACATACAATATTATTTATATTAAACGTAACAACTCTCCAAATAGAACACTACTTTATATTTTTTTCTATGTAAATGAGTATTTCTGAAAACATAGCTAAGTAGTTTCAACCATAGAAAGCTATGCCTGTTTATTTTGATAGGATCTATAACCAAACAGAAAAAGGAACCGGTTTCAGGATTGCAGTTATCGGTTCCATTAACTCCTTGCAGAGCCTTAAATGTCATTTGCAATTTCCCCCACCCATTCCACCTGCACTAGGCCAGTTCAAGTCTCCATAACTGCCTAAATGGAAAGAAAGAAAATACAAAAAAGGCCCAGAGAAAGAGGTTTGTACTTAAGAAACAAAATAAACTGTTAGGTTTTTGATGAATATACGGTTTATTTATTCTTCAAAAGTCAGTTGATCTAATAAAACATTGTTTTGAGGAACAAGGTCCTATTCTAGAAAAAGTACAGTACCAGCTTATATCTAGTTATCGCATAAAAATAAAAAACTTGTAACGCATCAAAAACTCTATTGCAAAAAAATCAGTTTATCTCTTAATGAAAGTTGATCCTTTTTAGTGAAAAGTGCTTTCACCTGTTTTCTTTTGTTCTTCCAGCATCAATTACAAAAACAACATCAGGTATAGTAATACCTGTTTCAGCTATGTTGGTGGCCAAAACAATCTGTAAAAGAAACACAAATGCTTTTAAACATACACGTGTATTTACAAGTTTCTAAATTTTAGAAAGAGAATTTTAACTTGGGATAAATACCGTGTTTACTCTGAATGCAAGGCCTTTGATTCCAAGTTTTTCCACTCTTTATGTAGGGGAGGAGCAATTTCTATTTAGTCTCATCATATTTGGAAATGTGTATGTATTTATATTCCATTCTTTTTACAAATAACTCAAGGTGGTGAACATACCTAATACTTCTTCCTCCTCCTATTGTCCCCACAACCACCACTTTGTGAGGTGAGAGAGAGGGAGAGTTACCCAGCCAGCTTTCATGCCTAAGGCTGGACTAAAACTCACAGGATCCTATTTTCTATCCTGGAGTTTTAACCACTAGACCAAACTAGCTCTCTTTTGCCAGTGAAATATGCTTACAATGTATTTGTAACATTTATTCTTTTATTAATAAAATTAAGTGAGCCACTGTAGGGTAATCTGGGATTATAGAATGAATAGTACACTGATTCTCCTTGAAGTAATCCCTGTACTTCTCTTAACATAAAATACTGCACAATAGAAATCTATGACTTTGGGGGATGAGATGCAACTGTTTGGAAAGGTCCCAACTATAATTTTAAGGAAGAGTTTTATTATTAAGAATCAATCGAGAATAATTTGATCCTGGACAGATCAGAAATAATGACTGCAGTGGTTTTATGGTAGATTAGAAGCTGTTCGTGGACTTCATGTGAGTTAAATACAATAACAGATTGTTAATAAAGGGCTTTGCAGTTTAGCTTTGCTATTGGGTTTACCTGTTAACTGTTCTTTTTTATAGTATATATATATATATGGTAAGTTAAATTGGTTGGGTAAATAGAGCTGTAGAAGTTCATAAATTGTGGACCTGTTTTGAAAGAGGGGTAATTATTATTGTTGAAATATATTTATAAGCATTTATTAGGAGGTATTTATGTCTTTATGCACATTTTTGTTTTGTTTTTGCTTTTTTTTCTTTTGGAATTTATATTTTAACTTTGGAAATAGAATAAAAAATATTTAAAAAACATAAAATACTACAGCCAAAGTAACTCATATTGAATGTTAAGATACTTTCCCAATTTTATATTATCTTCATTGACTTTTTGGAAAACTTTGTTTCTGATTTCAGTTCAATACCAATCAAGACATTTTACTGTCCTAGGCATTTAAATTAATGTGTTAGATTTTTTACATGCTGCTACTTAAGTTAATTTTAATTCAGGGTAATGACATCATTGTTCATTGTTTTGATTTAATGCATTTTAATTATTTTGCTTCACTGCATAAATAAAATAATGTAAATATTAATTGCTTTAAACAGCTGCCTTGGTTATAATCTAAAATTGAAGGGTGATGTACATATCTTAATAGTAAAAATAAGCTGTGCACTACAGTTTACTCCACTCAAACCAGCAAAAATGTTCATAATGATTACATGCAACTAGTATTAACTATTATAAGTAGTATCTTCATAACAAATTCTATGTAAATACAGTATTGAGTTATCCTAACAGGAGTAGGAAACCTGTGGTCCTCCTGATGTTGATGGAACAAACTTCTTTTATCTCACCTGGTCATTTTGAGATAAATGTCCCTTCTGGCTGATGCTATAGGAATAGAAGATTAATATAATTCTGAAGGGCAGCTTTACTCTTGGCCCAGAGATAGATGCCAGGCTTAAATGAACATTTCAGAAGAATGTGGAAAGAATTACTTTCCAAGATTGCAACATTGAACATAAGATCACATTAGAAATATTTGGAATGCACTCAGTTTTGTCTCTTTAATCCCTTTCTTTGAAATACATGAAAAGCACCATGCATGACACAAAACACTGAAAGAAAGATCAGGGATCTTGAGTCACAAGGCAAGATATCAGTTCACTTATATTAATACCTCAAGCTTACCTTTCTAACGCCAAAAGGAGGCAATGTAAATGCAGATGCTTGCTCTTGAGTGGACAGAACAGAATGCAATGCTATTAACTGGTGCCTAAAAAATTATAATGCAAAAAAAAAAAAATGTATTGTTTTGACTTGTCAGACAAAAATGGATACATCTTAGCAGACAATATGCATGAAATTTGAATTTATAATTTGACTAATCATTACATTCTATTAATACTATATACCAGTGATGGCGAACCTTTTCAGCACCAAGTGCTCAAACCGGAACGAGCGTGTATGCCTGCGTGCTGGAGTGCCGGAAAACCGAAGACCAGCTGGCCGGTGTGCCTAAGCGCACCGGCCAGCTGGTCTTCAGGTTTCCGGCATGCGCATATGCGCCGGCCTGCTGGTCTTTGCGTGCGCCAGAGCACCAGAAACCCGAAAACCAGTTGGCCAGTGCACGCCTGCCTGATTTTTGGCTATTTTTGGCCATTTTTGAGGCTATTTTCAAGCCATTTTCTGGGGCTCCGGCATCCTCGAAGACCAGCTGGCTGGTGTGCACATGCACGTCGGAAACCAGAAGAGTAGCTGCCGATGACGCGCGTGTTCAGAGAGAGGGCTCTGCGTGCCACCACTGGCACGTGTGCCATAGGTTCACCATCACAGCTATATACAAAGTATTATACTATATGCAAAAGTATTATATTATATTGAAATGTTTAAAATTGCCAATAAAAATCTGTCCTTTAATAGCTATTTTAATATTTATACTTGCTACAAGTAGACAAATCAGTTTTATATAATTTATTTTACATCCAAAACCAAAAATGTCCACTATGGCAAAATCTGTTTTGATTTTTAGATGGGTAATATGCATGGAAGAAAGAAATTGCATATTAAATAGCTAAAATTTATTGTTGTTAGTTAGCAATCCTATTTAATCTTCTAATAATTCAATCTATGCAACAATGTACATTTTAATTAGAATCTATCATTGCTTTTCCATGATTTGCTTACCTCTGTCTTAAATCAAATCTTCTGTCAGTGGAAATGAGATCATACAACTGCTGGATATGTGCAAGGCCTGGCAGAAAAATCAAGACAGCTCCTTCCATATTTTTGAATTGGGGACTTTTGTCTGTAGGAACAGAAAATAAATTTAAAAAATCATTTTTATTATCAAGAAGAGTCTCATTGATATGATAGATAGGACAGACAGACAGACAGACACACAGAGATACCTATATATATTAGGCGTTTTCCTTAGGGAAAAAGCAAACGAAGACCAGGAGTAAGAAAGCCATTTTAAATTTGTGTTTTATACAATTTTTCAAAACCTTACCTAAAAATGCAAGTAATTCCAGTATGAGGTCAAAGTTGATCTTGTAGGGATTCATACAGTATATGGCTTCCCGAGTTCGACTGCTGTATTTTTGGAAATATGGTCCTAGCTCAATACCAGTTGCAACCTGAACCGGAACACTTTCCTAAACATAACAGAAAGATATTTGGAACAATAATTCTAAAACAAAATGATGTAACAAAATAGTTTCATCTGCTGCACATAATAAATAAAATAAATAAAATAAAAAAGGACTATATGTGTAAAACAGCCTAACTGCAACATCAACTAACAGAAGACTGAATGCAAATTTATGCAAGAGAGCTAGAAATAAACTTGCTATCCTTTCATCTGTCACTCTGAAATGCTACACCAGAAATGAGCATCAAGGAATAGTCTATGCCCCCAACCATAATTTTTGCTAGACCTCCCAAGATTATATTCAAAAGCTTGGCAGCAATTTTCATTTTTACCATTTTTCTTATTTTTTTTTAAATAAATGTAATAAATCTCTTCCTCATCCCCCCAAATAGCAAAGAAACAAAACAGAGCCAAGATTTCACAGCTGCCTCTTTTTGTGATATCACAATATCACCATGCTGGTTCTAGCAATCCTCAAAGGATAATTTCTAAGGCTGCCCATGCTGTATGGAAGGCTGAAAACCCCTTTTAAATAAAGTGGGCCATTGTGTAAAATAATGGAGGATCCCAAATCAGGAGGGGAGGAGACACCTACCTTGAGCACAACTGGTAAATAGTTTTGTAAACCGAGTAATTTTTTTGCACATAAAATGTCACCTGATACTTTGTTATTCCTCCTCCTTTGCTAGTCACATTTACAGTTATCTCCTCTTCTTCTTCCAAAAATTTCTGACAATATTCAGAATCTTTCTCCAGAACAAAGCCAGTTTCCTCGATTACATCTTCAACATGAAAAACCTGGAGTGAAACAGTTCAGTTTTAGATATACTGTATTTATTTTGAAATTACATTCAGAACAAGTTCCCATTATTGGAATAGAAAGGTACATCAACCTTTTGCCTCAGATAAATATCACAAAATTCAGCTGGAAAAGTTGCATAATTTAGCAATCTTGGTCTGTCTTTAAAAATTGATAACATATAACCTTGCATATTGCGTGCTGCTATTTGCACTAAAATGATAAATGAAAAACTGGATTATTTAGAAGTAATTATTATTATTTTCTGGACACATTACAGAAGAGCAAGCTCAGAAGAGAAGACTCTAATGCCGAGAAATATGGAGGGGGTGGAAACACACAGCAAGGTGGGTGGACGTGGTTAGTGTCACCACTGGAAGACATGAAGGATCAGATTAGGGATAGATCATCATGGAGAAAATCTATATGTTCGCTAAGAGTTGACTTGATGGCACATAATCAATCAATGGATATGAAATCATACCGACATTAGAAATAATTTGTGGCAGCTCATTGTAAGTTTTTAATACATCAGAGCACAGATTCAGAGATAAACAGTTCATGGCATTTTCAAAGGAAAAGGTAGGACATCGAATCAATAGGAATATAATTATGCATTTACCTCAACAGGGTAACTCCTTCCTGAAATCCTTAGTATGGGACAGTGAGTGAAATAGCTGGAGAATTTTTCACTATCAACTGTGGCACTCATCAAAATGAGATGGAGATCTGAACGCTTGTGCAAGATTTCCCTCAAGATAATTAGCAAGAAATCTGATTGAACACTTCTTTCGTGAACCTTTATGAAAAGGATATAGAGGAGGTAAATATGGAGGAATAACTATGCTGCTTTTTTCAGGTAACTAAAAAAGGGTTGCTAACCTCATCTACAATAACATGAGACACGTTAGAAAGAAGAAGATCATCTTGCAATTTCCGAAGAAGAACTCCAGTCGTACAGTAAAGCAGTCTAGTAGCCTCTCCTGTTCGCGATTCCATACGGATTTGATAGCCACACAAGGAATTCTTAGAGAAGAAAATAAAAGGTTTTTCTAAAATAAACTTATTGTGATTAGAACTTTCCATTATTATTAGAATAGGCTACTTTGCTCCTATATTAATTCACAAACATTTTTCCTGTTTGGAAAAAAGATTGATCCCATAGCAGGTGCAAGTAGTTTTATAGCAATGCCCAATTTTTAATCCATCTCATTAGAAAGAGATGCTAGTCTTTTCTATTTGTGTTTTTTAAGGACATGTAATAGTTTCTATACAAGATCAACTCTTTGATTTAATATTTATTAAAAATATAGCAAATATTTCCAAGAGACTAATATGGAAATATGGAGCATGCTTCCTCAAAAGAGGAATTTCTCTTATAAACTGACAGCAAAAATTCAGTACAACCTTAAAGTGTAAACTCAGTCTGTTTCTGGATGAGCTTCAAATGCAACTCTATTCTGTTCTTCAGTTTGCCAGATAATAATGCCGCTGTACCACAAATATTGGTGCATAACTAATTCTATAAGGAATTAAAATTACTACTGAATGGTAATCTACCATTTTTTCTTACGATCTCAATATTCTTATGTGAAATTCCTCTAAGCCATAAATGGAAATTTATTCCATTATAAACTGATCTTTTAGGAGCTGTCCTATTACATTCTCTAAAAAGCAGTCATCGGAACATAACTGTAAGAACGTCTTACTCTTCCACCAGGTCCATTTTCACAGCCCAGTTCTTCACAAACTCTAGTTGCCAAGCTCACTGCTGAGATCCTCCGTGGTTGGGTGCAAACAATATTGCATTTATTCAAACTTCGTTCATTATGTAGCAAATCTTCTAACAAGAAATGTGGAACTTGAGTGCTTTTACCACTACCTGTTTCCCCAGCCACAACCACAACTCGATGCTTTTTTAAAGTTTCTATGAGGGTATGTTTATATTTAAACACCGGTAGTTGCTCTCTCTCCTTTAGAAGTCTTTGGTATCTGGTAGAACTCTGTTGTTTTTTAAAGAGAGCTCTCATAGGTTCTAAGTCATCTGTAAATGAGGTCTCAAGAGAAATCCCATTAAAGTCCTCTTCAGTAATTAAGTTCTCCCAAGAGTCTGCTGCATCTTCTGAAAGTTTGGGCTTGCCTTCAATTTGCTGTGGTGGCTGCTGCTGCTTCAGCTTGTTCAGCAGTCTGGCAATGAACTGATCACGAGGCTTGTTGGTTTCCGTCTTGTTTTCTTCTTCTTTTTTCTTTTCAGCATCATTCCATTCTAGCCAAACATCTCTGTATGTAGGAGGAAGTAACTGATGCACCGACTGAAGAGACACAAAAAGGAATGCTTTAAAGTATGCTTTGGAATGAATTATGTATTATAATATTTATTTACCAATAAATGTCATTATATCAAATAAAACTGATTTCAGATAAATATTCATAAGGACTGCTGTCGTAATTTGGCTCAAAAGTAAGAAAAGCTCGTTTTCAATATCCTATTTTAGGTGGTTCCCAAAATTAATATGACCTCCTCTTGCATTCCCAAAAGGTTCTCCCTGTAATAATTTTGACATATAAGCCCAAGATTAATTTTGTTATTTTTTAACAAAAACTTCTGAAGACTTTTCAATGTATTTTTGAATCATGTGCATAGTGAAACTTTAACAGGCTAGTAATGGATCTGTTACTTCTAAATGTCTACTATGGCCAGATTTACACCCTAATGGTCTTCCAGAAATTATTTTTTAGTATGCCTGCATGTGTGTGTGATTTACAGATATAAGATACAGATACAGTATGTGCATGCATGCCTGTGTATGTTTTATAGATATAAACCACCAGGAAGCAACGAAGATTACGCAGCAGCATAAAAATTCAACAGCATAATGACATCATGTATTGTATTTGAACAGTGGATTTTACATTAGTGAATTTGAAAAGATAGCACATATTCAATATTCTTTTTTTCTAGGGGTCGCGACTAAGAAGTTTTGTTACAGAATGGCTTCTTGAAGTTATGGTATAGGTATTTGGCTTACAAAGAAAAATGCTTAATGCCACTATGCCAAGCTCTCCAACGATTTCAGTTGGACTTACCTGAGCTTTTCTGTATCTGAATGCTACTTATTATTTTTGAAAATGTTTTAAGTCACAACTGCATCAGATACTACCTGATTAAATAAACAAAGAAATGTTGCCATTAAGAAACTCCATAAGGTTAGAAAGCAGTCAGATCCATCAGACTCACCATTCCCTACATTAATAACCAAAATATTGATTGTGCGTATTGTATATGCCACCACTCCTTTTCAGCAAATTATTAAAAACATTTTTATTGGGACTTCTAAAATCTCACCTGCCCTTTTGTCAATTGATACAGAGCTAATGTAGCAGCCAGATGTTGCGCCTGCATACTATCTTCTGTAACGATTGTGGGACACACCACCAACGTATCATCAGCTGACTTGATAACTCTTACCCTAAAAAATAGTTAATTCATGCTTAATAAGAATAATATATTAAAATGACAGCTATTTTGAATGGCAAATTGTATGGCATCCAAAACACTAACATTTTCTCAAAATTCCAAATAGCATGAGCTTCAGTGACTTCAGCAAAATACAAGCTGAGCCACAGATTGGTTCATTAAATGACAATAATACGTTTTGTACAACTGATTTTAATGTATAAGCAAACTATTATATCACTGAAACAAGCCATATTTCTTATTCAAATAACATAAGCTGCCCAGAGTTGTCATGAGTCAGATAATCCATAAATTGCATAAATAAATATTTATAAGTAATTGGTTATCAATGTCAGCTGTATAAACAAATTCCAAATTTGATATAATCTGAAATAACACTTTTTCAGCATTGCACATATCAACAAAGGCAATTCAAAAGAAATTGTCATTCTTTATGACATAAGTTTAGATATTGCTGTCTAACTATCATTTTAGATGATTTTGGCCTAGTCACTCTCTCCTAGTCCAATTCACCTCACACGATTGTGGGAAAACAGAAGGCAGAAACATATATGTCACCTTGATTTGCACTAAATCAAAGTAGGATGTAAATCAAATAAATAAATATCCCACTAATTCAGCTTTTGCAAATGGACAATATGTGAGAACGTGGAGTCAGGTTGGCTGCATAATAGTGATAGGCATGACGTTTTGCTTTTGCCTGTAAAACTCAAGAAATTATAGTACAATATGAATGAATTAGATCAGAATAGCTCAATCATGCCTGAGGGTAAATGATTTAACCTATGTTTCAAGCTGTGTGTACTTATCCATTAAAATGACTTTTCAAAAATGTAAAAGGAATTGAAACTATCAAGCATAATAAAGTGAAAATTTGTTTCATGTGTATACATACCTACATTTCCAATATCTTCCTGATGGAACTTTTTCAAAAGAAGGATTTGGGGACTTGGAATAATGCTTTCTGACCCAGTCAATCAAGAACTGTTTGGGAGATTTTCCAGTCCAGCTTCTAGCTGTATAATCAAAATTCCTTACATCCTGTGGATCTTTCTTTTTCACTAGTATCAGCAGCAGAAAACAAAAAATATTTGTACATAGAGGATAGAAATCATTAGCAGAGTTGGATGAATTAATTTTAAATCTCCATTTCAATATAAACAATTTTTAATGTAAGCTCTGAAAAGCAGGCACAATTAATGCATGTGCTGAGCTAGAATTCCAAGTCGAATTCCAAGTTGAACCTAGAGTCTAGTGCTTCATTATTAGTTTATACAGAGTACAAAAGGTTTATTTGTAATTTGCAAAAAAAAATAATAATCATAAAATTGTGCCTTAATCAGGAGATCAAGGACATGCTGGTTGTTCAGATTTTGAGGTTCAATATTTTATTTAGAGTGCCCATATTTGAATTATAGAAGTATTGCCTCTAATTAAACTTGCATTAGATAATGCCTTCATTAATCATGGTACATTCTGCAAGAAAGGGTGTCCATAATTCAAATAAAATTGGGATGGCATTTTTAAAAAATGCTATGAAAAAAGCCTGGCTATCTAACAAATGCTAAATTATGTACAAGCCTGCTCATCTTCCATCTTATATGTTAATGAGTATATTTATAAGCATGCTTCCTTTAAATCTGCTAGATTTCCTATTTCCAAAGGATTGAGAAAAGAGCCATTATGGCTGCTCTGTTTTAGTTTCAGTTTTTAGAAGGGTTTGGCATCAATTTTTAGTGAGCTGGATTGAATTTGCTCCTTCCCGGTGTTTTTTATGAAGAAACTTCTATAGAGTCCCAATTTTTTGTATGATTGATTTGTCAAGTATTGGCCTGAAAATCTATTCAGACTTATAGGAAAGTCTGTGTTGGGGGACTCTGTGCTTCTGTATTAACAATGCCTGGTGTCTAGAAATTATTCCCATCAGAGAAGAACGAGAAAAGTTGTTATGATGGGATGATTCTAAAATCTGGGGTGTCAAACTCAAGGCCCACGAGCCTGATTTGGCCCGCGGAGTACTTAGATCTGGCCTGCAAGGCCGCTTTGGAAACAGAGAAGGAACGGCCTGTAGGGCTTCTGACACCACAGCCCTCCCAGGCTCCATTTTCGGCCATGATGGCCTCCTGCAGCCCTCTGCCAGCAAAAAAGGAGCCTGGGGGGGCTGCTCAGGAGCCCATTTTTGCTGGCAGAGCACTCGGGCCACTACAGGCGCCCCCAACATGAGTGACAAGCTGGTCACGCCCACCCTGTCCACAGCCCCCCTGGCCCTCCAAGGTCAAACACAACCCTGATGCGGTCCTCAATGAAATCAAGTCTGATACCCCTGTTTTAAGTGACATGCTTTTATTTTTTTATAAATCAATACAGAGTCACATCTCTCAAAAGATGAAGGACCTGAGAAGATTTATTATTCAGCTTTTAAGTAACTTAAGAGGATGTAAGGTTTATTGTTGTGGCCCCGCCCTCTGAGCCTGTCCCATCGGAGGAAGAAAGCTCCGAGCATGAGGAAGAGGAGTCAGCCAGGCCTCCCTCTCCAGGCCCCTCCCCTCTGGCATTGTCTCAGGTGCCGGCCGAGGGAGAGGAGATCAGCAGGGAGACAGCTGGTTCGTCTTAGAGTGACGATGAAACATCATTCCTGGACGCACGCCTCCGAAGGCGTGATAAACGATTGCAGCAGTTTAGGAGGCGTGCTAGGGATTAGAACTGAGTCACTGGACCACACCCCAGAGACTATATAATAGAGGGTAGTGGTCAGGGATCCTTGTGACGAACAAAAGTAAACCTTGGATAGTCACTAAAGCCTCGTCCGGAACTGCTGGGAGGAATATTATTTCTGCTTGGACTTTTTTGTACGTTAGTATCTTATCTTTCTGTTTGTGAAAATAAAGGCATTTGGCAGACGGTGTGTCTATCGCTGCCAAGTGGGAGATAAGACCTGGGTGCATTCCAAAGTGTTTCCTTAACCCTCGGCTGGCTGTGTTTGTGTGTGTGTGGGGACGGGGACAGATCAGTTTATTGTGATATATTTTAGATGAATTTTAAAAAATGAAGTGATGCTGTGCTCCAAAGAAATGAACCCTAGATTCACAATTTACAAGAGCAAACCTTTAATCCTACAGAATCAAATCTTACAAATCATTTTGCAAGTGACTTAGATGCCTCTTACACAGAAGCTATTGATCAAATCAATATCACACCATTTGGGGATGATCTTCTCTTCATATTCTATGGTAGACTGTCAGAGAATTGGCCAAAAATATCCATGAAGTTTTAAAACACATTTTTAATCATACCTTTTTGTTCTTCTGGAGGAGGATTTTGTGATTTCTCAAGTATCTTCAAACTCAAGGCTCCATCTGTTTCAAGAAACACAGGATTCTTTTTCTTTTCACTTGATTGGTCTGTAACTTTTATATTGGGGTTGAACAAAGGGTGGTCTTCCAATGTGGCCATTTCTGTAAAAAAGGAATATAAATATGTTTTATTCAAATATCCAAGGGTTCTCAAATACCTTTACTTAAGAGGGAGGAAAAAAAAAGTTTTTTTTTTAAAAAAAAATCAACCTGAAAGCTTAAATTTTAAAAAAAATTACTCTTATTTTATCTGTATCACTGTTGTCTTCTGTAGCTGAATCCATTCATGGATTCATTTAATCCATGTGAATCCATTCACATGGATTAAAATATGAATATTTTAATATTAACCTCACAGAATATTTTAAACAAAGCATATGTATGCTACTCCAAATTCATACTGAGATCACATATAATCAAGCTGTATTACTTGGCTCTGCACTAATTTTGCTTGATAAAGCCCACAATGAGTTTATCAGGTTGATACTATTATACCAGGCAAGAAAAATAAAAAAATCTTGCTTGGGCAAATGGATTTCTATAGTTACACATGATGTACAATTTTTAGTATTATAATTTTCCAATTTTAGAAAAGAAAGTAAAGGTGATAGTATTTTACATAACTCTTACAAAAAAGTGTACTTTTTGCAAGACTGAGCAAACAAATGAATGTTGAGTGTTTCTACCTTGTTGAAAACGCCTTATTTTTTCTTGTGCCATCTTCTGACCCTGCTTGTTTTTTTCTTCCTTAGAGGATTTTGCTAGTTCTTTCATTTCCACAAGCTTCCCAGCCAAATGTAAGTATCTTTCATTCTGTTCCAGAAAAACTAGTTACTCCATATGAATATGCTAGCAATTTTTGTTATTGTTTAAAAAAACACATTGTATGTTTAAAGATATGAATAACCTATATAGCATGGGGCCAGGCTATCTACAGAACCAGCTTCATCCCATCACATCAGCCCGTACCACCAGCAGGTTATGTTGCAGATCCTGTCAGTTAAAGAACTCCAATTGGGGGGTCTAGGAAGAGAATCTTTCCTTCCTTTGCCCCGCCCTATGTAATATCCTCCCTCCAGAGATGAGGTGGGCCCCCACTCTCCTGGCCTTCTAAAAAGGGTTAAAACATAGCATTGTGGCTTTGCGTGGGAAGCACAAAGGAGAGTTGGTTAGTGCCATGAGAGCCCTTCCTTTGCCAACCAATTTTTAACAGGGTTAATTATTTTTACCTCCTGAAAAATTATAATTTTTAGATTTTTTTTTACTCAAAAATGTAACTTCAATCTTTTAATTTTTTAATATACTGTTTTATATTTTGATGTTCTATTGTAAACAACCTAGAGTAGCTCTTTGAGAGAGAGGGGTGGTTCAGAAATGTGAAAAATAAATAAATATATGCCAGCTTAAAAAACTCCTTAACATTTACTCTGCAGTTTTCATCTAATGCCAGCAGTCCTACATAGATACACTTGAAATACAGCTGAAGGAGCTATAAACTGCGGTTTACAAACTATAATAGCTACCGTGTTTCCCTGAAAATATGACCTACCCCGAAATGAGCCACAGCCCGATTTTCAGGCCTGTGCCTAATATAAGCCTTAGCCCAAAAATAAGCCCTAGTTAAGCACCGCCCACCATCTGGTTCTATGAGGTAAGGCAAAGTGCATGTATAAAAATCAAGCTGGGGGGGGGGAGCTGCCCCACACCTGCTTAAATTAGGACTGCTGCAGCCAAACCTCCCACACCCCGACACCTATCACATCACTGCCCGACTTCTTCTGCAGCTGCTTGCGGCTGCTCATGCCCAGATGCCACATGATGCATCGTGGCAGAATGCCACAAGGCTCGTCATGCTGGTGCCGCCAGACTCGTTGTGGATAGTGCCACCGCTCACGGCAGAACACAGAGAGACTTGTCGCACCGGTGCTGCCACTCTTGTGCGCAATGGCACAATGCGTCATGTAGCCTCCTATTGCTCATGGCACCAGCACAACAAATCACGCGGTGTCCTGTCACAAACAGTGGCACCGGCATGATATATCATGTGGTGTCCGGCCACGAACAGCTGCAAGCAGATGCAGAAGAAGTCGGGCAGCAGCACAACAGGTGTCGAGGCATGGGTGGCATGGCCACCCTAACCCGAAAAGAAGATCTAGTGCTTATTTTGGGGCTGAAAAGAAAATAAGACCAGGTCTTATTTTCAGGGAAACACGGTAAATTATGTCAAACAACCCATATTATTATGAACCCTATCATTTTCATATTGGAGCAGGTTTCCCTCAGAAAATGCGAATGGTGAGGGTGATCTATTTCAAACTTACGGATAACATTCCTACTTATAATCTGAACCACATTCAAATGATATTTTCACAACTTAGAAGCTAAACCTCTGAACATTTCCCACTAACTCCACCCATTTGGATGTAATGACAAGCGATAGTATAGCTGCAATCAAGTTTTCTTAAAGTAAAAGACTGCTGAAGTTTTGTTATTTGCTTTGTCCAACAAATACCTAGGAACACACCTTACTCTGCCTTTATTCAATAGGAAAATTCTGTTTCTCTGTTTCTATTATTAAAAAGGAAGAAAGGCCTGGTTATCTGCCTACTGCTTCTCAAAAGGGCATAAATTTTTCCATCTGAAGAGGGAAGACTGTATCTCTCCTCAGGAGGACCCTGCTTGAGACACGAGGGTGAATCTTTTGTGCGTGAGAAACAGCCCTTAATATAGTATATGCATTACAACAGTAGTTAAAAAGGCAAAGATCTACATGAAGTATCTAATGAACTTACTGGGTCAAATTTTTCTTCTTCTGAATTTTTCAGAGATTCATTTTCTTCCTCAATCCTCTGCTGCTCTGCATATAGCAATATCCGTTCCTTCATGCTTATACTTTTTTGTTTTTCTGTGGTTTCCTTAGGATATTATAAAAGAATATGTTGTAGACAAAATGTTATTAATGCATCTTAAAAACACGTGTATCAAATTACTGAAAATGCACCATTAATTGGAACTAATCTGTATGACCCAATTAGGTTTCCTTAGAAGAAATTTCTGTTATATTTAATGTGTTACTCATTAGTATGCAAAGAGAGGTCTACTTCCATTAATGCAAGAGCATAAATATCTTCACACTTCTTACTGCAAACCAACCTAAACTCTTCAGATTCATTTGCTATTTGCAGTTAATTTACGAGCAGCCCTGGTTTGGAAACTGCCTTGTTTAGCAACTGCAGTTATGAGAGTGATGAAAAAGTAACTTTATGATCAATCCTCACATTTATTAGGATTGCAAGTCTGTAAAGCAAAGGAAAGTTGATGATCATAAGCACAACTGTAGTTTTGCTCAGTGACCACTTTGCTTAACAACCATGTTGCTGATCCTTTGTGACTTTGTGGTCACTAAATGAGGGACTGCCTGTATGTCATTGTTAAACGAGAATTACCAGCCCTACATAGTCTGGGACCAAGTTATTTGAAGGACTCTCTTTTCCAGTCATATCTATTTGACCCATCAGAGTAGGACGGCAGGGAATGTTACAGGTCTCTTCTTCTTGAGGAGGCCCATCTAGTGGAACCAAGAACAAGGGCTGTTCTCCATGGTAGCTCCCTCCCTATGGAACATCAACCCTGCATACAAGATTGCATCCCACTTTGACGGCCTTTCACAAGGCCCTGGTTCTGCCAACAGTCTGGGGACTTAGAATGACATGGAGCCCATAAAGTGGTTGGTCTGATTGTTATTGCCAGGGGTGGGAGGGCAGGGGGGGTAAGGGTTTATTGGGTTTTTTGTACTGGGGTTTTATCTTGTAAGCTGTCCAGTCACCATGAGTGTGTTGGGCGGCCATATACATTTTCTTATATAAGTAATAAATTTTATGCCAGAAGAACTCACTACTTCTTCCTCTAGTATGGATTTAACAAATAAATATATTTTATGTTAAAGCAATTTTTTTTCATAAAGTTATACTATGGTGTCTCTAAATCCAGCAAAGTACCTTTTTCTCACCATCATCTTCTTTCTTTTTACTGTTTAGCATCTGAGGAGTTTCAGATTTTGGCAAAGGAGAACGAAATTTAGCCCTAGGTTTCTGTTGCTCTTCACCAAATTGCTGACTGAAACCTTCAGGCAATGCCTCTTTAAAAAGCAAAAACAGAATTTCAAATATTGAATTTTACATGTTATGTAAATTTTTACTAGTTATACATAGTTGATAATTACCGTATTTTCCGGCGTATAAGACGACTTTTTAACCCAGGAAAATCATCTCAAAAGTCGGGGGTCGTCTTATACGCCGGGTACCCGAATCTGAGTTGCTGGCGCTGACCGATGACACTTTGGGAGCGCCGGCAACATTGAGGGGAAGCTGTACTCCAAATTAGTTCCAACCTACAAGAGGTGCCAGGCAGTGCGTGGCCCACGAGAAAGGAACGCGTCCCCACTCTACCCCAGAATTCGGGTCACCTTCCTTTCTTTCCCAGCAGTCCACGGTGAAAGCGGCGCTGCGGTTGACCTGGACCAGCGCCTTGCACGCCTGGCTCTGTGTCTCCATTATGAGAAGTTCCATGCGACTTCGCATGTCTCCGCCCCAGACGCGCAGCTCTCGCAATCCGCTCACCGGAGGAGCCATGAAGTGCTCGCACCGCCTTGCCAGATCTTCCTCATCCTCCTTTCCCCATGGCTTTTCCGGTTGTAATTGCTGCTGCCGCCGCCGCCGAGGCTGCTCCTTCATCTCCACCCACCGCACCAGACCCAGCCCGGCCAGCGCCGCCGTGGCTCCCGCAGTCCAAGCGGATCAGCGCCCGGGCTCGCAGGCGAAGGGTGGGAGTGCGCAACGCACTTTCCTGCCTTGGCGCCGATCCGGATGGCTGCAGAAGGAACTGGGCACCGGCTGTCATGTCTTTTCTGCTGTGCGGGATTCAGCACCTGGGCTCCCGGGGTTTAAGCCTCCGGGCCGGCCCGCGCTGCTCCAGGATGTTCGCTTCGGGCTCCTTGGAATCGCTGCTGGGCGGTTCTTCCCGTTGGGGCGATGGTGGGTGGCAGCGATCGGCGTTGCTTGGACTGCGGGAGCCACGGCGACTCCTTCCCCACGAGGTATTGCTCTGCATTTCACCACCTCTTCCAGGCTCGCAGCCACCCACCATCGCCCCAACGGGAAGAACCGCCCGGCAGCGATTCCAAGGAGCCTGAAGCGAACATCCTGGAGCAGCGCTAAGTTACCTTCCTGGGTGGAGGGGTGTGTGTGGAAGAATAGGTGAAGCTAAAACGGCTTTCTCGTTCATCCCGGTGTCGGGAGAAGCGGCTTGAGGGGCGCCCGAGCTTTTAAGATTTTAACCTGGGCTAATCGGGCGGGGGAAAGAAGTGCTCTAGTCTGCTTGTTCCAATGCCTTCCCGATAAGCCGGCAGAATCAAATCTCTTTTTTTTCTTTCTTTCCCTCTCTCTCTCTCTCTCTCTCTCTCTCTCGGCGGCTTTGAACCCGTGGAATTGGGTGGGGGAGAGGGGGAATGTTATCAGCAACAAACAACAACAAAAAGTGTGTGTTTGTGGAGAGGGGAGGTAGTGGTAAAGGCGGCAGACCGGTTTTTTTTCCCCCAAGCCGATCTCTTTCGCGGTGTATCCAGCCCGACCCCATTCAGAAGAAAGGCTGCAGCCGCAAAGAAATGGGGGGGGAGACATCTGCACCTTTTGTTACATACATACACACGAAACCCACAGTTTTCTGGCCTCTCGCGCAGATCTGTTGTGGGGTGGGGTGGGTGGGAGCCACATAATTCCGGGAGGCGAAAAGGGGCACAGGGATATTTCCAGAAATGAGCGAAATAATGCAATCCACGCAGCGACGCCCATATTCTCCCGTTCAGATTCTACCTGTGGCTGAGAGAAAACTGCCTTGAAAGTTCCTCTGCCCCCCCACCCTTTAAACCCAAGACCCTGCCTCGTTTGCAGACTAGAGCACTTCTTTCCCCCGCCCGATTAGCCCAGGTTAAAATCTTAAAAGCTCGGGCGCCCCTCAAGCCGCTTCTCCCGACACCGGGATGAACGAGAAAGCCGTTTTAGCTTCACCTATTCTTCCACACACACCTCTCCACCCCGGAAGGTAACTTAGCGCTGCTCCAGGATGTTTGCTTCGGGCTCCTTGGAATCGCTGCCGGGCGGTTCTTCCCGTTGGGGCGATGGTGGGTGGCTGCGAGCCTGGAAGAGGTGGTGAAATGCAGAGCAATACCTCGTGGGGAAGGAGTTCGCCGTGGCTCCCGCAGTCGCCCCAACGGGAAGAACCGCCCAGCAGCGATTCCAAGGAGCCCGAAGCGAACATCCTGGAGCAGCGCGGGCCGGCCCGGAGGCTTAAACCCCGGGAGCCCAGGTGCTGAATCCCGCACAGCAGAAAAGACATGACAGCCGGTGCCCAGTTCCTTCTGCAGCCATCCGGATCGGCGCCAAGCCAGGAAAGTGCGTTGCGCACTCCCACCCTTCGCCTGCGAGCCCAGGCGCTGATCCGCTTGCACTGCGGGAGCCACGGCAGCGCTGGCCGGGCTGGGTCTGGTGCGGTGGGTGGAGATGAAGGAGCAGCCTCGGCGGCGGCGGCAGCAGCAATTACAACCAGAAAAGCCATGGGGAAAGGAGGATGAGGAAGATCTGGCAAGACGGTGCGAGCACTTCATGGCTCCTCCGGTGAGCGGATTGCGAGAGCTGCGCGTCTGGGGCGGAGACATGCGAAGTCGCATGGAGCTTCTCATAATGGAGACGCAGAGCCAGGTGTGCAAGGTGCTGGCCCAGGTCGACCGCAGCGCCGCTTTCACCGTGGACCTCCTTGGAATCGCCTTGGAATGCTGGAACCAGCTGGTTGCTGCGCGGAGCTTCCCCCAGGCATCCAGGGAGAGATTACCGACGCTCTGACTTCCCCAGACCGGTGGAGCTCGCCATCAGTGGGGGTCAGCTGGGGAAGTCGGAGCGTCGGTAATACCCCCCTAGATGCCTGGGAGAAGCTCCGCTCAGCAGCCAGCTGGTTCCAGCATTCAGCAGCATGCAGCCTTGACTAGATCGGCACAGCTTTCTGTCAATGTTGTTGGCGCTCCCCTAGCGTCATCAGTCAGTGCCAGCAACTCAGATTCACGAAGCTGTGCAGATCTCGACAAGGCTGCATGGGTGAAGGAAAAAAAAACCTGGTACAAAATAGCCCTCTTGCCACTACAAGTAGCGTAGCCCATTACCTTTCTCTACAGTACAGCAACAATACATACAGTATAGTATACAAATATAACAGTCAAGACCCCATCATGGCTCCACCAGCAAGAAGAAAGAAATATGAAGCCAGTTTTAAACTTAAAGTTGTAAACTTTGCCATGGAACATAATAACTGCTGCTGCAAGACAATATGGAGTAACAGAAAAGATGGTTCGGGACTGGAAAGCAAATGAAAAAGCATTAAAGAGTATGCCAAGGGGTAAGTGTGCATTAAGAAGAGGCACCCCACATTGGCCAGAACTCGAAAAACATGTAGCAGACATGGTGAATGAGCATCGCCAAAACGGTTATGTAGTGACACGAAATAAAATACGTTTGTTTGCACTTCAGTGGGCCAAATCTAACCCAGATCACAGCAACAGATTTAAGGCCACTGTATCCTGGTGTACTAGATTCTTGGAAAGGCATAAGCATTTGAATTAAAATTACCATATTGAAATCAAATCTGATGTTTTTTAATTTTTATTTGGTGTGCGTTGGAAGAGGGGTAGTCTTATACGGCGAGTATAGCCCAAACCCTATATTTTAACAGGAAAAGTAGGGGGTCGTCTTATACCCCCAGTCGTCTTATACGCCGGAAAATACGGTATCTGAAATTCTAAATTATAATTATATCTTTAAAATCTTCCTTTTGTTCTATAATTAATTCTATTCTTACAATAATTTCAAAACTAAAGATGGAATCTGGGGATTTATTTCTGGCAGCATAATAAAAATAGGAGGCAAGCAAATCTGCTCTTTCCTTAATATTCTCCCCTCTCCTCACACACATAATTCTCAAAAGCTACTTCAGAGAAACTCCCAACCTTCTAGATAACACAAGAATATTTCTGGGGAGTTGCAATAAGAAAGTGGGGCAAAAGCTTCTTTGTGGTAATAAAAAGTTTACAAAGCAAAGCTGAATTCCATAATTTGTTCTCATTGCAAGCACCTATACTTATGTTGGAAAAAGCAAGAGCTTATGAGTTTTTCCAGTCTTTTTTTCTACAAGGAGAAATGCAAAATTGATAGAATTGTTTCTATGTTTCTCCTTTTTAACGATACATTAAACCATAATTAAATGGGTTTTTGGTTTAAAGTTTTTAAGTTTTCTTAGCCATAGTTAAGAAAAATGTTACACAGCTTTTCACTTTAGAATGACTTCAAAAATATGTAATAGAAATGCTTTTACATAAAAATATTTATGTATGAGATTATTACACCAACACAAAGGGCATTATGACTCTCATAAATAAGCCAAGAATGTTTCTTTCTCACACAAAGACAAGCTCACCTTTCTCTGCTCATGGGCTTACTTTCTCTTTCTGACTTTTGATCTAGCTGATGAACCTGTTCATGCCCATCTTTAGGCCTTATAACATTGAGTATTATATAGCTATTGGTAGCAACAACCATTAATCAATTATCTAAAATATGCACTCATATAGTTAATTTTTAAAAATAGTCAAGAAATATTATCTCTCTGCTTCTAATATACCTATAGGATTTGCATTTCCGTTTGGACTGTCCTTTGTCAGTTCATCTCATTGTTATAAAAAAATTCTACAACTACCCCTATATTTTTCCAATTACTAAAGAAAAAAAATTCACTTAACTAGTTTAAAACTCTTGTTGGTTTTCCTTCTAATATGCAGAACATTTAATTGACCAAAGGAACATTTCTAAAACTTGGAAGTAGCTTAGTATTTCTTTCTGAAACATGTTATTTCAATTTTCCAGTCTCACGCGAATCCCTGAGACTGAATGGTTGACTCCCAACCAAATACTAACTAGATCTTATCTTGTTAGCTTTTCCAAATCCACCAAATTTAGATAATCTGCCTTGATATGGTTAAATTAAGGTTAATTTTCAATTCCTAGAACAGCCAATAGATAAAAACCTGAAATGGTCAATGTAAATTAATAAATACAGATAATCTAGCACAGAAGAGAATTTCTTCCCTCTTTCCCTCTTGCAGGCCTCAAATCTGATCTGAAGGCTTATAGAATGCTTTGTTTATATTGGATTTCTCAAAATTCATAAAGCTGCCTTTATCATTACCATCAGATAGATTTAAACACAGCCAGTCAAGTGCAGAATGTAGGTCACCGCCATACAGGATAGTATTATTCATAGCTTCTTCAATATCTTCAGTCTTGAAAGAAAATCCTTGCAAAGCCATGTATACATCCTATAAACAATGCATTATAGAATATCACATAGGAAATCTGCAACTATTTTTCTCTGTACATAAAAACTTATAAAATATATGTTTCATCCCACTAGAAAACAGTTCTCATTGTTATAATGAATAGTAAACTCTATGCCCATCACTTTGAGTTAATCCTACATTTTGGAAAACATGATTCTAGGTTTCTAAAAAAAGATCTAAATGAGGTATTGTAGCAGAAATTTTGAGTCAACACTTGGTCATGGGGAAATCTCCCTCAACCCAACCTTCCACAGTGGGAGGTTACTCTGGAGATAAATTGAGGTAATGCCAGAAATACGTTTCAAGGAGAAAAAACTAGTCTAAAGGTAATGAACCATAGTTGGTCAAAGGAATCAGGTTTAAGGGTTTAGGTTTTCTTTTACTCTTTCTCTGAAAGAGTAAGCCTAAAGTGAATGTTTAATCTTCAGGTGTCACTGGATTCCTAGGTGAATAGCTATGGCAAAAAGAATATGTACACAACTGCCATTACTGCACACTTTACACAAGTTTACCTTAAAAAGTATCCAGAAAGTTCAATCAATACAAAACCTAGCAGGAAGTTTGTTAACCAGTGCATAATAATAGAATCACATTAATAATAATACATTAAATTTATAAGTTGCCCAATTCCCAGTGACTCTCTGCAGTTTACAATTGTTAAAAATAAAGATCAGTACAAAACAATATGCTCATATCTGGATGGTCCAAATACCCATGCTACTCATTTAGAAATAGTTCCTCTCCAAAACATGCACAACCCCCACACACTGGGACAGGTCCTTGGACGCCTTCACTTGGCTGATCCAGAGTCAATGATATAATGAAGCATCATCAGTGTTATGACCACATAGAAAGAGGTTCACTAGTTATCAATTGTTTTCTAAGTACTAGTGCTAGTATTAATCTCTAAAGCTCTAACCAGATTGTTTCATGACACAAACTTTACAGGCACTAAGATCTGCAAGAGAAGCTATTTTGTAGAAGTCTCTTGTTTTATTTGTTCATTTACTAGACATGAGGTGAAGATCTTCTCTTGTAATACTCAGGCTACAGAATTCATTCTCTCAGAGTTGAAGTTGGATCCATCCCTTTCAGCCTTTAAAAAAGTCATCAAGATACATCTCTTCAACAAGCCCCTAGCTATCTCACTACTTGAAGTGCCTTGATTTTTAACTTCCATGGGTTAGAATTTATTTATTTACTTATTTGCTGCCCATCTCGCTTTGAGGTGACTTTCACAGGTTTTTTTTAAATATTTGCTACTCAACTGTTAATTTGAACAGAACAACTAAATAGAAAACAATAAAAGACTAAGTAAAATTAATCACAAATAAGTGAAACCAGTACAGAACATAATACATGGAAAAGTAGGAAAGTGGATTATAATAATGCAAAAACCTGAAATATATTACAGTATATCATGAATACTGAAAGTAAACATAAACAAGTCATATTTGCCTTTATTATGTCAGTTTTAATATATCAAATAGGAACAATGGACCACAAGTCATTAACAGACTATAATATAGAAGCCTTTATCTTCTCTAGAGGATGTATATAATTGACCCCACTTAAAAGATATGTTAAATATTAATGAACTAAAAGAGTCTCAAATTTTACCTGTAATTTTTTAGCAGTCAGTCTTCTAGAAATCATTCCATTTTCACAAGTTTGTTTCTTATGCTCATTGATTATGGCAATAATTCTTTTTTCCAAATTACTATTAATTATGACCTGAAATGGAAAAAGAAAACCTTGGTTACAAACTTTAAAAATTGTTGAACAAAGCACATTCACAGCTTAAGATTCAGCTCAATGGTATGCACTTGAACACTTTTTCTATATATTTATGAAAAAGGTTACTGAATTGTGTATCAGGTGTGTATGTGAATGCATATATATTATTTATTTGCTAAATTTAATAAATGCAATATTGATTTATTTAAATTTTATAGATATAATTTTTCAATTTAAGGTTTCAGTCTGTTATGTATATTCCTGCTCCCTCCCCAAAGATTTATTTTTCCATCTAGCAAATCATCTCACCTTAAGAATAGACTCATCTGTACCTGCATTGGAGTCAACTGAAGAACCAAAGCTGTATGTTTTTGGACCTGTATAGTTAAGCAAACAATTATTTGACAAAGCCAACATAAGAGTCTCTGAGAGGCAAAGCAAAAATGTATAGGACATAAAAGCAAGACACAAAAGTACTGAGAGCCATTCCTGAACCAGATAGTGAGACCCATTAATGCCTTAGATATTGGAATTTTGTAATTATAACTAGTACCAATTGGTAGCATTACTCTTCTTTTTAAAATATCCAAGTTAATGCTCATAAAACCTTACTTTTGCAAGCTGTTTATTTAGATAATTACAGATGCCCAGTTTGATATATTGGTGACTATATAAAAGTTTTAAATGAATAATGTTCCTGTTATTCCTTTAATTTTACACCATCCTACATCCACCTTCACTGAATTATATTCTTCTCACACCCTGTATAATTTTATATATTCCTATCATCTCCCATTCCATATTTGCTGTCAACAGCAGTTTAATAACTTGAAGTTCATCTAAGAGAATTATTCTACACAGGGGGAAAGAAAACAGCTCTAGATTTCAAACAGCAGATTCAAGAAATGTATGTTTTGTTGATTTTGTTGTAAATGAAAAGATAGAGCTGTTTCTTTTTATTTGCAACTAATTCTGCATTACGGCTGCTGAGTTAATTTATGGATAAAGCAAATAGAAAAGTTTGTAACTTCTCACTAACACATTTTTAGTTTCATATTCATCCGAGGCCACAAAATATCCAGAATTCAAGCACTCTTTTGTAATTTATAATCAAACACAGGGGTGGGCTTCAAAAATTTTAGCAAGGGGTTCTCTTCCTGGTTGCTGGGTGGACGTAGCCTAATCAGCCTCCTGCACCAGGAGTTTTTGCTCTCCCTGGGCTCCAGAGGCTTTCTTTGAGCCTCCGGGAGGGCGAAAACAGACTCCCCAGGCTGGAAACGGGCCCGTTTCTGGCCTTCCTGAACTTCCGGTATGCCCAGTTTTCGCCCTCCCCAATCCTCCGCGTGTACCCTGCACTTACCTACATCCAAAATGGGCCGCTGGGGACTCCTGGGAGGGGTGGGGTGGGTGGGGCCAGCCAGGAGTGGGATTTGGGGGTTCTCTGAACTGCACAGAATCTTAGCTAGAGGTTTTCCCAAATCCCTATGAACTCCCAGCATCCCACCCCTGATCAAACATCTCTAGATAGTCTTTAGTTTTATAATTTGGCTCTTTCTGCTAGGTTTATGTTGGCAACCAGACCATCCATGGTTTGGTATGAATACCCTAAGATACTAACAGTCAGAAAAAAAGCATATGATTAATGAGTTCTGAGGGTCAGGTCCAGAGGTGGGTTTCAGCAGCTTCTGACCAGTTCTGGAGAACCAGTAGCGGAAATTTTGAGTAGTTCGGAGAACGGGTAGTAAAAATTCTGACTGGCCCCACCCCCATCAATTCTCTGCCTCCCGAGTCCCAACTGATTGGGAGGAAATGGGGATTTTGCAGAAACCTTCCCCTGGATTGGGGAGGGAATGGAGATTTTACAGTATCCTTCCCATGCCACGCCCACCAAGCCACACTCACAGAACCGGTTAGTAAAAAATTTTGAAACCCACCACTGGTCAGGTCTGATGAGAGAACTTGAGGGGATACCAGTAGCAGAAACAAAAATACAGATGGCAGTAGCCAAACTACTTCTCTAGAGTTGGCAAGAAAGCCACATGGTGCATGCAAGAAATCGCCAACGATCTACCTGTGAAAAAGGCTCAAGTACTTTATCCATGCCTGCAACAGCATTTTCTACACTTAGGATAGAAAGCTTAAAATATGATGGGGCTCAAATATGGACAATTTAAACAGAAAAGGACTTTCTTCCATGCCCCACACTTTCCCTTTTAGTGAACCTGGAAGAAATTCACCACTTAGCTCCCATTTCAACACTGGAGTGCCTACTGGAGTTGATATATATATATATATATATACATACATATATACATACATATATACATATACATATACATATACATATACATATATATATATATATATATACATACATACATATATACATACATACATACATATATACACACACACACATATACCCTATGTAGGTCTTTGGTTATTTAGGTTTTCTCCCACGTAAAATTGGAAGTGTCTTGGCGACATTTCAACGGAGTCTCATTCCTCATCTTCAGGCTGGTGTCTTTGGCTTTGTGCTTCTAGGAGCAATGTGTGATCTCAGCTGTTTCTTCCTTTTAACTGCAGGTGGGGGTGTGAACTGATTGGGTGGGAGCTTGGCTGTGTTCTGAATAACCCGAAATAACCAAAGACCTACATACAAACACCTGTGAAAACCTCAGAAAACAAATATATACATATACGTATACTATAATAATAATTACATATAATAACAATAACAATAATATCTGGGAGTTGAAGTCCACAGGTTGTAAAAGGAGCAGGGGTGGCCACATTTGCCCACCCCTGCTCTAACCGAAAGCCCAGCGGGTGAGTCAGCCTTAAACGTCCCACCCGACTCGCCTGCAACAGTCCTCGGTTGAGGGAAGCGGATCTCCGTCCTGCCCCTCTTGGCCCCACCACTCCCAAGGAGGCCACCGGGGAGCGAGTCCCACTGAATTCTGCCTGGAAAGAAGAGGGCGCTGCCCTCCGATTCCCCTTTTCTCACGGGAGGCTACCTTGCTTAACGCGCAGGTCCTTCCCGGCAGGGCTCGGCCGGGGCACCAGAGGTCTTTTGCAAGCAGCTTCTCCGGCGGCTCCCGATTCAGCCGCCGCCGCGGCGCCCACCGCTTTAGCCCGGGCTGCTGCTACCGCAGCGGGATGGACGGCGCCGGCTCCTGCCGCACCGCTGCCGCCTTTGTGCTTCTTGTTCTTGCCACCCATGACCGAGACGAGCTCCGGACAAAGCTCTCACGCCGGTTCTGCTTACATCCGGGAATGAGCGGCGGCCGCTGACGTCATCGCCCTTCTGATTGGATGAGGCAAGGGGACACGCAGCCACTTCCGCCTAAAGCAGGGGTGGGCAATCGTGGCTCATTTACAACCTGTGGACTTCAACTCCCAGAATTCCTGAGACAGACAGACAGCCACAACTCCCAGGAATTCTGGGAGTTGAAGTCCACAGGTTGTAAAAGAGCCACAATTGCCCACCCCTGGTCTAAAGCTAAGAAAAAACGTGGCTCGCTTTCTGTTAGAATACCAGGGGCCTCCAACCTTAGAATACCAGGGGCCTCCAACTTTGACAACTTTAAGCCTGGAGGACTTCAACTCCCAGAATTCTCCAGGCTTAAAGTTGCCAAGGTTGGAGATCCCTGTGTTAGACTGTAAGCTAAATTTTATCGCTCTTCAAAGCTCTTGAAAAAATTCAGAGATAAAACCATCTCTTGGGTTGAGAAGTCGTTTTGGTCATTTTTTTTACTAAGATTTACTTTGGCGGGAAAGGTTTGTGGTAAAAGTCATATTAATTTTTTTTTTAAAATGAGGTCTCCGTGATAATTAAATTATGTGGCAGAATTTGAGATAATTCACATTTGGAATGGGTATATTTGCAAAACGACCAATGCTGTGTGTATATAGACCATTTGTTTGTCTCCAATTATGGCTTTTCAGCTCAAAAGATTTTTGTTTTTCAAATGCCACGTGTTTGCTTTTTTTACTACTATTTTACCTATTTATAATAAAAGATTTGCAAATAATAATAATAATGAAATGAAATGGGAAAAAAATGGGGGTCTGCCTTTCTGTCCTTGTGATCTCTATGAGCAACATCGATCGGAATCGCTTGAGCCGCTCTAGCCCTCCTTTTGTAACTCTATCGTCGTTTCCCCGGGGCGCGTTGTTGTGGAGGGTGGAGCCACCGCTGCGCGCTTGTGGGGGAAAGATGGCGGACGCTTTCGGGGATGAACTGTTCAGCGTGTTCGAAGACGATTCCGCCTCCGGCTCTGGCTTGAAGGAAACGAAGGGAACATCCGAGGCGGCCACTTCAAACAAGCCAGGGTGAGGAACAGTAACAGAGTTGGAATGGACCTTAGAGATCATTTAGTCCAACCCCCTGCTCACGCAGGAGACCTGTACTAGGGATTCGAACCGCCGAACTGCCGACCTTTCTGATCGGCAAGCTCAGTGTCTTAGGCAAGCGAGGAGTTGAAGAGGTTAAGGACGGGATCTCTTCCTACTGTAGTAAACGTGAATGCTTTAGGTCAGGGGTCTCCAACCTTGGCAACCTTAAGCCTGGAGGACTGGCTGGGGAATTCTGGGAGTTGAAGTCCTCCAGGATAAGGTTGCCAAGGTTGGAGACCTCTGCTTTAGGTCTTTCAGGTTCCTTTATAGTGCGGCAGGCACTGTGGAGACTTTTTTCTTAGTACTAAGAACAAAAAGGCAAAAAAAAAAAAAAAGCTCCCTACAGATCTTGATTTCATATCCCCCCCCTTTTTTTTAAACTTTTTTTTAATCCATGTGAGACTAGGATGTGCGAGATACAGAAGAGCCAACCTGGTTGCGTGCAGTTTTTTTCTGTTGTTGGATTGGGGGACTCGCCAAATGACCTTTTTTTGTGCCAGTTGCTTTCCCTCGCTATACCGTATTACGTGGTTCTTGTGGGGGGGTTAAAATAAAGGGATTTATCAATTTAAACCTTCTGCAAACTCTGGATTGAAGCTGTGATAGAAATCTAAAAGACATCTTGCTATAAATGAAACAAGTATAGAGCAGGGGTCTCCAACCTTGGCAACTTTAAGCCTGGAGGACTTCAACTCCCAGCTGGCTGGGGAATTCTGGGAATTGAAGTCCTCCAGGCTTAAAGTTGCCAAGGTCGGAGACCCCTGGCATAGAGGTTAGTGTGTTCCCCATCTGACCTCCAGATCTGACCTCCAGTGGTACTTCTGGGTCCCCATTTTGGGGGTCCTCAGACAAATTAATAGAGTTTGGTTCTTCCTTTCTTGAGTATTCATGTTTTATTTGCTAAAGGCCACAAGTGGGGTATTCAGATGAACATTACACATTTGGGGAGTTGATTCCTCCCTTCTTTATGCTGTAGTGCAACCTATTCAGAAAGATAATGGTCTTTTCTCCAGTTTGGGCACCGTTAAGAGGTAATGTATGAGGGGAATAATGCTTTTGGGAATTTTTATTTCATCAGTGCAATATTGGATATTTGAGCAGAGTTTATTAATATGTTGGGGCTTTTCTTATGTGATTCATCAGAGCTGATTCCTGGTCTTTATTTATTTATTTATTTATTATGTTTCCATTTAGAAAACAACGAGATGGCAAATCTGGGGCGCCTGCAAAAATCCAAGCCAAAAAAAAGCGTGATGCAGAATTTAATAGTGCAGATATTACAGCTTTGGGAAAGAGACCAAAGTTGGACGACATCTCTACGGATGACCTTAAGTAAGAATGAGTTGTACATATTAGGCTTATGATTTTTTTTAAGAATGGGTATGAATGAAGAGATAGGAATGATTTATGGGCAACTGCACAAAAAAATACTGTAGAAAGACATATATTAGAAGCTATTAGACTGTTTTATCATCTAATACTGGTTGCATTAGAAATGATTTGTTAAGCAGTTCTGTATTTTTCATTGCTCCCAGTGAGTAGAATGAATCTTACTCCAGGTGTCTTCAAGACTTGATGCAAAAATTGTTGAAAAAATAAAATATATGTGAAACATTTTGAATGTTTAGAGAAAATAAAAAATACAGGTAGTCTTTGACCTCTGACTGTTCGTTGAGCAACTGTGTGCTAAACAAAGGAACTTACAACCCATGTCTGAAGTTATGGTCAGTGCAGCACCCCCACTGTCATGTGATCAAAATTTGGGCACTTGCAGCTTGCCTGCATTCATGATCACAGAGGAACTTCAATTCTCTCTAGCTACCTATTTCTCCCCATCTATGCCTTTTTTTTTTCTTGCCTCATGCACTCTCTTGCCCCATCTGACCTTCCTGTCTTTTTTCTCCCATTGCTGATGGAGTGTACCTGGCCTGGCTCTTCTTGCCAAGAAGCACTTTGCAGAAGCTGGCAAAAGCAAGCTCCCTTTGCGCAGTATCAGCAAAAGCAGACCCCTTTGTGTGAAGCTGGTACCATGTTGCTGGCCCATGTTTGGGCTAGGACTTTCTGCCCCACAGTAGATCTTGAGCTGCTTCTTGCGGCATCCGGGGCTGGGTTTCCTGGTGTACCACAAGAAGTAAATGCAAACAAGCAAGGTGCTTTACAAAAGACAACTGGGTTTTTCCCCCTGAAAACGTTTCACTTCTGATCCAAAAAGCTTCTTCAGTTCTGACTGAATGGTAGGGAATAGAAGGATTTATATTTTTGCAGTCATCTGGTCATTAGTATTCTGAAGGTTGGTTGTTAGCTCTCTGAAAGTTGTTGAGGCCACTTGGGGTACCCTCAGAGTCACCTGAATCAGAGTGCAAATGGGTGTGAAACCTCCTTGGGACTGCTGAAAAGACTGTGTTGTAGACAGGAGATAGGTGGTGCCATATCCCTCTTCTGTTGAAAGAGGGCTGTTCAGTTTTAACATAGATGGCCTCTTTGACTCCTCTTTTAAACTAGTGGTCCTTTCTGTCCAGAATGTGGACAGATGTATGGATAATGATCATTATTAGTATCATTAATCTTTAAAAGTAAAGTACAACATACACATTTCATTACTGACTGATACATTAATGTGGTTTTCATTTCAGTTTGGCAGATGTGATGCCAAAAGTAAAGGTACAAGCTGTTGAAACTATTGAATGCTGTACACATGAGGTGAGTGTGAGATTGGTGTAGTGATGAATGCTGTTTTATATAGTGCTGCTATTATGAGTTGAGAATACTATTAAGTAGAAAACTATTTATCTGTAGTTTGCTTTTCTGTGTGAGAATACGTAATGGGAAAAAGAAGAGACATTTTTGAACTGGTATAATATGAGCTAAATGTTCATCTTCAGTGGAAATAGAAGCTAAAAAGAAACTTGTGTGCCTAGTCCCATCTCCTTAAACCTATATTTATACGCTGGTTTCCATTTCTAAAACTAAAATGTAGGGGAACCCAAGCACTTTATATAGATATGAGATAAATAGGAATGAGATTGGTATTGTGATATTCATTAGTTTAGATGTTTACTTAACAAAAAGGAAGGTAGAGCTTTCTAAATCTCTTATTTAAAAACAAACAGACATTTTGTAACATAAAATCGTAAGTTAATTCTAGGAGATAAGTTTACAACATTAAAGTTTATGGGCAATTTACCTCTTTATTGACCAAATTACCAGTCATCTGTTCATTAGCATTCTGAAGGTTGAGAGAAAGTCATTATAGAGTACTCTTTCATAAGGAACAGAGATGGTTGTCAGCTCTGGAAAAAAGAGTTTATTGCAGACTCTTATTAATTAGTTTAATTAATTAATCAGATTAATTAATCAGATTGATTAATAATGTTACTGTTTTGAAATGTACTTGAAGTGCTAATGCAAAATCAACAAGTTGAGGGGATTCATAACCTTAGTTAGAACCAAACTACAACATGTGGCCATAATAGAGGCTACTTATTACTGTCATACGTTACTACTGTCATAAAATGGGTCAGTCACGTAACCGACTCAATTTTACAGTGTTTTTTGCATTAATTAAACCAGTCCATGGTTGTTAAGTGAACATCGCTGTCTTTAAACAAACCAGTGGTTCCCTATGGATGTGGTTTTGCTGAAAATGGGAAGTAGCTACAAGTTTTCAGCAGTCATAAAACATGGCCATGTGACTGCGGGACATTTCAAATGTCATGTTGCTAAGGGAGCCCAAACATTGGAATTTCAAATCAAGGTCATAAGTCCCCTTTTTCTAGATGGCTGTAACTTTGAACAATTGCTACATGTCCGGTCAGAAGTAATGACTGTAGTTGTTGAGGTTTATAAACAAAGAAATGGATTTAAATCATTTGAAATTATTTTGTTTCTGATACAAAGACAGGTGATACAGTGGTTAAGATATTGGAGGTGTGCTGGGAAAACCCAGGTTTGTGTGTACTGTCATTTATAGAAGCTCGGTGACTTTGGGCCAGTCATTCTCCCTCAGCCTGCTTATGTTCCTTATTTTGTTGGGTCAGAAATGGAAAGAGGGAGCATTATGTACTCTGCTTTGAACATTAGGAACATTATTACTGGAAAATAATATAAATGATTGGATTTTTTTTTTTTTACTAGGTTGCTCTTCCTGCAGATATGGACTTCGTAGCCCTGAAGGCAAGAACTGGAAAAGCTGCAAAGGTTTGTAATTTACACGTCTTATTCCTTAAATTTTCCTAGCTAATAGGGAAGAATGGACGAAGGTAAAATGACAGTTATTTGCTTAAACATAAACATATTTTTTTTTTGCTTCATTTTATTTGAAAGTTAAGGAAATGCGAATATCCATTATTTTAATAGTTGAAACTGTTTTGAGTAAAACAGTATTGGAATTTCTCTGGTTATTTAACTGGAAGGTAGTTAAATGTGGGTCGCACAGTTTCCGTTGATCCTGGGGGCACATTAATTCCACTGATTATTCAATTCTGCACTTCTGTTAATACATCGTTCTTAGGAAAGCTGAACCTCAAGAGAATTCGTCCAGTAAAGATTTTTAGAAACCTTTTATAAATTAAAATTCTTGTGTTTTAAAGATACTTCTTTTGCAGTTTGGTCCCAAAAGGACCAAAGATAACTAGTTATCAAATCTAACTGTGAGTTGTTCTTAGACCATTACTTTCTCCATCACATGAATGTTTTTTGCCTTGTGATTGCTGAGGATATTAATTTCCAGACTATCCGTATAATTGTGAAGTTTTTTTTAAAAAAAAAACCAATACAATCTAATAAATAAATAGAAAATAATTGTGTTGATTTACAATCAGTTCTGAAATTTATATAAACTTTTTTTTTTCTTTTTAGGAATATCCATTCATTCTTGATGCTTTTCAAAGAGAAGCTATTTTGTGTGTGGATAATAATCAGTCTGTTTTAGTATCTGCTCATACCTCAGCAGGAAAAACTGTTTGTGCAGAGTAAGTAGCTCCCTGATGGATTTAAAAATAAACACTAAATTCTCTCCTTGAATAAAGTAATGGTAAAATAAATTAACTTTCTGCATTTATTATATTTCCATTTTGTTTTTATATTTTTATATACATATTTAATATGAAGCTAATTTTGTATTTCTAAACTTATTAAATCAATAGCGATGACAATATGGAGTAAAGAGAAAATGATTTAAGGATACAGGAACATGGAGCAATTATTGGCAGATGTTTAATTCTTTTTTTAAATTAGTTTGCTGTACAGATTTGCATACCTTGCTTCAATTTTTTCAAAACAATTTTTGTCCTGGAAATTTGTTTTGGTGTAACATTTCTGTCAGATTTATGAAATGCACAGTTCTTTTCAAGCGTTTAGTATTATTATTGCATGTATTGCTTGAAGAAATAAAATATTCAAGATTCTTAACATTGGATTATTGTATTTAGGAAAGTTTTGGATTGGCTTGGATCTGGAGAGATCCAAGTTTAGTTTTCTCATTGAATGACATAGAGTGAGTTAATATTAAGACTTTTTAAAATGTTTCAAAAATAGAAATGGTTTGGACTCAACATCAGATATTTTTATTTTATTGACAGTGCTCTGATGTCCTGACCAGTAGTAAAGTTGGAACAGCTTTTTCAAATTTGAGCTTGAATGTTATGGACACTACTTGTTACTCTTATATTTGTTTCGTAATAAGAACAGATCTCGTATGTGTTATATTTGCTACATTACCAGAAAAGATTGGATTTCATAGTAAACAAAATGTACATTTTTGCAGATTGTGCAAATTATTTCATATCAACAGTAGAAATATATTGCAAAACGTATGAATTTATAATGAATATTGCATATGTAATACAGGTATGCCATTGCTTTGGCTTTAAGAGAAAAACAGCGTGTGATATTTACCAGTCCTATTAAAGCTCTTAGTAACCAAAAATATCGTGAGATGTATGAAGAATTTCAAGATGTTGGCTTGATGACTGGAGATGTCACCATCAATCCTACGGCATCTTGCCTTGTAATGACCACAGAGGTAGGTGTGATGGTTAAACTTTCCTGTGCTAGTTTTTGGCCTCTGTTATACCAAGTATATATGCTTGTACAAAACATTGAATTTCATACCATATGAATCCGTTTAAGTCCTGCGTTGTTTAGCATATTGACATAATATTGTAAGCCACCTGGAATCATGTGTGAGTTTGGTGAAATTTGTTTAATGATAAATATGTACGACTTGGATATGGAATTAGAAATTATTTTTAACTGATGCATTCTATTTTGATTATCAGATTTGCTCTAGATTATCAGTTCCTCTAGCGCCTGGGATATAATTCATCCAGCCCCAGTGACTTTAATTCCTTCAAAGCAGAAGCAAATGTGTTTTTACCACTTTCCTTGCCCTTTTTGACCATTTCTTTTTTGCCCCACATGATGCAGCTTCTGAGAAATCAGACTTTTTCTTTTGAAAAAAATACATGCAAAATAGGACTCAAGTCAGTTCAGCCTTCTCCCTGCTATCTATCACTAACTTGGTATCTTCTTCAATCCTCATATTGACAATTTTCTTGACTTTTCCTCTTGTTTTGCCTATGTCTAAATAACATTTTTCTCTTAATTTTGCAAATCTCAGCTCTTGACCCTATCCTTACAGATTCAGACTATTTCCTTATCCTCTGCCTTTGTGATATGCTCCTCTATTTTCTAAAAACTTCGTCTCATTTCTCAATTTATCAAAGAGTTATTTATACAGCCATGCTGATCTCATCAGCTTCCTCCCATTTTTTTTCTTTGTATTTAGGATTGATTATCTTTTGAGAATTTTTCTTTCAGGATTTTTATCCATAGAATCCTTCTTTTTTCTCTTAGCTTCTGGAAGTCAGCTCTCTTGAGATATTGAACATTAATTGACAGCCTCCTTACCTACAATGTGGTAAATTCTAGGATTGTATGGTTACTCCCATGTTTCCTACAACTTCCTCAACCATTTCTTTCCTGTTAGTAAGTAGTAAATCCAGCATACATTGGTCCCTTAGTTCCATCTTTTAGATAATGAGGTTGAGTGCAAGATATGCCAGGAATCTGTGGATGTCCCCCATGCAACAATTTGAGTCTTGGTTGATATCAATATAGTTGCAATCCCCATTACCACAATGCATGTTTCCTGGATAGTTTGACCATCTGATTTGCAAAACGTTCATCTATATCTTCTGGGTGGCCTATAGTATGACATAAATGCTGTTTTTTTCCCTCCCTTTTCTTTACTAGTCACCCAGATTTATTTAGCAGGATTTTCATTCTTGGTGTACAATGTAAACCATTGTTTACATATCATGCAATCCTCCTTATCCCCTTTTGATAGATACGTTTCTTTTCAAAAAATTATAAACAATAATGAGTTCTATTCCTCTTTGAGGTGTGCCTACCTCCAGTGGTTTCTGGCCATCCATACAATTGAACAAAGTGGGTATATATTACAACTATATGTTGTCATCCTATGGGACATAGGGAGCATGGCTTCTGTGTCTCTGTCTCTGCCGTTTGGAATAGGTCCCCCTAAAATACATATGGTATCTACCTTTCAGATGTTCTATAAATCTCTGAAGACTTGGCTCTGTTCCCAGCCTTGGGTTCAGATGTTTGTGGGGGCCCGTTGAGTTTTTAAAAAATATTACTGGTGTTGTTTTGTCCAGATAAGCCTGATTTTCTTTTATAACATATATTCTTTTATAAATTATAAGCCACTCAGATTTTTTATGTGGTCTCAAAAGCTGATAAATCTTACCAGACTCAATTTATGAATATTGTCATATTTTTCTCTCCCCCCCCCAAGTCTGCTAGGACTTTAAATGTCTCCCATATGTTCTCCATCCTCAGCCCTTTTACACTACCATTCTTAAGTCTCCCTGCTGTATCCTTTCTTTCTCATTGCTTCCTTACTTGTTTTAGTTTTTATTGTCTTTGGATTTATGTTTTGAGTGTATTTCTGCTGATTGATTTCCCTCCCCCTCCACATTTAGTTTAAAGTCTGTCTGATCCCATAAGCAACGTATGTTCCCAAACATACTTTTTGAGGTCTTTGTGAGGGGCACATCCAACCAAATGTGGTTGGCTCATTGCTTGCAATGTTCAAAAGTTCATTTTCATTTATTCTTCTCTTTAGATTTTGAGAAGTATGCTTTATAGAGGTTCTGAGGTTATGCGTGAAGTTGCTTGGGTTATATTTGATGAGATTCATTACATGAGAAATTCAGGTACTATAAATTTACATATTTATGTATGAGATTTTCTCTCTAGAAGTACAACAAACATGATGCTGTCCCATGAATTTTTGTTTTCTAGAACGTGGTGTGGTATGGGAAGAAACCATTATTTTGCTCCCTGATAATGTTCACTATGTGTTTCTTTCTGCCACTATTCCAAATGCACGCCAGTTTGCTGAATGGATATGTCATCTTCATAAACAGGTACAATGTCTTTTTCTTCAACAGTGCTGTTAACCGACTTGGTAGGCTGAGAATTAGCTTTGGAAAACCAGAGCAAAAAAAAAAAAATTGTGTTGAGGGCATCAGCTACAAGATTGATACAAAACAAGCTGATTAGTTCAGTATACGTGGCAAATGAGAACTGAGGTAACTAAGTCTACATACAGGGAGATCCTAGGTTTGTTTATGAAAAAATAACTTGAATTAAGTTCAGTAGATTATTTCAACCTAGTTTTAACTTCTTCTAATATGTATTATTGGATTTATATTTTCAATTTCTGATTTTTCTAGTGAATTCTTTATTAAGTGATAAGACTGGCAATTAGAAAAAAATAAAAAAGTAAAAATAGAGTTGTATAAGACACAAAAGAATACACATTTTCCAAACCTGAGAATTTGTGATTTATGATTAATTGTAGACTGGAGAGTCCTGCTGCCAGCCTTAGGTAACTTCATCTTGATAAATGTAGAAATTAGGAATTGTAAATACATGCTATACTGTATATTAAAAACATAACAGAATATTTTTAAATAACTTGTTTTTTCTTTACCAGCCTTGCCATGTGATCTACACTGATTACAGACCGACTCCTTTGCAACATTATATTTTTCCAGCAGGGGGAGATGGACTTCACCTTGTAGTTGATGAAAATGTAAGGAACTATGTTTCTTTGCATTTTGTTTTATTTACTTATATTTACTTCTATCTCACTGTTATTTTTATAAATAATTCAAGATGACAAACATACCTAATACTCTTTCTTCTTCCTATTTTCTCCACAACTGCAACCCTGTGAGGTAGATTTGGCTGAGAGAAGGTGACCAGCCCAAAGTAACCTAGATAGCTTTCATGCCTTGCGGGGGCGGGGGCGACTAGTACTCATAGTGCTCTGGTTTCTGGCATGGTGCTTTAACCACTGGACCAAACTCGTACTCTTATAAGATCTCTCTAATTTATTGGTAAATATCAGGGCAAAATGCTAGAGAAAAAGAAGAAAGTACATTGAAAGTCTGTACACTGTTCCGTTGAATCAATTCTAGTCACCCTTTGGAATACTCACCTTGGCACTGGGATAATTAGGAAGAAGGGAATTAATGTGTGTATTTACATTCATTGGAGGAGAAGGGATTACAGGAGAGTAAAAAAGCACACAATGGAGAATACATATAGAAAACAGTGTGGTAGTGCTGGCAGCCCAGATCTTAATCACTTGTAATCCCTTCCTCTCTAATCACTCCACTCTGCAAGGGGAGGAAAAAAAACAGGCCAGGGGCAGAACAATGAACACTGATTGAAATGGTGATCATGTGAACGAAGGGCCCTTCAACCTGTCCCTTCAAGGACAGATCATAAATGCAGGCACTGGAGTTATGTTTTAGCACCATTTTTAAGTTTGAATGGTTGCTGAACAGGGCAGTCACTAAGTGAAGCCAACCTGTAACTAAAATTTGCTTTTGCTTTCCAGGGTGATTTTAGAGAAGATAATTTTAATACGGCCATGCAGGTACTTCGTGATGCAGGTGATTTAGCCAAAGGAGACCAGAAAGGCAGGAAAGGAGGAACCAAAGGTTGGTATAAGTTTTGTCAGATAAATATATTGCAAGATTAGGCGGGTGTTGTTTTTGAAGTTAAAGTGAAGAAACTGCCACCTTTTCATCTTCAAAATCTAAAATATTTGCTGGCATTGCTATCTTCATAGGTCCCTCAAATGTATTTAAGATTGTAAAGATGATCATGGAAAGAAACTTCCAACCAGTAATTATATTCAGTTTCAGTAAGAAAGATTGTGAAGCCTATGCACTTCAGATGACAAAACTGGATTTCAACACAGGTGTGTTCTACTAAATTCTAAATATTAGTTTATTCTTCATCAATTTTCATTATTATTGTTTTTTAGTGACAAGAATCTAAACAGATATGTGTTTTCTAGTCAAAAAGCTGGGACCAGCCAATAACTTTCTTTCCTCCCTTCTCTTTTGCCAAATGATGTACCGTATTTTCCGGCATATAAGATGACTTTTTAACACATGGAAATCTTCTCAAAAGTCGGGGGTCGTCTTATAAGCCGGGGGTCGTTCTCCTGTAACCAGGCAGACCAGCCCGAAAGGCTCTGATGAGCCTTAAATGGCTCTGGCGATCCCAGCTCTGACGATCCCAGCTGAGTTCCCTGAGCTGAGTTACATGGTTCGCCAGAAACCATGTAAAAGGAAAAAAGTTTTTTCCCTTTTACTCTGACGATCCCAGCTGAGTTCCCGGCAACTCAGCTGGGATGGCCAGAAATCATGTAAAAGGAAAAAAGTTTTCCCCCTCCAGCTTGCTTACCTCAGCTGCTAGTCGCAACGCTTGCCTTGCTTCGCTTGCCTGAATCTATTCCATCAGCAAGCAACTCCCTGCCTGCAATCAAGCAAGCAGGTAGTTGTGGACTTCAACTCCCAGAATTCTCAGCCAGCAAAACAAAGCTGGCTGAGGAATTCTGGGAGTTGAAGTCTACAAGTCTTAAAGTTGCCAAGGTTGGAGACCTCTGTTCTATTGGATAAGTTTTTTTCCCCTTTGGGAGCTTTAAAAAAAATAGTCAATTGGGGTTTTTTTAGTTGTTCTTTTTTAGACCTAGCCATTTAAAGTTTAGGAAGTTTTAAATTTAGCTTTCATATAAAAATAAAAATAAATTAAAATAAAATAATATTTGTGCAGCTTTCTGAGATTTAGTGTGTTTCTGTAGTGTTTCACTCTACACAAACACACAAAATCTCACAAAGCTGTATGTGGAATTTTGTGTGTGTAAAGTGTGAAAGTTGGTTTTTTGGACTTTTTGTGGCTGTGAGGTTCCTGCTTGTTGCACGGGCCATTTTGGGTCTAGCACAGCTGCTTTTACATTGTGGGTGAGCCAGTTGTGTTGTGTTGTGTGTGTTTAGAGTGTGAAAGTTTTTTGGGGGGGCTTTTTATGGTTGTGTGAGGTTCCTGCTTGTTGCAGGTGCCGTTTTGGGTCTAGCACAGCTGCTTTTACATTGTGGGTGAGCCAGTTGTGTTGTGTTGTGTGTGTTTAGAGTGTGAAAGTTTTTTGGGGGGGCTTTTTGTGGCTGTGTGAGGTTCCTGCTTGTTGCAGGGGCCATTTTGGGTCTAACACAGCTGCTTTTACATTGTGGGTGAGCCAGTTGTGTTGTGTTGTGTGTGTTTAGAGTGTGAAAGTTTTTTGGGGGGGCTTTTTGTGGCTGTGTGAGGTTCCTGCTTGTTGCAGGGGCCATTTTGGGTCTAGCACAGCTGCTTTTACATTGTGGGTGAGCCAGTTGTGTTGTGTGTGTGTGTAGAGTGTGAAAGTTTTTTGGGGGGGGCTTTTTGTGGCTGTGTGAGGTTCCTGCTTGTTGCAGGGGCCATTTTGGGACTAGCACAGCTGCTTTTACATTGTAGGTGAGCCAGTTGATGTTTTTTAATTTTTATTTGGTGTGCATTGGAAGAGGGGTAGTCTTATATGGCGAGTATAGCCCAAACCCTATATTTTAATAGGAAAAGTTGGGGGTCGTCTTATACGCCGGAAAATACGGTACTAAAAATCTGCTTTTGAAATTTGCCTTTGGTCCCTCTTAGGGTCATATTTCTTATGATACTGGCCACCTTCTTAAAACATTTTATTTAGAATGTAGTTATTTTATATCACAGTTGTAATTTTAGGTTTTAAAACACTTTGTTTTCAAGTATCTAGAGAATGTTTTTAAATAAGCAAAACATAGAGAAGGAATAAATATATTTAGTGGTATTTAAGAGGGAAAAGGTCAAAATAGGTTCAGCTGGCCAGTGACTTCTTTCTTAAATATAGTTAATAAATTCAGTTTTACCAAATACAAATGTACTTAAACTATTATATTTAATTTATTTTGACTTTTTTTAAAAAAAATCTGTAACTTGTTATGAGATAATCTATTAAAAAATCCCAGAAAAATATCTGATCTGTCCATTATGATGAGAAGAGCCGAGGTGGCGCAGTAGTTAGAGTGCAGTACTGCAGCTACTTAAACTGACTGCTAGTTCAGCAGATCAGCGGATCAAATCTCACTGGCTCAAGGTTGACTCAGCCTTCCATCCTTCCGAGGTGGGTAAAATGAGGACCCGGATTGTTGGGGGCAATATGCTATTTAGTATACTGTCTTTGGTGTAAGCCGCCCAGAGTCCTCGGAGAGTGGGCGGCATAGAAATATGACTAATAAAAAAAAGTAAGAAATTTGTTACCAGTTTATTCAATATATGCCTAATATCTCAGTTAATTTATTTTCAGTGTATCTTTTTAACAAATTTCTTGGTAGGCTTTGGTTATAAACATGGCTGTTTTGGGGAGTAAGGAAAAAAGTTTATTCACAGCCTTTTATCTTTCAGATGAAGAAAAAAGGATGGTTGAGGAAGTGTTTAATAATGCAATTGATTGTTTGTCTGATGAAGACAAGAAGCTCCCACAAGTGAGTGCTTAAGGGTACATGAGTTTATTTGCATGTAGCAACATAGGACCAATGCCTTTTAAAAGGTTTTTCTTTATCCCTACCTTTATTATTTTTACAATTATTTTATAAATAATGTAAGGCAGCAAACATACCTAATACTCCTATTCTCACCACAACAATAACCCTATGAAGGGAATTGGGCCGAGAGAGTAAGTGATTGTCCCAAAGTCATTCAGCCGGCTTTCATTATTTAAGGCAGGAGAAAACTCAAGTCTCTTGGTTTTTAGGCTGGAGTCTTAACCACTAGATCCGTGATGGCGAACCTATGGCACACGTGCCAGAGGTGCCACCCAGAACCCTCTTTGCTGGCACGCGCGCCATCGCCCCAGGTCAGATCTCCATGCATTTCTTTCATGAGCTTCTGTTTCCCTGCAAATTACGAAACAGAAGCTCATGAAAGAATAAGATCTTACTTCTTGCTGCGCTGCCGGTGTTGGGATGTCTGTGCGCTATTTTTATCTTTTATATCATCTCACTGTGTCATGCCTGGTGTGCAGTCCTAAACCTTTTCTCTTTCAACCCTTTATGCCATCTGACTTTTCTCTTACAGCCCCTGAACTAGCTTTCTTAGGGAAAAAAAATTAAGACCAGGAAATTAACAGGGTTATGCAAATTGTTTGAGAAGAATGTAAAGTGCATTGATGTCAGGCAGTCCTCATCCTTGAAATTTAATGCAGCCGCATTCTCTGGTTTTTCCTGATTTCTGTCTATATATAGGTAGTCCTTAATTTATGACTGTAATTAAGCCTGGAATTATGGTAATCAGTTGTGGCTGTCATTAAGTGTGGCACAATGTGACTGTGCCTGATTTTATTATTTTTTGTGCAACAGTTAAATGAATATCACAGTCATTAAGGAAACCCGTTTTTGCCAATGGGCGTTTTTTGCCAGAAATTGAAAGTAAATATACTGGAAACCAGCAAACACTGCCAAAAAACATAGTCATGGGAGCGCAGGACACTGCAAACAGTTGGAAATGTGAGCCAATTGCCGAGTGTTCAAATGATCACATGACCTTGATGTGTGTCTGTGTATGGCCGTTGGAACTTAAAAAAAGAATCATAAGTAGCTGGCGAGGTCTGTTGCAACTCTGAACAGTCACTAAGTGAAGACTACCTATATATGAATGTGCTGGCAATAGTTCGATTCCATCAACTCTAATGGAATGGTTGGAACTACATGCGAATACATGCTGAGACAAACGTAGACAGTCTTGCAAGCAGCTGCACTGAGACCTTCACAAGTGATGTCTGTTTTAATATTTTGTTAATGCTAGTGCTACACTTCCGTAACCTTTGCAAAATTCCTATTTGAGTGCTTTGCACAACCCTAATTAACAAAAATGCTTTCCCTTCCAGTCTTCCTGATTTCAACCTGATTAAAGGGCCTTCTCTAGATGTAAAGACACATTTGTGTGCCATTCTGTTTATTTTCTTGTAACATGTCAGATTTTTATGAAACTTCCATATGTCAATCGGACTTATTATAAAGTTAGCTTTACCTTTTGAACACTCCTGTCTTTTAAGATTTGACTTTTGTATATTTGATGGCTTTAACAGAAGAAATCAGTTGGGGAAATCAAACATTAGAGCCTCCTTGTTTCTTTTGAGATTAGGATATTAGTATTTGAATATCTGTGATATTGCCTCCACAAAGTAATTTTCCACATCTGTTTTTAATCCTAATGCTAATGAGTAAAATATGGAATAAGATTCATCTCTTATTTTTGGACATACAGGTTGAACATGTGCTTCCACTTTTAAAACGTGGTATTGGAATCCATCATGGGGGCTTACTTCCTATTTTGAAGGAAACCATCGAAATTCTTTTCTCTGAAGGGCTGATAAAAGTACGTACTTTCAATCATATACTGTAATACACCATTTTCACTCTGTGAGTCTCTATACACATTTTCATATCTAAATTCAGTCAGAAAAAAAATATTTTCATTGTGTCGTGCTGGGTTTTATGATATACCATATTTTTCGAACTATAAGATGCTCCAGACTATTAAGACGCACCTAGCTTTTGGGGAGGAAAACAAGAAAAAAAAAATCTGCCTCTGCCTCCCAGCAATTTGCCTCCTTGCAGCAAACAGCAAACAACCTGGTCAGCTTCAGCACAGCCTGATAGACCACCTATCCCCGTCACCTGGAACCGGCTGAAAATGGGGCACCCGGAGGCTGAAAATGGGGCATGCGGAGGCGGCGATGGATGGTGGCGATCCCTGCAGCCTGGAACAGCTGATAGGCGGTATTCCAGGAGGCAGATCCAACTGCTAATCAGCTGCTTATGCTAAATCAGGCTGTGCTGAAGCTGACCAGGCTGTTTGCTTTTTGGAGGCAACTTGCTGGGAGGCAAAATCCGAAGGGTAGGGGTCGGCAGGTGGGCGGGGCTTTGGCAACATTTGCTTATTTCCACCCACTTTTGGGGGAGGGTGTGTGTCTTATACACCGAAAAATATGGTAGTCATATAGTTTCAACATTATACCTGAACTTAGGTATAATAAATTTTTTTCAAATAATATTTTAAAGCTGTTCAAAATAGTGAATAGTGGCTGAGTAGAGGTGAAAGACCAGTAATTTGGAGTCTTTTGATGAATTTACTCCTAAAGCATATGACATTCAATAACATGTTATATGACAGCTTTGTCCAGCTTGAATACTATTGAAAGTTTTTCGCAGAGTAATTCTCTTACTAATTACCTTCTCATGCAAGAAAGTCATTAATGAAGGAGTGCTGAACACCAGCTGTGTGTTTAACATAGAGAAATCTGGTGAATAAAGAATACCTTTTAACTCACGGCTATACTATGGGAATTGTACATTGAAAATTTGTTAGTTGTCTGCTTTTTTCTTACTTATGACTTTAAACTATATGGTTGAATCTGGTTACTTTAGTATGTGGTAATGATTTTTTAAATACATTGCTGCCTTCACTTAGGCATTATTTGCTACAGAGACCTTTGCTATGGGAATAAACATGCCAGCAAGGACAGTGCTATTTACAAGTGCTCGGAAGTATGATGGGAAAGATTTCCGATGGGTAAGCATTGGGAAGTGGGGAAACATGATCAGCGTGAACTGTTTTTTGCATGGATGTGTCCTGTCTGGATAGAGACCATATATATATTGATATGGGGTACATCTGGAATATATATGTTCTGTGCACAGGGGTTGTTGAAATTTATCCAACCCAAATCTGGAATATTTTCAGTTTTGTTCACATCTAGTAAACATGCAATAATGCATCCATACTAGAAAAGCAGGGAGACCTTATAAGATTTCAGAGTGAAGTATACATATCATTTCACTGTTAATTGTTAATTTAAGAATCTTGATATGTGTTGGAATTAACCATCAACCAGCCAGTACACAATGAATATGCATGGTAGGAGTTACAGAAATTGTAATCCAATGCATTCAGAAGGTGTAAACTGGGGACAGGATAATTTGGTATTGAATTGTTTTCCTTTGTTAACAGATAGTAACATGTATCTCCCTATATTTGCTTTCTGTTGGACTGGTTTATCTTTCAATTTTTTTTATGCACATCTCCATTTGATCATCCTGACCTCAGAGCAACTGGTTACCACCAAACTTTTATTGATTGATAAAACAACTTTGAACCATGTTTAAAACCCAGAAATGTGTGACTCTGGTGTCAGGAATCTCTCACCTCTTGTATTTACTAAAGGCAGGCTGGCGAAAGGATCAATTGAAAATATGCTGCATAGATGGGTGGGCAGACCCACATCCTCAGGGTTATGACACTTTCAGCTCAGGCTATTTATTGCTCCCTTATATGACCTCCAGCTTGGTACTCACAATCTTAAGAAACAGTCCCTTCAGGTACTGATCAATATTCTTACCTAGATTGCTGCCTTAATCCCAACAAGTAGAATTGAGTAGCTTGTGGCACTCTTCGAGGAGATGAGTACATTTTCCATTGTAGTTGATGATAATAAGATCAGATCCCTGCTTTGTGCACAAAGTAAAGCTTCCCAATGAGTTCAGTCCATCCTAGAAGATAGCCTTGTTAGAAACTAACTGTGCAGAGGCTCTAAGAATCTATCCCAAACATACAATAAAGGGAGAGGAGCCAATATTTTGTTGCAGAAAACATGGGGACTTTCAGAGGCAACCTCTATGTATCATCACAGTACTTTGATAAGGAAGGATATTCTGTTAACCACCATAAAAGCATGAATGCTGTTAAATAGGCATTGTGGGGCAGTCATCTGGACGATGCCATCTACTTTTAAGTAGCTATGTTCGTTTTGGTCAGAGAGTATTGCAAAACTTGCTCTCTGTCACCTTGGGAATACTCTGTAGTACAGTGTTGCTGTGCTTCCAATAGCTAGATTTACTGGAAAGTATCTTGTTGTTCAGAAAGTATATTGTTGTTCCACCAGAAGATGGACTCATCTGTCCAGATCTAATTAGAAGAGTTTGAGAGAGAAACTATACAGTGACGAGTTAAGATGTGAATTATTTTACTGCATTGTTAGATATAATATATTGATAGTGGCAGAGAGTGCATTGGTATTTTGTCTTAATTTCTTTATATTTTCAGATTTCCTCAGGTGAATACATTCAGATGTCTGGCCGTGCTGGGCGCCGAGGCATGGATGATCGAGGAATAGTCATTTTAATGGTTGATGAAAAGATGAGTCCAACAATTGGAAAACAGCTTCTAAAGGTATTTTGATGTCATGATTAGAAAAGTTCTGAAAATGTGTGAGCAACATATAATTAAATGCAGAATAGACTAATGCATTTCTGGAATGCTCTTCTTTTCTCCTGGAAATAGCTGGTATAAAGTAATTCAGGGATAGTTTTTATTTTTATTTTATTATTTTATTTTATTTTTGCACCTCCTGGAATAGGGAGTAATTTATCGTGTTCTGGATACAGCCCAGACCTATTCAGGGTAAAAACATATTCAGAACAATATGGATTGCATTTGGGACGGGTTGAGATTTGCTCTGATTTGGCATCCTAGAACAGTGATGGCGAACCTTTTTGCCATCACATGCCAGGAGCAGGGGGGGGAAGTCGTGTATGCGCCCCACACATTTGTGCGTGCCCCCCTCCCCGCACCCGCTCCTGGCATGCAGTGGCCCATTTTTCTCTCTCCCCAAGCTCCAGAGCCTTTCTAGAAGCTTGGGGAGGGCAAAAATGGCCTTCCCCACCTCCGGAGGCCCTCCAGTGGGACTGGAAGTTGGCAAATGGGCCATTTCCTGCCTCCTGAGGGCCTCTGGGGTGGGGGGGGAGGCCATTTTCATCCTCCCCAAGATCCTAGAAAGGCTCTGGAGGCTGGGGAGAGAGAAAAACGAGCCTTCCCCTCCCCCAGGCCTTCCGGAGGCAGGAAACGGCCTGTTTCCCTACTTCCAGTGGGCCCAGAAGGCCCGAAAATCAGCTGGCACGCCAGAGCTGAGCTCGCATGCCCTCCAATACGGCTACGCGTGCCACCTGTGACACATGTGCCATAGGTTCGCCATCACAGTCCTAGAATTTTACTGTGCAGTATGCTCATTAGCACTACTACTGATTGTAAAGTTTCTATCAAAGATGTTCTAGATTCCATTTTGTTTCTTTTTTGGCCCAGTTCAAGTATACTTCATAACTTGTGATCAATATGTAAGTTATTACAGTTTTATTTTTAAACTCTAGGTTTCAAACAATCGGATATTTGTTAGCAGTTACTGATTGGCATGTCATATTGCATGAACCGAAAATGCTGAGTTGTGTGTACATGTTTGTAGAATACATTCCAATGAACTGAATGCATAGTTAAGGTGATTTTTTTTTAATCAAATAGCTTGGGTTATTATTCCTTTTATTTAAAATAGTATGAAATAACACAGCATATTTTGTGGATCATTGTGAGGAGCTTTGATTGAGGATATGGAGTAGTATAAACAAACCAGAGCATTTGTTTCATAAATATACATTCATCATATGCAGAACAGGCAGTTCAGAGTTAAAACGGCTGTCCTCTTTTCTGTTCTGTAAGCTTGCCCTTTCTCTTGATGTCCATTATCCCTTTGATTGCAACAGACATATACCATGATGAAACTGGGAAATATATAGCTTATCTTGTATAGAGGAGGATACATTCATACTGGCAGAAGAAAAAAGATACATTCGGTAATTATTTTACTGGGTAGAAAGACTGAAAATGGATAGGTGATTCGTTGTTTTCATTTGGCAACACCAATAGATATGCTGTTGTTGTAAGTCTAAAACAATTATTATGCTTAAACTACTGAGTAAACCTTGTAATATTTTTTTCATCTCATCTGAATGCATGGCATATTGTCCTTTAAAGTACAGTGATAGTGCATACAGAAACATTCAGTAACAGTAATTCATTCTGGTATTAACATAAAATATATTCTTGGCTATGATAGCTGAAGAGCATGGTATTCTGCCAATACTTTGTCCTGTACTATAATGTAATGTTTTAGTTATAGCTTAGATATTTTAGTACTAGCAACTAGAGCATTATTTTTCTCCTAATAGGGTTTGTTTCAAGGAAGGTCAGCTCAAAAGCTATTTTCAAGCTAATTTCCTGATATAGACAAACAAGTCGAAGTTCCAGAATTTGGCAAAAGGGGCACCATTTTCATTATTCCTTTAATAATCTGGAATCTAAAAAAAATGTGTATAAGTATCAGCTGACTTTTTATTGCATTCCTGTGTCCAACTCTTGGATTTTTAAAATTATTATTGTAAAAACATGCTATCTTGGGAGTGTGCTAGGATCCTAGATCACATTATAACGACCTAGGTTAGGATTCTGAAACTGTTGATTAAGTATAGCTATGTGATCTGTTCAGATCATAGTTGGCAATGCTATCCTCAGTGCTGTTGCAACAGATATTCAACAACAGATAGTTGTTGACCTTCATGAAGAATGCTAAGGAAGTTTTGTGAGGCATTCAAAAAAAATTTTTACTTCGTATTTTACTGTTTATTTTTTTCCTGAAGAAAAGGCCATATTTTACATTTATCCTTCTGGTTAATTTGTTGTTGAAAGTCATCTTCTGGCTCATTTATTGCAAGATGGAAGCACAAGTCTTCAAATAAGCTGGAATCTGTGCTACTGTAGAGGCTCCATGTATAAATATCAGCTGAACTCCCAGACCTAATTGCAGGTTTGCCTGGTTTTACATTAACTCATCTGCATATGTTTCCAAACATTGCATGTGTGGGCAGACTTTGAAAAACTTAACAGACCTCAGTTTGTCAAAGGATGTGACCTGCCAGCCAGAGTCTGGCATGAAATACCTGGCAGGAGAGGATGACTTGGCATTCAGCACTGGTACAGTATTTAGTGTTCTGATGGTTTTCTTTAAACCATTTTATAAAAAACAAAAAACAAAAAAACAAAATGAATTCCAGACAGCTAATTTTATATTTTAAGAAAGCATCTTGCAAAATGTTGAGAATTCCAATTTCAAGAATGAAAAGCAGAATGTTCTTATGCCTGCGATCGCTTCCTTTGTCTATACTGGCATTGTAGAGATTTTTACAGTGTTGCCTTTAAGGATTCAGTTTTATATGGGCAAGTTAGATAAAATTAGGATTTTATCTGACTTGTTAACACGAGCACTGAAATGGTAAGCAGACTCTTGCCAACTGACCCTTTGCACAGTTAGAGAACAGTCGGTGCCCTATTATTTATTTATTTATTTATTTTATTTATTTGTTTAAATTTCTATACCGCCCTTCTCCAAAATAGGACTCAGGGCGGTGAACAGCCAAAGTAAAAACAATACATACAAAATTTAAAAGCAGTTTAAAATAATTAAATATTTGGCCGAAAATTAAAACAACCCAATTTAAAATCAATTTAAAATTAACTCAAGCCAGCCCAGCTAGTTGAAATAAATGGGTTTTCAGGGCCCGACGAAAAATCCGGAGGTCTGTTATTGTACGTATCTCTGGGGGGAGGTTGTTCCAGAGGGTGGGCACCGCCACAGAGAAGGCTCTCCCCCTGGGGGTCGTCAGCCGACATTGTCTGGCGGACGGCACCCTGAGGAGGCCCACTCTGTGCGAGCGTACTGGCCGGTGGGAGGCTATTGGTGGCAGAAGGCGGTCTCGTAAGTACCCCGGCCCTAAGCCATGGAGCGCTTTAAAGGTGGTCACCAACACCTTGAAGCGCACCCGGAAGACCACCGGGAGCCAGTGCAGCTCGCGCAGGAGAGGTGTTACATGGGAACGCCTCGTCGCCCCCATAATCCCCCGCGCGGCCGCGTTCTGGACCAGCTGGAGCCTCCGGGTGCACCCCAGGGGGAGCCCCATGTAGAGAGCGTTGCAGTAGTCCAGGCGGGAAGTGACGAGTGCCTGAGTGACTGTGCATAGGGAGTCCCGATCTAGAAAGGGGCGCAACTGGCGTATCAGGCGGACCTGATAAAAAGCCCCCTGGCCACAGCCGTCAAATGATCTTCTAACGACAGCCGTGCGTCCAGGAGGACGCCCAAGTTACGAGCCCTCTCCGTGGGGGCGAGTGATTCGCCCCCAATAGCCAGCGATGGTGTCAGCTGGCTATATCGGGACGCCGGAAGCCACAGCCACTCAGTCTTGGAGGGGTTGAGTCGGAGCCTGTTTCTCCCCATCCAGGCCCGCACGGCCTCCAGGCACTGGGACATCACTTCAAGGGCATCGTTGGGGTGGCCTGAGGTGGAGATGTACAGCTGGGTGTCATCAGCGTACTGATGGAACTCCACCCCGAAGCCACGGATGATCTCACCCAGTGGCTTTACATAAATGTTGAACAGAAGGGGCGAGAGGACCGACCCTTGTGGCACCCCACTAGCAAGTTGCCTCGGGGTCGACCGCTGCCCCCCTGTCAACACGGATTGCGACCGGTCAGAGAGGTAGGAGGAGAACCACCGCAGAACGGTGCCCCCCACCCCCAACCCTGCCAACCTGTGCAACATGATACCATGGTCGATGTTATCAAAAGCCGCTGAGAGGTCTAACAGGACCAGGATAGAAGAGCAACCCGAGCCTTCCAGAGATCATCCACCAACGCGACCAATGCCGTTTCCGTGCTGTGCCCAGGCCGGAAGCCGGACTGGAGCGGATCTAGATAGACAGCTTCATCCAGGTACCGGGGAAGCTGTTACGCCACCACACTCTCAACAACCTTCGCAACAAAGCAAAGGTTGGAGACTGGACGATAGTTAGCCAAAACAGCCGGATCCAGAGAGGGCTTCTTGAGGAAGGGCCTCACAACCGCTTCTTTCAAAGCGGCCGGCAGGACCCCCTCACTCAAAGAAGCGTTAACAATCTTCTGGAGCCAGCCTCGTGTCACCTCCCGGGAAGCCAGTACCAGCCAGGAGGGGCACGGGTCCAATAAACATGTGGTTGCGTTCAGCCGTCCCAGGACCCTGTCCATGTCCTCGGGAGCCACAGGATCGAACTCCCCCCAGATAACACTCTCAAGACCTGCCTCAGTCATCCCGTCCGGACATACCCAGTCAGAGGCCAGCCCTTCCCGAATCTGAACGATTTTGTCATACAGATACTGCACAAAGTCCTCAGCTCGGTCCTGCAAGGGGTCATCCCGCACTTCCAGATGGAGGAGGGAGCGGGTCACCCTAAACAGGGCAGCCGGGCGATTATCTGATGACGCGATAAGAGCGGCAAAATAACTAGATTTCGCCGCTTTTATCGCCACTAGGTAGGTCTTAATATGAGATCTCACCAGTGTTCGGTCGGATTCTGAGTGGCTGGTCCTCCAACTACTCTCCAGGCGTCTTTTCCGGCGCTTCATCTCCCTAAGCTCCTCAGAGAACCAAGGAGCTAGGTGAGTTCGGTGCCGGGTCAGAGGCCGCAAAGGCACGGCACAGTCCAAGGCCCCGGCAGCCGCACTATCCCAGGCGGCCACCAAGTCTTCAGCCGAGTCATGAGCCAGAGTCTCAGGAAATGGCCCAAGCTCCATCTGGAACCTATCGGGGTCCATCAGGCGCCTGGGGCGGAACCACCTGGTCAGTCCCGCCTCCCTGTGGCGGGGTGCAGCGGTTAGGAAGTCCAGTCGAAGGAGCGAGTGTTCAGACCATGACAAGGGTTCGATGGCTATATCCCCTATATCAAGGCCACTCAATCACTGACCAGAGACAAAAACTAAGTCCAGAGTGTGTCCCCCTATGTGAGTGGGGTCATGAATTAACTGAGTAAGGTCCATGGCCGTCATGGAAGCCATGAACTCTCGAGCCACTTCAGACGTCTCACCGATAGATGGCAGGTTGAAATCCCCCATGATGACAAGTCTGGGGGTGTCCACCGCCACCTCGGCTATAACGTTAAGCAGCTCGGGCAGGGCCATTGCCACATGGCAGGGAGCCAGGTACGCGACCAACAAGCCCATCTGTACTCCACGACCCCACTTCACAAAGAGGGACTCACATCCGGCTATCTGTGGAACAGTGGTCTCCCTTGGATCCAGACCTTCCTTTATAATAACCGCCACCCCCCCCGCCCCTGCCCTGAGCCCTCGGCTGATGAAATGCACGGAAGCCTGGTGGGCATATATCCACGAGGGGAACTCCCCCCTCCTGGCCCAACCAGGTCTCCGTAATGCCCGCCAGGACCGCCTCCCCCTCCTGAATAAGATTATTAATAATATATTAACATCTCTTCTGCGCATGTGCAAGATGGTGACTTCCCTGTGACTCCGGTGTTTCGGGGGGGTGATCATGGCTTCAGGGGGCCTTTGAAGGGCTGAATTAATATATTAATAATAATATTAATATAGGGTGTCTGAGGTGAGCCACTTGGTGGATTTCTAGAGATCTCTGGTATTTCAGGAAAACACTTTTGAGAATCATTCGTCCAGGTTCTTGAGTATTTGCCATTTGAAGAATTGCAGAGGGCCTTAAACTCCTCATATTTGACTTTTGGATGTTCTCATTGTAGATGCTTGAGTAAATCAAGATCCACAGAACTCTGGGTTATGGGCTAGTAGTTGATCAGATCCATGCCTGTTTGACACTGATCTAATCAATTCTCACAATTTTTGCTTCCTGACAAGAGCAGATCTATTTACACAGAGCACCTTTTTTATATGGTTAGGATCCAATGCTAGGAAAGTAGGCAAAGAAATCCCCATATTATTGGATCTTGAAAGATTAATGCTTTAAACCAGGGGTGGGAAACCTGTGGATATCAACTCCCAGAATTCCTGAGCCAAAATGGCTCAGGAATTCTGGGAGTTGAAATCCAAAAGTCATAAAGGGGCCATAGTTCCCCCCTTCTGGTTTAGGCCAACATGGTATGTGACAGAAAAATGATAGTTCCTGGGCTGCTGCTGTGTCTGTTGCTGTTTCCATTGGTAGCTTGATCCTGACAGGAAGCCTCACTTTTATACTTCAGTTTTGACCAGGACTTCGTCTAACATAGCTGCTATAAAGATAATCTCTGGAAATGATTCTGGGGCTGGAAAAGAAATGGCAGTATTTCAAAACACACTTAACAATAAGCAGATGTGTTTTCAGGATCAGTCTTATCTGGAAAATGATAACTAGCCCTTAACGTTTTGGATTCTGCCAAAAAGGGGTTCACATGCCTTTCAGATACCCTGTCAATGAATTCCTTAATATAAATGAGTACTAGGATTTTGGCTTACTCAGTTTTCAAGATTCTGTGTATACATTTGATACCCTGTTGACAATAAAGCTAATGAATGATTCACATGAGTCTTTCTTCCTGGATGGTTCTCTACTATCGGAGCTTAACATCTGCCTTTAATTTCTGCCATTGGAGTCTGCATGTGACAAAGGTGCCCAAGAAATGCATTGAGTCTGGTCTAAAACCTGTGATCTTAGACAATTTGTTAACATCTTGATAGACTGACACCAGATATCTGGGAAATTGCTGTAGGAGTTGTATGGACCATAAGATCACACAGTTTGGGAGATGGCTTCTGTTGAATTGATTGCTAAAGCATCGACCGTGTAAATCCTATTTAAAAGAATGTCATTGGGATTTCCTTTCAGCTTATGGTTTTCAGTCTAAGAAAGCTGGTACATATTTCCTGACAAAACCATTAAGACCTCTGATAGGGCTTGATAGGCAAAATGTAAAAATATTAGGAAGTGGTTGGTGGCTTGAATTGTATGGGCCTTCTTGGTCAGAAAGTGAAAATGGTTGTGTGAAAATAATTTTTGCAGGGACCCGTAAGAGCCATTTTTCTCTCCTTCAATAATTCTTCTCTACATTTAACTGCTTAGAAAAAAACATCCATCAGAGACTCTGAGAATCCTCACCCACCCCAACCTCTAGATATGATTAATGGTGTGTGACATTTTTGAGGCAGCTCCTTCTAAAAGGCTTTGTGGGGTCAAGGCAAGATGGCACTTTCTTGTATTTCTAAAACAGTGATTGCTTATGTGTTAGGCTAGGGATCTCTAACCTTGGCAACTTTAAGCCTGGTGGACTTCAACTTTAATAGGGCTGGTGGCTCAGCAGACTAAAAGCATTGTGATTAACACCAGCTGTCTGCAATTACTGTAATTTCGAATCTCACCAGGCTCAAGGTTGACTTAGCCTCCCATCCTTTCTAAGGTAGGTAAAATGAGGACCCAGTTTGTGGGGGCAATAAGCTGACCTTGTATAAATATACAAAAGTACGAAGTCTATTGCTTAACGCATTGTAAGCCGCCCTGAGTCTCCGGAGAAGGGCGGCATATAAATCAAATTTAAAAAAAAAAAATATTCCAGAATTCCCCAGCCAGCTTTGCTGTATGGAGACCCCTGTGTTAGGCTCTATAGAGTACCTGTTCAGTACTGGAGAGCCTGCAAGCATCACAATCTACCAATAGAAATTTATGTACAGGTTCCTAAGAGAAAGTAATGTGTTTCTAAATCCCCATGCTTCTCCCTTCTGAGCCATTGATACTTCAGCTGCCCAAAGAGATTGAGGACAACCCCACTGTCCCTAAGGAAATTACTTTCTTTAGTACCTTCTAAAGATGCTAGGCAAAAAAATAATCTTGTTTGATAGGACAAAAAGACAGGAATACAGTAACGATGGCTTTCAGCAATAATAGCAAAAATAATTTCTTATGTTTTTTTTTTAAAATCATGTTTTGCCATACTCATGGTCTGTGTCATTGTTGGGAGGGTTAGAGAGGGGGAGGGGAATCTATGTAATTTGTATCTTCTGTGTTGAGAGGATTCCCTGTGTATGCAGGTTAGACCTACTTTGGAATTTTGTGACATCCTGAAATGTTTGGCAGAGTTCTTATTAGGCCCAAGCAGGGGTGAAATGCTCCCGGTTCGGACTGGATCAGGTGATCCGATAGCGATTATTGCAGGTGGTTCGGAGAACCAGTAGCGATGGTGGCGTGAGGCTCCGCCCATCTGCCCGGGTGTTGTTACTTCCTGCTTTTAAAAGGTAAAGAAAAGGCTCTGATGGTCGCGCAGCACAGCTGTGATTGTCAGAGCCTTTTTTTACCTTTTAAAAGCATTTTTTACAACCTATTCGCCCAAATAAGTTGTAAAAAATGCTTTAAAAAGATTTTTTTTAAAAGTTGGCCATGCCCACCCAGTCATATTACCCCCACAAGCCACACCCACAGAACCGGTAGTAACAAATTTCACCACTGGGCACAAGTTGTATTCATTCAGGCATTATTTAAAATAGGGAGATAACTTCTTTCCTCAGATAAAATCTTCCATGGTTCTAATTCCTTATGCTATCTAATTTTGCTAATCTTATTTTTCTTTCTTAGGGATCTGCTGACCCTTTAAACAGTGCTTTCCATTTGACCTACAACATGGTACTAAATTTGCTGCGCGTAGAAGAAATTAATCCAGAATACATGTTAGAAAAATCTTTTTATCAATTCCAGCATTACAGAGCTATTCCAGGAGTAGTTGAAAGTAAGTTTTGCACCATACCGAATAGTTTGAAAGTTGATGTACAATTATGCTAAAGTGTTTACTTCCACAGTGTTCTCTGCTGCAATTGTTATCCTATTACAAAACCGCAATTTAGCACGATGGCTGTTCCCACAGAGCTGGAGAATACTCGGTAGTTTCTTATTTCCTTTCTTTGAATAAAACATAAATGCTAAAGCACAGATGGCCTACTGTTACAAAGGAGATTTTCCATGCAAGTTTTTGTGGGCAACCATATAGTCTATCCCACAGATTTAGGTACCATTTATGGGCCTCCCCATGGATTTGTTTAATAACAACCAATTCAGCTCTCTCTGTGGCAAGACCCATATTACTGAATAAACTATTGGAACAAAGCAAGACCTCTTCTTAATTATACAGGTCTCTCCAGGTCAGAAGGTCAAATATGCATAATTTTTCCAGTAATTTTTGCTTTTGTGTTTTTTGTTTGCTTTGTTTATTCTGGTTTTTTATATGTGCTTTTTTAGTGTAATTTGCGAACCACTCAGAACCATTATGTTGTGTCTTATAAATTTTTAATGAATTTTTTTTAAAAATCTCTTGGGGTCTGCAGAATTAGTTGCACAAGTCGTACCTTTGCCCACTAAGATAATGTGATCAGAGGGGTTATTATTGTATCTGGAGGAAATTGCTGTAGCTGAAATAGGACAGCCATTAGCTCTGTTTGCTTTAATATTACAGCTAAGATAATGGTAATATTATCTTACAGAGTCTGGCCATTACACAGCCTACTCTGATATGTGGGCATGAAACTTCTAGGAAAGAACTCTAGCACAGCAGAATTTCAGCAATACATAAGAGTCACATGTTCCCCTATTATATGCTTGGAATCTCCTAATTGAGATCCTTCGAGGAGTGTTTCAAGCTAAAATTCATTGGATTTTGCTGTTTTAAAAATATGAGAATTAATAGAAAGCATAACGTTCTTAAAATATTGGTAGGCCTTTTAAGGCATACCAACAAGTTGAAATTTACCACTAACTCTCCTGAATATTTTGGATAAATATACCAATGTTCCCTGCAACCTGTTGTATTAAAACAAATAAATGTTAATATCATGAAGATTTTAATAATATAATGTGCAAACTGGTCTTCAGAAATGAGAATCAAATATACCGTAACAAAAACTGTTATTTGGGGATAACCACTCTACACATTCTCATCAAGATAAATCCTGTTCTGTTCTCGTTTGGCAGTTAAGCCAGCCTAAAACATATTGCTCCCTATGAGATTCCTAATGTTCTGGGACACATTGACAAGGACATGGGAGAAATAACAAAGTCTCTAAGCACTGCAGATATTTTTCTATGAGTATATAGTGTGCTTATTCTGGGAAACATCGGAGTCATAATTCATTACAATATTGGGTCCTTGATATAACAGCTTTTTGTTTTACAATATATATTTGCAGAAGTTAATACTTTGGAACAACAGTATAATGAAATTGAAATTCCAAATGAAGAAAATGTGATCATCTATTATAAAATTAGACAGCAACTTGCTAAACTGGGTAAAGAAATAGAGGAATATATTCATAAACCAAAGTACTGCTTGCCATTTTTACAACCTGGAAGACTGGTAAAAGTAAGTTACTAATAATAATCTTCTGCATTTTTAAAATGTGTACTTTCCAAAAACAGTCAAGTTTTAAATACCGTTGTTCTTCAACATAGTGATTTCATATATTTAACGACTATGTTTGTAATTTTAACCCTTAATTACCAAACATTCAGTATATGGCTTAGATCCATCATAGTTACAGGAAACAGACTGTAGAATGGAAGTTAGATCTGATTAAACATTCTCACAATTTGGACAGTTAATTTTAAGTGTGATTCCATTAAAATAAATCAACATTTAGTAACTATAAATAACCCCCAAACATCAGAAATTCAGTATAACAAATCTACCTGAAGTATGTGTTTTTATTGTACATTGGAAAATATTTTAGAGATCCCCAGAAAGGCACATTTCTATTAAGGATCAGTAATTGAATAACTTCTAATATTTGTATTTGTGACGGCTTATTTTCTTGATTTAATACTATTATTTTAATGCTTTGTATACTTTACTAGGCTGTTCAGAAGAATGTATATATGGTACTTATTTTATTTGTTTTCAGTTTTCTAATCGGTACTTTGATATATTTCAGTTTAGCTAGTCATCTTCTGATAATAAAAACCAGTACTTTCTAATATTGTTTGTAAATTATGACTGGAAATTTACCGGGGGGGTGGGGTTGTAATCCAGAGCATCAGCTGAGAAGATACTGAGAAGTACACTTGTGCTTCAGAAGGACAATGACCCAAAGTCATCTAGGTCCTCTGGCTTTAAAGTGGCTTCTTGTCTCATGTTCTCATCATACCTAAGATCAAACAAATTGGGTCCCTGCATTCTCTAACAGAGGAACATCTCACACTCTCCATACATTCACACCAAACTTCAGCTGAAACATACACCAAGCCTATCCACCAAGCATTTCATCTCACTGAGACCACTGTGCCCATATGTCATCTCTCATTCAGCACTACTGCCACCCTCCCTTGGAATACTTCTAGTTCATGGTAATCCTTTAGAGCAGTGTTTCTTAACTTTGGCAGCTTTATGTTGTGTGAACTTCAATTCCCAGAATTCCCCAGCCAGCATAGAATTGTCAGAATTGTGGGATTTGAAGTCTGCACAGTTTAGAGATGCTAAGGTTGACAAACACTGATTTAGAAATCAGCTTATAGGAGCATTTAGTAAAAAAAGTATTCAGCAGCTCTTCTTTTTCCTTCAAGACCCAGTGGAAAGGCAGACAGCTCATCCAGTGTTCCAGTGCAATCCACTGGAATGGAGTTAGATGGAAGTACTCTGGCGTCACTCCTGTCCCCTCATACTATTAGAAGTGCATAAAGAAACAGCTCTTAAATTTAAGTCTTTAAATTGTTTTAAAATTTATGTTGTTATTCTTGCTCTTTTCATTATATTTTTGATTTCATATTTTACTTTCACAACACAAAATATGCCTGATATCTTTTCCGACTCTTTTTTTTTTTTTTGAGCATTATTTTATCTAACTACTTTATAAAAAGCATTCCCTTATACAAAATAATATACAAGTTTAATATCTGAATGTTTTCAGGTGAAAAATGAAGATGATGACTTTGGTTGGGGAGTGGTGGTTAATTTTTCCAAGAAATCCAATGTAAAGGTAAGATAAAATGATTTTCCTCAAACTTGAATAAATATATCCCCGACCACAAAATAGGAAAAAATGTAAAACCAGACATTATGAGGTGCTCATTTTTATGAGGAAGTGTACAGAAAAGGCTAATTTCTTGCAGAAGCCATATTCAGTTGAAAGCCCAATCTTGCATGTTCACCAGCAAGCAAGTACCACTGAATTGATTAGAACAAACTCCTGTGTGCATTGCAGCTATGTTTTTTTCTTCAAATGATCCTGGCTCTTGGTGTTTCTGATTATCAGTTGAGGTAAAACTGAAATAAAAATTGACTATGTTATATTCAGCCAATTACCTGAGGGAAATCGTATTACTGTATTAGCAGATTTATTCAGACACACAGTTTGTAATGTGAAAGTGAAGATAAGCAGCCCTCATTTACATGCTTCTAGAGCAGGGTTGTCATCAACGCATCATCACGTGACATATTGCAACTTCCCCCCTTCGCTAAACGGGCATGGGCATGGGCGTGGCCAATGTGTGACACATCTGGCCCCTGGGCTGTGAGTTTGACAGCTCTGCTCTAAAAGTATGCACACAAGGGAACAAACATAGTATGATTCTGAGGGTAGGATGAACCTGTTCTGGGAAGGCCACCATATGACCAAACTGAAAGCAATAGTCTCTTAGTGATACTGAGGTTTGATTGAAACAAATTCCAGACAAATTGTGAGGGGCAGGTAGGGCAAGGAGAACTCTGGGGCTTCACCTCTTTCTACTTCTTCACATAGTCATTGCACCAGGCCACTCATTGATCGTTCCTCTGTCTTCCTTTCCTTTCTTGATGTACTTGCTATTCAAGCATAGCATAACCCAGATGGGCCATTCCCACCTGTGCTTCATCTTCTCAGCATTTTCTTACCTTTTCCTGTCTCACTTGAATTCAAGCACATCATCTTCTAACTTGCTTATACATTCCCACCCACCCCAGCATCTTGTTTCCCCTTGCCTTTTCTTTCCCGCCACCAAATTTGTTTTTCTCTCCTGTCTCAGTCACCATAATACGTATGTCCCGGGTCCATGCCCAAACTAAACATACATGTACTGTATCTGAATGGGAGACGTGCTTTGGGCTGGAGACAGACTGCCTGAATTGGCAGTCCTGTGCAAGGAACGTAGAATGTAGAACATGATACAGATTCCTAACTGCATCTTATTTTATTAATGGAGTATTTATAACCTTAACACAAAGTTCTAACAGTTACAGTTCAGTTAGTTGATTACATCAGGTTACAACTCTATTCACATTAGCTGTTTTGGATGGTACTTATGAAGAGGAGCTCTGACTATGGAAAGAACTATTAAAAGTACTACAAATCCTTTCTCTTCCCGCCCTCCCCCCCTTTTGGGAAGATTGAAATTCAGAGTATTTGGGAAAGAATTAACAAAGGTACAAGGTCTAGTGGTAGTGGTGGGAAATCCATGTTTCTATGCTGTAATGAAATAAAAATAGCTGTTTTGCATTTAATCGTTTGATTTTAGTCTATGCACAGCATCTATTATTGTAATGGAAAGTGATAGACTCCTTTGGGGGTATTTTAAATGACGTACCGTACTTTGCTACCCATTGAGAATGCAGCAGACATCAATGGTGTTATCCAATACCGGCTTCTTTGTGTTTTTATAGAGTATTTGATGGATATGTTAGTTTGCTCCAAGTTTAGGGTAAACAGCAATTAAAAATAGTTGGCGTGTAGCTGCTTTTGCACATATGGATTGCATTTTGAATGCAGTTCAAGATGACATGAGTAAACACAGGTTTTTAAATCAAAATTAAAACAGCTGCTATATGTATCTTGAATGGAATAGGATGGTCTCATTGATAGCTATTTTTATGAATAAATACTTTGATTATTTGGTAATATAATAGTAAAATAAAACATATGTTTCTGGTTGTATCTGGACGTTTCATAGAAACCTACGATAAAATATGAAATCTGTACAGTGTCTTCCAAAAGTCTTTTTTAAAGTACTCTGCCCTCTTATTCAAATCTTTTAATCTTAGCAGGCCATGATTGTCATAAAACTTGCAATTTGGAGATACATTTCAGTCCTATCATCTAATTTGGCTATTATCAAAATATATACTATCACAAAGAATTAGTGGTTCCCTACAAATTGAAGAATTTTATCTTAAAAGCACTTTGTTCAATTAAAGCTCTTAGTATCTTTAGTCCTCTTTTATCCAACTGGCAAGAATTGTGTGTTAATGATATAGTAGATGTCAATAAGAAAAATATTGTTTTATGACAGATTCCCTAATTATTTATGAAGACATAAGAACATAAGGTCTCTCCTGGATCAGCCCAAAATCTTACCTAGTTGAGCATTCTGTTTCCCATCTTGACTAGTCAGGTACCTGATGCTTAGAGATACAGAAATTTATTTCTGACTTGCAGCTAACAGTAGCAACAAGAAGTTATTTTAGGACAAAATTCAGTTATAGAAATGTGGAAACTTGGAATAACAAAGAGAAAAATATGTAAGCATAGTTCAGTTGTAATATGGAAACAATTCCTAGGCTAGGAATGTGTTCTAGGGCACGACGTTCTTTAAAATTAACGCTATGTTTTGCTGCTGACTCTTGCTGGTTCTTAGAAGTCTAACAAACTATATGGCAATTGTTCCAATTTCAAATTTAATACTGACATTATTATTAATTGGAAATAGCACATCTTTCATCAAATTCTGGATATAACTTACGAGTAAGTCTTAGTTTGCTTCCCACTTTGGATAGAGTTCTTCCTTTTACCAGAAGAATGATGGAAGGAGAAAGATCACATGTATAGTCTGAACAACTATGCAGGTTAGTTTTTGGGGAGGAAAATAGGGGGGAAAAATCTGCCTACCAGGTATTCATATGGCTAGCGTCCTTAGTCCTGTCAGCTTCAGCACATTAGTTTGCTGATTTTTTATCTCCTGCTTGGGGATAAAAAACAGTTTCTAAGGCACAGCTGAGAGGAAGCAGCAATGAGAAAAGCAGGCAAAGCAAGGCGGGGGGAGATCGCTTCACTCGGCTAGCGCCTAGTTAGGGCTGAAAAAAAAGCTAAAGAACAAAGCACGGAGATCGCTTCACTTGCTAGTGCCTCATTAGCGCCTCGTTAGGGCTGAAAAAAAGCTTCAAAACAGAGTATAAGACGCACCCAAATTTTCAGCCTCTTTTAGGGGGGAAAAGGTGTGTTTTATACACTAAAAAATATGGTATATATGAATTAAAAATCAAGCTCCTGCCCATTGTTGAAAACCAATGAAATTTTTCATAAACTTTTGTAATTTTGCACAAACCGTTTCATTTTAAAGGGAAATGCAAAATGTTTATATTGTTCATGTAGGACAGGGGTGTCAAACTGGCAGCATGCGGGCTGGAATGTGTCACCCGCAGGCCACGCCCATCCCAGCTCCGCAAAGGGAAAAACATTGTAATACATCACATGATGGCAACGCGACGCTGCAAGTTTGACATCCCTGATGTAGGATATGTTACTTTTTACTGTCCTGACTCCATGCTTTTTTTGATCTTTTACTAATCCGACAGCTTAATTCTGGTGAACTGGATCCCCTCTATATTGCTGAAGTCCTCCTACACTGTAGTAAAGAGAGCCTGAAAAATTCTGCAACTGAAGCTGCAAAGCCCGCAAAACCTGACGAAAAAGGGGAGATGCAGGTGATGGGTCTTCTTCTTGCTACTGAAAATAGAGTTTGTATGTCAAAGGCATAGTCTGCAAACTTAGTGATAACACATATTTTCTCTCTGTGTACAAATTGTTGCCAAAAACAAAGGACACAGGGTCCCTTCTTGCTGGATGACATCAGTTTTAGCTGAGAGAGAGAAAGGAGGCAGGGGAGAGAGAGAGCTCTCAGAAACAATTTGCTTATATTTGTTTTTTTTCAATAAATGATTCTTCCTTCTTGCCCTTAATATAGATAATGAGAGCTTCTTCCAAAGTAATGGTAGAAAATTAAGGTTTAATTCCAAAATTAGAATAAGAGATGCACTTTTACATTGTGTACAGTAGATGAAAATTATTTTCATAGGTGTATACACTAAGTTAAAATTAAATTTTAAACCTTGTGTTAAAGACAAATCTGGGATCTGATAGATTTGAACAGCTGTTGATTTTCTAATGTAGAGTGGTTTTCTTATTAGTGGAAATAATAGCATAATATAAATATGCCCATTTATAACTATATTATTCCAATTTTACCTCGGGACCAAGCAATGAATATTTAATATTTGTTAGGTAGTTGGATATTAGTCTATACCTACAGTTGTGTTTTCCTGGCTTTAAACTCCCTTGGGAAAGAAGGCCATCCATAGAGTAAGAACTGGTGTAGAAGCTATCGGCTATAGCTTCCCTAAAGTTACTTCCTTCACTGCAAACTTATTTAAATTTATGTTGGGTTTCACTGTTAAATCTCAGATTTGCCATTCAACATTCTGTTTATCTTATTTTCAGACAGTATGAAAGTCTGCTAAATTGCTGCCTTGGCAAAAAAGCATGTTCATTTTTTAAAATGTAGCTATAAAATATTAAATGCTTTTTCCCTTCCCTTTATTCCATATAAAATTGAAATTTAATAAGTTAAATTTAATAACAACAGTTTTAGAATCCTGCAGCTGACATTTAAGGTATGCTGCCTCTGATTCTAGAGCTAGTAAAATAGCTATAAGGGTGTTTGATAACCTGCTCATTTATAAATTTGTAACATTTGTAAACTGTCTAAATCAGGGGTGTCAAACTCGCAGCGTCACATTGTTGTTACATGATATATCACAACTTTTTTCCCCCTTTGTTAAACGGGAGGGGGGGGTATGGCCAGCGTGTGACGCATCCGGCCCACAGGCCGCATGTTTGACATCCCTTGTCTAAACTGTAAATCTGGCATCACCAGATGTGGCGATAGTAACAATTTAGATTACTTAATTTAGATTTAGAACTAAATTTAAATGTAAACAATTGTACAGTATAGATCTGCATCAAATTCTAATAAACTAGGGATTAATGCAATTCAATTTGTGTGGGGGTAGATATACACAAAGTGTTTGCGTGCATACAAACACACACACAGACAAAATGCATGGGTCCCTTGTTCCTGAATTTTCCTTATTTAGTTTTGAAGGATGACAGAAAGATATTTTTTTTAAAAAAAACTGTTTAGAAATTTTGAGATGACTCCAATTTGTGAATTTATTTTTTTAATCTCAGTAAGTTAAGCATTTTGAAGAGAGCAATTTTAAATACAGCAACATAAAGCAAATTTAAATAAAGTAAAATTTTGAACTGGTTTATTACAGAAATAATCCATATTTTCCAGTGTATTACAGATAACAAAATGAAAGTATAGTACTGTCCTCAAAATATAAAATAAAATCTCTTTAATAATTTGAAGATTAATCAAGTACACTTTTAGTTTACTGATCACTTGTCTGTTTGAGTAGGTTGTTCCTGTCCTGGTGCACCTTCTGTCATCCATCAGCAGTGTTCGACTCTATATACCCAAAGACCTGAGGCCTCTTGATAATAGACAGAGTGTATTGAAATCAATACAGGTAAAGTAAGTGTGTGTGTAAGTGTGTGTGTGCTTTTGAGGAACAAGGGAATAATAAAAATTAACAATTGAGCGGATTTCAATGCTCCAAGCTCCAATATCTTTAATCAGTTGGTAATGAAAAGAACTGCAGAATGGATGGATTTTTTCCCCAAACGCCATCACCCTGCTAAACAAATAATTGCCTCAACACTGTCAAACTATTCACTAAGTCTGCGTTACTATCAATCATCTCATCGTTCCTATTACCCATCTCCTCCCACTTATGACTGCATGACTGTAACTTTGTTGCTTGTATCCTTACGATTTATATTGACCGTTTCTTATTTGCTTATTTGTACCCTATGACTATCATTAAGTGTTGTACCTTATGATTCTTGACAAATGTATTTTATTCTCCTTATGTACACAGAGCATATGCACCAAAGACAAATTCCTTGTGTGTCCAATCACACTTGGCCAATAAAGAATTCAATTCTCTTCTCTTCTCTTCTAATTCTAATTCTAATTCTAATTCTAATTCTAATTCTAATTCTAATTCTAATTCTATTCTAATTCTATTCTATTCTATTCTATTCTATTCTATTCTATTCTGAAAGAGCATCATCATAATCTCTTGTTACAGATGGGACAGATTAATTTTGGTGGGTGGGGGGGAGGGAACAGAATTAGAAGACAATTTAGTAAATGCTTGCAAAGTGCCTCATCCAAAAAGCAAATGCTGTTCTCACTGCCTGATTGGACTACTGCAGTGTGCTCTGTCTGGGGCTGCCTTTAAAGAACATTCAAAAGTTGTAGATGGTGCAAAGTGCAGCAGTTCATATCCTTAGTGCTAAATGCCATCCACGCCTTATAGGGCTCTGAGCACATTGACAGCAGTAATATCTGAGTTAAATTTAAAGTGTGATTTTAACCTGTAAGGCTCTGTGTGGTACCAAAATATCTGCACAGCCACCTCCGTCAACTGGAATCCTTCCTTCCTAGAGAAGCAATTTGGGGAAACTTCATTAGGACTCTCCCACTACCAGGAGATTAGAGAAGGTGAAGATATAATAAGAGTGTCCATAATAGCCTCCTTTTGGTGGAATAATTTCTTAGCAAAGATCAGATTTGCTGTCATCCTTTTGGTTTTCAGAAGCAAGTTAAAATGCAATTTTTCTGGAGAGCCTTTTTGATTGCAAAGGGTAGTTGTCAAAGAAATGTTTATCTTCTCCACTTTTAAACAATTTTAGATACTTCTTGCGTTTGTTTTAGCTTTGAATTGTTACGGATGTAACAATTTTTGAATTGTTAACTTTTTAACTTTAAAACTTTAACTTTTAAAAAGTTAAAATTGTTTAACTTTTTGAAAAACTCCCAAGAGGAGCCTGATGATTGAAGTAGTTTAAAAATCAAATAAATACTTGGACTGAAGATTTCTTTTTCAGTTTAATCTCTTTGCCACTATGTTATCTGTTCTCAAATATCTGAAGTATCAGCTACATAAATACTGCATTGAATAAATGTTTTAAGGGTTTTTTTTTTTAAATTTTTCTTAAAGGAAGTGCAGAGGCGGTTTCCTGATGGAGTTCCTTTGCTGGATCCTATTGATGATATGGGCATTAAAGAGCCAGGTCTGAAAAAAGTAATCCAAAAAATAGAAGCATTTGAACATAGGATGTATTCTCACCCGCTTCACAATGATTCTAATTTGGAAACTGTATACAAACTTTGTGAAAGGAAAACACAGGTAAGGAACAAACTTTAGGCAGGGAGGGATTGTAGGTCATTAAATAAAGTTTGCCTTCTTTAATGTAGAAGATCCAGGTTCAATTTCTGATCTCTTCAAACCAGTAATAAAATCCTAAAAAAAGAATTCTGAGACACACAAGGAACCAGTTTTTGTAGTTGTTAAAACACCAGTCCAGAAACCAGGAGACCATGAGTTCTAGGCCTGCCTTGGGCCCGAAGCCAGCTGGGTGATCTTGGGCCAGTCACTTTCTCTCTGCCCTAGGAATTAGGCAGTGGCAAACTTTCCCAAAACCCTTACCAAGGAAAAACGCAAGGACTCAGTGACTTGAAGGCACAAAACCACAAAAATGGACAGACTTGAACATTGGGCGCTATCTAACAAAATGAAATTCCACAGTGAAAAAAGTAAGGTTCTACATTTAGGGAAGAAAAACAAAATGCACAGGTACAGTGTATGTGGTACCTTGCTCAATAGTAGTAACTATGAGAGGGATCTTGGAGTCCTAGCGGACAACCATTTAGATATGAGCCAGCAGTGTGCAGCAGCTGCCAAAAAAGCCAACACAGTTCTAGGCTGCATAAACAGAGGGGTAGAATCAAGATCATGTAAAGTGTTAGTACCACTTTATAATGCCTTGGTAAGGCCGCGCTTGGAATATTGCATTTAGTTTTGGTCGCCACGATGTAAAAAAGATCTGGAGACTCGAGAAAGAGTGCAGAGAAGAGCAACAAAGATGATTAGGGGACTGGAGGCTAAAACATATGAAGAACGGTTGCAGGAACTGGATATGTCTAGTTTAATGAAAAGAAGGACTAGGGGAGACCTGATAGCAGTGTTCCAATATCTCAAGGGTTGCCACAAAGAAGAGGGAGTCAAGCTATTTTCCAAAGCACCTGAGGGTAGAATAAGAAGCAATGGGTAGAAATTAATAAGGAGAAAAGCAACTTAGAACTAAGGAGAAATTTCCTGACAGTTAGAACAATTAATCAGTGGAACAACTTTCCTCCAGAGGTTGTGAATGCTCCAACACTGGAAGTTTTTAAGAAGATGTTGGATAACCATTTGTCTGAAGTGGTGTAGGGTTTCCTGCCTAAGCAGGGAGTTGGACTAGAAGACCTCCAAGGTCCCTTCCAACTCTGTTATTCTATTCTATTTTATAGGGAAATATTCTGACCTGATCAGAGATAGCTTCCGCCTCCACCCAAAAAAGCTCATAAGGGTATTTCCTACTGAAAAGTATTTTGATAATTAAAATTTCAGTACATTTTTTTAATAAATATAGTAGCCAATTAGAAAGTGATTGGAGATTTTTATTGGAAAAGCTACCTTCCTTTCCTAATACCTATAAATTGTAACTCTCCTGCATCTTGTAATGTTCATCAACTTAGGTGCTCTCTATAGTTGTGATCATCCACAGCCAATTTTCCTGAGGGAGAGAAAAAAATATTGGAAATTTCTGGCCTCTTAGTTAGGACTTTGCCTCGCAGACAGATACATAACTGACGGAGTAAAAATGAAATGCTACTTTGATATCTGTTTTGTGAGTTGGCAAGTGTGTCTTGAGCCATTTTGGTATGATATCTCCTGACTGTCTGTAACAGACCGGTTTATTTTCTGACAATAAATCTTCCAAGCAATGACAAAGTCTGTCAGTTAGATATGTTTATTCAAATCCATTTTGGCCATATGATTCAACGAAACATTTGACTTCTGCTTTCTCATTTATAAAAAGGGATTATCCTGGGTTTGCAAGTGTTAATATGCCCTGTGGTGATTGTGGAGACCAAAACGGCATTATAAAAATGTCTTAGTTTCTTATTTCTGTTTAAAATGTTTGTGAATTTAGATTGCTGTAGACATAAAAGCAGCTAAACGGGAATTGAAAAAAGCAAGGACTGTTTTGCAAATGGATGAGCTCAAATGTCGTAAACGTGTTCTTAGAAGATTGGGCTTCGCAACCTCTTCAGACGTCATAGAGATGAAAGGACGAGTTGCTTGTGAAATCAGCAGGTAAGATGATGATGTAAAAGTATCAACAAATGGACAGTTGTGTTGTTCTGAAAGTATTTCTCTGTTTTGCCCTTGTGCTGGTTTTTTTATGTTAGTCAACTGTTTAGAGGAACCTCCTATTCATACAGATATATTTGATTTGTTAAATAATAGTGGAGTTCAAAAGGATTGCACAGTGAGTTCTGTGAGCACAATAGGGCTTTAACTTGTATTACTCAAGCTGACTACATATCAGGGGTGAAATGCTCCTGGTTCGGACCGGATCGCCTGATCCGGTAGCTATGGAGGCGGGTGGTTTGGAGAACCGGTAGCAAAAATCCCTGTCCCTCCCCTCCCCCCCACTGCCCAGCTGATCTGCGCAATCATCAGAGGCTTTTTTTTTTATTTTTAAAAGCATTTTGTCTATAACCTCTTCAGCCAAAGAGGTTATAGAAAAAATGTTTTTAAAAGGAAAAAAAGCCTCTGCCGATCAGGCAAGTCAGCTAGGATCGTCAGAGGCTTAAAAAAAAAAAAGAAAAAGCTTCTGCCGATCAGGCAAGTCAGCTGGGATCGTCAGAGGCTTTAAAAGCATTTTTTTACAACCTCTTCAGCTGAAGAGGTTGTAGAAAAATGGTTTTAAAAGTTAAAAAAAAAGTTGGCCACGCCCACTCAGTCATATTAAACCCACCACCACCAAACCACGCCCACAGAACCGGTAGTAATAAAATTTACATTTCACCACTGCTACATACCTCTGTCCTCTGCCATTTGACAAGCTGCATTTGAAACAATTTTCAAAAATGTTTTCCGATATGAAAGAGCAGAGCTCTTGTTCAAAGGCAGTCAGTCACAGGTTCTTCTGTGTATGCTACGCATCAGAATTCCTAAGCTCATTTTAAACTTATTTTTTTACCCCTATCCCAAATGACCAAGTCATGGAGGTTCCATTGTTAAATTCCCATCTTAATTTATGCAGCAAATATTATAAATACAAATAATTCCCTAATATAAAATATTTCGAGTTGCGGGATATTCTGGGCATTACTGAATACAAGTTAATATAAGATTGGGGTAAAACAGGGCAAGGATGATTTCAATTATTCCGAGGAAGAAGTGTGAATTTATTAAATTTCTGTACCCAAGTGACTCTGGGCAGTTTACAATAACTTATTGAATTGCTGAAAATTGCCTCACCTCTTTCCAGTAGTAGAAGCTATCCCTGGAAAAAGCTATTGCTGGGTGAATATGTAATGCTTCAGTAGTAGTAAGTGTTTAGAGTCAGCAGTTTCCCCAAAGCTTACTCAGCTATTAGTACACTAAGATTAGCTCTTATCTCCCCTTTTTTAAAAAAAAAATTGATTTATATGCCGCCCTTCTCCGGAGACTCAGGGCGGCTTACAATGCGTTAAGCAATTGTAACTTACCTAAGCCAAGATTGTTTATTGTGTTTAGTCAAAACACATATGGATATTTTAACTAAATCGCCAACAAAACAAGTTCACTCTTCGTTTAAAAAACATTGTATCATTAACCCTTTTCTCCTGGATAAATTTCTTAGAGCTCTCACGTCTATGACATCTGAACTCTTAAATGTCCTTTTGCTCTATCTGTTTTGGGAGAAGGAGGGCAGAGTGACTTTTTAAATATTGATTTTAAACATATAAATTACTAATGCTGCCATTAATTGAATCTCTTCTAGTGCAGATGAGCTTTTGCTGACAGAAATGATGTTCAACGGGCTTTTCAATGATTTATCTGCAGAACAAGCAACTGCTTTATTAAGCTGCTTTGTATTTCAAGAAAATGTAAGTTATTTTTTCCACAGAAGTATCCATGCTAATGTGTTACAACAAAACAAATAAAAAATGAAGGGGTTTGTGACACTTCTAAGACCAACTGTTTATTATATCTTAATAAACAGAGGAATTTTGGGACATGAAAATATGCTTAGAGTATTGATAGAGAAAATGAAGAGGAAATGAGCTTGAGTTTCCACACAAAGTAGCAATAGGGCGGTACGTGGGCTTCCTTCTCTGCCCTTATTATTCCTGCAGTTGGTTAAACTTCTCCCCTTTGGGGAGTGATAGATAGGAAGAATTGCTTCAAGACTGCACAGAGATGTTTACAGAATTCATTGAGAATTCACTCAGAGGTGAACACATACGATGGCAGTAGTGTCTAAGGATGTTATGTGGGATTCTTTTGAACCTGTGGAGTTCAAAGAAATGGATTTTAGAGTATAAACTTAGCCATGTGCCATTGTTGAAGCTGCCAGAGAAAGAAATAATATACTGAATGATTAATGTGGTTTTAAGAGGCAGGTAGTACCAGCCATTTTGAAGGAGGCAGCTCTACACCTGATGAAGGAAAGCTCCCTTGATTCAGATGTTCTAGACAACTGCCAGTTGATCTCCATCGTTCTTTATAGAGTAGGTTACTAAAAAGATAGGAAACAGGTTCAGCTACTGAAGACTTTGAAATAAAAGGTTACATCTAAATAAGCTGCAGTCCTACTCCAATCTTACAGATGCAACTGAAATGTTATTTGTCATCCTGTAGATAACCCATGACAGTAATGTCATGATGATTGTGTTTTTTATTTTGCTTATGTGAATTTATTGTGTATTATTATTATTTGGTTTCATGTTATTTTTATGATGTATTTTTTTTATGAGCCACCCAGAATCTGCAATTGAACTTGCATACAGTATAATGCCAAAGAAATGATCACAGGCACTTTCATGGCTCACTTCATCAGATGCATGGAGTAAATTCCTGTAGAGATTTCTTAAGTAAATACAGTGGTGGGGAGTGAAAGAAAAGGAAATGATGGGGGGGGGTAGAGGGGAAAGGCTGGCGAGAGTTTCTTCAGTTCTCCAAACAACCCTGGCCTTTCCTCCTCCGTAGGAAGAGAGGAAATTTGTAGATCTGACCACTTAATATATGTGGAAAGAATTCTGCAAGAAAAGTCAAGAGAATGAAATTAATTTGGATTAAAGACCGTATGTCAGATAAAGTTTATAACACAGTTGTAATAGCAATGTCAGCCTTTCCTTTTGTTCCAAAATGAGATTAGTAAAACACTGGGAATAATATTTTACTGGGGGAAAAAATCCAGGAGGCTCATACAATATTCTGTGTTCAGTATTGGCAAAGAAGCTTTATAAAGATGTTAAAAGAGTGATGACCACAGTCTGTGAAGTGTTTTTGATTCCACTAAGATTTTGTATGGGGGTTACATGAATTTTAAATATGTAGAATATATAGGAGTTGTTGATGTGTTTCTTTTTTTTCCAGTCAAGTGAAATGCCCAAACTAACTGAACAGTTAGCAGGTCCTCTCCGACAAATGCAGGTAAATGTTTTTCAGTTCACTCTATGCATAAGTTGATCTAACACAGGGAACTTTTGTTTAGAATAAAATGTACTACATAATTCAGATTGAAAGCTTAAATATAAATTGGCACATGTATTTTTCTAATGAGAAAAATGCATCTGTTTACTTTAGAAGCCTATATAATTTGTCTGCTTTACGGCTTCAATAATAATAAAAACTTTTGAAGTCCAATCTCTCTCTTAAAGTATGAACTTTTGATTTCACTTAATTGCAAATCTACCACAATGATTTAATATTGTTTTGTTGAATATGATTGGAATAACATGGGTTGGAAGAGTTTTCCTCAGGAGTGCTCTACATTAGACACGTTGAGAGCTATCATAATATGACTGTCATGGATTGGGTGGGATATATCTGGTTACATTCAGTGTATGAATTGAGAGCATAACATAACATACCTTATATGTTATGCCTCTCAATGTGTTCCTTGAATTCATTTTTATTTTATAAGAATGTCTGTGAGATCCAGAAATATTTTTTAAGTTAAAGGTAATGCTAGAAATTGGCATTTTGCTTTAAAAATGTGGAGGAATGGCAGGAACAAGTATCTACAGTCTGATTCATGATTCAAGGAGTATCATTTGGAAATCCCAATTTTATCCTATTAACGTGAGCTCTTCTTTAGCGTGTGCCAACATACAGATTTTCTACTAGGAAGCAGAAGCCATTTTTAAACAAAGTAATTATATTCAAATAATTACTTTATTTAGAACATACAAGAAATTGGTAAGACATAAATTTTATCTCTTCTTCAAGAATAGAAACTAAACAATGACTGATATGTGTGCTTAAGGACAATTATTTTGGGGTTTGATTTGTTGATTTAAATAAAATGGCTTTTTCTTTTTCAGGAATGCGCAAAAAGAATTGCCAAAGTTTCAGCAGAAGCTAAATTGGAAGTTGATGAGGAAAACTATCTCAGTTTGTTCAGACCAAACCTGATGGATGTGGTATACACATGGGCCAATGGAGCTACATTTGCTCATATATGCAAAATGACAGATGTCTTTGAAGGTATGTGTTGTTTATTTTGTTGCTGGAGTTAAAAATTAAAAGAATCAAATACCTTAGGTTGTAAGTAATTGTGGTTGTACTGTGTCTTTTTCACATTGGTAATTATTCATAAGAAAGGAAGAATGTCCAACAAAGGATAAAAGAACATGGCATTGTGTCCTAATAAATGATAAATTATTCTTGCCTTTTTTCCCAGTTCCTTTAGGAGGGAGAAATTGGCTTTCACAAACATTGAAAAAAACCAAATTAGTTTTTCTTTTCCCAATCCCATTACAAATTTTCATAGGTATTTTCTTTTTTTAAAACAAAAACTATGTATTATGACATTTGTACCTGAATACACCCAGCAAACCATAGTTTTTGGTAGGGGTAGAGGGGAGAATTGCCAATAATAGAGGAATCAAATAGAATGGTTGGAGTTGTAAAACTTTCAGAGCTTCCATTTAAATTTCTGCTTAAGGGTTTTGAATCAAAGAGTTGTAAGAAATATGTGATGCTGCATGTACTGCATCCTTCATTCAACTTTAGAAGATTTTTACACTGGACTTAAGTGTATGTACTTGGTTTAAAACATTTTTAAAATTGTTAATTAAATGATCCCTGAAAAAGCAGAATGTAAATTGAATGAATAAACAAACTGCAGTATTGGCCATTTAACTTTTAAAACCTTGTTTGGTGGTATAAAAACTAGATATTCTTTACTTTTCCCTTCCCAGGCATTAGCAAATATTGAACGTATTGTTTGCTGTGGCAACAGTTGCTTTGAAAGCAGTTGCAGCCAGAGTAAATGTCAAAGGGTTTCTTTGCAAAAATAACTGTGACATCCAAAGAGGCTTTGCAGGGTGATAAAACACAGGGGCGGACAAGTTCTATGTATTTGGTAAATGTGATTTAGAAATTAATTCTCTGACTGTGGATTGAAATTTGGTGTAACTGCACCAAAGAATTTCTTCCTTTCTTGTACATGTGCTTGTTCGACCTTTTCCCAGGTTGACAGGTTGTTTTTTTTATATATATAGTGAATCTTTGCTTTACTCACAAACAAGAGTAGTTATAACATCTTAATTTTTGAGAATTAGAGTATTTTTTTAAAATACTAAAGGATCCCTAAGTTTCTGTAAATTCAAAAGATCTTGTGAGCTGTTTAAATCGTTATTCCAAGGAAAAAAATGTTTCTTATGAGATTGTTAGCATCTTACACCCTTTATAAATCAGGAAGAAATGAGATTAGATATAAGTAAACCTTTCATTATGTCCATCTTCCACCCACTACTATGCCATTTATTGAGAGACAAGAATCAGGGATGCCAGGGAAGTAAAATAAAAGAGGCCTGAAATTACTTTTGTTAGGTATGCATTTTATTGATTGACTGAAGCAGGCAGGCAAGTTTGCATTTATAAATGCGATATAAAAGTGTCCTCTTTCATTCCCCATGCGATAAAAGGTTTTCCAGTAAGCAAATGGTTGATTTTTAAATGGGAGACCAGAGTTGCATAATGAGCTAGTTTTTTTGTGGCTCAACACTGGGCAGGGTGGGATGAATAAATTCGGTTAAGCTGCCCACAATAGCAATATCCACTGCTAAGGTAGAAAATTACGTAAAACATAAGACAAGGCACTGACAATAGCAGCATATTTTTTTGTGTGTGTTAACTCCATGTAAATTGCAAATATTTATTTCCATATATCAGATAAGCAAACAAAAATGCTTCCAAAAGTGAGCAGTAATACTGAAAGGCACTTTTCTCTGTCACAGCAAAGTACATTGAAGTAAAGTTTTAGTGACATACTGTCAATTTGGAGAGAAGGTGGGAAAATACAAGCGGCAGGTTCAGTGAGCACATGCTCACTGAGTATCTTGGCAAATGGAATTTATTTGTTACCTAATTTGATGTAACACTTTTTCTATGATATGACCACAAGGAAGGTTCCTTAGATGTTAATATATTTTTTATATCCCTTCATTTTTATATCCTTTGATAAAAAAGATATTCTTTCTCAAAATAGGTTTGTTTAAACTGCAGGTTAGTGTTCCAAGCTCTTGTGGCTCAGATTTATTTCCTTTTGATAACAGACTCCAGATGACTTTTTAAAAGAGTTGCTAGATTTGCAATAAGGCAGTCAAATTTAATCTTTCAAATTGATGAAATTGTTCATTATATGGGCCTCCTTTCTTCAAATTGTCATCAATAGCAAAATATCTATTCCCTGCCTTAGTCTATACTCCCTAGGCAACTTTTCCAGCTCTAATATTCATTCACATGTTTCCCAGAATGTTTGAAACAAGACCACCTTTCATAGGTGTCTTTGCAGAATATGAAAATATACAGGAAGGAGGATAGGTAGATTCTGGGTTCTTTGTTTTAAATAACTTGCATTCACAATAAATCTCTAGCATATGCTAAGGTTAAGATATAATACATGAAGTCTTGTATTTCCTTCCTGAAGCACAGAGTGAGAGAGGGAGTCTTAGAATACCCCAAAGACCACAAAGTAGCCCCCATGTTAAACATAAATTTCAGGGATGGGTAGCCAGAGCCCGTCCTACATAAAAGAAATAATCTGTGGATTTCAGAGCCATTTTTAAACTTTTTGTTATGTTCTTTTTGCTTCGGAGGAAGAGAATTGAATTGAGTTTGTTTTTACATACAGCTCCACAAAAAAAACCCATACTAGAGGCAACAGTCCTACTTCATAGAAACAGCTTATTTCTTTGTAAAAAATGACTGCTTTAACATGAATATCTATCTACCGATTTCTATCTATGTACATTTCCTCAGGTAGCATAATTCGATGTATGAGAAGGCTAGAAGAATTGCTTAGACAGATGTGCCAAGCAGCAAAGGCTATTGGAAATACAGAACTGGAAAACAAATTTGCAGAAGGTTTGTATGTACAATATTATATAAATACGTGCATCTTAAAATGTAGAATATATTTACAAGCAGTTTAAAATTGCTTGGCCACAAGCCAAAGTATTCAATTTGAACTGAACATGCCTGTTATAATCTGCTTGTTGTGGAGTTGGGGGGGGGGGGTTACCTAGGAGTCTGCTAATGTTTTCCAACAGTCAAAATAGCTGTACAATATCTTGAAAATTCAGTACTGGATTTTAGTTTCATTTTACTATATCTTATTAGCATGATGAGCAAGTAGTATCTGCTACAACTATGCCATTAACATTGGATATATTCTTGTCTTTTTTATTCTCAACAGGAATTACAAAAATCAAGAGAGACATTGTGTTTGCTGCAAGTCTTTATCTATAAGAAGAATGTGTGGTGTCTGAACAGCCTTCATTCTGCAGCAGTTACTCTAAGAAAGAGTCACTAAAATGACCAGTGCTTCCTCTTCCCAAGCAAGACAGATTCTTATTTTGAACATATTGCATTGCTGTTTGTAATAAGTATTATACATTATTTTAATTAAAAAAAATAGTCAGGATATTGTGTTTATAAAGCATAAGCTTGAACCAATAGAAATTTGAGGTTTTTAGATACATTGTTGTTAACTATATACATGTAAAGTGAGCACTTAAGAGGTATAGCAGCAGCAGTCCCTTCAAAAGGCATTTATTTGTTTTTTACATAGACCAGAAATATTTGTGAAATTTTCCTTTTAAATAGCAGGAGATTCCACAGGATAATAGCTCTTGCACATATCATGGCTGGTGATTACTGCCATAGTGATTTCCATTGGTAGGCGTCTCATGTAGAGTTGTATGTGAATCTTCTTCCTCCTTCTGTTTAAATGTACGGCCTCTCTCCTTGAAGAAATCTGAGACATACACAGCCTGTAGGGACACAATAGTTGGTATTACACATCAGCAGATAGAACAGCACTTACATTATTGTTACTGTCCTTCTGTGCACATCAGCCACTGGGTACACTCAAACTGAACGACTTTCTCTAGAAGTGGTGGCTGACGCTCAACAATTGATTTACAGAGCAGGTGGGCGGGGGGGGGACCAATATGTGGAATAGTGAAATGTGGTAAAAGGCTGCCACAATACTGGAGAATAGTATTGGCAAATGCAAAACTTCATGTCATCTTCTCCCATTGCAGTGAACCTATGACACACAAAACTGGCGGTTTAAATATATGAAAGCCCCTTCGCGATTTATTTCAGGAAAAAAAAACAAAACCCAGAAAGGCTTAAGTCAAATTAGCTTATTTGAAAATGGAATTGATCAAATGGTAAGAAAAAAATTGTTACAGACTTACGATAAGGGTTGCTACTAGTGCTCCCTGGATGAGTCCAGTCAATACGTCGCTCCAGTGATGTTTGTAATCAGAAACACGGGAGAGGCCCACGTAAATGGATGAAGCAACAAGTCCAAACTGGATTGTAGGACGCAAAAGTCTTGCCCAGTCATTTTTCATTCTGGCCTGAAGATAAAGCTAAAACCAAAAAGGCACACTCAGCAAGAGAACAGAAGATCTGTTAAATATTTTAAAGTTAAATATTTTGTGTAGAACATACAATCACCTAATGGATAGTAATGGATAATAGTATCAGCATTGCAGAAGGTGGGTAGATCACTTTACTAAGATAAGCATAAAGACAACTTGAGTGCTGTTTCTACATATTCAGTATTGTACTTAACATTTTTACAGACATCCTTTCTATCAGCCTGTATATATATATGTATAAAGTGTTGCCCATTTTTAAATTCAAAGTGGTACAGTGTTCAATAATAAGTTATAGATGTTATTATGGTTGTCTTTTCTGAATAAGGAGATAGTCAGTGTCACAATCATTTCTTTGACAGTCACTGTGAAAAAACATTTCCTTACAAGTATTCTGAGGTGTCTAAAAGTTCTTAGTTAGAATATGGCAATATTAATCACAAAACAGTATCAGTAATGACCAGAACCAGACGTAGCATTTTCTGAAGGAGCTTCCACTTGTCTTCAGAATAGTCACATAACTGCTCCTTCCCAAGCAATATTTGCTTAGAACTGACCCTAGTTCCTTAATATCCATAAGGGAGGAGCACTAAGATGTTGGCAAGTAATTCATCCTCATATACTATAACTATTCAACAAATAATTATATGGTGTCTTGGGCATGAAAAATATTAACAGAAGCAAATTGTTGTGTAGTCACACATGCTATGAACACAAGCAAGTCGCATGTGTGCTTCCAAAGATAAACATGAAAAGCTACTTGCCTGCTAGAAACATTAGATCTATCTGAATGAATGCACATATGCAGACTTAGGTTTCTGAAACTAGTGATTACATCACCCTTTTGGTACTCATCTGTGTCATTCTGCTATAAAAAGACTAAAGTTTAATGCTATATGGAGCAATTTTTAAATAACCAGGTAAGTTTTTCGTAGATTCAAGCTGCACTTGGTCTGATTTTCTTAAATGTTTGTAAATTTAAGTTTTAAGACATTCTACAGGCATATTCTTCAAAGATGAATGCAAGAGTTTTGACATGAAGGCAGGTATGAAGTTCAACATAGTAAAATTGCATAATAGTGTTCCAAGCCAAACAGTTTTCTCTAGACCTTTTTTGTGACTGTGACCGTTACACTAATGTAAAGCATTTATTTCCAGTGAGAATTAGAGCCAGGAGTTATTCTGGTGGTCTAAAAAAAGCAAGCTGGCATTCATCCTTTTTTCCAGTTTAGGAATTCCACTGAAGACATTGAAAAATGCTTTACTTGGCTAATATGGTTTCTACACACAAGCAATTGCTGTAGTTGGCAGAGCAACATTACACATGTAGGAGGGAAGGTGGTATATGTGGTTATGAGTGGGAGAAAAGGTGGAACCTTAAGACAGTCGTTTAGAAACTTGTGGTTTGAACACAAAATGGGTTGAGTGCCTAGGAGCTAGGTGGTAGCTGGTAGGATTTCATCCGACTTGCCAATATGTCAAAATTGAATGAATGATTAAAATGTGGTGTTTGAACCTCCCTGAAGTAGAAATGGTTTCATAAAGCAGGACTCTGAACAACTGAGATGGCAAAACAGGAAACGTGGCTTTAATGTTTATTCATGGATTTTATTTCCATACGTTAGGGGCACTAAGTTGCTCAGTGTTTTCTACAGGCAGAAATAAAGAAACAACATTTGCTGCACTGTCTCTCTTCTTCAGATGTTAAAAGAATGTGATTAATGAGGAAATAAAATAAAATACATTTACGACTGAGGCAAATTAAGTAATATGGGATACTTCTAAGGTTGGAAGGGGTTGGGGGTGATTTGATTTCTCAGGGCATATCACTTTCTGGAACTTTATATCATAAAAGCCCTGAAGGCTGAGAGTAGCAAGAGGTAGGATGACCGTAGAGTTCCTCTGAGATCAGATCTCTATATTGAGGGAAATGCAAAATATTTTTATTCTCTATTCCAAAATCTATATGCCATTCATGCCCATTTGTAGATTATAAAGTTTACAAACTCATCCCAAAGCTTCAAAAAAATTTTTTAACATTTACACAAGATACAAGATATATTAAAACTGAAAAGATTCTGTAATCTTCGTTTCCTTTTATCTGCACAAGTAATTTGCAATCATATTCACGTTATCACCAAGTTCCACCAGCTTTCAGAAGCTGTTAATTGGATTCCATTAGGCTTTTCAAGGTGGAGATTACTGCAAGCATTAGGTAGCTAATGATTTAATACATTAGAATCTTTTTAAAGTGGAGTGACCTATAAATTGTATAAATAATACACAGGTGAACCAAGAATTGTATTTCAGTTTGTTCAGCAATTGGGATGTTTCCAATGGATTTTTCATTAATATTGCACAAGCTTTTGGATTGCTGCCAATTGCAGGGAGTACGAGGGGTTAAGTGGTTACAGCAGAGTGGGAGTTTGAAAGATGCTGGTTGTGGAGACATCAGTGCCAAGGCATTTCTAAGCTTGCTGGCCCTGAGCAAAAGGATGGAGACAAATGACTTGTTTATAAATTTACAACAGAGCAATTTCTCTACCCGATTCCAAAGGTGATAATTTATATTGTATTTAATTATATTACATGATTTTGTATTTACAGGCTACATTTAAAAGTTTTTATTAATTCAAAATGACCTCCCCGTAGGTCATGACCATCCACAGGTTACATCAAGATACGTTTAGATAAGGTAGGTGACCTTTCACCGATAATTAAACATACGATTTTTGCTACAAATCTACTAAGTATACTATTCCTGGCTTTTGATCAAAGACTTTTTTTCATTGGAAGTTGAAATGCAACCCTCATTCCACTACCTTCCTTTTTCAAAAAGTACCATGGATCCATTTAATATATTTCCAAGAAGAGAAACATTTGCTTTCTAAGGCTATAAGCATCACAGCCAGCAAACTTAAAAGGGGTTTTGGAACCACCATTAAATAGTTGTAGAAAATCTGACAAAAAAAAAAAGTAATATGTAATTACTTCTAGTCATTTTCTCCAGTTCTTTGTTCATAGACTGCCAAATCCTCTGGATGTAAATACAGAGCTGCCTCAACAGGACACAGATTTTTTGGGGTGGGGGAGGGAGATTCTTCTTAGTGCCTGGTTATGATGTGCTCCACCACAGCAAAATTTTCCACTACAATGCTGTTCTTGCTATGTGTCTCCATGCAATTATACTCTGCAATGAGATCTCTTTTCACACAATCTTAACAGCTTATAAAATGTATGCAAGCCATACATTTTTAATATCTACAGAAAACTACTGAACGAAAGAATAGAGGAGGTGTACATTTACAGGAATCAGACTTCAAAGGCTGTGAGATAATCAGATAATTTTTAAGCCTTAAACTCTGCATTGTAGCTTCAGCCTCTTTTTTGTCATATACACTAAATGTAAGTCAGATGCTTGCAGATCATATTTAAAGCCAAGACCATTGAAAACAAGGGATTTTAACTCCGGTGATCATCTAATTCATAGCCCTATCTTGTACAGTGACATATACAATGAATACTTCTGCTGAATACAATCCCTGCTGAAATAGAGGGATGGTGAAGTTATATATAATGCTAAAGATCTCTGTAAAGAGATACTGAGGCAGCATAACAGATTATTGTCACCAAGGGAAGCCATTGAATGAAGTGGGTCCAGGTGACATTTTAAAGTCACTTAAAAGGGTACGTTGAATCCTAGTCCTGGTTTTTCTTTACAGGGCTAAATTCTGTTCATCCGATGTGTTTATGATCCTCAATGGAATGAAGGCAGCAGAGGGGAAAAAGGATCCAAGCATAACAACACTTGGTCTGGACAAGGAAAATTTAGATACCTGAACCAGTTCATATAAGATCACCAATTCCTTCTTTAAATGTCTTCAGGTTTCTTTTCTGTTCTTGACATGCAGAGACAGACCCCTTTATTTCTATAGACTCATGAGTGGACATTGTTGAATGTGTGCAAATCTCACACCCTATTCTTTGAAAATAGTTAAACATTTGGAGGTAGCACCAAAAAAGGATCAACTGATTTGGTCAACAAACATGAAGAGGTTATACTTTGGTCCAAATGTAGGCATAGGATTGAACTAACTTCACCTTAAAATTTTCTTTAAAAGATTTTTAAAGTTTTTTGATGGAGACTTAAATCCAGTCAGCTAACCCATTTTGCAGAGCTGGTCTGCCAAGCAAAAGAGATGAGGCTGAAAAAAGCCTCTCCACTGCCAAGACTGCCACAGTCTGCACAGAACATACCTCTAAAACTCAGCCTATAGTGGACAAAGCATACCTGCTGCTTTTGCCTTAGCCAATAGGCCTTCCTGCCACAGGCTCTCCTAGGATACTAGACACTAGGGATAGCATTTAAATATGGTGCTTTGCTACACATGGAAATTTGCAAGCCTCAGCTGCTTCAAAAACTGTTCCCCACTGATTCTAAAAAGATGCACATGCACAGCTATGTAGATTCACATTAGGACCCGATTTTGAAATTTTTTGATCCCTCTACAACTCCAGATGAGTCTCTACCTTCATTTCACACTGTCAAATTATGAAATCTGTTATGGCAATCATGCCAACTGCCCTTGGTAGGATGCAAGTAGTATTCTGCCAGGGTTTTTTTGTTTTTTCTTTTACTCTTTTGTTCTCTGCCTGATCTATGAAGAGGGCCAGTGATGTAATTAGCCTTTAGCAGTAGTCTCCTGATGCAAAGGGTCATGTGACAATACAAACATCTTGTCTGTAGTAGGTGGGGTTTCACTCTTTACCAAACCAGCAAACTTTTGATTTAGTCAGTATGCCAGAACCACTAGTAAGGCAGGTTCTTACTGAGACAGGCAAGTTGTAAGAATACAGGGCCTGTAAGAATTCAGGAAATAGGAAATTTCTTCAGTATGCATGGTAAAAGACATAGTTAGGGTGGGTCCTCATGACAGAACACTTGGCAGATATATGCAAACATTTTAGACAAGATGAGAAATCCATGGGAGAACTCTAGAATTTTTGAGAGTCCCAAAAATTGTCAAAGTTATGTAAGCTGCCTTTGAAGAGTGACAAAAAGTGTTTTCCAATATTTTAGCTCATACACCAGTCGCAGTTCTTCTAATTGGCTTGACCAATATGTTGCATGTCTGATCTCACATACAGCATAATTATGCCCTAATTTTAGAGTCCACAAAACGGTCATCTATTACTTGATCAGTTAGCAGTTGAGGTTCTCCTAATGTGGATGAAAACCAAAGATGCATTCTGTGAGTCTGAGTTAATGGTAATATATCATCCACTCAGCCCTTAAAAAGAAAATACTAGTCAGGACTCATTGTGTCCTTAATCTGTCATAAATGTACTGAATGATCCTCTGAAGTGGCTTTACATTGGTTTTTTTAATTATTAACAGTAAGAAAACTGTCATCAAACAACATTTTATCCAGAGATGTGGAGGAGAATTTCTTCCATTGTGTTTTTCGGGTCACAAAGCCCTTTAAAGAGGGAGGAGTATTGTACAGAGATCAGTTTAGCTGACAACTTCACAGTAGGTCATCTCTTCAAAAGTTCAAGAGAAAAGAAGTTAACAGCATATGCTATTCATAAAAAGGAAGATATGATAAAATGGACTTTTAAAGCATTGTGGGAAAGCCCCACAAACTATTTTATAACAAAAAGCAGAGTCACTTAGCAAAACATTCACTTAGTTATCATTGAAGTCTATCAAGATGACAAGCAAACCAACTTGTGGGGCTATCTGAGATTGCTTTGAGGTCAGGCTCCTCTGTGCTGTGAGCACCACCATTCTTGCCCTACTTGGGGTACAGCGGTCAAGGAGGTAACAGAAGACTAGATCTGTTTATTGTCTCCTTGGAAGAGGAATTGTGCCATCTTCCTTGAAGGAAGCCATGATATGCATCCTTCAGAAATAGTAATTTGTAGCCAACCTCCCATTTCAAAGAAAGATTGTTTAAAAGTTGGTGCGGAACATTTAATATACCTGAATTTCTTCATTGAGGATGGATGTGAGTATAAAATAAAACAGCACATGGCCAGATATATACAGAGTTTTCTCAAGTATTTTTCCAAGGAAACCCTATCTTAAATACAAGGTCAAATCTGTAACACTGACACATATGCCATATGTTTGTCATAGCTTTATACCAATAATTAGGCAGAATATATCCACAGCGACAATGAATTTGATATGTTTTAAGCTTGTGGTGGTAGTTGTAAATGGTCACTGCACATGTTCCAAGCATGTGTATACAGCTAACACATGTCTGCTAAGTAATAATCATTGCCCCACAGAGATTACAGAAGAGATAAACATCTGCATTTCACTAAGGGCCAAAAAGACATGGACATGACCGTGTCTCTAGCTTACCCCTCCTCCCATGCACTTAAAAGCAGTTGGACTCAGTTTTCTTCTTCAAGACAGCAGCAGTTGGGGGAGGGGCTTTTGTTCTTGCCTTGCAACGCACACCCCTCCCAAAAAACACAGCTAAAACTCTTCCCCCACAATTTGCTAAATATACTCTTTCATATGATCACCACTACAAGGCAGCAACAGATAGACGTTTGCTGCTGATCATTGAGAATATCACGGCCCAATGCTGGTGGCCCTATATCTTTCGAAACCAAAATCCATGGGGAGCAGAGAAGGACATACACTCCTTTTACATGCCCACCCTTTTTCTTTAAACTGGGGAAACTTAAGACTTTTAACAGCTACTTTATAATCAGAAAAGAATGATGACTTTTTTGATGACTCTCAAAACTTTGGGTTGAGACCAAGTCCTGGCAGATTGTTCAGTCTCTCAACCCAAAATATATTAACCACTAAAGTGGTTAATACAGTAATAAAGGAGTAAAAGTAAAAAAGGTAAAAAACAACAACCAAACGTAAAACATAAGATAAAAGAATAATACAAATAATATTGATACTACTGTTACCGCTGTAAGCTATGTCTCTAGGACCAAAAGAAGTATATTGTCTTAAATTAAGGCATAAAGCTAAAAATTTAAAATAGATATAGGTTAAAATAAAATAGAATAAAGTGTCATGCTGTATATAAATGTACTTAGTAATGATCAAAAGCTAAGCACTGTTTTCGGCCACGACACCTTCCTGCAGCCCTCTGCCAGTGGCCCCCTGAGCTCCGTTTTCGCTGGCAGAGGGTTGCAGGAGGCTGTAGCAGCCAAAAACGGAGCTCAGAAGCCCATTTTTGCTGGCAAAGCACTTGGACCGCCACAAGTATCCCCGACATGAGTGACCTTGAGCTAGCCATGCCCACCATGACCACACCTACCCCGGCACACCAAGGCAAACACAACCCTGATGTGGCCCTCAATGAAATCGAGTTTGACACTTGCCTTAAATGAAGGAATGTTAACTTTTGGATGTTATATGAATTATATGCCTAATTTTCAAATCCCTGCCAATTGTTAGGACTAAATTTATCTGCTCTGCCGAATAATTTCCTTGGCTTCCATGGGCTAAGAAGAATGGCAGTCCCTTAACAGACTCATTTAAAGTTTCCTTCAGGCTCAGTCAAGGACTGTTACTGCTGAGAAGAGTCCATAAAGAGAAGAGTCCATAAAAGGTAAACACTGCAAGTTGAATATGGTGCCTAGGGACTGCATCCATGCAGCCTTCCTGACAGTCATATGAAATTAATTGTCACTGCCTTCTTATGGCCTTTTAAAATTGTTATTTCTCAATTTATGTTAGAGGTCTAAAATTCCCAGTCCCCCATCCCAGCTGACACTGCTTAGCATATGCGGTTGGTGTAGTTGGTAAAGTCTGGCTTGTTAGTGTCATCTACTAAGACTACAGCAGTAAAATGGGAACAACAAGTAACTCAGAGTTCTTGAATTTAAAATAAATACATAAACCATGTATCTGTGAAACAAACAAGTATTTCAGGTAGACTTTTGACTTATAACCATTTGTTTACCAACTATTTGAAGATATGACAGCCCTGAAAGAAGTATCTTATGACCAGGCCTCACACTTTAGACCATTGCAGCATTCCACTGGTCACATGATCAAAATTTGGGCATTTGGCAACTAGCATGCATTTACTATAACTGTAGTGTCCCAAGTAACATGATTGTCATTTGTGACTTCCCAGTGGGCTTCCAACAAGCAAAGTCAATGTGGGAAACCAAAAATCCGCTTAACAACCATGACAAAAAGATCATAAAATCAGGTGCAACTCATCTAATAATCACATTGCTGTACAGTTCCTGTCCCAATTGTGGTTCTAAATTGAGAACTCTGTGTTAGCATTGCTGAAAAGAAACAGCAATACTATGTCCAATGAATTTTGATAATTTCTGAATTTATGTGAATTACAACATGGATTTCATTTTATAAGAAGTAAAAGATAACATTCCTTTGAGTCCAGCTTGATTCCTGTTGATTTCATGGACACAGCCATGGGGTTTTCTTTGCAACTATACAGCAGTGCTTAGTCAATGTCTTTTTCTGGGCCTTTTCCTCCCTACTGCACAGTCTACTCTCCTAGGATTTCTTGGAAGTCTTCTATTCAAAGATTAAGCAGATCTCACCATACTTAATTTCTGAGCCCAAGGGCTGAAATGCAGTAACAGACCTCTGCAAGATGGCTTTATTTCCTGTGGCTGCATCTCTACGGCCTTCTTAAGAGCCATATGGAAGCAATTTGCCATTGCTTTCTTCCCAATCTAGCCTACAACCCTGGAATTTCCTAAAGGTCTCATAGGTATTAACCAAGCCCTCTTTTGCTTAGCTTCTTACTCAAATTGGATCAGACAGATGATGCCATCGGCTGAGTAAGATACATGCAAATGGTACCAATTATGATCAATGGCATATTTATCTGTATATCTCTCCTAAACCATAATATGATATGGTTGGTTAAAGTTAACTTTTTTATGGCTGTTTAAAGCCTGTTATGTAAGCAAATCTCATTTGATACCATTTAACATCTTGTGCAAATCCAGATTAAGAGAATCATATAAATGCAGCCTGTATAGGTTCTGGAAGTGTGGAGGAACTTCTAAAGGAGTGTTTGGGGTGATGTTTACTGATGTGATGCTGGATTTCAAGTTTTGTTACAAAATAGGTTTGTGTGCACCTTTTTAAGCAGGTGAAAGGCTACCATTAGAACACAGTAGTGCTAGTGGGGGGGGGTGTCAGAAAGGACCAGAAACTTCACTGAGAACAGTAATTACAGTGAGTTGGGGTTCAGCAAATGAATTTAAGTAACCAGCAGGTTGGGGGATCTGCCAGGCCCAAACAAAAGCTTGCTCAAAAAGCATGTGGACCTTCTTACAATCTGGAGGATTTTAAAGGGCAGAATTTAAAGTGAACACTGTGATGGAATAAGGAGAATATGAAGTGCCAATGTTTTTTTCAGAACTGCAATCTAGTTGTCAATGTGGCTGGATTGCACAACTGTAGTTTTTGGGTTGGCTTTGGGATTTTGTTTGTGTGCACAGTCAGTCACACTAACATATGTGAGATTCCTTTGGTCCTCCAGAGGCTGGAGTCTGAAGCGTCTGCTTATGATTAATCCAAGCTGTGAGTAATGCCACATGTGAGGAACTGGAGAGTCACGAGCAGCACAGACTCACAGCTGGAGCCAAGCGTGCAAGCGGCAGGATGAAGCAGCTTGGAAAGAACATTTGAAACAGGTTAGCAGATGTCTTCGACTGACAGGGACAAAATCCTGCACTATCTAATGGAGCGTACATCTGCATGTTGCAAGAGGCAAGACACTTTAATAGGAAAGAGCTTCACAATTGAACCAACTCTTCCTTGCAACATACAATAATACCACCAACTCATTCAAGAATTGAGAGTGTTCCTACAGGGAAATTCCTCAGACATTCTCAAGATCCATTCTTACTCATGCTATGCCCAGAGAAAGGAGGGGGAGAGAGTTTCCCCATGAAGTTCAGTATGTCATTAGTGCTTTATAATGTATTGTCAAGAATACTTTCTGTCCAACGTTCTTATTGTAAATTAAGAACATGAAGGTAAACTGTGCAGCTTTTATTAAAAAGAAATTGCTTAGACATATTGTAACCAAAATTCACTTTCAATTTATTTCTTCAGATTTCTTAAATCCCACCTTTATTTATTTATTATATAAATAAGTCAAGGCATAAGTCTCCAGCTATGCTGGCTGGAAAATTCTGGGAGATGAAGTCCACAAGTCTTAAAGCTGCCAAGTTTGAAGACCTCTGGTTTGGAGGAATAAAAATGTGAGCACCACTTTCTCCTTCTTTTATAAATTGGTTTAATCCCTCCAAACAAATGGGCAGTTTCTCTAAACTGAAACAAAAAGCAATGTCAAGGCAAATACAAATTAGGTTTGCCAGTTACTCTGACCCACTGAAGCAAATGAAAAAAAAAATTGTCAATAATAAAAAGAGATAGGAATGCTCTTCTCATTTGCCTAGTACTAAAAGAATTATTTTCAACACCAGCTTAAAATGATTGACTATTTTTTAACATTTGGTTTTTATTGACTTTTGTGATTTATGATTAATTTTATTGTGTTGTTGCCCATCTGTTGTATAATGGCCAAAGGACCATCTTGAAATAAATGTTACTGAAAATAAGAATACTGTAGTCTTGCTTCAATTACTTCTCTAAAATATGTTTAGGGTACTCTGAATGTGATTTAAAAAGCAACTCAGCACTCCAAAAAACTATTACAGTTCTCCACTTCCACCCAGACGTGTTCAAGAGGATGATTAAAAACAGTCAAATGGCACCCATGACAGCTCTATGCAACTAAAGCTCTATCCCTTTTTCACATTCGTACGGAAGTACATGTAACACATGTTAAAAAGAGGAAGCATTTTGATTGCACAATTAACAGCTTCATATTTTAACCCCTCCACCTGTCCACTCTATTAGATAAAAATCATTGGATGCCATTAATCTTTCTGAAGTTGAATTCACTTTTAAGTTGCAAGACCCTAGCAAATATGGAAATACAGGCAACCTTTTTTTTCTGGTGGGGGCTGCATTTTCTCAAGAGATACTTTGTTTGGGATGGCATGAGAGATGGGACCAAAGTAAGTGATAGCAAGATACCTTCTCTTTCCAAGCATCAGAGAAGACACATCTCATTCTACCCCAAATAACACTGGCATAGGGGCAGAAAACAAGGAGAAGGCGTATGGATTTGCAGGCTTATCTTCTCCAGCCAGAGCTGGTGATTCTCACTCCCAGGAAGGGAAGATAGATGTGGCCAATGCCACAGGCTTTTATGGGCCAGCCTCCCTCCAGAAGCTAAGTTAGTTCCCCATCCCATTCTACTGAATTTTCTCTATCTTAGTTAAAACAAAGCTCTTGAGACCAACATTTAAAAATAAATTACTTTTTTCTCTCTGTAGTTATTCCTATTTTTTACCATGAATCTTTTAATGTATATTCTTCTTGTGTCTTATTACAGTCAACTATCAGGAGACTTTGCAAATTACAAAGATTTGGAGATTTATTTTGTTGTATACAAAATACATACATTCTTATTTATTATTTTATTAAACAAACTTAGATAACTGCTCTACTGGAAAGAACTAAGCAGTGAACAGAATAAAAACATAGTATACTAAAAAAAAAAAAACTCAAGAGAATAAATATATCAGAAATATCTACAATGAAGAAATGGTTGGTGAAGATGCTGAGATAACCAAACTAACTTCTTTGATGTAAGACAATAACTGTTTACAGCTGACTAGAAACGCCTGATGCACTTTTTGCATAAAACAGAAAAAAATGAATTTATGATTTATTGTTTTGATGATTAGACATGATAGATCATAGAAAGAAGGAAGTCATGGTTTAACTTTAAAAAAAGAGATAAATTTGTAATTATATCTGTAACTGCTATAAAAAGAAGATTTGAAGCCACTTTTTGTATCTTTTTTTCCTTTTCCTTTCTTTCTTGCACTTTTAGCTCTCTTCAATTTCTTTTTCTTTATATTCATTTGTATTAGTTTTTAACCTTTGTTTTTAAAACTTTCAATTGAATTATATACTACATAAAAGCTATATTCTTTCTATGCAATGTAAAAGAATAAAAAAAATGAAGCATCCACACATACTTAATTGGGATTCAGACAAATGGCAATTGTGGTTTCACAAATTGTCTTTTAGAGTTGGTTTAATTGTGTTGTAATGGTAAGCAAAGAGGGATGTCTTCCACATCAAAAATACCGCAACTAGGCTCTTGTACTGCCATCAGATGATCAACTTCCTCTAGGGTGAAGAAGTGCATCTCAGCATCGTTTAAAGTATTGCCAGTTGCTCTGCCTTGCACTTTCTTCTTATGCAAGAACTTCCACCTAAGATTCAACTTTAATGGATCTTTAGTTTTGTTGAATTTGGCTATGTTCCCTTTGCTATTGCTACTTTAACAGCATAATGGTCAAACTATTTTTACCAGGTCTATTTAAGACAAAATACACAAAAGGCAGAATGCTAACTACATCTAACCCCCAATCTGATTACTAGTTCATCTGTCCTGAAAACATCCTGTTAATTCAATGGAAGTCTGCTGGTAGGTATTGACCAGCATTCCAAACACCCCCATTCCACCTCCATATCACTTTTATTTCATGTGTCCCTTACACAAACAGCCCAAAAGAAATTCTGCTAATGCAGCAAATATTTCCACCTCAAACTTTTTAAACATCATAACCAGCTGCTAAAAATACATATACTTACTGCTAGAAACAGCATGCAATACATGGAGAACGATGAATGTCCAGAGTAAAATGACAGTCTGAAAAATAAGAAGAATAAATGCAAATAAGTGAGCGTGCATTTGTTATTTTTTTAGCATACAAGAATCTGTTCCTTTTAAAAAAAGGGGGGGATGCAGAGCAAACATAAGATTTTTTTCACATTTGAGACGCAAAATCTGAATTTGGCAAAATAAACTGAATAACCTTGGACAAGTTACTATTTCTCATACATTCCTAACTGAAAAATTGTGAAGAAAAATGCTATGCTGAGTCCGTGAAAGAGAAGCCAGGGATATAAACAGATCCAAACAGAAGCAACGGGAGCAATAAACTACTTTTGTAGTTTACATACAGTTTGTAATTTGTATTCAAAATGAGTTTTTAGCCTGAGTTATGTTCACTTGAATTAATAAATTAAAATGTTGATCTATATATTGATCAATGCTTTAGAATTTTAACATTTATCTATTTGATTCTGCACTGCCTTGAAGTTCGGCTTGTCTGCCCAAAAGGTTATGAGAGTATTAATCCACAATATAAACGATGCAGCATTATTAAAACATAACTGTGAACAGCTTGGGAGAGATATAGGATTGCCCAGTTTTGGATTTTATAGTGTGGGGTGCTCAGTTGGCTTTTGGGCTCAGTTTTGATTCCTTGCCTTGATGCAAGGGGTGATCATAACCTCGCAGAACTAGACCATATTATCTCCATATATGGATGGAAAGGATGAGAGTGAGAGAAGAGCAAACACTGTGTCTAAACACATTCATGCCAAGGATTTCAGACTATTACAATTAGTCTTCTATTCTTTGATACAGCGTTGCCAAAAGACACAGCCAATATAGCCTGACCTTTCAACATCAGAATGCACCATAGTATATTAGCTATACTTTCATGTTTCCAGACACAGATTACCCTCAAGATCATGTCTCTCCTAGAGAACTTCAGAGAAAGTTATTAATGGTACTCTAATTCCAGCTGGAAATACCTGTCCTTTATAGCTTATCAGTTCCCCAGCTGCATTTGTTTTTCTTCTCTCTGTCACTGCCTGCCCATAATTTTAATATTTTAAACAGAGACACAATAGAGATACTGCTAAATGTTCCTCCACAACCCTTTCTTCTGCCTCAGAGCGGAACATTTTGTCCCTCCTGCCAGCCATTTATTTTCCAAACTCTTGCAGCATTTCTGAAGACAACGTCCTTCAGTCTTTGTCCCTCCAGCCCTAGTTGGTAAATAAGCAAACCACAATGAGAAAGTGTCCATCTCTGGAAACGCTAACCCTTATTTAGTTATATTTCATCTTCCTCTCCTGCCGTGTTGTTAAATTATTTAAATCATCCCAACAGAAGATCATACATCAGGTCTCAAGAGCTTTCAGGAAGTTATTGTTTCATAACAAGTGCCCTTGCATACTTTTCTCCTGGAAAGTTTATTTCAACAAGTCAGATAGTATAAACCTAGAGTATACATTTTATTTTGACTTCTCATTCTGGCCATTAAGGCTAATGTTAACACTTCTTTCCAGAATAAGCTATTTAAAAATATGAAGGAGCTACTAAGCTAAAGATATCTGGCACCAGAGCTCTTTCTAGGTTCATTAAAGAAAAGCATTCTAGAAGAGATGGGTTTTTTTCCATCACAAAACATATATGGCATATATCTCATGAAAAAACACTACAGGTAGTCCTTGATTTATAACAGTTCACTTAGTGACCATTCAAAGTTACGACAGCACTGAAAAAAGGGACTTATGACCATTTTTCAGACTTATGACCGTTGCAGCATCCCCATGGTCACATGATTTACGTTCAGATGCTTGACAACTGACTCACATTTATGGCGGTTGCCGTGTCCCTGGGTCATGTGTCCCCCTTTTGCAACCTTCTGACAAGCAAAGTCAATGGGGAAACCAGATTCACTTAACAACGGTGTTACTAATTTAACAACTGCAGTGATTCACTTAACAAATGTGGCAAGGACGATCATAAAATGCAGCAAAACTCACTTAACAAATTTCTCACTTAGCAACATACATTTTGGGCTCAATAATAGTCGTAAATCAAGGATTACCTGTATCAACATAGTGACAAATTAGATTTGTAATGTTTTCTTAAACATGCTTTGAACAATTTTTCTATGGATTTGCCCAAAATTAATTCTTGCCTGAAGAAGGTACTATTGTACAGACCTTTCACAAAGCCATCAGTATAACAATTTGGATACTGAAGTGGCATGTTTTGTATTAGAAATCAATTTGTATTGCGATCATGAATGCAACCAAATTATGTTAGTCATTTTAGCTCAGATTACAAAATCATATTTCACATCACTAAAAGTTAACTCAAGGAGTCACCCTGAGTAAAATGAAGGCTCTTAAAAGGGATGTTTAAGTCGCAAGAAAATATGAGGCAAATAAAGAACCATGTAGCAAAACCTCCAGATTTGTGGAAGTGTATAATTTCTAGAAGCTAAGCTAGTTACATCTTTGACAACTGTTCCCATCAAATATCTAAGTTTTCAAATTACAAGTTTGTCCAATTCAAATTTTAAAAATTCTTAGAATTGATTTTTAAAATGTGGCCCTCTGATAATGCTAAATCAAGATGCTGCTGAAAATGTTCTGAAAAACAGGAAAGCATTCACAAATAATAGCTTATAAGAGGAAGTTATTAACAACTAATTGCCCTCCCTAAGTATGAGGATGCAGCTTCCACATCCCCATAGCAGTTTAAATCTGTTGTTGCTTCTTCTCATCTGTCCCACATTTCTAGGAACTCTTTGTGTTTCATAGTTTTTGAAGCGGGGCAATTGTTGATTAGTGACATAACTGACATCTTTCCCCTAAGAAGTGCTGACTCTCAGCATATAACTCTTACTCAGAATAACTGAAATAATATATCTGAATTAAACCCCAAGGTTTATGTACTGTATCTACAGTAAGTAGTCAAATTTGTAAGAAAAGTAAAAGCTCACCCATTTTCTGGAGGCTTAAGCATTTGCTTAACAAGATCCACCCCGCACTTTGGGACAAATCCAAACAACTTGCCGTCTGGAGAGCCGAAACACAGACCACCCTCAAGACAGACACACACACCAACAAATTCCGAAGACTACAAGAACGCCAGAAACAATCCCCTCCACCCTCACAGCCACACATGAAACAAACAGTACATAACATCTCAGATAGGATCCTCACCAAAGCCGAAACCAATGTCCTTTCCAAAGGATTCAACTTTGCAATCGCTCCCAAAAGCATCCCCACTGAAACCATTATATGCGGAGTTGAAACCAGCCTGACCAAAATCAACCCCGACGATGCAAACAGAATCAGACTCGAAATCACCAACATCCTCTGCACCAGCAAGCCACCCAAAAGTAACTTACCCAAAGAGGAACAGACAGCACTACTTAACCTGAAAGAAGACACCAGCATAATAATCCTACCAGCAGACAAGGGCAATGCCACGGTGGTTATGAACACATCTGACTACCAAACCAAATTAACCAACCTACTCCAAGACTCCATATACAAACCCCTAAACACAGACCCCACCACCTACCTGGAAAAAACCACCAGATCCAAAATAAAAGCCTCCCCCATCAGCGAAGAGATTCAGCAAAGAATCATACCCAGAGAGAAATCATCCAGATGCCCTAAGCTTTATGGTCTCCCCAAGATACACAAAGAAGGAACCCCACTTAGACCCATAGTCAGCTCCATAGGCTCACCTCTACAAAACCTAGCCAAATTTCTCGCCAAACAACTACAGCCCTATGCAGAATCCATCACCTCATACGTAAAAAACTCATTCCAGTTCATAGACATCATAAAGCAACAAAACTTACAGCCCAGTGACCTACTCGTGAGCTTTGATGTCATATCCCTCTTCACCCAAGTACCAATCAAAGAAGCCTTGACAGTTATCCAAAACAAATATAACCCCCCCAAGCACATCTTAGATCTGACCAACCACTGCCTATCCAACACATACTTCATCTATAATGGACAGAAATACAAACAAACAGAAGGAGCACCCATGGGATCACCCCTCTCACCGGTCATTGCCAACCTCTATATGGAATACTTTGAAACCCAAGCTCTAGAAAAATCTGATCATAAACCCAAACTCTGGCTCAGATATGTGGACGACACCTTCATAATCTGGCCACATGGGAAAGAAAAACTGGACAACTTCCTCACACACCTCAACAGCCTACACCCCAAAATACAGTTCACCATGGAAACAGAAGCGAACAACCAACTTCCCTTCCTGGATGTCTTAGTCTACAGAAAATCCAATGGCTCCCTAGGACACACTATCTACCAGAAGAAAACACACACAAACCGCTATCTGCACGCACTCTCACACCACCACCCTGCCCAAATCAACTCTGTAGCCAAGACACTCATTTCCAGAACAAAACGCTTAGCTGACGAACAACACCTAAAAACCGAACTACACACCCTCACTAACGTACTAACATCCAATGGATTCCAAAGAAATAAGATCACCAACCTAATCCAAAAAGAAACCCCCACTAAAATCCAAGACACAGAACAAGAAAACGGCAAAGCCCTCCTCCCATACATAAAAGGCACCACAGACAGAATAAGCAAAATCCTCCACAAACATAACATCAAGACAGCATTCTGCACAAACCGAAAAATATCCACCATCCTAAGGAACCCCAAAGACAAAATTGAGTTAGAAAATCAAGGAGTATATGAAATCCCATGCACCGCCTGCCCCACCACATACATCGGACAAACCAACAGACGAATAAGTGCACGCATAGAAGAACACAAGAACTCAGTCAGAAAAGAAGAACCAACTTCTTCCCTGGTCCAACACCTTAAAGCCACAGGACATGATATTGACTTTAAAAAGACCAGAACTATCGCCAAAACTGAACACTTTAACAACAGAATAATCAGAGAAGCCATCGAGATAGAAAAACGCCCACACAGCATGAACAAACGAGACGATACCTCCCGCCTACCAGCCATTTGGAAACCCGCCCTTATTGACAAACGGGTCCCTAACACGACGAATGACACCAGACCCACACTCACGAGAGCCACACAGGATGTCACCACCACACATCCACGCAGAAAACAGACTCAAACCCACACTGATAATGAGCCACGACCAAGGACCAGAAGCCAGACTGCAGCTGCATCATTAGCCACTTTAAACCTCTCCAATCCATACATGAAGCAGACTGACACCCACCATGAAGAGCTCGCACGGCCACAAACACGAAGCCAAACAACAACAACGCAGCTCACCAGCTCAAATCCCCCTGCAACTCAGACTAAGCTGAGCACAACCAAGCCCCCACCCAAACAGAACACACCCCCAGCCAATCAGAGCACAACCAACCCCCCATCCAATCAGAGCACAGCCGAGCCCCTAACCAATCAGAACACACCTCCACCCAATCAGAACACAGCCAAGTTCCCACCCAATCAGCTCACACCCCCACTAGCAGTTAAAAGGAAGAGACAGCTGCGATCTCACATTGCTCCTGGAAGCACGAAGCCGAGAACACCAGCCTGAAGATGACGAATGAGACTTCGTCGAAACGTCGCCAAGACACTTCCAATTTTACGTGGGAGAAGACCCGAATAACCAAAGACCTACATATATATATATATATATATATTCTTCATCTATGTAATTGTAAATGCATGTTTGTACAAATAGGCAATTATTCTAGAAACTATTTATTCTGTCTTTAGTTACCGTAAATAACTAAAGCAAATGAAGTCACCCAAAACGAATATGAAATAAACTGTTACAGTTGCCCATAAACTATATGTAGAGTGCCAACACTAACAAAACTGGGAATCAATTATAACTGAAGGATGTATTTTTCTCAGGTTTTAATCAGTGAGAACAATTAACCAGTAGAATGGCTTGCCTTCAAAAGTTGTGGGTGCTCCATCACTGGAGGCTTTTAAGAAGAGATTGTACTGTACAACCATTTATCTGAAATGGTATAAGGCAATAATGGCTAACCTTTTTGCCATCGCGTGCCAAAAGTGGGGGGAGCACAGGGGGTCGTGCGCGTGCATACCCACACCCATAATTCAATGACCCCCCATGCATGCATGCGTGACCCCCCCCCCATGCTCCCCCATGTATGCAAGCACAAAAAAACCCCACGCCCCGTTTTGGGCCTAGTAGGCCTACCTGAAGCCTTTGGAGGCTGGAATCGGCCTGTTTCGAGACTTCCTGTAGGCCCGTTTTTTGCCCTCCCCCAGGCTCCAGAAGCTTTTCTGGAGCCTGGGGAGAGTGAAAACAGCCTCCCCCACCCCTCCAGAGACCGAAGATGCCCTCCCAGAGCCACCGTGCAAGCCCTGTACTTACTTGGCATCCAAAATGGGCCACGTGGAGACTCCTGGAAGGGGAGGGGCAACGTGGACAGGGCCAGCCGAAAATCAGCTGGCCGGCAAATGCATGCACGCTGGAGCTGAGCTAGGGCAACAGCCTGTGTGCCCAAATATATTGCTCCGCGTGCCTTAGTTTCGTCATCACGGGTATAGGGTCTCCTACACGAGCAGAGAGTTGGACTAGAAGACCTCCAAGATACCTCCAACTCTGTTATTCTATGTTCTCTGTTCCTTTAATAACATGAATAGTATAATGGTATCTTTACAATAATAAATTTCTTAACGTTTAAGATCCTGTAAGGCTTTTTCTTTTGTCTAAAAGGCTAAAATGGTATAGGTAATCCTCGACTTACAACCTTGTAAATCAAGGCAACAAGTAAGCAAACAGTTACAACAGACAGAAAGCAATAAAAACTGTTACAAATCATGGTCATGCTGCAACTGGTTGTAAATCATTTTGCTTGTAAACTTAATTTTGTTTTAGGAGGAACTGAAACTTCTCTTGCCATGCAGAGATGTTGACTCCCAGTTTTACTGGATACACCCTGCATTAAGACACATGCTCCAGAGCTGAAACTCGGTCACAACACTAGAACCTGCACCAGAGTGGAACAAGGGTCAGCAGGCTATCAGGCAATGCAAAAGGACTGAGCTGGATGGCAGGTCAATGAATCTCCTGCATTTTATCATGCATAGATCTCAAGACTTCACTGACTTCTGACTATGAAAATTACAGCTCTGGAGTTATTACTGTGCATGGAATTAAAGAGAAGCAGCTAATTTTTAAAACCATCTCCTTTCCTTTCTCACATTGCTCTCTCACATCTCATTTTGTCTACGAATAGACCCTAGAATCTCTTCTTTTGCCAACTTTACACTTAAGCCCCATTGTCCTAGCCCTCCTTTCATATGTTTTTTCCTCTTACTCAAAGTCCATGCATTCATCTAAGAAAAACATCTCTTTCCTTTTGTCTTCCTTCCAGTGTTACATTTCTCTGAATTTATTCTTCTCCTTCCAAGATTTGTTAGATATAAATCTTTATAGCTTTCTAACATGAAAAGTAAGCTAACTTACAGGACTGTCCCCTATTCACCTACCTTTAACATCCCTTTTGATGATAAAACTATTTCAGCAGATTGGGTTTCAACTTCTGTTTTATATCACCAACAAGCAAACAACAAGAAAATATTTCATAAGAGGTGTTAAGTTATAAAGTGGACTGAAATGGCAAAAGGTGAGTGCAAGAGCTGAGGCAATTCCATGTCCCAAATGATTTATGCACTGCTCTATGGAAAAAGTGATAAAATAAATCAAATCACATAACTTTTTCTGTGATGTGGCAAGCTTGGCAGTACAAATTCTGAAATTGTGAGCCAAAAGAGCAATGATTTCTGCTAAAAAACATCCTTCTGACTGCTGCTAAAGCCAACACAGAAAAAAAACAACCAAAAAATAAAATAGAAAAAATCTTATAAAATGAATATTCTGAGAGATGGTTGTTATTCTTTTTCTTTCTTGATTTGAAGGAATCTTTTAAGTACCGTAATCCGTATGAAAATGTTAATTGATGGACAAAGTTGGCTCTAAAGAGTTATATTTGAATTGAAAGAGAGGCAGTAGCATATAATAAAACTATGTACCTTGAATGTGGCAAAAAGTCTTGGGTTCAGTTACAGATACGTAAATATTAGTTTGAAACAGAGACATTGTTGGTCTGGATAGCTAATATAGAGCCCAAGGCACAAGTGATCTGATATGGAAAAAATGAAGTTATCTATCTTTTTTTTCATACACACATCTTTTTAAGCTGCACATGAAAACCAGATCTACTTTTATTGAAACTGGCTATAATAACACAATCTTGCAAGTTTGATTGTGATGTGCCACTACTCCTTCTTATATTCCAATGAATCAGGAGGTATTTGTAGGAGCCACTTCTGAAGATTAACTCATTTTTCAGGGCTTAAAACATGTTTTAGCATCCTTTGCTTAGAGAACAATTCTTGCATATTTCCATCAGGGTTAGTCTTTATACTAACCCAGCACTAGTACAGCGATGGTGTTAAAACACCCTAAAATATTCTATTCTGGTGCACCCTAGAATGCTCCCACTCCATGCATAAAGCATCACACTGATACAAGATGTAATACTGCAGTGGTGATTGTGATGGCCAACTTCTGAGCTTTCCTTCAGTCTAATGCAAATCTAATGTTGCCAGGCAGTATCTTGGCAGAGATAAAGTACTATCTGGGATACATAATATTACAAACTACTATGAGCATTTTTGTTCTGCTCTACCAGACCAAGGACCATCATGTCCACTACTGTTTTCAGGAAAAAGCCAGGTGGTTCTTAAAGTTCACAAGCAATTGTGCAATGATCATCTGCTTGTCTAGCCAAGAAGCCCCTAACTAGTACCAGTGTTTGGGAAAAAAATGTTTTTCAAAACTTTTACAAAGAATTTGCTATCTCACCCATGTAATGAAAAACGTTCAATCTAAAACATAAATATAATTATCCGAGTTATCTCCAAAAGTATGATCTTTTAGCAGAAGCCACAGGATATTGGTACAATGCTATGCATGCTGACATTACTTCTCAAAGGTGTGCCACAGGAAACATTGTACTTTTGCTAGCTGAATGAGGGACAAATTCTTCCAAAGTTCCGTTTATTAGTAAAAGCACCAATCACAATCAGCACCTTTAAGGATTCTGAATTTGCATGCTTTTTCTAATCACTTTTGGTATGGTTAACTGTTTTCAGCACCAGAAATCTTTGTTTTGACAAATTTTACAGCACCAGGAAAGTTTCCTTTAATCTAGCAAAATGGTTTTTTTAAATACAAGTTTAAGGACCTTTTAAAGGGGGGGGTGTTTGGAATAAACATCAAAAAAGATGGTTAAAATGTTGATTTTGAAAAGTTATAAATGGACTAAGGATCCAGATGAACTTGAAATAAGAGCTTCAAATTAATTATAAGAGTCCATTCTGTGGGAAAATGCTTTTATTCTGAAATCTTAAAAACACACACAATAAGATGGACATTGAAAGCTGGACAATAGAGGGAGCCAGAAGGAACTAAAGATTACAATCAATGGAGAAGAATATTTAAATCTGACTTACTAATACAGAATGCAGCAAAATACTTTAACATTGGAAGTATTGAAGGATATTGTTGAACAAGGGACCCAAAAGTTAATTTTAAGAGTGTCTGCCTCTTATAAATTATATTAGGCAAGATTGAGACTGATATGTGGATTTTAAAATGACAGTCTACAAGAATTACATCGGAAAAGATGCTACACTGGATATACAAATGAAACTAGCAGATGTCTCAATAATTAAAAAGGATATACAAATAACAAACAGTAACAAATTAATATGTCATAATCTCTGGTAACCCTTAAGAGACTTTTGCTGATCAAGACTGAATGGCAAGGCATTAAAGATTTATTTATAAATAAGAGTTGGGATATAGGAAGATAAGATCATTTGTTGTACAGTATTTCAAGAGAAGATGATAAGATACTAAAATTGTTTATATTTCTGTGATGAGGGGGAAAGTCATTTCTATATATTTTTGTTTGTTACTGTATTCTTAATTTTTTCCTTTCTTTTCTATTTTTTTTCTTTTCTGCACTATTTTTTCACTTTTTGAGTTTGTATTAGTTTTATCTTTTTAATCGTAATGCTTAATACAATTACTAAAAAGTTATATTTATTAACCCAGTATGCCTTATGTTATTCTTCTCTTGACCTACTCTGGTCTCAAGCTTAGATTCATTTACATCATTTGAAATGAATCTAAGAGAAAAAGACTAATTGCCAGTTTTCTGAGATGCTCCTCCCTATGCTCAGTCATTTTTGATCAATGTCATGCTGCCTAATTTTTTTCCCTCCAGATATTGCAGAGCTCCTGGCAGCTTTGGAAGTGTGGAAGATGATAAGGGATGCTAGAATCATCCAGCATCCTCTATAGTTCCCATTGCCTATTGATGCCCAACAGAATAGAGGGACTGGTGCAAATTAATCTCTATTTACAATATACTGTTACTGGTACATGAATCCTATGCAAGATCAATCCAGTTTCACATGACGCTGTGCACAGCATTTTTGCCCAATATAAATTCCTGCTGAAGAAAGATTGGGGAAGTCCTCTTGGCTGCAGCTTAACTCCAGGAGCATTTGCATTATTGTATAATACTTTTCTGCCTAAACACCTTTCCCTAACACTTCGCTTGGAGCCACCAGACAAAAGCATTTATCCCACTTTTATAACAAGGTACAACAGGGCAGAGTTTGCATTCCTGCTGACAAAATCCACAGCAACTCCAAGGTGCAAAAGATAAGTAGGATACCAAGTAGAAAGCTGCACCCTTTCCTTCACCAAGGAGCAGCTGAGACAAAAGTTACTGTCTTACTGCAAGCAGAAGTATCTATATCACAATTACTGTAGTTCATGGATAAACTTGAATCTTGTGGTAGAGACAGCTGTGTAACAACAGCAACAAGACCACTGCTGCTCTGCCAAAGCAGCAGAATTGCTCAACCTTTGCAAGAAGTTTGGAATTCTCAAATAACTCTAACTTTTCCAGACAGCACCAGGAAATTGAATTTTGGATGTAAAATTGCCTTGCTTCATGGATAACCAACTTCTGCCCAAGTTATGCAACACCTGTCAACAACTGTCCTGGATAATTTGATAATAGACAAACTATAACAGCATTATAAATACATTATTTTTTTTTGGAGCAGAGCAAAAATCGGTACTTAAGCCAGCATTGTCCTTCTCTGTCTTATCCACGTACATTTTTTTTAGAATTGCTGAGTCTAATCAACTAAAATCAAGTGAACACCAACTAGCCAAGATCTACAATCTTGCTTTGTTTTTTACTGTATTTGATCGTGCAGTTACTACTATTGAACCGGGTACCATCTATTCTATACCTGTCCATTTGGTTTTTCTTATTTAAATGTAGAACCTTACTTTTTTCACTACTGAATTTCATTTTGTTAGATAGGGCCTTTCTTCTGGAGTGTCAGTTATTCCTGCCAGCTTGGTGTTGTTTGAAAATTTGATGAGTTCCCCTTCTATCCCTTTGTCAAAATCTCTGATGAAGATATTGAAGAGTTGAATCTTGGGGTAACCCACTACGTACTTTCCTCCATGTAGATGCAGTTCCATTAAGGATTACACATTGAGTGCAGTCGGTCAGCCAGTCATTTCAAACATGACTCTTCAAACTGTACATACTGGATCACTGATTACCACAAGATAAGAGTATTTTTTATAGAAGCCACAGGCAAATTAATGAGCTACCAGTAGTTATAAGAGTTCGTTTAGTGACAGTTCAAAGTTACAATGGCACTGAAAAAAGTGACATGACCCTTTTCACATTTATGACCGTTGCAGCATCCCCATGGTCATGTAATCAAAACTCAGATGCTTGGTGCTTGGCAACTGACTCATATTTATAACAGTTGCCGTGTCCCGGGGTCATGTGATCAGCTTTTGCCACCTTCTGACAAGCAAAGTCAATGGAGATGCTAGATTCACTAAGCAACCATGTTACTAACTTAACAACTGCAGTGATTCACTTAGCAACTGTGGGAAGAAAGGCTGTAAAATAGGGCAAAATTCACTTAATAAATGTTGTGGTTAGCAACAGAAATTTGGGGCTCAACTGAGGTAATAAATCTAGGACTAACTATATTAGTAGCACATTTTGATTGGTAATTGCAGTCTTTAAAAAGTTCTTAGTTGATTAAAAATCTGATGCTTTAATTTGAACATGTTCCTTCAGTATCAGGCAAGTAATTTTTTTCCTCATGCAATGTGAATTGTCCTTCTTTGCCAGATGCCTTCCAAATCTTTTCTGGAGGATTCCTCAATTCTCTAGATAAGTGTTTCTTAAACTTTTTTCTCTCCAAAGACTCCTTCCCACTTTAAAAAATTATGGAAAACTTCAAAAGAGCTTGTTTGTTTGTATTTATCCATATTTACCATATTAAAAATTAAACTTGATGCATTTGCTCCCTTTCCTGCTCGACGTAATTGTTTGATGGGATTTTAATATTGTATTATTTTTCAATAATTAAATCATTTTGATTTTGTGGGTGCCTGAGAGGGTCTTGGGGGGACTCTCAGGGTTTTAGGAGCATACTTTAAGAAGCACTGCTCTAGAGGGATTTTAGAAGGTGGATGTGGATGTGGAAGAGGAAGAATATCTTGAAATGTCGTTCATTCATTCCACTCGGATATGTATTTTTGTATATTGTGATTTTGATCTTATCCTGCCCTTTTATCAAAAGGTACAGCTTCTCAGAAGTATTGAGATTGCACAATTTTAAATAGCTTTTTCAGATTTTTCAGTCTGATAGTTGCCCTTTTAAGCAATAGAAATGTTGTTACAAACCCACCCCCCTAAAAGGCCATCCGGTAGATATCTAGATTTTTAAAAGCCTGTGTGTTTCAACTCATCACTGTTTTACTGATAGAATTAAAGGTACTGCAGCTTAATTTTGAAAGAGAAATTATTTGCAATTTTTGATGGAGAAAAAAATGTCTTTGTGAAGATTTTGTAAAAAGTCAGTCAATAATGTTCCTTCAACACCGATAGAGAATAATTGTGTTTTAATCATCTCTCTCAGCATTCACCTCAGGGTTTTAGACAATCACTTTTCCCAAGATTGCAAGGCTGTAGCTGCCATGTGACCCTGAGACACAGTTGTTTTAAAAAGTTACATGAAGGTGTTATGTTTATGCTTGCTCCAAATGTATTTTGTAGTCAAACAGAGAGCACTACAGAGTCCAACAATCCGCAATATTCTCAAATTCCTGAGTTGCAAGATTTGTGAATCCGGTATTAGTGAGATTCGCTCACTGGACCAATAGTCAGTCATTTGATACAACAGCCAACCATGTTTTAAGCCAAGTATGTAAAAAAGACTTGAAACAATTCTCAATGAGTTTTAAAAAGGAACTCAGAAATTAGAGTAATTCCTAGATTAAAACAGTCTTCCACAGTCTGATTCCACTAGAAATCTTGGACTATAATTCTCAAAACTCCCAATTCTGATTACCAAAGTACTGAAGATGAGGACTTTTCCCCTTCATTCTAAGAAAGTAACTTTGGGAAAAATATGAACAAAGTATCAACAATTTTAGGTGCAGCAATTCAAATGTTAATTTATGTTTCTTTAAATAACATAGTTTTATGCTTACTATCTAAGGACTTGAATACATTCACATCCAGAAAACTTTACTGTAAATAATATAATTTCAAAATAACTTACGTTTTGTTCCCTGCTACTGTTTTTGTTCTTTTCACTTAAAAATACTATGTGTCCTTCCTTAAACCGAACAAAGGCCATTTAAAATTAGATGTGCTTATTTATATATAGTTTTCAGAACTGCTCTTTCATTAAAGCAGAATTTTAAGTTCATTGTAGTAAGGCAGCCCATATTAGTATATACTTTAAAGACACAAACAAAAAAATCCCAGACCAAACTGACACTCACATTTACTTATAGATATATTTAAAAAAAAAAAAAAACAATTTTAAAAAGAGGGGGAGGCATTAACCTTGGCCGCTTACTGCACTTGTGAAATTACTGATGACAGCAGGGAAAAAGCAAATAATACTTCTGGGTTCTATAGTGTTCTTCCTTTTCTGCATGGAAATCGTATCTTTGATCTCAATTTGGTCTGTAGCTTCTATTAGCCCCTATAAACCTCAACCAGCATGACCAACGCGGGGTTATATCGTTTGTAATCTTAGACATCTGAAGAATGCCAAGCCACCTCTTCCCATGATATCAAGCATGATCACCTTATCATATGTGCTAATAAAAGAGGCAGCAGCCCGAACACCCTTTTACCAGACAAACCAGGGGCTCCCATTTTATGTCCTGTTCATTTTATTTTCAATGAAGTTAATTTTGCTAGGCATTTCCACACACTTACTCGTCCAGAAGACAATACTTGTAATAAAACATCTAAGATGCAGCAGTCCCTAGATTCAATTCAGCTGTATGGCAGAAATCCTTCTGAATGCAAGCCAGTTTACTAGCTCATAGGGCAAAGACAAACAAGAGAACAGAGACTCCAAGTAGAACAGAAGGTTCAAAATCAGATAATAACCGAAACACAGAATATCAAACTTAATTTTATGGCTCTTCGGGTTCTGAGCCCAGTGGGAAAGTATTCCAGTTTCTGATGTGTTCCCTGAAATTACCAGACTGAGAATTCCTTATTTTTAGCAACCTCTAGATGCCTTGGTTTACAGTCCTTAACATTTCCAAACTGCCCAACCATACGGTTGAGGGAGGCTCCTTTTTCCTCATGAAAACTTTATTACAGTTTAAACAATACAGTAATGTTTAGATGATAGTAGAAAAATATTCCAGAGTATCTTTAGGTGCAACGTAGGTTTAAGAGCTAAAAGAATATCTGATCATGTATTTTATTTACAGCAACAAGATAAAGCATACAGTAATCTTATGTGTATGTTTGTGTGTATACAGACAAACATATATTTGTTTATAAAAGTATGCATATACCTCCAGATATCTTATGAAACCAAATAATCAAGGCAATGATGAATGCAATTATCAATGTTTTAATGAGAATCCTATTTTGTTTGCCTGGACATCAGAAGTTCAAAAGGGCAGATTGCCGGCACCAGCCTTAGATATTCCCGCACCTGTTTCAAAAAGCTGAGGTCTCATTTGCAAAATGCTTCATGCTTTAAAGGATTTTTTCAGCGAGACAGAATTGATGAATTCTTAGTCATAGTAGGGCATCAGAAGGGATAATGACTAAAACCAACAAACCAAAGTATTTTGCCAGTTTTATTCTTGTCAAGCATGCCACATGTTCACGCTACAATGAATAACTATTGAACTTCAAAGAAATAAGCCAGTATATTTCTTTCTTCTGTATTCAAGAATTAAACACAGAATTGTGATTTTATGAATATCACAGCATCTAGTAGTTAGCATAGAGGGGAAGGCTCAGCCCCAAGTTAATAAGAGTTTTTTTCCAATTTTTTTGCAAAAGCAACCCACTCTATACACATAAGTTTTAGGAACCACCACCATTTTGAAAGGCATCATGTTATACCCATTTTATATTGTAAAACTACTGCCTTATAGCACATTTTATATTATACAATGGATATAGAATGATGTCTATATTACATTTTATTTATTAAGGGGAGAATATCTAAAGCATGCTGACTGGTTAATTCTTGGAGTTGAATCCACAAATTTTAAAATTGTCAAGTCTGAAAAACACTGATCTAAAGCATCTGTGTGGAAGTTATCTAGACTGGATATATGAATAACACCAACAGATTTTATTAACAGCAAGATTATTTTATGAATCAAGACCCTTTGTTAATTTCTTGTTTTCTTCCTTAAGTCCTCAAGTTATCTCATACTGCAATAATTAGTTGCTTAATTAGAATAATATCAAAACAATGTCTGCTGTACACACAGCCAATGGACAACTCTCCTCTGAATGATTCTCATCTTTCCAGTTTTTGAACCTGTTTTAAAGATAGTATAATCAGCTAGATTTCTGCATTGCAGCTTAGTCCCATATCCTGTATTGCCAGGAGCCACTTTTCGTATTAGTCACACAATGTATGAAGGTCACATCACTACAATATTGAAATAGTTGCTTTAATCACTTTGTGAAGCACCCTAGGATGCATTTTATAAAGAATTGTAAAACATTTACATTTTAAAAATCATTTACAGAATTTGCAATCAACTATTTCAAAGTGCTTATTTAAGGTCAATCATATGGCCATATGCAGCTGCTTTATATTGAATAAAACCTAGTCCATAATTGTCTATGGAAATTAGCAAGTGTTCAGTAGAATTACAGGAAAATGATACCTTCCATCAGTTACTACCTGATTTTTATAACCACATTGGAATTTTTTATTAAAGAATTAGATGTCCACCACTAAATCAATAAATACATGGAGCATGTATTCTCAAGCATCATTTGCTTTCAAATCCTCACAATTGGTTCTGTCTTATTACACAAATATTCATTTGATTTGCATTAGTATATGAGGTTAAAAATATATTATTTTCCAGGGAGCACCATCATGCTTCCTAATCTGGATGATGAAATGTCTGCAAGCAAACTACCAAACTCACAAAGCACCAAGACTGCAGTTCAACCCTGAGCTACAGATACTCTCTTCTATTGGAATATTATTTTCCTTTCATTATTACAGATCTATGCATGACATTCTTCTCTGCATCTTCACTCAGGAGAAAAAGAAAGTAAAAATCTTCCCATGACTAGCAGAATGGCCAAGATGCATGACAGTTAAATAATACTGGAATGCTATTCAGTTCCAAAGAAATGTAAGCCATGCATTATATAGATTAAGGCTTTCATTTGCAGCTAATTTTCCAGGAGAAAATACATATGCAAATACATACATAAGACAGACAGAGCAAAATATATGAGTATAAAAAAACAATTCAATTCAGATCAATCCACAATATCAATAAAAGGATCTTAATTTACATCTAAACTTATCTTTCTCAAAATGGCTGTTCTCTTTTGATTCTCCAACCTTCTTCAACGGTAAGGATCTATTTTTAACCTTGTAGGTTCAGTCTGGAGTGCCAGAGGTTAAATCAGGGTAGAAAATGAGACCCTGGATTCTAGTCCTGCCTTAGGGAAGGAGCAGTTGGGTGATTCTGGGCCAGTTGTTCTCTTTCAGCCTTAGGAAGGAAGCAATGGCAAACCTATTCTGAAATCTTGCCAAGAAAACTTCAGGGATTTCTTTTTTTTCTTTAAAAAAAAATATGATGGAGAAAAGGATTGCCCTTCTTGTAGTGGCAAAGGATCTTCTCTGTTTTGTTGCTTATTCAGTCAGTTTCGAGTTCAGCACTAAACCGCTACATCAAACTGGTTCTCTTTCTTATATGAACTCATGACCTGTATTAAGAGATGCTTCTGGATAAAGCTTCTGGCTGTTGGGAATTTTTCCAGTTAAACAACCAGAGTTGGAAGACTCATAGTCAATTGTATGCTGAAAAAGATCCAAATATCCTCAGCCCCCAAATTTTTAAATGTCCTTAGCATTATTATTTTTAAAATTCAGAGGGTTAGAAATTTGCCTCCAAAACTGGGCGGATATCCCAGATCTAAACATTCATCATGGGAGGAGTTCCCTCTGGGGAAGATGGATGTTGTTTTTGACTCTGAGTCAATGCATACCGTGCAAGAGGAGCCCTCAAAAGAGGTTGTCATTTTTTTCTGTTTTGTCGCCTCCCAAAATCATTTACCTAAAGTGAAAATGAAAATATTTTTTTCATCTCCAAAAGAAGCTCCAATGATCCACAGCACATTTTTAATAAAATGATTCCTGAATGTTACTTCTTTTTTGAAATAAAGAACATGACCTATCATTTTCTTTTTAATGTACTGAAGAGAGAAGCAAAATTCTTAATCAGAATAACTAGGAAGTAAGATTTAATGTTTCCTAGTTCGTACAGAAATCTTGTTTTAACTCAGTGTGAACAGTTTGCATTTTCTGGAAAGTAAAAATAAACAAGGGAGAAAGAACAAGCTGACGGTTTTTCTGAATATGAGGAGAACAAGAATGGGAGAGCAGAATATAGGCTCCAAAGAGACTAAAATTGAGTCATAATGGAGCTTGTTTCAAAAAGAAAAAAAAAGTGATCAAAACAGACAGGAAAAAGGTGACAAGGTTCAGTATACTGTGGATGGAATACAGCTAAGTTTTCACACCATCAATTATAATTCTGCTTAGAGAGGAAAAGCAATGTTTTAATACTTAAGTGCCTTTCATCTGCAATCTTCCTTCCCTACCGACTTTCTCTTATAACAGTGATATTCTTTCAGCAATAATAAAAATAAATTCTTTAAAAGCATTTTGTTCCTCTGGTATTTTTGGCAATGATCTAAACATTTAAGGAATTTTGATTCAAATAGGGTTTGGGCATGCCACAAGTAATTTGGGTCCTTCCTTCCTTCCTTCCTTCCTTCCTTCCTTCCTTCCTTCCTTCCTTCCTTCCTTCCTTCCTTCCGATTTTGGAAATGGGTTGTGATATTCAAAAAAAGCACAAATCTGAGATTTTAATGGAATTCTGGCCAGTTCTTTCTAAGCCATGGCATGTTGCCATCCTAACTGCAAGAACTGCAAAGATCTTTTGGGTGGGTTTCTTGCATTTTTCATTGTATTTTTATAAGCCCTGGCATTCCCATAAAAATTCAAATCCCTTTCCTCCTATGTCTGGGCGGTGCCACTCCAGCTACATACCAACAACCTTCACAGCTTGAATAGCAGGAAATAAAAGGAATGGTTCTGTACAGAAAAACAACTTCAAGAATGTGAAATGTGCTGTAATTAACACATTAATCCTTAGGTTACACATCTATCTAGCTCTGCATAAAGCCTATGTATCAAAAGGGAGCGACAAAGACCAAAGTGATAATAACTATCAAATCACCAATGCAAATGTTTTCCACTTTTCTTTTTTCATGGCTTTAGTTGCTTTATAACTAGAATCTTATTGTACTGGCAGCAATAATTCGCATATGCTAATTATTTTATACAGTATTAGTTATAGTATTAGTTACTACAGTACTGGAATGGTTTTGTTCTTGTTGTTGTTAATAAGAACAAAACGTACAATACCCTTGTGTGCTAGTGGAAGACAAATGATGAGACATCGTGAACCCTATTTACAAAATTGTTAAATTTCCACTTTTATCAAAAAGAAAATACGAAATATTTTCATGACCAGGCACACAGGTTAACAGACTTACCTTCCTTCGTTAACCTTTACTTTGTCTCCAAGGCATTTGAAGTTTTCAATGTAACCATTACTGCAGTTGATATGACGCCAATCTGGTTTACATATGTCCAGAAAATGAGGTCTCAATCTACCTATTGAATATTTGGCAATGTCTGTCAAAGATTGGCTAACAGCTGCACCAAAAAGGAATGTCCCCAGAGCCTTGTAAATAGCAGCAACGTAGTTATTTCTCACAAATGAATTAGAGTGCAAACAGTTGTGATATACCGAAAGGGCCTCTCCTATGATTATCTGGAACAAAAAAGAAAAGAATGTTTTAAAAATTACAACACAAGTAAGAACACACTGCACACTCAAGTCTGTACATGGGCTTCCATTTAATTAGGTAACAATTAAGCCTATAAAGGTTCTATAAAAACAATTTTATAGAACCTTTAGATGACTGGTTCAAAGAGTAATCAAAAACAAAGTGAAGGAAATATAAACTTTCAATTTTTTTTGTTCCTGTCTGGGTTTTAATGAATAGATAACATGAATTAGAAATCTTCCCCTCTATCCTTACCACCAGACAAAACACTGATTTCCGGAAAATCCAGCAATGGTACCATATGCAAGGAACACATTTAACTTTTCATCAAATTTCCACTCATTCTTAACCTTTTACTCAAAAGAAATGGTTTCTTTGCCAAGAACATGTTCGTTCTGGAAATTCAGGAACCAAGTGAAAGGGCTAGACAACAATGTTCTCGCCAGAAATGTTAAAGGCCAACTTTTAAACATGGGAACCTCCCAGCTTTCAGCTAGATGGAATCTTTTAAACCGGACACGCTTCCTTCAGAATATAATGGTTTCCTAAAACAAAAACAAAGGTGCCAAAGGTGGAAATTTAGAATTATGGAAAATAACATTTTATAGTGTTGGTTATAGTATAGTATTCAACTTGACTTGAAGGATTTGTGGCTATTATAAATTTAGTTATAATAATACGTGGATTGTTAATTATAAAATAATGATAAAATTAACTTTTATCATCCATATATTTCTCATAAATTGCCTTGACGGAGTTTTGTTCTTGAAAGTGATCTACTTCAAGGATCATTTAATAATACTAACTTTGTATATAATGGCTTAGTAAGTGGTAGTCCAGGAAATAATGATATCTGATTGAATTACACAAAAGCTGGAGTTTTCAAAAGCTCTATGGAAAATAGGAACAACTGTCCTGGGGTCACATATAAAGGCAGCAATGTCAGCACTAGTAACAACCAGCATAGAGTAGTTAATTTCCTTTATTATTCTCAGGGTTAGAGTAGATGGTAAACCATCTTGGGAACATCTTCTCAAGGAGTTTCATTACATTTTTAGGCAAAGCCACTTCTTAGAGAAGCTATTATGTTTTATATGTGGCTTCATGGAATTTTACAGAATTTTATTTTATTTATTTTATTTTATTAAATTTCTATACCGCCCTTCTCCCAAAGGACTCAGGGCGGTGTACAGCCAGAAATAAAACCATGACAATAGAAAAATTAAAAACAAGTTAAAACAATTAAATCAATTGGCTGAAAATTCTAATAAGACAACCCATTAAAATAGTAAAAATATTATTATTATTTAGGCCAGCCCTGCTTGTTGGAATAGTAATGTTTTTAGGGCACGGCGAAAGGTACGCAGGTCAGTAATCCTACGAATCTCTGGGGGCAGCTCATTCCAGAGGGTAGGGGCCCCCACTGAGAATGCTCTCCCCCTGTGGGTCGTCAGCCGGCAGTCTAGCTGACGGCACCCGGAGGAGCCCCTCTCTGTGGGAGCGTACCGGTCGATGGGAGGCTATCGGTGGCAGAAGGCGGTCTCGTAGATACCCAGGGCCCATGCCATGGTGCGCTTTAAAGGTGGCAACCAACACCTTGAATTGCACCCAGAAGACCGGAAGAATGGACAAGATACTTAATTTTGTCCTGAAATATTATTTATAGTTTAAATTATCTGGATCCTTTCCAATCTGGCTTCAGACCCAGCCACGGCACGGAAACTGCTTTGGTCATGCTGATGGACGATCTCTGGCGAGCCCGTGATGGGGGTCATTCCTCTATTGTGGTGCTACTTGACCTCTCAGCAGCTTTCGACACCATCAACCATGGTGTCCTACTAGGCCGACTAAGGGAGTTGGGAGTGGAAGGCACCATGTTATGGTGGTTCTCCTCTTATCTCTCTGGTCAGTCATCAGAAGTCGACTCCTAGGCCCCTTGTTTGTGGGGTGCCTCAGGGCTCAGTCCTCTCCCCCCTTCTATTTAACATCTACATGAAACCGCTGGGGGAGATCATCGGACGATACAGGGTGGGATATCAGCAGTATGCCGATGATACCCAGCTGTATATCTCCACCCTGCATCATTTCAGTGAAGCAGTGGATGTGATGTGCCAGTGCCTGTGAGAGTCTGGATGGGAGTAAACAGGCTCAGACTTAACCCAGACAAGATCGAGCGGCTGTGGGTATTGCCTCCCAAGGACCATGTCGATTGTCCATCCTTAATCCTGGAGGGGGGGGAGAAGTTGCCCCCTCAGAACGGGTTCGCAATTTGGGTGTCCTCCTTGATCCACAGCTGAGACTAGAGCAACATCTGGCAGCTGTGGCTAAGGGGACCTTTGTACAGGTTCGCCTTGTACACCAATTGCGACCCTATCTGGATCGGGAGGCTCTTCTCACAGTCACTCATGCCCTTGTCACCTCACGGTTGGATTATTGCAACGTGCTCTACACGGGGCTACCCCTGAAAAGGGTTCGGAGACTACAGTTGGTCCAAAATGCAGCCGCTGGAGCAGTCGTGGGTGCACCTAGGTACTCCCACATTACACCAATCCTCCGTGCGCTGCACTGGTTTTCTGTTAGTCTCCAGTCACAATTCAAGGTGTTGGTTATTATCTTTAAAGCCCTATATGGCTTAGGGCCGGGCTATCTTCAAGATGGTCTTCTACTGCATAGCTCCCAACGACTGGTAAGATCCCACAGAATTTGGCCTCCTCCGGATCCCGTCAGCTAAACAATGTCGCCTGGCGGGTCCGCCGGGGAGGGCCTTCTCTGTGGCTGCCCCAGCTCTCTGGAATCAGCTACCTCAGGAGACCAGGACCGGTCCCACCTTACTGGCCTTCCGGAAAATGGTGAAAACCTGGCTTTTCCGGCAGGCTTGGGGCCGTTGATCTCACAACTGCGATCTGGTGAGATCTGGCCGTGAGTGGCGTGTATGGGTTTTTAACGTCTCTTATTGTATATTGTTCATACTGTCTTTGGTGTAAGCTGCCCAGAGTCCTTGGAGAGTTGGGCAGCATAGAAAAATGAATAATAAAAATAAAATAAAATAAATATATTATGTCATACTTGTTGCATACAGTTTGATTACCACCTTGTCAGTTTCAGGGCAGGGATTTAATTAGCATTATTGTCAGACAATCATTTTGTGGCCACAGAAACTCCTCAGTCCAATCCAGTTAGCAGCATTTTACTCAATGGTTCCATCCAAGCAACTTATTTAATTGCTGGTAGCTATTTCAACCCTTATGCAGGGCTAAACATTTTGAATTAGTTTTGAATTCTTATGTGATTTGCTCATCTCTTTGGTCCATAATTTTAAACAGAAGAAAAACAGGAAGATGAGTTACATGGTTCTTAAATTTAGTGAATTTTATCTCTCTCTCTGAATGTGTGATAAAGGTGACTGGAGATATCAACTGAACTTCAGTGATGTCTACAAACCAGTATCAATGGTAGTAATGGGTGGCTATTTACTGTCTTCAAATGTCTTATGATATGGTGTCCCTTAAAGTTCTCCCATTTTTCCTGTTGCTCAAAAGTCTTTTACAGAAATAACAGTAGCAACTAAATTCAATATAACTCTTTTCTGGATGAGACACCAAGAAGCATCTTGTATCAGGAGCCGTAGAAGTTCCATTTCAGTTTCTAGAATGTTTGATAGACGTCCGGAAGCTAAATGAGTCAGAATGTTATGCTTTATTAGTTGGGGATGTAGAAATAATATTGACTGGAAGGAAAAACATTAAAATTGCCTCTCCATCTTCCCTACGTGTTGAGATATTACAGGCTGCCAAGGTGGAACAGAATCATGTATTTCTACAAGATATTGTAGCATACGGGTGTTAAACTTAAGGCCCGCGGGCCGCATCCAACCCATGAGGTGCTTAGATCTGACCTCATGAGGCCGGCCTGGAAACAGTGAAAATGGAGTTGGGTAGGGGGCGGCTATCAAAACAAACAAAATGAAAGGAGAAATGTTTCCCCTTTTGCATTTGAGCATGCAAGAAGGGACAGGAAAGGGGAAAGGGAAAGAAAAAGAAAAAGAAGGGAAGATGGGAAGAGAGTAAGGAAGGAAAAATAAGGAAAGAGGGGAAGGAAGAAGAAAGGAGAATGAAGAGGGAAGGAAAAAGAAAAAGGAAAGAAGGAAGGAAGATTATGGTGAGTGAGGGTCTCAGGGAAGTTCTGCCTTTAGCACTTGGCTACCACAGGTGCCCACCCTAGACAAGTGACATCAAGCTGGCCATGCCCACCTCCAGCTCTCCGAGGTCAAACATAACCCTGATGCGGCCCTCAACGAAATAGAGTTTGACATCCCTGCTGTAGCATATTCAGTTACAGCAATCTTCATTAAAAGGCATATGTGCCTATGTAGGTAATCACAAGACATGATTTCTATTATGTCCCATGAAGTGTTCTTTTTACAGCTTGTCAAAATTTAACAATGTGGCTACTCACTGAATAATAGTCTTTTTATTATATCTGTGCTGTAATGTTTATAATAATATGTCTCACTATGAAATATTGCTTTTAAAGATCCTAAGGAGTGAGTAGGCCTAGCTTCCTTTATAACCCATTCCTGAGTGATTCCCTGGAATCTACTTGCTTTCTGAGAGCTTGATGCTGAAAATAAGGTTATGAGCCAGCAAGAACTAAAAATGTCACCATCTCAGATAACAGCATATAATTTGTTCAGTAAGGCATAACATATCTGAGTTAGGTGTGTCATGGAACAGAGGTAGCCTAGGTTTGCTGAAAATACTTGGTAATTGGATTTCTCAGGCTACAAAAGATCAATACCAAAATATTTTATGGACATTTCACTCCATGTGGCAGCAAGAGTTTGTCAGTCCAGTTATTCAATCTGATTAAGAACATACATATCTGAACTTCAAAACTTAATACTTTTCTTGTTATCATGGTCATTCAGATTTTAGCAGCCCAAATATAGTTTGCCTACTTTCATTTCATCTTGGAAAATACTTGATCTTGCTTTTTCCATCTTCATGATGTCTACATTTAAAGGCTTTTTACTTAGTTAAATGCTGCAATCTATTGTTCACAAAATGCATCTGATTTTTAGAGGCGAAACAGTCAAAAAGCTAGTTCTAGGCATTGATATATATTTTCCATTAAGTATAATACAGTATGTACTAAATATATAGATTAGATAGTTAATAAGACTGGAAAAATCCAGACTGGAAGACATCTGTATTTAAAAATGTATATTTGGGGTGGGGGGTGGGGGGGTGGAATAAGGTTAGAATGATTTCTCCATTTATGTGCTTCATATTCCACACAGGTCTGGGTGCTTTTTAATAAAAATAAAACCACAACAAATTATTGGATTATTCTTCAAGCTTTCCAGATGACAATTAAATTACCTAATTCTGATTTATTTTCTACTCAACATATAGATGAAGCTAAACATAATGAAATGCCTGTACTTATTCATTCATTTATTTATTTATTAACTTACTTATTCAATTTCTTTAGCAATTTCTAAGCAATCTTGGACTAACATACTAAATTTCACTGTTTTGAATTATTTTAATACAGTTTAAGTTTTTTTCTATTATACAATTCTACACAAAAGTTTAGGTACACCTAATAAAATTATATATTTCAATGAATCTGTAAGTACACAGAATTTGACAAAACTTGTACATGAAACAAACGTAAATGTGACATATTTCTATAAATCTGAACATATGCTATTTTTTATAAACAATCATTACTTTATTCAAAATAAAAATGGCAAGTGCAATAATCTGACACTCCTTCGATTTTTACTACCTCCTTTGGCAAAAATCAATAGTTCCTGAAAAGGAAAAGAGGTTGGATATTTCAAGACAAGGATTTGGAACATACCTCCCTATTATCCATAAAGTACTTAAAGGGGAGGGGGGATCAAAGTTTTGGAATGTCTTCATATTCCTCCATCTTGAATAATATTCAAAATAATATTTGAATAATATTGAATAATATTCAAAACCTGTAGTTGCTCTCAAACAAGCAATGCATGCAAGGACACATTAAAATTTATATATATTTATAATATATATATTTTATATATATTTTAATTGTTTTTTTAATATTTGTATTTCATGTTCTTAATTCTGGCTGTATACCGCCCTGAGTCCTCAGGGAGAAGGGCGGTATATAAATTGGAAATTGGAAATAAAATATTTTTAAACTTGGGAAGAATGGGGGGGGGGGAAACTAAAATGCAAAACCAGAATGATTTGGAAACTATTTATTTCTGTTAAAAGGGGTACAATAAAGTACTGACAGAAAGGGTGTCCAGTTTTCCATATCTGCCATATTCATTGTTTTCTTATTTGGAATCTGTAAACAATTGCACATAAATAGTCAAGTATGCATTTGAGTAAATGCATACTTGACTTTGTACTGTATGTCAGTTTCTGTTTACCCAGGGATTCCCTGAAACATACAGTTTAATCAGGGATGCCTGAACTTTTTCATAAAACCATGTTTCCTCTGCTTATATAGTTTGAATGAGTCTTTGATAGGACATTACACTAGAAGTCAAGAAGACTAGCATTTTTTTTTTAGAAACTCAGTTTTCAACAAAATATGAATACAGAAAATCAGGTGAAAATCCATCAAACGGCTTTTTATAAATGCTTAGTGAGTTGGAACAAACAAGGCAAATATTTTCCTTTTTAGTTAATGTAGTTATGAACCTTGAGAAGACCCTTGACTAAAATACTTTGAAACTACTTTTAGAATAAGTCACTAGTAAAATAGCAAGAATTGTGTTCTGGGAACTACTGAGATCAAGCTATTTTTAGTTAAACTCAAGGTAGCAAAAGAACAGAAATCAGAAGGAAAGATTAATCCATTCATTTATGCTACATTTCTGCTGCAAAAATGTAAATTATGTTATTTTAAATCATCAACAGCCACTTTTCCCACATCTTAAAAAGGCAGTAATAAATGCTGTCTCTCTTTCAATATGTACACATCTGGGATAACAAAATGGACATGCAAGGCATTTATCCACACTGTCATTAAGAAAAAGGCCTGCTTTGATGTCATAACTATTGTACAATCATTTTTTCAGTGTAAGAAAAATTTTTACTAGAAGTAAGCTAGACCAGGGGTGTCAAACTCGATTTCATTGAGGGCCGCATCAGGGTTGTGTTTGACTTCAGGGTGCTGGAGTGGGCGTGGCCATGGTGGGCGTGGCCAGCTCGACGTCATCCTTGTCAGGGGTGCCTGTGGTGGCCTGAGCGCTTTGCCAGCGAAAACGGGCTTCCGAGCTGAGACAGCCTCCTGCAACTCCTTCGCTGGCAGAGGCACCGCAGGCCAGTCCTTTGCTTTTTCCAGGGTGGCCCCACGGGACAGATCTAAGCACTCTGCGGGCCGGATCTGGGCCCTGGGCCTTGAGCTTGACACCCCTGAGCTAGACTATAATAAATGTGCAACATAATATTAGGGATCCACAATCATCTATCTCAATGCATTAAAAAATAAAATTCAAATATCACTATGAGGTCCAATTGATTCATTTAGCAAACACAGGAATGGTGACAGATGGAACTCCAACAACATTCTCTCTATAGAGATCATTATTTTATTTTTGTCCTCTATAATGGGAACACTAACAGAAAGAGGGAGGGAGGGAGGGAGGGAGGGAGAAATTCCCATTAAATTAAACAAGTTGGCAGCCTCCTATAGCTCTAGTTGCAGCTGTTCCAAGTTGCTTAAATAGCTAATTTAAAATAAAAGGCAAACATACAAAAATATTAAATACCACAATCATTCATCATCTAGGCTCCTATAGGAGATCCCATGTAGCTTACAGATTTTGGCAGCTGGAACCAATGAACTTTTCACAAAGGTTCAAATGACATAAAAAGCACCATTCTTGAAATGGCCATTTTAAGCAGTTTTCTTTCTTTCTCTTTGAGAAAAAAAAGAAGTTGGCATATTTTACATAACAAAGGAAGGGTGGAGAGGTGGAGAGAGAAAAGAATAGTGTATCCTCAGGACTGTCAGTGAGTAAAATAAAGAGAAGTACATTTAAAGGTTCAGTCATTGTATGTTTATTTGGATCCAATTAAGAATGAATCACGCTGTAATGAGAAATTAAGAATAAATGCTATGCAGTATTCCTGTACACAAAGTCCTGAGCAAGGTGATATACAGACCAAGATTACTGTCACAGAAACTATTTTCATTTGAAGTTATTATCTCATTTTTCAAGAGGAAAATCTTCCAGCATGGCTTACCACTTTTTAAAGTAATTTTTTGCTTCTAACCTTATAACTGAATATATAACAAAAAGAAAAAAGGTGGGGAGATAGAGGGAGAGCAAAAAAGAAACTTAAATAGATCATAAGATCACAAAAAGTCACAGCTAGGTGACACAGAAATGGGTAAGATAGCCTGATGATTTCCAGTAGGTGGTAATTCAGAGAGACAAAATGAAATGATTAGCAGAGTATATGGGACCAAATGTTTACTCCCTCTTTCTTTCTGGTTGTGCTAAAGATGCTGATGTTGTTTGAATTTCCTCTCAGCTTTACATCAAAACAAAGTCTTCCTCTCTTTATCCTTCTTTGTAGATAATTTAGTCCACAAAAAGAATCAAGAAATAGGGAGGATACAGTTGGGAAGGACTGCAATCTCTTGTTTACAGATTAAGTATTAAAATAATTCCTCAAGGATTTCCTGTAGGACTTGACTTTGGATTTTTGCCCTACAGGAAATCTACCAGGAATGAACACTAGCTTTTAAAAATCCACAAGATCATGGGCAGGGTGACCATGAGCCAAAGCGAAGTGTCCATGCTTCTCCCAGATCAAACTGCATGATGGGTGTAGGATGGGGATCTTATTTACTTTAGAAATAGTGGAGAGGACAAAAATATTTACAGAGCTTAAATATTTTAAGTGCGCTATATTTATTCAGGGAGGGGAAGAGGGAGAGGAGGAAGGGAGGAGGAGGAAGAGAAGGAGGAGGAGGAGACTCTTCTCAGATAGCTCCTGTTACTATTAGTAGGGAAAAGTTCCATCTAGCCATTTGCCAACCATTTTTTTTTAAAAAAAAATGGTAATTGGCCAGATTGGAAAAACATGTCTCAAACTGAAAAAAGAAGAAAGTGTGTGAGGTTATCCAGATTTACTTTTACTACAGTCCTGGAACATGATATTGGACTTGGATTTCTCCTTCTATAGAAATTCCAGAGTAAATGATTCTCCAGATCAGAACATGTCAAAGATGATAAAGATGTTTACAAAAGGACACTGACCTGGACAATGCCTTTATAAATTCAGGGGTAGAGTATGCAATATATGGGACTGATCATTTTCAGCTACAATTTTACTACTTCTTCCCTGTACATATTTTTCAAATTAAACAATTTAAACCTAGTATTATCTCCTCTAATTCCTTCCCATAAAATAAGACTTATACAGCATGCAAACAGGTTAATAAAAGCTTTAAGAAACATTGCATTTTGAAGTTTAAAAAATGTAGAAAAATTCTGTTAACATTAAAAAAGAAATAACACCCTCCATCTAAAACAATTTCTTCTTATCCGAATGAAAGGCTTAAATCAGTGGTATCTTTCTACCGGCCAAGCAAGCACCGTCCTTGATATCATATTTACTCAAGAATACAAGATATGACAAATAGTCTAATGGAGGAAAATGAGGGATAAAACTTACAACAATTATATCGAGAGGAATAATTATCCCCGCTAACAACTGATATGAAATGGTGTCATCTTTGTAAGGGTACTGGATGGATTCATCATTACAGAACAGTCCTCGTTTGAAGGGAGCACCCCTCGCAGTCAGAATTGCAAAAGGCAAGGCAGCTAGCAAAAAGAATAAGATAATTGTGTTATACAGGATGTTTTAGAAATGTTTAACCCCAAATCTTTCTATCCAGAATCAGGAGCAAAGTCATGGAGGCAACATGCAGCAAATTGGATTATTTTCTATACATAGTTCTGTGAAACATACTTTGAGGCTTATAGTATAATAAAAGCTATTGTAGGGAATAAGTTGAACTTGTCTGACTTCTCTTCACCCATATAAATAATTTGAAATCTACATTCAATTATAGAAAAAGCTGCATTGTTAGATTCTCCACCCACTCATTTGTTTCTTACTGATAAATTAGACATTTAGGATTTTTTCCAAGTCAGGGTTTTTCCTCAGAGACAGGAACTTGCAATTTGAAAATGTGATTAGTAAATACACCAAATATATCAAAGCAGGATATAAGAAGAATCAAGCAGAAGAACATGGAAAACTTGGTCACTGATTATATTGTAAAATGCATAGGACATTACTGTTTGCTTCTTTCTCAAACATTTTCTCCATATATTCATCTAACATGAACCTAATTTTATTATAATTAACATACAAGAGAGAAATCCGTAATTATAAAAATGGTAGAATTTGAAAACCTGGGCTTGAATGAGTGTATGTACCACATTTAATTGGCTCTGGCTTAAAGCAGGGCTGTCAAATTCATGGCCTGTGGACCGGATACGTCACACACTGGCCACACCCATGCCCAATTTAATGAAGAAGAAAAAAATCCCAATACATCATGTGATACCGCTGTGACGACACAAGTTTGACACCTCTGGTTTAAAGGAATCTGGTGGCTACTGAAGAATTAGCTGCCGCAGTAAATCAAAAGAAAAATAAAGACACCTGCCAGGAATAGGGCTCAGTCCTGCTTCACCCAAAGACATAATATGCTTTCAATTTAGCAGGCAAGAAAATACAGGCTGGTGGAAGCTGTAATCTAACACATTTGGGCAGATTAGGAAAGGTTGATCTAAGATTAAAATCTGTAATTCAGTGTGCTGCAGAAACTGCACCATGCCTTCACTGTACAAGAAATTAAGTGAATTCTAGAACCAAGAATGTGGTATCAAAATATTGCCTATATTCAGTCTAGCAGGAAAATATTAAGGAATCCATCTCAAAACCAAATGTTTGAAAATCAGAATAAAGCTTTACTTGCTAAAAAAAAAAGTGAATTCCCTCAATTCTTGCTAATATTCATGATGGTTTCTTTATAGCAACAAGGAAGCAGTTTGCCATTGCATTCCTTGGAGATATTTTTTAACTTCACATTCCTGATTTCATATAGAAAAACATCTATAAAAGTTAAATGAAAATATGTGTACCTATAAATGCCACAGAATAGTTTCTAGATATTAGTAAACAGCATGAACCTGAATTATTGCACTCTGAATACACAACACCATAATCTACTACCAACCATTTAAAGGTTTGTTCTCACCAGATCTAAAAAAGTATCGGCTATAAGACTAATTCCGTATACTAGAATAAACTCATGTCCAAACAGTATGTAGGGTTAAATATAACTGGAAAGTTCCACAATTAAGTTGGATCAGACTTGTTTCCATAAAACTATTACAGAATTCCAAAGACACAACCTTGGACTCAAAAAATAGAGGCATTCATTAATGTCCCCACAAGACAGAAATTATTTTTACTCAGCAAAACTGTTAAATGTTAAATAAAAAGCCAGAATATTCTCTGGGATCTTGAAACTTAAATATTACTGCCCCCCAGAAGCATTTACACATTACCCAAATTTCATTCATTGCTTAATAAAATGCAAACACTTTGGACATGGTGCAAACTGGGAAGGTGGAGCAAGAGACAAAGCACGATCACATATTACACACAGTGGAATTAATTTTAGATATATAAAATATGATGAAAAGAAAGGCGCAATAATTGTAATCTGTGATAAACTGTTGGTTCATGGTTATTTTTTAAACTGCTCTCTAGATTCTAAAAAGTAGCAGTGATGCAGCTTGATATGGAAAACATTATCAGACTGCAAAAAAACTCAGAACTGAGCTATATATAGACAACAGAAAAAGATCAATTCTTCATAAGGAATACACACTTAAGAACCACTTCAAGGAGTTCTCTCTGACTCACTTTTTAGAAGATTTCACCATTTTTGATACATACATAGTCCTCTACTTAGGCTCACAATTGGAATCAGAATTTCCATTACTAAGGCGATTGTTAAGTGAATTACTGCAGTTAAGTGAATCATGGTTGTTAAGCGAATATTTTTTAAAAAATATTTTTTTAAATATGGCTTCCCTTATTGACTTTCTTTGTTGGAAGGCAGCTGGGAAGGTCACAAATGGTGATCACAAGACTCCAGGACAACCATCTTAAATCCATGCCGGTTGCCAAGCACCTGAATTTTGATCATGTGACAGTGGAGATGTTGCTAAGGTCGTAATAATAATAATTTTAATAATAATTTTATTTCTATACCGCCCTTCTCCCGAAGGACTCAGGGCGGTGTACAGCCTATTTAAAAACAGAATAGACATCGAATTAAAATAATTAAAAAATATTAAATAATTGGCTTAATTTAAAACCCCAAAAATTTAAAACATCCAATTAAAAATTATGTTGCTAACCCAGCCTGGCGGAACAATAGGGTCTTGAGTGCGCAGCGAAATACCCGGAGGTCAGAAATCTTACGAATTTCCGGGGGCAGTTCATTCCACAGGGCTGGGGCTCCCACAGAGAAGGCCCTCCCCCTGGGTGTCGCCAGCCGACATGACTTGGCCGATGGCACCCTGAGGAGACCCTCTCTGTGGGAGCGGACTGGCCTGAGGGAGGCTGTTGGTGGCAGAAGACGGTCTCGAAGGTACCCGGGTCCTATGCCATGGAGCACTTTAAAGGTGGTGACCAACACCTTGAATCGCACCCGGAAGACCACTGGGAGCCAGTGCAGCTCGCGCAGGAGGGGTGTCACGTGGGCGCAACGGGTTGCACCCATAACCACCCGCACGGCTGCATTCTGGACCAGTTGGAGCCTCCGAGTGCTCTTCAAGGGGAGCCCCATGTAGAGAGCATTGCAATAGTCCAACTGGGAGGTGACAAGGGCGTGAGTGACTGTGCGCAGGGCGTCCCGATCCAGAAAGGGCTGCAACTGGCGAATCAGGCGGACCTGATAAAAGGCCCCCCTGGCCACAGCCGTCATATGTTCTTCTAAAGACAGCCATGCGTCCAGGAGGACACCCAGATTGCGAGCCCTCTCTGTGGGGGGCAAAGATTCACCCCCAATAGTCAGCGATGGCACTTGCTGACTATATCGGGACGCCGGGAGCCACAGCCACTCGGTCTTGGAAGGGTTGAGTCTGAGCCTGTTCCTCCCCATCCAGACCCGCACGGCCTCCAGGCAGCGAGACACCACATCAAGGGCATCGTTGGGGTGGTCTGGGGTGGAGATGTACAGCTGAGTGTCGTCAGCGTACAGGTGACACTTCACCCCAAAACCACGGATGATCTCACCCAGCGGCTTCACATAAATGTTGAACAGGAGGGGCGAGAGGACCGACCCTTGCGGCACTCCCCATGCGAGATGCCTCGAGGTCGACCTCTGTCCCCCTGCCAACACAAACTGCGAGCGGTCGGAGAGGAAGGAGGAGAACCACCGCAGAACGGTGCCCCCTATTCCTAACCCCCTCAACCGCCACAGCATGATACCATGGTCGATGGTATCAAAAGCCGCTGAGAGATCTAATAGGACTAGGACAGAGGAACAACCCCTGTCCCGAGCCCTCCAGAGATCATCCACCAACGTGACCAATGCCGTTTCTGTGCTGTGCCCCTGCCTGAAGCCCAACTGGCATGGGTCCAGATAGATAGCTTCATCCAGGTGTCGGGGAAGCTGTCGTGCCACCACGCTCTCAACAACCTTCGCCACAAAACGAAGGTTGGAGACCGGACGATAGTTGGCTAATTCAGCCGGGTCCAGGGAAGGCTTCTTGAGGAGGGGCCTCACTACCGCCTCTTTCAAGGCGGCAGGAAAGGCACCCTCGCTCAAAGAAGCAGTTATAATCCCCTGGAGCCAGCCTCGTGTAACCTCTCGGGAGGCCAGTACCAACCAGGAGGGACACGGGTCCAATAAACACGTGGCGGCACTAATCTTACCCAGAACCCTGTCCACATCCTCGGGAGCCACAGGATCAAACTCCTCCCAGATAACATTCTCAAGACCTGCCCTCGTCTCCTCCCGTGGACTCATCCAATCGGAGTCCAAGCCATCCCGAATCCGAGCGACTTTATCGTGCAGGAATTGCACAAAATCCTCAGCACGACCCTGCAAGGGATATTCCCGCACTCCCCCCCGAAGAAGGGAGTGGGTCACCCTAAACAGGGCGGCTGGGCGGTTCTCTGCAGGTGCGATAAGAGCGGAAAAATGGTTAGATTTTGCTGCTTTTATCGCCACTAGGTAGGTCTTGATATAAGACCTCACCTGTGTCCGGTCGGAATCGGATTGACTAGTCCTCCAAATGCTCTCTAGGCGTCTTTTCCGACGCTTCATCTCTCTCAGCTCCTCAGAGAACCAAGGAGCCAATTGAGATCGGCATCGGGTCAGAGGCCGCAAAGGCACGACGCGGTCAAAAGCTCCAGCGGCCGCCCTTTCCCAGGCGGCCACCAGCTCTTCAGTCGAGTCGTGTGTCAGAGTCTCAGGAAACGGCCCAAGCTCCGTCAGGAACCTTTCGGGGTCCATCAGGTGCCTGGGACGGAACCATCTGGTCAGTTTCGTCTCCCTGCGGTGGGGGGAAGCGGTAGGAAAGTCCAGGTGAAGGAGCGAATGATCTGTCCATGACAAGGGTTTAATGTCTAGATCCCCTCTACCAAGATCATTCAACCACTGACCAGAGATAAAAATCAAGTCCAGAGTGTGTCCCCCTATGTGAGTGGGGCCTTGAACTACCTGGGTCAGGTCCATGGCCGTCATGGAAGCCATGAACTCCCGAGCCACCTCTGACGTCTCACCCGCAGATGGAAGGTTGAAATCCCCCATGACAATAAGTCTGGGGGTATCAACCGCCACCCCGGCAATGACGTCGAGTAGCTCGGGCAGGGTCGCTGCCACGTGGCAGGGAGCCAGGTACGTGGCCAGCAAACCCATCTGCACCCCACGGCCCCACTTCACACAAAGGGACTCACATCCGGCTATCTGAGGAACAGTGGTCTCCCTTGGACAAAGACTTTCCCTAATAATCACTGCCACTCCCCCACCCCTCCCCTGGGCCCTTGGCTGATGAAATGCACGGAAACCTGGCGGGCACATTTCAACGAGGGGGACCCCCCCTCTTGGCCCAACCAGGTCTCCGTAATACCTGCCAGGTCCGCACCCCCCTCCGAAATAAGATCACAAATGAGGGGGGCTTTATTAACCACCAACCTGGCATTACATAACATCAGCCGCAGACCCTGGGCCTGAAACTCTGCGCAACCCAGGACACGAGTTGCGCATTGGGGGCCGGAGTGTGCAATCGCTCGGAAACAGCGCATGCGCACCCCCGACACTTGATGTGACCCCCTGCGTCTGCCATACCTGCCCCTCCCACTTATCACATTGATGGAATTGCCCTTTTTTTCGCCACCCGGAGCCCTGGTTAGGTTACCCTTCTTGTCTCCTCCGCTGCGCTCAACCAACCCACCACCCCGCACAGTAGCTATATGGACCCCCCCCGGTCCATCTCTACAACCCCCTCCCCCCTTCCCGGGTCCCCTTAAAAACCCCTCCCCCCTCCCAGACCCTTTTAAAATACAAAATGAAAATTTGACTAAGAAACCCCACAACCTCCTCCTCGCTGCATGCCACCTCTCAGGGTTCCAAGACCCTTCATCGAGGTAGGCCCTCGATAGCGTAGAGGGCCAAATCTGCGAGAGGGGGGAATCTCGCAGACCAAGAAGTTCAGTCCTAGAATACATCTGGGGGACTGTAATGATGATAAATAGGCTGACATAGTCCGGGGGCTTCAAAAGAGGAAACTTCATCGGCTGATGACAAAGTCCAGGGAGAGGCGTAACAAGCGATGGAACAAAAGCCCTCCCCATTGCCCTCTCACTGCAATGGGGGAATCCGACAAATCAAGGACCACATGAGCCGCTCTCTCACACCGGTCATGTTGGGAGAACTAAAACCCCAGTCCTGTTGCCAGCAGGCAAGATCCATCAGTCTGGTACATCATCCCTGGTACCTCCTGGAGGGGGGGCAGAGCAGAACATCCAAAGGCAGGATAGACAGTTCCATGTCAAGACATGTCCAGATGGAACAAATGACAAAGACCGGCCTTTCACACCCCCACCAACCGCATCCCCAAAGTACAACCTGGGGAGGGGTGGTGGGAGGAGACTTGGGGAAACCCCCATCTGCCATGTTGACCCACTGTCTGGCGGCCCCAACTCCTCCGACCACCAGAGGGCCATACACAGCATTGATGGTATGGCACGGTCCAAGGGCGAGAAGAAAGCCAGGGGCACTCGGGGCGGAGTCTAGCGGGAATCTAGCGAGTCCAACGGCCTCCGCAGCGACGCAAAGATGAAATAGCCGCCGTAGCAACCTCGGCCGCCTCGTTTGAGGACCAGTTGTAAATCATTTTTTTAGTGCCATTGTAACTTAGAGCAGTCACTAAACAAAATATTTTAAGTCAAGGATTACCTATATTTTCAATTCAAGCTGCAATATGTTCCACTAGGCATTTTTGGTTGCTCCAGTCAAATCTACCACTGAATACATTGGCAAAAGCATTTAAAACGTATTCTACTGCAAAGTTTAGTTTTATTTGCATTATCTATAATATTTCAATGAAGAAACACTTGAACGGGAAATGCTAGATTTATTCATGATATTATTTATTTATATCCTCTTAGAAGTGTTATTTTATTCTTGCAAAATATTGCTATAGTGTAGGGAAGATTTAAAAATTGTAACATACCTCAGGGCTCTCAGATATGGTAGCTATTAAATCAAAGTGTGTATCATTCGTGTCCAATTGATCACAAGGTATTGCCTGACTAGCCAGCCACAGCAAAGTTCTAAGAACCTCTTAGCTTGTTTTTCAAGTTCACCATTAAAACAATTTTTTTTGAATTGCCTTATTTTGTGTAATTTAGAAATGTGAAATGTGATTATATTAATATATATAATCCCCCCTTTTCTGCTTGTTTATTTTATTTTGCTGTTTTTTGTTAAGTAGGGTTCCTGTATTTTGTGTAATTTTTGTGTATTTCTTTTTGTGGTTTTCTTTGTATGTTGTGTTGTTTTTCTGTTTCTTTCTGTAAAATATGTTTAAAAAATAAATAATTTTTAAATGGAAAAAATCAGTACCATTGTGCAAAACATTTCAATAATCCTCATGAATTATGAGAATCATTGTGTTTCAAAGAAGCATATCAACTGCATACGTAACAGGAAAATACAACCAGTGTTCACGCTGAGCTACACACCCAGAAATCATATTTTACATTTTAGAGGTATGTATGTTTGCTATATGTCCACGTTCTTGTATAATTGTGATGTAGGAAGTAGATTTTTACCATTTCTTCAAAGCTGTTTCCATATGAAATTCAGCCTACTTCTCATTTGTGATGAGGAGGAGGAGGTTATGCATTCAATCATGTCTGACTCTTGGCAATGGGCCAGGTCTCTCCACTTCTCATTTCTATTTATTGTTCTAGCCTACCATAAACCTGAGACAAGTTCTAAGTTAAATGAACAAAGTCCTCAGATTTTTGAAATGCATAATTCTATAAAGGGCACATTTTGTGTAGATGTGCGTCTTTATATGAAAGAATCTTAATAAACTGATGAGAGCCTTACCAGATATATTTACTGAGTCAATGGAATTAAATTTTAGAAAAATAATATATTACTATTTTCCATACACTGCGTTTCCATTATATATTTAGCTAAATTAGTTAAAGAACCTAATGAGCTCATTTACATTTTGTGCAAATCTTAGCTAGGCTTCATTTATGTGTGGCTTGGTGTGTTGAATGAATGAAGTCCATTTGGTTAATTTATGATGTATTGTATATACTTTGCAAACTCAGGCAGAAAGTTAATTCAGAAACTAGGTTAAACATGCTCTGTGAACACAACCTATGACCAACCTGAGATATACATGCTATTCACCTAACTAACATATCTGCAAATGAGAATCTGATGAAGTTATAGCCAAGACATAGACATAGAATTCATATTCTCCATCAGTTTGTAAAGAATCAAACATTGGTGGGATCATTTTCAACAGCACGGCATTTTCTATTTGCTATTAGTTCTCACTTGCAATCCATCAGTTTCCCCATCTTTCCTTAGTTCTTTCCACCAGCCACTTTGAACAAAAATAGACAAGTGAGATCTACAGTTAAAAAGTGTGAAGCATTATTAAATTGGCAGTTTTCCCAGTATCTTAAATTCATTCCCCATCTTACAATGTATGTTGAATCCTTCTGTTGTTAGGTCCCCAACCCTATATTAGTTTTTTCTATACACTTTATAGCCTTTTGGATTTTTGCTATCATCTCAGTAACACTTATCCCTAAATGCAGATAATAAAAGGAATAATGTAGCATGCAATCAAGCCCTAACTTGTTTGGGAAACTATAATGTTACCACATCACACCATTCCTAGCTAAAGCAGTAGCATTCAAAAGGCTTTTGCAATCCATTACTAAACTGTGTAGCTGTCTCAGTGGTTAAACTTTTTCCATTTAAAGGCCAGAAAAACTAAAGTTATTTGTTTAGCATATGTACACACTCCACCACATTGAACTCGATAACTGAATTACCTATGTCCTATGATGCTTGGTATGAAAAGAATGGTTAAGTTAAGTATATTAGCACATTTAACCAAAGGATAACTTTGTACAATTACAGACAAGAGAAAAAAAAGAATGAAGAAACTATAGCCTAGCAACATTAAGAGGAAATTCTGAATGGCTTTCAGAGCATTTCTAATTCAGGCTTCAAAGATGGAACACCCAGAACTACAAACATAGCACCTTTAAGCAGGTCTTCTCAAAAAATGCATAATCTTCCAGAATACAAGAGTAGTGCTGCTGTTCAAGACCCATTTTAATCCATTAATTACTTCCTTCCAGATGTAGCACCAAAAAAAAAACCTTTCAAAAAGACTTAAATTCACTTTCTATTGTGGGAGAGATGCAGAGGGAGTAGTCTTTTAAGGAAAGTGTTCTGCTCTTACCTGTCTGGGGTTGTGTGTGTGTGCCTGAGAGGGAGGGAAGGAGGGAGGGAGGGAAGGACAGAGAGAGAAAGAGAAGGAGGGAGGGAGAGAGAGAGGGAGAGAGAGAGAGAGAAAGAGAATGCACAAGCACCATAGTATTCCTGTCTGGCAAGGAGCTTAATGGAACATTTATTGGAAGATGACATGGCTAGATGAAACCCTGTACATAAACACTCCTACTACAGGGCAAAGGTGTAGCATTTTTACATGTTTTGAAATGTTATTTTCCTGTACCAGTACAAATAACAGCAAGCCCTTTAAAGCTGCTATCTAAATTGTACCAATAGAGAAACTTTTGCTAGAGTTAATATTGAGATGAGATAATTTCATAATTTCTAACAATATATCCCCAATAGCTATAGTCAATAGAATCCAGAGACTAAAATCTTCACTTTTAAGAACATTTAAAAAGATACATAATTAAATTGCTCTGTTAGTTCAGTTCAGCTCTGTTTCTCTTAAATACTGTAATAACGATACTTCTTTTTATTTATACACACACAGTTCTGCATCTCAAAAATAAAAAAATTACCTGATGAAACTGAGTTTACTTTGCATAAAGAAACTAATGAGACATCATAAGCAAGTTTGACCGGCTGCTAATACGCAATTTGATTTTCTGTATTCATGAACTTTAAATGTATGCTTTTAACTATTCAAATTTTCTGTGAATAGAGGCAATATGATTCCTTTTATGTCATATGAAGTTTCAAACGTTCAGCAGCCCAAGGGAGATCATTAATGTAGTGCCTATCTTTTGTATATTTTTTATTCTCATTTCTGCAGAATGTTCTTTCCATATACAGTAATACATGCTAGAGATAGACTTCATGCTATTTAATTGAACATAAGAGAATCTTATGTTGTGAATCGTGATGGCAAACCTGTGGCACGCGTAGCCAATCGGTGGGCACGTGAGCTCAGCTACAGTGCTCCAGATGGTTTTCAGGCCTTCCGGGCCCACCAGAAGTAGGGAAACAGGCTGTTTCCTGTCTCCAGAGGACCTTGAGGGGTGGTGGGGAAGGTCCGTTTTTCTTTCTCCCCAGCCTCCAGAGCCTTTCTAGGAGTCTGAGGAGGGCAACCAGTTGGCAAACGGGCTGTTTTTGGCCTCCGGAGGGCCTCCGGGGTGGGTGGGGAAGGCTGTTTTCGCCCTCCCCAGAGGGAGGGCGAAAGGCTCTGGAGGCTGGGGAGAGCAAAAAACGGGCCTACCGTGCCATCGCGTGCCAGAAGTGGAGGGGGAGCATGGGGGGGGGGTCACGTGTGCATGCATGGGGGCAGGGCGCATAGAATTATGGGTGTGGGCATGCATGCGTGTGACCCGCACCCGCCCCTGCTCCTGGCATGCGATGGCAAAAAGGTTAGCCATCACTCTTTTAGGTTGTTCAGTTACTGATTCTAACTGGGAGGGAGGGAGGGAGGGAGGGAGGGAGGGAGGAAGGAAGGAAGGAAGGAAGGAAGGAAGGAAGGAAGGAAGGAAGGAAGGAAGGAAGTTTACCCAATAATTTGAGAAGAAAAAAACAAATTTAACAGACAGCCTGGTATTAAGACAGATTCTCTTTTCCTCTGCATTATACTGAACACCCCTGATGTAACCATCTCAGAAAATTCAAAGTCTTAAATACCAGTAACTCTTGTACAGAACATGTTGATTAGAAATAAACATTCTCAGTCAATATGACTGAGGTCATCAAAGAGGAAAGGCATAAGAGGTCCTATAATTAGTAGCCTTGAAACTCAAAATGACAAACAGGAAGAGAAGGGATGAAATGATCAGAACGAAACACAATAATCTCTATATTATCCATGTTCTGTTTAAGAACCTAGGAACCTATCCAATATGAAATCCTGCTTAGGCAGTTGGAAAGAAATGCCAACATTATGTCATGCAGATTATGGTCAGAAGAATACATCTGAAAGCATCAGCTCATATGTGGTATGCGGTCACTAAACTTGCAGTACAAATCAGAGAACGCTGAACAAGAGTATATGAAGAGAATAAGAGATCCAACACTCCCCTGAAAAATGCTGATTGACAATGGGAAAGTTTGAGAAATAGAGCCGTTTTATGAAGCCTAGAACATTGTGTGAGCTTTGGGATTTAGACAAACCACCAATAGCATAAACTAATAGCATATATCATTCAGAAACAAGCTTCAAGTTGTCATTTGGAAAGAAACTTCAAGTTGTTGTTTCAACTCAATTACTCAATCTCAAATACATTGCGCAGATCTCCTTTTTATTATAGTTTTATGTTACTTTTTTACTAGTCATTAGTATTAATTTAATAACTGAACAGAATACTGATCTCATGAATTTGGAGAGTATAAAAAGAAATAAGAATTTTCCTGTGGGTTTAGCAGATGATCTTAATGAGCTATCAGAATACATTACTATATCCTAATATAAATGAGTTCATACTGAATAGCTGAGATAATACTGTAAAACTATTTTGCAACTATGCTAGTACAGATTTTATCTATGGGAAGTCTTATGAAGTCTCCTATGAAAAATATTTCTGCATACACGTAGTCCTTGATTTACAACCATTTATTTAATGACCGTTCAAATTTGCAATGGCATTGAAAAAAATGAGTTATGACCATTTTTCAGACTTACAACCATTACAGCATCCTCATGGTCACATGATCAAAATTCAGATGCTTGGCAACTGGCATGTATTTATGATGGTTGCAATGTCCCAGGGTCATGTGATCACTTTTGTGAACATCTCACAAACAAAGAAAATGGGGAAGCCATATTCACTTAACAACTGTGTTACTAATTAACAATTTCAGTCATTCATTTAATAACTGCAGCAATAAAGGTCAAAAGATGCAGCAAAACTCACTTAACAACTGTCTTATTTAGCAACAGAAACTTTGGGTTCAATTGTGGCCATAAGTCAAGGACTATATTCAAAGTAGTGATTGAAGAAAGTTAAACTCTATACTGACTGTATTTTTTAAATGTGCAAAGAGCAGAACAAAGTTCACTGGAGTTGAGTGGTCAAAAAAACCCCAAAATAAATAAATAATTATATTTTTCTTAATTCACTGATCAGAATAGTAGTGTTTTGTAACAGGATTAATAGAATTCAAATGGAAAACAATAAAATATGAGTACTATGGAACTAAAAGAATACACATAAAATCACCAAATTTTAAAACTACCTTGCAAAGGCATAAAAAACAGTGTTCAAAGGAATAATTTTTAAAAATATGAAAATACTGAAGCATGCAATTGTTGGTTTGAAATTCATATTTAAAAAAAACATTAACCACATTACTTGCTACTTGCCTAAAGAATATTAGGGATATTACTATTTATTATACATATTGCTACACAATTTTACCTCCAAAGCTGTTGTTTTATTTTGTGAAAATGAGAAGTTTTAATGATATCTGAGTGAGTGAGATGTGCTTAAATCTACTGAAATTAATTGGATTTTAAAAGTTGCTAATTTTGTTCAGATACGTAACTTTAAATCTAATCTCGCAACAACCTCACTGAACAAAAGGTTTGTCAAACCTAATAAAGATAATTAATATTAGAGGAAAATATCTAGGTATTTCCTCTTGTATCTATTTTTGCATAAACATAATACCATTCTAATTAAAATAAATTCTGCATCACTCACTGCTTTATCACAAGTAAATACCAAATCATGGATCCCAAATACCTGGGTGCTTAAATGTTACCAAAAGACAGACCGCTCTCAAAGATGAAAGACACTTTAATCTGTATACACTTCTGTGTCACTGAAAAAGGAAACAACAGTTCTGTAGCAATCTGCTCATTAGCACAATTGATCTTGTTCCCTGAGTTCTATGAGATTTATTCCCTGACAAATGAGGCTAGGATTGCCATTTGATTTCAGACTTTTTCCCATTGTGACAAATCTCCTCTACAAACTAGTTTTCATTGGCATTATTTCTTTTCCATTTTGTTTGTATCTCCTGTACTACCTTCTGCTCATTTAGGTTTAAATTATTCTTTAGCTATTTATTTTCCAACCAACAGAAATCCAAATTTATCACCTTGTCATTTCAAAAGAATTGGAAAGAATCAAACTTATTTTGGGTATTAAGCAGGAGCTTCAGTACATTTTACAGAGTTTAGTGATTCTCAGCTATTATGATAGTCAACTACCCCAAAGTCTTTATCTTCAAAGCTTTGATGAAACGGTGAGTTCTCTACACATACTTAACACTTTCCCCAAACAGCTGCCTGTATATTTTGCTACTTACAGAGCAAATGGGCACAGTGAACCCCACTGTGTAGAGGACAGTAGATGTGATGGTACTGTCATGGAACGGGTAGCTGATGCTGTCATCATTACAGAAAAAGCCCCTCTGATACGGCTTTACTTTTGCCAAGTTTAGAACAGCAAGGGGTAAGCCAGCTGTTGGGGGAAAATACATAAAGTTAAATGTAGATAGATGTCGTCATATACCAGTATTTTTCATCAAGTGCAGAGGAAACTACTGAGCTACATGCAAAAGTCAAGAGTTTTCTCCCAGCCAGTTTAGCATCATGCAGTGCCCACAGACTCCCGCACCGCAAAGCATCCTATTAATTTGTCCATCATTCAGTACTCTGACCTCCTCTAAAAGTTAGGCTCAGAACTTCAGGGGTTCAAGCCTCACATATCTAATAGGTGTTTGGTTGAAGAAAATCTGTTTTTTAATCACTAGCAATTAGACCTACTGATAGCTGCAGATTGAATTATTAATGCTTAAACATTGAAAAATGTCATTTACATAAAGACATAAACTTACAAATTACATCATTTAGTTGATACGTTTATTTTTGTCAGTAAGATGAAATGGGAGCAATCAGAATAGAAAAGTTTGAAATTTGGATAGAACAACAAAAAAGAAACAAACAGGGAATGATTATGGAGAACATTATATCTATTTTTATGATGGAAAGATTTTCAAAGTTTGATCTGTTCAGCTTTCAGAAAGAAGGAAGTTGCTGGAGATGGACTGTATCACACACTCCACTAATTAATCCAAATATTAGAGAAACAGTTTAAAACAATATGATGTTTAAAACAATAAAACAATAGATTTACTTCTTTTTCTTATACAGCAAAGTTGAAGACGCCTAGATTTCCATCACCCCTCAACATCTGGCTAAGAAAAATAATTTTGCAGCAATTCTATAAATGCCTCTTGAATGGAGAAGTACAGAGCATGGACATATAAGTCACCACCAGCTCCACTTCTGGTTTATGAACAGCTATGCCTAAATTATTAAGATTTATTTCATGGTGTCAGTATTTGCTATAATTATCACAATCTTTATATAACATATTTATGTCATAATACTTTTGTGATTAGCTAATCTAATCCTATTTGAAACAACCTGATATATGTGTCCTTCTTCACTTATTCTCTTGAGGTTTTTATGCAAATATTGGAAGTCATGCTGAAATCATTCAAATGATGTACAGCAAGCCTACCTGTCACCAAATTTTCCAGATGCAACTAATATAATGGGGATATTAACACACTAAGCTAACACAGATTCATCAAAGAGAAGGAACAACTTGGCTATACCAGTACTGAAAGCAGCTTCCAACTCCTTCTTGTCTCCAGCTGGTATCCTAGCCACCATTATAATGGCTGGCTGGACATCACCATTGGTTTTCTTTACTAGATTTAAAAACTCCAATGCAAATATAGAATGGTCCAATTGGGGATAAAGCTATTCTATGCAAGGTAGGAGAGGAGGCAAATCCAATCCCTTAATATTTAATAAAAGTTTTCCTTGAGGGGGAAAAAAATATTCTGAATCTGGCTCATTCTCTCATACATTAACCTTACCAAGCCATCCAGTTTAGAGACACCCTACATTTAAATATGGCGATATTCCTAAACTACCAGCTAAGTCAAAGTTCTTGAATAACGCACTCATTTCTTGCTGCAGCTGCCACTGCCAGGCAATGAAATGATTCAAAACCATTTTCCCCACTGTCTCCCAACATCAACATTTCCTTTGTGCCACTCTAGCAAGAGCCAGGTTTTAAAATATACAAATATATATACAAAAAGATTCATTCTATTATGCATAAAGAGCTGTTTTAGAAAACAGCAGTTAGAAATGGAAGCTAACTGAAGATTATTTAGTCCTACAAATCATTGTAACTTGGACATTTTAGTAATACGTACTGGGGGAAAAACTAGGAAGGACAAATGTGAAATAGTTTTAATATTTTTTTTAAAAAGGCCACATGAGGTTCCAGAAATGAAGATCATCTGGCAAAGAAGTATTCTTATTCACATTTGCCCTTCCAGCCATCCAACGGTTACAAGATCACTTGGAAAGCATTTGTCAAGGAAATTAATGTTTAAAATGTTTTTTTAAAAATACTCTTACATTTTCTTTGAATGTCAAAATACTCCAGACATCATTTTTAAAAATATTATAACTTTATATAAATCTAAAGAGTAACAGAAATGTGGGATGGATTGGGAAACACTAGTAAGACCATATTTCTTCTCAGCAGTATAGGCCAAAACTATCACATTGGCATTATTTGTTTATATAATCAGTCAACAAGTCTGAAACTCAGAATTTAACCCTTGAAATCTGCAACAGAGATCACCAGGCAGGTGAAGAAAAACTTCATTTGAAGAATCTAGAAAAGTCTATGGACTGTCTGCATCAGATAACAATGGTGGGGAAAATCCATGCTGCCTAGACTTGATGGGGATTGCAAACCAATGCATCTGGGTAATATCACAGTCACAAATGCTGAACTAGATGGCTCAGTCAGTTAAATCTAGAAGGTAGAACTTCTAGATTTATTCTCTGAAAAGATACTAAACCAGAGGATCAGAACTGCTGTCTGACCAAAACTTTACAGATCAGTAGTTTATAAGTGGGAAGTGAAACATTCCCTAACTGGGTGATGTTTCCAGTTCAACTTTCTAAAAACAAAGCAGTCAACATTTTGTTGATAGAATTTTGCAGAGATCCAGATGACCTTATCAGCCATCTAGAAACCTTACACTAAATCCTCTTCAGTTTTTCTCTAATCTTATTTCATATGATCTTTTTAAAAAAAGACAAAATTGTTATTGTGGCATAATTCTTGAGAGGATAGGAAAGGACAATGCTCAACTGAGGCACAGCAGGAGGAAATTATCTGAGGAACATGGATAATATTAAACAGACAGGCAAGTAGATAAAGTTTCATTCTGAGATAAACATGATCTGGTCCATTAGGCAACAACTCCTAGTGATCACAGCTTCAACTGTTTAACCAAAGAGCAAACTGCGTCAATTTATAGATACATTCTGAAGTTCAAGGAAGGAAGTACAAGGGAGGGAAGGCCCAGAGGAAATCCTCAGATTATAATGCTGAAATCCACAGGAAAATGTGCCAACATGTTCATATCCACAGAGATGAAAAATGTGCTTCCCTTGGCAAAAAAAAGTCAGTTCAGTTCACATTTTTTCATACGCTTGTTTACATTAGGAAAATATTTCTCTTCAGAGTAAGATTTTAAACACTGAAATTAATATTATACACTGTAAAAATAGCTCAATGTGATGGTTAACATAAAATGTTGCTCAATAATTCTTGCATGTGTAGTGAACCAACAGATATTCACTGCATGATCTATATTATAATTGTGGCTGTAGTTCAGATCACCTATAGGTATTATCAAAACTAAAATGCTACATAGTTTAAAACATCCAGTCAAGCACAGTACTCTCAAAGAAACACTGAGTCATTTGCAAATGAGGATGCAGATCAACTTGCAGATCAAGCTTCCCCACAAATCGGATGAGGCTGTGTCCTATCTTTACCATTACATCAGTCCATAATTTTCCTAAGTGGTAATGTCAAACATTTCTTCAAAAAAGAATTTCCCATTTCAAGCAGTGATGGTCCCAGCCGAATGATTACTGTTTTACTCTGCTGTTAAAATGGTGTAGTCTGGGCTACCACTTAGGAGAGGACGCATTTGAGTCACTCCATCTCCCATTTTCCCAGTGTGGCAGCAAAAAACATCACTTCAAGGAGGGCCCAAACACAAACAAGCATAAAAAGCTTGGTAGTTGCTTACTGTAAATGTTGGTAGAGTTTAGTCTAATTTCCAGCATATTTTCTTCCATGCCTCCCTCTGTTATTTTTGTGATAAATCTGTGTAACATGAAAAGAGTAATAGATGACAAGGGAGATAAAATCAAAGATAAATTGATAATTGATAAAGTTTAAGATATTAAGAATTAAGAAAAGGGTCAAGAGACTAAGAATTAGATAGAACTGTGCTTTATAAAGTGTAATAAGAATGGAGTGGTATAGAATTTGAAATCAAGATTTGTGGTGATAAAATTGTAAGGTAAATAATTACAATTAATAAATAAACAAGAGGTTAGAATATTGTTAAAAAATTCTTTTTTGATACTGATGGAAAAAGATATAAGGTAAAGAACAACAAGATATGATTAAGATTAATAGAAATAAAAATGAGTGAGTTAATTTGAAATTAAAACTGTATTGATATAATAGATTTGTTTAGATGATGATGTTAGAATTTATATTAAAACTTGTTCTCATAGGTTTCGAACTTTTACTGTAGAGCTTTGACTAAAAATTTTTCTATGTTTTGATTTTGAATTTTAAAAGATATAATGGGAAATTGTGAATGGAGCCTTTTTAAAATGTAAGCAATTGTACCTATTCATGACCGGATCGAGACTTCGCTCTCGAAAGAGATGTATTTTAAGTGTTATGTTGGAAAAAATAAAAAATATTTTTGAAAAAAAAATGTTGGTAGAGTAACTTTTTATTGTTGTTACAGAAATGGGGGTGGGGGGGAGAGGTGAAATAAAGGAGAAAGGAGAAAGCATTTTTCATTGGCCAACAAAGAAATACTAATGGATGAGACACCACTGGGCTCATCTATTGGCTAGGTTAGGAAAGATAGATGCTGCTTGGCTATTGGCCCACAAGTCAACACTATTGATTTATTTGCAAACATGTCCTTTCCCTTAGCCCAGTATTTTTCAACCTTGGTAACTTTTAAGATGGGTACCAGAAGTCCCCCATCAGTTGGATTCCACACATCTTAAAGTCACCAAGGATGAAAAACACCGCCTTAGTCTCTCTACATACCTACTGAATATAACAATATTCAGTTATATTCAGTTGCTCCACTGTTTTGTTTCAGTTGTGGAATCAGACATTTTGGGTAATGGAAAGGCTAATGGTAATGGAAAGTACTTCCTTGGAAAGTACTCTTGGACTCAACTGACAATACTGGAGCTTAGAAGGATCTGCATATAGTTTATATGAATTTCAATCAGAACAGAGCTAATATTATTGTCAATTAAACACCAAACAGCCCCAATCAATCAGTCATCTCTCCTGGGCTCTTCGGTATGTGTTGGATTCTAAATTCCATAATCCCCAGAGAACACATCTGCAGTACACCACATTAAGTTAGGCTACACTAAATAATATTTTCCTATATAGACTTCAAACACTAGTAGTAGAGTTTCCTTTTCTGTTGTAATTAGAAACAAAAGAGCTTTGCTTTCTGAAATACAGTATGTTGATGGTAAACAAAGCAAAAGTCATGTAAGAAAAATGACATTACACCATCAAGATACAGGCAGGAAAAATACAACAAAATCCTTTTGTTCAAAGTTCCATAAAGAAGTATGCAAATTTCTTCAAGCTAGATAGTTAATGAAAGACAAGAGAACAACCCCAACAATTCTGCCTGGTGCTGAAACCATGGCATCTACATTTAAGCATGTTAAGATAAAAAGAGACAACAGACATTTAAATCAGGTCTCTTGGATTGTAGCAAAATTAAAATATCCAGTCAGAGCTGAAGAAGCTTCTTGGATGAGAAGTGAAACGTCTTCAAAGAAAACCCAGAAAGTCCAGTTGCCTCTTGAAAAAAGGACCTTTGGGACAACCATGACCTGGATGACTGAGAATCTCCATAGACATCTCCAAAAGCTGTTTCAGAACATGAAGGTGTAACACCTTTAAGCAATATGTTAAAGCAGTTGTGTTTTTTCCTGGCAATACATAATCCAGGGAAATAGCATGACTAGTCGTGTTGTAGGCAGGCATCAGATTCATGCTACAACATGAATTTATTAGCTATTGAATCCAAAGCACTGTACAGCCCTATGGCTATTGTAGGAGCGGAATGTACTTCCCCTTCTTTAAAATATCAAATATTCTCTGAACTTCCCAAGTGTGTAAATGATTTACCAAGTCAAACATAATATAAACCAGCCATATAGACAATAAGCAACTTTTATCTTTGAAGTCAAAGCAAAGGCTTAACAAATAACTAAACAATAACAAACTGTGCCCTAGGTGGCTGTATAATTCCTGTATTAGCATCCAAAAATATTGCTAAGAGGTTATACACCCGTGATGGCGAATCTATGGCACATATGCCAGAGGTGGCACACAGAGCTTTCTCTAGGGGCACGTGTGCCATCACCAGCTGCTCTTCTGGTTTCTGGTGTGCGCATGCATGCCAGCTAGCTGGTCTTCACACTCACCAGAGCACCGGAAACCCGAAGACCAGCTGGGCGGTGTGCATGTGTGCGCCGACCAGCTGGTCTTCAGGTTTTTGGTATGCATTCCGGTTTGGGCACTCGGTGCCAAAAAGGGTTGCCATCACTATTACATACTGTAAAGGACAATTTGCCAGCTATTTTATAAAAGAAGAAAACAGATCTGCAAGCACCAATAAGTATCTTTGTGGACAAGATGCCAACTTGATTCAGCTCTATTAAAAATGTATCAAATTATATCCTCACAACGGCTAAAACAAAACTTCCCGCATTAGAAAGTATCAACTATGGATGAATCTAGCTCCGTTTCATCTCTCCAACTTGGCAGCAATTCTCAAACACTATAGGCCAAATCTAATTTCTAACACTATTTTATTAGCTAAAATGGGGATTGATCCTACCATCAACTCAATGCCAACCCTAAGTACATTTACTGAACAGGAACTTGATCCATGTTTGTGTAGCTTGGTCGTTTCACAGCTATTGCTTTGAAGTGTTGTCTGATGGACCAAAAACAAATCATAAGCAATAAAAGAGGCTACAGTGGAAGAGAGGAAACAATAGAATTCCATATAAATGCAGCAGAAAAATAATTCAAAATAACCCAAATCTGTTTAAAGGGGGGGGGGGTTTCTATCAATATCAAAGCAACAGAATGTGATGAAATCGTTCAAAAAGCAATTTAGAATGTGCCACTTCTCAATTATTCACCTAGTGCAGAATTTTTCACATGGATTTCAATTACTAGAATTTCTATTGGCTAAGAAATTTTGGGAGTTGAAATCCATATGTCTTAAACCTTGCCAAGGTTGGGAAACACTGACCAAGAGTAAATTCACAAATTAAAACATTTTTACAAACTGACATTCTGTATTACAGTTAACAATAGAGCAATCAGGCGAATATACGTGTCCCAGGATAATGTTGCAGGATCCAATGTGGGTCAGTCACCGGGACCAGAAGTTTTGTCTTCCAAGCTTTCGTACTCATGCTGAAGCCCATCTTCAAAAAGAGAGAAGTTCCCTGAAGATGGGCTCCAGCACAAGTCCGAAAGCTCTGAAGACAGAACAGACCCAGATTGGATCCTGCAATGCTGAAAAACTCTAGGTATAATTTCTCAGATGGAAAATGACTTTTTTAACAAATGAATTGTTTTCCAATTCATATAGAGTCTCAGATGAGAAATTCAACATTTAAAAAATGGATTGACCCTAAATCATATAGCAAAGTGTGAGTGACTGAGAGAGGGCCTCCCAATCCAGGAAAATAACTGGTGCAAAACATGGAGTTGAGCAAAGGCTCACACTGCTACAACTTGCACCTGAGTCCAGGAGGAACTCCAGATTGTGCACCAGGTCTGTCTGGAGCAGTGAGACCCACCCAAGACCAAAGATGAAAAAGTCCCATATACAAAGGAGCCCCCATCCACACCACAATGTCACTACAATTTACCAGGATTCAATTGAAGCCTATTGTTCCCCATCCAGACTCCCATAGCCTCCAGGCATTGTGAAAGAGTGTCCCCAGCATCACTTAGGAGGCATCACCAGGACAGAGATATATAACTGGGTATCACAGCATATGGATGGTATCTCATCCAGCGATTTTATGTTGATGGACTACTGTAATGCTCTCTACATGGGGCTCTCCTTGAGGAGCACCCGGAGGCTCCAACTGATCCAGAATGCGGCCGGACGGGTGGTTATGGGAGTGACATGGCGCTCCCATGTAACACCTCTCCTGTGCGAGCTGCATTGGCTCCCGGTGGTCTTCCGGGTGTACTTCAAGGTATTGTTACCACCTTCAGAGCGCTCCATGGCTTAGGACCTGGGTACTTTACGAGACCGCCTTCTGCCACTGGTAGCCTCTCACCGGCCAGTACGCTCCCACAGAGAGGGGCTCCTCAGGGTGCCATCGGTCAAACAGTGTCGACTGGCGGCCCCCAGGGGGAGAGCCTTCTCTGTGGGGGCACCTGCCCTTTGGAACGAGCTTCCCCCAGAGATACGGAGGATCCCGGATTTACGCACTTTCCACCGTGCCCTCAAGACTTTTTTATTCCAACAAGCTGGGCTGGCCTAACTCTTTTTAATTGCTTAATTTTAATTTGCCTTTTAAAAGGGGGTGTTTTAATTAGTATGGGCCAAATTTGTTTAAAATGTTTTAAATTGTTTTTAAATTTTATATTGTATGTGTTTTATCTTTGGCTGTTCACCGCCCTGAGTCCTTCAGGAGAAGGGCGGTAAATAAATCCAAATAAACCTAAACCTAAACCTTGATATTAAAAAAGAGAGTCCTGAGCTCTGCAGCACCTCACAAAAAGGGGATTGTAGGCTGGACTTCTCATTCCTTATCAACATCGATTGGGACCAGACTTGAAGGAAGGAAGAGAGCCAGTTTCTCTAGTGTTTAAAACACCAGGCTACAAACCAGGATATTGAGTTCTAGTCTTACATTAAGAGGCATGAAAGTTGACTGGGTGATCTTGGGGCAGTCACACTCTTTCAGTCCAATTCACCAAACAGGATTGTTGGGGAGCGGGGAGAGGAGGAGGAAGAAGGAATATTAGGCATGTTAGCTGCCTGGTGCTCATTGGGCCAAAGCTGGACTGAAAGAACTCCAGATGATCTATTTCATCCAGAATCTTCTGAAATTCTAATGCCATCACCTTCTCAACCATCTTCTTCTAAAAAAGGAAGATGGGAGATTAGATGAAAATTGTCCAGAACTGTAGAGTCCAGCAATGGCTTCTTGAGAGGGTGCACCCACACATCCTTAAGCGGAGTCAAGAACATCTCTGCCATTAAGGAATAATTCACCATCGTTCAAACCTATTCATATGTCACCTCCAGAGGGCCTTCACTAACCAGAAACTAATTCCTTACTTATCAGCTATGAAAAGATTAAGGGCTCTCATCATAACATATGCTATTTTATTCCTATGTTATTTATTTGATTACTAGGGATAATTGTGAAGTTAATGATTACATATCCACTAATTATTTTTCCCACTGTTGATAATAATGCTATCTACCCATAACTAAGTTGGTAGAAATTTTGTTGCATTGAAATATGCTGCCCACATTGGGTCAACTACCTTTCTCTAAGAAAATAATTGTGTCTATAAGCCATGACGATTCCTGATATTCAAACACCTAGACAAATGCTTAAAACCAATTGATTACAAGTAATCCTTGGCTTACAACCATTTATTTAGCAACTGTCTGAAGTTACAATAGCACTGAAAAAAGTTATTTATGATAGTTGTCACACTTATGACCATTGCAGCATTCCCATAGTCATGTGGTCAAAATTCAGTTACTTGGCTAATGGCATGTATTTATAATGGTTGCAGAGTCCTGAGGTCCTGGGATTGTCATTTCCAACTTTCCTAGGGAGCTTTTGACAAGCAAAGTCAATGGGAGAAGCCAGAATCGCTTAACAACTAGGTGATTCATTTAACTACAGTGATTCACTTAACAGCCGTGGCAAAAAAAGTCATAAAATAGGGTATGATTCACTTAACAGATGCCTTGCTAAGCAATGAAAATTTTGGGCTCAATTACGGTCATAAGTCGAGGACTACTGTATCCCGGAATTTAGCAAAGAGAGAGAGAACGCCTTCAAATTAGACTTGATTCCTGGAATTACACAGACAAGATTATGCAGTTTTCAGAACTGATTTGCCAGCATCGTTTTCCTAGGATTAGGAGGGAGTGGCTTGCCCAAGGTCACCCAACTGGCTTTTCTGCCTAAGGTAGAAGTAGAACTTGGGCTTTCCCGCTTCTAGTCCCAAGCTTTAATTATTCCTTTGCAAACAAAGGAGAATTATGGCTATAATAATCATTACTTAGGGTAGATAAGAATTTCCACTAACAAAGGAAGAGCCCATTGTTGTTCTTGGCAGGAACACTACAGATGTGCATGGCCAAACAGGGAGAAATGATGGCTTGTCAATCAGGAAGCCATAACTTGCAATTTACCGGTACCTCTTTTTGTTTCATTATGAGATAGGTCTCATGATTCCTCCTTGGAAAATATTTACGTAAGATTGTAAAAGGGCCTATAAAGATTATCAAAGTAAAGAGATTTCCTTGTTGCCTGCCGTAAACAAGGTACACTAATCAATCAATAAGAAAGTTCTCTTGCTTAATTCAATGCAACACTTCCCCTAAAGGCATATTGACAGCCTCTTTTTTGTTTTAATATGATTCAGTTAAGAAGAGAACCTAGGAATAATGGAGCCACTGAAATCTTAACAAGAGTGAGAAAGCAGACGGCTGCTAGTAACACGGCTATGATTTCCCTTTTCAGCCAAAGAGCCTAAGCCCTCAGTACTTGTAGATTTTCTTAGCGCTGAAAGGCAAATGCAAAAAAAAAAAAGTGAGGAACTGCTAGATTTTATATCTGTTAAGAGAATCCCTCCTAAATGACAAATGACAACTCTCTTCAAAGCCAGTGTATGATCAGCTTTGTGAACCTTGCAAAATATTATGCATCACTGGGCAATAAATCAAATATATCATTGGAATGTCCTAAGAGGTCAACTCTCTGCACATTGCAGGATTCATTACAGTAGAGGACTATCCAGCCTTTCAAAACCTCCAGAGAAAGGGGAAAATCACTGCATACAGTAACTTATTCCATTGATTGACAGCTTTTTCTTTAAATAATCCTTCCTAATGTCTAATTTGTATTACATCCTTTTAGTCCCATTAGTTCTGGTCTTACCTTCTGGACCAAGTGAGAATAAGTCTGAAGACGTGAAAGCCCACGTGAAATAACTATTATGCCTCCTCTCAACTTTCTCTTCTGCAAGCTAAACATTCCTAGGTCTTTCAACCTTTCTTTGTTGGCTTGGTTTCTAGTAATTTCACCATTTTGGTAGTCCTTCTCTGGACTTGCTCCAGATTATCAACATCTTTTTTAAACTGTGGTGTGCAGAACTGAACACAATATCCAAGTGAGGTTGTCTGACCAAGGAAGAGAAGAGAGAAATAATCACTTTCCTTGTTCTCGTCATAACACAATAAACCCTCAATGTAATGGACCAATGGGGGAAAAGCAGAATATCCATCAGATCCAAATAGCACTCATAAAACAATGTATGGCATCTCACAGATGAGTATTTTAATAATTTTATACATGCAGTGATGGGATTTTTTCCCATGTGTATTTTTCATATACTGCACATATATACATAACAAATAAATTTACACATGGAAACAAGCATACAATATATGATCAGATTTTGTCTGCTACAGCTGACATCCACTAAACTGATATCTATTTACTATATTTCTTTTTGTTATACTTGTCTGATCACAAGCTGTACCTGTGAAACTTTAAAAATTTGACATATTTCTTAGCCTTGTAATTTTATACATAAGATCCCAGAAGCTTACGATTCGTAAGTTAACAAAGATGATGTTGTCATTCATTCAATGAGGAATGGGATACTGTATTACTCACCTACAAACACAGAGAAATGTCAATTCTCAGTTCTGCATTACATCAGAGAGTAGAAGTCATAGGATCAAAGCAGTGACTTGAAAAAGAAAAAAAAAACTCCAGCATTTTCATCTAATCCAGTTTTTCTCAACTTCAGCAACATTAAGATATGGGGACTTTAACTCGCAGAATTCTGTGAATTGAAATCCAAACATCTAATGTTGCTGGTTGAGAAACATTGGCTTTCCTGAAGTATCTGTTTGTCGGAATGGTAACTTCATATTTTTCCAATAGCCATGAAAGAAAATGAATGATGACAATCTTAATTAAATTCTGCATTTGTAACTTGTATGATCTTGTATGAAATAAACCCCACAGAACCTAACAGCAGAAACCACACAAAAGACACAATTTGGTATGCTGCTTCCCAATTCTCTCTTCCTAAATCTTTTCACAATCTGAATCACCATTTATTATGCATACATTTGAGTATACATATTATGATTTGTCCCAAATGTACTATTTTAATCACTTTATAACTAAGAGCCATACTGATTCAGTTCTAGTTTAGCATTATTTTTGGTACTAAAGTTACAGGAAGCAGTCAAAAATCTGAACAGCTATTGAACTTAAATTACTCACAGCTTCGGAATTAAATATGAATAAAGCCAAATGAAAAATCTAATACTTGAACTGCTCTATCCACTAGGAAGAAAATTATTTAGAACAATGAAAAGGGATATACTTTGGGGGTATATGTGCTTCAAAAAAATCTGGAAGTTACATCAGGTTTTCATTAAAGCAGGCATGACTTTTTTCTATCTGAGACTGAAAAAGATTGTTCGTTTGAGTGTCTCATGAGATTTTTTACACTGCATTACAGATGTAATTTATCCTTTCTGAAGCTTACCCAGAAGCTCAAAAGAGGTGTAACTTTAATTATAAATACTATAATTTTCTTATTAAATTCTATCGATCGATCCATCCATCCATCCATCCATCCATCTATCTATCTAATCTCCCATTCCCTTTCTGCAATTGAAGTTCTGTAGTTCTACATTTAGGAACTATGACTCTAAATGCTTATGAGGTTTATGTTTTCTTCTCAAAAATGCAGATCAAATTATCTAATCAGCAAAATCTGTCAAGAAGATGATTTAGTTTATAAAGAGATTACAACTGAAGAAAATATATTCAACGCACAATGATCCTGAATGTCTCATTTTAAACCCTCAATTTATTATTTCTGCAATCCATATATCATAAATTATGAAACTTTCATTACTGAGATAGAAAATTTCTAGACATTTTAAATCCATGGTGAAAAAAAACTGTAGGTTGGGATAAGGGGTTAAATTGGGGAAATTTCAAATGTATCCAATATTTGTCTTACTCTCTATACCTCTAAGTTTATTTTTGCTCTTTTATTAACATTCTATGTTTTCTTTGTTTATGCATCAGTTTTAGGTTGCCCAATTCCAGAATGACTCTTGGTAGCTTCTCAGTTAAAAAGAACTGTCTCATATTGAGAAAGAGAGTTGTCCAGAGGAAATAAGTAAAAAAGAATGCTCCATCCATCCCTCAATTTCAAAGGGCTTTAGCCTTCACTGACCCAAGGCTTGGAGGAAGAGTCCAATTATTAAATTTTGTTTAAAGGGGAATATGGTGGGATTATAAATAACTGGGAGATGCTGTTCCAAAGGGCAGGTACTTCCAGAGGAGGAGTGCTTCCTACGTTAAGTTAGATGACATTGTTGAAACAAGCCTTCTCTGTTAATCAAACAGGATGGACAATCCTACAGGAAATAAGATAGCTCTGATAACTAGAACTTCTAAGACTTTAAAGATAATAATCAGACTGTTCAATTGCACCTGGAAGCTTATTGATAACCACTGCAGCTAGCAGAGCAGGCCTCATACATGGGCGTAGTAAGATAAATAAATAAATAAATAATTTTATTTCTATTCCGCCATTCTCCCGAAGAACTCAGGGCGGTGTACAGCCTATTAAAAGCACAAAGACAGACATCAGTTAAAAATAATTAAAATTATTAAATAATTTCGGCTCAGATTTAAAATCCCCAAAATTTAAAACACCCAATTTAAAAATCATTACATTGATAGCCCAGCTTGGTGGAACAGCAGGGTCTTGAGGGCACAGCGAAATACACAGAGGTCAGAGATCTTACGCATTTTCGGGGGCAGTTCATTCCACAGCGCAGGGGCTCCCACAGAGAAGGCCCTCCCCCTGGGTGTCGCCAGCCAACATAACTTGGCTGATGGCACCCTGAGGAGACCCTCTCTGTGGGAGCGAACTGGCCGGTGGGAGGCTGTTGGTGGCAGAAGTCGGTCTCGAAGGTACCCAGGTCCTATGCCATGGAGCACTTTAAAGGTGGTAACCAACACCTTGAATCGCACCCGGAAGACCACTGGGAGCCAGTGCAGCTCACGCAGGAGGAGTGTCACGTGGGCACAACGGGTTGCACCCATAACCACCCGCGTGACCGCATTCTGGACCAGCTGGAACCTCCGAGTGCTCTTCAAGGGGAGCCCCATGTAGAGAGCATTACAACAGTCCAGACGGGAGGTGACAACGGTGTGAGTGACTGTGCGCAAGGCGTCCTGGTCCAGAAAGGGCTGCAACTGGCGAATCAGGCGAACCTGATAAAAAGCCCCCCTGGTCACGGCCGTCATATGCTCTTCTAAAGACAGCTGTGCGTCCAGGAGGACGCCCAGATTGCGAGCCTTCTCTGTGGGGGGCAGAGATTCACCCCCAATTGTCAGCGATGGCACCAGCTGACTAGATATGCCCATCACTGTTCATGCATTTGAATTTTTGATCAAGTGCACATTCTGAGTGATCCTCAAGGGAGCTTCATGTACAGCAATTTCAATATTATACCTACAAGGTAACCAAGATATATCTGACTATACAAAGAGTCTCCAAGTCCAAGAATGAATACAACTGGTGTACAAGTCTGCAAGCTGCCATCTGCTTTCAAACAAGTATGAGAATCCAGGAAAATCCCAGGCTTCACAGAGTCCCAGTGCCCCCCCCCTTCAAAACCAGAGGCAGAACCTGCAAGAATCACATATCTGCAAGAACCCACTGCCACTTCACCTTGCTTGAATCCTTCACCCCCACCAAAACTAACTTGGTTCATTCATACAATTATCAGATTTGGCATATTTGTACAATGTGAAAGTATAACTTAGTTAGATATCTACAACGGAAGCAATGAACTTCAGTCAGGGAGCAGATCTATTAGATAGGCAACAATACATAAACACATAAGCAAATAACATACTGAATTATTTCTCCTTTGGTACAAATGGCCATGCTGCTTAGCAGCAGCCATGCATGTTGCTCTAACATCTAGAGTCAGACAGTACAGAACTACTTGTCCTCTGGTGTAGTGGTCCTAGTGCTCTGACACACTATAAATGTCATCCTATTACATCTTACTGCAAACTAATAAAAACTTTGGAGAAGTAAAGAACAATTAGACTATTTTGTCTTACCAGCATCATTTCTCCAAAATAAAATATTTCACTGGAAGTTTTTATTCTTTCCAAAATTTTTCAAATGGGAAGGCAGAAAAGACTTTTAAAACACTGTGAGGTTTGTTTCCTGAGCCATTACATAACTAATTCTGCAATGTTATTCAGTATGCTCATCCAAGAAACATCAGTGCTGGGATGTTGATCACCAGCAATTATTTGAACATCATTAAATCAGAACTTTATGCATTTCTTTTAACTTCATTGTTGCTTAGGCCATAATAAAATGCTCAGTGTTTGAGATTTCAACAGGAAACCATGGCTGTTATCTCATCAAGTTAGATCATATAATTTATTAAAGTGCACACTGTGAAAACAGTGGTTTATATCTTCTAAAATATTCCCTTCTTGGGTCAAATATATTAGATTTAATAATAAATATATTGACAGCTTCTGCCAACCTAGCAGTTGGAAAACCTGTAAAATATGCAAGTAGAAAAATTGGGACCACCTTTGGTGGGAAGGTAACAGCATTCCGTGCGCCTCTGGCATTTAGTCATGCCGGCCAGATGACCACGGAGACGTCTTCAGACAGATATTGTTATAGTATGTTAAGAATTAATTCACCTAACAAACATAATCTTGCTGACATCTTTAAAATACTACATCATACTAAAGATATAATTTTAACTTTATTCCAATTTCTTTATACAGAGTTATTAACTTGGAAGAAGAATGTTTCTTCATCTATTCAAGAACTGTTTCACACTAAAACTGATCAATTGATTCTTTAATTATCTAATTAAAGATAATTATTTACCACATCACCCAACAAAGTATTATCTATTAAAGAGCTGTTGAGAAAGTTACTATTTGCAGCTGTTATCCTATATTTAAATAGATTTCATAGAAACATTCATTCTTTGCTAAACTTATACAGCATGAGACTTTCTCATCCTTTCTATAGAAGCAAATTTTCAGTTACTCTAAAGCAATTATTTTGTTGGTCCAAAATCCAATTATCTTTTATTTAATGGATTTGAAATAGCATAAATGAAATAAATTTCCATCAAGGCTTTTTTAAATCTATTAGATGAGTCTAACAGAGGATGGTGGTCCACCATCACTACACTGCCCTTAGCTGTAACACAAATATTTAGCAACAACCAAAGTTAATAGTTCAGTATTACATTCACTCAAGAAAATGTCAATCTAAAACTAGATGCTTTGCAGTAACAAAGTTTAAGGTAAGACAAAGTTAAGCTTATACTTTGCCAAATACACATTTTAATTACATTGTGATCATTCTTCATATTGCAAAAATGAAAAAGAACTGCTGTCAACAAATAAATACTGGCACAGTGTGTGTGTGTGTGTGTGTATGTGTGTGTGTGTGTGTGTGTGTTTTGTAATCTAACCCTAAGAGCAGCTATAGAGTCACCCATTAAAAAATCCATTAAAGGCTGTACTGTAGCATATCAGTGTGCAACTTTGTCAATTATTTATCCCTTTACATTAAAGTATGTTCATATGAGAGGAAATGAAACTGCTTTCTTTCTAAACTCAGTTTGCTAAATGTACATCAATCTTCCCGTCTGATACCCACCAAATGCAATTGACTTCACCTGATGCTTGATGTGGATCCCAATACACATGGAGGGCACCAGGTTGAAGAAGCAAGCACAAAATGCAGCTGTGATTTTTCTATCTACCAGCTGGTTGTGGTTTTCTCTCTCTCTCTCTCTCTCTCTCAACTCTTTCTCTGTACACCACTCATTCAAGCCATTTGTTATATTACCCAACTTGAATAAAACCCTGATTTAAGCAGAATTCCAGTGACCAAGTTTATCTAGATGAGAGATGGGGGGCGGGGGTGTTTGATGCCAAGCTAGCCAGTAAGCAAGCAGATGAACAGATGAACGCAAAGAAAGCAGCGACAACAGCAGAAGCAGACAAACCTAAAAAATGAAGGGAAAAAAAATGCTGCATTTATTAACCCTTTTCCAACGCCCTCCCCAAGCTTTTTTCGGCAAAGCCAGAGATGCGAGGCAAAGATTAGCCTGTCAACATGCAGGAGGGAAGCGAGCTACCCCAGATACACATTCGCTGCATATGTACGTAGAGGCATATAAAATAAGAGCGTGGGGGATAAAACCTTTTCCCGTCCCAGAGATTCATTCAGACGACCGTCTCCCCATTTATTGCCTTCACCCAAACACGTATATATATATGCCTCGTGGATCCCTGGGGGTAACCGCAGGAATAGAAGCGGAGGAATTGCCTCAAAAGCCGGCCAGGGCAGCCCCCAGCAGCCACAACAGGGGCGCGTCGGGTGGGTAAACCGACAAGTGCGCAGCGGTGGCGCATCGCCTCATCCTGAGGTGCCCAGGCGCCTCCCCTTCGTCCCCGGATCCCCCACGCTGCGGAACCCGAGGCATACCTAGAACCACACAGACCACGTCCAGCACCACATAAGGGAGCCGCGTCTTGTCAAACATCTCGGGGCTGAGGTGGTGGCGGCGCCGCCCTCAAGCGAGAGACTCGATGGGGACCAGAGCGGCGGAGAAACGGGCTAGGAGCCCCAGCTCAGCCGCCTCCAGCAGCCACAGGGCCAGCCGAGGCGGGCGGGGAGGGGAAACAAAAAAAAAAAAAAACCGGGGTAGCCCGAGCGCGCAGCTTCTCCGCCCAATGGCGCTGCCTGACACCCGAAGCGCCGCCACTAATGCGGCTCGCGGGAGGATGGGCCGCGCTTTAAGGAGGGGGAGGGCCCGAAACCACGAACGAAGGAGGGCAGGGGAAGAGGCAGACTCCGCCCCCTTTGGCGCGCACCCGCCGCGTGCCCAGAAACCCGACTGCCTCTCGCCCGCCCAATTGTTGAACTGAGGTAGCTCTCCCCCCCGGTACGTCATAACTATTTGCTCCGCCCACGTCCTGTTTTCTAACCCTCGAAGGCCAATCGGCGCTCTCATTCGCTGCGGCGAAATTCCAAGCACGGACGCGGATCCTGGCCACGCCCCTCCCCCGGACGGACCGGGTCGCCTTCATTCATTCGCTCCCGCGAACGGCGTTTGGTTGCTTTTTATTTCTTTTCTGGTTTTTTTTTTTTTTTGCCCTGTTTGCTGGAAGAGGTCACGAGAAGGCACTGATTTTCAATCTCTCCTCCTGCACTGTTAGCTTGTGTGTTTTTAATTACCTCGCTAGATCCGTTTAAACTTGAGAAAGGGCGACGGGGGCGGGGGAAGAGGCTTTTCCACGTGGAGGGGGTAAACGGAGTAGAAAGTAATTATTAACAGATGGTTTCGCGAAATATTAGGCACTCTTGCAAAGTTACTTAAACAAGTCTAGGCAGATTTTTAAAAGATCTGGAAAGCTGGGTTAGTCTGTTGCAAAACAAAAACAAAGACAGGGTATTTCAAAATCATTACTAGACACAAGAACAGTGTTTTCCCGAACGCCATCACCCTGCTAAACAAATAATTCCCTCAGCATTGTCAAACTATTCACTAAGTCTGCATTACTATTAATCTTCTCATCGTTCCCATCACCCATTTCTTTCCACTTAATGACTGTATGACTGTAACTTTGTTGCTTGTATCCTTACAATTTATATTGACATTGTTTCCTGATTGCTTATTTGTACCCTATGACTATCATTAAATGTTGTACCTTATGATTCTTGACAAATGTATCTTGTCTTTTATGTACACTGAGAGCATATGCACCAAAACAAATTCCTTGTGTGTCCAATCACTCTTGGCAAATAAAAAATTCTATTTTTTTATTAGCCTTGTTTGCTCAGAAGTTAATGTGCTGTGTGGGTTTCCTAGGTAAATGAAACTAGGATTGGTTTCTAACAACAGTGGTGTCAAAATGAATAAATAAACTAAAAATCTTTGGGTGATGGTTTTCCAGCTGTGATGTACTGTAACTCCTATTGGCTTGAACCAGCAGACCCAAAGCACTTTTGGATTTTAATTGTTAAGTGTTGGAAGAAAAATCCAGTCCAGTTCCATGCTGGGAGAAAAATGCTCTAAATAAAATGGAGGTTGGCTACAAGGAAAGAAGATCTCTGTTTATTTGGAAACTTCAGTGACAGCAGCATGTTTCTGGGGTGGCTGACAAAATGGCTGAGTGAGCGGATGGATTTTTATATGGTTCTGGGGTTTGGTGATTGAGATGCTCCAAGGTGTTGTGCAATGTAGTGAGCCTTGTGTCTTTTACTATTTCATTGGTGGTGGGTTAATCCTATTGTGTCCTAAAGATCATGTCCTGTCTTTAGAATTTGGCTAGGGTAATGTAAATTCTTAATCCCATCAGGTCCAGCCTTGGGAAGCTGGGCTGAAAGTGTTTTCTTTATGAATAGGCTGGCCTGGGTTTCTTAATGGACACAAAATATCCATCTCTAAACACTTCAGGGTTCTGCTTGAGGCAGCTTGAGGCAGCTGCCTCAAGCAGGAAGACAGCTGCTTTCTGCCTTTAAGAGCATGTTTTTCCTTTGGGGAAATACAATCTGCCTCTTTTAATATTCCCCAAAATATTTCATTTTCTAGGAGGAGCGGGACTTCCCATACAAGTATCCAGAAAGTTACATTTTGGGAGAGATTTCATTAAGGGGCATTAAGACTTAGTATGAAAAATACAAACAATTAGAAATAAAAAAATCCCTTTTCCTATAGGCATAACTGATCATAAGGGTATCATGCATGTGAAGAAATGGAATTTAATTCAAGAACATGTAAATCTTCATAAAATGATGTATGTAAAGCCACAAAACTAAAGGGCTTTAAGACTTGTTTTTAAACTATCTGAAAGCTTAGCATTTATTTTGCCAATCTGGTAGAATAATATTTGAATTTAATTAAACATATTTAAGAAGTGAAAGTTGAAGGTGATTTTTTTCTATCCTATCTATTTAAAAAGAACACAAAGAAATAGTGTGGACGGATAGTATTGGTCCTTGATTTCAGATTGACTCTTATTCTTCCTGATTTTGGGGAAAATCTGTCATGAAGAATCAATGTTGGCTTGATACCACATAATCTTGCTTGGATAAAGTAGATAAAATAAATATTGCCATTTTGTTTAGCACATGCAAGAATTTGATCAGTTTGGTGATTTTGAATCAGTCTTGACTCCTAGTAATTGTCTGGACTAGTCCCTGCAGTTTTCTTGGCAAGATTTTAATTTGCCATTGCCTTCTTTCAAGGGCTGAGAGAACCAAATCACCCACTTGGCTTTGTGCTTCAGACTGGACTAGAACTCACATTATTATATTTTCTATCTCAGTACTTTTAACTACCCTACCAAACTAACGAACTCCAAAATATTTAGAACAGCAGCAACATTTGGCAAAGATACTGCAATCTATCCAATATCTTGAAGAAATACAGAATGAAGAGCAAATAAAGAATTCAGCTTTAATTGTGTGCAGAGTTACCAAAGTCATCTTGCAAAATAATACTTCAAAGATCTGGAAAAGCTGTATTAAAAGGTGAATGGAATGTGAATTAAAATGTTCCTTTTAAAATGTTTTCCTTTTAAAATGTTTTTTATCACTGTCTTTTATTGTCTAGATCTCTGAGGGCTCATGGAACTGGTTAGAGAATGCGATTCACCAATCTATAATATAACTTAATTTTAATCAATAGAAAATTGTATTACAGCTCTGTAGGAGACTGTTCCACATAGTTGGTTAGATCTGAAGAAATATATTTTGAACAATATCAAAAGATACGGGTTTTTTTGCATAACTCATGTGATGAATGGAATGTGATTATATAACCTCATCATGACAGATGAATAATTACTGTATTTTTCAGACTATAAGATGCACTTTTTCCCCCCAAAAAAGAGGATGAAAATCTAGGTGCGTCTTATAGTCTGAATGTAGCCCCGCCCTCCCCCACCCTTTAGCCTCTACTCCCAGCAATTTACCTCCTTGCAGCAAGCAGCAAGCAGCAAGTTTCAGTTTCAGTACAGCCTGATTAGTACAAGCAGTTGATTGTCAGTTGGATCAGCCTCCCAACGCTCAGCTGTTTCAGACTGCAGGGATTCCTATTGCCTATTGCCATGCAGGCCTCCTTCAATCAGGCAAATTGCTGGGAGGCAGATTTTTTTTTTCTTGTGCTAATCAGGCTGAAAACGAAACTAAAGCAGGCTGCTGTAAGGCAAATTACTGGGAGGCAGAGGCAGAGTTATTGTGAGTGTTTTATGAGTCTTATTTTCTTCTTTCTGTCCTTTTGTTGTGAAATTTCTGTCTAAAATCAAAAATTAGCTGGAATTTAAGAAGTATTTCACTAACTTAATTAAAATGTTACTTGAAGAAAAATAAAGAGAGGGGAAAAAGCTTTACATCTAACAGATTGCGTGCTGAATAACTTACTGATTCTGATTACAATACCAATCTATGCAAAGAAAAAAACTTAAAACAGTTCCAAACTGGTAAAATTTCATATTATTTCCCATATCCATGCACTAGCGTATATCTTGTTTTCCTCCCCCAAAAAGGTAGGTGCGTCTTATAGTCCGGAGCGTCTTATACTCTGAAAAATACGGTATCTTGATAGATCTATACTATACTATTTTAATGAACTTTATTTTAAAATATTTATTTGATGATTAAAAACTCTGTCATGTATATATTATTTATTACCATGTTTCCCCGAAAATAAGACCCTATCTTATATTTTTTTGAACCCTGAAATAAGCACTTGGCCTTATTGCCATGCACTCAAAAGCCTGATTGGGCTTATTATCAGGGGATGTCTTATTTTGGGGGAAACAGGTTATTATTAAATATTTCACTATTTGAAATTTCTATACTTCTACTAATTGAAACAGAAGTTGTAGAAAAGAACTAACAGATTAACTTGACTAGCAATAAGACACTTAGTTTGTTACATACCTGCTATAGCTCACAATTCATTGAACACTTCCAATCTTGTGCTGGTTTCATAGAACTCCACCTAACTGAGTTTCTCTGCATCTGTTAATATGCTTCTTGACTTGCCTGCCAGTGAGTTCTGCCCTAACAAACATATATGAAAAAATATACAGCTTATTTTAGATATGTCTCTTTGCTTAATGGGGAGCTTAATTTTTGATAGATTATATAAAACAAACAAACTTAAGCCAGCAGTGGAGAAACCAGCCAACACAAAGGATCAGACATATTTTGAAGAAACAGTGAAACATGGAAAATAAGTCATCAGGATTGGCCTATTAACATACCAGTTTAAAAGGGACTAAGCACTTTGGGATTTTAATTGCAACTGACCAACTAAACTGTGGTACAAAGGAATATTAAATTGGAAAGCCCAAATTGAAGAACCCATGACAAATCAAAAGCTTACCAAGTGTTACTTTAATCTGCTAAATCTAAAAAAGAAAAGCTAATAGGTTCATCTGGAAAAAGCTTTAAATCAATATATAGTACAAGTGTCAGACCTGTAATGTGAAAATATATTTCTGATAACTGTCTTCTTGAACAGAGTTCCCCAACATATCTGGCTTTGTGGACCAGCGGGGGGTGGGGGAGAAAATGGTTCCACGTGGGGGGCTAGCATGCAGGCGCACCTGCCGCTTACACCAATGGAGCACTCATGCGCTTGCCCACTGCTTGTGCAAATGACATCTACACATGCACGCACTTGCCAGCCATTTCCGCGGCCTGGTTGCAATCCCCTCACAGCCCACTAGTGGGGCACAACCCAGAGGTTAGGGACCGCTGTTCTTTAAAACATTTGCTTCATTGGTTCAGTCAGAATCTGGGATAACGCAATTAGAAATAGTAGTAGCTTTATTATATACTTACAGCTATGAGCACAATAGATATAGAATAAAGTAACTGTTCAAATAATAATACATTGCAGTTATTTATAACGTAATATAAAGTCCAAATTTAATATGCCATTTCTAAATTATTGTATTACAGTACAATTTAGAGATAAATTGAGTTGCTGATTACATTTACTAGGTGATAAAAACATAACTGTCTATAATGGCTTAAAAGGAGATAAGTAAAATTAACTTACAGGGTTTGGGATGATAACAAGACATAGGTGGGATCAAGTCATTTTTTTTCCTCCAATGGTGGTAGAACATGTAAAAATGATAGCTTTTTAAAAATTAAAACTATTTTAAAGTTTATAGCACATCTTTCCCAGGAAATGAATGATGAGAAAAAAATTGAACTAATATTAACTGAAGGAGGCTTAATGGATTACAGGAATAACTGGCCTTTTGCAGCATTAAATCAAGTTTTCCAATTAATTTTTGCAAGCCAAAACTGAGCTTAAGAGTATTGAGTTTGACAGTGTTGTGCACTCTTAAAGAACCTTTGATTGCAGTGACCGACTTAGATTGGATCTTGCAACATTATCCTGGGACATGTATATTTGCCTTCATTCACCCTTAAAAGAGACCAAAATTTGAACAGTATTATTTTGCTAATATATTTTTAAGAATGATTTTCATGTATTTATTTGTATCCTGAATTTCCTCTTATGAGAAGATTCTTTCATTTTACCGCAGTAATAACAAACTTGTGCGTGTAGTTGGGATGACAGAAAGTGACTGTCTCAGTGTTATACACTGACTTTCTATGGCTGAGAATCACAGTGGGTTTGAATCTTAAATATAGCTTAATGAAACTATATGTGGCCTGTCAGCCTCTGGCCCATCTAGCAGCCAAATCAGAGGAAGAGGAGGAGGCATGGGAGTCAGGGTCAGCATCAAGGCAACCTGAGAGCTCCAAGGGGGAAGAGGTAATGGAGCTGACACAGAGAGAGAGAGAGAGAAGCAGAGCTTAGGCCATCCATTAGCCCTCGGATGGAGAGTCAACAGCCTCCAGGTCTGGAGGTAGCTGATGAGGAAGAGGAGGAACAGTTGGGTCCAGTGCCTGACGCACGGATGCGCAGAAGGCAGAGGAGAGGAGAGCAATGGAAATTGGTGGGCCCATCCTTGGGAATGAGGAGCCACCGCTGTTAGCGAAGCCCCAACTAGCTCTGGGGATAAAAGGCAGGGCGCGGAGATGAATAGATGTGACAGACAACTATTCATCTTCCGGGCGGGCGGACTTGTTAGCCTGTGTTGAGAGAGAAACTTTTTGCCGGGGCTGCTGGCACTCCTAATAAAAGAATCTTTGAGTTAACTTCAGAGGGTTTGTCGTGTTTGGGGAGCTGGATCTGAACCAGTGGTGGGATTCAGTTGGTTCTCTCCGGATCACGCAAACTGGTAGCAGCGACTGTGGGAGGCTCCGCCCACCCACCCACCCGGTAATGCATGACTACTGCACATGCGCAGAAGTCCATGCGCATGTGAAGAGATGGTGCATGCGAGTGAAGTGAGCACACGCACGCACACACTCATATTTGCAAACCGGTAGGGAAGGTAAGTGAATCCCACCTCTGATCAGAACATTATATTTCTTTTTTTTTATTTATTTATTTAATTTATATGCCGCCCTTCTCCGGAGACTCAGGGCGGCTTATAATGCGTTAAGCAATAGCCTTCATACTTTTGTATATTTATACAAAGTCAGCTTATTGCCCCCACAAACTGGGTCCTCAATTTACCTACCTTAGAAAGGATGGAAGGCTGAGTCAACCTTGAGCCTGGTGAGATTCGAACTTACAGTAATTGCAGACAGCTGGTGTTAATCACAATGCTATCAGTCTGCTGAGCCACCAGGCCCTGGTTTTTCTTAAAGCCTGGCAATCATCTGCAATTACTGCAGTGCAAATGAACATCAGAAAGCAATACAATCTGATGCATAACCCTTTTTTCCTGCATTTCATCTCGTTTACGTTGCCAACGGTTACTGTTCCTAACATTAAATTCTGATGTAGACATCGCTTCCATCCAGTAGATTTAATCTTGTGTAAAGGATACAGCCAAGTCAATGTATATTTACTTAGAGCTAAACTTTACTGTGTTTAATCATGTTTCTCGAAGGATTACAGCTGGGCTCTGCCTGCTACTTTGCCATAAATGATGTATGGGGGAAAAAATGTCAGGACTTACTGTGGATTTTCATGATGTGTTTACCGTACTACCAAGATGTATTCTAAATTTATTATATGCAAAGGCACTATTATTTGTATTTTTCTTGAAAAACAAGATTAATCTCTCTGTAAAATATAACAAATGCTCACAAAATTATCATTAATTTAACTATCCTTAGCCACAAAAATGATGACAACACAAAATGTCAAAAAGCTACAAAACGGAAAGTTACTAGAGGTTAATTAGCTTCAATGTACACGTACATAATGTTGCAGTCAGACAGATCCACTAATTGTCAGAATTATGTGTTTGATACTTAAAAGTTTTTGAATTTCCAGTTATATTCCTATCATTGGTAACAATTGTGATTAGTTCAAGAGATCTCATACAGGCTGTCACTTTCATAGAAAGGTTAAGGGTGAATGTATTTTGAGTCTTTTAAATACTAATTGAAGGCCTTAAAATAGAAACTGCAACTCTTAATAAGAAGTATGAGTTAGGAAATAAACAACTCCATTATGAGCAGAAACCAAGCCTGAAGGGAAGATTGGAGAATACCAGTTTACTGAAAATGCAATGACTTTAGAACCAAACTGATTCATCAAAACGGAAATGAATTGTCCTAAGGCAAGCAAGATAATCAGAAGAGATAAGAGGATCTGTATGAACACAGCATAGCATAAATGTCTTGTGCCTGCAAAAAAGAATGTTAGGGTTTGGTTCTTACATTAATATACATTAATAGTGTATATGTGATTTGAACAGAATAGGTGATAGTGCTATCCTTGCTTTTAATCTCCCCCCTTCCCTTCTTTATTTTGGCTTACTATTGATTGAAAACAATAAAAGGCAGGCAGGCAGGTAGGTAGGTAAATAAAGTGCCATCAAGTCTGTGCTGACTCTTAGCAACCACATTATTAGATTTCCTTCTAACCTGGTCTTCAGGTCTTCCAATTATACACAATTGTCATTGTAACTGAGTCCATCTACCTTGATCATCTTCTTCTTATCTTATATAAAACCTAAACAAAACTACATCATTTCATTTCATTTCATTTATTAAATTTTTATACCGCCCCTCTCCTGAAGGACTCGGGGTGGTGAACAGCCAGGATTAAAAAACATACAATATAAACATTAAAATACTTTAAAACATAATTAAATCTATACTGGCTTCCCCCAATTTAAAACCCCTTACCCATAAAATTAACCAATTAAAAATTTTAAGCCAGCCCGGCTTGCTGAAATAAAAAAGTCTTCAGAGCCCGGCGAAAGGTCCGGAGGTCCGGGATCAGTTGTATCCCTGGGGGTAGCTCATTCCAGAGGGCGGGTGCCCCCACAGAGAAGGCTCTTCCCCTGGGGGTCGCCAGCCGACATTGCCTGACCGACGGCACCCTGAGGAGACCCTCTCTGTGGGAGCGTATTGGCTGGTGGGAGGTTATCGGTGGCAGAAGGTGGTCTCATAAATAACCAGGCCCTAAGCCATGGAGCGCTTTGAAGATGAGAACCAATACCTTGAAGCGCACCCGGAAGACCACCGGAAGCCAATGCATCAACCTTCACAGCAGCTACTTCATGTAAGATACATTGCAAACCATTTTTTAAACATATGTGTGATTGACTTAAGAAATCCTAGGCAGAAGTGTCTTTGAAGACCACACAGAAGTTTCAATTAATCTAGAGTGCAGTAGCCAGGTGTTGGCATATACCGTTTTTCCACAAATAAGACCCAACCGGAAAATAAGCCCTAGCATAATTTTTCAGGATGCTCATAATATAGGCTCTACCCCAAAAATAAGCCAGATGGACACATTTAGTACTTTATTTCCCTGAAAATAAGACCCAACCAGAAAATAAGACCTAATGCATCTTTTGGAGCTAAAATTAATATAAGACCAGGGATGAAATGCTCCTGGTTCGGACTGGATTGGGCGATCCAGTAGCGATTGTGGCAGGTGGTTCAGAGAACCAGTAGCGATGGCATCGCGAGGCTCCGCCCACCCGCCCGGGTGTCGTTACTTCTTGCTTTTAAAAGGTAAAAAAAGGCTCTGACGATCGCGCGCCATAGCTGTGATCATCAGAGCCTCTTTTTTTTACCTTTTAAAAGCATTTTTTTACATTTTTTTACTATTTGCCCGAATAGGTTGTAAAAAAATGCTTTAAAAAAGAAAAAAAAATTGGCCACGCCCACCCAGTCACATTAAACCCCACCACCACCAAGACACGCCCACACAACCGGTAGTAACAAATGTTACATTTCACCACTATATAAGACCCAGTGTTATTTCCAGGGAAACATAGGTACTTGACAAAATATCACATCTAATAATGGGTTTTATCTTCGATATGTATCAGTATCTTAAAGTCCTGGTTTTATTTATTTATTATTTAAATTTATAAGGCTACCCAAGTCACAGCTCTGGCTTTAAAGGCCTACATAGCTTGGCACCAGGGTATTTCTAGGATGGCTTCCTTCTCTCAATTTTGACTTACCCAACTTTGACAAGACTACGAATAGTCCATGAACTTAATGGGATAAAAGTCTATAAACCAATGTTCTAGCACTCCCTAATCCTTGAAATCCAATCAACTCCTACCTTATTAGGCTTCAGGACATCATTAAAAAAGAATTGGTTAAAATGGTATTCAATTTATATATATATATTATTTGTTACATTTGTTTTTGGCTAGTTTATGATTTTATTAATGGTTAAAATGGGAGAATACTTATTATTATAACATAATTTTAATTGTAATGTGGACATTTTGTTATTGTGATTGCAACCTGCTGGGTGTCTCTCATTTAGAGTAGGCAAATAAATAAATAGAATAGTCTGCAGGCTTCTATGCTTAAACAATTTAGCAATGTTTACCTTCTAGTTTGGATTCTATAAAGAGAATTTAGAGATTACAATCAGTTCTTTCTCTTATGTGACCTGATCCACAACAGAATTTTAATCTCTAGGCTCCTGTTAATTCTTCACTTTAGTTAACATTTTCAAAGTTTTCCATTCTTCTACGTTTGTATGAATGCATTTATATTGGCATGACAAAGCTAGCAATCAATCTTCCAATACGATAACAAAACTAGCAAATTAGTTCCCACCAGGCTCAAGGATTTCGCTTTAAAATATCATCCATGCTTACAAGAAAGAGTTGAGTAATGCACTGTCAGTATTCAGGGCAACAGCTCATAGCTAAACAGGTTCTAGCAGACAAGCAAGTCTAGCCATTAAGTGTTTCTTTGGGAATTTCTTGTTCCGCCTTTGGTTATTTAGACTATAATGACCTGACTGTTTTAGGAATTCAAGTTCAGAATAATATTTTAGTTTGGATTACATTATTATATTATATGAGACCACAGAGGCAGAGGTTAAAAAAAGCATGTGTTCACTGTAACTGCTGATTCTATGGCTTAATTATTAAAATAAAATTGCTAAAAAAATTATTTAAGTATTTTCAATAGTCATAAATGACTCTTTTGCTTTTCTTTAACCTCAATAGTTAAGCAATGTGGGGTTCTGAAACAATGACTGACTTCAGATGGGACACTGAATAATAGGCCTGGTTCACACAATATATTAAACTACAAGTTAGTGGATCCAACCCTAACTAAATAGACCCTTAGAATCAACTTCTTTTGTAGCCACATAGGTCTCTGCAATGCATTTCATGCTGAGGAAGCTGACCTATATAGAAGATCTTAAAGAAACTTGTAATTGATAATTTTAATTTATTGTGGATTTTTGATTTTAATTTGGGTTTACACACAGAATGTAAACTACCAAAAAGTATCAGGAGTCACAATTTAATACATGTAATAGAAAAACAAATACATACAAGGTTATTATGGCATTTGGGATCAGGATTGCTGTCACTAATCAACTTGGTTGTAAAGCACAATGTCATGTGATTGCATTGCTTAGCGACAGTCGCATTTGCCATCATAACTCCAAGACGCATGGGTCAGATCATTGAGTGGGAAACAGTAGAAGTCCAAGTAAGGAGCATGCAGATGCTATAGTGGGATGGGGAAGCCCAGGCAGGGGTGAAATCTAAAATTTGTTACAACCGGTTCTGTGAGCGTGGCTTGGTGGGTAGGCGTGGCCAACTTTTTTTTTTTAACTTTTAAAAGCGGTTTAAGAGGTTGCAGGAAAAAATGCTTTTAGAAGCCTCTGACGATCAGGCAACTCAGCTGGGATCACGAGAGGCTTTTAAAGGCATTTTTTTTCCTACAACCTCTTTGGCTGAAGAGGTTGCAGAAAAAAAAATGCTTTTAGAAGCCTCTTGACAATCCCAGCTGAGCCGCACGATCATCAGAGGCTTTTTTTTTACTTTTAAAAGCATTTTTTTCGACCGAAGAGGTTGTAGAAAAAATGCTTTTAAAAGTAAAAAAACAGCCTCTGATGATCGTGCAGCTCAGCTGGGCATGGGGGAGGGAGGCGCAGGGATTTTTGCTACCGGTTCTCCGAACCACCCACCGCCATCGCTACCAGATCGGACGATCCAGTCCGAACTGGGAGCATTTCACCCCTGGGCCAAGGAGACCCTATGTAGGCTGCACTTGAGTTGGGGAACAAGGTGCTGAGATGAAGCACAAATGCAGAAAAGTCAAAGAAAGGAAAATGTGGGTTGGTGTGAGTGTAGGGAAGCCAAGAGAAGGACCGTATGGATATATGCACAGGTACATCACAACTTCTTTATTGCATTATAAAACAGCAGGTTCATTTTCAGCCAAATGTAGTTATTGTAGAACCCAACTTGTATTAATCATCTAGGCATATTAATTTAATAGTATCATTTCCTGGGGAAAATTCTTAATAATTCTTCCATCAGAAAGAGGAGGTGGTTACATGCTATGAAGTCATTGTTAACTCTTAGCAACTACATAGATTGATTTTCTTCCATCAGGGTTTGGTTGAATAACGTGACAAGAATCTTATAGACAAAACTGGTTGCTGGATGCACCCCAACAAATTTCTCTGTTTATGTTTGTGTTCATGCTCTGCTTCTAATCTTACTTACAGAATTACTGAGTGATTTATGTGGCTGAAGGACTCAAACTTGAGTTTTCTTCAGTTCTAGTCACAGACCTTACCATTAGATCTAAATACAGAATTATATCTACTCAGTCTTTCTGAAAGGTTATTCTTAATACTAAGTTTCTTTTAAGTAAAATGTACTCTCCTGAAACTTAAACCTTTAAACTCTAATCCTATCATTTGATAACTGTTTTACCCAATTCATCCTGAAGATTAGGAAATGTTGAGCAAAAATACCCAATGACGGGTTTTCTTACTATACAGGACATATGACAACAAAACAGCTTTCATGTGTAAGACATGCTGTGGCAATAACTCCACAGTTGATCTATGGGCATATGACTGCAAATCTTGCACAATGATTGGTTGGTTTTTTTTAATCATGAGTTTGAACCACACATTTAGTATTGTAGAGAAAGGAAAAATCAAAGGGATTGGAAGATTATTCTTTTATAAGTGACTCCCATGGACCTTTTAAAATAATTCCCTCTTTAAAATAAACTCATTGATTGCATTCATACATCCACATATGTACAGGAATGTAACTGTGAGACTCATTTCTGTGGCTGTTCACAATTGTGCAACTTAATAGGTATGTAGCGGAAATTTCTGCTAAAATTCTACTTTCCTGTCACAAATACCCATACTCCCTTCTGCAGAGTTGTTTGAAGTAGTCTTCTTCACTTCTAAAAGAGCAACTACTCTTTTTTTAAAAAATGTAATTTTAAGCAACCATTGTTTGATAGAATTTGTTTTATTTTTATATTTTGCTCTCTTAGTGGCATTGTACTTATTCCACAGCTTCTCTTCCCTCTGTTGTTTACACAAAGATACTTTAAAACGACATCTCAATAAACCTTACTGGACAATACATAATACATGGAATCAACTTAAAAGCCTACTACCAAGCAATCAGAGGGCGATTGGGGTGAGAGTGAACCCAAAAAGATGGGTTGGAGAGACAATTATCACAATGCTAGGTTAGCTGTTGAAACTGAATTTCATACACACACATACACATGCGTGTATATTGTGTGTTTGTATATCTAGAATAGCAGCAGTAGAAATATCAGACATCAAAAATTCTATCGATGAAGACCCATAGAAGGTGCATAAGAAATATATCATGGCCATACCATCTCCACAGGATTGTTGTGTGGTAAAACAAAGAGAAGGAGAGAGTAAAGACTATTTCATTACTCTGAGCTGCCTGAGGAGAGGAACATTAGATGTAGTACCTGGGATAGCTTTACATGGTTGTGCCTGCCTGAAATGATTACTTAATTACGGACTTACTTAATCCAATATTTTGGTTACAAGACTCTGTTCCATACAGTATTATGAGCAGAGTGACTAACTAACTAATGGACATGTGATTGCAGAATAAAGGAAGCTGATCATGCAAGATGTTCTAGGAAACAAGCAACACTGTAGAAAAGAAAAAGATATTTTAATAGTTCCCTAATATCCCAGAAATGTTACAAGGTCAGTTTCATTTAGTTGTGGGAATAATAACAACTTGCTGGTATCCTTACGATTTATACTGACTGTTCCCTAATATGATTTGATTGCTTATTTGTTCCCTATGACTATCATTAAGTGTTGTACCTTATGATTCTTGACAAATGTATCTTTTCTTTTATGTACACCAAGAGTGTATGCACCAAGACAAATTCCTTGTGTGTCCAATCACACTTGGCCAATAAAGAATTCTGTTCTGTTCTGTTCTGTTCTATTCTATTCTATTCTATTCTATTCTATTCTATTCTATTCTATTCTATTCTATTCTATTCTATTCTATTCTATTCTATTCTCAGCATTTTTAAGACTCTTCTTATACTAGCGGAGTTTACAGATGACCCTTGACTTAGAACTATTCATTTAGTGACCATTTGAAGTTACAATGGCATCGAAAAAATGACTTAGGGCTGGTTCTCGCACTTAGGACTGGCAGCCGCATGTATTTACAACAATTGCAGCATTCTGTGGTATTTGCAACTTTCTCATCTGGCTTCCAATAAGCAAAATCAATGGGAAAAGCTGCATTTCTTTAAGGACCATATGATTCACATAACAACTGCAATGATTTGGTTAACAAACATGGCCAAAAGGATGTAGATTTGGGTGTGGTTCGTTTAACAATCACCTTGCTTAGCAATGAAAATTCTAATACCAATTCTGTTCATAGGTTGAGGATTACCTGTACAAGAAGCAAACAGACAGAAGGTAGGAGATCTCCTGAAAGCACCTTAGCATATGTTTCTGTGCTGACATGGCACCAATGGGGTTCATGACTTTTTCTGGCCAAGGGCCAAATTTAGAGTCCCAAGGCTGAAATTAATGAGTCAGTATAAATTATATCAGTTTCTTTTAATCTACAATTAAATAAAAAATAGTTAATACTCTTCCTTTTGTTATATTAAAACCTGCCATTTAATATAATGGCACCTCCAATAATTTAGAATAAATTATTGGAGGTGTCTATTCTCAAGGCTTTCAAAGATTGCATCCAGATCTGCGGCTGCAGTTGGAACAGCCCTACATCAAACCATAGTTTGTTTAATGAAGCTTTGCTGAATAAAGCAAAGCACTCTTATACCAGGCTAAGCCAAACCTTGAGTTATGAACTACAACAACTGAGTTCATGAACAGCTGAAACCAAACAATTCATATTATAACTTAGCACAATATGGAAAATAGCCATTCTCTCTTCATTACCTATAGGTAGAGGAGCAGTTATAGCTAGAAGAGGAATTATAGTGAATGTATATAGAAGGCATCAGTTTGGAGAAACTTTTTATATAATAATATGTGTGACATTCCTTACTTTCAGAATCTAACCAACAGTTCTAATTTCAGAGTATGATGCTTCTTTCACAATAGTAATGTTATCTAATGCAAAGTACTAGATTGAGACACAAGAAGTCACACCATCTGTGACATACAGTGATCATTTTTATATGCCACATTTAACAAGGTAACATATTTGGATCTAACATATTGAACAAATCTGGGCCTTATGTTTATTTGAGAGTTAACTCAATGAATATCAGCATCCCATGTTGTCCGAACATGAAAAAGATTATTATTGTGACATTCTCTCTTCTAACTTTGGGAGAAGTTATCATTTTTAATAGGCATTCATAGCATATTCTAGAGTCATCCAATCATCATTGGGCCAAAATAATGTAATGAGAATGAACTTAATTAGTAAACTAAGGTTTGTATGACTTTGTGTGTGTTGCGTTCTTTGGGGTTCATAGCTGGGGCAGAACAGGTAGTCCCAAAATAAACTAAGCATGTCTGGTGAACATACCCAATCTTACACTAACTCTAAGCTGCATTCACAGATGTCAGACAGAACTCCTTCTTAGCCTTCCTTGGAAATGCCAAAAGTTGAAACTCTGGCATACAAAGCATATGCTCTGTCACTGAACAATGGTACTTCCTCTATGGTTAATTCCTGATTTCTCAGCTGCAGTTCCTCTGCAATTCCATATCTAAATGATTGCAATAAATGTGTTGATGGTAATTTAAGAAACAGCACCTCTTAAAATCTTGTGAGAAATTACTTTGGGAAAGTAATGTCACTTAAGGTTCCTATCTTTTAATTAGATAGTTCCTGTTTTTTACATTTATTTTTATCCCACTATAAAATAGAAGTCAAACATTTTGGCTTGAAGCCTTGTAAATAGAAGTTATGTTACAAGATAAATTAGTCAGGATGTAGTAAATCCTTTCCATTACATAAGAAAGGGTTATTTCCCAGCAATAATACGTTCAAGTTCAGAAACGGATGCTGAAGCCTTTGTCATTCTTGCTTTTTGAAGGAAAGGGGAGATTATGCATGTCTAATTTTTGTCTTTCCAAATGCAAGTTGAAGGCACAGGACGTTGCCAGAAAGAAAGAAAAATGTGACTACTTATTGAATTTATCTATAGCCTCATATTCATAACATCTCCATGATCATCACGAAAAAATATCACTGCTGGAGTTGTTTCCAAACACTACATGTCAGCTTTCATCAAGTAAGGTTTTTTTTCTTTCCACACTGCTCTTTACTTAGCAGAATATAGGATCTTCCAGGACTTTTGCAATAATGCCTAAATAAAAATAAATATTTTAATTAAACTCAGCTTTATCCAGATGGTGTGATTCAAGATGTGCTTTATGTATGTTTGCTGTCAGGCCTGAAAGCTTTCATAAAAAGCTTTCAGGAGCACAAAGTACTAACCACATTTTAGCTTAGTATGTTGTGTGGATCAAGCCCATGTGTTTAGTTTGTGATTTAGGTATATTTAAGTACATGAACTCAGGAAAGTGGGTTAATTCAGTAAACCATAATCTAATTTAATCATGTTTAAATGTACTGTGAGAACTCAGCCTGCATACACAACAAAGAAATAACTCCCTCAACACAGGGGTGGGATTCAGCCGGTTCAGACTGGTTCAGGCAAACCACTTGTTATGATTTTGGGCAGTTCGGAGAACCGGTAAAACCAACCACCAGCTAGCCCTGCCCACTCCACCCCGCCGTATATATTATCTTCCCTTCGCCACACGATCCAGCTAATCTCCATGCATCTCCATGCCTCACCTGCTCTGCTCACCAAAAGTAAGCATGCCACCCACTCGCCCTTCACCTCAGGTCAGGGCCAAGGGACACAGCATTCCCCAGCTCCGGCCTTGCTCCAGAGCCACCACCTGCTTGCTGCTCGCCTTGGCCGGGTGGGGGATAGTGCATCATTCTCCAGTTCCGGCCTTGCCCCGGAGCCGCCGCCCACTCGCTGCCGCCCCCCTCTGGCCTCAAACTACATCCGGGTTCTTCTTACCTAAAGTGCTGCATGGAGATCTTGCAGCCATCCCTTGCCAAGGCTCGCTTGCAGAGACGCTCCATGTGATCTCCGAGTCAGCAGCTGCTTCTTTCTGCTGCTGCTCTTGCTGGGAGAGAGCGCGTCTCTTGTGCAATTTAGCAGCTGTGAGCTGCCGCTTTCTTCTAAGTCCCATCCGCAAAATGTGCAGAACAGAGAAGTAGCATTCAACATGGTGGCTGCTTTTCTGTGCTGCACACTTTCTGGATGGGGCTTAGAGGAAAGCGGTAGCTCACAGCTGCTAAATTGCACAAGAGACATTCTCTCTCCCAGCAAGAGCAGCAGCGGAGACAAGCAACCACTGCCCCGGAGAACAGAGATGGAGCAGAGCAGGCCCCGAAAGGCTGCTCGGTTGACCCTCACTGCGTGGTGGAAGCCATGTGTGCGCGCATGCACATGCACTCACATTTTTGACGAACCGGTTAAGTGGGTTGAATCCCACCACTGCCTCAACATACCAGCTTTCTACATCTGCTTGTCATTGTATTTTATACTGAATGTTATATTCTCTAAAGTTTCTTTACTCAGGGAAATTCCATTGTAATCTGGAATTATACTCTTTGTAATTAAAACAGCAGCCTTCTCTAATATATTGAGATATTTTAAGAATATTAAGCCACTTGGGCCACTTGAGATAATTTGTGACCTAGGATGACTGTCCAATCTTAATTTGAAGTTGTGTATTTCAGCAAGATCAAAGATGCGTGAAATCTGAAATAGGAATGCAATCTGATATGTTAGCACCCTAGGACAATGTTTCTCAACCTTAGCAACTTTAAGATTGTGGCCTTCAAATTCCAGAATTCCTCATCCAGCATTGCTGGCTGGGAAATTCTGGAAACTGAAGTGTACATATCTTAAAGTTGCCAAGGTTGCAAAACACTGCTCTAAAATCAGGACTAAGGTCTAACAAGCCAGATCAAAATCACAAGAATACCAAAGCTCCTTTTAGAATTTGTTGCTCAAGGAAGTTTCTACTGAGGTAGAAAGCTCTATTATATTATTATCTGTCAGGAGGAGCAAGCAGTAGGGATAAAGTAGTCTAAGGAAAGAATCGCAATGCATGGTTCTCCAGCTCATTGACTTCTAGTTCTAGCGTTCTCAACATGACCAGTGGAAAGCGTACAGCTAAGTGTGAATCCAACTAATTAAGCTGTAATTAAAGAAGTATAATGTTCAAGCCAACCAATCAGGGGTGGGTTCTACATTTTTTACTACCGGTTCTGTGGGCGTGGCTTATTTTGTGGCTTGATAGTCATGTGACAGTGGGCATGGCTTGATAGTCATGTGACTGGGTAGGCATGACCAACTCAATGTTACTCACATCCAGGGATGCCTCGCTTGGCCCCTCCCCTCCCCTCCCAGTCATTCCTTATCACACCCAGCCTCAACGGATCTATAGTTCCTGTAAAAATGTTGTTCACGTTTTTTCAACTTTATTATCTACATACTATAGATGCACTTTCATGGACAACTGAGAGGAGGAAATGGCTCACATGCTTTGCCCAAGAGTGTGATAGGCAACAGGCTTTTAAGGGGCTGCCAGAAAGAAAGGGGGGGCAATGTATTTTCCAAAGCACCAGAAGGCAAAACAAGAAGCAATGGATGGAAACTGAACAAAGAGAGAAGCAACCTAAAACTAAGGAGAAACTTCACGACAGTGTGAACCAATATAGGTGCAGAAATATTTCAGTCATAATTTCACATATAAAATAGCCATTCATGTAATACAACCTGCATATTGTTCAAAACAGTCATTAGTATTATGGCTGATGTTTGACAGCAAGTCTAAAAGTCAAAGATTACAAGAGTGCTTCTTTCTCTGTATGTATACATAACATCACATACCAGGAATAGCATATTAAGATGGACTAATGCAGTGGTGGGTTTCAAAATTTTTTTACTACTGGTTCTGTGGGTGTGGCTTGGTGGGCATGGCGTGGCGTGCGTGACGGGGAAGGATACTGCAAAATCCCCATTCCCTCTCCACCCCACTAAACTGCTCTGGGAAGAAATCAAACTCCCCTCTCTTAATTTCCCCAAATAAAATATTACTCATAAGAAACGGGTCCCAGAAAAGCAAAAAAAAATCAAGCTGCTAACAAGGAACCTGCCTGATACTCATTCCACATTCCTGCCAGCTGCATAAAGGAAACTTTGTAAGAAGAAAACAGGTGCTTAGAGAGAATAGAAACTGGAAGCCGGAAGTTTGGCTCCATTTCCAAGCAGGCAGAAAACTCATTCAAGACAGGATATTTCACAATGAAAATCACCCAAACCTTTTTAGAAACACAAAGCCCATGTTGCACAAACCCCAAAACTTCAAAAACATAGAACCATATAAGAATCCCTCCTCTTATCCAGTTTGTTGTTCAGCTAACCCAGAAACAAACTGCTGAATGTCACTGCACTTCTGCAAGCAAAAACCTCCTTCCAGCAGCTGCTTCTTGGCTTGTCAATTTAAAGCGACGGCGTCTTTTTTCCCCCCCTTCTTCTTTGCCAAGTGATCTCCTGGCTGAGAAGCGAGTCCTGATTTTTTCCTTCTAGCTGATCAGTTGGGAGGCTTCTTGGCTTCTCAATTTAAAGCCACGGTATCTTGTTTTTTTTTTTCCCCTCTTCTTTGTCAAGTGAGCCCCCTGATTTTTTCCTTCTAGCCGATCAGCTAGGAGTCGGGAGGCAGCAATAGATTGGGGGTGGGGCCAGGCACATGTGGTATTTACCGGTTCTCCAAACTACTCAAAATTTCTACTACCAGTTCACAAGAACCAGGGAGAACTGGTAGCAACCCACCACCGCAACCAATGTGTATACTTAGATGTGCAAACACGATATTTGAAATTTGATTGGATTATATTCTGTCTTTAGCTGTAGTACTAATAAAGGCAATAGATATTTTAATATCCAGAGACTGATTTCCAGAAAAGCCAAATTTTTATCCTGCAAATAGTGCAACAGTAGTGTGTGTGTGTGTGTGTGTGTGTGTGTGTGTGTGTGTAAGCTGAATGTCAAAAAATGGTTGTTTCTTTCTTTTTTGTCTTGTGCAAGTCTAATACAGTATTCCAGCAATTTTTCCAAATCCTCATAATGACCCTGTGTGCTTCTAGTGTTTTGGAAGTTTTCTGTGACAAGATAAATATTCAATAAGACGTCCCAATCCATCTGCATACCAGGCAGCACATCTGTGGCTCTTGGAAGCAGAATCCGTCTTTTGTCCAGATGGTCCTTGGCCTCCTAATATTGCTTCCAAGGTTTGCAAGACTTTGTGCTGACTTCAGATGATGCATCTCCAGCTGACAGAAGCAACATGTAGTATTATCGTAGAAAATCACCCATTCACTCTCTCTTAATGTCTGAAGCTGATAAAAAAGAAAACTGGGAACAAGGCTGACATAATGACTTATTAATATACTGTTGCTGCTGAACAAAACAGAAGAGATGAAGCATATCAAAAGGATGAGAAGAGATTATTAGTTTTGAGGCAATTCCTAGAATTGGTGATTAGTTTATCACTTCTTGCATAGTTCCAAAATACTGCTATTCATATGCTTATGTAAATTCTTTAAGCATGTATTCATTTTAAATAACTTAATGCCAAGAATTAACGTTGTTATATATCTTTTTTTAAAAAAATCCAAATTGTTTGAAACAAAATCCACAGGGTTTTTTCTCAAAAATTAAAAACTTCTGTTGACAATCTAGGCAATTTTAGCTATAATGTGTAAAAAGTTAAACGCTAACAAAGATCAGAGGCATCTGTATTCTATTCAGTCCCTGAATTGTGAGTCTCCATGGCCTGCTATTTGCCAACTTTTGACTGGATTCATATGACACAGCCATTGTTTGTTGCACAAGCCAGAAGTTCACACAAGGCACTAAGCTGCAAATTGCGGTTCATTAAAAAAAAAAAAAAGCTGGATTTATGGAACACAATTAGTCAGAATGAAACAAATCACATCATGGCTTTGAATGATGTGTGAACAGCTCAAAGTCAGACAAGCTCTATTATATCTTTATGAGTAAATAAGCATGAGCACATGGCGAGTTTCTAGTAGAAACACAAGGTATAAATCCAACATGTACACATAAAACTTCACTTTTTATTTAAAAATCAGTGCTTAGAGCAGGGCTGTCAAACTTGCGGCCCATTGGCTGGATATGTCACGTGCTGGCCACACCCATGCCCGGTTGAGTGAAGTCCCGATAAGTCACGTGATGCCACTGTGACAATATGAGTTTGACACCCCTGGCTTAAAGGAATTAATGCTATAAAATGCAAACCAACAATAAAAGATGACTCAAATTAAAAGCACTTAAGCAAACACAAATAACTCAAAAAAATTATTTATTTTATTTTTATTTTATTTTATTCGGCTTATATGCCGCCCTATCTCCCAATGGACTCAGGGCAGCTCACAATAATAAAAACACAAGCCACAATACAAAATAAAATCTAAAATCTAAAAAATTTAAAATTTAACCCTTAAAACCCCCCATCAGACCAGGTCAAGCGATTTAAAAAGCCATGTTTTTAATTCACGACAGAAGGTGCGAAGGTCAGGCGCTAATCGGAGCTCCAAGGGAAGTTGATTCCAGAGGGTGGGCACACCCACCAAGAAGTCTCTATCCCTGGGGGCCGCCAGCCGGCACAGTCTAGCCGATGGCACTCTGAGCAGGCCCTCTCTATGGGCGCGAACCGGGCGATGGGATATCGTTGCTGGCTGTAGGTGGTCCGCCAAATATCCTGGACCTAAGCCATGTAGGGCTTTATAGATCATCACCAGCACCTTGAATCTCACCTGGAGGACAACCGGCAACCAATGCAAGCCATGCAGGAGGGGTGTAACATGGGAGTATCAGGGTTCTCCCATCACAACCCGCGCGGCTGCATTTTGCACCAGCTGAAGCCTCCGAATGGTCCTCAAGGGCGGCCCCATGTAGAAAGCATTGCAGTAGTCAATCCGTGAGGTGACCAGCGCATGAGTAACTGTGCGTAGGGCATCTCGGTCCAAGTAGGACGCAACTGGCACACCAGATTTATCTGGGCGAATGCCCCCCTGATCACGGTCGTTATATGATCTTCTAAGCTCAACCGTGAATCCAGGAGGACGCCCAAGTTGCGCACCCTGTCTACAGGGGGCAAAACGTCACCCCCTATAGTCAGCGATGGCACCTCTCCCCTGAACCGAGATGCCGGTACCCACAGCCACTCGGTCTTAATACCAGATTAATATTAAAGTCAATAACAAAATTGCTTAAGCACCAGAAACATTTGCTAATAAAAATGTATTTCCCTGCCAACAGGACCACCACAAAACTAAGGCTATGTTGACCTCCACTAACAATGAGCTTTAGATCCTGGAAGACATGACCTCTCTTATTTTTTGGCCTCCACCAACCCTGCTTCTGAAACAAAGGCTTTTCTGAAGCACCCCTATGTGGAAAGTGGTCTCATCCCAAGCAGTGCAGAATTTGAACATACCCAGCAATCTGACAAATTCTACCAATGGAACTATTGTATCAAGGCAGTAGCATGACTGCTTGAAACAACACAGCAAATCCTTGATCTATAGTGTATCATATGGACCAAATAGGATGTTTATATACCTACAACTGACAGCTGCAAATCAACATTTTCCACAAGAAAACAGCAATGAAAGGAAAGTATGAAGCGGCAGATAACTCAGTTCTCAACTTGAATGGAGTCAAGAAACAATTTATTCTTTTATTGAATACTTATGGACTCCATCTGAATTTAGCAGTGCTATATGCAATTATTATTTATTAATAAATAATTAATGTTAATTTAATTAATTAAATATTAATTAAAATTAATTAAAATTATTAATAAATTTATTTAATAAAATCCAATCACAGAATTGGAAAAGGTCAGTTTACATTCTAATTCCAAAGAAAGTCAATGCCGAAAAATGTTCAAACTATCGCACCATTGCACTTATTTCACATGCTAGTAAAGTTATGCTTAAAATCCTACAAGCTAGGCTCCAGCAGTATGTGGATTGAGAACTACCAGAACTACAGGCAGGATTTCGAAGAGGCAGAGGAACTAGAGATCAAATTGCCAACATACGCTGGATCATGGAGAAAGATAGGGAGTTCCAGAAAAACATCTACTTCTGCTTCATTGATTATGCTAAAGCCTTTGATTGTGTGGATCACAACAAATTGTGGCAAATTCTTAAAGAGATGGGAGTACCTGACCATCTTGTCTCTTGAGAAACCTATATGAGGGTCAAGAAGCAACAATGAGAACTGGACATAGAACCACTGATTGTTTCAAAATTGGGAAAGGAGTCCAGCAAGGCTGTATACTGTCACCCTGCCTATTTAACTTACATGCAGAGCACATCATGAGAAAGGTAGGGCTAGATGAATCAAAAGTTGGAATTAATATTGCTGGGAGAAATATCAACAACCTCAGATATACAGATGATACCACTCTAATGATAGAAAGTGAAAAGGAACTAAAGAGCCTCTTGAGGTGGGTGAAGAAGGAAAGTACAAAAGTTGGCTTGAAACTCAACATTAAGAAAACTAAGATCATGGTATCCGGCCCTTTCAATTCCTGGCAAATAGACGGGAAAGAAATGGAGGTAATGACAGATTTTATTTTCCTGGGCTCCAAGATCACCACAGATTGGGACTGCAGCCAAGAAATTAAAAGACGCTTGCTCCTGGGGAGAAAAGCTATGGCAAATCTAGATAGCTTACTAAAAGTCAGAGACATCACCTTGCCAACAAAAGTGTGTATAGTCAAGGCTATGGTTTTCCCAGTTGCAACGTATGGCTGTGAAAGTTGGACCATAAGAAAGGCTGAGGACCAAAGAATTGAAGCCTTTGAACTATGGTGCTGGAGAAGACTCCTGCGAGTCCCTTGGATTGCAAGGCGATCAAACCAGTCAGTTCTAGAGATCAACCCTGACTGCTCTTTAGAACGCCAGATCCTGAAGATGAAACTGAAATACTTTGGCCACCTAATGAGAAGGAAGGACTCACTGGAAAAGAGCCTAATGCTGGGAAAGATTGAGGGCAAAAGAAGAAGGGGACGACAGAGAACGAGGTGGCTGGATGGAGTCACTGAAGCAGTAGGCATGAGCTTAAATGGGCTCCGGAGGATGGTAGAGGACAGGAAGGCCTGGAGGAACGTTGTCCATGGGGTCACGATGGGTTGGACATGACTTCGCAACTAACAACAACAACAAAATGAAAATTGCACAAAAGTCAAAACCTACCTTGCTGGAGAGTAAAAGAACTAATGTAAAAAGAGGACTGAATTGGAACTCACCCCATAAACGCACAACTATCTAGATCCCAATTTGCCTTCTCTACTCCCCTCAGAGTTTTTAATGAATTAAATGATGGAATTTGTTGAGTACATGGGAGTAGTTGTGTATGTCTGCTTAAGCATAGCCTTGGAGTTGATGAAAACTCATTAACTGATTAAGGAGGTTAACGAAGAATTATGTCTGTGCTCTTTCATTTGCTCTTTCAGACTTCTGTACAAGATCCTGGAAGTGTTGGTAACTCACTGAAAGGGGTCCAGGTGTTCCCTGCATAAACTCTTGACCATTGAAGAAGACTGAATTTCCAGCAGCCTCAAAATATCTTATTCTTAAGCTGTTCCTAAGCCATGGAGCATTGTAAGGAGGAGAGCTCTTAACATGTGTCTCAGTCAGTGGTACAAGGAAGACACTTTCTTTGCCTTCTCTTTTGTCTATATTGTCCATATTGTGCATGTGTACACAAACACACGTACACACACATTCCCCAGTTTTCCAACAAGTGGCAAGTTTTATGCCCTCTGTCCATAAATTATGGTGTAGTATGGTACCCAATTTGGTGTAGAGGGTAAGGTATAGGCTAGAAACTAGAAGGGTATGGGTTCCAGTCCTGATTTAGATAGAAATAGCAATAGCAATAGCACTTAAGAGTTAGATACAGCTTCATAGTGCTTTACAGCACCCTCTGAGCAGTTTACAGAAGCAGGGTATTGCCCCACCAATCTGGGTCCCCATTTTACCAACCTCGGAAGAATGGAAGGCCGAATCTGCATTCTAACCACTACATCACGATGGCTCACAAAGCCAGCTTCTGAAATCTCACCAAGAAAATTGCAGAGATTACCCTAGACAGTTGCCAGGAGTCAAAAACTAACTCAAAGGCTTATGATATATGGTGTCATATGGGGTATAGTATTCTAAATGGTATGGCATTATGTAATAATAAAGCACTGTAGGGCTGTAGATATCCATCCTCTCAACAATGGCTATGGAATCCAAGTGAAACTTTCCTTATAATAAGGACAATGTTAGATATTAGTATTTTTGGTTAGATAGCAATAACAATAGCACTTAGATTTATATACCACTTCACAGTGCTTTAAAGCCCCCTCTAAGCAGTTTAGAGTCAACATATTGCTCCCAACAATCTGAATCCTCATTTTACCAACCTTGGAAGGATGGAAGGCTGAGTCAACCTTGAGCCGGTGGGATTCGAACTGCCAAATTCCAGGTAGCCGGCAGATAGTAGACGTAGCCTGCAGTACTGCATTCTAACCACTGCGCCAACATGGCTCATAGATAGAAAGATAGTGATATTTCTTACTCCTGTACTGTCAGTACAAGATACTCAAAGATGTGCTAGTTGGAGATGATTATGATAAGGCTCAAATCTCATCTTGCTTGCAGAAATCCCCTTCCCAACTTGATGAAGGAAAAAGGAGAAACTGAAGAAAATGTTTTTAAAAATTAACTAGCATTGTTATTAAAATCGTATCAAGAACCCATTCCAAGTTCTCCTAGGATGAAATGCACAACAGGCCACTGTGTGCATGGAAAATTTACTTGCATATCTAAGAAATAACCTATGTATGTAAATAAATACACTACTGTGGCATTTTCTATTTCATTCGTATCACCTAAAATGTTTTTGAAAAGGCAAACAGCAGCAGATGTCAAAAAAACCCCGGTCCACTCACTATCCTTTTCTTAAATATACTGTATCCAGTATGATTTACACTGAAAATATTATACCTATCTGGAGTCTATTCTTATTGCTTGGTTTTATAAATCCAAAGTACCTGTCAACCTGCAAAACAACTTCAACTGAAACCATGCTTACTTCGTTTCTTGGTTGCCATTTAAGGGGGGTGGGATGGGGGAATTTAGGAATGTTCTGCCTTAGCTGGCTAGTCATAACATCTACCAGCTGGCATGTCATCGGATACCTGTTGGAGCCGGGTGGGAACCTATGACTGGACTGATTAGCCCATGTGACCTGAGAGACCTAGGGGGTGGGGAAATCCTATTCTTTTAATGATCCCCATGCGCAGGAATAATTTAGAGCTAGCTTCAACTTTCTAAGTGCCGATACTCAATAAAGGGATTCTTGAACCCGAGCCAAGCTTCAGAGTCCTGTCTTCCCAGAGTTCATTACTTGGAACCATGACAGTAACTTTAGTTAAAAGATATTAGCACGTAAAATATTTCCATATATTATGTGAACAATTCGATAATCATTTTTATAAAACAAGAATGGTATTAACTTTATATAGTACTCTATTTAAAGGCAGGGCAATAATTTAAAACAAACAGCAAAACAGACAATATGACATATTACTACAGGATTAGCTGGTATCTGAACTGTATTGCTTCATCAAAGAAAGAAGATTTGTGAATTAAATCAGAATAATTCATTTACTGAGGTAATAAAATATACTTGTTAGCTGGCATGACATTACACACTAAACCATAATTTACTGTCCACAGTGGCAAGAGTCACAGTGTAAATGAAAAAAAAACCACATAATGGTTTAACACGATAGGAATCCTACACTACAGAACAAGTAGGGTTGGGTTCACCCATGTTAAGCTATGTTGTTTGCTTGTTTTTGACTCAGCACAATGTATGAACGATGGCATAGTGCAGTGATGGTTAACCTTTTTGGTGCTGGGTGCCCAAAGCAAGCGCGTGCTTGCGCGAATACATGCGTGTGTCCCCGAAGCCCCAAAATGCAATGCGAGGGCCCCCCATGCATACACCCGCCCCACACATGTGCGCGTGCCCCCATGCATGTGCAAGTGTCCCGTGCGCATGCGCCCTCCCCCGGTTTGGCTTTCCAGGCCCAAAACGGGGCACAGGGGTGCCACGTGAGGCCCCAATGACCTGTTTTGGGCCTGGAAAGCCTCCTGCACCAACCTGCACCCCCCCCACACGTGCATGCTCCCCAGCATGCGTGGCAGAGACGTGAAGACCAACTGGCTGGTGGGAGGCCCACATGCATGCGCGGTGGAGCTGGGCTGGGGCAACAGCTGGTGTGCCTGCAGAGAAGGCCATAGGTTCGCCATCACTGGCATAGTGGCTGGTAAATCACAATTAATGGCTTAGTATAATGAAAGAACCAGGCATAACAGCTTAGTGAACTGTGGTGACAACAACCAAACCATAATGCAATGTATCAATCCAGATATTAAATTGGAGGGCATCTAGTCTATCTCTTTCTCAGTGTATCCAGTTTTTCAGACAGCTTTGCTAATGTCTCACTTTTCCTGCTTGTTTCCAGATATGAAGGCAGCCATAAGGCACTCAAGCAGACCAAGCAGGAAAAGCATGTGGAGCATTACTTTCAGCCTCTTAATAACAGCTCTGCTCCTGGTCACGTGACTATGAAGAGACCAGAATTGAATGGAGGAGTCAACAATATTTGGAGCCGTGTTTAATTGCCTCTCCCACAGGAACACAACAGGGAAATTGTTTTTATTGTACTTACTGGAATTCTTGTCACTCTAACTTTTAGGAATCTGATTGTAGGGAAACTCATTCCTAGGATTATTTTAACTCTTATTGGTTGTTAGAGTGGTCTAATCAACAAAGTCCTAAATCAATTTATATAATTTCTTTTCAAAAGTATGTTGGTTGGAAAAAATGGTACAGTACAGGACACAAAATATGTACTCTTGTAGTAGAGTATCAGCTGTTTCCAAGATGCATCAGAAGCTTTTGAGTCTTCCATGTAAAGAGAAAGTGCTTGGGTTATTTCTAATATTCATAATTCACATCTTCCATTGACCTCTAAGTGTTGGTGTCAACTCTGAATCAAACCTGGCTGAAGCCATCTTTTCATAGTTGCCACATACTTGGGAGTGGGAGAGTAGGTAGACTGTCTCACAGACAAAACAACGAGCTTTCCCATGGGAAACAAGGTCATCCCAACAGATGGCAATCGAAAGACAGGAGTGACCGGGGAACCATCGACCGTTTTAATTGGATAATGTGACTTGTGACACTGGGGGAGGGAAACATTTATTCTTTTAATTATACTTTTAAAGCAGGAAACCTCAGAGTTGGTTTTCATTAGCCGTGCCATTATGATGCATCCAATAAACATGTTATTTGAGGGACCTGCCTGCCTTGGAGTTCTGATTTCTTTGGGTGCGTTACTCGGAATCCTGACATTTGGGCCATAAAGGAACAAAGTACTTACAGGATCATATCAAGTTCATTTAGCATAATTCATCAGTTACTCACTTTGTTGTTCAGTCTTAAACCCTGCTAGATGCTTGCACAGAAGTCACTTAACATGGATGGCATAAAACAGTACTGTAAGAAATGTATCAAATAGTACGTGCATCTGTGTGTATATATGCACATACAAACACACATACTGGTATGTTACCATTGTGTTTCTGCTTAAGTACAAGCTGCTTTTCCCACAGGGCAGACAGAAGAAAAGAGAAATTTGATAGTTCTAAAGAACAGGCAATTACTCTTTAAAGCACCATTCACTAATCTGGTTATCAATCACCATCAATTTAGGATAGATAGTTCTCTCCTAAGTCATAAGCCAAAATCGAATCAGAAATGCATATAACCTATTTCTCTCTGGAAGCCTAGAAATACAGCCTCTGTTTTTCCCCCCACTCAGCCTTTCTAGTAGCTGAAACTGATGAGAACACAAGTTTTACAACTGGAAGGCACCAAGTTGGGAAAAAAAGCTTATCCGTAATTAATTCTAAGAAATGGCTTTCTAGCTACTTAAGATCTAATTGTATTTTAATAAGTTAGGCCTTTGAAACTTAAAAAAAAAAGGAAGATTTGAGGACAACAGTAGTTATGCTACTGAACCAGCATTCCAGCATAGTTACTAACTGAAATTGGGAGACTGAGGAACTTGTTCCACAATCTGTGAAATCTCATCATTTCTACCAGGATGTGTCCTAATTATTTTGAAACCTAAATTTACTCATAATTAGGGCTTTCTGCAGCTTAATCAAAGTTCTCAAAAGATAAGTATACAGAAATGCATTTCCAACAATGACAGAGTACTTGTTACAAGCTATCAGTCAGAGACCTTCACTGTAGTAACCCAAAGAGGAGTACACATAATCGTTTCTTACATGCATTTAAAATGAAAACAGAAACATTTAAAGTCCATTCTCTTTCTTCTTCACAGATTTCCACATGCTTTTCACTTCAAACCACATTTTGTAACAAGACACTAAAGCCAGCCCCAGGAAGCATATGCCAGGGGCATTAGACTGGTTGTCTCCATGTACTGGCACTATGTAGAAATGTTACAGGATCAGATCAGAAATGTTACAGATGAAATGAGGAATTACACTGGAGATGCATCAATCATGCTAATTCACTTTCTGTTCCATTTGAAGGATTTCTTGGTGATGGAAGAATAATGCTATGCAATGAAGGCCTAGGCTTCAAAGATTTCTGAAGGCAGATTTCCAAAGTGAGAAATCAAGAACATATACTGAAATGCCATTACATGCAAGAAGTATTTGAGGACACACCTTCTAAAGTCCAGCTTTTATAAAATATATCTCACTAGCTGGATTGGCAGTTGGAACAGAGGGGGAGGGGAAAGTAGAATGTCCCAGCTCGCAGCATCCATTGGTATTCATCTGGCTAGCGTGAGAGAGTTGAGGGGTGTTTGGAAACTCAAACAGTATTTGCTGTGTGAGCAAGGAGACAGGAAGCAGGCTGGGCGTGGCTTAGCTCAAGTGTTCTGTATTAAAGCTGCTTCCTGCTGTGAAAGAAAAACTGAAACTGAAATTCCTCTGTTTGTTTTGCATTTGGAATAGATTTCTTTTCAGGTGGGGAGTTAGAGTAGAACTCCTTAGCATCAGAGCATGTTAATAATAATATAGTTTATTAGATTTCTATACCGCCCTTCTCCCGAAGGACTCAGGGCGGTGTACAGCCATATTAAAACACATATTTATAAAATTTGAAACCAAATTAAAATCAATATATAAATATTGATATAGGAAATATATCAATATTTCCTAAGAAATATTAATGCTCTGATGGTCATTTCGAAAAATCCTTTCTTAGTGAGCACCTAGAAGCCAAGAGGAATCTATGTGGCAAATTTCAAATTTGTAGGCTTTACTGCTCAAACAACTAAAGGGAACACAAAACTACTGTATGTAACGAACAAAGTATTTAATAAAGCTATTTCATTCATTCAGATCTCGGATGTCTTCTGCTTGTGTTCCCTTTATTTTTTTGAGCAGTGTATATAGATTAGCATTCAGTCTAGCATTTGAGGCTGATCCTCAAAGCATTACCCCAGGGCACTTTCTATGGAAATGGACAATGGTTCTTTCAGCGGAAGTTTTTTTTTTAAAAGGACTACATGGGGAAAAAAAGAACTTTTTCCTCTTTTGAGTCTTCCCTGACATGCACAGGATAGGTCCTACAATGAAATAGATCCAGAGCTTGGTGGCAGACCCAGGATGAGTGGTGCTGAATTGAGGCCAAGCGCCTTCTCAAGCAAATATGCCATTAGGCTATATGCATGACATCTGAGCATGGTCTGCCTTCGCAGATGGCTACTCTGAAAGAACAGCTCTGAAGAAGTCCTCAAAGATGTTTTGTACTATAGATGTGGTAGTTTTCATGCCAGAAGATAAGCACCGAGAGGTTGTGCCCAGAGGAAATAAAAAGAAAGGACCTATACAGTGAGCATGATGGAAGTCATGGGTATTGTGCTGGCTGCATCCTGCTGATGCACATGAAAATCCTGCTTACGATAATGTAAGCACAACCTCCCGGTCAATGAATCACAATAGGGTTTCCAAGGATATATCCAAAGCAGTCCCACTATTTCCATATTTTCATATTTATCACTTCTCTCCCTGATCAAGCTGTAGTAAAAGGTAAAGGTAAAGGTTACCCTTGCACATATGTGTTAGTCGTTCCCGATTCTAGGGGGTGGTGCTCATCTCCATTTCAAAGCCGAAGAGCCAGCGCAGTCCGAAGACGTCTCCATGGTCATATGGCTGGCATGACGAAATGCCAAAGGCGCACGGAATGCTGTTATCTTCCCACCAAAGGTGGTCCCTATTTTTCTACTTGCATTTTTTTCGTGCTTTCGAACTGCTAGGTTAGCAGAAGCTGGGACAAGTAACGGGAGCTCACCCCATTACAAGGCACTAAGGATTCAAACTGCTGAACTGCCGACTTTTCGATTGACAAGCTCAGCGTCTTAGCCACTGAGCCACCGAGTCCCTTCAAGCTGTAGTAAGTGGAGTTTTATTTATTTCCTTCTTGGTCAACCTGTTTTTAGATAAGTGCTGGAGACAGACAATTGGTACATCATTCCTAAGAGACAGTCGAATTGCCAAGAGAGGTAGAAAAAGCAGAGATCTTTAGCAAGATCACTAGGGGGAGAATGGGACTTGCCCAAATTTAAACAAACCTGTTTAGGATTACTATATTGGCTTTTCGCTGCCAATATAGCCAGAAAGTACCAGTAACATGAAGCAGAATAGTTGAGCTGAAGTGGGAAAACAGCAAAGCTTTTCCTAATGATCCTCTTCATAGCTTTGGAGCAACCCTCAGAAGGCTGGAAGACAGACGGATGCATTGAGTGCACAAAGTGCTGATTCAGTGCAGATGGGGCTTTTACAAACGTAAAAAGCTACCCCTCCTCAAAGTGTAAGATTTAATAGCCATGATGCCGAGAGACAGGTAACACATGTCCAGAGTCAGCAAAAGGTAAGCATAGGTTTGTTCATCCCAGATTTGAGTCAAAACAGTAATTTGAACCCCCCCCCCCCCCCGAAAAGATAGAAAAAGTTTCATAACCACACTTTGCACTTTGGGGAGAGGCTTGGTACAGCAATGCAAGTCAACATTTTGAGCTCACTGTACAATTATTGATGACTTTTTAGATTTAAAATGGGACATTTTAACACAGTTATGCAAAATAGATACAGTCTATCTCATATTCATTCTAGACCTTCCATACCAAGTCTAAAGAAAATGGACAAAACATTCTCTTTGTGCAGGACATGTAAGAAAACCTCCCTTTCAGTCCAGATATTGTAGACCAGGGGTGTCAAACTGTATTTCATTGAGTTTCAACCCGCATCAGGATTGTGTTTTGACCTTGTGGGGACTGAGTACGCATGGCCAGCTCGCCGTCACTCATGTCAGGGGTGCCTGTGGTGGCCTGTGTGCTCTGCCAGAGAAAACAGGCTCCTGAGCTCTGTTTTTGGCTGTGACGGCCTCCTGCAACCCTCTGCCAGTGAAAACAGAGCTCGCGAGGACCGCATGCAGCCCTCCCAAGCTCCATTTTCGCTGGCAGAGGCACTGTGGACCAGTCCTTTGCTGTTTCCAGGGTGGCCCTGCGGGCAAGATCTAAGCACCCCACAGACTGGATCCAGCCGGGCCTTGAGTTTGACACCCCTGTTGTAGACAATTAGGAATATCACAAAATGTTTAATGTTAGTGGTATTTCATGATTTAATATGTGTTGCATTTCAACAGTAAAAGAATTCAAAACACTCTTCTTAACAGTAGCAATATATAGTTTTCCAGTTCAATAAAATCCCTTGTTTATTTGCCTACAGTTTTTTAGATGGCTTTTTCCACATTAAAAAAAAAAGAAATTATAATTTATAAAAATAACTTAATAATTCCCAAATAATTTCCATTTCTATTTGAAGTTGCAGCAGAAATTCAGTCAGTTCCTTCGATTTGCTTTGGTGCTTCATATTGCAAGATGCAGCTTCTATTTTTAAAAAAGTTTGTTTGTTATTGTTGATTTTTTTAAGGCTGTTTTCTCAGGAACTCAGGATTGAAAGATGGCAATCTACAGATCTACTGCTGCATAACTTTTATAATACTGCAGGATACAATTTTTATAATACTGTTCAAGGTAATCTTTTGGTACTCCTGTACCTCTTGCAAAGAACGGACTCTGATATAAGATTGATTTTCAAATTAAAAATTGTGCCATCAGATTTGCCACTCCTAGAAGAATTATCAAAAAATGGCTGATTAGTGCAAACCATGTCAGCTGATTTTCCCGATGCAAAGAGATGATATAGATGATGGATGGGTATACAAATACAAAGGCGAGGCCACAGGTTGCTCCAGAATATCTGGAAGAAAACAACAAATGATTATATCTTTATTTTTTCAGACTACAATCTCTACATGTCTATTCAGTGACAGATCCCATATATAACAAACTATCTAGCCAGCAACATTTTATCCAGAAACTGCCATCCTAGGTAGTGTGGTTTAGTATGCTGAGCATGCCCAGAAAATTGGATTAACTCAGTGTCCACAATTAAACTACCTATGAATAAGCATTGAAGACAGTCATAGTGTGGTTGGTTGGTTGGATAGTTAATTGATTTATATTTACTATTAAAAAAAAATTACGTATTAGCCATCAAGATAAATCTTTCCCAATTTTAAGCAAAGTGAGCCTTAGTACATGGCCAAACCAGAGCAATTATTTCACTGTGTTTCATCACCTTACAACTTTTACTGCATGATGAACACCAGGATCACCCCACAAGACTACAAATGATATTGCTGTGAACACATTATAGCTACATTTGACTATTTAATAAAAGTAATTAAACATAAATTGACAATAGAGCTATACAGATTTTGCTTGAGTCAATAGAGTTTCTGCATGTACAAGTAAAGATTATATTCGGGTCAGGAAGATTGTGCTACTATAAGACAAAATGAGCACTGTTCTTGTGTTTTACAAAATGGCAAGATATGTCATGGCCAAGAGAAGGGAACAAATTCTACAAGGTTGCTGGACATATGCAAGTTTAAACACACAGAGGACATCTGATGAAACAATTATCACATTTAATTGGAGAAAATGATTCTTTTATCCTTTAATTCAATAACATACCATATTTTTCGGAGTATAAGACGCACTCCCCCCCCCCAAAAGACGGTGAAAATTTAGGTGTGTCTTATACATTGAATGTAGCCCCACAGCCAGCCCCCACCCTTTGGCCTCTGCCTCCCAGCAATTTACCTCCTTGCAGCAAACAGCCCGTTTCAGCTTTAGCATAGCCTGATTAGCACAAGCAGTTGATTGTTGGTTAGATCGGCCTCCCGACCCTCAGCTGTTTCAGGCTGCAAAAATTGCCATTGCCTATTGCAGTGCGGGCCTCCGCTGTTTGCTGCAAGGAGGCAAATTAATAGAAGGCAGATTTTTTTTTTCTTGTGCTAATCAGGCTGTGCTGAAAACGAAAATGAAACTAAAGCAGGCTGTTTGCTGTTTGTTGCAAAGAGGCAAATTGCTGGGAGGCAGAGGCAGATTTTTTTTTCTCGTTTTCTTCCCCCAAAAAGGTGGGTGCATCTTATAGTCCAGAGCGTCTTATATTCCGAAACATACAGTAAATGCTGCACATTAGGGCTCCCACTGCAGTAGTTTTCTCCAATACCATAGTCTGCTGCATTAAGCAATAGCATTTATGTAGTGTTTAAACAACTTCACAATCATTCTTTTAATACTTCTTGAATGGGATGAGGGGAGCAATCACAAAAGCTGGATATCACAGGCTGTGAGACTGCAGCTTGCATCTGATATGAAGGGCCAGAGAAAATTTCTTCCTCTTTTTTTTTTTTAAATAGTCCATATTTATATAAAGAACACCAGATGGGTTCATGGCAGAGTACTCCTTTTGAAGAGAGAAAAGGAACCAATCACAAACATTCCTTTGTGCATTCGGATGATTGCACAAAATTGCTTAGCCAAGGCCTGCTTATTTAAATCATTTGTTCTTTGTTTCTGTTGCTCGCAATAGAATGAATGGGTGGGAGTATGCGGTTAGATGTCCAAGACCTATTTAAAAAGAAACAGGATCCAAGATTTTTCACATGGAGAAAGTTCAGGTGAAATTGAAATTGTGAGAAAAACAACAGCACAAGGAAGGAGCAATGGGTACGTTTTGCCACTTTAAGTCATTAATAAAACTAATGAAGGTGGGATAAAATCAAATAAATAAAATTGAAAGGGGAAAACACAAGGAGCTTTGAGAATAAAAGGAGATGCAGAAGATACTTATGATAAAAGTTTCCAAACTTTTTTTTTAAAAAAAATCAATTAATAAGACCCTATGTTGGGCAAAAATGTTAAACATTCACACGTGGCACATATCTAAAATGCAGTTTTAAAATGTGGAATTTTGGTAATAGTGTTTGTTATTACTACAAGGGAAAAGAAAATCATGGGGAAAAAAAGCTGATTTGAAAGAAGCCATTTTTAATATTCATAGCTACTTGATGGTAGCTGGGGCATCATTTATTTTATTTGCAAGTTTGGGGTTTTTTTTGCTTACAGAAAAAAGTATGAATAATAAGGTGACAAACACTTTGGAATAAATTACAAAGCTGTATCTTTATCTGCGATACTAAATACAATACTTCGTGTGAGAAGTAAATGAGATAGGGACAGGTAAGCAGTGGCATTCCAGATGTTGCAATTTCCACCTTCCTGTTCATTCTTGATACCTTATAGAACAGAATTGGGCTTTTTTTTAGCACTCACAATTCTGTTATAATTGTCAATGAAGTGTGAGTCAGAGGTATGTGGCGTTTATAGGTGTCACCGGGATTTTCTTTCTTTCCCCTTTATTTTTAGTGAAGTTTATATTTCCCTTTCGCTTGTTTGATTACGGGAGTCACACTAGAGGTATGACTTCCGATTCTCCACCCATAGCCTGGAGTTATCCAGAAGTCTAGCATGATCTATACATACATCAGCATTATATAAGAATTATAATACGTTGTTTGGAGAGGATAAATCAACTGTTGCATCTGTGGGTTCATATGGGTAATTCAGATTTTTCAATGCCTCTAAATATGAAAGAAATTGAATCTGGATATTTTTTGCTGCAAAAAACAAATACTAGTGACTAAGAAAAGGCCAGAATGTACACTGTACTGAATTGTTCCATATAGGGAAAATACATTAAAAAGTGAAATTCTGAGGCTTATTTCACAATTTTACCACTTTAGTTTGCTGCATGCATGTGCCAGATATGAGAATCACCCACTATTTTGTTTAGATTTTACATGATGGTTAGCATAGTCCTGCATCAATTTCAGCATAACAATCATTTCATATTTCAAGTGTACCTTATGATTCCCCCTATATTTGGATAAAATCTGGCCACCGCAACTCCGGTTCCTACAATGATAATGTTCGAAAGCAGCACGTGGAAAAAACTGTAAGAAAAGAGAAAAACCAAGCTATGTAACTCTATGTAAGAGCAACCCCTTTTATTAGTTTCAAGAAGCTAATAAAAATCTTTCCATTTCTGTGACTCATCCACTTTTAGATGAAATGAGCTTGACATGTAGTGATTCTTCCAACAGCCAAATCCTAAATTGGTATTTTGAATACAATATAGCTATCTGAAATTCAGTTTTCTAAGGTTCTTTTCTATTTGCCATGCCAAAGTTCATAAAAGTATACTCATTTCTCTGTTTCTCTCACTCTCTTTACGCACACATACATATGAAAGTCATTCCACATACTCTAAAATGCCACCCATATACTCTATAAAGTATAATAAAATACTCTAAAACACATTCCCCACATGAAAAACAATATTTTGGATCCAGGAATGATCTGAGCTGCTCAACCAAACTAATGAATATCAGAAGAAGAATCTTTAGAGGAGTGGAAATCATAACATAAATATACGCACAAGCACATTTTAAAGATTTTGATAGATTAAATAAAGATTAAGGTTTGCAGGATTAACACCTAAAAACAATTTTCATTGAACCAATTCTTTATAGAGATAGTGTAAACAGAAAAGGTTTTGCATCCTATCCCACCTTCTTAAATTTTCTAAGTAGAAAATTAAACTTGTAAGAGTTTTCACATTGTGAACAAGGCCTATCTGTTAATACAAACATACCATCCCGTTTAAAAACTGATTCAGAAAATTCATACACTTAGAAATGGGATTCTTGCTATTTTAAACAAAGAAAGAGACCAGACACAAAAACAACTTGGACATTATGACTTATTATTTTTAAATATATTTATCCATATTGTTATTATACAAACAAGGAAAAAGAAAATCTAAAAACAGAAAGATTTGGGGTGCTACATAAATTTGTAAAATTAAATGATTGCCATTGTTTATATGGATACCCTGAATTTAATGAAACAGTTCAGAAACCCCTTTTCTTCCTTTGAGTCAGTGTTGACAAGTCTGTGCAGTGTTCTTCACAAGATTTCAGAAGCGGATTACCACTGCCTTCTACCTACAGGTCAGAGAGTGAGATTAGCTCCAAGTTACCTAGCTGGATCTGTAGCAAAGGGAGAACTGAAACAAGGGTCTCTTGGTTTCTAGCCTGATGCTTTATCACAACATCCAACTGGCTGTTTGTGAAAACATAGCATTTCTAAAATTGAGATGATGCTGAAGAGTGCACAAAGCCAGCGTAGGTGCCAGAACATGACTATAAATACACTTCCTTAGCCTCCACATCAGGAAGTAGATTCTTAGAGCTGGCATTAGATGTAGCTGAAACTTTTGGAAAACTGACAGATCTCCACTTAGCATAATAACCTGGGATTAATGTTTTTTTTTTTAATTGATTTATATGCCGCCCTTCTGTGGAGACTCAGGGCGGCTTATAATGCATTAAGCAATAGCCTTCATACTTTTGTATATTTATACAAAGTCAGCTTATTGCCCCCACAAACTGGGTCCTCAATTTACCTACCTTAGAAAGGATGGAAGGCTGAGTCAACCTTGAGTCTGGTGAGATTCGAACTTACAGTAATTGCAGACAGCTGGTGTTAATCACAATGCTATCAGTCTGCTGAGCCACCAGGCCCGTGTGTTTCTAAACACACTAAGTTTCAGGGAAATTGTTACAGATCAGCAAATAAATTATTTCCATTGTCAACACTTCAAACTGAACTAATAGTGGAAGCAAGTCTGTATTTTTATCTCGACTCTGAGAGATAAAATCTGGGTCTCAAGTCCCTTTTATAAAATACAGCGGCAGGTACTGTAAAAATAGCAAAAAATGTAATTATATCTGTATAATTGGGATCGTAAAAGAAAATGTTCAGACAGCCCCTCCTGCTTGGTCATCTCACAGCATTGTCTACTGTAACACTTTCTACATCGGGCTGCCCTTTAAGGCCACCCAGAAACTTCATTTGGTCCAAAACATAGTAGCGTGAGGGATGGATGTGCCTCACTTTCCTCATGTAATACCTCTGCTTCATAAACTGCACTGGTTACCAAGTTGTTTCTGGGTGTGATTTAAGATGCTGGTTGTTACCTACAAAGCCGTACAGGCTATAATGCTTGGGTTCCTTTGATTAAACAATGCCACCTATTGGGATCCTTAAAAACTCATCTTCTCTGCCATAGTGTTTGCCCTCTCAAAGGAGAGGTTCCCCCAAGATCTGTATAGCCCCACCCTGCTGGTATTTCAAAGAGCCTTGAAGATCTTTGGTAAGGGTGAATGATGCTCTCTTCTGGGTAATATACGTTGCTCTGAGTGGTTGGCTGCTTTGCACCATCTTTTGTTCTTTGTTTTTATTATTATTTTATTGTTCTCTGTGTTTTTAAGTGAGAAAAGCCCAGAGTTGTTGGGCATCTGGCAATCTAAAAATATAATAATTAATAAAAATACATAAAACATAGATCTTACTAGGATCAGGATAACAAAAAGGAGCCTTGGTAGTACAGTGGTTTAATGCACCCTGTTATTAACACAGCTGCCTGCAATTTCTGCAGGTTCGAATCTTACCAGGCTCAAGGTTGACTCAGCCTTCCATCCTTTCTAAGGTAGGTGAAATGAGGACCCAGTTTGTGGGGGCAATAAGCTGACTTTGTATAAATATACAAAAGTATGAAGGCTATTGCTTAACGCATTGTAAGCTACCCTGAGTCTCCAGAGAAGGGCGGCATATAAATCAAATTAAAAAAAAAAAAATTCTCCCTGGAAGAAAAGCTGAATCTACTGTATCACTTTGAAATATTTTTTTCTAATTTTATGGTTCTATCTGTTTGTGTAAATGTGCCTTTGGCACAGTGTTGACTCTTGATGACTACGTGGAGTTTTCTTGGCAACCATTTTGGAATTGGTTTGCTATTGCCTGATTCCTGGGGTTGAGGAGAGTGACCGGCCAAAAGTTCCCAAGCTGCTTTGTGCCTAAGACAGGACTGGAACTCACAGTCTCCCAATTTCTAGCCTGGCACCTTAAGCAATGCACCACACTGGATTTCTCTCTCTAAATGTTTAGAGTCTTTAATTTCTCCTTTATTAGCAGATAGTAGTTACTGCCCTAGTCACCACATAATTTTTACAAATTTTAGTAACTAAAATTGTTTCATAATCACTAGATCACATTGAATAGAGAACTGTAACAATCTGTGGGCCTCTTATATTGATATTTGATTAAAACCTGGTGTTTGGTGGCAAAGAATACGGCAGTCTTGCTGAAACTAAATAGGTGTGAATTGAGTCAAAGCCTGGATAGGAAGCTATTCCATATACAAATACTCTGCTATTTCTTCTAAACATCCTGAGCAATGTAATAAAATCAAGAATATTGTCTGAGAACCTGTTTTTTCTAAAGGTTACTATCAACCAGAAGCACTTGTGATTCTTGCAGCTGTTTATGTAACCTTCTTTATCTGTCAGAAAACTCTTTGAAGAAAGGCCCATAAAACGTTCACCTTTGTGACTTATGATAAGGGTGACTCCTGAATTAGTAACCAAGACTTCTCCTTCCTCAAATTAAAAAAAAAAAGAACTCATGTTAATTTGGCCAATTTTGGTTGGTTTTGCCTTATTTTTTAGCTGCTCTTACTAGAGCATGCACTTTGTAGACAAGTAATAGGCTTGGGTGGAGAGCACACACACACACACACAAAACACATACACAAACACACACAAAGCCAAAAAAACATAATAAATCATGCAACCCACGTGCACATCACACCAAGCTGCAGTTGCAATCAATAATAATAATAATAATAATAATAATAATAATAATAATAATAATAATAATAATAATAATAATAATAATTTTATTTCTATTCCGCCATTCTCCCGAAAGACTCAGGGCGATGTACAGCCAATTTAAAAACACAACACACAACAATAATTAAAAATTAAAATAATTAAATAGATTTGGCCGATTTAAAACCCCAAAAATTTAAAATACCCCAATCTAAAATTATTAAGTTGATAGCCCGGCCTGGCGGAACAACAGGGTCTTCAATGCGCAACGAAACACCCGGAGGTCGGAGATCTTACGTATTTCCAGGGGCAGTTCATTCCACAGGGCTGGGGCTCCCACAGAGAAGGCCCTCCCCCTGGGTGTTGCCAGCCGACATAACTTGGCTGATGGCACCCTGAGGAGACCCTCTCTGTGGGAGCGGAATGGTCGGTGGGAGGCTATTGGTGGCAGAAGACGGTCTCGAAGGTACCCAGGTCCTATGCCATGGAGCGCTTTAAAGGTGGTAACCAACACCTTGAATCGCACCCGGAAGACCACTGGGAGCCAGTGCAGCTCGCGCAGGAGGGGTGTCACGCGGGCACAACGAGTTGCGCCCATAACCAATGTAATCAAGATGCCAAATTTTGGTTAATTGCTCTAAAATTATCAATGGCCCTGTTTACACATCATTTTAAACAAATAAACAAAAAAGAAATCAAACTAAAAACACCCCCCCACCCACCCTTTGAGACTGACATGAAGCTTAAATGAAAAGCTATTATAACCCAGAGGTGGGTTTCAGCAGGTTCTGACCAGTTCTGGAGAACTGGTAGCAAAAATTTTGAGTAGTTCGGAGAACCGATAAATACCACCTCTGACTGGCCCCACCCCCATCTATTCTCTGCCTCCCGAGTCCCAATTGATTGGGAGGAAATGGGGATTTTGCAGTATCCTTCCCCTGGAGTGGGGTGGGAATGGAGATTTTACAATATCCTTCCCCAGCCATGCCCACCAAGCCATGCCCACCAAGCCACGCCCACAGAACCGGTAGTGGCACTAACCACAATAGAAAGTTTGTTCCAACAGTGGCAAATGAGTAGTGACAGAACATTTCTATGACATGGGTGTGAAAAGAAGAAATAGAATTAAGGTATGCCAAAAAGGAGTGGTTTACCTTGGATAAACATTTCCAAAGACATGTCCTAAAAACTGAACGCGTGCCAAGTAACCAAGCAGTGGATACACAGTCACCATCTGGAACAGCAGAAATATTCTTGCAAGAAATGACATCATGTCATTACTGGGGAAATTATCTAAAAAATTCTAATAAAAAGAAAAGTTAGTGATGCAAGTGAAATGGGGCTGTCATTTCCTTCTACCTATATAGTCTATGTATATCAAGGATTCTAAAGCAAAGAAAATAAAGACATTTCTATATAGAGAATATATAACACATCAACATATGTTATATGTTGAGCCTTGGTGGCGCAGCGGATTAAAACTGCTGTTAAAGTAGCACTTAGCTGCCAGCTGCCTGCAATTACTGTGAGTTCAATTCTCACCAGGCTCAAGGTTGACTCGGCCTTCCATCCTTCCGAGGTAGGTAAAATGAGGACCCGGATTGTGGGGGCAATAAGCTGACTTTGTATAAAAAAGAACACCGTTTAGGGGGGGCCGAAAGTCTTACTAAGCAGGTATATACAAAAGTATGAAGGCTATTGCTTAAAGCATTGTAAGCTGCCCTGAGTCTCCGGAGAAGGGCGGCATATAAATCGAACTAATAAATAAATAAATATCATGATCATAATCGGAATACACAAGACTTGGAAAATTCTATAACGGCTTTACCTAAGCATTTGTTTTTTTAATCATGGAAACACTTATACATGAAGTTCCTGAAGCACAAATGAAATATGGCTTAATTATTTACAATAGTTTGGTTCCAGAATTTTAAAAACTGCAGTCTTATTGTAAATTAAGTTTTATATCTTAAGTAGAGCAAATTCTTATGCATTTTATATTCTCAACACAAACGCAGATGCATTTCTATATTTGTGTGTTCTGTTCTTCCTTAAACAAATTTATTTTGACATAGTTTCCCAGACAAATGCATGTCTTCAGATACATAAAACTTATTCTGAGATGCCCAGCTATGCTGGAGAAGGGATTGTAAAACATTATAGAAAAACAATTTTTGCTTAATGATCTGTTTTCTTTCCAAGCTACACAGATAATTTTCATTTATGCACCAGTCCAGTGTATACCAGCATACTTTCATATAACCACTGTTTACCATTTGGAAAATAGTACCATACTTTAATTAGACACTGAGCCAATCTGAATGTCATCTCAGCTGTGTAAACCATATGACGAATAAATATTTGGCCTGTATATGAAATGTTTGTTCAAGGTGAGAATAATCCAGGAAATCCCTAATTAGCCCTTATTTCACATTTCATTTGAATCAGGAAACTAAATTTACCAGTTTGGAACTTCATGTAATAGCCTAAGGATTCTTAGTTGTTGCAGAATTGATAAACATGTTTTTCCAGTCCAGACAAAGGAAAAAAAAAGGAAATTATGCTTAATTAGAAACTTCTTCATTTAGTTTTAGCTTCTTTAGCTCAAAGGAGATGAATGTACAGACTAAAAGCTCACTACATCAGCTAATTAAACCAAGACAGACTCATCTGAACTAAATTTCTTAATTTGAAAAAGTAACCAACTTTTCTTTACAATTAATATCTGCATTGAAGTGGTAGAAAAAAAATGGTACAATGGGTTATACCAATTGGTGCAACTGGCGGCTAGTATTTAATGGTGCCAAAAAAGCTTTAATTAGAAATATGTGGTATTATTTAAGTATTACATTGTTCATAATTCTGATCTGATGCATCAAGTGAAAGTGGGACCTGATAATGTTATATTAAATGCAGATGCAGATAGAAGGAAAGAGAGCAATGCTTACATATAATCAATTCTCAGCAATTTAAACAAAGTCCCCCGTGTTAAAGATTTTTGTACCTGTTCTATACACTCCTTGCTCAATGGTGGAGATGGAAAAGAGGCGAAGATTAGCACCCCAACATAGAGATACGTTAAACTGACTAAAAAGTAAGCAATTGAAAGATCTCTGACCTGTAGTCAAAACACAAGAAACAGCAAACAAATAAAATCAGCTTGTTTCAATTATTTTACGGAAAATTAGTTACAGGACAAATCCTAGAACAGTTAAATCATGGAACAATGATTCTTATTGTTTGAATTAATTGTCCTCTGTGCTCCAATAAATGGAAAATATATTGTTTTTAATTATTAAGTAGATACTTTGGGAGTGTGGGTTAAAGCAGTTACACACACACACACACACACAAAAACAACTTAGCATACATTCAAGGGCACGAAGAAAAAAAGCTATTATAAATGCGGAGATCAAAGCTAATTAAGCCATCACGTTCTCAAAAATGAGTCAATTTGGAACAGGCCCCTTGTTAAAAACCAAAGTTTTCCTTTTCAAAAAATATGGATACCAAATGACATATGGAAATTATACAAGTGTCTTCTTTTATGGAATGCTTTTTATAGTATTTAGCTAAGAAGATGCTTCAAGTTTAGCAGTGCCTTTTACTTTTCCACACATGAAAGTATAATGTGGGTAAATTACAATGCTGGATAAAGGCTCTGTTCCCTTGATGAATGAAGGAAAAATCTTCCAGATTTCATGACTTACAAAAGAGAGTGAATCAGGGGCAAGTGATGGAAGGATGGGGAGGATTTGTTTAAAAAAGTCGAGATGGCAACACGCTAAAGGGGGGCAGGCCTTTGGCCACGAAGTTGCAGCTGCCATTTTGTTTTTTACACCCTGCTGTAGATATTTCTGTCACTAATTCTCAATTAGCCTATCCTTACAATGTTATTGTAAAAATAAAAGGGACAGTGAGGAAACCATATGCTTTTGCTGTAAATTCCTTGAAATTGAATAATAATAGCAAGTTCAGTTTTATTTATCTTTTTTTGCCTGCAAACTCCCCTTCTTTACAGAAACTGGACTACATTCTAAATCAGTCTTTTGAGTTCTATTTCAGGACTGTTGCTCATCATTTGAAGCAAATGTTATGACTTCCTCCATATCGAAGAAAAAGTTGTGGTTCACCGCGTTTCCTTTTCATTGGGCTACTTTGCTATAGAGATAATAAGCAAAAATCCCCCAAATCTTTGCAAGATTATGTCTTCCCTGACATCTCCTTCCCTTCTCTTTTCCCTTCTATCCCTTCTTCTCTTTTTGGATTCTATCTTCAAATAGGCACTTATTCAACATCTTGGACAGAGTGTAGTCTATTCAGTTCTTTAGTAGTAGATTACTGATTTGTGCCCTTGTGTTCTGGTCCATTTCAGTAACAGTAGTCGAGATTTACTTAGTTAGCAAGTTGACTCCTGCTCCCTGTCTCTTCTCTTTAGGGTTGCCATTTGCTTGTGCTGAATAAAAGCAGGCACCAAGTGCCTTTATTCAGTGAATCATGGTTAAAAAAATATGGTTCAGCATATACTGTATATGGCTTTTCCAGTAAATGATATTATGGACAAGTTGTGGTTTATGATAATGTAGCAGAAAAACAGAGGTGTAAGACTTTTTAATTTAAAAAGTCAAAATGACAGCCACAATCATGGGATCAATCCATGTCCCTATTAATATCTTCTTGACCTTTTTTGAGCTTGCCATGAATACTCCTGGTTGACTTCATTCTTCTCAAGTGGGGATCTTCACTTGGATATTCCAGCACCATTTGAACACTTATCTACAATCCCACAGTTTTTTCACAGAATCATAGAACTATAATGTTCTATGTAATAGAATCAGACACCTGAAATGTGCAGAAAAACATTAACTCACTTATTCTATTCTGCAACATTCCATTTTTATTTCTTTTAGATTTGTTAAATTACTCTCACAACTATATCGCCTGAGAAAGTTATCTATCTGCTCCAGTTAAATTTGATAAAACTATAAATGAAGACTCAAGAATGAGGGAAAAAAAGAAGAAACCATGTCTACCTTCTACAACCCAGATTCTGTCCAAGCCCGTGAAGCAGCAGAAAATGAATGATTATACAACAAAGAGACAATTTCAGTGAGTAGTTTTGACCTTAATTTGTCTTTAGATAGATATAATTCCTGTAACTCTTTGGAATGGAATCTTCAAACCCAAACTGAGAATAAACAGCTTATGGAAATCCCTTCTTCCCTGGCAGAAAATGCTTCCGCTCCCCATTCCATTGCTGCCTGTTCAGCAGCTGTTTTACTCAAGCAGGATAGGGATGATATGAATTTAAAAATGGAGATTGCAACAGATTTTATATCTACTGTAGTCAATGCTTGATCACAGCATAAATCGTGATCGCAGTCTCTGAACTTTTAACTTCTTTTACTGTAAACATTTCACTTGAGTATATATCAGTGGTGAAATCCAATTTTTTTTACAACCGGTTCTGTGGGCGTGGCTTGGTGGGCATGGTGTGGCTTGGTGGGCATGGCAGGGGAAGGATACTGCAAAATCTCCATTCCCTCCCCACTCTGGGGCCAGCCAGGGGTGGTATTTGCCGGTTCTCTGAACTACTCAAAATTTCCACTACCGGTTCTCCAGAACCTGTCAGAACCTGCTAGATTTCTGGTATATACTATATACTAGTTCTGAGAACAGTAGACTGCTAGTGAGATCTGTGAACATTAAGCTGGGATACAGTCTAAAGCATTAGGCTGGGCTATAGTGTAAAAAAGTTAGATTTAGAGTCCACATTTACTAAGAAAGTAACACACTTTTTTTCTTTCTCCACTTATAAGAACAGAAAGTGGAGAACCTTCTAAAATAAGCATTTTTTCAAACCAAAGGAGTTAGAATATGATACTTTTGTGCACTGAAAGAACATAGCTTCAGTTTTATGCTACAAGAACCATCAAGTTCAGCTCTTATGTTAAATAGAGAAACTCTAGGCATAGTACCATAGAGTAGAAACATCAAATAATATTAAGAAAACACAGCCACTTCTCAATATGGACACCATGAACAATTAAACTAAGATTGAAAACCTAGGAGAATAAAATTGTTGTGACCATTTTACAAAAGGTTAGGATTACTGGGGGAGGGGGTGTTCCCCAGTCATCATTGTTTTGTTTTGTTTTTGTTTTGTTTTGCTCCCAAAGCAGGTGATTAAGGAAGCAAGTCTCCAGAGTGGAAGAATTCACCTTCTGATTGTTTGGATGTTGCGTAACTTTGTGAATGAATCAATCAGAGCTTTATGTGCTTCTTCTGTTATATGAAGGGAGATGGAGTGAACAGACTTTGATGCTTTTCTATTTATTTGAGAAACAAAGGTAACCAATATATGATGTATCCGTGTGAAAAAGTATTTGCCCTCTTAAACTGAGTAACTGTACATATCACCAACACTTCCTGTAATTTCTAGGTGGATTAGAACTACTATTTGGTCATTCAAAAATAGTGAGTTTGTTCTTTATCCTTTCCCTTGTAGATTTGTATGGCTGGGATCAGTTTTGCCACATTCACCTGCATTTCACCTGTAGAGTTCTCAGATATAAAGCAGAATTCAGATTATCTCCACTGATGGAAACTGTCAAGATCGCAAGCCATGAAACCATGACATTACTATCTCCATGCTTGAAGCTGGTACGAATTCTTTGGGATGGAGCAACCTGTTTGAGTCATGGAGCCAGACATAACTTCTTATTCTAAACCTGTAGCAAGGCAGGTTGGTGGCAGCAGGAGTTACCCCTCCTTGCACTAGCTATGAGGTTGGGATACAGCTACCTTTCTACTTATTCTGCTAGATGCAGTGTCATACTGTGTACAGTAGTCCTCAACTTATGACCACAATTGAACCCAACATTTCTGTTGCTAAGTGAGACATTTGTTAAGTGAGTTTTGCCCAATTTTTACAACCTTTCTTGCCACAGTTATAGAGTGAATCAGTGTAGTTGTTAAGTTAGTAACACAGTTGTTAAGTGAATCTGGCTTCCCCACTGACTTTGCTTGTGATCGCATGACCCCGGGACACAACAACTGTCATAAATATGAACCAGTTGCCATGCATCCAGATTTTAATCATGATGTGACTATGGGGACGCTGCAATGGTTGTAAGTGTGAAAAACAGTCATAAGTGACTTTTTTCAGGGCTCTTGTAACTTCAAACAGTGGTTGTAAGCCAAGGACTACATGTACTTCTTACTTTGTTTCTTTTTAAGCCACTTCCATCATACAGCTTTAATTCATAATGCCAGGCCAAGATAAGCAAGAATATGCTAGGAAGTTATAATCAGAAATCATCAAATTGCAATTGTTTTTTACTTTGAGATAGGAAATAACAAATTCAGCCTACTTTCAATTAAAAGTAATATGAAAGTGAGCTGTATTTAGAGTAATCTCAGCCTCCTACATTGAAAACAAAACACGCATTTCCCCTTTTATTCCTCTTTAAAGAGAATTGTAAATAACCTTCTGATTTCTTGGCAGAATTTAAAATTATTTTCAGGAATAATTGCCTCAGCCAAAGTGCCAAGTTTCAGATTATTAGGTTCAAAGGCTTTATGCTGTTATTCAGCAATACCCCAAACCAAACCAAATAATTGTGTTCTGATGAATAAAAAAAAGCAACCAGATAAATGGTCAAAGGGAAAGGGCAAAAAATACTATAGCTTTTTTTCAACATTCTTTAAAAATTTAATACAATTTTGTTTAATGACGTTAAATGACGTTACCCTGCATTTTCTTCTTTCTTGATTCACTAGAGATTTCATTATAAATATACAAAAATCAGTGTTCTGGTCCCCATGCTAATGAACCAGGCTTCATGCGTCATTCATGACAATTCAAGTTTGAGATCCAGCTGTAAAACATTTCTCCAAATATTTGGAAGGTCATCCAGATGCTGAATGGCAAACTTGAGATAAGTATCGATGTTCTGCCTTGCTGCTAAATGTGGAATCCCATTTTTGCTCAGTGCTTTTCCAAAGATCAGTCGTAAAGACTGACACTGGCTGAAGTGACAAAGCCTAAATGATTTTATGCACAGTTAATGGAGTCATTTTGACAAAACATCCACTCTAGGGAAGATTCATTGTTATCCCACATCTTTGCTAGTTCAAAATTATATGTATAAATACAGACTGGGAGAACCTCAAAAGTTTAGAAATGTTCTCTAAACTTTCTCAAATTGAAAGCCATCAATGACTTCCTTATAGAAGTCCTTAAGATTCTTCAGAATCTTATTTTGAGCAGGGCATGACATGATGTGCTTCAAGAATCTATGAAGTAAGAACTTCGTTCTCACACATATAGGGCTGGCCCAAATAATATTTGATTATTTTATGAAGTATTCAGAGAAAGCTAGCTGTGGGCTAAGGTGAGCAAACATTGGTTTAGAGTGATGAAATTTATATGACACCAACGCAGGCAATACCTGAGCACATACCTAACAACCATTACAAAGAGCAGTTTCAGGAAAAGTCACTTTTTGCATGTAAACATATTTTCTCTTGTAGTCACTTACATTTTTTTCTTGGTTCCTGTTATTCTTAAGTAGTGTAATTACACAATTATGGATAAAGAAAGCCAGGGTCAACACTCCTGTAAGCTGAGGAAAAAAGATCCTGAATTCTGGAGAAAGAAGAATATAAATCAGAATTTTCAGAGTGGTGAATGTTACAATGAACATCCCAGGTGTCTAGTCTATTGATTCCTAAACCAAGCTCCGAGTCATATTTGTAGTAGCAGCTGTTAGGTATTCAGGTAGGATATATTTAAGCTTGGCAAAACATACAGGAGAAACAGCAAGCAAATCAGATGTAATAGGAAAACCAACCATTATAGAAATAGCTGTATGAAATTAGAAATGAGACATTGCTTGCCTCCAGGACATTGTATTCATAATTGACATTGGATAAATTTTTCTCACACATGCATGCACGCACAGCCATATCAACAAAACAAAACAAATGCCTAATTCCGTGCATTTTACTCCTTTTTCCTAAGAACTATCCAAATGATGTCATAACTACTACCCACCCATTTATATTGCATTGTATTATTTACAATAAAGTTACATCATTTTAATCACGTTTTTTAAATTTGAAAAGCAGAGAAGGCTAAATAATAATACTGAATACATTTATGGGGAACAATTTATGGGAACAAATTTTCCACAAGAAAGAAGCATTCCCCCCCAAAAAAGTCAGTCTGCATATTAGGAAAATAAGAAAGTTCTACTCTGATACAGAACTGAGCTATTCCAAGGATTTATGGGATTGGTGCTAATCTTGTCCTAACTAATACAAGTAAAATAAAAGCTAAAAGGGAGCATTTGTGCATGTGATAATAACAGCTTTACAGCATTTTCTACACTATGATATGCCGATGCATTGAAAGTGGGCCTCACTCATCAAATACGTACAGGACTGCAGATTTTAAAAAGGTAAAAAACAAACACATGCATTTCCTTTGTATTTGAATATTTTTTTTAAAAAAAAAGTTTTCTTTAAATTAAACATGTATGTTTATACCTAATAAATAATCGTATTCCACCTTCTTTTGTACTTCTTGTGGTTAACATTCTAATTTAACAATCAATAGAATGTATTTCTTTTTGTTGTCATCTGTTTTAGATACCATGAATTACTATTCAGTAATAAAATCATATCTCTGAAGCCAAGCTGTTCTCTCTTTAACCAGCTAAACTCAAGAAAAAGTTTTGTTTTCCCTTCTCTACCACTACAATGGTTTTCTGGCTATATTTTAAAACAAAAGGAAGTTTAAGCAGGACAGTGCTTTCCTACTAGATTACTTCTACATCTATATGATAGAAATTCGTTCCATTTGCATGAGAGACTAAGCCATGGTTGGCATAACAATAATTTACTGATGAAACTACATTTGGCTGGTCTTCATACAGTGTTTAAGCCTATGGATAGAATCACCATAGCTGAAAGCAACCAACTACATTATGATTTAGAGTGCAACATTTTTCCAGTTAAGATATGGTGCCAGATTGAGGCCAGCAGAAATATTAGTACCAAAGAAAATGGGGTGAAATTATTTTGATGTCTGCTCTAGAATATCTATTAAATTGTTTTGTTTTACTGTCATCAATACTGATCATATTGCATGTACAAAATGCATTGTTTCCATTTCACAAAAATACGTAGAAACATGATGCTTCCCTGCCGACTTAATTCATAGATGGCTTTTGAATGCTGAGTTGGTTGCCCACCCATGATTTAACAAAATGCAAGGCTGAAATTCTAATGTTTGTAAGACTTTCCTGATTAAAAGTTAAAGCTGGATTTACCAAGTTCGCTAACTTAACATCTGTTCAAATTCACAAACAATCCAACAGAATTGCGTAATTCTCTCCCCCACATCCCTCTCTTGCTCTTTTTCCTGCCTTGTTTGGATAATCATGCAAACATTCACAGATGAAGTGTGCCAGTAAACAATACCATCTAAGCAATGATTTCTGACAAGAGCCATCTGGAAGACTATTATGGGAAAGCCTCATTTCATGTTAGACAAAACCATCAGACAGCCAAGTAGATGCAGTAATGATAGCCAAGGATGAAGCATTGGTCCATATACATGTCCTGCATGTCTTCTATCACACACCAATGAGATTGCCGCATGACAAAAATATGAGCTAGCCTGCCAGGAGATTCTAACCTGGGCAAATGATTTGAGCATGATTACTATCATATTTACTCCCCACTCTTCTTATTTGGTGTTTACCAAGGAGATCTAAGGAGAGTTATATTTCACTCAAGCACTCAAAGTAAGCTCTCAGGCACAAATATTATTTTTCCCCTACTCTGCTGTCAAGCAACAGTTAAAATCACTCTGTTTCATCATGTGTATAGGGACTTGTGTTTACCATAACATCAGCCATTGACTAAGAAAACCCTTTTAAGAACTATTATTTACTCTATTATAATGCCTGGAAAAAAGAGGAGGAAATTATCCAAACCACAGATCCCAAATCTTGGTATGGAGTCTAACAAACTCCTCATCTAATGTTTCCCATTAAAGAGAACAACAGTTCTTTTTCTTTTAATCAAAATGGCCTTAGTTTATGAATATTATCAATCATATATTATATTAACCATTTATTCAAACTAATTTAGAACTACGGTAAGCTCTGCTGTTTATAAAGAGGTTTGATATGTTCCTGTTTGACAAGAAACAAATACATTTTGGTTCTCCACATGAGAGGGACCACATTGTCCTTCACCATATGTGTGAACTCTACATAATGTGGGGTCAACCTATTTGAAAGGAAGTAGGTTGAGAAAGATTGCCTCATATCCCCAGTGGATAAGTTACAAACAGATCATTTTCCATGGACTGTAAGACAAATTGTAGACCATGAGGACTGCTGCCAGGGAATATTCAAGGACAAGGAGCATCCTGACAGAAGGCAGCCAGACTGCGTCACTGGTGTCCTGGGGCCTCGAATGCTAAGCAGTGGTGTCTTCTGGGAATCCCCACCCACTCCTGCTGCTCTTGAGCTGTCCAGACAATGACAATAGGGACACGGTGAGGCTGGGGCAGAGAGAGTGGCCCAGTTGTTCTGCCATGAGGATGCCTCTGTTGGGCATAGAGTGAACAAAACAACAAGAAAGAAGACCTTTCTGCTAGACAAAGGAAAACTCTTTCAGGCAAGGAAAGAAAAAGGAGTACAAACAAGAAAAGAAGGAAGGAAGGGAAAATCTTTCTGTTCAATAAAGCAGAAAAGGAAAGCAAAGCAGAATTTTCCGAGATCTTAGCGGAATGGGTTTCCGCCCTTATATCATTCTTGATATAATCTTGAAAAACTATTACATACCAACCTGAAAAACCAAGTATTAAGGGTTCGAATCAATGAAAAATACTGACAGCCAAGTGGCCATAATGGAATGGTTTTTTCACAAGTACTTGCTCTGATTTATGAGCTCTGCCAGATTGCTACCACAATCCAGTTTCTTAAGGGGCCTCTTCCAACACTTTTCTTTAGATAGAACATTTCTATAAAGTCTCTCACATCAAAAACTACATGTGGAAGGCAATGTTCACAGAACATCAAGAACTTCTTGTTACAGGCTATTTTCCATCCTTTTTTTTTAAAGAAAAGAATGGCATTGGAAACTATCCTTAAGCATTTTGTTTTGTTTTTGTTGTAATGGCTGATAGCTACCAATCCATATGGTCTTTGGGAAACTGGAAGACTGTCTATAAAGTATGAGCAAACTGAGGAGAAATCTCTAGGAGGAAACAATGTTTGTAATTCCCTTGGCTGTATGTTATTGTCTAGGAATAATTAAATTTAGCACCTGCATAATGACTCCCCAGACAGGAATCCCCAAGAAAATAATCATCTAAGAGCAGCAGAGGAAAACAATGTTTTTCAGAGCTTATTTTGACAACACATTATATTCCCAGCAAAAGTAGAAGGAATCACCCCTGATGCCTCTTTATAAAGTCTTTTTATAGAAGAACAACAAAACCACTGTCTTGGCTTCAGATCTGAAGTAGAATCACCAATGTGGTGGCTACCCAATTTAAGGATTAGGTTTATGTGTGTACACACTCATCACATCTTATTTAGTGAACTTTGCCTTAGCATGTGTGACCCAGTTTTGCCTATAAGGATGGTTTCCAGCTTTCATTATAGATAGAGAAGTGATAGGCCTGATGTGTTCTAGACAATTAGGCCTTGGATTATAGCAAGATAGATATAAGTAAGACTACAGCAGAAAGCATATCCTGCCCTTCAAGCCCCATTCAGTCGATTAAATTATTTAAAGGGAACAGTCCATAAATATTTTTTAAAAGTTTACCTGGCACAAAATATACATTTGTTGCAGTCCAATCAAATTCTAAATGGAATCCTAGGAAAGCAGCTTTCATAGTAACAAGAATAACTAAATAAATGACAGAGACAGTACCTGCAATGGGAAAAAGAAAAAAAAACCAATCATATTCAGATACCGTATATTTAAACTAATGAATAGAGGAAAATTGTTCTTTAACGTCTATGAGACTTAGAACATTACAGTCAAGCCTCTCTCTTTTATATTCTTCTTGTAAATCAATTTTAATAGTAACTGACTGAGATGAACCTTGGTAATGCAGTGGTTAGAGTGCAGTACTGCAGGCCACTTCTGCTGACTACTGGCTGCCTGCAATTTGGCAGTTCAAATCCCACCAGGCTCAAGGTTGACTCAGCCTTCCATCCTTCTGAGGTGGGGAAAATGAGGACCCAGATTGTTGGAAGCAATATGCTTACTCTGTAAAACCGCTTAGAGAGGGCTGGAAAGCACTATAAACCAGTATATAAGTCTAAGTGCTATTGCTATTGCTATGAAGTTACTTGACATCATATTTAACAATACCAAACTGGAACATACGTTAGTGGGAGGACAAAATAATTTTAATCAAATTGTGAGCTTAAAATCATTATTACTACTGTTCTCATAATAATTATCTGAAAGAAAACTTAATAAAAGTTTTGGAGACTAGAAATTCTAGACACAGTAACAAAACACAAATGTGCTTTTAAATGTGGATATTTTCATTTAAAAAAATGAATTTGCATTTATAGTACTGCAGTCCCTCTGCAACATAAAGCAAGCATATTTTACACATCCATTTTCATAAACATGATCTGATACTCAAGAACAAATAGCAGATTGCATTGCTGCCTTGCTTTACAATATTTCAGAACAATATTGCTATACAACATATAATTTCACCCTATCTATTACTTTCATATTACTTTACCTCTTACTTTCTTATAGGTGTGTGAATATATTGCATACAGAGAAAACAAAAAAGCATTTGAAAAACTGGAAACAAAATGAGCAAAAATATAAACTCCTATGGATTTCTAACCGTTCAGTGTCTTGTTTTAGAAAGTCTTTTACTAATTTAAGGAATATCTCCAATTGAATAAAAAAAAGAAATAAGGAGAATGCAAAAAGTTTGAAACTTTTCTGTTATGGCTAAGGTAGACAATTCGTTCTTTCTTCCTTGGCTGAACTACACAATGTGATAGATTCACAACTGGATTACAGCTCTTTTAAAAGTTTAAAAAAACACAATTAGAGATGTCAACTAGCAAAAGTTAAACATTTTGAGGGATCATTAAACATGATTAATTCTGGATGAAATTGCTTTCCAGTTACTAGTGGGAGCACTGTCATTATAAGGAAGCATTTTCCAGTGGAAAGAGAGGTTGAAGAACTAAAACAACATATGAAATCTTCCCCAACATTTGCTGCTCCAAGTTAATTCAAGGTCTGTTATTGCTCTGTCAAGTTTTAAATTTCATGAGATGCTGAAAAATTGGAGCAACAATCTTTTGTGTAGTGAGGCCCACAACTAATAAGAAATTTATTGAGTCAAGATATCTAAAAGAATCTATTTTGCATAATTTTGAATAACTACTACATACCTAATATGTTAAATTTGGCAAAGAAAGATGGAGATTTAAAATTCAACAGTAGAAGAATGATGGTCAAATAAAATGGAACGGTTTTGGCTTTGTCCCACCACTTTTCAAATTCCTCAAATCCAACAGCATTGGTAGAAGTAAATTCAAAAGTTGCGTTTCCTGGTATTTTATGGGTACCGTCACTTGGACATATTACTGTAAAATTAGAAAGGAAAGAAAATGATTGTTTAGCTTAAGGAAATCATTTGCACTTGGGTGATGATGGCGATGATGAGAAACTATATGCAGGAAATCAAAGCTTGAACATTAGCTCAATGTTTCTCAATCTTGGTTGGGTGGAAATTCCGGGCAACTCCACCCATCTTAAAATTGCCATGGTTGAGAAACACGGCATTAATTAACCTCTTCAAAAAAGTATAAGCAGTGCCCTGCTGGTCCAAATAATCCAGTAGTCTATTCTTACAATGGCCAATCAAGGAAGTCTACTAGATTCCCTTCACAGCAGTCTCACCGCCATTAAGATTAATAGCCATTCATCCAGTGGTGAAATCTAAAATTTGTTACTACCGGTTCTGTGGGCGTGGCTTGGGGGTAATGTAACTGGGTAGGCGTGGCCAATTTTTTTTTTACTTTTAAAACCATTTTTTCTACAACCTCTTCAGCGAAGAGGTTGTAAAAAATGCTTTCAAAAGGTTCTGACGATCCAAGCTGAGTTGCTTGATCGTCAGAGGCATTTAAAAGAAAAAAAGCCTCTGTAGGTCAGGCAACTCAGCTGGGATCGTCAGAACCTTTTGAAAGCATTTTTTCTACAACCTCTGAAGAGGTTGTAGAAAAAATGCTTTTAAAAGTAAAAAAAAAAGCCTCTGATGATTGTGCGGCTCAGCTAGGCATGGGGGCGGGGGGCAAGGATTTTTGCTACCGGTTCTCCAAACCACCCGCCTCCATCGCTACCGGGTCAGGCGATCCAGTCCAAACTGGGAGCATTTCACCCTTGCATTCATCCCATGTCAAAGAATCCTTTATGTCTAAAGTAAAATAATAACCTGAGAATAAATTAAAATGTGAACTCAAATCCATAGAAAAGAGTCAGTTTCCTGTAGTGGTTAAGGCACCAGCTAGAAACCAGGAGATGGTGTCCTAGTTTTGCCTTAGACACAAATGCAGCTGGGTGACCTTGGGCCAGTCATTGACTTTCTTTGCCCTAGTAAGAAGGCAATGGCAAACTACTTCCAAAATTATGACAAGAAAACCACAGGGATTAGTCCAGGTATTTGCCAGGAGTTAACACTAGTATAAGGGCACAAAAACAAAAAACACAGAAGCTCTGTTTATGTCAGGCTTACTTTTCTTTAAGCATGATCTCCATATTGTTTATGTGCACACATAATTCTTACAGGTAAGAAATGCATATTGGGAGTGACACTTCCTTTGCTTGGTGTCCTTCAGATAACTTAACTGTAGTTACTGCCATTTCCAGACAACATGACGAAAGGCTATGCTGCCCAGAATAATGGGAGTTGCACTCCAGTAACACCAAAACACCTCTTGGATAAATCCTTCAATCATGCAAACTGCCCTTTTCATGCTGCCATGTGGTTGTTAGGTCTCTGTCAGAGAAAGATGTGCTGTGCAATCTATAGAATACTGCATTTCTTTAACATTTCATTTATCGCAGCTCTGTAAATTCATACTCTCTTCCCCTATTTGTCAGACCTGGAAGCCATCTTTTACAGTTAGGCCTTCAGGCCTGCCACATTTTCTACTGTGGGAAAATGGGAGGGGGGATTGTATGGAGTATGGGTGATAGTCAAAATAACATTCTTTTCTCAGAGAGTCAAGGCCACCGTGCCTGCAGCTGCTATGAGGTGATTGGGTGGCATCTCCAGTTTTGGATGGTGGATGATTGGACCATGTGATGGACATGTGGGTGCTGGGCAGGGACTTGAACTTTCCTTTGGGTGGGAACTTTCAGATTTAGGTTTTCCCAGATGTGCCAATATGACATCTCTAATAAAAATGAACTTTGAGGAAACTCAAACTCGGAGTCTTATTTCATTGGGGGTGTTACTTGGAACCCTGACACTATTCACCATTTGTTCCACTGAACAAAAGAAAAAGGATCAAAACAACTACCAAAGGGTTATAGCTCTGCAGTACATTGATAAGTCAGGTTGTCTCTAGATACATGTACTATCAATTAAAATGATTGTTGGTCTTATTTCACTCAAAACATTTCAGCAGGGTGGGCAGTGCTGTAATGTCCAATGAAATCACCACTACTTTTGTTGCTCAAATCACTTTGAACACTGACTAGTATTTTTAATTGGCTAAGTCTGACTCTAATTTATAACTTCTTGCACAGAAAAGCTTGTTGGCAACTTTTTGCTTCCCAAGTCTCCTCAGAATTACCAGGTTGCTTATGAGAAGGTGATCCTCTTTTCCTTTTGTCATAATCTTAAATAGGGAATTGGTACTTTCTCAGAATTAGCTACATAGCAAAGTATGTATCTAGCTTGAGGTACAATGTACCATGGAACACATCCTTTGGGTGCATACCAATTGCAAAACACATGCACAACATCAGGAAGGCAGCTGAGCTGATGTTAGAATGAGAGCAATTACCACAATCCACAAGTACACTCAACAGGAAAGAAACTGCTAATACTCTGGCATCCATCATATACATAATTCCTCATATATTTTTTGTTTTATTAGACTCCTAGTGTCTCTGAACGTGTTTTCTCTTCCCCTTACTCTCAAATTTGTTTCCTTCTAGAGCGTTGCCTCAATTCTAGCTTACTTAAACAAGTCCAAATTCTGGAAAGATGCCACGTAAACTGCAAAATAATCTTTTCGATCATTATTAGGAGCCAAGGATACAGTTTACCAAACTGCAGGCTTCTAAGCAGTACATAAGCAGTGTGGAATTTTTACATGTCATGTAAGGTTACTCTGCATCTTAGTTAAAGGATGGTTCTCCTGGATGTCAGCAAATTCCAATATCAGTTGACTTATTTTTGATTTTTCATAGGCCCCACAACTTGACTCTTAAGTGAGTTACAAGTTCAAACTATAAATGCAATGTAGATTCATCACAGTATACTGCATTCACATTCAGCATTCTTTCCTTATCTACAGATTTCTGTGTTGTATATAATACTTTTGCACACAAAAGGGAAAAGAACACAATTAAGCAACAGCTTCAGACAAATGGAACTCTAGAAGGGAAGGAGCTTTGATATTTTTAAGATATTAATACACATGAAGAAAAATCAGAACAGAACAGGATAACAGAATTGGAAGGGACCTTGGAGGTCTTCTAGTCTAACCCCCTGCCTAGGCAGGAAACCCTACACCATTTCAGACAAATGATTATCCAATATCTTCTTAAAAACTTCCAGTGTTGGAGCATTCACAACTTCTGCAGGCAAGTTGTTCCACTGATTGTTCTCACTGCTAGGAAATTTCTCCTCAATTCTAGGTTGCTTCTATTCTTGATTAGTTTCCACCCATTGCTTCTTATCCTGCCTTCAGATGCTTTGGAGAATAGGTTGGCTCCCTCTTCTTTGTAGCAACCCCTTAGATGTTGGAACACTGATATCATGTCACCTCCCCCAGTCCTTTTCATTAAACTTAGACATATTAATTCCAGCAACTGTTCTTTATATGTTTTAGCCTCCAGTTCCCTAATCATCTTTGTTGCTCTTCTCTGCACTCTTTCTAGTGTCTCCACATCTTTTTTACATCATGGCGACCAAAACAGGAGTCCCAGAGTACTATTCCTTTTATTAAATTTGCCACCATTCGTTTTATACAACTTCCTCACAGTTGTGCAGTATTTTCCAAATGGGATTTTTGACTTTTATTTATGAAGTATATGACCATAATAAATATCTGATTTGATTTGATTTGATTCTCACAACTCCCCAATATTCAAAAGATACCATGTTGGAAATTACTAGGTTAGATCTAGGCGGAAGACCAAAATTACACAGGTTGTAATAACTTCTTTCTATGGCAAAAGGCTATCTTTTTGAGAATTTAGTATAAGATGTCATTATCCACGATTTATACAGAAAGTATGCACTAACTGGGACATTCATGGAAATTTCCCAAGGCTATTTTTTTCATCCCATGCTGGCCTTTTGCCTAGTTGGCTACAAGTCCCTGAAGCACAAACCTTTGTACAGAATAAATAGATGTAAAAGAATCATTAGCATTATTTTTCCAGTCTTGTTTGTTCTGTGCTATTAATATAATTATAGTGTTTGAGGGAAAATTAATAGCATTTCTGAAATTTATGTGAAGTTACGGTCATGGCTGAATTCTTCCCATTTGTTTGATACAACGTATAACTAGCAGAGTTAAGAAGGGAATCATGTCACAACAAATTATGAAATAACATCAGGGTAGCTTTTAAAATAAGCTTTTAAAACTAAGATGTTTTTGATGTGAAAGTATGATCCCTGTTCTGCAAATGTCTGAATGTCATTTTTTCCCCAAGGTATATTCTTTTGGTTGCTTTTAATTAATTGCACCTCTTTTAAATATTATTTAGCCTTTTGCCTTGATAAACATTTTGTTGTTGTTGTTAGTTGTGTCTGATCCATCGCGACCCCATGGACAACGTTCAAACATTTTGTATATTTAGTCAATTTTAAATTTCATGGAAGCATATTAGCTGAGGTCATACATGGTACAACTATTCCAGGGTAGGCAACTTTTGAAAACAAGGACATACAGTATTACCTCCTTCTGTCATATTACTTTTAAAGAAGCTAAAAAGTGAGATTGACAGGATGGGCAAGACCAACAATTCTGGACCCTCTTTTTTGTTCTCATTCATCTTGTAGTCTGGAAGGCTAGGCTATAAATTTCATGCCTTAAGATTTGCAGAAACCTATGGCACCAATTCTCAATTGTTCGCCCAAGCAAATGAAAGATTCATTATTTGAGGAAAGGCTGTATTTAAACCTCTCTACCTGAAAAGACAGAAGTTGTAAAATGCACTTATTACTAGCATCTACTAACATGCTTGAGAATTTGAGTCAAAGAAACACTGTGTGGTCTTCACTTATTATCTATCTGAAAGTAAGACAATATCATGTTATTGATTTATTGTTCAGGGATTATTTTCCAAGCTTATTTCTCTCTGTTTAGATTGAATCTATGAAGAACTCAAACATGCAAGGCTTACAAATGATCCCCCATCCCAAAAGCCCATAATGTTGAAAAGGGGTATATTTATTGAGAATTTTGTCCTTAAGGTAAACCAGACTCCAACGTACTGGAACACTGCAACAGCAAGAAACATTTTTCCAGTTTGCTTACCTCTATTGCTTCCATTTGTACCAGGAACAATGTCTGTTACATTAATATCATGAATATAATCTAAAAAAAAAAAAATAAGGAAACTGACTTAAGGGCACAGAACATTGTTCCAAAAGAAATATGTTTTAGAACATTCATAATATGCACTAAAAACAATATTAACAAAATGCTTCTGGAGAGAACTGGATCTCTTTTTCATGAAATTTCCATTTTTTAATCCAGATTCAGGAGAAAAACAAAATATAAGTACAAAGTATAAGTACAAAGAGTATGTTGAATCAACAGATCCAAGACAAGAATTGAAATACCAGGCTAGAGATTGATCATCTTGGAGAAAATCTATCTATGTGGATGCTAGGAGTGAAAATTGATGGCACATAATTAATCAGTTCAACCTATGATATATCTTAACTTCCACTAAAAAGAGGAGTTTTGAAATATGGTTAATTTGAATATTTTCTCATGAAACCTTAAAGGCACTGGAATAATAATGATGTGGAAAGGGACAGTTATCCTTGAAATGTTGGGGTCAATTGTGGTCATAAATCAAGGACAATCTGTAATCTTATCTGTCTCTATGAATCATAAGATATAAATTACAATATTCTATTAGAAGAGAACACAAACATCTTGAATTGGCTGAAACCAATATGGAAACTAAATATAGAAATTTCTTCACCTATAATTTAATAGTTATCCAGCAGGCTCAGAAACTCATTGACACCAATTTTGGCCAAAATTAGGGAAAACTCAAAATATTTTACAGGTGACATTTAATGCCTAAAAAGCTTAACATGATAAACTCTAGTATAAACTTTATGAGTTTGGAGAAAAGAATGTATAAGAAAAAGGTTCATTGTACCATATGTATGGTCTTGTAAAGTTATTCCACATATCAGATTCTACACTGACTTATTTTTAAAAAATAATAGAAATCACACATTGAAACATAGAAAGTTGATATACTCCTATTGTTTGTAGTCAGACAGGTAGCAGCAAGATTCTGGAGAACAGGAAAGAATCTGAGTATTTCCATATGGTGGAAAATATACTGGAAAACTGGTTAAATGGAAAAGTTAACCAATCAAACAGAATATGATTTTTACTTTACTGGTTTCAACATATACAGTATCAACAGTGAAGGCATAATGATTGCCTATTAGCTACTTCCAGACTTCTAGACAATTTAATTAAAGGTTGTAAGTATTTTGTTTCTGCATATACTCCATGGTATTATTAATGCATTTAAATAAAATTGGGAGAGAGAACCCATCTACAAGAAGAAAAATTTTTTGCCTGGTCTTGTCTACCTTTTCACACTGCAGTGCATATATTGCCACCTAGTGGCTAAATTGTTTAAAGAAGTAAATATGTCATTAATGCAATGCTTCCCAAACATTTTCCTTGATTACCCAAAAACTTTTTATTAGAAAATCTTATCATATTTTGAGAATCAGTCCCAAGTCCCTTCATTCCCCACCATCACAACTTTGAGCGGTCACCGGATGAAAAGTTATAACTCAGGGAATACCTGCATTATAGAAACAATATCATTGAACGATTTTTATGTCATGTCAACAAATTTCCATTGGCAATTTCACCATTTTTGTCTTAATAGGAATACTTTAGGAGATTTTCAAATACATTTTGGTACATGTGGCAATATGTAAGTGAATTTAAATGTTCCTGTTGTGATGGGTAATGTCTTTGTGTCATTACCCAAAAAACCCTTTTATAACCAATTTTGAGTAATTATCCAGGCTTGGGAAGCACTGTATTAATAAAATAAAATTATCTACTTGACAGCTTTTATTTCTAATTGTAATAGGCTTATTGAAACCAACTACTACTTGCTTCCAAGTAAATGTGTGTAAGGCCAGAAACAATAGTAGGATACATGATATGATAGAAAAGTAAGATATCTATCCACTCAAACCATGAGTAAATATTTAAGCTCAAAAAGTAGCTGTAAAATGAAGAACGTGCTTGTATGCAAAATATTTAACTCAGTACTAGGATGTCAAGATGCAAGAGGCTTTTCCTGGAATAGCTATTAATTCAGGCCACCACCCGCACACAAAAATACTGTTATTTCTGTTAATTTAAGAGTTAGTTAAGAAATTACTTCCACTCTGTTGTTTATAAAAAAAAAATCCTAAAGAAATATATACATACACTGAGCCTTCAGTTACAGGTAATGCTCAACCTGTTTAGTTTGTTTAGTGACCACTCGAAGTTATAACAGCAATAAAAAAGTGACTTATGACCATTTTTCACACTTATGACCATTGAAACCTCCTCATGGTCATGTGATTTACTGTACATTCATATTTATGATGGTTGCAGTGTCCTCGGGATCTTGTGATCATCCCTTGCAATCTTCTGGCAAGCAAAGTCAATAGGGAAGCCAGATTCACTTAAATCTGTTACTCATGTTACTAATTTAACAACTGCAGTGATTCCCTTAACAAATGTGGCAAGAAAAGTCGTAAAATGGGGCAAAACTCACTTAACAAATTTTTCATTTAGCAACATAAATTCTGGGCTCAATTGTGGTCCTAAGTCGAGGACTACTTAGGAGAGTTTGGAAAAAGAATCGTACATCTAGTTTTAGATTCAACAACCAACCACATTTTTCAATGTTAAAGGACAACGTTTAGAAGCATGTCAAATGAAGGACAGCAGTTTCTTAGAATTTATCAGATCTACTGTTCTCTCAACTTGGCACTGGAATATGACGGTAGGAAAGAATTTTTGCTCTGAAGTCTGCATACATATATTTCCTGTCATATTTGGGAAGAAAATGGTGAAAGAACAGTGTCTATAAAAGAATGAGTTGCTTCAGAATCTCTTCTATCATGACTTTCGACCCTTCATCCTCCTTCTCCCTGGTCTCTGAAGTTCTATAATTTTAAAATCTATTACCTTGATGACTTCATTTTTATGCCCAAGGAAAGGTAACAATATATACTGCTCAAAAAAATAAAAGGAACACAAGCAGAAGACATCCGAGATCTGAATGAATGAAATAGCCTTATTAAATACTTTGTTTTTTACATACAGTAGTTTATACACTGCTCAAACAACTAAAGGGAACAAATGTAATGTAATGAACAAAGTATTTAATAAGGCTATTTCATTCATTCAGATCTCGGATGTCTTCTGCTTGTGTTCCCTTTATTTTTTTGAGCAGTGTATATTCTTATATTAGAATGATTTTTATCTTTTCTAAAATCCCTATGCATATGTGCATTTATTTATTAAATTACATGTTTTATTTAACATTTAGAGAAGCTGACTTTTTTTTTGAACTAATGCAATCCGAAGGGTCCCCTTGTATCTATTTATTGACTAGAAATACTCTGTCCCACATGAAGGCAATTAACAGAAAAATGTATACTTACTATAAATACACTTTCCAGTATTGAAAAGGAAATTAGTCATTAGCACCCAGTAAACCACCATGGCTCCAATAAGGGACACCAGTGAAAATAAAAGGCTAGACCATTGACCAAAAGATCCAAAGTAATATTTACAAACATCTGGGAATTCCCAAGTTGAGGTATCTACTGAAGCTGAAAAGAAGAAAAACAAGATACTGATTTAATTCTGTGCTAACTGTTTTAAGGTCTTCTAAAATGTATCTAAACATTTTAGATACCAATTTGAATTAATGCTGGTATTACAAAGAAAGTTTGATTCCCAGCAGGCTGATGACAAAAGGGACATTGCTATTATTATGATTATTTGTATAAAGCAGGGGTGTCAAACTGGCAGCCGGCGGGCTGGATGCGTCATGTGCAGGCCACACCCATCCCAACTCCGCGAATGGGAAAAATGTCACAAAACATCCTATGACAGCAATGTGATGCCACGAGTTTGACACCCATGGTATAAAGTAAAGCACAAACTGAAAGAAATATACAGTATATTTCTATACAGTATATTACATAGTTATATACAGTATGTGTTTGTGTGTGTATTTGTAGATACATTTGTAGAGTTGAGAACCATTAAATAGTTGACTTGTATCTCTCTCTCTCTCTCTCTCTCTCTCTCTCTCTCTCTCTCTCTCTCTCTCTCTCTCTCTCTCTCTCATATGATCATTTAGAGAAGCTAAAGCTTTTCTGAACTAATGCAATCCCAAGGGTCCCTTGTATCTATTTATTAACTAGAAATATTCTGTCCCACATGCAAGCAATTAAAAGAAAAATGTATACTTACTATAAATATTTCCAGTATTGAAAAGAAAATTAGTCATTAGCACCCAGTAAACCACCATGGCTCCAATAAGGGACACCAGTGAAAATAAAATGCTAGACTACCAAAACTTCAGCTTCTCTAAATGTTAAATCAATCATGTAATTTATATAGATAGGAATCCAGTCAACTATTTGATGGCTCTCCAATCTACAAATGTACATAAGAGACCAATTTACATTTGGAGTTGTACATCCTGCCAAATTTGAGATAGTCAAATTATATAATCTGATAAAATCAGATTTAGGAGTTGCTCATTAAGAACTTCAGGAACATTTCACTTATTATTGGGAACTTATGAACTTTGTTAATTGCTACTTTCCTTTTCATATATTACCTTAGGAAAGCCCTGTGTATTCTAGACTATGTAGACGAGAAAGTAGTCTTGTGATCATTAAAACTGCATATCTTTGAGTCATGTTCTTAAGTGCAGACCCACACATATTTTAATGTGGACTACTTACGTATCATTGACCTGGATTTCACAACTCTGTAGCAACAATAAAGAGTCAATATTCCCATCAGCGGAATAATACAGATTCCAGTAGTAAATCCAGCCTGTTTGAAAATTAAACATTTAACTAAATGCTTATGCAAATTGTGGCATTAATGCAAACTTTCATGCTAAAATTTAGCAGGCAAAATTTGTCCTTAACATAGACACACAAAATTGTGTTACCTGTTTTATTCCCCAGGGAATACTTAATATAGATGTACCCATCATTGTATTCCAGATCATGAATCTAAATCAGGGGGAAAACACAAAGAAAAAACCATGAAAAAATTTGCAATATATGTGAGGCTAATTCCAATATTCAGACTGTATTTCAAAATAGAATACTTTAGATAAATAAATGCAAGCAGAACACTTCACATACATTGTGACTATACTGGAATTTTTGCCAGAACCATCAGTAGAGCCATCAATTTTGCAAGCGGTTCCCAAAGGACTATACACATAGATTTCTTCTGGAGCAGGAAGAACATGATCAGGGGCCACCTAACAAAAGAGAGGAGCCCACAGGATTAGTTCAGGCTAAACCTTTAACATTTCAATATCTTTTGCATTGTTTTGCTTCACAAGTCTAGATATGGGAAGTTTGGTTACAGTCATTCTGACAATTTTCAGACCTAATGCTACTTCTTTTGACTCATATAAAGTACTCCACACAGGCTCCGATTAAATCCTGTTTTCTTTTCGCTTTTGTTTGACACAGAAATTGGTCTGTTCAAATTGACCAACTTTACTTTTAAAGGATTTGCTCTGCCTTGAAATTGGCTTCTCAGACTTTACTTTACTTTTACTTTTATTTGATTTGTATACCGCCCTACTCCCGAAGGACTCACGGCGGTGAACAGGCAACAATAAAATACATACATACAAAATTTAAAAAGCAGAAATAAAATCGAATTAAATAATTTGGCCCAGACAGATTAAAAAACCCCAATCAATTTAAAACAAATTAAACTTTGAATATTAAAAATATTAAAAAGTATTAAAAATTATTTAAAAAGAGGGAGAAAGTTAGGCCAGGCCCGCCTGGTGGAATAAAAAGGTCTTAAGAGCGCGGCGGAAGGTGCGCAGATCCAGGATCCTCCGTATCTCCGGGGGGAGCTCGTTCCAGATAGTAGGTGCCCCCACAGAGAAGGCTCTCCCCCTGGGGGCCACCAGTCGACATTGTTTGACCGACGGCACCCAGAGGAGCCCCTCTCTATGAGAGCGTACCGGCCGGTGGGAGGCTATTAGTAGACGTTGCTACTAATGAAATAGGAAATAATTTATAAAGTCACCTATAGTAATTTTATGCAGAGAAATATTCAGATCCTCATACATCTAGTTTATGTATAATCCAATTTTTGACAAACACAATCAGACATTACATCTTTCTTTCCAATATACAAATTAATTAAAAAAAAAAAAAACAAGGTGAAAGGACCACTCTCAGGTCATGCAGAAAAATCAATCAGATTATGTCTGCTAGAGTATTCCTAGTAGAGATTAAGTAATTGAGAAAACATCCAAGGCTGTCATGGCTTTTCTAGCTAATATAGTTCAACTTTCATTCACCAGTGCTCTGTCAGAAGGTGAAGTGAGTCTGTTGTAGTAGTGAATCCGCTTGTTCATTGCTGAAGCTTCATCTGTTACTCTCTGTGTATCATCGTTCACCCTGACAATATTTGTTGGTTCTACATGGAATGGCCTAAAAGAAAAACAAAAGTTGAGTACTGCATAAGTCAGAATTAATAAGGGGTCAGTCTGTCACTGCAAATTGTAACAAATAGCTATTCTAAAAATAATTTTTATGCATGTATAACTTTAAAATGACAAGCACATTAATTTACTAAAGTTCATTATATTTTTAAAAACAAGCATCACATAAACGTCAATCACATAAAGGTCTATAGAGAATTATTTTAGAAGGTTCAGATGTTATTTGTGTAAACTTTCTCGTGTACAGTTGTCAGGCAAGGCACACTGTCTTTTTTTCATGATCTTAAAATCCAATAGCCTCATTCCAAAATTTAATGAGGATCTCTGCAAAATGCTACAGTTACACAAGGGGTGTCAAACACTGGCCACACCCACTCCTGGTTTAGTGAAGGGGGAAAAGTTGTGATATGTCATGTGACAACAACATGACGCCATGAGTTTGACACCCCTGCATTGCACTGTCAGGATTTACCACCATAGTAGTATTGACAGAATGCACTGAGTCCCAAACCATGCTAATGTTTCTCAACTGTGGCAATTTGAAGATGTGCAGATTTAAACTCCCAGAATTCTAAGAGATGAGCACATATGTTCAAGCTGCCAAGACTGAGAAACACTGAATCAGGCAATCATTTTTATAAATGGATCCCACATGGTTATAAGATGAGTGTGAATACAGAAAATTCAGTTACTCATGTCAAATAACTATGAGCAAATAAATCATACAAGCCAAAGAACCTTGTAAAGTTGGACTCTCATATAATGTTATATTTTTTTGGCAGTCTAATTAAAAAGGAATAGCCTTCGCAATGGCTCTGGATTATTTGTGTGAATCTACACATCGTCTGTTATGACAGAACAAGAGCAAAATAAAAATGACACTTATATGTTAGCCAAAGAACATATTGTTCAGTATCTCTCTGGCTGACCAAAATACCAATAAAGTTATCCCTGGAATCACAAATTATATACATAAATGGTCTGTGTTTGAGGAAATGGAAGAATCTATGTTAGCATTTTGAACATGATGGATTAAATGTCATCCCAGAAATATTTTCTTTAAATTCTTCCAATATAAGATAATGCAAAATGTTTATCCCAAACAGCCTTATACAGTTTGCCACTGATCTCATGGCACAGCCTCTCCAAGTAGGCCTCACTTTACAAATGCAAGAATAATCATGCCTAAAATGATGTCAGTTGAAACACAGATTTCCTAGAAGATTGCCAACTCCAGCGTACCATCAAGATTCTTGTGTTTCTCTTCCGTAATGTTTTAGAGTTATTCACACCTGTGAATGTGCACAGCTGAAGCACAGAGTGATGTCAAAGCCCTCCTATACTGTTTGGCTTGCAAATGGTGTTTTGTGCATTTGCAAATCATCCTCTGATGCTGTAGCAATGATTCAAGAAATATACACTGCAAACTTGCACTTAATTTGGCTATAAAACAAATTTCAGTTCTTCAGATGCCTTGGATTTCCATAACTTCCTACTGCTAAAAGCTGAGTAAGTTTTTAAGAAAAACACATCTTCCTTGTGTATGCAGAAAATTAGATGACTTTGAAACAAAAGTATGTGTAATCAACTTCTAAGAGGATAGCTATAATGCTGACTTCCTTAAATTATATTTTCATATAGAAAGTCTTTGGAAACTACAGTCTCAAGTCCTTAGACAGCCCCGATTTTGAGGAGGGCAGCAATTCTCTGGTTCTCCTGCCACAACTACTGTGTCACAAAAAACACATAAATCATGGCTTGGAAGACTACAGTGGCTGGCTTCATTCAGCCCAAAGCAAACCTATCACATTGTGGTTTAGCATATTGCATGAAAGTTTAGTGAAATGTAAAATAGGACATCACCAAATTTAGGATAAGACCCAAAATTCCAGAGATCTGTAGTATGATTGTTTTTGTTTGACCCTGAGCAATCTTTACATATGTAGACTTACCTTCCTATTCATTCTAGAGTAAGCCCTGTCAATGAGTATATTTCTGCAGTGTTATGGTTTGACAATGTAATCCTAGAAAATTAGCCACTAGAAGTCAAATAATATAGACCTAAGTGCGGTTTGTTTGTGTGAAGTCAGACACTTAGGGCTAATTTAGTAAACTCATCACACTGCTTGAAAGTTGGAAGCAACAATTAATGGTTGTATTGTATTTTACATTCAGCAGATACCCAGATAGAACAGATAGTTGCTACCCTATACTGTATAAGGTATCACCATACACTTAAATTAAGATATAATGAAGGAACATAAAATGAAATAAATAACATTAAGATGAAGATATTATATAACCAGATTTTTTTAAAAAAAAGATGAATACTGCTAAACCCCTACCCCCATCTATCCATATTACTATTGAAACCTATAATTAAACATTTCTTTTCACCTTTTGCTTTTCAGATCTTCTGGGTTGAACTGAATATTAAGGACTCCGAGATCATTTCCATCACCTCCTACAGGAATTAGAAGAGGAGTAGCATCTTCCTCCATTAGAGAAGAATGTTTTGCACTTACTATGTTGCTGTAACCTTAAAAATGAAATGGATATATTGTTAGAAGGGATTGTCTTTCCATTTCTATAAAGTTTCCTCATACAATGAAATAAAATTGTAGAAATAAATTTTCCCTGAAAACACTCATGTATGTATGACTTTAATAAAAAGGGGCTGTTTCCCTAATCGTATACTCAGAAATGAGACAGAACTTTTTATTGTAAGTTTTTTATAAATGCACCATATAGCTGAATTCTAGCACAGAGATAACTTTTAATAGCATTTTTTTTAAAAAAGGCTAAGATGGTTGGATTCATAAATGTGCATTTAATAAAACACTGGGCAAGTTTGTACAACCCACTAAAGCCATAATGGCTGGATTCACAGCACATATTAAAATGAAACCAAGCTAACCATTTACCATAACTTAGCACAAGATGCAAATCTGTGGCCAACTTGAATAGACCGAAGAGGCAATACTATTACTTTTCTTACTCCAAGGTTAAGATAGAGCTTGACTGGATTTACAATAGTGTTTTTGAAACCTGGCAACTTTAAGATGTATGGACTTCAACTCCCAGAATTCCCCAGTCAATATGCTGGAAATTGAAGAATTTTAAAATTGCCAGGTTTGCAAAACACTAGTTTATAGCAAGCCTAAATGGTTCCTCAGTGGTCTGAATGAAATTCAAAAATTGCAAGGTATCAGTGAGGCAAGAACTTCTGGAAATCAGAAAATGACCACACATGGGTTCGGCAGAATTACTGCGTTTCCAAAAACCAACACTAGTTTTATTCTGTTTTCAATCACAGTGGAAGATTGGTGGTTGTGGTGTGTGTGTAGGGGGGAGGGGGTGTTTAATTCTCCAAACCACTCAACATTATTTGATTGTACAGAATCTGCTGCTGGCTCCAAAATGGCAAAGAATCTTGTATACAAGCTGCAGATATACATTACAGGGAAATACTATTGAAAACCTCTAGTGCTGTTGGCTGTACAAGTAGTCCTTGACTTACAACAGGTCATTTAGTGTTCTGTTCAAAGTTATAACGGCACTGAAAAATGTGACTTATGACCGTTTTTCACAGTTACGACCTTTGCAGCATCCCCATGATCATGTGATCAAAATTCAAATGCTTGGCAAATGGTTCATATTTATGACTGTTGCTGTGTCCCAGGGTCGGGTGATCCTCTTTTATGACCTCCTGACAAGCAAAGTCAATGGGGAAGCCAGATTCACTTAGCAACCGGGTTACTAACTTATCAGCTACAGTGATTCACTTAACAACTGTGGAAAGAAAGCTCGTAAAATGGGGCAAAGGTCACTTAACAACAGAAATTTTGGGTTCAATTGTGGACGTAAGTCGAGGACTACCTGTATATGCATATTTATTATTGATATTGTACAAGACACTGATAACATTGTTAGACTAGCAGGGAAATGATTTTAAACAATATAGAAATGCATTCTTAATATGAATTCTCGTTACTTTAAGCATTCAGTGGAACAAATGTCTCTCTATATTGCAATTCAAGCAGTGGGAAATCAACTCTATCGCTTTTTAATGAGAAAACATTATACTTACTATTAAAAGAGTTGAAATATAAACAGTTTTTAAAAGAGAAGTGGCAGGCTATAAATGAACATTCGTATTCCAGAACAGAAAGGACACAGCATATTTTAACTGGAATAAAAAACAACAATACATAAATCAAATGATTAAGTTAAGAGGAAAAAGCAAGTCATAGGAATCAAAAAGTAACTATAAAAACTGGGGTTGACTTGGTCTCGGGAAAAGTTACCCTGACTTTATTGAGCGCTTTTTTAAACTGGAGAAATTATATGCATGTTTATACAAAAAGGATAAAATAGGATTTACTAGATCTAGGCTAGAGAAATCTAGTTAGCGACTAGAGTTAAAGTTTTTTGTATCTTTGTACTGCCATCTACTATATAGGTCTTCTGAATGTTCACAAGTAAAATTTAGTAACCCTAAGAAAAATTACTGCTTGGTTCAACATTAACGTGTACATGCAGTTTGAATTTATAAAGCCGTGATGGTGAACCTATGGCACACGTGCACAGGTGGCACGCAGAGTAATATCAGTGGGCACGTGAGCGTTGCCCTAGCTCAGCTCCGGCACACACATCTGATTTTCAGGCCTTCTGGGCCCACCGGAAGTTGGAAAACTGGCAGTTTCTGGCCTCTAGAGGGCCTCTGAAGGGGATGGGAAAGGTCTGTTTTCACCCTTCCCAGGCTCCTAGAAAGCCTCTGGAGCCTGGGGAAGGCAAAAAACGGGACTTTCGGTCCCACCGGACGTCAGCAAACGGGCTGTTTCTGGCCTCCAGAGGTTTTCTTGGAGCCTGGGGAGGGCGAAAAACGGGCCCACTGTGCCATCACGTGCCAAAAGTGGGGGGAGCGTGGGGGGGGTGTCACTTGTGCATGTACGGGGGTGGGGCGCATTGAATTATGGGTATGGGCACACGTACACACGACCCCCCCCATGCTCCCCCTGCTTTTGGCACACACCGGCAAAAAGGTTAGCCATCACTGTTATAGAGAAACTCTCTTTTTTTGTACAAAATTACATTTATAACTTCCTAAATCAAACATGCCAAACTTTTGGTCCTTCAGGGTAAGGAACGGCACACAGCCATTATGTGAACTTCTCTGTCCATTCAAGGCAAAGATGAATGTATCAAGAAAGAGATACACATCTTACCCTAATGCTTCTTGCACATTTCCTAAAATGGACAGATGGACATTCCACTGCAACTTTGCTGGGTGGAAGGGACTGGCTAATGAGTATACAACTTTTAAACACAAGGATTTTTTTTTCATCCTTATTGCAACACACAAGCATGGAGAGGTGTGTCAGAAGATTCCTTGAAACTTGGGATCATACTGATGGACAGAAAAGAAAACCTGGTTTTCCGTTCCACATATTAAAACAGGCTGGAGGTTATTTTTACATAAAGTTTCAGCTTTGCGCACATTTAGGAATGATGATTCCAGAATTTTGAGTCTCTGTTATTTAAATCACCTTCAAATGATTGAAGCCATCTGAAGAAATTCTCCTTTCAATTATCCAACCATTTTTTTTGCCTTGGCCCTTTGTGTCCAAAGTTCCAATACATAGTGTTGGAGACTCTAAAATCCTAAGGAAAGCTAAGAAAGCTTTATATATTTGCCATTAGGAAAATCTGTACTGAAATGCCGGTCTCATCTCAGACTTGGTTTTGTATAATGTTCCCTCCAGGGGAATGCTTCTAAATCCATATTTCTCAAACTTGGCAACTGTAAGATGTCTGGACTTTAACTCCCAGAATTACCCAGCCAGCCATGGGGATGGGAATTGAAGTCCACATACCTTAAATTTGTAAAGTTTGAGAAACACTGTTCTAAATCACTTTACTTCAACTCATCTGAAAGCCTAGGCTTCCTTCTGTCCAAATTGCAGACACTTCATACAGTAGTGTGGCATCACTACAGTGGTGCTGTGGCTTACAACACAATACATACAAACTTAGGTGATATTTGTTTTCTCTCAAAACAATGTCTTGGTAGCACTGCACTAGTGAGTATAATTCCATTCCTCTCAATATGGCTGGAAAGGTTGGGTCAGAAACCCATCACTTGGGATTTGGTCCAGTTTGAACATTTTTTACATTTGCCTATACAGACATGCATGTCATCACAGTTCTTCACTGCCATAAAATCACTTCTAAATCAGAATGCACCCTCTTGCTATCATCTGATGGATCAAGTCTGATCAATGACCAGGAAGAACTGATAAAACACTGGCCTGAACACTTGTCCAATGTACTCAATAGAGTGTCCACAGTTTATCATGATGTCACACAGCGGATTCCTCAGCTGCCAGTCTTAGATACCGAAGGCCTGCCTTTCTTTACTGAAGAGATCAGGAAAGCAATTTTTGCAGAAGAGCTCAAATAAAACAAGACAGAATCTACCAAGCCCTAAACCCAAATACCTTGCAGGCATCCCAAGACATGTTGGAAGACTTTTGGTTCGCAAGAGAGACCCCTTATGACTTCCCTGATACTCTCACTGTGGCTCACTATAAAATAAGGGAAGCAAATCAGACTGCAGAAATTTCAGAGGTATCTCACTATCCATATCCACTCTGCTATCCATCAGAGGCAAAATCTTTGCTGGCATTCTCCTGAACAGACTTGCTCCTGTCTCAGAAAGGAATGTCCCAGGGGCAGAGTGTGGCTTTCATCCAGAATGGAGTATAGCAGGCATGCTATCTATTGTGAGGCAAATCCAGCAGAAGTACATCAAGCAGAACAAGCCTCTTTATTCTGACTTTATTGGCCTGACAAAGGCATTTGACACTGTAGACAGGGTGGCTTCCTGGATTATCCTGTGATGTTATGGAAATGGAAATTTGTGATGTTCATCCCATTATTACATAACAGAATGCTAGGGCACTTTCATTATGAAACAGGATTATGTGCTAGCCCCAATCCTGATTGGATGGCTCTCTTTTTGGCCTTTGCTGGTGAATGCTGCCACAGTCTTTCAAGAAACCTTCTTTGAGGATGACTGTTTGCTCTCGTGAACAAAGACAGCAATCAGATGCTGATATGCTCTTACGCCTGATATCAGCCTAAATAACACTGAAATACCAAACTTGTAGAACCAAAGGTCACTATTAACAATAACGCAGCTGACAAAAGTAAACAACTTCAAATACGTGGGAATCATCGGCTCAAACAATGGGTCTTTGAACGAAGAAATTGACTCCATGATCAGTAAGGCTAGCCAGGCACTGGGGCAGCTGTATACTAGAGTGCTCAACCAACACATCCGCATCTCCACAAAGCTAAAACTCTACAAAGCTGTGGTTATCTCATTTTCCTATATCCATATAGAAGGAAAGGGATAATTAAAACAATTGGAGAAATTCACATGCATGCTCTCTGTTTCATCCTTGGCATTTTTTGGCAGGACCGTCTCTCCAACCTGGAAGTTTTGGATCATGTGGATCCATCAGCACTGAGTCCCTGATTTACAGAAGTCAGATGAGATATGTGGGACATGTCATCGGAATAGATGACTACCATGTGTTGCCAGTTGCTCTACGGTGTACTAAAATCTGGGAAGAGATCTTGAGTTTGACAACACAAATGGATGGAAACTGATCAACGAGAGATTCAATTAGGGGTGAAATGCTCCAGGTTTGGACCAGATCGCTGATCCGGTAGCGATGGAGGCGGGTGGTTCGGAGAACTGGTAGCAAAAATCCCTGCCCTCCCCCATAACCAGCTGAGCCGTGCAATCATCAGAGGCTTTTTTTTTTAATTTTTAAAAGCATTTTTTCTACAACCTCTTCACAGGGTTCAGCTGGGATCGTCAGAGCCTTTTGAAAACATTTTTAACAACCTTTTCGCTGAAGAAGTTGTACAAAAAATGGTTTTAAAAGTAAAAAAAAAAAGGCCACGCCCACCCAGTCACATTACACCCCCCCACCAAGTCACGCCCACAGAACCGGTAGTAACAAATTTTAGATTTCACCACTGGATTCAATCTAGAAATAAGGAGAAATTTTCTGACAGTGAGAACAACCAACCGATGGAACAGCTTGCCTTCAGAAGTTGTGGGAGCGTCATCACTGGAAGCTTTCAAGAAGAGACTGAACTACCATTTGTCAGAAATGGTGTAGGGCCGTGATGGTGAACCTATGGCATGCATGCCAGAGGTGGCACACAGAGCCCTCTCACACGCCATCGCCAGCTGCTCTTCCGGGTTCCATCGCGTGCATGCGTGCCGGCCAGCTGCTTTCTTCCAGGTTCCGGTGCTCCGGTGCACATGGTCCAGTTTCGGCACTCAGTGCTGAAAAGGTTAACCATCACTGGTGTAGGGTCTCTGCTTGGGCCGGGGGGGAGGGTGTTGGACTAGAAGACCTACAAGATCCCTTCCAACCAGGGGTGGGTTTCAAAACCCATCGCTACCGGTTTGCTTGTGGGCGCTCGCACGTGCGTGCAACACTTCTCCGCAGAAGTGTCTGGCTGGGTGGGCAGAGCTTGCCACTGCCACCGCTACCAGTTCGCCTGATCCAGAAACCCACCACTGCTTCCAACTCTGTTAATCTGTTAAACCCTATCCCACTGTGACACCAGCTGAAGGATCTAGAAACTGCAGCAGCTGAGGAGCCCTGTCCTCTGCCTCCAATGAAGCCTCCAATGGTTTTGAAGCCTCCAATGAAAACAGGCATTGTCAAAAACTGAAAACTGTGAGCAGCATAATAGAATAACACCGACAGTTGCTACAACAAGGGATTTCCAGTGTTCCAATTGTGCCAGAGTCTGTACTTCTAGACTGGGACTGCACAGCCAACTCCGGGTCCAGAGATGGACAACACTGTGTCTCCTTTGAACTCGGACTACCATATGATCTAGTAAAAACACATGAACTAGCACATCTCCTCCTCCTCCAGAATTTATACTATAGAGGGGCTATCACTGTAAACTAAACTAGCAGCAACCAAGTCGTTTTCAATTCTAGCGACTGCATAGATTTGCTTCATGAAAACTAGCTTCCAATGATCAAATTATGCTTTCTTTAATACTACTACTGAGCACAATGCAACACAATTATTCCTAAAGATTCACTTATTCTCAAGTGGAGAATTAAACAGAGCGAACCAATCCTGGTAACCACCGGTGATTTTTAAAAGCTCTTAATTTGGGGCGATGTCCTAGCTATGCTGTTCAATATATATATGTGTCACTCCGTCGTACCGTCCGATAAAATTGATTTCGAACACCTCATTACAATATATATATAGTGACACCCAGAACATTGAATCACATCGATCCAATGCAGACTATCTGGAAGTTGCATGCATTGATTTTTTTTTACCGAGTCTGGAGCTTGATCGTCGCCTCGTTCCGGCATCTCCCAGTCAAACACAAAAACAGGAAGAGCTATTGCTATTGCAAGCACAATGGGTCGCACGCTCAGTCTCCGGCCTTATATTAGCACTTTCGGCACGGAGCTTAACAAATCCTCCACGATTCCCAGAGAAAACACGGGACTTAGAGATAAAAATTAGAGTTGCTCACTCTGCCTCTACGAAGTTAAGCGGCTAGCCCTAGAGATAGAAATGGTAAACAACCCATGCCATTTTCTCTTTTACAGAGTTAAATGAAAGAGTTCAGTATGTATTGCATAAGAGTTAATGGAGCATTAGGCGTCTGCCGAGACTTAACTTTTAAGAGAGTTTTAACAGTGTTGGAAGATATGAGAAACTCAATATTAAAAGAGCAGGGAAATTCCCCTAGAAGAAATAAGCAGAAACTCAGGCAGAGTTTCAGCCCACACCTTTATCAATGGGCCATTAAGAAGCTGAAGTCACCCTATTTTCCACAACAAAGGAAGGACAAAATTACAGGGGCCTGCAACATCCAAACAGATATGGGACACAGGAAAGAAAAAAAACACCCAAAAAGGAAAAGAAATCAAGCCAAAGTAATTTAAACACATGAGAAAAGGGAGAAAACACAGAAATAGCAAGCTGAATAATTATAGGGAACGAACAACTACAGAGGGCTGGGAAAAACAGAGAGTGGACTATAAAACAATTATTTATTTGCTAGCTCTAGGACGGAAGAACCCAATCACAAACAAAAAAAGGATTTCAACACCATAAAACAATCATATACACAAATCAAAGGATTCACAGGCCAAATCAAAATAATTTTAAGACTTTAAAGGGTCACATAGAAAATCAAAAGACGTTTTAGGATATAAAAAAGTTACTCTTACAGTTCAAACAGGCTAGCCTCGAACGCTGTGCTTCTATTTGTTTCTTGCCTGCCTTCCTATAAACAATAAACTAATTCTGCTCTCAAGCAGCTGACCTCCAATCATTGGCGAAGTAATCTCCCAGCCGGGAGTTTTGAATTTAAGAAGGGAAAGCTCTGCCTTCCAACAATCCTTAAAGGGAAAGGCTACTTTTTCCTTCCAACAACAGGATGCCAGATACCGACCTGATGGCATATCAGGTCGGTATCTGGCATAATCAAATGCCAATTGCCTCTTCTCAACAGCCGCTAGTTTTCACCAAGATAGCAAAAAGTTAAAAATGGTTACATTACTTTCATTACTCTTTCCAACAGGATAAGAATGTTACAGAGAAATCATGTAAGGAAAGTCAGGACCATCAGGACAGAGCAGAAATAAACTAGATTTTGGGTAAAGAGAAAAGCTGGCAGAAGAAAGATCAAACTTGATATTGGTTTGGTCCAGCCGGGAACACAGATAATAAATAAATAATAAACACCTCTCCACCCTGTGAAAGAGACTTGGACAGTGAAATGCAACCTTGCCCCAAAGTTTATGGTCTCCTCCCTCTTCTAACTTAATCAAGAGTAAAGCTCTTTTTAAGGAATTGGAAAGAATCCCAGAAGCCATGTTTGGTATGCTTTCCCTGATTTTATTACCGGTATAATGAATAATAATTCCAATTCTGCTGTTTGACAAAAGGGAAGATAAATATTTCCTTGTTATTAATCAGCATGGAGTAGAGGATAAGTCAGTTTATAATGCATACAGCCTAGGTAACTTTGGTTTCATAATAGAATCTCAATACTACTATTTTTCCCCCATGACAAGATGCTGGACAAGCAATCAGGCTTAAGTTATCTTTGTCCTGCTTACAAACCTTCAGTGGAGCATTTGATTGATCATTGTTTAAGATAAACACCAAGAGTTAGGTGATTGGATTTGTCAATTAATGCAGTATTATATCTGTTAAGTTTCCAAAATAATAAGACAAATGTGTTAAGTTTCCAAATTGTTTTATTCAGGAACATTAGTAGAATGCAGTGGAAAAATCTGATGGTGAAAATCTAATTTAGTCTGCATCACATGACTTGGAAAATCCAATTACACCAGTAAAATTAATATCTGATTAGATTTATGAAATTATAGTGCAAGACATCAGGAGATATCTTAAGTAATAAAATCTATAGTAACCCAATTGTATGTTTACTGTTGCCAAGACTGTGCTACCTAAAGTTGAAAAAACACTTTATTCTGCCAGTGTTGTCCTGAGTCTGACTTACTTACAAGCCTGCTAGAAACTAGAAAAAGACTACAGAAGGCTTCAGTCATGTTCTCCCCTCCCAAATCTTCCAGATTATGTGAAGGCAAGTCACATTGGGATTCTGGGAGGGGATAATATAAAGAATATGGTCCATTACACCACCCACACTGTAAATGTCTACCTGCTACCCCATCCTCTACAGCAATTGATCCACACAAATCAGGTAATTGATGTTTTATTCTGCAGATGCCATCATTCCAGATCACACATTACAAATAATCCATGCAGTGGATAAGGAGTGCAAAGTAGTATTTTTAAGAAACCTGCAGTAAGACCATCATTATCATTCCATCCCATCATTATCCATAAAATAGAGATGATGCCCTTTTCCTAACCAGCAATTGGGGAGTAGCAACACTGGGGAGAGGGGCAACTACATGTAAATTCGGATACTAGTTACTTGCCTACTGGTGCCTATTGAGGCAGAATTGAGATTGGCTCCTAGGACAGACTTGATTTGCTTTAAGTTTAGACTGAAAGAAAGTACATTTGGGAAGAAGAGAGAAAGAACATTACAAAATGAAGTGGATATATAGCAAGGAGAAAGGGTGGCTGGTATGTGGAAGAAGTATTACATTTAGTAAAAAGCTGTCCCTCCCTCAACAATCTGCTTGTTTGGGAAGTGGGATTTTCCTGTTCCTCACAAGTAAATATAGCATGAGACCTGAACCACTGTTCTCTTGGGGATTGGTTCCACTTCTACCCCTTTTGAAATTAAATTCAGTGTTTATGAACTTGTCAGACTTCTTCCTTATTCAATCCTAGCAGATGGAGAGAACAATAACCAGGCAATATATCCAGGCAATGATACCGTAACACATTCAGTTTGAAAAGATACTGCCCAGGTATTTGTTCCGTTCTTCACCTTGCTTGTACATCTGCAGGTAGTCCTCAGTTTATGATCACAATTGAGCCAGCGGTGGGTTCTAACCGGTGTTACCACCGGTTTGCTTCGTGCATGCGCTTTGCGTGCGATTGGCTGATAACCATTATAACTGGAAGTCATTAGACTGAGAATGTTCTGCTCTTTCAGAACTATGGTATTATAAAAAAGGCTGGAAGTTGATATTTTTAATTTTTCTTTTTATGCAATTGTTAGAGAACTTGGAGCTCTATTATAAAAAATGCTGATTAGGAAAGTTAACTGAATTTAAAAATGCCAATAAAAGTATATAAAGTACAGCATACAACACTGTTCTTTACTTCCCAAGAAGACTATTATAGAAGTGAGAAAGATGAAGGAAATTCCCCAAAACAAAAAGTTATAAGGTCATCTTTGAGTTTTTAATCTGTATAATTTGAAGTACAATCTACTCATCCTTGAGTCAACTGGTAACCCAATTACACTGGTGTGAAATTTGCTGTCGTCCTCATTGATCCTTATTTTGCTATTCTTCCAAGTCACTTAATTACCACCCCAAATAACGGTAATCATGTAATCAAGTCTAAACGCTCTGTAGAATTCTCGAACTCTGCAGATGATCAATGAGTCCTTAAAATTAGAAATCCTCATATATGGTACCTGTGAATTAAACAAATATTTCATTGGGATTAGAAGTAAATAAAAAATATAAATTTTAGTAAAATTTATTTAGGTAAAATATAATTATAATTAGCTTAAATTTAAAACTTAGCAACATAACAAAAAGAAAATCAAAATTTAAATCTTTTTTTTAATGGAAGGATGAAGATGCTGAGTTTTGCATGATGTCTGAAATAGCTACACTTATTTTGGATCAGTATTTGCTCTTTATAGTAGCAACTATAGAAAATCTTGAATTTGTAGTTGGTTTGTCCAGAGAACACTTCATGCTTTCCTCCTCACTTTTGCTCAGACAAGTCACGTACTAACTTGCTCAGGTACAGCAGGAACAAATTTTGACAGGATCCATAATTGCTAAGACTCTGTCAGAGAATGTGCTGTGAGCTTTCCCTGTAGCTTTGCTTGAAGATAACAGTTTATGTATTTGCCTGTACAAGTACTGGCTTATCCAGGCAGTGGGAACAAGCATGTGCAACAATCTACCTTTGTATACGTAAAGCATCAGGCCACACAAAAACTGGAGACCTGTCAAATCTTTGTTCTTCACTTTTGTAATAGTGACCCATATCTAGATGTGTGTTTAGTTCTGATATGGAACCAAAACGTGTGTCCAGACATGGGACCAAAGGTGTAGGAAAGGAACACGTTCTAAGCAAAACAGAAAAAATATCTAAGACCATTGAGATAAGTCTGCCCACTTTCTGTCTCTTGCAACCTTTCCCTCAGATAACAATGTTCTGTTTTAAGTGCAGTACAATACATTCTCTTGGCTGATCTCCCCAGTTGCCCTAAAGAGAGATGGGGAAAGGGACAAATGAGCAGGCCATTATATTAGGACTGAAGCCAGGATCCCAGGCGTGGCTATGGGAATGCAGGGAAAACACAGCAGTGGAAAAATTGATGGGCAAACTGGCCCTCAGCTCTAGAGAAAGAGGCATACCAGTCTTGCCTGAAATAAGTCACCTCTTTAAACATTTTGGATTTTGGCAGGTCTTCCAAACAAGTGGCTTGCTTTGGATTCATAGCAAAGCAACTCTTCTATTTTATGCCCACTCCTACTAAAAAGATTTTTCCCCCAATTATGATTTCATAGAAGGCACTGCTCCACAAACACGGTTGTCCAATCCAGTTAACCTACTTAACCTTTAAATAATTAACTTAATCCTATGAATCCAATTTTTGGTACACGATGAAACAAGCTTAGAGCAGTAGTTGACAAACAACGATCAGTTAAGAGAATCCAGTTAAGCCGTTATTTCGTTAATAAATTATATAATTAATGAATATAATTATAGAATCATGAATAAAACATCCCCGTTAAGTATTTCAAACCCGTAAGCAAAGGAAACCCTTGGCCACTCGACGGGCATGCCTTCCTTATACCCCAACGAGGCTCTTGGGAGGGGAAAAATGCTCGAAGGGCGTTGCTCAGAACAAAATCAAAAACTAACACGCCGCTCACCCCGCTATGCCCCCTCCTCGCGGCCCTTAGGGAAATTTGCTCCCGGGGCTGCGAAAAGCACGAAGGCTAGGCTTGAGGCCCTACTTGAGACCCCCCACCCCCCACCAATCGCCCAGCCGCCTCGGGCAGCCGGCGCAGAGACAACCAAGAGGCCGCGGCGGTGGAGACGGCTAGTTAAGCAACGTCCGGAGCACGTGTCGACGAGGCGCTACGTCGCCTTAAGGCTCGAACGCCGTTAAGGTGGGGTACGCTCCAACGAGAACCAACAAGAGCGAAAGAGATACAGCCCTGCTGCCTTTGGGCGGGTCTCTGTTGCCGGGTGGGCCTCAGAAGGGGGAGTCAAGCGGCCGGCAAGCAGGTTGGCTGGGTTTTTTTTTTTGGCGGGAGAGGAGGCAGCAGGAGTAGATGGAGAAAAAAAAAAGGGGCCTTCTGTTAAAAGGCAGAGCGTTGCCTCTGACTTGGTGGGAGGTCTCCTTTCGGCCATATTAAGGGCTGCGTTTGTCTCTCCTCGGTTTGACGCTTCGACTGTTTTTCTCCCTTGGCAGGAAGACGCGGCGTTGGCCGACGCTGCCATGGGTGACGAGAACTGGGACACGGAGTTTACAGAAGGTGTTAGTGGAGAGGGAAGCCGGGCCTTGCCGGTTTTCCAGCCCAGCTTCCAGAAGCCGGTGGGTGCTCTATGGAAGTTTTGAAGCGTGCTCCGTTTTTCCATTATTTGGGTCAGATGCGCGCTGTCTTCCTCAGGCTAGCTTTTACAACGAATGGGGACGTCGGTTGGAATTTGGACCCCAGTGGAAGGATTACGAAACAGTTCAAGTCCTTGGAAGGAATAAATTCTAATGCCTGGTTCCCTACTATAAGTTTTCCTATTAGGGATTCACCTAGTCAAGGAACGGTGGCGCCTAATGTTAATGGCATGATTAATCCACTCTTCCTCAACTTCAAAAGATGGTGGTTTTGCTATAGGCAATATCCCAGCACTCCAAAACCTGCTTTTAAAGAGTTCTGGAAACTTCCGTCCCAAATTCTGGGACTTTGAATGAGTTTGGGTGGCACATGGTTATATTAGCAAACAAACATTGTATATTACTCCTTTGTAGTCTAAAGTGTTCTAAATCACTTTGCCACTTGATTCTCCTCCTTTGTTGAACAAAGAGTAAATTTTACACCTGCTTCCTGTTTCAAAACAAGTTGCTTGATTAGAGGTTTAGATTATAATTCTGTTTAATTTGTTTGGGAATGAGCCATGATTACAAGTAAATGACTTTTTTTTTTTTGGCTACATAAATTGCTGTTTCTAAGCCACTGCATTTGTTACCAGTAATCACAGATGGATACTGAAAGAGAAACTGTAATATTAATTATATTCTCCAACACTGGAGTACTTAAAGAAATGTTATTCAAAATGTTAAAAGCCAAATTCTGTTTAAGCAGATGTATTTTATTATATTTACAAGATAACTGATTTTTAGAAATTGCTTCACATAAAACTGTTCCTGTATGGTCTGATTCTTTACTTCATGTTGTAGGGCAGCATCTCCATGAGAACAAATGAAACCTTGTGCAATTTCACTCAGGGTATAAAACAGCCAGGTATGTGTCAAAGAATATAATAAAGATGCATGTTTTGAAAAAAAAAAAAGATGGTTGCAAATAATGAACTTTTAATACTGGCAGTCCCTTATCTCTGATATGGCCATGATAGTCCTTTTGTGACAAGTCTCAAAATTACAGCTGTACACATTATCCCATGATGGTTGGGAGGGGTGTAATGTTTAAATTACTGGTTAGTATTGTGCTATTTCAGTTTTAAAATGAAATCAATTTGGTTGAAAGAAAATTCATCTGATGAGTTAGGAAGTAATATATCTTTGTCAAAGAAAAGACATTCTGAAATATCACAGCAACATTAGCTTATCAAAATGCTTAGAAGGGCTTTGTTTGATAACAGAAAGAGCAGCAGAAATAGCACCTAATGTCATTTTACATTAGGTGTACCTTTCTGCTGAAGGCATTTGAAAGTTGAGAAGTCACTGCTGAAAAGTCACTCCTGTTCCCAGGGAGTCCCAGAACAGGCCTCTAAAGATATTCTTAGGATATGAGTAAGAACACAGAATTTTAAAGGAATTCTTAATAGTGAAGGGGTTTACAGTTTAAGAAACAGAATTTCCTCATTTTTTTCTGTGAATACAGTTGTTTATCTTTGGTTTAATAAGTGTTGGGCCTTTGATATTTCTGATCATGATAGAGATTGGGAAAGTGGGGAAAGGGTTTGAATCAGTAGTGGGTTTCAATTTCGGCCGCTACCAGTTTGCTCGTGGGTGCGCATGTGACACTTCTGCTAATGTGGAGAGTCCAGGCAGGTGGGCGGAGCCTCCCGCCACCACTACTGATTTGCTTAATCCGGGGCAAACCGGTAGCAACCCACCACTGGTTTGAATATAAGCCAATGAATGGTGAATCGAAAATTTATGTGCTGCTTCTTTCCATACCTGGAAACTAAGATAAAGTATAGTGTTAAAGTTTTAGGAGGGAGGGCATGATCTGCGGATTCTAATTTAATGCATCACAGTAAAACAAAAATACCAAGTTATTACCTGCATCTTGTCTTACCAATTTAGGCATCTTGCCAATTTAGAGACTGCCTTCATGTATGGCTGCATAAATCACAATTGTCCAGGATTACAGAATCATGTACACCATGTTGTAATATTGCACAATGCATGAGTCCAGGGTGCATTAAAACATTGAAGTACATCAAATTCAGCTTTACAAGCAAGCTATGAAACAAGTAATACTGTGAATGATTATATAAAGGAAGGAATATATGAACTTGGGATGCTTGCTAGTAATTAGCCAAAGTTTAGTTAATAATGAAAACCAATCTATCTAAATTATGGTTTTGAGTATTTTTTTAAATTGAGCTTTCTATATCCTGCTCACATATTATCCAAAACTTAATGTCCATTTAACGTTGGTTTAATTTAATTTAATTAATTCAATTTATATGCTGCCCCTCTCCGAAGACTCAGGGCGGAGTTTACAACAACGTTAGGGATTTACAAGTATAAATCCCTCCAGTGCACTTTGCAAACCAGGGTTATGGCACCAGATTGATATAACCAGCTTAATTCAGCATACAGACACTTAGCAATAAATATGTGGAGAAGATGCCTGTGTGTGTAAATATACCTTAAAAGCAATGATATATGCAATTTATATACAGAAAGTAATTGCAGAATCCATCTTAATTTTAGAGTTCCAAGTGGGTCTTATAATGTATATTGACCGCTGCATCAGATAGGAAAATAGGAAAAGTCAGTGTAATCAGTGCAGCAACTAATTATAGCTAGATCCTTCTTTTACCAACATTGAAACTTCATCCATTGAACCCTAATTTACTTGGAAATAAGCAGAAACTAGCTGGTTAACCATAGAACATTGGAAGATGAAACTGAGGCTGAGCAATTATATTTGTGGACCTAACTTGTAAATGATTTACATGTGTAAAAAAACTGACTAAAAATGCACTTAACTAGTTAAAATATTTATTATTTACTTTTTATTCTTTTTATTAGGTGTCAGAGAAAACCGTAATGGTGAAGAAAAACAAACAGGTGGATTTGGAAGTGGAAGAATTTTTGGAAACAGAGGTATACTATATTGTAAAACTTTTATTTGTCATTTAAGGAAAAGATTATTGATAGTGTTTAATGTTTAATGTGTTTTTAATAATTTTTCATTAAGGGCGGCTCCCTTGCTGACCTACATTTTTGTGCTTTATTTTTTTTTAAAAAAAAAAACCCTAATATGACTGTTGGTATTTTTCTCTTTCCTTCTTCCCTCTCTCCCCTCTTTTCCCCTCCCCTCTCCAGAGGCACTTTTTGTGAGATGGGTGGCCATATAAGTTTTATTTTTAAAAAAATTAATCTGTACACAAAAATATTTTAGAGAAGGAAAAAGGGGGCTGATTTCTTAAAGTTTGAGTACTTCTGATAAAACAATAGTGTAAATCATAAATGAAACCTATTTTTGCATTTTACATGTTGTATAAAACTAAAAATACTGTTTCGAATTGTGAAACATTCCATTCCATTGAGTTTGGTGAACTGTTTCAGATTGTCCACAGTTCGACCTAAACAAATCTGCAGGGATCTTGGAAGATCTTATGGGGTGAGCAGCGCTAGGCTGGTGTGTGCCACTCCTGCTTTTTCTATGTGCTGACCATCTTCCTTTCCTTGTCTCCCCTCAGCTCCAGTGACCCATTGGCTCACTTGTCCTCCCTCTTCTGTCTCCCCTCCACTGTTGCCAATGTCCCTGCAGGCCATTTCCAGAGAACCCCATCAGCCTTGCCTTCCTTTGCTTCTATCCCCCTCTTGCATGGAAGAACCATATCAGTCTCTGTATAAAGTAGTTTTGCTTGTGAACACATATCTCATTTTAGTCATTAAACTCATAAAACCAGATGTTTCTGCATGAAATGTTTTATGCTCAGAATTTATTATGTAATTAATGCCTTCTGTTCCATCTAAAAGAACTGACTTTATTTCCCTGACTTAATTTACATGGTTTTGATGTATGTGGAAAAGAATGTAGATTATAGAAAATATTCAGATTTTCAACTCTAGAAAATATGTCCAAATAAATACATCTTCTGCTCAGAAAATAATTGTGACCTAAATATACAATATACAGAAATTAAGAAGTCAAGAAAAAGAATAGTCAATATGGGTACTACTTTGGAAATGTTATTTCCCATGGTTATTTAATTTTTATATAGTTTGAAAAAAGAATATCATTGTCCGCTATATTAATTTTGTATAACTATACTAGGAAATAGGTTTGAAGACAGAAAATCTTCAAGTTTTGTAAGAGGTAAGAATACAAACCTGTATCAAGTAATAATTTCCAATCCAGCTAATCCTAACTCTATGGTGGAGTAAAACAATTAAAATTTGAATGTTACTAGAAAACCTGCATCAAATATTGATTTTATCATAGCTAAAACAGTAAAATTAAAATTGAATTCACGATAATCTATGTTCATTATCATAGGCAGGCATAGTCGTGTTAAAGCTACTTTATGAGCCACAGGGGCGCAGTGGTTCGAGTGCAGTACTGCAGGCTGCTTGTGCAGACTGCAGTTTGGCAGTTCAAATCTCACCAGGCTCAAGGTTGACTTACCCTTCCATCCTTCTGAGGTGGGTAAAATGAAGACCCAAATTGTTGGGGGCAATATGCTTGGTTGTAAAGTGGTATATAAGTCTTAAATGCTATTGCTGCTTTAGCAACCTGAGGACATTTTCTTCATTATTTTTAAAAACAGGTTAACTAACAAAAATATTTCCCTTTATTAGAGGTGATCTTTGATTTCAATCATAATGGAGCCTGCCCACTATGGTCGCAAGTTGTAATGGTTGTTAAGTGATGTGGCCACTTGATCAACTCACTTAATGACTCTTATCCCTGCTCTCCCCTATGTAGTTGTTAAGTGGAGAATAGGATTCTTTGGGTGAGAGAGGCAGCGTAAGCCTAGTGCAGGCCCAAGCTCCCCCACATCCTAATGTACCCCTGTGTTCCACTTCCCATCTCTTGGGGTCCTTATAGGCCTAGGGCATGCTTTTTTACCCTACTAGGTCGCATACCCCAATACCTGTCACTGATTCTTCATTTAACTGTTTGGAGCTTCAGAGCTCATGTGGGGGAAGGAGAGTACGGCTGCTCCATTCCTTGGCATCCATGCAGACCACATGCCTGGAAGCAAGTGCCATTTTCTGAGCGGTTTACAAATGTCAGTATATTGCCCCAACAGTTTGGTTTCTCATTTTACCAACCTCAGAAGGATGGAAGGCTCAGTCAATTTTGAACTGGTCAGGATTCAACTCTTGGCTGTAAGCAGAACAGAGTTAGCCTGCAATACTGCATTCTAACCACTATGCCATGACGGTTTAGATAATTAGATAATGATCTCTAATGATAAAAATCTTTGTGGTAACATTGCACTTTATTATAATTTGGTTTTGGTTTTGCTTTTTAGAAGCACATACGTTTTTGACTATTAACTTTTTGCATATTGGGGAGAAAAGTAGTACTTTATTAAATGTTTGAAACTGTGCTCCAGGTGGTCCTTTTCCACTATATTGGATAGAGGCTGAGTTCATACACCAGAGTGGCATATGATTGCTGTATTGCTGAGTTACCCAGTTACATAGTTTTGAATAATGCTTTTACTCATTAACCAGCCCACAAAGCATAGTTTACAAACTCTAGTTTACAAATTAAACCTGATTTGGTTAGCACTGTTCATTTTTGTTTAGTCTTCCTGAAGAAAATGATTTTCCTCCAAATTAGGTTTTCAAAGAACGAATGATGACATTAGTGTTCTTCATAGAGCTGGGAGAGGATCATTCAGAGGTGATAGGGACAGAGGAGGATTTGGGAAATTTACAAGTAAGTATTATAGTTTGGAATAATTCAAACATTGCCTGAGCCAAAAATGTTTAGAAGTGAAAGGTAATTAGTATTGTGCCTAAGAAACATTTACAAATGAATACCTGCTAAAAATATATGTGCTAAAAAAAAGTAGAAAAATATTGGACTGGATTTTTGAGGCTTAATAGCTTGAGAATTGTTGTAACATGTTATGTTAGTTTAAATATATTGAAACATCTTTTCCATGAAAAATCTAGTATGTAAGATTGAATAAATCTTTGATTATATTATAGCAGATGATGTAAATGTGAAACAAGATAGAAGACAAAATTCTGTCAGCTTAGGTTTTAAAAGAAGAAGCTTTGGTACTCCATCAGGTAAACATTCATATGAAATTTTGTTATGTTCATTTTTTCTGACTTCATCTGAATAAGATTATTGGCAATTGATAAATTTAAAAATGCAAAATAGTGGAACAGAGGAGAGATCATAGATAAATTCAACTTTTTGTGAATTTGGGAAGAGAAATCTGATATAATGCAGATGTTCTACAACTACAGTTTTCTTTATTCTTGACCATGGATTTTCAAAGTATGCCAAAGAAATTAAAGTACAAAAACATCCCAACAATGTAGATGAATGTTGTAAACTAATGTTGTAATTTGTTTATCACAGTCATAATCACAATATTACTAAAATGTATGCATTTTTTTCAGGTGAATTTGAAACTAGAAGAGAATTTGAAGCCAGAGGTAAAAATAATTTGTTTAGTTTATGTACAAACTGTTGCCCTCTTATCGCCTTCTGTTATTTTTTGTTATTTTCAGCAGATATGACCTTTGTAATCTGGAAAGCAACAATTTGGGTGATAAAGATACTCCTTTTATAAAGAACACTTGTGAATTCAGTTTATTCTTTTATTTTCTGAAATATAGAATTAACACTAGAACTTGCATGATATTTCTTGGACCAGAAGTGACGTCCTGGCGATACCAGTTGCAAGGGAGCTGAGTTCTCCGACCCTATGCTGGCTGCTTCTTGTTTGTGGGCTTTGAAAAGAGCCAAAACTGCCTTTGGAGGGGTGGTGAAGCTAAGGAGGAGCATCCTGTGATGTTCCAGGAGAGATTACAATTCTCCTGTAAAGCCCTAGGGCTTTTTTCCTCTATGCCACGACAAAAGAAGAGACAGCCTAAGATGGCTGCCGCAAAGCCAGAGACAGCTTAACATCTAAGAAGAGTGCTGAAGCAGATTTGGTGAACAGTGTCTCGAACTGGGTGAGAAGAATCCTTTTTAATTTAAAGTGTAACCCCAAAAGAATATTCAGGAAAAAGAGACTTAAAACTATTTTTAAAGCGGTGACCTAGCCATTTTGAGTAAAATCTTAGAACATTGAAACGGAGGAGAAAAGAATTAAAGGAAGAAAATAGAAAATCTGTTAAAATACAGAGAATTGGATTTTTAAATTGGAGAGGAGCTGGCATTGGATAGGCATTTTAAAATGGAGCTATTACCAAAGCTTATACCAAATTAAAACTTCGGAGTATTACAGTAAAATTGGATAAAGATGATTAAGATTGAAATCTGATTTAAGAATGCCACCTGCTGTCAAAGGAAGGTAAAACATACCCCCGAAATCCTGGAAAGACTTATAACTAAAAAGAACCCTAAAAGCTTCGAAATAAGACTGAACTGGCAGAAAGATTTATGAAGGTTGGACTACCCAGGGGACCAGATTGATTAATTTTGGGATACAAAGACTCTTGGACATTGGATATTGAATCATTTGAGAAGTGGCTTTAGGTTTGAAAATAAGATTGTTGGACTGTTGGACAAAAAGAAACAAAATAAATAAAAATAAAAAATGAGTGGAATTTGGGAAGAAATTGCCACATTAATCCAGGATGTTAAGGACACCTTGACAAGAAGATGTGAGAAGATTATGAATAAAATGCAGATGAAAAGCTGGAAATTACGACACAAAAGACAAGGAGAAACCAGGACACTCAGGAAGAGGAGGCGTTAACCAAAAGAGCAGCTGGAAAAATAGAACAGACAAAACAAGCAAGAAGACACAACAAAAAGGAGATTAAAAAAAATTAGAATGATTGATGAAATAAACAAAGGGCAGAGTATTTTAAGGGAAGTTAAACAGGAACTGGAACTGTAGGAAGACTTTTTTGGGAGAGAAATGGGAAAGAGTAGATAATTTGAAATTTAGACAATGGAATAGAGTAGAGAAGGGAGAAATATTTAAGAGGATTGGCCAAACAGTGGAAGCAGATTAATTAAAACTTTAAAGCAGGTGAGAGATGATGGATACAAAGGGGAAATACTTCTTAAAAATAATAGACAAGTTAAAATAGGGTTGGAAGTTAGAGAAAGGGGGATTAATGTAATATATATATTTAAAGTGAATTAATAATAAGGGGACCTAGATTCTTAAATGATGATAATTTTGAATATGTTTGAATAATATGGTGGCAGCTATAAAAATAACACATAGAAATATTGAATAAGCAAAAGATTGAAGATTATAAACTTAATATAAATATGTGTACTATGAGTATAACTACGTTAGTTAAAATGTAACAAATACCAACATTTATTAGTAAAAGGAACAATATGTAGAATTTGATTGGCATGAAAACAACATTGAATTATTGAACAAGATAAAGATAATTCAACAAAACCTGTATTAGAATTATATAACTTGTCAAACATAACTAAGATGAACATTGTTTTATTTGTTTTAAAATGTGATTAGAAAAGGTATCTCTTAAATATAACGCATAATTAAAAATTAGAAATGGGAGATTATAATTCAAAACAAAGCTGTATATTACTATTAGAATTATATAAGTCTGTTAGACACAACAAATATGATTATTGGTATTTTATTTGTAGTAAAAAGTGATATTGAGAATACGGATATTGGCATAAAATAATATATTGAATAAGAAAAGATAACAAAATATGTGTATTATTACTAAAAGTTTATAAGATTGTTAATTTATTAAATATGAAGAATATTGTATAATTTGTACTAAAGTGTAAGACACTCTGGTCCCACACTGTTCACACAACAATATGTTCATAGAAAAATAAACTTTTTTTATGAAATTCAGGGGTGGGGGGAAGAATACAGTTTTCTTTATTCTTGACCATGCATTTTCACATTATGCCAAAGAAATTAAAGTACAATTAAAGTACAAAAACATCTCAACAATGTAGATGAATGTTGTAAACTAAATTAGATAAACTAATTTGTTTATCTCAGTCATAATCACAATATTATTAAAACATATGCATTTTTTTCAGGTGAATTTGAAAGTAGAAGACAATTTGAAGCCAGAGGTAAAAATAATTGGTACTACCTGTTACCCTCTTATCTGCTTCTGTTATTTTTTGTCATTTTCAGCAGATATGACCTTTGTTAACTGGAAAGCAACAATTTGGGTGATAAAGATACTCCTTTTATAAAGAACACTTGTGAATTCAGTTTATTCTTTGATTTTCTGAAATATAGAATTAATGCTAGAACTTGCATGATATTTCTGAGGGTGTGTGTATGTATTATTCCTGAACATTCCTTTTCAGATTTAATTTAAAATTCTTAATTTGAGAATCATCCATATAGCTCCTATGTAACTTCAAATTTCAGTTCTGCTATATGTAATTTAACAATTCTTTTAACAGGGGATTACAAAGAAAACAATGAAGAAGCAAATATAGCTTCTGGAAGAAGTAAGTGTGTTTTGAAAGTAAACAAGTTTTAAAGTTCCTTCTATGTCCTATTTTTCCCCCTCCAAATCATTTTTTATTTCATCAGTAAAGGGAAATGGAAATCAGATGGTAATGCAGGAGACGTAGATAAGTTACCGTATTTTCCGGCGTATAAGACGACTTTTTAACACATGAAAATCTTCTCAAAAGTCGGGGGTCATCTTATACGCCGGGTGTCGTTCTCCTGTAACCAGGCAGACCAGCCCAAAAGACTCTAACGAGCCTTAAATGGCTCTGGCGATCGAAGCTCTGACGATCCCAGCTTTGCCTGCTAATCAGACAACTCAGCTGGGATGCCAGAGCCATGTTAAAGGAAAAAACTTTTTTCCTTTTACATGACTCTGCAAGCTCTGACGATCCCAGCTGCGTTGCCTGCCAATCAGGCAACGCAGCTGGGATCTCCAGAGCCCAGAGCCCTGTAAAAAGAAAAAAGTTTTCCCCCTCCAGCTTGCTTACCTTAGCTGGTAATCGCAACGCTTGCCTTGCTTCCCTTGCCTGAATCCATTCCATCAGCAAGCTACTCCCTGCCTGCAATCATGCAGGCAGGAGTTGTGGACTTCAACTCCCAGAATTCCTCAGCCATTAACAAAGCTGGCTGAGGAATTCTGGGAGTTGAAGTCTACAAGTCTTAAAGTTGCCAAGGTTGGAGACCCCTGTTCTATTGGGTAAGTTTTTTTCCCCTTTGGGAGCTTTAAAAAAATAGTTAATTGGGAATTTTTTAGTTGTTCTTTTTTAGACCTAGCCATTTAAAGTTTAGGAAGTTTTAAATTTAGTTTTCATATAAAAATAAAAATAAAATAATATTTGTGCAGCTTTCTGAGATGTGGTGTGTTTCTGTAGTGTTTCACTCTAACTACACAAAAACACAAAATCTCACAAAGCTGTATGTGGAATTTTGTGTGTGTAAAGTGTGAAGGTTGATTTTTTTGGGCTTTTTGTGGCTGTGTGAGGTTCCTGCTTGTTGCAGGGGCCATTTTGGGTCTAGCACAGCTGCTTTTACATTGTGGGTGAGCCAGTTGTGTTGTGTGTGTGTGTGTAAAGTGTGAAAGTTGTTTTTTTGGGCTTTTTGTGGCTGTGTGAGGTTCCTGCTAGTTGCAGGGGCCATTTTGGGTCTAGCACAGCTGCTTTTACATTGTGTTGAGCCAGTTGATGTTTTTTAATTTTTATTTGGTGTGCATTGGAAGAGGGGCAGTCTTATATGGCGAGTATAGCCCAAACCCTATATTTTAACAGGAAAAGTCGGGGGTCGTCTTATACGCCCAGTCGTCTTATACGCCGGAAAATACGGTATATCAGAAAGAATGAAAGCAGATAGGTTTTTGGCTTCACATACAGAACCTTTTGAAAATCAGAATAACTTTCTTGTATTTGCAGACCCAAAGGTGACATACGTACCACCACCACCACCAGATGATGAAAATAGCATCTTTGCACATTACCAGACAGGAATAAATTTTGATAAATATGATAATATTCTTGTGGAAGTTTCAGGGCTTGATCCTCCACCAGCAATATTGGTTAGTGAATGTTTAAAATTTTTGAGAAAAATAAAGAGGTGAAGAAAATGATAGTAGTTATTTTAAGTGATAGAGACATTGCTCATCAGAGTTTCACAATTTATCAATAAGCTTTGTAATTGATTGATGAACAAAACAAGGTATCTAACTTATATATCAGTAACTTGCAGGTTGTTCATGAGATAGGGAAAAAATTGTTTTAAAACCAAAACCAAATTTTTGCAGCTCCCATCTTTTTTATTTCATTGATTCCACTTCCAGTTTTCTAGTGATGCAGGATCCATCTGCCTAGCCCAAATCTTCCCAATGTTGTCTCTCCTTTTCCTCAGCAACTTAATCATCTTCCTTCCTGATTTTCACAGTGTCTTCTCTCCCTTTCTCCATGCCAAATTGTGTAGCATAGCAACAGCAACAGCACTTAAACTTATATACTGCTTCATAGTGCTTTACAATCCTCTATAAGATGTTTACAGAGTCAGCATATTGGCCCCAACAATCTGTGTCCTCGTTTTACTCACCTCGGAAAGGTGGTGGAAAGCTGAATCAACCTTGAGCCGGTCAGGGTCAAACTCTTGGCAATGAGCTGAATTAGCCTGCAATACTGCACCACCATGGATCCTTTCCATATTGCAGTGGCCCATCTGTCTTCCTTGCAGGCAGTACAGAATGTACAGTACAAAATAGAAAATACAATCAATGACTTCTGATTAAAAATGAAAACATAAGGATATGATTAGTCATATGATTAGCCTTGTCATTAAAATTAACATATAAAATGGGTTGTTTGTTCTGATTTTGTGAAGAATTTTAGGCTTATTTTTAGCTTGCTTTATGAGGCTATGCCTGGGGATATGGGTTGATGTAACCCGTAAAACATTTAAGTTACGATATGCTAGTGTTTTGAAATTATACTTTTAGTTTCGTTAATCTAGTTTTCTGTTTAATCCATTTTTTAGAATTTTGAAGAAGCTGGTCTATGTGAAACGTTAATAAAGAACATAGCTAAAGTTGGATATTTTAAACTTACTCCTGTGCAGAAATATAGTATTCCTATTGTGCTGGCAGGACGTGACTTAATGGCATGTGCACAAACAGGATCTGGAAAAACAGTAAGCACACAATACAAGATTCTGTTGAGGTTTGGGGTGGATTTATTACTATTTTATCATTTTTTTTATTTCAACATTTAAAGTTTAGTTTAGTTATAAATAAATTTTTTTATAAACATCTAATATTGGATGAGAAAAATGCACTTTTATTTAACTTCATCATGTACTAGAAGTGCAGCATTCCTAAATTGTAATATATTTGCCTTTTAGGCAGCTTTTCTTATACCAATTTTAGCTCACATGATGCGAGATGGAGTGACTGCCAGTCAATTCAAAATGGAACAAGAACCAGAATGTATAATTGTAGCACCAACTAGAGAACTGATAAATCAGATCTTTCTGGAATCAAGAAAATTTTCATACGGGTAAGTATTTGAGCAAACTAAATCACAAGATTGATTAATGGGAGTGCTTCCATTAAAGAATAAATTACGGAAGTGCATATAGATACCTACTCAGTATGTATCTAAAGTTTGCTTTTAAGGTGTTACAGTGGTTGCGAACATTGGGAAGCTGTCTCAGATTGATACAGTGGGATGCAATTTGTTTTAGTTAAGTGATTTTCCATCTTTCTGGGAGTAACCAAAGTTGTTACTGATCCATGTGCAAATAATCAACATTTGATTGTTATATGCAATAGAAAAAGCTGAAGCTATAACTGTATCTTCTTAGGAATCATTATAAAGAAATGATAAGTATTCACAAGTTTATAATACTGCAGACTGGGCTAGAGAAAGGTACACAAGTGAATCTGTCTAGTAAAAATATTAATTATTATATAATTCTTACATAATTGTACTATATTATATCTTAAATTAATATTAATAAGGGGGGTTAAGTCCACTACGTAATTTTAAATTTGAACCATCTATTGTTATGGCTTAAATATTTCAAACAAGCCAAAAGGAATATAGTATTAGATCTGTTATTATACCATATCACAGAGATTTAAGGCTTTGTTATTAATAGTAATACAGTGGGATGTGTTCACTGTTTTTAACCGCATATTTTAATTATATATTTTTTTGTTAACTAGAACTTGTGTAAGACCTGTTGTGATTTATGGAGGTATACAAATGAGCCATACAATTCATCAGATAAAGCTAGGCTGTAATATATTGTGTGCTACCCCAGGAAGACTTTTGGATATCATAGGCAGACAAAAGGTAAGATCTCTGGGTCACAGTGAATAGAGTGAACATTAAACTTTATGACTGTTCAAACTTCAGACTTAGCATTGTTTTATTGGAAGGGTTAGATACAATTGAAAACAAATTTTTACTGAGAAGCTTATGGAGATGAATTATTCCAAATTGATTCACAAAAAGTACTTCATATGTGATCAGGCCAGTGATAAAATGCAGCTGTTGTTAAGGCTAAAAGGGTGAGAACAGGCTCTGGCTGTTATAACATAGTGCTTTGATTTTTTCAAGTTAGGTAACATGATTATTCATAGAGAATTATCTAGAGATTCTGACTCTCCAGAATCTTTATTGTGCTTGCCAATCCTACCATCCAAGTTCATTTAACTTAAACACTTAAAGAGATTTAATACCTATCTGGAATGTTGAACATGTTAAATTAAAGGGAATGAAGAACCATAGAGTGATAGCTATATGAAGGAAGGAGAGAGCAGGATATGAATTACGGATAAAATGAAACTTTAATTATTAAATACTTTCATTTTTAAAAATATAAATCAGTGTCTCAAAAACCATCAGCAAAGTTTTCTCTATTGCCAGTGTAACTGAAATACATTACATTGGTTGCTTCATTTCTGTCCTTAGCTGGTTGGCCTATACCTCTTCAATGTTGCTGTGGTATGGTAGTTATGTTGTAGGTGTTAATATAGCAGCATCTATATAATCTAAAAAAAATTGTTTTTGTGAAATTAGACCATATTGTTCTTTAAAGCAATGATATGGGGAAAGATGTAAGGTGTCGCATATAAATTTGGGGACTAATTTGAGTTTGTTCAGCTATCATGTAAAAGTACAATTGTGCATTCTTTTTTCAAATTTTTCTTGTATATCTGACTTTTTCTAAAAGATTGGGCTCAGCAAATTAAAGTATTTGGTGTTAGATGAAGCTGATCGTATGCTGGATATGGGATTTGGCCCTGATATAAAGAAATTAATTTCATCTCCAGGCATGCCCTCAAAAGACAAACGCCAAACATTAATGTTTAGTGCCACTTTCCCTGATGAAATCCAAAGGTATGTATTAGCAATTCATTTTAAAAATACAGTTTACAAGGTGTAAATTTCAGATAATTTATTCAGAGTGAAATCATAAATAACACATGCGACCTTGCTAAAAATTTGAATCCCAATTGCTAAGGTTTTTGCATCTATTTTATTTATTCTTGGAGGAATTGACTCTTCATAGAAAGTACCTTCTGAGTTAAGTAATTGTTTGGAATGGTGCCTGTTATTTTTACAAGTCATATTTGGACGATAACTGTTCGCAATTTAAATAGTATATATTTATAGAAGTGGCTACTGGTACATTTATTTTAGATTAATTTTACTAATTACAAGGAGTCCTTAACTTACAATCATTCATTTAGTGACTGTTTGAAGTTACAATGGCACTGAAAAAAAGTCCCTTTTTAGATTTTAGGAGCCATGGTAGTGCAGTGGTTAGAATGTAGTATTACAAGTTAACTCTGCCCACAACCAGGATTTCGATCCTGAGCAGCTCAAAATTCCGAGGTCAATAAACGAAGACACAGATTGTTGGGGGCAATATGCTGAAACACATTGTAAATTTTAGTAAACTGCTAAAGAGTGCTGTAAAAGCACTATGGAATGATATATGCTATTGCCATTTTCCACACTTAACAACTGTTGCAGCATCCCCATGGTCACATAATCAAAATTTGGATACTTGGCAACTGGCATATTTTTATTTATTAAGAGTTGTGGTAGCACAGTGGTTAGAATGCAGTAATGCAGGCTACTTCTGCTGACTGCTGGCTGTCAGCAATTCGACAGTTCAATTCTCACCGGCTCAAGGTTGACTCAACCTTCCATCCTTCCGAGGTTAGTAAAATGAGGACCCAGATTGTTGGGGCAATATGCTGACTATAAACCGCTTAGAGAGGGCTGTAAAGCCTGTGAAGTGGTATATAAAGTCTAAGTGCTATTGCTACTGCTAATATGGTTACATGTCCCAGGGTCATGTGGTCACCTTTTTGACCTGATAAGCAAACTCAATGGGGAAGCCAGATTCACTTAAAAGCCTTGTTACTAACTTAACAACTGCAATGATTTACTTAACAACTGTGATAAGAAAGGTTGTAAAAGGGGGCAAAACTCACTTAAAAATTGTCTCATTTAGCAACAATTTTTTTTTGGCTCGATTGTGGTTGTAAATCGAGGGCCACCTGTGTAAAACATTATTAATACTGTTGATCCTTCATCCTCTGGATACCCTACTTCAAAATAATTTAATTTTATGGAGGCATGGTGGCACAGCAGCTGAAGGACGCTGGATCTGCCAACCAGAAATAGTCGACATTGGCAGTTGTAGCCCTGGTAGCATTGCAGGATGGGGTGAGCTCCCATCCCTTGCCTCCAGATCTTGCCCTGCCCACCCAGCAGTTGAAAGTATTGTTGTGAGTAGATAAATGGGTACTACTTTAGTGAGAATGGCTAGCTGCGCAAGAAAAACAGATGCTGAACCTGTTCGAACATGAGGTGAGATCAGTAAAAGAGGCCTGGAAAATGTCATTAACCTGAATGCCATTAGTCAGATGGTACATGTTGGTTTTCCCCCATGGCACATCATGAATAAGTGTGCAGGCGTGAAACCAAACGAACAAGCAATTAGGCTGTCAAGACTACTCTGTAAAGTGTAGATCTCCCTGATAGGTGTATGCCATATGAAATATATAAATAAAATAAAACTTAATTTTACTTAATTGTTCAAAGACTCGCTGGAGAATTTTTGAAGACAGACTACTTATTTGTTGTTGTTGGACAAGTGGGAGGAGCATGCAGTGATGTTCAGCAGACCATACTTGAAGTGAAGCAGTATGACAAGAAAGACAAACTTGTGGAAATTCTTAATGAAATAGGTAATTGAGGCCTTATAATTGAAATATACTTTTTTAATATTACTAATTATTAAATTGATATAAGGCTGCCAAATGTGTAGTGTAGCATAATATTGTTCATTAATATAAATATGTGCATTATGGATTCTCCACTATGTTCTTTTTCTTCTCCTGACCAGCTCATTGTATAGTTCTAGGGATGATTCATCAGTTTTTAGGAAATAAGTTTTCTGAGCTAAAGAAGGTTGCAGATTGTTTCAAAACGTCATTAACAATTGTTAATTGTAACAGAACCCTAGGGAACCCCCATTTTATGAAGGATCACTGTAAACGTCTCAGAACAACTTTCATCACTGAGATGAAGTTGTGGGAGTGAAGTTGAAGGGAAGTATGTAATGTAAATATCTGGAGTATTTACATTTTTGAAGGAGAGTAAAATATTACTATCTGCTTTATTTATAGGCAATGAACGAACTATGGTATTCGTGGAAACAAAGAAAAAAGCAGATTTTTTTGCAACTTTACTTTGCCAAGAAAACATATCAACCACAAGTATTCATGGGTGAGTAAATTGTGGGGTAGGCAACATTTTTGTAACATTTAAAATTAAATTTTGAGAAGAAATTGGTGGTCATGGATGACTTCCAAATTGGCTGCCGAGGCCAGTTATGATAATTCTGCTTCCATAGGTTAAATTGGTGATTGTGTTTCCTGTCACTTTGCACTAGCCATAAAAATAAGATGTCGCTCTTTTCTGGGAAAAGGTGGGGATACAGAGTACTTGGTTGCAGCTAGTCATATTTCTCAATTCTAATAGTGCCTAGGCTCTAAATCAAATGAATTCTTAGGAATGTAGAAAGAAATGTTTTATTTTAAAAAAATTAAAAGAATTTTTAACAGCTGGTGGGTAAGGAAGCTAAGTACCAAGAGGGGGTGTGGTGCCTTCCATTAATCTAAACCAAAAATAAACCATGATCTAGTGCAGTGATGTTTAACCTTTTTGCCGTCGCATGCCAAAAGTGTGGGGAGCGTGGGGGGGGGGGTTCTCGCGTGCCCACACCCATAATTCAATGCGTCCTGCCCCCATCCCCTGGTGCATGTGCGTGTGACCCCCCTGTTCTTGGCACGCAATGGCATGGTGGGCCAAGTAGGCCCATTTTTCGCCCTCTCCAGGCTCCCCAGGCTTTCTAGGAGTCTGGGGAGGGTGAAAACGGCCTTCCCCACCCCCCTGGAGGCCAGAAACGGCCCATTTCCCAACTTCTGGTGGGCCCGAAAATCAGATGTTCCGGCGCGTGCATGCATGCTGGAGCTAAGTTGGGCAACACTCGCGTGCCCACAGATATGGCTCTGTGCCACCTGTGGCACGCATGCCATAGGTTCACCATCATGGATCTAGTGATTTCCATAATATTTAAATCATTCTATTTGTCTTCCAATGAATCATTTCCAAATCTTAGGGACTCTTAGGGCATGAGGCATTCCACATTCCTTATCTTACCACTGTCACAGGGCTACTGAAATGCTTAACTTGGCATCCCCTTTCCGTGTTTTTAATTAAATTATGAGATTGCTAAAAGGTACAGTCGTTTCTTAAAGGACTGTGTGACCTCTAACCAAAACAAAATACAGTAGAGAAGCACAAATTTTGGATCAATATCTACAATACTTCAGTCTGCAGAGGATACCCTTATTCTCCTATTCTTGCAGAGTAGAAATATGAAATTTATTTTTTATCTAATGCACATATGGCTAACTTTACTGTCCACTTCGATATATCTATCTGTTAAAATTACTTTGCAAATTAAGATTTTTGTTCTATTTTTAGTGACCGGGAACAGAGGGAGAGAGAAGAAGCACTTCATTATTTTCGTACTGGAAGATGCCCTGTTCTTGTTGCTACATCTGTAGCAGCAAGAGGTCTGGATATAGAAAATGTTCAACATGTTATAAATGTTGATCTCCCTTCCACAATTGATGAATATGTTCATAGGATTGGACGAACTGGGCGTTGTGGTAATATAGGCAAAGCAATTTCTTTCTTTGATGCTCAGGCAGACAGTGCTATTGCACAGCCCCTAATAAAAGTGCTTGCAGATGTAAGTTGTCTTTCATTTCCCAATTTTTTAAAATAGTTTTAAAACAGACAATAGTACATATGTATTAATGCAACTTTCCTTTTTAAGGCTCAGCAAGAGGTTCCAGCATGGTTAGAAGAAATTGCTTGTGGTTCAGGTGGGATTGGTTTTAGTAATCCAAAGGGAAATGTGTTTGCAGCTGTTGATTCCCGAAAGGTAACTTTTAAATAAACCTGATTCTTACCTAAACAGTGGTTAAGTATTGTAATTTTGAAAGACCCCTGACTCTAAAACTTACTCGGAACCTTAAATATTTCTCAAACTAAGGTAGAGAAATATTTGTGGCCATGGATATTGGACTAGGCATAGATAAGGAAGCAAGCATTGTAGAACAAGGATAATAAGCAGAGTGATGTATGTGGAAGTAACTATTTTTAAGGTACTTTACACATAGATTGTTAAAGTAGTCTGTTAAAATGATAATATAGGATATATAGAATATATTAAGTATTCTTGATTCTGAGAAAGAAACAATTGGGACAACTGGACTAGAAGTCTGACGGAAAATAGTAATTTTTAGGGCTTTTATACACAAACCAAATGCATTACTCTATCAGTGGAAGCTAATTGTGAGCATCAAAAGACAGAAATGGGGCTCCATAGTTCCTTGTATTTCAAACCATCTGTGATAAATGTTGAAAGGTTGTCAAGTAGGTTGGAGAGCAAGGATCTGAAAAGTACTTTCTAATACAGACCTTGGCATTTTAGGGCCCACAGGCCACATGCAGCCAGCAGGTAGTCCCAGTCTGGCTCTTGGCAGGGCAGCGGCAATATCAGAGGTGGAGTGCAGGGGTGGTGCAGTCTTAGTGGCAGGAGCAGGGCAGCAAGGGGGTAGGACAGAAGCGGCCCTCCACAACAGTCCTACTTTCTCATGTGGCGCCTTGGGACAATTAATTGCCCACTCCTGTTCTAATACAATCTTGAAAATAAACATAGCACACTGTTTCCTGGCAATATACAATTTTCTTTGTTTTATCTGAAAAATCTGAATTCCGTTTCATATAGGTTTTCTGTAGCAAAGACAGTCATCACAGTGGAGGATTTGCAGCATCGAATATACTTGTAGCAGATGAGTCCTGGGATTAAATCTACCCCTGACAATAGAACAACGTTGTACTATACAAAATCTTCTAAACAAAGTAGTTTTGGGGAAACCTGACTGGATCCTGACCAAATGTATTTGATTGTCTATAATTTCAGTGGGATTTACTTCTAAGTATATGTGTTTAGGATTATTATATGTTTAAAAAAACTATTGCTGTTGCTGCCTTCCCATGTTAAGGAAAGGTGGATTTCAGGCATTTGAGTTCCTTGCTTAGCAAATTTAAGTTTAATGGTTGTGTAAAGTAACACAATTTGTTGTAACAGACTGTTATAAATGACTGTAGAAATTATTAATAAAAACTTGTAATCATGTCCTGTGCTGTGGATTTTATAGAATTTAGCTCAATTCTGGCAGAGTGTTTTTGGAAATTGTTGATTTAATAAATGTTTTTAGGATTACATGATATCAATTCTAAAAATACAAACTTCCTTACATTTACCAGCTTATTGATTCTGTAACCTAGGCAACATACATAGCATTCACAAGGCAGAAGAGGTGTATTCAAGTCTATTTTGCTTTATCATGCTGGTTATTGTAAGCAAACTTATTTCCATTTCCTAGGTCAACAACTTTGCATAGGCCTAAATTGCTTTGTTGATAAGAACTATTCAGATACTTTTCAATAACTGGTAAATTGAAGGCTACATTTTTGAAATAATATTGAGGAAATCTCCAGACAATTATTTGATGCACTGAAGTGGCTCACTACTGCAGTGAATTTTCCTTCTGTTGATTCTTCAGGGACAGGTAATTTCTCAATAAATTGATATATCTTAGGCAGAGCACTTGAAAGCGGTTTTTTCACATATATAAAAAGATGAAAATAGGCCAATGGAGAAGATTGGGAGTAATTGGTAACATGTAGAGTCACCTTTAAACAGTAAGTGATCTGCTGGCCAGTTTAGGACTTGACAGTCTATCTTTTAATGAGAAGAGGAAGAGTATAATTCTGAAAAAAGAAATGGGAAGGTATTTTTTCCTTTTCTAATCTTGATTGAGAGTTCTCAGAAATAAAGATAATAAAGAATTTAGCTCATTGGTTTAGGAATTAAACCCAAAGCCCAAGGCATTTTATGACAACTGAAGCTAATGAGATTAAAGTTGGCAGGAAACCTACAGGTAGCGAACAAGGTAGCCTTTATTTCTCCCCCCCTTTTTTTTTTAGTCCTACTTTGCTCAGTTTTGATTATTTTATATATCAAAACAATTTATTTGCTCAGGTTAATGATTACTAACTTTGGTACGTTTTCAGTGAAACACTTAACTCTTAAAAGTTTCTTAGGTTGCTTTTTACTCCAGAGATTTTGTATTTAGCACTATATACCCCAGACAAATATGAATCTGGTTAAAGGAAAATCTGGAAATAGTTGTTTGAAAAATGTATTCCTGGATAATGGGAATTTATTATTCTGTTTCACACCAATATCACTAAATTAAAGAATGGAGGTAATGTGACTACTTGCCAGGTAGAATTTTGGGGCCATACCCAAGCAATCTGGAATTTTGGTGGATGACTATGGTTGGAGATTTAAAAGGGATCTGAAATGTTTGGGTCCCCTGAAAGATAAGCTTCAGCTGTGATACAACTGAAATGTTTGGGTCCCCTGAAAAATAAGCTTCAGCTGTGATACAACTTGGACACCCTTTGGCTGTGGTTAGCATGACCAATGAGATGGAGTTACAGATATTTTAGAGAACTGGTTTCCCTATGAAAGAGTTAAAACATTTTTTTAAAAAAGTATGGATTGTATCATGGAATACTCAGTGTTTGGATATGAAAGTTTGTGTGTTATTTCATTAGATTGCTTATCTTTTTTCAGTTTGTGGATGAAATAAAGATGGTTAGCATGGGCACCTGTTGGGAGCAGAACCAGTGTGGAAACAGTATTACAGTTCATGGATGGGTAGATCTTGTTGGAATAATCTGAGAAGTGATCTGATTTGCAAAGGAATGGTAAGCAAGGCCGGCTGGTGCAGGAATGGGTGCAATTGGCACACAAGATGGACATGTGCAAAGCCCCTCCTATGTATGGCTGCTACCTTAAGCAGGAGCTGAGAACATAGGAGGACCCCCAAATTATGCACCAGTTCTGAGGTGGGGGGGGGATACAAACTCTAGAGCCAGTGGTGGAAAATCTCTGAAATCAGCTTGAGAAGATCTAAAACCCATAATCACTCAGGTCTTGCTAGGGTTAAACCAAAGCCTGTTCCTCTCCAATCCAGGCTCCCATAACCCACAGACACTTTACAGTGGCACTTGATATACCCCCATAGCGTGGCTCGTGTCCTGGATTGCACAGAATCTCAGGCCCTGGGTCCTCGACTGATGTTATGTAATGCCAGGTCGGTAATTAATAAAGCCCCCCTCCTTTGTGATATTATGGAGGGGGATGCAGGCCTGGTTGGGATTACGGAGACCTGGTTGGGCCAGGAAGGGTGGGGGGTTCCCCTCGTTGAAATGTGCCCTCCAGGCTTCCGTGCATTTCATCAGCCGAGGGCTCAGGGGAGGGGTGGGGGGGTAGTGGCAATTATTAGAGAAAGTCTCCGAGGGAGGCCACTGTTCCTCAGATAGCCGGATATGAGTCCCTTCTTGTGAAGTGGGGTCGTGGGGTGCAGATGGGTTTGCTGACTACGTACCTGGCTCCCTGCCACATGGCAGCGACCCTGCCTGAGCTACTCGACGTGATAGCCGGGGTGGCAGTTGATACCCCCAGACTTATTGTTATGGGGGACTTCAACCTGCCATCCGTTGGTGAGACGTCAGAGGTGGCTCGGGAGTTCATGGCTTCCATGACGGCCATGGATCTGACCCAATTAGTGCAAGGCCCCACTCACACAGGGGGACACACTCTGGACTTGATTTTCATCTCTGGTCAGTGGCTGAATGATCTTGGTAAAGGGTACTTAGACATTAAACGCTTGTCATGGACAGATCATTCGCTCCTTCACTTAGACTTTCAAGCCACTTCCCCCCGCCGCAGGGAGATGGAACTGACTAGATGGTTCCGTCCCAGGTGCCTGATGGGTCCCGAAAGGTTCCAGATGGAGCTTGGGCCATTTCCGGAGACTGGCACATGACTTGACTGAAGACCTGGTGGCCGCCTGGGATAGTGCGGCCGCAGGGGCTTTGGACCGCGTTGTGCCTTTGCGGCCTCTGCCCCGATGCCGACCTCAACCGGTTCCTTGGTTCTCTGAGGAGCTGAGGGAGATGAAGCGTCGGAAAAGACGCCTAGAGAGTGGAGGACCAACATTTGCTGTTGGTGGTAACATGTTGAATTTTTGCCTTCATGCAGTTTGTGGCTAGGGCTTGTTCTTGAGCTGCCAAAATAAAGCTTTCTGTTTCTTTTTTCAGTACTCCTGATCTTAACCAGTTCCAGGTTAGTTTCTGGTCAGCTTTGCCTTCAATACTTTTCAAGTATTGGCCATGCAGAGCTTTGTGTTTCCAATTTTTAGCTCGCTGCTCAATTACTTCTTTCTTATATTCTGCTTTTGTTTTAGATTATTATTATTATTATTATTATTATTATTATTATTATTATTATTATTATTATTATTATTATTATTATTATTATTGATACACAATTAGCAGAAGCATGTGCTTGTCATATTCCTTACCCTGGGTTTTAACCCAGGACAGAGCTGTTAAATGGTATCTTAATATTTAAAAAAAAATCTCCAAAGGAAAACAATAATTTTATATATAGACGGTCCTTGAATTATGGTAATTAGGACCAGAATTTTCACTACTAAATGATGTCATAAAACGACATGTGACTGCATTGTTTAGTGATGGCAATCCTGCCCTTTCCTGTGGCAGCCATAAACAAATCACACCAGTCGATAAACAATGATGCACCTTAATCTAAGCCACCCCCATCTTGGTCCCTCCCAGCCCTGAGCTTCAATAAGGGAAGGGATTGCTGTCTTTTCTCTCCCCCTCCTTACCTCCCACTCCCATCTCTGCCCTTTTGGCTGCCCTGCGCTCCACTGCTGCTGTTGGCCTTGCAGCCCTCTGCTCCACTGGCCCTGCTTTTGGAAGCATCTCAAAAATGGTTTGCACAATTAAGATAACAACTGGTGTGTGACTTTCTGCTGTTTAGAAGGTCTCCAAAGCATTGTAAGAATGGCAAGGCTAGCCATTCTTGTGTTGGCACGGCTAGCAACTGCCTTGGATAGAGCCAGGCTTGGTCCTCATTGTCAGCAACAAAAGACAGTGAAAATCAGCTGAGGGCAGCAGACCTGGTGGATTGCAAGGTGGCAGGTGGCTCTAACTTTGTGTATGGCAATGGGGTGTCTGGTCACAGTGTAGGGCTTGAAGCAGCATTCCTTCCTTCATGACAATGACACTGGGACTGAGCAAGAGGCCCGAAACCAATGGCGGCCAGCTGAGATTTTGAGGGCCTTGGACAGGGGTGAAATGCTACCAATTCACACTGGTTCAGGCTAACCGGTAGTGATAAAAACTACAGGGCAGTCAAAAGGGCAGGGATGGGGGCTGCAGATAGGCGGTAGGGAGAATTGAAGTGCCCATGCAGTCATGAGGCAGGATGCCAAGTGCACAAATTTTGACCACATAATCTCTGGGATGCTGCAACAAACTTTGAAGAGTGGGCAAAGGTACAATTTATTCAGTGCTTGGTCACTAAATGGTCATGATGGCTACTTATACACACGGACTCTGCATATTGCAATTTACACTGTAAGAAGAAAATTGATATGGATGCAATTCTTGTGCCTTATCCGTTATCGGGCGTTGGCGATCATGTTGGCGACCCTATTTTTATCAACAGGTGCACAAAAAAGTGCTGCTGAGTTTTGTCCAAACCAGTTCCTTAGATTTTAAAGCTATGATGTTGTTCTTCTGCCTGGACTTCGTTTGCCTTCATTTTTTTCCTGGAGGATTAAGTGAAGTATGCTGTATTTTTGTAGGTGTCACATCACATGTCCAAAATAGTCTAACTTTTGCTTTTTTTATGGTTTTGTTGATTTCCTTTGGCTTTCCCAGATGGTTTATCACCTCACTTCTAATTTTGTCAACCTAGCTTATACATAACACTCGCCTGTAAATCCACATTCATCCACATTTCAAATACTTTTGGATGCAATGCCCAAAGGTATCTAATCACATTCTGTGAAAAAGTATTATTTTTGTTTTGACAGTATTTTTAAATTTATATAAATAATTGTACAAACTCTTGTTAGCAGTAATGAAGTTATATCATTCCGCCATAATATCATTTTATTTAATTTTGCCTCATTGTACAGTACAAACTTGGTTGTTACAGTTTAGTGTATCATGTGCATCCAGTTGATGACAAAAATAAGATTTATACATAATTCAGTCTAAAGTCAAAAACCTTGGAAATCAATCATCCATCCATCCATCCATCCATCCAAGGTACATTAATGTAATCCCTCAACTATGCCATGCAGGGTTTTAAGGTTCAAAACCAGTATCTTAATTTAAACTTGGAAGCAGATGCAGCTCATGAAACTGATGTAATGTGTGCCATTCTAGGAGCACAGATAACAGTCTGTGCCACTGCTTTTTGCACTAATTGAAGCTTCCAGATACTCTTTAAGGGGAGCCCCAATTAGAATGCATTACAATAGTCTATTCAGAAGGTGACTAGGGCATGATTAAAGCCTCCTAATCAAGGAAGCAATCCACATATTAGTTTATTTTGTATATCCAGTGTAACATCATTTTCCATTTCATTCTTTTAGGTTGTCATGATTAAAGCCTCCTAATCAAAGAAGCAATCCACATATTAGTTTATTTTGTATATCCAGTGTAGCATCATTTTCCATTTCATTCTTTTAGGTTGTCATTTTTAAATCCACTTTCAGATCAGACTCAAATCTTGTCAAATAAAACTTATTCCTTTTCCATAACATCTTTTAAACAGTATCTATAGAGGCAGAAACTCTTAAAATTAATTTTTGGGTCTATTGTTCAAAAACATCTTTCAATATGTATTAGGATAAAATATTTCTGAGTCTTGAGAGCTGAATGTTTGAGAAACACTGCTGTAGGAAGGATATTGCAACATCTGTGCTATATAAAAGAATATATAGGGTTTGTCCCCCTTTTGTGCCTAGATTGTGTTTTCTATCAATTTGTATTAACCAGACATTGAACTGACTGGCCTATGCTTTTCCTTGGGTTCCTTTTTAAAAATTAAATGTTACATTCGCTATCTCCTGTTTTCTGACTCAGTCCCAAGTCCCATATCTTTTTCTAGCAGGGCAGCAATGTCACTTTTGAATATTTGAATCTTCCAGTGGATGCCATAAAGACTTAAAAGTCAGTAGACTTTTCAACGATTCTCTAAAAGGATGAAAACGACCAGCTGTCTGCAAGGAATATAAATCCTTCCATTCCCCACCATCCTGTCAGAGTTGAAGAAGCTTCTTGGATGAGAAGCAAAAATGTTTGCTTCTCATCCAAGAAATGGAATGGAAATTCTTTCAATTCTTTGAAAAAATTTTCAAAGAAAAACCAAGAAAGTCCTGGTAGTGCAGTGGACTAAACTACTGTTAAAGTAGTATTTAGCTGCCAGCTGCCTGCAATTACTGCGAGTTCAATTCTCACCAGGCTCAAGGTTGACTCAGCCTTCCATCCTTCCGAGGTAGATAAAATGAGGACCTGGATTGTGGGGGCAATAAACTGACTTTGTATAAAATAGAACACCGCTTGGGGGTGGGGGGCAAAAGCCCTACTAAGCAGGTATATACAAAAGTAGGAAGGCTATTGCTTAAAAGCATTGTAAGCCGCCCTGAGTCTCCGGAGAAGGCCAGCATATAAATCAAACAAATAAGTCCAATTGCCTCCTGAAAAAGTACCTTTGGGAAAACCATTAAGACTTTGTGGACTTCTCATAGTACAATCTCTGAAATATCTTAGCGCGTCTATCTTTGGTGAAGCATCTGAAGCCTCTCTGGGCTTTTGCATGCAGCCAGATACATTCGAGTCATTTCTGAGAACTTTCCCGGGCCGAAAACCTGTGAACCGAAGGCCGTTCACAGCTGGCCCGCACATTGTGGGCAACGATGATGAAACCAGGCCCCAATTTCCCCGAAGTTTAATGACGGGAAAAAGCGCTTGGAAGAAGCGGAAAAAACAGGCGGCTCCTCGCAAGGTTGAGCCCAGAGGCGGGACTTCAGCCGTGGTGGGAAAGCCTCACATTTGAGGCTTAGTCATTTCGCCTGTCGGCTGAGAAAAGTGAAACCGGCTCCTGCGGTGGTTGGAGGTGAGCAGCCGAAATCGGGACGGTAACTGGTGACCGATGGCTATCCGGGCGCTGAGTGTTTGTGTGTGTGTGTGTGTGTGTGATCTTTCACCTGAGTCTTGCAGTTTTCTTACGCGTCCGGCAAGCGAAGCAAGTGCGCTTGTGCGCCCCGAACTCTTAATAGCGCGCAGAGAAGGCGACCTCCCCCACCCCATTTTGACTCTCAGCTCTTCCAAATAATTCTTGCTCACTTCCTGCCTGTTGCTTAACGCCCCACCACCGAGCCAGCCTCCTCCTCCCCCCTCCCCCCGTCTTTTCTTCCGATTCCCCTTTTCTTGCACGATCCCTTTCTGCATATTTTTTCCCTCAGCTTCTTGTTCAAGTTCCCTCGAATTCAAGTTCCCTCGAATATCATCTCTTTAGGAGAAACGGAACTTTAATCTTGCTCCTCCAATCTCTTCTCCCTTCCTCTACCTCCTCCTCCTCCTCCTGGACTCAGCCGAGAAAGCCTTTTTCCAGAAGGTGCTCCAAGTTAAATTGTAATGTTGGGAAAGCCTTGCGTCTCTTCATCTGGGCGTTTGAAGCGGTAGCAAACTTCGGACAGCCTGGCCGTTTCCTTTCAAGGTTGGGTTCTTGATGAATCTTCTGAGGAGAAGGAGGAGAAACCGTCTGAAATCTTTTAAAATTGTAGCCCAAAAGATATTTTTGAAAAATGAAAATTAAAGCTTACCTCTAGCTTTGTTCTGAGTTGGCCAAGGGGTGTGTGTGTGTGTGAGTGTGTATGTGTGCGTCTGGGTTCACACCCATCTGACTGTCCCTCCTTGGATTTTTCAATTGGATGCATTGCGCAAATTTGAAAGGGGAAATTCATTTGGGAAGAATTGGACTGTATTCATGGGTGGGAATTTTGGGAATTATAGGTAGTCCTTGATTTACTGCCGTTTGTGTAGTGACGGAAGTTACAGTGCCGCTGAAAAACAGTGACGGGGCTATTTTTCGTATTTAGGACCCATCCCCACGGTGATGCAATGAAAATTTGGGCAACTGGCATATATTTATGACAGTTGCATTATCCTAACGACACATGATCATCATTTGTAACCTTCCCATCCAGTTTTCAACAAGCGAAGTCAATGGAGGAGGGAGAGGGGAAGCCAGATTCCTTCAATGATGCCATGTTTCAGTTAACAACTGCAGTGACTGTTAACAACTGTTGCAAAAAGGTTGTAAGATGGGGTAAATCAGCAGCTGCCTGGAGGGGGAAGCCAGATTCAGTTTTAATGATGGCATGTTTCAGTTACCTGCAGTGACTCTCTTAACATTTGTTGCAAAAAGGTTGTAAAATGGAGTAAAACTCGATCAGCACCTGCCTTGCTTAGCAATGGAAATTTGGGGCTCCCTTGTGATCATAAGTCAAGGACTTTCTGCATAGTCCAGCTGGAGGCCCTTTCTGTAGAAGAAGGTGCTGTAAGAGATTCTTCCTGAGGTTGTTTGCATATGCCATTAATTTGGCAATTCATTTTTTTAACAATTCAAATAATTTTAAGGCCATCCCAGGTCAACTCAACAATCAACAAATAAGGTATAACCTTTTATCCAGCATTTCCCAATACTATTTATTTCAATAAAAAGCAGCATTTTAAAAAATGTTTAAGTTCTGCAGAAGAATTTATTGGGAAAGATCTTTGAATTGCAGAGTGTGCACTGGCATTTAGTATTCTGTATTACAGTTGGAGGGAAAGCAGGCACATTAAATCATTTTATAAAGTCAGTATAAATCTTGTACAGGTAGTCCTCAACTTACAACAGTTCACTTAGTGACCATTCAAAGTTACAACAGCGCTGAAAAAAGTGACATGACCATTTTTCAGACTTATGATCGTTGCAGCATCCCCATGGTCACGCGATTTACATTCAGATGATTGACAACTGACTCACATTTATGACGGTTGCAGTGTCCTGGAATCATGTGATCCTCTATTGCGACCTTCTGACAAGCAAAGACAATGGGGAAACCAGATTCACTTAACAATCATGTTACTAATTTAAGAACTGCAGCGGTTTGCTTAATAAATATGGTGAGAAAAGTCGTAAAATGGGGCAAAACCCACTTAACAAATTTCTCACTTAGCAACATAAATTTTCGGCTCAATTGCAGTCATAAGTCAAGGACTACCTGTACTGTGTATGCAATCATTTTTTATTATTTTTTTTTTCTTTTTCTCTTTGAAAGTATTTACCCATCTACCAACAAATAGGTAGCAGAACTGATAACTAGATTTGGAAGTGTATTACAATTATTTGATTAGTATTCGACATGTAAATGGGACAAATATTTCAACACATATTTATATTAATCAATTATCTCACTCTCTGCCAGCAGAAACTTATAAAAACAAGTGACAGCACAGAGTTTTGCTATATCAACCCAGCTACAAGTCTACTCAAAGTTAGGTCATACAAAACTCAGTCTCTTATGAGGGAGTTTCCTTCAAGTAGAACTTAAAGTTGAGGCACAAGATTCCCCCCCCCAAAAAACAACAACAACAACAACCAGCAATGACTGTGGAATCTGCTTGAGTCAGCACAAAGCCATGCCACTGATGATTTGTGGAAGACATGAATGCAGAACGTTATGCTCAATCCAATCCCAGCCTACCACAAAAGCAGCTTCTATCCATCTTTTCCTGCTTGGCTTCCAAAGGAATGTTTTTCCTTTTGGCTGACACAACATAGGTCCAGCAGTTTGTAGTGTAGCCTTTGGAAATCAGCTTGGCCTCTCCTGCCCCAGTTGTCCCTGAAGGTCCTATGAGTGCAGCCCCTAGTCCCTGCCCCTGATTTTCAGGACCAGTAGAGGAGCTAGGGACTTGCCCTAGGTAAAAAGTCATCCTTCCCATTTCTCTGGGCAAGCCCTGGATGGAGATAAGTGGCCCACCGTTCTTCCAGAGTGAAAAAACAAACAAATAAAAAACACCCTCACTTCCCCATGATAAAGCAGGGACATTTTTACTGCTGAGGTCCCACAACAGAATCTCAAGCTAAGGATGCCCACATCCTTCATAAAAATCCCCAAACATTATTTATTTCTAGTACAAAAAGAACTACTTCCCACATAGTCTCTGTAATTCTGGGGAATTAGGTCTTTTTGTACTAGAAATAAATAATGTTTGAGGATTTTTCTAAAGTTTTCCATATGCTGAAAAGCATATAAAATCAGCCCTTTATTAAAATATGTCTGAACTTGGTAGCTAAAATAATTCTTTCTAGCTAGCAGAAATATAAGAGAAATAATAAAAGTCCTATGAGTTTTTTCATTAAACTAGCTTGTCCTTTTTTATACAGGAAAAGGGAAAGGACATATTAAAAGGGGCTCCTATAAACATCCAAATTTTATCCTAGAATTAAAATTACTATTAGTTTAAAACAGTGTTCTTCAAACTTGGCAGCTTTAAGATGTGTGTTTTCATTTTGGATGTGGAATTTGTTTTTTTTTAAACATAATATTTACAAATAGATGACTTTGGTGATTTCTTATATCCAATTTAAGTTCCTTTTAAAGTAAAATTCAACTTAATTGCTGATATCATTTTATAATGTTCTATTAAGAGGAGAATCTCAGTAAACTTTTCTTTCCATTTCCTAGATACTACTACTACTGCTGCTCTAATGGGGAAATATTTTATATTACAATTTTGTAACATAAATATGTACACCTAGTAAAACATATTATTTGAGATAAACTGCTTAGGTAATTTCTGCACTTTTACCAAAGTTCAATGCAAAGAAGTTGAAATAATTTGGCACAATATTACAAGTGGCATACCATGGTTTGTTTTCATGTGGCAAATTAGTATTGTAAATTATGGTTATAATTATAAAGTTAAGTAAGAGATTATAAAGTAAAAACTGTAATGATTCTGATTTGAAATTATGATTTAATGTAATAATTATAGCCGTTCCATTTCTGGAAGACACCGCATAATTAAGCAATTCCAGAAGTCGTAAAGGTAAAGGTTCCCCTCGCACATATGTGCTAGTCGTTCCCGACTCTACAGGGCGGTGCTCACCTGTGTTTCAAAGCCGAAGAGCCAGCGCTGTCTGAAGATGTCTCTGTGGTCATGTGGCCGGCATGACTAAACGCCAAAGGCCCACGGAATGCTGTTACCTTCCCACCAAAGGTGGTCCCTATTTTTCTACTTGCATTTTATATGTGCTTTCAAACTGCTAGGTTGGCAGAAACTGGGACATGTAACGGGAGCTCACTCCATTAGGCAGCACTAGGGATTCAGAAGTCTTACACTGTATTAATATCAATTCATTTATTTGGATTGTCAGGAGACAATACACCTTCTGAAAGAGGTGGAGAAAAACTGTCTGAAAAAGGACAAAGGGACCGAGGCTTCTTAAGAGAAAATAAAACAGTGTTTCCTGCATATATTTTCTAAGAAAAATCAGTCCCTAAGAGTATTGTTTTGTTTACTCATGACTATAAACATCAGTATTACTCTAAGAACTGAAGGGCAGTGAAAACAAGGAGAGATTATTATTAGCAATTAAAGCCCACATAAAATGTTCTAACTGTTGGACAGAATTTCTGCAAGTTGCATTAATTAATGTGACCTCAGTATGTTCTAATAACCTATAGAAAGTTCTATTTATTGATTTTGGAAATATGAATTTTTAATTGAATTATCTCCAAAGCAGCTTGTGAAAGCAAGTCATTAAAAAACACTCACAAACTCTAATACCCTATCCACTTTTGCAGCTCCAGAACAATTTGCGTAGAGCTTTCAAACTTAAAAAAAATCTGGAAAAAAAATAGCTCTTTCATAGGATACAAGGTTCTTTATGATGTCTTCTGATACTTATCATGTATAGACAAGTTATATTGAAGAGTGCTACTGCCAATTCTCTACCACCCCAAAGTACAAGTAATTGTAACTGGTAAGTCAGGCCCATGGGGGAGTATTTGAAGACTGAATAAGGACTCATTGTAGATAAGGGCTGAATGTGGGGGAAAAAGCTACTTTCAATAACAAGCTGTGTAAAATTAAAAGTTTTGGGGCAAGAATAGAATAGAGTAGAATAGAATAGAATAACAGAGTTGAAAAGGAACTTGGAGGTCTTCTAGTCTAACCCCCTGCTTAGGCAGGAAACCCCTATACCACTTCAGACAAATGGTTATCCAATCTCTTCTTAAAAACTTCCAGTGTTGGAGCATTTTGTTGGAGCAATCGTCTTTTTGGCTCTTCTCTGCACTCTTTCTCGAGTCTCAACATCTTTTTTACATCGTGGCAAACAAAACTGGATGCAGTATTCCAAGTGTGGTCTTAAGGCATTATAAAGTGGTATTAACACTTCACATGATCTTGATTTTGCTCTGTTTATGCAGCCTAGAACTGTATTGGCTTTTTTGCACACTGCTGGATCATATTTAAGTGATTGTCCACTAGGACTCCAAGATCCCTCTCACAGTCACCACTATTGAGCAAGGTACCACATATACTGTACCTGTGCATTTTGTTTTTCTTGCCTAAGTGTAGAATTTTACTTTTTTCACCATTGAATTTCATTTTGTTAGATAGCGCCCATTGTTCAAGTCTGTCAAGATCCTTCTGTATCTTAAGCCTATCTTCTGGAGTGTTGGCTATTCCTGCTAGCTTGGTGTCATCTGCAAATTTGATGAGTTCCCCATCTATCCCCTTGTCCAAATCATTGATGAAGATGTTGAAGAGTACTGGGCCTAAAACAGAGCCCTGGGGCACCCCACTGCATACCTCCCTCCATGTAGATGTAGTTCCATTGAGGACTACACGTTGAGTGTGGTTGGTCAGCTAGTTACGAATCCATCTGGTGGTGATGCTATCTAACCTATATTTTTCTATTTTATCTATTTTACCTATTATTTTTCATTATTACATTCTTACTGTTTCTGTTTTTCTTGGGCAGAACCTTAAATAGTGTACCTTAATACTGAAGGAAGAAGGATAAGTGATATTCTTGATGCCATGTTATTACTGGCCATTTCCATGTAATTTATCATTTGTACATATGTTGTGGCATGTAATGATGTGTGGCTTCTGTAAGACTGCCTTGAGTTATTTATAAAAAATAATAAAGGAGGAATTAAAGAAATCTAAACATGTCAACTAAGAAGTAAAATCAGAAGTTCTGTTTTCAGATAAAAGGACAGCAACCATGACAATATCTTGATTCAAGCTATATATAATTAAATCTACTGTTACCTAATGACTCACCTATACAATAATACATTCATCTTTAAATGTTCTATAAGATCATAGGAAGCAGGTTTTATTCCTGTGAAGAAGATCAATTCATAATCAGAGCTCTCTTTCAGATTCTAGCCTTGAAATACATGGTATTAATAACAAATTATTATCTTGCAGGAAAGTGAGGCACAATGTTTATTGTTCCCTTCCACTTGTCATAATTTCAAATTCAATTAAGATAATTCTGTATATTAAACTACTTGATTTTTCATTCTAATATTTAATCATACTTAATAAAATACTGTATGTAGTGAATATTACAGGAGAATTATTCCAACCTACAAATAAGAAATTGAGGTGAGGGGCTTGGAACAATTGTGGTGTATTGTATGCATATAGAATACTATCTTATATTTCATGTGATTGTTATATATAAACTTGGTCTGTTGTGTGGATGTTTGGGTGGTTTAGGGGTGGGGAATTGTGGTGGGTGAGAGTGTGTTTGGGGATTGTTATGTGTGTTGGACCTGGTCTTTGGGTGTTAAGTGAATTTTGTTGTATGGGTATACTGTGTATACACATACAATGACAATAAAGTTACTATTATTAAATGCTTAGGTTTTATGAATTCAATAGGCAGAGAACTACTAACATTTTGTGCAAAAAAATCTAACAAGAAAACCTTATATTTTATTACAGAATGTCCAGCCTTTGCAAAATGAGCCAAATTAAAGGATTCTTTTTTGTGCTTTGGAACTTGACAATACTTTGCAAATTCTGCTTAAATGGTAAATTGAATCTTTTATGTGTTTCTTACCATTGGGTTGCAATGCCAAATAAATTTGCAGAAAACGATTACATTTAATTTTTATTTAATTTTTAGAACTGTTAGGATCAGGTAGTATAAAAGTTGGTGGTATTTCTTTCTAGCAATGATTGAGGCAAACAACACAGGTAGTCCTTGACTTATGACCACAGTTGTGATTGGAATTTTAGTCATAAATCATTGCGGTCATAAGTCGAGGCATCACATGAGCAGACTCAACTTTTTCTACTGTTTTATGGCGGTCATAAGTGCAAGGTCCCTCTCCCAAATAGGCAGTTTTGCCATTAACCAACTGGTTGTAAGTCGAGGACTACCTGTATAAGTAGTCCTTGTATAGCCCTTATGTTCCAAACGTTCAAAGCTGCAACAGTGCTGAGAAAAAATAATAATTTCGCAACCAAGGCCTTAACAGTGTGACTTTCAGTCACATGTTCACCATTATAGTCACTCAGTGTGTTTTTGTCCTGTGCCTGATGTGGTCTTTTTCTCCCATTCTCACTCACAGAGTGGCAAGATTGCTTAAACACTGATGGTTTCCTGAGTTGTTTTTCTTTAAAGCCCAGCACTTCCCCAAAAGTTTCCAACTGCAGATTAACAAGATCAACTCTGTGGCCTTAGTTAGTCCCAGCTGTACTTGTAATTGACAAGACTATTTGGTATCATACCACTTAGAAGGCTTTGTCTGCCTTCTAAGCGGCTTGGGAACATACAGTAGATAGGCCAGGGGTCGGCAACCTTAAAAACTCAAAGAGCCACTAAGGTCCTAACCAGAAGCCCCTTTTCAATTCTGGAGCCGACTGGAAGTCCAGTTCCCCCATCATAGTCTCTTCCTAGTGCGGTGTCCTTTTTCTTCTGCTGACTGGAAGTCGGTTCCCCCACCATAGAGTCTCATCCTAGCGTGGCCTCCTTTTTCCTCTATCTGTCCTAACCGAAAGCCCTATCAATTGTGGAGCCAACCAGCAACAAGGAGCCGCAGCAGACGGATGAAAGAGCCACATGCGGCTCCAGAGCTGCAGGTTGCTGACCCCTGAGGTAGGCCAACAGCCGGCACTAGTGCATTCCTTTGGATGTGTATTTCTCATTGTGTGCCTGCTTATTTATTTATTTATTTTTTGTAACCCCTTCCTCTCAAATGAATGTAAATGCATTCATTAATTCCCCTCTGGCAAATTATCCCAGGACCCAAGTGAACATTTCAAAGGAGGGGGAAAGGAGAAAAGAAAGCCTAATTGGATGTCATGTGATTTTCAATTTAAGGATCAGATCACTTAACAACTGAGTTGCAGGTCCCATTTGAGGTTGCTATACAAGGACTGCCTTAAACAGTTTAATTTTTGCAATTTTATTCAATTGAATCCCTGGTAAAGGCTAAGAATATTTTTGATATTTGGAATTTGTTTCTTGGAGCTAATTGGGGCAGAAGGAAGATTTTCATTGGCACAGTGAAAAATGTTTTTGTGTATGTATCCTTTGTTCTGTATGTCATTTATCCTCTTTAACAGAATACAGATAAATCTTGATATCCAAAGATAATTCAAAGCTGATAGACGTGGAACAATATTATTTCCTAATAAAAACTGTGGGGTTATAGTAGGAGTTACAGTATAATGTAAAAGCTAGTCATATTTATTTTAAAAAGCTCTCCCTTTAGAAATGAAAGGTGCCAGTGTGAAGTAATGGTTAAAAACTAGAACTGAAGAGGCTCCCCTCAGTCATGGAAACTAACTGAATGGCTTTGGGTCATTCCTTTTCTGTAGCTCAGGGCTGTCAAACCTGCGGCCCACAGGCCAAATGTATCACATGCTGGCCATGCCCATGCCTGGTTTAGCAAAGGGGAAAAAAGTCATATGTCACGTGACACCATCGTGACGATGCAAGTTTGACACCCCTGCTCTAGCTGAACACACCTCACAGTATGGGGAAAATCTACTTACCTTCCTTACCGGTTTGGAAGCACATGCACATGCGCAGAAGGTAAAAAACACATTACTTCCTGGTTAAAACCAGGAAGTAATGACACCTGGGCAGGTGGGTGGAGCTTCGCTCCTCCATTGCTACCGGATCGCCGAACCACTGGCCAAGATTGCTACCGGATCGGGCGTTCCGGTCTGATCCGGGAGCATTTCACCCCTGCCTCACAGGTTATTATTTGAAAATAAAATGAGGAAAATAACTCAGGGAAATACTTGTGCTTTTAGCATTTAAAGCAATTAAAGCAATTAAATAATGCCTGATGACAATTTTTCTTTTGTTCCACTTAATTACAGCTTTGCCACAGAAACCTGAAAACATTTCTTGCATTTATTATTACAATTACGATCTTAATTGTAGCTGGGCTTCTGGAAGAGAAATACCCAATGGTACAAACTGCAGTGTTACCATAGTCAAGTAAGTGGCAATTGGATGGTGGTCATGGGGTGGAATCAACTAATGACCATCATCTATACCAAGGGTTTCCAACCTTGGCAGCTTTAAGACTTGTGGACTTCAACTCCCAGAATTCCTCAGCCAGCGAAACTTCGCTGGCTGAGGAATTCTGGGAGTTGAAGTCCATGAGTCTTAAAGTTGCCAAGGTTGGAGACCCCTGATCTATACAGTGTAGAGATTATTCATTTGAGAGTTTGCCTTTTCTCTGTTGCTGCTGCCTGTCCTGCAAACAGAATTGGCATGCTCCAGGTCCCATTCATTAAACAATGTCATCTGATGAGACTCAGGAGGTGCATTTTCTGTCAGAGAGGCTGCTTTCTGGAACACATCTTCCCAGATATGTGACGATTGAAAGCTTGCTGTCCGTTAACTTTGCCTTGGAGACCTGATTCTTTTCCCAGACTTTGGGCTGGGCTGAATGTAGACTTCTTCTGGGAGGGCTTTACAAGTTATAGCAGATGTTTGGTCCCCTGGGATGTCCATCTTTCTTTTATTGGTTCTTATCCAGCCTACCACTGCAGCCAAACATTGCTTTAAAATTTTGCACAGCCTATTACTGTATATAATATAATAGAGGTTTGCTTCTGTTAGAAAAATGTCAGGTGACAAGAACCTTCCACTCTTCGCATGGAACTATTGGTGGGATCTTATTTACCTCTTAGGAAAGAAAATGCCAGAGGAGAGAAATTCCAGGGGTAACCAGGCAAAATGCCTAGTTAAGAAATAGAACTTGTATGTAATGCTGCATTCAGGAACATACTTCTCATGAGTTAAACCAGTGGTGGGATTCACTTACCTTCCCTACCGGTTCGCAAATGTGAGCACATGTGCCTCATCTGCGCATGCACATGGCCTTCTGCACATGCACAGTAGGCACGTATTACGTCTGGGCGGGTGGGCATAGACTCGCGCAGTCGCCGCTAGTGTTTTGCTCGATCCGGAGAGAACCAGCTGAATCCCACCACTGATAAACGTATCTGATAACCGAAAGATGAGTCTTGAAGTCTTTAGTTCCTGTTTGCTCAGTTAGCATCCTTGCTAACCTTCCATGCTGGTCTTGCTTTACTTTCTGCCTGCTACAGTGTTGGACACATAGTATTTGACTTTATTTAGAACTTATTTTAATTACCAATTGCAGTTGTTTTAAACAAGATGAAACAATCTTTAGTTAACACTTCTACTTTGACTTTAGTAGATTTGGGGGCATATTATTTTGTATGGGAGAAAAACTTATGCTTTATTTATTTAAAACCCATGGGGTTTCGTCACATCTGTAAATGAAAGGCAAAATTTGCCTAATTTTTTCCTAAATTGTGTCAGGTCTAAAAAAACTCTATGATTGGTTCATGATAAAATTCTTGATCTTTGACTTTTTTAATTCAGATTTTTTTAATATAACACTCTACTTTTCTTTAGTTATTTCAGCAATGGGAGCAAAAAAGCAAATGACAAAAATGGTACAATGAAAAATGGTTCATGTATAGCAAAATACATTCTATCTACGAGTTATGTTACACAAGTCAAAGTACAACTCTTTGGAGAAGAAGCATTCAACTTGACTGCCCAGCATGTGAAAGACCTATGTAAGTCAACTCTTGACTTAATAAAAGATTTATTTATGAGGAGTCCTCAGTGCTCTCTGAGCTTGTTTTCTTGTAGACATTTCATTACTCAAACTAGGTAACATCATCAGTGCTAGTATTGAGTGGCACTTGCTCTCAGTTTATATTCCAGTGGCTTACTCTGTCAGTATTGATAGGGGGGGTCTTGGATGTTCTTTGGTTGAGCTATTTATTGTTAGTGTGTTTGGCCATTCCTTGATTGGGGTATTTTTGTTGGTCTGATATTAATCTTGGAGTTAATCTATGCTCATCTGGATGTTGATTGCTGGTGGGGGAAGTATTTTGGGTTTTTAGTTCCCTTTTTGGCTTGTTGATTGTCTCTTTTGCACAGTATGTAGAGATTGTTTATGTCTATTGATGCTTAATTTGTCAGAGTGCCAGGCTTCTAGAAATTCTCTATAATTTCTCTTTTTTGGTCTTGGCTTGGTCTAGGATGGTCACAATTTCTCAGTTAAAATTATTGTTAAGTCAACAAGCCAAAAAGGGAACAAAAAGACCAAAATACTTCCCCACCAGCAATCAACATCCAGATGAGCATAGGACAGATTAACTCCAAGTTTAACATCAATCCAACAATCAACAAATAAACGATTTCCCAAACAGAACTGCCAAAAAAAGCTAATAGCCCAAAAAGATCCTCCAAGACCATTCCCACCAACATTGACCCAACACTGACAGGGCAAGCCACTAGAATATAAATCAAGAGCAAACTTACTAGCACTGATGATGTTATCTAGTTGGTTAATGAAACATCTGCAAGAAAACAGTCACGGTCAGAGAGCACCAAGGACCCCTCATTTCAAACCAGACTACAAATATTCTCCTTTATTAGATTTATTCATTCATTTAAAATATTTTTGTGTCCCCTCTTCTTAAACAGAACTTTGGTAACTCTTAACAACAAAAGCAATAATTATAAAATCAGAAACCATAAGAACAAAACTCAGCATCACAAACATCCCCTTGGGATGCCTCACAACCAGTTCCAGATATTCCCATTCTATCTCAGCATATGGATAAAAAGTCAGGACTTGATGTGAAAAGCTAAAATGTTGGGGGAGGTGGGTTTTCAAATCATTATGGGTTTCCATAAGGTAGTATATCCACAGAAAAAAATATGCTTCCAAGCGGTGGTGGGATTCAAGTAATTTAACAACCGGTTCTCTGCCCTAATGATTTCTTCTAACAACCAGTTCACCAAAGTGCTCAGAAAGTTAACAACCAGTTCTCCCGAAGTGGTGCGAACTGGCTGAATCCCACCACTGCTTCCAAGGTTCCCCTGTATGGCAAGATTTAAGGGAAAGTGTGCCTACCCAATCCAATCTGAAAAGATGGATAGATACTCTCAGGGACAGGCAGTCCCACAAGTAATTTCGTACCATGCCAGTTGGCACCTTAAATTGTAGCCATAACTAATTAAGTTCACACAACAGAGATGTAACACTGGTGAATCTAGGAACACCCAATATTGCACACACAGACCTTTTTGTAAAAGTGATCTCAGACCATGTATTTATCATATTATTAGGGCCCTCCAAAAATGTAAAAATGTGTGCTCTGAATTAGAGTATCTGTGTCATGATGCCTCTTAATTCTGAAAATAGATGAGCCTCCTGTAATTCAAGTCTGGAGGCTAAACCATATGTTGAAGGGAGGGAACTAGGTATGTCTAATCTAACAAAGAAAAGCATTAGGGATGATACGATAGCAATCTTCCAATACTTGAGGGGTTTTCACAGAGAAGAGAGGATTAATTTATTGTCCAAAGTACCTGAGGGCAAGACAAGAAGTAATGGGTGGCAGATTATTAAAGAGAGATCCAACCTAGATCCAACTAAGGAGAAATTTCCTGACAATGAGAACAATCAGTGTAGTGGCTTGCCTCTGGAAGTTGGGGCTGTCACTGCATTTTTATATTTACCAGCTGAGCTCATATTTCTGGACTGTCAGACTTTCCGTAGCTTGCCAAAATTTCTTATCAATAACTGATACTACGCATATCCGCATTCCTTTCTTTCTACTTCACACTTTTCTTTGTTCTCTTACCAAGAGAAGTCCGGCTGCTGAGAAGTAGCTGGTAGGAACTTTACCATAATTTAACACTTTAATTATTTTAGATTAGTAAGATGTTTTATTTTCTTCTTTGCAATAAATATGAGTTTAATTAGAAGATGTATTCCGGTTTTATTTTTCAAGAGTATACACAAGGAAAATTCCACGATCCAGGCAATTACCCCAGGTAACGGGGCTAATTGCCTCTGACAGGGGCAGATCCATGATCGGAGGTTTTCAAGAAGAGACTAGACAGCCATTTGCCCAGAACCGTATAGGATCTCCTGCCTTGGGCAGTGGGACGGTAGCATTAGAAGACTTTCCAATCTTATTATTCTATATTGGAATTTGCGGTGCTTCCGTTAAGTTTGTAATTTAGGGAATACATATGTGATGTTCAAAATATGTTAAATGTATTTTTGTCCCCATAGAACAGAGGTCTCCTACCTTGGCAACTTTAAGAATTGTGTCTTAAACTCTGGGAGCTGAAGTCTACAAGTCTTAAAGTTGCCAAGCTTGGAGAGCCCTGCTATAGAGGGATTTGATAGTTTGTTGTTGTTACAATTGTGAAATGAAGGAGCTGATGCAACACTTCCTACAAAAGGAGTCTGTGATGCAAGATCTGTCTCTTGGGTATGGGCACCCATTTGCCCATTCAAATGGGACAGGGTTTATATTGCAACACTCCATCCACAGTCTTGCCAATTTTTACTTCATTGCATTCTCTAGTTGCTGTTGGGATGAAGTATGATAATTCATTCCTGGATATCTGTGCATCCTGGATATCTGTGCATCCTGGATATCTGGCATTTCTCTATGGATATCTGGAATACTAGGCAGAACACAGATAAAAATATTGCAGTCCTTCATTGATACAGCTTTGTACTAGGTGAATTTGGTCACTTTGTATAGTTCTTAGGAATGATTGCTACAGACCTGAGTTTCCCATCTAGTTGTTTCACCCTAAATTAAGATGTTTTCTATTTATTTATTTATTTATTTATTTATTTATTTATTTATTTATTTATTGGTTCGATTTATATGCCGGCCTTCTCCGGAGACTCAGGGTGGCTTACAATGCTTTAAGCAATAGCCTTCATACTTTTGTATATATCTGCTTAGTAGGGATTTTGGCCCCCGCAAGCGGTGTTCTTTTTTATAAAAAGTCAGCTTATTGCCCCCACAATCTGGGTCCTCATTTTACCTACCTCGGAAGGATGGAAGGCTGAGTCAACTTTGAGCCTGGTGAGATTTGAACTCGCAGTAATTGCAGGCAGCTGGCAGCTAAGTGCTACTTAACAGCACTTTAGTCCGCTGCACCACCAAGGTTCCTTGTTGACTATAGTTAAATTGTAAAACTGTAAAACTGTTGCTGACTATAGTTAAATTGTACATTAACCTCTGAAAGTTTACCACTCATTTCTCAATTCTAGTGAAACCTGATCCTCCTGAAATAGTGAAAGTAAAAGGGATGAAGGAAATGTTAAGAGTTGACCTGAGAAGAAACCCAGAAGAACCAAATTTTGATCCTTTTATGTGCCAGATTCGGTACCAAGCCACAACAAAAAATACTTCTGTAAGACAAATTTTAATTGATATAAGTTTTAACAAATCAATTAAAAATAGAGTAAGAAGTTTCTTGGATGATGGCAGAAGTAAGTAGTTCCTTAGATGATGGCATTGAGAATGAGGCTCCCAAGTATTTTAATTTCATCCCCAAGTGAGAATAAAGATAGTGGTGTCCCGAACAAGCTAAATGAGGTGATGTGTATATTTGCATCATTTTGCATCATAATATTTAACACAAGTATATCATGATGAAGATGTTCGTATTTCTCTCTTTCTCCCCTCTGGATGCTTTTGAATGAAGATCAACTCCACTCAAATATTAGATGAGGAGACATTCAGTGTTTAGCATTTGTGAAATGATAATAGGCTTATGGTAGTAAGATGGAAACTAGATTATCATAGAATGTAAAAGTAGGAACCACCTTGGAAATTATAAAGTCCACCTGTGTCAACTCTAGTGAAATCTATTGTGGATGTTGGACTGTGCTCCAATTTCTCTGTTGCTTGTTGAATCCCCAAATAATGTAGTCATTTCTTTCCACAGTTTTTAACCTTTACAACAGGGGTGAAATGCTCCTGGTTCAGACCCGATCTGGTAGCGATGCCGGGTGGTTCGGAGAACCAGTAGCAAAAATCCCTGCCCCCCCATTGCCCAGCTGAGCTGCGCAATCATCAGAGACTTTTTTTTAATTTTTAAAAGCATTTTTTCTACAACTTCTTTGACCGAAAAAATGCTTTTAAAAGTAAAAAAAAAGCCTCTGATGAGCGCGCGGCTCAGCTGGGATCATCAGAGGCTTTTAAAAGCATTTTTTCTGCAACCTCTGAAGAGGTTGTAGAAAAAAATGCTTTTAAAAGGAAAAAAAGCCTCTGCCCATCAGGCAAGTCAGCTGGGGTCATCAGAGGCTTTTAATATGGAGAGGATAATTAAAAGATGGAATAAACAGAAAATAAGAATGAAATATTCGTGCTAAATGTTGTAAAATAAAGGAAAGTAATTGGAGTAATTGGAAATAGGAAAAAATAGTTTGAGGGATAAATAAATTTGGAGTAGAGTTTGAAAATAAATTAATGGGAATAATTAATTTGAATAGTCATCAGAAGACACCCAAGCCTGGATGTTGATGATTGTACAGCTCAAAAGTGTTTATGCCTCCAGCAGAAATCTGTCCATAGGCAAATCTATCAGTAATGTTTGTACAATGTGACAAATGGCAAGGAAGAGCTTCAGTTCTTATCATTCAGGATAAGAAAAAAACCCTCCTCCACTACTGGTCACTCTCAATTAGTAAAGTAAAAGCTTGTCTTATATAAATAGAGACCATGTTTTCCATTCCCAACTGGACTGAGCTTTCATCGGCTGGAAAAAAAAAGCTGTGTCTAGGGAAATCAGGATGTATGACAATATTTATTCTTTTTTATCATGGTTATCGAAACAACAGTTTTGTTTATTATTAGGTATATATCCACATCCAGTTGAAAGAAGATAAAAGAAATCAAACTTTAACTCTCACTGACCTGTGGAATTTTACAAATTATACAGTAGTAGTTCGGTGTAAGCTTTTACCATGATAATTGAAACAACAATTCTATTTATTTTTAGGCCTATGCCGATGTCCAGCTTAAAAGAGTAGAGACAGAAAAATCTTTAAATCTCACTGGTCTGTGGAATTTTACAAATTATACAGTTGCTGGTCGGTGTAAGGTTAATGGGTTTGGTCAATGGAGTGACTGGAGCAACAGAGTAACAAAGAGAACGGAAGAACAAGGTAAGAAAAACAGAGCTAAGTTTGGCAAAGTGATTTCATTTGCAGATTTAAACATCTCTAGCCATAGTTAATAAAGATTAAAGAACTATCAGTCACCTCCTATTTGGATTATTTTGGATTAAGATAACCCAGAAACATTGACTAGTCTAGAACGGAGCAGCATACACAGTAATGCAGGCCCCTAAGGTTGCCCATGTAAAAAACTCAGTTGTGTGAACAGCATTGGATTCCAATTTCTTTCCAGGTGCAGGTCAAGGTGTTGGTCATCATCTTTAAAGCCTTAGATGGCAAAAGAGCAGGTCTCCCTGTACTATCAAGTCAGAGAGTGTGGGCATGCTCCTTCCCCTAAATATTGACATTTGTTGGGAGCTGGAAAGTGTGCCTTTTCTGTCTGCCCCTATATCCCTATGGAATAGTCTTCCCCTGGATGTTTGGCAGGCTCCTGTTGTGACCTAGGCTTACTGAATCATTACCATACACAAATTAGTCCTAAACAAACCTATTTTATTGTAACAGCTGAGAATTACGTTCATTCCCAGCTGAGTTCCAATTAGTTGCAAAACAAGTCCTTCGGAAGAAGTCCTTTGGGATAATCACCAACCTTTATCTTCTTTGACACCCTGCCAAAGGCCTTACTTGGCAAAACCCCATGAAGTTCAGAAACAAACAAGAAATGCCGACTAGAAACAGAGTTAGCAACATTGCTTTCCTACAAAAGGCCCAAGTGCCTTTGTTTCTCTTTTAAGCATTATGGGAGGTGCCAGTCATCTCCTGGGCTTACTCCCTAGTTGTCCCTTTTGCTTTAGCTGTTCTTGCCTTCTGGCAGCTCTTCTCATGTGTGCACTAGGAACAGGCTCCTCCTGTTCCTCTGCCCCTCTGCTGTCTGACTCTGGGGGCTCCGGAGTCCGCGCATCACTCCCAGATGGCCCTGGCTCCATCTCTGCCTCCGACGCAGAGCTCTTGTCCGGGCCTTCACCAGACTCCAGGACTGACCCATGTTCCTCCCCAGCCTCTTCACTGCCCGACTCTGCTGCCAGCTCCACAGGCTGCTGGCAGACCACCACAGCTCCTAGCCTTCCGTAAAGCTGTGAAGACCTGGCTTTTTCCTCATATGCTGGGTTAAGATCGGATAATTACAGATTAGATGTTTGACTTAAAGTCGGGGTCTTTATTTATTTATTTATTATTTATTTATTAGTCATATTTCTATGCCGCCCACTCTCCGAGGACTCTGGGCGGCTTACACCAAAGACAGTATACTAAAGAGCATATTGCCCCCTAACAATCTAGGTCCTCATTTTACCCACCTCGGAAGAATGGAAGGCTGAATCAACCTTGAGCCGGTGAGATTTGATCCGCTGATCTGCTGAACTAGCAGTCAGCTGAAGTAGCTGCAGTACTGCACTCTAACTACTGCGCCACCTCGGCTCTTTGTTGCTTTTAACATTTTAACATTGATTTTATAGTTTTAATATGGTTAAATATATTGTTTTAACTTTTCCTTGGGAGCCATCCAGAGTTGATTAGAAGACTGGTGGCTATATAAATGTTTTCAATAAATAGAAAAATAAACTATAAATTATTTAAAAACCTGCATGAATAATGGCACATATATTGTATATTTACAGCGAGCACAGCTTAATTGGGTCTTAGCTGAATAATACACCCACCCACACCCACACCCACATATATATTCTTCAGCTAAAACCTAACTAAGCTGAGTTCACTGTATATATACAATATATGTATATATAGTGTGTGTACGTGTGTGTGTGTGTGTGTGTGTGTGTGTGTGTGTGTGTGTGTTTATAGAGCACTTCTTCCCAACTGACTACCTTTAGAGCAACTTGTTTGGCAGGTGAGATGTAGCTCTTTCGCAGAGAGGCACAGAAATGACCTTGGAGAAAATATGCGAACGCCATTAAAAGAATATGGGCTCAGAATGTGGGGGAGGGGGGAACCCAGAAGAAATAGACCTAAAGTAGCTTTGCCTTGATTCTTTCTGGTATGAAAGGAAGTCAGGGAGAGATACCATTAGTTTTCAAGAGTTCTAGTATTTCTTCTGGTATCACCTTGTCATCACCTTGAAGGACTAACATGAATCTTGAAAGATCTCTTTTATTTGGATTAAGTATTTCCAGTTATTCAGTCATGATGGTCTGACATATCCAGTTACTAGAATAACTGGAATGGAGTGTCATTGTGTTCTTGTTAAGTGCAATGTCTGTTTGCTGTTAGAGAAGACTAAGCATTACTTAACCTACACAAGGAAGTGATACCAATCCAAGGGATCAGAAAGAATCAGTTCTTTTCATATTTTACAATTCTGTTTCATTTGTTTTTAACAGCTCCTTTGAAAGTAGACTTATGGAGAGTAATTGAAACTTATCCTAATGGAACCAGAAATGTGCATCTTTTGTGGAAGGTAAACAAATATCAAGACATTTAAAGATCCAGTTTCTTTTTTATGAATATTCTGGTTTATTTCTCAGTAGACTTTTAAAACGATATATGTAGAAGTTTTAAACTCAAAGTCTAGTTTATCTCCTTGCTTGGATTAACTTTCCCAGTGAAAGCAAAATTCATATTTAAATGTCTTATTCTAAATTCCTTTCAACAAGTTATTGGTTTATTTTAAGAATCAAGAAGGGAAGAATTGAGAAGAATTATCTAAGAGGGTATTCATTTCTCATAGAAACATACAGCTTTTTTTTTTTAAAAAAATGAGAAACTGGAAAGATAAGGAAGATACAGATGGTATTCAAGGTTTATCAAAAGCTGAAAAATCCTAGTTATTGGGATTTCTTAAAATGAAATAGTGATATTCATAGTATCATGCTTTAGGCTAAAAAGACTAAGATAACATTTTGTTTAAATAAAAAATAGTTTAAAAAAATCCTACGCTGATTAATGTTTTAGAGATTATGTAGTTTTTCTGCAATTGCTGATGAGAATATATAGCTACCGGTAGTAGCTACTAGTCCTGGAAGCTGGTGAAGGTGTGGTTGTATGTAGCGTTGTAGATACAAATTGGCCTCATTGGAAAACCTAATGATGTTGATTCCTAAGATTCTGGTCCTTTGCATAATTCTTCCAAAGGAAGCTTTAAATTTTTTTTTTTTTTTAAAAAAATAAGGTTTATTATAAAATACAAGGAAACAAAAATCAGAAAATAAAGGGAAAGGAAAAAAGGAAAAGAGTATATGGATAAAGAAGGGGGGGAAAAGCATTGACCTGATTTTTTTTTCAGTGCAGTAGACTACAAAAAACGTTTCACATTCAACTTTTTGTTTTACATTTCTAGTAGATAACCATTTCTATAACAGCAAATTAATCAAAACCTACAATCAAACTTTCATTTTTTTTTCTGTTTCGAGCATAAAACCCAGAAGCGGTTTATCAATTGGAAACAAATTGTTCTCTTTAATTAACAAAGCTTTCACAGGATCTAAATTGACTTCCTAAAGACACCGGAGAGAAAAAAATCCAAATGTTTGTCTTTTAATTTATGTTGTTTAACAATTTAGGTTTTAACGGTTCTGTTTTTTTTAATGTTTAAATGAGTTTTAATCATTTGCACATTTGTACTGTACAAAATTACCTGGAACTGTGAATAACTATAATTCTGCACCTAACATGTGAATACTTTTCAAGTGCCTCTTTTACTATTGTGTGTATTATTCATGCATTATATCTTCAAGAGTCCAGTCCTATACACGTTTAATCGTTTATTCTTCTTAATTGCTACTATGTACTGACCAGATACGTAAAGAATTCCCATCTTCAGGAATAGTAACTGGCTATACAGTAAAATACATTGCAGAACGTGTCAACACTACTTTTGAAAAAAAATACAATCAGAATGAGCCTGTCATTCTCAGCCTGACGGATGATGCCTATACTATCAGTTTTACTGCTCATAACAGTGCTGGAGATTCTCCTGAAGCTACTATTAGAATTCCATCAAAACATGAAGAAACTATAGGTATGTTTATGCAAATATACACAACACACACATATATACACAGACTCAGAAAGGACTTTTTAAATACTGTATACTACATTACTACTTATGTGCCACTGGTGCTTTGTTGCAGTGCAGCAGAGGGGGGGGGAGACAGTGGTGGGTTGCCCCTGGTTCGGTTCGGTTCTATAGAACCGGTAGTAAAACTGGCGGGAGGCTCTGCCCACCCACCATGATGTCATCATGGGTGATCTGCACATGTGCAGAAGCGTGCGCGCTCCCATTGCGAACCAGTAGTAAAAGTAAGTAGAATCCACCCCTGGGGGGAGAGGAGAGAAGGAGGGAGAGAGAGGGGAGGGGGGAGGGAGGGAGGGAGGGAGGGAGAGAGAAAAAGAGAAAGAGAGAGAAAGAGAGAGAATGCTTGCTAACTATATGGATTCTTATCAGAGAATGACAAACCACTTCTGAAAAAGCTTGCTAAGAAAACTATACAGACAGACTCCAGGAGTCAAAAAGTCAAAAATAAAATAGTAAACTGAAATATATGTATGTATCTCCCCTCCCCAAGCCTCTGTGCATGCCCTGCACTTACCTGCATCCAAAATGAGCCGTGTGGGGATTCCTGGGAGGGGCAGGGCGGGGTGGGTGTGGCAAGCCAGGACTGGGATTTGGGGGTTCTCCGAACTGCACGGAATCTTAGCTAGAGGTTCTCCCGAACCCCTGCGAACCCCCAGCAGTCCATCCTTGAATCTAGTATATCTTCTTGGCTAAATGAAGAGTAAAGACACCCCATTTGGTGGTCTCTGAGCTTGGTTTCTTGCAGATATTTCATTACCCAAACTAAGTAATATTATTATCTGAAAATAGCCAATGTCAGAGACCACTTAGGACCCCTCATTTCAACCCTGGGTTACAAATATTCTCCTTTATCATTGACCCATTTAGTTTTGCAAATCAGGCATATCCTTCAGTTGATGCTTCACCATTAGTATGACAGAGAGTGCATTCTCATTCAGTGAGGTCCCCTGGCTATTTTTCTATAACTGTGACTACATCACACAAGTTGGTTTCTTATCAGGAGCTGAAGTTCTTTTGATATTGTCTTACGCCTCTTCCTCAGGATATCAAGATCGTCGGTGTCCCTCTTGCTATCTTTTTAGTTGTTTCTTCCTATGTGGTTTAGAAAGAACTTGTCTCTTTGCAAAATTTGCAAAAGATACAACGTTTCATTTGGGAGGAAGTTGGAACAAGTCTAATTCTCTGAACAATATTCAAGGAATATCTGTAGTTGTTTTGTGTGCCTTAGTGTTATTGACCCACAAAACCTCTAGGGAAAAAAGTCACTCGCAAAATTGTCTCTTTTCCTGCTTACTGGGGAACAATTGAATGACCAAACAGTTTGCCTTAAGTATTACATCAGTAAAAAGGCTAAAAGAAATTTGTGACTTAAAAACCTGTGCCAAAGAGATATGCAATCGCTTAATATCCTCATCTGAGAGATCAGCTGAGTTGATTTTTTTTTTATTTTTATTTTTGCATTTCCCATTCTTAACTTTGGGGTTGTTTTCACCATCAGGATTTGCATAGATTCTGTATGCATGTAAAATGTTTCCTTCCCATTAGATACGAGCAGTCTTGAGTATTTAGAGAAAGATCTCGGTGAAATGCTGTAATCACCTCACTGTTGTTCCGTAATTGGAACATTTTTCACTCTGTAATTGGAACATTTCATTCTTATTTACTCTTTATTTTTGCATCCTGTAGTGATAATAGGTACAGGTAGTCCTCGACTTACAACAATTCATTTAATGACCAAAGTTACAACGGCACAGAAAAAAACGAGTTATGACCATTTTTCACACTTACAACCGTTGCAACATCCCCATGGTCATGTGATCAAAATTCAGACACTTGGCAACTGACTCATATTTATGACTATTGCACTGTCCTGGGGTCATGGGATTCCCTTCTGACCAGCAAAGTCAATGGGGAAGCCAGATTCACTTAACAACTATGTGACTAGCTTAACAACTGCAGTGATTCATTTAACAACTGTGGCAAGAAAGGTTGTAAAATAGGGCAAAATTCACCTAGCAAATGTTTCACTTAGCAACATAAATTTTGGGCTGAATTGTGGTCCTAATTCAAGGATTACCTGTATTCCAATTTAAGTTGCCACATTTTCTGTAAGGAAACATGAAACCCTTTCTCAGTATTTTAAAATGTATATTATCACGCTATAGTTTTCTGTTTCTGTTTGCTGTAAATCACCCCTGCCATGCATTGCCAATTAACAATCATTGCTTAAATTGTTGTCATTTACTCTACCTAGTTAATTTTGGCAATTATTCTTGTAGAACAAAAAAGAATTACTCGTCTGAAGGCTTCTGCTTTACAAGACAAAATGGTTTTGACATGGGATTCAACAAATTCAGGAATAAACAGTTATATTATAGAATGGCGTGATGCGTTGGAGAAAGGTGCAAACAAGCGATCTTGGCATAGGATAACAAATATCACAGAATGGACTTCCCCCAAAGGTATGATTTTAAGGCTAATTGCGCATACTATGGGAGGTAGTGCTTCTAAATGTTGTCTTTTTATTTACAGTATGTTTTTTCAATTGTGTCCTGTCTTCCCTTCTTGTTTTTCTGATACTAAAGATTGTAAGATATTGAGAGATTTATTTGGGAATTAGCAATGCACAAACATATCCATTGTGCTACTTCTTTTTTTTTTTAAGAGCAAGCAACCTCACGCCAAGTACAGAGAAGGAGTAAGGCATGAGATAGGAAAAATGAAAATAAATATAGTTAAGTCTAATTTACACCAAGATCATCCACGCCGTGCGGGTCTGGATGGGGAGGAACAGGCTCAGACTCAACCCTTCCAAGACCGAGTGGCTGTGGCTCCCGGCGTCCCGATATAGTCAGCAGGTGCCATCGCTGACTATTGGGGGTGAATCTTTGCCCCCCACAGAGAGGGCTCGCAATCTGGGTGTCCTCCTGGACGCACGGCTGTCTTTAGAAGAACATATGACGGCCGTGGCCAGGGGGGCCTTTTATCAGGTCCGCCTGATTTGCCAGTTGCAGCTCTTTCTGGATCGGGACGCCCTGCGCACAGTCACTCACACCCTTGTCACCTCCCGGTTGGACTATTGCAATGCTCTCTACATGGGGCTCCCCTTGAAGAGCACTCGGAGGCTCCAACTGGTCCAGAATGCGGCCGCGCGGGTGGTTATGGGTGCAACCCGTTGCGCCCACTTGACACCCCTCCTGCGCGAGCTGCACTGGCTCCCAGTGGTCTTCCGGGTGCGGTTCAAGGTGTTGGTCACCATCTTTAAAGCGCTCCATGGCATAGGACCCGGGTACCTTCGAGACCGTCTTCTGCCACCAATAGCCTCCCACAGGCCAGTCCGCTCCCACAGAGAGGGTCTCCTCAGGGTGCCATCGGCCAAGTCATGTCGGCTGGCGACACCCAGGGGGAGGGCCTTCTCTGTGGGAGCCCCAGCCCTGTGGAATGAACTGCCCCCGGAAATTCGTAAGATTTCTGACCTCCGGGTATTTCGCTGCGCACTCAAGACCCTATTGTTCCGCCAGGCTGGGTTAGCAACATAATTTTTAATTGGATGTTTTAAATTTTTGGGGTTTTAAATTAAGCCAATTATTTAATATTTTTTAATTATTTTAATTCGATGTCTATTCTGTTTTTAAATAGGCTGTACACCGCCCTGAGTCCTTCGGGAGAAGGGCGGTATAGAAATAAAATTATTATTATTATTATTATTATTATTATTATTATTATTATTATTATTATTATTGTTATTATTATTATTATTATTACTATGCAGCTCTATATTTGCAAACCATCCTTACTTTTGCCATGTCCTTCCTCTGTCTTATACCTTGCCTTTTGTTTCTTAAATTTCTTAATAAACTTGTCAATTGCAAACACACCTTTCTCTTGACCAGTGGTCAGATAAGTTAATTCTGCCTAATTGTAAACCTACATTAACAAATTTTGCAAATCTGAAAGTACAGTTCTTCCACTGTCACTTTTACAGCCTGACAACTTAGGGAGAATCCCCCCTGAGTTTCTTGCCATGCCCATTATGCTGCCTCTTATTTGACAATTCCCTAGACAGCATCTCATTGCTCCATCTCCCAAGACCATTTTCACATTCCATTACATTAAATGATTGTTCAGAAAAGAAAAACAAAGAGCAATAAAGATAGAGGGCTGGAGGCTAAAACATATGAAGAACGGTTTAGGAATTGGGTACGTCAAGTCTAATGAAAAGAAAGACTAGGGGCGACATAAGGCTCTGATATTTCAGAGGCTTCCATCTCAATCTATTTTCCAAAGCACCAGAAGGCAAGACAAGAATCAGTGGTTGGAAACTAATCAAGGAGAGAAGCAACCTAGAACTAAGGAGAAATTTCCTAAGAGTGAGAACAATTAACCTATGGAATGACTTGCCTTCAGGGATTGTGGGTGCTTCATCGCTGGAGGCTTTTAGAAAGAGACTGGACAGCCATTGTCTAGAGTGCTTGAGCAGGGGGTTGGATTAGAATATCTCCAAGGTCCCTTCCAACTCTGTTATTCTGAAGTATTCTGAAGATTGAGCAGATTGTCCTCCACTGCTGCTTAAATTAGGTTATGCCGTTCAGTAGACACACAACACTTTTGGCATAAAGAAATGGCTGTTTTGAATGTATTGCTTCATGTAATTATATTCTGCTCCACTGCCAAGAGAGTTCAGCAGTTCCAAAAGTGTCTTAGATATCAATCAAAATGGGAAGGATTCTCTGAGTCTGTTGATAGTCTCTTTGGCTTGGGATTCACTTTCCACAGCAGGCATTGGTCTTACTTAGTTCCAGGGAAAAGATAAGGCAAACATCTTCCCAGGCTTTTGTCAATTCTTCAGAAGCTAATAATAGAAGCTTTTGACCTGGTTTTCTCTCAATTTTAAATGCTTTTGACTTATTTGCAGCTACTTTTGTATTTAAGGATTTTAGCCTTCCATATATCATTTACGAGATTTCTGCTTATCTGCTGCTTGGGGCTGTGGGAACAGCAAGTTTTGGAAAATATGCCTGAAAATATATGTAAATGCATACGCTTATGAATAAAATTAGTAAGAATATAAAGTTAGTCCTAAATGTAGCAACCTAGTTTAGAAGATTTTTCTTGGAAATGGCTTGTTCATCTTGATTCACGCTGCATATTCTACTTCTACCATATTCAGCAGGGAAATGAATATTTGTAAATCATTTTTATGCTAGATTGGTATGTTAACTTATCTGTGTGGCAGATGTAATACAGAGGCAAATTGCATCGGGGGTGGGCAGGAGGGGTCAAAAATACCCTGGTGGTTGCAACTGCATGATTGCAGTTCCTCCACTTTTTACATGCTACGGCACATTTTATAGCATGTATAAAAAAAGCTGTGGCTTTAATTACACAGACATGGCTGCCATTTTGATTCCCCTCCTCCCTATGGATGTCCCCAGGATTTGGGAATACTTATTAAGTACAGTACAAGGGTAAAAGCTTTACTAATGATTTGAAGCTGTCACTCACATGTTTTATTTTTCTGCCTTTCTTGGCAGTGTAGTGTGAAAGTAGCAATTAATAGAATTCTTGCTAGCAACCTTGAAAGAAGGGTAACATTCTCTTATGTCTGTTTTCTTCCAGGAATCTTTAAAGACTATAGATACTATACTTTTTCAGTATACCCTTTATGTAAAGATGAAATAAAAAAACCAACTTCCATCAGTATCTACTTCCATGAAAGTGGTACGTATAAACAGTGGTCCTGTCAGCCCTGGAGCCATCTTTAATGGAGTCTTCAGGGCTGCCACAGCGGTGGCTGGGCAAGCTGTGGGAATGGGAGGGAGGAGGTGGAGATAACGTATGGTGTATAACCATAACCACATTCTTTCCCTTGGGAATCAAGGACGTCTTGCCAGCACCTGGGGAGGTGTGACTGGAAGTTGATCTTGTTATAGTGATCTTGCGAGACCCGGCCATAAATTGGAGTGTATGTGTTTTAACGTTTTAAGGTTTTAATGTCTTCTTTTAACTTTTGTATGGGATATTGTTGCATTGTTTTATTCTCTGTTGTAAGCCGCCCAGAGTCCCTTGGGAGTGGGGCGGCATAGAAATGCAACAAAATAAATAAATAAATAAGTTAACAGAGTTGGAACACTGACCAGATTGGACCACTGGACACACATGTGGATTGAGGGGAAGGAACTTTGACTTTACTTTGGGTGGGGAAAATGTGGGGCTTTCAGATTCGGGTTTTTCCCAGATGTTCCAATATGACATCTCTAATAAATCTATACTTTGAGGAAGATGCCTGCCTCGGAGTTTTGATTTTGTTACTTGGAACCCTGACAGGTCCTGGGTTGATATGGTGTGAATTCGTAACAGCTTTAGCGAAGAAGCTTGCATGCATATGTTGTTCAGCAGAAATGTCTTTTTCCTATTTTATAATAAGGGATTAACAAATACAAAGGAAGTCTGAACTTGCTTACCTCTGAAAATAGTGGAGGATCATTAGGCAATCAACGCCAAACTGAATTTCTGGTATGGCACTGCTGCGGGACAGTCGTAGTGAGCAGGGCTCTGCGAACCTAGGCTGAACCCTCCTCGTTTGGGGCCCCGTAAAGGGCTAAAGTCACCCTGAAGGGTGAAAAAGAAAGGAGGAGCGCCTTGTAGGTTGCAGAGAGTGGCAACTCTCCTGCTTGATCCAAGGCTTACCCTCCCATCCGACAGCAAAGAGGAGAGGTGGCCGTTATGGCCGCCTTGAAGCTGGGACAACTGAAGAAAGAAATGTGTTGGAGCAGTGTGTGAACAGTGGACTGTCATAACAGATAACACATAACAGATTAACAGAGTTGGAAGGGACCTTATAGGTCATCTAGTCTAACCCCCCGCTCAAGCAGGGGGAGACCCTACACCATTTCTGATGTAGGCAGTCCAATTTCTGATGTAGAAATGGCAGTCCAATATTTTCTTGAAGGTCTCAAGTAATGAAGCTCCCACAACTTCTGAAGACAAGCTGTTCCACTGGTTGATTGTTCTCACTGTCAGAAAGTTCCTCCTCATTTCTAGGTTGAATCTCTCCTTGATCAGTTTCCATCCATTATTCCTTGTCTGGCCTTCAGGTGCTTTGGAAAACAGCTTGACTAGATCTGAGTGAGGTGATTTTCAACTTCTATACTAGAGATTAACCCCAAAGAAAAGAAACTCCAAAAAGATAGACTCTTTAAAGTGGTAAAAAAGCAGCAAACAAATACTTAGAGAACAATTACAGACCCGAAAGAAAGTGAACCTAAGAGAGAATATAAAATTCTTTAACATACAGACTGAACTTGAATACTCTGTTGGCAATATTTTGAAAAGGCATTTTAAAATGCTGGAAACATTTGGTTGATTTTTGGGAAAAAATTGCTTGAACAAAAACAGAAATAGGTTTCTAGCTTTTAAATTGGATATAGCTTTGAAAAGGCGATGGTGCCATCTTTTGGTGAAAGAAAGAAACTACACTATATTTTTACAAGTCTGGAAATGTCCTTGAAGTAACATCTGGAAGATTGTTTTGCTTTCTTTTTTCTTTTTTCTCTTTGCATAATGTCTGATATCTATTTGCTTCATGGCTAAGAAGGAGAAGATTTTTGAGACTTTTGAAGATTGCTAAGTAAAGTGGCTTACAAATACCTGGAATTATCATTGAAATCAAAGAGTTGACTACATGGCTTATGAAGACATGGCGAAACCTGTTGGATCATTTAGGACTATAAATGTTGTCTGATAACTGTATAAAGAGGTGAAAGAAGGAAAATTAAAGGAAAAAAAGACTTCTTGGGAAACTTGGAAGAAGTAAACTGACTGGTGGAGAACTACAAAGAATGATATATACTGTGTATCCTGAGGAATGATTTTGAGACTGAGAGAATTGTTTTAATACTGGCTTTTTGGTGTTACAGACAATGGAGAGTTTGTTAGATTCTTCAGTAACTTTGTGACTTATTAAAATAAGACAAAATGCTTCAACAGGGAAAAATAAGTATATTTCAAAAAGAAATATTATTGATGTTTCAAAGTATTCATGAAACCATAACAAAGAACCACAGGGAGATAAAGGATTTGATGCATGATATAGTTGAGAGACAGAAAAAGCTCAGCAATTGACAATGAAAAATGAACAGGTAACCCTGGAAATAGAGGAGAAAATAAAAAAAACAGAGGAAACGATAGAGCTGATAAAACAACAAATGAATCAAAAAGACAAGGAGAAGGAAGAGATAAACAAAATGGATGAAATAGACCAGGCAGATTACACATTAAGAGATCCAAAAATAGAATTGACTAAACAAAAAGACACTCCTTAAGTGAGGATAGAGACACTAATAGACATAGTGAAGGTTTGACAGCGAGAGATAGAGGTAGACACATAGGGAATACTTAGATTAAATATGAATGATGCATGGAGATACAAAATACCAAGGGAGGAGTATGGAAAGCAGGGCAAAAAAATCAACAAGAATTGAAATACTAAAATGAGCAAGAGATGATGGATAGAAATAGAATACCTATTAATATAATTTCTGCTAATAAGATTTAAAATAGAGGTAGAAATTAAAAAGAGGAAAAAGATTGGTAAATATAATCTTATATAATATTTTAAAATCAGTAGGTATATGAATAGATTAGAAGTTGAAAGATGATGGTATTATGTATATTTAAATAATGTTATGGTTTTTGGTAATGTGTATTAAAATGTTGAATAATTAAATGATGGATTATATATATGGTGGAGCAAATACTACAATGCTAACAATTTTAATCGTAATATTTATAATGTTACTATAATGATATGAGTTTGATTAATGTAATTTATATAAAATCCCAAGGTGGAAATATGGAAAACATTCCAAAAGACAACAAGAAATATTAAAACGGGCAATGGTAGAAATGGTGATAGAAATGGAATGATAGAAATAGAACACTTACTAATATAAGATTTGTGTTATTAAGATTTAGAATAGAGGAAGAAATTAGAAAGGGGGAATATTTTTATGCATATCTCTTTATAATATTCTAAAATCAGTATGTAAAGGAAAGGATCAGAAGCTGAAAGACGAGTGTATTATATATAATGTTACTATAATGATGTGCGTATGATTAATGTAACTAAGATTACTAAAATTTGTTGGAAGAACTATTTCCTAACCAACTGCTAAGTTATTTTGAAATTGTTAAAGTTACTCTATATGATTTAGTCCCATCTACAGGCCCTCAGGCTGAAGTGAAAAATACCGGTAAAGATTATGCTATCATAACATGGAAAGAAATCCCAGAAGCAGACAGAAATGGTGTGATTATTAACTATACTATAATTTATGAAGAAGGCAACAAACGTTTTGGTATGTATACAAACTGAAAAAAAAACAACTATTACCAATGCTTTAACTTAAAATGTATGCTTCCTTACTCTGAGATAGCCTTTATTTAACTTGGTACCATTTTAAAATCATTTCTCTTAGTATCTTTGTCTCTGCCTCTGTCTCTTTGTCTCATCTAGCTATCTTTGTTCAAGTTAATCCTACTTAATCCTAAACCTGTTCTAAAGATACTGTATATTCTGCTTTCTCATCTCTACTTAACATAATGCAGAAAGGGCTGTACATGAACCCCCACTAAGACACATTATAGCCTGGAATAATTTGAGTCAGCTTCTTCTAATTCTTTTTGGTCTTATGTTCTTTGCTTCCATAGTATATTTTTTTGGTTTCCTAATTTTTTTCTAAAGCTTGTAGGAAAGGTGTTTGTGGTTACTCAAGGATGGTCCTGGGGATGTGGTGGCTCATTGGCTAAGACACTGAGCTTGTCGATCAGAAAGTCGGCAGTTAGGCGGTTCGAATCCCTAGTGCTGTATAATGGAGTGAGCTCCCGTTACTTGTCCCAACCTCTGCCAACCTAGCAGTTTAAAAGCATGTTAAAAATGCAAGTAGAAAAATAGGGACCACCTTTGATGGGAAGGTAACAACATTCTGTGTGCCTTTGGCATTTAGTCATGGCTGCCACATGATCACAGAGTCATCTTTGGACAGTGCTGGCTCTTTGGCTTAGAAATGGAGATGAGCACCACCCCTAGAGCTGGAAATGACTAGCACATATGTGCGAGGGAGCCTTTACCTTTACCTTTAAGGATGGTCCTAGTTTACACTAAATGACAAACTGAGAACCTCTGCTGAAAAAATATCTAGCTTTATATCCTCAAGGTGCTTTTTCAAAAGGTAAATGGACTTTGTTTTTTGGGACAACCATGACCTGGATGACTGAGAATTTCCATAGAACCCTGGCTTTATAGTAATGTCATTATACAATGATGTGCTTTTGTTACAGTTGAAAATACCTAACCTACTATCTGTAAATATGTGTGCTTGTGCATATGTCATTGTGTGATGTCATTGTGTTCCTTACCATTGGTTACTACTTACCATTAGCCCCGCCTCCTCTGTATATAAGCTTTCGCTCTTCTCAGATTGATAGCTGTCTAAATGTGTTCCTGAGGAAGAAAATAAATATTATTATTACAAGAAAGTCTACAGTCTCTTATATTGGGCCTAACCAGGATAACCAACTAGCAACAAATTGGTAGCAAGAGGATGGTTTGGTAGGCCCAACCGAACATAAAGATGCAAGACTCACATAACGACAAAAGAAGACCTGCCACCAGATACATAACGAAAAGAATGGCAGCTCAACTAACTCCTGACAAATATACACCACTTGAAAATATTAAGAAACAAACGCAATTACAAGAAAATGAACTGCTAACACAAAACAAACAACCACTAGCTGGAGCAGAACAAACTTTCTCAACACCAAACAAAGAAGATGAGGTAAAAAGAAAAATACTAGAATTAATAGAAACAACTACAGTTGAATCAAATCTGCTTGTGAAAATCCGCAGCATGATAAACGAAAATAACAAACAAGAAAACTGCAAGGTAAGAAACTCAACCCCTGACTTCAAAAATGACACCGAAGATGGCGACAGCTTCCCGCCTTTTTCATGGCAGCCATCTTACCCACCTAATACCTCTAAAATGCCTGACCAATTACTAAAAGAATTCCAAACCTCAAACTATGAAATAAAAAACAAAACCTACCAAGAAGATGTCTACCCGAGTCCAAAAACAAATAAAAAACAATTATTTAAACAAAACAAAGCTCAACCTACTGAAGTAGAAATAGACAATGCTATACAGGTGCTGACTGCAGCACTCGGGACTAAACTAACAATACCAAACAAACAACCAGAAAATGAAATAGAAAATTCTAAACTACCATCTACCAAAAGCCAAAAAGAAATAGACTGTCTAAAGAAAGGCCTAGCCACCCGAAGAAAGACAAGCTGGCAATCATACTTACCTACCGAAGAGCAACTCCCTGAACAACCCGGCTCCATTGGCAATGGCGGCCTGCCTCAAGCTCCACTTACTGACGACCTCAGAGAAGACTCCCCGACGAGCAGAGCAGCACCCCAGGCATTCTTCAGTCACCAGAGGCCCTCCGGAAACAAAGCAGAGCAACAGAAGGCCGTCTGGGACTTCACCCCAGGAGCTGCAGACACAGGAACCTCCCTCGCCGGCTGCTGGAGAAAAATGAGGACTGAGCATGCCCAGAACAAGCCTGCAAAGAAAGAAGAAGAAAACATAAATACAAGTCAGCGCAACATAGAGATAAGTAAATACAGACATGCATCTACCATACCCAGGCCTTATTGTGAGTATGCTAAGGTCTTAAATCATGGACAGCTACTAAACATGAATAACACTTCACAACACTCAGGGACAATACCTTCAGACTTTATAAAGTTAAGATTAGATGGAAGCAACTTAATGGAATGGGACCAGTGTTTACAGATTACATATTTGAAAGAGAATGTTTTATTTTTTATTGATAACCCACCAGATAAGCCTTGGACCTATGAAATAGACTGCCTCCATCACAAAGCATATTATATATTAATTGCCTCTATTTCCCCAAGTATACTTCCCAGTATAGAGCATAATTTAACTGTATTTGAAACATACCAAAAATTATTCAATTTGTTCTATAGTAAAAGTGTAGCCACCACCACAAAAATTTCTAGGGAATTCTATTCTGCCAAACTAAAACATGATACCTCCATGAGTGAACATATCTTGAATCTAAACGCTGTAAGAGCAGACCTTATTCAAAGGGGGGAAACCATTTCTGACAACACCATGAAAAGCATTATAATTAACTCATTAGATCACAGCTGGGATAACTATATTACCTTAATAGATAACCTAAGTATAGAACAAATTACTTTAGAAAACCTCACCAATAAGCTTATTACTGAAGATAGACTTAGAAGAGAGCGATATACACAACAAAGGGAAGGTAGAAATCAAAGAAGAACTGATTTTAGGGTCAGAGATAGGTACCCACATGAATGTCTCATATGTGGACCTGAAAGACATCAGAGTAGAGATTGCCCCAAGAATGCAGGATACAGTGACTCATATCAACACAAGGATAGGAGAATACACTTCTTAGACAGAACTTCCCCAGATTACAGGTATAAGCGAAGAGAATCACCATACCCTAGAGAAAGACAAATGTACAGAAATAACCCTAGAGAAAATAAGAAAGGATCACTATATGGAATAAGAAACAATAACATTTTGATGTCTGATTCACTCAACACTTGGCTCATAGATTCTGGAGCCACATGTCATACAACTCATAATAGAGAAATATTAAGTAACTTCACTGAAAAGAAATATTACATTAAAGTAGCAAACCAAAATAAGGTCCTAGTGAGAGGAATAGGAGACACGCATATAAAGGGTATAGGGAAATTAGAGGGGGTACTATTTGTGCCCGAAATTCCAAATAACATATTGGCAACCCTAAAATTAAGTATAGAGAATGAAATAGAAACCACTTTCAGAAGTGGAAAGGTATTTATGACTAAGAACAACAGAAACATAGGTAAACTATTTACAAATGATGGACTAACATACCTACTGCCACAAGATAACGAACTAGTCTATGCAAACTATCAATTAAGAAACAAAAAGCCAAATTCAGATAGCCATGATGAAAGTAATAATGATAATGCATCAAACACTGATACTAATATGTCTGAAAATTTAAACAATGGAAGACCTATTCACGATAATTGTAGTCACTTACTCCACAGAAAGCTAGGACACGCAAGCTTTCCCGTCATACGAAAAATGTTAGAATGTTCCGAAGATTTAAAAATAAAGAACTGTAAAAATTACTTAGAATGCTCTGTGTGCAATTCATCCAAAATTAAAAACAAACCAAAACCCAAAAAAGCCACTCGCACCACACAATCAATTTTTCAACTAATTCACATGGATGTAGTAGGCCCATTAAAACCCTCAATTAAATATAAAAAAAGATACTTTCTAACCATAGTCGATGACTACAGTAGATTCGGTTTTGTATACACCCTTAATCACAAAAATGAGGTTTTCAAAAAATTTAAGGAGTTCTTTAAAATGGTAGAGACGCAACACAATACTAAAATTAAACAAATAATGACTGACAGGGGGTCGGAATTCCTATCCAACGAATTTTCAAATTGGCTAAAATCACAAGGAATATTGCACTTTAAATCTTGTCTGTTTTCCCCATTTCAAAATGGAGTCTCTGAAAGAAAAAATGGTTTGCTACAAACCATGGTTAAATGTGTGTTAGATGATGCTGGCTTAAACCAATCATTCTGGGCTGAAGCCCTTACTTATTCCAATTACACTATAAATCGCTTATGGTCCAGTACAATCGACAAGACCCCATACGAACTCATGTATGGAAGGAAACCAAAAATTGGGCATTTACACGTATTTGGTGTATCTGCTGATGTATATGTCCCCTCACAATTAAGGCGCAAAGGAGAGAAAGTATCCAAAAGACTGATATTTATGGGGTACGAATCAGGAACCAAGGGATATCGCTTCATTGATAAAAATAACCATTTCATTGTATCCAGATCTGCTGTGTTTCATGAACACATGAACTGGTCAAAATTACATCTCAACGAAATATATCCAGAATCAAAAAATATTACACACACGCACACAGAACATCATACATCAGATACCAATCCCAAAACCACAACCACGAACAGAATTAAATGCCCAAAAACAATTAATGATGAATGGAAGAAAGGACACCCCACTTTGAAGGTAGACCAATTAACTGAAAAAGAAGCTAAATATATGCATAGCGATGAACATCCCCAGAATAGGCCCATTAGATCCAATAGGGGCACAATTCCTAAAAGATTAGATGATTATGTACTGTCTATTCAAGCTAAACACCTGACTCCCAACACGTATGATGACATACTTAAGTTACCTCCAGAAGAAAAAAGTAAGTGGGAGGAAGCAATGAAAAAAGAGATGGACAGTTTAAAAGAACTAAATGTATATACACCAACAGATCTACCCACTGAGAAGTCCCCCACTGGCACTAGATGGATCTATAAAATTAAAGAGCTAGAGGATGGTAAATTCTTATACAAAGCCAAGTTAGTGGCTCAAGGTTTTGCTCAAAGGTTTCCGGATGACTATGAAGACACATACTCCCCAACCGTTAGATCAGAGAGTGTGAAAACAGCATTAGTATTAGCTTCCGTTTTAAATCTGGAAGTATATCAATTTGATGTACAGACAGCCTATCTGCATGCTGATCTCGATAAAGAAATTTATGTAAAAGCACCCCCAGGAAAAGATACAAAAAAGGGAGAAATTTGGCTATTGAATAAGAGCCTTTATGGACTAAAACAGTCTGGCAAACGGTGGTATGAGTGTTTATCAAAGATACTTAACGATATAGGCTTTGTGGCTACTTCATCTGATTTTTGTTTTTTCACAAAAAGAAATAATGATTCTACTGAATATGTTTTGATTTATGTTGATGATATATTATATTTTGGACGTGACAAGGTTAAATGTGATAATTTCGCTGAACAATTAGGCAAAAATTTCAACTTAAAAATATTAGGAAAGGTAAATAAGTATTTAGGAGTCCAAATTGACAAAACAGATAAGGGTTTCAAATTATCCCAGAAAGACAAAATTATAGAACTCATAGAAAAATGTAATATGGTTAACTCAAAAATTTGTGAAACTCCCATATCAACTGATTTTTATAGGAATGTGTACAATGAATACGAGCCATTTAAGGATAACACTTTATATCGATCAATTATTGGGTCCTTATTATACATATCTAATTGGACTAGACCTGATATCACTCTTGCCGTAAATTTGTTGTCGAGACATGTAAGCAATCCTAACTTATACCATTGGGAAGGAATCAAGAGAATTTTGAGATATCTGAAATCTAGCATTAATGTATGTCTATACCTAGAACCATTCATTTCTGAAAAACCAACTTTGACCTGCTACGCCGATGCAGATTGGGCTACTGATTCAAAAAGCAGAAAAAGCACTTCTGGATATGTTTTTCTTATAAATGGTTGTGCGGTGCACTGGTACACTGGCAAACAGAACTTAATTGCCACCTCTACGGCGGAAGCCGAATATGTTTGCTTATCCAAAGCAGTCAATAATCTAATTTGGTTCAATGATTTATTATGTAATGTGTGGGATGAACCTATTTATCCAATTATCATCAATGAGGATAATAAGGCAGCGATAGATATATCAGCTTCCGAAGCGATAGGTCAACGATCTCGACATATCGATATCAAATATAAACATGTGAGGCAACTGTCATGTATAGGATTCATTAAGGCTGTTCATTGCGATACTAATGAACAAATTGCTGATATCCTCACTAAGCCATTAGCAACCAAACAACATGTATATTTGACTTCCAAACTTAATGTACATATATAAACTTAATAACCCACCATTAGTTAGGTATTTTAGAGGGGGATTTGTTACAGTTGAAAATACCTAACCTACTATCTGTAAATATGTGTGCTTGTGCATATGTCATTGTGTGATGTCATTGTGTTCCTTACCATTGGTTACTACTTACCATTAGCCTCTGTATATAAGCTTTCGCTCTTCTCAGATTGATAGCTGTCTAAATATGTTCCTGAGGAAGAAAATAAATATTATTATTACAAGAAAGTCTACAGTCTCTTATATTGGGCCTAACCAGGATAACCAACTAGCAACAGCTTTATAGTTTTGGCATTATTTTACCCTATGGGTTGGCTGCTTTTCCCAAGGGATGCCCAGTAAAAAATAATTATAGGAGGAGGCTGTCATTAGTCAAATCTGCAAGGTTAGACAAGGATACCCTTGTGTGTTTAAAATCAAAGGTTTTTGATGGCTCACAGTGTTTATAATAGATGCAATATGGTTGCATATTATTGCAATGACTTGAGCAGAGCAGAAAGGAAGCCTCATTCTAAACTATTTCTACAAACAGACATTCTCTCACGAGCTTGGACCTTTCTCATTCTTGGCTACAGCAGATATTAGGTTAATTTTAAAGAACGGGGAGAAAAAAGGCTGTTTACTGATTCTAAAGAAGCCAAATTTGTATTTGACAGTTAGGATGGTAGATATTTTAAGTAGTTTTTGATTCTGTAGCATGTATCAGGAAAACCGCATCAGAAAAAGGACCTTTTGGATGCAACAACAAGTAACTCAATTTGCCACCACACAAAACAAACATAATTAGCAATCCCATCCATGAAACAGTTACTGAAGGGGAAAAAGCTAAGTAGTTTCAAAGGAGAAGGCAGTTTTATCCCAGCAACTTTTCTGTAGCTGAAAATTTTCTTCTCTTTGCTACTTGAAAATTACAGGGGTACACCAATGGATCAACTTGCAGATCTACAAATTGCACGGGCATAGAATAATAGAGTTGGAAAGGACCTTGGAGGTCTTCTAGTCCAACCCCCTGGTTGTCCAGTCTCTTTTTGAAAGTCTCCTGTGATGGAGCACCCGTAGCTTCTGAAGGCAATTTTAGTTGTATTTTAAAGCAGAATCAGCAAGGTGAACTAGTTTTTGTCACATACTGTATAGAGAGAAGTTGTTTTAAAACATGGGTGTCAAACTCGATTTCATTGAGGGCCGCATCAGGGTTGTGTTTGACCTTGGGGGGCCGGAGTGGGTGTGGCCAGAGTGGGCATGGCCAGCTTGACATCACTCATGTTGGGGGTGCCTGTGGTGGCCCGAGTGCTCTGCCTGTGAAAACGGGCTCCCAAGCTCCATTTTGGTTGTGATTGCTGCCTGCAACCTTCTGACAACAAAAATGGAGCTTGGGAGAGCCACCCATGGCCCTTGCAAACTTCATTTGGCCTCCTGCAACCCTCTGCCAGTGAAAATGGAGCTTGAGAGGGCCTCACACAGCCCACCTGAGCTCCATTTTCACTGGCAGAGGCACTGCGGGTCGGTCTTTCTCTGTTTGCAGGGCGGCCCTGCGGGCCAGATCTAAGGACCCTGTGGGCCAGATGTGGCCCCCAGGCCTTGAGTTCCACACCCCTATTTTAAAAGAAGGTTCAAGGCACTTTCCATATTAAGCACCTGTCAGTAGAATACTAGATCAGCTGAAGCTGAAAATGGACCACTTGAAAGATCTGCAAAGCTTCTGATTAGAATGAGGATTAGATATCATACTTAGGTCAGAAAAAGATAAGCTAAGCGTCAAAATCAGGTAATGATGCAGAAATATAAAATTAATGCTGGAGTGCCTCAGTGCTACGTGAAAGTGCCTCAATTGTCACTTTGTTCAAACACACAATATTAGCATACGAATAACATCTCCACCTTTGCAGGCAGCAAATTAACAAATCGTGTGGGCAATTGAATTTTATTTTCTGAATCTTTTTGCTCTATCTAACGGCTAACTGGATTTTTTAGTCCAGCTCTTGAAGTCCAAATATGGCTGAATCCATTTTCCCAGGGATGCCACAATTAATAGGCATGTTATCAATATTCCAGTGATGATAATTGCAAGGACAGCATCTGTTATGCCTAGAGGAAGGGGCAAGAAGGGCAAGCAAAATAAACGTCAGATTCCAAATATTTTAGGACAAGATTCCTAGTGAGCCAACAGTTAAGTGACAAGAAACTGACTAGTTCTAAACTATGATTTTGTGAAACTATCTTATTTTGCAGATATCTATTGGGAAATAAAATAGCTCTGAAGAAGTCTGTAGAGATTCTCAGTCATCCAGGTCATGGTTATCCCAAAGGTGCTTTTTCATGAGGTAACTGACTTGTTTTTTTGTTTTTTTGTTTTTTGTTTTGTTTTTGAAGATGTTTCGCTTCTCATCCAAGAAGCTTCTTCAGCTCTGACGGGATAGTGGAGACGGGATATCCTTCCATTCCCCACTATCCTGTCAGAGCTGAAGAAACTTCTTGGATGAGAAGCAAAACATCTTCAAAATAAAAAACAAGAAAGTCCAATTGCCTCATGAAAAAGCACCTTTGGGACTCTGAAGGAGTCTTATCAGCCAGCCTGAGGGGTTGCTATTGATCATGCTCAATTTAGTGGAAAGGCAGGGTGTAAATAAAATCATTTTTTAAAAGGTATGTGTGTTTGTGTGTGCGTGCACACGTGCATCTTCCAATTAAATATCACGGAAGAATGGCTGAAGCGATAGCAGTTGTAAATATCCTGCTCCAGTGTAAACTCAATAGGATATTACTTACAGCACTTAAGTGCTGACAATATGCTTTCCTAATCTGTCCTCTAAACAAATGCTTTTTTCAATAGCTGGGAAGCTGGAAGCTATGCTTCACCCTACCTCCCTGTTGATTAGCTTTATACTCCAGAGCTGTTCAGATATGTTTCAGAGAGTGGTGGTTAAAAGGAAAGCAAAGTGAAAGGCAGAGCAAGGAAATGGCCTGTAGAAAGAGGTTTTAGGCATAATTGCTGAGGGAGTTTCCCGTGCCTTTTATTATAAATCACATAGATATGTGAAGTAGCATAAAAGCACTTGGAATGAATGAAGGATGAAAGAGGCTTGAACGGATGGCAACTCTTCTAGGCTGGGTGAGATGACCACTTAACCTTCCATTTATGTCTTAATAGAAGAAACTGTGGACAGCAGTATCCTGAAGTACAACCTGAAGCCTTTGCAGCCCAACACCAATTACAGAGCTTGGATTAAGGCAAACACCATCATTGGAGGAACAAAGGGAAATGAAATGTACTTTTTTACTAAGCTACTTAGTAAGTTATTCAAGGCAAATAGTTTTTCCTCTTCATATATCATTTTTACGTAAGACGTGTTTGTGTTGTTTTTAACTAGAAAGAATCCAACGGCTTAAGATGAGTGAAAATTAGACAATGCTAATCTTCGTCTCCAATTGGAAAAGCTAGAAACATTAAACAGCCTGGTGTTTTTAATGTCTTGCTTTTACAGGTTAATGAGCGCTAAAGATTCTGTAGAATAGTTATATTTTAGTCACAATAACCAGCTGAACCAGTTCAAAGTAAGGAGAAGCCAGAGCCATATTCTTAGCTCAGTTATCTGCACAAATATGTATTTCTCTCTTGGATGCAACCTCAAGGGTTCAATCCCATTGATTTCATTGATTCCTGTGTCTAAAATGTCACTAGAAAGTTTTGACCTAAAATATTTGGAATTTTGACATTTTAATTTGATTGCCCGCTCCTCTAGGTACAACAGACATTATTCTTGCAACTGTCTTCATTGGAATATTCATGACATGCTTCTTAAGTTTTGGACTATTATGGGCCCTAAAATATAAAACGTGAGTATATTTTTAAATGATTGAAAACAAAATGTGAAAAAAACAATAATATGGTCCAGGCCTATACAAGTTTTTCTTTTGGCTATTATTTAATCTAATATATAATCTCAGTCTTCAATAGTTCAGCGCTGTTTTTTTTTTTTTTTTTTTTACTTTTCTTCCATCTGTGAAAGTGCTGCGATTATTTTTCACTTATATCACTTTGTGAAGTGAGCACTGCTTAAATTACTAGGTTCAGATGAGGCTATGTGGCAAAGCTTGTTGCAAATCACAATCCAACCTCTTTGCCTTTTCCCCTTTCATTACTTACATGAAACTCCTTTTTAAACACAATCTAAAGTTTTCATTTTTCTCCAGATGGTTGCAGTTTTCAACTGAAGGAGCTTTGAATGATTCAATAGTTTATATTTCCCAAGCATAGCATTCCCATACCCAACTTCCCATGTCCAAATATTGGGTTCCATGGGTTATATACAAAATAATTTTAGGAGCTAGCCTTAAGCAGGGACCAGGTGAAGTCTCCCCTTCCATATTTATTGATACAGTACCTTGAACGAATTGGAACTTCTTCAGAATGTTGGACGATTGCATACATGTCCTCCAAACATCAAGTGAAATATTATATTACATTAATTATATATTATATTACATTAATTTATTATATTATAATTTATTCTATTTATTATATTATCAAGAAGGGAATACCAGTACCCAAAGTTCCCTCAGAATAGTCACAATATCCCAAATATTTCAGTTTAGGAGGACCAAATAAAATCTTTATTTATTTATTAAAAAGATTTATATGGATACTCAACTCACAGCGACTCAGAGTCGCTTATAAAAATAAGATCTCAAAACCCAAAACAATCCCATCTCTCTCCCCTCCCCCCATGACAACATTCAGATAAGCTACTTGATGGGCTCCGTATCAGACTGGGATCTCCAGGCATGCAGACAAATAGCCTTTCAAAAGACTAACAAGGTTAGGGCCACTCTTATCTCTGAAGAGATAATGTTCAACAGGGAGAGGACCGTTATGGAAAAGAATCTTCTTTTTGGTCCCACTAGATGGACCTCCTTAATGGGGGAACCCATGACAGATCCCGGCTCCTCAATTTGCTGGGAGGATGTAACTGGGAAGAGACAAATAACCTGGCCCCAAGCTCATAGGGCTTTAAAGATGATAACAAAAACCTTTAATTAGATCTGGAAGCAAATCAGCAACCAATGCAGCTTCCACTAGAGGGGTGATGGATACAAATCTAGACTTGCATGCAGGCCACTGCATTTTGGACCAACTGAAACTTCCAGATACTTTTCAAGAGTAGCCCCATGCGAAACACATTACTCGTCTTCATTTAGAGTGTCATGTAGATACAAACAACCATCTGAGTAGTTACTCTTCTTTTTGTTGTTGCCATTTCCATGTGGACAGTAAGAGCAGTAGAAATATTTGTTTTTCCCTCCCCCCACCATCTACTATATATTCTGTTTGCTGATGGTTATTTCCATTTTCACTAGTAAAGGAAGCTTACAGTCTTAGAATCTACATTTTTCTCATCTCAAACAGAAAGAGGTGACTAGGGTGTGGATGAATGTGAGCAGGACTATTGGTTCAGGAAAGGGTATAATTGATGCACAATCTGCAATTGTGCAAAAGCCCTCCTAGCCACAAATGCCACCTGCTTCTCTAGCAGGAGTTGTGAGTCCAAATTATGCACCAGGAACATCTGGAGCAGTGCAACTCCATCAAGGATCAAAGATGACAATTCCCTATAAACCAGAACCCAATCCCCAAACCATTCTGTTTTGCCAGGGTTCAATTTCAGCTCATTGCTCCTCATCCAGACCTTAACAGCCTCCAGCCTAAAGAGGGAAGTTGTGGCATCACATGGTTCGAGATATTCAGCTGAATATCATCAGCATACGGATGATATGTCATCCAATAGTGATGGATGATCTTACCCAGAGGCTTCATGTAGACATCAAATAGAAATGGAGAAAGTACCAAACCATGTGAAAACCCATAAAGCAGGGGTTGAAGATCAAGACTCTTGGTTCCATTCTTGAGACATCATCAAATGCAAGTATTAGAGAACTAAATCTGTTTGCTTTTGTTTTATCAGGATAAAACGAATATGCTGGCCTCAGATTCCACATCCTGTAATAGCAAGTTGTCCTGCTGTATCTGAGGTAAGGATTGATTTTTGCTGGGCAAACAGGCTGTGAGAAAATGAGTGTGAATTTTCCCTAGTCCTAATGCAACATGAATGTTGCAGCCATAGACTTTACTTTGTCAAATCTTCTTCATCTCTACTATTGGAGATAATTGAAAAAAACATATGCAATTTTGCATAGAAAAAATAGCTAAGTGTAATGTAAACTGTACAGCTAATAGCTAAGTGTAATGTAAATCACTGTAAATGATGAGCCTCCAATTCATTTTTAGCCATAACTGTCACAGTCTATAAGCCACAACATGTCTCATGTCAGCCCTTGAGATGTGTAGCCATGAGATTGGATCGGGGTGGGATTCAGCAGGTTCTTACCAGTTCTGAAGAACTGGTAGCCGAAATTTTGAGTAGTTCAGAGAACCGGCAGTAAAAATTCTGACTGGCCCTGACCCCATCTATTCTCTGCCTCCCAAGTCCCAGCTGATTGGGAGGAAATGGGGATTTTGCAATAACCTTCCCCTGGATTGGGGAGGGAATGGAGATTTTACAGTATCCTTCCCCTGCCATGCCCACCAAGCCATGCTCACCAAGCCATGCCCTGCCCACCAAGCCACGCCCACAGAACCAGTAGTAAAAAAATTTGAAACCCACCACTGGATTGGATAAATTGAGGAAATAGCCTCTAACCATTCCATTGGTTGTCCTTGGTGATGCTGCCACCTCCTATTCTTCTTTCTCTACCTTGCCTTCCTTCTGTAAATACAACTTGCCTTGAGACCCAAAGAGTGAGCTTGCAGTATCTTCTGTTCTGGCCACATTAGCTAAATTGCATACTGAGTGAATGACCATATCATGTATGGTAAGTAATTAGAGGGCAGAAGGTTGCCAGGGGGACCTTCTTTGCTTGCCTGACGGAATGAAGAAGCAATGGCTCATAGGATACACAAGCAACCATCTGAGTAGTTACTCTTCTTTCTGTTGTTGCCACAACCATGTGGACAGTAACAGCAGTAGAACTATTTATGTTTCTTTTTGTTCTCCTATCTACATCCCCTTTGCTGATGGTTTTTTCCCCTTTTCACTAGTAAAGGAAGCTTAAATTCTTAGAATCTGCATTTTTCCTGTCTTCAACAGAAAATCATATTGGGGAACTCATTTTCTGAGGATGACATCAATATTTTGAAACTGGATACTTGCAGGGAGAATGAATTGCCATTGCTGAATCCTGAAAAATGCTTCAAACAAGCAAATGTTACTGCAAAAATTGCCGTTGCTGGTCAAGAGACTTTCTACACTGGAGAATACAAAGCTCTAGATTGCTTTCTTCCAGGATCATCGTTGAACCATGACTTCAGCAATCAACCACTTCTAACTATGAAAAGGGATTCTGAAAGTTCCGCAAAAGAAGACATGCAGCATCAGGAAAATTTTCAGGAGAAAAATGAATTTAATTCATATTTGAAAAACTCTGTTTGTTCAAGAGAGTTCCTGGATTGTGAGACTGTAGGACAAAATACGGAAGAACCTGAAACCAAAGCTTCTTCTTTGGCCTGTTGTAGTGCTGGGGATCCTTATGTAGCACCAGATACAGTTAAATTACTCTCAAAGTGTTAATTACAAATTAAAAAAAAAACTTATGGGACATCCTGCTTGTAACTGCTGTTTTATTAAATAGTAAGCATGTAAGTCCTGCATGGTTTTTTAAAATTATTGCATAAACTTGTTTCAGACTTGATTATTAGGAGGTATAAAATATTCACAGCAATGGGTCCATGTTTCATGTTTGCCCTGTTTCCTAATAAAATATAATGATGTTGAAAAGGAAAAAAATGGTCTAAGTAACTTTGGATATAGAGGAAAATGCTGTTAGGAGTTGAATAATATCCACACATCCTTACTTTCTGACCCAAAAAGCTAGTTAACCAATTGGTTAAGGAAACAGGCTGGAAGCTAAGCAACTAGTTCTAGTCCTGCCTTGGGGCCAGTCATTCTCTCTCAGCTTGTTGTGGAGAAAATAGAAAGAGGGAATAATAATAGGTATGTTCACTGCCTTGTGAGTGAAGGAATAAAAGCAGAATAAAATCTAATAAAAAATATGTTTGTTGGATATGCTTTTGCTGCAAATACAGTCAAAGCTATGCCTTCTTACATTTTTTTTTGTTTCATTAGTCTGATCTAGTAAAGAGCCTTGGTGGCGCAGCAGACTAAAAACTGCTGTTAAAGTAGTACTTAGCTGCCAACTGCCTGCAATACTGCGAGTTCAATTCTCACCAGGCTCAAGGTTGACTCAGCCTTCCAGCCTTCCGAGGTAGGTAAAATGAGGACCCGGTTTGTGGGGGCAATAAGCTGACTTTGTATAAAATAGAACACCGCTTAGGGGGGCCAAAAAGCCCTACTAAGCAGGTATATACAAAAGTATGAAGGCTATTGCTTAAAGCATTGTAAGCCGCCCTGAGTCTCCGGAGAAGGGCGGCATATAAATAGAACTAATAAATAAATAAATAATTGCAGATCTCAAATATGTCACACATGGAGGGGAAAATGAAGTCACACAATTGTCAAAACTATTGAATGTATTGTACAGATTGATATAAAGGTGATGTAGAAATAAAAATAAATATATAAAGGCTTGGTATCATTTGTATGTGTATTCAGTGGTTGAAATATTTTTAACCTATCAAACCTATAAAAAAATATGTAAAACTAAAAAGGTCACTTTAAAGAGTTCATATTAAAGAAAACCGAGATGACACATGGAAGGACTGATGTTTGTTTGTCTTAAAAAATAAAAAAAAACCCTTTTTATTAAAAAAAAAGAGTTCGTATTTCATATAATGTCAGAGTTCAAGGTTTCTTGGGTAAAAGTTGTTTCTAGTAATGCCATAATGCTTTTGCCTGAATAGGTGATTCTCAAAAGTGTCAGTCTCTCTGAATGTTAAACTACTACCCAGTATTGTAGTTTCTTGAAACAGAAAGATTAGAAGAAAAAAATGTCAAATGGTTGAAATGAAGTGATAAGGGTGTTTAGAAGCTCTGAAATAGCTAAGAAGCCACTATCATATCTTGCTTGTTCTGTTTTTCACTTGACAAAACACTTCCTTATTTTGCATATTATTTACTGCACTGCTGGACACATCTAAATTGAAGAACTGTTAATAGCTTTCAAATCTATGGAATTGTGACCGTGAGATAAATATGACTTTCTTCCTGATAAGAGGAGAAAGGATAGGATCTGAATTCTCCATCTCACAGATGCTGAATGCATAAAACATTGCAGAAATGTTCAGTGCGGCAAGTAAAAATATCCTTACTATCTGCCAAGGAACGATTCATGTATTTTAGATTACATATTTGTGCCAATTTTTGTTGAGCACAGAAATGCTGATTTTGACTAAATGTATTTCATCTTTTTTTCTCCTTTGGCTGACATTGAGGAACCCTTGTGTTTTCTGGGTAAGAGTTCTGTCCCCGTTGCATGCACACACACAAACAGACAGCCAGGAGTTAATGAATCAAACAGTCAGGAATTCCTTTAAGATAACAGCAGCGACCCATGAACTGCCTGCCAAGAGATTTTACTCAGGGCGGTTTTTTCTCCTCAGTCCGATATTCCACAAAGCAAAGAATTGTCAAAGTCCAGTCTGAAGAAATCCAAAAAGAGATTCTAACAGGGTTCTAGAAACACGATATGACTTCTGAGCTTTTCAATTTGTCTGTCACAAGGCCTGAATAGCCGACACATCCCCTTTTATCCCTTGTGGGGTGTGGTCCAGTGACTCAGCTCAATCTCTGGCCCGCCCACGCCTCTTTCTCTGCTGCGCACGCTTATCCTTCCGACGCTGTCTGGGATCCAGCCAAAACTCATACCGCTTGCTCTCTATCTGTGGCTGCTCCGAAGTGCCTTGCTCCTGGCATATCTCTTGGCCTTCGGAGGAAACCTGAGGCCTTGCCAAATCCTCTCCTTCACCTTCTGGGTCCTCTCCCTCTGTTAGGACAGGCTCGGAGTCACAACAGTAAGCAAAAGATGGGTTTGACACATACAAAACAGTATGTGAAGCGGTATATAAGTCTAAGTGCTATTGCTATATATTTGAAAATTATCTATTTATGAAGAAGTCTGGATTTATTAAGCTTGGGCTATGGTTAAATGTGGAATATAGTTCAGTGGAAGACTGCCATACTACCGTATTTTTCAGAGTATAAGACGCACCTTTTCACCCCCCAAAAGGGGGTGAAAATTTAGGTGTGTCTTATACACCGACTGTAGCCCTGCCCACCCACTGGCCCCCAGCCTTTGGCCTGTTCCTCGCAGCACTTACCTCCTTGCAAGCAAACAGCAAGAAAAAACAGCCCCTTTCAGCTTCAGCATAGGTTAATTAGCATGATTGATTAATTAATTAGTTAATTAGCATGATTAATTAATTAGTTAATTAGCTTGATTAGATTGGCCTCCCAACTCTCAGCTGATTTGCTCTCAGCTGTTTTACGCAGGGCTCTCCTGCTTGCTGCAAAGAGTGCTGGAACAGATTTTTTCCCTCTAGCTATGCTGAAAAAACAAAACTGAAAGTAAAGCAGGCTCTTTGCTGCAACATGATAAAATGAGGCAGAGAGAGATTTCTTTTTCTTTTTCCTCACCAAAAAAGGTAGGTGCAAACAATGGGAAATTTAGGGCAAACGAGGAGAGTTCAAGATTTTAAAACACAAAAGAAAAAAAGCTCTATTTAACTAGGGAATTGTAATAATTGAGATACTATTAATTGTATAGTGTGTTGAAAGCAGAAATGGTTAAGTTGTGGTTTGGAGGAATATATGGGGAAAATTATTTGATTTATTATTATTGGTAAATATAATTAATTGATTTGTAAGAAATTGGATTGCATGAAAATAATTGGAATATTCATGTTCATATTAATATACAAAAAGATAGTTATATAACTAAATTATTTATATAAAAATGTTGAATTTGTATTAAACAACTGTATTACATAATTAACCAATGTGAGGATAGATACAAAAATAGATGACAATGGGAAGGGTATAATATAGAGGGAGAAGGGCGGTATATAAATTTAAATAAATAAATAAATATATAGAAGGGAAAAATTGAATTTGATTAAGATTAGAGATGAGAATGAAGGGTAATATTGGTTTTTTTAAAAAATAGATGAATAAATATGGCAAAAAGGAAATATAGAAATTGTAAATTTAATTGAAATGACTAAACACTGTTTAAATTTGTGAACCAGCCAAATACTGTGTTCAAAGAAAATACATTGTATGTTTGTATGTGTGTTTGGCTAAAAAATAAAAAAAAAATACCTTAAAAAAAAACAACCAAAAAAGGTAGGTGCGTCTTATACTCCGGTGCATCTTAGACTCTGAAAAATATGGTAGTTAAAATTTTGCAGTGATGAAATGTTGCAGTTTCCACTTTTTAATTGATTGTTTAAACTCACATTTTTCTTAAGTATATTACATATACATGTATATTATTTTACTTCGTTAATTTTTTCTTTTTCAGTTTCCTTTTCTTGCTTTGAAGCAAAACAAAAATTTAAAAATACTTTAAATTTACCATTTTCCTTGGTAATCTCTTGACTATGGAATGTCTTCCTTGCTAGTTATGGTAGGACTATGCCTAGTCTTTTTCATTCTCCCAGGCCTTTTGGTAATGTGCTAAATGTTGATTTTAAAAAAATGCAGTTTTTTCTTTGATGCTGTTTTATTTTGTAAAACACTTTAGTATGCTTTAACCAACTGTTTAAACTGTAAACCTGTTCCTTCTTAAATGGGAAGTAGTAACAAAATAATTTAAATAAAATAACATTTGTCATTTGGTATAGTAGCATTCAGTGCATGCTTTTTGATATTATAGAAAGAAGTTTTGTACGTTGTTTAGAAGCTTTTCCAATGTATCTTGATACATGTATGCAGCCTTAATCCCACCTACTGATTTGCAAATGTATAATTATTACATTAGTAAAAGTAATTGTATTAGTGTAACAAAACATCTGAAAAGAAAGCAACAACAGAAAAATACATGGCATTAAATGACATTAATTTCTTTTATTATTTTAAAAGCAATAAAAACATAATAAAAAAAGCCAACAATACAAAAAACGTAATAGCTCTTTCTTCTAACAATTTTGTAATTGTTTATAAATGGATTTCAAAGAAATACGCAAATGGCAACTCAGGGAAAAGACTGAAAGCTATAAATTTAAATGCCAATAAGTGTTTTCACATTTATACAGTAACAAACATGCATTCACATTATGAGGAAGGGGTATTAGGACAGCTTTCTGGAAAGATCAAAGGCCTTGATTACTGGTATATTATTCAAACTGAATTGGCTATAAAGACCAGACTCTCCAGATTTCTCAGATCAAATAATGAATAATGAATGTGTACATCTTCATTGCAGCAGCAGCAGCCTGATTGCTTTATTCATACTTTTGAGATGTATTTTGGTTTCTTTTTAATTTAACTCTTAATTTCTTAGCTATCAGAAGACTACTTGTACAATAGTTAAACTTAGGTACAATAGGTCACTTAGAACCGTTCTCTCCGATTCACGGACAGAAATTCAGTCAGCACCATATGTCCACTGAAATTGTTAAACAAGGTGAAGTAACAATGTCTGGCAATGGCAATGTGAACCTGGTATAACCAGGTAGTAGCAGCACGTAAATATGTGCCAGATAAATGTACTGTAGGCTCTTTCACTTCTTGCAAAAGGAGTGCAAAGAGGATTTTGGCTGCTGTAAATGTAAAATAAAGGTAACACACATTCTGTGAAAACATTATGGCTACTTTCAGTAAATTGCACTATTAGTAGATTAAACTGCAAATCAAATACAATACTTTTTAAAATGAGTAATTTCCTATTTCCTTAGTCTAAATCTAGGACTGAATGCTCTTTAACAATATTTGATAAATGCAAATAGTGTGGTTTATAAGCTTCTATGAAGTATGTCCTGAGTACTGCCCTTGTCCTTTCACATCAACCCAACCCCTCCTCATTTCTTGAAGGAAACAGATTTCCCTTCTGCCTTTGGCTTTTGTTTTTTTTAAAACTTTTTTAAGAGAAATCTTTTCTTTTTGGTTTTATGCTGCGTATAGTTAAGAGCTGCGTATAAAGGCATCTTCTTTTACAGTTCCATTGTCCATAGAGAAGGAATCTGTTACGTGGAAGGACCAAGAAATAAATCATAAAGATTAACCTAATCTTTCAGTTTACAATACCAGTTGGTTGGATATGTATCTAGTGGATAGAAACAATAGTATAGGAAGCAGGTCTGCGGAAGGTATATTGATCAAGATAGCTATCTACTGAATTAGTTTGCAAAAGTCTATAGTCCTAAATCAGCGCTTCTCAACCTTGGCAACTTTAAGCTGTGTGGACTTCAGCTCCCAGAATTCCCCAGCCAACATGGGTGTTGAAGCCTACACAGTTTAGTTGCCGAAGTTGAGAAGCACTGTTCTAAATGCTACTTTGTCATACAATGGAAAATGAACATTTCCTAATTCCTTTCACCTTAACAATTCCAGATTTTAGCAACATACATGGTCAATTATAATTCACAATTATCAAATTATTTTAAGTAATTTTTTTTTACAATTGGTAATTAGGCAAAAAAAAAAAGTTATCAAGCAGCCATTTTAGGATTTAATACTAATCAAAAGCCCAATGCAGGGACACCATTTTTAATGAGGCACAGTGATATTGGGATGATATCACAATGCCTCACGGCATGGTGGTGCAGTGGATAGAATGCAGTACTGCAAGCTAGCTCACTGCTCACTCCAGGAGTTCAATTCTCACCAGGTCAAAAGTTGACTCAGCCTTCTATCCTTCAGAGATAAAATGAGGACCCAGATTGTTGGGGACAATATAGTGACTCTGTAAACAGTTGAGAGGGGGCTGTAAAGCAGTATATAAGTCTAAGTGATATTGCTACTTCATGATGTCACAAATTAGCCTTATTTTTAATTAGTTATAGTCATCAATTATATAGGAAACCATGAGTAAATCCATAGTCGTCATCATCGGATTGTCCACAGGGTGTGATCAAAAAAAGTCAAAATGATGGCCACAATACATATAAAAAAAGGCATTGCATTGTTGTGGTCAACATCTTGTCTTTTTTGACCACATCCTGTGAATAGTCCTACCTGATAAAAGATTTTTTCAATTCTTAATGGATATTTCTGTAAGAAAGCAGACTCTACATTTATTAATAACTGCTTTGATATATACTAATATTTAAGATAAATTATTGGTTTCACCTGAGGAAAAGGTCACAACAAAAAAGCAGAAGACCCTTAAAAAGTCATCGTAACTTTTCTTGGATTTTCTTCCTTTCCTACTAATCTACCTTCATCCTTAAAGCATTAAGAGCAGCGTTCCGATTGACATGCAAGGAAGCTGTAATTATAAATCTCAAGACAAAATACTTTCCTAATCATATCAATTACTTTCAGATGTAATAAAAATAAACCTAGAATACTTGCTTCTTCATTGTATTTAAAAAAAAAGGTACAGAATTAAACTATTTTAATTAAAAATGTTATATATGTTATCCTGTACCTAATTTATTCAGTCACAGGCAATTAAGTGTTTTACAATCCAACATTCAATTTATTTGATGAATTTTATTAGCAGAACTGAATACCAAGTCGACTCGAGTGGATGTTCACAATAATGGTAAAACCAAGGGCTAGGTATCATGAGGATATAAATTGCTAGAAAAAGAATTGTGTTCCCGTTCCAACACTGGAATGTTGGAACATTCCAGTGTTCAATGCTCAATTTAAAAAATAATTGGCCTGATAGGTAGATTGTTTCTTAGTAATGAAGAAATTGAGGCTTAAAATGTGACTAATAAATTGGATTTGTAAAAATATATTTATGCTGAAATATGTCTCGTGACAGCCTTTTCAATGTTTTTCCAGCGTGGCAACTAAGATGAGGGGACTTCTACCACAGAATTCCCCAGCCAGCATTCCATTCATCAGAAAGCTGCCAAGTTTGAAAAAAATACTGTTCCAGCAGGAGTCATAGGGCTTATGAAGGGTTAGGGTTAGGGTAGACTGAAAACTTCCTCCTTGGAGATCAGAAAAAACTCCAATCTTAAAGGAACTGAGGCTGACTGTCTCAACTTCCATGATCAAATCTTTCCATGGGGGAATCCATCTTTAGAAAACAAAATCCAATATTCTGAGCCTTGCTCAGATTGAAAACCTTTTTGGGGAAACTTGGTTTGATGGCCATTTAAAAAAAAAATTAAGCCAGCTTGAGAGCTGGTACTTAGAACCAGTCCTTTTTCCATCCCTTTGCTAGGGGGGGATTTTTGAGACATTGTCATAATGTTCTACCCATTTTCCAGATTGAGGTAGTAATTGTGAATTTGAGAAAATGCTCTGCATGCTAGCAATTATATTATACTGTATACGCTAAGTGAGAATTAACAATGCAAAGATTTTCCACTTAAAAATCTATGAGATTAATTCAGGTGATCAAAAGGTTGGAGAAATTATAAGGAAGTAATACAATTCTGAGCACCATTCTTATATATTTGAAGTTACATTGTTGGGATGTAATTTGTTTTTTGAGTAACACCTTGTCATATAGCATTCTCCAATTTAGATAACGGTGCTTTTGTATAATGTATGAACACTCTTGGTGCATTCCACAATTAGAATATAAGAATTATAAAATTAATTGGTGACTTTTAGCTGCTGTATTTAAGAGGAAACATGTTCAAAATGCTTTGTTTAAATGGTAGACTGAAAACTTTCAAAAATATAAAGGTTCAGATATGTAGCTAAGAACTGCTATTAAAAAAAACATTGAAAGGAGTTTTCACCTAAAGCAATGATATTTAATTTGATGTATAGAAATACAAAATGGACTGGCTACTCCATACGATAGAGTGTCAAATTGCTCTATTATGCTTGGAAATTCTTCCTCCAAGATTTGAGGACAACTTGGCAAGAATTGTGGATTATGTTTAGAATTCATTCTGTTTTCATCAATTAACAATTTCTGCTCATTTTCTAGGATCCAGTATAGGATAATTTCAGTGAAAGGCATTAAACTGTTAACTTTCAAAAAATGATTTGAATTCCTGAGAAAGCAAAAACAAACTGAACAGCTAAATCGTAATACATTTGTGATTAACTAGGTGTGCATTGACTTCATTTCCAAGCATGAAAATATTACAATGACAGATGCAGAAAAAGCAGAGTAAGATCAGGCCATTTAAGCAAGAATACATCCATGTTCAGAGCCAAATTCACACTTGAAAACTTTGAAAATGATTAAATGTATTTGTGGTTATATTTTGAGCTTGTGTTGTAAAACTTATCAGCTTGTCTACTGTATAAATGTCAGCTACTACTGATAATATGCTTCTGGAGAAAAAGAACATCATGAAAATGGTCATGGGGATGATTTATAAAGTTTCAATATATACACATACTGAAAATTATTTTTAAAAAAATCAATTAAATATGCTTTAATTTTTATACAACTTTAGTGTTCCTGGACTGCATCAAAAGACATTCAAGCTATTAATGCATTGTGGAAATTATTTTTAATAAACTAGTATGAACCAAAAGAACTGAATAAATTTCTTCATAGGTAGGAGAGAACCAAACTGAAAAACAAAGATCACAGCTCAGCATGGTGTCTTCAATAACCCAGCTGCATGGTTTCCAGCCTTCATAATTATGCACAGGATGGAATACCAGAACCTGGCATTTTAGCAGTTAACAAAAGAACGGTATATATTCCTCTTTAATAACAATTAACCCCTAATTATGATTATATGGTAATAAAAATAAACATACACACAAATTTAACTTTATAGGATTGAGTTCCAAATGTTGTATTTACATTTCTGCAGATATGGCTCAAAGTGCAAGATACAAAAGGCATGAAATACTGGTAGTCAAAAGTCAACATGAAATATTAGCAGTCAACTTTTGGACATAATCATGATTCAATTAGCTGATCATTCACTCAATTAATACAGTCCTTAGCTGACACAAATAACATGCTACAGTCAAGAGAAAGAGCCCAAGCAAACAAAACATTTTTAGTTAATTATGAGGCTGTCCTAGACCCATGTAATGTTTATATTTTGCCTGAAGCAATTATGTTTGGCCAGATAGGTAGTAAACTATTTGCTTCTGCATAATTCTCACAGTAGTTAAAACACTATTTTTGAAATGTCGGTGCTAGACAATCACAAATGGAGCATTCATAATGTACAATTTAACCTCTTATGGTCTTAACTGCAGAGAAGTATTTGCAATTACCAACTCCTGGCCTGTATGTCTTTATGAAAATGAATGTAGCTTTATATTCTATATTAAAAATAAAGTGGAATGCCCAGGACAAAATTGAAATGTAATATAACGAAGTTGAATATATGTAGTGCTTGAAGGAAACATTCAGTAGAAGTCTAGAAATTTTCCTTTAAAAGTCTATTCAAATTTCTCAAATTCCATGTTGTCCAAATTAGCTTCCATAGATGAGTCTGATTTTCACCTGAAGCATGGTTTTTAAAAACTATTTAACTTATCAAAGCAATGGCACAACAGTATTTTCTTTTCACTGGGGCATATAACCACCTTGCCGTACAGTCTGAGGAAGGTAGCTTTTGGGCATCTCTTCACTGGTTACCATATCTGTGTTGTTTTCAAGCTTCCCAGCCTGTTCCATTAGGTTAGGAGAAAATGCACCTATGAAGTCCATTCCCTGTTGATCTTTTTCTGGGCCAGATTCACCCATTTGTGATGCTGGAAGCCTGGTAGTATCTTCCTCACTTACTGGAAAAATCTGTTCCTCCTTTTCAAAATCTGTGGCTGTGTCATCCCAGCTACCATTTTGCTTGAAGTAGCGATGCTTGGGCATTGAACTGTCATTTCCAAGAATCTGTTGATCCTCTGGCCTCTCTTCTAAATCTAAGAGAGGTTGTGTAGATTCAGACCTGGAAAAGACTTGCACTGAAGGAGTTTGATCCCGGTAGCCACTGGGTATTACAGTTGAGTACTGCACGGTGCTGGAAGTGTTCTGAGCAGGTTCCCCTTCATCACTATCTGAAACACTTTGTCGAGGAGAAGACATGCAGGATGAGCCTCCTATACCACTGCTGTGACCTTCTGAGGCATTCTTCTCTTTTCTAAGCAAGTCAAAAGGCTTCAGATCTTGATCTGAAAGGGATTTCTTGTCCTCGGCTTCAATTTCTACAACACTGACATCAGTAAAACTGCCCTCTGGATATATTTCCTCTTTTGAATTAAAATGCTTTTTTTTAAAAAAAGACAAAAATGTCATTATAATTATCTGTGATGCAATTTGATTTTAAATCAAAACTACATTCATCTGATTTTTTTGCTGTAAACTGCCCAGAGTCCCTTGGGAGTTGGGCGGCATAGAAATGCGATAAATTAAATTAAATTAAATTAAATTAAATTGTGATCTTTAGTCTGCCCTCATCATTCTTTTCTTTCTGTCAGAAAATCAAGCTTCTTCGGTAGTAAATTAATGCAGTGCCTCCTTGGGCTTTCAGATTGGTCTGTATCTCACTTTAATCTGCATTACTAAAAGACATGATTTGAGAATGCAACTTTTCACATACAGATCATACCAGATGCTCTGCTGAATTTACATTATATTCCGTACATCCTATATATATTTGCATAATATATAGGATTTGTCCGTTTGATTTTTTAAAAATTAGGTTACTATATACTTCTAACATATTAGGATTGGTTTTTTAAAAAAATATATACCATTTAAGAAACTAATTACATTTTTGCATTTAGTTGAAGATTTGGCCTGGATTCCAGTCAAGTTCTTCATCAAGTACAACAGCCTCTTTTCTCCATGTAAACTCTAATTCAACATTAGGTTGACAGAGTGGAAAAGGAGGAGATATTTTGCTCTTTTTCAATTTCCCCAACCAACCCCATCTATGTAGCCTCCATAAATCAACCTCAGGGAATTATGAAAGGATGCCACATCTGGAAATTGCCATTGCCATTCCTTTGTTATGTTTTTGTTAATTATTTTATAATCTCATTTTGTTTTTTTGTTTTCCTTTTACCTTAGCTGGTGTCTGCGGTGACCATTGAGCAATTATGCTCTTTGAAGGATCAGGCACATTAGGCCAGATGTGTTTCTTAATCCTGGAGAAAAATAATAAAAAGACAAGTAAAAAAATAACAAGTGACATTCAGCTCAGAATTATTATATGTATAAGCACACACACACAATAGTACATTAGTGTCAATGCAGCGCTCCTTCCTTTGCTCAATCAAGAATGACACACAGTGTGCTGAATATGTGGTGCTGTACAGGATAGTACCACTAAGGATACTTACATATCTCGTTTGCTGAAGCAAACTAATACACCAAATAAAGTAAATAGAAGAAATGCTATGCAGACAGGAACAACAATTGCTTCTATTTCTCCATCCTCTGAAAAGAAAATGCAAAAGGAAATCAGCACATTTTCTTCAAATGTTTATTAGTTTACCTCAAATAATTTTAAAAACTCTAAAATCTATTAACTGATAATGAAAATAACAAATGAATCATACCTATCCTTTTGGATCATGCCTATCCTTAATCATTTTTAAATTCACATATTGTGTTAAACAAACAAACAAACAGACAAAAACAAACAAATCACCTGATTTGTGAATTATGCCACATTCCCAGGGTACCTAATACAGAACAAAGTAATGAAATCATCTGTACAAGACTTTCAAGTGGTCTAAAAAAGGAGGAACTCTAATGGGTACTTGGGAAATATTTCATCCCAAGCTGATTCTTTTCAAAATTGGAATATTTACATACAAAACTTACCAAATCTATTTGTAGAAAATGTAAACTGAGAACCAGCTGTTCCTCCACTTTCTGTGTATGCTGTCATATGCACCATATACAAAGTGTTACTTAATAAGGATGATAGTAGGTACTCTGTTTTTGAAGGATCCACAGTCACAACTAGAAATTAAAAAATGAATTGACAATACTTTACATTAAATCTATCCAAACTAGTTTTTTCTAACCTTAATTCAAATAAGAGCATTTAAATCTGAACTCAGTATAGTCCAACCTTCATTTCTAATTTTATTAATTCTGTCAAAATATTCTGTATTAATATTATTGCATATCATAACATGTACATACTATATTGGATGAAATACAGTGGCACCTGGGCATCTGTTGATAATTTGTTCTGGAAGACGTGATGAACACTAAAACTGATGAGTACGAAGAAAACCTCATGACTTACCACATGATCTGCTATTTTGGTTGGAAGAAATAGCAAGTCATGGGGTAGCCACTGTCAGCAAATTCTCCCTTGCACGTTGATTACTGGGAGAAAGCCAAGTGCTGGAACAAGATTTCTGCTTCAAAAATGCATTGAATACTGAAATAAATGAGTTTTGAAGCAATCGAGTACCGAGATATGACTGCGCATATTTACTACAATTACTTTGCATTATTTCATTTATTTATTGAATTTATATAGCTGCACATCTCAATGCATAATTATGGGCAGGTTATGAAGTTTTTTAAAAAATACAAACACAGCAAAGCAATGGAATAATTTCAACAATAAAAACAATATTAAGCCATATAAAAACTGTATCAGGAAATCAAAGTTTTGAATCACACTTCCATCCTTACAGTCAATACAGCTACTGTGCAGGCTCTAGAACATTCCTGGGTTTCCATGCCCATCACAAAACCATGTTTTCAGGCCTCGCCAAAAGTTAACAGGATCACTATGGTCTCTAAGGTGGGGGGGGGGGGCAGGAAAATGATGTTCCATACAGTTGAAACCATGACAGAGAAGGCTCTCCTTCTAGGCTCCACCCAAAAAATATACTCCCTGGCTGACGGGACCTAAAACAGGACACTGCTCCCAGATCTGATTGGATTACAGGTAATTGAAGAGGCCGTCCCTCAGATAACTCAGTCCAGTCCCATGGCATGAAAGGCTTTATATATTATCACTAGCATATTGTATTATACCCAGAATAAAATTGGCAACCAAGGCAGGCCACAGAATGGAGGTATAATATGTACTGATTGAGAGGTGCATATAACTGCCACATTTGCAGCAGCTGAAGCTTCTAAATACTGTTCAAGGGCAGTCCTGGGTAGAGTGTATTACAGTAATCTATATGAAAGGTGAACAATGCATGAATGATAATGAGCCATGAATGCCACAACATAGTACAGGACTGTTTATGCACAAGAGTCTTTGTGTACAAGAAGCAACTGACAAGTAAGGTTCACCCACAAAAATCTAGATGAATACTAGGTGGCAGCTAGAGTTAGTTTTCTATATCCCTTTGCTGCCATGTAGTGTTTTGCGTGTGTGTGTGTGTGTGTGTGGTGTTTTTTGGGTTTTTTTTGGAATTTCTGCAGCCTGGATCTGGTAAAGCCTAAAGTAAAGTTAACTTTGAAACCTTGGGCTAGAATATCATTCAAATAACTAAAAATTAGCAACACACTTACCTCTTTCATCTCCAGTCGCTGTTTTATAAGAAATGGTATAGTTTTTGATAAACCCATTTTGTTCTTCCACTGAAAGAGGATCCCATTCTAAAATAGCTTCAAACTTTCCAAGTTTCTTTGTTCGAACATTGGGTCCTATAGCAGGCACTATAAACAAACAGTACTTTAAATGTTTTTTTGCTAAAGATCAACAATTAGTTCTCTTATTTGGGGATTTGTCTGTAGCTGCAGTAGAGCAAAATGAAACTTTTATGAAGGAGCAGCATTTGTTGCCACTATACCATCAAGCAGTTCCAGGTTCTTTTGGTAACTTGTAAATTGCCTATATTTCAATTCGCCAAAAGCATTATAGTCTAATAGCCTTGCTCAATCTTACCTGGAGCATCAATAGTTCACCTAGGCTTTTGTTTTGAATACATGTTATGGCATCCCATTTCTTTCTCTTTCTCTCATTACTGTCATATTTTATAATTGTAGCTAATATAGTTCCTATAGTTTTACTGTTTTGTACTCCACTTTCATATCAATTTATTATGAAAATTAGGCAATATTTTATGAATATCATAAACCAATTACTGCATTGTGGCATCCTCAAGAAAGCACTTGCAGTTGTAGTAAACTTACCATCTTGTTGAAGATAGGCCTGTGTTGATTCTCCTTCTCCTTGACCGTCACTATATAATGGATATACTGTTATTATGTAACGCTTGTATGGCTTTATGGTTCCTAAAAAAGAATTTTACAGGTTCTATTTACATAAATTAAAAATGCTAACACTTGTGTTAAGAAACAAAGATACCCCGTTACACACCTATTTCGTCATAGAGAGAAATTTGACTTAATTTTGTAATAAGTATTTTCAGAGACATTTGAAAACAATTGAGATATTGCTAGGTACAGTATCAAGAAGTTGCTGGTGCATTAGAAATGCTTGAAAACTTTCTACTTTTTTTGCAGTTGTTTAATATTGCTTACAAACTGCTTTAGGATTATTGTTATCCTGAAAGGCAAGCTATACTGTAAATACTTGTAATCAATGTACATAAAGCTTGAAGACAATTTGCATTTCTCCAAATTGTCAGAATTGGTGGTACAGGTAGTCCTTGAGTTATGACAATAATGGTCATAACTGCCCTTTATTAGAACACCTGTTAATGAGCAGGTGATGTGACAACTTTTTTGCATGTTGTTAAGCATTGTTGTTAAGTGAATCTGCAGTCAATGGTTTGCTATGAGCACAGTTTTCCTGAACAACAGATGTAATTATTGGTTTGGGGTTTTTTTTTGGAAAAACTGTCGTAAAATGGCATCATATAGCCATGGGACATTGCAAATGGCCATACATGAGGCTGTGTTGTTGAGCACCAAAAGTGCAGTCACACATGACTACAGGGTAGTGGTGTGGCTGCCCAATCCAAGTTCCCCTTTTTTGAGTCTGTCGTAACTTCTAATGGCTGTTAAACAACCGGTTATAAAATGAGAACTACCTGCCTGTGCCCCATTATAATCCACCTACTAGACAAATATATTTTCATGCAATGCCCTTTTTCTGATAAAGAAGGAAGCATGATGGAAAGCAAATAGCAAGAAATTATTCAGTGGAAATTATTGTTGGATTTTGATGAAATAGTGATCATAGAAATAAGCCATTAATACATAAATGAGTTTCATTTGTCTCTTTTCGTTGGGGAAACAGAAAATAAAACATGATCAAAACAGCAGGATTACTCTAACACAGGGGTGTCGAACTCAAGGCCCGGGGGGTTGGATCTGGCCCGCAGGGTGCTTAGATCTGGCCTGCAGGGCTGCTTTGAAAACAAACAGCGAAAGACTGGCCCGCGGTGCCTCTGCCAGTGAAAACGGATTTCCCTCCTGAGCTCTGTTTTCGCTGCCAGAAGGTTGCAAGAGGCCGTCACAGCTGAAAATTGAGCTCGGAAGCCCGTTTTCGCTGGCAGAATGTTCAGGCGACACGGGTACTCTCACATGAATGACATCAAGCTGTCCACACCTACCCCGGTCATGCCCACCACGGCCCCCCGAGGTCAAATACTACGCTGATGTGGCCCTCAATGAAATCAAGTTTGACACCCCTGCTCTAACACACATATAAAAATATAGAGGTGGATTAAAAACATGCCAATAAAAAGATGCCTGATTAAAGTAGTAATGCCTTTACTTATAAGATCAACTTATAAACTTTCAATTTATAAGTAATCTCTGATTACTTATCAGAGTTGCTAGAAGAAAGAAACTGCAGTTGATGGCATTCTGCTGATGCAGAAGTACAATTCTAGCTTCTGTCATACATATTTTAAGGCTCTCTCCTAATATTAAAAACAAAATTGTGTGATTGAACTACGTCAACACATACACAACCACATTATCTTTGTTTGTCAAATATTTTGAATGTAGAAAATGTTCAAACATTTGGGATTTTCCCTACTTTTCCATTTTTACTTGTATTGGGCTAATGGTCTGTCAATAACTGATACCGTTCCTTTGTATAAAACAAAATCCAACAATATGAATTAATTGGAAATGTGGATTTCAAGGATTTATCACTTGGCAGTATCAGAGAAAGGATACAGGAATATTCGTTAAAAAAAACGTCCACACGAAAGTCTCTCCTTTACCAGCTTCTTTACTTAAAAGCTAAAATAAAAGGAATGACATCCTTAAAACTAAAATCTATTCTGGCACGCTTCATGTATAACAAGCTTTAAATGACAGCCTGCTGGAAAAAAAACCATATTTAATCTCTAAAATTCTAAATCAATTTCCAAATCTGCTCCACAAGAAGTTTCAAAATTCTAGGACACAACGTATTTTATTAGTTTGTCCTCAATATTATTTTCTGAGCACACTGCTGAGGTGTTATCTGCAGTAAAGAATCAAAACAAAATGTCTTTTAGATTTGATGAACTGCAAAGTGATAGGGCAAACAGTGGGAATTTGAACAACAGGGGAACGTATTACTTATGTCATAATTAAGTCACATCCTCTCAGGCAATAGAGTAGCAATTTTAGTTGTTTTGTCAAAATGATGATTGTATTGAGGAAAAGTATTTGTAGCATGAAAATTTGTAGCATGAGAAGTATTTGTAGCATGAAAATTTTTGCTCCCCTGCTGCAATTTTATTTATTTATTTACTAAATTTTTATGCTGCTCATCTCCCCCTACAAGGTGACTCTGGGCAGCTTTCAGGCTATGAAAAAAAGGAAAACACAAACCTTACTAATTTCCAACTCTACAACAATATGATGGCTTGCAGGTTGTCTCCAGGTTAGAGCTTAGCTTACATGGAAAAGTGGTATATTGGTTCAAAAATGCTAAAATGTTAAAATTCACCTTTACTGTTAGCTAGGAATACTGCTTATGTATGACTAAGGCTAGTAACCTAAGAAGCATTAGATTTGATTTATTTTTATAATACATCTTATAAATTTATTTATATTATTTATAAATGTATATTAGTTCTTATTCCTTTTTTGCACTTTGAATGTGTTTTACCTTAAAAGGTATAGCATAGTGAGCAAAGCACATAAATAAGAAGAATTGGATTTATTTTTAAAGGAAATAAGAGCATCTAAAGAATTCTTCTCTTCATTGTATAAATAACAGATTATTCTCTACGGTTACCTTTTAAAAATGTTCTCCGTTTTGAGCCAAGTTCCTGCTGCCATTCAGTAGGGCAGCTTAAATTGCTACAAGCTTCTTGCCATTCAATTATGTATTTACTAACTGACTCTCTGGGAGGTGTCCAATTTACCCAGAGTTTGCCATCTTTAGGAAATGCAAGAATATTCTTCACAGGACCTGAAATTAGGGAAAAAAAAAAACTTAAATTCTGCAAAAGATATAAAGTGAAAATTCTAGCATTCTACAAAGTTCCTAATTTTAACACCAAAATTCAATTGAAGATTCTTGTTTGAAATATAATACAGAGGGTCATATGAACAATCGAATCCCAATGTATTTCTGACTAAGCCAGAGTGGATGTCTACAGTCACAGATAAGAAAACATTAGAACTAGAATAACATTTCAAGGATTTTTTAACACGTAAGAGATTTTTTAATGCAAGAGAGAGAATTCAGATATTAAAACACTTTTACTATTCTCATCTGACAGGCTATGTTCAATAGTTTAAAACATTTTTAAATTCTCATATCTGGCATTCCTATAGCAGCAAATGTATTTTAGGAAAAGAAAAGAAATTTTAATATGTATTGTACAGAATATCTACTGAAATTTTATTTATTAAATTTCTATGCTACCCATCTCACTGATAGAACAACTTTGGATGGCTTACAATGTAATAAAAAATAAAATGTACTAAAAACAATTAAAATTAGAAAAACCTAATTAAAAAAGCTAAGAACCAAGATGATGGGCAGTCTGGGTTGTAGAGATTTTCTCTAGCTGGACAGTCACCCCCAATGTAGCAGGTCTGTCAGGACCTTTGGCTAAACAGCAGAGGTAAGCTTTGAGACTCTTCTAGAAGGCCAGGAGTGTTGGGGCGAACCTTAGCTCTGACGGGAAAATATTCAATAGGGTGGGGCCACAAAGGTCTTCTCTTGGACCCTGCCAGCTGGCATTCTTTGGCCAACAGGATCTGAAGGCCTTTTTCACTGGAACAAATGTGATGGACTAGTCAATGGAGGCGAGACGGTTCTTCAGATATCCTAGACCAGGAGTGTCAAACTGGTGGCTCACAGAGGCCTCACCCACCCCAGCTCCGCGAATGGGAAAAACATCATGAAATGTCACATGATGGCAATGTAACATGGCAAGTTTGACACTCGTGTCCTAGACCTACACCATATTACTATATCATAAGCCAGTTGTTCAACTGAAACATTAGGATCTAATTAAGATAATTGTATATGCAAGAAGCATATTTAAGATACCTTAATGGAATATTTTATCTATTCACTAACAGAACTAAGCAAAGTAATTACTACAGCTATGTTGTTGCAAGAAAGATGAACTTTTTCCTTAAATTTATTTATTTTTAAAGAAAATTGAAGACAATTTTTTAAACAATCAATTCAAACAGAAGAAAAATATTTTCTAAATAACAAATTAGTTTGAATAACTGAAAGTACCACGCTCCTCCTCTTATTTTCCTCACAACAGCTACTCTGTCACAAGAACTGGGCTTAGAGTGAGCTTAGTTTAGCGTAACCCAAGGTCACCCATCTGACTTTCATAACTAAGACAGGACTTGAACTCACAATCTCTTGCTTTCTAGCCCAGTTCCTTAACCACTAGACCAAACTGGCTTCAATAAGATTGGATTGCCCTCCATAAGAAAAACAAAAGTGGTCTATTGTTAACATTAATATTTAGATTTTCCCCCCTTCATTAAATTATTTGAAAAACTTTACCTTTTGAATTAGTTGCTGGAATAAGTAAGTGTGATGTAGGAGATTTACCAATTTTGTTAAATGCTATAATGCTCACATTATATGTCCCATTTTCTACATTTAAAATCAGTTTGGTTGTATTCAGAATGTAATGTCTAGTTGGAAAAGAAAGTGGTGGTCTTCTTGAAATAGATACTTCATATTTCAAAATTACTCCATTTGCTTCAGAAGGACTCAACTCCTGTTGAAGAGATTTATTTTATTCAGAGATGATATATGAAGAAAAGAAAATGCTTTATACACATCGAGATGTTCATTCAACTAACCCAGCATTTCTGTTCCAAACTAGCAGTAGATTATAATAAGTTAAAAAAGCCAATTCTAAAACTTTTTACCCCAAATCCTTGATAAGTGCATTTAATACGGAATACGGAACCTTACTGCATGAAAAATTAACTTAATTTATAGGAAATGCTCTCAAAGGCTTGTTGACTGGATCTAGTATTTTTATCTATTTTTCTATTTTAGGAAAGATCAAATTAGTTAAAAAAGAGAAAGAATGTCACCTAAGAAATTGAATATTTTATCAGAACTGAACTCAATGTATCAAATGGAGAGTGTACTACAGACTGAATGGGAATATCATAACAGGATGTCCATCTTTGAGGTGCTCAAGACAAGAAGCTCACCCAGAAGTAATAGCTCTACTTTACTATAAAGTTATATTAACAGTATCTTGCAAATCCGTTTTTCTTTTCAGTTGCTTTTGCAGTACAGAGGGTCCCTTCTGAGACATTTGCCATGCCCTCATTTCTTCTGTGGGCTAAGTTGCCTCTTAACCAACCTGTTCTACCTGTGCATCTTTACCAAAAGTTTACATAACTTTTCCTATCTTTTCCTATCCTCCAAAGAGGGGTGTATATAAGTCTTGGAACTATAAAAGTGCAAGTCTTGGAAGGGATCCCCAACTCCTGGGCCACAGACTGGTATCGTGTCGTAACTTGTTGGAAACTGGGTCACAGAGGCAGCAGGAGAGGGCATGAAGGTTCATTTGCGCATGCGTGGGGTTTAGGTTGCGTGTGCTGCCATTCTCCTCAAGCTGCCAAAGCCAGTCCAGAGAACCAAAAGGGTTGGGGACCCCTGCTTTAGGGAGTTATTAAAGTTTCCCCACCCCCTCGCAAGTTCACTCATTTGTTAATTTTATAGTTAACTGAAGAAAATGATTAAACATATGGGAAGTAGTTAAATTAGATCAAAAAACTAATTGTCCTGACCTTAGCTACTTTTTTGAGCATCGTTTCATGTCATTTAAAAGCCAAGTATAGTCCTCAGATCAATGCAAAACCCTTATGCCATGATATATAGTTTTTTCCTACCTTCCAAAGAAGGCCTAATGTCCAATTTCCTGTTGAGCCAGAAGTTTTAATATTACGCCAAAGAACTGGTCCTTTAGATGGTCCTAACAGAGGATAAAAATTCAAACATCTAGATTTTAGAAAATCTCATTATTCATTTTATTTAATGCATATTTATCAAAATTAAAAAAATCTATCTTAAATTGTTTTAATCAATTGAGAGACGCTTCATTATAATAACGCTTAGCAATAATGTCAGATACAGATTACATATTTTAATCTTCTATTGGTATTAAATATCCTATAGTTGCACTCAAAAATGTTCTAGACTTCAACAATACTGTGCACTGAACAGCCATCACCCAAGAGTCCTTTTCTCTGCATAATTCGAGGATTATTTATTAATATCAGTTTTTAAACTAAAAGAAAAAATGCTGTATAATTTATAGAAGGTGGAAAATCTCAACCTCTATAATTTTTATCCATAGTATCTGAAATATTATTATCCTGTAACATTGTAAGATTTTGTGTTATATGTCCTGCATTTTTCCTGTTTCTAAAAATCATTTTAATCCTTTATTCAGGCAGTCAGAACTCTCTTGAGCTCTGAATTTGAAACACATAATTCTCAAAGGAATATCATGATTAATGTTTTTTATATAACCAATGGAGATTGTTGAAGCAAAGATAATTACTAATTTCAGAGATAATATTAATAATTTTTAGTATCAGACTTCCCATGCTTGACAGTAGTTGATCATCCATTTTCAGGCTCTTTGCTCATGGAGTTATAGATCTCCTTTTATGTTCTTTTTAGGTTACAGGGTAACTTGTGCAGACATGTAACTATTTCATGTTTTGACATTGTGAGGCCAGATAAACAAACAAACAAACATTGCTTACTGTCTTCAGCAGTGAATCCAATTACTTCATTCCATTCACTCCAGTACTTTGATGAATGAATTGCACAACACAGTCTAATCTGATATGCTGTATTTGGCCTGAGTTCCTGGAGAGTAAAGGAAGTTCTCGATGAAGCTGTATCTACAGGTGGAATCTGAAAATAAAGCTGAATTTCGTAAGTATTATGATACTCACTCACTATGATACTCATACAGATTTTAAAATTGCTGTGTATGTTTCTCTTTGAAGTCTTAAAAGGGCATTTACAGCCGTTTGTGCCATCTTGTAGCTTCACCATGTTTTAGGATGGTTTTTTTTGCCAGAAACAAGCATTTATTTCCAGTTTCTGGCAAAAAACATCCATTGGGGAAAATGGTTTCATCTGCCACAAAAAGGCAATAAAATTGGGCAGTCAGATAATGATCCACTGACTGACCGCCACAATTTAGGACCATAATTCCAGGATCAACTGCAGTCATAAGTCGAAGACCATCAGTACAGTCATGTGAAAAAGTAAATATACTGCATATAAACTTTTTAAAAAACATATCAATATTGGATATTAAGATTTTATTTTCATCCAAATAGTAAACAAAAATAAAGATGATATAACTGAACATTTCTTTTTGAGCAAAAGATAAATATACCTTGGTTCTAATATCTGGTAGAAGTAGGCATTTCTTATAACTGCCTACCAGCTTCTGATATTAGCCAGATTTTCTCCCCCAGACCTCCATGCAGAATTGTTTTTAGATGTGCAGTATTTGTGGAGTTTCTTTCATTCATAACCTGATTCTATGACCTTTTTTGAAACAGTCGTTAAGTGAACCAATTGTTCACTACGAGTTGGTTTTGCCAAAAACTGGAAGTAAATACAAGTTATCAACCAAAATATTGCCAAATATGGTCATGTGACCATGGGACACTGCAAACAGCCATAAATGTGGGTTGGTTGACGAGTGTCTCAAATGTGGTCATGTGACTGTGGGAACGGGAAGGATGGCCACCATAACTTCAGAATCATGTCACTAGTACCCCAGGAGGTCCACCATAACTTTGAACTGACCAGTTGTTAGTTGAGGGTTATCTGTACAGTAAAACAGAAATTGTCATAATAAAAAACAGCCATAGGATTACCTCAGTCCAATCATTGCTGTTCAAGATCTTATATTGAATTTTATATTTCAGTTCTTGAGGTTCATTAAATCTGTTTTCCCATGACAGCCTTAAGATACTAGGAAATTCTCCTGAATTTAGGGACAGCTTGTGTGGAGACAGTGGTTTCACTAGGAACAAAGGAAGACAAATGTTTTGTTTAATATACAGATTCAATTAATTTCGACCCCAACGTTTTGCATTTAGAGCTATATACTTCTTGACATTTCAAGATTTGGAGTATGCACCAAAGTGCTTAAGGCCCCTGTTGGCAATTTAAACCAAACCTCTGTTTGGTTTAAAAAACCAAATGGTATTTTTTAAAGATTAAATGAAGCTGCATGAGTGCAAGAAAAACATTCAGATACTGTAAGAAGCTTTTGACAAATGTTATGTACAAAAGGCTCATAAACTCTGATTAATATTCTTCTTCAAATCCAGACTATCAAGACTAATCCAGAGGAAGAGATTTCAAATATCAAGTGAAAAAATTAATGAGTCCTCTAACATTAGTTAATGGAAAAGAGCATAGTTACCACAAGATATGGGATCAAATTCAATGTGGTCAGATTCAGCTACTCCAAGTTCATTTTTGGCTTCTACCCACATTTCCACGGTAACAAAAAAGACGACAAAAGGAATGGTACAAGAATTATTACTATCTTGAGGTATACAATCAGGAAGTGATGCAGTTGGCCTACATAAAGAAAAGAAACATTAAATGAATTAATATCTTGATGTCATAGTAATATCTACAAGGGCACACTCACGTAATCTGAGGCATAATTAATCACAAGTAAATATCACAGAACTAAATGAAATTTACTCTAAGAAGTAAGCTTAACATTGAATTAAGTACTCCTTTACTCAAATTGGAACACTTCTTGGAACAAACTGTTAGAACTGCTTACAGTTCACAGGGTAACTGACCCCACAATTCTGGCTGCATAAAATATTTCAGATTTGCGATATGAAAGCATTAATTTGAGAAGGTTAGGAGTTCCTTTAAAAGTAATCGAACACATTAAAAAATTAAGTGGTTTATTTTAAAATATATTTACCACCTATGCTTTAAAGTATAATTAGTGGTCAATAATGTATCTCTTCCAGGTTCCCAGGAACATCTTTGAATAAAGGATGTTTCTTGTGTCTGAATCACAATACAGCTCAAGTTTGTAGGTTTCTCGGGAGGAACTAGAAAAAAAAAAAACATAGCAGAAACTAGTCCAAAATTTGTGACAACAAAAAGATACATGCAAATGTAAGTTCCATCCCTCTTCCATTTACCCTTATCAAGCTTCTGTGGAATGCTTAAAGTCACTTCTGTAAACAGCATGGGCTGGAATATTATGGATAATCTGCAATTAACAAGTCCTATTCCTTTCTTCTATATCAAAATCACAGCTGGGAACTTGATCCAATCCAAAAAGGAAATACTTTCCAGACTCCCTTCTTTATATTTTCATGCATGAGCATCTTTTCATTAATATTAAGTCCAGCACATCCAATACCATAACTGAATTAGAGTAATTACAGCAAATATATGGAAATTTTCCATGTGTTTAAAATATTAAATTACATACCCAAACCCTGAAGTAGTGATTTTTCATTAACAATTATAAAGAAAAAATAATAATTACGTGCCCATCTAACCACAAATGCTTTTGTACTTTACTAATATTTCAATCTTTTTCAGAAGCTTAAGACAAGTTGAAAATTCCATTTTTAAAAATGTAAACATATTTTCTCAAAAAATACACTCAAATTGTGTAAATGGACAAACATTATATTTATATGTTTATATGGTACTTAAATAAGTAAAAAATTATTTAGCTTTTGCCATTATATTTGCCAGAATATTTGTTATACTGATTTGTCCTCTTTTGAATTCAAGTATAACTAAAATTTTAAGAACATGCAAAGGGAAGATCTTAAAAAGATAAGTAATTTAATATATCCCAGCATTAGAATTTTCTCCAGCCACAGAAAAATTAAAGGACATGACTTACAGCCCAGTTGAATTTGAATTCCATAGATGTTCTGTACCAAACCGCCAGGTACTAAAATGTTGCAAGTCAGAGGAGAAACCAATGTAGAAGTATCACTGAATGTTACACTAGAAACAGTTTCATTTATTATGCTATATTGTTCTTTAGGGACAACTGTTGTTTTTGTTTTCCAGATAACTTGCTCAGCACGAATTTTGCCATAAGAACAATTATTATCGAAAATGCAAAATGCTGTAAAATTGGAACCAATGGACAATACTACCGGTGACTCTGGGATGATATAGCCACACATGTTCATAAGCCCATCTGAAACTGAGAGAAATGATTACATTTACTTTTTCATTGGAGAACATATTTATTATTGCTATAAACAATAAATAAGCTAGAAAACAACAACAGCCTTCTCAAAACTACACTAGAAAGGTCAACTTCTCTCTTGGGGAGGGGGGGAGAGAAGTGTGATGTCTGACATAAAACACTAGTTACTCTCAAAACAAATGACCAGAAATTTTACATGGTCTTGAGGAGAAACAGAACATTCCCCTCCCAAATTATTGAGCTTTAAGCTTTTATTGATTTATTTTAGGCTTTAAACTCAAAGAGAAGCTTGATAATTGCTATTTGTATTGATGTCTATTTAAATTTTAGCATTATGCTAGGAATTAATGTTTTCTAGGAACAAGTTCTTCTAGAACTAGAATAGTATAGTTTTATTATTATAGAATTAGAATAGGACCAGTAATTAAACAGTGCATTGAACCAACTGCATAGAAGTGTTATATTTCCTTTGAGATAACTAGAGCAAACATCTTAAAAGGAGTAAACCTACTGACACTGAGGTAAGTGTAGCACAGAAAGACTAAGCTAAAACTTTACTCGATCAAATCTACCAAGGACAGATACAGGTTTTCAGTGGTATTTTCTGCAAATGCCATCATATCACTGCTGTTGACAGCTCATCAAAACATGACAAGATTGTTCTTAATTTGGGGGACTCCAAATAAAATTAAGAACTACTAGAGTCTCATGGGCTTAAACCAACCTGTGTGGTTAGTCCCCCATCATTCTTGGATCACTAATTCTTTTATTGTTCCCTTGCTAAATCCAAGTCATAAATCAGTTAATGTCCTTTGATTCAATTATTAGTCTGTTGCTGCTTCATGTTGTTACATTTTGTTTCAATAAATTTGAATTAGTATCTATTCAAAAGGTTTTAATCCACAAATAATCAGCATATCAGTAGAAAACTCTGAACCTATACAGAATTTTGTTAATACCTACATTCTTGTTCTATAACCTAAGTTTCAAACTAATACTCAAAATCACTAATGTAATTTAAACACAATATTAAATCAGTCTCATTCACCAGTGCTATAATTCATCATTACAGACTTACCTCCAAAGTAGTAAATGCTCAGGAGAACGTAGACACCTTGCATTGACATGCCCCATTTTGAAAACATTTTGATCCAAGTCACTGTAAAACAGTTATGCAACCTCTTTTTAGAATGGTGAATCAGACATTTATTTTTATGCAGGTACTGTATCTCCTAGTAGGTAAGTTCAGGTATCTTAAGCATGATAGAAAGTTCAGTCAAAATCAAACACACACGGACAAATACAGGAAGCCGTTAGTTAACAACCACTCATTTAGTGACTGTTCAAAGTTACAATGAATGAGTGCCGGTTATGATCTATATAACCGATAATTGTAAATATCTGAAAGTTAATACCAAAAAAAGGGGAAGGTTTCCTTTTAAATCTAAAAGAAAAATTAAATTTTCTTGAATCTCTGTTGTTAAAATTATGGCTTTTCTTGGACTTTAATTTCCCATAATGCTTTTTTTAAAATTCTAACCAACTGATTGGTTGGTACTATACATCAGAATATTGTAACAGGATTAAGCTTATTTATAGTGGATGTATTTTCACTGACATCTTGCTGACACTTGCCTGTACCTACAACTGTAAAGCTTTTGAGTTTTCTGAGGGGTCATTGGTGCTTTCTGAGCTTGCTTGTTTTCTTGCAGAAATTTGATTATCCAAACTAGGTAACATCATCAGTGTTATTAAGGAATGTTGTTTGCTGTCAGTTTATATTCTGGTGGCTTGCCTTGTCAGTGTTGGTTGGTGGGAGTTGTTATCACCCATACTCCACCAGCAATCAGCACCCAGATCAGCATAGATTAATTCCAAAGTTAACAGCAGACCAACAATCAAGTAAACAATACCCCAATCAAGAAACTGCCAAAGAGCCAACAATAAACAGTTCAACCAAAGTATCTCTAAGCCTTCCCCCACTAACACTGACAGGAAAGCCACTAGAACAGTGGTTCTCAACCTTCCAAATGCCGCGACCCTTTAATACAGTTCCTCATGTTGTGGTGACCCCCAACCAGGGGTGGGTTCTAAATTTTTTTTACTACCGGTTCTGTGGGCGTGGCTTATTTTGTGGGCGTGGCTTGGTGGTCATGTGACTGGGTGGGCAAGGCTAGCTGGTCACGTGACAGGTGGCCATGGCTATGTGTATAGGGACTACTCAGAGGGCTGAAAAAAGTCATTTCTGACAGGTCCTCGCACTTTTGACTGGTCCTCACACTTATGACCATCCTCACATTTATGCCTGTGCAGCATTCTTAACAACCATGTCACTCATTTCACAACTGCTTCTCTTCAACATGGTATAAGATAGGGCAAAAAACGTAAAATGTGAGGACAGTCATAAATTCGAGGACTGGTCAAAAGTGCGAGGACCAGTCAAAAATAACTTTTTCAGCCCTCTGAGTAGTCCATATGCATAAAAGGATACAGCAATAGAGAGGGATGAAGGAAGGGAAGGGAAATTAGAGTAGGAGTGAGGGTAAGAGAGGGAGGAAGAGAGGAGGCGAAGGAGAAAGGAAGAAAGTAAGAAGGAAAGAAAAGACAGAGGTGGTAGGTTTGAGGAGAAAGATTGCTGTACAATAAAAAAGATGAAAGGGAAGAAAGCCAACCCCAAACAAATATAAAGATATTAAGATAAAGAATGAATTGTTAAACTTTAAAGAATAAAAGAGAACAAATAGGAATAAATAGCAATAATTAGAAACACACATACAAACATACAACGTATTTTCTTTGAACAGAGTATTTGGCCGGTCCACAAATTTAAACAGTTGTAGGTGGTTAGCACCCACCCCTTTCCTAGAAGAATGAAATATTTTGGGAAATATTAAAAAGGCAGAATATTATATTTCCCTGGATGAGAAATGGACAAGCATATTTTACAGACAAATCAGCTCCCACCTTCCTGCCCCCCACCCTTTGTTAATGGGTCAGAGACAGAAAGTCAATCCTTTGTCAAAGGACATTTGCAACACAATAGCAACAGAAACTAACACAATGGGCCCCATCAAGCCATGTGATCCTGTCCACCATTAAAACATCTTTCCAAATAGTCTCCATGTTTCCAGTGTCTTTTTCCCCACTTTGAGCAGAACCCAGAAGGATATTTCTTCCAACACAGTATTTAGTCATTTCAATTAAATTTACAATTTCTAAATTTTCTTTTTACCATATTTATTCCTCATCTATTTTTTTAAAAAACCAATATTACCCTTCATCCTCATCTCTAATCTTAATCAAATTCAATTTTTCCCTTCTATTCTATATTATACCCCTTCGCATTGTCATCTATTTTTATATCCATCCTCACATTGGTTAATTATGTAATACAGTTGTTTAATACAAATTCAACATTTTAATATAAATCAATTAGTTATATAACTATCTTTTTTTGTATATTAATCAATATGAACATGAATATTCCAATTATTTCCATGCAATCCAATTTCTTACAAATCAATTAATTATATTTACCAATAATAATAAACCAAATAATTTCCCCCATATATTCCTCCAAACCACAACTTAACCATTTCTGCTTTCAACACAATATGCAATTAATAGTATCTCAATTATTACAATTCCCTAGTTAAATAGAGCTTTTTTTCTTTTGTGTTTTAAAATCTTGAACCTCCTCTTGCCCTAAATTTCCCATTGTTTGCAGTTTTGTACCTACCTTTTTTGGTGAGGAAAAAGAAAAAGAAATCTCTCTGCCTCATTTTGTCACGTTGCAGCTAAGACCCTCCTTTCGCTTTCTCTTTTCAGCATAGGTAGGGGGAAAAAAACTTGCTCCAGGAATTTACCTCTTTGCAGCTAGCTCTTTGAAGCCCCGCGGCAAGAATTTAAAGTTTTTTTCCCTCTAGCCACCAGCTGGGACTCCGGAGGCAGCAATAGATTGGGAGTGGGCGGGGTAAGAGAACGGTGATCGGGAGAGCCAACAGAGGCAGAGGGTGAGGGTGAGTGAAGGCGTGGGGGGAGGGGGGCGAGAGAGGGCTTTGGCGACCCCTGTGAAATGGCCGTTCGACCCCCAAAGGGGTCGCGACCCCCAGGTTGAGAACCGCTGCACTAGAATATAAATTAATAGCAAACCCCCCCTCCTTACTAACACTGATGGTGTTATCTAGCAAACTCAGAGAGCACCAAGGACCCCTCATTTCAATCCTGAGCTACAAATATTTGTAATAAATATCTCCTTTGAGTTTTCTGCTTGCGATACAGATAAGGCAGTCAATCGGAGTAGTCTCTAACTGCGAGAAGAGTATTTCAAATATGTTCCAGAAATGTAAACTTCAAGAAGGGACTTAGCATTTTTGGTAACTTGTAAAAAAACTAAAGAATTATGGAATGAACACATATATTCAGAAAATTAAAAAAAGATAAATGTACAATCAAAACCAGAGATATTTCTGCAGGTTGATCAATAAAAATTGGAAAAATGATATAGTACTTTGTTCTTATGTATGATGGTTGGCAAAGATGGTGACAGCCTTGATTAGAGAAAAGGCGCTAATTTTAGTGCTAACTGGAAGTCTCCTTTTGGACTTTTTGGGGAAAACAGAAAAAAAATGAAATTCCATATTTTTGCACAAATTCAAATCTCTGTGAATCAAAGCAGGGCAATAACAGAACAAGCCCATATCATATGAACAAATGTCCCTTATCCATTTTACTCTCCCAACATAATGAAGTTATGTTCAATAAGTAAATCTTTTACTGAATTAATAAGATCACAAGAAACAGTTAATATATCTTTAGCTACATGGATTTGTTAATCTAGGATATTTCAGCTACATTACTGTAAAATTTCAATTCAACAGACTTTGCAAGCAACAGACCATGGTTATAAACCATTTGCATCAATTATCTTGGCTGCTATATATGTTTCATTTGGATGTATTTCTATTTTTTGTTTTAAAATGTTTCTAGTATTTCAATATAATGTTATAATTTATAGTTTATAAAAACTATAATTTTTTAAACTGTAAGCCACAGAGTCACTGACTGAGATGGGCTTGTTCTATTATTGCAGTTTGATTCAAAGATTTGAATGTATTTTTGAATTTGTGCCAAAATATGGAATTTCATTTTTTTTCTGCAGAAATTGAATCTAGTCCTTGATTTACTATGGTTCATTTAATGACATTTAATTACCAATTGCACTGAAAAAAAGTAACATGACCATTTTTCACATATATGACCGTTGCAGCATCCATAGTCACATGATCAAAATTCAGATAACAGTACTTGCCAACTCATTCATATTTATGATGGTTGTAGTGTCCTGGGGTCATGTGATCACTTTTTGCAACCTTCTGACAAGCAAAGTCAATCGAGAAGCCAGATTCACTTACAACTATTCCTAAAATAACAATCGCAGTGATTTATTTAATAAGTGTGGCAAAAAAAATAGGGGAAAATTCATGTGTTTCACTTAGCAACATACGTTTTTGGCTCAATTGCGGTTGTAAGTCAAAGACTATGTGTAAATTATATAAATGATGTAAGTTGGATAAGGTACCCTGTTTCCCCCAAAATAAGACATCCTCTGATAATAAGCCCAATCAGGCTTTTGAACACATGGCAATAAGGCCAAGTGCTTATTTCAGGGTTAAAAAAAAATGTGACAGGGTCTTATTTTTAGGGAAACACGGTACTAACATATACAGTTTAATAAAAAATTGGAAATAACAGCAACTCATTCCCCAATTGCTGTTAATTCATGTTTTCAGTAGAGTACTTTTCTATAACAATAGGTATTTGATGTCACGTATCCCCTCTTCAGCCTTCCACTAAAGTACAGTAGAGTACTAAGTTTTCTCTGTCTTGTAGATTTGGCAGGAGTAATATTATGGTATAATTATAATTGTTAATTCTGAATCATAAAGTTTGGTGAAGTAGATTTATTCTCTACCGGTAATAAAATTCTTCCAAGAGATATGACACAGATCAGAATGTTTCAAGTATACAACTGAAACTTTTGCCATTATTTAAGAGGCATGACACATTCTCAATTCATGGGAAACTAGCATTTCCTGCAGTGTGAGTAGTTACAACCAGCAGAAGCTTCTTACATGCAAACCAAGAGTCTGTCTAGAGAAACGTTAAGACTGTTTTGCACATCACGGTAAACAAGCTTCCACAGATGTAATGACCAAGCATCATTGGCATGTTTGTTTCTCCTCAGCATGCCAAAATTGCTGAAAATTCTGATTTGCATATGAAAATGCTTCCATTGATTCATGGCCAACCTCAGCTCTGAAACTGATATTTTTACTTGACAATGTAAACATCTATTCCTTTTTTAAAGGGCATGAAAATCTCTTTCCAGGGGGAATAAATGAATATTTATTATCAATATTCAGATCAATATGTGAAGAATGTTTATTATAGTGAAAGAATTTTACATAGGTCTTATGGATACTTTATAGTAAATTATTACTAAAAATTCTTAAAAGAAACAAAAAAGGGCAATTAGGTTGTTAAGTTGCAAACATAATATAATTTCAAAAACCCAAATCCTAAACAGAATTGGATGTATCTGAGCCATTTTTTCAATCCGGTTAGGCACAGCATTATATTTGCATAGGTATGCATATACACCTAGTCCCTTTCAGGGCCAGCAACTTTATCCAAAGCACAGAAAAGAATAGTAAGCAATTAAAATATAGCTAAATCTAGTTTGCATGAAAACTCTTCCTATCTACCTTTGCAAATCACAATTGCTTTCACCTACCAATGCTCATCCACCAATGCTGACATTGCATTTTGTTCCTTAAATTTCTCACCTCTCTTCTGAAGATCTTCACACCATAATTCATATCTTCTCTTTACTCTTTCCCTTATAATTCTCCCCCCAATTTCCCAACTTCATTAAATATTGCAACCATATTTAGACTTTTTTTTTTTTAAAAAAATTGATTTATGCCACCCTTCTCCGGAGACTCAGGGTGGCTTTCAAGGCGTTAAGCAATAGCCTTCATACTTTTGTATATTTTTATACACAGTCAGCTTATTGCCCCCACAAACCAGGTCCTCATTTTACCTACCTTAGAAAGGATGGAAGGCTGAGTCAACCTTGAGCCTGGTGAGAATTGAACTTGCAGTAATTGCAGGCAGCTGGAAGCTAAATACTACCTTTAACAGTAGCATTAGTCTGTTGCACCACTCAGGGTCTTATATCTCCATAATGCATAATATAGTTGCATCTAAAATATTTCTCACGGCATTATATGGTTTAAAATATGCTGCAAATCATGTCAGCCAAGATTACATAATAATTATACAAAAGGTGCACATTCACCTGACCTGAAAACCTCCAACTTCACAACAATTTCTTATACATTTATCCATAAATACATTAAATGCGGGCTTGTTTGTTGGTTTATAAGGTTATCCTGAAGAGGGGCTACAAGGTTGTAAAAAGAGAGTACAGTATTGCTAAGTTAGATATCCTATCTTGCACAGAACAGACTGAATATTTATTTGTTAATTTTATTTGCTGCCATGGGGCTACTCTAGGCGGTTTACAACAATAAAAAGGAAGAAATGAACAAAAGATAATAGATCAATAAATTAAACAATGAAAAATAATACAACAAGAAATACAACTACAGGATATGATTACCAAAAAAGAAAGATGGATAGATAGACAGAGAGCAGAGAGTAATGGGAGGGGAAGTCGATCTGCCATCAATCTAGCAGTTACCACAGTGTGAAACTCTCCTATTTGGATCCTGGGCCAACCAGCAGAGTCAGGTCTTTAGGCTCTTGTGGAAGAATAGGAGGGTGGGGAGGGCAAAGGGTGGGCGCTGAGGCAGAGAAGGCTTTTCTTCTGGATCCCGGCAAATGGAATTCTTTGACTGATGGGATCCGAAGTAGGCCCTTCCTGTTGCAGGAGTATGCCAGGTTTGTGTAAAGCTGTTTTTTTAAATTTCATTTGTGGCATACTGGCTAAAATGTGCCAGCATTGACTGATGTTGTTCTTATAGTTAGCAGGGAATGCTGGGTGTGGCATAGGAATGGCTAAGACAGTAGTCTTAGCCAGTAGTCTAATCTTCTCTACTGAAAAAAAAGCTACATGAAATTTATTCCATTTATTTTTAGAAGCCAATCCCATGTTGCAATGTTTGATTGCCAATACTTTTTTCCTTATATTGACTATAAGATACCTCTTTCCTAAATATTTACATTTGCAAGCATTCAAGTGGGAAAGGAGTGACTTTGCAAAAGATGCTTATTAGGTATTTTATAATTTCTGTGAATAAGTAACAAGATGTTATATGACACAGGAAAACAATAACAACAAAGGCTTCCTTGGTATGTGTTTGAGAGCAATTGAGAAATTTCCTTAAGAACATTGTTCTGGCTGCTGCTTCTTCTTTCTACTACTATTTATAGAAAAGTATTAACTTAAGAAGGTTAACGGGCATCGAAATGCTAGAATATGTTTTCAAGAGTACTCAACATACAACTCAAAGTTGCCAAGAAATATGCATGTAGGAAATTATGTTCACATATGTGACAACACTACATTCTTCTGCGGACTGGGCACACAAACTCTGCCCACATGATGCAGTTCAACTATTACATAAAATAAAAAGAACTGTTCAGTTATAATTTGTCAGCGTTTGCAGCAGCAATCACTTCCATAAAGCACACACAAGTAAATGATTCAGGATTCCATTTTACATATAAGAAACTGGTCTTTATATATAACACATGTATACTTACATGAAGTAAGTATACAATACACAAGCAGGTTCTCCAAGTACAAGCAAAGGAGTTAAGTTTCAGTTTCAGTTCAGAGCTAAGCAGACTTGTTTCAGTTACCAATCAGCTCCCATTGACTGATCTGTTGCTATGTCTCTTTCAGTCTATGAACTCTCATACACTGACATTAGTGCTTCAAAGTTTATTAAAATTGGTAGATATTATATACAGTACTGCCAATTACCAATCTCTTTGTGAATTACAATACATAGTAGCTATTTACTTGTAACTTTTCCTATATTGATATAAAAAACAATACAGAATTTTTTATAAAGAATTTAATTGAGAAAGAGTGGGAGACAGAAAAAAAGGAGAGGAAGAAGAAAAACAAAGGTAAACAAAGATACAATTAAATGCAATTATAGGTATAGGATTTTAAATAGTGTGAAGTACAGATGATACAAACATTGTACAGAACTACATCATAACTTTATGATAAAGCTTATACAACTGGGAAGAATGAGCAGATGCTTCAGCACACACAGACATACACACACACAAAAACACTTCCTAAATATGGAACACTGAATAGTAATTGATAAGAATCCTAGACATCCTTTCTCTGACATCCAGACTTTATACATACAGATAGTCTTCAACTTACAACCATTCATTCAGTGACCATTCAAAGTTACAATGGCCCTGAAAGAAGTGATAACCAGTTTTCACTCTTACAACCAATGCAGCAACCCCATGGTCATGAGATCAAAATTTGGGTGCTTGGTAACTAGCATGTATTTATGACAGTTGCACTCTCCTGGGGTCATGTGATCACCATTTGTAACTTTCCCAGCTGCTTCTGACTAGCAAAGTCAATGGAGGAAGCCAGATTCCATTAATGACTGTATGACTCACTGAATAACTGCAGTGATTCACTTAACTGTGGCAAAAAAGTTGCAAAATGGGGCAAAACTCACTGAACTGCCTTATTTAACAATGGAAATTTTGAGTCAAATGGTCTTAAGTTGAGGACTACCTGTTCCTTGCAGCGCATATATCTAATTATGTATTATTCCATGTGGTCCTATGAGATACAGTCCCAAGTCAAGGTTTCCATTTGTACAAGACCATGCAGATACCAGAAAAGCAGATCACAATTCAGAGATTAGAATTTTAAAGCAGTTTAGGAGGACAGAAAGATAGGCAGAACTACAGACATATCAGAGTTCGTTGCAAAAAACAAATCCAGAAGCACACACAGATAAACTGATGCAGCAGGATTCAATAACTTCTTTATATACACAATAATACATGACGTTTACAATACCAACAGCAGATTCAGAGTTTCATTTCAGCTCAGATCAGCAGACAAGCTCACACACACTGGTTTCAGTTTCTCCTTCTCAGACTCAGAGCTGAGCCACGCCCAGCCTCCAAAACTGTTTTAGCTCCCATTGGCTGACTTAGTTGCTATGCCTATTCATTGGCTGATCTTGTTACCATGTCTTCCCAGTCATGAATATTCTGACAAGACAGCCATAAATGAATTCATGCTATTTGGGACCATATGACTACAGGTAAATTTCAACTATCAATCACAATTGAGGACAGAATTTATGTTGCTAATCAGGGCAGTTAATTGAGCTGTGTTCAATTTTACAATCTTTTTTGCTATATGACCATGAATCACATTGGTTACTAAGCAAATCTTGCTTTCCCTATTGGGAAATCAGCTAGGAAGGTCACAAATGGCAATCTCACAACCCAGGGGCACTGCAACCATTGTAAACACATGCTGATTGCCAAGCACCTAAGTGCAAGGAAGGGTTGCAAGCCACTTCTTTCAGCACTGTTTTAACTTCCAGCCAAAAGGTTGTAAATCATCAAACACCTATACTTTATTTTGCAGAACAGATGTTGAAAGGATGTCAAGAAAGGAGAAATGAACTGAGGATAACTTAAATATTCAGAATAAATATTAAGAATAAGAGGAGCCTGGATAGGTCGGCAGACTAATGCATTGTAATTTAACTCCAGCTGTCTGCAATTAGTAAGTTCGAATCTTGCCAAGCTCAAGGTGGGATTCAGTTTGTGGGGGCAATAAACTGACTTTGTAAAAAATATACAAAAGTATGAAGGCTATTGCTTAACGCATTGTAAGCTGCCCTGAGTCTCCAGAGAAGGGCGGCATATAAATCAAATTTTAAAAAAAAGTTATTCCTTCCAAGCCTGTCGCACATCAAATCTAGAGTGGCCCCAGGTAGATAAAGGACAGCCTTTTATTTCAGAAGCCTTCCTTTAGATTTTTTCAAAAATTTTCTTTCCTCCTTTATTTTAGTCATTTATCTTTTACTGTACCCAACAATGCTTTTTAATGCAGATTGCGGAAACACTTTTTATTATTTGCTTCTTGTGACTTCGAACCTTGTCACACTTTTCAGACATTATTAGAATACCCTTTTATCAAGTTTTCCTGTCCTTCCTGAGTTTTCGAATTTCCTTTGGCAGAGTTATCAACCTAAACGATTACCGTTTTTAATCCTTAGGAACCAACCCCCCCCCCCCAAAAAAAAAAAAAAAAAAACCTGCCTGCGTTTCAGGCTTGTCCTTTTATTTCATTTGTATTTCAGGAAAATATGATCACCGCAATCGTACACAGGACTCAGGCTTGTTTATTTAAGTCCAGATCCAGGGTCATTGCCCGACTCTGTTCCGAACACAAGATAAAAAAAATAAAGAGTTTGGGGTGAATAATCCCACTCCCCCAACACCTCTCCCACAAATACGTATACACACACACACACACGTACACATCAGAAAAGCACACGGGCGAACAAAAAGCGCTGGGAAATTCCCCCCTCCCCTCCCCGCCCCCAGCCCCACATTTTTGCTCACAAGGCTGCAATCAGAAGCGGATGGCGCCAGCCTGATCCAGAGAGCGGAAAATGGGCTCCGCTCTTGGACCGACTGACAGAAGAGGTCTATATCAGGGGTCTCCAACCCTTGGCAACTTTAAGATTTCTGGACTTCAACTCCCAGGATTGCACAGCCCACAATTCCACAGCCAGCAAAGCAAAGCTGGCTGTGGAATTCTGGGAATTAAAGTCCACAAGTCTTGAAGTTGTCAAGGTTGGAGACCCCTGGTCTATATAAAATACAACAGAGGCTGCTCCAAGGCCGGCGGTCCTCGTGGACGTCGAGGGCGATTTTATGGACTTCCTTTGGGCCCTGCGGCGGCCCCGAAGGAAGTTTCTCATCTCCAAGGGCCGAAGGAGGACCAGAGTCGAGGAACGATGGGCAGCTGCCAAATCCTCCTCCTTCTTTCGGCCTGGCTCGGCGGCTGAGTTTCTTCTCGCGCCTCCCCACCCCCCACCCCCCGCTCTTCCCAACGGGTTAAAAGGAGCGGGGGTCAAGCTCGTAACACCCTCCTCCCCACTTCACTCCATTCCACTCACCGCTTCGCCTCTCGTCTCGTCCCGGCTAGTTGCGCAACCTCGGCAGGCCGCGAACCATCGCCCTGGAGCCCAGCGGCGGAGACTCCTTCGCTACCGACTTCTCGGCTGTAACTGCAGCGAGGCGGCCCAAAGGGAAGGAGCCATTCGGGCCGCCATTGGCGGACCCGGTGGTCACGTGGGGGTTATGGGCGTGGCAAACGGGGAGGAGGCGCTTCCCGTAACGGGTTTTTTTGGTTGCCTGATGCCGGGCAGTTGGTCCCAAAAGGGAGGAGAAGGGGGAGAAGCGGCAGCGGCGGCGGCGGCGGCGGCGGGCGGGCGGGCGGGCTGGCGGGCGGGGGGGGGGATGCGCAGAGGACGGGCGGTTGAGGGGATTGACCGGAGAGGAAAGAGGCCCCGGAGTGGGGTCTGAGGAGATCGAAGCGTCCCTCCGGAGCGGCTACTTTATAGTTAATATGATGGGCTGTAGTAACATACACGGTTGTACGTGCGTAAAGAGACTGCGTTCCCTTCATCGGGCGCTATATGGAAAGAAACTAAGCCTATATGGAAAGAAAGTGAGCCCCATTGTTAATGTCCAATTAACGGTATGATTATTTGCACAGGACTGGCTTGGTGCAGGTAACAAATTGGCTGCAAATAAAAATAGCATTCGAAGGGAATAAATTGCTTTATTTAAATAAAAGGGAAATTTTCTGACGGAACAATCAACGGCTTACCTTCAGAAGTTGTGGGAGCTTCATGGCTGGATGCTTTCAAGAAGAGATCTGTCAGAAATTTTATAAGTTTTTCCTGCTTGGCCAGGGGGTTGGACTAGATGACCTACTGCGAGGTCCTTTCCAACTCTGTTATTATATTCTATTCTGCTTTATCAATGTCCTAAAAGGAATTTGGCTATCTTCAGAACAGAGAGAAAGTGGGCAAAGGAGGTTCATAGGTACAAAAGAAAAGAAAAGAAAAAGCATGTATTTGGTAAGGAATAAAAAGTTTGTGGCAAATCATGGAGGAAGCGATTTGATCTGCAATTAAATGAAATTTTATGGCCTTAATAAATCTCAGTATTTGGGAGGGGGGGCTTACTGCAACTAATAGTGTACCACTAATTAACACCTTAATTAAGGCTTTATATTACACTATATTTTCACAGAAACAAGTGACAAATGGAGCAGAGAGCAAAAGGTTTTACAAATAAGGTACCGAAAGAGGGAACAGATGTTTTCAGCTGGCATCCTCCTTACAAAAAAGGACAATGTGGGGGAAGAGAGAAATAACCTCATAGAGGTTTAGTGTGTTCCCTGCAGAACATTCTGGAGCCAACAGATTTTATCCTTGCTGAACAGCAGGCAGGCCCAAGGGATATTTACAGACTCAGACCACACAAATTCTGGGCTAGTTGGTCATTGCTGCCTGGGGAAGAACAGGCTGCTTGAAAGAATTGGAGGCGCCTGTACTACTGTACTACCTTCCCACTTGAGCCTCACATAACAGAAATCTGCCTTTTATTTTCTTACTGGTTTCCAAGGAATCCTAAAAAACATTGCTAGAACTTAAAAGGCCTCTGATTTGCTCCTCCCGGCCCGTCCTTTTAGCACCTCACTGGCTTCATGGGGAGGCAGGAATCCCCCTATGATAAAGGGAGATGCCAGAGGGAATCTACATATCAGAGGGTAAGCTTCCTTTCTGGATTTTACACCGCACCTCAGGATCAAAGCTCAGGAAAGAGCATCCCAATTTGTACAACTTCCTCCCCCCCCCCACCCCAGTTCACACCAAGGACCAGTTCTCCTATAAAACCCTGTCTCTGGACTCCCATTTCCTCTGGAGCTACCCCTAAAAACAATCTTTTTGTTCTTGGGAATAACATGAATCTCCTTTCTTACAGTATGTCTGGATTTCATTTTTGATTTGTTCTTATGCATCCCAGCTCATGGAACCCCAAATTATTCTTCAAACAATATAGTTGTATTTTCAAATAATTGTTCAGATAGGATTTATCAGGGGAAAGGGGTTCACGGGTTCCTGGTTCTGTTTTGAATGTGTTGCTGAAGTATTGTTTCACTTGCAACTCCGGCTAAATAGCAGTTGAGAAGGCTCTATCCATTCAGAAGATGGCTCTCATGGAGAAGATGGCTCTAACCAGTTATAAAGCTTATATTTACCAACATGTTTCCTGATATTCCTCCTAGGCTACTTCTACTGGACTCTTCTCATTTCTACATTGACTTTCCTTACAGCCATAGTTACGTTTTAAGAAATTTGGGAGCAGGGAAGCACTCCTGGAAGTGAAATGTAATTGAAGGTGAAGATTCATTCGCCGAGCTTGTGGATTGTTTTCCAAATGTTTCGTTAACGGCTAGGTAACATCTTCAGCGGAGTTTAGGGGATATCAGTGTCAAAGTTCTTCTGTTTATAAAGGCTTCAGGTGTGGGTGTGTCAAGTGAGGTTCTTGTGATGGGTCTTGTATGAGTCACAAGAACTTCACTTGACACACCCACACCTGAAGCCCTTATAAACAGAAGAACATTGACATTGACATCCCCTAATCTCCACTGAAGATGTTAACTAAGTTAGCCTGGTAATGAAATGTGTAGAAACCAACCCACAAGCTCGGAGAACGAACCTTCACCCTCATCCTACACCAGAGCTACAGATATTCACCACAATTGAAAGGTAATTCTCAATGTTTTATTTTCAGCATAACAGCTTCCCAATTTTTCAACATTTCAAAAATAGAAATTAACGGGAGTAGATCCCCTTCTGGAAATGTTTGGCACCCCAATCTGCCTTGTTGGGGGCCCTAATTGTTTCTTAAGATTTTGTTTGCTGCAGGCATCTGTTATGTTTTAGCAAAAGTAAACTATTCGAAATAAATTCCTAAGTTACTTTTCCAGGTACATTAAACCTGGAGATGTATAGGCTGCCTGTGCTTCTCCTCTAATCTTGCATCCTTCTGAAGATTTTGACTGAATTACCATTTTGCTTGGTTTATTTTATGTATATCCTATCTATTTGGAAATACTAAGGGCAGGTAACAAAACTTACTTTTTAACATGACCAAAATTCATTAAATTCTTGGAAACAATTTACATGCAACAACATTTAGATTAAAATGAAAATAAAACAACTTTATTATTTTGGGAGTATGATCTTTGGCATGCCATTCAGACAATATAATCAACATAATCTATCTCAAAAAAGGCTATGAAGTTTTAATTTAAATGCATTTCCTCAGTTCCACCTGAACTTGAGATCTTTAGTCATCTCTATGTATGTAACATGGTGCTTCTTTTCTTGCTGCCTTGAAAGAAACATACTAGGAACTGGCTAAATTTCTTGGAGAGAGTAGCCTTCCCTCTATTCTAAGGATATATATACATAAGGACTAGGTTTCATTTCTCCCTTTTTGATGCTTCTCTAGAAGCAATCTAGAAGCTGACTGCAACTTTGTGTAAGAAGCCAGAGCAAATAGTTATAGCATGAGCTAACTGAAAACTGAAGATTGCATGTCTTGCCGGTACTTTTTCAGCTTTTTGCTAGATTTTCCTAATTCTATAGCTAACATTATCTATTAGGCTTCTCAGGTTGGTTCCTCTAAGCATGGTGAAGTACAGCTCCCTCAGTCAGCATCATGGGAGCTGAGGCACTTCTGGAAAAGGCAAGGTTGGGGAAGGCTGCACTAAAGCTGCAACTGGGATGATTGAATTCAACTGAGGACCTTCCTTTGTAGTTTCACTTGTTGCACAGCTACAATGCTTGAAGTTCCCTCTTTTGCATAGCTTCCAAAGGTTGTTGCCACCTACATTGCCTATAAATCACTTCAGCTAGCATACTGTAATGTAACTTTAATCCTGTTGGTTACACACAGAAGGTGCTACAAACTCCTTATGATTTTTGTATTTTTTTCCTGTTTTCCTTGTTCAGTCCCAGTACTATAGCAGTTACCCTCACTTGACTAAAAAAAAAATAGCCCACTGTTATTCCAGTAAGGTATCCATTTCCTGCCTCCTTTACTGGATGCTCTTGGCAGCATACATTCTCTTTGTTTTTGTACCATTTTGTTGAATATTGGATCTTTCCTATTCTTGGTCAGAATATGCCTTCCATCTCATGTCTACCCTACATGGTGTGATACTCTGATTTCCAATTTGTTTCTTAAGTTCTGGTCATGGATTCCCAAAGAAGCAACTATTGTCTGGAATCTGTCATTGCTGTAATTCCCTTAAATCTATTTTTGTCATCATTGCTTAGGGGTTTCTAGTGTATGTAACAAGCTTTATAAATATCAACTGTCTCCAAACTAATTGGGAAATCATTGTTTTTGAGAACACAGAATTGGGCAGAACATTTTTAAAGCTTTAGAGATAGTGATGATAATACAGATACATGGACAATCCACATGTGGTCATTCCTATCCTGATTGTTTCCCATCCATCTGCCAATAGAAAGTATCCAACAGTCAGAGAAATCATTTCATTAGAAAGCCAGGATTCTAGTTCATGATATCCAATTGTTAAGGTTTTCCTAGGATAGTGTGCCTCCCTAGTCAGCCTTTGGAGGGATTTGGCAGAAAGTTTAGAAGGATGAAGGAGAGCAGCAGCATAATCAAGAATGAAGCATGAGCTAGAAATGAGCAATTCCATCAAAGCTGATTCTTCCTGCTTTGATCCCTTACCTGCCAAAGAAACCAAATAGTACCTAATTTAGAAAGAACGCAAGCAAGAGCAGCTTGAAACAATAATTAAAAAGTCAACATGTGTGATTTAATCAGTTTAAATTCTAATTGCAATTGTGTGCTTTTATAACAAGAAATGGTGGTCTATTATTCGCAGCTATAATCTGTGCTTCACTGCTATCTCACTGAGCCACTGAATTTTAGTAGACTCCAGGTTTTAGGAAGTACTGGGAGAGGAACAAGCTATTTATTGCCTGCTGTAGTGGCCACATAGACCATTGCAACAAAACTGACTCTTGTTCCCATGGTATGGTGTGCTTGATTTGTTCCTTACGTAACTTCTTAGAAACCCTAACCTTTGCCTGAGTCTAGGAACATTGTAGTGTTCTAAGTTCTGGGCCGGACTTAGTCTAGAAGTTGGTTTGTCTTGGTCCCTGGATCTGGCTATGCCTTTGCCTAACAATTTCACTGTAACACTCTCTTGTACTATAGACCTTGGACCTTTTGGCTATTCATAATCAAATAATCAAATGCTACTCTTGCGTCGACTCCATTTACAAGAATTCTTCAGGGTCCCATATATTCCACAGGCAACTCTTAGAAAATGTCCCCTCTTCCCCCCTATTTGGCAGACATGCCCATTATAAAAATTACTTTATGTGCAAGCAAATTTTTTACACTAGTCATTTTGTAGCTTTTTACATGTTACAAACAAAAACTTGTTAAAAAGTCTCATAAGTGTCCACTTAAAATTATGTTTATTCTTGTTTTATAGTGTGACAGCTCTGAAGTCTCCAGTCTGTACATAACAAATTGTAGGGCATAACACCATATGCAGAAGGCACTTCTTTGGAAGGGAAATGGGTGGATGTTGTTGACTCAAGGGCAGTGGTTGTCTTCTGCTTATAAAGCACAGTATGAGTTCTAAGTTAAATGTGATAAGTGAACATATTAATATGTATGAAGGTGAATTGTACTAGCATTAATTAATGCAGACTTCATTGTCAATAGTAAGGAAATAAGCATTTGACTCTTCTTCCTATTTAGTGTTAAATACCATGCTAAAGATAGATTATGCCCACTTAGCAATTCAACTTCCTTCTAAGAGAAGTTTAAAACTGAATGTGTATGTTATATAGCAAACATTCCACATACAGTACATATTGTAAGATGTTTATTTTGCATCAAAAGGACAGTTTTTATGTACTGTTATTACTATTAGAAATCAGATTTTTTGCCAAGCTTTGGAGTGGTTAAACCTGGCCCAGTTAAAGAAAGTTACATAAGGCACAAGATTTTTATGGCTATGCAGGGGTTTCATGATATTTCAAGAGGAAAAGAGAAACTACCTGGAAGTATAGGTAATCCGTGATTTATGACCATAATTGGGGCCAGGACCTCTGTTGCTAATTGATGAGGTTAAGTGAGCCGTGCTCAATTTTATGACCCTTTTTCCATGGTCATTAAGTGAATTTGGCTTCTCCCATTGACTTTTTTGTCAGAAGGCCAAAAAAGAAAGGTTGCAAATTATAATTGTGACCATGGAAAGCTGCAACTATCACAAATACATGCTGGTTGCCAAGCGCCCAAATTTTTATCACAGGATTATGGGAAGCTGTGCCAGTCATAAGTGCAAGGATTTGTGTTAAATGATTTTTTTTCAGCACTCTTGTAACTTTGAACAGTTGCTAAACAAATGGTTGTAAGTTGAGGATTGCCATTAAGGCAAAGTTACAGCTTATGAACAATAGGCAGACTTGCTCTTGCAAATGTAAACTAAGCACTTAATTTTCCCCAGTATCCCAAATTCTATGCATCTTTGTACACGTAAAAACTAAAAACCATATCTGAGAGAGAAATGAGAAGATAGAGTTACATATGAGGATCTCCTAGCAGAACCAAGAGTGTGAATTCATCCATTTGATGTGTCCTAGAATTGATAGGTGTGATTTAGTTAGAAGTTTTTCTTTGGTGGTTCTTATGCTTTCCCCAGCTATTGCCCACCTGAAAGGAAGGCAAAGACTGTAGCTCCATCAGAAAGTTTTGCCCTATCAGAATGTCGTCAGCAACATTTTCATACACAATTGGAAGGAGTCCCAGTTGCTCAACAACAATCTCTGCATTACCGAAGAGTTTCTGCTCCTTTTGATTATCAGTCCTTACACATGCTAGTCTATACCTTGTAACTTTGAATTAATAAACTGGACCAGGCCTAGGCCTAGAAAAAGAATCGTATCTCTTTTTTAGACAGTTTCAATATTTTGTAGGATCTGCTGAACTATTTCCATCAGCCAGGAAAAAAAAAACAACAGTCCCATGATCCAAAGCATGTCTTTTATAATCTGACTGTCCTCAACAGTTAAATTAGATAGTTTCACACACACACCAGTACACCAATCCTCAATTATTCCCCAAAGCAATAACCTTGGGTTTAATAGTGGTCAGAGGTAGTATGTGTATGGAAATAACATTATATGCAGAGAACTGTGATCTGTAGGCCCACTTCTTTGTACTGGAAATTGAGAACATTGATCAACTGAATTGGATCCTTTTGTTGCTTTTCCAATTTTTCCAAGGTCATTTTGGCTAGGGAAAAAGATGCCATCCGTGGCCTTCATTCTGCTGTTTAGCACTACTTTCTGGATTTTGGATAAATCAATTTAGAAGTTCTCTCATTTCCTTCCATAATACCAGAAGTTTTAGTTTACTTTTGGTTAACCAGAAACTTGATAATTTCTGATGGGGAGTAGAAAGGCAGAGCTTACAAAATGTATCCCTAGTTCTTGTTTCTAAAATTATATTGACCGCATTAACAGGAAAATAAACACTTATAATAGAAGATTAACCAGAAAGATATTTATCTCTTCACATAACCATAGCCTTTTCCAGTAAATAAACTCCCTCCCCCCCTCCATCTTTTCCCCTTAGTAGAAGCTCAATTTCTGGTTTATAAATTTAATAGGCTCAACACATTTCCAGTATCCGCATTTTTGCAGATTTAGGACCAAACTAAATATTTTCCCTCCACTGACTATCCTTCCAGTATTATCACATTAACTTCATAATGAAAACAAGATGAAAATCCTTTATATTTTCATCATAGGACTGGCCCTGTCAGTAATCATGATGAGCAACTGGAGGCTGAAGCCATACATTGGACATACTATTGAAACTAAGAAAGGGAGAAGTCTGAATTGTTTCTCCAGAGTTCCTAAAATATTGCATGCTATGGGAAAGAGTAGCATCTATTCCCGTCACATTTTGCTCCCCTATTGCCATGCTGTTTTATCATCTATCAGGCCAGTTACGGAACAGAGAGATGTTTCCTAAGCTTGTTTTTGCCAACTAAATATCTTGAGCTGGTTGTGCTTTGTAACTCTAACCCTATCCCTTTGTATCATTTATCAGTGCCAAAATCAAGCACTTAGTTGGGAAAATGCAGTTGTGTTTCATGGAGAGGAGCATTCAGAAAAATGTTATAATGCTTCCGAAGAAACTTTTTAAAAACAATAAAATCTACTGACCAATAGAATCACATATTCACAGCAATATTTTCTCATCTGACCTTCCAGATAACCCCCTTTTAATTGACAAGCCAAACTTGTCTATATTTATGTCATCATTTCTCAGCAAGGCTGATGAGAAGGTCACGGATCTTGGCAACAAAGCGCTTGCACTTCCTAGGAAATTAATCTCTACTGGAACTGAGGACCACAATCAGCAGAGTAAAGCCACATAGCAGTCTACGGTTTGTTAGTTTACCACAGCTCAAAACATCAAGATTGGTTTTAAGAACTTTGGCTTAAACTTAAACTTTGGCTTTGGCCAAATATTTGAATGCTGTATTCTGGAAGGTGAGGGTGAAAACTCCTTAACTAACAGACCTCAAATATGTTTTCAAAGCCAGTTTTTCTACCAGGACTGTCATTTTTAAATATTGTATTTTTAACCTATATTAGGTGTCCAAGGGTGGGAGAATAATTCAAGATAAAATGCATGTTCGGTCTATAGAAGGTCCCAGATTGAACCTCCAGATGTCAAGAAAAGCATTTAAAAGGCTGTTTCTTATGATCTAGTAGAGAACCGCTTCAGTGCCATCTGTATTAGAAAAAATGGCCTGCATTAGTGTCAAGGATTCATGTTTAGGTATAAAATTTGAAATTACAACAGCCCTGAAAAAAATAACAAGTCTGGATCTCCTACTTACAACTGGTGCAATGTCCCCACAGTGACATGAACAAAATTCTGGTGTATGTATTTAGAATAGTTGCAGCATCCAAGGGCCTTTGTGACCTTCACAGGGGGCTTCTGACAAGCAAAGACAATGGGGGGGGAGGGGAGCTGGATTTCTTTAATGACCATGTGATTCACTTAACTACACCAATTCATTTAAAGGCTGTGGCAAGAAGTCATAAAATGAGTATGATTCACTTAACAACTATATTGCTTAGCAACTGAGGTTCTGCTCTCTCTCTCTCTCTCTCTCTCTCTCTCTCTCTGTGTGTGTGTGTGTGTGTGTGTGTGTATGTGTGTAAGGAGGGAGCCCATGTTTTTTGGAGAGCAAGCAATCATGGATAATAGTGGTCTGATTTGTGCTGTCCTATGGAAGATATGTTTGGGAAATGATACTATTTAAAAAGACATTTTCCAGCAGAAAAGGCCAGCAACATATCCTTATATTTGATCTTGAGGTTCATCTAGCACGGAATGCAGCAATCAGATTAATACATTTAATACATTTAACATAGAACATATGTAGCTCAGGGTTGAATCATGGAGGCCTTGATGCTCTCTGAGCTTGGCTTTTTGCTTGCAGATGTTTAGTACCTAACTAGGCAACATCATTAATACTTATGAATGGGAGTTTGCCCCCTGTTTATGTATAGTAGCTTGCCCTGTTAATTTGTGTGTGTGGGTTAGTATGGTTTTCTCCTTGATAGCTATGAGGTTATTGTTTTCTGCTGGGTTATTTAGTGTTAATCTCTGCTTATCTGGGTGTTGGCTGATTGAAGGGATGTGATCTCTATAACTTTATCTTCTACTGCTTTTAGATCTTTGATTTTCTGGAGGCGCTGTAGTAGATAATTGATAGAATATCTGCTCTTCTCTGAGATATCCAAGCTTTTTTGTAAGATCTTTGTCTATGTTGTAAGTTTGAGAAACACCATTAAAAAAAAGATGACAAAAGGCTAAGAAAGAAACAGAAAAGATCAGAATACATCTCCTTCAGTAGCCAACATTATCTGTATAGGGGTTTTTGCAGGGGAGGGTGGAACAGCCTTTAAATCAGTGTTGACTCCTATTGTCTGGACAAATATAATAGATGACCTTGGGAGCTGAGGGGAAGAGATGCTGCCTAGGAAACAAACAAGACAGGCGGGAAAGATCCACTCTAATAGATGAAGCAGATAAACGTGGCGGCAGGAAGCTTGTACTTTCAGACTTGCAAGATTCTGTTAATGTAGCTTTACAATAAAATAAAATTAGTTTATCTAGCTGTGTTTCCAATCTGGTTGACCTGATAAGATTGACAACTGTCCTTGCAATTTTCTTGGCAATGTTTTTTTCAGAAGTGGATTACCATTATATGCACCAAGATAAATTCCTTGTGTGTCCAATCACACTTGGCCAATAAAAAATTCTATTCTATTTTATTCCATTGCCTCCCTCCTAGGACTAAGAGAGAGTGACTGGCTCAAAGTCATCCAGCTGGCTTTGTGCCTAAGATGGGACTAGAACTGACAGTTTCTGTTTTTAACCTGATGCCTTAACCACTAAACAAAACTGGTGGTTATATATGTAGGATTTCATAATTTATACATACTATATCTATTACAGAGATATATGTAGGGAAATTATCCTGGTCATTCTTTTGGCTTATTATTTATATATCCCTTGAATTATTAAAACATCAGCAGGATTCTTTTCTATGTCCAATGTAAGATCTTTTTCCATGTGATTCTTATAGCCTGTCATTATTAAATCCACTTTCAAATCAGTCTCAATCATGTTATATAATAATTGTTCCTCTTAGCATTTTTTAAACATAGATTATAGAAGCAGACACTGTTAAAATTAACTTCTCCGTTAGTTGTTCAAAAATATCCTTCAATATATCCAATGTTAATTTTGTTTACAGAATTTTGGTTCATTCTGTATTAGAAAGTGTGAATGTTCTTCTCCTTTAACTGTAATCTTTAATTCCTTCTAGTCCTCTCTAGTGTCTAATTTTTAAAGTCTCACTTTATGATGATTTTTTTGAAAGAATTAAAAACAAAGACATTTTCTCATGGGAAGGATTCTTTATATTACAAAACCTTATTTCAAATTTATTGGCACCTTAGTCCATTTATAAAGCTTTAAAATTCTAATGACCTTTTTGCTGTTTATTCCAGAATTTATTTTAAGTCCTTAAACTTCTTTTTAAAACTTCTTTCAATAAGGATTGAAAGAAACTCATCTGGTACTATAAAATGTACCAATCCAAAGCTTTCTAATTGAAAAGTAGTTAGCAAGCAATTTCTGAAAGTGATTAGGAGCTGTGGTGGCACAGTGGTTAGAATGTCGTATAGCAAGTTAACTCTGCTCACTGCCAGTAGTTTGATCATGACTGGTTCAAGGTTGACTCAGACTTAGATCCTTCTGAGTTTGGTAAAAAGAGGATCCAGATTGTTGGGGGCAATATGCTGACTCTGTAAACTGCTTAGAGTGTGTAAAGCACTATGAAGCAGTATATAAGTCTAAGTGCTATTGCTATTGCTATTAGAAGCTGAAGCTTCTTGCCAATCATGGCAGGAACTGATAATATAACCCAAAATGTGCATGATCAACTTGAAGTCAACAAGCCTGGGGTGGCAGATAATCTAAGACTGAAGCAGGGCCAGTCCTACTGTGATTATCGTGTACTGATTTTCATGCATACTTCCTTAAAAAATGGGAAACTGACAAAAATAACAGAAGTTTGGAAAAATGAGGAACTAATTGTAACTAGACCTGAATGAATCTAGTTTTTTAAGAGCCCTGAAAACTAAAACTCTTTTATGCACAGATTTTTTTCTCACTTTTTGTGATCATCAGATCTATTTTCAGTTGAAAGTCTGCTGACAAGACTTCTGTTTTTATGAATTGAATATTGATACATAAATTACATACGTAGTTGATGTTACTTTAAAATGATTATATGGAAAATCCTTAAATTGATAGATACATGCATTTGTTGATTTCTGTATTTTGTTTCTTTGCAATTAAAATTACTGAAAGAAGAATGCTGTTATTTGTTTTCATGTCACCAATGTTTTCAACTCATCGCTGCCACAATAGAGCCTGAGTGGCGCAGCAGACTAATGCTACTGTTAAAGGTAGTATTTAGCTTCCAGCTGCCTGCAATTATTGCGAGTTCAATTCTCACCAGGCTCAAGGTTGACTCAGCCTTCCATCCTTTCTAAGGTAGGTAAAATGAGGACCCGGTTTCTGGGGGCAATAAGCTGACTTTGTATAAAATATACAAAAGTATGAAGGCTATTGCTTAACGCCTTGTAAACCGCCCTGAGTCTCCAGAGAAGGGCGGCATATAAATAAATAAATAAATAATAAAAAAAAAACAATAGCCAACAGTTCCAAGCAGAAAAATTAAAACATCAAGTCATGTTGAAGTTGGGGCTTATTTGGAATTGAGGAAATAGCTATATTCATTCTCATTATGTCCCAGCACTTATTTATTCAGGTTGTAATGAAAAGAAAATAAAGTTTAACTTCTACTGAAATCAACAACACTTTAGAGGTATAAGGCTTTTAATTGACAAGAAATATGGGAATATTATATTTAGAAACTTCTTGGGCTTTGTCAAGTCCAAGCTTTCTTGGACTTGTATTGTTTGATTACTCGGCAGTTAGAGCAAAATTTAAGTAGCAAAATGAAGTTGCATTTCCTTTCCTTTGTTTCTTCCTCTATTTGCATAATGCTAGCATGTTCCCAATACAGGATAAAATTAAATGGGTCAATAAATTGCAGTAGTAAATGTCTGCTTTTTAAAATATCAGTTTATCAGCCTTCCAGCAGTGGACTAGAAAGAAAACATTTAGTATTTTTAGTGCTTTTTATTCATTTTCACCATATGGGGCTTCTGGGCTAATGGTGATTGAATGAGTCACAATGTGATTGATCAAGCATTTCACTCATGTAGCTGGATCTTTTCTGGCTTGGAATGGCTGGCAGGACTTTGCTTGTTCCCAGAGGCTCAGTTGATTGCAGTGATAAGAATGAGAATGGAAAGTAAATCTGGGAAAGCCCTCCTTTTGTGGACTTGGTAGCAAACATTGGTGGCAAAACAGACGTGTCAGTTCTCAGTGAATTTAAGGACAGTAACTTCATCTCTCTGGCACCTTGGTTGGTTGATAGCTGGTCTGAAAGAAAGTGCAAAGGGAGACATCAGAAACAAATATTAGATAATACAGGCTATGTAAAATGAAGTGAATAAGTTGAAGGCAAGAAAAAGGTAGATTTTTTACTAAATACATATAACAATCTTAGCTGCATCGCTTGCAACACAGAATCACAAGTCAGAGGAACCTATTTAGGCCACCAAATCCAACCAACAAATTAAAGCTCCTCCATGACACTTCTGCTTTAATGCAAGTAAAGAAGCCCTCCCCCTTATTAGATAAGTGGTTCCCATCAGAAGTGGGCTTCACATAATTTAACAACTGGTTTGACTAGTGCAGAACCGAAAATGTGAGAGCGTGTACGCAGCTTTAAACACACAATGATTTCCTGCATACGGCTTCCAGCACACCTTCTCGGGCAGCTGTGGTGAGTAGAGCGGGTGAGGCACGGAAATCAGCTGGGCTGCAAGGGTGAGGCAAGCGGGCCAGAGAGTGAGATATATAGGATAGCGCCAGGGCAGGTGGGCAGGCCCAGCCGGTGGTTGGAACTACTGCTTCGTCCGAACCAGCAGTAGCCCACCTCTGGTTCCCATATTTTTAGCCACAAGAATACTGCATATTACATACAGGTAGTCCTTGACTTACCACAGTTGGTTTAGTGACCGTTCAAAATTACAACGGCATCACTTAAGATTCTTGCATGTTAAATATGTTGCCAATTTTGGGGGGTCATACTATGCAGAGCCCATGAGATGGTTATGTTGGTGTTGGACATTTATCTATAATTTTATCCTGGTTGCCTATTGATTGTATGCTGTTGTTTGGTTATATTTTTTAAAATTAAATGCTGATGAGCTGGGCAGCCCTATAAATGAGATAAATAAATACCCCTATCAATTGAGAACATGCAAAATTATTACATTTTATTTGCTGAAATGGCAAAGGGTAGCCTAGGAATAAATAACTTCATTTATTTTCTCTTAAAAAAAAGTACATTTATGTACTCTTAAAAACTGCTGATCCCTTCATTGTTCTTATCTAAGTCAGGTGGCATTAACTGCATGTTATTATATAAATAGCAGTAATAGCAACTGTAGGCTATGCAGAGTAAAAAGGATAATTTTAATTTCATGATATTTGATACTTTCAAACAAAATCACTTTGAAACTGCTGTTTGCATTTAAAGGGCTACTTTATTTGGCATCTATGTAGGCTTTCCTTGAAACAGAGTGAGAAAGTTTAAAGAATTATTATTTTGTTCTCTCTCTAACCGATAATCAGCTGAGATAAGAAGCTGAGCATTGTGACCCCCCAAGCTCAAATTCTGTTAAATTCAGTTCCTCTGAACTAAGAAAGGAAGGTCAGGAGAAGATAAATAAACAACAATGAGAAACTGATGATATAGTCTTTCCCACTCTTTCTCCAAATGGAAAAAAAAAAAAAGAAATGTTGTAAAAACTGGAGATATTAAAAAAAATATGCTGCCAGTAGCTTCTTCTATCATAGAAGAGGAAAAAAGTGAAGAGGAACAAGTGATTTTTTAATTAATCAAACTCCATGGTTTGTGATTTTAATATTAATATTAATCAAGATTTATACCTTTGCATTGTGGTTTGGCACTGTATTATTAATCTTTGCTACTAGATGCCCTTCATATTGGTTATTTTGTAGATTTATTATTGGAATGCCTCAGATATTTATTATTTTTGTTATTAAATAAAATGTTACCCTATGTTATATATAAAATATAAAGGTTTTTTTTAAATAAAATGTTGCATTCTTATACATTGCAATTACTATTAGATTAGTAAAATGTCTAAGACGGTGGTTCTTAAACTGAGGGGATAGTTACCCCAATGGAGGCAATTTGAGCATATTTTGGGTGTAATAGAGAAATTTGTAATCGTTTATTTGTAAGTTGAGGATCCAGATTGGAACTGCCATTTCCAAAACCCTTGTGCAAAACAACAGGGTGGGTGGAGGAGCTAACAATATTATTTGAAATGGGGGAGAAGAGAAATAATTTCACAATCACTGTTATAGAATATGCACGAAGGGCATACTGTATATTGCAACAGTCTCTGCAGAGCTTTCATTGCCCTTGTATGAATGATAAGCTATTGGTAGCTGATATAAATGATGTAAACAAAAGCAAAAGGCAGGTAATGAATAAAATTATTGACAACACCTTGAACAAATCCAAGAATAAATAATTGAAAAAGAGGCTGACGAGTCAAAGTAGCAACATAATATCAGTAAAGACATAAGCATAAGTTTACAAGAATTTATAAAAAAAATAATAATACCAGAAGACAGTCTTGTTGAAATGACTGGGTCAGAGTCAGAAGTATTAATTAGACCAACCCAGATTGGATCCTGCAGAATCAGAAGTGACTGAATCAACAATAATAATTTTCTGCACGTGTGGTATGCACAAATCTCTGTACCCTGTACTTTGGTTCCTCTTGAAAGTACCGGTACATAATGATAGACTTGAGATGGTCAGTTACTGCAAGTGATAAATGCTGAAGACCTGTCCTGTCTTAGACCATTTTTAATAGTCAAAAAAGATATATGCAGGTATAATATTTTGTATCATCTATATCCTATATTTTATGCATTAAGGGAAAACTTAGAAGCCTTAAAAAGAAAAGATATTGTATCATAGTTCTTACCTTTTTGATCATCGTGTTTTACTATGGGGGCCAAGTTGTTTCTTACAGCTGTTAGGTCTTTTACTCTGGGAAGTTCTAAAGTGGTATTCTGAAAGGTTTTTCCTAAAAAAGGAAAAGGTAGTAAGTATTATATACACATAGACACACTTAAATTAGTTTCCTTTGAAAAGACATAGAAAACAATATATGAATGGGACTGAGAAAAGATTGGAGAATCTGTATTCATTCTCTACTTCCACAGAGTATATGATTAGTGCAAAATATGATCACCCTGCATAAAGAATATATACTTAATAGAGGCTGCGACAAAACATTACTTTCCTAGCACTTGCAAAGGTTTATTTAACCTGCCTTTAATTCTTAGAATAGTAAAATACAGGGCTGGTTTCAGAAGCTTAATTTACTGGGTACCCCCCAAAGATAATTTTTGTTTTTGTTTTAAATTAAGCTCAATAATTCATGCTGTACTCCATACAAACTAAGGAATCATATGGACAATAGAACAATCAAAGTTACTGTACAACAAAAGATACTAAAAATCTGAGAAAATTGTTCAACCTTTTAAGCTTGAAATTTAGGGAGATCTTGAGTTATGACCACAATTGGGCCCAACATTTATGTTGCTAAGTGAAACATTTGTTAAGTGAGTTTTGCCCCATTTTATGACTTTTTTGCCACAGTTGTTAAGTGAATCATTGCATTTGTTAAGTTAGTAACATGGTTGTTAAGTGAATCTGGCTTCCCCACTGACTTCGCTTGTTAGGCAGTTGCAAAAACTGATCACATGACCCCAGAACATTGCAACCGTCATAAATATGAATCAGTTGCCAAGCATCTGAATTTTGATCATGTGACCATGGGGATGCCGCAATGATTGTAAGTGTAAATTTCAGTGCCATTGTAACTTTCAACGGTCACTAAATGAACTATCGTAAGTGGAGGACTTTCTGTATAATAATACTAAAGTTAGTTCACTTTTCTAAATGGAGTAGGAAAAGTTTGCCCACTTCTTTTCAAACAAACCTAAGCATCCTATTTCTTATTAACAGACATAAATGAGTTTATCTGAATTTCATGTGAAACCAACCTGTTCTCATTTTAATTCTATTCTGAGAGCATTAAAGAGATGGCTAATTTGTATATACTACTAACCTCTACTGTAATTTATTTAGTTCAATGCGTTCTGTAGTTGGACTTGTTTTTTACAAATTTATAATTTATAAACCAATATAATGATTGTTATTGAATAAACCATGGTTTCTTGGTGGCAGTGCATTGTCTGGGCAGGTATATGTGCTTTTAAGGACCAAAACGGACCATGGTTGATAGTTACCTGAAAAAAATACTGCATAAGCCCCTTTGGAAACTGAGTTCATTCCTATTTCTTAAGGGAACAATCACTCTTCTGCATAAAAGATTTGAACATTTCAATCTGGAAACTGCTATCTATTATGATACAATTATTTTCAGCATACCCGGAATTCATTTTGCTCACATTAATAAATAAATATAGTGTGGAAAAAAATTACCTGGTGACAAATTAGGCAGATGGGGAAGATGGGGAGGACATATCACATGATGGGATCTGTTTGGAAACAATCCATCTATCAGTTTATTATCAGAAGGCACAGTCGTCCAGAGTCTATATGTGGGTGTTTGATTTTTGTCCATTTTCCAAGGGCTGTCCGAAGCTTGTCGGCTGGTTCTTTGACTTGACAAATCATGTTCACTTCTGCTTTTTTGAGACCAAGTTGCAAAATCATTATCCATATTCATGCTGGAGATTGTAGTGTGAGAAGTTGTTAAAAAAGAATGATTCACAGTTATGGGTGGGAGACTTTGTGTTCTGATTGGTGGAAAGCCATTGCAATCTGGTGTATTGTTTTCTGAAATGAGGTACTTCTTGAGGTCTACATTTCTTTTCTTAAGGTCAGTAGCTTTCATATACTCTTTGGATGAGCCGTCAAAGCTGGAATCCATTATGCAATCAAATGTGGTGATAATCTGATCTACTTCTGAGGTCTCTTCTTTCTGGGATCTGTCTCTACTCTTCTCCTTCAAACTGACTTTCCAATCCCCTGTTTTCTTTTTAGAGGAGAAGATTTGGTTAAGCATGCTGAATCTCCCTTCCTTCTTTGATAATTTATTGTTCTGGGAAGAAATGTGATGAAGTACCTCAGGTCTTTAAAAAAAGAAAAGCAGATTGTATGAACATTGGGATGTTATTGTTAGGACCACAGATTAATATTTGGGGTTATTAGAAATGAAATGTCTTCTCTAGAGGGGTGTGTGTGTGTGTGTGTGTGTGTATACTCACTACTTTACATTGTAGCCACGTGTCATTTCTTCAGTGTTGTCACATGAAAAGATATAATTAAATATTTACAAAATGTGAGGGGGTGTACTCACTTCTGTGATATACTCTTTTGTGTGTGTGTGTGTGTGTGTGTGTGTGTAAAATCACACATACACAGTATGAACTGGGCACTATAAAAATGTTTTTAAATCAATAAATTTCTTACAAAGCTCGTGTTAATTAAATATATGCTTATATACCACTTACTGGACAAAAGCATCCTAAAGCACTTTACAAAGTATAAAATAACTTATAAAAATAACAAAATCAGAGGCAAATTCCTTTCATCTAATGTTCAGAAAATGTAGGCAAATAAGTTTTTCATGTAAAGAAAACCTGGATTTGATTCAATAGCTAAGGGGTTACCAGATAAACATAAAACTCCACCAACATAGCAAAAGGATATTATGATTCTGAATAGAGAATTACAACAACATTATAAATTGCATAGTACCCATATAATTCTTGCAAGGGATTCTTGTTTTAACTTTTTTTTAAAGTAGCCTCACTCTAAGTAATGTATTTTAGCTTAATTAATTAATTAATTAATTAATTAATTAATTAATATTGTGTCTTTTCACCATAAGCTGAAGGTATCATACATATAACAGCGTTTACTCCATTTTTTTTTCACAACAACCTTTAATGTAAGTTGAAGTGAGAAAAAATAACTGTTCCAAAGTCACTCTGTGAGTTCCCATGGCTGAAGATGAACATGAACAATCTAGCATTTAAGCTCAATTACACCCTGTTGAGCCTGTGCAGTATTTTTGGAAAATGGCTTAAATAGAAGGAAGAAGGTGTGTTGGGAGCTGCCTTGAGTTATTTCTAAAAACAATAAAAATGGGATACAAATTAAACAAATAAATAAAATAAATAAGTATTTTCACTGTTGAATTTAACCACCCAGAAAATAATGCTGATTATACTTATCAACTGGAGGAAGATACATTTAACATTCAGAAAATTGGAGAAAATTAATTTAATATTTTTTTTCTTGGATGACTGTATATTCAAATTAGACTACTTACTTTCATTTGCACAAAATGATCAGAGTATATACCAAGTGCATTGACTTTTAATAGAACAATTACGTTATTGTGGTTCATTTAATATAAAACAAATTTCTTGTCCATTATAAAGTGAGTTATTAATCTCATTATGTTTAGCAAATTAAATCTGAACATTCGTTAATGTGGACATCATAGCTTTCCAGAGAACTAGTTCTGATAGAGCATAAAGGTAGATATTATTTTCTAGCTGTGCCATTCAATTGCCAGTTAAATAAATTTTGCAAATCTTTTGAAGTCTTACTAAAAGCTGATAAATCTATTTGATCAGGTACCACAAGGAAGAAAAATGGTTATATGTACTGTAGGTGTATGCATGTAAGTGTGTGTATACCAGCAAATACTGATATATTAATTCTTTAAAAAGTGCTTTCTTCTAAACTGCAATTTATTATATTTGTTCTGAATCCAATTTACAATGGGCAGTAAACAGCTATGAAACATAATGATCAATTGATGCCAGTTTCATATTCCTAGTTAGAATCATTGATAGTATTCACTATAACAGGGTTTTTCAGACTGTTCTGAAGAACTTTGATGTGGATACCTGGATACCTTTGATGTGGAACCTGGATACCTTCGAGACCGTCTTCTGCCACCAGTAGCTTCCCACTGGCCAGTCCGCTCCCACAGAGAGGGTCTCCTCAGGGTGCCAACGGCCAAATTATGTCCGCTGGCAACGCCCAGGGGGAGGGCCTTCTCTGTGGAAGCCCCTGCCCTTTGGAATGAGCTGCCCCCAGAAATTTGTAAAATCTCTGATCTCCATGTATTTCGCTGTGCCCTCAAAACCTTGTTGTTCCGCCAGGCTGGGCTATCGAGGTAAAGATTTTAATTGGGTTTTAAAAATGGGATTTTAAATTTGGGGTTTTAAATTGAGCCTATCATTTAATAATTTTAATAATTTTAAATTTTTGTCTGTCTTTGTGCTTTTAATCAGGCTGTACACCGCCCTGAGTCCTCCGGGAGAAGGGTGGTATAGAAATAAAATTAATAAAATAATAATAATAAATAATGTGGTTTTCTGAGAGAATAAGGCTGCGGGTGGGGAACTGCCAATTTTTTTTAGCACTAAAGCTTTTTTTTAAAACTATAGGTTCTGTGGCCCAAAAAAGTTTGGATACTTCTGCTATATTGTACCTTGACACTCAAAGCTGTAAAAAAGTGGTGGTATCATCAGTGGAATACAGAATAGAAGAAGCAAACCAAGGAAGGTAGTATTTTAAAAAGGATGTATAGTTTCCAACTTTCTGCACAAAATACTTAACAGAACCTCTTCCCAAGATATGATAACTGGAAGTTTTGTTCATGAGTTATAGAATTTTCCTTCTGAAAGAAGATTCCGAAAGAAAATTCATTTGGACCAGGCTGTAAAATATTTTGGTATAGCTGTGATGGATTAAGATGTAGCCTGGGATAGTAAACTTTGAATACATAAATAGGAAAACATTTAATATGCATAGATATTACATTGTATGGTAACTTTCAATGGTCCTCAATGAAATGCATAATCAGTCATCTGATAAATTGCAGAATCCTCATATATTCAGTAGTATGAATATATTCATATTCAGCAATATGCTCATATTCCGCAATATGAATATGAAAAGAACCGCAGGATTTGGGTATGGTTAATCTAGAGAAAAGAAGGACTAGAGATGACATAATAGCAGTATTCCAGTATTTGGGGGGCTGCCACAAAGAAGAGGGGGTCAACTTATTTTCCAAAGCATCAGGACAAGAAACGATAGATCGAAACTAATCAAGAAGAGAAGCAACCTGGAATTAAGGAGAAACTTCCTAACAGTGAAAGCAATTAACCAGTGGAACCGCTTGCCTTCAGTTGTGGGTGCTTCATCACTGGAAGGAAGTTTTAAGAAGAGACTGGACAGCCACTTGTCTGAAATGATATAGGGTCTCCGGCTTGCGCAGGGGGTTGGACTAGAAGACCTCCAAGGTCCCTTCCAGCTCTATTCTGAATTGAAAAATTTGAATCTGGTTTGTTATAAGAGAAAGACTCTACCTGTTTGCTTGAGAGAGTAGTGCAATGCATGCTGAGTGTCCACAATAGATGGCATACGATAGGGGTGTATTCTCATTGATATCCCTGGGGCTGCTTTCCACTCCCAACTGTAGCAGAGTCTTAACACAGTCAGTTTTTCCTGCTGCTGCAGCCCAATGCAAAGGTGTCCTAACAAAAAAACAAGTAAAGAAAAATCCATAGAGTAGTGGTAAGACAATTGGTATTGTTTTCATAACATGCATAGTAGTTTCTGTGTCATGAGAATTTTTAAAGAGGGTTAATTGACCATGTATAATCCAAGGGGATTAATATTAGCCCTTAGCAGACCTGGCTCCTACATTTAACTCACTCTTCTGTTCTGCCATATCAGTTACTATATGGAACTTCTGACAGCTGTGATTAATTAACCCTTTCATGATTTAAAGACAAAAAGATCTGTAGAGGTCTTTCATATATTTACATAATTAGGGCTCAATTATTTAAGTGTTAAATTAATCAGTTGAGATGATTAAATTCTTTCAAAGTTTGATCTTGGAGCATGTTATCAGTTCCTTTCAATGCACAGGCATGTCAGAGACAAATGGCAACAATATAGCTTACCATAACTATAAAACAGGTTTCGTTGGTAGCAGTGAGGTAAAAATCTTTTTAACAATTGCATGTGAGTTGCCTCATTATTTTTCTCTGATAGCCTCCATGTAGTTGTTCTGATTCAAAAGAATTAAATTAAGCATTCTTTGAAACCTCAAGTTTAATACAACTTATGTTGAGAGGCTTTCCATTCTGATATAATTTGCACTGATCAGTAGAATTTTGTATTAGCATTAATATTTTTCCACATATGCCACTATTTGAACTTTGAATTCCCAGGATGAACTGAGTGTAAATTCTCATTCTGATAATTTAAATAAAAATATTTCCTTTACTGTATCATAAACTATTTTGGGCTTGCAGTATTTTCTATCCAAGTAAATGGCCAGACCTATACTAGCTTAGCTTCTCAGTTTCCAAACAATTCATACTACAAATTTGAACTTTGTTATTTTGAAAATAAAAAATTAAATCGTCCTACATTGTGATGTTCCAAGTATTCACCTTCCTCACAAAAATCCTGAATTGTTTTTTCTGTGATTTTTCACTTAAAAACACAGAAATAAAATTCACTGTTGGTTTTAGTACTGCAATCCTTCAATTGATAACAAAAGTGAATTTCTAAAACGAAAATGCTGGAGCTGAAGATCAGCTAGATAGATGCCCTTCTTTGCAGCATTTTTGCAGCAATTTCTTTGCAGCATTAAGGACTTATTTTCCTTGGGGAGAAAGATTGCACAAAAGGTAAAGCTAACACCCATAGGGAGTAGGACTGGAGTGAAAATTTGATGGAGATAACCCCTTCCTTCTAATGGGCTCCTTTGTTCTCTTTTTCACATTACTTTTCCACTCTATATTTTCTGACAACCAACAGGATGCAGGAAAGGAAATAGTTGAACTTAGCAGGGTTCTTGAAAAGGGGCTGCCAGTTGCTCACTATGTTTTAGACCAGGGCTGTCAAACTCCCGGCCTGGGGGCTGGATGCGTCATGAGCTGGCCACACCCACATCCAGTTTAGCGAAGGGGGAAAAAGTCCCGATATGTCATGTGATGCCACAGTGACGATGTGAGTTTGACACCCCTGTTTTAGACCATGTTTACAAGTTCTTCCCATTCCCTGCAATCCCAGTATTGCAAGAGAAGCCTCCTGCTTTATCTGACTTAATATGACATGAATAATATGTGCATTCATTAAAAACATGTGACTATTTAGCTGAAGACAGACTAGAGGTCCCACTGACTAGTTGCTTGTTTAACAAAGAAAAGACCCAGGAGAAATATTAGGACCCCTGTTGCATTCAAAAGCTGTCAACCCTCTTTCAACCATGGGTTAGGCAAGCAAAGCCCCAGTCAGCTCTTCTCTTTGTTTCCATGGCCACCTGTCATCCACATCCAGCGCCTGCAGGTTGCATTCTGGGATCTTAGCCAGCTCACTAATAACATCACTGTATCCTGCCGCAGCTGCAACATGAATGCAAGTCTTCCCATTCTCATCATCGTAGTTTATTATTGATGGGCCTTGATGATGGTTCAGGATAATAGAACAGAGGATCCGGTTTCCACTCTGAAAACCAATCATGCACATAGAGAATATGTTATTATCAACATTGCTAAGAACAAATTTTAGATCTACCAGTATAAGCATTTTTGGCTTTCTTATCCCAGAAAGTACACATGCTGCTTTATTTATAAATGTTCTGTTAGGGATTTCCAAACTGAATTATTACTCATCAAGTTCTTGGTTTTTAACCAGTTCAATTTGTTTAATTTAAATCATACTTCAACTGCCACCACATTATTTTTCTAAAAATGACTTTGGGCCCTGACATAATACCTGGGGAATATTACCTTGAAAATTGGCTAAAAATTTTATAGATGGCATCAGACATTTCTTTTTCTAGTGCTGGATCCTAATTTATTAATAACATTTTTAAAAAGGTGGAAAGGGAGGCTAGTGCCTTTGTTAGCTTCCCTACATCATCTGGAGCCCTAGTGTGCTAACATTTGCCTGAAAACACCATGCGGAAATGTAACTTCAGCCTTACCCAAGACCATGGTTGCAATTTGGTTCTCAACTGTACTGGTTTTAGGCAAAGCTATGATTAGGTTCCCTTTTTTTGTAACCAGAAGCCAACATTTTTACATTTCTTGAATTTAAACAGCCTTATAGTAAAGCAATTCTTACAAAGGTAAATCACCTTTTTTGCATGCTAAAGTTAGCTTTGAAGATATGAATATAACTGATCTTTTTTACATTTCTAAAAAAAATGTAATGATGTCTTGCTTTTCTACTGTACCCTATGGTGCCATCCTCAGCGTGAGGAGTATGAGACACAGCTAGATTAGTCATTGCATATGTTCCCCCCATAGATTTGGTTAAGTTTCAGATTCTGCTGTGAGTAGGATTATAGTTCTTTTTCATTCCCCTTTCAAGATGCAATATGGAGACAAAAGGGGCACTGCATGGTCAGCTATTATTCCATACCTGAACTGCCCAGTGAAGGACTGTTTTAAAATCTTTGTCCACCAAAGTTAGATCAGATCCTTTATGCAACAATGTCTGAACATGCTGAGGTTGATTGTGGAATGCAGCCCAGTGAAGTGATGTCATTCCCTGAAAATCACAACAAAATCATTAGAGCTTTAGTTAACATATCCTTTTTGTAGATTATTATGTAGAAGTATTTCAATCTTGAAGATATGTGGATTTGAACTCCTAGGAATTCCCCAGCCAACATAGCTGGTTGGGGATTTCTGGCAATTGAAGTCCATTTATCTTTAAGCTGCCAAGGATGAAAAACACTGCTTTGGAAGGTAGAATTGGTCATAAATTGAGCGACCAACCAATGATGGCATCAACTACCAGCCGACTCACATGACCTCCAGCCAGGCTGACCTCGCCACCAGATGACATGGCATGACCAATTGGTCACATAACCAACTGACCACATGACCTATAAAAGCAAAAGAGAAATGAAACAAGACACTTCAACCGAAGTTCTGCTGATGATGTTACTTAGTCTGGTCATGAAATCTTCCAAATGAACAACAAGCTCAGAGAACAAACCACCACCAACATTTACCACCCAAGCTACAAATATTTTCCACCATTTCTAATGGGTCATAAAGAAAAAGAGCTTTTCTTCTCTAGAATAAAATAGATATAACCTAATAAGAATAAGATGCCTTGGCATAGAAGTTACTTTGTGAAAAATTGTTCCATTTTTCCTATTCTTTTAAATAGCTCTAATGGGGTAAGGATAAAAATATGCACAATGTAGACTTTCTCATACTTTCTGTAGTTACTCTAACTTTAGCACACTAATTTTCACACTATGGTTTCCATGTTTCCTGCTTAAAAGTGGTAGGAAACGCCTATCAGTTTTTAGCAATTTCAGTCAGAAGATTCTATTGTCTAGAAAAAGATGCATAATTTCCTCCTCTTTTCCCACTACTCCATTTCTTTTGCTATTGCTGTTGTCATTCATTTAGTTATCAAATTCTTTTTTAAAAAAAAGTTTTTTATTTTTTTATTCTTTTTAATAAAAATGTCAAATCAATGAGTGAATAGTGTGGCACCTGGGCACCATACATTCCAATACAAATGAAATTGATCAGATTAAACATAATTACTACACTCCATCAATTTATGTATCTCTAATAACAATACACATCTATGTTAGGTTGCAGTCTATCATTATTCAGTTATTCCACATTTTCTCATTATTACTTTCATTTTATAAAATAAAAATGTATACATTAATATTCCCCTTATTTCTATCACTTATTCTAGCTTTTAATCATGTCACCCTTTATTAAAAAGCTTTTTCTTTCTTTCCTGCCTAACTTCTAATCTTAATCACTTTTATATTGTATGTTATTTTAATTTTCGGCTGTTCACCACCCTGAGTCCCTTCGGGGAAAAGGGCGGGATATAAATTTAATTAATTAATTAATTAATTATTATTAATAATAATAATAATAATAATAATAGTCGAGGACTCCTACAAGTAAAGCAGACTGTGGAAGAAGAAAAATGCAGCTTGAATGATTACATCCAGAAAAGTGAAGAACCAATAATTAAGGAAGTAAATAAAGGAGGCCTTTTAAAGACAACTAAAACAAAAGCAGAATATAAGAAAGAAGTAATTGAGCAGCGAGCTGAAAATTGGAAACACAAGGCTCTGCATGGCCAATACTTGAAAAGTATTGAAGGCAAAGCTGACCAGAAACTAACTTGGAACTGGTTAAGATCAGGAGTACTGAAAAAAGAAACAGAAAGCTTTATTTTGGCAGGTCAAGAACAAGCCCTAGCCACAAACTGTATGAAGGCAAAAATTCAACATGTTACCACCAACAGCAAATGCCGCCTCTGCAATGAGAAAGAGGAGACAGTTGACCACCCGATCAGTGGGTGCAGCAAAATTTCACAAACTGACTACCTACAACGCCATGACCGTGTTGCTAAAATCATTCACTGGAAATTGTGCCAGAAGTTTGGATTTGAGTACAGCAAAATCACTGGGAACATCAGGTTGAGAAAATTTTAGAGAATGAGAAACTCAAGATCTTGTGGGACTTTAGGATTCAGACTGACAGGCACTTGGTCCACAACACACCTGACATAACAATAGTTGAAAAGAAAAAAGTATAGTTCATTGACATTGCAATACCTGGTGATGCACGAATTGAAGATAAGCAGCAAGAAAAAAATCACAAAGTACCGGGACTTACAAATTGAAGTTGAGCGACTGTGGAAAAAGAAATCTTGTGTTGTCCCGATTGTAATTGGAGCCCTCGGAGCAATACCCAAAGGGATACCCCGCTATTTAGAAATTCTAAATTTGCCGGACTTGAACATTTTGACTCTACAAAAAACCACCTTACTCAGAACAGCTTACATCCTCCGACGATACCTTAACAGTTCCTAGGTCCTTGGTTAGGACTCGAGCTGCTGAGCTATTAACCAGCCTCAAAGGCTGTGAATCTCACTAAAGATTAACCAATAAATAATAATAATAATAATAATAATAATAATAATAATCATATCACCTGCCTAACAAAAAAAAAAAGAAAGAAAAAAGAAGAAGGGGGGTTTAAAAGCAACTCAGGACAACAACAACAAAAAAGGAATCATCCATCATCTCTTGCCCGCTTCATGCTTTAATTGCTATGCTTTAAAAAATTTGATTTACCTATCAAATTCTGCTTAGGAGGAACTGAAAGACACACTGCAAACAGGGCAGCTTGCCAGGTTTTTTGCCTTCATGATGTACTTTGGTGCAGAAAATTATACTCACCAGAATACTAAATAGTATGAGTTGATTTTAGATCTTTTAGCATGAATTACTATCTCGGGGACCACATTTTAAAATCTATCTTAATTCTACATTATGGAATATATTTGGGTGGCGATTTGATTGCTTACCTCATTATCCTGATGATTAATTTCACTTAGATCTGACTGTTGAAGCAAGACAGATAAAAGCCTATGGAGAACAAAACTATATTCAGTACATTAGAGGTAGTCCTCGACTTACTACCAACAAGTTACAATGGTGCTGAAAAAAGTAATTTGAAAACTGCCTTCATACTTAACAATTGTCACAATTCCCACACTCATGTGATCAAAATTTGGGTGACATGTATTATGATATTTGCAACATCCTAAGGTTATGTGATTATCATTTACAGCTTCCCAGGGAGCTTCCAACAAGCTAAGTCAATTCACACCAAGCTGGATTCACTCAAATACCATGTGATTCATTTAACAACTGCCTGAGTCACTTAAGCATAGCAAAAAAGATTGTAAAATTGGGTGTGTCTCACTAAATGACAGCATTGCATAACAACAGATGTTCCAATCTCAATTGTGGTCCTAAATCAAAGACTATCCATATAATACATTATAATCCAATACATCATAAACAAAAGTTCCCTGAGGATGGGCTCCAGCAAGAGTCCAAAAGCTCGGAAGACTAAACCTGTGGCCCTAGTGACTGACCCAGATTGGATACTGCTGCATCATAAACAAAATTCAAAGGCATTTAAATAGTTTTAATTTGATCCTTTTTTGCCACATCCGGTTCATAGATATATGACCCACATAGATGATAAGAATAATTTTTTTAAAAGCAAGATGTTTGAATAGTTCCATTGCAAACTTTCCCTCATTTGTTTTTTATTACCCTAAAAGCTAACACTTATTGCATAAGTTTTCATGGCTTACATTCACTATATTAGGGAATAGAATAGAATAGAATAGAATAGAATAGAATAGAATAGAATAGAATAGAATAGAATAGAATAGAATAGAATTTTTTATTGGCCGAGTGTGATTGGACACATAAGGAATTTGTCTTGGTGCATATGCTCTCAGTGTACATAAAAGAAAAGATACGTTCATCAAGAATCATAAGGTACAAAACTTAATGATAGTCATAGGGTACAAATAAGCAATTAGGAAATAATCAATATCAATATAAATCGTAAGGATACAAGTAGGGGTGAAATGCTCCCAGTTCGGACCGCATTGCCCGATCCGGGAGCAATGGCGGCAGGTGGTTCGGAGAACTGATAGCAAAAATCCCTGCGCCCTCCCCCATGCCCAGCTGAGCCGCATGAACATCAGAGGCTGTTTTTTTTACTTTTAAAAGCATTTTTTCTACAACCTCTTCAGCAAAAAAATGCTTTTAAAAGTAAAAAAAACCGCCTCTGATGATCGCGCAGCTCAGCTGGGATCCTCAGAGGCTTTTAAAAGCATTTTTTCTACAATCTCTTCGGCCGAAGAGTCTGTAAGAAAAAAAATACCTTTAAAAGCCTCTGGCAATCCCAGCTGAGTTGCCTGATCGTCAGAGGCTTCTAAAAGCATTTGTTTCTGCAACCAAAGAGGTTGTAGAAAAAATGCTTTTAAAAGTAAAAAAAAAAAAAAGTTGGCCACGTCCACCCAGTCCACCCCATCAAGCCACGCCCACAGAACCAGTAGTAACAAATTTTAGATTTCACCCCAGGATACAAGCAACAAAGTTACAGTCATACAGTCATAAGTGGAACGAGATGGGTGATGGGAACGATGAGAAGATTAATAGTAGTGCAGAATTAGTAAATTGTTTGATAGTGTTGAGGGATGATGATGAATTATACAAGTATTTATGTATTCATGTATTTCTGTGTGTGCATGAGCATCTATTAAAACTACACAGATCTGTTCAGACTTACATGCTAGGTGGTCATGTCTTGAGGCAGTGACTAAGATCACATCTAGGTTACCTGAGGTAAGTGGGAATCTATGAGTCCAAAGAAAGTGGAAAAGAGTTCTCTGAGACATTGGTTGCATCACCTGTAATCTGAACCTCTGTCCCTCTGATTTATGAATGTGTCATGGAGGTGACTGTGGGCTGGGTGATAAATAAACAGTGATAAATGTGCCCTTGAGAGAAAGAGAGAAAGACTATGACTGTCTGCCTTGAAGACAGTGGTTGTGCACGGCCTCCTCAAGAAGCTGTAAATCTAGAAGTTCTAGATTCTGATAATTATTGACCAGTCTTCAACTTTATCTTTCTGGACATGAGTTTTTATCAATGGTACAATCAACCATCTGCAAAGAAAATACCAGCATTGTTCAAACTGTTCTTATCTGTTAGTTGTCCACAATGATGTATATGAGATAGGCAGCTATGTAAATTAAATAAATAAATAGTATTAGTTTAAGATGCAAGTAAAAAAAAAAAATCCTGCCTCAAATCTTCTTTAATTTGTAGAAGCTGAGGGAGGCCAAATAAGATTTCTAATGCAGGTTATAGGTTTTCTGTCTTTTTTATGGATCTCTATGATTATATAAAACAAAATAAGCATTACAAAGTAAATATAAATAAATATATTTACTTCAACTGCAGCATTAACATCAAAGATCAGTGTTTCTTGGCATTTAATCTGGATGATTTTTTTAAAAAATTGCTATTGGTATTATGTTTACTATCAATCTCCTCATCAGTGTTATCACTGGCATACTGTTCTTGTTATTGCCTTCTGCAATGAGCTTTCCTGTTTTACTCAACTTGTAATGGTCAGGTTGAGTAAAGATAAAGAGAAAAACAAATATATGCGTTGAGGAACCATGGCACTTCAACAGTACCTTCCAGTAAGAGAGCGATTGGATTCAGAAGTACTAGGGTTGATAGAAAATGAAGTGAGCAGCTGGCCTACTTCCGTTCTGACCAAAGGTTTACCTGTTGCCATGGGGATTGTAGAAATTTTATTTTGCAGGGATCCCAGGGTTGTGCTGTTAAAGCAAATCACGATTTCTTTTCTAAATATCACTTGTTCATTTTCTGTGGACTTTTTATTTAATAATAGTGTTATTGTGATTGGGTTGAAAACTTCAAAGCTTACTGTTCAACTGATACAGAAAGAAAAATGAAAATGACAGGAAATTAACAAAATGCCAATGACACTAAGAAAAACTGAGATGTAGGTGCAAACAGTGAATTAAGCATCATGTATGGCTGCACATGTAATTTTCATCCATTTCTCTATCATCTATCTTTTATCAAACGTTTCTTCTAAATTTTATTTTTGGCATATCTCACAAAATTTGATGTATACAGTATGTATGTAAAATATAAGTGCACAGATTAAATTTAAGTCATAATGTGCATAGAATTAAATAAATAATACAGGCAAATGGAACATATTGGTCAGTAACTTCTACATCTTTTGCTCTTAATCATGCTGGCTGGAACTGAAGAGAGTTCAGGTCCAAAAGATCTGGATGGTACCAAGTTTTTATCTCTGGTTAATACTAGTTAATTCCTTTCCTACTTATAGCTTAGAGCTCGGCTTGTCCCAGCTAGTTTGGCATTGACAAAGTTTCTCTCATTCATCAAGTGATAGGATCATAGCGGTGATGGGATTCAAATTTTTTTACTACTGGTTCTGTGGGCGTGGCTTGGTAGGTGTGGCATGGCTTGGTAGGCATGGCTTGGTGGGTGTGGCAGGGGAAGGATACTGTAAAATCTCCAGTCCCTCCCCACTCCAAGGGAAGGAAATCTGCGTTTCCTCCTGATCAGCTGGGACTTGGGAGGCAGAGAATAGATGGGGGCAGGGCCAGTCAGAGGTAGTATTTACCGGTTCTCTGAACTACTCAAAATTTCTGCTACCGGTTCTCCAGAATTGGTCAGAACCTGCTGAATACTATCTCTGGATCATAGTTGTAGTTAGGACAATTGCAAACTTTTGCAGAAGTTTGCCGATGGTTGTAGGTAATGTTGCTAGCCATATGGATGTATTTAAGAAAATGTATATCTAAATTAAGCTTGGATAACATTACCCTTTAAAAACAGAACTATAAAGTTATATAATCACTTCTGTGGCAGTGCTGAAAATTTATATTTAATGGGGGGAGTGCTTTTTGATCCTCTCTCACATAATCTTTCTTTAACTGGAGAAAATAAGGCATTTAAAATGTATTTGTATTTGTGCTTTTGCAAGAACCGTCTGACTTGTGCATTTAGGCAATATGTTGATATTGATTGCACACATTGCAGATGTGGACTAGCACAAATAATAGCAGTTAGACATATATACCGCTTCACAGTGCTTTACAGCCCTCTCTAAGCGGTTAACAGTGTCAGCATATTGCCCCCAACAATCTGGTTCCTCATTTTACTCACTAAGGATGGAAGGTTGAGTCAACCTTGAGCCTGGTCTGATTTGAATTGCCAAATTGCAGTCAGTCGGCAGTCAGCAGAAGTAGCCTGCAGCACTGCACTCTAACCACTGTGCCACCAAGGAGTAATATCTAAAATAAAATGGGGGTTACACATGGATGTCTCTTGGCCATACCCTGATTAACAGTGTCACAGATTTCTCTGAACAAAAAGAAAGGGAGGATAAATGCCTGAGATCAATTGCTCCAAACTCCTAGTACATTAACAGTCAGATAGCTATGAAATTCTGCAATTCTTTATCTGTTTAATTGATATCCCAGGATGCTTAAGACTAATAGAAAAGCTGACTAACATTTTGATTGGGTAGAATCTAATGGAATTCTCATCTTACTCTACTGTATGGATTGCCTAGGGAAGGTAATGTTACTGATGCAATACAAAAACTTGTATTAGGGAACACTATTAAAAAAATTATCTCTGAGTAGCTTCAAGAAGGATACCTGATATTGGGATCAGCAGTGGCAGCATGTAAGGGTAATCTTCCATTTTTATCTGGGATGTTCTGTCTGGCTCCATTTCTTAGCAAGCTAACACAACCCTCAAGCCATCCCTGAAAATAGAACAAAGTTTCATTTACTTAGAAAATCTTGGGGACTGAATAAAGATTCTGCATTGAATTTCTACCCTTCTTCCCCAAATTAGTGGGCATATTCATGTTACCCCATGGCCAATGTGGTACCGCATAGAGCAAGTTAACTAATGCATTGTCTAGTGTTAGATAACTCCACAAACCAAGGCCATATCCTGTTTACTGGATAATTGTCATCGTAGTCTGATACCTTAAATACCATTGTGGTGACTGGCTGATCTTTCTCATATTTTGTTCACTGTTGTTTTTACTGTAGGATTAAAAATAAATCCTATGGAATCTGACTAGTCAGAGCTACTGCAGTAAGTTGAGGGAGGCTTTGTCCTTTCTTCCCATGTAGATTTATTTGACTGGTCTACAGAAGGAAATTTTTGGGGCACTGGAGTATTGGGAGAATAGTTTTAGACATTTCAGTTTATAGGTAGTCAGTGCTGTTGACAATAGAGTGTGGGTAGAAAAGATCTGAATTACTTCTGCACTCCACCCAAGAGAAAGAAACGGAATGTATTTCCAGTGAAGCTCCGTGACTAAAATAATACATTATACATATTTTGAGAAACTTGAACATATTTCTCTGTTTTTGTCTCTTTCACTTTCTCTCATAGAAGAGGCAATTAAACTAAATATAGGGTTGTCTTTATTGGACAAAATAAATATTTTACTTCAAAAATAATATGTGGTTCATATTTTTTTAAAAAGATGATAATCTTTATTGTCATTTTTTTAATGTGAACACACTGGCATATATTAAAAATGAAATTTTGTCGCCCACTCTCGAAAGAAAATATGTAAGTACCCATAAACATACTTATGCACACATGCACTATATATATATATACACTATATATATATACACTACACACACACACACACACACACACACATGTTTTCTTTTCTTTTCGTAGGCTTTTATGTGTATTTCTCTTTAGCCAGGTTCTTCCTACGTAAACCAAGATTTTTATGCAGCCCTAGTTCAGTGAAATCACAATCCACTAGTTTCTAGGCTTTTTTTCAGGCAGTCAGCAAGCACCCTGCTGCCCATTGGGAGACTAATATACAGTATATATATAAAGTTTATATTTGCTGATAAAGAAATAAAACTTAATAAAACACTTTATATATATATATATATATACACACACACGTATATATAAACTGAGATAAAATTGAGCAATATTTTCTAGGTCTTATTTAACGAGTAAACTTCTTTTGTTAGGCCTAACTACTGGCTCTAAAAAAGAATATTCATTTCTCTATTTCAGCTCAACACTTCCCCAAAACAATGTGTAAGACAAGAAAATTCTGTACCAGATAGGTTGCCAAAGATAAACTACTGCGCCCTCGGGCATCTTGAGTGTTAATATTGGCTCCCATCTTTAGCAACAATTTCACTGTATCAAGTTGGCGCCCTGAAATGGCATGCATCAAAGGGGTAGAGCCTTGGAAAGAAAATAAAATGACATAAACATGAAACATTTTCATAGTACAAAAAGCACAGTATTGTGTAGTCACCTTGTCCCTTGACTACATTTGGGGTTCCGTTTCATCAAGTGTTTGCTGGGGATTTAGCTAGCGAAGTTGTTTCTATTCCTCTTTATGTATGAACAATTAGCCAACTTCAATGCAACAATAGCTGTGCCCACATGAAGGTCAAAGAGGCCAAAGTTAAGAGAGGGTCTTATAATACAGGATCTTCTAACCTTTACTTTAATTGATATATCAAGCACTTCTTTTTTAAATAAGAATTTATATTAATAATAAGTCTGTTACTTACCCAGAAACTCCAATACCATTTATTATCTGGATTAATTTTATTATAATGGTGTTTCCAAATCTCCCTTGCAGTTTTTCAATTTACTCCAACTCCAACTTACTCCAATTTGCTCTACCTTTACTCCAATCCTTTCATTAAAGGAGATCCAGTTTCAACTTCATATTTTCACATTCAACCACAGAAATTCATGGGTGACTTGATTCAACCTACCCTCCTTCTGAGGGCCGTTGTTGGGAGAGATTAAGTGGAGAAGGAAGTATGCCACACTGAATCCCCAAAGGAAAGGTGGGATACATATAAAATGAATGAACAGTTAAATATTCAATAAATTAAGTAAAGCACAGTTAAGCATATGTTCAGATATGCAGACTATGGAATGTGGGAGAATTTGGCTTTAATTCTTGTTTGGAATCCCTACTTTCTTACTCTTTATATTGATGAGACATATTCATTAATTAAAACAGATTAAAACAGGCTATATGAACTCATATATTGTATATTTATTTATTTATTTATTTTATTATTAAATTTATATTGCTGCCTATTTGCCCATGGCAACTCAAGGCGGCTTACAGAATATAAAAACCACATTTAAAAACAATAAAACTAATTAAAAATCAAATAAATTAATATAGTAATAAAATCATAATAAAATTACTCCTCACCCCCCTCCCTGAGTCCCGGCGCCAGCAGATCACACGAGCCATTTAATGGGCTCCATCCAACTCTGGGTTTCTCAGACCCGCTGGCAGAACTAGGTCTTCAGCCCCTTCCGGAAGAGAATTAAAGTGGGGGCCATTCTAATCTCTGGGGGAATGATGTTCCAGGGAGAGGGAGCCACCATGGAGAAGGCCTTTCTTCTGGTTCCCACCAGGTGTACCTCCTTATATACACGGTAGTCCTTAACTAATGGCCATAATTAGGACCAGAATTTCCATTGTTAAGCAAGGTAATAATTCAGTGAGTTGTACTTGATTTTACCATCTTCTTTGCCACAGTTGTTGAATCACTGCAGCTGTTAAGCAAATGACACAGTTATGAGGTGAATCCAGCTTCCCCCATTGATTGCTTGACGGAAGCTGGCTGGAAGAGTTGCAAATAGTGATTACATGATGCTGCCACCATTGTAAATACTTACTGGTTGCCAAGTGCCTGAATTTTGATCATGTGACCATGGGGATGTTACAACAATCTTACATGCTGGGACCAGTTGTAAATCACTTTTTTAGTGCCATTGTAACTTCGTATAGTTGCTAAACAAATAGTTGTCAGATGTACAATATATCAGTGGTGGGTTGCCCCCGTGTCAACTTGCAAAGCTTTCAAGTTGCCATGAGCAGGAGGGAGGGAGAACTGAAGTGAATTCCATACATTCTTCCTGACCGCAATCAGAAGGAGGGTGTTTCACAGCCAGCCAAAGTGGTTAATTGGAGAATGTGATTTATGACATGGCCAGAGAGGAGGGGAGAGACAGGATCATAGGGGAGCGTAAATCTACGTAGGATCAGTCCTAATTGCATCTGAGTATTGCTGGAATGTTGCTCCTAATAAATGACTGTATTTCCTTTGAAGTTTGGATCATGGCTCATGAATTAATTAGGGCATCTTTCGGAAACTTGACACCCCGATTCATATCGGTTCTATAGAACCGGTAGTAAAACCAGCGGGAGGCTCCGCCCACCAACCCCGACGTCATCAAAACGCATGCATAGAAGAGCGCGTGTGCACGACCCCACTGTGAACCTGTAGTAAAGGTAAGTAGAACCCACCCCTGCAGTATATGTACCTACAGCCATCTTTTAGGCTGGGGTATAGCCCTGAGATGACATTGATTGTTTTCTGGTAGGTTGGGTATACAGTGGTGTATCTGTGCTAGTCCTTTGAAGGTATCAAAGTGGTCTCTTCCCTGTTTGCCTTAAGAGGATAAGAAGGAGAGATTATTTTAGGTTAGTTCTTCTCTTTAATCTTAGGCTGACTCCAGATGCTTGTGAAGGGATACGTCTAGCTCCAAGATTCTGTTTTATAGGGTTCTCAGGCAGTGGTGAAATTCAAAATTTTTAACTACTGGTTCTGTGGGCATGGCTTGGTGAGCGTGGTGTGGCTTGGTGGGCATGGCAGGGGAAGGATACTACAAAATCCCCATTCCCTTGCCACTCCCGGGGGAACGATATTGCAAAATCTCCATTCCCATCCCACTCTTGGGCCAGCCAGAGGTGGCATTTGCCGGTTCTCCGAACTATTCAAAATTTCCGCTACCGGTTCTCCAGAACCTGTCAGAACCTGCTGGATTTTACCCCTGTTCTTGGGGTTCAACACTCTTCCCATTGCTAGCTAAAGTCTACATGTAGCCTCATAAGCACTTAGAATCTGGTACACCATTTTCTGTTTCTCTAGGGAGTGGATGATGGCCATTATTTTTCCACTCTAGAATCTCATATATCATCGATTTGTCCTGGGCAGCATCTTCCTTTTAATCTATTGCTTATTGATTGCTAATCTCTTGTCAGTCACATCTACCCAACCCACTAGAGTGGGGAGGCAAGGAATGTTGCACGTCCCAGCCCCATCTGTTGGGACCCAGAAAAAGGGACTTCCTCATGGTGGCTCTTTCTCTCTGGAACATCACCCTGCCAGAGATTAGAGTGGCCCCCACTCTAACACTCTTCCAGAAGGCTCTGAAGATGTGGTTCTGTCAGCGGCCCTGAGGAATTCAGAGCAGGTTTGCCTGCAAGGATTGCTGCTTAAAAACTACACAGCGAGCAAACAGAACAAATCAACAGCAAAACTTTGAAATGCGAGGCAGAGTCATGTTTATTTATGTTCTTCTAATTGGTTTCTGTTTCAGGCAGGGCTTTTAAACACGCTGACAAATCTCACACAGATTTTGTGGGCAAGGAGAGTTACTTATTCCCGTGCTTAGATTTTTGAGCTGTCTCAGACAAGGGGAAGTAATAAACTTGTTTACTTCCCTTTTTTAAAAAACTTCAGTTTTCATGTATATACTAGGCAAGTCCATATTGTGACCCAGAAGTTCAAAAGGACTCAAGTGTGCACAGGGTGTGGTTAAAAGAAAAAAGAAAACCACAGTCAAGATAGCAGTTGCAATGTTGCAATCAAAACCATTGGTTTTAATGGGTGCTATGTATGTGGCCCACATAAAGGACAGGTGTAGCTTTAATTTCCTATTTTCTGCTTTTCTTAAATGACCTCAGATTGGTAGTATGAAAAAAGAGCCAGAGAATCTTCCACTTTCTCCTTTTTCTTCCTAAATTATTTTTACATCAAGAAGACCCAGATATTTATTTGTTTACTTCTTACTGGAGAGTTGCTTCGCCTGTTAATAAGTGTAATATTTGGCTTACCACAAAACTCTGATACGTATCTTTTCCTCATTGGTCTTTTGGCCACCTTAACTGATTAGTGTTTTTCAGCAAGTTGTGATTCAGTTGTATATGATCTCCAAACTGGATATTTGCTGCCCCTTGAAACAGGCCACCTTAAAAATAGAGGTGTGAACTCAGACTTAATGTGCCTGAACACCACAATTCAGGGGTGGGTTCTAAATTTTTTACTACCGGTTCTGTGGGCGTGGCTTACTTTGTGGGCGTGGCTTGATGGTCATGTGACAATTCTTTAGGATTTAGCAGAGGTACTGGTCTACCAGGTTTTTAACTACTTGCAGGCACCGGTCTACTTATGTATTTTTGCAGGCACTGGTCTATCCATTTATTTTTGCAGGCACCGGTCTACTCATTTGTTTTTGGAGGCACCGGTCTACCACCAAACTGCCTTTTACCACTGATCAGCTGTAGGGCGGCCCTTTGAAGCCCCGCGGCAAGACTTTAAACAGTTTTTTTCCTTCTAGCCCATCAGCTGGGACTCAGGAGGCAGCAATAGATTGGGGGTGGGGCCAAATAAAAGGTAAGAATAACATGGGGCGGGTGGGGGGGGCCGGTTGGGGGGCGGGGGCACCAGAACCGGTTCGGTGACATCATATCGTCACCGCTATTGGCTCGGTGGAACCGGGCGGAACTGGGTGGAACCCACCACTGCCTCAATTCCTCAATTTCAAATGCCTCAAACACTCTGGAAATCTTGGTTCCACATTGGCATGGAATTGTATATCACCACTTGGCAACTGTGACTACAATGTTCAATGTAATTACATATTTTCAATTGTGTCATTTGGAATTATTGAAATTAAATGCCATTAAATATTTGGACATAAATATTAGACATTGGGCATAAAAAAGGCCAAATGCTTTCTAGCCCTGTTTTATAATATACTCATTACCAATTTTTACCCCATTAGCTTTGGGTAATCAAAAGCATTTTTGTATCCATTCTCTGGTGTTAGCTGATGCTAACTAAATGCTTCCTAGCATTTATTATGACTACTATGGCTGCTGCAATTCCTGCTTTGGTCAAAGCCTCTACTGTCCCTTGACATCATTAGACTAATCAGGAATGGAGTTCTTTGGAGAAATTTGATAAATAAATAAATAAATTTGGAGTGTCATAGGTTCGCAGTTTGATAGGTATCATTGCTATCACTGCTACTATGTAATCACAGATGAACATATTCTACAAATGAGCAGCCAATCAGGATGGGCCGCCCCATTTGTGATGCAAAATATAGACCATGGGTGTTCAACTCAAGTGCATCATGTGACATCATGTAATGTATCGTGACTTTTTTGCTTTTGCAGAGCCGGGGTAATGCATGTGGCCTGTGGGCCGCCAGTGTGACACCCCTGATATAGACAAATAAGCACCTGCATTCCTAAAGGTTCTAAAAGAATGCATAGCTACTCCTATATCCGTGATGCAAACCTATGGCATGCATGCCAAAGGTGGCACGCAGAGCCCTCTCTGTAGGCACACGCGCTGTCACCAGTTGGTCTTATGGTTTCTGATCTTTGCGTGTGCTCAGGGGTGAAATGTAAAATTTGTTACTACTGGTTCTATGGGCGTGGCTTGGTGGGGGGGAGTAATGTGACTGGGTGAGTGTGGCCAACTTTTTTTTAAAAAAAACTTTTCAAAGCATTTTTTCTAATGCTTTGAAAAGCCTCTGATGATCAGGCAACTCAGATGGGATCGTCAGAGAGGTTTTTTAAAAAATGCTTTGAAAAGCCTCTCTGCTGATCAGGGAACTCAGCTGGGATCGTCAGAGACTTTTCAAAGGATTTTTTTTACCACCTCTTCGGCCAAGAGGTAGCAGAAAAAAATGCTTTGAAAAGCCTCTGGTGACCCCAGCTGAGCCGCGTGATCATCAGAGGCTTTTTAAAAAAACTTTTAAAAGCATTTTTTCATCAGAAGAGGTTGTGGAAAAAATGCTTTTAAAAGTAAAAAAAAAAGAAGCCTCTGATGATCACGTGGCTCAGCTGGGCATGGTGGGGGGGGGCACAGGGATTTTTGCTACCAGTTCTCCGAACCATCCGCCGCCATCGCTACCAGATCGGGTGATCAGGTCCGAACCGGGAGCATTTCATCTCTGCATATGCTGGACAGTGGTGGGTTGCCCCTGGTTTGCACCGGTTCTATAGAACCGGTAGTAAAACTGGTGGGAGGCCTCGCCCGCTGACCCTGACAGCATGAAAACGCTTCTGCACTTGTGCAGAAGAGCGTGCATGCATGTGAGCAAAGCAAGCACGCACGCACGGCCCCGTTGCGAACCAGTAGTAAAGGTAAGTAGAACCTACCCCAGGTGCTGGAGCCCAAAACCCGAAGACCAGCTGGTCTTCGGGTTTCCGGGGCTCTGGTGCACGCAAAGACCAGCTGGCCAGTGTGCATGCATATGCTAGAAACCAGAAGACCAGGTCTTCGGTCTTTGTGGGGGTTTGGCGCACACGTGTGCATGCACACACGTGCACACACGTTCTGGTTTGGGCACTCGGTGCCAAAAAGGTTCGCCATCACTGTCCTATACCTTTTCAAGAATGGGGAGCCATTGCAGCATGGTGGTTAGAGTGTTGGAATGGGATTGGTGCAGTGGTGGGTTCCTCCCGGTTCCGCCTGGTTCCGCCGAGCCTGTAGCGGTGATGATATGACATCACCAAACCGGTTCTGGCCTCCCCGCCCCCACCCCTTGCATTATTCTTACCTTTTATTTGGCCCCACCCCTAATCTATTGCTGCCTCCTGAGTCCCAGCTGATGGCTAGAGGGAAAAAAACTGTTTAAACTCTTGCCGCGGGGCTTCAAAGGGCCACCCTACAGCTGATCAGTGTTAAAAGAAAACAAATGAGTAGACCGGTGTCTGCAAAAATACATAAGTAGACCAGTGCCCGCAAAAATAAATGGGAAGATTGGTACAGCCTGGTAGACCAGTACCTCTGCTAAATCCTAAATAATTGTCACATGACCATCAAGCCATGCCCACAAAATAAGCCACGCCCACAGAACTGGTAGTAAAAATTTTTAGAACCCACCCTTGGATTGATGGGAACTAGGTTATGGAGCTCACTAGGTGATTTTGGGCCAAACCCTTTCTCTAGCTGAATCTGAGTTGTGATTGTGATGTTAAACACAGGCTATACATGTCCAAGTGCAAGCCATCATCAAACGTTTGCCCCCCCTCCCCCCCGGAGTTGTAAAGAAAACTTACAATGAGCAGCTGAAGTAAATATGGAAATCCATATTGCCAAAGGAGAGTGTTGGCTTTCAAGACATATGATTTCTGATAAACCCCTTGTTATTTCACATACTTTAGACACTTTTGATTTCAAGTCTGTTATACTGATGACACATTTTACTAGACAGGAACTATAGTAAATGATTGTGCAATGAAGTTGTAAATAAAATGTTTTTAAAATATCCCATGACTTTTCTTCTGTAACATAGAAGATAGTCATATCAAAACTGGTGCTACAACAATAAAACCATAGGAATCAGTTACCTTACCCTCATTATCACAGCATTCTAATATTGAAGGATCTTCACGGATGACAGTAGTTAAAGTATTAATATCTCCATTAGCTGCTGCTTGATACACCAGACTTAGGTCAATTTCTTCTGCTGAATCGCCTGTGAAAATTAATGTTTGCATTAGAATGAAGACTTCTGTCTCTTGGAAAGAAGTAAATAACCATGTTTAATAGTGAAACAAGAAGATCCATCTTTGACGATCTATGGAACCAAATAATCTTCATGGATTCTCCTTCCTCATACTTATCTCTACTGTTGGCTTCTGAGTCTAGGAACCTATATTGCATGATCTAAATATAGGAGAGAAAGGGACTTCTAAATGAAAAGGTACCTTAGCACCACTTATAGCGTAAAGCAGGAAATCTAACTTGGATCTTAGCACTCTGTGCTGTAGTAAAATCTGAACCAATTTGGAACCTCCTGCTTTTCCACAAACAGAAATATTTCAGGTTCTGCCTGTTTGATTCTTTCAGAGAAATCTCATTTTTAGCCAAAGGCTGTCTGGCTAAACAGGTTTTTTTTAAAAAAATTAAATTAATCTTAAATTTAAATTACATTTAAATTAAATTTGTCTCTGTTGTCTTTTTGAGCTGTTTTACTGGTCTTTGAAAAAGAAGAAGCGTAGAGAGTTAGAAAGACAGTAAACAATAGTTTGTTCCTTCTGTTTCTTTTTACTTGAAATATTCCCAAATTCTATAGCAGCCGCATAGGGAAAACCCACAACAAGATTGCTGAACTCAAGTTTAGGACAACCCTTTTTAGAACCAAGTGGAAGGTATACTTTCCTTGCAGTTAAATCAAAAGGTAACCTAGCAACTAATGTTGTTTCATTTTAGAGAAATCCAGTCCTATGTACTCTGGTCTTTGAACAGTATTCATATTCAGAGTGCACTGTGTGATTATCTCTTTTCCACTTGAAAGATAAACACATGGAAAAGAAAAGAAGCGGACTACACAATTGGTAGCATTCACTGAATATGCATTTTCAGGATGGCATCTGCAAAGGATAGTTTGCTTGTGCAAAGTAGCCTCATGCACATTGGTGCTTTATGGGATTGGAATACTATATGATAACAAGTTTTATAGTTTTGACTGCAGGAAGCACCTTATGTACATTGGCTTCTCTCGTTATGTTTACATTTTAAAAGCATAAGCAATGAGATGGAACCTCATGGCATAGCATAGACCAGTGATCACTGAATGGAACAGAAGATGCCCAAGACCATATTCTGAAGCTATTTTCTTCACCCACTTTAACAATTGTAGATGCCTATGACATGGAGCATAAGCCCATTCACAGCTAAAAGGAATGTTGAGTCATTTCCCCTGCTTTTTCTATGGTTTGATATTATCCATTCTTTAAACCAGATTTGAACTGGATAGAGGATACTTAAATAGATTTGCCTTTGAATGAAGGCAAATATACGTGTCTCAGGATAATGTTGCACTTGTTGCAGGATCCAGTCTAGGTTGGTCACCAGAACTAGAGGTTTAGTCTTCCGAGCTTTTGGACTCATGCTGGAGCCCCTCTTCAAGGACCTTCTCTTTAGCAGAATAAATTGTTTTTCTTTGGAAATGTGTATGAAAACATCACCTATGTTTGCTGTTTCAGCATCGTGGACATACTGTAATTAGCTTCTGTCACTTCAATTAACTGGCAGGGGCTTTCATTAATCAGGCACCAAGAGCATGATTGCATACAAATATCCAGCTAGGCCTGGCTCCCTACCGGTTGGGCAACAAGTAACAATTTATTCCATCTAGAGAAATGAGGGAATTATACAGGAATTTATTATCACTCTCTGCTGCGAGTGGACTTTATTTATTCTTTGTTTTAATTAATTCAGCTCAAAATAATTTTTCATATGGATGGATTTTCTAGAAATAACTATTAAGATACAATAATAAAAACATATTCCTTAACAAAGGAGAAGAAAATCAGAACAAGCAAAATCATTCATGCATAACACTCTCCCAGAATGTCCATGTAACTCTATCCTGTTTTGCTGTTTTTCTTCCCATAACACAATTCTGGCCAGTGTAACAATCCAAAAGAAAAAGGGTGCGAGCCAGGGGTGGGTTCTACTTATCTTTACTACCGGTTCACAACGGGAGTGCGCGCTTCCGCTTGCTTCACTTGCTCCCGCTTCTGCGCATGCGCAGAAGCTTTTGTGCATGCACAGAATGTCAATTATGATGTCCGGGCGGGTGGGTGGAGACTCCTGCCACTTTTACTACCAGTTCTAAAGAACCAGACAGAACCGGGAGCAACCCACCACTGGTGCGAGCAGAAAGCTTAAGTCAACCTAACAGGAGGTTCTTTAAAAAATCTCCCTTTTAAAAAAGGGGGGAGTGGGCAGGATATATTAACATTAGTTATTGGCCTTTTAAAAATAGGTATGAAGGTTAGCAGAATCACAGGTAAAACATGAGGTTGTTTGAACAAGATATATATTCCCTATGAAAACCATCTCCTTTTGTACATTATAGGGAAAGGGGAGCAGGAACATTATAGTAATGGCCAAAATTGTGGAAAACTTTTGGGAAAAGTTTATTTTTGAGGTTTGATGGCTAATAACACCACTTTTTTTGGAGTTTCAAGATAATCATATTCCACTGCTGGATTGGCCTGGGAATAGCCCAGACCTTAACCCAATTGAAAATCTATGGAGCCGACCAAAGAAACTTGTTAGTCAGAAGCGACTCAGCAATAAAACCCAGTTAATAGAAGCAATCATTCAATCTTGGTTTCACATAATAACAGCTGCAGAACTAAAAGACTTGGATCACTCCATGGGAAGACGTTGTAAGGCCATAATTCATGCTAAAGGTTACCCAACTAAGTATTAACTGACATGGTGATAATTTTTGTATATCTCATTTTTTCTATGGCGATAATTTTTGTACGTCTAGATTTTTCTACAGTGATAATTTTGTACATCTCGTTTTTTCTACGTGTTTCACTTTTCTTCTTTATACTGTAATTGCTATTCTAATAGCAAATCTTTCATGAAAGTTATTGCATTACATTCTTGATTAAATTATCTTTCCATTGATATATAATGTTATGGTAACTACTCAAAAAAAAAGTGGTGTTATTACGGTAGCTAGTTTTAGAAAATACACTTTTCTGAAAAGGTTTCCACAATTTTGGCCACTACTGTATGAGTTATCTGATTTGACCAGCGTTAACATTTAGCATTCTTGGACATCTACAATGATGTGAGTCACCAAAAATCACTGTTGAAGACAGTTTTAGCCTTCCCACTTTCTCAAAGATCTGATATTTATATTTTCCATAAGGACTTGGAATTATCCTCCAAGAAAAGTATAGCTCATGGTTTTAACCTGTTGGCACTCTGTTCAAAGCATTATTGTTACTTTTCTTTGATACTCTGCTAGTAAGTCTACCAGGTCCTGTAAGAGGGTTCTATTGCCATGCCTTTCTCCAATGCCTTTCTGCTCTTGCTGCTCTTATGCATAAGAAGGTCCAGTGAACCCCCTCAACATGTGCATAACTGTTTATTCAATGGTCATGAATCTGGATTGTATAAATAGCCTTACACATGTTTTGCATGCACGGGAAGGGGGGAGGTTTAATATGAAAGTATGAAAATCAGATGCGTAAGATCCTAACTGTTAGTCACACTCCTGCCACTGCCTTTCCATTATTCACATATTGTAACAACAGGCATGGGGCTTCAGGATTGTGTTTGGTAAGGTTGAGGATTTGGATGGAGCATGAAAATACGTTGCTTGAGTAATATAAATGCTTATATTTCTAACCGTATGTTTCTTGGATAGATATAAACCACTGGGAACCTCAGGAAGTGAGCCATAGAAAAAACAAATAATAAAACAAAGTAGGAGTGATATTTGGTGCAATAAAATGCATGCAAACTGCATGGTTGTCACATATTTTTATTTTGTACAAACTAACTTTATTATATGTACTGTAATATGCAAGTACTGGTGAATCATAAAAAAGCACCAGCATAAAACAATGCAATGAAGAAAATACTGAAGTCAGTGATGGACTGCAGGACAATGGACCATAAAAAAAGATTGGGTTCTCTAATTTGCCTTTCTCTTTTAATACCCAAGAGAGAAGATTTATGCTTAAAAACAAACAACAATAACATTTACAGATATTAATCCATGTGTCCAATTCTGTTGTATGAAGTTTTTGTTGAGTAGTTGGAGGAAATTTATAAAATGATATTGGCCCAAGAATCCCTTTTCCACATTTCAATGGTGTAGCAGTTGCATTTGATTACTCAGTGGGAGTATTGGGTACACAGTTCTGCATATGGTCTACTTTGCAGAGAATGGGGACTCTCAGCTTTCTGAAACTGGGAGTAGAGAAATCCTTTTCATGTTCGTCAATTCCCTTTTAGTGCGTGACAGTCTGTATCTGGAGATAGAGTCCTAAATGGCAAAGATTGTAGTCTATGTAATTACCTTGGTGTGATTCAGTGATTCGTATGTACACTTGCTCTTTACTCTTAGCCATGTCATGACAAATCCAAAACCTTGAATGAAATTGCCCTTTGGACAGAATTAAATGGAGAAACCTTGGAACTGAAGGAACCCTGATGGCTCATATTAGCAACTAAATTAATAGAGTCTACAAGAAGTAGCACTGAAAACAACAATATAGATAACAAATACAAAAAAATGTTGAAATGACAGGGTGAAGGAGGAAGTATAAAGATAGTTAAAGCAGTATCAATCTGTAATGTTATTTCACAGTAGAAATTTAATCCTTTGATTAATTATATGAAAAGTTAGATAAGAAGTAGAATTGAGCACATAGTATAAAGATCTTAAACACAAAACTGAAACAAAATTATCACCTCCCATCCCCAAGAGATCATTACTACATCCATCTTAATTGTTCCAGAAAAAAAGTATGCTTATTTTAAGACTCAGCAAACTTAATTATGTATTTTAACTCAAATATACCCAAACAGCCAAATTAAATAATTCGAAGAAAATAATGACTCCAGCCACAAATTTTTCTATTACTTTCATTTTGTAGTCTCAGAATATTTATTACGATCAGGAAACACAACTGATTACTAACGACAAAACATAGGAGGCTGGTTTTGAATGGCACAGAAAATAATAAATCAAAGATAAGAACAAATGGCAGACACAGCCAGGTTTCCTCCCCACTCCAACAATACACCCGTTTCAATTAACAATTTAGGCAGCAGACGTAAATGGCTGATTTCAAACCATACTGCAGAAAAAATAATGCTTTAAAAATCAACAAGTTCAGAAAACCAAATCGGACAATTTAACTTGAAATTCATGTTACCCCAGATTTCCCTATACAATGTAGAGCTTTTTCATGTTCATGAAATACAACTATAGGATAGGAGATATATATTCATGAATGAATCCTAGCATGAAAAAACAACTATCTTACCTTTCTGATGACCGAACACCGATGAAGTGCTAAAATCCATGACTGATTCTGAAATCCCTACAGCTGGAGCCTCTATTTTATTAGTAAACAATGCATGTCTAGCAATTGCTGTCACCTGTCTCCTTTGATTTAAATCTGCCTTCTTAAAAAAAGACAAAGAATAGGAGCGTCAGTTATCTTCACCTGCCAATAGATCCAATGGAAAACAAGCCTTGCAAATAGATTAAGGCATTACAGTTTGGGGCGGGGGGGGGGGGGGAATCAAGCATTTTTACTCCTTTGCTTAGGAAGGGAGCTGCTGGTAGTGCAGCATCAGCTTTCAAAATGCTGTACTTAAACTGCAATCTCTCTGGATGAATGAGAATCCACAATATCAGACAGAGCATGTGCAAAAGCTTGCAATGCTATTTAAATACTAATGTGGTTATTTCAGAAATAATAAGGTGACGACAAAAAAAACAAAACCTTCTCTGGAGATTGCAAACACATACCCACTGCTCATTACTACATAGTTTATTTCAGGAACAGACAATCTTTTACAGGATGGACAAGTATTTGTCTTTTCTTGTTTTGTGGGGAGGGGAGAGCAGAGGAGGCTACAGCAAGCAAGGGGTGATGTTGTGAAATTGACTAGGTCATGTCTTGTAAATGGATAGGGATGGGACAATCCACCTAGCAAGAAATGCAGAAGCACTGCAATGGTATAAACAGTAATAAAATAGCTGCTTCCCAATAGCTGCGCTACGGAACCAGACTTCATATATATGTTGCTCTGAGATTGTGAGGGTAGAGAGGGTAGCACAAATTCCACGGGGCTTCCAAAAGCCATGAATTATAAACTTCCTTTCTTCTCTAGTGGGAAGCATTTGAAGACAGTTATACATGTCTCTCATGGATCAAACTGCCAAATTTTGTAGTTCCTTCTGTAAATTAAATAAAGGTAAAGGTAATGAAGTCCCTGCGGATTTTACTTTGCTGTTTGTTGCCAGCTATAGGGGTGCTGCTCATTTCTGTTTCAAGGTGATTGAGTCTGAAGACATTTCCGCCAGCATGTGGCCAGCATAATGTCATGGAGTGCTGTTACCTTCTCACCAAAGAGGTACCTATCTATCTACTTGCATTTGAATGCTTTTGAACTGTTAGTTTTGCAGGAGCTGTGGTGAGAATGGGAGCTTACTCCATGTTTTCCTAAGTAATGGTTCCCCAGTAGCAAGTATTGTTACAGTAGATAAAATCTCAAATCTTTTTCATATTAATCATAGTCTTTTCTCCAGTATTTTACATTAGAGATAATAGTTATAATCATGATAAAAATATACCCGCTTTCCAGTGGTGGGTTTCAAATTTTTTTACTACCAGTTCTGTGGGCGTGGTTTGGTGAGCATGACATGGCTTGGTGGGCATGGCTTGGTGGGTGTGGCAGGGGAAGGACACTGTAAAATCTCCATTCCCTCCCCAATCCAGGGGAAGATTACTACAAAATCCCCATTTCCTGGGACTTGGGAGGCAGAGAATAGATGGGGGCGGGGCCAGTCAGAATTTTTACTACCAGTTCTCCAAACTACTTAAAATTTCCACTACCAGTTCTCCAGAACTGGTCAGAACCCGCTGAAACCCATCTCTGCCTTTTTCTTAAAAGAAGAAATCATTTCTAAATCTGTTCCATTTAAATGCGATAAAGTTTTAGCACCTAAAAGTAGGACTGAATTATTACTCTGAACAGTTCAAGGACAATTTAAAATTTAATATGATTCATTTACATAATTGATCTACAGAAATAATATTGCATTACACTACTATACTTGACGAAAATCTATGTTGTTGCTAAGAAGCGATACTGACTGGATGTCTCACACTCATCTATCAGTCAATAATTCTACACTGAAGATTGGATTACTACTAGTTTCTCTAACTAACACAGAGGGTGAATATTTACATGAAAAGTAAAACACCAGATTAAACACATTACAAAGATTAGATATCGGCAACTTGGTCAAAATTATTTTATTTCATTCCTCCACAATTTCAGATTATTTTATTTTCCCTTTAAAAGTTCAGTTTCTGCCATTCCCATACTAGTTAGAAAATTTCTTTTTAAAAAACAGTACAAAAATTTATCTGCTTTTTGTGAATGTCTTTTTCCAAGAAAAGAATGAAGATGGAATTTGCAAACAAATTGCCTTGATATAACATATTATTATTTTTCATGAATGTGTGTGTATTCTTATATATTAAATATAAATGTGTACTTATATTAAATATGTGTACACACACACATATATTTAAAAACATATTTAATGTAAATGAATTATATTGTAAAATTGAGAAAAGCATAAATGTTGAAGGCTAACTATTTTTTATTTATGTACTGTGATTAATGGAGCCAAGATACCTTTTTATTTTTTCACATGATTGGTTAAGTTATCTTACTACCAGAAATACCAAATATCAAGTACCAAATTCTACTACTCAAGAACCTGACAGTTGTGTTGCCCTCTCCATCCTTCTCTTCTCCCCTTCCCCCCCAAATGATCAAGGATGGTATTCTCTGCACTTGGCAGATCTTAAAAATGCTCCGGTGGCCCTTGCCAGTTCTTCCTGCTTTCCTATTAAATCTTTTTTGCCGATTTGCAGCATCCCCTGGAAAGAAACAAAGAAAAATGCTGTTACTCAACTGTGAATCTTCCGTTGCTTGCCTCTCGTTTTTTGATTGTTTCAAGATGCAAACATCCATGGGGGTGGGGAATGGAGTGAGAAAATGGATGGGCTTCAATCAATATGCTTGCAGCCACAATTGTGACATTTTGAGCCCCCTCCCTTTCTCCCCCTTCCCAGTAGATGCTCTGTTCTGGAAAGATAATCTTTTAGGAAACTTCTGCCAGGAAAAGGTCTCCCAAAAAAAATCTCCCAACCTGACTGAAATTTTTCAGTGCTGCAATCCCAAGACATCTGGAGATGCCATATTAGGAATGGCTTTAGCAATGTATAAATATGCAGTTTTGATTGCCTTAAGCAGTTACAGTAAATATTTTTTTTTTTTTTACATACAGCTTTAGCATTGGTTTAGTTCTCTAATGAATGATCTCATGATATAAAAAAGGGATGGAGTATATCCAGTGGTGGAATTCAATTTTTTTTTACTACCGGTTCTGTGGGCGTGGCTTGGTGGGCGTGGTGGTGTGGCTTGGTGGGCATAGCAGGGGAAGGATACTGCAAAATCTCCATTCCCACCCCACTCCAGGGGAAGGATACTACAAAATCCCCATTCTCTCATCACTCCTGGGGGAAGGATATTGTAAAATCTCCACTCCCACCCTTCTCTGGGACTAGCCAGAGGTGTAGTTTGCCAGTTCTCCGAACTACTCAAAATTTCCAGTACCCGTTCTCCAGAACCTGTCAGAACCTGCTGAATAGCACCCCTGAGTATATCTCATGTTTATTCCTGAAATTTTAAACATGACTTTCCGTTTTGTTGAAGAATACCAAAAGTATGCGTGTTTTTCTTTATCTCACTATGAATATTAACTTCAACATATGGATATTTCTGTTAAAATTCAGATGTAATCAATCCATTCAGATTTTATGCACCAATAGAAGAAACTCTCAGCTGGGCCCTCAACTTACCATGTTTGCTACCAGAATATAACAAACTGGGACCAGAATTTTTGTTGCTAAGTAAGATGGTTGTTGAGTAAGTCATGCCCAATTTCATAATATTTTTGTGATAGTTGTTAATCAAATCATGCAGCTTGTAGGAAGCTGGACATTGCAAACAGTGATTGTAATGACGCTGGGATGCTGCAGGTTTTGTAAATACATGCTGGCTGTCTAGTGCCCAAATTTTGATCATGTGACCATGGGGTATTATAACCATTGCAAATGTGAGGACTGATCAAAAGTCATTTTTTCGGTGCACTGTAACTTCAGACATTAGTTAAATGAATGGTTGCAAGTTGAAGTATAGTATCCCATCTCACTTCATTTGCAGAAGCTAATGAAGCTGATGATATCTTCAGAAGTTGTGGATGCCCCATTGCTGCCACTGGTCTGAAATAGTATAGTGCAAGGGTGTTAAACTCGTGGCCCACTGGCCAGATGTGACACGCTTTGGCCATGGCCATCTCCATTTTAGCGAAGGGGAAAAAAGTTGCGATACGTTACATGATGACAATGTGTCGTCGCGAGTTTGACACCCCTGGTATAGGGTCTCCTGCTTGAGCAGGGAGTTGGACTAGAAGACCTCCAAGGTCCCTTCCAACTCTTGTTATTCTATGTTCTATGTTCTAGATGAGATTGGATCTTATTCTGTATGAGATTGGTGCTTATATGAGCCACAGTGACGCAATGGTTAGAGTGCAGTACTGCAAGCTACTTCTGCTGCCTGCCGTCTGCCTGCAATTTGGCAGTTCGAATCTCACCAGGCTCAAGGTTGACTCAGTCTTCTTCTGAGGTGGGTAAAATGAGAATCCAAATTGTTGGGAGCAATATGCTGACTCAGTAAACTGCTTAGAGAGGGCTGTAAAGCACTGTTAAAGTGATATATAAGTCTAAGTGCTATTGCTATTCCAGAATTCGCCTGAAGAGCAAATTTTGAGAATACTACTTTTGAGAATGAGCAAGGGAAGCACACCTGGCTGTTTCCCATTACCTCCCACTATCCTTGCTTCCAGTATCTACGGTCTGAAGCAGCTTCTTTATTCCAGCTAAGGATAGGACAAACCCCTACTGATTTTTCATCTGTAGTGAGAAGAGCATCAGATCCTTTTTTTCTATTTCACTTCCTAATTTTTCAACATGGTTTTGAAAGGATGCATCTGTACTGCTGAATTTCTAACATTTTGCAAGAGTTCATATTTCGTTGCAATATTATCTTCACTGGATTTCATCACTTGTCCCAAGTACGTTGATAACTCTTGAAAAAAAAAACTCTCCCTCCCAAAAATTTCTGAAAGTGCACAAAATGGACTAAGCTTATGGCAAAGACAATGGAGATGATTTCAGGTGATTCTGTAAGCCCATCTGTCAAAATCCCTTGGCAGGATTTTGCGGACCACAGATAATGCATACATATCCAACCTGCAATGTTGATCTAATCATCACCAAGACACTGATATCATATGATACCCACGTTTAAAGAACTACGTGGCTTGTCACTTGCTTTGCAGGCAGAAATTAAGGCCTTAACATCTGTAAACATCTGAAATGCTTAAGGGTCTGCTTGTCTTTTTTTTTTATTATTTGATTTAAATGCCACCCTTCTCCGGAGACTCAGGGCGGCTTACAATGCGTTAAGCAATAGCCTTCATACTTTTGTATATTTATACAAAGTCAGCTTATTGCCCCCACAATCCGGGTCCTCATTTTACCTACCTTAGAAAGGATGGAAGGCTGAGTCAACCTTGAGCCTGGTGAGATTTGAACTTGCAGTAATTGCAGGCAGCTGATGTTAATAACAGTGCTTTAGTCTGCTGTGCTACCAGGGCTCTTATGGCCTGCCATCCTCTTTATGATTCTTGTCATAGGTGAGAGTATTTTGATGCTTCCAATTCTGGAAACCCATACATTGGGTAGCCTGGACTATGTCTTTTTTCCTGACACTACAGAGAAAACAGGTTTAAAATAGGCCATGCAGGCTTGTTCTGTAGATGCTCCTCAGATTTTATCTGGGGAACATTGTGTGCACACTCCTGACTGACTGATTGAACAGTCATGCTGTCAACTACTCAAATTTTTGATGCTTTATTGTAAAAGCTGGTCATATGAAAGTAAAAATTTACATCAACATTAAATTGATCATCAGTCAAAATCCTATTTTAGAAGACGTTCCTCTGAATCTTTTGAAAACCTGACAAATAGTTTAAGACACTTCAATTCTGTAGGAGTGTATTCCTGATTGCAGGAGGAGATTTCCAGAAACCTACAAAACCATAAATGAATCTCTCCCAAAGATTTCGGTGTTGGGGTGGGGAAGGGAACAGAAACTATCTAGAAGAATGTCTATAGGATTGTGCCAAGAAAAAAAAAATTGGCAGCAAATACAATTTAGAAGAAGGATGCTTTGGTTTTCTTGATATCATCCTGACTGTGCTGTGCTTTGTATTAGCTGAACACTAGATTGCAATAATTCCAGGTAAAGCACTCCAAGCAATGTAACTGATCCTTCTGGGAAAACTTTGCAAGGCCCAAAAAGCTCAATTTTGTGCCCAAGCTTGAGGTTCCAGAAAAGTGCCCCTCTCTTTATTTTGTTGATGGTTATTTTATGATGTTTGGCTGCTATGGATTTTTATTTTATATTAAGCATTTTGTTTGATCTATTTTATTATAAGCTGCTCATTTTAGGCATGAAAAACCAACTGGGTGACTTTAGGCCAATTACCAGGATATTGATGTGAGGTGGGCAGCTATATAAATCAAATAAATCAGATGAAAATGTCATCCCATTCAGCATTAGTTGAATTTAATACTCTCATTTAACATCAACTTGATAGTACATCATGAGAACTGTAGGAATCAGAAGGTCCAATGAAGCTCATCAGAAAAAAACTGCTCCAAAGTTTAATACTCTAAACTTGAGACAATATCTACATCAGTGGTGTCAAACTCAAGGCCAGGGCCTCCCTTGGGGCCACCCTGGAAACAGCAAAGGACCGGCCCGCAATGCCTCTGCCAGTGAAAACAGAGCTGTACTCATGAGCTTCATTTTCGCTCGCAGAGGGTTGCATGAGGCCGTCACAGCCGAAAATGGAGCTCGGGAGCCTGTTTCACTGACAGAACGCTTAGGCCACCACACGTGCCCCCAACACGAGTGATGTCAAACTGGCCATGCCCACCCTGGCCACCCCCCCTCCCCCCGGGTCAAACACAATCCTGATGCGGCCTTCAATGAAATTGTGTTTGACACCCCTGATCTACATTGTATGAGTTACAGCTTTCAGGACGTGAATAGATTACTTAGGGTAAGTCAGTAGAATATAACCCTGCAAAATTTAGTGATAAATGAAATCCAGATTTCTTCAGAAATATTGTGGCTCATGGGCTGTTTGATCTCATATAATAAGAGGCCCTTCATGCTTAATTGCCAAGTATCCTTTATTTGTAAGCAGTTCATGTAAAATCTTTCAAGAGGTGGGTGTAGTTATCTTAAATTTCCAAGAGATGGCAGAATTCAATCAGCACAAGATTTCAGACTTCAGGAGAAATAAGGGTAACTCACATGGACTGCTCAGAATAATTTTACTACATTAGAATTTCAAGATTTCAGAGCTGAAGTTGCTCTACTGACTACTTTAGTAAACACCTAGCATAATATCATTTTATATACTGAGAAAAGTGAAACATAGGATTAGGAAAACACTATTCTGTAAATTTAGGTTATTGCAAGAAATATATACACATAAAAGTATACTCTTTATATAGGTATTACTGTATATTTGCAATAGCTTTAAACCCTGAAAAGGTGCAGTTCTTAGATGTGACAATTTTCAAGTTTCTTAAGCCGCAAATATCTTGAATAATAATAAATGAGGTTTTTATTTACTATTTGTCACATTGATAACCTGCTCATGCACAGAAAAGCCAGCTTCCAGAAATATTGAGGATAAATAATCCATATATGAATTGGGTTTTTCCAGATATCTTCTCAGCAAAGTAGATTTGCTTCTGATATGAAGCATGACTTGGCCATCTGAAGTCCCAGGCCAAAACAGCCTCTAACTGTATCAGCAAATGCAGATTTTCTGCAGGGGTGAAATTCAAAATTTTTCCCTACCGGTTCTGTGGGCATGGCTTGGTGGGTGTGGCAGGGGAAGGATACTGCAAAATCTCCATTCTCCATTTGCCATATCCTTCCCTCCAGGGGAAGGATGTGGCAAAATCCCCATCCCCTCCCCACTCTGGGGCCAGCCAGAGGTGGTATTTGCCAGTTCTCTGAACTGCTCAAAATTTCCGCTACCAGTTCTCCAGAATCTGTCAGAACCTGCTGAATTTCACCCTTGATTTCCTGCCATTTTCAATACCAACACCCCCTTTATCTCTATCCTCAGATAAAATTCCTTTGCTTTGAAAACTCTCTCCCACATGACCACATCATTCCAATTTCTTACCATTTTGAAAGGCAAAGCATGATAGCTTTGTATAAGCCTAAAATAAGCTTATTATAGTTTAAAAGGCAAAGAAAAAAATTACTTCCTCTTCTAACCCAATATAATTGTTATTGTTAGAAGAGAATATTGGAGTTCAGAACTGAAATGAGGGGTCCTTCGTGCTCTCTGAGCTTGATGATGTTACCTAGTTTGGATAATAAAACAGCTGCAACAAAACAACTAAGTTCAAACAGCACCAAGGACCCCTCATAATCGCTATTTACACTATGTGTCAGGTTGAATTGACACCTGATAGTGATGGGACTGAAGCTATGCATGTATCTATCCTATGTAGCTATCCTATATATCCTATCCTATGTAGCTATCCTATGTAGCTATCAAAACTCTGGGACTATCCATTTTCCAACAAGAATTGTTTTGCTTGTTCAGCTGAATTTATGGATGTATACAGAGGTGGTATTCACTTACCTTCCCTACCAGTTCGCAAATGCGAGCGTGCGTGCATCCACACATGCACATGGCCTTCTGAGCATGCGCTTTGTTCATGTGCGTGGCTTACATGCATACGCAGGGCTAAAAAACAATTTCCGCTATCAGTTCGGGTGAACCGATTCGAACCGGCTGAATACCACCTCTGGATGTATATAATATGCATGTCCATTATCCAATGCAGTTGACAAAACACATTGCGGACTCCAAGATCATGGATAGGGTTAGTGCATACAATTCCATCCTCCTCACCCACACTAATTCCATACTTTTTTGCCATCTGTTTTTCTCCTAGGAAACAAACATATGCAAAATTGATATATTTAAACATTACTTAGATAATGATTTGTAACATAGAAATAATTGTTCCATTTTGGATTGGATTGTTTGTTGAAATACAAAAGGAGAAAGGGGTACACATTGTTTCTCAGGATTGCATGGGGCTTCTGTTTTTTTTTTTTAAATGTGTTGCATCCATTTGGATCCTTTGCAAAATTCAGTTGTTGAAAATTGGAAGTGGGATTTCTTAACTTTTGAGAAAGTGTAGTGTAAACCTCAACATAAACTTGATACATTTTAAAACAAGATAATAGAAAACGTTACCTATCTGTTGCTTTGAACAGTCAATGGAAAGAAATGAAAAAAAACTGTCAGGAATAAATGCCTTGCCTCTGACCCAGGGTTAGGGGCAGGGGGGCTGGACAAGCCAAACCCCAAAGTCCACCCTAACCCAATAACCCCTCCTTACCTTAGCCACGCCCAGGGGGTACTTAAGGGTCAGCCATGCGGTCCTGCTTCTGTTCCAGCCTTGTACCTGTAATGATGAGATGCCTTGTTAATAAATGTTATCTGTTTTGATGAATACCTGCTTATGGAGTTATTGGGCACGATCCTTGAACACATTTAACAATATGGTAGCAGAGGATGGTTTAACAGCCCAATCCTAATACTCCATAACATGCAAAGGACCACAACAGACAGGGTGAATACCAGGGCATTCACCAAGAAGATGGCAGAACGGCCTGCCCAACCCGAAGCCATGCAAGGAGAGGCACCCGAGACGAGCGGCCTACTCAACCACCCATGCACCCCAGCCAGATGCAACGAGGGGTGGAAGGAACACGAGAGCCCGAAAGGGGAAATGCATGACCTGAAAGGAAAACTTCTGAAGCTGATAGACTTGTCACAAAGCAACATTGACCTCATCGCGGAACTCCGAAGCCTGATCAAAGGCTGCGAAGCAGCGAGTGAGGAAGATGAAGACGAATCCGACTACAGCGACGAAGACGCGGTAAGAGAGGACTGCCCCCACCAGAAACCCACCGAAAAGGCTGAAGGAGACTTCACGCCCTTTTTGCGGTGGCCATCTTGGGAGGTGACGTCACCAAAGATGGCCGACCAACCACCAATAGATTCCCGAGATTTAAATCTCATGGTGGGAATCGGGGCCTACTCCAAAGTAGCCGCCCAAAACTACCACAATGAACAGGAAAGCCCAAAGCCAAAACCTACAGGCCCGCCTACCGAGCCTGAGGTCAACAAAGCCATCGAACTAATCACCGTGGCCCTAGGGGACAAAATGAAGTTACCGGACACACACCCCAGTGCCAGGCCAAGTCGCAAAGGGGACCCTAACGCAAGGAGGGCCAGCACCGGTACCCACCCAGGGGAGTAGATCGCCACCGCGCAGACCCAGGGCTACCCAGGACTCCCAGGGAGCCCTCCCATAGGAACGGGGCACCAAAGGCGATGGGACTACTCACCAGACCGACGACCGGGAGCCGATCCAGGGCCCACGGGGCCATCCACAGGCAGGGGACGTCCATCGGCGGGCAGGGGACTCGGCCCGACACCCGGAGGCGACACCCATGCGAGGCCGGGCCATCCGGGACCATTCGTGGCCCCAGCGAGACTTCCGACCTTCCCCGGCGATCCTCACCACTTCCTGAGGCTCCAGACGGTGATCCGCGACGATTTCGACCAAGTGAGGCTGACCAAGGAAGAACCGAAGGCCCATCCGGAAGATTGGGGCCTTCACCCGGGAGCTGCAGAGACGAGCTCCTCACTCCACGGCGGCTGGGCAGGAATGAACCTCACACATGCGCAATGCCTCCCTGCAAGAGAAACGGAGCGAGACATAGAGCTATACCGACGCAAGCACATAGAAGCAAGTCAGTTCAGACTTGCCACAGTCGTTCCTCTGCCTTATTGTGAGTATCCTTACGTGAGGAACCATGGACAGCGACACAATGTAAGTAATTTAACTTACAATTCAGGGACTTTGCCAAGTGACTTTCCCAAACTAAGACTAGATGGGGAGAATTTCCTGGACTGGAACCAGCAGCTCCAAGTCACCCTGCTGAAGGAAGACCTATTATCCCTAGTCACTGACCCCCCAGAAAAACCCTGGACTTTTGAATTAGATTGCACCCACCATAAAGCATACTGTATTGTTATTGCTAGCATTACCCCCAGCATTTACCCCAGCATTAGCCACCACTTGACTGCTCTAGAGGTAATACAGAGGATGCACAAACTATTCTACTGCCAAAGCGTAGCAAGCACCACTATACTATCCAGAGAGTTCTATGCCACCAAACTCAAAGCAGGGACCCCAATGAGCGAGCATTTATTGTCCCTAAATGCCACCAGGGCCCAGCTGACACAAAGGGGGGAGGTCATAAGTGAGGGAACCATGATAAGCATTATTGTAAATTCCCTGGACCCCAGCTGGGACACCTTCATCACGCAGATAGACAACCTAGGGTCAGGGAAACTCTCACTGGAATTACTAACAAGCAAACTCATAGCTGAAGACAGCATCAGGAAAGACCGCTCACTAAGCCACAGGGAGCAAAGACCCAGCAGAAGGACTGAGCCACAGGGTAGGAACCACAGTAACACCGAGTGCTACATATGTGAGTCGAAAAACCACTACAAAAGGGACTGCCCTAGAAACACAGGGGACAGGGACAGGTCACACCGAAGGGACAGACCAAAACAAAGGGCAAGATACACTAGCAGACGCTTGCTAGAGGACAGACACAGGCACAGGGACTCCCCTAGCCCCAGGGACAGAAGAAATCACAGGGACAGCTCCAGGGAGAGCCAGACTGGGTCACTGTATGGACTAGGAGACCAAGAACAACACAAAGGTCAGGACAGGAAGGAAGGCACATGGCTGCTGGACTCAGGGGCCACAAACCACACCACATATGACCGTAACTTACTAACCTCATTTACAGAAGAAAGTTTTATAATAAAAGTGGCTAACCAGAACAAGGTGCAAGTGACAGGGAAAGGTAACGCATACGTGCCAGGGGTAGGAGTAATACAAGGGGTGCTATTAGTGCCAAATGTACCCTATAACATCCTTGCCACACTAAAACTAAGCAAGGACAACAATGTCGAAGTGACATTCAAAGAAGGAAAGGCACAGGTAACTAGAGGGGGCAAAAGCATAGGGAAAATGGTGATCAGTGGGGACCTGCCATTCCTCCACCCAGTCAGGGACATGCAACCCAAGGTAAACAACCACTGGAAGGTAAAACCCGACAACTCAGACAACACAAGCGAGGAAGTAGAGAGGGTTAGTCACACACACACCATTGGTAACTCAAGTGAGCAGGGGACACCCAGGAAAGAAAAGCCAGCGATAGGAAAGCTAATGCATGACAACTGCGCACACCTGTTACACAGAAGACTAGGGCACATTAGCTTCCCTGTGGTGCAGAAAATGATGGAATGCTCCGAAGGTGTAAAAATAAAGAATTGTGAGAACTATCTCGAGTGTTCTATTTGTAAAAGCTCCAAATTAAAAACCAAGCCCAGGCCCAAAAAGTCAGTGCGCACAACCAATTCAATCTTCCAACTCATACATATGGACCTAGTGGGGCTACTAAGGCCCTCCATCAAATACAGGAAGAGGTACTTCCTGACCATAGTGGATGATTTCAGCTGCTATGGCTTCGTGTAAACACAAGAACGAGGTATTCCAAAAATTTAAGGAATTCTATGCAAGGGTGGAGACACAACATTACACCAAGATCAGACAAATAATGACAGACCGGGGGTCTGAATTTTTGTCAAGCGACTTCTCGCGATGGCTGAAGGCATGCGGGATAGTCCATTACATGACTTCTCCGTTCTCCGCCTTTCAAAATGGCGTTGTAGAACAAAAAAACAGAACACTGCAGACCATGATGAGGTGCGCACTAGAGGATGCTGGTTTAGGGCAGCACTTCTGGTCAGAAGCACTCATTTATTCGAACTACACTTTGAACAGGCTATGGTCCAGTGTACTGAATAAAACTCCATATGAGTTGATGTACCAAAGGAAACCACAGGTCTCACACTTACATATATTCGGGGTCACAGCAGATGTGCACATCCCCAAGCAACTGAGACATAAGGGAGATAGGGTATCCAGAAGGTTGAGGTTCATGGGGTATGAACCAGGGACGAAGGGATACAGATTCATAGACAGCAACAGCAGGTTTGTGATATCACAAACAGCTGTCTTCCACGAAAATACCAACTGGTCCAAGATACACCTCAACGAGGTATCCCTTAGCAAGGATGGACTAGGGGATGGCCAAAGGGAGATAAGGCACAACGCAGGAAAGGACACAGAGCAGGAAAAGGGCAAACCCAAGAGACAGGAAATACTAGTGAAGGAGTGGAAGGAGAATCACCCATGCATCAAAGTGGACTCGCTCACAGAGAGAGAAGCTACATGCATGACACAGAGACACCCCCTGCCAGGCCAATCAGGGCAAACGGGCAAAGCGCCAAAAAGGTTAGGGGACTACGTGTTATCCCTCCACACTAACCAATTAACCCCCAACACATATGAGGATGTACTGAAGTTACCAGATGGGGAAAGAGCAAAATGGGAACAAGCCATGGAAAGGGAAATGAACAGCCTGAGGGAACTAAACGTATACACCCCCTCTGAAGTCCCAGCAGGCAAAACGCCCATAGGCACCAGGTGGGTCTACAAAGTTAAAATATTAGAGGGAAACAAAGTCCTCTACAAGGCTAGACTGGTGGCACAAGGGTTCGCCCAAAAATACCCTGATGATTACACTGAAACATACTCCCCCACAGTCAGGGCTGAGAGCATAAAATGTACGTTGGTAATTGGTAGTTGGTAATCACTACTTGGGCTAGAAGTGCACCAATTCGATGTACAAACTGCCTACCTGCACGCTGAGCTCAATAAGGAGATATATGTGAGAGTGCCACCCAGCCAAAGCACCAGGAAAGGGGAAACCTGGGTCCTGAACAGAAGCTTGTATGGACTCAAACAATCAGGGAAACGCTGGTACGAATGTTTATTCAAGACACTGAAATCCATGGGGTTCTCAGCCACCTCGGCCGACAACTGCTTCTTCACCAAGAAGTCAGGCAACTCCCTCGAATATGTCCTGATATACGTGGACGACATACTGTATATCGGTGATCAGTCTAGCAAATGCAATGACTTCGCCAATGAGCTGGGGAAACACTTTTCACTGAAAATATTGGGTAAGGTAGATAAATACTTGGGGGTGCAAATTACAAAGACAGACAAAAGTTTCCAACTATCACAGAAAGACAAAATTTTGGAACTGATACATAAATGCAATATGACGAACGCCAAAGGGTGTGAAACACCAATGCAATCAGATTTCATAAAGGACATGTACAATGAGGCTGAGGCGTTCAAAGACAACACATTATACAGATCCACCATAGGCTCCCTATTATACATTGCGAACTGGACAAGGCCTGACATCGCCCTGCCAGTTAACTTGCTATCTCGACATGTAGGTAAACCCACTGTATACCACTGGGGAGCCATCAAAAGGGTATTGAGGTATCTAAAGCATAGCGCTGATGCCTGCCTATCACTAGAGCCCGAGAATACCACAATACCCACACTCACATGCTACGCAGATGCTGACTGGGCTGGGGACGTGAAAAGCAGGAAGAGTACTTCAGGTTACGTATTCTTCCTCAACAACAGCCCAGTACATTGGTACACGGGCAAACAGGACCTGGTAGCCACATCCACAACAGAAGCTGAATACATATGTTTGTCCAAAGCTGCCAACAACCTGGTCTGGTTTGATGACCTGCTTACGGACATATGGGCCGAACCCAACTATCCAATTACCATACATGAAGACAATAAAGCTGCTGTGGAAATATCAAAGGCTGAAGCAGTTGGTCAAAGGTCGAGGCATATCGACATAAAATACAAACATGTTAGGCAGTTCGCAAGCATAGGATTCATAAGAGTCATACATTGTGACACTGAAGAACAAACAGCGGACATTCTAACAAAACCATTGCAAAACAAACAGCACACATATCTAACATCAAAATTGGGTGTCCTCTTAAAAATGACACCTCAGGTATGCACCACCCAAGAACACCTCGGCCAGGCATTTAGAGGGGGTTTTGTCAGGAATAAATGCCTTGCCTCTGACCCAGGGCTAGGGGCAGAGGGGCTGGACAAGCCAAATCCCAAGGTCCACCCTAACCCAATAACCCCTCCTTACCTTAGCCATGCCCAGGGGGTACTTAAGGGTCAGCCATGCGGTCCTGCTTCTGTTCCAGCCTTGTACCTGTAATGATGAGATGCCTTGTTAATAAATGTTATCTGTTTTGATGAATACCTGCTTATGGAGTTATTGGGCGCGATCCTTGAACACATTTAACAAAAATAACAACAACCATGCTGGCTGCATATATGACAAGGTCACACCTATTTTGCATTAACATCCCACCAACTGTGATGTTCACTTCCATTAAAACTCTAAGTAGAATCCCTGAGCCGTCAAATCATTGTCCATCAAATGTCTTGAAGTACAAGAGTATTATGCAAAACCACAATGATGCTTCTTTTTCATTTAGCATGGTATGTGAAGCATGGTTTGTCATTTGTTTTATAGGAAGCTAGTGACTTGTGGTTTATTTTTTTTTTAAAAAAATTATGGTTCAAGAAACAATGTCTTACTGTTGTGTGAGAGTTATGGGATAGATTAACATTGTCCATTGCAGGATACTACAGTGACCAGATGATGTCAGAGAAAGCCTACTTTCGACCAAGAATTCTCATTCTCTGAAGCACTTTCTCTGATTTGTGATCGAGTTTAGAAATCTGAAGTTCTTTTATCAGCAAAATATCTAATGGATATTCCCAATTTCCACTGATTGTTATGCACACTATTAGGCAGGAAGATTATAAAATGGGGTTGAGTGATATATAGTGAAACAGTGCATGATCTTTAATAATAGTCATAAAAAGATCAGAATTGCTATTAAAATTAGTCTGATGCTGACTGTGGCTGTTTACAAAAAAGAAAAAGCACTCTGTAACTGAATCAATATTCATGCAATTTACTTAAAGCATAGCTGTGAAACCAGATTTGTAAATGAGTGGGTTATACTATATTTATTACTAATTAGGTTGTTCTGATATGGTTGGGGTTGATTTAACTTTCTTAGATTCAGATTACATTTCTATAAGCATTTCTGAATTGAATTTGCTGTTTAAAGAAACAATTAAACAGAAGATTAAGACGTTTGCGAATATTCTAAATAAAATTATATTACCCAAATATGTACTGTTGCTTTGTTCCTATATCTGTGTATCATCGGTATCTCCATTTATATCATTGATGGTTTGTATACATATCTAACTTGTTAGATTTATTGATGTAACTTCTTGTTATTCAATTAAACATTCAAGGAAGATTATACTAAGAATGTAAGTACTGTGCTAGCTTTCTTCAAATTGATCTTCTCTACATGTATTGAGATTATGATTCCTAGAATTTGCAGCTCAAAAACCAGTGAGATCATCAATTCTCAGCAATCATAACTAGAAGCAGAACATATATGGATGGATGCCCATAAATAACATTTAACAATGCCAAGCATGTCACAAGTCTTTGACTATGATGAATGAAAAATGATAAAACACTTGTTTGTTCCCAAATAACATACACTAAACATCTGGTATTTGAGGCAATCTTACTTAATGCAGTTCTTAATTTCACATCTGCTAGGATTTTCTGCAGCAATATAATAACGGGGGGTGGGGAAATCACTGAATGTTTAGGCCTTTCTTGTCAAGAGACAGGATAATGACAGCTTTTTTCTCTGACTGTCCAGCACTATCAATTATACACTGTCTAGGCATGGAATTCTCAGGAAGTCTGCATTTTTACATATCAAGCCTTTGGTCCCCCTTAGTGACATTAGCTGAGTGAAATCTTCATGGAATAGTTGCTTTTGAAAGAACTATTTTTTTAGAGTGATGCCAAGGCATTCCTAATTCTCTGGAAACATGAGGTTCCTCAGGGAAATGTCCTTTTTCGGGTACATCATTCTATGATCTGGCGACATCATTCTAAAAATTAATAGATCCTTCAAAAGCAACTATTCCATGGATTTTTTCAGTCAGCTAATGTCACTAAGGGGGCTCAAAGACTTGATATGTAAAAATGCAGACTTCCTAGGAATTCCCTGCATATCATGGAAGATGATGCTAGCTGTTATGTATGTATCTATTTTATGCGGGAAATTCAAATGTACAGTGAATTCTGATTGGTTCTTGGTCGCCCCTGAAATGTATATAAAGAGGGCTGTTGCCTGTGTTCCTTTGCTGAAGTCTCACCCTGAATTAAAGAGCTGTTGTTACTAGCCTGCTTGTGCCTCTCGTTATTCCCGCGCTACAACACTAGCGGACTTCTCTCATTCTTATAGCTGGGTTAATATGTCTTGGTGGTAAGCTATGATGGCAGAGCCTTTTGGGGCTCAGGCCATAGCTATTGGCTCTGTATATGAAGGGTATCTTTTCCAAAAGATGGTTCAATATTTAAAATGACTATATGGAACAGAATGCTCCATTCAATGCAGTAAAACCGGTCAATAATAATATACTTTACTACTTTGAATTTCTCCACACACTTTTATTTACTGGATAACACTTGCAAAAATTACACTTAAAAATGTGTAGTGCAGTGGTAAGAGAGTTGTGGGATGCCTCTTGAAACAAGCCTTTCTGTACCTGGGAGCCTGAAAAGGGGAGGAAATGATGAATGTACACCACAATGCAAACTCTGTCCTGTTTGTACTTGGTTTTGATCTTGGTTTAGTGTGCTGTGAGAGCTAAAGCTACAGAGAAGTCTTGGATGCCACTTCATTGCCAAATTTAAAACAAGCCTAGCAAGTGGTGAAATGTAAAATTTGTTACTACCGGTTCTGTGGGCATGGCTTGGTGGAGGGGGGGTAATGTGACTGGGTGGGCGTGGCCAACTTTTTTTTTTTACTTTTAAAACCATTTTTTCTACAACCTCTTCAGCTGAAGAGTTTGTAGAAAAAATGCTTTGAAAAGCCTCTGACGATCCCAGCTGAGCCGCGTGATCATCAGAGGCTTTTTTTTTAACTTTTAAAAGCATTTTTTCAGCCGAAGAGGTTGTATGATTGCGCGGCTCAGCTGGACATGGGGGGAGGGGGACACAGGAATTTTTGCTACCGATTCTCCGAACCACCTGCGTCCATTGCTACCGGATCGGGTGATCCGGTCCGAACCGGGAGCATTTCACCCCTGAAGCCTAGTAGCGCCAGGTGCAGAGTAATTGGGGTCGCCGACTTACTGACACTGCATTTTAAGTGGGTAATGGTACTCCACAGGAGAAACTATACATAATTGATGTGAATTCAACCCTCCTCTAATAATAAATAAGGATGACTAGATCTCAATGTTTGCCTAAGACTGCTTAATCTTTTTTTTCCAAGTATACATTTGTTCCATTCTATTTCTGCAGCTAAAAGCAAATGACAGGAAACATATATGAAAAACAGTCAAGAAGGTCACCATAACAATATGACCAGAGCTCAGCTTGTCTATTATTTGTATCTCCACCTGACTTTATTTCCTCATACTCTGTGGACCCTCCTAAATAGAGCAGAGGAAAACTGTACTTGAGCACACACCCCGAATATGGCTATGATTAGGATAGTTTGAGATAGTTTGAAAGAAAAAAAGCATTTGATAAAATACTTAGAAACCACTGAGGAAAATATATTTATTTTAAACAGGCAGGGACACGTGGCCAATAAATATACTGTGAAGAAATTTCACAAATCAACAACACAGACTTGGCCTTCCCCCAGATTTTCTGCAATTTACACAATAACTCACAGAGCGAAATATATCCAAGAAGGGCTATATACTCTGAAGTAAAAACACTGGGAACATGAAGTTTAGATTAAAGTTCAAGCAGTGGGTAATTGCCAAGCACTCAGCATCTAAGTGCTGACTAAGTCAGGGTCCAACAGCTGGAAAATTTATAAATACGTATCCAGAAGCCAGGAAATCAGGGCAGCCTGGTATTGCAGGCTAGTTGAATAACAAAGGAGATAAATCAGGTACAAAGATAACTTCATATAGAATGGCAGACAGGTAGGAAAGAATAGAAACCTAGTGGCCAGTGGATTAAACTGAAGCCAGTTCCAAACAGGTATTTTGCTTGTCCCAGAAGCAATTTCAGGCCTCTGTGTTCTCATCATGGACAACCATTTGACCAGGATGGTATAAGGCAGGGGTGTCAAACTCACATCATCAAGGCAGCGTCACGTGATGTATCGGGACTTTTTTCTCCTTTGCTAAACCGGGTGTGGGCGTGGCCAGCATGTGACACATCAGGCCTGCAGGCCAGGAGTTTGACAGCCCTGATATAAGGTCTCCTGCCTTTTTTTTTTTTTTAATTTGATTTATATGCCGCCCTTCTCCGAAGACTCAGGGCGGCTTACAATGTGCTCAGCAATAGCCTTCATCCTTTTGTATATTTATACAAAGTCAGCTTATTGCCCCCACAACTGGGTCCTCATTTCACCTACCTTAGAAAGGATGGAAGGCTGAGTCAACCTTGAGCCTTGGCGAGATTCGAACCCTGCAGTAATTGCAGGCAGCTGGTCTTAATAACCAGCTTAATAACAGGGTGCCTTAAACCCCTGTACTACCAAGGCTCTTGCCTTGAGCAGGGAGTTGGACTAGAAAACCTATGAGGTCCCTTCCAGCCCTATGACTATGTTTTATGTTATATGTTGACCTCTGAGGTATCTTCCAGTCCTGTAGTATGGGATATATTGGATTCCTGAGTTGATTTGTTAATTAGCTGAGGTGTAATACAAATCAAGGGAAAAAAACATTTTCTTTTTCTTGCAAAGCCCTTGGTTTGCAGAGTTTCTGTGCGTTTGAATTTTGCTTCAAGAGTCCTTCCAGTTGAGTTTCAGCTGGTCACACACAATTCACAAGTCTTTGAAGGAAAAGGAGGCTTGAGAGATAACCTTCACTGTAAATTCTCCAGATTTTGGGAAATAAAATCAGACCAATGCACAATACCTTGTAGAAGTCATCTCAAAATACAACCATCCAGCATTCATGTGGGCAGTTGGAACTATTTGGGAGATCTTACAACTATTTTCACAGGCACAGGAATACTCACACTAACAAAGAGAACTTACTCTTTCCCTTTCTTTCAGCAGGAAGCAAACTGGTATTGGGTTGTCTGCTGCTGGTTTTTGAATGTCTGCTTCATGGGGAAGGGGCAGCTTCAAGGACAGGGTCTAATAATTTATTTTCTTTTTTTTCTAGGGTAAAGAGAAGAGAAGATTTGTGTTTGGAATATGTTTATGGTGTCCAAGTTCAGAATTATTCACATTTTTTTTTCTTTTTACGATCCTTTAATCCCTTTATTCGGGATGGTGTTGGGGCGACTGAGTGGAACTGAGCGTTTACTGGCTGGATGCCCTTTCTGATACCTACACGGAATTTGCAGCAAATATTTTCTCTTTGTGCCCTAATAGAGAAACATCTGCCACTCCTAGGATTGAATTTTCAACCTTCTGAGTGGGAGGTGAGTGTCTTCACCTCTAGGCCACTGGGCTGCTCAATATTCAGATTGAATCTCCTCAGGTCTTCCTCTCCTTCCAGCATCTATACATACAGCTACTAGGAAAATCCCTATTTACAAAGCTGATGGTGGGATATCTGGTCATAATTCCAACTTGAAAGACCTTTTAATACAAATAGTATAAATGCCATTTTTACTAGGAGGGGATTCCTCCTGGAAACAATTTGGAAGTTTTCCTATTTTCATATGACCTATTTAACAGAATTGGAAGAGACTTTGGAGGTCTTCTAGGCCAACTACCTGCTTAGGCAGGAGACCCTATACCATTCCAGATAAATGGTTGTCCAATCTCTTCTTAAGAACCTCCAGTGATGGAGCACCTACAACTTCTGGAGCCAAGTTGTTCTACTGATTAATTATTCTGTCAGGAAATTTCTCCTTATTTTTAGATTGGATCTCTCCTTGCTTCATTTCCCATTGTTGCTTCTTGTTCCACCTTCAGATGCTTTGTGGCAGCCCCTCAAATATTGGAATACTTAGATATTGGAAGATATTTGGTTGACCCAAGAGGAGACAGAGAATGGAAGAGAGGAGCAAAGATTAGTACTAGTCCCTGCCCTACATGGCATGTGGGAAAACAAAACAAACCACTCTTGTTGCCATATATAGCAAGCATCCTGATTCTTGCAGCTCAGAAATGATACTGTTAAACATGGTCATTGTTTTTTAATGAACCATTTAGATGTTAATAACACAATAGCCATCATTTCTTGATTTTTTTTTTACAGTAACTTCATATCTTGTGGTAAGCAATGTTCATGGTTTGTCGGTTTTATCTTAGTATGTTGTGTAAAACTGCTTAGGGGTGGTTTATTTATGCAACCAAGATTAAATGAATCGGGGCATAGCATGGTATGTGAATTTCCGCACTTTCTTCCTGACATCTAAGAATTAGGGTTGTCTATCATGTCAAATTTATTACTGTGAGTTGCTTTGGATTTTATTTTATTTTTTACTAAAGAGGAAAGATAGAAATTTATACCTTTTCTTTTTTTTAAAAAAAAGGAGTGTTATCTTTGATGTGTTCCCTTTTTTCAATCCATCATTGCTTAAAGTTACTATTGAATCTCTCCACCCTCCCACTACTCTTCACTGAATTGCGACAGAAGCTATTTTGACTGAGTTACAGCAAATCCAGATGGTGTTATAATACCCATCACCTGCTGCAATTCCTTTAGGTCTTGTTATCTCTGAAACAGCTTTACATGCTTTTTAGCAGTTTGTGCAGCATAAAGTGGCTGAGGAGACAATTTTCTGACCAGCTTTATGCACACATTTGCCGAGCAAGGAATGTTTGGAGACTATAAATGTTTTACAATTACACTGATATTCCATTTTGGCCATTTCTGTTGAGAGCCCAGTCAAGACCACTTCAAGACTATCCCTGCTTGTCCTCATTTTTCCCAATTGAAAATTTCATCACACACTAGATGGAAAGACAGACAAATCTGTTGCTATAAGACCTGCTGATTTTGTTAGGGTTACCAAAAGCTACAAAGCTGACAATCTATGATTTCCCTTCTTCGACCAGAAACTCAGCTGCCAGAAAGGAGAAGTGAGGCAAATTTCCTTTATGAAAGTGTGTGCCATCGTATACAAATCCAAACCCAAACCCAAAATTGCTCCGACAGCTAATCCAAAAATAAATTGGCACAACTTTCAAATATTGTTGTCATCAATATTTGATGAGGTCCGCTTTCAGATGAGTACATAATTTTCATACAAGTGCCCTAAAATAAAATTCAAGTAAATGCAATTCATTCCACTCCTCGGTAAAAGTTTTGCTAGCAATTGCTAGTCAGAGAACAAAGTGAATTGATCAAAGGAATCCTGAAATATCATGAGTTACATCACGGGTGTCAAACTCAAAGCCTGGGGGCTGGATCTGGCCCGTGGTGTGCTTAGATCTGGTCCACGGGACCATCCTGGAAAGAGCAAAGGACCGGTCCGTGGTGCTTCTGTCAGTGAAAACAGAGCTCGGGAGGGCGTGGGTCTGTCAAGCTCCATTTTTCTTGGCAGAGGATTGCAGGGTGCTGTCCAAGCTGAAAATGGAGCTCAGAAGCCCATTTTCACTGGCAGAGCACTCGGACCACCACAGGCGCCCCCAACATGAGTGATGTTGAGCTGGACATGCCCCCCCCTACCGATGCCCTCCCTGCCCCTCCGAGGTCAAATACAACCCTGATGCGGCCCTCAGTGAAATCAAGTTTGACACCCCAATTTACATTATTTAATTCTGAGCTATATTCATTCATAAATTCAATCCATAATGTTTTCCACATAACATTGAGTTTTTTTTGTGTGTTTAATATGTACAAGAAAAGTCATATTTACATATGAAGTTATTTAATAGTTCCTAAACTCCGCATATATTTATATAAGTTGCATGTAATAAAAAGGCAAAAGTGTTTGGCTATACTTTTTGAGTTGCACAATTTGGGGGAAAAATGGAGTTTGCAGAATAACTGGGTTGCAGTCCAGTAGTACTTTGAGCAGCATGAATGAGAACATTTTTTTGAAGGATATAATCCTACTAAGATCTTGGCCCATCCCAAACTGCTAATGCTTTGCTATTGCAGGATCTCGAAGTCCTGAAAGTATTTGGATTAATTTCTTAGATAGTTAGCCAGTTCATGAGTTCATCATCATCATTCTACCTGCAACATTCTGCCTGCAATGGTTCACTGGTGCCTTCCTTGAATTAACATTTTATTCACTCTCTTCCATTGTATAGTGTACTTAATTTGCCTCATGTACTGTTGCATGACCAAAATATAATAAGCAATATAAGGAGCAGACAGTCTTCAGATTCTTGTATGTGTTGACAAAGAGCATTGCCACCACCAATCTCTCTCTCTCTCTCTCTCTCTCTTCCTCCCCCCTCTTTTCCCCTCTCCCTCTCTTTCTCAGAGAGAGAGAGAAGCATCAAGAGGTTAGCATAGAAAAATATTCTTCCAATGCATCTCTGACACTTTCAGGATATATGGTCAAAAATCTGCTTACCTAACCAAACTAAATGCTAGTTACTTGATACAGCATGGCAGATTTAATGAATAAATACAGAATTCATTATCAGAGCACTTGACATAAATATGTTTTAGAAAAAGGGACAATCCCTTGGGTTTGTTTGTTTTTTTAAATTCCTCAGCATAAAAACCTTTCTTTGGATGACTGCCTACCACTTAAATTCAGGCTTATACCCGCAGATTTCCACATGTCACTAAATTATAATTTGGGACAGCCAAAGCCAACTTCGTCAATAGTGAGGAACATTGTAGAGTTAGCATTTAGCAACATCTGGAAGGCCACAGATGTTCCTGATCTGAGAGAGGGCATGTTGCTGATTTCCCCACTTGCTATTCAAATGAAGGAGAAGCTGCCAAGTGGCACTAGACAAAAGTTCTTCCCAAAAAGAGAAGTAATTTCAAATATTTCATATTTTCCTAGTTTTTACAATTTCAGCAGTAATTAAAGTTTTGTTTAAAATGGGCAAAGGGTTTTGAAAAGGATTTTGTTTTTTTTTTGAAAAGGACTATGGAGAAGAAAACATGCAATAAATACAGGTAGTCCTGGACTTACAAAAGTTTATTTAGTGATGGTTCAAAGTTACAGCGGCACAGAAAAAATGGACTTATGACACACTTAACGACCTTTGTAGCATCCCACTGGTCACGTGATCAAAATTCAGATGCTTGACAACCAGTTCATACCTATGATGGTTGCTGTGTCCCAAGATGCGATCACCTTTTGCAAACTTTTGACAAGCAAAATCAATGGGGAAGCTGGATTCACTTAACAACCATGTTACCAACTTATCAACTGCAATGATTCACTTAACAACTGTAGCATGAAAGATCGTAAAATGGGGTAAATTGTTTCACTTAACAAATGTCTCACCTAACAACAGAAATGTTGGGCTCAATTGTGGTCGTAAGTCGAGGACTACCTATACACACTTTTCAGAGTTCAAAGAACTTGGCCAAATGTTCTTTTCCAGTTCCTTCTTTCCTCTTCAGGTCAAAGCACTTGTTACAACTCACTATTTGTTTAAAAATAGTTTAGTAGAACTGCTTTTTTAAAAAAAGCTAAACTCTTTTTGTCTTGAGTTTGTCATAAATCATGGAAGTATTGATCTAGCTGTTCCAGTGTTGGGTTGCTCCCGGTTCGGTCTGGTTCTTGCAAACTGGTAGTAACGGTGGCGGGAGCAGTGGTGGTTTTAAAATTTTTTTATTATCAGTTCTGTGGGTGTGGCTTGGTGGGCGTGTCTTGGTGGGCGTGGCAGGGGAAGGATACTGTAAAATCTCCATTCCCTCCCCATTCCAGGGGAAGGTTACTGCAAAATCCCCATTTCCTCCCGATCAGCTGGAATTGGGAGGCAGAGAATAGATGGGGGCAAGGTCAGTCAGAATTTTTACTACCGGTTCTCCGAACTACTCAAAATTTTTGCTACCGGGTTTCCAGAACTGGTCACAACCTGCTGAAACCCACCTCTGGGTGGGAGGCTCCGCCCACCTGGTCGGACATCATCACGGACGATCTGCGCATGCACAGAAGCTTATGCATAGCAGAGGTAAGTAGAACCCACCCCTTAGCTGTTCTATCTGTAAATTTTAAGAGTTTTTAAAAACATCACCTTTGACATAATCTAGCTGCCATATTTTAACCAAAGGTCCATTTGATATAATTCTTTATTTTTAGTCCTGTTAGTATAGGCATAAAACTCTATGGCTTAAAAACAGAGAACATTTCTTTGAAAAATACTTTACATTTTGTTGTGCTTGTAACCTTTTCCCCATAATACAAATTAAAGTCTGTTTTCAGGAGAAGCTCATCATTGCAAGATTAATATTTCTGCTGTTGTTTTATGCAAGATTTTGCTTGATGTCTAATTATGATGCAGGGAATTTCAACTTTTGGTTATTTTCAGTTTGTATTTCTTAAACCAGGGGACCAAGGATGGACAACCTGTGGCTCTCATAATGTTTTTGAACTTTAGATCCTTAATGGGGAGAGATATTAGGCACATAGATTTCTGTTATAAGTCATGATTCCATAATATCTATCATGATACCATTGTTTACTTCATGCAAAATATAAAATAATTGGGCCCTAGGCTGCATCAACAGAGGGATAACATCAAGATCATGAGAAGTGATAGTACTCCTCTATGCTACACTAGTGTTTGGAACTGCATGCAATTCTGGTTCCATGATTCAAAAAAGATGCTGAAGCCGTAGAAAAAGTGAAGAGAAGAGCAACAAAGATGATAAGGGGTCTGGAGCCTAGACTGTATGACAGGGGTGCCAAATTGGCGGCCTGAAAGCTGGATGCGTCATGCGCAGGCCATGCCCACCCCAACTCCACAAAGGGGAAAAACATTGTGAAACGTCACGTGATGGCAGTGTGATGCTGGAAGTTTGACACCTGCACTGCGAGTTTGACACCTATGAGGAATGGATAAAGGGAATTAGGTATGTCTAGCCTAACAAAGGGGTGACATGATAACTGTCTTCCGATTCTTTGAGGAGCAGTCACAGGGATGAGGGCGTCAACTTATTCTCCAAAGCACCTGAGGGCAAGACATGAAGCAATGAGTGGAAGCTTGTTAAAGAGAGATCCAGTCTGGAATTACAGAGATGTTTCCTGACAATAAGAAAAAAACACATAATCAATGGAATAGCTTACCTCCTGTTGATGTAGATGCTCTAGCACTGGAAGTTTTCAAGAAAAGATTGGATATCTCTCTTTTTATCTGGGATATACAATAAGATCTTCTGCCTTGGGCAGAGGGTTGATCTAGAAGAACTTGAAGGTCCCTTCCATTTCTATTATTCTATGTATGTGTGACATAAATGGAAGTTTGATTACTGCATCTTGCCAACTCTCTTTTCCTTAACTTTTGGCCAGTTACTTTTCCTTTATGCATTTTCTCTTGATTATGTCACGTTTTCACTGCCAGAATCTCTATCTGTTTTTAACTTGGCTTATCTTGGATTTGAGCCTAGTCTAAGCAAGTTTTTCCTTTTAAAACAAACTTCAGATATATCTGACACTTATTCTGTATTGGATTCGGCTGATGTTAGAATAAATGTTCCCATTGTATTTAACCACACATAAATGTATTTCAATCACTTCTTAAGCATGAGGCCTTAGCGAAAACAATGTTTTCTGGAAAAGGTATTATCAGAGAACATTGACAATGAGTATATGTCAAATGAAGTACCATGTGAAATGGAGATGGTCACGGGACTGTTTTCATGATGATATTCATATGCATCTTCAGAAAAGTGCATATAGATGGCAAGATATTTCCTTGCATAAGACCTTTTGAGGACAAGCATAATGCATTTTTTAAAATGACAAATATAACAATCAGTTCAGATGTTGCAGGCAGAATTGAATCCATTACACAAAGGCATCAGTCAACATTAATGACCAAACCCTTCACTTACTGTTTGGCCTCAACTTCAAATCTTCTAAAATGTACAGTTGATTTTAGAGTTCTTTTCTCAACCTTCAACATTTTCTTTCATAAATACACACAAAGTACACACACACAAATCCTGCCAATTCAGGATTTCTCTGTGGGGCTATATAAATCCCATTTTGTAAGAGACAATGCACACTGCTGGAAAGGAAATTCCCACACAATAATGCAGAACTCTAAATTGGTATATAGTTCTAAAAATAATGTTATGTGGTTTGGGTAGTTGTTTTAATTAAACAATTAAATGCATTGTACTTCATTAATTTACAAGGCAATAAATCTGAGCTCTAAATTAAGATAACCAAAAGGCAAAGGTATAAGTTATGTTCTAACCTACACCTTTGCCATGTGTAGGTTATGTTCTAATACATAGGTTACCTGGTCCTGAAATCAGGGTAACAGAAACTTTTATTACCTTGATGTCTTCCCATCCAGTCCCCAAATCCTTTGATACCCCTTTCCCTTCTTATCCAGCCCATCTTTCTCATTCTGTTCAGTATCTCCTTTCCACTCCTACCTAGTTTTCCTCATGACACAGTGCTAAGCTACAAATTACATGACATCTTTATCCTACTTGACTTCTTAGCAATTTCACTTAGGCAAAAGTGATGCTGACTAGGAATGATGGTAGCTGCAGTTTAGCATCTCTGGAGTGCACAAGATTAGAGAAAAGTGGGCAATACTTTTCCCAGGAGCAACCAAAATACATAAAAGAATGCCAATCTGTGTTGTCTCCAAAAGAAGGTTGATGTAACCATGAGGTCTTCATTTTGGGCAAGTTTCAAGATAGAGACTTGAACACAGTCCGTGCTAATCAATACTAGCTTTACAGATATTAGATTATACCCAAAGTTCTGGTTCAAAGCACCTAAAAGTATGATGCATTTCAGATACCGGTATGTTACCTGCCTTACGAAACATCACAAACCTGGATATTTTGCTTTAGACCAGAGATAGTAGATATAAAGCCATATCATGAAGAGCTGCGGTGGCACAGTGGTTAGAATGCAGTAGTGCAGAGTATTTCTGCTATCTGCTGGCTTTGCCAGTTCGAATCTCACCAGGCTCAAGGTTGACTCAGCCTTCCATCCTTCTGAGGTTGGTAAAATGAGGACCCAGATTGTTGGGGACAATAGGCTGACTCTAAGTGCTGACCACTTAGAAAAGCACTGTAAAGCATTGTGAAGCGGTATATAAGTCTAAGTGCTGTTGCTTTTGCTAGCATTCACTCAAATTTAAAACGTCATCACCTCTTATGACCCACAGATATCCAAAATACAACTATTGTATAAAATATAAGATTGTGGGGATTCAATAGACTTCATAAAGGAAGCAGGAAAAAAAAGGTATGCTTCAAGGTGTTGAGATGTTGATATCAATCCTATCAACATGTCTAAATTATAAGCTCCCTGCCATTTCTTCTAATTAAATGCAGTAGTAATAACTCTTGATTCTCAAAATAGCAGCCATCACGCATTAGCCTCCGTAGTAAAAGAGTGTAAAAAACCCCTTGCATTCTAATCATTCCAGTACATAGGAAAACTACATTCCATTAGATCCACTGAGGAGCACTGCAGAGTTCATGGTCCGTAATTTTACTTCCTAAAATAAACCATGTTTACATTAAATGCAACGCATTCCCATGCCAGAAAAAGAGACCATTAAAATATTTTGTTATTGCCAAATTATATATCAACTGTCGTATTTCATTCTATACTACTTTCCATATTTAGTCAGCTCTATAAAAGAAATAGTCAATTTAGTTTCCATTTGTTTTCTCAAATTTCTTGGGATACCTTTTAAGGAGTAAATTATTCCAGTCTGCCACCACTTGATTTTCTTCAAATGTGTTAGATTAAAATCCACATCCAGCAAATCCACACCCTGCAGAAATTCCAACCGCCAGAGAATATTAGGTTAAGGAAGACACAGTTATATAGCTCTGAATGTCCCAAATTTATTTTACAGTAATGTCATAATGATTCTCTCTTTAGGAACTGCATAATTACAGGCGATATACTTTTACTAAGAAATAGTTTATAAAGAAATAAAAAGGCTTTGGGGAGTGTTGGTATTTAATACAGGTATATAAGGACCACACAGTTGTTCCATAAGATATTGTCAGGAAAAGACTCTTAAATTCCTATGAGTCCTTGGTGCTCTCAGATCTTGGTTGTTTTCTTGCAGACATTTCATTTCCCAATTAGGGTAATGCTGGAAGGGACTGGGATTTGCTCTCTGTTTATACATAAGTGGTTTGCTCTGTTATTGTTGGTGGGAGTGTTCTTGATAGTTCCTTGATTAGGCTGTTGTTTACTGTTTGTTTGTCTGAGTTACCATATTTTTCAGAGTATAAGATGCACCTTAGTTTTGGAGGAGGAAAATAAGAAAAAAGCTGATTGGCAGGACTCCCAGAATACCCCCAATCAGCTGTTCCCATAGGTGAATTTTAGCAACAGGTTTCTTGGTTGTGAGCTCTGTGCCTTGCTTTTTTTTTTTTTTTTTTTGCTTTTTTTCCCTGCCTCTGAAACTTCTGACACTCCCTTTCAAAAAAAAACTTTTTTTCCTGCCTCTGAAAGCCTCTGAAACAGAGCTTCAGAAAAAAAGCCTCTGAAGCTCTGTTTGGGCTTCTTTTCTGAAGCTTTGTTTCTGATGCTTTTTTCAGCCTCTGAAACCTCCGTTTGAGAAACTGGGCAAGGCTACATTCGGAGTATAAGATGCACCCAGATTTTCACCCTCTTTTTGGGGGGGAGAAAGGTGCGTCTTATACTCCGAAAAATACAGTAGTAGTTCCCTACTAGTCCCCTACCAAAAAAGACCTTTGGGCTTTTTTGTTTCCTTTTTAGCTTTTTTATTGTCTCTTTTGAATGGTAAGTAGATGTTGTTTATCTCTATGTGCCTGTTGATGGCTGATTTTTCTGAGTGCCAGGCTTCCAGGAACTTTTTGGGCTTGGCTTTGTCTAGGATGCTCACAGTTTCCCAATTTGAAACTATGGCTAAGTCTGTCCATATGTTGTGCAATGTGTTGCAGGTAATTGGTAAATCTGTCTAAGGCAGTATTTTTCAATATGGCAGCTTTAAGATGTGTGGACCCCAACTCTGAGAGTTCCCCAGCCAGCTGTTCTTGTCTTGATTATACTTGCCAATTTGTCCCCCATTAAAATACAATGGAACTATAAAATCTTGCTTTTTTATAAGCCAGTTACAATTACTTTGTTTGATATTCTATTATCCTGGCTGGGCTTTTAGGACTATCAATGTGCAATGTCCTCAATTATAATGGGAATTGAGCTCAGAAACAAATCTAGTCTTTCAGACCGACATATTTGGATTTCAGTCCCCGTTTTGCAGAAGGCAAATGTACATGACTCATGAAAGAATGAAGAAAATGAGTACAGGACACAGGCAGAATCTGCATTTCCAAGGGCAGTGCCATGTAGTGGTTAAGGTCTTTGTTTAAGACCTGGAAGATTCAGATTTGAGGTCCCCCTCAGTCAGAGAAAATCACTGGGTGCGTTTGAACTAGCCATTCTCTCTCAGTGCATCCTCTTTCAGAATGTCACTATGGTTTGGAGGAGAAAATGATATAAACTAATCTGAACTCTTGAAGAAAGGCAGGATGTAAATGTAACAAATTAATAAATCATGTTTGAATCTACAAAGCACAACAAATTACCTCATTCATAGAATTCAAGTATGCAACACACAGGGAAACATCCATAGCAAGAAAGAATGAAACTCATGGCTGGCTGCACACATGAGTTATGGTATACATATGAACCTACCTGTAAATACAGAGACATCCAAGAGTAGGCCTTAAAGCATTTACATGTCCAGACTAAAAAGAAAAGAAAGAAGTAAACATACATGTATCCAAGGACAGCATTGAAAGCTTTGAGTTATACGGTTCCTAGGTTTTTAAAATATTAACAATATAAATAATTAAACAATCAAAAGGAGGTCTAAGCAAAGAATATGAGAAGTTGGAAGTTCCATTTGTTCTCTGTGTAACAATATGCACCTGGAACAGGATTTAGGCAGTATAGTATAGAGCAGGGGTCACCAACTTTTTGAATCTCAGGGACCACTAAATTCATAATTGTAAATCCTGTGGACCACTAATATGATCTGTCTAATGACTGGCTGGGTGGGCATGGCTAGGTAGTCATGTGGCTGGGTGGGCATGGCCAACTCGGTGTCACTTACATCGAGGGGCACCTCGCCAGCCTCTACTCACCCCTCCCCTCCCAGCCACTCGTCTCTCTCTGCCCGGGCTCCTTAGGGCCCCAACAGGAAGCAGTTGTTTGAGCTAAGCAGCCACTATGAGAAAGAGTTGGCAAAATAGCTCAGTTCAAATTGGATCTGACTGAGAAGGAGGCTCAGTAGAAACACCACACTGAGGACTACGAGCATAGGCTTTCCAAGCAGAGGGAAGACCTGCAGGAGTGCAAGGCCAGGTACTGGTGCCTAGTGGCTCAGCGGGCTGAGATGGTCAGCCAGTTCCAGGCCATGATGAAGTCTCAGTGGAACAAGGTCCTCCAGCTTTTCGCCACCAGCGGCACTTCCCTCCAGCCTTCGCCCAAAGCACTGACCAGGAGGCCGAAGCAGACCCCAGGTCAGAATTTCTATCTCCCTCCAACCCACACCAAAAAATCCCAAAGGGGGACACTCTCTGCAGCAACACAAATGTTCATTGCACGTATCTGTCCCAGGGGCCGTAGTTTGAGGACCCCTGATTTAGTGCAATATAAAAAATGCAAATAATTTTTCTGTGGACCACCAAAATTTTCTCATAGATCACCAGTGGTCCACGGACCACCAGTTGGTGACCGCTAGTATAGAGCTAATACAGGTCTTTAGTTCTAAAGGCCATGCTTTTCCTAGGCTGATATTCTTACACAGCTCCTGACAAGTTATGACAGATTAGAGAAGAGTCTTATCTCTATAGAACATTTTACACTGAGCAAAGTTTAACTTGGATTTCTTCCAACCTGTTGACTATTATTTATCTACCAGCACCTTGTTTACTGAGATAGAAAAACTACAGGTGACAATGACAAAATGAAAGTAATTGATTTTCCTGCAGGAAAGGTCTGTAGATCACTGTGACAGCAGATACGAAGTAGGCAGATGGTCCAAGCTTCTCTTCATGGCATTGTCTGATAAATTTGTGAAGGACCTTTGCCTGGAACTCTAGACAATTGTTATTGGTAAGTGAAGATCAGCCTTCTCCAAACTTTTATCAATTATGTTGGATTATAACATCTACCCTTTCCAGGTTCATGCTGAGAATCTGGAAATAAGAGTTTGGGATGGCTAGAATAAGGAATAGGAAATAAGATTGATTATCTAACCAGCCTGAGGCTGCTTATAGCTCCCTAGACATTGCAATATCACCCCATCAGAGCTGTGGCTTACATGCTTGCATAAGATGTGTGGATGCAAATATGTGATGGCAGCATTTGATAAATGACATCATAATAAAATAAATAAATAAATAAAATACATGCCATCACTAAGGTAAGGTTTGCTAAGGTGCCATCAATTGTTTCATCATGTGATAAATGTCATCATATATATTATATCCTGTAACCTGATAGGTTGAGGATCTTAAATTAATAAGGACTTTTCTGCTTTATATTTTTTAAAAAAGAATATACTGCAGCCACATTCAACTGCATCAGAATTTAACATATGCAACCAAAAATGAAAAAGGTACTATTCTACCAGATCTGTTGTGATTTCTCCAAAATCTGACCTATCTAACGGTCTCGGTCCTTCCGCTAAGACAGAGGGCTCACTGGTTTTTTGATCCAGAGTAAAACGATCAACATCATTTAATGCTTTTGTTTGATGTTTAAAACACTTTTCATTGGGGAAGGGGAAGTAAAGGACTGTATAATTTATGTATTCCTTCATTGTATTCTTTGCTACGTTCTGTGATTTTAAACATAGAGAGCAGGAGACTCCCAAAATGTCAGACCTGCCCCTATTCAGGCCACTGTATAGAAACCACAATTCTGTTGCTGATGGACAAAGACCTTTGAAAAGATTGAGATGTGTTTATGCTGGCTACTTTCAAAGAGTCTTTCATCTCCACAAAGCAAATTATTAACACATTCCATTGAAGATGTGGGTGTGGAGGCTAGCCTTGGAAGAAATAATAATAATAATAAAAAATGAAGCTCCCCCCCCCACAATGAACTTTAAAAAACCCTCGGTTCTTAATGATAGTAAGTGGATCCTAGCCAAGATCTTATGCCCAGCAGATTGTTTGTCTGGAAAAGTCCCGTGGGCTGCAGCTTTTATGCCATAGAATTTCCAGCGTGAAAGCTCTGGTGGTGTGGGAGACCAGGCCATGCCCAGGTTCATGGAGTTAAAGGCATGCTTCTGAGCCTTAGCCTCTCCCTCTGGGTCTTCACATGAGTGAACGTGAGCCTTTGTTCCCTGTTGTAAATCTTTACTTTTCAAAACCAAGGAGGGGGAGAACAGTAGAATATGAAAAGTAGTTAATAAATTACTCTGCATTCTTTACCTCTTTTGAGATACACATAAGTCTCTGTGTTCTTCAGCATCAGGGGTGGGTTCTACTTACCTTTACTACCGGTTCACAATCGGAGCGCGCGTGCGCTTCTGCGCACATGCAGATTGTCAATTATGATGTCCGGGCGGAGCCTCCCGCCGCTTTTACTACCGGTTCTAAAGAACCGGACAGAACTGGGAGCAACCCACCATTTTTCAGCATGTATTTATAACTCCAGGAAAGAAAGATCACATCCCTATTGAAAGACTCTGCCCTGTCCGCCCATATACATCAGGGCTGCAAAAATCCAGATGATCATCAGATGGCATTAAAGATATTTTTAAAAGTTAACTCTTGGCCATTTAATGGAGGTCTAGATTTTTACAGCCCTGATATTTTAGTCTTATTGGTGTTCTTACACATGATCTAAAAGGGAACCTGGTTTAACAGTGACAGAGTTGGAAGGGACCTTAGAGGTCATCTAGTCCAACCCCCTGCTCACGCAGGAGATCTGTACTAGGGATTCGAACCGTCAAACTGCCAAGCTTTCTGATCAACAAGCTCAGTGTCTTAGCCAATGAGCCACCTAGTCAGGCTTGACTTGACTTGACTTTTTACTTGACTTTACTCTCATCTTGTACAGTTTAATAACCCCAGGTTCTGCACTACATTCAGTGTTCCTTAAGCTGCTGTAAATCTTCTATATGTTGGACTACAGTTCTCAAAATTCTCAGCCAGCATATGACATATGATGAAAATGAATGCTCACATGGGGCAATGGGTTTTCCAAAATAAGAAATAAAGTTAAAAAGAGAACAGGTACTAGGTCTAAGATGCTCCTTGTTGGCTCTCCAGAAATATTGCCAATAATTATTTTTTAATTGTTCAGACCTGCCTGCTGTTTCAAGCAGCAAGGAAAGATATAGAATCAAACAGTCTGGTTAGCCAAAGGTATCTTTGAAAATATACAACAAACTTAGTATACAAACTTGTGGTCAAGGTCTGATCCAGAGGTTGAAGCAGAGTTGCAAGTCTAAGCAACCAAGGCAAAATATAAACAGGTCCAGAAAAGAAGAGAGTTCCCAGGAAGTCAACAAAGAGCCACATCTGGGAATGATAGTATATTCTCACAAAATTTATTTCAATGTTTGACAGCTCTCATATAGAAGATGATATGAAGCTCCCGGTCTTCCCCAAACACAGCTGGTACAGATCAGAACTAACCACAGAAACCTACTGTTAAGTAGACCATAACGTCCAATTAGACCATTGTTCTCAAGGCACTTTTCCAAATGCTCTGCCTGTCCTAGATTTGGAGGCGGTATCACTAAGAAGAACTTAAAATTGCAGAGGAAATACTTCCACCAACCCCTTTTGGCATATACCGAATCCCTAGGCTCCATGCCTGGCTTCTGCTCCTCAAAAGAAAAGGGGCACAATACTAACTGAGACCATTCATGAAAACAATGGATTTTTCTTCCCAAAAATTCAACTGGGCTCCATGCTAGCAATTATTATTTTCAACAGAAGCAATTTCGTGCCATATGATAGAAGCAGACCTGAATATGTGTACTGAATGAAACATGGAACAATATTATAAAAATTATACTGAGTGAATTGGATTGAACTTTTCTAAATCTAAATTCATAGTCATCTTCTGTTCTCATAAACAGCAGCAGAAAAGCATGCAAAAAGGTAATAGATCTCTGCCAAGAAATTCCACCCTACCATGTGTACATGATGTGATTGCAACAGACATAATCATGCTATTTACGTGATTGTCACTGCAAGATATCATCATCATTGTGGGGTTATTGAAGTTTGCTCTGGATCCAAACAGATGCATCCAGAAAACTCAGAGCATGGCAAGGAGGACACCGTCCCTCTTTAAAACTAAGTTTGTGGACATCATCATGATGGCAGCATATTCCAAATATATTGTCCCCAAAACTCACATGTATTAGCCAAAATAAGACCTTTGGGCTAAGCATGGCAAACATTTTGCTCATCTATTAATAAAAAAAGAAAAAGCGGGAGGCATTTATAAAGAAATGAAGTGATGCAGGATCCAATCTGGGTCGGTCACCAGGACCAGAGCTTTAGTCTTTCAGATTTGCGCTGGAGCCCATTTCCTCAGGGAAATTCTATCAGAATGTGTGGCCTATTCTGTGTGTAGTATTTATGTGGTGCCTGGTTGTGTCTGGATTTTTATTTGTTGACTGGGTTGCTGATGGTCAACTATTAAGTCATTGGCTTTGTTTGAAGTGATCCTTCAGGCCCAAATAGATTTCTATTTATATTAAATACCATTTTGGCTGCAAAGCTCCCCCCCCACCTTTATATATGAAAACACCCAGAGTTTTCTGTTTCTTGTCTGATCAAAAGACTCCTTCTTTAACTTCTGAGCACAATATTTGCTTAATCCAGACATGAGTATTATCAGTATTTCCTTGGCAGATGTTTATTGGGAAAGTAAAGTTAAAAATTCCAGTTTTTATCAATGTAAAGAATTTAGGATTTCTAAACTGCCTTCTCATATATCTTGCTTTGTTAGATTTTCAATCCACGATAGCCAGATTTCAGTTAATGAATCACATGCCTGCCTCATTGCATTTGTTCATTTTTATTGCTTCCCTGTGTAACAGTTTTACAAGCTGTTCCCATATCTCTGTTGCTATATTCAGTATAACCCTGCAGGGTATTTCTCTTATTGGGAGGCACAGTCACATATCAGATTTTTCTAAATTGTTTACATCATAATAGCTGTAAAAGCTGTTGACCCCTAAAGTCTTCAGAAATGCATAGGCTAGCCTTTCTCCCAGAGAATGGCTGCTAATAGTCACCAATTGGTTCAAATGTCACTTTTTCCTGTCAAGACTGATGCCATTAGGCCTGACAGGCCAGTTTCAGTCTTCCTGGTAAGGAGCAGTTCTGGGGCACCTTAGCCATTATGACTTGCTACTTCAGCAATTGCTCCTTTTAGAATCCACTCAGGCTAAAAGGACCATTAAGAACTGAGAATCCTAGACCTAGAAACTCAGAATGAGGTCAGCCGTAATCCAGAACTCACAAAACTTCTTCCAGATGGAAATGGGCAGATGTTTAACTGGTTTAGTCCTTCTTGCCCAACAAAAGAGCCTTTCTCAGAGAGAAGCTGAATGTTTTAGCTTTCTCAGTTCATAATAGGAGATTCACTAAGACCCCATCTATGTGAGAACCTGTCATGATGCTTAAGTGCTGTTGAAACCATCATAGCTGCCTGTATAACCAGTGTAGTTGAGAAACTTTCAATTTTTCTTACTGTCATGTGTTATAGGTCGTAATGAAAATTTTCTTTGTGATTTTCTCCTCTCAGATTGTTAAGTGTGGGTCAAGAATGAGGCAGGACTCCCAGTTCGATAACAACTTGTTTACTTCAGGCTTGTTCAGTAACAGACAAAGACTGAGCCATTTGGCAGCTTCCTTTAAAGGGGAGCTATCTGACAGCTCAGCCACTCAGCATCCCTGAATTTCCCTCCAAATCACGGGAGCCAATCAATTTAAACTTCTGGTCCTCCCACTATTCAGATGGACCAGAGGCAGGGGTGAAATCCAGCAGGTTCTGACAGGTTCTGGAGAACCGGTAGCGGAAATTTTGAGTAGTTCAGAGAACCGGCAAATACCACTTCTGGCTGGCCCCAGAGTGGGGTAGGAATGGAGGTTTTGCAATATCCTTCCCTCAGGAGTGGGGAGGGAATGGGAATTTTGCAGTATTCTTCCTCTGGAGTCGGGTGGGAATGGAGATTTTGCAGTATCCTTCCCACAGAATGTGGTGGGAATGGAGATTTTGCAGTATCCTTCCCCTGCCATGCCCACCAAGCCACGCCCACCAAGCCATGGCCACAGAACCAGTAGTAAAAAAATTTGGATTTCACCATTGACCAGAGGGAAACCTTAGCTTCAGGTTTCCCTCTTCATTTCCTTATTTAACACAGATAAAGAACGATTTATCACATATAATGTTGCCAGATTTTGCATGGCAGCAATTAAAAGCCATAAACAGGTAACTAAGAGCTTTGAGTAAAATTACATGTGGAGAATCCCTTGTTTTTTAACTTTTCTTTTTATCTATTTTTAATTGTAGTCTCTGCTCAAAGTAGAGACTACCAGAAATTAAATCTATCTGACTTTTACTAAGCATACTTAAATTGTTCCTTCCACCCGTTGATAGATTTTTCCTGATTTTTATGGTAAATGACTTTTATTTCTAATTTCATGGAAAGTTATGATTTATAAAGTATTTCTTAACATACATTTATTTTGGGGGTTCTTAATTTAGCTCTTAATGCTAAGGCACTTATATGCTATTATTAACATCTTATTTCCTTTTAATGGAAAATATACTCTTTTCAGCATCTAAACTCTTTTTTCATATGTCACATATCTATTTTGCTTTTTCCTTTGGCTTTGATAATTCCTTGGTGCTTTATAATTTTAGATTTGTATAAAACATTGTTTTATACTGTTTATAAGGTTTGTATAAAACTTTGGTGAATGCTTGTACAATAAGAAAACTGAACTGAGCTAGCCTTTCCCAAAATGCTATCTTTCATACAATTTAAAATTACAGTCCCCGAAATTCCCAGCTGCTGGCTGTGCAGATTAGGAAGACTAAGAGCTTTATTGCAAAATATGTGAAAGGCACACTGTTGAAGATTAATCTAAGCTTTTAAATTGACTTCAGCCACTCCCTTTTTTAGTTGAAATGATCGACAAAAACCTAATCCCATCCCAGTATGTGGGAACTATAACCTCCGGAAATCATCAACAAACTTGGAGGAAATATTTTCAGCTAAATTGCTAATATCACTAGCTTCAACTAAAAAAAAGAAAGAAAAATAACAGGAATCTAAAGCCTCCTTTTGTCATTATTCTGGGTCTTGCCAATCTAGAAGGGTCATCATGACTGCAGTTCACAGAGGTTGCATCAAACAGTACAATTTTCTTTCGTATTTTCAGCAGAATCGAAGCTGAAGCCATTTCCTGCTGCACTGGGCCTGCTTCCCAGGAGACTGTCATGACAAGGAAGGGGCTGATTTGGCCAGAGAAGCAATGACTGCCTTGGTGCTCCTGCCAGATAGACTGCTGAGCCCTGAATGATGGTTGTCCTGGACCAGGAAAGCAGAACAGAAGCACATTTTAGCTTTGTCTATTAGCTGGGGGAATAATCAGCTACCAATGTTCTGTTCAAGGATACATGAGAAAGAAAACTAGGCTGACCTATACCCCTTCCTACTTTAGCTTTTACAGACAATGTGTGTGTGGCTTGTACCCTGTTTCCCCAAGAATAAGACATTCTCTGATAATAAGCCCAATCAAGTTTTTGAGCATATGTGCTAAAATAAGCCCCCCCAAATAAGCCCCCCCAAAAAATATTTAAACGTATGTGCAGCCAGTCCCCGCCATTTCCTCTGGTTAGGGTTAGGGAGACAGAGCTGGAAGTCAGGTAAGATGGCAAAAGGATCCCCGTCTTGCTCCACCCGCCCCAAAATAATAAGACCTCCCCAAAAATAAGGCCAAGCACTTATTTTGGGGTTCAAAAAAATATAAGACAGGGTCTCATTTTCGGGGAAACACGGTTCAACATATACTGTAAATGCATGCTGTATCTCTCTTGTATTGCCTACTTTTGGGGAGGCACTGTGTTTTGCAAAATAAATGTGACCTTTTCTTTTAAAATCAGAGGAAAGTTAACCCACACCCATTTCACAAAGGAGTATTTCACAGGGTTGGCACCCAATCTCTATGTGTTAACCTATATTTGTGTTAACATCTCTTTATGTTAACCAGGTATTTCTGGACTACAAATATCATTATTCCCCATCAGTAGCTGCGGTAGACATTATACCAAGGTAGGAGGGAAAGGTACAAGCAGCTGATTGTCCAATTAAACAATAGTTCTTCTATTGCCACTGTCTTCTGTTTCTTCATCCTTCTCTATTTCCTCCCTTTTGTTTCTTATGATAGTCCATATTTTGACTGAAAACAAAAGCAAAAAGCATTTTGATAAAAGCTCCTTGATGTCTTTCCATACTTTTTGTTGTGAAGACTAATACGACAAAGAACTGAGGAAAGAGATAATCGAAACAATATGTTAGCACTGTTAAAGCAATGGAAAGAAAGTGCCAATTTACATGTTATCAACTAACTATGACAGTAAAGTATACCTCTCAGCTTCGTGGTGGGCTGATTAGCTTAATTAAGTTCATGCCTACAAGTGCAGTAATTAGCATTGTCAGCTGCATGGCAACACAGAAACAATATGAAATAAGTTAGAGTTATAATTAGATATTCTGGAATCTGTAGCAGATCACACTTTTAAAAAACCAGGATTTTACGGAACTTCTTGTGCTTTGAATGTTGAAACAAGTAATAGACAAAACCAACTTTAACTTAATCCCACATATGTTTATTCAGAAATAGAATTCAATGGAATTTACTATCAAGGAATATATATTTATTATTTGCAAGTTGTCCATTCAAAATAACTCTTGAGAGAGAAATATATATACATGCATATAGGTGATATGTGTACATATGATATATGAAAAATGACACATGCATTTTTATTGGAAAAATATTAATTTCCCACAGACTAGAGGTATCAGTGCAATTGACGTTATTGTTTGCACCAGACAGAGGGACAAGTGAAATTCTGAGAATAAGATGGTTATTCTATAGTTGGCAAAATACTGGTTGGAAACATTGGTTTAGAGCAGAGAGAATAGCTGATGACTTCCAAGAGGTCATTATATTACATCTTCCATTAAATTGGATTATTGGTTTTACTGGCTGGAGTTGAGAGAAACTAGAGTCCAACAATGTTTGGTGGGCCATGTATTTCCTATGTTTGTTTAGAGAACTATTAATAGGCATTTCTTTGATCTCAGAAAGTGGCCTCACAATGGGATCATCTTTCCATGTGCCTCATGTAAGGAAGGCATCAAGGAGCAGGAACATGTCCAGGACAATCTTTGATCTCCTATCTGTTAAATTGCAGCCATACTCACTCTAACGTGAGCTGGACTGTTATTCAAGCAATTCTATATCCAACATAAGGTATCTATACCAGTCCATAAATCCCAATTAAATGTAAGACATAGTCAGTAAATTTAAAGACATGAAGAAACTGATGGGTTTAGCATATTTCTTCAGTAGGAATCCAGGGCCATCTCAAATAGCATGAAAAAATGGTAACATAGTGGAGGGATCATTTCTATGTTTAAAAATTGTGAAAGATCATCTTCCAATTGGCTAGTTAACAAGCACAGAAGAACAATGCTAAGGAACTGCAAAATTTTATGGAAGGACCACATCTGTTTATCATAATGAAGGAATGAAGCTCAATAAGAACTTCTACTTCAATCCATCCACATAATTACTTTAGTTAGCTAAACATAGCTAAACAAAAAGAGGACAGAATACTTGTTTCAGAGAGAAGGGTTGAGGGTGGGGTAAGGACAGAGGGGCAGACAGAGGTCTAAGCAATGATATAAAGCAGAGAAGAAGACGCTACTTGTGGGAACATCCTGGCCAGTACACTAATAAAATTTCCTTTTCTTCTCTCTTGACAAAAGCTACATTTTATTGAACTGTGCTCTCCAGACAGCTGTGTGAATACAGTTACATGTTGCTGAGAAACTAATCGAAGAAATGTCTTGAAATCATGTTGCTCCTCTGATTTATAAATGCCAAGATGGAAACAAAGACGAAGATTCATCATTTTAAGGGTGGAAGCTTCTCCCATTGAGCAGGCTCAAAAGAGGGTGATAAATCAAAGGCCAATAACTATAGTAGAGTTTTAGAGGAAACCTATAACCATGTTATATTTTACACGGCATTTATATATACTTATGTTTACATTCTGCTTTGCATTTTAACACAGAAATTGGCATCTTTATGTTACAGCAGTACTTTAGCAATTTTAAAAGCTTAGCATATAGAATAACTGATGCCAATTTTATAACTCAGGGTGTTCAGACATCAGGTACAGAATCAAGTATGTTGTAAAATCTCAGCAAGGTGGCAGCAGTTAAGCACTTCTGACACTAAGAATTTGGATGAAATGGGACTATAATTCATAACAGAGAAGATAAAATTTAATGGCCAATTTTTTATCTCTGAAGATTTCAACTTGTAAATATCTGAAAACAGAAAAATACTTCAATGCATTGATATTGGGATGTTTTATATGATATGGGGGTGTTTCTTACAAACCTGGATTTTTCTGGATGCATTCACTACTTTTTTTTCTCACTAACCTACACACTATTAAAAATGTTTGTCAGGAAGTTATCTATTCACTGGAAAAAAAAGATGAATCAAAAAAGCAAATATGAGGTGATAGATATTTGCACAACACTGACATATTGATATATACAAATGATGGCAAATATAAAAAAAATGAAACAAGAAGGAAATACAACACTTTCCATAGAATGTGAAAAATTGTGTCTGTGTCATTCACATCTGTTCAATCTACAGTAAGAGGTGCATTTGATGGACACCTTCAAGACATCATATAAAATGCTACTGGTTCACTGAACCAGTAGTAAAAAATATAAAAAAAAAGTTCCGACGATCACAGCTGTGCCGTGCGATGGTCGGAACCTTTTTTTAACCTTTTAAAAGCATTTTTTACTACCAACTCGGGCGAATAGGTAGTAAAAAAATGCCTAAAAAGTAAAAAAAAAGTTCCGACGATTGCACGTCACTCAGCTGCTCGTTGGAACTTTTTAAAAAAAGTTTTTAGCATTTTTTTTACTACCGGTTCTTCAGAGCCAGTAGTTAAAAATGGTCATGTGATCGGGTGGGCGTGGCCAATTTGACATCACTCACTGTTAGAGCCAGGAGCTGCACATTTTGATTGTGCATCACTCAGCTGATTGTGGAACTTTTTTTTTTTTTACATTTTTTACTACTGGTTTGGCGAACCAGTAGCATTTTTTACAGGATTTCACCCCTAATGGAATCCTTCCCTAGCTCTCTCTAAGTTTATTGAAATTATCTCTCTTAAAGTCCAAGACACTAGTTTGACTTTGTTCCATTGCTTGTGCTTGCATAATGTTGAATTCTAATATTGCGTGATCACTCGCCCCCAAGGTTCCTGTAGCTTCAACACCTTCTATTATTTCATCTTTGTTTGGGAGAATTAAGTCCAATATGGCTGATCCCCTTGTTCCCTTCTCTACTTTTTGGGAAACAAAAGTTGTCTGCTAGGTTTGTCAGGAACCTGTTGGATCTTCCACTAGGTTATCTCCTAGTTGATGTCAGGGTCGTTAGAATTCCCCATTTTATTTATTTATTTATTTTATTTGTTTCCATTTCTATACCGCCCTTCTCCAAATAGGACTCGGGCGGTGAACAGCCAAAGTAGAAAAACAGAACATACAAAATTTAAAAAACAGTTTAAAATAATTAAATATTTTGGCCGTAAATTAAAACAACCCAATTTAAAATCAATTTAAAATTTAACTCAAGCCAGCCCAGCTAGTTGAAATAAATAGGTTTTCAGGGCCCGACGAAAAATCCGGAGGTCTGTTATTGTACGTAACTCTGGGGGGAGGTTGTTCCAGAGGGTGGGCGCCACCACAGAGAAGGCTCTCCCCCTGGGGGTCGCCAGCCGACAATGTCTGGCGGACGGCACCCTGAGGAGGCCCACTATGTGCGAGCGTACTGGCCGGTGGGAGGCTATTGGTGGCAGAAGGCGGTCTCGTAAGTACCCCGGCCCTAAGCCATGGAGCGCTTTAAAGGTGGTCACCAACACCTTGAAGCGCACCCGGAAGACCACCGGGAGCCAGTGCAGCTCGCGCAGGAGAGGTGTCACATGGGAGTGCCTCGTCGCCCTCATAATCCCCCGCACGGCCGCGTTCTGGATCAGCTGGAGCCTCCGGGTGCACCCCAGGGGGAGCCCCATGTAGAGAGCGTTGCAGTAGTCCAGGCGGGAAGTGACGAGTGCCTGAGTGACTGTGCGTAGAGAGTCCCGATCTAGAAAGGGGCACAACTGGCGTATCAGGCGAACCTGATAAAAAGCCCCCCTGGCCACGGCCGTCAAATGATCTTCTAAAGACAGCTGTGCATCCAGGAGGACGCCCAAGTTACGAGCCCTCTCCGTGGGGGCGAGTGATTCGCCCCCAATAGCCAGCGATGGCGTCAGCTGGCTATATCGGGACGCTGGAAGCCACAGCCACTTGGTCTTGGAGGGGTTGAGTCGGAGCCTGTTTCTCCCCATCCAGGCCCGCACGGCCTCCAGGCACTGGGACATCACTTCAAGGGCATCGTTGGGGTGGCTTCTATTGTATCTTCATAATTACCATCCTGACTTTTTTGAGTCAAGTTTAAGGCCTCTCTGTATTTTGATACTGTACAGAAAACGTCTGTAATTGGACTATATAGAAATAAAAGGCTTGAACAAAACAAATAAACAACCCCTCCCTACCCAATTCTCACACAAAAAAGTATAAAAGTCCTGCTCTCTTCACTAACTACAACATTATATTATGGCCCAGCCTATTGTAGTATTCAGCTACGAGGGACAGCATTATGTCCAAATCTGGCAATTAAAATGATTTCCTATCTATTCCCCCAGGTGACTGTACATTGAGGGGCTCTGAAGTTTTAAGCTGTGCCAAAAGCAAAACCATTTCCTTTTAAGGTCTCTCTTCCAGCTGAGAAGCTTTTAGCCACTCCACTGTATTTTAGACACAAAGCTCAATCAGGTCTTAATCAAGAAGTATTGTAAGTACCCAACCACAATTTCTTTCTACACGTATACTATGGACCATATGCCTCTGAGTTCCTTGTCTGTTTTGAAAAATTGGAGGATTGATGAAGGTACTTTAAACCAATAGAACAAAAAGAAGATAAAACATCATCTTCCTGGCTCTCACTTTTTATATTTATAGCCTGACACAAGAGTATGTCATATACGCATGTTTGTTATACATCTTGAATTCACTGACAAATGAGTTTGAAACATGTTTTCCTATCCTTAGGACCTACTTTAACTTCTGCTATGAATCATAGAAACAAAAGGCCTAGCAGTTAATTTGCTTATGCATGTATATTTTTCGGCCTGGAAGTCTCCTCAGCAAAGGTTATGATCACATCCTGTGGGTGACTTGACTGGTTTTAGGCTCAGCCCTGCCCTGGCGTGAGAAGGTAGGTGTCAGGCTGGCATACAAATTCATAACACCTTCGTTGCAGATGACATGGTTCAGCCCCAAAGCATTTCACCAAATAGAGTTAGAAAAGCCCTCTCATTGCATGGCATGCTGTGGTGCCATCTTAAAGGGGATTTTCTAGGTCAGTCTTAATAAATCATTACAATTCACTATGGTTTTTGCCAAACGAAGGCCAGACCTGTGCTTGATGCAATTAGGGCTTCTGGCAAAAACTGAGTCCAGTGCCTGTTGTGCTAATTGGTGAGATATTGGACCAGGATTCTACTATAGAGTCTGAGCCAGTGGTGGGTTCCTCCCGGTTCAGCCCGGTTCTCCCGAGCTGGTAGCAGTAACTATATGATGTCACCGAACCGGTTCTGCCTCCCGTGCCCCCCCGCACCCCCCCCCCCACATTATTCTTACCTTTTATTTGGCCCCACCCCCAATTTATTGCTGCCTCCTGAGTCCCAGCTGATGGCTAGAGGGAAAAAAACTGTTTAAACTCTTGCCGTGGGGCTTCAAAGGGCTGCCCTACAGCTGATCAGTGTTAAAAGAAAACAAATGAGTAGACCGGTGCCTGCAAAAATAAATGGGTAGACCAGTGCCTGCAAAAAATAAATGGGTAGATCGGTACAGCTCTGCAAGCAGTTAAAAGCCTGGTAGACCAGTACCTCTGCTAAATCCTAAATAATTGTCACATGACCATCAAGCCATGCCCACAAAATAAGCCACGCCCACAGAACCAGTAGTAAAAAAATTTAGAACCCACCCCTGGTCTGAGCTTATTGTATGCAGAATCCAAGCCTCGTAGACTTCAGTCTTCTTCAAAAGGAAACCCACAACCACTGTATTAGTCTTGGTCCTTGTATTCCTACGGTGTCCCCAAAGAAATCCCAGAGACCATGCGTGCCATGCCATTTGGAATGAAACATTACCCTGAAATTGAAAGACATCTGAACCAATCAGATGCTACCGTATTAGTGTGTAGCCAATGAGGCCACTGGACTAACAAGAAGTACCTCCCATTGCCACTCCAGAATCCTCATTGGCTAAGTATTCCTAAAGAAATGATCTAATTCAGTGGTTCTCAATCTTTTCTTCACCACAGACCCCCCTTTAAATATCTTTTGTGGCCATGGACCCCCAAGATTTAACTCAAGATTTAAATCATGACATTGGAGGGAGGGAGGGAAACCACATTCAAACTTGTAAGATTCTTTAAGTGTAGCTGTTCTAATACAAGTAGTCCTCTTTTATCAACTGCAATAGGGACCAACAACTCTGCACTAATCATTGCAATTGTAAAGTGAAATATCACATGACTGATGATGGCTGCAAATCACGTCTTACATTTGTCAAGTGTAACATCACGTGACTGTGACTTGTGATTGGCAACTTCCTGTTAGCTTCTCCATTGACTTTGCTTGTCAGAATCTGTCTGTGAAGGTCACAGATGGAGATCGTGTAACTATGGGATGCTGTGATCATTGTAAATAGTTGCCAAATTCCAGAATGGAGATCACATGACTGTGGGATGTTGTGACAACCACAAATCTGAGCATCCATCATGAAGCTACTTATTCTGTGCTATTGTAACTTTGAATGGTGTTGTGGTCCGCCAGCAGCCTGCGGAGCTGGCAGCGGAGTTGGACAGCGATGAGGCTGAGGAAGAACATGGGCTAATCCTGGAGGCTGGGGAAGGCCCAGATGAGGGGTCTGCATCGGAGGCAGAGATGGGGCCAGGGCCATTTGGGAGTGATGCGCGTACTTCGGAGCCTCCAGAGGCTGACAGTAGAGAGGCAGAGGAACAAGAGGAGCCTATTCCTAGTGCACGTATGAGAAGAGCTGCCAGAAGGCAGGAGCAGCTAAAGCAGAGAGGATGACTCGGGAGTAGGGCCAAGAGATGATTGGCCCCTCAGCAATGGTTCTTGGCCTCTTTGCCGGAAAACAACCGTTGAGAGATTTGCTTCGTGTTTGGATGTATTTCTTTCTTGTCAGCGTCTTCTGTTCCTGGAGTGTTGCCAAGAAAAGCCTTTGCAGTTTGCCTAATTATCCCAAGGTCGAAGATAAACTGAAGAATGGTGTTATGAGGACTTTGCTTTCATTTAATTTGGAATACACTGAGAATGAGTTAATTCTCAGCTGTTTTAATAAAATCTGTTTGTTTTTTGGAACTGTTTTGCATTTAATATTAACTAAGTGGGCCTGGGTCACAACAAATGGTTGCTGAACAAGCAGTTGGTAAGTGAGAACTAAGTGTAAAGTTATAGACTTATATGGTATCGGTTGCTTAGTCTGATGTACATTGTAGGGCTGAGAAGCAGATAGCATGTTTTTTTTTAATGCATGTAGCTGGACTGATGATGTTACAGATAAGTGTTTATATTCTACTAGGATTAAATTGTTGTGGTGCTTTTGTTAATTTATGGAAAAAGAAAAGAAAAAGGCAAAGGAGGGTTTTCTAAACAGATTTCTGAAGCATATACCAAATATCTCTGTGCTTTACCTCCATCCATGTCTATGCTAAGGACAGGATGATCAGAAGGATTTAATTATTAGATACTTTTAAGGTTGGAGAAGAACTGATATTGTCTTAGTGAAACTATATTCATTTCCAATCTTCTTTAAATTAACTTCAATTCCTAAACCACCCTTTTGGGAGCAAAACAAAGCAAATGAAATCAAAGCAAAGCCAGACCTTAAATAACTGGCATTATTATAACATTTTTCAGCCTTGTTTTGCTTCATTTTAAGAGAAGAATTGGCATATTTCCTGTTTTATGTTTCCAATTTCTGTTTTCACAGGTGGTTTCTTGAAAGTGTGAGATAAACGGAAGAGTTATTTATTTTTCTTTTGACAAATGTTGTTTTCTCTCTGAAAGTCTGCATAACATTTCATATAATTCACTTCTAAGAGTTTTGAGGGAGGAGAACTGTAATATTTGCTTAGTTTGCCAATAGATCCACACATATAAATTGCTCTCAAAAATGTTTATTAGCCTATTTGTTATTTATACTCCTACTCCTTCTCCTTTAAAACCAGTTTCTGCAAAGTTATATTGGATGAAGAACTAGAGGTAAATTGCAATAATAGTTATTCTTAGTTATAGAAATTATCTTTCTTTTAATGTAAATCAATTAATCACTAGATCTTGAAGCTGGATTTGGACTGAATAGGCCTTGTAAAAAACAATTATTTAGCAAAAAAACAAGAGCACCCTGACATCTGTAAAACAGAACTAATCACCGTTTATCACAATCTTTTAGGAGCCATCAAATCCTTAACCATTTCACAACATATCTACTTACTTGAGAACAGTGGTGAAATCCAATTTTTTTTACTACCGGTTCTGTGGGCATGGCTTGCTGGGTGTGGTGTGGCTTGGTGGGCTGGCTTGGTGGGCAGGGAAGGATACTGCAAAATTTTTCTATGTCTTCATGAACTAGAAAATTATTAGAAAAAGTACTTTAATCGATTTAGAGCAATTTAAAAAAATATTTAAGCAAAAGTCAAAATTGCAACTGGCTTTTTCATAAAAATATGAATAATTGTAAAAAAGAAAAATAAGATATGGTACAAAAACAATTCTTTATCATTATATGTTGAATCCTTAGATAACTTTCAGTGGGATTCATGCATACACACTAATTTTGAACATCAAATATCTTTGCTGAATTATTCTTGGGTGCTGATATACTTTTTAACAACATTTTCCTTTAAAAGAAAAGGAACTGCAATTAAATGAACTGAATAGGTGGTCTGAAAGTGTGACATGAAAATCAGTGGGTGTATTTTTGCATAGAGTTACTTCCTCTCCAACCCCTTTTACTGCATTGTATGTTTCTATCTATAGAAACATTTATTTATTCATGTAAAATTCTATACTTAGAGTATAATTCAGATAATCATCATCACTGTCATCGTCGTCATCATCATCATTGTCATGATAAATATCTAATTTATAGCTGAGCTTTCTGCTTTCAACAGGATCAGTCCAATTTATAACTATAAATAGAAGAGAATTGTATAGATCAGGCTTGAACTATAGAGTCGTTGGTGCTCTCTGAGCTTGCATTCATTTCGCCACACGAATAGGTAACATCATCAATACATATAACTATAAAATCAAGGCAATTAAAACCAGTTTAACAACTAAAGTTTGGTGAAAAAGATGCAGATCTGTCATTTTGCTAAATATTAGAACGATGGTGGCAAAATATAGACTTCCTAGGAAGGAGTATTCCATAACCTGTGAATCAGATTTAAGCATTGGCCCTATCCAACAAGACACAGTTTAGTGGTGAGAAAAATAAGGTCTTGCACATAGGTGAGAAAAACCAAATGCACAGCTATAGAATAAGCAATACCAGATGCAACAGTAATGCCTGTGACAGGGATCTTGATCTCCTAAGGGACCAACACTTAAGTATGAGCCAGCAATGTGTTGCAGGTACCAAAAAAGCCAACACAGTCCTAGGCGGCATCAACAGAGGGATAGCATCAAGATCATGAGAAGTGATAGTGCTGCTCTATACTGCACTAGTGAGGCCACATTTGGAATACAGTGTCCAGTTTTGGTCACCATGATACAAAAATGATGCTGAAGCCCTAGAATAAGTACAGAGAAGGGCAACAAAAGTGATAAAGGATTTGAAGGCTAAATCATATGATAGATCAGGACTGTCAAACTCCCAGCCCGCTGACTGGATGTGTCATGCGCTGACCATACTCATGCCCAGTTTAGTGAAGAGGAAAAAAGTCCCGATATGTCACATGATGCTACCGTGATGACTTGAGTTTGACACCCCTGTGATAGATGGTTAAGGGAACTAAGCTCTGCAGACTAAACACTGTAATTTAACACCAGCTGTCTGCAATTAAAGTAAGTTTGAATCTCGCCAGGCTCAAGGTTGACTCAGCCTTCCATCCTTTCTAAGGTAGGTAAATTGAGGACCCAGTTTGTGGGGGCAATAAGCTGACTTTGTATAAAATATACAAAAGTATGAAGGCTATTGCTTAATGCACTGTAAGATGCCCTGAGTCTCCGGAGAAGGGCGGCATATAAATCAAATTTAAAAAAAAAAGTATGTTTAGCCTAACAAATAGAAGAATTAGGGGTTCTTCTCAGTGGTGAAATCTAACATTTTTTACTACCAGTTCTGTGGATGTGGCTTGGTGGGCGTGGTGTGACTTGGTGGGCGTGGCAGGAGAAGGATATGCAAAATCTCCATTCCCACCCCACTCCAGGGGAAGGCTATTGCAAAATCTCCATTCCCACCCCAATCCAGGGGAAGGCTATTGCAAAATCTCCATTCCCACCCCACTCTGGGGCCAGCCAGAGGTGGTATTTGCCGGTTCTCTGAACTGCTCAAAATTCCTGCTGCTGGTTCTCCAGAACCTATCAGAACCTGCTGGATTTCACCCCTGGTTCTTCTAATATTTGAAGGGCTGTCAGAGGGAAGCGGGAGTTGATTTATTCTCCATAGGACCTGAGGGCAGAACAAGAAGCAATGGGTGGAAGCTTGTCAAGGGAGATTAAATCTGAACTCGCCTGCTGGACTTGTGGGTGCTTCATCACTAGAGGTTCTGAAGAAAAGATTGGGTAACCATTTGTCCAAGATGGTATAAAGACTCCTGCCTTGGGCAGTGGGTTGGATTAGAAGACCTCCAAAGTCCCTTTCAGTCCTGTGATACTATGATACCTTTGGCAGGGAAGGAGAATATAATAGGCTTACATTTGTCATCTTAGTGTTTGCTCTTGCTTTTTAGCTCTCTACATCCTGCTATACTTATTACCTTCAACCCTGAAACTTATGCCGGCATCCCTTTAAGTGTGTGGAATCTTTTTTATAGGAACCTGAGATCCACCAGTCAGAACCAGCTGTAAAATGTTAGTTTATAGGGAGGAAAGAGACTCAAAGCAAGGTAGAGGGAAGAGAAGAGAAGGAGTGTCTCTGCCACTCATGCAGCTGAGAAAATTGTTTTGCAAACAAAGCTCCTTCAAAAACAACAAAAAAGGAAGTCTTTTGGCTGCTGCTCCTGAGAAATAATAGAGGCTCAGAAATGCCTGTAAAGCTAAGTGCAAACCATTCAGATGTACCAGTAGATTTGGAATTGCCTTCTGCCTGCTTTAACCAGAACATATGGTGTGAGCTCTACCCTCACTATCTCAAAAAGAAAATAGTATAACAATAAAATCTGTGTAAGAAGGCAACCCAAATTTCATGCCTAGAAAAGCCAACATCTGTGAGCTGTATAAATTATGCAAATTCATGCATTTTCTCATTTGCATCATTGCTAGTCATGGGGAGAGCCACTGAGCACGATAGCGCGTGATAATATTCTGTGCATCTGAGAGATCTAGCAGTGCTTATACGTTATGAAGCTGTAGGCGCTTTGTTTATTCAGCCCAGTTGAATGTCCTGTTTTTGAGACATATTTGGTTCAAATTAAAATCATCAGAGATATGATTTCAGGGCAGTTTCACAGACTGGATAATACACTAACCTCTAAACTAGCTAATAACAAAGTTTCAAATTACTATATCAGTCCAGCAAAGATGATAGGGGAAAACCATTGACATTCCCCAATCTTTGAACATTTTTATTGAATGACTTCTAGTTCTCTCCCAATAGCCTCCATTTTTAACTTAGGCATTCTGGAGGTTTTTCAGACTCTAGCATGAAGACTTCTCTGACAACTTTCTCCACTTAATTACTTCATGATTCTACATAGGAGGCTGTAAAAATATTCTGGTTTCTGCATTTATGTATGGGTGGGTTTTCTTGCAAACTTCATCTCTAGCAGGGGTGAAATGTAAAATGTGTTACTACCAGTTCTGTGGGCGTGGCTTGGTGGTGTGGGGTAATGTGACTGGATGGGGATGGCCAACTTTTTTTTTTAACTTTTCAAAGCATTTTTTCTAATGCTTTGAAAAGCCTCTGGCAATCAGGCAACTCAACTGGGATCGTCAGAGAGGCTTTTAAAAAAATGCCTCTCTGCCATCAGGTAACTCAGCTGGGATCGTCAGAGAGGCATTTTAAAAAATGCTTTGAAAAGCCTCTCTGACGATCAGGCAACTCAGCTGAGATCATCAGAGACTTTTCAAAGCATTTTTTTTACCACCTCTTCGGCCAAGAGCTTGCAGAAAAAAATGCTTTGAAAAGCCTCTGAGGATCCCAGCTGAGCCGCGCGATCATCAGAGGCTTTTTTTTTACTTTTAAAAGCATTTTTTCGTTGGAAGAGGTTGTAGAAAAAATGCTTTTAAAAGTAAAAAAAAGCCTCTGATGATCGTGTGACTCAGCTGAGCATGATGGGGAGGTGCAGGGATTTTTGCTACCGGTTCTCCGAACCACAGGCCGCCATTGCTATCGGATCGGGCGATCCGGTCCGAACCGGGAGCATTTCACCCCTGATCTCTAGCCAATAATGAATAAAACACTTTGCATTTCTCATGAATAACCAGGTAGACTGAAGCAATGACCTGCCAATAGCTACCAAGTTAAGCTTGGCGATCCAAACTGAGCCTTGAACCCAGATTCACATGATGTCAAATGCAGACTTCCAGTTAAGGCTGTTAGCACAGCAAAAGTTAATTTGGCTCCCTGCTGTGGAATGCAGAACCTGAAAAGTTGTCAGGGGCCTGTCAAGCCACAACATATGGCTAGCTATAAATAGGAATGGTAGCCACCAGCCATCTGCTTGGAGGCAGAACATTTAAGTCAGCTTCCCATGCAGCGTGCTGCCCATGATGTCATTGACAGTATGGAAAGTATCGGGGAGGAAGGCAAGCTATTCCACCATCCTGCCTTCTCAGTGCTAAATGCAGATGAGAGCAGATGCTGTAACAAGTCACAATGGTGACAAAATGAAATGTATGCCATGACAACATTCAAATGATGCAACATAGCACTTACATACTTGCATCAGGCATCATGATGGAAGTCACGCCATTTGGTGATGATATCATTTGTTTCCTTTGCTTGCCACAGATGCCTGTGTATGGTGGAGCTATGAGAGTTGCATCTCCACTCTCTTCTCTCATCCACAACTCTTTCAGCATTTAGAGAATAGCATGCAAATGCTATTCTCATGAGAAAGTCTCATGCAAGTTTTCTGTAAGCACTGATTGCACCTACAAGTACCTATATTTAGAAATGTTACCATTTCTTTAATCCCCAATTTTACTGTTTTTAATGGCTGGTTCTCTTGTTTGTTTGTTTTTTGGTTCGTTTGTTCATATATTCATTCATTTTATATGGAGCAAGTGTTTTTTAGCCATCTGAATTATTCATTGACTTAGCAAATGTTTCCTATGTCACTTTCTTTTGGCTTCTTTTATGTTAAATTTTGTCTGATCTGTTGTCAGCTATGGTCAGGCAATGGGGTGTAATGATTCAGATAGCAGTCTGGGAAATGAGAGAATCAGGTCCAAACTTACACCCAGCCATGGTGACTTTGGGCAAGAAACTCAACTTACCACACAGGATTGTTGTGAAAATAAAACTGAAGCTGAAAGGGTTATAGAGGCCACTATATATTCCTGAAATAAAAGTGAGGAAGAAATCTAATGAATAAATAAATAATGGATTTTTTTTATAAAGATGCATAAATATTTCCACAAGTAATCAAAGACAGAGTGACATAGATCATGTGATAAGAAAACCATGATTTTGAGTAGGATAATAGTATTCTTATTGCTGAATAAGAAGGAATGAAAAGTAGATATATTTGCAAATTAGAATGAAAGACATACCTGTTTTCCCAGTTATTTGCCTTATTTTCCTGATTGTCTATAATCACATACTCTATTTTTTATTTTATTTCTTTTATCAGTATGTTTTTTATTTTATTATTTTGCATGAGTGATTATTTTATAGTAAACTGCTTTGTGATTTGGGGAAATGAAAATACACTGTACATACAGTACATAAAGCTAAAGTTTAGTCAGCCTCTAAAACTTTTTTCAGCATCGGTATTTGAGATCTCACCTTTCACTCTATCTACTTGTCTGAGCTTAAAAGCTGTAAATCTGAGCATATGATCTATGAAAAAGTTTCTTTTCTATGATCCACCAGTCGGAAGGTCCCTTCCAACTCTCTTATGCTGTATTCTCTGTGAATTATACATTTTGTGGAAAAGTAGAAGGCGGCCTATTCAGTTGGGCTCCTCAGATTAGGAAATGTTTCTCTGGGCTAAGGAACAGGTCAACTCTAAAATTGCCTTTATTTCCTTTGTCCCATTGGTGGTTGCTGTTGTTTTTTTAGATTTCTATCCTGTCTTTTTTTCCTTTATACAACTCAAGATGGCAAACATACCAATACTTCCTCCTCCTATTTTCCTACAACAACTCTGTCTCTAGTCAATGGAATTTCTAAAATAGAATAGAATAGAATAGAATAGAATAGAATAGAATAGAATAGAATAGAATAGAATAGAATACAGCAGAGCAGAGCAGAACAATAACAGAGTTGAAAAGGACCTTGGAAGTCTTCTAGTCCAACCCCCTGCTCAGCCAGGAAACCCTAAACCATTTCAAACAAATGGTTGTCCAATCTCTTCTTAAAAACTTGTTGGAGAATTCACAACTTCTGGAGGCAAGTTTTCCACTAGTTAATTAATTGTATGAACATTTGATTTTTTTTAATTGAAGCTAGATCTTGTCAAATTGTGCAGTCTCTGATTCACTCTAATTTGAATTCGGAGTTCTGCATTGCTGAATGAATGCCCACACCAAATCTCGGGATCAGTACAATCAAGTAAACCAGTGTTTCTCAACCTTGGAGACTTTAAGATAGAGGGACTTCAACTCCCAGAATTCTGGAAGTTGAAGTTCCCCCATTTTAAATTCTTGAGAATTTAATTTGAGGTTGAGAAACACTACAAGTAAAACATTATATTTAAGACTGAGCTGATGAAGATGCACTGGAAAGAAAACAACTTCAGACACTGTAAACTTTTTATTTTACTTCTGTATTTGGATGGCAGTCCACTTTAAAGACAAAGAAGCATAAGAAGGGAAATCAGAGACTTTGATGTTGTCCATCAAATGGGATAAACCAGGACCCTTGGTAAAATTTGCCCCATTAGAGTGAGATGTATTCTCTTTGTAGTAATATAATGTCTCCCTATATGTGTTTAAGTGTTTAATACAATATAAGACATGTATATCTAGATATATCTATTATCTCTTCTGGGACAGATTGGTAAGAGCAACTCTAGATACAAAGACATGAAAGCAGAAATAACTTTGAAGTTAGCATAGAAAAAGCTTTTCAGAGCATGCTGCTTGCGTGAGATCTATGTGCTATTTTCTATACAGACGCTCCCGTCCTTTCCCTACTAAATTTAAACACATTTGTGAAACTTGTTGTGGGTTTTCTTAAATATGCACCTGGTCATTGCTAAAAAAAAAAGTCCTCCTCTATTTGCATTCTGGGAAATTAACACTAATGTTCTCCTTAATTTCTAACCAGCACTTATTATTTGCTTGTGAATTGATACGCCACATTGCCTCTTGCAACAACAGCTACATTATGCTTCCTTGCACAAAACCAGCTGTCAGCTTAAATTTCCTTAATCCTGTCAGGTTCCAACTTGGCCAACCGACAGTCATTATCTGTAGGGAAACCATCTGTGAAACAAAGCAATGTCTCTGGTAAAATGACACACCATAAAAAAGTCAGTTGGGGCATGATAATAAGAGGAAAATTTTGCCCATTACAGTTTCCTGTTATTTCTCAGAGTAAAATTAACATAAAGATATGATTGCTTCATTTATATTCCAGTCTGTGTCCTATCTTAAATCCTGCATAGGTATACTTAGCATTTAATATTATTGCTATTACAGTACAGATCTTATCTGATGGCCAGGGAAGCAAACAGTAATAAAAATAAGGTATAGCATAAAACAGCCCTATAGAATAATTTGAAATAGCTAGGCAAACTAATAAAAAATCAGTTAAGAATAAAAACTCCAAGACTCTACTAACAGAGAAGGCTTTGGGTTACCAAACTGGGAATTATACTACCAGGCAGCTGCCCTTACTTGGTTAAAAGAATGGATAACTCTGAGACATAGATGACTATTAACATTGGAGGGACATGATTTGCAACTGGGGTGGCATGCCTTCCTATGGTATGGAAAAAATAAAACACACAAGTATTTTCAAGGACATTATATTAGAAACGCTTTGTTTCCAGTATGGGCAAAAATCAAGAAGAAACACTATTTGAAAATACCAGGCTGGCTCTCCATGATGGAGGCATTGACATACCCAAATGTGATGGATATGGGAAAAATCGTAAGATATAAAGACATTTCGAATGAGAAGGGGGAACTGAAAAACAGGAATTTAATAGACAAGGGAGAGACTTAACATGGTGGCCGTATGTAGAAATACAATCTAGAATTGCTTAACGCATTGTAAGCCGCCCTGAGTCTTCGGAGAAGGGCGGCATATAAAACAAATTAAAATAAATAAAATAAAAAATAAAAAATAGAATAGAATAGAATAGAATAGAATAGAATAGAATAGAATAGAATAGAATAGAATAGAATAGAATAGAATAGAATTCTTTATTGGCCAAGTGTGATTGGACACACAAGGAATTTGTCTTTGGTGCATATGCTCTCAGTGTACATAAAAAGACAAGATACACTTGTCAAGAATCACAGGGCACAACACCCAGTGACAGTCATACGGTACAATAAGCAATCAAATCATACTAGAAAACAATCAATATCAATATAAATCACAAGGATACAAGCAACAAAGTTACAGACATGCAGTCACAAGTGGGAGGAGATGGACAACAGGAACGATGAGAAGACCAGTAGTAATAGTAATGCAGCCTAATGTGAATAGTTTGACAGTGTTGAGGGAATTATTTGTTTAGCAGAGTGATGGAGTTTGGGAAAAAACTGTTCTTGTGTTTAGTTCTGGTGTGCAGTGCTCTATAGCGTCGTTTTGAGGGTAAGAGTTGAAACAGTTTATGTCCAGGATGTGAGGGGTCTGTAAATATTTTCACAGCCCTCTTTTTGACTCGTGCAGTATACAAGTCCTCAATGGAAGGCAGGTTGATAGTAATTGTTTTTTTTGCAGTTCTAATTATCCTCTGAAGTCTGGGTCTGTCTTGTTGGGTTGAAGAACCAAACCAATAGTTATAGAGGTGCAGATTACAGACTCAATAGTTCCTCTATAGTTCCTCTTTTGATCTAGATATCAAAAAGATGCTAAAATATATGGTTTTTATAAAGAACCAACAGAACTGGATCAAATTTTAATAGGACTGGAGGGGAAGCTTCTATAATTATTTATTGAGTATTAGAATGGAAAAAGAGCAAGTAAAGGAAACCATGATAGCGTGGGCCAAAAACTTTTGGGCACTCTATAGAATTGGATAAATGACAAAAATTGTGGGATAGAAACCATAAATTAACAATGTTCACTGCATAAAAAGAAAATTTATATAAAATGTTTTATAGATGGCACTTCCCTCCAGCAAGATTAGCTAGGATGTTTAAAGACATTTCCACCAAATGTTGGAAGTGCAACCAGATCCCGGGTTCGTACTACCACGTGTGGTGGACATGTCCAAAAGCAAAAAAATATTGGACAAAAATACATACCTGGTTAGAAAAAATGGTAAAAGGAACATATAGATTTAAAACCGGAAATATTTCTGGTATTGTATCAGAAAAATACAGCAAAAGGAATGTGTATTTAATAGTACAGAATGTGTATTAATTAGTAGCAGAATCATGTTTGCACAACATTGGAAGGGGAGAGGAGATCCCTACAGAAGAGAAAATAATAATAATAATAATAATAATAATAATAATAATAATAATATAATAAAAAATCTTAGAATGTGCAGAAATGAGTAGACTAACTCTTGAAATTAAAGAAAAGGAAGACACTAAATATTTTGACATATGGGACTTGTTCTATCGATGGTTAAATAAGAGAAGCAGAAGTTAGAACTTTTAAAACTATAAGAGAAAGATTAATTTTATCATTATGGTTGATTACTGTAAGCTATTATTAATTCTAATTAGTAATAATTAATATATATTAATATTATGAAGGAAAAGCACTGTTACTATAAGATTATTGCTAGAGAATATCATCACTATCATGATGTGGAGTATTGTTTAAAGGAATTGTAACCAGACAACACACTGTTTATATGGATATTGAATATCCATATAATATTGAATATCGCTATTATTATTATTATTATTAATAATAATAATAATAATAAAAAAAGAATAAAAACTCCAGTAAGTATACGATACAAAAAAAAAGCTTTTATAACACAAATTTTATAAAAATATAAAATGCAGGCATTTAAAACTTAGATATTTAGCATGTACCAGTCTACACAATATGCAAGGCTATTTAAATAAAAAAATACACTTGGCTTCTGAACAGCAGGCTGAGGGCACATCTCCCAACAGTGAGAGTGCCATTAAAAAAAATCCTTAATTTTATTTTAAAAATAAACATTACATTAAATATGCTTTGTGTCATTCCAATGCATTTTTTCTTCTACCATATTAAAAATAACAAAATGTTAAAGGAATTTAGAGTTAGACCAAAGCCTTTGAGAGAAGACAAAGGTTGTACCCTGCTGTTTTAAAGGAAATTTAGTTGATTCACAAAGGATATTTTCAAAAGACTAGCAAACATTTGGCTCTGGATGGAGCCAGGATGAGGTAAAATAGTTCATTGCCTGAACAATCATTTGCAAGAAGGTGGTTCTTGCTTCAATCCCAGTCAATTTGTCAGCAGGTGATCAGACTGGCTGAAATTTCAGACAGAGTAGAGCATGATGTGCTCAATATTGGATGTGGGGAGAAATTGAAGAAATTATTCAGCTTTAACCAGCAATCACTTTGTATTACTGTATGTATTAGGAAATGAAAGAAACTGAAACAAATAACTAGAAAGAGATTTAATAAGAAGAACTTAAAACAATCAATTCAACATCAGTTGTGTGTATGCTTTATGTAACAAAATATCATTGGGATAAACCAGGATTAAGAAGCTCCACGTTCAGAAGCATCAACGCAAATGGTGCTGCTTTTTCCTTATACAGTAAATATGGGAACTGGCTCTATGGGCCAAGTCTGCTCAGAGGATATGATAACCACAAGAAATCAGAATTCCAGTATTTGCTGTCTGAAAAGTTAGTGCAGCTGAGTTGATGAGAGAGAGATAGAAACATCATCCCTGTTCTTGGGCAGGACCAGTTTCACACACCTTCAGCCACTCCTAATTGCATCCTGTCTCATTTAAACAATGAGTTACTTCCCTTAACTTATTTATTAAATCCGTTTTAGGAATACAGTTTTCTTCAAATTTTACATGTTATAGGCCAGTGATGGTTAACCTTTTCAGCACTGAGTGCCGAAACTATTGCGCGTGCTCACTGGTCAGCTGCTCTCTTCCAGGTTCCGGCATACGACGGAACCCAGAAGTGAGCAGCTGGCTGATGTGCATGCGTGCCAGACCAGCTGTCCAATGTGTATGCGCATGACAGAAACTGGAAGAGCAGCTGGCGACGGCGTGCGTGCCCATAGAGAGGGCTCTGTGTGCCACTTCTGGCACGTGTGTCATAGGTTCACCATCATGGTTGTAGGCTTTCTGTGCCTTTAAGGGGAAAAAAATGAGCATTGATCAAACACAAGAAGCTATAACTTCTAAATGGTAACTAGCCTTCAATCCATCAATAAGATGAACTACTGATGATAGGAAAATGAATGCCTCAAAATGCTGCCAGAGAATGAGGAAGAGGAGAGGAAAGGGGAAGGCAAACACTGTGGGGTCTTTGTCCACCTGAGGTGTCTCACCTGCAATGAGCTGGGATTAGATCATAGAATCATTGGGTTGGAAGGAATATTAGATGACTTCTGGGCCTAACCCTGCCCTAAGAAGAAGGGGGCAGTTCATTGAGAGCTGGCCCAGGGAACAAAACAGGGAGAATGAAGTCTTCAGGCAATAGCTCCTGAGACCTAGGTGGGTAAATCAATGGTGCAACTGCACTGGGAATATGGTGTACTGTTCTCTCACTGCACTTCAAAAAAATGGATATAGTAGACCTAGGGAAGTTCCAGAAGAGAACAATTAAGAAGATCAGAAGGCTGGTGCTGCTTCCTGATGAGGATAAAATCATTCAATAAAATTGATACCTGAAAACCCAAAATGGATTTTAAAAAATACAATGTATAATTGTACTTTGAAATGTGCTACCTTGAGAGGTAGTACTAGCAACCTGATTGACTAGCTTCAAAAAAAGGGATGGACTACTTTATGGAAGTTATGGAGGATCAATGGCTATTAGCCTTGATGGCAGTGGAACTGGCTCTGAAGGCCACCTGCTGGGAGATTTCCTTGTGCAGATGTTTGGCCAGAGATCCAATCCAGGAGGGCATTGCTTATATTCCTACTGTAGGGGCTAGTGGTGGCACAAACACTACTAGGGAAGCTGTTGATGCATGGATGTTACTTAGGGTGATTCCTTCTACAAGCACCATAGAATCAAACCCAATTTGATTGCTGGGTGTAGTTTTGTTACCCTGAGCAGAGAAAAGAAAAGAAAAGAAAAGGAAAGGAAAGGAAAGGAAAGGAAGGGAAAGGAAAGGAAAGGAAAGGAAAGGAAAGGAAAGGAAGGAAGGAAGGAAGGAAGGAAGGAAGGAAGGAAGGAAGGAAGACCAAGGCAGAGTTATGCTGTTGGAGCCGGATGGTTCTCAGCAGGCCAGTTGGAACTCAGCAGGTCACCAGCCTTCCAAAGCCTCCTTCTCCATCATGTAACATACAGAGCTTGCATGGGGTTCCATATTCTGAAGGGAAACACCACTTCCCTACTCTATTACTTTGATCCCCCCAACAGCAGAGTTATTGCAAGATGGAAACTCCAGTGTGAGGATCTGTCTCAGCAAATGGTAAGTAGTTTGTCTGGGAGCCAGGACAAGGAGGTTGTGTGAATGAGTCTTCCACATATACTTTTCATGATTAGAAAAGAAAAGGATTTCGTATGAGGGCTCTGCTTCCTGCTGAAATGGTTTCTGTGCAATGACAAAATCGGTCTGCAATTGAAACACACATCCTTGTTTTTGTTGTTTCACTGAGAATTCTTAGAATTTGAGGGAAAATTGCTGCTCTTGCTTTAAAAAAAAATAGAATGAATTTTCAGGCAGCACAAAAGCTATTCTGCAAACACACATTTATTTATAAAACACTATATACAAGACATTTTTCAGCTCCGAAAAGGTTTTCAAAGGAGCTTTCAGTTTAAAACTAAAACACTTAAAAATAAATAGATTAAGGACAATAAAGATATTTTAAAACAGAGCAGAATTAATTAATTAATTGGAAAAAAGGAGGCTTTTAAAGGTTTGAGCATTCTACTTAAAACTGAACAAAGATGAAATTTTGTAGGATTATACTACAAAATTATACTACAAAAAAAGAAAAGAAGAGAAATGTTTACAAGGATTGACAAAATTGTTTTGACACAATCAAAATGCAAATTGTACAAATTGTCTCCTTGCAACCATTTCTGAACTCACAGACACATGAAGAGCTTTGGTAACTATTTAAAAGAAGTCCTAATGGACAGAGGTAAATAGTGTGGTATAGAAAGTTATTACAGTAATGTAATAACTAAAAGTAACAAAAAGTTAAAGTGCAAAGAATATTAAATTTATTCTGATTAATGAATTATCCTCGGTACAAACTGTCATCCAGTAACTAGATGCATATTTGGAGAGGACATTGTATTTCTTTTTATTTATTTACTTTTTAAAATTTATATCTTATCTTATGTTCATAAGACATTGTAAAGTACCCATGTCAAAAGCTAGAAAAAGTACATAAAGATTAGCAGTGTAGGCAGATACGACATATATTAGGCTCATGTCTTATTGAATACTTGCTTGCCACAAGTATTCTTCCAAGAATCTTTTCAGAAATGCTGTCCTAGGTTTTTCTGATCCTATGAGCCTCTGTTCAGTTCCTGGTGGCGGGGAGGGAGAGGGGGGTTGCCATAAGAATTTAGAAATGTGCAAGTAGAGAAATTAAAAATTTCAGGCAAGAATTCCTGAGTGTGTTTCCAGTCTCTTGTCCCTGCAGAGCCAAAATATATACCATATGTATTTCTTTGAAAGTGCTGGGCTCAGGCAAAATTGCCAATTTCTCAGTTCTATTTACGGAGCACGGCTACTGTTTTGCAATCCAGTTGTGTTTGGGGAAGCAGTTATGAATATGCACACAGGAAAGAAAACCTCTGAGATTTGTGTTGCTCAACAAGGACCATCAGATGGTTCTGTTGTGAAATCTGCGAAATTAAATTCCACACAAGAATTTCCCTATAATTTTGAACATCTAAGAACATCAGCATCATTAATGTTGTAGAACAAGAGTTCCTGAGGTAGAATATCTTTAAAGCTAGGCCTAACCCTGCTAAAGTGGTAGTCCCAAGTTTTTCAGTTCTGTCAGTATTTATACTATCGCTAAAAGCCTTGTGAGTCAAAAGTGCAAAAAGAATTAATCTACTTGGATGGCCTACAGAAGTGCCATCATTTACATTCAAAGATAATGTATTACATGAAGATGCTGGTGATTGTATACAGAATAATATCATACTGTATCAACTAAGAGGTATATGAGAGAGGTATTGCACTGATAGCATTGTTTCCTTTCCTCTCCATAGACCTCAGGATTTTCTAACCATGACCACTGTCATCATGGTTGCTACCAGCTAGACGTGGGCTTCACATACTGTAACAACTGGTTCCCCTAGCACTGGAAATGTGAGCATGCGTGCGGCATCACAAAGCACGGCAATTCGCTCGCACGTGCCATCCACACATACATGCAATGGCAAACAACATGGCAATTTGCTCATGTGCACCATCCGTACATGTGTGCGGCATAAAAAACACAACAATATAGGATGGGATTGCGCGTGGGGTTGGGGTGGGGTGGGGGGATGGGCCCACTCGGGCCCACCCACAGGTCGCCACTACCAGTTCACATGAAACGGTGCGAACCGGATGAATCCTATCTCTGCTGCCAGCCTTTCTCAGTCTATAGTTTCTACTCACCAATCCATAGCTCTAGGCCACGGAGAGCCTAAAACTGGGGAAGTCACCTGCAGAGCTGGTTTACTACTGCACTTAAAGGGGATTGCATTTTATATTAGCTGACTCGACAAGTTTTGCCTTTCCAATGACACTGAGAGGCGGTTGAGTGAACTTTGCCTTATCAACACATGGCATAGAAAAGAGGAGCAGTTGAAGTGCTATTATTCCCATAGAAGAGGAGAAAGCTCTGGGGAATAGGACTTTTTTTTTATTTCTAAACTATCCAGATGTCCTTTATTATAATAAATGAGGGTGGGAAGAAGTTGTATATTGCAAAAACATCACAAAAGGAAAAAAACCAACAACACTGGTTGAATTTCCTAACATTTCCATAGATAGCAAAAAGAGTTAAAACTACAACAAATACGCTTCTCCCAACTCAAGAGACAAAATATAAGACTTCACCAGGGGTGGGCTGCTGGGGGTTCGGGAAAACCTCTAGCTAAGTGAAGTGGTTCGGGAATGACGAGAGGCACAAGCAAGCAAGTGACAACAGCTCTTTAATATACAGTGAGACTTCAGCAAAAACTCAGAGGCTGCAGTCCTCCTTATATACAATCCTGGAGAGACTGTCAGCCAATCAGAAACGTAGGCAGGTTTGAAACTCCCGCTTAAAAGTATCAATACATAACACCCCTCCCTTCCCAGAAGGCACTAACACTCAAAAATTAACATATGTACAAACAAAGTCTCGCAGGTGCTTAGGCTGAGTTCTCGCCCTAGTTGACCTGCGCAGTTCAGTGTTTGGTGAGGCGTCGAGCTGGTCGGAGGGACTCTTTGTCTCTCCCGGCTCCGCCAATGGAACCTCCTGGATTTTGTCCGGGGCGTGGTTATCCCCAGCTGGGAGTGGCGACTCGCTGGGGCGGCGCTGGAACCAGGGCTTGTCAGCTAAGTATTCTCGCGGCCCCGGGCTTGAGTTAGCTGTTTTGGAGAAGTGGTCATAGTTAGGCTCGGACATGTCTGCGTTGATGTTTGCCTCGCCAACCACCCGTTTCCTCAGTTGGTCTATGTGGCGCTTCCAGAGTCTATCTACCCCCACGTCCACCGTGTATGATTTTGGGCCTGTTATTCCCACTATGGTTCCTGCAACCCACAGAGGACCGCTGGCATAATTGCGAGCGAACACCGGGGACCCGACCTGAAACTGCCTTAAGCCACAGGTCTCTCCCTTAAAGTTTTCGTGCGAATAGTTAGGGTGAAGCCTGTCCAACACGCACCGGAGCTTTCTCCCCATGAGGAGCTCTGCCGGGCTTCTCCCAGTTGCTGTGCATGGTGATGCATGCTGAACCGCAAGGAATTGATCTATCCTGGCCTGCCAGTCTCCATTGTCTAATCTGGACAGTGCTTCCTTGGCTGTCCTGACAAATCGTTCAGCCAATCCGTTGGAAGCCGGGTGAAATGGGGCTGATAGGGCATGGCGGATTCCCAGGCCGGCCAAGTAGCCTTCGAAAAGGGTTGCTGTAAATTGGGGCCCATTGTCCGATACCAAGGTATCCGGCAGGCCGTGGGTGGCAAACAACTTTCTTAGGGCCTTGATAACCGCTTCGGCCGTTGTGGATGGCATTAATACAATTTCGAGCCATTTTGAAAAGGCATCCACTACTATTAAAAACGTTTGGCCATGGAACGGGCCGGCAAAATCAATGTGGATCCTCCCCCATGGGCCTTTTGGTTTCTCCCACTCTCGGATGGGCGCTACTGGGGGATCGGGGCGAGACTCCTGGCAGGGTCTGCACTTCCCCACCCACTCGGAAATGACCTGGTCCATGTTGGGCCACCAGACATAGCTGCGGGCTAAACACTTCATCCTAACGATGCCAGGATGCCCTTCGTGCAATAACTCTAAAACTCTATCTCGTAGTTTTGCTGGAATTACCACTCTGTCACCCCACAGTAAGCACCCCCCTTGCGTAAACAGTTCATTTCGTTTGTTGGCAAAACCTTGGTACTCCTCCCCGACCACCTTGTCCGGCCACCCTTTCAAAACCCAACCCATAACAGTCCGGATAACAGGGTCTCTATTTGATGCCTTCGCCACCTCGCCGGAGGAGATGGGCCCCAAGGTTAACGTGTCCAACAACAGGACGGAGGTTTCCGGTGTTGGGTTGTCCAGCAGGTCGGGAAGGGGGCAACGGCTAAGGGCATCCGCATGACCCAGGGTCCGCCCAGGCCGATGGACGAGCTGGTACGAGTAGGCCGATAAGAAAATCGCCCATCTAGTTAAACGGGGGGAGAGGGCAGCGGGGGTTGGCCTGTCGCCTGCTAGCAGTCCTAGCAACGGTCTATGGTCAGTCACAAGTTCGAATTTTCGGCCATAGAGGTATTCGTGGAACTTCTTAACCCCCGCAATCGCAGCCAGAGCCTCTCTGTCCAATTGGCTATAGTTTCGTTCTGTGCTGGACAGAGTTCGGGAGTAGAAGGCAATGGGTGCCTCTAGGCCGTTCGGCAGTCTATGGCCTAGGACGGCACCAACTCCTACGGGGGAGGCGTCGCAAACTAAGACGAGCGGCAGCTCTGCATTGTATTGGATCAGGAAACTGTCCTCAGATAGGAGTTTTTTTACTGCCTCAAAAGCGGCCGCTTGCGGTTTCCCCCAGACCCATGGTACATTCTTCCCTAAGAGTTTGTGAAGGGGATCAGCGACCGTGGCCTTATCTCTTAGGAACATTGAGTAGAAATTGAGCAGTCCAAGGAAGGCTTGGAGCTCAGCTTTGGATTTGGGGGCTGGTGCGCTTTTGATGGCCCTCACCTTGCTTTCGGTAGGGTGGATGCCTGTGCCGTCCACCCTGTACCCCAGAAATTCTACCGAGGGGACCGCTATCCTGCACTTGTTCTTTTTAAGTCTTAGTCCCGCTTCTCTGAATCTGGACAGGACGTTCCGTACCCTGTCCCCTAGCTGGTGTTCGTCTTGGGCGCTGACTAAGACGTCATCGAAATAGGGGACTACTCCCGGAAGTCCTTGCAACAGGCGCTCCATGGTGCTTTGAAATAAGCCGGGTGCGACGCTCACCCCAAATTGGAGCCTGGTGCATTTAAATGCACCCCTATGAGTCACGATCGTTTGCGCCTCTGCCGTGGCGTCGTCGACCGGTAACTGTTGATAGGCTTGGGCCAGGTCTAATTTGGCAAAAATTTTTCCGGGGCCCAGGGAGTGTAGTAGATGGTGCACGATCGGCACCGGATAGGCGCTCGGCTGCAAAGCCTTGTTGATCGTGCACTTGTAGTCGGCGCAAATTCTGATTGAGCCGTCGGACTTAACTGGGGTGACTATGGGGGTCTCCCACTTGGCATGGTCAACGGGAACCAACACCCCTTGCTTAATCAGTTTGTCCAGTTCTGCATCGATCTTTGGTTTCAATGCGAACGGCACTCGTCTGGCCTTTAGTCTTACTTGGGCTACGTTGGGGTCTAAGTTTAGTGAAATAGGGGTCCCCACATACTTGCCCAACGTGTCCCCGAAAACGTCCTGGAACTCGGACAGGAGGCTGTCTTTCAGGGTTGACTTGGACATCAGGTGGACGCCGGTGAAGCCCATGCCAAGGGCTCGGAACCACCCCATGCCCAGGAGGCTCGGCAGCTGCTTCGTGACGATGGTCAGCGGCAGGTCTCTTTCGTAGTCTCCGTAGGTGACCCGGAACGTGCCCACGCCTTCGAGGGGGACTCGGTTCCCCTGGTAGTCCAGGATGCGCAGTCTCTGTCTGGAGAGTTGATCCTTCCGGAACGACGGCAGGAGGGTCTTTAGGGTTGTCCACGACATGATGGAGAGAGCTGATCCGGTGTCGATCTCCATCGAGCACGGTCTTCCGTTGATCTCGACCACCGTGCTGACTTTGTCCTCGACCGTTGTGCTGGCCTGGTCGATGTGTATGCTGCGGCCATCTCGCGGTTCAAATTCGCGCCGTTTTTTCGCGCCGCCTTCTCTCGTTGGCTGCTTCTGGCGCGCTGATTCCGGTTGGCTGCGGCGCTCACGTGGTTTGAGTCTTCTGGGCAGAATGGCTCTGCAGACTTGCGCCAAGTGCCCTTTCTTCTCGCAACGCCTGCAAATAGCCTCTCTGTATTTGCAGGACAGTCTATCATGGTGCCCGCCACAGCTGGGACAGCTTCGCCGGGGGCTGCCAGTGTCTTTTCTCCGGTGCTCTGTTCGGAAGACGTCCTCATCCGACTCGGACTCCGAGCTGGATCCGGCGTCTTCTCTGTGCACCGGGGCAGACTTGGGGCTGTCTTTGCTGGTCGGCGGACGCTGTAGCGTTTCAGCGGCCTTTGTGGAGGCTTCGTGAGCCCTGGCCTCGTCAAGGGCTCCGGCAAGCGTCAGATCAGGCTTGGCGAGCAGACGCCGTTGCAGCCTAATGTCCCGAACACCACAGATCAGTTGCTCAAGCAACGCATCATCCAAGTCTCTGTAGTCGCAATGAGTTGCGGCTTTTCTCAGGCTGGCCATGTACGCGCTGACCGGCTCTCCCTCTCGTTGGACGCGCTGCCTCAGTTGGTATCGCTGCACGAACTTGGAGGGGACGGGAGCGTAGTGAGCCCGGAGAGTTGCCATCAAGGTGTCCCATGAGACTGTTTGAACCGGCGTTGGCTCACACAGTGACTCGGCCATCTCGAACACGTCCGGTCCGCAGTGGCTTAGGAATAGGGCTCTCTTTCGATTAGCCGAGAGGCCCTGCATGTCGCTGGCTTCTAGCGAGCATTCAAACCTTGTTAGGTACGAGACCCATTTTTCGCGGGTCGGATCAAAAGGCTTGGGCGGAACGTAGGCAGACATGTCCGGTATGTCTCCTGTGGTTCGCCTCGTCGCCTAGCTGAAGCTCGTGGTCTCACTGGTTGGCTTCTTGTAGCCTCAATCCCACCTTCGTCGCCAATGAAGTGGTTCGGGAATGACGAGAGGCACAAGCAAGCAAGTGACAACAGCTCTTTAATATACAGTGAGACTTCAGCAAAAACTCAGAGGCTGCAGTCCTCCTTATATACAATCCTGGAGAGACTGTCAGCCAATCAGAAACGTAGGCAGGTTTGAAACTCCCGCTTAAAAGTATCAATACATAACACTAAGATTCTGGACAGTTCAGAGAACCCCCACCCACGCTGCCCAGCCCCTCCCAGGAGTCCCCACCCGGCCCATTTTGAATGCAGGTAAGTGCAGGGCATGTGTGGAGGCTCAGGGAGGGCGAAAAATGGGCCTACTGGAAGTTCGGGAAGGCTGGAAATGGGGCCGTTTCCAGCCTCCAGAGGGCCTCTGGAGCCGGGGGAGGCTGTTTTCATCCTCCCAGAGACTCGAGGAAAGCCTCTGGAGCCTGTGGAGAGAAAAAATACCCCCTCTGCCATGGTGCAGGAGGCCGACAAGGCCACGCCCATCATGGCCATGCCAACCCAGCAACCTGGCAGAGAATCCCTTGCTAAAAATTTTGAAGCCCACCCCTGGGCATCACAAGATATTAAACTGATGTTTAAATGAAAGCAATACAGAAATAAAATATCACAGAACAAACTGAAAGAAACTGTTGAGATATATCTACTGAGCAAAGTTTTAAAACCTGTTTGTCCAGTGACACTCATCCTTCCCATTGTTTTCAGAGCACTAATTGCCTACATAGTAGGGAGAAAAAGTTACAGTTTGTTCAAGTTGCTAGTAAGCCTCATTGCCATTCTCCTTATCCTAAACGAACCAAAAACTTTAATATAAGCATACCTGCTGGGTTTTCCTATACCTATTTATATAGTGATTTGATGCTTAGGTACCGTATATCAGCAAAATACTGCCTCTGGTTGTGCAATAAAACTCCGTTACCATTTGTTTTGGCTATTTGTTTTCTTAAATGTTATTATATTTGCAGAAAATTTATAATGAAATATGTAGAAATTAAAACGGAGCCTGGGGAGGTCATTTATGCATGAACAGCTGTTGAATCCTCTGAAAAAAAAAGTTAACAATTAAATTTTAGATGACTTCCAAAAGCATCCAGGCCAGACTGAAGGTAGCTCCATATATGAAGCTACCCAGTCCTTTCTTCAATTGAAAGTGTATATTATACCATAATGCCCAACCACTCTCAATGTTCCTGTTCCTGTTTTTAAAAATCTTTTGCGGATCTCTCAAGATCTGGAAAATAACCAGTTCTTCCTCCTTAATGTTCGTAGAGTTGAAATGTGTGGATTTTATTCTGCTTCACTCTTCTTCTGCAAACAGGCTCATATAAGTAACCCAGTTTTGATCAATAGGCGAGACATGATAGCAGTGTTCCAATATCTTAGGGGCTGCCACAAAGAAGAGGGAGTCAAACTATTCTCCAAAACACCTGAGGGTAGGACAAGAAGCAATGGATAGAAATTAATCAAGGAGAGAAGCAACCTAGAACTAAGGAGAAATTTCCTGACAGTTAGAACAATTAATCAGTGGAACAACTTGCCTCCAGAAGTTATGAATGCTCTAACACTGGAAGTTTTTAAGACGTTGGATAACCATTTGTCTGAAGTGGTATAGGGTTTCCTGCCTAGGCAGGGGGTTGGACTAGAAGACCTCCAAGGTCCCTTCCAACCCTGTTATTCTATTCTATCATGAGAGATTCCTGGGGAAATGTCTGCCATGAGGTGAGTGGGGAGAACCATTGACCAGTTTTAAATCAGGGTCTTGGACATATTTGTTCCAACTAATGAGAAGCAATATTCTTTGAGCTGAGCTGGTGACTCAATGGATATGTCCATGTGGTTTTCTTAGTAATAATCAGAAGGAGTTTGCTTTATTTCTATTGTTCTACTGTTTGGTCTACTGTATTCTACAAGGCTGGGATTCTCTAATGCTCTCTAAAAGTGTTAACAAAACCCAACTCTCCTTACCTTTTCAAATCTAACCAAGGTAAACACATACTTTATACCATCCATATGGATCTGAATTGATGAACCCAACCCCAAAGCTGGGATAGCGCTTCATCCTCTTATCTCTTATGAAAATCCTAGCCACGTGTCTGCTTACGGCAACAATGAATCTGACCCAATATTATAAATGTCAAAACAAGTTGTAGTTCAGTTTTTCAAAAATACTGAAAAACATTTCAACAAAGTAATACCAAAAAAAGAATTACAAACTGCTAAGGGAAAATTGGCATCTCCATAGGGCTAAATAATTTTTCTCTTACTCAAATTAAAATGTACTGAAACCTTATTTTAACATAATTGGTGGGAAGGTATAGCCATGAATGACGAGCAAAGCGGGGAGTAGATCCCCACAGTGGTTTGTATGAAGGTGTCATCATGCAAATAATGCAAATTATATTATCTCTATGGGGTGGGGATGTTTTAGGATTAAACAAAGAAAAGACAGCATGCAAAGACCTGATTGGGAACCATGTCACTGATTTTCTTTTCTTTTAATCTATCATAGATAGAAAACCATTACTTGCTTTGAGACAGATAATTCTTTTAGATAATTATATAAGCAGCATTCTGCTAAATTTTTAATTAAAAATAATTAAAAATACTGTAAGAACTCCAATGAATAACAAGCAGGGATACAATTTCTGGAGGACTTTCAACACTTTGGAAGCTGAAAAGTCATGGTTGGGCCATGCCGCTTATTGGAGAATTACTTCATTACACATATATAATGAAGTATTTTGATCTAACCCTTCCCTTCAGATTTTAATATCAGCAAGATGCCTACCTGGAACAGAGGGCACCTGGCTGTAACCCTTAACCAAACAATCTTCCTTTTGATAAAGTCCTCAAAGGCTGCCTTGTAAGAAGCCTTTAAAAAAAAGTTATGATGTGAAAAGGCCACTTTGAGTTCTTAATAAAACAAATGACATTTACAAATGCTTTCTTTTAAACTGGTTCTTCAGTTAACCTGGAGGAGGTTCCTGCTTGAGCTACTTGCCCTGGCCAGGTACTGAAGTTTTGGGCTCGATGTAAAGCTGGTATAGCACTAATTTTCTCAATCTAACCTCCTTTAAAGCTTTGCCAAGTGCTGCTATTGAAAGGGCAACTGTTATTTTGGGATGACTCCATAGCAATACTCTGAGACAAATCAATCATTTTCATTCATCGCTAGTGTATATTAGAGAACAAAATAATTTCTTCATTCTGTAATTTTTTTCCTGCATTTTCCCCTTTGCTCTGATTTTCTTATTGTCACGTAAAAGAAGTAAGTTAAACTTTATTATTATTTACTATGGAAATATAGGTACAATTAATCCTGCAGCTATGGAATACATAGCTGCACATTAGGTGAATGCTAAAGAAGACTCCATCATTGGCTGCAGCTCCATTATTGGTAGAACTGTTTTGATCACCGTGTTAATAATCAGAATAATCACAATGACACTGAGGAAACTTGCTGTTAATCCATAGGCCATGCTAGAAAGCACACACACACATGCTAGAAAACACACGTGCCATTCCCCACATCTATGCAGTCATATTCCTCAGTCCCTTGCCATGAAAATACGATCCTATTGTCTTCTTATGGGATACTTTTAAAGTTTCCAATCTAGTCTACTACCAGGGTATTTTTTTGGTTGTCTCTTTTCCTAGTATTAATCTGGGTTTATTTCTGCTTAATTTCTGAACTAAGGAAAAGATGGCCAAGTGCTGCTGTGAAAAGTGGGATAAAAGTAATTTATACATATTCTACAAATCAATCAATCAATTGATCAATTTTGATATTTCTATGCCATTGTATCCAGATACTTCAAGTGGTTTACAATAAAAAAGCAAGTGTCTAAAAACAACAAAACAACAATAAGCAATATCATTTCATTATACAAACCAGTACGGTTAGATCTAAAAAAAAAATCAAATGTCCCCACAAATACTCCCATTTCAGAGTCAAATTTCCACTTTTTTTAAAATGGAGGGTATGTTTCTTCTATTTCACAGAGGGTGGTTCCACGGGAGAGGCAGAATTATATTACTATTTACATCAGTGGTGAAATCCAAACTTTTTTACTACTGGTTCTGTGGGCGTGGCTTGGTGGGCTTGGCTTGGCTTGGTGGGTGTGGCAGGGGAAGGATACTGCAAAATCTCCATTCCCACCCTACCTCAGGGAAGATTTTGCACGAATTGCAAAATCCCCATTTCCTCCCCACTCCTGGGGGAAGGATATTGCAAAATCTCCATTCCCATCCCACTCTGGGGCCAGCCAGAGGTGGTATTTGCCAGTTCTCCTAACTACTCAAAAATTCCGCTACCGGTCCTCCAGAACCTGTCAGAACCTGCTAGACTTCACCCCTGATATACATCCATTCCATAGTTTTATTCCTGGATCTTTTCCTATCTAATGTCATGAACAATAGTCCTGTGCATTTTTGGTGATCACTTCTTGGTACTTTGTCTTACTATATGGATAATATTCATTAATGTTGGTGCAAAGAAAGCGCCAGACAGTATAGATGCATAGGATTGCATTTGGGAACTAAATTTTGAACAGGTAGAAGAAAATGAAAGTAGCAAAAAAATTAGTAGACAAAATTTCACAAACAATTCCAGATATCATTTACATTTGTGAAATCATTATGTATAAATTTGGTAAACAAATTAATCAAGAAAATGTTTTTAAATATCATATATGTGCCTGCATATAGTAATTTCATTTGCCTTAATGTTTTTGAAAACCAATTGTTTATTGATTTGAAGATTTGACATATTTTCAGTGGATATCAAATATTCAAGGCATCCCATATAGTCATGCTAAACACTGCAATTGCCACATTATTGCTGGACGTGGCTTTGAAAATGCCTGTGGAAACTTTAAGTAAAGTTTGGTCATTCAAAGAGAATCTAGAAAACTGAGACAATCATTTGTCTTGAATTTGAAACACTTCAAAGAAACTTTAATTTATATGGCAATAAACTGTACAAATATTTTCTCTTGTTCAATTAAAAGGACGTAGTTGCCTAGGAAACTGCCACATTGCATTTAACATAACTTAGATCTTGGTACCAGTTCAGCACTCGTTTTAAGAAAGAAACTATTCTCATTTCTCATATAAATGCCTAAATTGTACAAGCTATTAAGGGAACAGGAAGAAAAGTAAGGGAAGGGGAAATTTCATTTTTGGATTAGTCTTGGTGGTCTCCAAACATGTTCCCCTGGGCCACTGAAAATGTTGGTGGGACTAAACTGGGCTTGAGGTTCAACGTTTCTGGAGGACATCAGACTGGAGAAGGCTGCTTTACTAATTAAATAAAAATATTTTCTGTTAAAGGGGAGAGGAGAACAAGTTCGCAAAACTGATCTTTTTCATATATTTTCTTTCTCACATTTGACCATTTTTTCCCCACATAAGAAGTAGAATGAGTCAAATTTGTTCTGGTGCTACAACATGTAGAACAATAGGTCAGAATTTGTGATGGCAGTAAATGACGGCATTACCCCTAAGATTGCAGACTTTTAGGAAGCACAAGAAGAGAATAGGTATGTTCTTGTAATCAAAATACCGACAAATAAAAGGGAAATTATTCCCCAATCCTTTTGTGTCAAGTTTAATCTTTCAATGTTGTATGCAGCCCAGAGTTACCCTGTGATAAGATGGGTGGCCAATAAATTTGAGGATGATACAGGGGTGAAATGCTCCCAGTTCAGACCGGATTGCCCGATCCGGTAGCGATGGTTCGGAGAACCGGTAGCAAAAATCCCTGGGCCCTCCCCTCCATGCCCAGTTGAGCTGCGCAATCATCAGAGGCTGTTTTTCTTTACTTTTAAAAGCATTTTTTCTACAACCTCTTCGGCTGAAAAAATGCTTCTAAAAGTAAAAAAAAAAAAAAAAAAAAAAAAAAGCCCCTGATGATCGTGTGGCTTAGCTGGGATCGTCAGAGGCTTCTAAAAGCATTTTTTTCTGCAACCTCTTCAGCCGAAGAGGCTGTAGGAAAAAAATGCCTATAAAAGCCTCTGGCGATCCCAGCTGACTTGCCTGATCGTCAGAGGCTTCTAAAAGCATTTTTTCCTGCAACCTCTTAAGGTTGTAGAAAAAATGCTTTTAAAAGAAAAAAAAAAGTTGGTCACGCCCATCCAGTCACATTACCCCACCCCCACCAAGCTACGCCCACAGAACCGGTAGTAACAAATTTTAGATTTCACCCCTGGGATGATTGATAGATAGATAGTAGATGGATGGATGGATGGATGGATGGGTGGATGGATGGATAGATGAATGGATGGATAGATAGATAGATAGATAGATAGATAGATAGATAGATAGATAAAACTTATTATTTGGAATCAAAATATAACTTTGATAGGGGAGGGAGAGACATAGGGATGAAGGAAAGTTTTGTTGAATTCCATTTTTTTTGGTAAAAATGTATTCAAACATCTGCATACAACATTGACATCTTCACAATGGAATAGGAAAAAAACCTTAAAATTTTAAGAACTGAAATGCCTAGTTATGGGAACAGTAATTTGAGTTGCCTTAGTAACATGGGGGATGGGGAAAGAAGGACTGTGGGTGTCCTCTTATGAAACTTGTAGAAGCTCTTCAAGGATTGGAATGGTCTTCTCCTCCTAGTCTTCATTTCTCATTTTGTGCTTAGCATGAAAGAAACAAGTAGCTTTAAAACCATTTCAGAGGTTACTATATACCACCAGTGAATTTGCTTATTTGTTCCCACTTCTTCATACCTTGCTCATTTCAGGAACTTTTTGTTTGAGAAGGGAAGTTCTGAAGAGCCCTCTGCCGTTGCGGAATAGTACCTTTTTCCATTTTCTACATGAAGGATGCAGTACGATGGCAAGCAGAAGCACCCCGCAACCTTATGTATGCTGCTTTGAATGTCATAAAACCAAACAGATGGTATGTAAGGCATTAGTCAGGAGGTGGGTGATGGTGGTGGTGGGGCATAGCCTTGGAAAAGTGGACTGCTGACAATGGGAAAAGATCAGCAAAGATGATTAGGGGATGACTGCAGGCTAAAACATATGAAGAACAGTTACAGGAATTGGGTACGTCTAGTTCAGTGGTGGGTTCCTCCCGGTTCGGCCCGGTTCTCCCGAGCCAGTAGTGGTGACGATATGATGTCACCAAACCGGTTCTGTCCCCCCCTGTGCCCCCCATGCCCCCCTGTGCCCCCCTGCATCCCCCCACCCCCCGTGTTATTCGTACCTTTTATTTGGCCCCATCCCCAATCTATTGCTGCCTCCTGAGTCCCAGCTGATGGCTAGAGAGGAAAAAAACTGTTTAAACTCTTGCCGCGGGGCTTCAAAGGGCCACCCTACAGCTGATCAGTGTTAAAAGAAAACAAATGAGTGAACCGGTTCCTGCAAAATACATGAGTAGATCAGTGCCTGCAAAAATACATGAGTAGACCAGTGCCTGCAAAAATTAAATAGGTAGATCGGTACAGCTCTGCAAGCAGTTAAAAGCCTGGTAGACCAGTACCTCTGCTAAATCCTAAAGAATTGTCACATGACCATCAAGCCACACCCACAAAATAAGCCATGCCCACAGAACCGGTAGTAAAAAAATGTAGATCCCACCCGTGGTCTAGTCCAGTGAAAAGAAGAACATAATAGCAATATCCCAATAGTTAAGACGCTGCCACAAAGAAGATCAACCTATTTTCCAAAGCTCCAGAAGGAAAGACAAGAAGCAATGGACCAGAAGACAAGATTGCAGAGAAGAGCAACAAAGATGGTTAGGGGACTGAAGGCTAAAACATATGAAGAAGCTTGCTGGAATTGGGTATATCTAGTTTGATGAAAAGAAGGACTAGGGGTGACATGATAGCAGTGTTCCAATATCTCAGGGGCTGCCACAAAGAAGAAGGAGTCAAACTATTTTCTAAAGCACCTGAGGGCAGGAAAAGAAGCAATGGGTGGAAACTAATCAAGGAGAGAAGCAACTTAGAACTAAGGAGAAATTTCCTGACAGTTAGAACAATTAATCAGTAGAACAACTTGCCTCCAGAAGTTGTGAATGCTCCAACACTGGAAGTTTTAAAGAAGATGTTGTATAACCATTTGTCTGAAGTGGTGTAGGGTTTTCTGCCTAAGCAGGGGGTTGGACTAGAAGACCTCCAAGGTCCCTTCCAACTCTGTTATTCTATTCTATTATCACTGGAGGATGGACCGGAAGTTGAATGGATTGGTCAGTGTGAGCAAATGGAGATCGAAACTGTTTAGCTCAACCCTAATATTGCTGGAAAAAAGCCCATAAAAGGATGTATGTTTACTATGTACTGTCCATGTCAGTGTTTCTCAATCTTGGCAACTTTAAGATGGGTGGACTTCAACGCCCAGATTTCCCCAGCCAGCCATTCTTGGAATTGAAGTCCACCCATCTTAAAGTTGCCAAGATTGAGAAACACAGATCTATGTGCTGGGATACACATTTCCCAAAGTGTTTTCAGGAGGATCAAAACTGACAGCCAAAACAGTTGTGTCACATCTCAGACTTCTGAAACAACTGGAACAATACATGAAAACCACTCACTGCAATGAGTCTCATTTTATAACGGTAGTCCAAGTTAGGAATATATATATATATATATATATATATATATATATATATATATATATATATATATATATATATATATATATATATATATATATATATATATATATATATATATATATGTTTTTCTTCTAGCCAGGTTTTCCCTACGTAGCCAAGGGTTTTTTTTTTTGTAGCTCCAGCTCAGTAGAATCTCATCTACTCGGTTCTGGGCTTTTTTCCTTTCTAACACCTAGCAAGCTCTAACTGCTAGGTGGGAGACCTAAATAGATCCATTTCTAGCTCGTTAGCTGTCATCAGTAGGCCACACCCATATCCTCCCTGTAAAGGTACAGTATCAATTTTCTTACGTGTGTTTTTCTTCTAGCCAGGTTTTCGTAGCTGGCTAGAAGAAAAACACACATAAACCCTACGAAGAAGTAAGAAAATTGATATATATATAGCAAGACCAGCAACCTATTTGGTTATTCATCCTTTATGAAAATCCCCAGTTGTTTCATGTATTAAAAACACTTATAAGATAATTGAGGAGTGTTGGTTTACCATCTAAATTTGCAATAGGAATACACTCTTTCCGCAGCTAGAAGTAGACCTGTGAGTATGTAAAACAAATTAATAATGTTTATCAGTGACTCTAGGACTGAAACTATTTTCCACTGTTAATGTGTTGATAAAGTGCAAACTAAGTTCTAAGTTTCAGCTTTCAGACGGAGGTCTCAAAATTTGGTTGTTGGGACCTTTGTTCGCTTTTATAAAGAAAATCTTTCAACATTAGTGCCTTGCCAGAGTTCATGCGATGTAAGAAGAAAGCAGTTCCTGCTACAAATCCATTCCTGTTTAAATGTGCTTTTACTTTTTTTTTCTTCCTTCCTTGTACAGTGACTCGAGCTAAATACGTGACTTAACGTTCTTGCTCTTCAGGCATTAACTATTCAGCTGTACAATACAGAACATCTTTATTTCCCAGGCAGCTTTCTGTGCCAATTGTTTTTTTGATGCAGTTTTTGCAAGCATAGAAACCACATACACAACCCACCACTTGATATACAAGTTGTAAATGGAAACGTTTTGAACAGCATCCATCAGCTTTACAATACCCTCATTTATTACACAATTGTCCAGGGAAAAGTTTGCTGTTTTTAGATCTTCTGGAGTAATATGGAGAATAGGAGAGGGTTGGTAAGGAGATACGCAGATACCCAAAGATCCAAAGACAGGCAAGATTGTCCTGTTTTGTTTGCAAAGGAACGAGCAGCTCTTTCATTGCACCAAAATCAGACCAGATTTTATCTTTGTTTGCCTTGGCTGGTGCAATTTTCTGAAACTCAGTACTGGTGCCATTTGAGTATTTTATTTTACACAACATTTAATGCTGAAGCGTTAGGGAATTTTTAAAAGCTGAATTTGGACCTCTGAATTGATTAAGTTGTATATATTCAAAAGGAAGCAATGGATTGGCGGCAGTGGTGAAATGTAAAATTTGTTACTAGTGGTTCTGTGGGCATGGCTTGGTGATGGGGTAATGTGACTGGGTGGGCGTGGCCAACTTTTTCTTTTAAACTTTTAAAACCATTTTTCTACAACCTCTTGTAGAAAAAATGCTTTTAAAAGCCTCTGACGATCAGGCAACTCAGTTGGGATCGTCAGAGGCTTTTAAAAGCATTTTTTTCTACAACCTCTTGTAGAAAAAATACTTTTAAAAGCCTCTGATGATCCCAGGTGAACCGCGCAATCATCAGAGGCTTTTCTCTTTTTTTCACTTTTAAAAGCATTTCTTCGGCCAAAGAGGTTGTAGAAAAAATGGTTTTAAAAGTTAAAAAAAAAGCCTTTGATGATTGCGTGGCTCAGCTGGGCATGGGGGGGTGGGGAGGCAGGGATTTTGCTGCTGATTCTTTGAACCACCCGCCGCCATCACTACCGGATCGGGTGATCCAGTTCGAACTGGGAGCATTTCACCCCTGATTGGCGGATATATCCTGATTTTACAATGTAGAATGAAGACATGCTCTGAAATCCTTTTCTTGAGTTCTGGATTATTCTCATTTCCTTGACACAATTCTGTATGTGACTTACACTGAAGAACCTGCCACATTACAATCATTGTTGTAAAGCCTAATAATATAAATAAATATTGTTAATCCATAATTATTTGACCTCTAAGTAGTCTGTTGCAACATCTAAAGAGTAGTTGTTTTTGTGTTGGCTTGAATCCAAGAACTGTTCTCTATACAATTCAGGAACATAATCAAATATGCCTTTGAAATTTGTGGAGAACAATAATCATGGTATGAAAAAGAATGTCTAACTTGCTCTCAGACCCTCCTCCACCTAAAAATATGGAAGTCAGGAAGAAAAAGGGGTGGGGCTAGTTTTTAAAATTCAGTTAATACTTCGGTTGAACAGACTTTCATTGGCGTTACTGTATTTCTTGCCATTTGCCATGTGTCATCCCATCTTGTTACTCCAGCTCTGAGCAGGTATACCAGTCCTGTACTGATGGCTTGCAAGAACAATCCTTTTCAAATAACCAGGTCAGTGGTGGGTTTCAAATTTTTTTACTACCGGTTCTGTAAGTGTGGCTTGGTGGACAGGGCATGGCTTGGTAGATGTGGCTTGGTGAGCATGGCAGGGGAAGGATACTGTAAAATCTCCATTCCGTCCCCAATCCAGGGGAAGGATACTACAAAATCCCCATTTCCTCCTGATCAGCTGGGACTTGCGAGGCAGAGAATAGATGGGGGTGCGGCCAGTCAGAATTTTTACTACTGGTTCTCCGAACTACTCAAAATTTCCACTACCAGTTTTCCAGAACTGGTCAGAACCTGTGAAACCCACCTCTGAACCAGGTTGCAAATTTTTTAAAAAAGATATCTCATTCTATGCATTAGAGATTCAGACAAACTGAGCTTTTTCAATTTCCTCAGACCTGATTGTGCATCATGGAATGTATCTCTGTGCGTAGGAGGAATAGGGCAAAGAAAATAGTATAATTTACAAGGAATTAGCTATTTCATCTACATCACTTGTTTTTCCAGTAAGGGGTTGTGTTAATAGGCACTTACACAATTACAGATGTTAATCTTATGATTTATTTAAAAATATATCAGCCTTTCTTCTACAAATTAAAAAAAAAAAAACCTAAAAAGTTTCTGTGCCCAAATAAATGAGTTCAGCATCAGGTCAGACGGAACAAATTCCATTGGATTTTTGTAGTTTAGTGGTGAATTTAAAAAGGGAAAAGCTATATGTTTGTAGGATATTTCTTTGTTGGTGGTGATGATGATGATATTGATGATAGGTTGATAAAAGAGGTGTATGATTTTGCTTGTTTTGCTCTAGCACCTTAAGAGAGAACATAATAGTGAAAAAGAAGAGAGAGTAAAAAAAACAAACTATTTGTAATGTGCTTCTCATCTTAAACTAAATTAATGGGATCATAAACTTGGAAGAGATCATACAGACCATGATCTCTATGACATTCTAATAAATGATAAAAACAAATAAGCCCACCTCCTTCGTGTTTCATAACGATTGAGTTCACTACTTTATTTATTTATTCATTTATTTCTATCCAGCCGGACAACAACTTTGTAAGGTGAGTTGAGCTGAGAGAGAGTGACAGGCCCAAGGTCACCCAAATGGCTTTCATGGCCAAGATGGGACTAGAAATCACGGTCTCTCACTTTGTAGCCTGGTACCTTAACTATTAGACTTACAACCATTTGTTTAGCGACTGTTCAAAGTTACAACGGCACTGAAAAAGAGCTTTATGATCAGTTTTCACAGTTATGACTGTTGTAGTATCCCCATAGTCATGTGATCAAAATTCAGATGCTTGGCAATTGACTCCATGGGGAAGCAAGATTCACCTAACTCCTATGTTACTAACTTAACAATTTCACTGATTCATTTAACAACTGTCTTGCTTAGCTACAGAAATTTTGGGCTCAGTTATGTTCCTAAGTCAAGGACTACTTGTACTTGTTCTGTAAAAAGGTAAAGGTTCCCCTTGCACATATGTGCTAGTTGTTCCTGACTCTAGGGGGCAGTGCTCATCTCTGTTTCAAAGCCGAAGAGCCAGCACTGTCCGAAGATGTCTCTGTGGTCATGTGGCCAGCATGACTAAACGCCAAAGGCGCACGGAACACTGTTACCTTCCCACCAAAGGTGGTCCCTATTTTTCTACTTGCATTTTTTATGTGCTTTCGAACTGCTAGGTTGGCAGAAGCTGGGACAAGAAATGGGACCTCACCCCGTTAGGTGGCACTAGGGATTTGTTGACCTTTCGATTGACAAGCTCAGCATCTTAGCCACTGAGCCACCATGTCCCTACTTATTCTGTATGCATGGTTAAATTCCTAATTTTGCCAGAACTGAATCTGCTCATTCCATGAGAACATATAGGGAAGTGAGAGAGTCATGGATAAGACAAACAGGCCTTTGTTGTGGTGGCCCCAGGGGTGGGTTCTACTTACCTTTACTACCGATTCGCATCATGCCTGCGTGCGCAGATCAACTTTGATGATGTCCAGGTCAGTGGGCGGAACCTCCTGCCGGTTTTACTACCGGTTCTTGAGAACCGGTCCAAACCGGGGCAACCCACCACTGGGTGGCCCCCACATTTGGAACTCCTTTCTTCCAGAGTTCCAAAATGTGCTCTTCTTTCCAGTTTTTAAAGGACCTTTAAACACAATTTTACAGTCCTAACTAAATCTAATTGGTATCCATAATGTAAGAGTTGGTTTTATTATTGTTGTTGCTTTTTTATTACTTTGATTTGTTCCTATCATTGTTTTTATAAATTTAATGTGAAACCCACCCAAAGTCCTTTGATTTGGGCCAACTCAATAAAGATAAAAAAACAAACAATTTCATCACGTTTTGTGCTTTGAAAACGACTAATATTTTGAAAGGCGGTTTAGAGATCTTTTAAAATGGGTTAAAAGAAATGTTCAGAAATTGGAAGATGATGTGTTTGTGTTAATGCTTGTTCTCTCTCTAACAAGAAGTTAAAACCCAAATGATGAAGGCATTTTTATTGGGTTGAATTGAAGAGTCATGGGTCACACTTCCGCTGACCCAGATGAGTTTGTATTTGCCTTTTTAAACCTGAGAATTCCTTTAATACTGCAAGCAGTATTGCTGGCATCTGGTATAGGTTACACCACAATTTTAGGAATAGTATTTGCAACAGAAAACCTATGGTGCTTTGGTGCAAGGAAGCTTTTGACATACTCAGTGGGCTTTGAGCAATATCTTTTTACTATTTGCAGTCTTAACAGCCCTGTAAAAGATGGATTAAGAGAGCAGGATATCATGACAAAATCAGGAAAGCTAACAAACCAGAAATAAAAGTGGCGCTCTCAGTAGTGCTGTTTTCTTTCATTTGCAAATTGACTTGTCAAATATTTCATGTTTTCAGAAATTTCATAGCGTATATCTGCTCCTAGAAGACATTGTTACCATGTTGGTATTTATGTGATAAAATACAATGCATAACCTTGTGCCTCTCTCATGCAATTGGTAGCTAATAATCCCCTTAGCAGTTATAATCCTCCCCAGACACATTTCGTGCTTGAGCCTGATCTGGTATTTTTATTTTAATTATCTGACTCATCTTTTGAGTCACCTATTATTCAAACAAAGGATCGTACATTTTACTTGTTACTGAAATATCTTCAGTAAAAGAGTTATTTGCCAATTTTGACCTGAAGCACAAGGCTAAATAGGTTAGTCAGTGCTGGGCATGATCTAATAATAAGTGTTTTCATTTCATTTTCTTTGAGAAATATGTTTGATGCTGTATAAAAAGATTGTTCTTTACTTTTTCTCTTGAGTACGCAAGGATTGTATCCAGAGAAAAATTCAGCAAAACTTGTCTATCTCTGCCATTTCTGTTGTGGAATTCCTGCCATTTCTGTTTCTATTTTGTCATTTGTGGACTTTTGCATAATTCCTATCTATAGATTTTCTTTCCCCAGAATGATATAAATAGAATATGCTGGATGAGACCATTCCATCTCTCTTTAAGAAGATAGCTGTCAGATCATTCAAAATAGGCACTAACTGATAATGGAGCTAACTTTTTTGGAGTTTATGATCTTGATTCTAATCTTCCATTTCTGTCTCACTTTTTCGACATGCAAATTATTGCATCTTAACTGATTTTTTTTAAAAAATAAGTACAATTAGATGTCCAGTTTACAGTTCAGTCAGAATAGAGTTTGGGGCTTATATGGAATATTTGCACCCAGTTACTTGCTTAACTGCAATTGTTTCAGAATAAGGGGCTGGTTTGAAATGGCTGTTTTTGACAAGATCTCAAAATTCTGATCACAAAACCTATGCTTTATTTCTGTGTCCATTTTGGGGATGCTAATATTTATTTTTTTCAGATAAAGATATAAACATCTTTTTTCACACAGCTGCTATGGAGACATACATCAACATTAGGCAATATTTGACTTTCTCAGAAAGTTCAAAAGGTTACTGTTGTCGATTTCCTGTCACAGCAGTTAGACTGCTTTTGTACAGCAAAGGTTTTATTTGCAAACTTTGGTGCCCACCCATAGAGCTTGATATCCATCCAATGACATGCAAATGAATCACTCTACCACAAAAGTTGGCTGCATGTCTCCCAGCCAGTGTTTTTCACCTTGGTTTCATTTTGATCAGTATTGGCAAATTCTGTCATTGACCAAAAGTTATTCGTTATGAACATGTATTATCATTCAATTAAACTTATGGTACTTTTATTCACCTCTGTACAAACCATAATCGGCTCAACCCAGAGCCATGTATTGTTACCTCTCTTGTACTTGACACTCTCAGTGTTTTCACAACTCCAGGAAGCAAGCTATAAGAGAAAAGCTATCTTTAGCCTTAGTGGGCCATGATATTTAGTTGTTGTGGTTTCTTTGGTTTAGGTAGTCACAAGTTGTGGAGGATTGACTAACATCCTGTCTAATGCTACATTTAAATCTAAATTTCACAAAAAAATCTCTTTTTATAGAAGAGGCTTCTGCTTTTCTACCTTGTTTTCACAATGTCTGATAATTTCTTTTGAATTTCTCTTGGTGGTGTCATATTTTATTGCTGAAGGTGGCTGAAGATGCAAATAACTAGGGTTACACAGCTTGCCATCATTCTGAAATCTTTTTGGCTGTCCTTAATTTGCAGTGTAAAAAAAGCCCATGAGAAGAAGTGTCTTTATTATGTTTTCTCTTTGATATTATTGAAACATGGGAAGTTATCCAGGGTTACATATATTAGAGAGATTATTGTATAATGAAGGATAGAAATTCAAACATTTCCTTATAAATCCTCTAACTACGTGTGTTTAGGTTTGTATCTTAAACTTATAATTAGAATTTATTAATAGTATTTGCTTGCTATGATAGCAAAACTAATAAAAATTCATCAGCACTCCCACTTATCAATGTTGAAAAAACAGCAACCATTACAATAGTAATAAATAATACCCTTTGAACAAATGTAATTTTTCATTTTAAAATCAGCTATGAGTAGAAAAATAAAATACAATTTGCTTCTTTGGCTTGATGCTGTACCTATTTACTTGGGAGAAGGCACCACTTTCTCTTCATTTCAAAAAAGAGAATATATATTTTAAATGAAAACAATAGGAACACCTGTAGGTGTCTGTCAGCCTATCCCTTGACTAGAAAATTATCAAGTCATCATAATGTTGGATGGCTTTATATATTTCATAAATAAATGGTATTAAAATATACATGATATGCAACTGTGCAACTTTACAGTTACCTGCTCCTTTTGGGAGAATGTTTGGACCCAAAATCCTGTATGGGCAAACCATATGAATAAAATCACTATTTCTACAGCCATTGCGTCAACCTGAATCAGCTAGTGATCCATTCTTTACAAGGGAAAAAGCTGATCATGTCCAAGATTGGAACAAAATACCAAATTCAGCATGTGACCTGCATTTTATGGTCTGGTGGTCAATTCAGTTAGTTCAATATCAATTAGTTCCTCCACAAATAACCGGGTAAAGAAAATAACATTCCTACAGATCACAGCTATATCATGCTTGCCTCTCCTGGCATGCTGTACTACAAGAGTAATCACCTGGAAGAAACTGGACCTCTCCTAATTCTAGCTAGATCAAGCAGCTAACTGGATAGATCATGCACACCAGTGGTGGGTTACTCCTGGTTCGGTCCGGTTCTATAGAACCGGTAGTAAAACCGGCAGGAGGCTCCGCCCATCCACCACGATATCATTATGGGTGATCTGCGCATGCGCAGAAGCTTTGCACGTGTGTGATCCCGCTGCGAACCGGTAGTAAAGGTAAGTGGAATCCACCCCTGATGCACACACAGAGTAGGTGGAGAGAGAGAGAGAGAGAGAGAGAAAGGGAGGGAGCAAAAGACACACATAGAGAAAACATCTCTCAGGATTGTCTTAGGATATCTAGTTGCTTTCTATGGATGTAACATACATACATTCAAGAAAACATCCACATACTGTATTTTAGAAATTTGAAGTTTTGTGTTTAGTCTTTCTAACAACAGCAACCAATTTCCTTCTGAGATTAAGTATGGTTTATTAATAAACTGTACTCTTGGTAAATGTGTGACATCCACAATTTCCTGATCCCTGAGTTGCATTTGTCACCCTATGCTAGAAAGAAACAAGCAAGCATCATTTAGGGAAAAGAGTTTGGTGACTTTCACCTCCTACTTCAGCTGTATAGTATCTTCAACAGAAACCAAAATTCAGATCTCCTCCAATGAATCTCCTAAATGTAATTAAATCACTCTCCAAACAATGATTACAGAACCCCAATCATTTCACCACAATAGCTTTTACTGTTCATTGATAAGAAGAGGGGCACTAGAATGCCAGACAGCAACTAGAGATGGCAGACACTCTTGTTCCTTAGTCCATTTTATATGAAATATTGGTTTTAAAACCAGGAAAAGTTCACAATGGGGTTTCTATTTGTTTGCTTAATGTTGAACTCTGTAGTCCTGTGCACAGCTGAACCGAAAGCTGCTTCAGAGAGTTCTGGTTGGGAATTACGGGGGTGGTAATTCACAGGATGGAGGCAGGCTGGGGAGAAGTCCTCTTCTTCACAGGAAAGTCGGCTCATCAACTGATCTCGAGACAACATATCTTCCTTCCTGTAAAATGCAAAAACAGGCTGATTGTGTGACGTGCATGCCTGGCCTTCCTCACCAGCGTTATTCCCTAAGAGGTATGATTTTAGGAGGCTTTCTTTGGCAAAACTATCTGACAGCTCGATGAATCATGTGGATGAGCTTTAGCTGAGGAAACCAATAATTCTGAAAAAGAGCTGGGTCATGTATCTTTCAGAGCAAACATACTCACAGAGTAGATCTCTCCCTCCCTGCTCAAAAGAGAGAGGGAGAGAGAAAAGAGAAAAACACCCCACCCTTGCAAATGACAGATAAGCACCAGTAGCCTTTTCATCAAACATCCGTTGTGTACTTCCTGTCAGAGGACAGAAGCTAGCCTTTGGAAAGCCTGAGGAGGGAGGAGGAGGAGTGGAGGAGGAGTAACTGTGCACACACTAGCATTCCCTCTCCTGGGAGCACAATTCTTCTCTGCTTGGTTATTTAGGAAAACTTTCCTTCTAGCTCTCAGGAGAAGGAAAGGAAGAAATACAACTGCTTGTGTCACTCCTCTTAATACACACAGCTTTTGCATCCCTGGAACATACCATCACCTTTCTTATCCTTGACTTGGCTTTCTTGCAACAGAACAAACACCATAAAGCACATTAAAAGGATGTTTTGTGAATTTTCTCCTCACTCCCCTGGCAACAGAAAGCTTTCCTATGCTAGATTGGGTGGGAGGCTTCCACCCCAAATTGTCCCTCCTTTTCTAGGCCTAGAAAAAGTCAATCCTTTAGACACCAGGGTGCCTAAAAGAAACTTAAATAAACAAAAAGGTTAAACGTAGCGCCTTGTCTTCCCTATATTTTTACACCCAGGCATTTGAACTGCACATACTGAACTATTCTGGACAGCTTTCCTTACTTGAAAGGAGCTAGAAGCAACATCTTTGAAGTAGACATTCATTACATGTCACTGGCTAATATTTGGTGAATGTCAAGTGTTACATATAAAAGCTGACAGACCTCAAAGTGTATTAATAACCTCAAATAAATATATTAATACGAGACAAAATATTTCTCTTTATCTTTGTGGTATAATTAATGTTGTTGAAAAGCATAAAAGCATTTTATGGAATGCCAGTTAAACTCCTGGCAACAGATTAATTTATATTATGATGTCATTCCCAGGTATATTTTTCTTTTTTAAAAAGAAGACTAGATTGGCCAATAAATTTCATGATTTTCAACTCCTGGTGTGTTTCAGGAGCTGTAACCCCAAATTCAGATGCCACAGTCCCAATCAAAGGAGAGATTATATAATCAAGAACGCTGGCTAGGTTCTTATGTTACACTAATGCAACCAATCAGGCAATATTAGGCTGAAACAAAACAGGATAAAACTGCATATAATCCAGAAGCTTGACCTGATTTCTTTATGATTTAGCACATAGTCTGGCTCAAAATTATGGTTTTTAAACCATAGTTGATGGCTTAATTTGTTGTGTAAACTCAACCAAATATAAATTCAAAACCATAAACGATAGCCTAGCACAGTGATGGTTAACCTTTTTGCCGTCGTGTGCCAAAAGCGGGGGTAATGGAGGAGATTGCGTGTGCACGCGCCCACACCCATAACTCAATGCGCCCTGTCCCCCCACACATATGCCCGTGACCCCCCTACTCTCCCCCCGCTTTTGGCACGCGATGGCCCAGTGGGCCTGGTAGGGCCATTTTTTTGCCCACCCCAGGCTCCAGAGCCTTTCTAGGAGCCTGGGGAGGGCGAAAACAGCCTTCCCCACTCCCCTGGAGGCCCTAAGGAGGCCGGAAACAGCCCGTTTCCCAACTTTCGGTGGGCCCGGAAGGCCCAAAAATCAGCTGGACTGAGGTAGGGCAATGCTCGTGTGCCCACAGATATGGCTCCGTGTGCCACCTGTGGTACCCGTGCCATAGGTTCGCCATCACGGGCCTAGCATGTTATAATCCAGTCAACATTTTCTACAAATTATATTTTTGGGAATTGCTGGTCCACTTGCTTCCATGGATAAAATAGTCAAAATGACACCTACAGCTATGCAATTGGAGCTACATCCTTTTTTAAAAAATGTGACAGATATAAAAGAGAATAAAAGTTGCCCTATAACAATTGTGGCCATAATCTTGATTTTTTGAGACTCCCCCATAAATGCCACTGTTGGCCTTTCAAAACAAAGTAATTGCGAGTAAAGACTGTCTTCAGAACCAAACCATTCTCACGAGTAGGAACTTTATTAATGTCTTCCTGAGGCCATGGCCAGAGGTCTAGGACCTCTGGTTGAAAGCTTTCATGTTCATTGAACTAGTTGTTAAAATAACTTTTGTTCTGCAGCTTCTAGTCTTAGACTCATAAACCTGGAAGAGGGCATTTATCCCATCAATTCCAATAGCTTTCTCAGTGCAAGATCTGTTTAAAGCACAAAAATTTCTGTTTGAGCAATTTCAAGGTATGGGAGTTTCCTACTTCTTTTGATAATTGGTTCCACTGTTAAACTTCTCTCATCAAAAGATGAATTTTCTAACATCTTCTAGGAACTTGACTTCCTAGTAATCTCAGTGCCTGATATCCTTAAAAAATATGATCTGTGTTTCCCTTGAGTCTTTTCCTTGACTTAACGGTATCATGAAGTACTTCCCTCCCATTCCTTTGCTGCTGTATATTAACTGACTGAGCTGCCTGAAGGAGTATGTAGAACTGCTCCTAGGCATGACTCTGCTCAGTGGTGGGTTCCTCCTGGTTCGGTCTGGTTCGGCCGAGCCAGTAGCAGTGACAATATGACATCACCGAACTGGTTCTCCCCCCCCACCCTCCCACCCCCTACCCCCCCATGTTATTCTTACCTTTTATTTGGTCCCACCCCCAATCTATTGCTGCCTCCTGAGTCCCAGCTGATGACTAGAGGGAAAAAAACTGTTTAAACTCTTGCCGCAGGGCTTCAAAGGGCCGTCCTACAGCTGATCAGTGTTAAAGGCAAACAAATGAGTCGGGTTATAAGTGCGAGGACTGGTCATAAATGTGAGGACCTTCCAGAAATGACTCTGACCAGCTAGCCACACCCACCTAGTCACATGACCTCCAAGCCACAAAATAAGCCACGCTCACAGAACCGGTAGTAAAAAAATTTAGAACCCACCCCTGACTCTGCTTGAAGTAAAGGGGATAGCTTGCCCTAATTTTAAAACTGTGGTAGCTTTTAAATCTGGATTATTCCCAGATGTTGATAGCCAAATAAACAGATTAACCTGGGAATTACCTGTGTTCTGTATAACCCAACTTTGGTCTATAGTTTGACTAACAGATATTGAACAAATGGAAGATTATGAATATGTTTTGAGAGTGGAGTATACTATGGTAATCCAAATAGGATGTAATTTCAGCATGTTTTAATGTAAGCAAAGCTGAAATGGAAAGAAATGATATAGCTTTCATTCTTCCCTTAATACTCTAAAGTGTTCCTGACCACATTAAAAAAGCCTAGGTACCCAGATTTAAAGCTAAAATAGAAATTTACCTAAACTTTAACCCTGAATGTGCAAGAGTCAATATTTTCAAGGTCTAACCCTAGGTCTGTTGCCCAATTGACTAGAACAGGGGTGTCAAACTAGCGGCCCATGGGCCAGATGCATCAAAAGCTGGCCATGCCCGCCCCTGGTTTAGCAAAGGGGAGAAAAGTTGTGATACGTCACGTGATGACAACTTGATGCCGCAACTTTGACACCCCTAGACTAGAAGAACCCCTGTCTTGTCAGGATTAAATTAAACTGGTATGTCCTTCCTTTTTTTCTTCTTCCATTCAGTCATGTTTGAATCTTGGAGACTCTGGAGAAGTCCCTGCAGTTTTTTTAGAAAGGTTTTTCTAAAAGCCGCCTTCCAAGGGCTGAGAGAAAGTGCCTGGCCCAAAGTCACCCAGATGACTTTGGGCCCAAGATGGGATTAGAACTTACCTTCTCCCAGTGTCTAGGCTGATGCCTTAACCCAGTGATGGCTAACCTTTTCTGGACTGAATGCCCAAAGAGCACGTGCGCGCACCAGTGGTGGGTTGCCCCCGGTTTGGACCGGTTCGCAAGAACCGGTAGTAATAGCAGCAGGAGACCCCGCCCACTGCCCCAGATGTCATCAACGTGCGATCCCATTGCAAACCGATAGTAAAGGTAAGTAGAACCCACCCCTGGCACGCATGCGAGAATGCACGCACATGCGAATGCACACACGTGTGAATGCACGCACATGTGAATGCACGCATGTGTGCCCGAACCTCCCAAATGCAATGCATGCACATGCTCCCTCACATATGCCCCCCATACATGCATGTGCCCTGCATATATAGTTTTAATAACCATAGTAGCTTCAATTGACTTTGTTCACAAAACTCTCTGAGCCCAAACACACCAAATCTCCAAATCTCCCACAGAGCGGGCCCCCAGGGGAAGAGTGTTCTCTGTGGGAGCGCTGACCCTCTGGAACGGTTTGCCCACCGGGCTTAGGAAAGTCCCCGACCTCCTCTCCTTCTGCCGCGAACTGAAGACGTGGCTCTTTTATCAAATGGGCTGATCTGTTGGGGGATTTTTACATTGAAATCATTTTAATAAATTTTAATTGGATTTTAATTTTTATGTAATTTTCGAATTGTTGAATGTTTTCTTTGTAAGCCACCCTGAGTCCTTCGGGAGAAGGGCGGCATATAAATTACATAAATAAATAAATAAATAAATAAATAAATAAATAAATAAATAAATAAATAAATAAAATTTGGGCTTTTCTCAATTTCCAGTCTTTCCTTTTTCAGTCACATTATATTTTTTCCCATATCCAGTATTGACCCAAATTCCGTACATGCACATCCAAGGGTCTTAGAAGGGTCTTGAACTGCCATTCTGTATATATGTTACAATGCAGTCTATAAATATGCACTATGCAGAGAGAGCTAGAGAGTCTCTTAATTTCTCTGCATTGTGTTGTGCTCTTTGGAAGTTGATATAACAAAGTAAAATCAATTGAAAGGATATTTTATACTGTGGTTGGCTTGCAACACATCTCTCAGCGGTAGGATAAGGGTGAGGGCGAGAATGCTCTTTCCTTGAAATGAACATATAATGCCTTTGTAAGATCTCAAGCTTAAGTCACGGAACAGGGATTCAGGTGAGAAGCCAGTCAGGTTTGGTATTAGTCCATGATGACCATAAATGGGCAGAGCTGGCACCCCGAGCAATTAAACCTCTTTCTCCTTTTCAGAGCTTCCGCATTGTGCACATACTCTTGGCAACAACCACACATAGTTCAAAGGACACAATATGCCATTTTATATGGTAATTTTGCAGCAGTTGTGCTCATTTTGTTAATTCTTTTAAATATTTATGCCAACTAGTTTCAAGTTGTGGTACATGTGGTAATCTCTTCTTTCAGTCATTCGTATTCATGAGATAGCTAAAAAGGGGGAAAAAAACATTAATTAGACAAAAGACCTATAGAACATACAATTACTTGATTTGTCCATCGAAAAATTACTGATTCACGAAAGCCTTTAAAAAAACAAAAACTCGAAGGCTGAACTGGACATCAGATATTTATTTATTTATTTATTGGTTCGATTTATATGCCGCCCTTCTCTGGAGACTCAGGGCGGCTTACAATGCATTAAGCAATAACCTTCATACTTTTGTATATACCTGCTTAGTAGGGCTTTCGGGGGCCCCTAAGCAGTGTTGTTTTTTATACAAAGTCAGCTTATTGCCTCCACAATCTGGGTCCTCATTTTACCTACCTCAAAAGGATGGAAGGCTGAGTCAACCTTGAGCCTGGTGAGATTTGAACTTGCAGTAATTGCAGGCAGCTGGTGCTACTTAACAGCACTTTAGTCTGCTGCGCCACCAAGGCTCTGGACATAATGTGGTAGCAAATGCAAGGTATGATTTTAAGGAATTTGCTTGGAAAATGGTTCTACTGACTTAACTTTTGAATTAGTTCTGATTAGCATTAGCATTTAAAAAAAAAAACAAATTCAGTATCTTTTCATCACAAACTACTTTTCAAATGAACTAATACATTTTGGGTTTTTTAAAGTCTTATCTTGGCATTGGTAGCCATCCTGGCTATCATGATATAGTTTACTGTATGACACTAGTAAATTATCTTTTAAAATTGCAGTTTGTGACACTGGCCATTACGTCTTTAAGAACACAGTTAAAATAAACTATGGTTTACCATGATGTGTGAAGCCTACCATGATGATATGGCTTGCTTCTACCTGCTACAGAAAGTCATTGCAAGATCAACATTTTAAACTACAGTATATATATTCTAATAGAAATATATTTTAATCACAATGCATACACACACAGTATATATGTGTATGCATATGTGTGTGTGTTGAACAGAAAATAAATGAATATTGGATTTTGCTTTATACACAAAAAGCTTCTTTTTTTTGTGAGGCACACCTAAGAATAGATTTGTCATTTTCTATTGATTTGAATAAATGTATATAGAACACATATTTTACCATTAAAAAAATGGTTTCCTGTATCTACTTTGATACACTATTAATTCACAATAATTGTGGGTTTCCCCTCATATTACAGAGGTCTCACACTGATGAAAACATTGTATGATTTTGTTGCAATGAGCTTCCCCAAAAAATAGCACTAATATATAATATCGAAACCTCACATTTTACCCAGACACATTTTTACAGTTCATAAATTCGTGGCTATTCATTTCCCAGTCAAATATTAGAGGAGAATAGAACAGGATGTGAAATAATTCCCCTATAGGCTTACCCACTTTTCAGTGAACACAGGTTTTTACAAATTAGCCACATTTTATTATAGTCCATTAGACAGCCAATGGTCTGTAGTTAAAGCACAAAACTCAGGTGATGTCAGTAAGAATGAACTTTGCTCAAAGACATGGCCTATGTGGGTGATATCTGTGAGACACAAAGGTTTTTTTTCTACTTCTACTAAAATGTTCAGCCAAAAATATGATGCTATGTAGGGTGTGTGCAAATAATTTTCAGATACTCTTAGGCAGGGGTGTCAAACTCAAGGCATGGGGGCCGGATACAGCCCATGGGGTACTTAGATCTAGCCCACGGGGCTACACTAGAAACAGTGAAGAATCGTCCTATGGTGCTTCTGCCGGTGAAAACGGACTCCTGAGCTTTCACTGTCAGAGGGTTGCAGGAGGCTGTGGCAGCCGAAAATGGAGCTCGGGAACCCGTTTTCACTGGCAGAGTGCTCGGGCCACCACAGGCCCCCCCTGATAGGAGTGATGTCGAGCTCGCCACGCCCACTCTGGCTCCTCCACCCTGGCCCCCTGAGGTCAAACACAACCCTGATGCGACCCTCAATGAAATCGAGTTTGACATTCCTGGTTTTAGGGAACCATTTCACTGGAAAGTGTTTGCTACGACTGAAATTCTCTTTAACTCCAAAAGCTGAAGCATTTAGGAAAACATCTTTCTTTCTTTCTTTCTTTCTTTCTTTCTTTCTTTCTTTCTTTCTTTCTTTCTTAATTAGATTTATATGCCGCCCTTCTCCGGAGACTCAGGGCGGCTTACAATGCTTTTAAGCAATAGCCTTCATACTTTTGTATATACCTGCTTAGTAGGGCTTTTGCCCCCCGCACTAAGTGGTGTTCTATTTTATACAAAGTTAGCTTATTGCCCCCACAAACCGGGTCCTCATTTTACCTACCTCGGAAGGATGGAAGGCTGAGGCAACCTTGAGCCTGGTGAGAATTGAACTCGCAGTAATTGCAGGCAGCTGGCAGCTAAATACTACTTTAACAGTAGTTTAGTCCACTGCGCCATCAGGCTCTTTAAAGTGGACAAAGGATGCATGGGGAATCAACAAGATGATTCATACAACATGTTAGTGTTTCTTATTCTTCATTTTTTGAGTTTTGCCTGTATGTGATTGACTTACAGACTTACAGAAGCAACCTAGAACTAAGGAGAAATTTCCTGACAGTTAGAACAATTAATCAGTGGAATGACTTGCCTCCAGAAGTTGTGGGTGCTCCAATACTGAAGGTTTTAAAGAAGAGATTGAACAACCGTTTGTCTGAAATGTGTATAAGGTTTCCTGCTTGAACAGAGGGCTGGATTAGAAAACCTTCAAGATCCCCTCCAAATCTGTTATTCTGTTATTTGATAAAATGTGACTTGGTTTAGCAACTTGGGAGAACTTTACCAATAGTATTTCATTTGAATGTACTAGGATTAAATAAACCCTACAGCATTTGGTAACTCATAAGGTGTGATACTAACTAACCCAAGGTCTCTATGTGAACTCCATAACTGAATTTATCTACATGTATGTATCACAGCTGTCTGTAAGGAATGCTCTGTGAGAGAGGCAGGTGGTTTCAAACTTTATAAAACAAATTATAGTATGTACCGGTAGTACAACTGTATCTACAGCCATAACCATTGGCATTTCATTCAAGTTGTCTGGAATGAATCCACTGCATTGTTGGACAGGTAGCCTTTTCACACTTGTAAATATAGGTGTGACTCTAGTATACCCACAGCAAATACACTTACAATGCAACATTGACATTTCAAACTTGGTTTCTGTTGATTAAACTGAAGACTCTAGCCATTATGTCATATCTGTCTCTTACTTATTTTCCCCCTTTGCAGATAACCTGTGAGGGTGAAAAATAAACATGACAAAGTCCTGAACCTTTTCAAAATGAAAAATATGATTTTCCCGACGGCTGTTTTCCTCTAAGTTCTTTATTATTATTATTTTTGGCTACTTTTTCCCAAAGTGAGAAGAGAAGGCAAATAAACTTGAGAGTTTGATTGCTTACTCACCTGGCCATACATAGGCTCAAAAGTATTTGCAGTCTGACAAAAGTATCCTTAGTTTTACTCAGAAGTTTTATTGATTCTTTTAATCTTTAGTAGTTTTTAAGTAAAGTTGAAAAAGCAAGACTTGTCAGAAATTATTGTTATGAAAGAGATTCAATGTTTAATTCAACATAGTTTTTAATCAAATAAATAACTGAGTGAAAAATAAGTAATAGTATGCATAGTGATTTTTTTAAATGGTAAATCACCACCACTAATTAAAAGATGTTGGTTAGTATCTTCTCTTCTGATTAGATTACTTCTTTTAAAATACCTGTTATGGTATTTATTTAGTATTCAAGGTGATATCCAAAAGGTTTGAAATATCAGTACACTCATGCTATTGTCAACTTCATTGTTTATATGTGTGTGTGTGTGTATGTGTGTGTGTGTGTGTGTGTAATATATATTTATTTTCTTACTTCTTCATAGGATTTATATATATATGTATTTTTCTCTCAGCCAGGTTTTTCCTACATATCTTTATACAGCCATAGTTCAGTGAAATCTCATTCACTAGTTTCTAGGCTTTATTAGACATCAAACCACCATTTTGCTGTCTGTTGTGAGACTTAAGAGAGACTAAGATAGATCTATTTCTGACTAGTTTGTCTTCTTCATTTAGCCACACCCTCATCTCATGTCTCCTCCCTGTAAAGGTCAAATACTGTATTTATTTTATTCTCTTTTCGTAGGTCTTTATGTGTATTTTTCTCTCAGCCAGGTTTTTCCTACATAAATCAAGATCTTTATACAGCCATAGTTCAGTGAAATCTCATTCACTAGTTTCTAGGCTTTATCAGACATCAAACCAGCATTTTGCACAACAGACATCTACAATACTTTAAGCTTTAAACTATTCCACTAAAATGCTCTTGGGTGTTCCTCCTTACAACTATGGCTGTATAAAGCAAATTTCTGCTACCGGTTCTCCAGAACTGGTCAGAACCAGCTGAAACCCACCTCTGATACATATATACAGTCAGTAGACCTACAGAAAGATACACACACACACACACACACACTTTCTATATTGGAACAATAAAAACATTGATCATGGACATTGATTCAATATGAGACTATTCAAATGCCAACAAATATTTCTCTGTTTCTGATCCTCATTTAAAAGGGTGATTTGATCTTTAGATTTCTTAATGTTTGAGGACCAAGATATCCCTAAATAGACAAATCCTTTCCTGTAAGGTGGTTAACATACTTGGTTTTTCTGCTAAATTCATACTATTGTCAACCTAATGTCAATGGGATTGCATTATGCTTAGTGCAAACCTCCACTCAATTTTATGAGATTGTTAGTAGCCTGCAAAGGCAATCCTCCTCCTCTTCCTCCTTTTCTTCCTCCTCCACCATGACTATCACCATCACCACCACTGCATCTGGCCATATTGCTTCCTTGTAATAATTTCTCCCTGTTTCCAGAGATATTCTTGCTGAAGGAATAGATAAATTTCTTAAATTCCTTCTGCATAGAAACCGTGAATTTCTAAGCCAGTCTCTGGATAAAAGTATACATTTTTGGACTTGGTGCATTCCTACTGAAAAGAACAGTACTACAAAATATTTCCTCCTGTAGAAATGCCATGGAAAGGTTAACTACTGTTCACATACCAGCTGTGGCAGATGCCGCATGAATCAAAACCAGTGCTTTTAATAACATTTAATACAACTTAGATAATTCTTTAACTCTTCTGGTAGGAGAGTGTGAGATGAATTCTCCCAGCCATATATTTTGACTAAGGAAAAAACAACAACCCTTAATTGCCAAACTAATGGGGAGAAACCTCTGAAAGGGCAGAATGAGATCTTTAGAAAAGTTGCATTAGTTGCATTAAGACTTGTAGTTTTACTAATCCTGATCCTGATCCTGGCTTGAAGAGACCATGTGTCCTACTTTATTAAGAACAATGAGAAAAGTTTCCAGGTTGTATGAATGGAAGGCTATGGAATCACCTATGTGTGAGTGAGACAGCTATACAGATTTGTTTAATAAATAAATAAAAGCAGAGGGTTGGACACTATCCATTAATGGATAATTCTTCTTGCAAGAAATGGCCTGATGTACCATTTAGCTTATTACTAAGAATCCTGAGTACTAGCAAGCCCCTAGAGCAGGGGTGTGAAACTCAATTTCATTGAGGGTAGCATCAGGGGGGACGGCTGGACATGGCCGACTGGGTGGGTGCGGCCAACTGGGTGGGTGCGGCCAACTGGGTGGGTGTGGTCAGAAGGATGGGCATGGCCAGCTTGATGCCACTCCCAAAACTGCTGGAATGTTTCCTCTTTGCATTGGGTAGACCGCAGGGGTGAAATTTTCTTACCTTCCCTACCCGTTTGCCAATGTGTGTGTGCTGCGTATGTGCTCACCCCACTCACGTGTGCAAAGCCTTCTGCACATGCATAGAGACTTAAAATGTCACAAAAAAGTGACATCATGACGTCTGTGTGGGTGGGCTCAGCCTCCCGCAGTTGCAATTACCGGTTTAGCCGAGCCAGATAGAACCGGCTGGATTTCACCCCAGGTAAACCAGGCCTAAGCTATGTTGGCCTGATCATTCCTTTTCACATTGGGTAAACCAGGCTGAAGCTACACTGGCTTGATCTTTCCTCTTCACATTGGATAGACCAGGATCCAACCACATCCTTGAGTTTGCCCTAGAGCTTCACAAAGGAGTTTTCTAGACCAGCTTGAAAATGCTACGGATGTAGTAGCTTGACTACGCAAAGCACAATGCCTACTGCTTTGCAGTGCAGTAATCCTATTTCTCTTTCTTTCCATTACCCAATCTCTTATCAGCAGACTTCCCTTCAAGAGGTAAACGTTTTACTTTTAAAAGCAAAATCCAGTTATTCTGAATAGTTGCTTGAGTTGTACACAACTGCAGTGAAAAACATAAACAAGCTTTTGTTGCTTTGATCCATGTTTTCATAAAATCAGTGCTGGGGAGAGAGAGAGAGGGAGGGAGGGAGGGAGGGAGAAAGAGAAAGAGAATCACTTACTGTACATTCTATTGCAAGCACACTGTTTGTAAACATTAACTCATTATTTGTCTATCCCAAGGAATGGCATGAAGCAGAAGGCAAATCACTCTGTGGAAGAATGTGACCTTGGCTAGTCTAGGACTGAGAAAAAAATCTCATCCCTCTGACATTGCCTTGTTTGATGGAGAAATACATTACTGAAGGACTGGTCAGTAGACAGATTTGAGTATCTACAATACTTTAAGCTTTAAACTATTCCACTAAAATGCTCTTGGGCGTTCCTCCTTACAAGTAGAACTCAACGCTCAACTCCCTCCCTCCCATCCCCTTCCTGCATCTCTCTAGCTCCAACAAAATATTTGTAATGACATAGAGAAAACTCATTGCCTTCTTATAGCAAACCTTTGAAAAAGCCATTTCAAAGAAAGCTTGCAAAATTTTTTACCAAATTTATGGGCAGATAAATCTTTGGTGTATGATTTTTCTGAACAGGAACATTCTCCAATAATTTTTCAAGGGCAGGACTCATATTTAGCAGTGGCAATAATAATACATCTGAAAAAGTTTCATGACAATTTTCCTTGGTATTTATTTGGAGTGTGATGGAACACCAGGAAGACACAGATTGATGGAGATTGGATTGTGCATGACGAAAGACAGGAATTTAGACACCTTGTAACTAAATAAGGACAAATGTCTATGGATATTCTCTATCATCCAGGTTGTCGTTGTTCCAAAATGTGCTTTTCAAAAGGCAACTGGACTTTTCTTAGTTTTTTTCTTCTCATCCAAGAAGCTGAGAAATGAAGAAACTTCTTGGATGAGAAGCGAAACGTTTTCAAGGAAAAAACTAAGAAAGTCCAGTTGCCTTTTGAAAAGCAGGCTTTGGGTCAAAAGGTTGAGAACATTCCATCCATCCAGGAGAATTTGATTCTCATTTCTTTTGAAAGCAAGTAATAGATAAAAGTTTGGATTTTGTCTTCTTGACAGTGAAATTTCCACAGTGATAATTGTCCGTGTACAACTGCCTTAAGTAGCAAAATACTGCAAAATTATGTACAAGACTACTCAGAAATAGGTTTGACTGAGATCAGTGGGATATGAGTTATCATCTGGTTTGGTTATTGCATATATTGTACTGCAAACTCTTCAAATGTTTTAATATCCACCTAGGAAAGGTTGATGATCTAATTCATTAATCAAGGAGGAAATCCTCAGGAGCTGGCTAGTACAGTAAGACCATCTCTTATTCCGGATGTTATGAATGGTTTTTTTCCTTCTGGATAATCAATCTTTCCTGGCCTACTCTCATAGGACTCTATGCTCATTAACTGGACTTAACAAGACATGAAACACAATTCATATTTCCTTTGGAAAATATTTTTGCTAACTCTAGTTCAGTGGTTGTTTGAAAGCAATTTGCTTTCCCAAAGCTAAAAGAATTAAAGCTGATCTTTTTGGGAAGTTTATTCAACCACAATCTCAACTTCACTTTCTTTAGGAAGTGCCATTTTATTTTGTTCATCCTCCATGAATCATATACTTCCGATATGAATTTAAGGAGGACTGAGATCAGTATTTATAAAAAAATCTGTAGCAAATTTTCATGAACAAAAAACACAGCGAGGATTGTGTTATAAAGGTTGAGTGACAGCCTGCTAAGTCATTGTTGACATATTTAATAAAGCATGTTGATCTCTACTCTTTAAACCACAGTTCAGACATATTAGCAGACTTCTGTATTAAAAATGCAGTTAACAATTTGATGTCTGAATATTCTGCCATATAAAATTAAATAAACCTTCTTTGCATGTAGAAAGCTAAATGTCAAGTGGAAACATTGTACAGAGTTAACCTATAGGATTCATTATCACAAGATATAACAGCATGGATGGCTTTAAAAAGGGATTGGATGCCTCCTGCCCCCGCTCCTTTCTCGTTACATCTGGTAGCTAAAAGATTATGGGGAGTTGTTGGTCTTGAAATTTCAGTATTAGCAGAATCGACTGCAACATGTTTCCAAACACTGACATACATAGGAAACCACAATGACACCCTAATAATACAATGTGTATGATGATTACCTTATGCACCATTACATAACTGAATCCCCACATCTGTTGCAAATATATCAGTTGCAGCACTGTGTGATTATGTCACACATGTCCTCATCGGTCCCCTCTTGCCTTCCCCTATGTTTCTAAGCATTAGTTGCAGGGGACAATGTGAAAGGTTTATGTCTCCTGCTTAAGAAGCAGTTGTGCAAAGCAATAACAGTGTGGGCCTTGGCCAGATCTAGCAGGGATATTTTATTGTGTGCTTATGAGGTAGTGAGTATATAATTGATCTTTGTAAACTGCCAATGAGAATCATTTGCATTAAACAGAATAATAGAATAACAGACTTGGAAGGCAATTTGGAGGTCTTCTAGTCCAACGCCTTGTTCAAGTAGGAAGCCCTATAACTGTGATGGCGAACCTATGGCACGCGTGCCGGAAGTGGCATGTAGAGCCATCTCTCTGGGCACGCCAGTCATTGCTCTTCCGGGTTCTGGTGCACACATGCCAGCTGGTCTTCGCGTGTGTGGGAGCGCCGGAAACTAGAAGAGTAGCTCCTTGGCGCTCAGCTTCCGATTTCCAGTGCCCGTATGCTTGCTGGCCAGCTGGTCTTCACACACGCATGCATGCCAGAAACTGGAAGACCAGGAGACCGCCGCTCATGCACACGCCGGAAACCGGAAGCTCAGCTTCCCTGTGTGCCCGAGAAACTGATCTTCCGGTTTCTGGCACTCCCACGTGTGCTCACTAGGGAGCTGCTCTTCCGGTTTCTGGTGCTCCCCCACATGCGCACGTGCGTTCCTATTCCAGCACTCAGTGCCGAAAAGGTTCGCCAACACTGCCCTATAACATTTCAGACAAATACTTGGCCAATGTCTCTTTAAAAATCTCCGGTGTTGGAGCACCCACAACTTCTGGAAGCAAGTCATTCCACTGATTAATTATTATAATTGTCAGGAAATTTCTCCTTAGTTCTAGGTTGGTTCTCTCCTTGATTCTCTCCCTAACCCTATTCTAATTTCCCCCCTCATACTGGACCTCACTTTTCTTGCCTGGTATGTTCACCAGTGGACCAATAGAAAGAGAAGGAAGAAGAAAACTATTTACTATTCTTCCAGTCACCTGGGCTAAAAGGGCAGAACTGTTGTCAGTTTTAGTTAGATTTTTAAAGAAAAATAAGGTCTATCTTTTCCATCAGGGAAGTTTTTTTAAAAAAGAGTGTTCCTTGCTCCTTCTCAGTCTTTGGTTCTTTTTCAATCGAAACTCATAATTACTTGCTGGAGATGAAAACACACATGAGTAGGCAGCTGACTGGAACGAAAGGCACATACACGTTCCTCCTTGTCTGGGTTCATGGTGTCTGATCACAGGACTGATGCCTAAAGCTATTCATCTACGTTATTCATGGCCTATATAATTGTGCACATTTTGTTTAATCTGTGCTAACGTCAAAATTTAAATCTGATGCAAAATATTTATGGTATGTCCTTCAGTCATACTTTCTACTACTTCCTGAAGAAATTTAATAACCACATCTATGTCTGTACAGTCTTATTTATATTTTCAGGTCCTGAAAATAAATGAAATATTGCTCATAATATTAGTCTCCATGTAGTTACTAGTACATTAATTTGGAAGAACGCTGGACTGCACTCGAAAGCTTTTGGAGGTTGTACGCAACCCAACGCCATAGCCAGGGGTTATATACCTCATCTTTAATAGGATCATCAAAGGAAATTTTCATCTCAGTCAACTAAAAATTAAAGAAAGACCTCTCAATCTTTTTTAGATGTGTGAAATCTGTGTGCACACCTAGTATCGGGAGGGGAGGAGAAAGAGATTCAAAATGATTTGATAGTTGAAGTCATAGACTAGAACCATACAGGATCAAAGTCAAATATGCCCTCAGCCATGGAAGTTCACTCAAAATCCTTCAGCCCATCTTGTTCCTCAGGATTATTGGTGTGGGGGAAAAATTCAAGGATGGGCTGCTATGTACATTATCTGAACTCCTGGAGGAAAGATCATGTGTAAAACAAATAATTGTTCCTGCCAGCACCCACTCCCCAAATTATTCATTGTTTCTGAAAGAAAGTAAATTTCTTGTGTGATTAGAAATGTCCATTTTTAACCGATGCCTCTAATATGGACATATAAGGACTGACACAATAGGCACATACTAACAATAGCACTTAGACTTAGCACTTAGACTTATATACTGCTTCACAGTGCTTTCTAGCTCTCTCTAAGCAGTTTGCAGAGTCAACATATGGCCCCCAACAATCTGAGTCCTCATTTTACTGACCTCAGAAGAATGGAAGGCTGGGTCAACCTTGAGCCTGGTGAGATTCGAACTGCAGAATTGCTGGCAGCCGGCAATCAGCAGAAGTCGCCTGCAGTACTGCATTCTAACCACTGCGCCACCATGGCTTTTAATACAGTAAGGAAATTAATGAAGGGTTGAGTTAGAACAATGATTGTTATTTCATCCTCTCCATCTTTGATATTAAAAATGCTGCAGAACTGTTAGGACTTGGGTTTGTCCTCCATCTTTTAAAAGCACAATCTTTTGGGCACCAGGGACTAGGGGCATGGAGGGCAGTTTTTCCATGGACTGGATCCTGCATGGGCATGAATGGGGCTTTGCTCACTTGCACGGCCTGTCTGCAGCCTGAGGATTGGGGAACCCAGCTTTAAAGTGTAAAGGTACTATCACCTAAGTCAGCTTCTAGGGCATTGCAACAGATAGTTGATCTTCAAAGGAGATCTTAGACGAAGAAACTAGGATGTAAATGCAAGCGCTCAAGAGTCCTGGGAGCTAATAAGATTAAACATGTCCATCCTTTCTGAAGGTATCTGGCAGGGAATATTGCAAATACAACTCCCATCCTAATCAGGCCTTTCAACTAAAAAAACGCAACCTTGGTTCAATCCTGATTTATTCTATTACAACCATCCAAATGTTAATCCTCATATACTATTTAATATAACAACAGAGCTATATATATATGATTTCTTGTTAAAAATGAAGCACCTGATCCTCTTCAATATTAAAAGATAAACACGTCTAGTGAGACTCACAGAAACAACAATGGATTAATAATTGTTTGCAGAAGTTATTCAACAGATTTCAAACACTAGAACTGTTACCTATTCATGAACCATTGCCAAGCAAACAAAGGGACCATTGTTATATGTTGTTTGCCCAACTCTCCTTTCTGGTATTACCCACGCAGTTATCTATTTTCCTCCAGGCAAGTTAGTCTCTAACTGCAAAGCTGACCTTGAAGGGTAGAAGCAAATGGCAAAAGTTACATAAAAAGTTGAACAACAGCAGAGGGGGTGAGGCGTAGCTTGCAAAGTAAACTTGCTGTATTTCTTTTGCTGTATTTTTGCTGTATCTGTTAGCTGTTATTTTGAGCAAAATCTGACAAAACCCTGGCTTTGATTTCAGTTTGACATTTCTAACAAACAACATAACTTGATTCTACGATATGAATCTTAAATTGAAAGTTTACATCAAGCTTGACTCTTAATGACAACATGTATCCGTCAGTGTAGCTTTCTTGGGAACTATATGCATCTGGTGTGCCACTGCCTACTTCATGAGTATTTGTTAAAACTTCTAAGTCTGTTTTACAACATTTGGATTTTATTATTATCTCCAATCTGAGTACTAACCACACACAGTCCTGTTTTATCTTTTTCAAGATCAGCTAGCTAGGTTCTTCATGCTGACTGTAAATGATTTTGATTTAGAGGTATTTAGACAAGAGAAACTTGATTTTTTTCTGTCTCTTTGTAAAAACTATGTAGGTCCAGTAGCCATGGAAAGCTCTCAAGTTAAAGATTCACCAGAGGATAGCAATAGCAATAGCACTTAGACTTACATACCACTTCACAGTGCTTTACAGCCCTCTCTAAGCAGTTCACAGAGTCAGCATATTGTCCCCAGCAATCTGGGTCCTCATTTTGCCAACCTTGGAAGGATGGAAGGCTGAGGCAATCTTGAGCTGGTGAGAATCGAATTGCAGAATTGCTGGCAGCCGGCAGTCAGCAGAAGTAGCCTGCAGTACTTAATTCTAACCACTGCGCCACCATGGCTATCCACTAGTTGAACATATCCTCGATCTGAAGGGTTGTTCAGTGTTTGCCTGGTTTAAAGATAAAAAAACCCAAGAAGAAAAGGCATAGAAGTGTTGAAGTGTCTAGATAGCACTGGTGGAAGGTCCAATTAGGTGTCAGATGTCTACATGGTGTCTTCCAAGTGTAATAACTGTATAATTCAGTGCTGTTTTAGTTCTGGTCCTTCCTGGATAAGTAGTCTCAACATGTGGAAATGGAAGACTTCAAAATTTCTAGCGATTTCAAAAATTTATATTACATAGGATACAATTTGTACAGTGAGAGACATAGGGATTCATGTAACCTGATAAAGCCATAAATAAATAGGAGGAAAGAGTAGACATTACACATCACATCAAATTTTGTGCAGAAGACAGTTATCCATTGCCTCTCAATTTTCAGAGAAAGCTGGTTTTAGGAAAGAGCAGTTACTTATAAACATTCATTCCAGCCCTGCAAAAGGTCAGTGTAACTTGCCCTGTTTTTTTTATTGTACTCTTCTCCCTTCCCTCTCAGCCCTGTGCTCCACTTTATTGTTTACACCAGGTCACTTGGTATAATTCAGCCACCAAAAATAAAATAACCGAAAGCAAAGTTAATTAAGCTGTCGGTCTCAAGAGATAAACGGTCTAACTTCAGTCATTGCTTAGTTTGGTTAGGCCCTACCTGAAAAAGGGCTGGGATTAATGAGGAACATTCCAGTGGTGGGATTCAGCCAGTTTGCACCTATTCGGTAGAACCAGCTGTTAACTTTCTAAGCAGTTTGGAGAAACAGTTGTTGGAAGAAATCTTATTTTGTTTTTTTTCCACTTTACAGGGCTAATCCTGTAAGGAAGGCAGGAAGGAAATGTTCTGGTGTTGTTTCTAGCCTAATCTTTATTGCCCTGCTTACAGAAACTGCCTCTCTGGTTAACCCTTATTACATTGTAACAGTGAGTGACATTGAGTTGGCCATGCCAACACGGTCACATGACCAACGAGCCACGCCTACCCAGCTGGTCATTAGGGCAGAGAACTGGTTGTTAAATTATTTGAATCCCACCACTGAAACATTCACAACTATTGCCATTAATATGTCTGGAAGAAGGCCTGGCAATCTTTAGTTACCCAGATGAGAAAAAGAATGAAAGAGAGATTCTGGCAATAGACCAAAACTGCCATCAGGGAATGCTGTGTCTCACTCCTATCTGAAATTTTAATATGCAGCATAAACAGATTCATATTTGGGTGATTGACTTGCTCCTGTGAGATATCATGACTTTTGAAAGACATACTATTGAAAGCTGAGTCCTGGGCAGGTTGGACTTACTATCTGCTTCAGCAAATACAGGTAGTTCTCAACTTACAACAGTTTGCTTAGAAATTGTTCTAAATTACAACGGTACTGAAAAAAGTGACTTATGAACATTTTTCACACTTACGACCATTGCAGCATCCCCATGGTCACATGATTTACATTCAGATGCTTGACAACTGATTCACCTTTATGACGGTTATAGTGTCCCACCGTCTGGGGGGGGTCATGTGATCACCTTTTGCAACCTCCTGACAAGCAAAGTCAATGGGAAAACCAGATTCACTTCACAACCATGTTATTAATTTAACAACTGCAGTGATTCACTTAACAAACGTGGCAAGGAGGGTCGTAAAATGGGGCAAAACTCACTTAACAAATTTCTCACTTAGCAACATAAATTTTGGGCTCAATTGTGGTCGTAGGATGAAGATATTCCCTGTATCTTCTTATACTTCCATCTAAATGGGACGGACTCCTGCATTCAAGAAAGCCATTTCAGGGATTCGTGCATTCTTTCATTCTTATTTGAACGAGTCTATCCACTACCAAGGATGCGGTGGCTAAGACGCTGAGCTTGTCGATCGAAAGGTCAGCAGTTCAGCGGTTCGAATCCCTAGTGCCACGTAATGGGGTGAGCTCCTTTTACTTGTCCCAGTTTCTGCCACAACCTAGCAGTTCGAAAGCACGTAAAAAGTAGAAAAAGTAGAAAAAATAGGGACCACCTTTGATGGGAAGGAAACAGTGTTCCATGTGCCTTTGGCGTTTAGTCATGTTGGCCACATGATGACGGAGACGTCTTTGGACAGCGCTGGCTCTTCGGCTTTGAAACGGAGATGAGCACCGTCCCCTAGAATTGGGAACAACTAGCACATATGTGCAAGGGGAACCTTTACCTTTACCTTTACCTTTTATCCACTACCAAACAAACCTGCCACAGGGAACCTTGGCAAGAAAACAGGACATAAAGGAGGTCTGCTACAAACAGCAATTTGGTAGCTTTAAAAGAAGAAGTTTATTGGTTAATACCTTCCACCCACCCACTCCCTAACATACCTTTCCTCTGTCATTTTCTTTTACGTTTGGTCTCAGAGCAGTACAAGTTTGCAACATTGGGCATGTGGCCAGCTTTCACCATATGCTTCTCTATAGCCTGTTTCCAAACTTTTGTCCTTTTGCCTAGTCCTTCTTAATAGCTACAAATCATCCTGTTTTGATCCAGTTGCAAACTGAATTTAACTATCTGTCATTTCCAAAATGACTCAAGTGGACCCAGCTAAATATTCAGCTGCTTAGGTGAATTATTATAGAAATAACTTTGCATCCTAACCCTTAGAATTAAATTATATTTATAGTCCTTCCCCTCTTTAAAACCAAACCAAACATTACTATGTTAGTTGGAATTCTAGCCAAAATAGTTTATTTGTCTTGCCCCTTTAGAAGCGTGTCAGTTAAGGGCCTCATGGCAGAAAAGCTATTCTAGGAACGCCTTAAACAAAGCCCTCATGATATATGGCTGCCCAAGTTAGCTACTTCACAGCTGTAACAGCACATTCTGGGTTGTGTGGCAGCCAAGCTGACTTTGTTACTGTATTAAGTGAGGTGTAAGTATTTGGAATGCTGCAGTAAGCAAGGAGCCATGGTGGGTGGCAGCTGCCTCCTCAGAGACCTTGAAAAGAAAGCCAGTAGAACTTCATAAGTGTTTTGCATCTTGTCTGTGGGTGCCATTCCCAGCCCTGTGGAATGAACTGCCCCCCGAAATACGTAGGATCTCCGACCTCCGGGTGTTCCGCTGCGCTCTGAAGACCCTGTTGTTCCGCCAGGCAGGGCTATTAACATAACGTTTTAAATTGGGGGTATTTTAAATTTCTGGGATTTTAATTGGAGCCTAATTATTTAATGATTTTAAATTTTAAATTGCTGTTTTGTTTTTGTGTTTTTAAATAGGCTGTACACCGCCCTGAGTCCTTCGGGAGAAGGGCGGTATAGAAATAAAATTATTATTATTATTATTATTATTATTATTATTATTATTATTATTATTATTATTATTATTATTATTAAATAAGATATGTTAATAGAATGGGAAAATGTAGGTTAATAGAAACTGTAACTACACTCACTGTTAAGATTCACCCTTCAGAGTCACAATAATTGTGCATTTTTTCACTTCCTATAACAGCAGAAAACTATGAGGACATAAATTGCACTGGAGCCGTGGTGATGCAGTGGTTAGAATGCAGTATTGCAGGCTAATTCTGCTGACTGCCAGGGGTTCAATCCCCACCAGCTCAAGGTTGATTCAGCCTTCCATCCTTCCGAAGTCGGAAAAATGAGGATCCAGATTGTTAGGGGCAATATGCCGACTCTGTAAACCGCTTAGAGAGGGCAGTAAAGCACTATGAAGCAGTATATAAGTCTTAGTGTTATTGCTATTGCACTGCCCAATGATTGAGCAGAATGGGACAATTCGCTGTGGAATAACTTGAAGCAGCCAACTCACTACAGGCCAACTTGCTGTGGGACAATTTAATGAGGGATAACTCAAGAGAGGGACATGTAGAATTGCAGTTCATCCCAGCTTTGAGGACTTCTAACCTGAAAAGGTTCAAACCTAAAGCAAGACAAGACCTGCTGCAATTCGCTTGTTCCTCTCTTGAGTTGTCCTGTGTTGAATTGTCCTGTGGCCAGTTGTCCTTCGGTGAGTTGGCTGGGGAGAATTGGCCAGGGTGAATTATCCTAGACCTTGGCTGAACCCTATTCTGCTTCATCTCCTGACACTTTTCACAATCTTCCTCCCATTTCACACTGTACTTATTCTTTACTCTACCAACCTATTGACTAGACTATTTTTGGACATAGTGTTAGTGCCCAAGGATGCTAGAAGCTGTTCATAAATAGCTACTCATAAATAGAGTATCAGGTCACCAATATACTAGAGATTTGTGAGCCAAATCAAGCATTTCCTGCTTTATCCCAGGTTCTTCCATTGTGCCTGTCACTTGGGCTAAAATAGTTAGCACAATATCTTCATAGTTAGCAGAATTCAGGAATGATTTGTTTGTTCAGCACAGGCTGAAGATTTTTTCCTACTTGGGTCAAAGGAGAAGATAATGTCCATTGGTGTTCTGATGGTCAGCCAAATTTATTTAATTTGTTTTATCTCTTTTTAAATTTTGTATTTATATGTTTTATTATGGCTGTTCACCGCCCTGAGTCCTTCAGGAGTAGGGCGGTATACAAATTTAATAAAATGAAAAAAATGAAATGTAATTGAACTGGATGTGGAAATTCACTTTTATATTGCTGGTGGAATATCTTCAGTAGTGTGGATATTCTATTCCACTATCTCAGTTTCTCTGTTTTTCCATCAATATTCAGTAGAAATCATTCTACCTAATGGAAAGACCTGCACCAATATTATTTTTTTTCAAATAAGAATATGCATTTGACAATTGAATGATATGCTGGGGACCACATTCCAAAAATATAGTAAAGACCAAAACAAAGATATGAGTAAGATCAGGGGGAAAAAGATTTGATTTGATTTAAAGTTAGTTAAATTAAACGCACGTATTATTATCACTCCCCAGGGACCTAATTACTTCTCCCTTCCATTGTAGAAAATTCAGGGTTAACTTTTACTTGTCTAGGCCAATGGCCTGATATCTGACAGCATTTACACATAAGCTAATGAAAGACATCTGCTAACCGCTGAATGACAGCTTCAACAAGTGCTCAGATTCTGTTTAGTTTCTTCATTAACTCATCTCTGTTACATCATCTCACTGACCTACTTTTCAATGCTTTGTAGTTAGAGGGTGGTTCAGAGTACTACACTCCCTTAGAGGGTCACATGACTTCTTCCTGAATCAGGAAATAATAGCCATCTTCCTTTAACCCATCTCCCTACCTCCTAAAAATGATCATGTGAGTAATCATACGAATGTCATTTCAAATATTCAAGGCAGCTCCATGTCTCACAAAGGAATACAGTTCCTAATTTGAGTTGACCCCATGACATCTGAGGTTTCCGCATTGATTTTTCGAGCCAAGAGACTGAGTCCTAAAACGATCTGGAAAACAAAGGATTTCCTCTGCTTCAAAAAATGCTTTCCCAGGCACACATGGACATAGTCGGGCATATCTGTACTAATGTAAGATTATCAGTTAGGATGAAAGCAGGGATGAAATCTACTTACTTTCCCTACCAGTTCTGAAGTGCACATGCCACGCACATCACATGCACGCGCAGACCCTCTGTGCATGCACAAACCCTTCCGCACATGCGCAGAAGGTAAAAAACAGGTTACTTCCTAGATAAAACCAGGAAGTAACAATGACCGGGCAAGTGGAAGGAGCCTCGGACTGCCATTGCTACTGGTTCTCCGAACCACCCACCGCCATTGTTACCAGTTTGGCTGAATCAGTCCAAACCAGTAGCATTTCACCCCTGGTCAAGATATGAGAAAAAGTTCATTGCATGTTTCTGAAAGGGAAGAGAATGGCCCAAACCTGGAAGAGGAGTCCGCCATTTTTAAACATTCCTTCTCCATTGCACTTAAAAAGAGAAAGAATGTATTAAATTATATGCAAATAATCTGAAGGTTCATTTTTAATTATCATTTTATTACATATAATCTATTGCAGGGGTGTCAAACTCAAGGCCTGGGGACTGGATCCAATCTGCGGGATGCTTAGATCTGGCCCGCAGGGCTGCCTTGGAAACAGCAAAGGACCTCTGCCAGTGAAAATGGATCTCAGGAGCCCGTTTTTGCTGGCAGAGTGCTTGGGCCACCACAGGTGCACCCGACATGACTGACGTCGAGCTGGCCATGCCCACCCTGGCCACACCCACACCCTTTATTTTATATAATATAAAATAAAATAAACCTCAGGAAATTAATGAAAGATGGAGTAAATATTAAAATCAATTTTAAAAAAGGAAATCTCATAGAACTACATAGAACTTTTTCTAAGAAAAAGTTTACAAAAAACAAATATATGCCTTTAACAATCACTGAGAGTTCAGGAACTCTCTGCGGAGAAAGTATATCTATCTATCTATCTATCTATCTATCTATCTATCTATCTATTTATTTATTTATTTATTTATTTAATTTGTATACCGCCCTTCTCCCAGAGGGACTCAGGGCGGTGAACAGCCAAAATTAAAAAACATACAAATACAAAAGTTAAGATAATTAAAAGAATTAAATCATTGGCTACCCAATTTAAAACCCCAAATCCATAAAATTTAAAATCCCAATTAAAAACCATTTAGGCTAGGCCGGCTTGATGAAGTATATTGACAGTATACTTGGGACATTTCACAGCACAGAATAAATATATTAAAATACCAATGAAAATAACTAAAGGACTACTGTATACAATTATAAAAACAACACAAATAGTCAGCAAAATTAAAACTGAAATTATAAGATCTAAGCAATATATTTTTAAAAGGTTTTGCTTGTTGCCAAAACAATAATAAGAAAGAAGCTAGATGAGCTTTATTTGGAGAAAGACTCAAGAAAGATCAAAAAGAATCTCTTTCTTATAACAGGTTATAACTAACCTGTTTCACTTTGGTTAGTAGGGCACAAAAGAGGAATATGAAAATATTCATGTTCTACATAACAAGGAAAGAAAACAAAAACATCAAACAAGCAAAATCTCCAACCTTCTTAGAAAGTTAGTCAGTGCTATCTGGAAAGGATAGCTGCTGAAATTTAAATATTGTTGCATAGTTCCTACACATTAAAACTATTAAGTGTAATCTATCTGTGCCAAGGTAATCTTGTAGCTATTTAGCCAAATGTAATAATGTACTTGTTGATAGAGGCTCTGGCCTAAACTGATCTGTGACCAGGGCATTCACTGATTTAGGAAAACTGAGCCCTAATACCCATGATTAACAATGAAAGCTGTTCTGTGATTCTAAGCATCCTGCTCAGTCCATCTCTAATATAAGCCTCCAATTCTCACCTCATTACCCCCACACAGAGAAGAGGGAAGTACAAAGTCACTGAGACACACAACTGAATAAAAATAGGACGCTGCTGAGTTTTGACGGTTCTTTCTGACTTTTGAAGGAAGACTTGAAACATTGTTCTCAAGATAATTGATAGCTGATATACTCAGGGAATTAGAAAATTGCTTCTTGTTATTCAAGCCTGACTCATCAAATTTGTGTGAAGGCTTGGAGTTTAATTATTCAAGGTGTAGAAAGTTAGCACCCACCCCTCTCCTAGAAGAATGAAATATTTTAGGAAATATTAAAAAGGCAGAATATTATATTTCCCTGGATGAGAAAAGGAGAAACATGTTTTAACGACAAAGCAGCTGCCTGCCCCCCCCTCCTTTCAGCCCCAGGGTGATGGGATTAAGACATGGCCCTCAGGACATGTTAGGATTAGCCCTCTATCTATCTAGCAACAGAACTCATCACGTGGCACCTGGGGAGATTACATCACCCAGCAAGATTCAACCAAGCTTGGGACTCAAGACATTACAAAGTTACCCCTGCATGGGAGTCTGACAACCAATCAGAATACAGGAACAGAAAGCTCCAAGGCGGGGCCCAAGAGAAGGTATAAATCTCTCTCTCTCTCTCCCATGTGCTCTTTTCTGCCCAGGACCCAGTGGTGAAATCTAAAATTTGTTACTACCGGTTCTGTGGGCGTGGCTTGGTGGGGGGGGGTAATGTGACTGGGTGGGCGTGGCCATTTTTGTTTTACTTTTAAAACCATTTTAAAAATATGCTTTCAAAAGGCTCTGACGATCCCAGCTGAGTTGCCTGATTGTCAGAGTCTTTTTTCTTTTAAAAGCCTCTGCCGATGAGGCAACTCAGCTTGGATCGTCAGAGGCTTTTAAAAGAAAAAAAGCCTCTGCCGATGAGGCAACTCAGCTTGGATCGTCAGAGGCTTTTAAAAGAAAAAAAAGCCTCTGCCGATTAGGCAACTCAGCTTGGATCATCAGAGGCTTTTAAAAGGTCAGGGGCTTTTAAAAGAAAAAAAGCTTCTGCCAATCAGGCAACTCAGCTTGGATCGTCAGAGGCTTTTAAAAGGTCAGGGGCTTTTAAAAGAAAAAAAGCCTCTGCCGATCAGGCAACTCAAATGGGATCGTCAGAGGCTTTTAAAAGCATTTTTTCTACAACCTCTTCAGAGGTTGTAGAAAAAATGCTTTTAAAAGCCTCTGACGATCCCAGCTGAGCCACGTGATCAACAGAGCCTTTTTTTTAAACTTTTCAAAGCATTTTTTCGGCCGAAGAGGTTGTAGAAAAAATGCTTTTAAAAATAAAAAAAAAAGCCTCTGATGATTGTGCGGCTCAGCTGGGCATAGAGTGGGGGTGCAGGGATTTTTGCTACCGGTTCTCCGAACCACCTGCCTCCATCAGGCAATCTGGTCTGAACCGGGAGCATTTCACCCTCTGCCAGGACCTCAACCCATGTGGTCCTGTTCACCATTAAAACCATCCTTCCAAGCAGCCTCCATGTTTCCAGTGTCTTGAAATTGAACCCAGATGGACATTTCTTCCAACAATGAGTATTAGAAGAAGACATGGAAATGGGTTGTATTTTCAGGAGGGAAGACATACACCATCTGTAGAACAAAAAAGAATAAAGTTGAAATATGTCTGTTGAAAATGCCACATGCACATGTGTTGCTGCTGCTTCATGGACGTATATTATTTTATGGTGTCCTGTAAAATGCAGCTGTGATTCATCTGTATTTCACATACCTCATAGCAACAGAGAAGTGCTTGGAGATTCAACAGCTCCACCCAAACAAACAAAAGTAGGAACAAAACATGATTTTAGTTTTGAAATGAAATAAACACATAAAAGTGATTGAAAGAAACAACAGTCTAGGATAATTTTTCTTTGCTTGCTGCTCTCTTGACATTTTGGATATTTCAATGCAATCTTCAGTGCATGAAAGTCACGGTCCTTCCTAATAAAAGATAATAAATCAAGCATTTTACATTAATAGTATTAATATAGAGTATGTGCTGCTATATGTTGTAATCCCTTTAAATTTAAGAGATTTGTGTCATCCTCTTTTTGCAACTACTAAGCTACTGTGCATGTAGGCTATTGATTGTATAAATAGCTAGACTTGTACCTACTTGTGTTAAGTCTTCTAAAGATAGCAATATTCATCCTATTCACAAAACCAACCAGTTATATCTTCCTCTCAACAAAAGCAAAATAAATACCATGTTTCCCCGAAAATACAACCTACTCAGAAAGTAAGTCCTAGCTTGACTTTTACATGTGCATCCAATATAAACCCTACCCCCAAAATAAGCCCTATTTAAGATCCCACCCACTCCAGGGTGCACGGGTAAAAATTAAACTAGGATGGGGATGGGTGGTGGTGGAGCTGTCCTACTATTTACCTTTGGAAAGATGCAACCAGGCCTCGCATACCTCTGTCCATTTCTTCTGCAACCAGCAAGGCTTTCCTGAAGGCTCCTCTAGCCAATAACAGAGCTCTGGATCGATCCAGCGCTCTGTTATCGGCTGAAGTGGCCTTCAGGAATGCCTTGCTGGCCTTGCCAGATGAAGAAGGCCTCTGATAGCAAAAAAGAGGCCAGGGACGACACCTTCCCCCCCCCCGAAAATAAGACCTGGTGCCTTTTTTTGTGGCAAAAATGAATATATGACAGGATCTTATTTTGGGGAAAACACAGGCAGTAGGCATTATCTACTTTGTACCATACAAACAATGGAAGATGTAATCTGTATATATGAACCCTGAGTCAATGTAAACAGATTTTATTGAGTTGGGAGTTTGTTTATTATAATCAATACTGTGTTCATCAGCCAGGAATATACAGGTGAAAGTAAAAACTAAGCTGTGCTTTTCTTGGGCCTCGGTGACCTGCTAGCATTTTTTTCAAGGGCATTCCAATCTTAGTTAAGTGCACTCTGAAATATGATATGCTATTTTTGTATGCCACAGTATCTATAATTTATTATTTTGACCCAGAAACAGTCTTGTTTTATTGTGAAACTGAACAAGTTATACTGTGATACACTGGGTCACTGAGCACAAATTCATTCAGCTTCATCTCAGGAGTGTTCCATATGATGCAGTACGTTAGTTGTTGCTTCTGTAAAAGTGGAACTCACACATCTCAGCATGAACACATGGAAGTCCCAGGACACATCTACAGCAGCACTTCCTTTCATGCATCACACAAAGCCAAACTGAACTGAAGAAACTTTTTGGGTGAGAAGCAAAACATCTTCAAGGAAAAACAAAGTTCAGTTGCCTTTTGAAAAAGCACCTTGGGTACAACCATGATCTGAATGACTGATAGTCACAAAGCCAAAGTTAACGTATTTATGACGGTTGCAGTGTCCTGGGGCCATTGTATCACTTTTTGGGACCTTCTGACAAGCAAAGTCAATGCGGAGGCCAGATTCACTTAACAACTCTGTTACTAACTTAACAACTGCAATGATTCATTTAACAACTGTGGCAAGAAAGGTCATATAATGGGGCAAAAATTCACTTAACAAATGTCTCACCTAAGAACCAAAATTTTGGGTTCAATTGTAGTTGTAAGTCAAGGACTACCTGTATATCAGGGCTATACAACTTCTAAAGGGGAAAAGATCACACTAATCAATTAAAAATAATCATGGTCTGCAAAGAAATAGTTAGTGTGCTGATCAGCTGTTCAATGCTCAGTGGATCAGTAGCAGTGAGTTTTGGAGGATCTCAGAAGCAATGAATTTATTACCTTTTTAAAAATGCCAGCAGGCACCAATTTGTGCAATGGATTGTAAGCAGGCCATGTGTTTTGCAGGCCTGTTCTATATCATATCAGAATGCAGGACATGGAATAATAGAATTAAGGAAGCAAAAAACTGTACTATGATTGAACATCAGGAAATTTTTAGTAAAAATAAGATCATTTTAATAGTGAAAGGCTTTTATTCACTAGAAAATTTTTAAACAGAAGCTGCTTCGAATGGACATGTAGATTATGAATCTTTCTCTTCCTCCTCATCTGTTATGGATGCCTCAACCTGAATTTGAAGATTTAAATAGTGCTTGCTAGATTCAGGGACCTAAATGCTCTCTTTCAACATTGTGACTCTCTTCATACAACATCTTTAGCTCAATTATTGAATAATCCGTGTTCAAAGTTAACCCAAGGCATTGAACATAAAAATGATCTGGATTTACACAATTTACCAAACTTCACTAGAATAGCAAACTGTTCAAAACAAGCAGATTGTTTGAGCACAATCTGTAACCTTATGAACATTCTCAACTGGCTCAATGAAGGTGCCTCAAAGAGATCTCAGTGTCTACTTTTCCTAGAATCCTTGAATTAGAAAATGCCAAGGAGTCCAACTCCCTGCAGGAATCCAAATTAAAACATTCTAGACAGATGGCTACTGTATCTCCACAAACATATCTACCACAGGGAGTCTCTCTCCCCCACCCCATCACCCAAATCTCTAGAGAATTGGTTTTCAACATATGATACTACATTACAATTGAAAGCTACCTGCGTTGCAATCTGCTCTATACAGAAGAACTGTAGATCAGGGATTGGCAGCTACGGCCCTAAAACTACAAAGTAGCCCTTGGCCTAATTACAGTTCTTTGCAAACAATCTGGTCAGATGGCTGGCTCACGCTAGCCGTCCTTTCCTTGGCATGGGGTGAGAGGGAGGAAGAGAAAAAGTGGTCCTATCCTTTGGGTATTGGCTTCAGTCCAATACAAATCTGATTAAAGGACAGCAGCTGCTGACCCTGTTTCACAGTTCCTTAACTTCTCACAGTTCCAGGGTGCAGGGCACATGCCACAATAAGAATATGGCTCTTGAAAATATATTTTAAGAAAACCATTTGTGGAAAAACGATCTCTCTTTTCTTAATCTCTGCTTGCTCGAAAACCATTTGTGGAAAAAGGATCTCTCCTCTCTTAAACTCTGCTTGCTTGACAACATCCTTTGCCAGATATTTATGACTTAATGGCTGTTATTCTCCACCACACTAAGAGCTGATTCATATCGATCTTTTCTTGGGATTTTTATCAGCAGGCTTGACTTTTCCAAGCTGCTTTACCCCAAAGTACAGTCCCCGAAAGGATGGGTGAATTAAGGCATTTTTTTTTACATTGTTCAAAATCAGGATGTTTATGTCAGAGTGTCAGAATTTAGGGAGTTTTCCCTCCCATGTGATCTCTTAGCTTTAAAAATTACAAAAACCATAATGAGATAGAATCATGAAGAAAAAGCTTCAGTAACATATTTAAGATCACTAGGCTAGAACCCCAGTTCTAGAGTATGCATGTTGGAGCAGCATCCAATGTGGGTTTACTGTCAATAAAATGGATCTTAATTTTTTCTTTCTTATTTTTTCTACAGAAAGTAATAAATACCCATTCCTGTCTTGTAATGAGCACTTCAGAAAACAATTAAAGATCATAAGGAAGATGAGAAGATATTTTATAATGATAAACAAAGGCAAGGTCATTTGAGGTTTAACTTTAAAAGCCCTAGTTGTAAACTCTTGGCTTTTTCCAGGTTTATGGGTGGTCCAGTTTCATTAAAAAGTTTTAAAGGATCTGTTAAATTAATAGGGAGCTTTGTTCTTTCTGCAGTATATCCACTATTTTAATTTTAGTGAGGCATAGGAAGATTGAACTAACCAAACACAAAAACTGAATTCACATAATATCCTTAATCCGGTCAGTTAACAACATTCTACATGCTACTCAGTGGTGGGTTGCCCCTGGTTCACACCGGTTCTATAGAACCGGTAGTAAAACTGGCAGGAGGCTCCACCCACCGACACTGACATCATCAAAATGCTTCTGCGCATACGCAGAAGAGTGCATGTGCGGCCCCGCTGCGAACTGGTAGTAAAGTTAAGTAGAACCTAGCCCTGATGCTACTGTATGTTTAGCTACTTTTAATCCTAATTAGTTTGTTTTGTGGTTTATCATGTTGAAAGAATTCAATTGTTCATATTCAATTCAATTCAATTGTTAAGCTAATGTATTGCCTTGGTAGTACAGGGGTTTAAGGCACCCTGTTATTAAGCTGGTTATTAAGACCAGCTGCCTGCAATTACTGCAGGGTTCGAATCTCGCCAAGGCTCAAGGTTGACTCAGCCTTCCATCCTTTCTAAGGTAGGTGAAATGAGGACCCAGTTGTGGGGCAATAAGCTGACTTTGTATAAATATACAAAAGGATGAAGGCTATTGCTGAGCACATTGTAAGCCGCCCTGAGTCTTCGGAGAAGGGCGGCATATAAATCAAATTAAAAAAAAAATTAAAAAAAAAATTCGAAAATGGGTTAATTCAAGCTTCTTGCAGGCATTTTAGGATGCTTAGATTTTAGGCCATTGTACCACTCCAAATTTTATTATTTTCAGCAATGTTGAAAATGCTATCTGGTGAATTCTGGGTATTGAAATCTACACATCTTAAGGTTGTCAAGTTTGAAAAACAGTGCAATGGGAGAACTGAAATAAATGCTTCATTCAGGATCTTGGATTTCTATTCTGTTTAAAATAGAGACTTATGTATAAAGAAGCAAAGCTGATTTCTTTGCCTTACATTTCCTAATAAAAATATATTCATTAATAACTCAGGAACTGGACATTTCTTTAGAACAATGGGAAGCTGGAGAGAACCCAACAATATCTACATCTCTCAGTGAAAATAGTGCACAGCTGAAAAGATAACAGCAACAGGTAGTTCAGTCACACGATATCCATATGGGCTGATAATATATTGTTTAATAATTAAATTTGCATTCCAACTTTCTATTGATACAAACAATCAGCGCAGTTTGAAATAATTAAAGCATAAAACATAAGAATAACATCAAATTTAAAATCAGTTAAAACAGCTTGTTGAACAAGATACGTTTTTGCTATTTTTCTAATTAGTGGGAAATTAAGGGTTATATGCACCACCCTAGGGGGAATATTTTATAGCCTGGGAACCCATACAGCTGAGCTTCTGGAAGTGGGACATGTTCACAAGGACTCTTCTGATGATCTAAGAATCCAGCCAGGTTGACAATGGAGAGGACTCCCTTCAAATAATCAGGTTCTAAGCCATTTAACATGGCATAAACATAGCAAGTTATTCATATTTCTTTCTCCAATTTTAAAACCATGCTCATCTTCTTCCAATCTATTTTCCTTCAATATATATTCAGCATATAGGTTGAATAAACATGAAGAGTCCTGTAAATCAGCCTCAATCCTTTTGGCAACAGGGACGAATTTCATGGAGAACAATTTTTCCATGGACCAGAAGGTGGGATGAGGGATGAGGAGCACACAACCTAGATCCCTTGCATGCACAGTTTACAGTAGGGTTCACACTCCTATGAGAGTCTAATGCCTGATGATCTGTGGTGGAGCTGAAGTGATGATATTAGCACTGGGGAGTGACTGCAAATACTGATGAAGCTTCACTTGCTCACCCACCACTCAGCTCCAGCTGTGTGGCCCGGTTCTCCTAGGCCATGGCCCAGTACCGGTCCATGTCCCAGATTTTGGGGACTCCTGCTATATTGTTTGTTTTTTTCCTTTGCTGACTTGGAACCAGTCTGTTTTGCCAAGTTCCCTTCTGACTGTGACTGGCTGTCCAGTTTCAATTAAATTAAATTTAATTTTACCTTATTCTCCTCTGTGAAGTCCATGATTGAGTTGAAGCAATCAGAATAAGTAAAGCTGCCTTAAAGTTAGATGATATGGACAGAAGAGCTAAGTTGTGGCCCTCATTTTTCTAGGTACCTTGCCTATAACCTCAAGATCTACAGGGCTAAACCACAAGAGTTACCCGTATTACACTGGAGTTCAAACAAGATGATTTTGACCACAAACAGAAATAAAAATACCTCATAGTCTGTTTTTGACTATTTCTGCTCCCCTCATCCAACATATTGATGAAGGAAATGTGATACAAATTGTGTAAAGGCATCATTGGCCTATTCTATACAGACCCAACAGATGTAGATAAACAAACCCTCTTCTGGACTATAGAATGAAGATCTCTAGGACAAGAAGCTCCCCACTGCTATGAAATGAAGTTCCACAGGACGAGAAGTCTAGCATGGCATTTCAAATCATATTAATAATGACATTGGAACATACATACAGTACTGAAGATATCAGACCAGGAACTTGAACTTGGAGAACAGGCTAATATGGCAAAATTAACAGCATATACTGTAGTCATAATAGATGTCTAAGCAAATTTAAGCAAGAATGGCTTCCATACATACCATATTTTAAGCAGCAAGGCAAATATTAGATAGAAAAAAGAAGTGACTAAAGAATTAAAATCAAAAACACAACAACATTGTGCATAAATATTGTAAATATTGTGCATTAGTTGGAGTACAACACAGGGTAAATTAGAAACTATTATTTATCTATAATGTTTTAATAGGCTTTTTTGATTCTTACACAACAAATAGTGGAGATTCTGGCAATTTGAGTTTTATGGTTAATTTCTCATAATTGATTCAGGTTACAATACTCATATTTATGACGGTTGCAGTGATCACCTTTTGTGACATTCTGACAAGCAAAGAAAATGAAGTAGCCAGATTCGTTTAACAACCATGTTACTAATTTAACAACTGCAGTGATTCACTTAATTGCAGCAAGAAAAGTCCTAAAAAAGTCATCTGTCTGGAACCCGCACTGCATATCGGACATAAATACAACCGAGAGAGTCCAGAGATATTTTACGAGAAGAGTCCTCCATTCCTCTAACTGCAATAAAATACCTTATGCCACCAGACTCCAAATTTTGGGCTTACACAACTTAGAACTACACTGACTTCAGTCTGACCTAAGCATAGTACATAAAATTATCTGTCACAATGTCCTTCCTGTCAACGACTACTTCAGCTTCAACCACAACAATACATGAGCGTATAATAGATACAAACTCAAGGTAAATCGCTCCAAACTTGATTGCAGAAAATATGACTTCAGTAACAGAGTGGTCAATGCCTGGAATGCACTACTTGACTCTGTAGTTTCTTCCCCAAACTCCCCAAACTTTCACCTTAAACTGTCTACTGTTGACCTCACCCAGCGGTGGAATTCAAGTAATATAACAACCGGTTCTCTGCCCTAATTATTTCTTCCAACAACCAGTTCACCAGACTGCTCAGAAAGTTAACAACCGGTTCTCCCAGAGTGGTGCGAACTGGCTGAATCCCACCACTGACCTCACCCCATTCCTAAGAGGTCTGTAAGGGGCGTGCATAAGTGCACCAGTGTGCTTACCATCCCTGTCCTAATATTCCTTTTTACTTACTCTTTTCATGTATTCAAATTATGTTTATACTTTTACCTGTTATCTTATATATGCTTGACAAATAAACTTATGACTTATAAAATGAGACAAAACTCACTTAACAACTGTCTTGCAGAGCAACAGACTCAAATTTGATCGTAAGAGGAGGGCTGCCTGTATACTGAGCACTATATTATGCTATATATACTGTATACTGAATACTATCTTGGCAATTCCTTTCTCCAGTTATAGATGCTATCTTTCTGTGTCCTTTCTCCCCCTTTCCTCCTCCTCTTCCCTCCCTCTTTTTAAAAAGAAGTGTAGCATGTCTACCCTCTATACCAGAAATCATTTCACCTAGTTTAACAAGAAAAGCTATTGTGCAGCTCATCCCTAAAGACACAGAAGTAATCATTCAAAATTGGCAAATTGTTCGCTGGAGTTTTTGGTCAGTGAGCTGGAATTCCTACCAGCTCCCTTTTCTCCAGCCCTAGCCTGCTGCATCACAAAGTAATCTAAAGGTTTAACTGAGAACATTAACTCCTATTCCTTTTGTTAGACGTATCTTTGTGATACATAGCAGATCAGCAGCAGCTTCATCCAGGATTATAATCTTACCAATAATTTTACAACCAACTGCTGTCACATTAAAAAAGCAGGACTTTGAATTGGCTATTCTCTCTCAGCTTGATAACCTAGATTAGATCATAACCCAAAAGGATGGAAGACCAACTAAGGGCCTGCTTTCAATAGCCAGGTTGTAGCCTTTCACTGTATTTTGCTCAATATCATATTTGCTTCCAGACCGTGATTAATGAATTGTGCAAAATGAAACAGCTCCTGCCCCTGTAGAGTCTTAAATTCGTCCGGATGTTCATATATGAAGACAAACAGTTTGGGTCACCAAACCCTAGGGGCCCACTTTATGGAACTCACAGAGAGCTTCCAATGACCACATCTAATATGCAAAAATCCAGATGACCCACAAATGGCAGCAAAGAGATGTGTCTTGGGTTGTAGTTTTTTTGCAGCCCAGATTTACTCATCTAATGCAAAGTATGACTTCTTCCATTGACCCAGGAAGGCATTTCTTTTATATCTAGATGGGCAGATGATGGAATCTATGCAGAATGGCCTCAGCTCTCAGAACCAACAATCCTTCTCTTGAGATGTGTGTTGGCAGAGCAATGGTTATATGTATTTAATACACTTTGATTCACTTGAGAGCCATCTTTGCTCCTATAGTATGCCTGCTAATGATGGCCTCTTATAATAAAAATGATTTTATATTTTTATCTTGTATGCTCTTTTACCTAGACTGGAAAGGTGAATAAATAATCACCACTGTTATTTCAAAGCAATAAACTGAATGTTGTGTAAAGATAACTTTGTCAGCTGAGTGTGCATCGAGGAGTTCTCCTCACTTTGTCTTTGAGGTTTCCGCAGGAAGGAAGAGAGAAACACTACAACCTGTATACAACAAAGCCTTTTTCACCCACCCAGAAAACTTTGTTTAAAATAAAACTAGAAAAAGAAGTACAATCAACTATGAAAGAAGAGAAAGGCAAATGTTCAGAGAATAGTTTAGAGTTTAGACTAAGCATGAATGTGCAGATAGTATTGATACTCTTTTGATGAATGGGGGGGGAGAGGGAAGCTGGCCATGAGAGGTGCCACCTTAGTGAGTTTACAGTGAGTTTAAGGTCTGCAACCTTAAACCCTCAAAGAGCCATTTGGACCATTTCCCACAGAAAAGAAAACACCAGGAGCCACAAAACCCTTCCCATGCCTGACTATTTCTTGAGCGGCCCAAAACTGGCATAAGTTCTTCTGAAACTTTACTTTTCTTGGATTTATTCATGGTTGGCCTACTGGAGGTTAAAATGCTCAATAAATTGCGTGCTGGCGGGTGTTGCACATTGGCGGTTGTGACACATATTTTGAGTGACGGAGCCACAGCAGAGGGATGAAAGAGCCACATGAGGCTCCAGAGTCACAGGTTGCTGATCCCTGTTCTAACAGAAGGTGTAATTGAGAGAATTGAGAGAACTCTATTTGTAATTCTACCTGGTACCATATGGTTTCTCTCCCATGATATTTGACAACTGTAAGTTCAGAGTTACTTGCCACCTATAGGCTTATAAGGAACCTGGTTAGAATGCAGTATTGCAGGCAAACTGCCCATAGCATGGAGTTCGATCCTGATGGGACTCAAGGTTGACTCATCCTTCCACCCTTTCAAGGTCAATAAAATGAGAACCCAGATTGTTGGGGGCAATATGCTGATACTGTAAACCCCCCAGAGAGTGCTCTAAAACACTGTGGGGCTGTATATAAGTCTATGTGCTATTGTTATTGTTATTGTTATCTCTCTTTGCTGTCAGTTCAGGATTGGAAGTCTCAAGAGTTCTGTGTGTCTACAGACTACAGTGGGAGAACAAACAACAGGTAGTTATTTATTTACAACCACAGTTGAGATCAGAAAACATGTTGTTAAGCAGTGTATTCATTAAGTGAAGCATCATGTGAATGTGTGCAATTTTATGACCTTTTGCTGCAGTTGATAAGTGAATCACTGCAGCCATTAAGTGAGACATCATGCAATCACAATTTGCTACCTTCCCTGCTGGCTTCTCCATTGACTTTGCCTGTCAAAAGTTGGATGGGAAGATCTCAAATAGGGCAATCATGTGACCTTAGGACGCTGCAACCATTTATAAATATAAGCCAGTTGCTAGGAATTCAGATCATGATCTCATGACCACAAGAACATTGCACGAGTTGAAAGGACTGGTTGCTTTTTGAAGCACCGCCGTAAGTTCAAATGGTCGCTAAACTGATGGTTGTAAGTCGAAGATATCTGCAGAATCAAATCTGGGGGTGGAATGTCTGTTGAGGTAACTCTTGTTGCTGGGATTGAATCGCTGTGTTTAACAGCAATAGCAACAGCACTTAGACTTATATACCGCTTCACAGTGCTTTACAGCCCTGTCTAAGCTGTTTACAGAGTCAGCATATTGTCCCCAACAATCTGGTCCTCATTTTACTGACCTCGGAAGGATGGAAGGCTGAGTCAACCTTGAGCCTGTTGAGATTCAAACTGCCAAACTGCCAGAACTGCATTCTAACCACTCTCACTTCCTCTGATGTTATCTGACCATTTTGGTGAACAAGCACCCAAGTGTGTTTATTCACTTTCTTCTTTTATCATATTTGTATCCAAATTATAGATCGGGCATGGAACAACTGAACATTTTAATTAGGGAGAGAATGAATTAGAGTTGACTGTCCCATCATGAGTTTAAAACAATATATTGCTCTGATCCATGACATATTCAAGTGGCACTCAAGATGGCAAACAGCATTAATGACATGTATATTTTTAAGAGAATTTCATGGGAAGCTACTATGTTGCAGGGCTAATCGTACATTTCTGGGCTTCAATAGTATTCTTAGGAACTAAAAGTTTGAAACTTGGACGTGGCCCACCTAATCTGAAAAAGGTAAAAAATCTAAATTAAGCTGGGGCGGAGGAGATACATTGGGATACTCTAAGGATTTATAAGGAGCAATCTAATGCATTTGCTCTCTAGTAGATAAATGGGTGTTTTGCAATTGTCTACTGCAGCAATCATTTTGTAAGATCACACTCGGCATTTCTGATTTCCTCCCAAAATTGCACAACGGGATATACTCCTTTCCCTGATCTCCTATAACTGTCACTATCTGAAGTTCTCCTACGTAATGGCTTACTGCTCATACACATCTTTGAATGGGGCAGGGAGGAATGAATGGCTTGTAACAGTTCTTGATCTATTGCCATTTTAGCCATATCTGAGTTCAGCAAAACCCACTTGGATTCCCCTTTTTCTTGCTTAAAAGCATTAAAGGCAGGAACAGCAAATCTTTTTCATTGTTCAGGAACCAATCGTCCAACTTCATATCTAAGCAGAATCTGGTGATAGATACATTACTGTTCCCAAAATATTGTTTCCAGTCCAAGTTATATAAGCAATTACTAGCATTATATTCATTGTACATACCTACAATGTTCTACTGTTGCTGCTGCTATCGTCATTTTGGCAAAATAATAACTTATCCTTCCCCTTCATCATGTCTTCTCCACTTCACCACCTTTTAAAAATAAAAGCTACAAAGCACAACCAGAACATATTCTGGCCTTTGCTGCAGAACCTTATTTCCAGCCATATTACTTAAATTCTCGTAGCTCAACATATCTGGACACCACCAAAAGGAGAAAGGTTAATAATGTATTTCAGATTTTGTTTGTGCAGTGTTATGCAAATGCAAGGATACTGCACGGTGGTGACCTTGGGGCTTGATTTCCTTCTCTAAGTACCTGCCTTTAAAGTAGCAGGTGGCCTACAGACCATCTCGAGTGAGCCAAATCACTTTCTTGCTGCTTTCTATATCTTTTCTTATTTAAAAAAACATGCCATCATTAAATGATGGCCACTTGAGTATTTGATTGTAGGTGTTCTATCTATCTATCTACTATCTATCTATCTATCTATCTATCTATCATCCATCCATCCATCCATCCATCCATCCATCCATCATATCTGTCTGTCTGTCTGTCTGTTTGTCTGTCCATTCATTCATTCATCCATCCATCCATCCATCCATCCATTTATTTATAAGACACTTTTCTTCAACAAAAGGATACTTCTTTCTTGCCCAGATCTGCTTAAGATCAGGGTAAGGCAAAGCAACCTTCTTTTTATTACTGTATCTACATCACTTTTGTGATTTAATTGACTTGAAAAAGTGAACTTGTGCCTTTCCTGGAGGAAAGGAAGTAGCAGCTGGAGGAAGGCACGGCTGATTAACTTCACCAAAAGCATATTTTAGCCACATCTGAAATGTATGAAAACAAAATCTTGGTTGGGAGAGAGGCAATGAATGTCACTCTGCTGGCTGTAGAATTCAAGCGGGGGGGGGGGGGGCGCATGTTCAGAAGCATATCTAGGACTTGGTGTGACATAATATAATAATTAGAGTGTGAAAAAAAGCTCAAATATTTATTTAGCTATGAAGCTCCCTGGGTTATCCTGAGCCTGCTTAAATTATCTATCAAATAGTAGGAACTATGCAGGGTTGGGTTCTACTTACCTTTACTACTGGTTTGCAATGGGGCCCCATGCATGTGAGTGCTTCTGCAGAAGCTTCCTGATGAAGTCCAGGTCAGTGGGTGGAGTCTCCTGCCAGTTTTACTACCAGTTCTTGTGAACCAGTCTGAACCAGGGACAACCCACCACTGGGTGGGTGGTCCCCGCCCAGTACAATACAATTTTGTTAGTCTGAGGAGTTTGGGATTAAATGTAGTAAAAAGACCATTTTTAATAAGGGATGTTGATAACCAGAAGTTCAGGTGAAAATGCAAAAAATCTGCCACAACCTAGAGTCCATCCTCATCTGCTTTTCTGCCTTACTAAATTTAAGGGTTCCCGGAATGTAGTTGGGGCTGCTCTGGTTTCTTTTTTTTACCCTTGCCTGGCATTTTGGGGGCATCGGGTTAAGGCCTGTTGTAAGCTAGAAGCTTATTTCAGGAACTGCTAGTGTGTCACTATCTTGGCTGTATCTGACAGATTAGAGTAAATTCTTCTCTTTCATTTCCTTGCATAAGAAGTTCTGTAGCTACTGTTTTGACCCCATACAAGCTCTGGAATAAAATAGATAATTGTAGGGAGAAAAATAATATCCCACATCCTATTCACCTGTTCTTCCTGCCTCAGGAAGGATATGGGAGGATAGTGAGAGGAAGACTACTAAGTCCGGTTCTTCCTTATCCCAAAGGAGGAAAATCAGCTGCGTAGGAATATGTAGCTCTGTTTTCCTTTCCTCATTAAAAAGTCAACAGCTGCTTCATGTTCTAGCAAGGTGACATGTGTGACCATCATTCATATGCATGGGTTTGTTTTCATTTATTGTGTTCTCTGCAGAATTTCTTCATGCTTGGAGATTGGGAAATAGGCTAAGGAATACTAGTGTGATGAAACCAGTAGAAAGGAACGGGATGGGGGAGAGGGGGCGAGAGCTGGACAGCAAGTAAACAAATCAAGACCTAATTGTTCTCCTCTAAAATGGCCTTTGCTGACAAGAGAATTAAAGAAAAACAATTTTGGCTGGAGATATGTTGTGTTAGCTGCACAAACTTTTCCTTTCCTGTGATACAACCTTTTAATAGTTGGGTGGGATGAATCAAACTGTGAACTAGTAGGTTTTTTCCCTCCTTATGTACTAGTACATCCTTTTTAAAAATAACAACAACATACACATTATTTATATTCTGGCTTTGTCAAGTACTTAGGATTGCATGAATTCTTATCAGTTTGCATGTTTTAGCTTTTTTCATCTCTTTGGCTAATGGTTTCGAATAGAATCTTTCCTTTTATATTTGCTCGATGTTGCATAATACAAGATATGTGTCAGGTTTCGATGTCATCTCAAATAAAATAAATTGCATTTCCAAACAAATAGTCTTTGAAGAAATCTTTCATTTTATTAAGCATGACAACCTGTCCCCGATCGTGGCGTAGCCAACTCTGACTTCCTGACCCCAAACCTTCCCTTTCCGTTCCCCAATTCTCTGTGTCTCATTGGCCCTCTTCAAAATCACTCTCCCCATATCTACTACTTCAGCTCCCAGGAATGTCCCCCCTCCCATCTCATCTCCTAGGGGATATTATCTTCAGGGAAAATAAGTAGGTGAGAAGTCAAGCGTTCTCTTGCCAGCTGCCCCCTCTTCTCCTTCTTATGTCAGCACTAGAGTAAATGCAGGTTGAAGTGCTGACATCATGATATTTCCATGACTTAATTCTAGGTAGGGTGCTCAACTTTTTTTATAAACCACTCAGAATGTGTTCTTGTTAGCAATCTAGGAATTTGAAACCCCTCACATTTCCAGTCCTGTTGGGTATTTAATAGGCAACTATTTTGTGAGATGATCAGCTGCAAGATGGAGGGACTGAATTACAATGGCAGTAAGTACACAAATGGTTTAGTGAGATAAGCCATTGGAAAAGCTAAATGTCTAGATTGGGGACACATTGTCATGGGGAAAATCTGTGTGGATTTTAAGAGTCAGCAATGACTTGATGACATATAATCAGTTTTGTGACAAGTGTGAGAAGACCTCCCAATGCAGAAAAAAAGAAAGATGCCGATATTCCTATAAAGTTATTGATGCAAGCAAAGGAAAAATTCTCTTTTGGTGCAGTGGAGAACAAATAATTGTAACCCTAAAATTAGCAAAAATGAGAAATTAGCAAACTACGAGCATGTGGTGAAGTGAACTGAAGACAAATATTAAAAGTACCTTCCCATAGTGCCTTTTAAATGTAATAGGACTTTTTCCCAAGCAAGTATATATAAAATTGTGAGCAAATATCACAATCCTGTATAAATCTATGCAGAGATCAGCCCCATGTACCTCAGGGCGGAATTTATTTCCCTATAAACAGGCATAGATTTGCAGTCCTAATCACAAAGTGCACCTTCAGTGGAATTTTGGCAGATGTGATTTCCTGATTTGACTTCTTATGTCCTCTTTTTTGTAGCATATTGTAGCCCTGGAGAGAAAACCATTCATCTTTTAATCAGCAAATTTTTGTTTAGGCACTAGCCTAAGCAATAAACAGATATTTGCTTGATACAAAGTTAATCAGAGTGAACTGGATTTATTCCTCTGCACTGTCAAGGCCAACAAGATGGAGCTGAATGGAAAAAGAGTCACTTGCTTGTGAGATAGAAGACAATAGAATAGAATAGAATAGAATAGAATAGAATAGAATAGAATAGAATAGAATAGAATAGAATAGAATAGAATTTTTTATTGGCCAAGTGTGATTGGACACACAAGGAATTTGTCTTGGTGCATATGCGCTCAGTGTACATAAAGGAAAAGATACGTTCATCAAGAATCATAGGATACAACACTTAATGATAGTCATAGGCTACAAATAAGCAATCAGGAAACAATATCAATATAAATCGTAAGGATACAAGCAACACAATTACAGTCATACAGTCATAAGTGGAAGGAGATGGGTGGTGGGAATGATGAGAAGATTAATAGTAGTGCAGACTTAGTAAACAGTTTGACAGTGTTGAGTGAATTATTTGTTTAGCAGAGTGATGGCACTGGGGAAAAAACTGTCCTTGTGTCTAGTTGTTCTGGTGTGCAGTGCTCTATAGCGTTGTTTTGAGGGTAGGGGTTGAAACAGTTTATCTCCAGGATGCAAGGAGTCTGTAAATATTTTCACAGCCCTCTTTTTGACTCGTGCAGTATACAAGTCCTTAATGGAAGGCAGGTTGGTAGCAATTGTTTTTTCTGCAGTTCTAATTATCCTCTGAAGTCTGTGTCTCTCTTGGTGGGTTGCAGAGCCAAACCAGACAGTTATAGTGGTGCAGATGACAGACTCAATAATTCCTCTGTAGAACTGTATCAGCAGCTCCTTGGGCAGTTTGAGTTTTCTGAATTGGCGCAGAAAGAACTTTCTTTGTTGTGCTTTTTTGATGACATTTTTGATGTTAGCTGTCCATTTTAAATCTTGCGATATGGTAGAACCAGGGCCGGATTTAGATGAAAAGAGGCCCTAGGCTATTCCACTTATGAGGCCCTTTCACCAGTGGTGGGATTCAATTTTTTTAACAACAGGTTCTGTGGGCGTGGCTTAGTTGGGGGTGTGGCTTGGCACACCTGTGTAGGCATGGGTAGCTCGTCATGTGACCGGGTGGGCATGGCTATGTGCAAGCCAGCAATTTAACAAAGGGTTCGGCTGCACCACTGGCTCTAGGGCAGCCCTTTGAAGCCCTGCGGCAAGAATTTGAAGTTTTTTTTTTCCTCTAGCCATCGGAGGCAGCAATAGATGGGGAGTGAGCGGGGTAAGAGAACGGCCGGTGATCCAACAGAGCAGAGAGTGAGGGTGAGTGAAGGCCTGGAAGCTGCTTTCTCCATCCTGATCTCTTGCGTCCGGAGCCGGTGGGGAGCCACGTGGCAGCCCAGCTGTCTCAGGAATTCTGGAAGTTGAAGTCCACAGGTTGTAAAAGAGCCACAATTGCCTACCCCTGGCTATGGTAGGCTGGCGCCGCATGGGTGAGAGGCGAGGGGCGGGCGAGCCAGAATTTAACAAAGGGTTCGGCCGAACCCCCTAGAACTCCCAGAATCCCACCACTGTGTAGGCCCCTCTTGATCTTGAGGCCCTAGGCTGAAGCCTAGTTAGCCTATAGGAAAATCCGGCCCTGGGTAGAACCTAGAAATTTGAAGGTCTCTACTGTTGATACTGGGTTGTCTAGTATTGTGAGAGGTATTATATTAGGTAAGTAAAAATCCTTTACTGGTGAAACTATTTCTAAGGCTGCTGTTGGACAAAGATCATAAATTGAGATGATACATTATCAATTATGGTATTTGGTGGTGGGGGTTTAAGGGAGGGAAACCTCCTCCCCAAATATCCTGTTTTCTCATCTTATTAAATTCTCCATGCAATAAAACTGGACAACAGTCTCCAAACAAAGTGAAGTGGTCTCAAAATGAAACAAGACCCTGCAGGATGGCTGTCCCAGCTGGCATACCAAATAAAACCCATGAACTGGAGTTTCTCTACCCCTGTTGTAAAACGGCTTAATAATTTTCTTATAGACATTTCATCACTCAACTAGGTAACATCATCAGTGCTAGTAAAAGCAGTGTAATCTAGAAAATAAACATTCATATTATCTTCACAAAGGACAGTACATATACATTTCCTAATTGGAAATTACCTCCAGAGAGGGAAAAATCCATTCAGATGTTTAGAATGGGTATTTTTTTCTAGGCTAGTGAAATAAACCAGGATAATCGTTTTCAGTAACTCTGGACTAACTGAAACGATGTCTATGATTCTCTGTGATGATCATCTTTGTAAATTAACACTAATATCCAGGAGTAAAATCTACCTTCCTTACCGGTTCGGAAGCACACATTCCTGGTTAAAACCAGGAAGTAATGACACCTGGGTGGCGATTGCTACCGGATCGCTGAACCACAGGGAAAAATTGCTACCGGATCGGGCGATTTCACCCCGGCTAATATCACAATTTTCTTCCAGGATTTTGGTCAATGCACTGTAAAAGTTATGTGTTGTACCCAAGTGGTCAAAACAATTCAGCTTGAAAAGACTCATGCTTTGTAATACCTCAAGAGACTTTCAAGTCCAGAAGAGCAATATAAACAAATGTATGGGCTGTCATGTGTTATTATGCCAACAATGACACTGGCGCAATTGTGGACTTTTTGATGCTTTCTGAGCCTGGTTGTTTGCTTGCAGACATTTCATTACCTGTTATGAGGATGATGTTACCTACTCAAGGTAATGAAACATCTGCAAGCAAACAACTAAGCTCAGAGAGTACCAAGAACTCCACAGGTCAGTCCTGAATTACAGAGATTGTCTTCTATTGGAATTGGTACAATGGTAAAGGTGAAAATGTAGGCATCATTTGCATTAAAATTAATTTTCATCTGTAACATTCATATTTCTAAGGTAGAAATACAAGCTGATATGAGAACATCTAATACCAGTTTTTCTTGCCACAATTTTACATGATTCAAGAACTTCTCTTTGCCCTGGCATAGAAAGGGATCAAAATGTGTCACTTCTTTCTCTTTTATCTTTATAAGACAACCTACAGAGACGAAAACTTGGGGGAGGAGGAGAAGAATTTACTGAAAGCCATGTTAACCCACCCACCCCCAAAAAAGGAAAAAAATCTGATTCATGAAAGCTTATGCTTATTAATAAAGTTTATTGCAGAAGTTGGAAAAAGTACTGCTAGATTCCATTTAAAATTGATCATTTTTTCAAAAATGGGACAAAATGATATTGAGATTTTAATAATGCAAATTCGGCTGAAAGCAAGCTAAAAATGTGGTTAGGATGCTTTTAAATCTGGCTTTGTATCCTTGAGCCAGATTGATTTAAATACTCTCTGTCGATTTCTTGAAATAGAAGAAATCAATTCAAGCCTGACATTTGTTAACCCCATTCCTGATCTCTACACTGCATTTATGCTGCTCTTACTTTGCTCTAAGCAAAGATGGGTGTGTGGTCGTGTTTTGCAGGGCTGTGACTGATGGAGTAAAAATACAAGTAGTATTTATGTATAACTTATGATCACAATTTCCAGTTGCTAAGCGAGTTGCGCCCCATTTTATGATCCTTTTGACCTTTTATGACCTTTTTTTTTTTTACCATAGTTGTTAAGGGAATCATGTTTCCCTCATTGATTTTGCTTGTTGGAAGCCAGCTGGGAAGGTTACATATGGTGACCACATGGGACAATGCAACTGTCATAAATACATGCCAGTTGGCAAGTACTTGAATTTTAACCAGCGGGATGCTGCAACAGTGTGTGAAAAGTAGTCGTGGGTCACTTTTTTCAGTGCTGTCGTAACTTTGAATGGTCACTAAGTGACCATTCTATTTTTTTCTATTTCTATTTATTTGTCAAACATGTACAAGATAACAGGTATAAGTATAAACATGGACATGAACATAGGAAATGAGTACAAATAAATGGGGACAGTGGGACAGGGACGGTAGGCAGGTTGGTGCTCTTATGCACGCCCCCTTTATGGACCTTTTAGGAATGGGGTGACGTCCACGGTAGACAGTTTAGGGTTGAAGCTGTTGGGGTTAATTCGTTTCCATTGACCTCGTTTCAAATCGAGGGCTACTGTATGTACAAAAAGCAAAGACATTGAAGTTGCCTCTCTACTGGTAATATTTATTTATTTATTTATTGAATGTATATGGCTATACATTTTAAATACATAACCATGGGTAGCTAACAACAACCCTATATCTCTCTCTATATATATGCATACATACTTTGAAATGCAAAGTAGGAGTTAAAAATAATCACATGCAATAGCCGAGGCAATCTAAGAGACTCATAACACAATTACACCTATATTGTATTCAGCTAACAACCTGGCCCGGTGCCTAGGGGAAGAAGCAGGTTTTCAAAACGGAAAGCCAGGAGGTTGGCAGGGGAGGCAGGTGCTTCAACAGAGAAAGCCTGACCCCCAGGTCCCATCTAGACAAGAATCTTTGTAGTTCTTAGCATCACCTGCACTCAATTTCTCTTTCCTCCCAGACCAAGGGTGTTGCACTTGTATTCAAGTAACGAGCAATTATACATATTAAATATATTTTATGCAAATTGGTGTCCTCTTTAACTTGTTTTGGTGATACTTAGGTTAGCCCTCCTAATGCAGATAAAACATAAAAAAGAGATTTGGGTATATGTCCAACTCCTTTCATTGCTAACCCTTTTCACTGTTGCTAAAAGGGTCAGGCAAAATTGCTTGGCAGGATGTAAGATGCCATCCATGCATCCAAAGAAATGGATTCAGCTGTTATGACTAATAAACCACCCCCATAACAGTTGGGAACCAGTTGGAGAGGTTTCTCCATGAATATAAATGAGCAGGGAGAGGCACCCTTGGATGGGATTGTCTGGCATATTTTGTTTTGTTTTGAATTCTTTCCAGACATATTTCAGTTTACATAAATATTTGAAGGTTGGATCAGACAGGATTTGCTGTACAATAGCACGAGGAATGCTTTTGCGAAAACTTTGATAAGGTTTAATTTAGGTTCCAGGAAACGGGTGGCAGAGAAAAGAGAGAGAGTTTTCAATGTTTCAGCTTTGTGCAATGCCAGCAGCGTCTTTCAGGATGGAGTTGCTTGAGGATTATAACATTGTTCCAAATATTTTTATGTCCTTTTCTGCATGTTGATTAGAATGCAAACTGTATTTTTCAGGACGACAGATAAATAACTACTAAGCTTCTTGATATACAATTTTGTATTTGCCAGATTAAATAGTGTTCATATGATATCCCTTTCATAAATTACCTTTTCCTGACCCTTTCCTATAAAGCAAATTAGATCTGGATTTAGGGAGTCACAAGTTGTATTTTGGCAATACAACTATTTTTGGCTCTCCTACCAAAGTATTTATACAATTGAAAACAGGACTCCACCCTTCTAACTTAAGGAAACTGTATTTTACAAAAGCAATCTTAGCTACTGAAAAGAAATATGGTAGGATCCCCTTTTGAAGTCTAACTTTTTTTAAAAAAATAATAATATTGTTTTAAGGCTCCTTAGTTCCTTAAGTGGGTAAGTGCTCTAGGGCTTGTAATCACTTGACAAAGCTGTATTATGATAAGGACAAAATATGTAAAGAGATAGTCCATAGTTAAAGGTAAAAGGGATCTTGAGTGTTATGTTTTCCGAGTATTATTGTAACTGGTGGCAATCTCTCTAAATAATATATTTGACAGCAGTGTTATTTTTGTACAATCATACAAGATTATACTATTAACAAATCATGTAGAAATGCTTTCTCTGAATGTTATTTTTAATGACATACAGTGAGAAGTATAGCTGAAAATTTCTTCTGGATGAAAAATACAACATTAGGTAGAAAATTATAATGTCTTCTTTCAATCAAATTGGTTTTCTTTGTGGGATAGAATTGTTTAATCATTAATTGCTTAGCTATAGTTTAGTGATTCATACAATCCCAAAGAAAAGGCTACCTTTTGAATGTATCAATAATTCAGACTGGTTTTGTATTATTGGAGATAAAATTTACCCATTGTTTTCCTATCCCTATAATGGATAAGGATAACAATACTTTTTTGTATGGTTGTGATTGCATGTTGTTGTCTGGACTCAGAAGATAAACACACTTAGGCTGGGTCAGTATTTGGATTCCACAAAATATCAGGGCTGTAGGCTACACTGTGAAGTTTTGTAACTCTTCAAAGGAGGCCATAGCAAACCATTTGTGTTCTGTCTACAAGACAGAGGTCAACCTTGACAGGAAAGAGTCTTTCCTCTTCTTCTAAAGCCAGTCAAAATAAATGTAACTGTTTTCAAGGCTGTAGCAACAATTTTTCCTGAGACCAGATAGTGAATAAAGGCAAATGAGTGAGGTTAGGGAAACAAGCATATCATACAGGATCCAATGTGGTATGTTAGTTTCTTATCCTTTGTGAGAGGCCTACTACAAACTGGCACAGTTTTAACACCTCAGAGGAGCAAAACCTGCTTGTCTACAGCCGAATTCTACATTTCACCAAATCCTGTGAAGTTCAATCATGACTTAAATGCCTGATTTTAGAATAGAATAGAATAACAGAGTTGGAAGGGACCATGGAGGTCTTCTAGTCCAACCCCCTGCTTAGACAGGAAACCCTACACCACTTCAGACAAATGGTTATCCAACATCTTCTTAAAAACTTCCAGTGTTGGAACATTCACAAGTTCTGGAGGCAAGTTGTTCCACTGATTGATCGTTCTAACTGTCAGGAAATTTCTCCTTAGTTCTAAGTCACTCCTCTCCTTGATTAGTTTCCACCCATTGCTTCTTGTCCTGCCCTCAGGTGCTTTGGAGAATAGCTTGACTCCCTCTTCTTGTGGCAGCCCATGAGATATTGGAACACTGCTATCATGTCACTCCTAGTCCTTCTTTTCATTACCCAGTTACGGCAACCGGTCTTCATATGTTATAACCACCAGTCCCCTAATCATCTTTGTTGCTCTTCTCTGTACTCTTTCTAGAGTCTCCACATCTTTTTTAACCAGAGTTGTCTATATTGATCAGTGAAGAGCATTCTCACATTTAAAAGTTTACATTCCATTTTAGGACACTGCTAGTTTCTAAGATGTATGGAGTTTCATTAATGAGACTAAATCTATAAGCAACTTCCAAGAAATATTTAATCCGATGGGAGCACAAACTTTCTCCCTAGGTTCCCTGTTATTCTTCTGTGGCTTTCTCCCAAGTGTTTTACGAGTACTTTGCTTTATGGGCTACAAATTTTAGATTTTTCCTTCTTTCCTTTCTTCCAAGATTTCTACAAAGGCATTATAAAACTGTTCTAAAAGTAAAATAGTAGGGTTGTTTAATTTTTTAAAATGAAGGTCACCTCTTAATTAGAGTGTGTGGGTTTCAACAGCTGGACTAAATGAAACATTACCGTTGGCTGCTAAGTCAAGCAGGAAAGGGCTTCCCAGGGAGATTTATTGTTTACATTCAATGAAAGGAAAAGTCGAACTTGAAATACTCAGATTTAATCTCAGCACTGATTAAAATGGTGCTATTGTATTATTCCAGAGTTGTTTGCAAAGGTGAACTGAGGCTTTCATGCAGCTACAATCTATTGACATGTCCCTGAGGTTTGCATGGGATAAGACCAGACAAGCTTGCTTAACAGTTTACAGAGGAGGTTCCTCTCCACAAATGGCTTAATAAGCACTTCTTAACCTTTCTGTTTAATCTTTTTTGGCTTGTATACATTTTTCTGGAACATGCCTTTGTTTGCTAGCTATTTTTGGCTGTTTGTAAAGGTACCTCTTACTGTATACAGTTCTTCCTGGCATTTTCTTTCTCCTCTTCCTCTAAGAAAATTTAGGTTTTTAATATTTCTACTTATCCTGCTTTAACCTTGCAGCCCAAAGATATAGTAGGTAAAGAGAGCAAGCTTCACGACTAAGCAGGGACGGGAACCCAGCTTCACTCAACCTAGAACATTATTGTCTATGGAGATTCTTAATCATCCAAGTCATGGTTGTCCCAAAGGTGCTTTTCAAAAGACAATTGGATAGAACTAAAGAAGCTTCTTGGAGGAGAAGCGAAACTTTTTCAAGGAAAAAAAAAACCCAAAAGTTGTCTTTTGAAAAGGACCTTTGGGACTAGAACATTATCAGATGTGAATAGCATTCTTTTTGCAAAGCTTCTCATTCCTACCACCACTGGTGACTCGTTATCACTAGGCACTTACCATTCTAATTGATCTCCTCGCCTTTTCCTGCTACAGTCATAATGCTCGGTGCAGATGAAAAGTTTCTACCGACAAGTCTTTGCGTTAATGGGAGCAGATGGCAACATTACCTGCTAGGAGAGCCACTGGAGGAAACACCTGGTTCTGGAAATGACATGGCTGGATAAATGAGTCCCATGCAAAACTGGGATTTCAAGGTATAATCATGGTGGGCATATGAGAGTTTGTTTATCTTTTCTTTTCTGAAAGGGGGAAGAAATTAGCTTCTCTCTATGAAATAGAAAGGATGGGAAAATGTACCCTGATTCTGACCAATCAGTCAGCAGTGACTGGCTGAGGTATTTCTATGTTTGTTAATTGTCCAGTAACTGGAAATTATGATTGGGGCAATTGTCTATTATTACAGACTCGCAAAAACACAAAAATGTATTTACAGAGTTAGTTCTTTATGAATTTCCGAATGGCTGCCTTATACAGTCTTTCATTTCATGCATTTAAATTTGATTGGTGTATTTGGGATAGCAATTTGTGCTAAAGACTGATGAATGCATCTATCCAGAATACTTCTAAATAAACCCCTTTCTTTGCACCAAGGTTAAAGCCATAAATTACTGTTCTCATTTTATTCAGATATCTGTTATTATTTGGTATATTATTAGTCTATTCAGATGCTCTTGAAGACCATTTTGCAAATTATACTCTTGAGAACCACTTGGAAAATTCAGCTAATGTAGACTGTGAAAACAAAGCCACAAAAGTATTATTCTTTTCATCCTGATCCTTTGATCCCTTTCAGGCAAAATTTGATTTTACATCAAAATCCCTTAATGCCTTTCACTTAATAAATCCAGGCCCAGCACCAGGTATGATTTGAGCTTGTCCATTGTTGCCATGCTGACAAGATTTTAGAATTAGTGCGGTTTGTCCTGGATGCACGTCTTCTTCTTGGCTATAGCTCTGGAATTTGAAATTTATTAAGGCGTCAAGAATTATGGACTTTTTGTGCAAGTGAAACAACTAAAAGAAACATTGGTAAGGCAAATCTACAACCAATTTACATCAGTGAATTACTGCCTATAATATTTGGATTTGTCTTTTTTTCAACTGAGAGGCAAGGATGAATTATTTGGCCACATTTCTTCAGTTCTTTTGTTTTCTTTATTCAACATTTATACTGCAGTGCTCCTAGCAAGCCAGCCCGTGGCTATTTTTTTTTCTTAGTTTCGTATCAGATATTACGCTTTTATTTGTATGCCAGATCACATAATTTGCTAGTGCAAACCTGCATATGAAAGCTGCCAATATTTCAATGCAGTTGTTGTTTGTTTAATAAGGTGAAATAGGACCTGGCATCTGGATAAGGTTGGCATGAAATGATAGACTCCCCCCCCCCAAAAAAAAGGTTCCTTCTCAGTCCACGGACTAAAATCTGAACTGCAAATGAAGTTCAATCCTAAAACTAATGACTGAAAACTGACTTCCAAGGCTTGGTCGGTCCATTAGTTTAGAGGACACTACACTGGTTAAGCAGTAGAGCTTTGTACATCTTTAAAAATTCTTTCTGGCAACACGTATTGGGTAGTTTTCAACCAGTGCTTGTTATAGTGGGGGTGAGTACCCTCAAGGGGGTAATTTGGGAATATCCTAGGGATAATGAACCACGGTGGTGCAGTGGTTAGAGTGCAGTACTGCTGGCTACTTCTGCTGACTGCCAGCTGCCTGCAATTTGGCAGTTCAAATCTCACCAGATTTTTTACAAAAGTCTCTGCTGATCCAAGCTGAGTTGCCTGATTGGTAAAGGCTTTTTTTCTTTTAAAAGCCTCTGACGATCCAAGCTGAGTTGCCTGATCGTCAGAGGCATTTAAAAGAAAAAAAGCCTCTGCCGATCAGGCAACTCAGCTGGGATCATCAGAGACTTTTGAAAGCATTTTTTTACAATGGTTTTAAAAGTGGTTTTAAAATGGTTTTAAAAGTAAAAAAAAAAAGCCACGCCCACCCAGTCACATTACCACCCCACCCCCACCAAGCCACGTCCACAGAACTGGTAGTAACAAATTTTAGATTTCACCACTGGGTCAAACAATTTAAAAACCTCAGTTCTCGAGGCTTCATTAAGCTGCAATGAAATGGAACCTTAAGCATTCTTGAAGCAGTGAACTGGTCTAAAATCTTATTTATCGAAGTAATTTGTAAATATAATAAATGAATGAACACAGGGATAAAATGCTTTTATTAATGGAAGTTAACCTCTGCTGTGTTATCCAGATACCTTTTCCTAGTGAGCGTTAAAATGATACCATATATTTAAATATTATTATATTCATAAAATTACTTAGATTTTAACTGCCAGTAGATTTTCTGACCTAATGTATAAACTTCTAGTTTTATAATTCATAATTTTTTGTCACTTATGAAAATAGAAAAAGACAAGTTTTACGACTGCAATCATGCCTTTCTTTCTCATTCAATAACAGCTAGCCAAGGATGTGACTCTTTATTATCACCACCAATTAGGTGGGAAAATGTCATTAGTATAATTGCTTTTCCCATGGTTCTTTAATTGTGTCTGTAGGTATTTAGCGTGATCAGGCTAAAATCTTTTTAGTTGCTTAGCAATCCATTTCATAACTTTCTTATAATTAGGCAGCTAGTTTGACCTTTAGCCACAAACTTTCATAAGAATAATCTGGCAAACACCTTGACTTTTCATAAGCAGATGTTGGAGGTATTAGATCTAAATCCAGAAGCAAATATGCAACACAATTAGCTCTTTCCCCATAGATCTGCAGCTTTGGAAATATGTTCAAATCTGTTTCTCAAAACTGAATTAGATTCCAAATTCCAAAATGGTTTAAATGAAGTTGTTCTTCTAAATGAATTTATGAAGGAGGCTTTAGCCCTATTAAAATACCCACTGCTTTACATATAATAGGAAAAGGCATTCATTCAATCCATGCAAACACAGATGTATGGACATGTTTTACATTGTCTCTGCATGATAATCCAAACCCCCGATTTCCCCAACCAGTTGGTCATGTCATCAGGGCAGGCTTGGAGGAAAAAGTTCAGAGTTGTATGCACCAGAATGAGCTGAGTGGAGACAAATGCAATAATGCTCCTGTGCCATATCTTGAAATAATACAAATTACACTATAGAAAGATGCTTCAAACTTCTGAAATTTAGCATTGCTTCATATCAGCAGGAGGCAGTTGATCTTGTCTGAGCTTAGAAATTCAGTAACGCCAGTATAGATTAGGATTTGATTGTGGAACTCCAGAGAACCCCAAGATGTAGGGTAGATATGGGCATTTCAAAAACAACAACAAGCAACATTCTGGAACAAGACCAAGACCAAATACTTCTCTACTGCTGCCAGGAAAACTATATGGATTTCTTTTTGATGTCACAAAGAATCCAGTTCAACTTGAAAGAGATTTCTTCTCATCACTAAAATCATATGCACATGTGTATAAATCATCTTCTGATCTTTCAGTAATCATATGAAGATCATAAATGCCATCAAGAACAATCCTGCTTCTGTTTCTACAAGTTCATATATACGACAGCTTCCATAAACACTATGGTAAAACATTGTTTTCTTGCTTCAATTCTGCTCTGCATAGCTTGAGATTTATACAGGAATGGCCATATCCATCTTCATCAGAAGATATAGAACTGTTCTAGAAACTATTGAACTTCTTATGTTCCATATGGGTGAGGGATGGTGTCTATGGAGGGGAAGGTGGTGTAATGCACTACAGTGAAGCAACAGTTTCCCAGGAAGGAGGAGGCACATTCCAGGCACATCTTGCCAGGCTCAAGGTTGACTCAGCCTTTCTAAGGTAGGTAAATTGAGGACCCAGTTTGTGGGGGCAATAAGCTGACTTTGTATAAAATATACAAAAGTATGAAGGCTATTGCTTAACGCACTGTAAGCCGCCCTGAGTTTCCGGAGAAGGGCGGCATATAAATCAAATTTAAAAAAAATATCCAGGTGTATGTGTGGGGGGAGGAGGGTGACAGGTGAAGAAGAGGCAACACAGCCCAGAGCTGGAGAGAGATACAGGAAGAGAGTTAGGATAGCCAGTCCTTAGAATCTCCCAGGGTATATCCACTGAGACAAGAGTAGTAAAGGTTTAGTGTGGCTAGGGTCAGTGTATTGGATATAAGCAAATAAAGAACTGAACTTTGACTAGATTGTTCTATGTTGTTTTTGGGCTGGGCCCGACATATGCTAGAAGTTGGAATTCATGGAATTCATGGAATTCAAGCACAGGCAGTACAAAAGATGACTGCCTAAAAATCTGGAGAGTTGTTGCCATAACACATAGACAGTACTGGTCTAAATAGACTATTGGTCTAATTGGATGAGTTTTAAACGTTTGCATCTTTATAAATTGTTGCAAGACAGTCTTGCCCAATCTTCAGACGGTTGAACCTAGCAAGTACTCAATACAGAATATTGTGACATGTGTCATCTTGGATACATCATGACCTCTCAGCACCAATTCTCAACCTGTAAGCAGGAAAAAATGAGAAAGAAGCATTTAGAAACTTCTGATAATGTAATTGATGCTTTGACTATATGCTTTGAGGAGTGCCCTGCCAGGATTGAAGCTTTTTGGAAGCCTCGTGTAATCTGTTTGAAGTTTTTTTTTTTTTTTTAAAAGAAAGATCTAAATACAAGCACCAAATAAATAACTACTGTATTTTTCGGAGTATAAAACGCACCATTTCCCCCCAAAAAAGAGGGTGAAAATCAGGGTGTGTCTTATACTCTGAATGTAGCCCCACCCAGCTTCTCAAACGGAGGTTTCAGAGGCTGAAAAAAACATCAGAAAAGAAGCTCCCAAATAGAGCTTCAGAGGCTTTTTTTTCTGAAGCTCTGTTTCGGAGGCTTTCAGAGGCAGGAAAAAAAGCAAAGAAAAGCAAGGCACGGAACTCACAACCAAGGAACCTGTTGCTAAAATTCACCTCTGGGAACAGCTGACTGGGGGTATTCCGGGTGGCTGATCCACCTGCCAACCAACTTTTTTCTTATTTTCCTACCCAAAAACCAAAGTGTGTCTTATACTCCGAAAAATATGATGAGGAATGAGAGGGGTTGCCTCATAGCCCATAAACATATGAATGTACAGTATGCGTAATCAGAAACTTTCTCAATGTGTAGGCCTGGTATATCCTATTTCTTCATCAACCTACTCTTATCTTTTGCTGATATGCTACACCCATTCTGGTCACATATGCCATGAATCACAGCCCTGAACTTGATGTACAGGTATGTGACTATGTCACATTGCTTCCCTTGTCTGCTACAATTCCCAAAACTCTCTATCATTTCAATGAAAATTAACGAGTTTTGAATATTTCACATAGAATTCAATTATATTAATACTTATTTTCATTTCATTTAGGAGCCTTTCATTTAGCTCCTAAGAAAATCAGAACATAAATCTCTAGAAAATAGTATACTTGTATTTCAAAATGCTTAGTTTCATTTGAGGATATCAGCAATTGATTTAATTATATTCAAATTTATTTACTACCCTTCTTGTGCTTCTGCCCCATTCTGAATATAACAAAATTACCATACATCATAGCAGTGGTGAAATCCATTTTTTTTTACTACTGGTTCTGTGGGTGTGGCTTGGTGGGTGTAGCAGGGGAAGGATACTGCAAAATCTCCATCCCCTCCCCACTCCTGGGGGAAGGATATTGCAAAATCTCCATTCCCACCCCCACTCTGGGGCCAGCTAGAAGTGGTATTTGCCGGTTCTCTGAACTACTCAAAATTTCCACTACCAGTTCTCCGAGTTGCTCAAAATTTCCGCTACCGGTTCTTCAGAACCTGTCAGAACCTGCTGGATTTCACCCCTGCATCATAGCCAAAGTCCATGTTTACTGGGGAGGGCAGTAATATTTCAACAACACATCTAGACTAGAGGATTTTCTGTTTGATAAAATAAAATAAGAAATCTTAAAGAAATCACGCTCTGTTGACTCACTTTTGGCTATAAAATTTTGATTACTTGTTGAGACTAGTAGATGAAGATAGATAAAGATATATATATATATATATATATATATATATATATATATATATATATATATATATATATATATATATATTGTTTTCATTTTAACAGCAAGCCCTCCCACACAGGCAAATGAAGGACAGGTAAATTATTATGCTTTTTGTGATCCAAAGAAAAAACTGCTGATTTAGACAATCTTTTCTCTTCTCCTGTCTCATCATGTAAAGAAAATTAAGCAGTAAACAGTTTCACATAGAGATTCTCTCCCTCCTTCTCTCTCTCTCTCCACATTCATCCCCCTTCTCCATCTATATAAACACCAAAATAAATACATGTACTATATAATGGAGATATATGTAATTATAAATGTACATTACATTTACATATAAATGTGAAAGAACATACATTGTAAATATAAATGTGTCTAGTTAGAAGTCACTTTGAGATTGTGTTTATAGAACTTAATCTGGGTAAAATTCTTTCTTCAGATATGGAAATGAATAATTACTTCTTCAGTTTCACTCAGTCTTTCTTATTTGTCTGTATGTTTAATTTACTGTATTTTGGCTTTATTTTATGACAATAAGATTTTGAATGTGTTCCCCATCACTTTGTTCTCAGAACAATGTGTGATAGGTTGGGATGAGAGTAAATAATCCAAAGTCAACCCATGAGCTTTATGGTTGAGTTGGCCCTGAACCTACGTCTTATTAGTATTATTTGTATTATTATTTGTATTATTATTTTATTTATGTCTTAAACTTTAGTCTTCAGTTACTGGAGGATGTAATTGTATCTTCTTAATAAATAAAATGTCATACATGCATCGATCACGAGCTTTTCCAATAGCTACCTGCTAGATATGTTAGACTTTGATTCCAACTGTTCTTAATTATTGACACTAGGCTGGTGAGGAATTGTGGGAGATAAAATCCAATATATTAACCCATAACCACAGACCTGCAGTCATAGTTACCACAACAGTTTTCCAAAATGTTCGGAACACCCCTATTTTTAGAAATGGACCATTCCAGCTGCAAATAGCTTTTGTTTTCCCACCAATAAGAGTGTATGTAGCATTGCGCTTGCATCAGTTATTTGGTGTTTTTTAAAAATAATTTTTATTAAACAATTTTTTTTGACAAACAAACATGCAAACATAAACATTTTTATACAATTTTCTTCTTCACAACAATTTCACATCGATAATCCTTTCGTGTGTAACCATTCTTCTCCATTGTTTCATTTTACTATATTATACATAATAGTTCTATTGTTAATTTATATATTTAGAGATAACAGTGTACCATATTTTCTGGCGTATAAGATGACTTTTTAACACATGAAAATCTTCTCAAAAGTCGGGGGTCGTCTTATACGCCGGGTGTCGTTCTCCTGTAACCAGGCAGACCAGCCCAAAAGGCTCTGATGACCCTTAAATGACTCTGGCGATCCAAGCTCTGACGATCCCAGTTGAATTGCCTGCTAATCAGTTGCCTGAGTTGGATCGCCAGAGCCATGTAAAAGGAAAAAAGTTTTCCCCCTCCAGCTTGCTTAACTTAGCTGCTAGTCGCAACGCTTGCCTTGCTTCGCTTGCCTGAATCCATTCCATCAGCAAGCCGCTCCCTGCCTGCAATCAAGCAGGCAGGGAGTTGTGGACTTCAACTCCCAGAATTCTTCAGCCAGCAAAATAAAGCTGGCTGAGGAATTCTGGGAGTTGAAGTCTACAAGTCTTAAAGTTGCCAAGGTTGGAGACCCCTGTTCTATTGGGTAAGTTTTTTCCCTCTTTGGGAGCTTTAAAAAAAATAGTTAATTGGTGGTTTTTTTAGTTGTGCTTTTTTAGACCTAGCCATTTAAAGTTTAGGAAGTTTTAAATTTAGTTTTCATATAAAAATAAAATAAAATAAAATAATATTTGTTCAGCTTTCTGAGATTTAGTGTGTTTCTGTAGTGTTTCACTCTAACTACACAAACACACAAAATCTCACAAAGCTGTATGTGGAATTGTGTGTGTGTAAAGTGTGAAAGTTGCTTTTTTGGGCTTTTTGTGGCTGTGTGAGGTTCCTGCTTGTTGCAGGGGCCATTTTGGGTCTAGCACAGCTGCTTTTACATTGTGGGTGAGCCAGTTGATGTTTTTTAATTTTTATTTGGTGTGCGTTGGAAGAGGTGTAGTCTTATATGGTGAGTATAGCCCAAACCCTATATTTTAACAGGAAAAGTCGGGGGTCATCTTATACGCCCAGTCATTTTATACACCGGAAAATACGGTACTAAAATTTCAATCATATATTCTGTGTCAGTATCATTTCCATTTATCTAATATTACAGTTCTACTCCTATATATTCCTCTCTTAATCTTTCGTCATCCTTTATATCTCTCTTCTAACTATTCATACCACTTCTCCCATATTACATAATATTCTGTTTCCTCCTTATCCTGTACTTCTTTAATGAGTTTATCCAGTGGTGGGATTCAAATAATTTAACAACCGGTTCTCTGCCCTAATGATTTCTTCCAACAACTAGTTCACCAAACTGCTCATAAACCGGTTCTCCCGAAGTGGTGCGAACTGGCTGAATCCCACCACTGAGTTTATCCATTTCTGCGCATTCCAAAACTTTCCTAATCAAATTTTCTTCTGTTGGTACTTCGTTGTCTTTCCAGTTTTGTGCATATATTATCTTTGCTGATATTGTAATGTGTATGATTAAATATTGTATTTTTTTTGTATGTCTCTGGAAGTATTCCTAATAAAAAAAAATATGGCTTCAACTCTATTTGGTGCTTAGTTATCATTTCTAAATGTATTCTAATTTTACTCAGTATTGTTTGGCTTTGGGGCACGTCCACCCTAAGTGATATGTTCACTGCTTTTGTTTGCATTTCAAGCATGTTGATGGGGTGTTCGGGTACAGTTTGGCCAGTCTTGCCAGTGGAAGGTGCCACATGTAGAACATTTTGTACATGTTTTCTTTGTATGCTTCGGACATCATCAATTTATAATTTTTGCTCCATAATTTCTCCCATTTTTCCAATTCGATATTATGTCCAAAATTTTTGGCCCAAATTATCATACTTTCTTTGACTACCTCCTCCTCCATTTTATTTGGTGTTTTCTGTAGCGGCGTTTGAATTTGAGTTTTGGTTATTTTGACTGCAGATCTTTGTTAACATATTTTTTTATAATGTTGGGGCCAAGTTTTCCACCAAAAAGAGTACGATTTGGTGATCCAAACTTTGAAGAAACTGTTCTAAAATGGTATGGAGAAGCAGAGAGTGATCTGAGTGAAGTGGAATTGGATTGTGACGAAAATTTTGTAATGGAAGATGAGTGCCAATGCCACTTCTAACATCAGCGATGATGAAGCTCCCAATGAAATTGATGACAAGGTACAATCACATCGTGCAATAATTTATATTGCAAGAACAAATTCAAATGGTCTTCTGCACCTTTTGGAAGCAATAGATCCAGAACCACTAGTCACAATATTGTTGTGCAATTACTTAGACTATGACCAGCAGCTAGAAATCTTGGAAATTTACCTACTCCCCTAGAGATTTGGAAATTATTATTTTCTAAAGAAATTATTAGCACCATCATTCAATGGACCAATGTAAAAATTAGAGAAGAAAGATTGAAGTTCAAGAATGAAGAAACAAAAAGTGACCTGTGCGATGTGGATTTGATAGAGATCAATACATTTTTTGATTTAGTGCTCTGTACATCAATTTTTAGATCCAACCATGAAAACATAGAATGTCTTTTTGATACTAGGTCATTATGACCTCATGTCTGTAATAGCGTACTCGAAATACTATGTTTGTGGTTAAGGGTTAACAGAAAGCAGCAAATTGGAGAAAAACTATCTGCACCTTAATTAGTATTTCATAAAAGTAGCTGATTTTCTACCATATATAGAAAAAAAACGAATAGTTTTGAATTTATTATCTGAAGCATGTTTTGTTTATGTCAAGTTCAATCTAGCATAAAACATACTAGACATTTGGTCATGTGCTGAATATAGAAACTATATGTAATTTAACTTGATGACTCATCTACAGACTAATGAGCTCCAAGTAAACATATTATCCCTTGGTGAATGAATCTTCCCTCCATTAATGCCAATAGCTTGATAAGTCCCAGTGGGCTAGCTAAAAGTTTACATTCTGTTTGGAGCTATGCAGGCAGTTGGAAGGCTAATTCTACACTAGAAAATAATCTTTTGGAGGAATAGCAATAGGAGTAGCACTTAGACTTATATACCATTTCACGGTGTTTTACAGCCCTTTCTAAGCAGATTACAGAGTCAGCATATTGTCCCCAACAATCTGGGTCCTCATTTTACCGACCTCAAAAGGATGAAAGGCTAAATTAATCTTGAACTGGTGAGATTCGAACTGCTGGCAATCAGCAGCCAGCAGAATTAGCCTGAAATACAACATTCTAATCACCGCACCACTACGGCTCTAAGGAATTAAGGAAGCTTAGTTAATACAGCAGCATGAATCAAGATATTAAATATTTCTTGAACTATGGTGGTTTATATTCCACCGTTTCTGGAAGTGCAAGGAATAAGAGTAGAGAAATTAAACTGTCCCAAGATCCAAAAAAAGAGAGAGTCCCCATTGTATTATCCTATTGGACTGGCCATAAAAATATGGATAGTACCATCCGAATGGACAAAAAAACACATGGCTTGCAAAAAATGTGTAGTTATATAGCATTTTTATTTTCTAAGCCCCAGACACATCCTGGGAAATAAAATTGACACCAGAGGCTAGTTGCAAAATGCCAGCTACCCATTTAGCAACTTTTAAATTATCAACTAAAATGTTTAAAAGTGAAGTGAAGCTGAGAATCTAGTGATATCATGAGACATATTTCTGAGCATATTAAATATTCCCAAATGCCACACTTTGAGGCTTCAGCTCTGTAAGTCTCAAAAGAACCTAAATACAAGAGGAGGAGGAGGGCCACCTCTTAGATGGACAATCAAGTAATTTAAACTTGGTTATGTTCATTATATGTTGGAGCATATGTGTAAAAGATTTTTAAATTTCCCAGATAACTTGTTTTCTATGCATACTTTCCTGAGAGTAAATTTCAACTGAATTGGTGCCATCACAATACATTGTGCTGCTGTTTGGCTATGAAACTGAAAGTTGCTTATTGCGATAAAGATGTTGATTATACATTTATGTATAGTTTGCAATTTTCAAATCCTGGAAGAAAGCCACACTCACATGATTAATTTGAATCTTAATTAATGTAAGAGGGCTTTTTCTGTTTTGCTTTAAGGAAGAAAAGAAGCATTCCAGCTTTACTTATGACACTGATTTAGAAAGCTTCACTTTTTCTGTAATTGGGCCTCATTAATACATTCCTGAGTGCTCCGAAATTTAGGAGAAGTAAAACATGAGCCAGAGAGATCAGAGCAACAGGGGTCTGTAAGAATTCCAGACCACAAAGTTAATTCCTCTTAAGGAGATTGAAGAGGCTCTGTAATCAAAGGAGGAAAACATGTTTCAGAAAACACAACAGGCACTCAAGGCATGGGAATCTTTCTTCTTCAGTGCTGGCTGTTTTACCAAGTTTCTTTTCCTCTTTCCCTCATTCCGGGATTGCAATTTGTAGAAGAATATTTTTTTCCCCCCTCCATGTTATGTTTCCAAAAAAGAAAATGTGATATGCTTGATGCCTCAATCTGGCTGAAGATGTGTCTGGTATTCAAACTAAAAATGGGATGAGAATTGAAACTGGTGAATCTGGGCTGAAGCTCCCTTGTCAGATTGATCAGATAATTTTGTCCATGGGGAACTGTAGGATCTGGTTAAAAGACAAGATGGCAGTCACAATAGTGTGATCAAAGCTCTGATAGATTTTAATATGTGCCATATCACAGTCTTTCCTATGGACTCTCCTGGAGAAGGTCAATTATTGCTGTAAGCCTCAAGTAGTAATATATACTTTACGAAGAAACTTCCATATATTAACTCATCCACCTATAGCAGATAAACTCCAGTGATCCTTTTTGGGCATCTTAGGCTTTAATACTGCTTTAGAACCAGAAAGAAATTTGATGCTGTCAAAGCTTCAAGTTCAAAAAGGGCTGTCAAGCATAAAGCCTTTCTTGATCCTATGAACCTGAGCTGCGTAAAAGGATTTAAAAAGAGTGTTTTACAAAACATGTCCATGTGAGTGAAGCAACTCATTTTCAAAGCAGCATCACATATAGTTCTTTAGAGCCTCTCCCATATTGATTGATGATGCTGTGGGGCACCCTCACCAGGAAAATGAAATAGCTCTACATGCATTTAGAGATGTAGAAAACATACAGTAAGCTCTTCAAACAAAGTAGCTGTTGTAGCCCATCAAGGAGAGCAATATTTAATATTTCCTCCTTCTGCATTGTTAGGAATTACAGTTGAACAATATTTTTTTGGAGGGCTTCTGGTGGTAGTGCACAGGTTGTATGCACAAAACTTTCACTGACAGTGAAATGAAATGGCTGGGAAAGCACATGCACAGACAACCACACCTGGTGATAGCAGTGTAAAAAAGCAAGGGGAAGATTGCACTGTGATTGATAAAGAATATTATGTTTGTCAAAAAGGGCAGCATTAAATATTTCAATCACAAATGCCACATTTTTTTTTCAAATTATCCAGATCGGAACCATTGATAGGCAGGGCAGATAAGCATATTTCAGTAGGACACTGGGTGGTTATATCCACTCTTCCTTGCCCTTGGACATACTTTTCCTTTTTGCTGACACTTGTTCTCATGTCCTGCTATGATAAGTCATGAAAAAAGATTCCTTTCCTTTCCTTTCCTTTCCTTTCCTTTCCTTTCCTTTCCTTTCCTTTCCTTTCCTTTCCTTTCCTTTCCTTTCCTTTCCTTTCCTTTCCTTTCCTTTCCTTTCCTTCCCTTCCCTTCCCTTCCCTTCCCTTCCCTTCCCTTCCCTTCCCTTCCCTTCCCTTTCTGCAATCAAACAGACTCTCACCATTTTACAGTAATTGAGAGCATAAACAAGAGCAATTCCTATTATGACATCCATAGTAATAAATAAATAAATAACACACAAGAGCTGTTACTATTGTTTGCAGGGGAGTGGGTGGATCTAGATGGAGAGAACAAGCAGATGTCACACAAACAAATCTTAAAATCTGTGAAAGAAACACAAGGAACTCCAAACATAAACATAATCAGCAGTTGGGAGGAGAGTTCTTGAGTAACATAACTCATAAATGACAATTCAGTCTGAGTTCCCCTCCCTCCCAAAAAATTTACTTTTTCCAAAATCAGAAAGACTGTTCTTTCAATTGCAATACTTTCCCAACAAATCTTTATTTTCAAGAAAGTAAAGTAACAAGAAAAGAAAAGAAACGATTTCAAATTTCACTACAGAAGCCTATGATGAGCCATGTGATTCACTTATTACAATGACCATAGATTTGAAGGGGCTGAATTGATCAAAATAAAACAATGTAATGGCAAGACCTTCAAAGAGCCAGATCATATTTGATTTTAAGCCTATGCCTGCTAGATGGAGGACCTGAGGAAGACAGCACAGATATATTATCTCCCCCTCCCCAGGTTCGGTGTATGTATTTTGAGTAAAAAGGCCTCAAAACTGTGTAACTTCTGTTCATTGCCTTGCAGCCCTCAGAAGCTATAGAAACAGATGCACAGCCTTTGTCCATTAGGAAAAACCACGTGCAAAAGTGGGGATATTTGGGAAGAATTGTTTGCAATACAAGATCTTTTGTGGATAACTGTTGCAGAAAAGCACACATTAAGGAATATTGTATAAACAAATTCATACAACCTTTTCTTGAAACATTTAAAATTTGCAAACTGAGCTGGAAGTGTGATGGAAAATCACAGAAAATGAAACACATTTATCAGTGCTCGGCAGTGTCTCATTAAAACTTTCTTGCGGCTTCACGACTATCTTATTATATTGATAAAAAAAGATTTCTGTGTAAATTCCACACTGTTTTTACTCTACAGAGTGAATTACGTGCCCAGCATTGTACACCGAAGACACAGAGTTATTCATGTTTGTAAAACCAATTCAAGAATTGACACCTTTATTTTACTTTCTGGAGCAGCTGTAGAACAGCACACAAGCCCTGAAATCTGGCTGAATTTGTTTTCTGCAGCCTTCTGGGCTTCCCATATTATTAACTGGCTAAATAAAGCTCCTTTAAGGATCCCGGTGCTAACACTGGCCACTAACCAAAGGAAAAACAGTGCTGCTATTCAGTAACCACCTTTGGTGGCAGGAGATGGAAAGCTCTTCCTTCCTTCCTTCCTCTCTTAAGAATGGTCAATTTATAAAACGAACAAGAACTAAGGAACTTGCAGGGTATCTTGTCAGTGGAAGCAACAGCTGCGAGATCCCTTTGCCCTTCCAGTCATGCTCATAGTGAATCCTCTGTTTTGGCAGGTGATGCTGCTGATTTGAAATACACAAACTACCCAGGCAGAAAGAGCAGCAACAGGCAAACATTTCAGCTGCATAGTGGGATTAAAGACCAAAACCAAATCCTTGGAAGTATAAATGTTGTTCACACTCAACTTCATGAGAACTCGGTGAAATCAAACTGGCTGTTGTTAACTTAGCAGGCTTGGCCAATGCAGGAGGAAGTATATCCAGGTGTGAGGTAAGCCCTGGTTAGACATTTCTAGAAATAAAAAAATTAATGTGACTTGAGGGTATTGCCAGAGTGAGACCTTCGTGTATAACACAAGCACTGATGGGAGTGTTTCCCATATCCATATTGATCTGGATCTTTGCATTATTTTGTTTCTGGACTGCCTGAAATCTTTTGATGTACAAATCTTCAGGCAAAGGTCTTTTTCCTATTGGCATCTGCATTGAACACATGGACGCTGTTTAGAATTCAGAAATTTTAGAATAACAAAGTTGGAAGGGACCTTGGAGGTCTTCTAGTCCAACCCCCTGCTTAGACAGGAAACTCTACACCACTTCAGACAAATGGTTATCTAACATCTTCTTAGAAACTTCCAGTGTTGGAGCATTCACAACTTCTGGAGGCAAGTTGTTCCACTGATTCATTGTTCTCACTGTCAGGAAATCTCTCCTTAGTTCTTTGTTGCTTCTCTCCTTGATTAGTTTCCACCCATTGCTTCTTGTTCTACCCTCAGGTGCTTTGGAGAATAGCTTGACTCCTTTTTCTTTGTGACAGCCCCTGAGATATTGGAACACTCTTATCATGTCTCCCCTAGTCCTTCTTTTCATTAAAAGAAGGTAGAACTGTGTAAAAGAATTAAAAGAACTGTGGTATTCCCATATTCAGTGTAGACATTTTCAAACTCCTAGAGCCATGAGATTAGTGGTTGAAAACTGAAATGCTACAGTCACTATCTTGACTATGCAATAGTAGACAAGCAGTATTGAAAATATGCCTGGCCAAGTCAGATGCTTCATACAGCGTGTCAATCACAGATACTATTGCTGTATACCTTCTTCTCTACTATCCTCAAGAGCCTGTAGAATCTAAGCAGGTAATTCACCAGGTGACGTCCCAGTCTTAAGGTTACAGCAAATGGAAAAGGAAACAAAATTTTGCTTTCAAATGTGCAATATATTTTGGGTTTGCTATTTCTCAGTGGCAAAGAATAAAACTGGATTAGACTGGTTCAGTAAAAGATCACATTTCTAGAATATGGTCTACAAAGATAAGTTGACATGATTAAGAATTTTTTTTAACCTGGCAGAATTTATAAATCAAATATATTTTGTACACCTCAAATATTTAGAAGAAATTGGAGCCACAACACACATTCTTGTTGAAATCTGTACTGTTCAGAATTTTGTATTATAATTTGCAATTAAAATACTTGTGTTAAGCTAGAAAAAAAATGCCGACAAAATGATATTTGGTATAGATATTTTTCAGAACAGTTTGCAAGGCAGACTTTGACATAGTCTTAACGGTATAGCTAGATTAAGGTTCAGTGTGCTGCTTGTCTTCATTTTTCAAGAGTTGGTTTCATGGTCTCTTATCATTATAGCAAAAGGTCACATCAAATGTATTGAAAGGCAATTTTATTCCTCCCATTTTGCCTGAAAGGAAAGAAAATGCATAATTTATGGCATGGACATGGGAAAAGATCATGTAAACTCAACTAGTGTTCTTCTGCCATAAAAGCAAGCATGGACCCTCAGAGGCCAACGTAGAGTGGGCTTTTTTTGGCTTTGGTCACAATGCAAGTGTTTGTCCAAGGAAAGCATGCGGGGGAAGCAAAGGACCAAAGTGGATGGGATTGTTAAATGAAAATGTGCTCTTTCATAGTACAACGTTGTGCATATATTTAAAAAAAGTGGGCAAGAGAATAGCCCTATGAAAAGATTTCCACTGTTGAACTACCAAGAAAGAGGGAGATCTGGAGTTTTCATTGTTTGTGGTGACAAACAATTATAGCTTGACCTGACAGATTCAATTTGCTTCATCTTTCTCTACTGAACAATTGTAGGTTTCAGCTACTACATCTCAACCAGTTGATTAATCCAAACATACATGCACACTGTATATGTGTGTCTGTGGCCTCCTTGACCCAAACCTACACTTGTGCATGGACATCTGCCTGTGACTTTTATTTATTTATTTATTTGTCAAACATGTATAAGATAACAGATATAAGTATAAACATGATTATGAATACAGGAAATGGATATGAATAAATGGGGACAGTAGGCACATTGGTGCCCTTATGCATGTCCCTTACAGACCTCTTAGGAATGGGCTTAGATCAACAGTAGACAGTTTAAGGTTAAAGTTTTGGGGGTTTGGGGAAGTAACCACGGAGTCAGGTAGTGCATTCCAGGCATAGACCACTCTGTTGCTGAAGTTGTATTTTCTGCAATCGAGTTTGGAGCAGTTTACCTTAAGTTTGTATCTATTGTGTGCTCGTCAGGGGTGGGTTCTACTTACCTTTACTACCGGTTCGCAATGGGACCGCACGTGCGCTCTTCTGCGCATGCGCAGAAGCGTTTTGATGACGTCAGGGTCAGTGGGCGGAGCCTCCCACCGGTTTTACTACCTGGTGCGAACCAGGGGCAACCCACCATTGGTGCTCATGTATTATTGTTTATTATTGACTTATAATATACTGTTTAGCCAAACAATACATATAGAACTTTCATGCTCATCATGCTATTCCATTTTGAGGTAAGTAAAAAGAAAAATCCGATGTGAGTTCCACATGGCAATCTAACATTCCAGAGATCTGAAACTTGAAGCTAGGATTGAGGTTTAAGGTACAAAAGCTGGAAATAGAAACGTATAAAGCAGCTTCCTACAAACCCAAATTATTCACCCATCTTGTTCAATTGTTTGTTCTGACTGTAGCAAGCCAGTTCTCTGGGTCTTAAACCAAGATCTCTTGTAACCAAACACTGAACCTTCAACCTTCTTCATGGGAAGCACACTAGCACTGGGCTAAGATTAGTGTGGTTGATAAACATTGATAAAGGACTAAAATTAGCTCTGCATGGTAAAAAAAAAAAAAACCCCAACCAAATAAAAAAATACAACCAACCACATTTGAATTCTCTTCAACCTGGACAAAGAAAGGTCCCCAGATGGTTTTATTTAATTATCATTGGCATATTACAATAACAGGCTATCTTGAAGTTTATGGGAAAACATTAAAATATTTCAAAAACACAAATCTGAATTATAAAATCAAATAAAATCATTTGCTAGCAGCACAGCAATAGGAAATCTAAACCACATAAAAAAGCTGAAATTAAAATCTTGGGCAAACCATTGGCTGCACGAAAGATTACACTCTGGATACAAGACAGTGACTTTGCAGGGAGGGTTCCACAATCTAGGTCCATGATGGTAAACCTATGGCACGCGTGGCACTGGTGGCACGTGGAACCATATCTGTAGACATGCGAGTGTTGCCCTAGTTCAGCTCCAGCGTGCATGTGTGCGCCAGTCAGCTTATTTTTTGGCCTTCCAGTCCCACCAGAAGTCAGGAAATGGGCTGTTTCCGGCCTCCGGAGGGCCTCCGGAGGGTGGGGAAGGCCATTTTTTGCCCTCCCCAGGCTCCTAGAAAGCCTGGGGAGGGTGAAAACCGGCATTCTGGTCCCACCAGAAGTTGGGAAATGGGCTGTTTATGCCCTCTCCAGGCTCCTAGAAAGCCTCTGGAGCCTGGAGAGGGCGAAAACCGGCATTCTGATTCCACCAGAAGTCGGGAAATGGGCCGTCTTCGCCCTCCCAGGCTCCAAGAAAACCTCTGGAGCCTGGGGAGGGCAAAAAACAGGCCTACCATGCCTACCGTGCCATCGTGTGCTAAAAGTGGGAGCGGGATGCATTGAATTATGGGTGTGGGCATACGTGTGGCAACCCCCCACATTACCCCCGCTTTTGGCATGCAACAGCAAAAAGGTTAGTCATCACTGATCTAGGTCATACCACTCAAATGGCATTTTTTATTATGTCCAGTGTTATACTTTATTTTGCTAGAACAGCAATAGGCAAGGATGTCCACAAAAGGTATAAGAAGTCAAGATAGGAGCTACAATTCCAGAATCAATGCGCCATCCATTTTTAACTTTCATTTAACTAACCCCTGGTAGTAAGTAATGTTTCTGGTGGAAAGTGGATGGATTTGGAAATCCAGTTACTACCACAGCCAATAGAAAAGAAATCACAAATGTCTCTGCGGAAACAGTCTGTTGGTAAATTTGACGTGCATCTTCAAGATGAGCAAGAAGGGAAGGATGGGAGTGATCAAAACCTTCATGTGTAGCAGAAACTGCTGACCATGAGGTAGGCATGGTGCTTGGTCTTTGAGCTTAAAAATAGCTTCAAATCATGTACTTTCTTATCCCAAACAGGGTTTAATTTCTAAGACTTGAGAGCAGAAATTAACTCATTTTTCCTATTTATAGCACTATTATATTTCCAAAACTTTCTTAAATGATTTAGAAAAAGGGTTCTGGGAACTCTAGAAGAGATGCTGGCTGGAAGCAGGCAGCCCATGGACCATATTTTTTTTCACCTCTGCTTTAGAACAAGAGGGGCGGCACAATAGTTTAGGGTCAACTGTAAAGCTGACAGCCCAGGCTTGAGACCAAGTGTCGTACGAAGAGATGAGCAAACACCTGTCCTCACCCCAAATCCTGCCAATCTAGCCATTTGAAAGCATGCAAATGTGTGTAGATAAATAGGTACCACTTCAGTGGGAAGGTAACAGTGCTCCATGACACCATACTGACTGCATGACCGTGGAAGTGTCTTCAGACAGTGCTGACTCAATAGCCCTGAAATGGAGATGAGCACCGCCTCCTATATAGTCAGCTACAACTAGTGGAGTAAAATCTGTAGGAACTCCTTTACCCTTTTAGAACAGGAGAGCATGCTGGAGAGGAAGGAGTATAAACAGAATGGGGATTGTCTTGAATTGCTGGCATAACTACAGCAAAAACCTGCCAGTGTTTTATTCTTATTCTTTTATTTTATTTACTTATTTGTATCCTGTTTTTATTATTTTTACAATTAACTCAAGGTAGCGGACATATCCAACACTCCTTACTCCTATTTTTCCCACAACAGTAACGCTGTAAAATGAGTTGAGCTGAGAGAGCATGATAGGCCCATTTTCATGACTAAGGTGAGACTAGAACTCAGTCTCCTGTTTTCTAGCCTGGTGTCTTAGCCATTAGAACAAACTGGTTTTAGAATTGTCTGCAAAATTCATTTATCAGCTATTGTCCGGATAAACTGGTTTTATATATCTCTGTAGCTCTTACTTACACTATGTATATGCATAGAGTTAATTTGAATTATGTTATGCTGTGCTGTGCTGTGCTGTGCTGTGCTGTGCTCAGGGGGTTCGCAGGGGTTTGGGAGAATTTCTAGCTAAGATTCTGTGCAGTTCGGAGAACCCCCAATCCCACTCCTGGCTGGCCCCGCCCCGCCCGCCCCACTCAGAAGTCCCCACATGACCTGTTTTGGATGCAGGTAAGTGCAGGCATGTGCAGAGGCTCAGGGAGGGTGAAAAATGAGCCTCCAGACACTCAGGAAGAAACGGGCCTGTTTCTGGCCTCCAGAGCTTGGGGAGGCCATTTTCACCCTCCCAGAAGCTCGAGGAAAGCCTCCGGAGCCCGGGGAGGGCAAAAACATCCACCTCCGCCATGGTGCAGGAGGCTGATTAGGCCACGCCCACCATGGCCCACCCACCCAGCAAACAGGCAGAGAACCCCTTGCTAAAATTTTTGAAGCCCAGCCCCGATTGTGCTATATGAAATATCTGAATCAATCTACTGCCTCTTCACTGAAGATGATTGCTATAATCTACTATGCTATTCCACTGTCAGTTGATAGATATTTTTCAACTTCCCCAGTTGAAAAATACATCTGCAAAACCATTCTAGTTCTTAATCCAGTCCCTTAAGTACCCACCCCACAATAGCTCTTCTTTCTAAAAGTGTCTATTTCAGGGGTGGGTTCTACTTACCTTTACTACCGGTTCGCAACAGGGCCGCGCGTGCTCTTCTGCGCATTTTGGTGACGTCGGGGTCATGGGCAGGACCTCCCACCGGTTTTTACTACCAGTTCTATAGAACCAGTGCGAACCGGGGACAACCCACAACCGGTCTATTTGTATCTGTATGCATTTGTATAATTGAATTATAAATAAAGTTTGGAGCTGCTTCAAAGACGATTCAGAAACACCCATTATTCCAGATGCATGGCAAATATGTTGTTATGTACAGTAAATGCTTTTCTTTCTAGTCAACTTCTGAGTGCTGTTTAGAACATTGGAACCTTACAAATTAAGGACCTGCTAATCTTATCATGATTATGAGAGACACTTTCAGTTTTTTTTGTGCTTTATGCTCAAGAGACAAAGAGTCTTGCTAATGATGCAATAATATGATCAGAGTAGACTAATATATGGCATTTTTAGTCTTTAGTTTTGGAAGATATTCTATGGTGCATCCACAAGTATATGCTTGCCTGGTAAATAATGACTATCCGCCTGCCCCGCTACCTCAAGTAGGAGGTCTCTAAGCTCTTTTACAATATCTACCTGTTTGGTATACTAATACCTACCACTCACTCCCACTCACTCCAAGATAAATCAATTGTTGAGCAATGAATCATCATGAGTATATCATCACACAGTGATCTCCTCCCTCTTTCCTACTTCTTCATTGCTTAATCAAGGTGGGGAATGTCTGCTAAAGTTATGATCCTTTCAGAATGAGGGGCTGATTCAGTAAGAATGCAAGTCTTTATTGTGTATACCAAGATTTAGAAATAGTTGAAAGCTAAGCAGAGAGGGAAAACCAAACCAAAACAATGGAAAGAACATTAATTTCTACATGGTTTAACTCTGTGACTGCTTCCAACCATGCGTGCACACATGGTTGGAAGCAGCCACACACACATATACACACACACACACACACACAGAAACACACAAATGCATATACACAGATCAAGGCTGAACAAGATACAGCAAAGGGAGAACAAAGTAAAACAAAGGGAACACAAATCAAAGCCTTTTTTTCCTAAAGAACAAAAGTCCTGGTTCACAACTAGTTTCCACTAATGCCTAGTTGGAGGAATTCCTAGGGGTTAAATTGCTGCTTACCTGGCTTCAGGCCTGCCCAGAAAAAGATGTTTTAGCTTGTCCTGTAAGAGAAAAGGCAGAACAAAATCAAAATGAAGCTCCCTCAACAGGTTTCTTTGAAGTTCATCAAAGAAAGGGAAACCTTGTTCCACTCCCCCCCCCCCCCCCCACAATTCACTGGAAACCCTAGGACAGTGTTGGTGAACCTTTTTGGCACCGAGTGCCGAGCGCATGCGTGCCGGAAACTGGAAGAGCAGCCGCTTGCTGTGCGTGCGCCAGGAAGATGATTTTCTGGTATCCGGCACGCACATGTATACCGGCCAGCTGGTCTTCACATGCGCATGTACACCAGAAACCAGAAGATCAGGTGGCCAGTGCACATGTGTGTGCCAGAAACCGGAAGAGCAGCCGCTTGGCTCACACATGCACAGCAAGCGGCTGCTCTTCCAGTTTCTGGCACTCCCGTGCACATGAAGATCAGCTGGCTGGTACACCGGAACCCAGAAGAGCAATGGGCAACAACTCACGTGCCCGGAGAGATGGCTCTGCATCAGTGGTGGGTTTCAAAATTTTTTACTGCAAAATCCCCATTTCCTCCCTTATCAGCTGGGACTTAGGAGGCAAAGAATAGATGGAGGTTGGGACAGTCAGAATTTTTACTACCGGTTCTCCGAACTACTCAAAATGTCTGCTACTGGTTCTCCAGAACTGGTCAGAAGCTGCTGAAACCCACCTCTGCTCTGCATGCCACTTCCGGCATGTGTTCCCAATATTTCTCATTCTGGGAGTTGAAGTCCACACTTCTTAAAATCACTGATACACTGCGATTTGCTGCTTGATACACTCCTTGAGGATGACAGGTTATATTTGATTCACGGTTCAGATGTATTCATTTATTTAGTGACCTTATTGACTGCCTCCATGGCAAAAGCCACTCTGGGCCTCATATTATGTGACATGACAGAAATAGATTAAAATACATTCATTGAAAAACAACAAAATACAAATAAACAACTGCCTATAGGGAAGCAACATAATAATTATACTTCAAGAATGCAGTATAATTGGGGCAACAAAACTCCCTGACCCAGGAACTGCTGGGAAAGTTTAGGTTTTCCTTTCATGTATGACTCTTCATTGTATGAAACATTTAGGTTGGGATTTCTCTCTGTTTAAATGAATTACTTATTCTGCATTCTTTTTGCAGAAAGGTTTAACAGCTTAATCCGGAGAGGGTAAACTACAATTCTTTCTGTCCATCCAGTATAATCAAGCAGAATAGGTATGCCCTAGGTCCCTTCAATTAAACTGGGTCATCTTGCAGGACCCAGGAGGTGCACTTTCTCGGGAACAAAATCCCTCCAGAGATTCACACAATTTCCACCGTTGTGACATTTAGCGATAGCAAAGCACTTGGACTTATATATTTTGCTCCACAGGGCTTTACAGCACCCTCTGAGCAGTTTACAATGTCAGTATGTTGTCCCCAACAATTTAGGTCCTCATTTTACTGACCTCGAAAGGATGGAAGGCTGAGTCAACCTCGAGTCCATCAGGATCAAACTCCTGCTCTTTTAGAAAACTGTTAAAAAGCTGGTTGTTCTCAAAGGCTTTGGGATAAGATGGGAGGGAGGCACTTTTAATGTTGTTACAGCTAGTGAATGGCTTGTTGTATTTTTTTTCTCTAGAACCAGGGTTCTTTCTTACTTGTATCTCCATGTATTGTTTTTTTTTTTCTTTGTAAATGCTAAAGTTGTCAAAGAATTGGCCCGCTAAATTTGGAGATAAATACTAACTAACTGGGTGGTGGGCTTCCCTGTAGCCTTTGCCCATTCTTTTCCTAAAATGTTCAGGGTTATTTATTAAATTACATCTTCCCATATTCATCAACCTGGGCTTTAAGTTATTATTTTGAAAATTATCTGCATTCAATGACTAAAGTTCTTTAATGTTCTTTTCCAGCCTGGTGTTATAACAGTAACGGAGTTGGAAAGGATCTTGGAGGTCATCTAGTCCAACCCCCTGCTCACACAGGAGACCTGTACTAAGGATTCGAACCGCAGAACTGCCAACCTTTCTGATCGACAAGCTCAGTGTCTTAGCCACTGAGCCACCTAGTCAGGCATAAAAACTCCTCCTTTAATGACTCTCATCCCATAACTAATTCAGGGTAAAGTCAGGGTGTCTTTCATTCCGTAACTAATTTGGGGTAGAGTCGGGGCGACTGGATGGAGCTGAACGTTTATTGGCTGGATGCCCTTCCTGGAGCCATGTGGAGTTCACAGCAGACATTTTTATATTTGGTTGGTTTATAACACTGAGATTCCTAGCCAGAATAAATTTTAAACATGTTGCTCTTTGAATTGCAGGATTTGTGGCTCTACAGATTTGAAGGATACCAAATAAAGGAAGGACACTTGAGGTATCAGAGGATGGTTTTTCCAGTAATATCTGGAAATGTATGGAACTGAATCTGAAACCTACTATCTGGAACGAGCTCCCCCCCCCCCCGAGATACGGAGGATTCCGGATCTGCGTACCTTCCGTCGCACGCTTAAGACATTCTTATTCCAGCAAGCTGGCCTGACCTAAACTTTTCCTCTTTTTAAATGGGAATTTTAAATTTGGTTTTAAATTATTGGGGTTTTAAAATGGTTCAGCCAAATTTATTTAATTTGTTTTATCTCTATTTTAAATTTTGTATTTATATGTTTTATTTTATGGCTGTTCACCGCCCTGAGTCCTTTGGGAGTAGGGCGGTATACAAGTTTAATAAAATGAAAATGAAAAATGAAATGAAACCTGCTCTGCTTCCAGTGCTGCACAGAATTGTATACAGAGATGACAACTTCATACAAAATAACCAGTATATGTTGTCCATAGACATTCTTTTTCTTTGGCATATGTTTGTGTCGAATGTGGTGAGGATTCTCCACTACTCTTCAAAAATTATACTTAATCACAGAGAAGTCCTGAGAAGCGGAAGCACATATTAGCAAATCCCCAAATGTATAAAGCTATATTTTTTTTCTCAGCCAGAGGGGAAAGTCCCTCGTATAAATGCTCAGCGAAGAACTAGGTAATCATCATAAGATATATCAAATTGTTCCATTAAGATCAAAACCATTAGATAATTTGGAAAAATTTAATCTGTCTTGGAAAGATAACTTTTATTAATGGAGGTTTGCAAATTTAAATTCAAGATTCTATTAAAAATACATCACTCCAAGTTCTCACATAAAGGGCAAATGGCGTCCTCGGTTGTTCTATACCTAAGGAGCAGAGGTGGGTTTCAGCAGGTTCTGACCAATTCTGGAGAACCGGTAGTGGAAATTCTGAGTAGTTCGGAGAATTGGTAGTAAAAATGCTGACTGGCCCCACCCCCCATCTATTCTCTGCCTCCCAGGTCCCGGCTGATCAGGAGGAAATGGAAATTTTACAGTATCCTTCCCCTGCCACGTCCATCAAGCCACGCCCACCAAGTAATGCCACATCCACCACGCCACGCCCACAGAACCATTAGTAAAAAATTTTGAAACCCACCACTGCTAAGGAGATACGTAATCAGTGGTGTGTGTGTGTGTGTGTTCATGTAGCAGGACTGTTAATAGATATAATGCAGCATGCAATTCAGGAATACTGCTCAGGAAAAAAATAGGATTCTATAGGATCTCCTATAGAAACATACTAGTTTTCTTACAGCAGAGATGCTGTCAAAATGCCAATGTTCAATGAGCATTTTTTTTTTTAAAATGAGGTTAATGTAATATTCACCACAGTGAATATTTGTTGAGAAAATGAAGGATCACTTGTTGGGTAAAGCAATTTGCCATGGGCATTTATTGCCTGTAGAAAAGTTGTTCTGTTCATACCCACATTTTAGCATGTCATTAGCTTAATAAAGTCTAGCCAGTACCTTGGAGTGGCTGCTGCCAGCATTATGAAATCATGGCAGCGGCTGTAAAAATACAAGGAGGCCACGACCCTTGCACACACACGCGCACGCCCACGCCAGAGCTGATTGCAAATAGCTTTGGTGGGAAAACGCAGACCTTTCAACTTCTTCTACCCAGCTCAGTATAGTTTGTATTTGACTTATTCTCTAAAACAGTTTGCTCTGGAGGAATTCAAAAACTGCTTAGAAGCATGGAAAAACAACATCAATCCTGGGCTTAATTATTGTCTGAGGCCAACTTGTTTGAAGCAAAACAAGAGCCACATCTATGGGGTGACTGTTTTTCATGATAACAATTCCATACATACATGTCCTTAAAATCAAAAGTGATCCAGTTGGGTTTCTTTGTTTTACACGTGGGATGGGAGAGGGTGTCTAGACATTTTGGAAGGCTGGCATTTTGGAAGACTGACTGAAGGTGATTTCTGTCATGTATGAAAAACAATAGCTCTGCTCAGAGGCACCATCAGAACTTTGGAACTAGCCTTCAACAGCAGAAGTGTGCTTGTGGTAGCCCAACACTATGTTTACATCAGGACTTCACTGCCTTCAATTTTCAAAGCCCAGGGGTGGCTCTAGAGCCATGGCCTCCCAAATGTTGCCACCAGCTTGTAATTTTTCAGCATGACTGAAGTGGAAAATTGAGAGACCTAGCAGCATATAGTGCTAAATTGCTGGATTAGGAGGGGAATATATGTCGTTATATAAATCCTTGTAGTTCTGTTAGTTGCATCATCCTCATGGTTATCTGGTTGCAATTTGGGTACTTGGCAACCAACTCACAATTAGATGATTGCAGCCTCCTGCAGTCTCATGATCACCATTTGTGACCTTCACAAATGTGACCTTCAATGCTAGCTTCTGAAAAACAAAATCAATGGGGAAATCAGCAGGAACTTGCAAATGGCAATCATGAGACAATGTGGGATTTGCTTAACAACAGCAACTGGAATTGTTACAACTGTTGTAAATTGATGCAGTCACATGATATTGTGCTTAACTGCTCTATTGCTTAGAGAGGGAATTGCCAGTCCCAATTACCATTGTTAACTGAAGTCAACCTGTAAGATGCGATTGCTGTGATGAAGCATGAATATTATGTCCAAAGACATAAACAGACTTCAGCTGATAACCTTTGTTCCAGAACACGTTGGGGTTTGTCACAGGTAAATGCCTTATTCTCAAATATAGGAAATGTATGTATATAGTATATCAAGGGTTAATTTATTCTCCCTTCCTTAATGTATTCATATGTAACCACTCCTACCCCTAACTCCGCCTTATTGGTATAAAAGAGCATACATGCTCCTCCTCCTTGCTTCTATCTGCAATCATCCAGAGAATGTAGAATGCCCACTGTAAATAAATAATACTTTGTTTCAATACTACTTTTTCTGAATCCTTCATTGAGTCCGATCCTCGAATTATTGCAACAATCTGGTAGCAGAGGATGGTTGGCTGACTCAATAAGAAACAAACATGCCAAAGAAAGAAAACTCCAAAGAAAAGAGAGAAAGACCCAACACCAGGGCACACAATAAAGAGATAGAAACAGATCAAGAAATGATAGATGAATCCACGACTGAAACAACAAGAGAACCTGAAAACTACACCACAGACGAAGAAGAGGTAATCGATGAATCCGATGATCAAGAAGAGAGAGAGACAGAAAACAATACGCTCAGATCAGAAATATTAAGACTGCTAAAGAACCGTAAAGATGACAAAAATCTCATCGCGAACCTCCAAGACATTATAAAAGACAATGGAGCAGCGAGAGAAAAGCACATCAACACACCGAAGCCTAAAGAACTCAAAATGGTGAGCAAATCACCTACAAATGAAAACATAACCAAGAGAAAGACTAACGGTCCCGTGCAAAATTTTGAATGGCAGCCATCTTGGATTAGCCAGCCCACCAATCAAAGGACAGAACCAATCAAAGGACAGAATTCAAAATGGCTGGTGCGAAAGACTTTACCCAGCATAAAGAATAAAAAGGAGAAATCCTATTTTTCAGAAGAATCTGATACAGACACCGAAGAAACGCCAACGGAAATACAAATCAAAACAGCTATGAGAATACTCTTCGCAGCCTTCGGCCCGAATCTGAAAATCACAAAAAAATCAGTGAAAGTACCAAAGACTGTAAATCAAATAACAAAGAAAGAGCAAACTACTCAATCCAAGGAAACAGAAGCAAGCGGACAAGCGTCCCTACTTCCATCCACTCCAGCCCAAATGATGAGAGCGCTGACGCCCGAACCCAGGAGACCCTGCAAGTACTCGCCCACACCGCAAACAATCCCGGGAGCCAGAGGCCTCAACCGAGACGACTACAACAGAACGAAGCAAGCTCCGATCCCCATCTGGACACCAAAAGCCGAGCCAGAAAGTGAATCGTCAGAAGAAGAGCACTACGAGAGAGCTACAGCGACGAGAACCTCTCCCGACAGCTTCAGAAAAAAAATGAACAACGCGCATGCGCGAACTCACGCAGATGAATATAGAGACAGTGAAGAACAGAGAGAACCATTCAGACTGATCGCTAGCATACCTACACCATTCTGCAACTAGCAACATTTACAAGATCATGGACAGCCTCCAGCTGTAAGTAATGCAACAAATAACATTGGAAACTTGTCTAGTAATTTCCCAAAATTGAGAATAGATGGCATTAATTTAAAGGAATGGAGTCAACAGCTCCAGGTTGTTTTCTTAAAAGAGAATTTATTATTTTTCATAACTAACCCTCCCAAAAGACCATGGACTCTAAAATTGGACTGCCTGCATCACAGAGCATTCTATTTGCTAATATCTAGCATATCTCCTGCTATCTATCATAGTATTAAGCCTAATCTAACTGTCTCAGAAATAATTCATTGTATGTTTAAATTGTTTCATAGTGAAAGTGTAGCAACCACAACGAGAATGTCTAAAAATTTCTTCTCAGCCAGGATAAAACCTGGGATTACTGTAAGTGAGCATTTACTATCACTAAACGCAATTAGAGCAGAGCTTCATTTAAGGGGAGATATAATATCTGATCAGACAATGAAAAGCGTTATCATTAATTCATTAGACTCATCATGGGATAATTACATATCACATTTGGACACAATTAATCTAGAATATCTATCTATAGAGAGTTTATCAAATAGACTAATAGCTGAAGATAATTTAAGGAGAAGCCGCTACAGCACACACAAAGAACACAGACAGACCAAAAGGGTAGTATTTCAAGATAGGCATCAAGAACCAATTGAATGTTATAATTGTGGGTCCAAAGAACACTATAAAAGAGATTGTCCAAAATTCCTTAGAGAAAAACAAAACCATGACAATAGAAACAGATACCATAACAGACAATCATCTATTGACAGGTACAGATATAGAAACTCACCTAATTTCAGAGAACGTAGAGGGGGCAGAGATAACTCAAGAGAGAGAAAGTCTGAATCATTAAATGGATTAGATAAGTATAACATAAGCAAAAATCAAAACCCAAAAATTAATGCCTGGCTCATTGATTCTGGGGCAACAAATCATACAACACATGATAAGAAAATATTATCTTCTTTCATAGAAGATAAATTTATAATTAAAGTAGCCAACCAAGAAGAAGTTCAAGTCATTGGAAGGGGAAATGTAAATTTACCCGGTCTAGGGAAAATAGAGGGGGTTCTATTAATACCCGAAATACCCCATAACATTCTTAGTGCAATAAAGTTGAGCAGAGACTCTAACATAAATATAGTGTTCTCAAAAGGAAAAGCATCTCTAGAGAAAAACAAAACAAACTTAGGCAATATAGTTATCAAAGGAGATCTACCATACTTAGTCACTGAAGAAAGATGGCTACACAACATTGATTCAAACATGGAAGATGACAATAGCATAGAAAATGAAAATGACAGTGACAGTAACAACGAGGAACATGAAACAAATCATAACCATGAAAACACATCAACTAAAGATACACATATTAACAAAAGACCAATAATTGGAAAACCAATTCATGATGAATGTGCACATATATTACACAGAAAATTAGGACATGCTAGTTTTCCTGTAATACAAAAAATGGTTGAACATGCTGAAGGTGTTAAAATAAAAGATTGTAAAAATTATTTGGAATGTTCAGTATGTAAGTCCTCAAAACTCAGAGCTAAACCCAGACCAAAAAAGGCAACAAGATCATCAAATCATATCTTTAACCTGGTACATATGGACCTAGTTGGTCCATTAACCCCATCGATTACATACAAAAAACAATATTTCCTTACTATTGTAGACGACTATAGTCGTTATGGATTTGTCTATACTTTGAAACACAAAGATGAAACATTTCAAAAGTTTAAAGAATTTTATAAACATGTAGAAACACAACACAATGTAAAAATAAAGCAAATCATGACAGACAGGGGATCTGAATTCATGTCAAAAGAATTCTCCCAATGGCTAAAAGACAAAGGAATGTTACATTTCCCATCTAGCCCTTTCTCTGCATTTCAAAATGGAGTGGTAGAACGAAAGAACTCAACATTACAAACCATGATTAGATGCACATTAGAAGATGCTGGTTTAGGCAAACAATTTTGGTCGGAAGCTCTATTATATTCTAATTATACCCTAAACAGAATTTGGTCTAGTGTCATAAATAAAACACCATATGAATTAGTATATAATAAAAAACCAAAAATAGCCCACACGCATGTATTTGGTGTTACAGCAGACGTGCATATACCAAAACAATTGAGACGTAAGGGGGATAATGTATCCAGAAGGCTCAGATTCATGGGATATGAAACTGGCACAAAAGGATACAGATTTATTGACAATAACAATAAATTCATAATTTCTAGAACAGCTGTATTTCACGAACAGGCCAATTGGTCTAAGATACATCTTAATGAGATTTTTCCAAGTGCAAAATCAAACACTGATAATCATGATAAGACAGAAAGAGAAGAACATGACCACAATACACAAAAGAGCAACAATAAAACATGGATAGGAAATTGTCCCAAAATCAAAACAGATTCATTAACAAAAAAAGAAGCAAGATATTTACACGATAACGATAGCAGACCAGAGAGAACAGTTAGATGTAACAGGAATCAAACACCAAATAAATATAAGGATTATATAATGCACATAAATGATAATACATCAACACCCAATACATACGAGGAAGTATTAAAACTCCCCATAGAAGAAAGAAAAAAATGGGAATTAGCCATGGCCAAAGAAATGGACAGTCTGCGAGAACTAAATGTATTCACTCCAACACCAGCTCCAAAAGACAAAACAATTATTGGCACTAGGTGGATATTTAAAATTAAAAATCTGGAAGAAGGCAGTCCATTATATAAAGCAAGACTAGTTGCACAGGGCTATGCTCAAAAATATCCTGAGGATTATACCGACACATACTCCCCCACTGTAAGAACTGAAAGTGTCAAGACAGCTTTAGTAATAGCATCAGCCCTTAATCTTGAAGTCTTTCAATATGACATACAAACTGCATACCTACATGCAAAACTTGATAAAGAAATATATGTAAGAGCTCCTCATAGCCAAAACACAAATAGGAATGAAACTTGGTTACTGAACAAAAGTTTGTATGGATTAAAGCAATCCGGCAAACGCTGGTATGAGTGCTTGGTCAACGTTCTCAAATCTATGAACTTCAATGCCACAACTGCAGATAATTGTTTCTTTGTTAGAAGGGATGGTGATTCAATAGAATTTGTGTTAATTTATGTAGATGACATTTTGTATATTGGCAAACATAAAGAAAAACGGGATACATTTGTAACAAAATTAAATGAACATTTTTCTTTAAAATCATTAGGGAAAGTAAATAAATATCTTGGAGTTCAAATCAGTAAGACTAAAAAAGGATTTAGATTATCTCAAAAAGATAAAATTATAGAACTATTAAATAAATGTAATATGAGTGATGCAAAGCCTTGTGATACTCCAATGCAAACTGATTTTTTAAGAAACATGAATGAATCTTCTCCTGAGTTTACTGATAATACACTTTATAGATCAGTTATTGGTTCCCTTTTGTACATATCTAATTGGACCAGACCAGATATTGCTCTACCCCTTAATTTATTATCCAGATATGTCAGTAAACCTTTAATGTATCATTGGGAAGCCATTAAACGAGTACTAAGATATTTGAAATACAGCATAGATTTCTCCCTAATATTAGAACCCAACGATGTTAAAGAACCTATTCTCACTTGTTACGCTGATGCGGATTGGGCAGGTGACACTAAGTGCAGGAAAAGCACTTCTGGTTATGTATTCTTTCTTAACAACTGTCCAGTCTACTGGTATACTGGAAAACAGGATCTTGTAGCTACATCAACAACTGAGGCAGAATATGTTTGTTTGTCAAAAGCCTCTAATAATCTTATATGGTTCAATGATTTATTATCAGACGTCTGGAAAAGTCCTTCATTGCCATTTGTTATACATGAAGATAATAAAGCTGCAATAGAGATATCTAGATCAGATGCTATTGGTCAAAGATCTAGACATATAGATATCAAATTCAAACATGTAAGACAATTATCTCAGGATGGATTCATTAAAGCTATTCATTGTGAAACCACAGAACAAATAGCTGATATATTGACTAAACCTTTGCAATCTAAACAACATAAATATCTAACTTCAAAATTACAAGTTTTATATTGTTCTGAACCTGAATGTAATTACTGCTGTATGTCGAATCGGCATTTAGAGGGGGATTTGTCACAGGTAAATGCCTTATTCTCAAATATAGGAAATGTATGTATATAGTATATCAAGGGTTAATTTATTCTCCCTTCCTTAATGTATTCATATGTAACCACTCCTACCCCTAACTCCGCCTTATTGGTATAAAAGAGCATACATGCTCCTCCTCCTTGCTTCTATCTGCAATCATCCAGAGAATATAGAATGCCCACTGTAAATAAATAATACTTTGTTTCAATACTACTTTTTCTGAATCCTTCATTGAGTCCGATCCTCGAATTATTGCAACAGGGTTCTCTTAGCATCTTGAAGCCAACCTCGTTGGGTATTGTACAAACCTAGCCCCAGTGAAGACAGAATTCATATCATCCTTGGTATATGATTTATACCAGACTACCTGTCCTGTACATAATGTTTTGCAAATATATTGTGGGGTATTGCCATTAGAAAATGTCTCACAACATGTTCCAGAAAAGTTGGCTTCTCATTATAAGCCTTTTCTAAACATGAACTGAAAAAACTTTGTACATGAAACCAGTGACTAATCAAATTGTATTAGGATAAATCTAGTAAAGCTGAGCTTAATGCAGTGATGGCGAACCTTTTAGACACCGAGTGCCCACACTGCGCACGCGTGCATGCCCAAACTGAAAGATGTATGCAAACACACATGCACAGACATGCGCACATGCACAGCAGAGACCCGAAGACCAGCTGGCCGGCTGGTGGCAGGGCATCCCAACACCGGCAGCACGGCAAAAGGTAAGATCTTTTTCTCTCATGAGCTTCTGCTTTGTTGTTTGCAGGGAAACAGAAGCTCACGAAAGAAACACCACAGAGATCTGACCTGGGGCAACTACATGCGTGCCAGCAGAGAGGCCTCTGCGTGCCACCTCTGGCATATGTGCCATAGGTTCGCCATCACGGGCCTAGTGTGTCTGATATTACCTTTGTTTATTTTTTTTCCTTAGAAAAGGAAAAAAATAACAAAGGAAAAAAATAACAAAGACAAACAAAGAAAACTGTTGAGGAATATACTATAATTCCCAGCGACACCTCCAATAAATTATATTGTAAATACATTTTTCACTATAGAATCCATCAGAAAATATTCCCCTTGTCTGCCTTTTTTCTACTGGAAACAAAAGTGGTCATGCAGAAATCTAAATAACAGTGCTTTGTGGTTGAGTTAATATTGGAAATGGAGTTACTGAAGCAATCAAGTAGACAGATATGCTTACAATAGAAAGTTTGGGGTTAATCTACCTGAAAACTTAATTACATTATGGAAAGATTCTGGCTGTATTGTTTTTTTAACTTTAGAGTTCTGCTATCTATAAGTCGTTTGGGTCAATAACCTGAGGTATGCAAGAGTAGTAATATCTACTGTGTTTTGGAAATTTTATTATAGCCCTGAAGATAAACAACAATACCTTCCTCAATCTGGTATGCTTCTGGCACCTCAATCTCCAATGCATTTGAAGAACATTGGACTGAGGAAAGCTGCTTAAAGTGATCTACAGAAACCATAATAGAGTGTTTTTTTTTTTTTTTAAATTGATTTATATGCCACCCTTCTCCGGAGACTGAGGGCGGCTTACAATGCGTTAAGCAATAGCCTTCATACTTTTGTATATTTTTACAAAGTCAGCTTATTGCCCCCACAAACTGGGTCCTCAACTTACCTACCTTAGAAAGGATGGAAGACTGAGTCAACGTTGAGCCTGGCGAGATTTGAACTTACTAATTGCAGACAGCTGGAGTTAAATTACAATGCATTAGTCTGCTGAGCTATCCAGGCTCCTTTTGAGTTGAAATATATTTTGATATTGTCTTTAATAGTATTGACATGTATACCATGAACTAATGCAGTATAATGTTCAGTTTCTGGGCTACAATGGGGTTTAATTCATATCCTCATATGAACCCCCCTAGTTGTTCTTTCTCAGCCAAATCTTCTTAGATTGTGATAGAAGAACATCACAGTTTTGGATGCTTCTTTGACAATTCAGAGCTTTGCAGGGATTAAATCAGCGATGAAATCCTCTGAAATCTGCTACCGGTTCTGTGAGTCTGCTACCGAGCACGTGCTTCCAATGATTCTATGATTCCCGATAAATCGCACGTCACAGCTGATCGTCGCCCAGCTGATCATCGGAAATACCAGTTTGCCCAACTGGTAGCATTTTTTACTACCAGTTCAGGAGAACTGGTCCAAACCAATAGCATTTCACCCCTGGATTAAATAGAATATAACCACTATTACTCTTTTAGGCCTATTGCAATTCCCAGAAAGCATCAGATTATCTGGCAATGCATAGTTCTTGGACTCTTATGACTGAAGACTGTTAAAAGAGGTTTCACTCAGTTTCCTTGTTCATCCAAAAGACTGAACTACAGAGATATCAGAGCAAGTTAAACCAACAGTCAGCAGTTTTAGGGACAGAGATATCAGGTTTGTCAAACACCTCCCTTTCATCTTCAAAGCCATGGAACAAAGAATCCTTTAAAATGTGGGAAAGAAGAAAGAAAAAGCAATAGGCTTAAACTACCATAGGTATATATAAAAAAAGAAATCTACTCTTGCACTGACATAAGAAAGCCAATTCCCTCTTCTTAGTGGTAACAATGCAACAATAAATAATTGACAGTATGCTGCCTTTTTGCTGTGTGAGATGGACAGCTCATGGTGCCTAACAGCGTGATCTTCTGCACTTCCTTCAGAGCACCCTCATATTTTAGGAAACCCTGCTGACCCCAGACCTGGAACCAACAACAGAAACAAAAAGAGTGGGGTCAGCACAAAACAAAGTCTCCACATCTGTCTTCCTGCTCCCCTCATCACTTTATCTGTAGATGCAACCAAACACTGAAGGCTGAGGCAGCAAAGCTGTTCTCTATGCCTTCCAGGCTTTATGCCAATGGAAGATAAGAGAAAACAGAGACCTGATTATTCATTATACTCCCAGGGACTGGCTGGTACAGGTGGATGTGAGTTCCTTCAGCTGTTTGCTACTGCTGAAAAAGTATCCACACGGCCACATGATCTCATTTTCTGCAAATCCCATGCGCATCCAAAGGAACCCAGCCATACTGATAGGCCTCAGAAATCTACTGTTCCCTCCTCTCCTCAGATTCGTCTCTTGCAGACAAGTATCTAGAAACCCAGCTTGGCAGAATATCTCCTCCTCATTGTGAGGGGAGTGTGAGAGTAAGGAAAATTCACTGCCCACTGCCAAGAGTTTGATTCTGATGGAGATGCTCTCAAAGAGACACCCCAAAATTTCCCATAATTATCTCAAAACATAGATCTTATTTGCTTTTCAGTTTTTCCTTTCGTTTCTTGCTAAATTCCCTTGGGCCCAGTAGTGCCTTTAAAAAAACCTATGCAAATCTAGCCAGCTGGCTTAAAGAAATAAAAATATCTAAGGATCCTCAGCTGCCGAAGCCAGATGTAGCATTTCAAGTTAGATAATGATCCTAAAAGAGTTCCCCTCTCAAGGGCTTTCAGTTAAATTGTTATCACTAAATACAAAGAGCTGTGGTGGCACATGGCCTAAAATAGTCCAGAAGCCTTTGTGGGAAGCGAGGAATAAAATAAATAAATAAAAAAGCAAGATGGCAGCCATGACTGCATGATCAAAGCCCTGTGCCTGTTTTAAGAGTGTCACAGTGCACTCAAAAAGGAGCAGGATTTTGATTTTGCTGTCATATCACTACTTTGATTTTTGTGTGTAAAAAAAGAGGGGGTTTTCATTGTGTTGTCATATCACTATCTTAACTTTTTAACTTCTCCTACAAACACTGTCTGTGGCTCTTACTTAATAGAGGACAGTTCTGTGCTTGAAAACTTCCCTTATTTAAAGAGCTGTTCAATTCAACTCTTATTCAAAGGTTAAAAAAAGAAAATATAAGAATAGAGAATGGTGACATAATGCTAGATCTGGATATACACATTTCATAGTATAAAAGTTCACACCAAACATTAAATAGCAATAGCACTTAGACTTATATACCACTTCACTGGGCTTTACAGCCCTCTCTAAGTGTTTACAGAATCAGCATATTGCCCCTAACAATCTGGGTCCTCATTTTACCGATCTCGGAAGGATGGAAGGCTGAGTCAACCTTGAGCTGGTTAGAATCAAACTCCTGACAATAGGCAGTGAATTAGCTTGCAATACTGCATTCTAACAACTGAGCCACCATGGCTCCTAAATGTTTTGTTGAGAGCCCTCTTGTAAAAAGATAGAGCCATTGAAAGGGGTGAGGAACATTACAAAGATAATATGGGGAGCAATAAATATTAATTTGTTAATAATGATATTACTTGGAATAGAAAGAGATTATAAAGATGAGGATGGAGGCAGGGATATGGGGAGGTTGATGCTTATAGGAAGAATACATGAAGATGGGGAGAGGATACAGAGGAATCAAAGTGAGGCTCAGAGTAGGGGAGTAGACTCAGGGTGGTGCAAGAATAGGATAATGATGGAGAAATTAGGTGGGTGAATTAGATTTAGAAGCCATCTGCAGCAGGCAGATTGATTTCTTTCTGTATTGTTATTAGATACAGATACGTCCCACTTTTACTTTGTACAATTCAAGATAGAGTACATAATGCTCCCACTTTCTATTTTTTCCAGAGCAACAAGAGAGTTGGGACTGAAAGAGAGACTGACTGACCCACAGTCACCCAGCCAGCACTCAGGCCTTAAGGGAGACCAGAACACATAATGTCTCCATTTATAGGGTACACCAAGTCATAATATTTCTCCAGAATCAGGGGTGGGTTTCAGCAGGATCTGACCAGTTCTAGAGAACCGGTAGGGGAAATTTTGAGTAGTTCAGAGAACCAGTAGTAAAAATTCTAACTGGCCCCGCCCCCATCTATTCTCTGCCTCCCAAGTCCCAGCTGATCGAGAGGAAATGGGGATTTTGCAGTAATCTTCCCCTGGAGTGGGGAGGGAATGGAGATTTTACAGTATCCTTCCCCTGCCACGCCCACCAAGCCATGCCACACCCACCAAGCCACACCCACAGAACCAGTAGTAAAAAAAATTGAAACCCACCGTTTTCCAGAATGTCCTTATCTGAGATGAAGCTGTCACTAACTATTGTTCACTTGATTATAAATTAACCATATAACACATAGAACTCAAAAATCTCTATATTGACTCAATGGCCACTGATAACAAGTAGAAGCAACAGGATTGTTATTGGTAGTGGTAGGGGTGATTGAGAAAAGAAGTACTAGGACTGGATTAGCCTCAGAGAGATTGAAATGGAACAGGAACATGTCAAGAAAAGTGATGGAGGAGGACAAGTAATTGTTGTCTGGAAAGATTTCCAATGAAATCTCATGTTCAGTAGAGAACATACTGGAACACCCATCATGGCATATTTTAAATCTCTAACACAAAATAATTTGGTTAAATATCTCTTATGAAGTAATCCTTTGAAATTTAGCAGAACTATTTAGGTTATTTAAATATTATGAACGGAAGGCTGTGAATTTTTCACAGAGAACTGCATCATCAAGGTCAGGCTTTCTGAGTGCTTTTCCTAGCTGTCAGATAGATCTTCTGCACACCATGAAAAAATATCCCTCTTGGATATGGATATGAAATATTCATCAACAGAATTTCAAAGCTAGAGCATCAGTGCCTGTGGCCATTTCCTACTTCTTAAGAAGTCATGTTTTTGCATCATTAACAGCAACAATTGCTATAGCTCTGGAGAAATTATTAAAACCACATGGCCCAGACATGTTTATAGTATTATCAATTTTGCTAATCAATTGTTTTGTTGATACATTGTTGCTAAATATTGGAGAGTAAGTGATAAATCGTTCAAAGTTGTTATGGACTATAACAACCTGCATATTGCCATCTAGCTTTTGTCATTTTCAATAATATTTTTAATATAGTTTACTTTAATAGAAAACAGATATAATAAATATCTGTTAACTAAGAAGCAGTAAGATCAGACAGGATCATATTAAGTATGACCTTAATTTTAGTTAAGACAAAATTCTGCTTAAATCAAATTGGTATATTTTAAGAACAATGTTATTGGCTCCATGTAAATGGTTTAATTTAATTCTATGATAGAAAGGAGCTTTGGAATACCATAATAACATTCATTCATTTAGAGAGATAGAAAGGAACACTGCCCATATGACTGCTTGTATATGTCATTATAATACCAGCTATTCTTTCCAGACTGAGAAAAAGCATTTAAAGAATAAAACGGTTGCTTAAACCATTCAGGGTGAGAAGAAGGAGTTACACATAATTCTACCTCCCACTGCACCAGCCCCTATTTTCATCCCAAATGAGAGATTCAGAGAAGCCAACAGCCAAAGTAAACAGCTCTAAAAAACAACAACCAAGAGATTTTAAGTAAAATAGCCTCTTCACTAATTGAAGATTGTGGAATAGGAAGGAAGCTTTATTTATATAGGTATTCAAAAAATATTTTCTTATCTATATAATATGGAACTTTAGCTGAAAAGTCGAAGAGGGAGGGAAAGAGAGAATGCTACATTGTAAACTGTGTGTGGTAAAAAAAACTGATTAAGAGAAAAATGGAAAGTAATTTATTTTTTGTTATAAATTTTATTTGTTTTATTATATAGTAATTTATTATGGGTAAACTTGGAAATAAATGCCTAAGTGAAAGGGCGCAGGGCAGAAGCTCTCTCACAAAATAGTAATAATCCAAACAGTTGGGAGGAACTATTTAGGGCACAAAGCCCATCTCCTGAAGGAGTAGTTGAATTAATCCAGTAAAGTTTATCACCACTATGAGAAATTAGCTCTATGCCAAATGCTCTTTTTGATAGTTTTTCTTCCCTAACATTCCGTTGGAATTGGTCTTTCAATTATTTAATCACATTATTTCATCTCTTCTAATTTTAGTGTAAAATTCTTTTAGATAGAAATTTGTCAAGTAAGTTATGTAGGTGATTCACAATGTGTGAGTGATGAACACACACAAACTTACGGAAGTGCTTTTATTGCAATATGAGAAGGATTTCACATGAGGGAATTCTACCACACCATAATATCTCATTTAAAATTGAAAGTGTTTGCTTGTTGAACACTGAAAAAGTACTTCCTAAATTTTATCCATTCACTGACTGCTGTTTGCTTCAAATTCAGAAGAATCAGTAATAAACTCTTGTCTACTTTTACCAGCACTATATTTTAAAATGGACATTATTCCTGAAATATTTCATTATTTAATATGTTTTTCCAAGTGTATTATACATCTCTCTGGACATTAATTTCTCTTACAAAAAGTCCAAAAAAAGATCAAAATCTTTCTAGTATAGTTTACTTTTTTTCTATTTGATGTTTCCTGTGATGATTTGATACAGGACATGATAAGACATGCCTACATAAAGATTCCAACATGACCTGAAGGTTACTACCTACACTTACGCACTTGGCCTAGCTGCTCTTACCCAGGAAGGAAATAAATGGCAAAACAAACAAACAAAAAGAAATTCCTGACTTTTTCTATTTTTTATTTATTTTCAGTAGTGTACTTTTTTGTTTTTTTATATTTAGTGCTGAACTGCTCAGAGTCATTGGGCTTGGGGAATGGAAGGGAGGGAGGGAGGATGGAAGGAAGGAAGGAAGGAAGAGGGAGAATGAAAGAAAGAGAAAGGAAGAATGAGAGAAAGGATGAACAAAAGAAAGGAAGAACAAAAGCAAAGAAAGAAAGAAAGTGAATGAGAGAAAGAGAAAGGAAGAATGAGAGAAAGGACGAATAAAAGCAAAGAAAGAAAGAAGGAAGGAAGGAAGGAAGGAAAGAAAGGAAGGAAGGAAGAAGAAAGGAAGGAAGGAAGAAAGAAAGGAAGGAAGAAGGAAGGAAGGAAGGAAAGCAAGCAAGCAAGCAAGCAAGCAAGCAAGCAAGCAAGCAAGCAAGCAAGCAAGCAAGCAAACTATTGAAGGAAATGTACAATAACATAACATTTATAAAAGCTATTTATTCAAGAAAGAGCATTTTATGACACAGATATTTACATAATAATCTTATACTTATCTACTCCAAAGCCACTCCTATTGATTTCAGTGATTTCTAGATGAGTAGAGAACATTACCTAGTTTCATTGTAGACAACTACAATTTTCTCCATGGAACTACCTACTGTATATAAACAGCTTGGAAACATTGATTGGTCTAAAATTTGGTTGCTGGGCCTGTTTGTCTGTATGAATCAGATCATGCATCTCTTAAATGACTGAATACAAAAGCTATATATATAAGGAGATAGGTTGGTTCCTCTAGTCCAGGGGTGTCAAACTCGATTTCATTGAGGGCTGCATCAGGGTTGTGTTTGATCTGAGGGACATGGTGGGTGTGGCCAGCGTGGCCATGGCCAGCTCAACGTTACTCGTGTCGGGGGTACCTGTGGTGGCTCAAGTGCTCTGCCAGAGAAAACGGGCTCCCAAGCTCCATTTCCCGGCTATGACGGCCTTCTGCAACCCTCTGCCAGTTTCAATGTAAATAATTTAAACAGAAGTATAATCCCTTTCTTCAGTGGCAAAGGCTATGACAAGGTAAGCTCTATAGCTGCTCATCATGCTGACCAGTTACTAACCTAGATGGCAATTTTAAGACCCATATTCTCTTTTCATATGGATTAGTACTGTCCTCAATTAAAACAAAACATGTGGCATTTGCTCCGTCATATTTATTTGTATTCTTCTTTTTTGAAAAAGAATTGTTATTATTATGGTATCAAAGCCCTTTTGGAGCAGCCATTGGAGCCAAATGCTGAGAATGTTTCTATCTTTGGGGTTGAGACTATATTAATTTGAATTATGCAGGAATTTTTTAAAATTGTAATTAATCCCACTGTTTGGAAATGTTTGAACTTTGAATATGGTACATCTGCAATTATAATGATTGTGTTTCAAGGCAAATTAAACAGCCAAAAGCCCTGGAGGATGTAGTACTGTACTTCCACTGTACTTAGGCCTCTTGAAAGTTAACAAAAAGCCTTTATGGGAGGCTCAGAAAAGAGCACCCAGCTGAAAGATAGACCTGTATGTTCTTTGTGTATCCAAGCAATTTCCCAGAATGGTTTCAAGTTTAACAGCTAGCTTTTGTTATGCAAAGAAAAGGGCACGATAATAACTTTAGACTAATCAGGAATCCCACACAAACAGCATGCTATGTGAAATCTTACTGTTATACACTGCATCATCCCATGGAGTTATTTATTGTACAAAATTAGGATCTGTTGACACTAAATATTTCTGCTTTCCTAAATAAATTCACAGGCAGCTTCATTTTTAATAGTAATCTCTGGGATGTAACCAAATAAAAGGGGAGAAGGCAGTAATCATGGCTTGCTTGTTTTGTCGCCAGGTGTTTCTTCAATAAAATCTAGAACTCTTTGTGCCGTAGGGCAGATGGGTTGAAATCTCAGCAAGAAAGATAACTTCTGAGATGATTTCCAGAGCAGTGATACTATTTCTTCCTCAGAGTAGCAGAGTGGTCTATATGGTGTTTAAGAAATAAACAGATCTGTTGCATCCTGGAGCAGATTTCACAAGAGTGGCATGCCTGGAGGCACTTCCCAGTGTCCCTTTTGGGAGTGCTCCAGAGATCAGATAATTGTGGCTGATCCAAGATCCAAAATTGCAAAGCTCCTCCCTGTATCGGTTCTATAAACATGATTTATCCTGACCATGAAGCCCTGTACCCCTGTTTTTAACTCCTAATTTTAATGTGTTTGACAGTCCTTCCTACAAGCTGCCTTGTGTAGGGCAATCTGCATTTTCTATCACTGAAAATATACCATAGGGCAGTGGTGAAATCTAAAATTTGTTACTACTGGTTCTGTGGGCATGGCATGGTGGTGGTGGTGGTAATGTGACTGGGTGGGCATGGCCAATTTTTTTTTTTTTTTTACTTTTAAAACCATTTTTTCTACAACTTCTTCGGCGAAGAGGTTGTAAAAAAATGCTTTCAAAAGCTCTGACGATCCCAGCTGAGTTGCCTGACTGGCAGAGACTTTTTTCCTTTTAAATGCATCTGACAATCAGGCAACTCAGCTTGGATAATCAGAGATATTTAAAAGAAAAAAACCCTTTTCTTTTAAATGCCTCTGACAATCCAAGCTGAGTTGCCTGATCATTAGAGGCATTTAAAAGAAAAAAAGGGTTTTTTCCTTTTAAAAGCCTTTGATGATCCCAGCTGAGCCACGCAATCATCAGAGGCTTTTTTTTTTCTTTTAAAAGCATTTTTTCGGCCGAAGAGGTTGTAGAAAAATGCTTTTAAAAGTAAAAAAAAAAGCCTCTGATGATTGTACGGCTCAGCTGGGCATGGGTGGGGGAGGAACAGGGATTTTTGCTACCGGTTCTCCGAACCACCTGTCTCCATCGCTACCAGATTGGGCGATCCGGTCCGAACCAGAATTATTTCACCCCTGATGTTAAGTATTATAATTAGTGGTATAGATAAGAAGGGCAATGAGATCAGAAGAACTGTTTGAAGATTACTTTCCACCTCCATCACAAGAGATAGCAAAGTCAAAGAGTACAGGCAACAGATGCCAATCCAAGAGAACAAACCTGTGTATGTGCATGTATACATTTGTGCATGTGTAGGCATACACACGCACACAAACATGCACACATGCAAGTACATCAGAGGTGGGTTTCAGCAGGTTCTGACCGGTTCTGGAAAAATTTTGAGTAGTTCGGAAAATCGGTAGTAAAAATTCTGACTGGCCCCGCCCCCATCTATTCTCTGCCTCCCAAATCCCAGCTGATTGGGAGGAAATGGGGATTTTGCAGTAACCTTCCCCTGGATTGGGGAGGGAATGGAGATTTTACAGTAACCTGTCCCTGGAGTGGGGTGGGAATGATGATTTTACAGTATCCTTCCCCTGCCATGTCCACCAAGCCACGCCCACCAAGCCATGCCATGCCCACCAAGCTATACCCACAGAACCGGCAGTAAAATTTTTTGAAACCCACCACTGAAGTACACGCATGCAAGTTGTAGGCAGTTTGAAAGAAGACTTAGCTCTGCTTGTTGACGGCTATATTCTCTGATACTATACATTTTTTTGTTTGCTTTATCAGACGTTGCTTTCCAAAATAAATGTTAATTTCAGCGAAATGGATTTCACTGATGGGAAAACTGAGGATCTTGTGTGGTTAGGGTGTTGGCATAGAAACCAGGAGATTAAATTCTAGTCCAATTTTAAGCATGAAAAATCATCTTGGCAACTTTGGGCCAGTCACTGTCTCTCAGCAGAACTCACCTTACCAGGTTGCTATCTTGAAGTGTATTTTTTTTTAAAAAAAAGTAGGTTAAAAAAATGAAAAAAATAAAACAACAACAACAACAACAACTGAATCTACCATTTGTGATGCAGCCTTCCTGACAGGTGGTGCCCATATTTGCTTGCTCAAACCATTTAGATATCCCTATACAAAGATGTAATATGAAAACAAAATTCTGGCAGAATAATAGCCTCCATTAAAGATAAAATGTAAGAAGGAGAGACATTTGCTGTTGTTTATTGAAATTCACCATAGTTTACTATTTCTCCAACCTGAAAGGCTTCAGTCCCAAATACACCAGGATAAGTTTTTTTTTTTTGGCTGGCCAGAAATACAAATTGTGAATCAGCAATGTTTTCCCAATACCATTGATTCTTCACTGTTTTTCATTGGCCAAATTGTCAGGCATGCATTCTCTTATTCGCTTATTGATCAAGCTCTGGCTTTAGAATTATTTTCAGACATGTATATCAGAGAAATGCAGCCCAACAATGGTGGCCATTCTTCCTACTTGTCAGGGTGAATTCATAAAAAAATCACAGAAATATTATCTGCCTCTGAAAGGTTCTCACTTAACTTTTGCTTTTGGTCCAAATATGAGCCACTGACAATGGCACAGCATGGAATCCTAAGACCCCATAGTGGCTTCCAAATATTAAGAAAGGGAAAAGGGAGAAATGAAGATCAATTGCTATTAGAAAGATCAGTAACCTTATTGTACAATTTGGCTAATCATTTGGTATAAATTATAAATCACATCTTAGAGCAGTGGTGAAATCCAAATATTTTTACTACCGTTTCTGTGGATGTAGCTTGATGGGCATGGTGTGGTGTGGTGGGCGTGGTGTGGCTTGGTGGGTGTGGCTTGGTGAGTGTAGCAGGGGAAGGATACTGCAAAATCTCCATTCCCACCCCACTCCAGGGGAAGGATATTGCAAAATCCCCATTCCCTCCCCACTCCTGAGGGAAAGATATTGCAAAATCTCCATTCCCACCTCACTCTGGGGCCAGCCAAAGGTGGTATTTGCTGGTTCTCCAAACTACTCAAAATTTCCACTACCGGTTCTCTGAACTGCTCAAAATTTCTGCTACCGATTCTCCAGAACCTGTCAAAACCTGCTGGATTTCACCCCTGTCTTAGAGCCACAATAAACAGTGCAAACATACCCAGTAATCTCTATTCAGACCGAAACTAATATTTAATAAATGGGACCATGATGTGTTACTTCTTTGCATTTTTGAGAGCCAATAATGTCTTTTTTCTGGACTGTATTTCATTCTCAATCATATATATATTTCTTTTTCCTGCATAACCAGCTTTCCATACCTATCAAGATATTTTTAGGGATGGAGGGCTGATTCATTAATAGAGGAAGGAAGGGAGGGAGGGAGGCTTCTATTGAACATACTGATATATTTCTCTCATACATAGTTAGTGTTGTTTTAGCACATAGTTAGAGGGCCCTTCTCTACAGCAAAACAGAGTGTGCATGTTGCATTTAACCTTTCCAAAATATGTGAAATTTCTACATAGCTTTGCCTAATATATGAAATTGTGTATATGAAGTCTATAAATATATATATCTTTGGAATGCAGTTTCTGAGGCAAGGAATGTTGGCAATGAAATTCAGTAGATTTCACGATTTATTTGCAAATTTATGCCACAATGGGATATCTTTTTTTCTGGAAGACCCCATTTTAGTTATAAAGAAATCTCTGTGAAAGCAATTGAATCACTAGTGAAAAGTGACACAGTCCTCCAAGAATATCTCTACTATATGACTCAGGGCTGAAACTGTAAAGAGAAGAATTATATGAAAACCAAAACAAACTGATTTCAAGGAACAGGAAGGGAACCTTGCATCTATTTCACATATGAACATCCTGCAGGATACATATTAAGATGGAAGAGTTGGATTTTTAAAAGGAAAAGCTGAAGACTCCATTTTAATAAATACCAGGCCATTGTTTGCAGGATGAGTGCATTCATTTTTGTTGCTAAAAGACATATCTGTCAGCTTTTGTAAATGTGATAGACAGCTAGTTTTTCTTTGACTATTTGCTATGCCTTCCCAATAGAGGTACTCCACACCATGATTTATATATTCTAATTACTACTGAATCTTTGAATTGGATTTGCAAGACTTGAAGGTATAAATGAAATGGAATCAGATACCAAAGTAATAATCTGAACGAATCGCAGAGAATTAACTGATATAGGCAGCAAAGGCTTGGCTGATTAGTCGCATCCAGTGTGAGATTTTTCTAATAGGTTTGGGATGCATGCATATGTAGGTATAATTATCTACTTAATGATATTAGTGCTAATAGTATATCCTGCTTTTTCTTCTTAGTGGATCTCAAGGAAGCAATTGGAAAATAAATACAATAATATTTGAGGGGTCCTTGGTGCTCTCTGATGATGTTACCTAGAGTGGGTAATAAAACGTCTGTAAGAAAACAAGCACGCTCAGAGATCACCAAGGACCTCTCATATCAACCCTGAGCTACAAATATTCTCCGTTAATAGTACAATAATATTTATAAATATAGTTTAGAACATCAGTTTCACTACTTATTGCCGTTTGGTGGAACACTTGGAACACTCAGAATAAATAGCAAAGACATTGCTTCTGGAAACGTGATATTCTCTCTCTCTCTCTCTCTCTCTCTCTCTCTCTCTCCCTCCCTCCCTCCCTCCCTCCCCCCCTCTCTATATATATATTTGTTTTCTTTTCGTAGGCCTTTATGTGTATTTGTCTTTAGCCAGGTTCTTCCTACGTAAACCAAGATTTTTTTGCAGCCCTAGTTCAGTGAAATCACAATCCACTAGTTTCTAGGCTTTTTTTTCTGGCAGCCAGCAAGCACTCTGCTAGTCCTCATCAGTTAGCCACACCCTCATCCCATGTATCCTCCCTGTAAAGGTACAGTATTTGTTTTCTTTCCTTTTCGTAGGCTTTATGTGCATTTCTCTTAGGCAGGTTCTTCCTACGTAAACCAAGATTTTTATGCAGCCCTAGTTCAGTGAAATCACAATCCACTAGTTTCTAGGCTTTTTTTCTAGCAGCCAGCAAACACTCTGCTGCCCATTGGGAGACAAAGGAGACTAAGATTTCGGACTTATTAGTCCTCATCAGTTAGTCACACCCTCATCCCATGTATCCTTCCTGTAAAGGTACAGTATTTGTTTTCTTTCCTTTTCGTAGGCTTTATGTGCATTTCTCTTAGGCAGGTTCTTCCTACGTAAACCAAGATTTTTATGCAGCCCTAGTTCAGTGAAATCACAATCCACTAGTTTCTAGGCTTTTTTTCTAGCAGCCAGCAAACACTCTGCTGCCCATTGGGAGACAAAGGAGACTAAGATTTCGGACTTATTAGTCCTCATCAGTTAGTCACACCCTCATCCCATGTATCCTTCCTGTAAAGGTACAGTATTTGTTTTCTTTCCTTTTCATAGGCTTTATATATATATAAAGATAGTATGACTGCCATGAACTGTGATCCCTGTGATGTTTCTTGGCCAAATAGGGTTCCCCCTGGCTTGAAAAGTAAACCTTCCTCTTGAACAGTTTGCATTGTTTTCTTTTTCTTTGCTGCTAAAATCTAGTCCTTTATAGTACACTCACTAGCGATTCGCATGTGTGACTTCCTTACCTTTATTTGACATGACAAGGATAGATGGATGTCGGCAGGAGAAAATGAAGAACTAGTTTTCTTTGAGAGCTGTACTCTAAAATGTTGATGCTGTATGACACTGTGTCACAGTATATCAGATCTCTGTCCCTAAACTAGTACTCTGCGCCTTTTAGGCTTTGTCCAGGAACAGCTGAGAATGGAAGACTGTTTTAAAACATGCAGAATGGTAGCTACCAACTTTCTTTTCAATTCTCAGGAGCTGCCTAATATGCGCAAGAATTGCTGCATCCTCATTGCCCTTTATTTTATATTTGTATTTTATCAAATTTGTACGGCTGCCTATCTTACAAAAAGTGACTCTGAGCAGCATACAGCAATCAAATAAAACAACAATACATACACAATAATTATAAAAATAGAAGCAATCATTATTAAACATTTAAATATTATTTTTTTAAAATGTAGAATGCACAGAAAAAGTGAGTATAGCAACCGCAAGAGGGGAATCATCTTAGGAGGTCCCTGGTTCAGGGTTGGGTTCTACTTACCTTTACTACCAGTTCGCAACGGGAACAACGGTTCGCAATGGATGGGTGGGCGGAGCGTCCTGCCGCTTTTATTACCGGTTCTAAAGAACCTGACAGAACCTGGAGCAACCCACCACTGCCCTGGTTCCCTGGGACATCCAAGCCTGATTATATAAACAGGTCTTGAGGAACTTCTGGAACATTAATAGAGATGGAATTAACCTAACTTTAGAGGGAAGAACATTCCATAAGGTGGACTCTATGGAAAAGAAAGGCCACCTCCTAGGATTCATCAAATGTAAATACCTGACAGATGGTATCCATGGTGTGCCTTCTCTGCCAGATCTGATGCAATTGGGGAGAGGTGGTCCCTCAGATAACTCAATCTCTGCTATGGCTTAATGCAAATACTGGAATGAAAACTGATGGCCACACAATTGTGACTGCTCTGGATATAACTCCATATAAGACTATACCTGCTGGTCACCTTTTATAGATGATCATCTGAATTTTTTACTATTTTTGTTTGTATTTGGTTCTTCGCTGCAAATATTTCCTAATGTTTTGATTTATAAGAAAAATGAAATTTTTCTTTTCATTTCTGTAAAAACCAGCCTATAACTCATTGAGTACCCCAATGATTATGATGCCCCCAAGAGTAGATTATTCCATGGTTGCAGGGTTTGGGGAAGAAAGTCTTAATATATCCCTAGGCAGGGAAGTTAGTGAGAGCCCATGAGGGATTGTTAATTGCTTGGGTCTTGTTTTCAGTTGTCATCATACCTGTTGAAGTGGGCAGCTATAATAAATTCAGTGAAATAAATCAATCCATCCATCCATCAATCAATCTGTTGGACAAATTCTGACAAGTTCTAGCTTGTGCATTGAGTACTAAACAAATGATGAGTACCAGGACAAAATGTTTGTGTCAAAATACATTGAGTATCAAATTCAATGAGTTTCAAAGCAGTTGAGTACCAATGCACTGTAAATCAAATAAATAAATCAACAAGCTTTACAGTACAATCCATTTTATATTTCCCATCAGCCATTTTGGTATTTGTTCTAATTATAGGTAAATAATTTTATGCCATAGGGGGAGGGCCTTCTCTGTGGGGGCACCTACTGTCTGGAATGAGCTCCTCCCGGAGATACGAAGGATCCCGGACCTGCGCACCTTCTGCCGCGCTGTAAAGACCTTTTTATTCCACCAGGCAGGCTTGGCCTAATCCTTTCCCTCTTTTTTAATATGTAAATTTTAATTTGTTTTAAATTATTGGGGTGTTTTAATTTGTTAGGGCCAAAACTATTTAATTCGATTTTATCTGGTTTTTTAAATTTTTTGTATCTATGTATTTTATTGTTTGGCTGTTCACCGCCCTGAGTCCTTCGGGAGTAGGGCGGTATACAAATCAAATAAATAATAATAATAATAATTATTATTATTATTATCATAAGGACTGTGTATCAAATTGAATAGTATGAATTCAATATGCTTTAGTTAAATAGCATGCTGATTTCAAACTATATATCCCTGAGGAATTTCTAATACACTTGGGAATTAAAATGTTGTAGGGCTCAAAAGCATCCATGTGGGATCTAGGGATTAAAATCATCTCTATGATGGCCATAACTGCCAAAGCCGGATTTTTTCCCCCTATGTGTGTACAACACATATAAGGAAGGAGTGAGCCTTCAATCCTATGCATGCTTTTTGACTTTCCCCCTATGTATGCATTGGGAGCATTGAAAGATTACAATAGGAAGTTAACTAGCTGTTTCCTAGAACTAATGTGTGTGCATGCATGGAGAAGAAGGAGATTCCAAACATATGGATTTCAACAAATTTATCTCTAAGAACTAGCCTTAATATGGATACCTTAGTTTTCTCAGGATCAGTCAAGGGAACAGCAAACTCTTTCCCCATACTAATTCTATATAATATGTTTCCTATAAAGGAAACATTGTTCTGCTAGGCAAATCACATTCCCCAAGTCCTCTGCTGGCATAATTCATCTTGCTCTGAAATTATATTTATCCACTTCTCAGACTATATAATGAGTACTCACTCTTCTGTTACAATTTTTTTTTCTCTCTGCATAATTTTATAAAGTTCTACTATGTCCTGATTTTGGCCTGAACAACCTATATTTTTCATCCATTTTGGAGTAAAGCATATATATGCATGATTTTGGTAGCAAAATGGCAAGGTAATAATGTTAATCAATAGCTTTTGTTCAGAGGTGCTGTTCAGGAGGTTCTGACAGGTTCTGGAGAACCAGTAATGGAAATTTTGAATAGTTCAGAGAACCGGCAAATACCACCTCTGACTGGCCCCAGAGTGGGGTGGGAATGGAGATTTTGCAATATCCTTCCCCCAGGAGTGGGGAGGGAATGGGGATTTTGTAGTATCCTTCCCCCAGAGTGGGGTGAGAATGGAGATTTTGCAGTATCCTTCCCCTGCCACGCCCACCAAGCTACACCATGCTCACCAAGCCATGCCCACAGAACCGGTAGTAAAAAAATTTGAATTCCACCACTGCTTTTGATCCCTTCCAACCATGTTTCAGGACTGTTATGTGATTCAATAATCCTATATCTTGCACCAAAGCCTCAAGGTTAAGTTGAGGTACTTTCCTATTAGCTTGTTTTAGGCCTTATTTTTCTAAGTAATAGCAGTCATTTATCACATCTGGAATTTTGAACAACAGAAATTCTTCTGTGGAAAAAAAATGAAGAAGATTGAGGTTTCGTTTAAATCCCTTTTGCACAGAAGACCCAGGGAGGGGTCAGGGAGTTACAAAACTCTGTGATTATCTTCAAAGAATAGTTGCCAAATTGGTGGTGCCAAAGATAACATGCTTGGCAGTGCTACTACGAGTTGCATTTTTCCCACTTTCAGGTATAGATAAGAGTTATGGGAATGAAAGAAGAAATGTCATGCTCATCCTTCATGGGAAGGAATGTGTGCTTTTCTTTCCAAGCATTGTATCTATCAGAAATTATAGGCTTTGGGGGCAGATTCACATGACCCTTTTGCATTTGACGGGCTGCTATAGTTCTATCTGCATGCTATTTTCAAGAAGGGATTTGTGAAGCACAGGGAATTGCCATCGTAGATGTGTGTTTTGCCATATAGTTTACTTCAACAAAGTGGACTTTTGTTTCACTGATAGCTGACACGAAAAAACTAAGGTGGTTCAGGAAGATTAAAGATAGATAGGGGTCCTTGGTGCTCTCTAAATTTGCTTGTTTTCTTGTAGACGTTTCATTATCCAAATTAAGTAACATCATCAGTGCTAGTGTGCTAAAGATGTGTAGTCACCATACAGAAATTGGGTAGGAATTTAACATAAATGTGTTCACATAATATGTCCATGATCTGAATGTGGACCAACATTTCATGATTTTACTGTTGGGCGTGTAACTTTAAAAACAATTAAAAGGAGGTGCCCATGAAAAATGTGTGCAATAGTGCATTATTTGCTGGGTGGGAAGGAGGTGGCTATATCTTCAGTTCAAGTGCTTACTCCTACCATCTGCATTCAGGCCCCTTTCTTTGCAGCATTACAGAAGTAGTTAGCTGTTGCCTGAATATTGTTTTTGACTTCTCAGCATGGCCAACTGAATGCAAACTAAGTGTAAAGATTGCATTTATGTGTGTGTATTTAAAGGAAGAGGACGATTGTATGTAAATATATATTTACAGTATATGAAACTGAAATACATAATCTGGCTAAGGTAATCTGTAATTAAATTGTCTGATTAACTGTGGCTAATCTACAGGCCATTACCTTGAATAAGTATCCTAGGCTCTCTCAGGGACTTCCAAGCAGTAACTGGTGCATTTTGCCAGTGTGGCACAAAATCCTCAGAAGGAATATTACCTCTTGAAGCAATTATTAAGCATATTAGCTAGAATTCTTTGGAGGAAAACATGGGGACAGAATGATTTTCTAGCCATTTCTATGGATTATTGAGTAATGATTTCTACTGTGCAATTTGCCTAGCAGAAGTAGAAAAAGTTTGAATAATATCCCTTTAATGAAGAACAACTCTATGGTACTTAGAGAAAGATCTTTGTGAATTTGGACAAAAATATTTCTTGTACGAAACATTCTTCATGTTATCTGATCTGTGAATTTTCAATCAATAAACATCCAATTTCAGGTCCATGATAATAAACTATGTAAGTGTAGTTTCTAACTATGTAGCTAATTATCTCAGACATTATCACCAAAGGGAGCTAGGAAAAGCCTCTGCCAAAATCTTGGAAAATTCACTTTCAAACAGGGTTAAAAATACAAAGGTAAATGGACCCAGGGTTTAGTTTGCTTTATATGGATAACTATATGAAGACCAATAAATATGGATTTGGAGCTAAAGAATTAATCAAAATCTGTACATAGAGTATATATTTGTTTGGGACAAATTGGCCAATCACCTTTCCCCTACTCTTAATAGTCTGTATTTTCTATCTAGTAATTTCAGATTTGGAGGGAACAAACTAACTGGGAGCAAACTATAAAATGTGGTTGCTAACTTATTTCTTTTATCATCGAAGTGCCTATATTTTCACCTTCCTATGCATGCACATCCCCCACCCCCAGCTGCTTCCAAAGGACACATCTAGAAATATACTTTTCTCCAGTCTGTGGGACTACACACAAGTATAGCAGCATAATCTGTTCTTTCCCCATAGCTAATCTCTATTTTGCTTAGCAACGAGCTTGCAAGTGATGCTGTCTTTGCAATACCGTGATGGGTAGATGGTCTTCCAGGAGAAAAAAAAACATCCATCAATCACTCTCCCTACTTAGTTTTGGGCTATGTTGATGGAGCAGGTGAATTTGGGCAGATGCTTAGAGCAGTAGATATAATAGCTATCTGTCAAAAGCTGAGCTGAAGTTTTTCATTCCAGCTTCACAGGGAGAATCCTAACAACCTCACAGGGGCCTTTAACTACTTTTGGAAAACATGGTGTAAACTAAATAAAATGTTTACAAAAATACCTACACACTCATGCCATTAGCAGTATAAAATGCCGTCTGGTTCATAAAAATAAAAAAAATATTAACCCATCTTCAGAAACCATCACTATCCAGACTTTCTTCCCACATAGCAGATGTCGACTCTTATTTGGGGAGCAAAACCAAAATTCTGATTCTTGTATTTTCATTTGAAATCTGCTGAATGGGTCTTTAAAGTTGAGGTTTTACTGTATGTGAACAAGTCCTTAGATTACTGTTGTAAATTCACCTTTGAAAAACATAGAAGGGTATTCATATCTGTCAGATAAAGCAATGCCATATTAATCGTTGACTCCCACTTTTGGCAGGAATCTGTGTGCTGAAATCTAACCTTGAGTTAATACACTGAGCTCATGGGTGTTGACGTGCCTTCGTTTCCATGTGCCATTTTCCATTTGATCCATGCTAATGTGAAAAGACCACTTCACCAGCCCTTTTAATTATATATACCTAGCTGTCTTCCACTCAAAAATGTCACAGTCATTTCATCAGTGACAGCTTAGTGGATTCTCTCCCAGTAGAGTTCTAGGCAGGACTGCACAAAATCCTCTTGCATGCATAAAGTCCCACAAATGAAAGGGACACATTAACAATGTCACAATATAGGTGCTTACTCATAAATAAAATTTATTATGCAGAATGAACCTTACTCCTGGGTAAGTGTATCCACTACCCATTTATTCAGGAGTAAATCTAAAGGAAATCAGTTGAAGGTTTGAAAGATTCTCTTCCATGGATGCAAATGTAAATCCCATTAAATTCTGAGGGATTGCTTTCTAATTAGACCTATATAGAATTGAATATTTCATAAGTATGAGTAATTCCTCATAAAAGGAATTATGGGAATATTCCTGAATTTAGATATTGAAATAAATAATATAACAGAGCTGATTAGCTGCAGATTTTTCTCAGAAAACAATGTCAAGGATTTGAATTTCAAACTACAGCACATTTGTAGAGCTATAGTAAGTCACCCAAACTACAATTCATTAGTCAAATTCTTATTTTTGCAACATTCCCTTGTCCCAGCAAGGCAAAAGATAAGACTACATCTGCATTGCTCTTTGTTTCACTTGTACAGTAGAAGACAATTGGAAGAATCTATAGTACATAGGATTATTGTTTATTTTTGGTTGGTTAAGTGGCTCCATGATCTTTTATTGCTACTCAGTCACCTTGACCTGCCCATATATGTTATAATTTGTGTAGATTCACTGGAGTTACTTCTTCTGGGTGTTTCAATAAAGCAAGTTGCAGAGGAATTCCTTCTGTAAAAAACAAAACAAAACAACAACAACTCTGCTTTTGGTTCGATCAGTAGAAAAGACTCACCAGGTTTTCTCCATAGACAAAAAAAAAGGCCCTTCACAGTAAATCCCTGAAGGAAATTAAGAAAATGTCATTGAGGTTTACAGTATTTTCAAAGGCTTAATACGATTAAGAAGGGAAGAGAAATAAAATAATCACATGGTTTAGTAGAAAAGAAAAATATAGGGAAAAAGAGTGAGCAAAGTTTGTGTTTTTCACAAAACTTTTTCAGCTGGATATTAAGCATAACATACCCTGGGGAGGCACAGCGGTTACATTATAAATGCTTTCAATCTAACTTAAATATATTGAAAGAATACAGTTTAGGGGGAAAATGATTTCAATTTGCCCAGTGTAGTTTTAATATCATGACAGCCTTTCTAGATATCTCTCTCTTTCTCCTTAATATGTTGTTGGCTTTTTTGATCAATTATAGGAAACAAGACGTATTACTCTTTTAGGTGGCCTTTTGGATTGTGGGATTTCATCTACCATAAATTAGAATGAAAAATTCTTGTTACTATTTAATAAGAACAACTCCAATCACATTTGCTTGAATGTAAATCCAGTTGAACTCATGGAGACCTGCCTTTTGAAGAAATATGATAAGGCTGCACTATTTGAACCAATGTTTAGTCAAAAAATGCAATAGATGGTTGGGCTTCCAGCTTTAGAACATCAAAGGCAGAACCCAGGGACTGTTTACTATCCCTTATCTTCCTCTTTGTTTTCCTTCTCTATTACTCCATGTCAGATATAGAGAATCTTACTATGAGGAGTACAACAATATCTAAGAATAGATATTTCCTTGATGTCTGCTAGGTTCTGGCCCCTGCTGCCTTCATTTTAAGTTTTCTAGATTCTTTTAATTTAAAACGCGATATAGGAAATAAATATACTACAAAAAACCTGTGGGCTTTCTTAGAAAATAGAAAAGGAAGGTGGCTAAAACTGAGTGAATTGTTTGCAAATGTGCTGTCTTGCCCAGTTTAAATGAGAAGTATGAGCTGAAGTGGAAGGGAGTATTCTGGACAACATCCCCAGAATGATGGGAAAATCTCAGCGGTCTATCATTTGGGGAATATACAAATCATCTCCCCCACAGTGATGTTGAGGTAATGCTCATAACATCCTAACTTCAAATGTTCTTCCTGCCTAAGAAATATAAACTACGAATATTGATAGCTTGATAGGAGGATTCTTATCAGTAGCTGAGATATCAATAAATCATTTTAGGCATGAGAAACAATCCTGCTATGTATATTTCTTCCATAGAAATGCACCTCTTGCTTGAACTAGTTTTTGACATGTCTGTTCAGTGTACCAGTTTTATTTATTTATTTTAACAAATGGATAAATGAACAGGAAAATGCAAAATCCTCCTTTAAAATGTTATGAAACTTTTAAAATAAAACATTTCATTGGAGAAAGAAATATCTGGTGCTTTAAATACAATTTGTTAGCAATTTAGAAATGTGAAAAGGTCCTTTTTAATCATGTTAGTCGAAATGTTTCCTACCCTCAATTTTTTTCACTTCTGCAGGAAGTCTAAAATATGCTTCAACAGGTGATGTTACGATTCTGTGCAAATCATATTTTATACTGCATCAACATTTGGAATCAGGAATCAATATTATCACACAATTTGTCATCTTTCAAGACTAATAGACATTATAAAGAGAGAAATGATACCCAAATAAAAACAATTCTGTTTTATAAGCTTTTTGACTCAAAACAAAACAAATATATTACTGTTTGTCCTATTGATGTGGTGAGCTTTGCTTTCTGTTTGCCTACATAGCTGGTCCTTGAATTCAAAAGTATCCCTTTGTACAAAATTTGACTCCTCTCTGAATTTGACTCTTGAAATTTAATACTTGACGACATCACTTTCAAATGCCTTTGAATGCAAGACAACTTCTCTGATGAAAGCTAGCAACCGATGGAAAAAGTTTGCAACAAATCCAATTACACAGGAAACTTCAAGCTCAAAACGATCTTTGAGTGCTGTGATCTTTCAAAAACTGTTCTGTTGAATTCACATGTTTGAAACGACTATTAACTCAATGAAACAATAAAAAAACATGAGGAGGAAAGCCAGCCATGTGGACTTAAATAACATTAATGGCCTGTTGAAAATTTCTAACCCTAATAGTACTATAATCTGAGCAGCATTTATTTAGATCTAAGCCAAACGGTTTCCTTTCAGAACAGTAGCTACCAATATTCCGTGCTGAAGGCCATTTGATAGGAAATCAAATATCAGTGTCTGAAATGCTAGTATTCCGCTCGCCCTTCCTCCCCAACACACGCATACACTGTTTTCCCAGTTGTCAGCTCTGTTTATAAATTGTCCATTTATAGCAAATCCAGCACCTGCCATCAACACCTCATCCTGCCAAGACTAAGAACAGAAGTTGGAAAGTGAGCCTGCAAGACAGTCTCTAGTTACTACTATAACCATTTTCCAGTGCTTGAAGCCAAACACTTCTTTTAGCTTTCTGAGGATGCTACATGAAGGGATTCCAAGGAGATAGTTGGCAGCTTACTAATAGCAGGCTTAATTAGAGTACACCATTGATACTTTTGACTGGTATAATGGAGCGCTAAGACCATAAGCAGCTATGTACTTCACACTATTATACGTGGAACTCTGCTTGTGCTGCATTGACCCATTTTATGGCAGCAAGCAACGATGTATAGCTTAGCATAAACTTCAGATGAAGGCAAAGCAAATCCCATTTTCTGCAAAATGACATATGTGTAAAATAGGATTTGCTGTCAGATGTGGGCTTGGTAGGGAATCCCTAGCTTCGCTTTGCAGGACAGACGTGTGTTGCATTATACATTTATAAATGTATATCTTATCTTTCATTTCAAAACTCATAGGGTACCTTTATAATTCAGTCATTTATATTTCCTTTCATAACTGGAAAATAAATGCCTCCTTGAGCAAAGTCAAAGACTTTAAATATTTAGAAGTTTTATTTCAATTTTTCATTGTTTCAAAGAAAGAAACAAAAGACAAAAACAATTCAAGCATATGGGCCTTCCAGTCCCTTAATTCAATATTTGCAAATATTTTGTCCCCATTGCGTTTAAGATAATTCTTTGATCCAGATACTTTTACTTTTACTTTTTTTTTTTTTTTTGAAAAAACACCATAATCTTGTACCTGGATTATTATGGCCTGTCACAATATTTTTGACAAGATCAGGGCCCTAGAAATTTTTAATTTTGGAAATTAAATAGTGCATTATTTGGCTGGAATTCTAGAGATAGGAGCAGCTACTACTGTAACTGTGTCTTCAGTGGTAAACCTTTCTCCTTACTTAATTACTTTTATAATAGCCTTTTTGTCCCATACAGAAGAGTGTTTTCATTAGCAAGGCTCAATGCCTTGCCATTAATAGTCCTGAAGAGAAGGTTCAACCATATACGGCCACAACAGACGGAGCAATCGAGACAGTTTTACACAATCTATTGTGCTGTTCTTTTTATCAAGCATGGCACTCTGAATTAATAGTACTATTAAAGACTTCCCAGATGGGCTGATCTGATGTGAAGAATGCTCTGCTTTTGTTAAATAACAGCTGAACAGAAATATTCAGGACGATCACCAAATTCTGTAAGATCGTTATTGCAGCGAGAAAACGGCAGTTAAAAAACTGCAGGGTTTGGTTTTCCCTTGGCAATATCTGATGGCTGGCTTATTTCTGTCCAGAAAATCTGTAATTTTATTAATTTCCTTAACTGTCCTCCTTCACCCCTTTGCTTTTATTTAACTTCATTGTGTTTCTCTGCCTGCATTTATTGGATTTTGATGATAAATAATCTTTAATGATAAATAAAAAGTAAAAGGTTTAAAGATTCCATAGATGGGAAAGACCAAATTACAAGAACAGAATTTAACAAAAAGTTATCTAGAACAGTTTTACTTTTTATAGATGGCTAGAAAGACATATGCAGTATTAAAAACGAGACCGTCAGAGATGGAACCTATAACTTTATTTACATGAAAGAAGCAAAGTTAAACTGGGAATAACAATCAATAATCAATAATACTAATCTAGGTGGCTCAGTGGCTAAGACACTGAGCTTGTCGATCAGAAAGGTTGGCAGTTCGGCCGTTCGAATCCCTAGAATGGGTTTCCTAGCTTCCAGTGAAACAGCTCATCTGCAAAAGTCAGTTTGCAATTAGATGTGCCAATCTAATATAAATTTCTAGGAATCTACATCGCTTTTATGAACATGAAGCATCTAAGTCTTGCAGTCCCAAGGTCCTCTCTGCATAAATTCAGAAAACTGATTGCACTTGTTTTCCACCACTTGATGCAAAACAGATGAAAGTAACAATACAAATAAATATTTAATTTAAGAAAACAAACCCAGATCCGTCAAAAATCTCAGCCCTTTTATCCTCAAATAATAGGGTGGCTTTTGTTCACCCCTGTTTTTGGAACAGAGAGATGATGAATGGAAGAACTAGATCAATTATTAAATGTAGACAAAATAATGCTAGTGCATAAATATAGTTGCAAATTGGGTTGAGTACCTTCAATTTTGGAAAAGTCATGCTAGAATAAATTTCATAAATGAAGCATATAATGGAGCATACAGTATTTTACAGTGCACTCTAATTTGTGATATATTGTATGTCAGGATGGGAGAATACAGCAATCATTTTCAAAAGTAGTTTTAAACACCTTAATTCTAAATTCAGGTTCTTTTGATGGTGTTTCAGAGAATTCCAAACAGATTTATGGGCAGTTACAAAGGAAGTCAGTTGTCTGGCCCCACAATTTGTAAATATTGGGTTTAAACAAAGCCAAGTTGCTACTTGTATTAGTGGACTCATTTATCAAATGCATATGTAAAAACAACAAACAGTCCCTTATTCTCAATAATAATTATATCTATTTGGTATATGTCAATTGAACTGTTCTGTGTATCTCATATTCATCTGTTCTAGTCTGTTCTAACTCAGATATAATTTCTCTCTTTTTTCCTCCCAGCAACTGTGAAAAATCTAAGACCACAAAGATTTTTTTAATAGTGAAATTAAAAATGATGTAAGAATTCATGCAAAGCTTTTTGAGACGGTTAATGTAAATATATTTTCTCTGCCTTTATTATAAAATGCCAGTTGACAAAGCAATACATGGAAAAACCAGTAAAGCAGCATGCCATCTTTGCAGCTGTAGTTTGCCCTTTATTATATGTATTGCAGGCTAATTCCTCTGGCATATGAAATTAATCACTCAATTCCAGCTTCAGATCTTGTTCATACTGCTGCAGTAAGCTCTATAACAAGCTGATTGTTCGATGGAACGGTCACGTGGATATCATTTTTTTAAAAAAGAAAAGTCACATTCATAAGCGTAAAAAGGAAGCTTAGCCTCTTTAAAAAGGGCACAACTAATTTCAGCAGCTAGATTAATAGAAAGGCGGGTTAATGTAGATTCAAATTCATATTCTGCTACCAAATTTAGAAAAGAAGAAAACCTTTGATGACAAAGTAGAGTTAATTTGTCAGATTTTTTTTTTTATGGAATCATATGGAGAAAAAGGAATACTCAGTTGAATGTCTGCTTGTTTGCTTCCTCTCTCCCTGCCCAAATTTACAAGTCATACAGCCTCCTACCCCTTTATTTCTTTTACTGTTTTGTCTGTTGTACTCTTTTCAAATGTATTTTCAGCAGCACCAGTGAAAAGATATTCTAGATAACACAGTAGAGATTAGATTTTTTTTTTCTGATTAAACCTGAAGATGCATAATAATCCATAGAAGCATATCTGCAGGATAGCAGTGTGAACATAATCCAAAAAACAAATAAACAAGCAAGCAAAAAAAAAACAAAAAAGGAAAAATAGAGAGATTGGTAAGAGTGGTACACTGTGCATTGCTTGTTTCTGACTGATGTTAACAGGTGATGAACTGGTCTACAGGGACCAGATTGATTCATTTCCTTCTAATAATGAAAACAGGAAACCAACAATCCATTTCCTGCTAGCTGGCTGATCAGTTGGCCCCTGCAGGAAGTGGATGAGGATCCTGGAAGCTTTTTGGGCTACACCCTTTCTAACCAAGGGTCTCCTCATGCTGTCTGTTGGCTGCAAGTAGCCTGTCAATATTGCATTATACAGTAGATCCTATAGCACAATGGATGCCCGCTGCATTTGTAATGGGTAAACAAGCTGTAAATTCAGTGCATTGACTGAAGTTCATTACAGAATTAATCTCGTTAATATACTTGTTTTGGAAAACATTGATTCCCATGATTTGAATAAAGTATGCAGTAAAAGAGATATATGCACACATTCCCTTTTAGTAACATGCTTTGCATACAGATAAGTTAATTCCTGGGATTTCATGCTTAAGACTGTGTAGACTATCAGATCAGAAGGGGGTATTAGGCTTATATGGGCAAATCATTTGACCAATGAAATATTTTGGATTTCATTTTAGCAGTAAAAGATACAATTAGCCTATATGCCAACTGGCAGTTACTTGAAATTTAAAGCAAATGTTTCAATATTATTTGGCAAAGCATTTACGAGACGTTTCCTTGTTTTATTGTGCTGATTTATAGTCCTTTAAGGAATCTACTCTTTGTTTCTGCCATAATCCCAACTTCATTATTACACAAAAGGCTTTAAAAATGTTAAGAAATTCGTTTCATTGGAAGCAATGATTTTTTTTTTGTAATTTGGTTTACCATGTCCTAAATTCTGTTTATCAAAAGCTGTCTGTCTGATCTCCTAGGTGAAAGAGGATAAGTAAGATTTCAATGTCTTGAAATCTTCAAATCTTCAAATTGATGATTTGCTTCTGGCTATATTCAAATATACTACCTGTTTAAGGGCATTTGTTGTGGTTACTATTTTTTACATTTCACTGTATTCATACCAAAGTTATCTATGCAAGTGTTTACTTGTTTCACTATTAAACTGCTTTCCTAATCACCTGAAACTCTGGAGCTACTCAACTGTATATAATAGAAGCCACATCTATATATGATGCATTTTCAGATTTTTCAAAGGGGTGCAAATAGCAGTTGTGGGAATATTCAATTTATGAAGTGACTGGTGGAAAAGGGAGGAAATTAAATTTGTTTTTAACAGGATAACAGAATAATAGAGTTGGAAGGGACTGTGGAGGTTTTCTAGTGCAACCCGCTGCTCAAACAGGAAAGCCTATACCATTTCAGAGAAATGGTTGCCCAATCTCTTTTTAAACATCTCCAGTGATGGATCAGCTACAACTTCTGGAAGTAAGTTGTACCACTGATTGATTGTTCTAGCTGATAGGAAATTTCTACTTAGTTCTAGGTTGGTTGTCTCCTTGATTAGTTTCCATCCATTGCTTCTTGTTCTGCCTTCAGGTGCTTGGGAGATAGCTTGATTCCTTCTTCTTTGTGGCAGCCCCTTAGATATTGGAACACTGTTATCATGTCACCCCTGGTCCTTCTTTTCATTAAACTAGACATACCCAGTTCCGGACACCGTTCTTCATATGTTTTTGCCTCCAGTCCCCTAATCATCTTGGTTGCTCTTCTCTGCACTCTTTCTAGAGTATCAATCTATTTTTTTATGTTGTAACAAACAAAACTGGATGAAATATTTCAAGTGTGGTCTTATCAGGTATTATAAAGGGGTACAGTGTTTTTCCCCCAAATGGAAATTCGTATTCTGAAACTGTGTTTTAAGGGGAAAGCAGCAGAAAACAGTTAAAATAGCCTCTCCAGCTGCATTCTCTCTTTTTTACACATACAGGCTATTGTAAGTATAGTTAAAAACAATTTTCCTGTCTCTGTTATGATGTTCAATATACAATATTATTATTCATTTTGTCAGTTTCCTAGATTTGTATCTGATCTTTCATTGGGAATTTAAGACACTTTGTTCGCCTATATTTTTTTCCTTAAAATATGAAGTAGATTGGACTGAGAGAAAATGATTGGCCCAAAGCCAAAACATCCATGGCTGAAAATGGATTACAAACTGGGTCTTCTTTAGCACTTCGCCAGCTGACTGCCCTTGAGCAGTCAAGAACTAATTTCAGCTTGTTAGGAGGATGTCATGTTAGTAGTTAGAGCTCATTCTGTGACACTCTTAGTACAGTTTTGAGTATTTTTCTCTACAATGTTTGAAAGCTTGACAACTTTTTCTATATGGGATACACAACATCAGATGCCCAGGGTATTATATAGGACTGTTCATGTTTGAACATTATTTTGAAGAAGTGCTTTGAATGGGGTAGGGGTACAGGGGTCTCTGCCTAAGTACAGGGGCAATCCACCACTACAGGAATACATAATACCCCCCTCAAAAAAAGGTTGCTTTAATTAAAAAAGCAGTGATTAGAATGCAGTAATGCAGGCTACTTCTGCTGCCTGCCAGCTGCCTGCAATTTGGCTGTTCAAATCTTACCAGGCTCAAGGTTGACTCAGCTTTCTGAGGTCGGTAAAATGAGGACCCATATTGTTGGGGGCAATATGCTGACTCTGTAAACCATTTAGAGAGGGCTGTAAAGCACTGTGAAGCAGTATATAAGACTAAGCACTATTGCTACTTGTGCTTGTGAGGTCTGAACCATTATTTCCAAATCATTTTCAAAGTGTGTCCAGCCCCATGTTCAGGCATGCGTTTGATATTAGTTTGCAATATGCAGCAGTAGTGAATTGAGGCAAATAAACTATTTTCTCCTTTGATTTCATATTTCAATCCCCTCTAAAAACAAAAATCACTGAACTGTCACTGTGAAGAACAGAATCAACAACACTGTAAAGAAGAATAAGCTCGACTTTTTTGTTTAAGACCAGCAAAACCAGTTTGGGGAGTAGCTTATTCTGACTACTGTTCTTTTTTCACTGGATGTGTGTGCATAGGTTTACATAGCTTTCCATCCTGCTATTGCTTCATTTATTTTTGCTGGAGATTCTAAATTTAGAGATCAAAGTTTTTGCAAGGAAGAGTTAATGTTGCTCCTAACTTCCCCCATCAATTTCCCCCTGAAATGTTTAGGGTTTGTTCTACCATTAGGCAGACACTTTGCTTCCTAAATATTTCCATGCCCTCAAGAGCTTACAGAGGCCATTTCTGTGTATGGAATTAGGGAAGGAGAATTCTTATTTGTCTCAGGAAGCAGAGTGCCTTGGATTTGTTTCACATGTGCAAAATCAAAACAAACAAAATGCTTAAAATAGTTCAGCCTTGTGTATTCTTTTTCTGGGCTTTCAAAAACAAAGGATGGAGATATAAAAACTGACATGAGGAATTCTTTCTGTATGTGTACAGGTAGTCCTCGACCTACAACCATAATTGAGCCCAAAACATCTGTGGTTAAGGGAAACATTTGTTAAGTGAATTTTGCCCCATTTTACGACCTTTCTTGCCTCAGCTGTTAAGTGAATCACTGCAGTTTGATAAATTAGTAACCTGGTTGTTAAGTGAATCAGGCTTCTGCATTGACTTGGCTTGTCAGAAAGTCTCAAAAAGTGATGGCGTGATCTTGGGACACAGCAACAGTCATAAATATGAACCTGTTGCTAAGCATCTGAATTTTGATCACATGATCATGGGGATGCTGCAAAGGTCATAACTGTGAAAAATGGCCATAAGTCACTTTTTTTCAGTGCCATTGTAACTTTGTACGGTCACTAAACAAATTGTTGTAGTTTGAGGACTACCTGTATTATAAGTAGTATTAATTTTGACTATTATGAAAGGGAAGTATATTATTTCCCTTATTTCATTTATTGTCACTGTAAAGGCAGGGAGGAAAAAAAAAGAAAAGTACATAAATCATACAGCTTCCCCTGAGTTGCCATTTACAACTATCTCTATTTATATCCCACCATTTTTTTATTATTGGACTTCATTCCTTTAGTGGGGGTTCTACAATTGGGACTAGCAACCCAATTCACATTAGGTGAAATCATACCAGTACTCAGTGGTGAAATTCAATTTTTTCTACTACTAGTTCTGTGGACATGGCTTGGTGGGTGTTGTGTGGCTTGGTGGGCCTGGCTTGTTGGGCATGGCAGGAGAAGGATACTCTAAAATCCCCATTCCCTCCCCACTCCTGGGGGAAGGATATTGCAAAATCTCCATTCCCACCCAACTCTGGGCCCAGCCAGAGGTGGTACTTGCCAGTTCTCCGAACTACTCAAAATTTCCGCTACCAGTTTTCAAGAACCTGTCAGAAACTGCTGAATTTCACCCCTGCCAGTACTTATGATCTTACTTCAGCTTTACTTTGCTTTACCCTCCTGTGAGGGTTTTAAATGCAATGTATGATTAAAAAGCTATTTTTTTATTACTGTCATAACTGAAAATGGTAATTAAATGAGACAGTCCCTAAAGGAGGAGTCTCCAATAGTCAATTTCAAGATGGCTGGTGGAGACAATATCAGGCTATATAAGCCAAGGATTGGATTTAACATAATGCAGATCTCTGTGATTCACAAGTGTGACTTGTTCTGGTGCTGCATCTGGACAAATATCATTGGAACAGTCCATACTATGAAAAAAATTGGTAACTTAGTCGTGACATTGGGTCTAGCATGGCTATCAGAGAACCACAGCATTTGTGAAAGTATACAAACAAGATGCATGTCTTTGAATGTTGCTCAGTTCTTGGTCAAAGGAAACTTCAGGTATTTTTGCTTTCTTTTGTTCTGGATGTGTCTGAAGGTATCAACATAGGTGCCATGTAACATAAAGCTCTTGAAAAAAAAACATTGAAAGCGAAGAAGAAAAGGTTGGCTGATGATGTCAGCAGCAAAAAGGGAGGCTCTTCTGCAACTTGTTTTCCCAATTGGAAACTGGTGTCTGAAGTTACTATTTTCCATCTCAACCAATATTACAACTTACAGCAGCTTCAGGTGTGACATCCAGAACAAAAGAAAGCTTTCGCCATTGCAAACAAAAGCAGCTTCAGGTGTCATAGAGATCAGAGAGAAAAAAAACATTATAACAAAATGTATAAGTTAACTTCCTGTGCAATGCTGTACTTTTTAAAACTGCCTTAAAGTTTGTTTGTTTGCTTGCTTAAATTGGAAGTTATCACACAGATGCCCTATATCTCATCTGAGTTAGCCCTTAAATTGCAAAGTTATAAGCATATCTGAGGATCTATAATGCTTTTAAAACAGCGAAGGAAATGTAAAATGACTACTCTGCCAAGTTAAACAGGTGCTTGTATTATTTATAGATATACCCTAAAGGATGCAATGTTAGTTTTTGAAGCGTATGAAGAAATAGCATATGCTGACACACTTATAAATGTGTTGCTTCTAATTCTAGTCACGCAATGATGTTGTAGGAATATAGTATATAGTGCTTCTCCCTCCCAAAAAAAATTCACGAGTCTCATTTTAAAAGAGGAGGAGGAGGGAGGGAGGGAGGGAGGAAGGAAGGAAGGGGAAGAGGAGGAGGAGGAGGAGGAGGAGGAGGAGGAGGAGGAGTATTTCTTCTAAAAGAATGTTCTAAGGTTTAATGAAGTTCTGATAATATGATTGATTGATTGATTGATCATATTTAGAAATTGCCTGTTTCCCTCATAAAGGGGCTCTGGGTGGTGTACAAATAAAGTGTTTAAAAACATAAAAACTGAATATAAAAAAATTAAAATAGAGCAAGTATATTTAAAATTTGACATTATAAGTTAATTAAAAGATGGGTGTAGAATCTTTGGCATGCTAACCATCCCTATGACTGTGTGCTCCTCTGCGAACTGCAAGTGAGGTGATAGAGCCAAGTATTTAGATACTTTTGGAAGGCCAGGAGAGTGGGGACCCACCTTGCTTTTGGAGGGAGAATATTCCAAAAGGTGAGGGCGGGCAACAGTAGAGAAGTTTCTCTACCTGAGACCTTCAGCTGAAATATTTTAAATGATGGAGCCCACAACATACTTTCCCTGCCTAACCTGGTGGGATGGGCTGATATGATAGAGTGAAGATGATTCTGTAGGTAACGTGGCCACATGTCATGAAGGGCTTTAAAAAGTCCTAATTAACATCTTGAACTAGAACCTGGAAGCAAACTGGCACCCAATGCAGTTTACTCAGCAGACGTGTTATATGCATCTTTCTTTGGGTTTCCAAGATTGCCCACACAGCCACATGATGGGCAGTCAAGAAAACAAACAAATGATTCTTGAAGAAATCAACCCAGAGTTGGTGCCCCACTTGAGGCACAAATGACTGGGCTCAAATTACTCTATTTAGGACTCATTACATGAAATGTTAGATGTTTGAGAAATTTATAGTGCTGGGACAGGTGGAAGAAAAGAGAAGAAGAGGATGATCAGTGGCAAGGTGGATTGACTCAGTTACAGTGGTTTTGGGTGCACCGTTGGAAAACCTGGTTACAGACAGATTTTCATGGAGAATATCTATGTGGTTGTGGTTGCTAGCAGCTGACAGTGACTTGATGGCACATAATTGACCCATCAATAAAGAATTAGCTTGAGTTTTCCAATCAGGGTCAAGTTAGCACATATGGTGAATTAAGAACTGTTATAGCTATTAACAAATATGTCTACTTATGGTCAGAAGAATAAAGTTCTGACTACCTCTTATAAGGGCAAACTGTAACAAATTACTATTACTTGTCTTTTTTCTAGATCTAGAGTGGTATTAATATTTTACCAGCTATGCTGTTTCCTGGACAGAGGGAGCTTAACTATGTTATTCATGCAATGGGAAACCTCACATTTGGAAAGTTGTAACTTGCTTTGTAGAAATATAGGTAGTTATCCCATACCAACCACAATTGGGACTGATAACTCTATTGCTAAACAATATAATTATAAAGGGAAGCATTGGACCATGTCCAACCTATGATGTCAGTTTGTCAGATCTGGCTAAGGTCATTAAGCAAATCACCTGCAGTTATTCACTACAACATCACTCCTTGTACTTCCTGCCAGCTTCCCCATTGACTTTGCTTGTCAGATGCTGGCTATGAAAGTTGCAAATGGTAATCCTATGACAACAGGACCCTGCTGCAACTGTTGTAAATTGTACCAGTTGCCAAGCACCCAAATCACAATCACATAACCATGTGGACACTGCAATGGCCATACCTTCAAAAACCATTTATAACTCTTCCTTCAGCACTTCTGTAACTTTGAATGGTCACTGAACAGTGTTGGTTAAGTGAGGACTACCTGTGCTCCTGTATCTGCTTTAGAAGCAGACCTTGGTAGCTTATTTGCTGAATAGGATATCTGGCCAAGCACATGCTGTTTTTTTTTTTTTTTTTTTGATGACAGCACATCTGCTTTCTAAAACATCCTCCATCCTGAAATTCAAAAGGCAGCCAATATTCTTAGGGACCTCTTGAATTTCCTTGTATGAACTCTGGAAAGAGTATATGGGGTTTTTTTGGTCAGCCTCCTACCTTTTCAAATGAATGTTTCATATTGATTGTATTTATTGTTTTTATTATTGTCTTACAGACCATAGTTGTGACCAGCTTCGGGATGCATCTATATGAGAAGGATGTATTTGTGTTTATAGTAACAAACAATATTGCTTTCATATAAACACATTTGTAGTGAATTGAAAATCCCTTTCATAACTGATTTGAACCAGTGTGGCAATTCTCACATTATCCTCATTTTGCACTATATTTTATGGATGCCTTTTACACAGGCTCTTTTATTCGTTCAAAGACTGTATGTTCAAATATTTTGAGCCTGCCTTGCCAGTATCTCTGTTTACATCAAAGTACTATAAATGCAAACTGATCTTTAGGCAGATAGGTTGTTTCACATGTGCTAAATATTGATAATCCACTTTTTCATTCATGTGACTATGACTTCAAAATCTGGATGGCAGAAGCAGGACACAAAGTGGAAGCGGAACAGTCCCAGTGTCCCAGTGGTGGGTTTCAAAAATTTTTACTACCGGTGGATGTGACTTGATGGGCATGGCTTGGTGGGTGTGGCAGGGGAAGGATACTCTAAAATCTCCACTCCCTCCCCACTCCAGGGGAAGGTTACTGCAAAATCCCCATTTCCTACCCAATCCAGGGGAAGGTTACTGCAAAATCCCCATTTCCTCCCCAATCCAGGGGAAGGTTACTGCAAAATCCCCATTTCCTCCCGATCAGCTGGGACTTGGGAGGCAGAGAATAGATGGGGGCAGGGCCAATCAGAATTTTTACTACCGGTTCTCCGAACTACTCAAAATTTCCGCTACCGGTTCTCCAGAACTGGTCAGAACCTGCTGAAACCCACCTCTGCAATGTCCCCTTCATGCATAAATGTACTGTAATGTGAGCCTAAATCTTTCTTTGTAATAATCTTATATTCCACAGTTCAGTTTGGGGAGATATCCGAACAAAATTACTTAATGCAGGGTTTTGGAGCCAATTGCTACAATTAACAACTGCTAACATACAGTAGTTAACCGTAGTAAATTTCTTCATATCTATTTATATCGTATTTACTAAATTTGGCATTCATTACCTGACTTCATTACCGGACTTTAAAAACACAAAGTGAGCCTTTCTCAACTGTTGACATTTATAGTGTGATTAGGCAAGGGTGTTCAGTTTTTTTCTCAGCCACACTGTTAATTGTTTACTAGTAGCTTATTGTGAACTCTCAAGTCTTTGCACAAATCAATGCATACGTTGAGGAAAAAACAACAACAACTAAAGCCGAGATTGCAGCAGATGATGTAAACAGACAGCAATGCAGTCTGTAGTCTTATCAAAGATCAGGACTGGGCCTCCCTACTTTCTTTCTGTTGCAAAACTTTACTTTCATAGTCTTTTATCTCTCTGGACTTCAAAAAAAAAATCTTCTTCCTTCCTTTTCCCCAGTCCCAAAGCTATGGGGCCCTGTTTTGAACCTTGTGGCCCATTGGATGCCGTAAGGCAAACTATTATCTGGAGACCTGATTGGATCTGATATAGTGTAATCTCCACCACATATCACACGACTCTTTTTTTCTTCAGGGCAATCTAGAATTCCATAGAATTGTTGACGTGTTTATAAAACACTGGTTTTCCTCTTCAAACTACCTGGTATCAAATATATATATAGAAGCAGAATTCCCTAGATATCCTGCCAGTATGCTCAATAAAATCTGGAGGGCAGAACTTTAAGTAAGAAGGGATCAAAATTCTAAATAGCTTAGAGCACCAAAAACTACCTGGTAGTTGGGTACAGATCTACAAATCACAGCCAAAGAACACAAAGAAATGCAGACAGTCTGAATATGTAATCCTGAACAGGAAGTTCATAAAATACTGTTTGAATCTGATAAGGAACAATTATCAATCTGGATGGGAAGGAGCAACCTGGAGTTTGATAATACTTCATTGTCATAACAGATTATCCAAATTGTTGTCAGTTTCTGGGTTTGTTGCTGATACCTCCTGACACTAGTATGATCCACACAAGAAACAGTAAGAAGGTTATTGTGCAGCTGCATGAGTAAATTTTGTCTCCTCCTATAGATAGATGTTATTCTGTAGGATTCATGGGTTTTAATAGCATAGGGAAAAATTATTCCTATACAGTGGCAGAGACTTTATAAATTAAGACTCTTTCTTGCAACTATGAAATTCTATCTGTAAATATAAGTGCACTTGGAAACAGAAGAGGAAATGTCATAGAAGCATTTCTACCTTGGGCAATGATGATCAGGATATAGCCTCAGCATATGATAGCAGATGAAATATAAGTAGTTATACTTATATTTCAACATTCATTCAGTGTTTTGGAGAAGTGATTTAACCTAGTATCCCAAAAGAGTTAAATTGGGTGTATGTATAAATAAATAACCTAGGACTGCAAATCAGGAAGGAAAATTAAGGAGGTTAATTATGTTAGGTCATATTTTTCTATTGTACTGCAGTGTATTTCTGTGTATAACTATTCTTATTTAATTTAATTTTGGTGACATTCAGCTCCAGGCAGGCTGATTCTTGTTTTTTATATTGTCAAAAAAAAAAAAAAATACAAATAAAATCAAATCAGTTAAATATAATTTTAAAATAGAATATGGAAAATAACCAAAATACTAACATCAAAACATATAAACATATGACAAATACATGTAATAAGTGGCTCATCCACCTAACTGCAAGGCCTGGGAGAACAGGCTTTAAGGCCTATCAGAATGTCATCAAGGTGGGAGCCAACTGAATCTCAATGTCATTCTAGAGGGTAGGCATTGCAACATAGAAGGCGCATTTCCTAGGCTCCAAAATATGACACTGTTTAATGATGGGGATCTGGAGCATATCTACTCTATCAGTTGTTACTGGCCAGGCAGACACCAAAGAGATAGACAATAACCTGGTCGCAATCCATGAAGAGTTCTACATGTTGTAGGAAGCCCCACCCTAGAAGAATGAAATATTTTGGGAAATATTAAAAAGGCAGGATAGAATATTTCCCTAAATGAGAAATGGGAAAAATCTTAAGGGAGGCAGAAACCAGCCCCTGTTTCCCTGCCCCAAACAGAAATTGAGAAGGCCAGCTTTTAGAAATGCAGATTTGGTAATCCATTCAGAAATACTGGGTCAAGACAGAAACTCAGATAAGCAAAAAAACAAAAGATTGACAAAATTAGCTCACACAAACACCTAGGACCGTAATGGCGAACCTATGGCACAAGTGCCACAGGTGGCACCCAGCGCCCTCTCAATGGGCACACAAGCTGTTGCCTCAGTTCAGCTTTGCCACGCATGCGCACACACCTCTCACCAGCCAGTTGGTTGTCTGCCATATATGCGTGGGGGGGCAGGGCACTGTGGAGGGGGAAGCATGCACATGCACAGGGGACAGGGGCCACGGGGACAGGCAGGGGGAGTACTCATATGCACAGGGGGTGGGGCGCATGCACGGGAGCTGCACACGCATTGCATTTTGGGGATTGGGGTGTGCGCTTTGAGCACTTGGTCCGGAAAAGGTTAGCCATTACTGACCTAGGATTTGCATTTTCCCTTTTGCCTATAGAGCCAGCCATGACCCCTATATGGCCCCATGAAGGTATAAAAACCCACCCACTCTAAACTCCATTTGTCAGCTGTCTCAGAATCACATGTGGTTGGTGGTTCTGCTTCATCAATGAACTTTCCAATCAGCCTCCAGCCTCCATTTTATTTCTAGCACCTTTCTCCCAGCTTGGAACTGGAACTGGAATTTTTTTTCCAACAATGTGATAATCAGTATCCTAAATCATATCTACTAACTTATTTGCAATCAATGCAGTTCGCAAAGCAGCGACTTCTTGTGCCACTGCATTCTAGACTCGTTGGAGCTTCTGGGTGGTCTTCAAGGACAGCTCCATATAGAGAGCATTACAGTGAGGTGACATGAGTCATGAGGTGACAAAAGCATGAATGACTATCTGGAAAGCTGTCCAATACAGGAAGGAATGAAAACAGCGCACCAGATGGAGATGTGCAAAGATGTGCCCTCTTGGCCACAGCTATCACTTGGTCTTTAAGAAGGAACTATGAGTCCAGGATGAGTCTCAGATTGTTCACCAGTCCAGAATGGAGAAGCACAACCCCATTCAGGATCATGATGGAGGATTCTCAGACCTGGGCAATAGACCTGGTGGCTCAGCAGACTAAAAGCATTGTGATTAACACCAGCTGTCTGCAATTACTGTAAGTTCAAATCTCACCAGGCTCAAGGTTGACTCAGCCTTCTATCCTTTCTAAGGTAGGTTAAATGAAGACCCAGTTTGTGGGGGCAATAAGCTGACTTTGTATAAATATACAAAAGTATGAAAGCTATTCCTTAACGCATTGTAAGCCACCTTGAGTCTCCGGAGAAGGGCAGCATATAAATCAAATTTAAAAAAAAAAAACTACATCCACTCAATTTCAGTAGGATTGAGCTGGGTGCAATTTTTTTCCTCATCCAGGCCCCCACAGCTTCCAGATACTGTTCTTGGAAGAAGATGAGGACAATCCCATAAAAACCAATTGTTTTTATTTCTCCTGAATCTTATATCCAGACACAGGTATTACCAGATGTGAACCACATCAGAGTCCCCAGACAAAATGTTTTTAAAATATTTATTAGACTTGTTTGCCACCCATTTTGTCTAAATCATATCATATGATCTCTACCATTTATAAATAGGTAGATATTAAATTCAGATGTTAAAAATTAATTAAAAGGGTAACATGCTTTAAATGTAATCACACAATGTATGTACATCTTGGCCAATGCTCTTTTCTTTTCTTTTTTCTTTTCTTTTCTTTTCTTTTTTCTTTTACTTTTAATAAGGCAGCTTTGGCAGGTCCTAGGTATGCTTGTAGCCATTTTGATTCCCAGCCAAGCTGCTGAGTCAAAGAACAACAAAAAAAGTGGTTTTTACCAAGTCTTTGGACTGCACCCAAATCTTGCAAATTCTTTTGCTTGTTCATAGAAAAGTGTTTTTAGTAATCCCATCATAAACCTCTTAAAAAATTTAGAATCTTTGATTCTGGCTACTCCTTAAAAATGATCCTCTGAAAATTGGTGGATTGGGACAAATTTAGCTAAGTATTAAATCAGACTGATTCTTTTTATTATATAGATGTTATAATTCTCCCCAAAACCAGTTATTTTTTCTTAGTTCAGGGCAGATCTGGCTCTGACCACATTTTAATACTATGCTGAATTTCCCTCCTGTTAAATAAATGCTACTTCATTTCCACATTGTTCCATTATTATTATTTTTTTTTAGAATTGCAGGTTTCAGAAAGCCCTTAAAACCTGTCTCTGTTCTCAAGCCTGGTTTAATGTGTTTGTTCTGTGTTTGTGGGGATACTGTCATATCTATACTGTTTATTCTAGTTGTTTTAGTCTGGATTGCCAGTTTATGTGGGTTTAAACTGTTTATATTATTTTTTATTATTATTCCCCATGATCTGAGGAATGTGATCTTGGAAAAAACAAGATATGTAAGCTATAAAAATGCATCAACTTTCCTTGATAAAATCAATTTATAGGTTTTTCGCTGTGGTGCTGACTGAGAAACAATGAAATTAATTCTGCAGTTCTTTTTATTCTGGAACCTCTATGTTCTTTCTGATATCAAGAGACCTAAATTATTTGCAAAGCCAGTTTAAAAATCAAAGTGAACATTGATGGTAAATTTTCCTTTGCAGTTGAATTTGCTAGTATCTTCTCAGGTCAAAATATATAGGGAGATATGGGCAACATTTGGAAGGGCAAGATTATGCTAATGCATAACTTCAATTATTTATGAACTGAATTGTGTGCCCCAAAGGTGGAAAAAAATTCCAGATATGATCTGTTCTCAAAACAAATCCATAGGGCCACACTTTAACTGAAACCCCACAAACTACTTCCTGTTCTGGAAGATACAGTACACCCTTGGAAATGTACTAACCACCCCTGAAATGCTTGGATTAGCCCTTTTCTGGAAAAAAGAGAGAATTCCATGAACAAATAGCCTGGATTATTGTTTTTGTTGATTATGATGATGATTGCACAATCATCATCCTGATGTTTTGACTGGATTTGGCATTTTTATCCACCTATAGAGTCCTTCCCAAGGACATAGAATAGCAGATGTTATTGTTTGATACTGATAAATGTATTGTCACAGAATGTAAGATATTCTAAATAAAGCTGACCTTTACAATTGTTGTTGTTGTCATTTATATGTTACCTAATTCCCAACAACTCCAGGCTTTATGGTATACAATAGGCATCAGTATGTTTAAATTAGCATATACCAATGTTATGCAACTACTTCCATCACCACACATAAACCCACCCCCAAAAGCAAACTGAAAAAAAAGGAAGAATAAATTTATTTCAGCCCTGTTTATTCTGCTGTTGTCATAGTATCACTGGGTGATTCCTGTGGCTCTCCCAAAAATAAGCAGGCTGAGTTGAGCCTCTGACTCTTCAAACACTGCCTACCCCAGATGTACCTTATCTAATACATTATATATTCAATTCATTCTCTTATGCCATTAAATATGTTTTTATTTAATTACTTTTGGAGGATACACATATACCACAATTTGAGTGCCATTGCATGTAGACTGGTTGTTTGCTACCTCTCTGATAGGGATTTAGTTTTACATAATGGAATATTTAAAAAGTTTACTTTGAACTTAGTATTAAGAATGAACTATCCATTCTACTATTTCTGAACTAAACCAAAGACAATAAAACAATTACCAGAATAATTTCAATGAAACTGGTTCCTATTAAATCAATGAGATCTGTTTCAACTTTCAAGGCATCAGTGTAGGACTAAAAACTAGTGGCTGAGAACTTCAGAGTTGGCCTAGTCTTTTTCTGTTTAAATGCTGGTTTTGATTCTATAAACTTTGTTGACAGTTATTGGAATTACTAATACAATGAAGCAAGTCTGGTTTTGGCATAAGGGCCTTGACTGATAGACTAGGCTAGCATTTCTCAACCTTGATAACTTGAAGCATGGACTTCGATTCCCAGAATTCCCCAGTCAACATTCAATTTATATCTTAAAGTTGTCAAGGTTGAGAAATGTTGTACTTAGAATGCAGGCTGCACATGCCTTCCTCTAAGAATATAAAAGCAAGATCATTTAAGGAGTATAGGAGGATTTTTATTTCTCCAAATATGCTCACTGCATCTCTATCATCACATTGAGAAGATATTAGAAGCTGTTTGGAGCTGGGTGCAAAGCATTATACAACTGCTTTTAGCCTACAACCATCTGTGGTTTACTACTGAGACTTGGCCTATTTTTTGTTTACTACCATTTTAGTGTCTGTGTTGTTCTTGATTTAATGTCCTATGGATATTGTAGCTGCTTTTGGTAGTTGTTTATTAGCCTGAGCTTTGCTCTTGCAGAATCAGCAGTAAGATGGAAAGGAAGTAGCTGAAGGAAAAGAGAAAAGGAACAACATTTTTGCCTCCGAAAACTGCTTGGTTCTCCTGTAAGAAGACCAAGAACCAGTAGTGCTGGGACTCTGCCCTAATAAACAAGTACTGGAGGTATCTCAGATTCCTGCAGGGTCAGTTCACAGAAGTCTGAACATCTCATGAGACCACGTTGCTCAAATGGCAATGAGCTTTGTGAGAAACTTCTCTGCTGAGAAAGACTGGGCGTGAAATTATGCCAAGTAGTATCATCCATCAATTATACCATAATAAATGAGCCAGTTATTATGTTATTAGAAAATGTTCTGCAATAACTGCTGCTTCATATATTGCAATTGTTCCCTGATCAGTATGTATATATTAGGAAACATAAATGGATTGCAACTATAGCAAAAAGTTTCTCAACTTTGGCTACTTTAAGATGTGTGGACTTCAATTTCCAGAATTCCCTAGAGGCAATGGAATGCCGGGAGTTGAGGTTCATGCATCTTAAACTGGCCAAGGTTGAGAAATACCTATATAGAGTATCCTATAAGAAAGATAAATATCTCCCCAAGGTATCCTCATATTCACAAAGCACTTCCAAACCACTACCATTTCTATTCTCCAATTTCTACACTGAACTACATTTTTTGGGTTACTTCTGACTTCATATTCTTTTCAAAAAGGAGTAAAGAATGCCACTTATTTAGCATTGTAGATCTTAGATAACAAAAATCCCCACATTCCTATTCCAACTAGAAAGAAAATAAAATGAATCCTTGCATCCCCCATTCTCATCAGCATGCCTACTTTATGTGCTATGATTTTTTCTTATGGAACTCCCCCCCCCACTGTCCCCAAAGGTAGAGCAGTTCCTAAACGTTGCACAGAAATAACCTGCAGAATTATATTGAAACTATATTGAAAAATACATACAAAAAAAATAATATAATCTTAATTACTGTAAAAAATAGTCTAGATGTGTGATTAACTGATAATAAGATTTACCGTTTGACTAGATAATAATTAAGATAGTAGAATAATACGTTACTTATGTAACATTTTTCAAATCAAGTGGTTAATATCTACAAAAATTTCAGGTACATGGCAGATTCTGTTTGAAAATAAATTATATGATAAGAATTCAGACTTTATGATACATGAAAGATCTAGATAATTATTTTCTTTTTTATGAAGTTGTTACTTGATGTTAACTACTTGTAGTTAGATTGGTTGCATTTCTAATAAAAAGTTAAAGATCTAATTTCAGTGAATGACGATCTCACATACAGGTTTAGAATGTTTCACAATTAGTTTCATATATAGTCCATTTTCAATAGACCTTATTCCAACATTAGTATGATGTTGCAAACGTAATGATTGTAATAAAATGGGTATCACACTATGGACTGCTGCCCTTGGGTTAAATGCATGGCACACATGTACACAGTCATTCTGAACTCTGCACTCCTATGCCATAGATAAAAATCAATTGTACCAACTAGAAATTATGAAAGAGTTGACATCCTACGGTACTAGCTACCACTGCAACCCTTCCTCTCTCACACACATCCATTTAGGATTGAATCAAACTAGAATTCACCAAACTGCAAAACTTAAGTCTTCAGGACTGCTTCTAGCACAGCTTGAATCCTCTTTCCCGTATCTGCCATTGACAGAAGCACTTCTGGCTAAATTTCAATTGGTTTGTTCTCTGATCCATTTTTTAAAATTAAAACATCCTTGAATTCTGATGGAAAAAAAGAGACAGAATTGCATATCATCAATGTATTTGGTCATTTTTGTCACATTTTCAAAAACATGGTGATTAGCATTGGAGAAAAGATGGAGCCTTGTGGGAACTCATAAACCAGTGGTGGGTTGCCCCCGGTTCACACCGGTTCTATAGAACTGGTAGTAAAACTGGCGGGAGGCTCCGCCCACCGACCCCAACGTCATTAAAATGCTTCTGTGCATGTGCGCGGCCCTGTTGCGAACCGGTAGTAAAGGTAAGTAGAACCCACCTCTGTCATAAACCTATAGTTATGTTACTGAATGAGTTCCCCAGCATTTGTTATCCTTCTAAAATCATCCTTTCAAGAAGTAGTGAAGCCTCCATAAAGCAGTGCCTCTTGAGTTCCATCAAAGACTGATAAGGGTGGTGTGACTAATGACAGCAAAAGCTGCTGAGAAATTTAACAATCAAGAAAGATAGTCTTGTGAAATTTGTTCTTGGTATTGATTATCCACCAACACAGTAATGGTTTTATTTGTCCAATAACTAATTAGAAGTGAGCACAACTGAAATGAATCTATATCAGACTTCTTCAACCCAGGTGGCTTTCAGATATCTCAGAATTTCAAAATAATTTTTAAGTGTGTAGCCAGTTGAAAGAATAGAGTTATTGTTCCATTTTACAAGGATAACAAGAGTAAATATGAAAAAATATGAGGGATTAGTTGGTTCAGAGTTTCTAAGAAGACAGAACTCTAATTAAAAGAGAATGAAATGTTAACAATGAGCCATGTCTGGGAAAAACAGCGTGGGCAGGAAACATGCAGATCAGATTTTCAATGTTCTTATCACTTACAAATGTCTGAATATGAGAACACATTTTGAGATTTAAAGAAATTGTATGGAAAAGTGAACAGGCTTGAATTATGGAATGCTTTGTGTAAAAATGAAGCTTAGTTGCTGAACATGATAAGAGCAGTTTCTGATAGAAGTGAAATATGCATGGGCATAAATTGATTATGTAGTGACTATGTCAACATTGAGCAGTGCATAAGACAAGGAAATGTGATTTTCCCTTAGTTTCTTTGTGTCTATGGATAAATGTATAAGGAATTTTGTGTTGATGTTAATGTTGTATTGATGGGAGATCTGAATCTGTGTGCTGTTAATGTCGTGCTGCTGGCTAAATCTGAATTATCTGCAGGTTAGATAGCTGATCAGCTGCTAGCTGATATAATGCAACAAGAATAAGGATCTGAAAGTTAATATTTCAAAGACCATTAGGATTGGAACATTTCCCTGTCAAACTCTACCACTTCAAAGGGTTAGACCAGGGGTGGAATGTAAAATTTGTTACTACCGGTTCTGTGGGAATGGCTTGTGGGGGGGGGGGGTAATGTGACTGGGGTGGGCATGGCCAACTTTTCTTTTCTTTTTTAACTTTTCAAAGCATTTTTTCTAATGCTTTGAAAAGCTTCTGCCAATCAGGCAACTCAGCTGGGATCGTCAGAGACTTTTCAAAGCATTTTTTTAACCACCTCTTTGGCCAAGAGGTTGCAGAAAAAAATGCTTTGAAAAGCCTCTGACAATCCCAGCTTAGCCGCGCGATCATCAGAGGCTTTTTTTTTTACTTTTAAAAGCATTTTTTTGTTAGAAGAGGTTGTAGAAAAAATGCTTTTAAAAGTAAAAAAAAAAGCCTCTGATGATCGTGCGGCTCAGTTAGGCATGGTGGTGGTGGGGGGGCGCAGCGATTTTTGCTCCCGGTTCTCAGAACCACCCACCGCCATCGCTACCGGATCAGGCGATCCGGTCTGAACCGGGAGCATTTCACCCCTGGGTTAGACAAGTATGGAGTGATCATTACAACAGGGGTATTTGTTTGAGGGCCGGATCAGCATTATAGTTCTCCTCAATGGGCTGCCCGGGCGGGGGGGGGGGGGGGGAGAAAACAGGACAGATGGCTAGCAGGCTCCTGCAGCACCCTGCTAGCCAAAACGGGGCATACAGGCCCCCCTGCTCCCAGTTTTGGCTGTCAGAGGCACCATGGGCCAGTCCTTGGCTATTTCCAGGCCAGCCCCATGGGCAAGATTTAAGCACCCTGTGGGCCCAATCTGGCCCACGGGCCTTGAGTTTGACACCCCTGAATTACAAGTTATCCCTAAATGGTGAAAAATTAGGACATTAGTGTAATTGGGTAGTTTAAAGTTTACAAAATTTAGTAGAAAGATAGGTGTATTTTTTCCCCAGAACAGGGCTTACTGTATAAAGAGAAACCTAAACATTAAGTTGACTGCATTGGAAATGAAGTAATTAAGAAATGTATATGATAAAATAAGAACAGAATCAAGAATGAAAGGGTGATAGATGAATGTGAATTGAATATCAATATGAGCAAGCAGTATGAAAGAAACACATTCCTTTTCTCATATAGAGAAAACAAATGAAGTTCACATTGTAAAAAAAAAAAGCACAGAAGATTTTCTTTTTACCTTTTGCTGTGAGACATTCTTAACCCGGGGATTGTCTGTACTTGGCAGTTATATTAGTGCCTGTGAACTCATTGGAAAATAAGGCCAGCTATTAATGTTGTATTCCTTTCTTGTGTATATTTTAAGTAATAGTGTTTGAAGCCATAATTTTAAAAATAGCCTTAAAAAAACAAAAAACAATCTTCAAGAAACCAACAGGACTTGCTACCAAGGAAAACTATAGAACAAGTCTTGAATTTAACTTTCCGTCCACAATCACTGTCAGAACACTAAATGTGCACAAATTTTCCATAGATTTTGGCATAGGTAAAGGTAAAGGTTCCCCTCGCACATATGTGCTAGTCGTTTTCGACTCTAGGGGGCGGTGCTCATCTCCGTTTGAAAGCTAAAGAGCCAACGCTGTGCGAAGACGTCTCTGTGGTCATGTGGCCAGCATGACTAAACGCCAAAGGCGCCCGGAACACTGTTACCTTCCCATCAAAGGTGGTCCCTATTTTTCTACTTGCATTTTTACGTGCTTTCGAACTGCTAGGTTGGAGTTAACTTAGTGGTTAAGGTACCAGGCTATAAAGCAGGAGACTTATGAGTTCAAAGCCTAGGTGAAAGCCAACTGGGTGACTTTGGCCAGTCACTCTCTCAGCCCAACTCACTGCAAAGGGTTGTTATTGAAGGGTAAATAGGAGGAAGATGTGTTGGATATGTTCGCCACTTTGAGTTATCATAAAAATAATAAAGGCAAGATACAAATTCAATAAATAAAGCAATAAACCACCAATTATGTTAAACCACCAGGGAACATCATCCAAATGCTCCAACTTTTGATTCCTAAAATAATACTGAAATTATATGTGAACGATATTATGGGTTCAAAAAGGTGTATTGCAAAGAATGACTCTAGGCATTCCAAAGCTGGCATCTTCCCTTTGTTGGTAGGGAAAGATATCATGAGAATTTTATTGCTGTAGATCTATGGCCTTTAATATTCATTACACTATATTCAGCAAGATAAGATTTTCTGTTGACTGAACTCTTCATTGCACAATGTATGAGAATTTCCCAATTCCACTTCAGTTTCAGCAGCAAATAAATCTGTACAGTATGGATCCAGCTATGTAATAGATTTGACATATCTCTTTTAAGTCTATGGTTTGGTTTGCACGATAGACATAACCTTGCCATACCTCCTCAGGCACATATTCACTGCTGAACACTGTGATGCATGATTAGGGATGACCTGGTCTGTCATGTGTTAGCCATTTTTTTTCAGTCTTGTGAAGCACCACAAAGGAACTTGCTCCTTTGTGGTTTTAAAATAAAAATTGCAATAATAATGAGAAAGAGGATGAAAGCCATGGTGGAATGATTGATGTGGTTGGGGTTCACTGAGGAGGGGGATTCATAAAATATAACACAATATACAAGAATTATTACAAAAATAAGATGGATATCCTTCTCCTTCATGACAAAATTATTTCATGTTTGTGAAGACATTTCCAGCAATAGCATAATGTTCAGAGTTGAGGCTACTTGTACTCCCTTATCCCAAAGGTGCTTTTACAAGAGGCAACTGGACTTTCTGTTTTTTCTTTGAAGATTTTTGCTTCTCATCCAAAAAGCTTCTTCAGCTCTGACTGGATGGTGGGAAATTATTAAATTATTCCCCACCATCCAGTCAGAGCTGAAGAAGCTTCTTGGATGAGAAGCAAAATATCTTCAAAGAAAAATCAGAAAGTCCAGTTGCCTCTTGAAAAAGTACCTTTGGGACAACCATGACCTGGATGACTGAGAATCTCCATAGTCTGTACTCCCTTACTTTGCATGAGAGCAGAATTTTACATAAGGCTTCCCTCAACAATCTGATAGAATCCATTTTGACAAGTTGGTCACAGCCCAGCACTGTGCTGTGGAGGATTTAAAAGGTTTAAAACCAGCATTTTGAATTGAGCATGGAAGCTTACTGGCAATCAGCGTAGCAACTATAGAAGCAATGTCTACCTGCCAACAATCCAATCATTGTCTTCAGTACCAGTTCTGAGTAATCTTCAAGATGGTCCCACACAAAGTATATTACAATAATACTGTATGGTGATAAGAGCATGACCTACCATCATAAAGTTTCATGGCTTGAGATAAGGCTATATGTAATAAATAACCCAAAGCTGGACAAAGGCCCTAGTTGTTACAACGTCTACTTGTTGTTGAAACAGAATCTGAAGTCCAAAAGGACCTTTAAGTCAGCCACCTGCTCCTTCATGAAGAGAGTACTGTAACCCTGTTCAAATTACAAGGGGGACCAAGGTTCCGAAAAGTAAAGTTGCTTATGGAAAAACATCACCGAAGCAGACTGGATATGCAGTAAAGGCCTCCATGTTTATTTTTCCCCATCCAGTCCCTCATAGCCTCCAGGCACCAGTTGAAGGCCTTTACTGCATATCTAGTCTGCTTTGGAGTAGCAATACATATTTCATATCATCACACCCAAACTGAGAGAGGATCTCCACCAATAACTTCATTTAATAATTAAATAACATTGGGTACAGGATCAAGTACCCAAGTACTTGGAGTATTTTATAATACTCCTTGCTGCAGCAATCAAAACATGATTGCTTTCTGCAGGACTACTGTCTCTAGAACCATTCATTTAAATAGGAGCAGAATCACCATAGAACACTGCTCCTAACTCTCTAGTCTTGCAGGCAGTCTAAAGGGTATTTTACTTGGATGATACAAAACTATTTAGAGAGTTCAAGAGGGTGAACTCCCTCCATATAGATCCCAACAAAGATCACCCATAAACCAGTGTTTCTCAACCTTGGTCTGCTGGCTGGGGGATTCTAGGAGTTGAAGTCCATGCATCTTCAGGTGACTAAGGTTGAGAAACACTGCACTAGACGATGAACCTTTTCGGCACCGAGTGCCCAAAGCGGAACACACATGCATGTATGCGCACACCAGAGGGCCAAAACCGGAAGACCACCTGGTCTTTGGGTTTGTGGTGCTCCGGCGCATGTGTAGACCAGCTGGCCAATGCGAATGTGCATGCCAGAAACCAAGAGTAGCTGGCGACGGCACACATGCCCACAGAGGACTCTGTGTGCCATCTCTGGCACGCATGCCATAGGTTCGCCATCACGGCACTAGACCAAACATTAGGTCTTTTTGTTCCATGTCCAGGCATGAATCCTGACTGAAAGGCTTCTAGTTAACCTGTTTTGTCCAAGATACTGCCTAGTTGATTTTCCATGCTCCCTTTGACAAACAAAGGGAAATTTAGCAACAGAATAGAAGTTGTCTAATATAGCTGGATCAAGAGCCAAAGTCTTTAATTTCCCTGAACCATAAGGCTCAGGGAAAATTAGATATACCTCATTGTTTTCTAAGTAGATGTGAGAAAAAGGCAAAGGAGAGTATCAAATGACATTCCAGTAACTAAGAATGGAAATGGCACTTATAACACTCTAATGTTGCAGTGAGTTGCAGTGTCAGGATGCCACTCAGCCTATTCATGGGTTTATCCAGGAGCTGTCAATGACACTGGTTTACAAGTTCAAGATGCCAATCCAAAAAGTAATGTGAAATTTGCTAAGAAATTACTGAATTGTGGAAGCTATTCAAGATTTCTACTTTTGGTTAAAATGCCTTTTATGTTGTAGAATAAATTGACCAGCGAAAAATGTTTGTCATAGTAAAACAACTGTGCAAAAAAACTAAAACAAACACCTCCCCCACTCTTATTTATAACTTGGATTTGGACAGGAACCTGGAAGCATTTGAACCCACCATGTTAAGTTAATTTGTGTTTCTGGGTGTTATGTAAAATTAGAAAAGGACAATTAGTAAAACATTGTTAACTGTAGAACAAGGGAGGCATGCCAATGCCATCATAGAGGGATTTATTAGCTACTCCTGTTTAATTTCCCCAGCAGAGTGACAGAACTGATTCCCTCATTTCAAATTTCTTGGGTTTGAATTTTCCATTCCCAAGAAACAAATCTGTCTTAAAGGCTTTGCCTGAAGGTCTTCACTTCTAGTTTCCGACTTACAGGAAATGCCAGAGTTATTATGGGGGGGGGGGGGGGGAGTCTTGAAAAATATCTCTCCCCGTTGCCGTTCAGGGTGCTTCCATCCTTGCTAAATGCCTCTGAGGTCCACTAATTGCCTTATTTCTGCTGACCGGACAGATACAACAGCTTTTTCACAAAGCAGATCGGTGTGCAATCCTCCCGAAGAAGCGCAGGCAAACGGAAGAATCCCTAGTGAGGCGCAGGCACTTTCCCCAAGATACTGTTTCTCTGGTGGGAAGCAGGGAAGCCGAGAGAAGAAACTTGGCTGGTGGGGAGGAAGGAGGCGAGGAGGAGCGGCCAAGGCGAGCGCAGAGCCAAAAGCCAAATGCACCTGGCCGGCCAGAGGAGGCGCTGAGAGAGCCCGGCTGCGCAAAACCAGCCACGGCGCCCCTCAGGTTACCTATCGCCTCCGCCCTCTTCCTTTCTTTCTCCTTCCCTCCCGCAACCTGGGCCCGCCCATCGGCCCAGTTCCCTCCGGCTACGCAATCGGCGCAAGCCACGCCGCAGGCGTAGTGGCCGTCCGGGGAATTCGCTCCCTTGCCCGCTCAGAGCCGGTGCGCTTGACGGAGGGCGAGTGTGGGCTGGGATGTAACCCGCCAGAGAAAATGGCGGCGGCAGGAGGACCAGCGGCGGCGGCGGCTGGGGATCACATCGCCTCCTCGGTAGGATTATCTTCGGGGAACGAAGCCGCCGCCGCCGCAGTTGCCGCCTCCGTAGCAGCGCCCGCCGCAGGCGCTCCGAGCCCGAAGCCTTTGCGGTACAGCAGCGGCGCTGTACCGGTGCTCGTCGCGGGGCTCCCCACCGGAGACAGCGGCGGCGGCGGCAGCCAGAGGGAGTCGCGCTCAGACTGGAAGCGGAAGCAGCTGCGCAAAGTGCGGAGCGTGGAGCTGGACCGGCTGCCGGAGCCCGCCGAGTGCCCGGAGCTGCCCCTTCGCCTTACCAGGACCGCCGGGGGCGCCACGTCCTCCTCCGCCCCCCAGCCCGTGGCCCCGGCGCCGCGCTCCACCCCCGGCAGCCCCGCGTCCTCCCCCAGCCGCGGAGGCTTCCTCATCGCCGGCTCCCACGACCCGCCGCAGCCGGACGTCGGCAGCCAAGCGGCGGGAGCTGGCGTCGCCCAGAGGATCCCGGAGTTCCTGCCGCCGCCACCCCCCACTTCAGCCGGAGCTGGGTGAGTGGGGCTGCGGGCATGAGCTTGCGGGGCTGCGAGTGACACTTGAGAGCGGCGGGATCCTTTCGGCCTGGCCGAAGGGAAGGGGTGGTCGGGACGCGGGGGGGTCGGGGCTATTTGAGGCCGCCGTCTTCCCTTCCCCTGCGCGGGCAGGTAACGCGGCACTTGGGGCGCCGTGCAGAGAGAGGGCGCGTGTTTGCAAACACTCGGGCGAGCCTCGAGAGTTGCCTGCCTGCCTGGGAGCTCGGGTTTGTCAAGGGAAGCCGGCCAGGGGTCGCTTTCGGGGGCAGGTCAACGTGCGGCGCTGCTTCCCAAAGCATTGTTTTGGCAGCAAACTCCCCTGCCCAGCGCACGCATCTCCTTGGCTATTTTACCACCCTTAGAAAGGGGTTTCTTTCTGGCGCTCACAGCCCCATTTTGATTTTTGCCTCTGGCTTATGGGTTGCAGAAGGAATGGGGCGCGTTTCAAAGGGCGCCCGGGGGCCGAAAAAAAGCCCATTTCAATACCTGCCCAGCGGCGGTTGCTTGAGAGGCTTTGAAGTTTGAATTGGCCGGAGTGGTGGAAAAAAAAAAAGGACCGGATGTCCCAGCCTTTTCAGTTTGTGTGCGGATCAACCCGCTAATTCTTCAGGCGATTGTTTTCTCTGTACTAGTAGGAGGATCCAGAGTTGGGAAGAGGAAGGGGGGAGGGAATGGGGATGCGGGTAAACATCGCCGTAAAATGCGGCGAAGTGGAGTATTTTAGATTGGCTTGCCGTTTAATTGGTGTTCTCCACAGTTCAGGAACCGAGAGCGCGTCTGTAGCTTGTTTTCCCCCACGCTGTTTGAAAATAGGGAAATCTGTTTACGGAGTGGGAGAAAGCAGTTTTTAAAAAAAAAATCCATATGCCTCTCTACCCGGCTGCCGCTGAAACAGATATAAATTGAGATTTCAGGTGACAAGCCTTGGAAACAGTGCGTATGGGCTTGTCTTCCTTTCTTTTAAAGTTAACTGACATGCAGAATTTGCCCTGTTTTCCGGACAGGAAACACAGGTTCCAGTTGGGAATATTAAATTAAAATGGGCTGGTTTAAATTTGACAATAGCTGTGGAGTTTTTTTTATATATATACATATGTTAAAGTGCTCCGGTGTCTGTTTTAATAACCTTCTGTTCAGATAAATGCATTTTCCCCCCTCTCAAAGCATTTTACTAAGGGTTGATGGAGAAATGCCCTTATAGTCACTAAGGGGGTGCTCTGAGACCTACATTCTGCATGGCTCATGAAGGAAGCCTGATCCTAAACAGGGATCTCTCTCAGAAACAGATCACCTTGACCTCCGTATGACTCACTTTTAATAAGCATGTTTAGTTTTACAGTCTTAATATGCAATTAATTTTTAAACTATTTGTACAATCAGTTCTAGTCTTGGGCAGCCAATAATCAGTGGTTCTGTGTATACTTATAACTTGTGAATTTGCTACTTTTTAAGCAGTTATGGTAACATATTAAAATGTAACAGATAAGCTGCTAACTGAAACCGAATTCCAAGTGGGCACATGAACTGTGTACCCTGATTATGGAAATGCATTTTTAGAAGAACTAGCACTGAAGTAGATTAATAGTGTATCACTGTAATGTGTTTCTGTTCAGTGTGTGCTCATTATATGCCTTAGTAATGTTGGCTATTTTATCTCAGTAAACCTTTGTTGTGACCAAAGAAGAATAAGGCAGAAAATGCACCTGTAAATCTCATTTGAAAGATTTATTGTTATGTGTTGACCGCAGAAAGATCAGCATTTCATGAATATTGTATTTGTTAGAATATCTGTTGCTTGTACATGACAAATTTCTTTGTTACAAACATATTACAGAAATTTTGCACATTTGGGAGTTGGGGCAATCACTGAAATAAATTAAAATTAATTGCTGAGGAAACATTTATACATACTGGACAAATCATTTTAGTTAAATAGTTTATCTCTGCATGGACATTACAGATTTAACTGAAATAAATCCAACAAAAATAAAGTTAGTGCAACTTGTAATTTCAATATGTTTAAACATTGAATAGCCATTATTACCCTTGTTAATATTTCAGCTAAAGAGTGTGTGTGTGTGTGTGTGCGCGCACGCGCGCGCATTCAAGCCATTCTTGACTCCTGGTGATTGCATGGGCCCATGCAGTTTTCTTGCTGAGATTTTTGGAAGTTATTTGCCATTACCTTTTTTCTAGAGCTGAGGGACAGTGGCCCAAAGTCACCACTGGCTTTGTGTTTCGGGCAGAACTAGAATTCAGTCACCTGGTAACTAGCATGGTGCCTTAAATTGCTACCCCAGACTGGCACTAAATGGTAAATGCTTCAACTAAATTCTTAAAATCTAAATCACATTATTACATTTAATACAGTGAGTGCAGTAACTAATATTAATTCCTTTCATATGGTCTTCTTGAAATAAGTAGATAGTGCAGCTGCTTTAAGGCCCTCACATATTTCTCTCTTATCTATGATCCTTCACCCCAGAGTTTAAATAGTTCCTACTTCATCACATTTCTGAATTATGAATACTATTTGCAGTATGTCCCATCATTCTAATGATTTTATGAAATAAAATAAAAATCTCTAATTCTGGTCTAAGCAATTAGCTACATATAATAATCTGTTGTAGATTGGAATAGGGATAAAAATATTCATCCATCTATTCAGGGATTGGATGATTACTAATGAAGTGTAACATCTCCATTTGAAGAAGGTTGCAGCTGTATAGAATGACTTTCCTTGCTGAATATGAGCATTATATTAGTCATGACAGTTAACCCAAAATTAAATAGTCTTAAATTATTCAGTTCCCCAAATATTTAACTATGATAATACCCTAGCTTCCATGAAATAAAAAAGTAAGATAGCTTGCTTGACAATGTCTTAATTTTACCATGTTATTGTAGCCCTCCATTTATTTTGGCTAGCAAAAATGAAATTGGAGATCCAGATTAGTTTTTTTGTGTACTTTAATGTTACTTATTAATGTATACTTTCCTTCAGTAAATGCTGATAGAATTACATAGTATTAATTCACTGTTCTTAAAGGGTATGGAAAAGCAGCTTTTGTAAAAGTAAAGCTGTGGTCTTGAGTGTTTCAAAATACTCATTATGTCCAGTGGTGGTAATGGAATCTAAAAAAAATGGAGTTTTAATGATAAAATAATTTTCTGAAATTTAAGCTGCAATCCAAACACTGGGACCAAGCTGCATTAAGCTCAGTGAAGCTTAGCCTGAGTATAAGGATAAAGCTACATTTATATAATTAAGGAGCCTTTTTGGTGTAACTGATTTTTCCTATCTATCTATGAAGAAACAGTCTTAATGCTACTATAATAAGCTTTTTATAGGTGAAGATTATAACTTGAATTCCTGCTAAGCCCTTATGCAATTTGTCTTTCAAAAAGTAAACTTTATATTTTCATTACCAAACATTTCTGTTGTTCCTATATATGAATGTATTTGTTTACATTGGAGTGGTGAAGGAAGAATACAAATAGAAATTGTGCCAGAATGATAATTGAAAATACATTGTTAAATAATCGTGTGTTATTGGACCTAACTAAAATTTAGATTTTGTATATGTAGAGAGGGTTTGAGAAAAATATAATGGAGTAAAGGCCTTCATTCCAATATAGTAGTATGCTATATATACTGTGTTGGTGCATGCGTATATGTGTCTGTGTGTGTGTGGGGTGGGGGAATCTCATTAGTACAATCATTATTATAGTTTAACTTACAGACTACTGGACTCAGTCCCAACTGAATAGCAAAAGCCACACTAATTAAACTTTGAAGCATCAGTGGAGGTTGAAGAACATAGAATAAAAGGCAAATAGGAAAGGATTGTACTCTGTGATCTGTTAGGTCTCAGACATTTCAGGATTTTAAGAACATGTTTTAAAAAATCTGATATTTATTTTAAATAACTTTATGCTTCCTGACTTTATAATATCAAAGCATGAAACTTTTAAATTGGAATATAAAAATTGCATTATAAATAACAAATCAAATAAATGGTCAGTGTCCATATATTTAAACAACAAAAATGGATTTTTCAAATGCCAGTGTGAATGAAAAAGTTAGCAGTGTGCACCTCAGCCACCCCAGTGTCATTTTATATCTTATTTCTGGTAAGGGCAGAGAGGCTGAACAGTACAAAACTGACAGCACTTACCATGAAAACAGCAGCAAACAGCCCCCCCCCACTGCTCTGTAAGTCACATAGTGACATCCATGAAGAGGCAGTCATCCCTGAGATAAGTGCAGGTGTCTTTGGGGGGGGGGGACGGACGGGCGTACGGACACCAACCTTGGCATCTAATAAACTGTAGATGGAAAAGCTGCTATGTGAACCTAGATAGATCCTGGTTGATTGGGGTCTAGGTTTGCTTAGAAACCTTTGTACTGCACTATTCCCAATGTGACAGAGGGGGAGGTTGATTATTCAGGCTTATGGAATGAGTTCTTCATTTCAATAACCTTAGGCATCAAAGATGGCTGGGTTAGATAAGTATTTGATCAATATTTGTCTCGTGATTGATATTATGTGTATAGCTGTAGATACACTGAAATCAACTCTTCTAATTTGTTAGATACTGAAAAGGCCTTTGATAGGGTGCAGACTGAACATTAAAATGCATTTTAAGAAGGTATGGTTTCTTGATAGACAGACAGACATGTTATATTCTTTGGGTTTCACTTCCTTCCAGTATATACTTGCACTATATTTTATTTTTTAGCTTCTTTTATTTCCTTTAAAATCCTATCTTTATTATTTTTTATAAATAACTCAAGTGGTGAACATACCTAATACACTTTCCTTCTTCTATTTTCCCTACAACAACAATCCTTTGAGCTGGGTATGGCTGAGAGTGATTGGCCTAAAGTCACCCAGCCAACTTTTTTGCCTAAAGTAGGACTAGAACTTATGTCTCCTAGTTTCTAGCCTAATGCCTTAAGCATTGATCAAACTGGACCTCCCTGAAATATGTACCAACAACATGGCAGGATGCTTTAGCATATCTGCATACTTAGCTTCTGTAAGAAATTCTGCACTTGGACAGAAAATCACAATTCTATTTTAAAAGGCATTAAAATGCAATGAAAGCATTAGTTGTATATTTGATTTGTGAAAAGAAGGTGTTATAACCTTTAAAGCCCATCATGGCATGAGCGAGATATTTGAGGGACCACCTCTCCTCATTCATACCTACCCATCCCATCAAGCCTGCCGTAATGTGAATGAAGTGATTTTATACAGAAAAATATAAGGTGTAATGGGGTTTCAAGTAAGAACATAAGAACATTAGATGAATTCTATTGGTTCAGACCAACCATCTATATATGGCATCTTTGGTATTGCATAACAGGCAGCTAGGTGCATTCAGGAAGCTCAGAAGGGCAATATTTCTCCTTTATTGTTGTTTTCTAGTATCTGTTGTTATAGGTAATGCTTCTTGTGGTTCAAGAGGTATTAAGCAGTCATCAAAAATTAACAATGTTGATTATTTAGTCTTCTGTACATTCTCATTTAATATGGTCTATATTAGTGGCACATACCACATCTGATAGCTTGATTTTGGATTAGGGTAATGTGTGAATCCAAAACTGAGTTAACTAGGTATCTCTTTTCCTAATGTTTGAGAAAAGGTGTGTGTGTGTGAGAGAGACACTCTATTAATGTGTACATTTTATTGGGACCCAAAAGCTAGCATATTATTAGAAACATAAAGATCCAAGAAATGCCAAATGCCATCTTGTATATCATTGAATTGTATAGCTTCATCAGGTCTTCTTCCTGTGTATTAATGTTGATAACTCTGTTCACATGTAAACAATATTTTATCATAAAGAAATATGATTTAATCCAGTTATTACAGTTTTGAGCATTTTCTACACACCAGTCCCTGCATATTTAATTAGAAATCCAGTTTGTGCCAAGGGGCACGCCTGTAGGTTTGTAGCATTAGGTTTCCAGTATTAATGAAATGTCATGTATTCTTGCCTAATGTTCTGTTAATATTAAGATACTTTACATTCATTGCATTACCACAATCTGTTAAGACTTAATCCATTGAATAAAGAAATATTATTTTGACTGTATTTATTCCTGATGCCTCATGTTGCCTTCTTTAAAATAATTTGTTATCAGCAGATAGAGTCCTTTATAAGTTTCTAAATTGTAATATCAAAATCAATTTAAAAATCAAAATAAATTCCAAGATTCTCCTTTGTTCATTTTAAAAAAATTAAATGATGTTTGTATTTGTATCTCTTATGGTAGATTTCTCACATAGATTAACTCTTAAGAATACAGTGATTTTATTATCAATCCGTTCTAAGACTCTAAGCTGTTCATCAGGAATGACTTATGTATATATCACTGAATCAGACATAGTTTTAAAGTTGGTCTTGCTTTATGTGCTTCAACATTTAAAAACATGAGCTTTCAAGGTAACTTTCTGTCACCTTAGGAGTTAAAGGAATACATCTAAAAGAGGTATTACTGGTTAGGGAGTGTCTAGACTGTCTAGGAGGCACTATGAGAGAGATAAATTGGATACTAACAGCTTTTGCTATCAGTATGTACAGTTTTGTTTCAAATCACAACACTGGAGATATATTTGGGATGAACGCATTAAGGGGATCTCTGAGCAGTTTATTGCTTTAAAAAGAATTAATTTGTTACTTTTGTATTACTTCTTTTCCCCTAACAAAACTCTCCCCATATAGTTAACAATGAAGAGAAGTAGGCATATTCTTTCTTCATGTCTTAAGCAGTAATGAGCTTTTAGATTGAGTTGTCGTCGTTTGATTTTCTGGTGTCCTGACATTTTGTCGGCAGCTGTGGCTGCCATCTTTAGAGACATGGTCAGCTGTTTTGTATACTTTTGGCATTGGATGACAACTGAAGATGGAGTGACTGAACTTTTGTATTTGTACCTGCTTGATTGACGTTAGCCATAAAAGCTCAGAACAGTATACTATACATGTTAGTTTTTCCTGAGTAATAAGAATGTATGTATTGGCCCTCATAAGATCTATGTGGAATAAAACCATGTTCGTTCATGCATAATTTGGTGATAGACAAATGCACAACTGTGGTGTGCATAATTGAGACTTTAGTTGGACAACAATTGTGATCTTATTGGAGATCATTTTCCCCCAGTCCTGCTGTAATTCTGAGGTCAGGGAGAAGTAATTGCTGCATTCATTCATGAGACCTTGGCGATGATCAGTAATATTTACCTGAAAGTAATTGGATATGAACCTTGTGTGTAAAAGTGAGCGGTAAATGCCACCCTGCTGACTAATATCAGCCTTCAAGGTGTTCCTGGTCATTATTTTGGGACTGATACTCAAATCCTTGAAGCTTTGGGTTCAGAAGACCATGAGTCTCCATATTCTGGGAGAGGAATCTGAGTAGACTTGGGATTTCCTGACTTCTCTGTTGGTCAATGAGCTTGTCTCAGGTAATCTCAATTTAGATTCACAAAGATGGGTATTCCCTAAACCAAAATATTTAATTGGAGATGATAAGATATGATCTGAATATGGAAGAAATTCACACCTATTCTTTGCTATGATCAGATCACTTTATGGTCGTACTGTAGATTATTATACAAGATAAAAGATCCATTACAATGATCAAAGTTGCTTTTGTGAGGATGTTTCCAAGTGACAATTCTGAATGGTGGTTTGTTTCTCAGGAAGGTTATAAAAGTTGAAACAAGCAAAAAGATGCCAAGAGCAATAATAATGCAAGACCAAAAGTGAATCTCTCATGATCACAAACAAGAAATCTATATTCTTACATAATCTCATTAATCAGACTTATTGAAGGAAAGGGGATTAGATTCCAGAATCTTGGAAACTGGACATTTGTACTTTAGCATCTCATTTATCAATATGTTAAAGTGAGGGCTTTGGTTGCTCTGATCCTCCTTCCTGCCTCTTGACAAAGAGGAGAGGTTGTCATTTGTTTTATTGATAAGGAACGTACACATTTTACAAATTTACAAATTCCTATACTCAGATCCATTATAGATCTGATTGAGCACTGGTATGTACCTGGTGGTGATGAAAGCAGTGAAGCAAATGTCCTTTTTTGTTTTTACTGAATCTACAGGTAATAGCTCTGTTTAGTGTGATCTGAAGACCTTCCGTTTATATTAAGCCTTCCTTTTGGCAGAAGGGCACTTGGAAGATAGTGGGAAATCAACTCCTAGTCAGAGTTCAAACATAGCGCAGTGGTAATCAAATCAAATCTTTATTACTGGCATAGATCAGGATAGTTGTAATGGTATGTTCAGAGCCTGAGAGAGATTTCACTTTGGACATCTGGACATTCCCCTTTTACCAGTCAAATGAACAACCTTTTTACCAGTTCATGCAGAGGCTGTGGTCAAGAGGCTAAGTTCTCATTTTAACAGGCTGGGACATAAAATGGCTTTTGAAAGTGAAAACAATTTAGTTCTTGAAATTTCTATGATTTCTTTCCTTTTCAACAAATCTTATTAAAGAAGCATTTGTGAGAATTTTGCTATTGGGTGTTAGCTTGACATCTTGTCACAGATAGAAACATGAATGCATTTGTTCCTCTGGTGGATGATCTTTGTTGGTATCTGGATGGAAAGAATATGCACATCATGGCAGGCTTCATTTCCATGGACTATAGTATCTATCTGGACTGCCTGAATGGGTTGGGATTTGGAAATACTGTCCTGGTTGGTTCTGTTGCTACCTGAGCAGGTGATTCCAGTCAGTAGTTATGGATAAGAGTAACCAAATCTTTATAGTTTATTTTTCTGTAGCATGCTGTCTATTCAAGCGGCTCTGGGCATGTGGAGGGCCACAGGGAATCAGTCCTTTTCCCTCTGTCATTTAAGTAAAACAGATCATCCACCAATGATATGCAGTTACACATTGCCACTGGAGGCTGGGCTAAAGATACTGTGGAAGTCTTGAGTGTAAGATTGTGGATGGGGAGAAATAAGCTGGAAGTGTGTATCCGTAAACAACTTGGCTAATTGAAATGTCAGTTTTGGTAGTTACTATAATAAGGATCACACATTCCACAAAGAAACAAGCCTGCCCAGTTGCTTGGCAGTAATTTCTAGCTTGACTTTAAGCAGCCTCCAAACAAAAGAAAACCCAATATCATATCTGTCCCTCTCTCCATTGACAATAATGAGTTACTAACATACTTACTGAAGCCTTTGGAAGTCTAAAAAATATTTTTTAAAAAATGGAGTTCTTCTCTTCTGCTGTGAGATTCTTAATCTGTTGTAAGAAGACTTATTTTTCACACTACTCTTACATTGCTTAAAAAACTTATCATATTAATAAGATGTCTATAATTATTTTTGGGATCTTGGTGGTTTCAACAATTGTAGTTGACAGTTACTGTATAGCATGGGTGTCAAACTCGCCATCACATATTGTGACATTTTCCCCTTTGCAGAGCTGAGGTGGGCGTGACCTGTGTGTGAAGCATCCAGCCCATGGACTGTCAGTTTGAAACCCCTGCTGTATAGGTTCATACAGTAGTTTGTACAGTATGGGTCTGTACATATCTGAAAATAATCATTTGCAGAAGGCTCAGTGATGTAAATGACCATGTTATAAATAAGCCTTTGTCTTTGCTCATTTTTCTGGCTGAGCTGAATTTACAAGTCATTTCCATTCATTTAAAATTTAATTGATCACTTGATAATTCTATTAATTCCAAATGTTAAAAAGATCAACATTAGGCTATTTGATATTCTTTCTGTGTTGAGCCCAGAAGCCTTGCAGTGTTACAGATACTTTGAATAGGTACAAGGAGACCAGTTTGGCAAGATTTCCTTTAGATGCTTGTGAATACAGTGATCCGTTGACATCAAAAATGTGAGATTAAATTTCTGAATACTTCTCACAATAAGAGAAGTTATTTGTGTCAGCCCCAGTCCTGTGACGGTACTTGGGGCCGCCATTCATGTGGGGATTGCCATTCCATTGCTGCACACTTTTGCCGACAACCCTTCCTGTCAATTTGTTTGTTTGTACCCCACCTTTATTATCTTCCTCCTCCTATTTTTCCCACAACAACCCTCTGAGGTAGGTCGGGCTGAGACTTTGTGACTGGCCCAAAGTCACCTAGGTGGCTTTCATGGCTTGAAGGATTATCACTTCACAAATGGTGTTGAATCTTTCACTCAATTTTTAAAAAGTATTTTTATCATTGTTTGAAGCTGCCAATAATATAAGAGGAGGCTAAAATTTGTGACCAAATAAGCCCCATGTTCTCTGTTGATTGTTATAACATTACCTCACAAATCCCTGTTGTGCTTAAGAACATGGATGCTAAGACATGTTGGGACTCACTAAAAATGGGCAGGCTATTCAATTTTGATAGAGGATAGTAGAGGTTAAATGTGCAACTCTCTCTAATGCTTCTGTATCTAATCCTGTAAGAGGGCATGCAAGTGACACTTCATGCCAGCACAACTCCTAATAGCAAGAAGAAAAGTAGTCACGAGTGGTAGTCATTGCATAATATAACTCTCTAGCTGTAAGAACTTGTCTTCTAGAAACAGTTGGTACTTGCCATAAATCATATTTTAGAGATTAGTGGAATTTTTGCCAGAAGCTACTTCCATTCAGACTCTTGTTGCCTCTGCTGTTTGTTCTCTTTAATGGGTACAGATAGGTAGAGTATGTTCTTGGAAGAAGGGCTAATTTTATAAAATGTTTCTCCTCCTTACTCACTTGTTGTTCAGTAAACAAGATTAACAAGATTGCAAGGAGGAAATGAATGCACATAAGGATTTTAATTTTTTTAAGAAATAGCTACACTAATTTTGGTTTAATATTTTTGTTCAGCACACCAATGTGTTTTGCAGTACTGAGTCCTGGATTAAATAAGAACTAGATGTCATATATTTATGTGTGAACTATCGTGTTAACTATCGTGACCCTGTCTTATATTATTTTTTGAACCCCGAAATAAGTGCTTGGCCTTATTTTCGGGGAGCCTTATTATTTTAGGGTGCGTGGAGCAAGACAGGAATCCTCTTGCGTCTTACCTGATTTCCAGCTATGTCTCCCTAACCCTAACCAGAGAAAATGGCGGGGACCGGCTATGCACGTGGTTAAATATTTTCGGGGAGGGCTTATTTTTGGGGAAACACGGTATCTTCGTGACTATAGTATCTGCACATATTAGGAAGATTTTTGGTATAGCATTAGCAAATATAATGGACTCAACCTAAAGCTGAACAATAATAGAAGGAGGTATATCGGTTTCTAAAATACCAATTCTTCAAAAAAAAAATTCAAATTTCAGTGATAGTATTGGTTGGTACTTCAGAGAGTTGTTACATTGTAAAACATAATTCCTTTAGTGAAGACTGGTAATTTGCGTACCTGTTGCTGAGGTGAAATGTGGCTATATCTTTTTGTTATGCTTGTTCGGAGGTACCATTTTTAAAATAATTTTTTTTTTAATATAATACACACCGTACATATTTTATGGACAGTGTATTGACTGGGTCAAATCTTTTTTAAACAATGCTAACAGTAATAATACAAATAAGTATGCATAATTCTGTACTTCAAAGGTTCCATTCTCCGATGTACTGCCTTGAGAATCCAGAGAGTGGGTATTGCTCCGCCTTCTTCCTTTGGAGACTGAATCTGTTGAGCTTTCTGCCATGCCCCTCCTGGTTGCTTCCCAGTTTGATTCAGTCTTGAATCCAGGAGAGACATGATTTCAATATCCCAAATGTCTAGGACTACTAATAAGGCCAAATATTAACAAAATTTAATCAATTTTTTTTCTCTGTTCTATTATAAGCTTTTAAGGAATTATCTGATTGATTCCTACTTATTAATCCTTTCTCTTCATTATCTTTTATCTTCTTGCATCTCATTTTGATTTTTTCCTTCCACTGCTTCTTCTATTTTCTCATCTTATGGTCCCAGTTGTCCCAGCTTGTGACTGCCAAAAATAGCCATCGTCTCTGCTGCTGTTCGGGAGAGCTTGGTTCGGACCTAACGAGGAAATTGCAAGTTCCTCATGGTCCACGAAGTGGGAGTCACCATTTTTTGAAGTAGTCATTCCGCTTCTGGAGATCTTGAGAAAGGATTTCCTCTTTGTCACTGAAGTTGATTCTTAGAACTGTTGAGATTGATATGTTTGTGGAGATTCTCGATCATCCTCGTTATGGTTGTCCCAAAGGTGCTTTTTCAAAAGGCAACTGAACTTTGTTTTTACTTGAAGACATTCACTACTCATCCAAGAAGCTTCTTCTTCAATCTCCTTTGTGGGAGATTGATATATTGGCAAAAATAAATTTCCAAGAAATGGTTTAAGGCACTTCATAGCTGTACAAATTTAAAAGAGCAAATGATAGCACTGATCCTTGGGGTAGTCCATTATTCAACTTATACGTACTTGTATTAAATTCTGTGAAAACTTAAAATAATGTGTTACTCAACATGTTATCAATCAAGGCAATGGTATTATGACAAGGTATAACCTTGATTAGTTTGAGGAGAAGTCCTTCCCTACAGATAGTATTGTAGGCTGCTGAAACCCTTTTTATTTTCCTTTGGAATTTGTTCTCCAGGTAGGAAGTTAGTGCAAGGACTTGGTCACTACAATCACATTTGGGGTGAAATCCAGCTTGTTCTACTTGGATTACAGATTCTACTGATAAGGCTTAGAATAGCACAAATCTTTCTAAAAGTTTGTAGGTGAGACAGAGAAGAGCCATTGACCTGTACATTTGGGGAAGGTTTGGATACTTTCCTGGTTTCAAAACTGCAATAATTTTGGTCTTTTTAAATATAGAAGACAGCCATCCTTAGCATAGTATGGAACTAAAAAAGGAGGCAAGCCAACATTTAGTTGCTGGAATATAGCTCTTTAGTAGGTCTAGGTACATGCCATCAAATCCTGCAGCGTTGCAATTTTGCAAAGAATCCATCACCCTCTGGATTAAACCTCTGGTGTAAATGGGCATGAATATAAAGCATGTGGTGGAAGATCATGCTTCAACCATCTAAGTTCAGATTTGTCTGGTGAATTTCTTATATCTTGCAGTCCTTAAAATAGAGATGAGATGGTTAGCTATGGATTCCACACTGATGGTAGAATGTTTTCTTGATGGTATGGATGAGAATGTTTCTTTTAGCTACAGATTTAATTAAATCAACAAACCTGTAGTAATTCTTAGAGACTGCTTTGATCCATCTGATATTAGCATCAGTGTGTTTGGTATAAGTATTCCATTCTGCTTTCTGGAAGTTCCAATGAGATTTAAGAGTCGACGTAATTACTGGGATCTGGTATTCTTTAGATTATAGGCCTGTGTTGATTGAATGGAACATTGTTCAAAACCTGTCTCTGGATTTGAGATGATGATTTTACTACTCCAGAGAAAATAAAACAAAGGACTGGACTATAATCCTGTTGCCAATGAGCAGAATGAATGTGCCGCTATCTTTAGCATCATAAATAAGAATAAATTTTGTTTACTTCTATCCAATTGAATAATTACTCCCATTCTCATCACACTGGCTATAGCCCCAAGATGTGTGGTTAGTGGCTATTGGAATCACCAGGGATTATACTATCTCACACAGGTGTTGATAAAACAGAATCTGGTCAACTGTCCATTGGAGGCTTGTAAACATTCATGATGGTAATATTCTATAATTCTATGGACATAGAGAAGATATTCTGATTGGTAGTTGAATTATTATTTGGAGGAACGGCATTATAACTGTCTATATCATCCTTGACGTAAATTGCAATTCTCTGTTTAGGGTGGTGCAGTGCTGTTATTATTTTATGTCCAAAGATTTTAGCCCTAATTGTCAGTTGGAGATTGTCCTCCATGTGTTTTTTCCTGAAGTACCAGAATATCAATGGTAAAATCCATAAGGATTTTAGCCAAGTATTCACTTTTGGCTCTATTGATGCCTACAATGTTAAGCTAGCAGAAGCCTGTGTGTGTAATGCTAAGACCCCAAAAGGGGTATAGGTGGTCCTTTATGACCATTACAACATCCCCATGATCAAGTGATCAAAATTCAGATGCTTGGCAATTGGTTCATATTTATGACGGTTGCAGTGTCCCAGGGAACAGTTTTTTTGACTTCTGACAAGCAAAGTCAATGAGGAAGCTACATTCACTTAACAGCCATGTTATTAACCTAACAATGATTCACTTAACAACTGTGGCAAGAAAGTCGTAAAATGAGGCAAAACTCACCAACATTAATAAATTTCTCACTTGGCAACATAAATTTTGGGCTCAATTGTGGTTGTAACTCGAGAACTACCTGTATTTGGTTTTATGCACTTCCATTTGTCATGGCTATGAGGCCCAAGAGGGTAGTAACGCTGCATCTGGTCATTTCATCCATTTAGCACCGCCCAGGGAGCACATGTAGCTTAAGGAATGCTGGCAACTATTGCTTCCCTGTTGCTCCCCATACTGTTGCATTCAGTATGTGGCTACTGTGTCATCAGAACAGTTGGTAATTAAGATTAAGTGGGTAAGACTGTGAAAAGCTTCAAGTTCCATGATAAAATGGTCTGCAAAATTCTCCATACCATGTCAAAACACATTTTCAGACATGCTGTTCTAGACAAAGCACCTTAAATTATTTCTAATGGTATAGCTAGTCCTTGATTTATACTGCAGAATTTCCATCACTAAGCAATGCAGTCATTAAGTAAATTGCACCTGCTTTTATAACCGTTTTTTTTTTTGCCATGGTCATTAAGTGAATTTGGCTTCCCCCACTGATTTTGCGTGATAGAAACTGGCTGGATTGGTTGCAAATGTTGATCACACAATCCTGGGACATGGCAACCATTATAAACACATTATGTGTGTTTACAAGCCCCCGAATCATGTTCACGTGATCATGAGAACGTTGTGATGTTCATAATTGCAAGGACCAGTTGTAAGTTACTTTTTCCAGCACTGTCACACTAAACAAGTGGCCATAGATTGAAAACTACCTTTATTGACAGGAGGAGTTTCAGCATGCCCCAAAATCTTAACACAGATTTTTTCTCCCAGCTCAGTGAAATTTTGCATGTGCTTAGTCTTAGAGCCAGTTTGGTCTAGTGATTAAATCATCAGGCTAGAAACCAGGAAATTATGAGTTCTAGTCCCTCCTTAGGCATCAAAACAAACAAAAACAAAAAAAACAAAAAAAACAAAAAAAAAACTGCTTGATTTTGGGCCAGTCATTCTCTCTCAGCCCAATTCACCTCACAGGGTTGTTATTCTGGACAAAATAGGAAGAATGCATATTGGGTATGTTTGCGCCTTGAGTTATTTATAAAAATAATGAAGATGGAATACAAATAAATAATATATTGTGCCTATTTCTGAAGTACTATTGTGCTTCTCCTCTGCCAGTTGCAAGACAAACCTGAAAGTATATTATTCAAGCATCAGTGGCCATTTTGTTTGATTGGATTTCATTTATTTAAAAATACAACATATTCAGTAAGAAAAGCTAGGAAAAATCTATTGTACGTAAAGCTAGTATAATCCCATATAATAAGGAGATTTTTTCGTCTAACCTGAATTAGAAGGAAGGTTATGCATCTTTAGCGATTACAATAAAGACATTGTTAAAGCATATATTAGCCTATAATAAATGAATCAGTCTGGCATCCTAATTCTACCCTTATTCAGAGCCATTATGTTATCCATTGCAGTTATTCAAAGAGCTGATTATAATTTGAAAATCTTAAAGCAGGAAATGAATAACTTTTGGATGTTTGAGCTGTTAACTTTGTGAAGCACACTGATTTAGTTGTGCTTCTACATAAAAAATGGGCTATGTTGGATCTTGTTTATGTGTTCTTAATGAGGAATATTAAGCGTATAAATTTCTTGGATTGTTTTTCTCTTTTAATTTTCTAGCTTGTAAAAATTCAGTAAGAAAAAAAATCCCTCCAAATGATCATTGCATTAAATTGGAGAGCACTCTTTATAGTCTGGTTTCTCATGAAAATTGATAGCTACCTATGTAAGTTTTAAATGGCATTGGCAATGTGTCTTGAATGCAGCCTTCTCCAATGTAGCTTTATGTAGTGCCAAACTGCAAATTAGGATGAGTAGTTCTTGTATTATTTTCTCTGTGGGTATATTTATGTTTGCAAGATCCAGCTACCGGTATTTGTGAGTTTATGTATTGATCAGGGAGGCAGTGTTCAGGGAGTAGAACTTAAATATTGTGCCTGACGCTACTACATTTACAACATACCTTTAATAAATAATGGTGGGAAAAATCAGTGAGTTCGGGTATTGGCAAATTGTTTTTAGGTTTCTACATGAAATATTTAGCAAACTGTTAAAAAAGAACTCATGCTTTATTCATGTGAGCACATTCCTAAAGGAAAACTCTCTTTTACAAACTTTGTTCTAGATTGTTAAACATTTCTAGAGGGGTAACCATATCGTTGATAGCAAAATCAGCCAGGAATCTTGTGGCATCTTAAAAACCTTCATCCCTTCTCTCTGAATTGGCCTAGAACATTATGAAAAAAATGAACTCTAGTTTAAAATGAAGACTTGGGTAAGTGGGTACATTCCTAATTGATGGTTAGTTAGCTAAGTTACTTAGTACTTCATAGCCAAATTGAAAGAGTAAGAGAGAAGTCAGTGAAGTAAGATGAAAATGGTTATTTCAAAATTTAAGAATACATCTATAGTAATAACAGTATACAATAATAAATGTTTAAGCACTTAAATATTTAAGTAACTTATTGGCAGCTTTTCTGTTATCTAGGTTACATGCTGTGCTTTATTGCATTAGATTTGATAAGATTTCATATGCAAGTATGTTCTTGGACTACAAAATCTTATGCAAAAAATGGCTATAAATATATATAATAGATTGTAGATTTTAGCAGTGAACATGTTGTAAAAGAATTAATTGTTGGCTATTTTCATAGATATTGCTGCTTGTTTATTCATATACTGTATGGCCTGTTCCAGTTGTATAATCATTCTTAGCTAACGGGGGATATTGGTGATTGAGATTTTTTTCATGGAAATTAGTATTAGCATGTTGTCTGTTAGCAGTCTAGCAATCCATATCCTTTGATAGATATCTTGATCACTTCATGCAAAAACATCCCTAATTTTTTCCTAATTCTAAGTTTGTGGAATAGTATTTAATAAGACACAATTGAAAGCAATATTTCAGATTCAAGCAGCAGGTTAAATGTTGAAAATATTTCTGACCTTTTAGAATTGGCATGGTATGGCTGTTACAGGAACATAATATTTTATTTATTGAAGGCTGCCTTTCAAGGAGATATTTATATCTTAGGTAGAGCTTGAATCAGGATATGGCTTAAATCTGGCAGGAATTAGCTTGGGGAAATAATTGCTTCTTCGGATTTCACTTACCATTTGTTTTAGCTGCTGTTTCATTAGATACTTTCTTTTGTTTATTTTTCAGTGCCTTTAATAAAATCAAAGGCTATGGCTTAGATTTATCTCGAACAGTAACTCCATGGAAAACTAAACTTAACTCAATTTTTCATTTTTCTAATTTACGATATATACAGAGAATTATAGCAGTTAAATTAGGGAAGTAAGCATGGTCTTTAAACAATTGTTGACAAATATAATGACAGTAACCACTGTCTTTATAATCATTGTTAGTTTAAATATAGTATATGCAAATCATTGTTGTATGTAGGCAATGATTGCTATGTTTTTTAAAAATCTAACAAAATAGCCAAAATCTCATGAATAATAACTAAAGAAAAAAGGAGAGAAAGGACTCAAACTTCTAGGTTGGCAGGGTTTCTGAAAATCGGTAGTTTCTGAGTTAACTAAAATAAGAATGAGCATCTGTTGCATGGTCTTTCTCCAGATGGTGTGTTTAGAAACAAAAGACTAATAGATATCAAAGGTGGAATTTTTATTTGATTTGAATAGAATGCTGCCCTGTTTTCTTTATATAAAAAAAGCACTGTCATCTTTATTCAGCTTTGACTGATTTAAATCAATTTAGGTTGACATAAAGTAAGTTCACAATTAACCCCAATGTACCTGTTAGCACCTCTCTAATGCTGCAAAGCATAATGACTTTTAAAACAAGACCATGTTAAGCCAGATGTTGAGTTCAGATTTGCCAGTTTGTTATAGAGTTGATTGAGCCTTGGAATGAAACCAGATTCAAAGCAGGCAATTAGATGCATCTAAAAAGCTTACAAATGATCAGGAGAAAATGATGAAGATTTGAAGCCAATTTAAAATTAAGTATGTGTAGTACATACTGTAATATGTAAACATAAAGATTATCCTCTTTTCAACCTTCTTAAGTGAGGCCATCACCACATCTGGTATCAGCAAATTCTAGAATTTGTGGACTGTAGAAGGACCCTCAATGATATATCTAGAGCTGGTAAGAATGAAGAATCTTTGCCTTTTTTCCAGTATGGGAGGTATGTAAAGTTGGGAATGGTGTTGTTTTATTTTTCAGAGGCCTTGAAAACTAATCACTATCCTGTTTTTGTTTTTGTTTTTCACTTAGAATCTTACAACTGAGTTTCAGCTGCATGACACATGTCTTTAACTGAGAGCTAAAGGGAGGGAGATGCATGCAGGTTGCTTAGCCCATCTTATCTTTCAGTTGCTGGGCTTTCTAAAAAGGTCTAAGACAACTTGCCACAGCCAACTCACCACTGCCAACTCGCCATGGCCAGCTTGCCTTGGCTAACTTACTGTGGGATAACTCAGGACTGCCAACTTACCACAGGACAACATGCTGACGGACAGTTCAACACTGTATTAATTGTTTCATTCAGTTACTTTTATTATCAGTGACCATGTTTTTGTCAAAATTATTGTAACTGGAGTTTCTGGATTTATTTTCTTTATTATTATGGGTTATGGTTCCATTGAAAGTAATTTAACTTTTGTATTTGTTGAATTGTCCTGTGGGGAGTTATCCCACTCCGTTCTAAAAAGCTTGGGACTTTGTAATAGTCCAAGTATATTCAGTGAAAGATCACATCTATCTTAGTATGTTTACTGACATACTAAAATCCCCACAATGTTAGGGAGACAAGTTTTATTCTTGTAGAAGACATTTTAGTTCTTTTGTTTTTTTTTTTAAAGCAAAACTTGTTTTCCAAAACCTGGTATTTCTTTTCAATCCTTTCCATCAGTTTGCCCAGGACACATATTAAGATAACTGAGCGATAATTTTTTGTATTCCTCCTTGATTTTTTTTAAAAAGTTAGATATTTCTTTTTTTAAAAAAAATTTTATTGGATTTTAAACAAAGATATAAAGACAATACAAAGAATACAAAGGCATTACAAAGACAAACAGATTCCCACCACCTACCTATCCACACCATATTTTACATATATGTTTTGTTCATCATCAGAATATATATTGCTTTGTAAGTTAATATATGAGTGATACATTGTCAATTCAGGTGTTTTAAATTAGAAATAATCTTGCATCTCCTCTTTATTCATTTCCAATTTTAAATTTTCTACCCTATTTTCTTTCATCTATATTTGTACTGATTTTCTTTTCCAGCCATTGATACCACTGGTGCCACACAAGATAGTATTCACTTTCTTCCTTATCCTGGAGTTCCAGTGTCAATCTACATTTCAGCACACTCTGTTATCTTTTAGTTAGATATTTCTTGCTCCTTGGGGAAAATGCTAGTTTTAGAAAATCTAGAAAATATTTTTTTTATTAGCACTTCAGCACAATCCTGCTTAATATTTTTAAAGAATTATTGGATTATTATATCTGTTCCTGATGATTTATTTATTTTAAATTAGTAAGGCCTGTAATTTGTATCTTTGTGTTCTCTGTCCTTTTAGATCTTTTCCTGAAAAGGCCAACATTAGCCAACAGTGAACGTGCAATCTTTCATGCTCCCCCTAAATTTATCAGGCATGATGGTATATTTTTTAAAAACAAGAACAATTGATGCATTCTATACTGTGTACATTTTTTGAGGTTTAAATTGGAAAGTAAGAGAAACAAAGGAGTCACTAACACTGTAGGAACCAGTGGTGGGTTTCAAATTTTTTTACTACCGGTTCTGTGGGTGTGGCTTGGTGGGTGTGGCAGGGGAAGGATACTGTAAAATCTCATTCCCTCCCCAATCCAGGGGAAGGTTACTACAAAATCTCCATTTCCTCCCGATCAGCTGGGACTTGGGAGGCAGAGAATAAATGGGGGCGGGGCCAGTCAGAATTTTTACTACTAGTTCTCCGAACTTCTCAAAATTTCCGCTACCGGTTCTCCAGAACTGGTCAGAACCTGCTGAAACCCACCTCTGCTGAGAACTATGGAAAAGTATTCAGACATGAACTACGCATCTGGTGGTGAAAACAGATTCTCAAGATGAGCATATCCAAAAAATACCTCGTAACTGCATTCTGTGGTTCTGTTTGTATTTTCCTGAATATCTTTCCTGAAATGTATCTCTCCTTTTTCTGAATAGTGGACTTCTTATGAAACGCAGAAAAGATAGTCAATGTATCCACTATAATTATCTATAGTGACTAATAAGCGGCTTTCAGGGTGAAAGTGGCATACTTTATGAGCCTTCAAAATGCTTTTTTTCTTTTGAACAGAGGGCAAAAGACACAGCTGTGCAATAAATGCTATGTCTTGTGGAATTTCTAAGCAAATTATTAATCAGGAAGATATGCCTATTCCTATAAAATGCATCCATTTATTTTTAGTTTATTGGTTTAACTTTACTAGCATATATTATTCAACCATAAAGACTCTATGGGAAGTGTGTGTGTGTGTGTGAGAGAGAGAGAGAGAGAGAGAGAAAGAAAGAGAAATGGTTTATATTTGTGTTTAAAGAAATAATACAGATGAATTTAGTTTCTAATGTGTTCTAGAGAACATATAGTTTTAGGAGTAGTATTCTTGGATAAGCAGACTGTTCATGCCCTACTCAACCATGAAACTCACTGGATAATCATAGATTGCTGTTTCCATGGTGGTAGCGAACACAGTAATTGGATAATCTGTATGTTGTCCTTACTCAAAAAAAAAAGATATAGGTGTGATAATGTTATACTAAATATGGATAAAAATAACTGGTTTGTTTGACTGCTCAATATTGAATATATTTTAAGCACTCTATTTATTCTTATCCTTGTTTTACTTCCATTATTTAGCATTCTTACAAAATTCAGTACCAGCCTTCAACTCCATATTCATTCAAAACATTCTATAATAACCCTATTTGGTTTATCTTATCCTTTCTCTAATTGTAGAGAATATCATACTTACAGAGACATGTGCAGTGCCTGCACATGCTAAGCAAATCACATAGCCTATCACGTCTGTGGTATTTTTTAATGTTTCTTCAGTTACACAGTCTTTGCTTTTAGCCTTCTATTTCAGTGTTCTGACAAGTTTTATGACTTCCTTTTTCAACACCTTTTTTCTTCAACACTTAGCATTTATAGCAATTTCTCGTTTTCCTTTTCCTCAGTTTTTCTATTTTCTACTTTTACGATCATGAGTTTTGAGAGGAATACTATTTGTGTGTGAACTTTTCCTTCTATTAATTAATTTGTTGTAGTAAAACTAGTAAACTAATTGTTATGTATTGGGCTGATTCTCCAGTTAATAAAGTAACAGCAATATCAATAAGTATTGAGATATTTTTGTTAAAGTGGAAATTTATTTATCTATCTATCTATCTATCTATCTATCTATCTATCTATCTATCTATCTATCTATTTATCTATCTATCATCTATCTATCTATCTATCTATCTATCTATCTATCTATCTATCTAATTTCTATGCTGCCCAACTCCCTGGGGACTCTGGGCGGCTTACAACAAAAAATAATGTGAACAATATACCATAAAAGTTGTTTTAAAAAACATTAAAAACCCATACACTCCATTCATGGCCGGATCTCGCAAGATTGCAGCAGTGAGATCAACAGCCCCAGGCCTGCCGGAAAAGCCAGGTCTTCACCGCTTTCTGGAAGGCCAATAGGGTGGGGGGCAGTCCAGACCTCAGGAGGTAATTGGTTCCAGAGAGCCGGAGCAGCCACAGAGAAGGCCCTCCCCCGCGGGCCCGCCAGCCGACATTGTTTAGGAGTGGGATCTTACTGGTCATTGGAAGCTATGCGGTAGAAGGCAGTCTCAAAGATAGCCTAGCCCTAAGTCATGTAGGGCGTTAAAAGTAATAACCAACACCTTGAATTGTGTCCGGAGACCGATAGAGAGCCAGTGCAGCTCGTGGAGAATTGGTATAATGTGTGTGTATCTAGGTGTACCCACAATAGCTCACGCGGCTGCATTCTGGACCAACGGTAGTCTCCGAACACTTTTCAAGGGTAGCCCCGTGTAGAGCGCATTGCAATAATCTAACCATGAGGTGACAAGGGCATGAGTGACTGTGAGGAGAGCCTCCTGATCTAAGTAGGGTCGCAGTTGGTGCACAGGCGAACCTGTGCAAAAGTCCCCCTAGCCACAGCTGTCAGATGTTGCTCTAATCTTAGCTGTGAGTCTAGAAGGACATCCAGATTGCGAGCCCGTTCTGAGGGGGACAATTTCTCCCCCCCCCCCCCAGGACCAAGGATGGACAATCGACATAATCTTTAGGAGGCAATACCCACAGCCATTCGGTCTTGTCTGGGGTAAGTCCAAGTGTGACCAAGGCAGTTTCCGTGCTGTAGTTAGGCCTGAAGCCAGACTGAAAAGAGTCTAGATAATCCGTTTCATCCAATGACTTCAGGAGCTGAAGTGCCACCACTTTCTCTACAACCTTTCCCATAAAGGGTAGGTTGGAGACTGGCCAAAAGTTCTTTAATTCTGCTGGATTCAGGGAAGGCTTCTTGAAATCAATTGGTGGTAGAATTCCAAGTGTCTCCTCTTAAATTTATCTGGAGTTGCACAATCTGGATTGATTACATATATTGCAAAATTATGTCTCAAACATCTAAGTCCTTGTAGGCAGTCCAGAAGGATATCATATTCAATGATATAAAATATCACTCAAGTCTAATATGATTAGAAAAGTCACACTCCTTCCATCTGGTAGAAGTTATCAACAAGAACAAATGCAGTTTTGATCTTACACAAATCACAGGATCTCAGGCCTAACCAAAGGGATCAAGGTAATTTGCTTCTTTTGTAAATCATACCATCATCTCCAAAACCTTTTCTAGAAAGACTTGTTTCAAGACTGTTGGAAGAAATGTCTTTCTGGGTTCAGTTCCAAGTGGGGAGAAAGACACTGGAAACATGGTGGATGATTGGAAAGAAGGTTTATTGATGAACAGGATTACATGCCTTCCTGAGCTGAGCAGAAAAGGGGAGAGATGCTGAGAGTGCCTTGGTTGTATGCCCTCTCTGGGCCCTACCCTAGAGTTTCCTGTTCCTGTATAAGAAATGCATCCTAATTGGTTGTCAGACTCCCAGGGGGGCAGGGTTTTTAGCTAACTTTGTATGCTGTCTCCCAGGCTTGGTTGGAGCCATGCTGGCTAATCAGTGGTGGATTGCTCCTAGTTCGGTCCGATTCTATAGAACCAGTAGTAAAACCGGCGGGAGGCTCTGCCCACCCGCCACGACATCATCATTGGTGATCTGCGCATGCGCAGAAGCTTCTGCGCATGTGCAGAAGCGTGCACGAGAAGCATGCATGAGTGAAGAGAGTGTGCACGTGTGATCCTTTTGCAAACCGGTAGGAAAGGTTAGTAGAACCCATCTCTGATGCTATGTTATCTTCCTAGGTGCCATGTTGCTAGATGGGTAGAGGGCTAATCCTCTCTTTGTTAATAGACTGGCCCAGGCCTTAATGGCCCATTGACAAAGGTGCGGCGGGGGCTGAGTTTCTGTCTCTCTTTTAGGGGAAATATTCTGCCCTTTTAATATTTCCTAGAATATTCCATTTTTCTAGGAGAGGGGTGGATGCTAACTTCCTACAAGACCCAATAGAAATTGTCCAGCATTGATAAATCTTTTCAGATGGGACTGCACCTTCATATTGTATGTACATCAGAACATACAATTCCCCCCAGAACATTAATCACCTCCTGAATTCAACTTCTCAACCCACCTCTAATTATCCAAAGAAGCCTAGTAAAACAAGAGTCCAGCCTGCATGTAGCACAATTTATATTGCTAGGAACCTGCTCCTCAAGAGTGAAAGAATCTCAGATAATCTGGGTTTCAGAATGGTACCTGGAAAAATACTGCTGTATCAAATTTTAATATTTAAGGGTATGAGACAACTATGTTATTTTGCAGGTGATACTTCAATGCCGCTTGAATTGCACATTGCAGTGGTTTCAATATGTTAGTGGTTTCAGTAGGCATCCTGAATACAAATGAGTCCTGAGGCAAGGAATGGGAATTTTTTGTTACAACACAGTGCCAACAAAGTGAAGCTTTAATTTAGGAACTGAAACCAGCTTCAGTTTCATGTCTGAAGCTATATTAACTGAGCTATTTGCACTACTCTCACTGCAAAATACAACACAAGAATAAAATCAATATAGAGGTAATCCTTGTTTAACAATTACCCCATTAAGTGATAATATGCATTTAGGACTGTGAGGAAAAGGTAACTTTACAAGCAATGTTTGCATTTACAACTTTCAGAAATCTGTAAAGCAAAGAAAATCTGAAGTAAGATCACTTAACTTTACTTAACGTTTCATTTAACAACTGCTTTGGTTAACCAAGTTGCTGGTCCCAATTGTGGTCACTAAATAAAGACTACCTATATATTAATGATTGCAAATTGGTTGCACCTTCAGCTTTGGTCTAGATTCCTACCTAGCATAAGAATTTAATATTGCTACAATGTTAATAATGCTGATTTTGACTAGTATTTGACGTGCATATTACTTTATGGCTATCATTAGTCTATCTTGCAACTGCTGTCTACTCCAGATTGCAATACTGAAAATTAAATTCATTTACTTTGTAACTTATATTAGCAGGTTATTTTTTCAGATGTTTCACAAACAATAAGAAAATTTTTGTTGCTGTCTTTTGCATGTTAGGGTAGATGTAACATCTGTTCTTGTCTGTTTCAAAATCTTAAGACTTCTCCATTTATTTCTATGAGAATGTCTGATTTTTGTTTCTGAGGATGTTTAAAAATAGTTTCTAACAGTGAACTGGGAAATGACATATATAAACAATGAGAGTTCATCTTTTCCTTAACATAAATAGTGCTTTTTCTCTCCTATGTTACTTTTACTCTGTTACTTTTCTCATTTAGTTTTCTGAGATTTCCCCCCATAGTCATAAAATACTGTGTACCCACTGAGGATGCTCAATTGTTCTGTTTAGGGGAAGCACAAAGATCTATTCCTGCAAATCTCATTACTGAATCCGTACAGTGCGGGTCTTGCAATATAAGTATAGGAACTTCTCCTGATAATGGGAGTAGGATAGCAGACTGAGGTTTTTTATCTATTGCAGAGCTGCATTCAGTATTATAAAAATAGACTTTCCAGGCAGCCAGTGATATGTGCAGAGTTATGCTCCAGGAACATCTACATATTTCTGAATAGACTGAACTGCAGCAGAGAGATATTTCTGCTGGCAGATTGATATTGTAGGATGAACATGTAATCTTTTTTTCCCACAGCTATGCAATTAAAAGAGGGGGAAACTGAATCTTTCTAGAAGTGAAGTATAAAATTTAATGTATCACAATTTGAGCAATGGTTTCCTGATATTATTGCTTTATAGAGAAAAGATGTAGCCTATGGGGGTTTTGACAGCTTTGCTATATTTTCTTCTGAGATCATTGTTATTGGAAGAATAGATAGACAATATTGGAAAAATACAGTGACAGCATAGTTATCATTGCTAGGTTTCAACTGAATATGGAATTAGTTATCTTTCCTAGCCTCTGAACATGTTCCTTTAAATGCAGGGTCTTTGTCTCAAAGTTAATTTTTGAGCTGAACTTAAATATTTAACTGAATTATAAAAATCTAAATAAAATAAAAATGGTTTCAGCTGCATCCAGGTATGCTATCTAAGAATTATTGTAAATATATTTGCTTGCTTTAGAGATAATTAAATCAGGGAAATCTGTATCAGACTTGTAAAGAAAGATGCACAAAATGTTCCACATATGGATTATTCCTTGCATGAACAAGCAATTCTGGGTGGACCATCCATAGATTTAGACACATGTTCCATCCATACACGGGCTCAGAATCTCTATACTTTGTCCACACAGGTATTTTCCCATTTGGGGAGAGGAGAAAAAAGGGAGGAGTGATGATTTAAAAGGAAGCAAAAGAAAGGTAGGCGAGGGAAGTTTAGAGAAGAGTCAAGCAATCTAGTTGGAGATGGTGATGGATAGACATTTAAGGGAACACAAGGGAAAGGATGATGAAGGAAGATTAGGGCAGGTGCAGATGGTTATGCTGCACTTAAATTCAAGGGAAGCCTAAATCACAGTGACACATAGCTATTGGGAGGTAATGGAAAGAAACCAGTAAAAAGATTGGGGGACGTGGACCAACTTTGCCTACTAATCCAATGAATCCCTTTTGAATTTGACTCTACTGAAATCTAAAACAACCATGATGTACATTTACGTTTGGCTGAATTATAGCGCTCTGAAGCAGTCCATCTGAAGTTGTATAAGTACTGTGCAGGGAATAGTATGCATTTTTTGCTCTGTGTGTAGTTTGCTGCAGATTGAATACTGGAACAGTACTGCAGTACTTTTGAGATTCCCATCCTCCTGTGCATTTTACCATATTTCAAAATACTCAGTGGCCAAGATCCACAAAACTATCCTGCCTGCAAAACGGATTGGGCAAGCCTGCTATATTTTTTTTTCCCTGCTACCTCTTGATTCTTGTGCATTGTACAAGCTACTCTAGCTGCCTACTTTGGCTTGCATTCAATATAAGATGCTACTCTTTGAAAAATGTTTGCTCAGGTACTTTTGGGAATAGTTTAGATGCTGCATTTGAGTCCTTCCCAAACACATCTTTCTAGATGTGTTTAGAATTCCCATCATTTTCAACCAGGATTATTGTGTTTAATAATCGATTGCTATTGCTATTTACCAATTATATTAATTATATGATATTTTATGCACTGTTTGTGATAGTGATTTCCACACACATTCTTACATAGAAAGTTCCCACAGGTGTTTTTAATCACTGAATGTCATGTTAGCTGTAATGCCTCCATGACAAATACATTATTTGGAAATATAACAATATTAGCAGAGGTTAACTGAACTATTCCTGTGGGAAATGCAATTTGAAGTTCCAGGCATGTGTGAAAAATCTCTAACATAACATTGCTATTATAGTCACATTGTAAAGATGGCTCATAATCCTGAATGGGTTTTTTGTAGACTTACAGCCTAACGTTTCTGTAAATATAACATTAAAAATCTGAAATATTAACTTGTTTAATATTTAAATATTAATATTTAATTGTTTGTTGAATTGCCTGCCTACGAATGATAGACATGATTTGATAATGGAAAACTGGTAATATTCTTAAAATCTGATTCTGCATATGGAACTTTGGTTGTAATCTGTTGGGGTTGTTAAGTGGGTGACCTAACTTCATTTTATGACCACTTTTATGAAGCAAATCACGTGGTTGGTATGTGAATCATATGATCATTAACAAAGCCCATGATCATTAAGCGAATCCATTCTTTCAGATGGGTGTTTTTGTCATAAACTGATAAAAGAAAACATCACAAATTGCTGTCATGTGACTAGGATGCTGCAATGATTGTAAATGCAAGCTTGTTGCCAACTGCCCGAAATAAAATCACATGACTGAATGGAGTATGCGAGGGTTGTAACTTAGAGAAAGGTTCATAAATAACTATTTTTGAGACTGTTGTAACTTTGATCGTCAAATGTTAAGTGAGACTACCTGTAAATTTAGATTTTGCAATAGATCTGACATACGTGGAATTTTGTGAATATGTTTGTAGAGATTCTGTCATCCAGGTCATGGTTGTCCCTTGCTTTTTTCAAGAGGCAACTGGAGTTTCTTGTTTTCTTGTGAAATTATGCATAGTCAGGTAAAATGGAAAATTAGGCCCTAAGAGAGATACTATAAGGAACGAGGTTGCATATTTTCCTGCATAGTTGTACAGCCATCTGTTGCAATCAGCCACTGAAGAATCATCAAATAAGTGAATTATTTATTCAATCAGCAGGTTGCTATAATCTGAAGGTTATCAGGGCATGAATAATTAAAGCTATTGCATTATGTGATCCAGGTATTGGGATCTCAAAACTGTAAAGTTCACGTTTTGAGGGAAGTACAATTCCTTCCTGATCAAGTTGATTATCAGCTATGTAGGTATAGGAATCAGATTACCAATACCTACATCTTGCCTGGGCTGAATTTCAAAGTATTGAAGTAATAAGCAGACACAGTTGTATTTGGTGAGATGGAATAATATATTGGAATAAATTTACTTTACCATTTTATTGACCTGTTGTTATTTTATCAGATGAATTTGGGGTGTGTGTGTTTGTGTTTGTGTAAGCAAATCATGGAAGGCTTTATGCAGTAAACATTTTTTTCAGTGCCTTTTGTCTGCTACATTGAGGCCTGACTAAAAACTTGTTGTTTCGTAGTTCATGCTTCAGAGATTATGTAGATAGGCAGGCAGAGTCGTTTTTTTAAAAGCAAGAACAAATTGGTTTTACTCTCACATGACAGGAAGTAAATTGGGTTTTGCTTGAAAGAATACTTGTAAAGTTTCTTCAAACGTTTGGGGAGTGTGTATTTTGGTACAGAATACAGTGTACAGAAGGAGAAATGTATTTAATTGTTTTAGCTAGCTATTAGTATTCTTTATGAAAGCATAATACTACTTTGCAATAAAAACAGACCACAGGCAAAATGACAACAACTTAAGTATAAAACTGTAAGTGAAACACAAGCTAGTATCACATTTCAGAATGCTTAAATAAATTATTAGTTGATGCTGAACTAATAATAGAGGCATATCAGTTAAATTATAACTAGGAGAATATTCCCAACAAGATAGACCTTCTCTGTCTGAGGTTTTGAAGACATGGAGAGGTTCTGCATTCCTGGATTAAAAAGGCGTGCCAGAGATTGATTTTGGACCATTTGGTGTATATTCTCTTAAGTGGTGTGTAACTTGCTTTCTCAGACAGATCCAGTCCCTAACATTATGGATTTTAATATGATAATAAGGGGAAATTATTACTTGCACTATTAAATACAAAACAAATGAACATAATACAGGTAGTCTGTGTACAACCACAACTGGGATTTATGTCGCTAAGCAATGTAATCATTAAGTGAGTTGTGCCCTATATCACAACCTTTTTTTTACCATTAAGCAAATCCAGCTTCCCCCATTTCATTATTGGAAGCCCTTGAATAGGTTGCAAATGAAATGATAGTCACGTGACCTTGGGACACCGCAACCGATGTAAATACATTTGGGCTGCCAAGTGCCCAAATTTTGATCACAGGACCATGGTAAAACAATTAAATCTGTTTTATTTTTTTCTCGGTGGTGCAAATGTCTTCATAAACTATCATTTCCTTGGTCTGGGGGTATGGCATTCAACGGCCTTCAGACGGGATGCACTGAACTGCCTTGTCCACTGGGTGGGCATTATCAGAAATATGAACAAGATATATATCCCTATTCAACCATAATACACCATTCATTATTTAGAATTTTGATTTTTTAAAAATCTGTTGCAAGCTTTATTTTGGAAATGTAAAATATGTACCATATCAGTAATTCTACCTCTTTAGTTGATGAGCATGTCTTTATCTCCAGTTCTGCTCATGTTAGAGGCTCTTCAAAAGTTTATTACTAGTTGTAAAATGGCATAATTTATGGATCTATTAAAATATATATTTTAAAGGCAAAGAGGGTTTTCGCTCTTAAATTTGAATTAATTTAAATTCACTCTTAAATTTGAATTAATAATTCTAAGAAGAAGGGCAGCAAATTATTTATGTTGAAGCGTTAATGTATTGCTCCTAGTACTAGACGTTTAATGGTTTAGGCATTTTGAGCGAATAAATTATAATTTGGTTTAAGGCCTAAAACATTTCAGTACAGTAGAACCTCTGGTCACGAACACTTCTGATCACGACCAAATCAGGTTCCGACCAAAAAAATTCATATTTCCACACACACACACACAGCCAATTTCTCCTTCTGCACCATTTTTTTTTTATTTTTTTTATTTTTTTTGGTAAGCATCAAATTTTGGTTTGAGATCAAAATTATGGAACTAATTATGGTCGTGACCAGAGGTTCTACTGTATGTTTACTGACAATCACATATGTCATTTTTGCTCTTCATTTCAGCTGTAGTCGTGACATGGAGAATAAAGAGACCCTAAGAGGATTGCAGAAAATGGATGATCGTCCAGAGGAGCGAATGATCAGGGAAAAACTCAAGACAACATGTATGCCGGCTTGGAAGCATGAATGGCTGGAAAGAAGAAGTAGGAGAGGCCCTGTGGTAAGTAACTCTGAAAGCACTTAAAAAGCAGACTTGCTGAAAGCACAGAATTTGCTTTCTTGCCTTATATTATCTTACAGTTAGTACTGTAAGAAATTATAATGAAATTCCTCTTGCTTCATTTTTTTCATGTTGCTATTTTCACTGGAAGGATAGATCTGCCTCACAAAAGTCAAACCCAACTTAATTTTTTGTTGCTTAAAAATGACACAATGCTGCCCTCTATGGGTAGCTTTTAAGTTTCTGCTTTATTGGTTGAAAACAGTTGTGATTACAAAAACTAAAAGGAAAACATATTTTATATTTGTATTTATTTATTTGTATCCCACATTTGTTATTTTTACAACAAAATAATGTGAGCTTTAGTATTGCTTATCTAACGTGCCTGTGGTAATTGATACAGTGAAAGAGGCAATGTTTTCCAAAATATAAAACTCAAAAAACAGTTTGGGACATAGTTTTGATTACCAAATATTGAAGAAAAAGTGCTGTTTTCTTGGAATGTAATACATTGTAATAAATTATTAAACTTGGACAGAAGAACCATACTAATTGTGAGGTGCTGCCCCCTCTATAAGAAAAGCTGGACTCACTATAAATAACATCACTATATTACTAGATTTTCATAAAGTAGATGTTCTCATAATTTAAATTTAACTAACTAAAAATAGACGCTGATTAGCATTAAAACTAAACAGTTTGTGGAAATCCCCTCCTTCATTTGCCTACAATTTAATGAGAATATTTGCTTTCTTTTGGAAAACAGAGACATTTTTTTCCTATTGTTTCAAGGTGGTAAAACCAATACCAATGAAAGGAGATGGCTGTGAAGCAAACAAATTAGCAACAGAACCTCCTCCTGATGGACAAACAAATCCCACTTCACCTACTCAGAAAGGGAGACGGAGCCCTTCTCCGAATGGACCCTTCTCATCCTCCTCCAGGACTGTTAAATCTGAGTCACCTGGTGTTAGAAGGAAAAGGGTGTCTCCTGTACCTGTAAGTAATTATGGGATAGCCTAAGCTTATGAAACAAAATTCGTATATATCCTTCCATATCAGCTGATATCTTAAATTAGGAAGCCTTTGGTTTGATGGACATTAAATGGTGTTTAGTTACGCTTTCTGTAGTGTAAAGTTATTTTATCTTACTATATTCTGTCTGTTTTTGCTGTTTTAATTTCTGACTGATTATAAACTGCATTGGATTATTGTACTCTAAATCAGGGGTCTCCAACCTTGGCAACTTTAAGACTTCAATTTCAAGTTGAAGTCAACTTGTGGACTTCAACTCCCAGCTGGCTGAGGAACTCTGGGAGTTGAAGTCCACAAGTCTTAAAATTGTCAAGGTTGGAGACCCCTGCTCTAAATTGTATAGGTTTGTATGAGGAATACATATTACTATTGGCTTAGAAAAGCATAGAAGTAATATTTTTTATAGTATTTAGTGGAAGAAGTGTAACCATTTCTTATTATCTGATTATTGCGTGCATTCTATTAGTTTGGAAGGAGATAGTTGAATTTCTTTGAAAGATTGAGGAATGGGAAAATGAAAAATAGAGACAAAAATTACTGAAAATAAAATTAATTTTTAAGTTTCAGAGTGGACGTATAACACCACCACGAAGAGCACCGTCTCCAGATGGCTTCTCACCATATAGTCCTGAGGAAACAAATCGTCGTGTCAACAAAGTCATGAGAGCTAGATTGTATCTCTTGCAACAGATAGGACCCAATTCTTTCTTGATAGGGGGAGACAGCCCAGATAATAAATATCGAGTGTTCATTGGTCCTCAGGTATGAATTGAAACAGTGTTGACTATTTAATCAATAACTATTAAATAAACTAATTTGAGAAGATGTAATTAAATGACCTCTCTAGGTTTAACAGAACATGTGAAAATGCTGAAACATTTCTTGCTTTCCAGAAGTTGCTTGACATATTTTATTTCTCACTTGCATAAATCAGAACATAGGCATTTATAAAGTATCAGTGAAATATAAACAGCTATATGAATGTCATGTTGATTATGTCAGCAACAGCAGTAACTTGGAAAGAATAAAGCCATCATTAATCAATTATTTCTTGTTTTGAAAAAAGCAGAAACGTAATCCTCATAAATCTGTAAGAAGTGATTTGGAGGAGAAGATTATAAAAACAATATAATATGGCCATAATAATCAGAATAAATAAATTTCTGTCTACAGACATGTAGCTGTGGGCGTGGAACATTTTGCATTCATCTGCTGTTTGTTATGCTTCGAGTGTTTCAACTTGAATCTTCAGATCCAATGCTGTGGCGAAAAACCTTGAAGAACTTTGAGGTAGTTACGTCCTATTTCTTTCCTCACAAATAGACAGTTGCGGCTTCTGAAATTTACCATTCAGAATTTCTACAGCTTCAAAATTAACAAAAATTCGATCATCTCATTTCTAAAATCAGTTAATAACAAGTATTATTCCAGTTTTTTTAAAAAGCCTCTGTTGATCAGGTAACTCAGTTTAGATCGTCAGAGGCATTTAAAAGAAAAAAAAGGGGGGTTTTTTCTTATAAAAGCCTTTGACGATTCCAGGTGAGCCGCGCAATCATCAGAGGCTTTTTTTTTACTTTTAAAAGCATTTTTTGGCTGAAGAGGTGGTAGAAAAAATGCTTTTAAAAGTAAAAAAAAAAAGCCTCTGATGATTGTGCAGCTCAGCTGTGCATGGGGGGCGGGGGCGGCCAGGGATTTTTGCTACCGGTTCTCCGAACCTCCCGCCTCCATCGCTACCAGATCAGGCGATCCAGTCCGAACTGGGAGCATTTCACTCCTGGTTTGGCTCTATTAATTGTGTATTATTTTATTAATATAGTTTATTTAACTTATGTGGTATTCTCTTGTTATTCAGGGGGTAGCATGATTAGTGTACGTCAAATTGAAAATTATGAACATTGAACATATTTAATTCTCACATCTAAAATAGAATCTGGCAACATTTAGCATCTGTGTTTACATTCCCATAAATGAAAAAGATAAAATGTGTAAGTATATGTGTCTAATTACAAACGATACCATTTACAGAATTCATCCATACCATAGTTGGTATTTATAGTATGCTGTTATTTTATAAACGTGTATTTATTTGTAATAAATAAATAAATATATTGATACAATTTTACCTTATAGTCTGGTTGCAATTATATATTTATTTAAGAGAGCTCAACTTTGAGTAGCTCATATTCTAACCCTGCTTATTAATGTTTTCTTCCAATGTTAGGTTGAGAGTTTGTTCCAGAAATACCACAGTAGGCGTAGTTCAAGAATCAAAGCGCCATCTCGTAACACCATTCAGAAGTTTGTGTCACGCATGTCAAACTCTCATACACTGTCATCTTCTAGTACATCTACATCTAGTTCAGAAAATAGGTTAGTAATTATTCTTAAAAAAATCAGTACTGCTGTTCAAAATAGTTTCCATTTTTATAGACAACCCTGTGACTCATTGGGCCATCCTTTGAGGGTGTGGTGTGAAGTGACCAGAATGAACACTAATTTTTCCTGAACTGTATTGCTGTCACACAAGTGGGCAAAAAAGAAGTGGGAGCGGGAGCACCTCCTGCTGGCTTCCCCATTGACTGCTTTTGGGAAGCTGGCAGGGAGCATAGAATATCACAATGACATACCCATAGGGACACTGCAGTACCCATAACTTTGCAAATAAAATTGGTCTGAACATCATGGAAATTTCAATTCCACAGTAGTAATGAGTCCCAGATTTTTTAATGGCGGTGCAGTGGTTAGAATGCAGTATTGCAGACTAACTCTGCCGACTGCCAGCAGTTTGATCCTGACCAGCTCAAGGTTGACTCAGCCTTCCATCTTTCCAAGTTTGGTAAAATGAGGACCCAGATTGTTGGGGGCAATATCCTGACTCTGTAAACCGCTTAGAGAGGGCTATAAAGCACTATGAAGCAGTATATAAGTCTAAGTGCTATTGCTATCTTTAAATGAACAGATTTTCAATACCTTCATTCAAAAATTGTGAATGCGGTAATTTGAAGGTACAAAAATAGAAACAAACACAACGAGAATTTTGTAGTATACAGGTAGATACTTGCTTTGTCATATTAAAAAAGGTAAAAATATTCCCATTTGGACAGTTTTGTAAGTGAACATTTTTTATTTTGTTTTCTTGCTTAATAGATTGTGAGACCTAATATGAAGTTTGGACTAATTTTTGTTTGTTACTATGTTTTGGGCAATGTTTCTGTTTGTTCTGTTTATTTCCTTGTGTCTTTCAACATTTGTCTTTCAACAAATGTAAGTGTCTTTCAACATTTCTAAGTAGAGGCCTGCTGCTGTAATCACAGGGTTATTTCTTAAAGAGATAGTATTTACAAGAAGCTATTTGGGTGCATGATTAGAGGCTCTTAAAATGTAATAGGGTCTTTAAGACTATCTCAGCTTTTAAAAATAAACTAGTACAGGTAGTCCTTGAATTGAGATCATTCATTTAGCAACTGTTCAAAGTTATAACTATGCTGAAAAAGTGACTTATGACCTGTCCTTGTACTTATGTTGACACTGGATCCCCAACTTGGGTGCATGCAACCAGCATGTATTTACGACGGTTGCAATGTCCACCATCCATCAGTGGTGGTATTCAGCTGGTTCTATCCGGCTTGCACGAACCGGTAACGGTGGCTGTGGGAGGCTCCACCCAGCCACCTGTTTGGACGTCATCACGTCCTAGTTATGACGATCTGCGCATGTGCGGAAGGCCCTGCATATGCACAGAGGTCACGCACTCACATTTGCGAACCAGTAGTGAAGGTAAGTGAATACCACCCCTGGGTCACATGATCATCATTTGCAGTAGAGTTTTAGAAAGTTGGTCATAGCAATTAGGAGTATTTCTAACAAGAGCCAGACGCAGCTCGCACCAAAATTGATGAGTTAAAATCCTGATTTTTTTAATGTTCATAATGTTTATTATGAAAAAATATTTTGTATTGAAATATTGTAGGAGGTGGTTGTTTGGGACCTGGAAGAAAAATAAATAAATGTGATCTGCTAAATGTGATTTTTAAATACTTATCTATATGTATATATATATATTTTATAGCATCAAGGATGAAGAGGAACAGATGTGCCCCATTTGTTTGCTAGGCATGTTGGATGAGGAAAGCTTAACGGTCTGTGAAGAAGGCTGCAGAAATAAACTTCACCATCACTGCATGTCAATATGTACGTCACTGATGTTTTATGTGCACTTGAATCATAAGAATGGATTTAAAGAATAATAGCAAAGTAGGTCCTTGCCAGGAGTGGAGAAACAAAATTGCAGTCATAAGTGGTATTGTAATTGCTTGAACGTTAATGGAATTCTTTTCATACAAGCTAGTGTTTTAGAGAAGGAATCTATTTGAATGAAGTAAACATCTTTACAGAAAAGTAAGGAAACATGCTTTACACTTTTAAAATACAAGGGAGAGTAGAAATATATAAAACATAATGATAATTTTTATAACAGATACAAAAAAAGATCATTATTTAAGTGGGCAGGTACAAAGCCTATGTAGTGCCTATAGAACTGTTAAACATACATTCTCATGTTGAAATTTTTTGTAAAGATATGGTACTTGTAGTGCCCACATTTATTGCATATGTCTGTTTGTTGTACAGTATAAGTTCTTTGCACATTTCCAAATAACTTCTATTCTAAAATGTTCTTAAGCTACTAACTTGAGAATCAATCTATTTTTCTTTGCGGACTTTGATGCAATTTTAGGGGCAGAGGAATGTAGAAGAAACAAGGAGCCTCTTATATGCCCCCTTTGTAGATCTAAGTGGAGAACACATGATTTCTATAGGTGAGGATTTATTTTATTTGAATTTGTCCATTTATGAGCAGAGTTAAACATCTAAACATTTAAAAAGCCTCATCAGTCTATTTTCAATTCAAGTTGGTTTATTATAAATGTCTGTGTATAAGCCCTTTCCATCACAATTCCAAATCAGCTGATATGTTTTTATAAGCTACAATAAAATATTGCTTTACCTGAATATACTTTTTAACGAGATACACGTTCATATTTTTGAGCTGAATTAAACCTTGAAGATAACCATATTTTTATTTGCACATTATTTGGGGAAATTGAATTGTGACAAATTGATTAAAATGCAGATCACGTTAAATCCTTGATATTTCTAAAAGTTTGAAAATATCTACTCATTTATTTATTTTTTTGTACATTATTTGTTTAGTCATGAATTGCCAAGCCCTGTTGATTCTCCTTCGATTGTTTGTGTGGTCCAGCAACAAACTCAGCAACCTGTAACTGGTTCACCAAGGAGGAATCAAGATAGCAATTTTAACCTTACTCATTATGGAGTTCAGCAAATTCCTTCTGCCTATAAGGACTTAGCTGAGCCATGGATTCAGGTATGCTAAATTTTTAAATCTACTTAAACTATTTTTCTTTTGTCAGGTACAACTTAACACTTTATTTCAGTCTGCACAAATATGTTTGTTGCTGACTATATGCTTTTTGTTTTGTGAATACCTGAGTACATGTTAGTCGTTTTCTCCCAAAGAACTTGCTTTTCCAGATAGTTACAAAATGAGTACACGGCAAATGTCCATGGAAGATGTCAAGACAGTTACAAATAGTCCTTGACTTACAACTACAATTGGGACTAGAAATCCAGGTGTAAATTGTTACAGTCGTAAGTTGAGGTGGCCAGGTGATTGGAAGTGTTTTTCTTAACATTTTCATTGCAAACTTGTTAAGTGAACACAGTGGCCATTAAGTGAATGCATTGATTCAAATGGCATTTTTTGCAAGAAACTAGCAAAAAAGCCACATATTGCAGTCATGTGACCGTGGAATGTTGTGACAATGGAAAAGTGACCAGTTGCCAAAGCCTGACATACAGTCATGCCCACGGAGCACTGCAACCATTTGCAATGGCTGGGTTGTGAAACACCCATTCCATGATTGTCGTAAGTGACCAGTCATAAATAATTTCTTCAAAGGCCCTCTGCTGGAGCTCTGTCTGGATGTCCATCTAGATGTGATATGAATAGCTATTGCAGTAGAGCCTTCTATCTTACATCACCGACAGTTGTGATTGCTTTCAGTTGTCAATTTTAAATTTCTTCTCATTTTATTTTTCTGTTTTATTATTAGTCATGTCTAATCATGGTGAACTATTGTTAAGGACTTTGGAGACCTGTAGCTATTCTAATTTAGTTGATGTGCTACTGTGACCAGATGTTACTACAAAATACTTCAAATTGCTTGATAGCAGTGAATTCTTTTTCCAATTCTGGAAGTCTAGAGTCCAAACATAATTTTGAATGGTAGACAACTGCAATAGCCTCATTAATTGTGCCCACCATGGAGAATGAAAATGAAAATATTTGCATTCTAACTTCAGTCTCTTTAGTCTACTTCAGAGTGTTTTTTAATGAACTAAATTTCTTAGTACATTTTATTTCAGCCTGTCACTGCTTCCTCTTTTTACCAAATAATGTTTAGTGCAATATTCATCTGATCTTGTTAATCTGCATTGCTTCACAATGTATATTGAAAATAAGAATTCTTAAAAACATGCAGTACATCCATTTGTAGTCTATGCCACAAGAATTTCAATGGCTTATCTCAGGTGTACATGTGCATGTACCCCTAAATATATAATCGCCATCAGGATCTCCTTGTAATGTTGATTTTGTAATGTTGATTTTTTTAGGTATTTGGAATGGAATTAGTAGGTTGCCTGTTTTCTCGAAACTGGAATATACGTGAGATGGCCCTTCGACGTCTCTCTCATGATGTTAGTGGTGCTCTATTATTGGCTAATGGTGAAAGCACTGGAAATTCTGGAAGCAGCAGTGGAAACACCACAAGTCCTGGAACTCTAGGGGCAGCTAATGGGTCATCCCAGACAAATATCTCAGGAGATGTTGTTGTGGAATCCTGCTGCAGTGTACTTTCTATGGTTTGTGCTGACCCTGTCTACAAAGTATATGTTGCTGCTTTAGTAAGTAATCTATTCTTTTATAACCTTCCTTTCTAAATCATACCAGAATTTAGAAATACGACAGCATATTTGAGATATGGATTCTTTATTTGAGATAGAGACCCTCCAAACAAATTGTTAAAAGCAATTCATAGCAATTCTAGAAATATGCCTTTTTCTATTCTCAACTCTGAAATGTATATATTTCCAGACAAAGTAAGTTATTCTAGAATATTTAACTTGAGGCTTAGGGTAAGCTCTCTCAGATAATAAAGGTAAAGGTAAAGATTTCCCCTTTCCAGTTGTGCCCGAGTCTGGGAGGTGGTGGTACTCATCCCTGTTTTTTAGCTGAGGGAGCCAATGATGTCTGAAGATATTTCAGTGGTCATGTAGCCAGCATAACTATACGCCATGTGCACAGAACGCTGTTTTTTTCCCTTCAAAGTGGTACCTAGTTATCTACTTGCACTTGCATGCTTTTGAAGTGCTAGGTAGGCAAGATCTGGGGCAAGTAATGGAAGCTCACCCTGTCACACAGCATTGGGTCTCAAACCAGGCTATCAGCTTTCCAGCTGACAAACTCAGTGTCTTAATCGCTGAGCCATCATTCCCCATTTCTCTCAGATAATAAGATAGCTTAAACTCTGGCTTTTGGTGCAGATGAGAAATAGGCCCATAGATAGTACAACAGAATTCCAGAGTTTGTTCCATCAGATTCTGTATTCTGTTCATTTTTTTTTCTAGTTCAAATAATTTTACAGCAAGATAGGTCTAGAAATCAGGGTCCATACATCAAAGTTTTGATGCTATAATGCTAAATTTGCCATAATGATAAACAATAATGTGAAAATCATTTTAAGCCTGCAATATTTCCTTTTTTATGGGCAGAAGGAAACAGTTAATATTGCACTTAGGACATTAGATGAACTTGATATTTGATTTAAAAAAAGTTTCTTTATAAGGCAGTATAGAAAATAAACATCCTTAATTGTTACTTTGGCAATTTCTTGAGCTTGTTTAGAATATTTTTCCCTGTCCTCCTAGAATGGAAAGAGAACTGGTCTGATCCTCAGAAAATTTCTTATTTTTTTCTAATTAATTATTCTTTATGGCAAGATTCAGACAGCTGCTCAAAGTCATGCAATATTTTGAATAATTTCCATCCCAACTTTTATAAACTTTATTTTTTATTTATTTATTTATTTATTTATTTATTTATTTATTTATTTATTTATTTATTTATTTATATGCCGCCCTTCTCCGGAGACTCAGGGCGGCTTACAATGCGCTAAGCAATAGCCTTCATTCTTTTTGTATATTTATACAAAGTCAGCTTATTGCACCACAACTGGGTCCTCAATTTACCTACCTTAGAAAGGATGGAAGGCTGAGTCAACCTTGAGCCTTGGCGAGATTCGAACCTGCAGTAATTGCAGGCAGCTGGTCTTAATAACAGGGTGCTTTAGACCACTGTACTACCAAGGCTACCAAGGTATTTGTAGAGTGACTTGAGAAGTCTTGTGATATTTTTGCATGTTTATTGTTTTGCTTTTTATGTGAAACACTAAAGAATTGCTACTATAATCATCAAAGACTCACAGTGGCACCAACTTTTCTATTTCCAAATTCTTAGTACAATATTTGAAGTACTCTCACTGTGCAGTATTGCTGAAACTAGTTCCTTAAATAAGTTGATTTTCAATATTAAGCTGCATGTATATCTGAAAGATACATGTCATTAGTTCCTTTTTACTTTAAATGTTATTCAGTTCTTGAATGTATCTTTAGTTTACATATTTGGGAGCAGATTTCTCTAAAAACTCTGAAAGCTGATCATTGGTTTTGTCCTTTCCTCATGGACTCTTGTAACTTTGCCTCAAGCTATTCCCTTTGGTTTAGCAGATAATGTCAATATTTGTTTGAAATCTCAGAAAAAGGAGAAAATTTTAAATGACAGAGAGGTGTGTTGTTTTACAATTGACAGATTTGTAGACAGAAGCAATTTGTGTATAAAATGTTGTGTGTAAGGTTGGTGTATTTTGTGTTCATCTTTCGGTTGCAGAAATGTATGTGGGGTTTTAAGAAGTAGTGTTTTTTAAAATTTATCTTCCTTTTTTTTTTTTTTTTTTAGAAAACATTAAGAGCCATGCTGGTATATACTCCATGCCATAGCCTAACAGAGAGGACAAAACTGCAACAGCTTTTGAAACCAGTTGTGGAAACCATATTGGTGAAATGTGCAGATCCCAACAGGTATAGGCTTTAATCTATTTAAATATTTTAGATTAATGTCTTCAAAATTGTATTAGTTTTATAGTACTGGGACAAATTCAAAGGGAATTTAGCCATTGGTGGATTTGCATGCAGTTCTATTATGAATGCATAACTCATTGGGGGGGGGGGGTTACTTGAAACCCTGACAGGATATTTGTGCTGAAAAAGTGAAAACTGTTATCCCCCCCCAAAAAAAAACACTAGAAAGAAGTAATATGTTAGCACACTATTGTTACCTAATACGGTACTGATATATAACATTAAATTTTTCTGTAGGCATTACTATTAATAAATACTAATAAACCACGATTAAAAAGTTCACGTAGTCCTCAATGTATGACCACAATTAGGACGGAATCACCATTGTTGAGCAAAAGAGTCATTGTCATGTGACTACTTTGTTTAATGACTGAGCGTGCAATCCTGGCACACTCTGGTGTGATTGTGCAGCAGTCTTATGGATCTTAACAAAATGAATTACTTTGTTAAGCGAACAGTAACAATTACTTACAATGTATTCAGTCAGCTCTAATAATTATTCATCCTTTTATCTTATAAAATAGAGTCTTCTTCTTTTTACAGCCGCACAAGTCAACTTTCAGTTTCAACATTGATGGAGATGTGTAAAGGTCAAGCAGGAGAGTTGGCAATTGGTCGAGAAATACTTAAGTCTGGTAAGCTTCATTTTTTTCTTACTTAAGCAACATTACCAATATAGTATAGCACAGTGGTGAAATGTAAAATTTGTTACTACCGGTTCTATGGGCATGGCTTGGTGGTGGTGGGGCTAATGTGACTGGGTAGGCATGGTCAACTTTTTCTACAACCTCTTCGGCCGAAGAGGTTGCAGGAAAAAATGCTTTTAAAAGCCTCTGACGATCAGGTACCTCAGCTGGGATCATCAGAGGCTTTTAAAGGCATTTTTTTGTATATGTGTATATACATATAAATCTGCCAAATCTATCTGAAACTGCAATTTATTTCAACACATAAAATCTATTCAGCAGTTTTATTTGGTTTTGTAATATTTCTACAGCTCTGTTATTTCTTTCCACCTAAATCAAATTTCACTTAGGCTTTTGAAATTAACAGTAAAACCGGGTGAATGTTAGAGATACTTAAAACTTTAATTGGAATTTGAAAACCTAGCAGTAAGAAGGGCTGGACGTAATTTTTATATCAATTAAATAATAAAGAGCTATTTTAATTCTTCAGAACGCTGTTTGTTAAAATGTCAATGTAATAGAGATTCGTATATGACTGGCTCAGATATTTGCAAGTTATATTAAGAAATTAAATAAAGCATGGGGTACATTGCTGTCACTAAAGAGGAATTCATAGCAGGAATAGATAGAGATAAAGATGAAAAAGTAAAAGAGAATAGAGTTGATTTTAACGGGAGGAAAGAAGAAAAATGTATAAGATTCTGTACATATGCATAACAAGGAACTTAGGAAATAGCATGTTGGTAACTGCAAACTTAACAAATTAATTTGCAATAGAAGATGTAATAGGCTATATATATATTGTGCAGGAAAAAATACAAAAGGAGAGCCATCCTTAGCCAATAGCCATGAAGTACTCACTCTGACCCTACTTCCTTCACCAGATTGTTGCTGTATAAAAAAACAGGAGAGAGAAACAGGAAAAATGTGGGATAAAAATGTTACAAATAAATAAGTGATGTACTGATTTTGAATATAATAAAAAATAATAAATGATGGAGAAAATAAAATCTTGTTGGAATGGATACTGCTCAAAGAATAATAGAATTTAGTAAACAGGCAGAAGAATTTGGAATAAGAGTAAAAAAATGAAAGAAAAATAAGTATAAAACAAGTAATGTAATTCGGTGGTGTGATAATTGGAGAACTTTATATGCTTATGGGAATTTTAAAGAATGGTAATGCTAAAATTCTGAGTGATTATGTCTAGATTTATTGAATTCTACACCAAATGAACAGCTTTTTAACGTTTTCCTCTCTTTAATATGTAATGGATCATAGCATTAATCATTATAATGGCATTTGTATCTTTGAAATAATTCTGCGATGAGTAACTCTATGCAAGTTTCCAACCGAAGGAATGGCAGTATGGATAAATTCAAATACATCAAATATCTTTTATATTGAGAAGGAGCATTCTGCTCATTACACTTTTAAAAAAAAAAAAAACCAGTGAGTTCAGAAACTCAGAATTAGTTCACAACAACAGGAATTAAAACTAGGTAAAACAACTTTATGTGTAGGAAACTGGCTTATAAGAGACACCAACTGCCAGCTCAAATACTATAATTCCATTAATTCTTTATTTAAACTTTTCTTGCAGGGTCGATTGGCATTGGGGGTATTGATTTTGTCTTAAATTGCATCCTTGGGACACAATCTGAATCAAACAACTGGCAAGCATTACTTGGACGTCTTTGTCTTATAGATCGATTGCTGTTAGAATTTCCTGGTGAATTTTATCCCCACATTGTTAGTGGAGATATCTTACAAGCTGATGCTATCATTGACAGGTAATAATTTAGAAAAACTTGCTTTTAAAAAGTTGCTCTTTAGCAATTAAAGAATAAAGTGGGCAAGAGATGATGGAAGGATGATTCCTGCTCTGGGTTGCTGTTTTGAACTGTCTTTCCCTATCTCTCTCTCTTTATTCTCTTTCTCTCTTTTCTTTCTTTCTTTCTTTCTTTCTTTCTTTCTTTCTTTCTTTCTTTCTTTCTTCCTTCCTTTCCTTTCCTTTCCTTTCCTTTCCTTTCCTTTCCTTTCCTTTCCTTTCCTTTCCTTTCCTTTCCTTTCCTTTTTTTTTGTAGGCAGATGACATGATTAGAAGTTAGACAGGAAAGAAATAAAAAGCTTTTTAATAGAGGGTGATATGATTAAAAGCTAGAGTAAGAGATAGAAATAAAGGGAACATTAATGTATTACATTTTAGTTGATAAAATGGAAGTAATAATGAGAAATAGGTAGAATAATTGAATAATTATAGATTGTAACCTAATATAGATGTGTATTGTAATGGGAACTTCATAAATTGATCAAATATAATAATAATCCTTAATTTGATCAGTTTTGTATGTACTGGAATGTACGACACCTAGATGCCACAGTGTTCACACTTGATTTGACATTTTTATAAAAAAATAAAAAAAACTTTTATAAAAAGTTGTTCTTTAATATCAAAATTCTAGCTTAGAATTTTGGTTTAGAAAGTCTTACTTTAAAATCTGTCTTTTTTCTCTTGAAATGCTGATGGTTTTTAAAAAGTTATTTCAGAAAAATAAGTGGAAATTAACAGCTTTGTGTTCATTTTTAGGTATGAAAAGCTGTTATCTCTACTGAGCTTTGCGCTGCAGTCAATTGACAACTCCCATTCGATGGTGGGCAAATTGTCCCGGAGAATATTTTTAAGTGCTGCCAGAATGGTTGCAAGAGTACCCCAAGTATTTGTAAAACTGTTAGAAATGTTGAGCATGACAAGCTCAATACATCATACAAGAATGCGTCGGCGATTGATGGCTATAGCAGACGAAATGGAAATTGCAGAAGCCATCCAGTTAGGCATGGAGCAAATGCATTCTGGGGAATGCAGGTATGAATTTGCACAGCCTCCAGTTCCTGATAACTCTCCAGAAACGACGGAGAATACTACTCCAAGTAACACAATCCAGTTAACAGGTAAAAGTGGGAAAGGACTAGATAGTAAAAAGCGAACTGCTACGCCAGAGGACTTTTCTGACATAATGGCTGGTATTTCATTGGGACTTCCTGTTACGGCAGGAACAACGGAACAACCAAAGCCAGCCATTCAAACAAAAAGCAGATCCCCTGGTCAATGCTTGAACTCTTCTCTCTCACCCTGTCATTCCCAAACCATATTCTCCATTTTGCCTTCCCCCTCTACCCCCTCTGCACCTGCAGGAACTGATATTCCTAAACTCAGATCTCAGGGATTTGTTCCCTGTAAAATACCTTCGGCTTCTCCTCAAATGCAACGGAAGCTCTCTCTCCAGATTCAAAGAAACTGTGCTGAACAAAAAGAATTGGAAAAGCTTTCCCCTGTTTTTACCCAGGCCAGGCCTCTGCCATTCAGTCATATACATAGGCCAAAGCCATCTCGACCTAAACCGTGTGACGTGAATAAACAGGGGGAAACCTCCAAAAATAGCATGTCACTCAATTTAAATGACACATCACAGTGTGATAATAGTATTAGTACAGCTATACCAAGTGAAGAGACTGTTTTCACCCCAGTGGAAGAAAAACGTAGCCAACTGGATATTAATGCAGAACTCAGTTCTAGTATGGAAGATTTACTTGAAGCTCCAGCCAGTGACGGAACTGTCACGTTCAAGTCTGAAGTGGCTGTCTTGTCTCCTGAGCGTGCAGAAAATGATAACACGTATAAAGACGATGTGAATCATAATCAGAAATGCAAGGAAAAGATGGAAGCTGAAGAAGAGGAAGCTTTAGCTATTGCCATGGCCATGTCAGCATCTCAGGATGCTCTCCCAGTAGTTCCTCAGCTTCAAGTTGAAAATGGTGAAGATATCATAATTATTCAACAGGATGTGAGTATTTGGGGTTTTGCTATTTCTTATTGTTAACTGTTGCACAATGTATTTCTGATAGCATTTTGAAGATCAATCGATTTTGTCTCTAGATATAGCACTGTTTGTAGTGATAGTGATCACAATGTGAGTGCAAGGAAATTGTGGAAATCCCTATTAGAATGCTACAAGAGACTGCAGTAGAAACTGCAAAAAAATAGGGGGGGGGGGGAACATATCTTTTTTACATAGGTGTATGGATAAAAGGGATGCAGTGGCTCAGTGGCTAAGACGCTGACCTTGTCGATCGAAAGGTCAACAGTTCAGCGGTTCAAATTTCTAGTGCCGCGTAATGGGGTGAGCTCCTGCCAACCTTCTGCCAACCTAGCAGTTCGAAAGCACATAAAAAATGCAAGTAGAAAAATAGGGACCACCTTTGGTGGGAAGGTAACAGCGTTCCAGGTGTCTTTGGCATTTAGTCATGCCAGCCACATGACCACGGAGACGTCTTTGGACAGCACTGGCTTTTTGGCTATGAAACGGAAATGAGCACCGCCCCCTAGAATCGGGAACGACTAGCACATGTAGCATGTATAAGGGGAACCTTTACTATGGATAAAAGATAGATAGCATTTATGCATTTATTCATTTGTATACTCTTTTATTCCCAATCAAGTGCAACAGTCACTCCCAATGATGTGCAACAATTCTAAGCAATTAAAGCACTCATAGAAATAAAAATATTCATAAAACATTATTCATACATTATTCACAGTAAAAATTCCAAATAAATTAATGTGCTGAACCAACAATAGGTCCTAATAATATCGATCTTTCATGATAAGGTGGACAAAAATGTCAAATGCAGATTGAACATTTGACTGACTGTTGGACCAACCATAATATATATAATTTATATGCCATCCAGCTCCCAGCAACTCTAATTATTCCTCAAAACAAAACAAAATATCTGGAGGAATTTTGGTGTGTTTTTATAGCAAGTAGGAGAAGGCAGCTGCATATTGTCCCCTCTCTTCTTCAGTACAGGTCAACATGCCTCCTAGCCAACATCTTTCCTTCTCTTCCCTGCCTTCACTTCTCAGTCCTAGTGCAGCATATCTCACTCCTTGATCTTCCCAGCATCTTCTCCTGTCAGCTGCAGCTCTTATGTATCCATACCCCTATTTCAGTCAGTACATAGACCAAAATGCTCTAAATGTGCATGTTTAGTTTGAGTTCACACCAAGCCAAAATCAAACATGTATTCTGTGCACAGAATGTGTTGCACACTCCTACTATTGTTAACAACCAAAGGTTTATGTATTCTCTATTAATTTGGTTACTTAAAACATTCAGTCACTAAATCTGGGATTTATTTTGGGGAACAAAAATAAGAATCTTAGGTCTATTTTGTACATTTTACAGTGAAGCAGTATTTAATTTCTTGGCTATTATGATCTCTAGACATTTCCAGGCACCCTATCCCAGTTAATAGAACGCAGATGTTTATGACTGAACATATTCTATTCTGTGAGAGACATGCATGGTGTGAGTTCTAAAATGTCGGATGATCATCTCATTTATCATAGATAATTATTGTGGTCTATTTTACCTCAAATATATGTCTGCATATGTCCTAAAAATTCTTTTTTTCCCCCTTAAATTGTTGGGTGGGGCAGGTCTCAGTTGGACAACCTGTGAGCTTAAAGAAATGCTTATGCTGTTTGTGTATTATAAATAGAGGCTTCATATGTTTGTTTTAAGAATACATTAATCCTTTTTCCACCTAAATTTCAAAGGATTACATTATCATATCTTTTATTTAATTTGCAGACACCAGAAACCCTGCCTGGGCATACCAAAGCAAAGCACCATTACAGGGAAGACAATGAATGGCTTAAAGGTCAACAGATAGGCCTTGGAGCTTTTTCTTCTTGCTATCAAGCTCAGGATGTTGGCACTGGGACATTAATGGCAGTGAAACAGGTAAAAAGATGCTCGTGAATATTTTGAAAGCACTTGCTGAATGAATATTTGGAAAATAATATTAAGATGTGCCGAACAGGCACAAATATATATATAGAGGTATTTTATATTAAACAATAATTTTTTTCCTTCTGTGGACTTGTGAAATTCCTTTTTAAAAGACTCATGTAATAACTATTGTAAAAACAGTCATAAAATCAAGTCAGGTCACATGTTGAGCTGTTTAACAACAAGCACAATGATGTACAACCAAAATTCCAGACTCAATTTTGGTCATAAGTCAAGGGCTACATGTATTCTTATATCATAGTGCTACAAGAATTATTTCATTTTTTTCCCCTTCCCTTGCAGATCCCACAAATATTTCTCCATTGTTCTTGATGTCCCTCTAATTATCAAAGCCTATACCAGTATATTGTTCTCCTAACTATTTGTTGCAAATGGGGGGGGGGGGGGGACACACACCAAAAGTAGGGTGTAGAATTGATTAATATTATCATCTTTTTTATCTGTTGGAAGCACTTGTTGAATTGAGTATCACAATTGTTATGACTTTAAAATGGGATGCGTAGCATGTTGGATACACACATAGTTTCAATATCACAATGTAATTTTTTTTATTATTCTAGGGAAAGAAGTATATACAATTGATTTGAATTTTGTCACAATAAAATATTAGTAACAGCAGCAAAAATAGCAGGTATTCAGGATTGTTATAGATGTTGTACAGTTGTACAACTTTTTTTAGTCCAAAGGTTGCACTCATTCTTTCAGTGATATTCAAAAAGTGATATGTAAATTAAATATAATTTAAAAAATTCCTTCAAATGATTGCTATTCACACACACATATACAAGTGTATATGTACATATTCCCTTTTCTTTCACAGTAATATTACAATCTGGCAACAATTCTGAAAGCCTCTAGGAACCTCATGTAATCCCTGGGTGCACATTCTGCACTCTGACCTAGTGATATCATTCAGGATATCATACTTTGAATCTTTTCCTTCAAATAGTTCAACATGGAATCTGATCTATTTACAACAGTGACAGTTGCTACTTTTCCTGCTTATGGAATTGTTGAATCAAAAGCTGACATGTTTTATGAAACAGGTAACATATGTCAGGAATACATCATCTGAGCAGGAAGAAGTGGTGGAAGCCCTGAGAGAAGAGATAAGAATGATGAACCATTTGAATCACCCTAATATCATTCGAATGCTAGGTGCTACATGTGAGAAAAGCAACTACAACCTGTTTATAGAATGGATGGCAGGTATGTATGCCAAAATGTATCTCCTAGTAAGTGTCTCCCACTCACAATTCTGTGACATTAGAGTTAAGTTTAGGGTTTTCTCATTGAATTCTAGGTCTGTATCAGCCCCATCAGGTAAACTATCAACTTCACAGGAAGGATAAAGCTACTTTTATTGGGCATGGCTACAATAACAGAATCTTGCAAATCTGATTGTGCTATATCTCCTATTCTTATAAACATGTGTGTGTGTGGGTGTGTGGGTGTCTCAGCCTCTTCCACATACTTTCTGCTTGCTATGGATTTAATATCTTAAGAGCCGCAGTGGCTCTTAAGATACTAATATCTAATATCTTAAGAGCCATGGTGGCGCAGTGGTTAGAGTGCAGTACTGCAGGCTACTTCTGCTGACCGCCGGCTGCCTGCAATTTGGCAGCTCAAATCTCACCAGGCTCAAGGTTGACTCAGCCTTCTATCCTTCCGAGATTAGTAAAATGAGATTGTTAGGAGGAATATGCTGACTCTAAACCGCTTAGAGAGGGTGTAAAGCACTGTGAAGTAGTATATAAGTGTAAGTGCTATTGCTGCACTTATTATTGCTATTGCAAAGTTGTAAATAATTTTGGATTAGGATTTCTTCATAATTTATCTCGTCCCATATGTAGGAGGATAGCATTGTTTTGGACAATAGTTTCTTGGAAGAAAATTTTGAGTCCCTCTTCATCATTTTTTATTTATATTTTACCTTTCTGGGTCTCTCAATTTCAATGTTTTTGGACAGTTGAACATACAAGTAAAAAAAAAAACCAAAAAACCCCCCCAAAAGTAATGACAGGCAGAAACTTTATTTTGCTCATTGACCAATAAAAACATGTTAAATGAAACAAACAAGCAAAATTAACCTCTTGCATCAAAAGTTATGCATGGAGATAAAAACAGACACCCAACTCCCCTATCACTCTTACTCAAGACCTGGGGGAAAGAGCCTATTTTTTTTTATTGAAAAAGTTTTTCAAATACAGATTTTTCTTCCTTTCCCCCCCCCCTCCTCCCTAGCCCCCCCTAACCCTCCCCCTCCCCTCCCCCCATGGCTTCTTCAAAATAAAATCATTGATATCAAATTAAATAATACTTTAGCATCCTTTTACACCCCCCCACATGCTAACCATTTCTTTCTAACATTGTTATTATATCCCCCTTATACTATACATTTCAAAGCAACCTTCAGCTGTAAAACTATATAATAAATCCTAATTTAGCATTTATTCAACTCAAAATCTACCCATTTCCTCCACCCCCATACATATATCTCTTAATTTGAATTTTTTATGTATATTAATATCTGAACCTAACATCCCTTTTCCTAAACTAAACAATCAGTAACCTAATTTATCTCCGCCCCTTTTCCTACAAGTCTACCATACATAGTATTTTAATATCTTTGTTCTTCTGTCCACACCACACCACTAAGAAATATTTCCATATATAAACAAAATCCTCAAATGACTTTAAGTAATCCATATAACATCTTCTGTAATGTCTTTCAACTAGATTATTAATTCCATCGCCCATGTAAGGGTAGCATCAAGTTCTAGTTCCAACAGTATGTTCAGTATCTTCAATTACCATCTGCTCCCATCAATAATGAATGTTTTCGTGTATAAAAAACCACTCGAGTGACTTTATATTTGTATTCCATATAGTATCTTCTGTAGTGTCTTTCATCTAGATTATTCATTCCAACCACCGTGTTAGGGTAACAACCAGATCTTCTGCATGCCCCAGTCCCATGGTTCTTGTGCCTTATAGCTTAACATATACGTAATCGATTTTTCAAAGAGTCCAGAATAGAAAGTTCCAATCCACTCAGTTGGAGGCCATCTTCCACATCCCAAGAACACAGCACTGCAGAGATCTGTTATTCTTCTCAAAATAATATAAGTCAATAATTTGCCTCAGCTATATTTTCATGTATCATCCGTCTATAAGTCCCGCTTATTATATTTAATCGTCTCTTAAGTAACTGGCATTAAACTGTTGTTTAGTCTAAAAAATTTTAGTTTTGTAGGACCTGCTTCATCTCTTCTTAACTTTTTGTGGTTTAGCTCTCCATCCTGGTTGCCTTTCTAGGACTTGTATATCAGCTGATTGATTTCCATGCTACCGCCCATTGCCGCTGCCACCTATTGCCGCCCCCATGCGTCCCATTTTCGGCCTCCACGCATCCTGTTTTTCAGCCTCCATGTGCCCCGTTTTTGGCCTCCGCGTGCCCCATTTTCGGCCCGTTCCAGGCGGCAGGGATAGGCGGCAGCGGCAGCAATCCCTACCGCTGAAGGGTGGGGGCTGGCAGGTGGGTGGGGCTTTGGCAACATTCCCTCTACAAGACACACAGACATTTCCACCCACTTTTGGGGGGCGGAGTGCGTCTTATACACCGAAAAATACGGTAAATATAAGGAAGCCAAAGAGAATTCATTGAAAGCTCTTAGAATTCCTTTCCTGCCTGATAGATCAAATTTTGTAACTGTTTTAAGTTGCTGTTTTCAAATAGTCAACCTAAATGGATAAAATATAGTCCTGTTTTTCAGGAGGATCTGTTGCTCATTTGTTAAGTAAATATGGAGCCTTTAAAGAGTCTGTAGTTGCCAACTACACAGAACAGTTGCTTCGTGGCCTGGCTTACCTTCATGAAAATCAGATCATTCACAGAGATGTCAAAGGTAAGATCAATGTTACTATAGGTAAACATTTACACATTGCCAATCAATGAGCCATCTAATGGACTAGTTATTTTTAGTTCATTCATCACTATCTAGTTCCATTCTTTAAATTGTTGGCAGATGTTAACTTGCCTCAATGTGTTTAGCTATTGTGGTATCATTGCTTGTGTAATGTTCAGTACTTGTTTCTCTTCATCTTGGATTATGTTAAAATAAAATAAAGTCTGTTGAAAAGAACTAGTTTTTTTAATATTTACATGATATGGAAGATATCCCAGTAGTTCTCTGGAGCAATTATCTTCAAAAAATATTCTTGATGTAGTACTGAAAGCACAAGATAAGTAGAATTGTACGCTGTCAGGCACAGTGCTAACTTTTCTTAGGTTATATATTATTCTATGTATAATCATCTATAAGATAAATATTTATATATAAAAGACAAAGGCAGAGCTCTGACTTGCCATCCACAGAGAACTTGCTTAGAAATAAAAAAAATATTCACATTATATTTTTTAATATTTCAAGAGCTATTGGATACCTACTTTATTTTATTTTTTAGTTTTAATATTCTATTTGTGTTCTGAAAACAAAATATATATTGTATTTAGTTGTTGCTTTCTTACTATTTCTTTTAACTTAGAAATTATAATAAAATTTGGGAACATCTCTAACAGACATGCAACAGCAATTTAAAAAAGCCTTCAGTCTATAACTATTGAAGTATCCAAATTGTTATTCTGTCTTTTGATTCTAATTTATTGTATAGTCCATTATTATTATGCTAATATATATATATATTTCTTACTTCTTCGTAGGGTTTATGTGTGTTTTTCTTCTAGTCAGGTTTTCCCTACGTAACCAAGGTTTTTTTTGTAGCTCCAGCTCAGTAGATGTGATTCTACTGAGCTGGAGCTACAAAAAAACCTTGGTTACGTAGGGAAAACCTGGCTAGAAGAAACACACACACACACACACACACACACACACACACACACATATAAAATTCAACAATGTAGACTGCAACATATATTTAAATTTACTCCAGAATTTACTTCATTGAATAAAGAAAAATAGTTCTTTTTTTTTTTTCATTTTCTACCACAAGTGTACTTGCATTTCTTTCATCGCTTAATTGCATTTCTAATAATGCCAACAGGTGCCAACTTGTTAATTGATAGCACAGGTCATAGGCTAAGAATTGCTGATTTTGGAGCTGCAGCTAGATTGGCATCAAAAGGAACTGGTGCTGGAGAATTTCAAGGACAGTTATTGGGGACTATTGCATTTATGGCACCAGAGGTAAGATTTCATCTTGGGGAAAAGGGATATTAACAACTTTTAACTTAACCTTTCTTTCCATGTAATACTAATTTGGGAGAGCACATTAATATGAGACGATCCTTATTTGATCAAGCCAAAATCCAATTCCATGATTCCCACAAAGGCTAACCAGCCACCTATTTCAAAGAAACTCAAAAGAACTGATTGAAATAGTTCCCATTTTTGCCCTCTCAATATTCAGAGTTTGACTTTGAATAATTTAACATTCATCAATCACCTATGGCAGAGGTGAGGAACGTGGCTGGCCCAGGAATTCTGGGAGCTGAAGTCCCCAAGTCATAAAAGGGCCATAGTTTCCCACCCTTGGCCTAAATATTGGGACATTATCCAAAGACATATGCATAATTTGTAGGGCAATACCAGCCATAATCATATCCCAATACCCTTGCTCAGTTTTTTCTTAACTTGAAATAGTTAATGACCTTGTCACCATAGTGATATGAAATGGTGACCCAAATCAGGAAGTTGCATCTACATTTTCAGTCATTTATCTCATGCCTTCTCTCATGTATGTAGGTACAAAGTTCTTTCATTGTCAGTTTGAAAAGCATCTTCCCCATTATAATATTAGTGGACCAGCCTGATATGTGATGATATGTGAACCCTCCTTTAAGAACAAGCTACAAGTGAGCAATGCTGCTCGTGTTTTAAGAAACATTGTTCTGGAAATAAATAGCAAAATACCTTGACTTGTCTGCCCTAATAGCACTGGCATTTTCTTTCTTTGCTGTCAAGCAGAGTTCATGTTAGACAGCTGCTCTTAAACAAAGAATTGCTAAAAATACATAAATGATTAATGCACTTTGGGAACCACAAATAGTCCTCTATTTCCACGTTCTCTTCAAAGAAAGTTAATGGGGCCACTGGTCTCACAGGAACAAGTATTTAATTTTCATGAGATTTTTAAAATATAGCAAAAGATGAAGAAAATCTATAAAGATGACATTTATGCTCTGATCTGGAATTTGCAAGGGTTAATTGTAAGAGTAATGTTTTCAGGAACAATGTTTTATGGATACTGAAATAAAGCAATATCTTGTGACATTTTATGATGGCATCCTATTATTTTAGACTAATCTCATAAAGCGTTTTACACTGTTTTTTTTTTAAAGGTGCTCCATTGATGAATCAAAGTTAATCTCATTTATTTTTTTCTCTCTTAGGTGTTGAGAGGCCAACAATATGGCAGGAGCTGTGATGTGTGGAGTGTTGGCTGTGCTATTATAGAAATGGCTTGTGCTAAGCCCCCCTGGAACGCAGAGAAACATTCCAATCATCTTGCTTTGATATTTAAGGTAAAATGATCCATAAGAGGAAACGTGTAAAGCCTATAGTTGAGGAAATGCACTGAGAGCTGCTTCCATTCAAAGGCCATTGACATGCCCAAAAGTGCAGTGTAAATGTCTCATTAGAACTTGAGAGTATAGGAATTTGCAGCAGATAGCTGGATTAGGCTAAATGATAACCATGCACACCAATTAAAGGATGTGAAGAACATTATATATCCTTTTCAAAGGGTGATTAGGGATTTCTTATATTTTGAAAGCATTCTCTCAGTTTGAGAAACATTTTCTGTAATAGCCACATCATATGCAAGGTATCCTAATTTATTATTTCATTTTTAAAGGGGTATGAATACATTCCAGTGGTTTAAAAAATAGCTGTTATTTATTTATTTTATTTATTATTTCAATTTGTATACCGCCCTACTCCCGAAGGACTCAGGGCGGTGAACAGCCATAGAATAAAACATATGAGTACAAAATTTAAAATAAAATAAAACAAATTAAATAATTTGGCTGAAAATTTAAAACCCCAATAATTTAAGACCAAATTTAAAATTTCCATTTAAAAAGGGAAGAAACTTAGGTCAGGCTAAGAAAAGCAGAGCAAATATATTTTCTTTCCTTCTTGCTTAGTGTGTCTCAGGGATTAATTACTGAACAGTCTGAAAATCTGTTGCAAAGTATGCATATATCCTCTACCATGGACACATATATTTATAGTGTCAATATATAGTCAGTTCTCATGATTTTCGGTAGTTCTGTTCTATAAATTGCCACAGACACTGAAGTTGTGAATACTGAAACCTCAGTTGGGAAGAGCGTCAATTTTTTTCTGTTTTGCATGTCCACAAATCATTGCAAAAGACCATAACTCTTGATTTTGTGGTTACAAATAAATTTTAGAAAGTAGGCGAATTCATAAATATGGAATCTGCAAATAATGAGAATCAACTTAATAAACTTAATGTGTACATTGTCAGCAGTGAAAATACTAAGATGCTCTGCAGAATATAATCTGTTGTTTTGGGGTTTTTTGTGTAATTATTATTTTCTGTTTAATTGTAGATTGCTAGTGCAACTACAGCTCCAACAATCCCACTGCATTTGACTCCAGGCTTAAGGGATGTGGCACTTCGATGTTTGGAGCTCCAACCTCAGGACAGACCCCCAGCAAGGGAGTTGTTAAAACACCCTGTCTTTCGCACTATGTGGTAGTTGTAGAAAACTGCGGGTACACTGAACTTGATGCTACTGAAAATATAAAGTGCTGGTCTTCCTGTGCAGGTTTGCATAGCAATGTATATTAATTGCTATGCCGGCCTTAATTATATGTTTTGAGGACTTGAGGTCAGTAGAGGACCTATATGTATGTGACTGACAAATCGAGATCTTGACATAAATTCAATATATAACATTTCACAAATTGTGCAGAAATATGTAAACTGTGCCTTTCTCAAAGATGTGTCTGTTCATGAACAGAGAAGCAATTCCTCTTTTAGATCTGCATGATTATTTAGTGGAAAACGTGATTTTTTAAAAAACTTTTATTTTAAAGCATTTCTTCAGCAATATTAGCAGTTGAGTGGCTAAAGAGCCATTTAAAAATGCATCACTTTTTTTTCAGAACATGCAAATTCAACAATCCATTTTAAAGAAAGTTTGTGTCTACATTATGGTGAAGCTTGTTCTTTATGTGGAAAAAGAAAATTTGGATAGTTTTAAAATCACCTCTTTGCCTGCTTTAGAGTCACTAAGTATGGCAGCTGTGGTTGACTTACTTACTATTAGTCTTGTAACTGTCCTTTGGAAGTTACCACTGTGTAGTTTCATTTTATCTTTTCTTCACATTCAGGGAAAAATGTTTTTAAAAGAAACCCAAATAGCTAGAATTAAGTTCAAGCTAAATATTGCTGGACAACTTACTGTAAAAGAATATGGTTAAAATTGGTTTGAAACCTGCAATAAAATGCTGCCCTTAAGTCAGTGTTTTTAACAAGACGTGTTATTGGGGTAGGAGTGCACAAGTTTTTTTGAATAACAGAACTTCATAGCCAAGGACCAAGTGAATGTTCTGTTTTGAAGCCCTTTTTAATATCACAGCTCATGGTAAAATTGTGGTAGAAAGGAGTATTGTGTCATACTGCCTTCTGATACCCAACTTCTATTCTATTTAAAGCTGAAGCTTTAAATTCAGCCTTACTCTTAGCATTGCATTATGTTTGCTGTTTTTCCTGCTGTTTTCCTTATGCCATTTGTCATCTTTTTACTGGGGCTGTGCTCTGATTTGGCGTGAACCCATTCAGATAAGGAGAAATGCATCATGGGCACTTGTAAAGAGTCAAGCCTGAAACCCCCAGAAGTAGTTTTTATGAATTGTGACTTTATCCCCACATTAACAGCCTTTCCTGAAAAGAGAATCCTATTTTAATTAAAACAAAAAACAGGACAGGGCATTGTTGCTTAAGGTATTAAGGTGTCTTCCCTTAATAACAAATTGAGAGGTTCCAAAATTGGGAATGAGTCAGTGGGCATGCCATTGCAGCAATAGGGGACAGAAGAGACACCTTGTCTCACAACAAGCTGACCGTGTGGCCTTGAAACATGATCCTTGCACAGCCCCATCATTTACAATTTGGATTATGGCAGGGTGGAAATATGAAAAATAAATACATAACAGTTGATAATTAACTTATTGGGAACTATTTTTTAAAATGGAAAAGAGCCATTTAAAAAGTTGTGTTTAAATTTTTACGCAATGAAATTAAATAGCTTTGAAGAAATATTTTTGCACCAAGGATGCAGAACTTTGTTGTTGTTTTTTTAACAAATGTGTCATTGATGATTTCAATGGCAGGTTTTTAAATTCTGATGAATGGGATATTGAAGGAAAATGGCAGCTCTTTTACTTTCTGGCAATTTTTTTGAAGTAAAGTTTTGATTGTGTTTAATCAACTTTTGTTAAAATAACTGTTCCAATTTTAACTCTTCAGAAGCCAGTTGAAATATTGATCAGAAATTGGTTATGATCAAAGGCTCAGGACAAACTTGATAAGCTATAATACTGTACAATTTAGTCAATGTACAATTTTTAAAAATTGGAAACAAAGTTAATGGAGGTTTACACAATGACCATGCTAAAGTTAATCAAGAGCAATGTCATTAAAGGTGGATGTGTATTTCTTCTTGAAATGTTACATTCCTTTGCTTTTTTTTTCTTATTATTATTGGGAGACTTTGAAGAGTTAAAAAAATCTAAATGTGAAGTTTTGTAGCTTTGTTTGTATTTGACTTGTTTCTTGACAGTTTAGAATTTGTCTTTATTCCAATCATGTTTTTTTTAAGTTTCTTCTGTGCAAGCTTTAAAGGATGCACTCTTGCCAATTCATGTACTGGAAGATTGCTTGTCAGATAAATACAACTTTGGACTTAAATGTCAATTATATAAACTGACAAACCTCAGCTAATCAGTATTATCCTTGTAGATCACCATGTCTTTACATATCAAACTTGGACCACCTCTAGGTGTCTAAAAGCATTCTTCGAGTTTGTTTGCATTTTCCTCCGCTTGCTGGTAATTGTGTTTTTAAATGCAGATGTGATGTAATCTTATTTTCTTTGGATCAAAGCTGGATTGAAAATTGTATTATGTAATTATTTTTGTGCTCTTAATGTTATTTGGTACCTAAGTTGTAAATAACGTCTACTGCTGTTTATTCCAATTTCTACTACCTCAGGTATCCTATAGATTTTCTTCTACCAAAGTTCACTTTCACATTGAAATTATATTTGCTATGTGACTGATTCCTAAGAGTTCCAGGGCTTAAGGGCTAACTTCTTAGCACCTTACTGTGCAAGTAAATTTTAAAGATCTCTGGGTTAAGAAAATTTGGCTTCATTATATTCTTTTGTTATTTTAAATATATCAAGATATTTTAATTAAAAGTTTTTACCCCTTTGAACCAATTTTATAGTATAATTTGTACCTATTTTGGTGGTTTTGTCTTTATAGTAAATAAAAGATTTTGGACAAAACTTGTCCTTTTTTGATGGCAATTACCTTGACTTTATTACTTCCCGGAATTACTGCATTACATGTATTTTCCTTTAAGCAAACAAGATCTTGTCACCTGTTATGTGGTCTGAAAAGTGCCTGCAAGTAAGGATGTCATTGTCTCTGTTTCTTGGTCTTAGAAACAGTTTGTATTTGGAATTATAACTGCTATAACAAAAATCTATAACTGATTTATCTACATATTCCTGTAGGGCAAGGATTCTTAAAGCTTTCAAACCCATCAATGAATGTGACAAATTAAAAACTACTGATTTTGTTGGGATTGCAGCAATAGAAGCTTGCAGCTTTATAAAATTATATTTTTAATGGAAATTGTGAACTTGGTTTAGTTTTTCATAATTCTTGGAATTTGGATTTTATTTATTAAGACTACCATGCTCATTCTTGTTCCATATTTATTTTGGATTGAAATTTGCTCTTTATAAAAGTAACTGCAGAAAATTCAGACTTTGCTGCTGGCTCATCCTGGCAGCATGGGAGCAAATTCTAAGATCAATTCAGCTTTGAGTATACATCTGATGGACCTGCGAGATCTCACCTACGGCTGTAGCTTCTAGACAAATTAGCTTCCCTATAAGATTGTATTCAACCTATCCTTTCCTCTGTACCTACACAAGTTCTAACCAGAAAAAGGTCCTGTTAGCACTTTCCATTTCAGTCGTGTTAATATGGCCTAGAAGCGCAAAGCCCTCATCTCCTATGTCTATAGCAGAATCTCCAAGCATTGAGGAGATGGGAAACCATGGGGGCACCTCTTTCATAAAGAATGAAAAAGCTACTTTGCAGCATTTGCTGTTTCTCACATAGATAGCAGCAGATTAGTTAAAAGGCCTTGGCAGCAACATTCTGTCAGAAGAGTACCATTTTACACATTTCTCATCTCAGTTGTAAGGTCAGCCTGTGGAATAGCATCCTCCAGAGACCTACGGTATATGGTTCCCATCCCAATGATATTCAGAAAGTCATTGGAAACCTGGCTATTATTCTCCAAGGGCTTGAAGTAGAGTGGTTGTTGAGTCTTTATGCAAAATGTTCTTATGTATAGTTTGTCTTCTGGATGTATGATTTGTATCTGTTTTTATTGTTTGATGGTTTGTAACTCTAAATTACCAGAGCTGCTTTAAGAGTTGTGTGGCTTTAATTTGAAAGCCGGTAGTTCTTGGCTTACAACCACATTTTGGACTGAAATTTCAGTTTGCAATCTTAAGTCAAGTCAAGTCAAGTGGACCTGATTTTACAGCCATTTTTATGGTACTTATAAAATGAATTCCTCTGGTTGTTAAGCAAATCACATGGTCATTAAGTGAATCCAGCTTCCCAATAAATGCTTTTTAGTCAAAAACCAGTTTAAAAAATGTTGCAAATTGTGGTCACGTGACCATATGCTGCTGTCACTAGTCCAAAAGGTGAGCCACTGGTGAGAAGTGCCCAAATTGTGATAATGTGACCATGAGGGTGGTGTGAGTGAGTTGAGTACAGGTAACAAAACACTTTTTGTGAGACTGTCGTAGTAGCTATGAATCATCATTGAACAAACAGTTGTAAATCAAGGATTATCTGTATATAAATAAAGCTGCTGAAGGCAAACCGGGAAAGGGGGGGGGATGCTGACTCTGTTTGGCCACCTAGTGGGATTATAAAACTGCCAGGACTATCAGCTCCAGATGACTGGAGGGTGACCAAGGGGCCAGGAGAGCATAGCAGTGCTGAGGAGGATTGTCCTTGGCTTCTTGAAGGAGTGTGCAAGAGGTGTCATGATTTTTCAGCAAAGGTGCCTCTTTATGACCAGTCACCTTTCTCTCAACTTTGCCCAAAGGCTGCTTGAATCCTACTGATGACAGGCAACCTCTTCCTGCACACATGGTACCTACCAAGTGAGACTGAGTCATCTTTTACATACAACACAGTCCAAAGCACTGGGAAGGAGGGGGGGTGGTACGGACGGACGGACAGTTGAAGTCAACAAATGCAGAAGGCAGAATCTGTGGCAACCAACTAATTTCTCTACTCAAGAGTCTGGGAAGCCAAAAAGGGCATGCCTGTCACTCTTCAACATCCCTCCAGATAGTGACTTCTGGCTCTAAAGGCTTTTTTACACAGGAGGAAAGCAGAGAGTGCAGCTCTGGCTTTTGTGAATATCTCAGATGTGTGACTCATACTTTATGAAATTATTTGCCAACCATTTTCATTGTTTATTGAATTAGATTTCCACAAAACATATCTGTGCCCACAATCATTGCCATCCTAACTAAGTGAAAAGCTGGAAGGCAGCACCATATGAGATCAACTCAATAGGCATTGACTGGTTATGTGCCTTCAAGTCAGTGTCAACTCTTAACAACTACATAGATTTTCCTTGCATCAATATCTGCCCGTAACTTGGTCTTTCAAGTTTCCCAATGTCTTGTAACCACCACCACCACTGGTTCAACCACCCTGCCATTAATTCTCTTTCCTTGGACCTTTCCCTGTTTCTTTGCTTCCTTTTCTGCTAAAATATGGAGGGAAACTATCCCTTTATTATTTATGACTATATTCATTCAATTTTTACCTTCAGTTCACAGAGGCTTAGAATCTCAACAAAATGTATATTTTAAGAATACTGTATCAAAAAGAAAACAAAATCAGAAAGCAAACAAAATGAAAAAAACAAGGAAATATCTCTGAAACACTTTGATTTTTTAAAAGTTTCATGAAGGCTAATGGTGGAAAACTGGGAGGCTATATAATTGTTTTAAATAAATAAAATAGTTAATTAACTGGTTGATTAAATGATTACAGTAAAAAGTTGATCGAATTTCAAAGGGCAGGAAGTTTCATAGTATCTGCTCCACTACAAAAAGGAAAAAAAAGGTTTGTGGGTCTTCATTCTCTTATTTGATTGAAAGGGGGAACTACAGGTAATCCTTGATTTATGACCATAATGGAAACCAAAATTTCTGTTAAGTGAGAAATTTGTTAACTGAATTTTGCCCCCATTTACAACCTTCCTTGCCACAGTTGTTAAGTGAATCACTGCAGTTGATCAGATAGTAATCCAGTTACTAAGTGAATCTGGTTTCCCCATTAACTTTGCTTGTCAAAAAAGGTCGCAAAAGGTGATCCACATGACCTTGGGACACAGCAACGGCCATAAATATGAACCAGTTGCCAAGCATCCACATTTTGATCCCATGATTATGGGGATGCTGCTAAGATTGCAACTGTGAAAAATGTTGTAAGCCCCTTTTTTGAGGGTCGTTGTAAACTTTAGTCACTAAATGAACTGTTGTAAATCGAGGAATACCTGTACAAAAAGGTTCTCATTAGTTCAACTAACATTCGAAAAATCAGGATTTTAACTCATCAACTTTCCTGCCAGTCTGACTAGGTGGTTCAGTGGCTAAGACACTGAGCTTGTCGCTCAGAAAGGTCGGCAGTTCAGTGGTTCGAATCCCTAGTACAGGTCTCCTGTGTGAGCAGGGGGTTGGACTAGATGACCTCCAAAGTCCCTTCGAACCCTGTTAGTGTTAACAAGACAACAGTTCTATAAGTCAGTCGCGGTTGGCTGTTAAGCACTCATAATCGCTACGACCAACTCTCGACTACGGCCTCCTGTGACCAACACTGCTCACAGGAGGCCTGACCGCCCAAGCCTTTAACGTGAAACCGCTCCTAAGTAAGCCTGCAAACAAAGTGCGGCAATTGTTGCCCACCATTTGGATCTGCCCCAGATTTTTCCCAGACAGGCACAGAAACCAGAGCGCAAACTTGCTACCCGAGATGGCCAGCATCCCCGCTCTCAAACACGTCCCGGGAAACTCTGCCCTTGTCGAGTTTGGTTCCGGAGGATTCTTTCCGCGAATTGCGGAGGCCCAGATCTGAAGGGGCGAGTTGGGATATTAAGCGCTTTTATTTGGGGGGTTATGTCCCCCTTCACCGTGAAGCATATTGGCGAAAGGCAGATTAGCTTCCCCCCACCCCGTCCCCCCAAGAAATTGAGTGCCGCCCTCGAAATTGGAGGGAGCACGTTCACACACACAAGCACACACACCCGTTTTTATTTCGTCCGCTGCGGCGCGCCTTCTGCTGCTTTCGGGCGGCGGGGCGGTTTGCCGGCCCGACTCCGCCATGCTAGGAGGGTTGCGGAGGCGCTGGGAGGCCTACAAGTACCGCTTCGTGCCCTGGATCGCGCTCAATCTCCGCCACAAGCGCAGGTGAGGGGGAGGGTGCGCCGCCGCCTTTCCCTCCCGGGCCGCAGAACGAAGGGCCTCGCTGTGGGGGAAAGCGATGCAGAGAGACCGGGAATACCCTATGCGGGTTGCTTGCGGGCGCTGTTGGAAGGCGGGGGGTCTGGGCAGCGGGATTCCGAAGGATCGCATTGCTGCCATTGCCTTTTCGCCAGAATTTTGCAACCGGATCGAACCTTCATCTTTTTCTTTCTTTCTTTCTTTCTTTCTTTCTTTCTTTCTTTCTTTCTTTCTTTCTTTCTTTCTTTCTTTCTTTCTTTCTTTCTTTCTTTCTTTCTTTCTTTCTTCCTTCCTTCCTTCCTTCCTTCCTTCCTTCCTTCCTTCCTTCCTTCCTTCCTCCTTTCCTGCCTTTCCTTCCCCTTCCCCTTTCTTCCTTCCTTCCTTCCTTCCTTTCTGCCAGCCCTGCCTTTCCCTTTCCCTTTCCCTTTCCCTTCCTTCCTTTCCTTCCTTCCTTCCTTCCTCTCTCTCTTTTCCGTACCAATATTTCCACTTTCTGATCGAAATTTTTGTTTTAACAACCTGCGCCCGTCTCTCCATATATGATGGATTTTTTTTAAAACGCAAACGTTCTCTTCATAAATACAATTAAGTAACTCGTTTACTTTGAAGAGTAATTAAAACTCAAAAGGGAGTATTTCTGAATGTGGTGTGTGAGGATAATTCTATACTGACAGCAGTTCACCTTCAACTTAATTGGGCTTTCTCTCCAACCTTGCATTTGTGATTTTTGAATTAACAAACAGGTGCCTGTAATAAGACTGGTTTGAATTGATTCTAGGTTCCCTTGCAAACTAATAAATATAGCAAGATGAAAATGTTTGGTTTAATATACTGAGTGAAGTTGTAGGGAATTATAGTCTTATATTTTCACACACAGATAATTTTTATTGTCTACTAGGATACTAATGCTCGCAACAGATTTATGAAAGATTTTTATTTTATAAAAAAATATGTTGGATATTGATCACAAATTATCAGTTTTAAATTGGGGATTGCCCTACAATATCCTACAACTTCATCAGTTGTATAGTAGTAGATTTTATGAGTAAAGTCTTCTTTGTTTGAAATATGTTGTCATTAGAAGTGATCCTTGTCCCTACTTTTTCTCAGTAGGAGGCAAAGGTGATATTTATGAAATACAAATTAATCATAACCTGCCAACTAAAAGAGTTGAAACACAGGGAGAATGGTGTGCATGTTTGTATAGCTACTGTGTTTCCCCAAAAATAAGACCCTGTTTTATATTTTTTTGAACCCTGAAATAAGCGCTTGGCCTTATTGCCATGCGCGCAAAAGCCCGATTGGGCTTATTATCAGGGGATGCCTTATTTTGGGGGAAAGGGTAACAAATTTACACTACCATATGGATTGTGGGCATTTTGCTCTCATCAATATCTAGAGAGGGCTAACAGAACTGTTCGTGCATCCTAAGGGGACCAGGGATTGTAATTTCACATCTGTGAACTCTAGTCTCTATGGGCATATAGTAAGTTGCAGATAAGAGGTAAGTTGCAACTGCTTTAGTAGCTACATTGACTAAGGCTATGATTCTCCCATAGTATCTGACTGAATGGTTCACTCTGGCAGTGAAACAATGTCACCTATTGGAACCTTGGAATGTGCTTCCTCTGTAGCAGTTCCTGCTGTCTGGAATGTGGTTCCCCTGAAATTCAAACTGCTCCCCACTTACTGGGATTTTGAAGGGCCTGGCTTTTTCTCCAAGCCTTTGGACAGGATGATTGATGCCTCTTTCTTCCTTTTTCTTCCCTCTGTCATCATCGTCCCTTTGACTTGTGCTGTTTTTAATGTTTCGGTATTATTCTTTGGGTTTTTAAAAACGTTTTAGCAATTGTAAGCTGCCCAGAATCACTAGGAGTTGGGTAGCATATAAATTGAATAAATCATCATCATGATCATCTTCATCATCTACTAACTTTGTTAATATCTGAAATTTAGAGAAACTGCCACATATCACAATTTAGCTAATTGGAAATTGTACAACTATAAGTGTACCTATTTTTTTTCCTGAAACAAGGGGGTCTCCTATCCCTCATCTGCGGCCTGGTGCTGGGCCACAGCCGATTCAGAAGAGGGCCACCGAACTGGTGGGTGAACATGCGTGCGTGAAACCATCCCCCTCCCCCACCATCCCCATCACCACCACCTTTTCTGAGCCGAAAAGGTTGGGAAACACTGCACTGAAGCTTTTCTTTTGTTTTCCTCTCTGGTGGGAGAAACACAAGCCATTGAGACAGCAAGTCAGTCATTTGCCTAGGAATCTCAGCACAAGACAAATGTGATTACAAACTATTTTTCCAGACCAGTCATTCTAGGATTTTTTGTAAGGCAGGGTTGGGGGAACTCAGGACCTTTGCAGGAATTAACAGGTGCTGAGGAGAATCCAGTTAAGGTCTCTGGCCTAGATGATGTATAGGAGTGGATATCCTGTCTATCTGTTTGATATCACAGTAAGCCATGTTTTGGAAATTATAATCATTATTAACAATTTAACAAAATTTTCTTTAAAAAGAAAGAAAATATTTCTGTGTGCTTCCTTCCCTACAAATTTATGGAATTTTAAACCACGACAATTCTTTTACTTCCTCCTATCTTACTTCAGGACTCTACGGTTTGTGCCAGAAGAATCTAAAGACAAAATTGCTTCTGATGAAAATGTCCTTCAAACATTACTGACAGCATTTAGATCTTTATTTGTAAATGACTTGAACAGACAAATGTGCCTTTTGAATGTAATTCCAGAAATTAAATCAAAATATCCAGAAATACACTCGGTGCAGTCCAAAACAATACCCAAAGCAGTATACAACAATCAAGAACGTCAAAGAGCCCTTAATCCAGAAGAAGTTCTGTTCAGTACACTAGGATTCAGCATTATTCGACAACCCAGTTCACTGGAGTCAGCTGGAATAGGAGTTTTTGTAGCAAAAGGATTTGTTCCAGAAGGAACAGTCGTATCAATGTATCCTGGTATGGAAATATTATTTTCATATAAATTCATATAGAAACCACCTTACATTTCATTCATCAAGTGGTGCAGCAGATCATAGCTTTAGGTTTAATCCTTGATTTAATGTTTATATGTGGAAGACACTTTAGAAGGATTGGGAAGGTGAATAGATGGAAAGGTAGGTGGGTGGATGGATGGAAGGATGATTAATGGTTTCATATCTTAACAAAGCAAAACAGCTGTTTTCAAGCCAGGAACTGAACACTTTCTGAATTGAGTCCTGGATTCCAGCCTCCAAATCCTGCACACTGGGTTGTAATTGGATCCATTATCATCAACACTAAAGTCAAAAGTTCTCCAGGATCTTTTAAGACCTTTGGAATGGCACAGTTTGAACTAGGACAGGGGTCAACAACCTGTGGTTCCGGAGCTGCATGCGGCTCTTTGGGCCCTCTGCTGTGGCTCCCTGTCAGGTGATCCCACCACTGGCTGGCCCCGCTCCTCGCCATCCCCTCCCAGTCACTCCTCCCCTGGCCTGAGAAGGTAAGGGCGATGGTGGGGGATGGAGAAGCGGCCAGGGCAGAGACAGAGGTACAGAGAGAGGGGGAGAGAGAGAGACATAGAGAGATACAGAGGGAGAGGGAGAGGGAGGGAGGGGAGATAGAGATATTTCAAAAGGATTTTGTGGTTCCCGGTGTTTTTTAACAACTGGTTCTCTGCCCTAATGACCGGCTGGGTAGGCGTGGCTAGGGGGGGGTCATGTGACTAGTGGAAGTGAGTGACATTGAGTTAGCCACGCTCACCCAGGTTTTGTGGCTCCCGGTGTTTTCTTTTCTGTGGAAAACGGGTCCAAATGGCTCTTTAAGTATTTAAGGTTGCAGACCCCTGAACTAGGATCTAATACGTTTAAAAGCTCTTTAAACAACAGCTTTTCTCCTTGATATAAATTAACAGTCCAATGCCTTTATTTAGTCTTCTAAGCATTACCAACTTGAAGTAAATGAGGACTGTTATGTTTTGTAGCTGTCTGTTAACAAATGCCCTGCAAACTAATCAACATCCCTTGCTTAAGTGTTTCCAAAGTTATTTTCAAAACAGCTTGATTCTGTTTTCTAGGTTTGCCAATACTATACTGAAGGCCCAAATTCATTATGATATGTACTTTTTTAAAAATAGCACACTTTTGTCCTGTTATTATGCAGTCACTACCAGCTCTGTAATCCTTGGGAAAGGGGCGGGGAGATGGCATTAATAATATTAGTATTATACATTATCAGTGTTATAAATTAATAAAATAAAACCAGCGTGGCATGGCAGATACAGGTAGTCCTTGACTTATGATCACAACTGAACCCAATTTTTTGTTGATAAGTGAGATATTTGTTAAGTGAGTTTTGCCCCATTTTATGATCTTTTTGCCACCATTGTTAAGTGAATCACTGCTGCTGTTAAGTTAGTAACACAGTTGTTAAGTGAATGTACCTTCCCCACCGACTTTGCTTGCCAGAAGGTTTCAAAGGTGATCACATGACCCGTAGGACACTGCAACCTTCATAAATATGAATCAAGCATCCAAATTTTCTTTACATGACCATGTGAATGCTGCAATGGTTGTTAGTGTGAAAAACAGTCGTCATTTTTTTTCAGGACCATTGTAACTCTGAACGGTCACTAAATGAACTGTTGTAAGTTGAGGACAACCTGTACTCATATACTCAGATTTTCACTGCAAGAACCTGTGTTCAAATCCTTATTCAACTGTTTCTTGAACTGTTGTTACTCTTCAGCTTAGTGAGTCTCAGAAATCATGTACAAAAACCCCTTGGAAATAGGGGTTTCAGCAGTTGTAATCAACTGCTGTGATTCAGCAGTTGTAATTAAGTAAAATGGTATTTAATCCATGTCAAAATTCTAAGAATATGCTATTGAGACAAAAGTTAAGATTTTGCTGTATTGAAGAATAACTATAATTCATTACATATAGCTAAGAAATACATACATAAGGATCTAAAATAACTGCTTTTTTTAAAAAAACAGGCACAATCTATGAAAATCATGAACCCATATTTTTTCAATCCATTGGCAATCCATTTATATTTAGGTGTATCGATGGTGTACTTATTGATGGAAATAATAGGGGAATCTCAAAGGCTATATACAGGTAAGGCATAATAGCATTGAGTAAATATTGATATAAATAAAGAGCAATTAATTATTTCTAATGCTTATACCATATAAAATTCAGGTAGTAAGTATTCAATATGCTATTGGGGAAGAGCTGTGGATTTTCAGAATACAAACTGTGTATGAAATAACTAAATTAAAGCCTTTGGGATATCTATTTGCTGATTTTGCCTTGCAGAAAAAGAAAATTTAAATCCGCAAATTAGAGTTGTAACAGGAAAGCTCAACACAGCTGAAAATTGAATATACTACATATTGACAGCTTAGGTAACTGTGAATTGAGATTGTCCCAAAAGTGCTTTTTCAAGAGGCAACTGGACTTTCTGTTTTTTCTTTGAAGATGTTTTGCTTCTTATCCAAGAAGCTTCTTCAGCTCTGCTGAAGAAAAATCAGAAGGTCCAATTGCCTCTTGAAAAAGTACCTTTGGGACAACCATGACCTGGATGACTGAGAATCTCCATTGATATTTGTGAATTGAGCTGGACTAAAATTGGAGACTTTCAACCAGAAGATCAAAGTGTTTTCTACTCAGACATAAAAAAAAAAAGACAAGGAATGGTATTAATTACATAATTAAGAAAAAGTTATTCAAGACAATACCAGGCTATTATGCAAAGAACAACTGGTTAATACTAATTAGAGAATCTTGTGGTATGGCATTGTCTAAATTTATTTATATTGGCCACCTGTCTTACCACATGATAACTCTGGGCAGCTTATAACCAAGCATAATTTTATGATTTATGCCTCAACCACTAATGCAGAAAAAGGGGTTGATGAATTTAACGTTCAAATGTAAGTTGAAATTGACAGACATGCAAGCAAGATGTGCTGCTTGTTACTGGAAACTACAATGCCAATGTTAGAAATATTCAAGGCATAAATGACCAGACTCAAATTATCATACTTTGGACAAATTATACAAAGACTTAGCTCTGTGGAGAAGCTATAATGCTGGGAAAGGTGGAAGGAAAGAAGAGGATGACCAACAGCAAGGTGGATGGACTCGATTACAGTGGTGATAGGTGCATTGTTGTAAGGCTTAGAGGACCAGGTTGGAACAGATCATCCTAGAGAAGATTTGATGGCACATAATCAAGCAATCAATAATCAGTAGGATTTGATAAAGTAATCTGTATTACGTGTATGTGTCTTGTTAAGTGTTTCAACATTTAAGCAAACAAATAAAGCACTTATACATATTTCCTGGTGCTGCAATTTCTGGCCAGAATCATTGCTAATAATAGGTAGTTGGTGGATAAAATGCTATTTGTATTGATTTCTACAGGATATACTAAAATTACAGAATGACAGGAGCTCTTATATGTTATTTTCTTTCCTTTTTGGTGGAGAGGGACAATAGTGGCAGTTCAGAGTAGGGCACTAACTGAATGCACTTTCTTGCACTCTCTTCATCTGAAGGTCAAACTGATTGACCTGAGTACATGTTTTGCCTGTGTACTCAGCATTTTGAGACCAGCAAAAAAGACAATTATTCTAGTCTTGCAGATTTTCAGAATTACAAATTCTCGTTCTTTTAATTTAAAAGAATATAAAACAAGTCATTAGTATCATACTATCTCTACTATAGTTTGCAGAAACAAATATTTAGCTCCACCATTGAACAGGATGTATGGCTGTTGGGGGACAGTAATTCAGCTCTAGCAAGTGAATGTAAATTTGTAACTGTCCAAGACGCAATAATGGCTTGACATCAGGTTATCTGATGGACCATCTCTTGCCTGTCACATTTACCCTCCCCACCAGAGCGGGGAGGCAAGGAATGTTGCAGGTCCCATCCCCTAGGAAGATATACCTGATGGGATCCAGAAGAAGGGCCTTCTCCGTGGTGATTCCCTCTCTCTGGAACATCATTCCCCCAGAGATTAGAATGGTCCCCACTCTAACCCTCTTCCGGAAGGTGCTGAAGCAGGGGTGGGTTCTACTTACCTTTACTACCGGTTCGCAAGGGTATCGCACATGCGCAAATCACTGATGATGACATCCGGGGAGTGGGCGGGGCCTCCTGCTGGTTTTACTACCGGTTCTTGTGAACCGGTCCGAACTGGGGGCAACCCACCACTGCGCTGAAGACCTGGTTCTTCCAATGGGCCTGGGGAATGCAGAGCAGGATGGAGCCCATTAAATGTCTCGTATGATGTGTTGTTGCCGGGGTGGGGGGTGGAGGGTTATTTTATTATATATGATTCATTAGTTTTATTGTTTTTTATATGATGTTTTTATATTCTTGTAAACTGCTTTGAGTTGCCATGTGCGAATAGGTGGCAATATAAATCTCCTAAATAAATAAAATAAAAATAGAATGATGTGACTAATGTTATAATATTATTCAGGTCATGCAGCAAAAGAGATCAAATTGGTCCTTTAAAAATGTGTGATGTCTTTTGGCTTACAACTGCTATTCAAAATCCGTTGGCTGTGGGACAATATGTTAATAATTGTTCATCAGGTAAGACCAATTTTTCTCCTTTGGTTAGATTTAAAAATTGAAGTTGCTATGCATGTTGTCAGTCTGCCAAAATATTGTCTGTGTGTTTCCATTTATAGTTTGCAAATAGGGGAGGTTTATTCTGCATCAGAGAATAATATGCTCATCTCCTGCAGAAGGGCTTAGATAGTAAAGGGATTGTTTACTTGGATAAATTCAGAGATATATTAATGTACAAGCATGTCTTCTTCGTTTAAGATATTTCTCTTTTTCCATCAGAAAAAGAAGCAAATGTTTGCTATCAGGAACTGAACATACCTAAATGTTTTCCTGTAGAATTTAAACAGTATCTTCCAAACATAAACTTCAGCCATGAAATAGAAAGGTGAGAAATTTGTATTTTTGAATATTTCTGGAATAATTTAGTAATTTAAATTGTTAAGCATTCTCAGATATTTGAAGTAGGATCTATCAAGATTCTAACAGAGGAAAAATTGCTTGTGTTGTTAGAAATATCAATGCACCATTGAGACCAACTTCTTTTCCTGAAATATTCGATCTGCAGGCCCTTGAGATGTGTGGTTTTGGTAGCTCTCCGAAACATTGGCCCAGGAGAAGAACTTTTTTCAAACTATTACACAGTTATATCTTGATGGTCAACTATGGATTTTTACAGTAATTAAATCAAATGTGGTATCCTTTAACAAATAATTATTGAAGATAAAAAACTTGTGGTACAAAAGTTTTGAAAGTTAGGTCATGCCTTCTACTATATAAGTCAACCTTGTTTTTTTTTTTTTAAAATAGTGATAGCTATCTGAAAGCTTTGGTTGAAATTTAAACTTTGTGGATTAGTATGGGACATAACTTATTTGGGAAATGCTTGCTACACAAACACCAGTACAAGCACAAGAGTTGAAATAAACGAGTTCCCCAGTGTACCTGAGTCCAGCATAGAGACTTCAAGTTGTTCATTGTCTCCCTCTGTTGTCCTTTAAATGTATTGGATTTAACACACTCATATTTTGGATTTTGAATGGCTTTATCATTTCTTTTACTATTGTTAAAATAATTTTGTCCATTTAGTTAACTTAAAAAATATAAACCAAAGAAGTGTTTGTACTATAGACTTGATATGTAATGTGTGTGTGTGTGTGTGTGTGTGTGTGTTTTCTGAGGTTTTCGCGGGTGTTTATATGTAGGTCTTTGGTTATTCGGGTTTTCTCCCGCGTAAAATTGGAAGTGTCTTGGCGACGTTTTGACAAAGTCTCATTTGTAATCTTCAGGCTGGTGTTTTCGGCTTCATGCTTCTAGGAGCAATGTGTGATCGCAGCTGTTTCTTCCTTTTAACTGCCAGTGGGAGTGTGAACTGATTGGGTGGGAGCTTGGCTGTGTTCTGATTGGGTGGAGGTGTGTTCTGATTGGTTGGGGGTTTGGCTGTGCTCTGATTGGATGGGGGGCTTGGCTGTGCTCTGAGTGGATGGGTGTGTGTTCTGTTTAGGTGGGGGCTTGGTTGTACTCAGGTTAGTCTGAGTTGCAGGGAGATTTGAGCTGGTGAGCTGCGTTGCTTTTGTTTGGCTTCACATTCGTGGTGGTGCCACATCTTCATGGTGGGTGTCAGTTTGCTTCATGTATGGATTGGAGGGGTTTAAAGTGGCTAATGATGCAGCTGTGGTCTGGCTTCTGGTTTGTGGTCGAAAACACCAGCCTGAAGATGACGAATGAGACTTTGTCAAAACGTTGCCAAGACACTTACAATTTTACGCGGGAGAAAACCTGAATAACCAAAGACTATATATATATGCAAAAAATTAAAATCTGTTTTCCCGCGTCATGTTAAATAAGTTAGATTAAAATGTTTAATTAATTAAAATGATTAAAATAAAGGACCTTGCAGAGTGCTCTGTAAGGATTTTTAGAAGATTTTAAACTGGGATTTTAACCAGAATTTTAAACATTTTAATCTAACTTATTTAACATGACGCGGGAAAACACCCGAGATTTTAATTTTTTGCATATACACACCCGCGAAAACTTAAGAAGACAGATATATGTCAGATTACTACTTTTTTATGAAAAATTATGTTATGTCTGACACCCAGAAACAGAAATAACAAATCCATGTGCAGGCTGCACCTGAAAGTCTTTGGAAACAGGAAGTCTCACCCCATCCATCCTCTAGAGTCTAGACTTATATCTGCAGAAACTAATTACAGTTGAATCCTTATTCTCATCAGCAGTTCTTGGAATTCTACACAGAAAAGGTTTAGATGAGTAAATAAACACTTTGCTTTCAAATAAATGAGTTTTGAGATCGATTTTGATACATTAAGAAGACATAGAAACAAAGCTGTTAAAAGTAGATATTATTTGTGTCCATTTTTAACTATTTTTAAACCTATGGAATTTAGGTAGATTTCTGAGAAATACTACATTAATACTGCCCTTGCAATGAATTAATATTGTTGATAGTTGTTGATATATCTATATTTTCTGTAGAATGTTTTTTTGATACAAAGTACTACCTATTGCACATTTACCAATTTGCATTGCAAATGCATCATTATAAAAATGATGATTTTGAAATTTTGTAGCTCAAAAATAAATTGCTTGGTGCATATATTTGTGAAGTCCACTTCAATATTTTTAGACTCTAATCTTATTACATTTTTCTTGATGTTATTCCCATTAAAGTTAATGAAGCTTACCTCTTTGCTGATACCCAAAAATACCTAATACATTTGTTCAGCTTTTTATTTAAAAAATCATGTATATAATAGTATAAAGCAGGGATTTATTGTGTTTTGGGTTTCAGGTGTATGATTACATCCCATTTACTTTAATAATATTCCTTCTATCACATTATAAATTACAATTCAGTGGGCACTTTTAGAGAATCTATAGAGACTATAGCTTGTCAACAAACATATATATCCTATGCAAAGAAAACAAAAGTGGAATATGTTTATGTGATGACTTCCCCGGATGCTTCCAGATACTTCTCCAGATATCAGCTGGGAAAAGGATGAACCAGTTCCAAGCATGCCTAGAAGGGAATTGGTCAATGGCTCCAAGCAGCTGTCTGAAAGGGATTTGGCTGAAGCACAGCTGCAACAGGACAACTTGAGGCTTCAGGTTGGGAAAGCATGTAGCTGCAGCCAGTGAGGGATGAGGAAGAGGAACTGCCTTCTTCACCTGATCCAAGAACATGTAGGGCAGAGAAAAGGCAGGAGCAGAGAAGGTCAGCCTGATTACTCATGAGGAAGCAGCCCGCCCCTCTTTTTTTTTTTTTTTATTTGATTTATATGCCGCCCTTCTCCGGAGACTCAGGGCGGCTTACAATGTGCTCAGCAATAGCCTTCATCCTTTTGTATATTTATACAAAGTCAGCTTATTGCCCCCACAACTGGGTCCTCATTTCACCTACCTTAGAAAGGATGGAAGGCTGAGTCAACCTTGAGCCTTGGCGAGATTCGAACCCTGCAGTAATTGCAGGCAGCTGGTCTTAATAACCAGCTTAATAACAGGGTGCCTTAAACCCCTGTACTACCAAGGCTCTTGATGGGATGCACTAGAAACTGGCTATTTAGCACAGCAGATAGATAGAGACAATGTTGGGAATGTGTTCGTTTCCTTGCTATGTGCTCTTGCCTTGAACTTCGGATCGTGTCTCTTCAGCTGTTGCCCTTGCCTTGCCTTTGCCTTGGGAACTTGCTTTTGCCTAGTGGACTGGACTTGCCTTGCCTTGAGGACTGGTGTTGGTTTCATTTGGGTAGCCTGTGGAATTCATTGGGGTTAAGCTGGTGCCATCACAGGTAATTGCTGAGGAATACAATTCAGTCTTACAAGCCTTAATAAAGACTCCTTACACCATGGTGTGTGTGTGTGAATACAAGTGGTACAACAAGTTTACTGTGGGTGTTACTCCTACTGTTCCGAAATTTCATTATAGCAAATTAAACTTTGGATAGATAGTGTTGCAACACATTAGTAGTTACGAATGCTTTAATCCAGGGGTCTCCAACCTTGGCAACTTTAAGACTTGTGGACTTCAATTCCCAGAATTCTGGGAGTTGAAGTCCATAAGTCTTAAAGTTGCCAAGGTTGGAGACCCCTGCTTTAATCTATAAGATGCTGCATTACCAAAAAAAAACAAAAAAAAAAAAAAAAACCAACCAACCCCCCAAAACCAAAGTTAGCAGACTGCTATCATTCTCAAGGACTATCATGTTTGTAACACTCTAAAAGATATAACATGGATCTACTGGTATGTTTAACTGTCATGGTGCAGGAATGTAAAATGTAAAATGTGATATAAGCATAATAAAACCATCTTGATCAATAAGGAATGTTCCTTTCTATACGGAGATCCGCTGGAATACTGTTTTCAATTTCTTCTCGACAACAGGTCATATTGATCCTTTTTGCAAGCGGCACCTTCTTTTCCCCATATTCTTTTCCATAGTAATAATATAGGTTTTGTCATTCAGTTTCCATTTGTCAGTTGCAAATGGAGTATTTGATAACTCTTTTAAAAAATCTTTGTCCAAACATACTAAAGGGACAAATAATGTTGCAGGAGGAGGAAAACTTTCATAGGAGAAAAAAGGTTTCCAGACATTTATTTCTGGAACTGTACACCAGGTATTAAAGTACAACAAATACAAAATAATGTTAAAAAAAATAAGTGTTTATGTACAAATATTAAAACCAATGCGACAATAGCAACTTCCTCTTAAGCATCAGATACTAAAACTGGTTGCGATTGTCACTAATTTATGCACAGGGTGAAGCAATTTGAACCTAGTAAATATGGACATGACTGATTTCTTAGAGGTGGACTACAGTCCTTAACTGGCCTGAAGCAATAATTAGAATACTTCACCGCCATGGGAAATTGTAATCATGATTATTTGCACATTTACTTTCCCATTTATAGACACTGTGCTTGTAATACTGGCCAGTCTTCTAGTGGTTAGGCTATCCACTAATTTACATTCAAAGAGTTTGTTTCAATTAAATAGTATCACTAATGCACTACTGGATGTGAACTTAACATGGATCTGATTATTGGTTTCCAAAGAAAAACTGCACAAAATCTAACAGTACAGAGTTCAATACTTCGGAGAATATAACACAGTCTGTAGGTAAGATTGGCCTGTCTTTATAAAGAAGAAAAAGGAATACTTAAAAAGCTATCAATGAGAGGATGAAATGGCTAACAAAAGTTGAAGTATTGCTCTATTGCAGCACCAATTGCACATCCAAGTGAATCAAATGTTCTTTTGGAGTTCCTGTAAGCGATACTTCTACAAACTGCAAGTGCCCACCATGGGTTTTTGGGTTATACAAATGGATTGAGCGCAGGGGAGAACAGAGAATATATTCAGCAATGAACAAAGAAGTCATCACGGTTTGTTAGAAGAATTGTGCTTTACCTATAATGAATCAATGCAATGTCATTTTTACATGGCTGCAATTTAGCCAGCTTCGTTCTGATTCAAACGCAATTCTTTTAATAAACAGTAACAATTTCTTCAGTAAAGTGTTTAAAATAGAGAGAAACAGTTTTAAGTCCAGCTTTTAAAAGAAAAATTCAATAAATAGCTATTTTACATGAATAAAGTCATAGTGGTACAAATTTATGAATGTCACATCAAGCATGCACAAAATGTTACTATACACAGAAGTAGTCAGAAAATATTGAAATAGATATCTAAAAAGATATGCAGAATGTACATATTTACATAATCTTGCAAATTATTGCCTCATTTTAACAAGGAATTAAAAGTAAACATTACCAGCTAGCTAGCCAATAGGCTAAATTAGATCAGCAATTAAAAATCTATTAAAACTAGCCAGAATTCATTGTTCTCTCATACCATTTTTAGAATTTTGGTCAAAAGTCTTTATTAAATAACTAAAGTGTCCATTTAACTTGCTGACAATCAAAACTTTAGACGAGAAACTAGACTGTCTCGGTCTTCATTAAGACCCCAGCAATGCATAGATAAACTGAACATAGTACTGCATCAGTTGATGAGAATGGGCGTGTTCATTTAAGTGCAACTGGTATAAGCATTCATACATTTTGTGTGATGATTTTTATACACACCAGCCACTGGAAAAACCCATAAACATGAATGTATAACAAAAGGAAAAAATATGGCCAGTATTTTACAAAATTAAATGTGTTGAATAAGAGAAAAACCCCACAAGATACAGCATTCAGCACAAATTACAGCAACAAGAAGCTGACAATTTGACTGAAAGTATCAGAATGTGACCAAGGGCCAAGGCTACCCATTACTGTGTACTGTATTAGACTGACAGGTTTCAGATGTATACTTTACAACAGATCACCATTAACATACATATGTGGCTTAATTAATATAATTAAATTCTTAGAATGCTTAAAATGTGCTATTTGAGAAACTCAAAAACTTTTGATAGTGACTCCCAGCACTCTGCTGTTGCTCAAATTCAAGAAGCTAATACAGTCTGTAGAAATATAAAGTACAACTCCTTTTGAATTATTAAGGTGTCATTTTTTTGATATACAACTATGAAGCAATTTACTATCAACACTGAAAAAAAATATCTTAAAATCAGTTGTAACAAAATTAAATATATATAAGTGTCAGTGTAACATTGGCAAGTTTTATAATAGATAACCAAAGCTTTAGTGAACTTTCACAAATCTTTCAACACAGAACAATCTTGTCAAAGATTTCTGTCTGGAATATTAATATACTTAAATCTGAATAATCCAGGAAGAAAACTACACTAATGGCTGAAAATGATTCAAAGATCCATTGCATCATCACCATCTATTAGTCTAGAAATTTTCATGCTATTTTGAACTGCCATGTTCTGAAGTAAAGACAAACCCCAATATGTAATTCATTAGTGGAGTGAGCAAATTGTATCATTCTTAGTGGCTTTAAGCAGTGTTAAGATAATACTTGATGTTTTCAGATTCTATTTCTCAGAAGTATAGATATCCCCCACCCCAGCTCGAACAACACACATTTTTTTCAGCCAATACGTTAAAGTACACAAAACCTTTGGACAGTATAACTAGTTTTGTGTAAGGCAGCCGTGGCCTGTAATGTTATAAGAGCATCTAAGCTTGTCCTCAGACTTTGCTCTTACTGTCTTTTGTGCTAGTATCCACCAAGATGAATCTGTTGTTTTATAAACTGAAGTGCTCTGGTTTAATATCAGATGACAGAAGCTTCCATTTAAATATATCCTTGTGTAGTTGTGCAGTTTAAATTAAAGAAATGTTTCCCTGCTTTTGATTTTTTTTTAAATGCTACATTAAGCAAGGATCAGAACTGGTACCTGTAAACAAATGTTATTCCACTGCATCCATTAGGGCAGAAGCAACCTAGAACAAAAACCCACTCTATTAAGTTCAGAACTTCTGTGCTGGTTTTGAGACAGCAGTCTCTCTACGGGTTTAAAAAGAAAGGAAGCAGAGCTTAAAGCTGCACCACATAGTTCTCTTAGTCCCGAACTCTGCTAGATATTATATGAAGTTTCCACATTTATGGATTGGAAAAAAAGTGAAATTATTCTTGATAAATCAAGATATAGTTCTGTACATAAAGACATCACTGATGTCATATAGTTCAAACTTCCAGTGAAAGACTAAGCAAACCTGATTAATTCATCAAGTTTACCACAAACTACCAACAGTGTTCACTGTCTTTTAATTTGCTGCTTGAATTCATTCTGAATGGAGGGCAGTGTGCTGGTGTAACGCATGGGCGCTGATAAAGCCATTTGTCTCATTTGCCGATAGACTACTGAAGTCAGCTACCGAGACTGCCATTTTGGCACTGGTAATATGATGTGTATGATTCTCAAAATCAACAGCCAAGTTGTTCACCGAAACTTCATTCATGAAGGATTCTGGGACCGCAATTCCCATTTTCAATCTCTTGGCAGGCCTTTCAGATTCTTCGCCGCACATGTTCATGGTGTTTAATTCAGAATGATAAAATCCAGTCTCAAATAAATTAAAACAATCACTTTCACCATTACTAGGCAAGTTAAGCAAATCTTCTGTTACGACAGGCACATGATTAACTGCTGTTCGGGGCAAACTGTCCAGAGGTGGAAAGGCGTCTTCTGAGTTCACATCTGTAGAATGGCAGACTGTAGCTACGCTGTTGGTCAGTGCTAGAAGACAGAAAAAGATGTTATACAAGATGTAACTATTTCCCCGACCTATAGTCATACTAAGCTCTTCTAATTTACCTTTTAATTTACCTGTCAAATCATTGGCAGTGATTGAATTCAGAAGGCTTAGTTGTTGATCAGGAATGGGCTCTAGTCTATTATTTGACATTATGGCTGAAGAAACTGCACCACCTAAAGCTTCTGCTTCATCTACCAACCGATCCATATAGTCCCTGAAAGAAAATGATCATAGAGAAGTTGTTCAACAAAATCCATCTGGAAAGCATAATAATGAACTACTATTAAATTGTGGGAAATTCTAAATGAGATATTAAGCACAAATGTTTTTCCAAAATCTTTCAACTTACGTGACTCCAGGATGGTGGTTGTACCTCTTTTTTCCAAATCTTGTTTGTTGAGCAAAGTAATCATATCGTTCAGATTTCTTCCACATGTAATAAAATGCTACACATTCAGCAACTGTCCTGGTTCTCACCTAAAGACAGAAAAAAAAATTAGCCTTAATACTTGTGGTAAATTCTTATGGGGAAGGACACCAAATCATAAAATATTTGGCAAATTGTTAATACTCGGAAAACTATGAATTACTAGTTTGATTCCAATATGATAGATCTGCAAATATCATGTCAGCTGTTAGCATAGAAGCAGAGAATGAATTTACTACACACAGTCCTCAACCTATGACCATTTGTTCAGCAGCTGTTCAAAATTCAACAAGTGTTGGAACAAAAGGACTTATAAAAGTGCAGCACACTCCTGATTTCACGTGCAGTACACATGGGCCTTCCCCAATGCACCCCCATGCTCCTTACCTTAAACTCTACCAATTTAAGACCCACAAGGTCACTTAACAACTGCAACTGGGAGAGCCGAGGGAGCAGTCATGATGCATCACTTAATGACTGCTTGCTCAAGAACTGAGATTCTGGTCTCAATTATGATAATAAATTGAGGACTATCTGTAACTTAAAATGGCGGTTTTCTGTCCAAGTATTTTAAGTTAATTACAGCATGTTCTAATACAGTCTTTATCTTCTTCCTTAACGGGATATTTTAATGGCTAACAGTAGAAACTACTCTCTTCTAAATATGAATTAAATCTTACTCAGGTATTCATAAATTTAATCTACTCATAACACATTAAGTGGCAAAATCAGAACAATTATAATCTTATTTAATTGAATAAAGCTGTAATTGTCCCTGACTGTAGGGTTCAAGAACTTCCTACAGAGTAGTTTGGTGATATGTACATAAAATACAGTTTTACAGTGCACAAATTACAAATAAAATCTATGTTTAAAAAAGCTTGACAGATAATTGGAATTTTGCCCAAAGGACTTAATTCTTATAAAAACAATGCTAAGTACTGGGAAAAAACTAAATTTAAAAATAATTATTTTATCTCTTAAAAACATTTTCTTAATAAAACCTCATAGTTTTAAATATGATTCACTAGATATCTTTATAGATTTGGTTAAATCTCAGAGTTCCAGAATTTGGATCAGAAAGTTTTATTCAATATTTGGATCACAAGCAGTTATTAACAATGTACTGCTTTCTTTTCTTCTTTATATGAAGTTATATACTGGCTATTTCTGGACGCTCAAAAGGTCAGGATATAATGTCATATAAAGAAGAAAAGAATGAAGTTATCCAATGAACCATATTTAAAACTATGAAGTGTTATTTAGAAAAATGTTTTTAAGAGAGAGAGAGAGGGGGGGGGGGGGTGGAGGGGGGAGAGAGAGAAAATTATTTTTATATAGATAAAGTGGCAGAGAACATCCAACTCCAAGGAACTCCACATTAGTACTCCAGGGACTCAAGCTCTGTCCCACCATGACCTGCAACTGGAACTGCTCATTCAGGTAGGAATGAAATGCCCACAGAATAGTACTTTTAATACCCAACCCTTGGAGACAGTCCAGAGGAATACAATAGTCAAGGGTAAGGTGACCAGACGTCCCGCTTTTGGCGGGACAGTCCCGCTTTTGAGCAATTTGTCCCGCGTCCCGCGGCGTTTTAAAAAAGTCCCGATTTTTCATTCTGCCTCCTGAATCCCCGCTGATGGCTAGAGGGAAAAAAACTCTTTAAACTCTTGCCGCGGGGCTTCAAAGGGCCGACCTACAGCTGATCAGTGTTAAAAAAAAAAATGAATAGACCCATGCCTGCAAAAATAGAAAAAACAGCCCCTGTTAACAGCTTCCGCTAGGTTAATTAGCTGCAAAAAGCTGCAAAAAGTTCCTGGAGCAGATTTCCCCCCCCCACCAACTATACTGAAAACAAAGGCGAAAGCGAAACTAAACCTGCAACATGACAAAATGAGGCAGAGAGAGATTTCTTTCTTTTTCTTTTTCTTTTTCCTCACCAAAAAAGGTAGGTACAAAACTGCAAACAATGGGAAATTTTGGGCAAAAGAGGAGAGTTCAAGATTTTAAAACACAAAAGAAAAAAAGCTCTATTTAACTAGGGAATTGTAATAATTGAGATACTATTAATAATTGTATATTGTGTTGAAAGCAGAAATGGTTAAGTTGTGGTTTGGAGGAATATATGGGGGAAATTATTTGGTTTATTATTATTGGTAAATATAATTAATTGATTTGTAAGAAATTGGATTGCATGGAAATAATTGGAATATTCATGTTCATATTGATTAATATACAAAAAAGATAGTTATATAACTAATTGATTTATATTAAAATGTTGAATTTGTATTAAACAACTGTATTACATAATTACATAATTAACCAATGTGAGGATGGATATAAAAATAGATGACAATGGGAAGGGGTATAATATAGAATAGAAGGGAAAAATTGAATTTGATTAAGATTAGAGATGAGGATGAAGGGTAATATTGTTTTTTTAAAAAAATAGATGAGGAATAAATATGGCAAAAAGGAAATATAGAAATTGTCAATTTAATTGAAATGACTAAACGCTGTTTAAATTTGTGAACCAGCCAAATATTCTGTTCAAAGAAAATACATTGCATGTTTGTATGTGTGTTTCTAATTATTGCTATTTATTCATATTTGTTCTCTTTTATTCTTTAAAGTTTAACAATTCATTCTTAATCTTAATATCTTTATATTTGCTTGGGGTTGGCTTCCTTCCCTTTCATCTTTTTTATTGTACAGCAATCTTTCTCCTCAAACCTACTACCACTCTCTTTTCTTTCCTTCTTACTTTCTCTTCCCCCCACCCTCTTTTTCTCCTCCCTACTTCCTCTTCCTTTCTCCTTCTCCTCCTCTCTTCCTCCCTCTCTTACCCTTACTCCTACTCTAATTTCCATTCCTTCATCCCTCTCTATTGCTGTATCCTTTAATGCATATGGACTACTCAGAGGGCTGAAAAAGTTATTTTTGACTGGTCCTCACACTTTTGACCAGTCCTCGAACTTACGACTGTCCTCACATTTTACATTTTTGCCCTATCTTGTCATCATGGTGAAGAGAAGCAGTTGTGAAATGAGTGACATGGTTAAGAATGCTGCATGGGCATAAATGTGAGGATGGTCATAAGTGTGAGGACCAGTCAAAAGTGCGAGGACCTGTCAGAAATGACTTTTTTCAGCCCTCTGGTTAGTCCTTTTGTGCATATGGACTACTCAGAGGGCTGAAAAAGTTATTTTTGACTGGTCCTCACACTTTTGACCAGTCCTCGAACTTACGACTGTCCTCACATTTTACGTTTTTGCCCTATCTTGTCACCATGGTGAAGAGAAGCAGTTGTGAAATGAGTGACATGGTTGTTAAGAATACTGCACGGGCATAAATGTGAGGATGGTCATAAGTGTGAGGACCAGTCAAAAGTGTGAGGACCTGTCAGAAATGACTTTTCAGCCCTCTGAGTAGTCCCTATACACATAGCCATGGCCACCCGGTCACATGACCAGCTAGCCACGCCCACCCAGTCACATGGCCTCCAAGCCACGCCCACACAATAAGTCATGCCCACAATGGTGTCCTTCTTACCAATGTTAAAATCTGTTCACCTTACCCTATACGCATAGCCATGGCCACCCGGTCACATGACCAGCTAGCCACACCCACCCAGTCACATGACCATCTAGCCACGCCCACCCAGTCACATGACCAGCTAGCCACGCCCACAAAATAAGCCACGCCCACAATGTCCCTCTTTACCAATGTTAAAATCTGGTCACCTTAGTCAAGGGTTGAATGTTAACCAGAATCTAACTGGATCAAGAAATCATGGAAATCCCCAAAGACCTCTGCAGACTTTTTGGATCCATTAGGATCTTACATAGACAAATCTAATGGATCCACTGCTCTTGCAAAGTCCAGAATGTTCATGATCCACAGTTGACAAGGAAGTGATCTAACCATAGCAAAGGACAATTTCATCAATATAATGTATGTTTTTGGAGTTGGTCTATTTATATCATTAATTTTCAAGGTCCTTTTATAATGGGTAAATTTGAAATGATACATTATTTGTAATATACTTTCATTTTCTTAATTAGTTCTGCATAATACAATTATTTTCAAAACGCCTCAAGTGATAATTTAATGTTTCTGTGAAACAGTGAAACATGCTTATGAGTATAGCAGCTAGTTAAAAATAGTTTAGAAAGAGGCACGTCATTTACTAGATGGGTAATTCACATGCAAATGACCAATTAATTATATACTTGTAAATTATAATCTCTATAAAATTTGTAAATCCCTTGTTTACTCATTTGTATCCTAGTCTTTTATCCCCTTTTGTCCTTTTCCTTCTCTGTTTATATATTTCTCTAATATGTCTACAGTAATACGTTGTAATTAAAAAAAAAACGAAGTAACTGTTTGACAAAAATATGCTGTTTATGTTGTTTTACATATTCTGACAACTTTATCATTTATAAATTATTTCTATACCCGCTCACCTTATTTTTTTGTATAAGATGAAAATCTTTTCCATATATCAGAAGTGCATGTTCAAAGTTTCTACATTCTTCTTCTGTCCAAGCTGTCATATCTTAAGAGGGAGAGTAAGAGTAAGAGACTAATAAGCATTTGATATTTTGACAAATCAGCAAACATTTGGTCTCAACATTTGAAAAATAAAGAAAACCTTTTCAACAAACTCGGCTGGCTCCTACAGTAAACTAAACCATAACATGGTTTACTTGATTTTTGTTTACTTTGTGCTTGGAAGGTACTATGTTTTGTAAGTTGTAGTTTATATTTTAGGATGAAGTGTGAATAGCTATTACTATTAGCCAATAATAGTAAGCCATAAGTGGAAATGATATTCCATCAATCGCACCAGGAGTTCAATAGGCAGGGAAGAAGACTTATGGCTAATGATGAGGTCATGGATACATAACTGTATATTTCATACAATTTCATTGTTTCAAGCATTCTTTCTTGTTGACTAGTATTTCTTGACTAGTATTGCAACAATGATAAAGAATGGTGAATTTTGTCTATAAAAGTGTAACTGATTCTGGTTACAGATCAGAACTTTAATCTTATGCAACAGAATCTTCCAAGAGACTGGATGCCTTCTTTAATTATCTAAATATATGGAATACTCCAGCTGTTACTCTTGCATCACTTTGCTGCAATTTGTTCTGGTGCTACAAAAACATGAGGAACTGTATTGAATAATGCAGTCATCACAATCCATGTCTGCACTTTATGATTTAACATTATTTAATGTAAAAACCTCTTGATAGAGAACTTACCCTGTGATGTCTTTCCATTTGAACAGTATTTCTCAATAGCTTCCTTTAGATTGTGGTTACACTTGAAGAGTTCATAGAGTGCCTAGTAGAAATTGCAATATTTCTTGTTTAACCAGTCAAAAGGAACATACACAAACCAGCAGATGTAATCTCATGTCAGTCAAATGTTTCTATTACAAAGTTATTTAGCCACTTCAAATAAAGCATTGTACAGTGTAAACAGACACTAGGCTGGATCAAAACCTCTTCTGACCACTAAATGCTGCTGATCCAGCAGAAAGATCCAACTGGTAAAACACTATGGAAGTAGCTTAGCGAACACTACTTTCTGCACTGTTTTGGAGGGTTCTTCAATTCTCCAGAACAGACTGCCAGAGATCACTAGGAGAAGATAAAATGGCAAAAGTTATCTTCCTCCTGCAATCAATGAGATGAACCTCCCATGTAAATGGAGCGACCAGGGGAGGGAGGGCAGCAAAGGACAAAATATTATTTAGAACACTGAGAGATGTCCCACAGAAAAAAGATAAATCAATGAACAGGGCAGAATCTCCTTGGATCTCCATTGTTTCAAAACAACAGCAATAGCAAAGCACTTAAGACTTATATACCGCTTCATAGTGCTTTATAGCACTCTCTAAACAGTTTACAGAGTCAGCATAATCCCCCAGCAATCTGGAACCTCGTCTGGGTAGCAAAAATGAACTAAATCATTTTATAAACAAAGTAACTTTAACCTTTTATATACATTGTTTATGGACAAATGTTTTAAAGCCAAAGAATAAGATGTGATATAGGTATGAAATATATTAGCTTAAAAAAATAGAAAAAAGCAAACGTATTTGTTTTTGCATACATAAGCATAAAAAAAAGAGTTCAATTGGCAAATTGTACAGAGATAAGATTAAAACATACCTGTTCATTGTCCCGGGTATGCACTCCATCAGGAATTCTGCCAATTATTTTTTCATTTCCAGTTCTTACAGAAGTTTCAAAAAGGTACTCTTTAACTTTATTTTCTGAAATAATATCAGGTTGCCAAAGTAGCTGGTCCTCATTTTCATAAGCTATTAAGAAATATTGAAATATCGATGAGACCAAGTGCCCAGTAATCTAGCAATCCCCAGAATTCTTTGCATATATTTCTGGAGAGTAACATATGCAAAGAAATATACAATTTATAAGAATCTGCTTTAAAACTAACATTTTATGACCTACATTCTGGTATGATAAAGATCCAGTTGTGACTTTTCTCTCGGGATATTTGTTGCTATATCTCTTCAATGTTCTTGAGGATACACATACTCATTTTCCACAATGTTTCCAAGGAGCTATATTGTTATACAGATAGTCCTCGACTTACAACCACAATTGAGCCTAAAATTTCTGTTGTTAAGTGAGACATTTGTTAAGTGAATTTTGCCCCAATTTATGACCTTTCTTGCCATAGTTGTTAAGTGAATCACTGCAGTTGATAAATTAGTAACCCGGTTGTTAACTGAATCTGGCTTCCCTATTGACTTTGCTTGTCAGAAGTTCGCAGAAGGTGTTCACATGACCTTGGGACACTGCAATGGTCATAAATATGAACCAGTGACCAAGCACCTGAATTTTGACCACATGATCATGAGGATGCTCTAAAGGTCATAACTTTGAAAAACAGTCATAACTCACATTTTTCAGTGCTGTTGTAACTTTGAACGGTCACTAAAGGAACCATAAGTCAACTGTAAGTCAAAGACTACCTGTACTCCTGCTATTTAGTATATATGTTACCACAAACTATTAAGATTTGTTTTTCAAAAATATCAACTGTAGCATTTTTAAAACTTAACATGTTTAATAACATTTTAAAAATAGCATTTTAAAAAAATAACTATATAGTTTTTTTCTATGCAAATGTTTAAGCATCTCATTTTGTTGTAACCTGCACCTTTTTTTTTCTCTTGCAGACTTTCTACTGTCAACTTAATATTAGACTATTATAATAAATAATTACCAAATACTTAAGTTGACAGTAGAAAGTCTGCCACAGGATTATCTAAAATAAGAGAGCAATGTAAACATGAAAAATTGATTATATAGGAAGAAAAATTCTATGTAATTATTTTCTATGTAATTCAGCCCCTCGTTCCCTCCCCTGTCCTGCAGCAGCAACTTCCTGCTGTCTTCCCCACTGACTCTGATTGTTGAAAGCCAGCAGAAAGTTGAAAGCTTGCTTAATGTTCGACAATTTTCATTTGACGACAGCAGTGGGGACTGCAGAAATTGTCACTGCTAAGAGATGCAGCCATGTGACATCATGCTTTATGACTGCATCACTTAGCAACAAAAATTCCAATCCCAAATGCCATTGTAACTTGAGGACTGCCTGTAGTCCAATGTGAAAGACAACTGTTGAGATGCTAATATTTAATCTATGAAGAATCCAAAAAGCCTCGGATTTTAGTCATCTTCAAATACTACATACTAAATAAATGGAATTATAATTGCTGCCTTTTTATTGATAAGACTGTTCAGTCTTATATTGTAAAGAAGAGTTTATTCTCATTTATAGTATGTTTGCATATTTATCTAATATTTTAAATTGTGTACTCCCATATGTTCCCATTCATCAGCTAGAGGTCAAGGAGAGCATGAAATGGGACTGGTGACTGGCTAAAGATGTTAAAGTAATAATCATGTCTGAATAAGTTAAAATTTCAATTAGCAGACCCCAGATGCAACTGCATTTCTACCCAGATAACCCCTGAAAGGATGTACAAGTCTGTTGCATCTGTAATAATCCAGACACATCAGTTAGATTTATCTTAATTTACCACATTTATGGTGATTTAAAGTTTTTATGAAATGACATTACACAGATATAAACTAATATCTCATTTGCAACATCTGTATAACCACACCATTATATAGATGATAAACACAATTATATCATTTCACATTTAATAGATATTTGGAAGTAACAGATAACCCTCTCCTCAATAGGCCTGTTAAAATGTGGTCTTCATTGTAATTCTTAGCAATTTTTGAATATGTATAGTACTCTGTAGCGTACTTCAGTTAAACACTCAAAAACAATTCATAAATTAAGTTCAAGATAACTCAACCAAATATTCCAAGTCTCTGATCTTGAACTCAAATCTATTGTTTTAATTTTTATTTTAATTAATAAAATATTTTAAACAATTATTTTCAAATCTAACCATTTAATAAAAAATATTAATTACCTTTTTCATCATTGCAGCTTTTTCCTAAGAAAGGTGGTATTTCAGCCTGGTATTGTGAACCAATCATTATTTCCTGAAAAAATTAGAATGTGGTATTGTAACCATACATATTTCATTATGATGATATATATTTGTGAACCAAAAAGATCAGGATTCAAATACTGTTTTTTCTCAAGATCCATACCCACAAATATTTCCAGGCTCATACTGGGATCACAACAAAATTCTTCTTTAGCATCAATACACTCAGGCAGATCTCCTACTCTTTAGGTTACATTGAAATGGGGAAGTAAAACACTTTCAAAGGCAAATACAATTTTGGAGCTTTCAGGCCAACAATAAATATAATTTTAGGATATTTTATACATCTTGATATCAGTCTTTACATAATTTAAGTATATAGAACACATACAAAAATTATATATTACTATACCTTTCGTAAATCTTCAGATGAATTACCGGTATCTACTTCCACATCTTCACCATCAGATTCTTTATCACCATCACAGGTAGTATTTGCTTTTTACAACAGAAAAGGAGTGTTAACAGACAATTATTTTAATATTTTTAATGCAATATTGAAATAAAACGTCTCCCTCAAATCACGCCCAAGTTCTGTACATGTTCCCATGTTCAATGCTAAGTGATTTATTTAATAACTGCATTTTTGTATCATCCCAATCAGATGACTGTGGATGATGAAACATAAAGAGGCCCTGTTTGAGCTCAAAACATCTGTTTACATCTCTCTACACACTTCCAAAATTGCTTGAAAAGCATCAAAACACTTTTAAGTTAGAGAGAAGCCTTTTGGAAATGGGAACATTTTGAAAACCCCTAATTCCTAGATCATAGAATTCTAAATTTGATTATAAGCAAAATTGCAAGCCCTTCCCTCCACAAACTTATATATGCTTTATCTTCAGCAAATCAATACCTAAAAATTCCAGAGAAAAATAACCAATTTTTCTAATAACTAATAACAAATATTCATTCCACTTACATCAATTTATCAATCAAGTTATATGCTAACTTGTAGAAATGTACAACAGTAAGGCAGTCCACAACAGTAAAAACAAAATCATAGCATTCCAATCACAAATTACTTGGGGCATACCAACATGCACTCCACCTATCAGAATGAATTCATGTAATATCCTAGCCCTAACATTCTGGCTAAACAATACTTTTTATACCAATCTTAGATTTCTAAATTATATTTATTTTAGTTTCATCACATTTTCTAATGTGTTTCTTTGCAGGTACAATTGCTTATTGTTGTCCAAGTCTGGATGTGCAAAACCACATGAGATGAATGGGGTTGGAGACACAATGTGATCTGGGATTGTAGAACCCAAGTAAGTGATTAATGTACCCAGAGAAAAGCTGTGATGCTGCCTGCTCTTAAGGAATATATTAGCCATATTAGACGAATTCAGTCTAACTGTGTCCAATATTTCTTAGGAATAATGTTGAGAACATGATATGAACCATTAGAGAAGATCCTAAAGAAAGCTCTTTTAAACAGGATTGAAGCTCAGTCAGAGATTGGAAATAGCATTGATTGCTTTGTTGGTTGGCTTTTTTTGAGACTGGTAGGGGAAATGCAGACCTCCTGGCTGCATTCAATAGTGCCAAGCATGGTATCTGAGATTTGAAGGCACAATTCTAGAGTAATTCCATTTCTGAGTGTGCAATTCTTGTCAGTAGTCTTGAGACAAAGCAACTGAGCCTATAGTTACTGAGTGTGGAATATCAGACCTCAATTGTCACCCCATATGTTGTTTAATATCCGTATGAAATCATCAGAATAGATCCTCTTTTACTTTAACATGAGGTGTCATTAATATGCTGTTAATACTCAAATTATACACTGTCAATCCAGGCCATGTAAAAGATGCTCTGGATGTTTTGAATCAGAATATGGAGACTGTAAGGAACTGGATTTGGAGGAAAAAGCTCAGATGAAACCAGATAAAAGTTCAGTTGATATTCATTTGTAAACAGCATGGTTTTCTTGTCACAGAACTATTGGTTACCATAGATAGGATCATAATTCTCCAAAGGAAGAGTTCTTTCCTGTTGCACAGCTTCAATCTGGACCATGTTAGAACCCTGCCAATGAAATTCTTAAATTTATTTTTACAACCATTTTGTTAGTACAACAAAATGGATTAGAAAGAAAATAAAATTTTGAAAGTGCACTAAGTCCAGCAGAATTTGTTCTTCAAACCAAGACAAATGACTAACGGTCTCACAATTTTAATATAGCTGATTTTGGATACTGATAATATTTCCTTACATCTTAAAGGCCGAGGAAAAAAATCTGTTGTTTCATGTGAAGTAACCGATGGTGTCAAATCATCAGCAGAAGACTGTGTTTCTTCATCATCTCCTGATAAAAGGTCTTTGGCTATTTCCTCCTATAAATCAAAAGAATCAATCATTAGTATCATCCATGTCTTGAAGAATTAACTAATAAAGCTGAGTTCTGATCAACAACAATCAAGAGGGGGGGGGAAGCAATTCAGTGTGATTTCTCACCTTGAGGTGTCATATTGAAATTAACAAAGGTGGAACAGAAGTGCCTAATATGCCTCATCCCTCATTCAAAACCCTCCAACAAACTCTGCATGAAAAAAAGTGAAAAAATATGTGTAATGCTGTTTGATTACAATAGTGTGCTAATGTATACTAGTGCACTAAATGGATGGGGAGAGATGAACTGGATTCAGTTATTAATGTGTCTCTTCTCCAATCACATAAATGCTACACTCAGATTACATTGGTTTTCTCAATCTGTGAAGAAAAAACCTGAAAGAGAATCTTATCTTAGTTCAACTACTTGCCTATTTATTTCCTGTCTATTTTTAGAAACTGCAAGAATTGTTAAGGTTGTCTGGCTGGTTTAAGGACTATACTTTTTTATGTAAAATAAAAGTATCAGTGAATTCATCTTTTTCCCCCACACCTTACATAACAATTAACTCTGAGCCGATCATAGCCAATTTTTGTCATCACTCTTTTCCTTTGGGCAAAATCTACTTTTGAGTAAAATGTCATATAACTAGCTCACTCTAGAATCCTTTTCACTGCAAATCTTATTACTTTTTGCTTCAAAACAAAATAAAAATGGGCATTTTTATAAAGTTAGAAAGTAAAGTTTAATTTGAAATTCTTTGCTCTAATCCATAATAATTTTTTTATTCTTTATCTTTATAGCTATCTAACTTTTCTGTGAATTTCATCCTGTTCTAGTGATGTTTTAAGAAAGCTACTTTTAAGAAATAATTCAAAACTCTGCTTTAATTTATATGAAATTCCTGCTTCCATCATATAAAATACTTTAATTTCCCTGCAAATTTTATTCCTCTTTCTCTCTCTGTATGTGTGTGTGTGTGTGTAGGTAGATAGGTAAGTATGTAGGGTAGCTGGGTGGATAGATGGATAAATAGACAAACAGGCAACACAGAGTTTGAATGCATTTATATACATATGCACATTTTTGTTAGCTAATGGACAGTTGGAACACCAGTTTCCCAAACAATATTTAAAAACCTGCTTTTAAAATTTTTGCTTGCTTTACAAAAAGAAAAAAAAACCTTATACAAAATAGCACTTGATGTACTTGCCATATTGTATCCTACTGTAAGTTTACATCAAAGCTGTAATATCTTACTTGCACTGATAATACATTTTTAAAACTTTACAGTACTACAGATATCCACTCTTCATTCCGAATTCTGCTATTCTACTTACAGCTAGGCTTCCTCATATATGTCCTACCGCTTTCGCAGAATTGGCTTTCAAGTTAAATATGCCTAGAAATACAACCTGCTGAAATTTAAGGAATAATCAATTCAGATTCATGGTCAGGTAATAAAAGAATTTAATCTCTCAGTGGAATGAAATCATGATAATAATAGAGCCTAGGAATCTCCTGCATTTTAGGGCAACATAAACTTACTTACTTTATCCAAAGTCATGTCTGGAAGCTCATCTGCAAGTTCGCTTGGGGAGCTATCTGCGCTGGAACTTGCTATAACTGGAATGGTAGGTTCATAGCCATAAAATGCTAGTAAATCTTCTAATGGCATGCTTCCTTCCTGAGTTTTTTTTTTTTTAATAAAATAAAGAGAAAATAGATTGCCATTTGTAGAAGACCATATGATTTTGCACACATGTTGAGGAACAAAGCAACTTAAATAATTAAATAGAAATTATGCTATTGGTAAAAATATTTATTAATGCTTCATTGTTTATTGAAACTGATAATCCCCTTAACAATTTGAACTATTAGTTTGCAATCTAGCATGCATCATTAAAATTGAAATATAAAGTATTCTCTTAACAAATGAGACCTGAAGACAGTGCCAGAAAGCAATCAATGTTTTATTACATGCACATTATATAATAATTACATTTATCTTTGGAGCTAATACTTCATTCCAAAAAGAAGTTGTACTAACATTATTTCCCTCATTTATATTGCTAATGTAAATAGGTTTTCCAGTTATTTTTTAAATAGTTGTTCCCAGAAATTATTTATTGGACTGATTTATATCACTACAGTGGTTTAAATAGTTGCCACAAAAGTGGTAGAATGCAGAATTCTCAAACAATGTTTAAGAACAAGCCTCTAGATGCATTCTCTCTGGGAAAAAAAGTCTTACCTTTTCTAAATCTTCAATCTCAGAACTGAAATTTTTGCCTTCATCCATCATTTCTTCCTCTTCCAGAGTTCTTTCATCATCATAATCATGTACCAACATTTCAGCTGTAGGGTCAAAGTCATGATCCTCAGAAGACAAAGAGCCAACTAAAAAAAGATAATTTGAATCTCTTTAGCAAAAGGTACTAATATCTTAAATGTTATATTATCAAAATTCAAGAATTAAATGCCCGAAACAAGCATGTATCAACCATGGCATGAATTTTAAGCACAGCTGTACATTCTGCAGAGTAAATCAACACAATTCTATAGGAGTAGGAAGGGACTTTCCTGGAGCAAACACATTCAACGGGCATAATAGAATGATTTCATTACAGCTTTTGTCAAAAGCACTAAAATCAGAATAATCATATTTGCACTTATACTGTCCTAGTATTAGCTACACCAGTCCTAAACCCACTATAGCTATACAGTGTAGTTATAATTTTCATAGCTACTCAATTTTGATTTCATGGATTACTGAATGTGCTGAAACCGATATAAGCACAATAGTTTGTATGAGGAACCTCAAAGAATCTATTATCAGGAAAATAGCGCTATTTCATAATGCTAAAAAATAGCCAACTTATCTGAAGAGATGGATCAAATTCTAAAGCTAATAAATATTGGAGGAAGAGCTAAAGCTACCTAAAAATATTAGAACTGGTTTCCACAGCTTATATATGTGTTTATAGAACCATCTCAGTACAAAACATTATTTTTTAGACCCTGAAATACTAGGAATTCTGGTAGTTGTTGTCCCAATGGCTTCAGGATATCACTGTGGGAAGATGGTTATAAACTGCTTTGCAGATTTAGAAAAACATATTTTGCAGATTTTACAAATCTTTGCAGATTTAGAAAAACATATTTTGACAATGAATGGCAACTTTTAAATCATGCATATTGGCAGGTAGAAACACATAGCTGATTATGGGTTATTTTGACAAAGATAAGCATTGTTTATACTTGGATGGGAGACCATCAAGAAAGCTCAAGGCTGTAAGCTAGAGAGGAAGGTTGAAAAATATCAGGGAAGAAGGCAGTAGCAACCGAATTCCATCCTGTTGCCAAGAACATGTGGCATGGATGGGCTCTTCTAACCCTCACGAGTCAAGCTGGACGCGGGTGAATCTTTATGATTTTTGTTTTTAATAAGCTGGAAGTTAATAGAATGCCTTCAAATTATACATTTTCCATTACAGAAAAGTATTTGCACTTGGACATAAAATGTATGTTTTTTACCTGAAACTGTCAAAATTAACCATCTAAACAAGCTATAATTTTCAGAAATGTACATAAAATATAAAACAGCTTCTTTTATTTTTTAGAATTTTCTTTCTTTGAAAATGATTATGTATGGCACTTAACAGAGTTGTTTATTCAAATTAATAAAAGTGTGTTCAATCATGATAGAAATGATTATGACAAATAAATTACATTTAATAATCAAATTTTAAGAGTTTAAGTATTATAAAGTGCCTTTATTCTTGATAGAAAACATAAAATTAATGCAATTAATAATGCTTAAGTTTAGCTGATTTTGCTCATTTTTAAAAAATGATTCTTAGAATGAACATTGATCTTAAATAAAATTTATACTGTACTACTATATGATGAAAAATCTTAAGTTACAATAAATTTGGTTCATGATTATAAAGTTAATATAAACCTATGCCTGTCTTTATCAGAGCAAGTCATGATTTAATGAAGCTTACTCCCTAAAAAAGTGATATTACAGCTCCACAGATGAATTTTAAAGGCAGGGGAGTAAACTTGGGTATGAGGTGCCACTTCCTCAGTCTGCTAGATGGACGATAACAAGGCCACCCTCAACCAGATGTAGCTGATGGGCCTGATCTACAGGGCCATTTTGGGAAATAAAACAGCTTTGGATTCAGAGAATCCAAGACTGATTTTAGACAAATGGCCAACATTTGGAACACAGCAACAGATCTATCACATTATTTTTGCAGGCATACCAAGGGCTGTGCTTACTGTCGTGAGCCATCTTGGGGACCTTATCAGTCCAATCAGGTGGATTTACTTCTGAAAAACATGGTGATCAAGTTAAAAAAGCTGGAATTTGCAACTCATTTCTCATAAAAAAAAAGTCCTACTGAGCTGTAGTGAACTTACTTCCAAGTAAACATACTTAGTATCATGCTCAGCAAGTGGAGGGAATCTTACCCATCCAAAATTGCGCCAGACATCAAATTTCTAGTGTAGCACTGAACTATAATTATGTTAGAGAGATGTTTTACCAATTTTTCTGAAAAATGTATTTGAAGTACTTTTGAAATGGTTTTATATTTACATATTACATGTATTATTAAATATGTATATTTAAGGAAGAATATCTTTATAGCATAGTTCTAATCGTCTACTCAGAATTTATCCTGAATTCAAAGGGGCTAATTCCAAAATTATACCCAGAAACATTAAGTCAAATTAGTTAATATTTTAAAATATAATGTACTAACAAGTTGATCAAAGACATGTTATAAACTCTTCATACATTTATATATTGTATGTAAAATATCTGATATATTTTTAATTTTGATTTTATTACAAGTTAAATACATTGCACTTTATTTTCACTGACACAAATAACTTTGCTTCTATTTCCACTCATAAAATTACATTTCTATTTAGTTCATTAACATCCTATAAAGAAAGAAATTAACATTATTGCTTAAAACTAAAAAAGCATTAAGATCAAGGATGAATGTTTCACAATGCAATGGAACTTTCCTTAAGGCAATATGTATAGGAATACACACAATCTATTTTAGCCAGGGATGGCTGGGTCCCATTATCATCAATGAAACTTACTTCCAAATAAGTTTACACTTGCTTTTATTTCCCTTTGAAGGAACAGCATCTATTAGCTGAGCATCCCACTATCCCTGCAACTTTGTTCCCTAAACATACTTCAAAGAGTTGACTGAACTTCTGGAACAGGATTGGGGAAGTATATAGGGTTGAAGGATACAAAAAAATGGCAAATTTCCACTAAGTGAACAGAAAGCTGCTAATCAGATCTCATTCCCTACTTTTATTGTATTATTTTTCTTTGTACAAATAAAATAGTGTGCTGTTATAGGGTCTAAAGCCCACATTAACAATCTTATAGTAAGTCCAATTTACTTCTGAAAATATGGTAATAAAGACGTGTGATTTTCACTCATGTTGAAAAATACAAACTAATGAAAATGGTTTACTTCTAAATAAGCATGCTTCATATCATGCTTAATAAAGAAGCAGGAGGTTTGTAGATTGCTGAAGCAACAGACAATTTTATTCAGCAATATTTTAAATTGAAGCTTCTTGCATATTCAATGTTTGGAAAATCAAACAGAACAATTTGAAACTGATCACAAGAATTTCTAAAGGGCAGAATGCCTCTGGCAAAGAGCTTCATACTTTCAATAAGAACTAAACAGGTGATTTTAGGATAAAATAACTGAGCATGAACTACAGACAATGAAGGAGGAAGTAATCGTTTTAACATAATCAAGAAAACACATAAAACATCTTTGATAGATGTGCCTGTACTCTGGCCCTTAGCCGTACCCAAAAGCTTCCCACTGCCGGAATCACAGAAGAAGGAACTGAACAGGACAAACCTGGGCTCGAACTCCCAAAGGAAGCCTGAAACAAGCAATGAGAGAGGGAGGGGAGGGGGGAAATGCAGATTACAAATAGGCTGGCCAGAAAGACTTGGAAAAAGTGGTTTTATAAAAGGAAAATATTAAGGCAACCCCTAATTATTCAATTATCTCTCTCTCTCTTCTCTCTCTCACACACATACACTTCCTCATCTTTTTTTCCCCATTTCTCCCTCTAACTTCTTTCTTTCCACTCCTTCGCCTCAGCATCCCTCCATCGCTTCCCACCCCACCCGCACCCCCACCGCTCCCTCTTCTCGCCTCCCTTTTCTCCGCATTCAGCACCCCAAGTTGCCTCTCTCCTTCCAGCCTTCTTTTTCCAACTCCTCCGCCTCAGCCCCGACGCGAGACCCGGGCCTTGACACCAGTCTCATCCCGGCCGGGCCCGCCCGAGAGGTGACAGGGGCAGCTTAAGAAGGAGCGACCAAAAGATCCGGGCTGCCCGTCGGAGAATCTCACCGCTCCGACGCCTCCCTCCTCATCTCACCCCAGCCAAACCGTCTCCATCCCGGATTCCGAGCCCCGCGGAACCGGAGAAAAGGAGACCTCTCCGCTCCTTTCCCGGCACAGCCCCGGGACTGTGGGTGGAGACCGGTAGAGCGCCTCAGCAGACAGCTAGAGGCAGACGGACCGACGGACGGACGGAGGCAGCCGCGGCCTAGTCGCGCAGGCTGCGCTTCTCCGCTTCAAGTAGCCTGAGGAGCCCCCGGCCGCCCCCCGAGGCCTCTTTACTAGGGCTCCGACCACCGGGAGGGGGTTATGGGGGTGCCGGAGCGGCCTGAAGGGGCCGCCCCGCCGCGAAATTCGACCAGGAACCGGCCGGACCCCAGCGCCCCTACCCGCTTTCCCCGCTCACCTCCGCCATATTGGGAGCGCTCGGGCTGAGCAGCAGCGATGCGCCAAATGCCCGGATGGGGCCGCTAAGCCAATGGCAGCCCGGCCGGGACTGGGGTTACAGCCGGGGTGGGGAAGGAGCGGGGAAGAAAGCGGCCTCCCTGCCTTGCCGGGCGGCGGGCTGAGGGGGAGAAAAAGGCGCCGGTGCTCCGTCCATCCTCCCGGAGACTTCGCCTACGCTGCAGCCCCGAAGGAACGCCGGGAGGAAGAGAAGGGAAGGGGCAGGTAGACAGGAACTCCCCGCTCGCAGCCCGGCCACGGGGACGAAGCCCTCGCCTCATTCGTGAAGTTTGATGGGACCTCTCCTACGCGCCGGGATAAAAGAACCGCGGCAGCCGGAGAGGCAGCGGGAAGGAAGGGTCCCCAAGGGACTTAGTCCACCTGGTCGGGCCGGCACGGTAGTTCGAGCACCGCGCTGAAACGTCTGACCGCGATTTGCTTAGATAGTAGCACCGAGTAGCTGCAGTGACAGGAGTTGGAAGGGGCCGTTTAGGCCGTCGCCTCTAGCCTCCTGGCCACTGTGCGGTTCCTCATTAAAGGTCGCCGACAGACGCCTGAGCGCCGCCTCTAGTTGAGGCGAGGATCTCCGGGAAACTGGTTCTAACTCCCAATGTTTTCCAAGCATCTCCCGAGCCTACCGGTAATGCGTTCATCATCCATCCTACTATTGCTGCTAAACAAATCGCGCAGTGGCTGAGGATGATGCCAGACACTCAGCCATTAATTCCTGGCTACAGATTTTGAGAAAGAGAGAGGGTTTGGCCACAGGTATCCGTGGGCTCACTGATGTAACAAGTTTTTAAAAGTTAATTTCCAGCTTTTTTTTTTAATACGATTGCTTCATTGATGGACTTTTACCAGACAAGTAGGTGCCATCATTTTCCACTTAGAACCCTCTTGTATTTTCTCCACTCATATTTTTTTCCCACAAAAAAAAAAACCCATTAAGAAAGAATAGAATGCACACAATATATTCTAACAGATTGGGCTAAGAGCCTTCTTCAGCAGGCACCAATGAAGTGAGGAATATTACAAATTAATTGTTGTTTTATATGTACAGTATATGCCTTCAGACAACTTTGAACAAATAAGAGATGAGATAGGAATTGCTGGTAAAAACTGTTTAAATACATAATAAAAGTGTTACCTATTTGTTGCCAAATGATGTAGCTATGTTGTATCAGGATGCATAAGTTATTTTCAAATAAATATGCATAAGACAGCTGGCTGATTTCTGTATTCAATATACTCCATTTTCTCATATGAAATATATGCATACTTATATATTAATTACACTATTCCACTTCAAGATAAGCAACATTATAGAGTGTGGGAAAGAGTATGAAAAGGAATGAAAATGTAGCTAATATGGTAGTAGTTTACACAAACACCATCGTATTTCTCCATACTTTTCAATACTTGCAAGTTATCATTGCTATAACCTCATCCATATATTGCTTCATATATTGCTTTTTGGTTTTCACGCTTCAAACCACCTGTTTTCTTTTTGTGTGTGTCTTTGAATCAGTATTGACTCCTGGCACACATCCTGAGACTAATCTTTTCGGTTTACTTGGCAAGATTTCAGAAGTGATTTGCCATTGCCTCCTTCTAGGACTAAGAGAGCGTGCCTGGCTCACAGTCATCCAACAAGGTTTGTGGCCTAGACCACGCTCCCAAGGTTTCTATTCTGAAGCCTTAATGTCCACATCATACTGGCTCTCAAACCCCCCCCCCCCTTTTGAGGATCTCATCAAATCCATCAATGGATCACTTTCTCTCTATTCTTAACTCAGTTATTATTCCTCCATGTATTTGTTCTACATTTCACTCCTTATTCATTCTTTCTGTATGACCACACCACTTCAGTGTACTTCTTTCATACTGGTCATTCATGTCATTCTGTACCGATCCACATTCAACTCAAGAGTACTTAGTTATTTTTGACCCTTCTCTTTTTGTTTGCCTATTTAGATTTAAGTATCCTATTTCCACTGAAAAAGCCTGGTGGCGCAGTGGACTAAACTACTGTTAAAGTAGTATTTAGCTGCCAGCTGCCTGCAATTACTGCGAGTTCAATTCTCACCAGGCTCAAGGTTGACTCAGCCTTTCATCCTTCCGAGGTAGATAAAATGAGGACCCGATTTGTGGGGGCAATAAGCTGACTTTGTATAAAAAATAGAACACCGCTTAGGGGGGGCCAAAAAGCCCTACTAAGCAGGTATACACAAAAGTATGAAGGCTATTGCTTAGAAGCATTGTAAGCCGTCCTGAATCTCCAGAGAAGGGCGGCATATAAATCAAACAAACAAATAAATAAATAAATAAATAAATAAATAAATAAATAAATGGATTGTTGATTCTCTTAACATTTCCATCTCATTTCCATTTAACAATCGATAGAAGCCCACTCATATATGAAGATATTTTTGCTTCTTTCAACAAATGTTCCTTACTTCCAACAGGCTGAATATTAACCACTATCATTCTTCCAGAATTTACACATTCAACATTTCTTTTTCCATTTCCCAATATTTCCCCAAAATACACAAATTCATCTACTTGCTCTAGTTGTTTTACCATTTATATATAACTTGTAATAATGCTATTTTCCCTGTCAGACACAGCTACCTATATTTTTGACAGTCACTTTCAGATCCTATTCCTTGCTGTATCATACACTTCCTCTAATATTCATTGCAGGTCTTTCAGGTTCTCAGTCAACAATTCAGCATTATCTGTACACAAAAGCATATGTGTATTCCTGATCCCAGCCAATACACTTCTAACATCACCATAAATATTCTTTATACATTTATCCATTCGTGTGTTAAGCGACCAAAGGGACATCACATATCCTTGTAGTTCTGCTCACTGAGTATTCTGTTTATTCCCCTACATTTTTATTTCTACCAGAAGATGGTTTTTTTTTTCATTCCACAAAAATTGAGGAAGAAAAGACAGAATAGTTGCATAATGTATTTTCACAGGAGCTCCTTCAACCCCCCGTCTAGAAGCACCAATGGAAGAAGTGGTGGGAAACTACAGATTTTTGGATCTCTATAATAAACTTATTTATTAAACAGATTACAATGCAATTGCATATGTAAACATTTTGAACATTTTTTCTATTTTATTTATTTATTTATTTATTTATTTATTTATTTATTTATTTATTTATTTTTTTAATTTGATTTATATGCCGCCCTTCTCCGGAGACTCAGGGCGGCTTACAATGTGCTCAGCAATAGCCTTCATCCTTTTTGTATGTTTATACAAAGTCAGCTTATTGCCCCCACAACTGGGTCCTCATTTCACCTACCTTAGAAAGGATGGAAGGCTGAGTCAACCTTGAGCCTTGGCGAGATTCGAACCCTGCAGTAATTGCAGGCAGCTGGCCTTAATAACCAGCTTAATAACAGGGTGCCTTAAACCCCTGTACCACCAAGGCTCTATGTTTTATGTTGCCCATTTCCCCTGTAATGTGATAAAAGCACTAGCTAATTAGACGGCAAGTTAGTATTGATCCCAGACACAATGACTTTCCCTATGCAGTACTCAAAATCATCCCATCATTGGGAAGCCTCTTTAAAATTCTTATTGTTTGAGTGCTTCACTTGAAATCCTGGTTTGGTTGGAGTACAGAATGATGCAATACAGCCATTCAGCTCAGAGTTCACCTGAATCCAATGCACTCTTCAAATCCCCAAAATAACTATGAAACATGAAAATCTTGACTTAATTGTTTATCCAGATATGTCATTGGATCAAAATAATGTGGATCATGGGTATATGGATAGTTGCATACACAATTTTAGGTACCCTTTTCAAGTATGTGTGTTTTAATGAATCTGTAAGTGAATGGAAGTAGACACATCTCCTACATGGTATAAAGTTATTTATATGTGGCATATTTCCATAAATGTGAATACTTGTTTATTCTGTATGAGCAGTTGTTTACAGATTCAGAGTTAGAAAACATATATGGCAGGTATGGTACATATCTTCAGATACTCTTTCATTTTTTAACTCTCCCCTTGACAGAAATAACATCTTCCAAGTGTTTCCTGCTCCTGGTGATTAAGTCTTTCTATTCCTATATTTAGATTTTCTTCCTCTCTTGTTCTTCTGGCTCAGAGATATTAAGCCTTTTGCTCTTACTATATTTTTATTTATTTATTTATTAATCAATCAATCACATGCATACAGCTGCCCATCTCATGAGAGGACTTTTTGTAATATTCTAGACTAGAAACGGTGGAAGCTATACTGTACCAAAGCCATTATTTTTCTTTCCTGTAATTCATGGTTGATTTGTAGAGATTTGGAGTATTGCCTAAGTATCTGCATCTTTTCAGCTCCAGTTTGTTCACTGAATATAGACATTAGCTTGTAGGACATGTCATTTAATTGAATCCATTCTTCCTACCACTTGTATAATATCTTCTGTGCTGACATATAACCCCGAAGAATAACAGAACCACTCTGGTGCTTGATGGTTGGCAAGATTTTCTTTCAAATGTTTCACTGTTTTTCTCCTCCAAATGTTTCTTTTTTTCTCCAAATGTATGTGATTGTGGCCTATCTCTTTTAACTCACCAGTCCAAGCACTTTGTTCCAAACATTTCAGTTTTCTACTGCATACTCTAGACAATGAGTTTTGTGATACAATTGAAAGGGAGGAAGAAAGGTTTCCTTCTGAGAAACATTCAATGCAAATCACTGTTGAAGAAACATTGCTGTGCTGTAGACTTGCAGAAAACTACTCCAGGGTCAGCTAAGCTTTTCAGTGGGTAGCTCGCAGTGATTTGTGAGTTCTGTTTTACCAAACTGACTAGTTTTTAGGCAGTTCTAGCCGATTTTTTTTCTTGGGTCTTTCAAATTTTGTCTTGACTTTGGCAGTTCCGTTTAACTTCCATTTCTCACTATGTTCTTCACAATAGAAATTGCTAGCTGAAATTGTTTCTGCATTTTATAGAGTTTTCCTGTTATAAGAGTGAGCAATCTCCAAGTGCTCTTAGAGAACCCCATGCTGTTGAACATAGCACCACAATCATATCCTAAAAGGCTAAAAAGATTATTTAGCCAATTTATCTGCCAATATCAGAAATGAGTATCACTAGCCCAAGAGAGCAGAGGAGACAGCCAGATTTGGCCTCTTTGGCAAGGAGATGCTTGGATGCTGCCTAGAGAAGGTGTAGCTACTTAAGAATAAGAAAATCATAGTGAGATAATTACTTTCAAGCAAGAAAAGGGAAAGAAGGGTGAGTTGGTACATTGCAATTGTCCATTAGGTGAATAGATGGATGGCAGACCAACCCTGCTAACAGGACACCTCAAAACATTTCCATCTATCTTGGTAAGATGTCCTTTGCTTCTGAGTAAATAATAGTCATTATCTTTAAATGTGTATGCACATATCAGCATAAACACATATAGTATACGGAGTCACTTTGTTTATACATAAATAAACTGCAATCATAAACTTATTTAAATCTGGGAAGAATTCATTTTCTTCATAGGGAGGAAGGCAGAAATGATCCCCCTGGGATTCATAAGGTACAGCTGTAAAGAAAAGCTTCTAGTCCTTGTCAAGTTTGTTCTCTTGTCTATTATACATTCTAAGTTTCAAGCCTCCGGGTACAGCAGTTGTCTAACTCCTTTGCATTCCACTTTAATGGAGTGTAAACACCTTCATTTGATGTAAATGGAAATCATTTTGAAATTTAAGATGGGAGTTAACTTCCTATTCCTTCAGTAATGAGCTCCTGGTTCATGTAATAAACATTTGTAGAAATGTCAATTATTCAGAATACTGGCCAATACAAAAAGAGGAAAGAAAGGAATATTGAGTTTGTGCCTTCCAGTTCAATCCTTTTCATCCAAGCTTATCTCTTCCTTTCATGTCCAGTAAGGGAAAAACACTTAGCTGCCTTGATTGAGCAGAAATATTTAGGCAGATCGAGGTTTATTAGTACTTGGACTGGAATTCCAATTTCTACCCTAAACCAAGAAGTCAAAAGAAATCCCAGAAAAATGAACTGCTTCCATACTTTAAGAAAATAATATAAATACATTAATCAAGTTACCAGTATCTGGTAACTCAAAGGAGACTGTAGTGTTTAAACCCTCTTCTGAATTCAGGAACTAATGCAATTTAACATTGCTAAAATTAGTATTTTTTTTACTTTTAAGAGCTTTCATTAATAACGATCTCAATTTCCAAACATCTGTAGCTTCTCTGATGGATACTATGAATATTATTACTTCAAACTCTCCATTAGAACCAAGAACTCACAAATAGTCATTATTAACCTCTCCATCCATATTGGGTTTAAGTTACCATGGGATTGATGGAAAGGCCCTTTTAAACGCATAACAACATCCTTTTAATTAGAATACATACAAATCATGACATAAGCATAACAAAACTGGTACTTGTTCACAATAAGCTACTGTTGACATAGGATGCAGAATATCAACAAGGATTGGGAGTTTGAGGTTACTTGTTTGACCTAGATTAAACATTTCAAAATAATGTGAGTGACATGATTGCTGAGCTGCCTACACCTTGGCACATCAAGTTATTTGCCAGCTAATTGAAGTACTATATTACAACATTAGTGTAGGTTGACGTATAAAACTAATTCTTTGACAGTCCAGTCCATAAAATATTTTTGAATTAGAAAGACTCAGAAACCAGCAGAAAGTAGTGCTTTACATAAAGCACAAAAGCAGAGGATGTATCCCAGATTACGGGAAATAAAGATGCAACATCCAGGGAACAGGGGAGTCTTACACTTTCACTTAAGAGTGCTGAAAGTTTTAATTCCTGGTATTTCTAAACTCACAAGAATGGTTGAACTACAAATAAATCCTCAGCAATTTTAAGATGCATGGACTTCATCTCCCAGAATTCCATTGCATGCTGGCTGGGAGGATTCTGTGAGTTTAAAATCCACACATCTCCCTCGCAGAAGTTGGGAAACATCGGACTATAGTAGCTCTCTAAGTGCTGGATTATTAAATCCCATGTTACTTTCCACAGGATGACTCCCTTTAGATAGTCAAGGACACCGGAAATGCGGACTGTAACGAAAGGGTTCACCCACTGGACCTCAACCCTTTTTACAGGCGCCATTTACAAGCCCAGTTTCACTCTCCTTCCTGGCCAATATGGAAGTCAGCGGAAAAGTTTCATTCTGACGTTCTGTGCCAGAACCTCGGGTCCAAATAGACACAATAAAGGCGCCCCCCCCCCGCTTTAAAACTAACCAACCAACCCCCAAAAGAAAATACACTTTTAAAAACTGCTGGGTGGAATGGAATCCTAGGTTACTAATCTCGCTTTCCAAATCCTAGTTAATTGCTCATCCCCTTTTCCCAGACTCATCTCTCCTGGGGTCCGGACGGTGCCTGATCGAAAGGACCGAGGGGGACACTCGGGACCTGCCTCCGGGGGGACGGGGGGGGGGTAAAGAAGAGAAGTGAGCGGGGCCTTGGACCTGTCCATTCCGAACCGTAAAGTTTAGAACAGGCCTCTCTCGCCTTCGTTCATCGCACTATATATCTCTCTTTCTCTTCGGCGCGGCGCATAAGATGCACCCGTTAACAATGGCTTGAAACACTTCTGAGTGGTTGAAGTTTAGGACGGGGCTTCTTTGTCTCCCTCGCACCTTTTCACCCATCAAAAATGGGCGCGCCCTTTCTTGCGTCAGGTATCTACGCTCATCTCTAAAGATCCCTTTTCTTCCCGGGCGCCTTAGCCGTTCCGAAACGAGGGGAAGGGGGAGAGATCGGTCGGCTCCAAACCCACCTTTGCTTCTCCTTCTACTACAGCATTTAATTCCCCATGCACCCCACCCCAAAACCCAGGATTTTGCTTCCACTTTCATACTTGGAGAAACTTACGGTCTTTTCCTCGCGTTCTCTTCTGCTTCTCTGCAGCGCCGCGGGTTTGCATCCTGGGAAATGAAAGCGAAAGTGTCCTGCCAGCTGGTTGCAAGGAGGAATGTGGAACGCCTTTAACTTCTGGGGAGGGAGGGAAGGGGGGGGTGTCTTTTAACAGGAAGTTGCGCGCGTTTTTACAAAAAATGGGTCGACAATGGGTAGAAGGGATTTTCTTGGAAAAATGTCTCGGGGTGGGGGTGGGGGCGGCGGAATGCATACAATAAGCGGTTTGCTTTCTGCAGAGGTTTTGTTTCCCACTTCCCAAGCGTCAACCAGCTCCGACCCTGTTTAGTTTTTCACCAGCAGCCATGTTTGCTTATAACATTCTCCATTCAAAGGTTCGAGGGAAATAAACAGTAATAAATCTGTGGGCTAACCTGTTTGAAATGCCCCGCTTCTATTTTTCGTTTGTGTGAATTTATCTGCTATCGAGCAAAAACTTTTTGAGCACCGGATTTTTTTATCACTAGTTGCAGGCAAAAGAAAAAAGTCAGCTTAACCCATTTCAGTGCCCACACGTGAAAATATCAAGTTGCTGCTCTTTTCTGAATATCTTTCTATTAAATGCAGAACGATAATACATCTTTCTATTGTATGCAGATGCTCTCCTGGATTGGATAGCAGGTGTACAAAATACAGCCAACATTCTTGAGGTAATGTATGAAACCCCAAGGACCATATTTTTTCTTACAGTCACATAAAAGGCAAACAAACCCAGCTGTCTGGAGAATCATGATGGGAAAACGTGAATATAAGAAAATATGTTTTTGGTTAACTGAAGATTCACAAAATAACTGGAAGTGATCAAGTTTCCCAGAATACATCAGACAAGAGAGTGAAAAGGTTATAGGAAAACAGGAGCAGACTAGGGAAGAAGACTATTTAATCATCATCAGTTACCTCCCTACTTTTCCATAGATATTTAAAAATCTTTCTTGATGAGTTTGTAACTATTAGAACTATTAATAGGATGGTCTCTCTCTCTCTCTCTCTCCTCTCTCTCTCTCTCTCTCTCTCTCTCTCTCTCTCTCTCTCTCTCTCTCTCTCTCTCTCTCTCTCTCTCTTTTGCTTTAATTTATATGCTGCCCTTCTCCGGAGACTCAGGGCAGCTTACAATGCGTTAAGCAATAGCCTTCATACTTTTGTATATTTATATATACAAAGTCATATATGTATGACTTTGATGATTAGGGTTCATAATTCATGTGACTTTGTACTCAACCTCTAGGTTCTTGATTCTAGGTCAAAGTTTCCTGGTTCTAGTAATCCCGCTCCCTGCCCCATTCTTGATGTGGCAGAGACTTTAAGATTTTCCATCAGGAAGGTCCAGACCTGGCACCTTTGTAACATTAAAGAGGATATGATCATTTTGCTGCAATATATATTACAACTGAAACATCCCAGCATCTTTCACACCATTTTTGCAGAAGGATTCTAACAAGAGTCCTGCTCGATTAGACCAACCAGCAAACTTGTTTAGTCCAGCATTGTGAGCTAGATCAGCAGTCACCAACTGGTGGTCCATGGACCACTGGTGGTCCATGAGAAAATGTTGGTGGTCCGTAGAAAAATTATTTGCATTTTTTATATTGCACTAAATCAGGGGTCCTCAAACTATGGCCCCTGGGACAGGTACTGTACATGCAATGAATGTTTGTGTTGCTGCAGAGAGTCTCCCCCTTCGGGGTCTTTTTGTGCAGGTCGGAGGGGGGCAGAAATTCCGACTCTGGGTCTGGTTCAGCCTCCTGGTGTGGGGCTTTGGGCGAAGCCTGGAGGGAGGTGCTGCTGATGGCGAAGAGCTGGAGGGCCTTGTTCCGGGGGACTGCAACATGGCCTGGAACTGGCTGACCATCTCAGCCCCCTGAGCCTCTAGGTATCTGTACCTGGCCTTGCACTCCCGCAGGTCTTCCCTCTGCTTGGAAAGCCTATGCTCCTAGTCCTCAGTGAAGTGTTTCTGCTGAGCCTCCTTCTCGGTCAGATCCAATTTGAACCGAACTGTTTTGCCAACTCTTTCTCATGGTGGCTGCTTAGCTCCAACAACTGCTTCCTCTTGGGGCCCTAAGGAGCCTGGGTGGGGAGGCGAAGAGTGGTTGGGAGGGGAGGGGTGAGTAGAGGCTGGAATCGAGTTGGCCACGCCCACCCAGTCCCATGACCACCTGGCCATGCCCACCCAGCCGGTCATTAGGCAGATCATATTAGTGGTCCGCGGGATTTAAAATTATGAATTATGTGGTCCCTGAGGTTCGAAAGGTTGATGATCCCTGAACTAGATTGTAGTTTGCATATACCAAGAGCTGTGGTGGCACAGTGGTTAGAATGCTGTACTGCAGGCTACTTCTGCTGACTGCCAGCTGCCAGCAGTTCATCAGTTCAATTCTCAACGGTTCAAGGTTGACTCAGCCTTTCACCCTTCCTTGGTCGGTAAAAGGAGGACCCAGATAGTTGGGGGCAATATGTGGACTCTATAAACTGCTGACAGAGGGCTGTAAAGCACTGTGAAGTGGTATATAAATCTAAGTGCTATTACTATATATATATATATATATATATATATATATATATATATATTTCCATAATACTCAACAATTAGGTATCTTTGGGAGGCTGACAGTCAAGATAGAAGAACAGTTCCCTTTCCATCAACTTATTTTCAAAACCAGGTTACTTCTGATCTGAAACAGCAAAAACTATTATAACTAGTTAGAGGGAAATGCAATTCATTTGACTAGTGGCACACAAAAAAATGTTTTACAGTCTCTCAACTATTATCTAAGAATGATGCACTTCTTATATTGAGATATTCTTTATCAATTATTTGCCTGGTAGTCTAGTATTCACAATGTATGATGGTGTGAAATTGTATCATGTTCTTGTTTCTTTGAAGACCAACTGATACAGAGTACAAATAACATTTTATGTAACAATAATATTGTATGAGCAGACAATACAATATTGTTTTAGGGGTACATCAACACTTGCTTCTCTGAGTTGTATGCTTATTTTCTTACTAAGAATGTATCCAAATAACCTTTGGATTGCTTTAGGAGAATAAAGTGCTGTACTAAATTTAAGGCTTAACAGATCATACCGAACTAGACATATCACACTTTGGCAGATCCAATGCTGTGGACAGTGAGTGATGTAATGATTTGTAAACTATATTTATCTGAGTAATATTTTTCAGTCTGCCCAAGCAAATCCTTTCTGTAGGATAGAACCTGTAGGATTACCTGGGGTCTGCTCCAGTGGGGAAATCCTGCCAGTTCTGTCCGGCTTGTGCAAACTGGTAGCAGTGGCGGCATGTGATTTGGCGAACTGGTAGCGGTGGCAGCACAAGGCTCGGCCCATCCGCCCGGACGTCGTTAAAACCAGGAAGTAACCTGTTTTTGATCCTCTGCGCATGTGCAGAAGGCTTTGCGCATGCGCAGAGGGTCAAAAATCAGACCTGACAATGGTGCATGCGTGAGCAGAGCGAGCGCATGGATGCGGCACGTACACTTCCGGTAGGGAAGGTAAGTAGATTTCAACCCTGGTCTGCTCTATGAATTGCTGGAGCATTCCTTGGCTCTTCCTGTGCTCATGCCACTCTACCCCCTCCCAATAGGAGTTTTTGATAGGAAAATAAATAAATATAGGGTATTTCGACAGACTACATTAACTAATGCTTTTTTTCTTTTTCCCACCTTCTCAATCCATCTTGTTTTAGCTTAGAAATTGTTAAGAAGATTCTGCTGCAATCTAATTTTTTAGAATCTCAAAAGAGATGACTGAGGTTTACTACAACAATGTATCCAGATTCAACATTCCCTGGGAATGTTTTGTCTTCCTGGGGCTTTTTAAAAGTATTCTTCACACTCCATTCCCACCTGTTCCAATTTACAGAGTGGGTTTATACATCATGCTATGTTTTATTGGATTAATCACAACTGGTTAGGTATTCATATAGCATCATATTTAGTGTTAGCACTAAATATTTTAAATATTTTTAGATATCATTTCTTACACTGAAATGTTATTTATATACTTAAGGCTTTTTTTTTTGGAAAGCAGTAAATTGCATGGTAAGCAATATGTTAAAAATATAAAAAACAATACAGGTAGTCCTTGACCTACAACTATTTAGTTACAATATTTGTAACTGTTTGAAGTTACAACAGCATTAAAAAAAATGACTTACAACCGATCCACATATTTATAACCATTGCAGTATTCCCTCCCCCACCCTTGCTCGTCATGTAATCAAAATTCAGGTGCTTGGCAACTGGCATGTTATTTATGATAGTTACAGCATTCTGCGGAGTGGTGAAATCCAATTTTTTTTTACTACTGGTTCTGTGGGCGTGGCTTGGTAGGCGTGGCAGGGGAAGGATATTGCAAACTCTCCATTCCCACCCCACTCCAGGGGAAGGATACTGCAAAATCCCCATTCCCACACCACTCGGGGGCCAGCCAGAGGTGGTATTTGCCGGTTCTCTGAACTATTCAAAATTTATGCTACCGGTTCTTCAGAACCTGTCAGAACCTGCTGGATTTCACCCCTGCTCCTGCGGTCATGTAATCACCGTTTGTAGCCTCTCAGCCAGTTACCAACAAAGTCAATCAGGGGAGCTGCAGTGATTCACATTAACAGCTGTGGCAAAAAAGGTGATAAAATCAGGCACAACTCATTTAACTGCCTTGTTAGCAATGGGACGTCTGGTCCCAGTTGTGGTTATAAGTAAAGAACTACCTGTATTAAATAAAACATTTATTAAAAGGGGGTAGAGAAAACATTTGACCAACATCCATACCAGGAAGGCCTGGTGTGCAGGTGAGTTTTCAGCTGGTGTCTACAGCAAGTGATGGTAGGTGCTTCCTGAGTTTAAGGGTGTGGTTGAAAGAATTCCAGAGTTCCACTATCACTACAAAGGTGGCTGCTGATGTGCAGCTGTTAGAGGGCATTCAGTGGGTTGGGGGGGTGTTGGTTTTTTTTTTTTGGAAACACATAGTTGGACTTCCTGCTTGTGTTCTTACAGGTGGATCTATTATGGCAAAAGCAAGTGCATAACTATGATGTATAATGTTAAAACACAACATGATTTAGATACCACAGCTGCTGGATTAACAATATGCAAAGTCCAAACTAAATATTCCACATTTTTCCTCTATATGCTCACATACTTTAAGTGCTTTTGCTTTTGTTTTTAAAATGAAATGTTTAACAGCTAGTCCTTGCTTATCAACTGATTATTCAACAACAGTTCAAAATTACACCCATGCAGAAAGAGGTGATTTATGACCAGTCCTAGTAACAGAGTTGCCACTCCCAATTGTGGTTAATAAACGAGGACCACCTCTAGTGGTTAAGAGTAAGACTAAGGTGAAGACAATACAGGCTTCAGTCCATCTTAACTTTGCAAAGCAACTCTGGGTGGCTTATACATTTAAAGTTAGAGGAAGAAATGCTATCTTGAACTCCTGGAAATAGGGATGCAAATATAGACAGTAGCTCCCAGTATCAAGAGCATCTACTGCAGTAGTGGCATTTGTATTTTTAAAATGCTGATTTGTTTTATTTTTTATTTATTTTATTTCGTCAAGCATGTATTTTATGATAGATACAAGTGTAAACATAATTATAAATACATGAAAAGGATACGAATAGAAGAAAACATTAGGACAGTGATGGTAGGCACACTGGTGCGCTTATGCAAGCCTCTTACAGACCTCTTAGGAATGGGGTGAGGTCTACAGTAGACAGTCTAAGGTTAAAGTTTTGGGGATCTGGGGAAGAAACCACAGAGTCAGGTAGTGCATCATTTAATGGCTGCTAAAACACTTAGCTTAAGTTTTGGAGTTCCTTGATTTTTTGGTCTTTGTCATGTACACCTCTTACAATTACACAAAATGCAAATCCACGATTTACTAGAATAATCCAATTTATTTGTTACATTTATTTGCTACCTATCTCGCCATGGGGCTCCTCTAGGTGGCTTACAACAATAAAAAGAAATGAAAAGTGTGTGAACAAGTACATAGAACAATAAGCAATGAAAGATAAAACAAGAATACATTAATAGGGTAACAAAGGTGGATGGTTGGAGAGCAGAGAGCAAGGTGAGGGAGAGGTGGAGTCTGCCATCAATTCCAGAACTGGATGGTAGACAATTGATGAATTAAAACGAAGAAATAAAAATAAATCGGCACAATTTGCTGAGAAACAAACTAGCCAGCCGCATTTAAGCTCGGCCTATTATTTGAACCCCACAAAGAATGCTTATGCTCAACGAAACAATCTCATCTGCACAGGATGCTGCGGACCAGGAGCGCCCGTCCAGGAAGTTAACGCTACAGTATTTTTCCCCCTCTGCGTTGATAATGCTCCAGCTAGATGCGCTTCTTAAGCTGCAAGTAGGTATCATTTTGGGAAAGGATGGGTCGTTTATCTTTGAGATCGCACCGTTCTCGAGGCATCGGCCGATGACAAGTTTCTTTTGGCTGCTGTTTTCAGATCAAAGCTGATCGCTGGTTCTCCGGAGAACAATTACGGTTGCGGGATTTAATATTAAGCAGAGCTATTGCGAGAAGCAATCCAGGACAAACGTATCCCGCTCAGGCAGAAGATGAGCGCATGGTTAAGGTTGCCTTCGTTGGTGGCATGGACGGGGGGGGGGGGGGGGGGGAGGGGAAGCGGGGATTCCCTCTTCCAGCTGGAGTAGGCAGGAAAAGGGGATTCCCCCTTTCAGAATGCTCGGAAGTTCGGGATTGTTCCGAGTGACGTCACAGGAGGGTTGGAAGAATGAGGCGTTAGAAGCGCAGGGAAGGTCCGCGAAATTTCGTTCCGGGCCTCTTGAAGCCAGCGGGCATCCCTGCTTATCCCTCCCGCTAGGCCGCTCTCGGACGGGAACCCTCCAAAACGGTCCGCCTTCGCCCCTTCCCGTCGTCTCTCCTGCTCGTGGCGGCGGCGGCGGCGGCTGTAGTTACTGAACTCTCGCGAGGTTTCAGCGCAGGCCATCGCTTGCTGCGGCTCGGAGCGGCGCCATTTTGGGCTGGACTGACTGGTGCGAGGAGAGCTGTGCGCGCGGCGGGCGAGAAGAGGCGGCGGCAAAAGGAGCTTTCAAATTCGGGGGGTCCCGCTTTTGTCTGGGAACTTTGCCGGTAGGTGGGAGCCACGCGGCCACCTCTCTCTCTCCTTGCTCGGCAGGCCGAGGGAAAAAGTAGCGTTGAAATGATGTTTGCGTCGGGGAGATGGGGGGGGGGAGCGGCGGCGGCGCTGGAAAGCGGGTGAGGGGAAGGAAGGAAGGAAGGAAGGCAGGTCCCCAGGGAAGGCGGGGGCGGAGAGCTGGGTCAAAGTCCACCGGGGAGGCCCGAGCTTTCCTCCTGGGAGCTGTTGCCGTCCCGAAGGCTCCCTCTCCGCCCGCCCAAAGCCGGAGCGTGTGGCCTTTTTTCGCCCCTGTCCTCTTCCTTCCGGGGCCCTCTGAAACCCGAGGCGCGGCTCTCTTTGGCCTTTACTTTAGCCTCCTTCAACGTCCGAAAAGGGCTCGGAAAAGAAAGGGGCTGGAAACCCCTCTTCGTGAAATTGAGGGAGCCAGGTGAGGAAACGAGGGCTTATTTGTGCCCTACTTTACCGGAGTCCAAATTTTTTTGGCGGGGGGAGGGGGTGGAAAGGCGAAGGGAAGAAGAGGAGGCAAACTGCGCGCTTTCCTGGGAGGGTTCAAGCAAACGAAAGCGGCGGGCCCGGGAGGGTTTTTTTCCCCCGACCTTTCTTCCTCCTGTCCGGCATTTTAACTTTCTTTGGCTTCGTGAAGTTGCAAGACGAGCCTTTTGGACTTTTCTCCACGAAAAGTAATCTGGCGGAGGAAGGGTGTCGGGCAAGCGTGCATCCTCCCCTCTCCAATCCCGAGATCTTGCTACTTATTGTTCGCTCCGGTTCTATACTTTATTGGGTAAAAGAACTTGGATACAAAAGCCAAACCCCCCCAAAAAAGATCCCTTCCGGTTCTCCCGTGGCCTTCCTCCTCCCGTGTTGGTGCTGCGTTTGTAGCCACGACTCTCACCGTGTGGGGGAGATCCTCCCACCAAACCTCCTTGGCTGCTGAATCCAGCACGCAATGGATCCGTCTTCGCCTGCCTAGTAGAGCTATCTTGTTCGCGGGGTGGGGGTGGGGGAAAGGGAAATTGTTTGGATGTATTTTAATAACGCATGACTTCTCGATGTTATTTAGAGAGGAAAACTGACTTACGGCGTGTTTTCTCTCTCTCTCTCTCTCTTTTTGTGCCTCTTCCATTTTAGGTAATTCTCTAGTTTTGAACGTCGGGGTTATTTTTCATTGCTTCCGATTAAATGAGGAAAAGCTTTTTCAATTGAAAAGGACAATATTTTTTCCACCATGGAGTCGATCTGTTCCGTCACTTTCTACTTTGTGTTTTTCTGAAAACTTCAGAACTTAAAGCTTACGAACTTTTGAATTTTTTCCCCCTTTTCATTGAAGACGCCTTGGACTAATTTTTGTCCCTATGGAATGGATAATTATATAAACTTCTTAGGCTCTGCATATTTGTTTGAAAATTCTTATTTTTCAGTTCAGAGAATTCAGGAAAAATTGAGATTGACTTATTTTGCCAATTATATTTAGAAATTATATTAGCTGTGGCTTCTAATTCTTCTGTTTTGTTATAGTTGATGGCAACTCCTATTTAAATTTTTAGGAGGATTAATACTGCTGCTTTCAGTGAACCCTGTTTCCTACATGAAGGCAATGGACTTTATTTTTCATTTGCATTTGCTTTTTATATAAAGGAGCATTATGGAAATATTGAGATAGCTGCTGTGTGCTCATGCCTGAATTAACTCTTAGAAATGCACCTCATTTTGGATGTGGAATTTGTTCTGTTCTTTATGTCTTAAAAAGGGTATTTATTTTTTTATAGAGCTGATGCTCATTATCGTGCAAAATACATGGAATAGGAAAGTGAAGAAAACTTTGTTTCAGAAAACAAGCTACTAAAATCAGACTTGTTTGCTTCAAGAAATAACTTGGCAGAGTCCTTATATGTGAACAATGGGTAGCTGATTTTGGAGAGTCAGCTGTTTGCTACAGATGTAGTATCATTAGGGAGCTCAGGATATTTCAAGGGAAGCAAAACTGGAAAACAAATTTTGGGAAGTCGATGCCAATCTCTGCAGTACTCTTGGATTTTGTAAGTATTCATCCAAATACTATTTCTGTAGACTTTTAAGAGCATCAAGGTTGCTTGCTTGTGCTACTACAGCAACTTTTCTTTCTTAGAGGAATAGCAATATTTGATATTAAATTGAATATTTAAATATGCAGCTTGATTAATGCATGAATGTTTGAAATCACACTGAATTCAGGCTGAATTTCTTATATTTTAAATTTAAATGTTTTGAAATAAGGTGTTCATATTCATATGTTCTGATCCTGATCCTTGTCAACTTTTTTCAAATAGGAAACAGTTTATTCTTTTTGTTCCCTGTTTCCAACTTTTCCTTACACATGCATTTATATTGTGGCATATTAAAGCATATTATAGTGTCCTATAATGTCTAACCTGAGAAACAGGTTTAATAAAGCAAGTTATTGACATTGAAACCGGATGTTTGAAAGAGTGCAGCTTTTTAAAAAACTCAATTAAGTGTGGCTGTTAAGGAAGTTATATTCCTAAACTTTGTGTGTGCCAAGACTGTGTCACTGAGATGTAATAGTAATATTAGCATAGAAACTATTTTTATTAATCTGAAAAATTGAAGCAATTGTTCTGAAGTTTTCTGTTGCTATAACAGCTTTTGCCATTGCACTTGATCCACTAGCCTTTTCTACACCAATCTAGATGTATGTCTGAACTGTAGAAAAGCTTGTAGAGATCTGGAATCTTGAGAAGATGTTCATGACTATATATAAACGTGACTGAAATATGTATTCAGGACATAGTTGCTGAACAACTGTAAACGCATAGAAAAGAACCATCTTCTTGTTTATAGATTAGCTACTATTTCTTGCAATGCATTACAGTATTTTCTAGCATGTTGTGTGAGTGATAAGACTTTACTCAACAAAGATTTGATATTAAAGCCTATTTTTGCTACCTATTTCAGACAGCATTGCTGATGCGGAAACTTGGTTGCCTCCATAATGTTAGTATTTGTATATATAGTATACAAATATGATAAATAAATAAATAAATAAAATAAATTTCATAGTCTCTTCCCTATCTGGATTATATTAGTGATGGTTTCCAGAATCTGGCAATAAGGTTAATAATTGGTGTTGCAAAGGACCAAAGACAAGGTGTGGAATCTTGTACAAAATAGAATTAGAATTAGTTCTAATTAGAAATATAATTTTTTCTTAGATTTTAACTGGGCTTTCAGAACATCAGTAGATTAATTTGAGGTCGCTGAGAACTGATTAATAGTGATGGATAAATTTGTATTTGGTTTATATTTCTATTTAACAAAAACTCAATTAGGACAGAAAGCACACTTGATTATTTAATGCTTCAATATTTTTAAATCTTGCAGGTTCATTTTCAACAGAATCCAGTGCTACCTCATATAAAATGGACAAAGCAATCTAATTCAGAAGTAAGTACCATTTATTGCAGTTTGTATGGTTTTTCCTGTTTCTCAGTTTAAATTACATATACTTAATAAATAAAACATACTTTGGGCTACTTAAACAGTTGTTTTAAATAATTTCTTATAGTTGCCAATTTAATTACTTTAAAGTCTTAAATCATATTAAATGTCTCTAGCAAATAACTTTGTTTAGTGAGTACATAACATTTTTACATTAAAAGATAAATGGAATTTAAATTGGAATTTCCTTTTTACAATTTTCTATTTTTATGTATCTGTGTTGCTCAAAGCATACTTTCCTCTATATTTCTACTTCCTGACAAATAGACAATCTAATTGTGAATTGGGGTATTATGTAGGCTTTATCAAAAGGTTAGAAGGAAGGACATGTATTCATAATACACTGCTCAAAAAAATAAAGGGAACACAAGCAGAAGACATCCGAGATCTGAATGAATGAAATAGCCTTATTAAATACTTTGTTCGTTATGTACAGTAGTTTTGTGTTCCCTTTAGTTGTTTGAGCAGTGTATAAACTATGTAAAGAACAAAGTATTTAATAAGGCTATTTCATTCATTCAGATCTCGGATGTCTTCTGCTTGTGTTCCCTTTATTTTTTTGAGCAGTATAATTAAAATGACTATGCACTCAATGCTTTGGATTTGATTCCAAGGAAGCATTTCAGAGTATTCATGTAATGCTCTGAAACATTTAAAGCAGCTGTGTCTTTTTCCAGAGTCATGAAATAGCTTCGATGGGTAGCTGTGCAATCTAGAAAAATGAGTAGTTGCTGGGTTGTTGGAGAAAGGTATATTCATGCTTCTGAAGCCTGTTTTTGAGATTGAATTTAAAGAACCAAGTGACCTTATTTTTAATTAGAAGAAAATGACATGCATTTAGTTTTATGTGCAACTTAATAAATTAACCAAGTATATTTGGGGCCATGATTCAAAGAGATATGTATGTCATTTTACTCTCGATGCACATTTGAAAATGCATCTCAAAATTTGAAACTGCATATTACATTTAAAAAAAAATCAGAAATTCTTAGTGGGGCATTCAGAGGAAAAATATTTGTGATAGCATTATGACAAATTGTGGTCGTATTTCCAAGTTCTGTTTTTCATTGTTCTAGAACTGACACATTTGTATGTAAAATTTGTGGCATGCTATCTTATTAATTGCAGACAGTCTTTGCTTAACAATATTAATTGGGACCAGAAACCGGCATTAAGCAATGCAGTCATAAATTGAAAATTCACGTGATTGTGACTTGCAACTTCCTGCTAGCTTCCCCATTGACTTTGCTTGTGGGAAGCCAGCCGGGAAGGTTGCAAATCGTATTCACATGATTACATACAACAACAATACAAGAAATGATTGTAACTATAATTGGTTCAGCGCTATTATAGGTTTGAATGGCTGCTGAGTGAGTGTTTGATAAATGAGGACCACCTGTATCTGTCTCACAATTTCAGCAAATGTAAACAAAAATGTATACAAATGTATATAAAATCTTATCAGGGTCTTTTTAGTTCAGTTCTGTTAGGATTCATGTTTATAAAGTTTTGTGGTAGCTGAAGCAAGAAGTTGAGGGTAAGACAGAACAGCAGAACATGCGAGAACACTAGTTTTTCTCACATATATATATATACATACATATACATATACATATACATACATACATACATACATACATACATACATACATACATATATATATATATATATATATGTTTTCTCAGGTTTTCAGGTTTTCTCAGGTTTTCTCATATATATATATATATATATGCTGTTGCAATTAAGAGTAGAGAAATGATAGAAATGAGTTGTAGTTCTTGTCAGTTGCAAGCACAGTAACTTTTAATTCCATTAAAAAGATTATGTACACATTTTCCAGACCAAATCCTTTCTTGTTCATGAATTCATTGTATAACCTCATGCAAACTATCCATTCTGCCATCCCATCTGCAGTACTAGGGATAAGTCTCATTTTTTCTAAAATGGCTGTGAGGATTATTAAGATAAATACTTTAAAAAGGCAGAAAAACTTCAAAAATCCAATATTTAACATTTTTATGACATTTGTATTCTATATTTTCTCCAGAATTCTCCAGAGTATCAGCTCTGTTAATAGAGTAGGAAACATGTTTTATTTGAAGTTTTATATATTAAGTTTAATTGCTTAGTAAGGATTTCAACTTGAGCTGCTTGTCCCAAAGTAGATTGTTACTACTTTATTGTTGGTGACTTATGTCTCTATTGAAGTTTGTCTGTAGGCAATATAGCCACTTTTAAAGGAGGCTTGGTATGTGTAGGAGTGGGGATTGGATTGAGAAGGACTAATTAGACATCAAGAAAAGAAGATTGTTTTATTTTTTTTTAACAGCAGTAAGAATAAACTGATTTCAACAGATGGAGTTTTTTGTACTTTTGAGTGACAATCTGCATTTATGAGACTATTCAACAGCATGGGCATGCTAAATTAATGAAGAGGAAAAATGGTCCCCTGATGTCCCAAGGCTCTGTGAAGCACATTTTTTGTAATTTAGATTATCACAATTGCCAAAAATGATTTTTTAAAATTATGAAGTGAAAAACACGAAAATGTAGTCCCTAGATAGTCTTCATGTAGTTAGTTATAAGATTAACAAATCCTCCAATTTAGGAAATGGATGGAGGAAATCTGCATTCAACCCTTTATTTTTTCAAGTTCTGTTAAGTGCAAGTCTTGGCTACCACAAAAAAATGTGTGCTTTTACTTAGGTGATAAAACACATGTTTTCAATGTGTTATTTATTTATTAAATTTATTTGCCACCTGTGGGGTTATTCTGTATATATGCAAACATAGTTGTAAACAGATAATATCAATAATAAAACCTTACCTAATCCTTAATGAGTTTAACATGAAATAAATATTACTTTGGTGCTGTTGTTAATTGTGAAAAAAACAAAATATATTGACAATTAGGTTGCTCTGGACAACATCTGGGCAGTAATTGCCTGATCCAATCTGGGTCAATCACTGGGACCAGAGGTTTAGTCTTCCAAACTTTTGGACTTGTGCTGGAACCTATTGTCAGGGGAACTTCTATCAGACTATGTGCTTTGGGTTTGCATCATATTTATGTGTGGCTGTCCTATTGTGTTGATGTCTGGCTGTGTTTATTTATTATTATTTATTAATTCAATTTGTATGCCGCCCCTCTCCGAAGACTCAGGGCGGCATACAAATTCGTGCTTCCAAGTCATCAGGCTCCTAAATACCTGATAAGCTGATAGTAAATCACTCCTGTTGTCTGGCAAGTGGCCTGCTTCTCAGGTTTCAATCATTTCCCTGGCTGTTTTTTTATCTACATGACCAACAACTTTAGAAACACTGAAATTGAATACATGTCCTTATTCATTGCAATGAGAGGCTGAGTTTGGGTCTTCTCGTCTGACTGCTCCCTTGTATTCTTGCAATCTGGTGGTTAACTTCCTCCCTGTCTCCCTACATAGTGACAGAGGCAATCCATGCAAGGGATCAGGTAGATTACATTAGCAGTAACTTCCACCTCCAAGTGATCTTTGCAGTGCATGATTTGCCTTGTATGGTACCTCTGGATGGTGTGCAATGCCCACTTGCAGATGTCGGAAGCTGTATTGCACTGCTTCCTAAATGTTTTTGATGTATGGCAGGATGTGTCATATAGTTGGTCTTACACCTTCATTTCTCTTCCTTGTATGTTGCACAGGCATCTTGTGATAAATGCTTGTGGGTACCCATTTGGCCTGAATTATCTATGTAGATAGATACCTTCTCTCCAGTTGTGTAGTTTGCTGGTTCTCACAGTGCCATAATGTTCTGATGCAACTCTTTTTGTGTGACAATGGATGATTACTGTTAAAACTAAGAATGCATGGAGTGTTGGTAGCCTTGCGATAAACTGTGTTTTCAAATATTTTGTAATTGGGTTTTGTTTCATTTCCCATTAAAAAGAAACAATGTATATAAAAATGTCATTTTAGGTTACATGTAAAGAACCTGATAGATTTGAATAGAATGACAGATCTTCAACTACAGCTTCATAGAGTCTTTAATTAAAATATTAAAATAGACACACAAAGAAGTCTATTGGGGTAAACTATGATATACATGAATGATATGAGGTTTTATAACTAATTTAAAGGGTATCGTTGAATTATTGGCATTCCTCACTGCCCTTTTCTCTCTGTTCTGCCCAATCTATTGCATTTAGGTTGTAAATGGTACCACACTATATTGTCCGTTCTTTAAGTTAACAACCTATGATGTTTGAGACACGTATATATGTACTATATTTGTTTAAATGTGCTTCTAATGCTCAGCTTACTTTCTGGAGAATGTGTATTAAATAATACCTAGTAATGTATTATTTAACTGTGACGGCTACGCGGTTAAAGATGCTGAGCTTGTTAGCTGGAGAGCTGACAGCCTGTGTTCAAGACCCAAACTCTGCGCAACAGCATGAGCTCCGTTACTTGCACCAGGTCCTGCCTATCTAACAGTTCCAAAACCTGCAAATGCAAATACGTTAATAGGTACAACTTTGGTGGGAAGATAACCCATGCTGGCCACATGACCATGGAAATGGTCTTCAGATAATGCTGGCTCCCTCAGCCAAAAAATGGAGATGAGCACCATGCTCTGGAGTCAGTCACGACTGACAGAGAAACCTTTACCTTAGCAATGTGCACATACTATTGTTCGAAGCACCAAAATGTTTGGATTATTTTTCTGGACTCTGCTGATTTGGCTATCTTTTAGAGGGTTGTTCAAATAATTAAATAATAAACATTCTTGGACAGGAAGCAGTGTACAGATAGTTCTTGGTTAACAATTCATTCAGTAACCATTTAAAGTTACAGTGGTGCTGAACAAACAGTAGCTATACCTGGTCAGTGAAGTAATGATTGTTGCAACACTCCCACAGTCATACAATCAACATTTGGGTGCTCCCACTTAAGCCGGGCTGACTTAAGATGAAATTTTTAACTGTTTTAACTGTTTTAAACGTTTTAATTGGTAATGAGTTTTAATTGGGCCAAATTTATATATCTTTTAATTTTTTAATATTTGTCCTGCATGTTTTTTTTTAGTTTTGCCTGTACACCGCCCTGAGTCCTCAGGGAGAAGGGCGGTATAGAAATTCAATAATAAATAAATAAATAAATAAATTTATGCAGGGGCACGTCAGCTCCTCTTACCCACCTATCTCTTCCCCTTGTGCTGCACAGCTGGCCTTGATGCTCCCAGCTGACCTTTGTCACTTTCTTCCTCCCGTCTGAAAGTTTGCCCAGCCTGGCCCTGAGGCAAACTATTATGACATGACTGCAAGAATCTACTTACTTGCAAACATTAAGAAAATAGTGTGTTGACTTAGGATTCAGCATGGATTTATCAAGAATAATTCATATATGTGTGTGTGTGTGTGTGTGTGTGTGTGTGTGTGTGTACAGTTAATATCTCGGGTTTCTTCCCGTGTAATTGTAAACATATCCTTAAAAGGGTAATAGCGACATTTCGACGAAATCACATTCGTCATCTTCTGGCTGAAGTTCTCGGTTTGGTGCTTATGGGCAAACTGTGTGATCGTAACTGATGTTTTCTATGAAAAGAGGCAAAGGTATATTCTGATTGGTCGACAGTGTTGTTATATTCTGATTGGCTGATGACGTAGCTGTATTTTGATTGGGTAACCAAGCATCAGCGCTTCCACCCAATCAAAATACAGCTATGTCATCAGCCAATCAGAATACAACAACACTGTCGACCAATCAGAATACACCTTTGCCTCTTTTCATAGAAAAACGTCAGTTACGATCACACAGTTTGCCCATAAGCACCAAACCGAGAACTTCAGCCAGAAGATGACGAATGTGATTTCGTCGAAATGTCGCTACTACCTTTTTAAGGATATGTTTACAATTACATGGGAAGAAACCCGAGATATTAACTGTATACACATATATACCCGTGAAAACTTACATAAACAAATATATATATATATAAAGAGAGAGAGGGGGGGGAGGGGATTGTATAAGGCATTGTACTTTTCTTCAATTTTATATCACAAGAATACTGTGATGTACAGTGGATAAGACATAATAATTCTTAAAAGTGGTACAAAATGAGTTTTTGTGCTGAATTTGAACTTTAATGGGTCTTATTGGTCTTCTTTAGAAAGGTAGTTTGGTCTAGTAGTTAAGACAGCAGGCTAGAAAATAGGAGACGGTGAATTCTAGTCCTGCCTTAGTCATGAAAGCCAGGTGGGTGACTTTGGCTCAGTCACTCTCTCAGCCCAATCCACCTCACAGGTTTGTTGCGGGGAAAATAGGAGGAGAAAGGTGTGTTAGATATGTTTGCTGCCTTGAGTCATTTGTGAAAATAATAAAGGCAGGATGCAATAAATAAATAAATAACCACCATAATTGCTGCATCAAACTGATAGTTTTTTTAATCCCAAAGGCTGGCAAGCTGTATGAGAGGAGCAGCCACTCCTGCTGAGTGCTTTGCAGAAGTGGCTGTGAAACTAGTCTGTCCAATTATTATGCAAATATGCCATCTGTATCTGGGGGAGAGATGCCTCGGCTAGGAAGATTCTGGCTCACTTGGGCAGGAAAGTGTGGGTAGTAACATCCTAGTAATAAATCAGAGAGGAAAATACATTGGATGTGGGCCACTCTCAGGGAAGATAAGTGTTGGTGTCTTAAATTGATTTGTGTTCCAGCCTCGAATACCCAATATCTGGTCATGACACCACCTGTGGCCCAGCTTATGTCTTGCTATTTAATGCCTGGTTGGTTTGTAATAAAGTTTACCTCATGTAAGAGTTAATAATGGAACAGAGAGCTGCCCTGGTGTGTATAACTAAAGCGTGGCTGGATATGGAAAAGAGGTTCCCCCTTTGGACATAGCCCAGCCAGGTTTCAGGTATGGCAGTGTATTGGGAACTTTGATAAATAGTTTATCTGAGGCTTCAGTTGCTGTTTGGTATGTGAGGACAACTATAATCTTAGACTAGATTGCATCTTTGCAACCCCTTCCTCTATACACGTAGATTTCGATGTATGACCAAAATTGAGCACAAAATTTTTGTTGCTAAGCAAGGCCGTTAAGTGAGTTTTGCCCTTTTTTATGAATTTTTTTGCCACAGTTGTTACATGAATTACACAGTTGTTAAGTAAATCCATTTTCCTCCCATTGATTTTGCTTGTTGGAAGCCAGCTGGGAAAAGTTACAAATGGTGATCACATGACCAAGGAACAGTGCAACTGTTATAAATACATGCCAGTTGCCCGGTGCCTGAATTTTGATCATGTGACCAGGGGGATGCTGCAACAGATGTAAGTGTGGAAAAATAAATTACTTTCTTCATGCTGTTGTAACTTTAAATGCTTACTAAACAAATGGGGGTAAGTTGGGGACTACCATTACTGATCCTGGAGCACCTCCTGATTTTTAAGAGGAGTCCGGAGATGGAGTGAGAGAAGACGTGCCTTGAGTGCACCTGGTGGAAAACAAAGAGCAATTCTGACTGAATACAGGTAAAAGCGTTAATTAGGGATTACCTTGTGGTGTTAATACTAGCAAAATGTTATTTTTCTGATCACTGCCAGCCAGTGGCATGCTTAGGTTGACCTAGATCCTCTTGGGCAGCGGTCCCCAACCTCCAGTCGAAGGCCCAAGGCCGGTCCAAGGCCCATTTGGAACCAGGCGCTGGAAGTGGTGGGCAAGCACAAGCGCGATGCTGCATTTGTAAAAGCGGTGTGTGTGCACCAAACTATCCCTTCTCCCCTCTCGCCCCGCTGCTGCTGCCACTGCCTCTGCAAGTCTGTCGAGCTGGAAAGGTTGTGGAACACTGCTCTTGGGGAAGAAGAGTCCAGAAGACATTTGCAGGTCTATTGTGAGCAGTATTCTAACATCTAGCAAATAGGGTTGCTTGGATCTGCTCTGAATGGATCTGGGTGTACAGATCGTACAGAATTGACTAAAGTACTGTCTGTCTGGAGAGATTTTGAGTGTGTCTGAAGTCTGTCTGAAGAAGTAGTCAGATTCCTCAGAATTGTTTACTCTCACATGTTTGTTTCATCCATGTTCCTCTTAACTCGTCAAGGCCATAATGAAAAGTGGAAGTGAGTGTAGTTGGACTGAGATAATGGTTAATTAATCCGTATAAGAAGGGGCAGTCTTCTCAAAAAAGCATTGCTTAACCAGGCAGTAACTTGACAATTTACATCCGGTTTCCAACCTTTGCTTTTTACAGAAGACTATAAAGATGTGGTCAGGCTGCAACTACCAAGGGCTCTGAACGATACAGATTGTGTGGACCCTTTTCATTCACGATTCAGGCATAGTCATAATATGGAGACAGCATTGATTTCTAAAGGCCTTGGGATGGCTGTATAGCTCAGTACTGGCCTTCTTGGTTTCTTGGTGGCATTTAATATGATGATGGTATCTGGTTTAAGTATGCTCATTTTCTTTTCATATTTTCTAGCAACATTATAAAACTCACCAACTCCATATTATAATGTAACAAAATTTTAATATTGAATTCTCAGTTCAATCTCCAATATTTTTATTACATTGTATTCAATTTTACTAAACCATATAGTATTCAGAGTATAGAGAGTTAACTTTAGGCTTCTTACCAGAAAGGCAGATCAATTCCTTTCTTGGAAGGCCATTTTACCAAATTGGGGGAATATATTTTGATGTCCAGAATAACTGTACCTAAAAAGTTAATCTAATGCGTAATTTAGTTCTGATTAGAAACCATTTTCTGGACTTAATATAGACTTTCATTTTTTCTATATATGAGGTTTGAATTTTAACTACATAGGATATTTTAATTTGAATAGATTCCTAGTATTGGATTAATTTACTATAGCTTATAATTTTACTTTTAAAAGCATTTTTTCATCAGAAGAGGTTGTAGAAAAAATGCTTTTAAAAGTAAAAAAAAAAGCCTCTGATGATCATGTGGCTCAGCTGGGCATGGGTGTGTGTGTGCAGGGATTTTTGCTACCGGCTCTCCGAACCACAACCCACCATCGCTACCGGATTGGGCGATATGGTCTGAACCGGGAGCATTTCACCCCTGCTGTGACACCCTGGTCAAGTCCCAGGTGGAGTAGTGGTGTACTGTCGGGGGCTTTAATTTGGAGGCCCCCCTGAGGAAGGCTTGTACCCTTGGGTGGTGAGCGAGGGAGCCTGAGTCCCCAAACCTCAAAACTGAGGCCAGGACTGCGACTTGATGTTGTAATGTGTTCGGGGATAGCCCCTTTTCCAGGCCCTCCTGGAAGATTTCAGTACATTTGCTACTTAGACCAAGGTAGGGTCTATGTGTTCTTTAGCACAGTTCTTTAGCAGTCAGTAAAAGTCTTCCAAGCCGCATTGTAAATGCGCATATTAGAAGGCTGCCTGGCCGCCTGGATCATCTGTATGACCCTTTGGAGAACTTCTCCCGTTTCAGGAGTCTCTGTTCAACCGCCAAATGGTCAACTGGAGCCACTGAGGCTCCGGATGGATGATAGGACCTTGGCTGAGGGAGACCCTCTCTGGGGGAATCCTTCAGGGTCTGGTGACTGACAGGCCGACCAGGTCAGCGTATCACAGTTTGGGTTAGTGGGGAGCTACCAACAGGACCTCAGCACTCTCCGACAGCACTTTCCTGATTACTGCTGGGAGTAGAGGAAGGGGAGGGAAGGCATAGAAGAGGCCCAAGAGCATCTCAGCGCATCTACCTCTTCCGTCCCTGGTGCTGGGAACATCACATAGAATCTGGGAAGGTGAGTGTTCCAGAAGAGATCCAGAACCAGATGGCCAAACCATTCTGCTAGTTCTGCGAACAGACGGGGGTGTAGATCCACTCCGATCCACTCCGACTAATTGACAGCTCAGCTCAACCAGTCTGCCTGCACGTTGGAGTCCCCCGCAATGTGGTCTGCCTGAATCGATAAAAGATGAGTCTCTGCCCACCGGCACAGGGTCTCTGCTTCCTTCATGAGGGACGTCGACCGAGTCCCCCCATGCCAATTGATGTGGGCTTTCATTGTGATATTTTCTGTCAGGAGGACATGGTGACCCGCGACTTCCTGCTGGAATGTCTTGAGGGCCAAATAGGCCACCCTGAGCTCCAGCCAATTTATATTTTGGCGGAGCTCCTGCTGTGTCCACCTTCCTTGGCAACCTGGGCCCCGCAGTGTCTGGCTCCCTGTAAAAACAGCCCCTCTTGATGGCTCTGGACCCCCACCAACAGAATGAGCAAAGCACCCCCAGTGGTATCCGAACCCTTGCCATTGAGGTGCTGTGGCCCGCCCTCTGGTAGGGGAGCAGAAACCATTGGAGAGGCCTGGCATGGAACCCCAGCAGTTGGGACAACAGCATCACTGGAACCGCCCCATCACTTCGAATTTGGTGTATCAAGGTCCTGATACTGTCCTGGCGCTCCTGAGAAAGAAAACCTGGCCGGCCATCGTGTCTATAAGTGCCCCTAAGTGCACCAGTCTTGTCGAGGGTACCAGGTGGCACTTGTCCAGGTTGTTGGAGAATCCGTGATCTCGAAGGATCCGGATCGTCGTGGCCAGATCCCTCTCCACCATTGGCCAGGAGGACACCTGGATAAGCAAATCACCCTAGTAATACTGTATCCTTATAGGGATCGTCCTGAGGTATGCTGCCAGAGCTGCCATGAGCTTGGTGAACGCTCGAGGGCCCCAATGCCAGTCTGAATGGCATAACAAAACTTCAGGAATTGTCTGTGATTTGGACGAATAGGGATGCCTCCGCCAGATCCACAGAAGTCAAGAATCCCCTTCCTGGATCCCTCCTAGAATGGAATTGAAGGGAGTGCATCTTGAATCTTCTGTACACCAGATACCTGTTGAGTACCTTGAGATTCAGAATAGCCCTCTGTCAGGGTGGCAATTAATCCCATTCTGCTTTTGGGTAATTGCACTTTGATTAGAGAATGGATCGTGACTTTTCCTTTGGAGTATACTTTAAGAAAATAAATGCGAGATATATTCTAATAAACACATTTTATTATAAAGAAAGTAAAAACATCTTACTAGCTAATAATTACATCTTGGCAGCGTTCCTGCCATACCTCTTGGCAGGCGAACAAAAAAAGTTAGAAGAAAGTGAAAGAATGTGGACATGCGCAGTAGCATCAGAGATAAGAAGCTCTGCATCTACCGTAAGTCTTAGAATGGGAGCACAGCTGACAAATAGAAAAAAACGCAGTGACACCCTCCACCCCCCACCCCCCCGAGTTCTTTGGGATGACAAACAAAATTGAATAGAAGCCCAGCCCCCGCTGTTCCAGCGGAACTGGCTGAATGGTCCAAATATCCAGCAAATGCTGGATTGCCGCTTCCATGAGGTCCCGTTTTACCGGTTCTCTGGAAATGGGATAGCAGAGGAAAAACCTCGGAGGAGGGGAGAGGAATTTCAAGGAGAGTCCTGATCGTATCGTCTCCCTGACCCGATGTCACTTGTGGCGTCAAAAACCTCTGCCACTGTTGCCTCGGAAGCTGTGGCTGTTGTCTGCCCCTGCCTTCAAAGGCAGGTCTTTTGGTTTGGTACCCGGACTGGGATAGGAAGGGCCTCTGTTGTCGGGGAAAGGTCGCCCCAGCTCCCCCCAGCTGAAAGGATGGCCGCCTGAAGAATGGCGAGTATCGGGAATCTCCCCGTCTGCCTTGAGAAGGGAGAAACTTCCATTTGTCTCTGGTTTCCACTAGTAACGGGTCCAGAGACTGCCCAAAGAGGGTTTCCCCCTCAAAGGGGGCTGAAGCCAACTTCCACTTGTTTTTGGTGTCCATGCGGCAGTGTCGTAGCCACATGCGTTGGGCCGTCACCGAAGATGCCATGGCCCTCTCTTAAAATTTTGTGAAGGCCAAATTTGCGTCTGCGGTGTATTCTGTTGCTGTAAGGATCTTGCAGAGATCCTGGTGCGCCCTAATATCTTCTGGTGGTATACGGGACTGCAGCTGTCTGAGCCAGCGCACTGACACCCTGGTGAAAAAAGACGCAGCGGTCGAGGCCTGGATTGCCCAGGAGACTGTCTGATGAGCCCTGTGGAGGGCCATCTCCTCCTTCCATTCCCCCACCTTCAAGGCATCCTCCATGTCTGGTGGAAGGACAGATGAGGAAGTCAAGGCTCAACTGGTGGATCAACCTTCGGACCTGTACCATGTTTAGGTATGTTTATACCACGCCATAAAGCATGTTCTCCGGACCGATGGGCCAGGAGGCCATGGCAGATGAGGCCCACTGCCTCCATATCACCTCCAGGAACATCCTGGGGATTGGGATGGTGTCTGCCTCCACGGCCTGTTCTGTGAGCTGATTCAATGCTCTGAATCAGGAGTCCAATGACGATGGTTGTGAGCCCACAATGGCCGATGTCAATGATTGGGAATCCAAAATGACCAATCCCTCAAAGCTACAATCCGCCTTCGCGGAGAGCCAAGGGGCCGCCAAAGGTTCCAAGGTAGACAAGGCCTGCTTCAGAGCAGCAGCGCTGGTTAAAAAGGCTTGTCTGCGAGCCTCCTGGTGTCAAGTAGCTGGGGCTCACATCTGTTGCCGTGGAGAGCCCTGCCACACAGCTGATGAGGTGGCAAAGTACAGCAACCACTCAGGCCGCGGCATCTGCCTCCTACTGCAGCTCAGCAAGGGGACTGCGCTAAGGCTCACTGAGGCTGGCGTGGTCCGAATGGCTCCAGGCTCTGATCCGCTGCAGCAGACAGCCTTGCTGAGCCTCTGAGGGGTGCAGCGTGGCAAACCATGGCTGCTTGAGGCTAGGATCGCTTCCAACTCCTCCTGCTGCAGCTTAGGAAGCGAGTTGCGCCAAGGCTCGTTAAGGCTGGCATGGCCTGAGTGGCTCCAAGCTCAGTCCGCAGCAGCAGAGAGCTCCGCCACACAGCTGATGGGCGCAGCACGTCAACTTCAGAATCAACACAGGCTGTGGCTCCCTGGAGCTAGGAGCATGCTAAAAGTCCTCTCAATGTAGCAAAGGAGCCGTGCCAAGGATTGTTGAGGCTGGCACGGTCTGAGCAGCTCCAAGCTCTTATCCGCTGCAATGATGGGCACAGCGCGCCCAAAACCCCCCCAAATCTCTGTGCAATGTCTCTCTGGTAGGTGGGGGGGGGGGCGCCAAGGTGGACAACCGCCTCAGCTCTAATCCGTTGTCACGGAGAGTCACCCAAATCCAGTATAGATGGAAGAGTCCAGAATAAAGGAAAAAAAGGAAAAAAAAATTAAATTCCAGGGAATTCCTGAAGAGCAAATGTAAACTCAGTGCAAAGGCTCAATGGAGCTGAGAAAATAGGGTCCATAAGCTGAGACTGAGTTGAAAAACGGAGGAATATTACCAGGGAGGCGTGTCCTCAGATATTCAGCTCAGTCCATAGAGCTACGAGCCTAGAACAACCCATACTGGACTCTCCTGTTGATACTATGGAGAATATAGTATTTATATTCCAGTGGTAGTTAGAATGTATCCACATTCAATTCTAGCTTCTATATCTTTAGAAAAAATAATTGTTTATTTTGCTCTTCATAACCATATAGATCAATTTTTTATAATCGGGGGCCAGGGTTGGCCTTCGATTAATGCACTGGTAGCTATATTGCAATAAATTAATACAGTCATTGCAAATACAACATTTGATTTAATTAAATTTTAAATTAACTGCTGTTAATAGTCACTTATATGTGATAAAGTGTTTTTACCTCTGAGTCAAAATACATCTTGGTAGCATCTTTTGAAGGAACTCAAGAGAAGTTTGTGAGAATTTTTGTACCAATATGTATGTTAAGATTGATAATAAATATGGGGAGAAACTAGAGTTGGCTTTATGGTGCATGGTTGAAAGAGTTTGGTGTGTTTAACCTGGTTAAGGTAAGTTTAATGGAATGTGCAAGATAATGCTTTTAAAAAGTCTTGGGCATAATATGGACAATAACAAAAAAGCAAAAGCAAAATAATCAGTTATATAGTTTTCTATATTCCCATATTTAACCTCAGAAACTTTTGCTAGTCACAGGAAACCATATCAGAAAATATTGGAAGAAACCTATCTAAATTATCTTTAAAAAATGGGAAATAATAATGAAAATAATGTATGTTTTGCCAAAGACACAATATTATAAAAATTAAATTACTATTTGGCTCTGTTTTAAAACAGGTTGCCTCTGTAAGAAATATATGAGTTAGTAATGTTGGGAGTGTTGATTTAAATTCATCCACTGAAGCTAACATATCTGATAGACTAGATAGATAATACTACCTTTCTCCATTACGTGAGAATTTTTAAAAAAACTTTCTCCAAGTCTTTTTAGAAGATGTTTTCTAGATATCCCACCAGCTAACAGAATAATAATAAGAAGGAGATCTCTTTTGTAAAACATTTTAATGGCACCAACATTATTACCTTTTTGGTTCCAAGTGAAGCTGTTTTGCTTGGCAGAATCCCCCCTCCTCCTTGCAAGTAAAGAAAAATAATTTATCTAATGCAAACATTTTTTTATTAATTTATAATATAAAATATAAAAATACAAAAACAAATAATACGAAAAATAGGGGAAGGAAAAGTGTAGAAAAAGGGAAAAAGAAAGAAAAGGAGTGGACTTCCAAATGGCTAAATTGACTGCTTTGATAAACGAAAAAAACACAATTACTTTTGTTTGTACTTGGAAACTGCTTCTGGACTTTGTGTTTGAGGTAGAAAAAATGAAACTTTGATTTTGGGTTTTACTGATTAGATAGATTTATTGTTATAGAAATAGCTAGTTTATTCTATTATGTGAAAGTAAAAAGTTGAGGTTCAATGTTACTATCTTATTCTACTGCACCAAATGGAGTTGGAAGCCAACACATTATCTAAAACCTAAGCTAATTTATATGAAGACCCTGGATTCAGAAGTAATAGTTTACAGGGAGCCATTTTAAAAAATAAAATAAATGGATGAAAAACTTTTTGTAATATATGACTTCTTTAATAAATATGATTATATTGCTGCTATGATGGGGGTGGGGATTATGGTTTTTATATTGTGAGTTTTTGATGTAAGCTACCCAGAGTGACCTGTGTGTGAGTTGGGCAGTCATATAAATTTGTTTAATATATAAAAATCAAATAAAATTATCTTTTTCAATATGTGGAATCCAAATCAACCTGATGTAAGAAATCTGCGTATGCTAGTGGTTATGAACATTGAGCATTCCTGCAGTTTCTGTTCATTGTTCTTGGTAAACATTTGCTTCATTTTTTTCTTTTTTCAGAGCTTTTTAAAGTGCTTTGTGAGAAATCTCTTTTTTGCTAAGAGTTGCCCCTTCATGGATGGAGTCATGCCCCCTAGGGCTAACCAAACTATTCTGTGCATGGAGAAAAGAACATCTTTTTGTTCACACATAGAAAAGCAGAAGTGATCTGGCATTGAAGAGAATTCCTCTCTTTCACCATGCTCAGGTCACTGAATCTTGAAGGGGAGTTTCCTTGGCAGAATCCCCCCTCCTCGTAAGGAAAGAAAAATCACTTAATTCCAAATTATTGTACCTTTAGATATTACAAAGGTTGCAAGAGAAGATGAAAACTGATTTGGTACTGGCTGCAAATTTTTATTTATTTCATGGTTATTTCTGAACATTGCTAAATTATTAACAAAGCTGGTTGTCAAAACATTGGCTCTTATGTTTTTGTGTGGAATTATGAATAGGATTGATGTATTTTGACAACTTTGGAGATCATTCCATTAGTTTCCCCTAACCTAATGTTAGAAATTCAGCACATTGTTGGAAAGAAAGCTATTCCGTGTTCTCTAGCTTGGGAGCAACATATACCTAGTTGGGGAGTTGGCATGTCAACCAATTAGGAAGTGCTAAGAAATTTGCTTAGGTCCCAATCAGAAAGGGAAAGAAGGAATAGGGCAAGCACACAGAAAAAACCAAACATGGCTCCAACTTTCTTCTAGTTCAGAAGTTGCAGTTTGTTTTGCCTTTCTGTTTATGTTCAGCCAGCATAGAGCTGAAAGAAATAACATTCTTTTGCCAATTGTTAGAGCAAGGAGAAAATGTGTTCCCATTTTGCAGCTTGGTTGGCTTGTAAACAAAACTGTCAAGCTGGGGTTATGAAACAAATTATATACATTATCTTTAGTAGAATTTTATCTGTCTATCCAATATCCTGCTTTGCAAATTCTCTGTTCATTTTTTAAAAATTACTTAATGATATTTTATAAAAGCTGCAATATTCCAGCTTTGTTGGAAAATATTCTTGAGGAGGGGGAATCTCTTTCACGGTTGCCAAATGAAGTGTGTGTCAGATGAAGAACCAGTGCTGAAACAATAAAAATAGATCTGTATTGCATCACTGCTTGATGTTTCATGTCACTTTTTTATGTCAGTGTTGTTATTGTGTTTATTTCAATAAGCAGAAGAGGGCATTGTAATATAAATAATACTGGCAGTTTTCTATAGCAGAAAGAAGGGAAGGAATGAAGGAGGGAGGGAGGGAAGAAAAAAGAAGAAAAGAAGAAAAGTAGTTTGCTAAAAAGAGTGCTGCAGAAAAAAATATTGTGAATTTGATTGGATCTATTTTGTATTTGTTGTGTATGCCTATGAAACTATTCTTACAGAAAACCTGGATAAAATTCTGGGCAGAATAAGAGATACCGGTAAATGTTTTTTAGAAAAGCATTTGACTGAAGGCTTTTTTCTTTGACAAATATTTCTCTTCTTAAGTTTGCTAGACTAGTTTTCTTAAATTAGATCTGCATATTATGTATTTGTGTTATTTAGTTGTATTTCTAGTTTTTTTTTTAAAGTAATTGTCCCAGGATTAAAGTATGTCATACTTAAAAACGTATGACATTTGTTTGACAGGTATTGTCATGAGGTGTTGAAGCCTTATTTCACTGATTGGAAGACTGGACCTAAATGGCGCAGCATGACTTTGCTCCAGCCTGGCTTAATTTTCCTACTCCACCACCATCATCAAAGGTTATTTGTGCTATTTATTAAATTACTAATGTAGGAATTTTTTTCTTTCCCTTTCTTTTGTTTACCTTGTAATGGTAGGTGCTACAGCCATCCAGAATAGGTTTTCAAGGAAGTACTAAGGGGCTGGGTAAAGAAGGAATTTTTAACCCAGATGTTTTGTGCAATGTGGGAATTCTGCCCATTGTAATTTTTTTAAAAAGTCCCCTAAGGTAAACAGCATAAAAACTGCAATTAAAATGTTTTGGTGTTTTTTCAAATATTTATCCTTACTTTTTTCTATTAAATTTCACTGGGTATGGAGAAATACAAGAAACAAGATGGAAATAAGTTGAAAGACAATTAACATTGTACTTTGATTTTTAATTTTATGAATGCAGTTTATTTTTTGAAGAAAAAATTCTGTCATTTTTTTTTTAATTTGATTTATATGCCGCCCTTCTCCGAAGACTCAGGGCGGCTTACAATGTGCTCAGCAATAGCCTTCATCCTTTTTTTGTATATTTTATACAAAGTCAGCTTATTGCCCCCACAACTGGGTCCTCATTTCACCTACCTTAGAAAGGATGGAAGGCTGAGTCAACCTTGAGCCTTGGCGAGATTCGAACCCTGCAGTAATTGCAGGCAGCTGGTCTTAATAACCAGCTTAATAACAGGGTGCCTTAAACCCCTGTACTACCAAGGCTCTTGTCATGATTTTATTAACAAAATAGAATACATGTGTACTTCCATTCCAAGTATCAAGTTTTTCCCACCTCAAAATAGCCAGGAGATTTACAGCTTGAAACGTAATAAATCAATAAAACTAGCAGCAACTTTCTTTGATTGCAGTATCGAGATTAATAGAACGCTAGCTCCACCATGTGCTGAAAAGGTAGACTGTATGTAGTATCAACATTTTTAGAAAATTTGAATAATTTCACATCCTTGACTATCTAAACATCCTACAAAGAATTTAAGCAGAAAAATCTACGAAGAATAATGAATGAGTTAGTTTTCTGTATAGGTTTCAGTGTGCATGCTCATAACACTAGAAGACGACCAAGTCCCTTTCAGCTTGGTTATTCTGTTATTCTGAACAGAATATTTGAATGGATGTAGTATATATAGTATAGCTTACCTTTCTTCTTTAATGTGAGAATATTTAAAGTAGTTGAGTACTGAAAGAAGATTATAGCAAATTTACATAATAGTGTGTTGATTAATTTGTGCTTGTGATACAAACAGAAAATAATGTTTGTTTTCATCTTTAGTCATCACTGAATTTTGAGAAACATTCCAGCACCTTTTCTTGGACAGAAAATCGTTATGAAGCTAATCGTAGACGGCATAACTCTTCTGATGGATTGGATCCTAGTTGTGGCCATTCAAATGGAGGTTTGCTTGTAATTTTTTTGTCTTTGAATAAGGCATTAAAGTGTTTAATTATTTATATAGAATCATGATTTAAATAGATTTACCTTGTAAATCATATATTTTCAATTACAGCGAGATTATGTAGGTTTTGAAAAATTTGGTATATAAGTTTTGTTGGGGTTTTTTTTTGCTTTAATTTATATGCCGCCCTTCTCCGGAGACTCAGGGCGGCTTACAATAATGCGTTAAGCAATAGCCTTCATACTTTTGTATATTTATACAAAGTCAGCTTATTGCCCCCACAATCTGGGTCCTCATTTTACCTACCTTTGAAAGGATGGAAGGCTGAGTCAACCTTGAGCCTGGTGAGATTTGAACTTGCAGTCATTGCAAGCAGCAGATGTTAATAACAGTGCTTTAGTCCACTGTACTACAGGCTCTTAATTTATAGATAGAATGAATAAAAAATATTGTTAGCATAGTTCTGAGTCCTCTGCAACACTTTAAAACCAATAGATACATTATGCTTATTATATTAGAGTTGCATAAATGTTTTTATTATTTCCTGCTCCTTTCTGGAAACGTACATGTCATTGGATATGTGCAACATGGCATGTAATTTTGATTTTAATCTTTTAAATCTTATTCAAGGGCATTCAGGAAGAAAAGAAAGAAATGGTTGGCGTTCACAAGGCAGAAATGGAACAGAAAACTCAAACTATAGAGCAGGATATCATAATGGAGGTTCACGTGCTCGCACCAGGAGCTTTCAGTCTGGAAAAAGCCAAGGCTCACAGGAAAACAAAGCATCTGAATGTGAGACTCTGAAAAAGACACGCAAGGAAGAACCTAAACAATTTGAAGCTGAAGATTTTGTAAGTTTATCATAGTGCATTCAGGTACTTGCAGAAGGAAACTATTCAGAACATTTCATGAAATTACTGTTGGTTTTTGCTATTGGGAAGATATTATAGGTATTTTGTCATTGACTTATGACAGGTTGCTTAGTGACCATTCAAATTTATGACAGACTCTCCAAAAGCTGCTTACAACCTGGTTCCAAAGTTAAGGTGCAGTAGCGCCTCCGTAGTCATTCACTCTTATGACTGTAGGGATGCTACAAACGTGCAAGTCCAGTAACACCCTACTTTCCTTCCTGGTTTTTTTTTCTTTTTTTTCTTTTCAGAAAACTGTTCTTGATGTAGCTGCCTTTCCTTAAATACAAGGTGTCTTCATTTTAAGAGAATTCCAAAAATAGTCTTGGAAGTTGTGTCTTGTCATCCAACCTCATTCTATTTCATTCATGTTACCACTATTGATACTAGACCAAATGTTATTAAGTTACTAAGTTTAGTGGGGTAAACCCATTCCATCCTCATGTTTGATGTTTATTTTGCAGGCCAATATAAACCATTTAGATTATAGCCTCGCTATGATTACACTTTCTGACTAGTATGGTTAGTTTACCAATTTCACTATCTCCTCTTACTGATTCAGAGTTCTTTGATAATGCTTCTTGCAATCCAGAAAATGAGATTTCAATTACAAAACAGTTTCTAATGGAACTTAAACTAATCAAGCTATGGATTTGTTGTTTTAGCCATCCCTGAATCCTGAACATGAGAGGGAACCAAACCAGAACAAATCATTAGCTGAAGGTGTTTGGGGTAAGAACATTAGGATTATTTTATATTATACAAACCGTATTAATTTGATTTTTCAGCAAGTGCCTCTGAAGTAATATTTGTAATTTTGGATTTTGGATTTTAGTGCTGCCTTATGTTTAAAGTAAACATTTCGTTGTACTGATATATGTATGTATGTATGTATGTGTCTATCTTTGTATATGTGTGTATGCATATTTACATTTTAGGATTTCCAGGCTTTTTTCTTAGTGCTTGGGAGACCTTGAGAATGTTCTTAGAGGTCCTTAAAGGTTAAACTATTTGGGGCTTATACTTTTTTTGTCTCAATAATTGGTAATTTATATTGCTGATTTTCCACAATAATGGTTTTGGAGGCTTCGTGTTAAAAAAAAAGGCAGTATCTATATATGTGGGTCACAAGTTGCCCCCTCCCCAGATTTTTGGTATATCTTGACTTTTCTAATAGTTTTTAATGTGCTATCTATCACTTAGTGTATAGATGCTATTCATACAGAATTAGGCTTATGTATGTTTGTCCTCCTTTGGCTATTCATGTATTTGCATGCTAAGAGACAAGACTGATACTGAAAATAAATATGTGAGATTTGCAACAAAATGCAGCATTATATCATCACTACCTAGATATTCATTCTATTCTTCCCTTTTTTATTTTGCATTGATTTCAATTTGTGTTTCAGGGCTGCTCTCCATGCTAATTCTCATTAATGGTTTGGATATTATTATTTTTTCCTTTGAGTATTTCTGCACACATTGGTTTCCAAGATTGTTGAGATCTTCCTCTTGTTTCTGAGTAATCATTTTGGTTCCTGATCTGTTGGGACTCAATAATTGGAGGAGAATGACGTATATTTTTTATGTCTTTGTAGAATACCCTCTAAATCCTAAATCTAGATCTCCACGAATGCTGATTATTAAAAAAGGCAATACAAAAGATTTGCAGATATCTGGATTCCCTGTGGGAGGAAATATTCATTCATCACAATTGGTTGGGAATGGAACTGGCCTGAATGTCTATAAAGGTTTAGTTCCTAAACCGATTATTCCACCAGCAAAGGTAAGATTTGAAAATATCGTACTTACTGAAAATAAAAAGCAGATAAAACTACAGCTTTTCCACCTTTTTAAACTAGAGCTGCCAATTCTATTACAGAAAAGGGGGGGGGGGGTTGTCATTCTCATATCTGTGGAAATCATCTCCCTTGCATGAACAGCAAAGAAGGGAAAGGGGCAGAATGGTAATGGAGTAGAGAAAAAGTGATTGTGCTAGAAAGGAAAAGAGAATAAATCTGGATGGAAAAAATAACAGATGGACAAGAGAGAGAGAGGCCCTACTTAAATATTGCAAAATGCATTTAGTTCACCAGACAAATGTCCCCTGTGCTCCCATGCGATGGTTAATTGTGATGCTAAGCTTCAAAGGCATCTGTGCTTTCCCATCTGTATGGTTAGTCCTTGCCTTATGACCATAATTGAGCCCACAATTTCGGTCATAAATCTTTTTTTTTATATATATATAATTCCATCTTCAATTAAACGGTGTTGTTCCGGTACAAATATCTTTGTAAAATGATAATCAAGATTTACAACAATATTCATTACATTAACATTAATTCTATAATATTAAAATGATAATATTAAACATAATAATCATAATACTTTCTTCTCTCTCTTAACATATCTTCTTTATTTCATTAATCTTTTGTTTCCCTGTTTCTAACTTCCATTTTTATTATCTAACTATTGATAAAATAAGTCCCATATCATATAATATTCAATTTGTTCTTTCTCCTTAATTGTTAGTATTAAGTCTATTCATTTCTGCACATTCTTATATTTTCCTGATCACATTCTCATCTGTGGAGATCTTTTCCAATTTTGTGCAAATATATTCCTAGTTGCAGTTAATATATGGATAATTAAATATGCATTCCCCTTACTATATTTTTTGGGTAAAATCCCCAACAAGAATATTTCTGGCTTTAAATCAATATGCTGCTTTATCATTTTTTCCAGCCATGTATGTATGTTTGTCCAATATTTTTTTGCTTTTGAGCATGTCTACCCTCTTCTTCTTCTTGTGCCATATCCGTCATTGGACATTGGTGATAAGTTGGCAATTCTGTTTTGTCAACAGCCACATGAAAAAGTGCTGCTGAGTTTTGTCCAAATCAGTCCCTTAAGTTTTGAAGCCATGATCATCATCATCTGTCTGGCTTTCAATCGTTTGCCTTCAATCTTTCCCTGGAGGATTAAATGAAGGGTGCCGTATTTTTCTGGGTGTCACATCACATGTCCAAAATATACTAACTTTTGCTTTTTATAGTTTTTATAGTTTTGATTATTTCCTTTTGCTTTCCCAGGCGGCTTATCACCACCTCATTTGTGATTTTGTTAACCCAGTTTATATGTAACAGCTGTCTATAAATCCACATTTCAAATGCTTCTAATTTCTTCAAGTGGTTTTCTGTCAGAGACCAACTTTCTACTCCGTAGAGCAGGATAGAAAAGATATAACATCTGACAAGCCTGATTTTCAGTCTTGGGCTTATGTCGTGACTGCAGAACACCTTTTTCATTTTGAAGAATGCCGTTCGAGCTTTCTCTGTCCTTGTTTTTACTTCACTGATCAATGTCCCAGCTTTCATGTAAATTAAAACCAACATATGTGATCTTTTCAACTTTTTCTAGTGGTATTCCTTTGGAATTTATCAGTGGTAAATTAATGCTGATGACCATGATCTTGGTTTTTGAGGATGTCCACCACAAATGATATTATGACCCAGATATCTGGTGGCACTTCCACCACTTAGCTGACTTACCTTTAAACATCTTTGCCAACCTCGCTGGTGCAAAGTGCCATCTATAAAACATCTTATACAAATTTTCTGTGTATGGAGTTGACATTGTTAATTTATAGTTCCTATAAATTGTTCCTATAAATAGAGTTAGATAAATGGTTTCTGCCATTTATCTAACTATTGTATAGCCAAAGTTTTTTGCCCATACTATCATTGTCTCCTTCACTTGTTCACTTTCCAATTTAATACCCAATAAGTATCTGTCCGTTTTCTTCATCAATTTTCCTTCTGCCCCTGTTAATATCTTATCTAATTCTGTTAATTCTTTATAGAATTTATTTAACATCTTTCTCATATCCAGAATGTATCTGCACTTGTGAGTACCATGCCATATCAATCCCTTGATCGCTCAGTTCTTGTTTAGTTTTGAGTTCCCCCTTTTCATTCAAGATACCTTTATATCTAACAATATTTTTCATGTTAATAACATTTGGGTGAATCAGTGCTTCCAGTGTTGAAAGCCAAATTGGTATCCTCAAATAATGTTGTTCTCTAGTTTTTCCCCACACTAACAATAATGCATTCCTAATGTAATGTCTTTGGAAGTAACCATGTATTTAATTTTTCCCATACTACAAGAAGCCCAATTACAAATCGTGCCCTCCAAAGTCAATAGTCTTGTATTCCTCAATAAAATCCATTCTTTCACCCATATAAGTACCAAGTTAGTCAATATTATATTTGAGATCCCCAGTTCGGTTTCCTAGTTTCCAAGTCTTTCACTCTTTTAAAAAGTTCTCTTAACTTTCTTTCTTCCGGTTTTAAAAATGGCTCTCAGGCTTGCTCGCCGCTTTTCTTGAGAGGTGGATGGAAAACAATTCCACCTTCTCCTTTAGGGTCCCACTTTTACCCAGGCTAGTTTCCAGGGGGCTCATTTCTCAGTAGAAGTCAGAAATTAAGAAGTCTCTCACCCAGGTCGTTCACACTGTTCCTCAGTCTTCCGCGCTTTATCGGTGGCTGCCAAAGCTTTGGTCAGGCACACAATGGTTGTCCTTTTCTTCCTGCCAGATTGAGAGCCTTCTCCGGATCAATCAGGGAGATTGTGGGCTCCCTGAGATCGGCAGTGTGTGCTGTCTTACTTCATCACCCCTCCGAGGTGAATTAGGTCCATCAGAACATCCTTGCAGTTTGAATTTCAGCGAGATCCCACGGAGGCCCATGGAGATGCGTTGTATCACTGCAATGTCATCCCCGCCCTCCTTGGTTATAAGTCTTGATAGTCATAAAGCAGGTCATGATGTGACACAGACCCGATTTTATGTTCTATTTTGAGGCAGTTGTTAAGCAAATGTGACAGTTGTTAAGTGAACCCACTGTTTTTGTGAGAAAATGGAAGTAAAGGCCAATTTGTGGGAACAATTTGAATCGCAGTCCCATGCTTGTGGGGCATCGCAAATAGCTATAAACGTGGGTCAATAGCTGAGTGCCCAAAATGCAGTCATGTGGGGAAAAGTGAATGTTGTAACTTCAAATCTGGATCATAGATCCCATTTTCGGGGTCTGTTGTAACTTCACACGTTTGCTAGGCAGCTAGACATAAGTTGACAACCATCTGTAGCCATTTCTACTTTTGCCCATCCAGTGAATGTAAGAAGACATACATACTTCACAAGCAGTGGAGATGGGCCTGGGGGATACCTTTCTATTGGAAAGTACAGTAAAGCCTGAAAAGTGGATATTTTAGGGACTTTTCTTGCAATTTTTATCTTCCTTTGTAACAGTACCGTAATATGAAATTGTATGTATTTATCTTAATTTTACTCATTTGTGGACATTACGGGGATGTCTACAATTCATTGTTGGCTCTTCCTTTCAGTATAGGGACTTCTCTCGTCTTTACTATTTTAAAATACCAATATATTATGTTGTTAAGGAAAATAAATGTAAAGGACGAGTTATTGTTGGATACTTTAAGTTGTTTATCAACCTGAGTACAAAAATATTCTACTATTTTGATATGTTTAGATCACACAGTGGAAAAGCCAAACAAAAGAGAACAAAACTGGGCCTTCATTTCCTCATGACTCTGCATATGGTAGTGGAAATTTTAGTGCTTTAAAACCTACTGCCAAGCCTATTGGATCACAAAAGTCAGTGAAAGAGGTACTTTTTTTTGTCAAAATATGTCTCTATGACAATTTTGAAAAATTAAATGGAAGATTTGAAACAATCTATGCTACCTAAAATGCTGTTGATTAAACAAGAACAAGAACTTTTTTCCACTCATTACATTTCTTCTTCTCTTTAGTGTAATCGTTCAAATTCCTTATCACCAGTTGATAAACTTGGCCAGCCTCGTTTAACCAAATTAACACGAACACGCACTGATAAGAAGAGTGAATTTTTGAAGATGTTAAAACGGGATCCAGTGGAAGAACATGATGAAAACTGTGTTGAGCAAGAGAAGGTACAGCAAGTTGTGCAGGGAATAATCTGCCTGTTTATCCATTACTTATTTTTCAGTCACCACTAAGGAATTTAGGTGCCTAACAGTGTTTATTACGTGATAAGCATTTATTGCTTTTTCACATAATAAAATGTTAAACCAGAATACAAACCAAAGAGAATAACATCTATAATAACTAAAAAAAAACAAAACAGTTAAATGTTAGGAAATAAAAAGATAATGTGTGCATAATATCAGTAATTAATAAAAACTTTATAGTTATAGTCCTTTGCATAACTTTGTGTAGTGAGCCCAGTTGAACTTGGTGAGACTTCTGAATAAATATGCGTAGCATGTTATTTAGGATTTGTATAATAATGGGTATGTTAAATAGCAGCATATATGTGATTTTACTAAATCAGTTAATCTAGCCTTTAGCTCAGGAACCCTTGAATTTTTTAAGGTATAGTTTTGACAGCACATTGTGAGTATTCATAAGGGTTGGGAAAACAAGCAGCAGTACTGCTTAGTTTTGTCCTTTTTTCTGTGATGATAAACATACTTCTAAGAAAGCTTATGTGTTCAGAGTTATTTTGTACATAAAAAACAATGAAAAATGTAAAGAACTAAAGAGAAACAAATGGAAAAATAAAAGCAAATAGGTTAGCACATGTGCTTGCTATGTTGCTGATCCTACATCATACTTTTGCGATACTGTAGAGTTTTTTTTCTTTTAAGGAGGCTCCACTTGCTTATGCATTTTATGGAGTTTCTTTAAAAAATAGAAGGTCCTTAAAAAAAAACTCTTCAGTATCACCAGAATTGAACCTGTTGCAAAATAGGAGGAGCTTGCCAGGAGGCTGACTGTAAGAAACTGATCCTTTCGAGGCCTAGTTGCTTCCCTTAGCAGCTGAAAAAACAGAAAAGTAAGTTGTGTACTGCTGTGCCCTAAGCACGCTTGAGTCCTGCAAGTCCTTGGATGGGATGTCCTCTTCCTTGCCAGAGTTTGCAAACTCTGTGTGCTCTGCTTTCCCCTTCCTTGCCAGAGTTTCCAAACTCTGTTTGCCCTGATCTCCCTTTGCTTGCTGGGTGGGAAAGGAAGCTGAAGGACTGTAGGGACCCCAGTGTGAAGCGGAGCACACAATGCCTTAGCGTGGGGGTAACATTGCGAGGACTGAGACAGGCAAGCATGGGCCTGTCCAGGCTTCTCAGGGCCTCCCCCACCACCAAATCACCATGTGCTTCATGTAATGACTCCTGTTTGTTTAACGTTTGCAACAGGAAGAGCATGGAATGGGGTCATTATGTGCAGCTATTTCACTTAACAGTTGCGAAATGCAACCATAATGGGCAGGCTCCATTACATTCATTTTATAAGGACTACCTGTAACCTAGTTTTTGGATATATGTGTAAAAACAGTTAAAACAATTAGGAACTACTTTGCTATACATTCAGTATTGGGATTGTTGAGCAGAAAGCTCTTTGTAGAGATAGGTTACATTCACCTGTAAAGTGGGGAAGGTGCTTTTGACCTGGTATGGGTCTGATTCATTAATGTTTATTGAACAGATAAATCCTAGGACTGCAATTGTGCAAGACCACAAAAAGGCACAGTTTATTTAAAATGATGCTGTTAGGCACAACAAGGACAAGTATGTTGGGTCTAAAGCACTTTCCCATGTCCATTTCAAATATCTGCACATTCCTGGGGACAAAGTTTAGCCTTTCCTAATTTTGGCATTTTCCAAATGTATTAACTTGTCTACAACTTACTGTTTGTAAATCTTTTTTTTTTCTTTTTGGAATTTACTCAGATATGTGACTTCTTTAACAGGATGATGATGATGATGATGAATTTAATTTACATAACAGCAATAGTGGCCACCAAGGGAGGGACGTAAACAGGAATTTTGAAAATGAGAGTTCTCAGCAAATGATCCAGTCTTCAGCATTTCCACAGACTGATGTCCTTTCGAGTTCACTTGAGGCAGAACATCGGTAAGTATTTTTTATTAAAATAATTTTATTCATTAACAGAAGAAAAAGCTATATGTGGACCATTTATTAGAATAATTTATCTTTAAGTTGTTATTTTAGTTGATTATTTCATTTTTTAAAAACAATTCAAGATAAACAAATTATATGATCAAAATAGGAGCAAGAATCTGAGCATAATGTAATTCTTCATAAAATAATTTATGAAATATTTTAAAGAACTAAATCCCTGATGTGCAGTTCAATTTATTGATGGACTGCTCTGCTCTGTCCAAAGGTGCATTTTCAAGAGGCAACAGGTCTTTGTTTTTCTTTGAAGACATTTTGCCTTTCATCCAAGAAGCTTCTTCAGCTCTGACTGGATGATGGAGAATGGAAGGATTTAAATTCCTTGCAGACAGACATTTGCATTCTTTTAGAGAGTTGAGGCCATTTGGAGGTTTATCTGTGTCCTCGGGGTCACCTGAGTAATGCAAATGGGTGTGGAACAGGGGTCAAATGCTCCCGGTTCGGACTGGATCACCCAATCCGGTAGCGATGGCAGCGGGTGGTTCAGAGAACCGATAGCAAAAGTCTCTGCCCCCCCCATGCCCATCTGAGCTGCATGATCATCAGAGGCTTTTTTTTAACTTTTAAAAGCATTTTTTCTACAACTTTCCGCCGAAAAAATGCTTTTAAAAGTGAAAAAAAAAAGCCTCTGATGATCTCGTGGCTTAGCTGGGATCGTCAGAGGCTTTTCAAAGCATTTTTTCCTGCAACCTCTTCCGCCGAAGAGGAGTTAAAAAAATGCTTTAAAAGTGTCTCTGATGATCCCAACTGAGTTTCCTGATCGGCAGAGAGACTTTTCAAAGCATTTTTTAAAAAGCCTATCTGACGATCAGGCAACTCACCTGGGATCGTCAGAGAGACTTTTAAAGCATTTTTTTTCTGCAACCTCTTCAGAGGAAGAGGTGGTTTAAAAAATGCTTTGAAAAGCCTCTGACGATCCCAGCTGTGTTGCCTGATCGACAGAGACTTTTCAAAGCATTTTTTTGCATTTGCAGAAAAAATGCTTTGAAAAATAAAAAGTTGGCCACGCCCACCCAATCACATTACGCCCCCCCCACCAAGCCACACCCACACCCACAGAACCAGTAGTAACAAATTTTGCATTTCACCCCTGGTGTGGAGCCTTCTTGGAACTGCTGAAATTGTTGAAAACTGGAGATAGTTGATGTATCCCTTGCCCCTTCCATTTCCCACCATCCAGTCACTGCTGAAGAAGCTTCTTGGATGAGATATGAAACGTCTTCAAAGAAAAAACAAAGTCCAATTGCCTCTTGAAAAAGCACCTTTGGGGCAACCATGATCTGGATGACTGAGAATCTCCATAGATGGACTGCTCTGTAGAAATAGAGCAGGAGTAGGAGAGGTTTCCTGCCTTCTGTAATCTGACTTTGAAAAAAATTATGGTGAAATGATTATAAAAGTGTAAATATTTCTGAACCTTGTATTTAACATGAGGGGGAAAATTCAAGCCAGAAAGGGAGATGCATGTTTTCTACAGGTTCATGAATTTCTGAGGATTTTTTCCAAGTAGAAAAGTCTTGCAAATAAAAATTGTAAATGTCCCTCTTTCAGGTAACTAAATTGTCTCTGAGGATCATTGTGGAGTCTATATTGGCTTCATGTGCCTATGTATATGCCACCTTGAGCTTCTTACTAAAAGGCAGGATATAACTCTAATGAAAAATATTGATCCTTCTCCCTTTTTTAAAAGATTGTTAAAAGAAATGGGTTGGCAGGAAGACAGTGAAAATGATGACACTTGTGCTCCACTAACTGAAGATGAAATGAGAGAATTTCAGATCATTAGTGAACAGGTAAGATAAATTAGCACAAAATGTGTTCAGAGTGAAATGTTTTATAGAGCAAAGTACAGATCAGGATACCTATTTAATATTTCCTAAAGAAATTTCTCTATCCTATTGTTGGTGTAATATTTGAATATTTCAAAAGCCAACGAAGTCTTATCTATTTAATTTTCCACATTTCATTGTGAAATTCTGGAAGAGTTTACCCACGTGCTGGATTATATTTTGGCAGCACATGCGCAAGCAGAAAACCCCCCTGAGAAAGCTATTGACTTGCCCTTTCTTTGAAATAAACCAGGATTCTAGAACTCATTCTGCTTATGTCTTGGTATGTGGATCAGGATAACTAATTTTAAATAAATTCTAGTTAATTGCTAAATAAACCAATTTCAGACCATGAGGAGGAGAGATGGAAAAACAAAGTTTTGTATTACAGCAAATCAGTAATCGACAATATTTTAATTCCCTGAGGATTCCCCCTGAAATGCATAGAAGTCTTAATAGAAGAGTTAAATGGCTTTTCGAGATGCAAAGTAATTTTTTAAGTGTTCACAATCCTTTTACAAGGAAATACAATCATTGTTTTGATATGCAAAATAGTAGTTGAGCCTCTCAACTATTCAATATGGTGGTTAATAATCCATTTTTTCTTACTCTGCCATTCTTCATTTTTTTCAACTTTTGTAGCAGTTAACTGACTTTCAAAGAAAGGCTTTCTCTAGTACCTGTCACATGTTAATAATATCAACGGAGGTTATTGTGTTTGTGATGATAAACATAGAAATGAAAATGAAAATCCATCTAAGTTTTACTGCCATATTGAAGGTTCAAAACAAGCTTGCATAGCTGCCTGTCCTCCAACATAACCAAGTCTTTTTACTTATAGGTTGTTCATTCAATAAAATGTTCATTAAATTGGGTCTGGTCCCATGTTTATGACTTCACTGACTTACAACAGAAAAATCAGTCCCAAATGTAGTCTTAAGTCGAGGACTACTTGTACTCTAATGGGAGTAGATTACCATCTACTCCCATTTTTCTCATATCTGGTCTGATTGGGATTCAGTCAGAACTTACATCTACTCTTGTGAGTTTTGGTTCATTAAACTTGAGGTTGCCCATATGTATTTCAACTCTTCCTCTTCCTATAGGACTGGAAGAAGATTAGTGATTATCATTCCTTACTTGAAGGAGGTTTTTTTTTCAATTTTATACACTAGAAGGTTATTTTAATTATTATTTTCAGCTCTTAAGTGAAAAAATTCTCCTTAAATCCTGGTTTACTATGCAATAATCAACCAAAAGAGTCACAGATTAAATTAAAATATAAAACTGTGTTCTGTACTATTAAAAATATACAAAGCTATGTTTTGTTGACAAGTATAAAACCCAAAAAGTCAAGAAAGATCTTTGCCATTTTAAGACTTCTAATTCTGTTTGTTTTCTATTTCAGTTGCAAAAAAATGGCCTCAGAAAAAATTGCATTCTAAAAAATGGTCTCATCTGTGACTTCAAATTCAATCCCTGGAAAAACAGCACTTTCAAAGCAATGCTTGAGAATGAAGATACAGAGACAAGCAGCAGTGACACATCAGATGATGATGCGTGAAGAGTTGAAGATTTGTACTGCATCTCATGAAATTTAAGAAATGTTGAAAAAGGAGCACCATACTCTTATGGTAGTGATATGCATCAGTAGAAGGAGGATCTTTGGGACTCCTCATGAAGGAACCTAAGATTGTTATGCTAATGAGCTGTGTTGAACCTGATTTTTAATTTCTTTGTAAATGGATGTTGTAGAAATGAGAACTTTTTTCCACATTGCCTTTCTTCATCACTGCAGCATTTCTCTGACTAGCAATGTGATAATGTAAGAGAATGAGATTTTCTCATTTAATAATAATAAAAAAGATTATGTAATATTTGGCAAAGTTTTGTCTTAAAACTGTGCAGGTGTAAGGGATAAAATGGCAGCTTGACTCAGTATGTTGCTCACTGAGGCAGATTTATTTTACAATGGAAATTTTGAGTGTTCATTTTGTGCACAGACAGTATACTGAGAAGCATGTCTGCTAACAAGAGTGCACTAAAACATCTTTTTCCTGAACTATTACAGTTCTACTTCTTGAAACAAAGCAGTAATTCTGTAGCAGTTTATTCTATATAGTAATTATGAAAAGACTTGCTTCAGTTCCCAATTTTATGGAAGTGGTGTAAATCAAAAGCTTTATTGGATGCTGCAAGACCCAGGAATCTGGATCCTACAAAATTGGTTCTGATCCTTGTGGGGAAAATAAATATTATTTTGATAAATTATTCAGATGCAGAAAGTTTATTTCGTGGGCTGGATCTACCCAACATGTACAAAATAAAAACTCTTAGAATCTTGAAACATTCCACTGAATATACTCATCTAAATTGTCCTTTATTCAAGATAATTTTCATTTCAGAATTAATCTTGACTGCTTTGTGTTGTGTACAACATATCAGTTTGTTCTGCATCTAAAATAGAACACTAGGTTCCAGATTAGTTATATTGAAGAGTAAAAATGGATATAGTATATGCTATAAATTATATATAATACCTAGTTTATGGTTTGTTATCTAGTCTCTGCTTTAAGTGAAAAACAGTCAGTTTGTAGAAACTATAAAAGTCAAGTTGCCTGTAAACCCTTGCACCATTTAGATTTTTGATAAATCAATTCTCTGATTCAGCTATGCAAAGGAAAGTTATGCATAAATCAGCTTTTTTTCTTGAAAGAGTGGTTCTTTTAAGGCAGGGGTCCCCAACCCCCGGGCCGCAACCCACTACTGGGCCTTGGGCTGTTTGGAACCGAGCTGTGGAAGTAGTGGGGATGCATGCACACATACCCACTTGTGTGAGCAGCGAACAAATGTGTGGCTGGTGTGTGTGTGCCCACTGATTGTGCAAATGGAGCTGTGCGCACATGTGCTTGCCTGCCTCTCATGCGGAACCTCCCCCCCCCCCCCGCCCTGCCATTCCACAATGCTGGAAAGGTTGCTTTAAGGGATACGTGATGGAATGATGAAGTAGAAGAGACTCTGGATGAGAAATGCAGAATATAGGTAGTTTCGACATACAATTGGGACCAGAATTTCCATTGCTAAGCAAGTTGGTTATTAAGTGAGCTGCATCCTATTTTATTACCTTTTTTTGCCATAGTTGCTAAGCGATTCACTGAAGTTGTTAAGTGAAATACTTTATTTTTCGGACTATAAGATGCACCTTCCCCCCCCCCCCCCCAAAAGCGGGTGAAAATTTAGGTGAGTCTTACAGACTGAATACGGGCATTTTTGGCCTCCTGAACCTTTCGTGCGTTATGTTTTCGCCCTCCCAGGCCCCCAGAAGCACTCTGCAGTACTCTGCACGGCCCGTTTTTGGGCTCCCAAGTCCTCCGCGTGTCGTGTTTTCGCATTCCCAGCCCCCAGAAGCACTCTGCAGGCCAAAAACGGGACCGTTTTTGACAAAAATGGGCCGTACCGAGCACTGCAGAGTGCTTCTGGGGGCCTGGGAGGGCGGAAATCCGATGCACGGAGGCCAAAAATTATTTTTTTCTTGTTTTCCTCCAGTAAATTTAGGTGCGTCTTATAGTCCGGTGCGTCTTATAGCCCGAAAAATATGGTAGGTGGGTTGTTAAGTCAGTTGCTTCCTTCATTGACTTGTTTGTTGGAAGCCAGTTGGGAAGATTGCAATCAATGATCACATGACCCTGGGGCACTGCAGCAGTCATAAATAACATGCTGGTTGCCCAACACCTTAATTTTGATCACATGACCTTGGTGATGCTGAATAAGTATGAGGATCAGTTGCAAGTCACTTTTTAAGTGCTATTGTGACTTTGAAGACTCACTAAATGAATGGTGGTAAGTCAAGGACTACCTGTAGTCCTGTAATGGCTGCAAAAAAATGAGGATGAGAGGATGATCGTGCAATATGGCGAGAAAGAAAAAGGTAGGTTCAAAGAACGCAGTCAAGGAGACCCAAGGAACAGTCAAGATTAAAATAGAGAAAATCCTGAGCAATTTTGAGGGAAATAAAACATCGTTAGGAAGTGAATGAAGAGGGGCCTCTAGTGAAATTAATGGAAACAAAAAACTGAAATATTTTGGCATAAGTAAATGAAGGAATATTGGAAGAAATACTTTTAGAAATTTATATGAGGTCCAAATGATGTAAATGTTAGAATCCAAGAATCTTTTTTTGAAAAAGAAGCATTAATGCTAGTGAGAGAAGTCTTCAAGTGTAGATTGTGTAAATAGAATAATATAAGGTACCTGGTTTGTTTATGGAATGGCTGTGTATGAGAGGCAACTGTATCCATGCCTTATTGAAAGAAGGCAGTGACAAGACAGGAAAAGATCGGGATTAAAAAAAACTACAGAGCGTTAGTTTGTCAATGGGCAGCTGTTTGGCAAAATTCTCCAAGAGATAATAAGTGACAATGAGCAAAATTACAAAAGGTAAGTGCAGTGTGGTTATAGCAGATGTGTGAAGAATTCAACAGGATATTAACTCTTCTTCCGACATCCCTGCAGATTCTTGCACAATAACGTTTATTGTACTATAATAATAACTTTATTGTCATTGTACATGTATACACAGTATACCCGTATAACGAAATTCACTTAACACCCAAACACCAGGTCCAACACACATAACAATCCCCAAACACACTCCCACCCACCACAATTCCCCACCCCTAAACCACCCAAACATCCACACAACAGACGGAGTAATGCTCACTGATGGTGGCCCTTTAGTTCATTGTTGAGTGCAATTATAGCTCTGGAATAAAAACTATTCAGAAAACGTGTAGTTCGAGTTTTAATTATTCTGTATCTTCTGTCAGAAGGCAACAGTCCAAAAAGATTGTAAGCAGGATGGGAAGAGTATATTTGTTAATGTAGAGAAAATATATATAAAAAGTCAATAGGCTTGAATTATGGAATAGATTGTGAGTAAGGAGCTTACTCCTTACTCATTACTGAATGACAACAGTGGTTTATAGAGTATAAAATAATAGGGCTGGAAGGGACTCTCGGGTCTTCCATATGAGCCAAGGTGGCGCAGTGGTTAGAGTGCAGTACTGCAGCTACTTCAGCTGACTGCTAGTTCAGCGGATCAGCGGATCAAATCTCACCGGCTCAAGGTTGACTCAGCCTTCCATCCTTCCGAGGTGGGTAAAATGAGGACCCAGATTGTTGGGGGCAATTTGCTATTTAGTATGCTGTCTTTGGTGTAAGCCACCCAGAGTCCTTGGAGAGAGGGCGGCATAGAAATATGACTAAATAAATAAATAAAATAGTCCAACCTTCTGCTCAAAGCAGGAGATCTTATACATCCCAGTCAAATGGTTGTCTTATTTAGTTTATTTTTGAAAGCCTCCACTGATGAACCATCCACAACTCTTGGAGGCAAGCTATTATGACAGATGTAAAGCATATTTGATAAATGAAATGCTTAAGAGAATGTTTAACACTGAGAATGTCTTCGTGATTTAATGTATTAACAAACCAGTGTATAAGGAATGCTTTTGATAACAGAGGTAACTTGGTTGGGGACATGAGCATACAGATGATGGATGACCAGTTGGCTGAGAACCCAAATGATTTGCAGCAAATGTTAAATTGTATGAAGTATTGTGGAATAGGCATCAGAAATATGATAAATAGCATAACATTTTGGCACAGCTTTGTGCAAAGCTTTAATAGAGGCCACTGAAAAAATCAGTTTTGACAATTGGTGCAAAAAACCCTCCCTGAACATTCCATTGAACTGAAGAAATGGTCCGGTGACATCCGAAGTTGTAACGAAGGTTGTAGCGTACAAAGCCTGCACCTCCAGTGGATTCTGAAAATTAATTTATCAAATACAAATACATGGCTGGGTAAATGGATCAATTGCAAATCATACAAAAATGGTGAAAAACTACAGCAAGCAAACATGTACGTACCTTAGTAAAACATGCATAATGTAGTTCTCAATAATGGTAACTGCCTGTAGGAAGCCAGGAAAGAATGTTGCAAATGGCAATCACTTAACTAGAGGATGCCATGACGTAATTTGCAAACTGGTTGCCGAATGCCCAGATTACGATCACATGACCATGGAGATGCTATGACTAGTATGAGGATGGGTTTTTATGTACCACTGATTCAAAGCTGTTATAAGTTCAAAAGGTCATGGAATGAGTGGTTGTTAAGCCTGCATGAGGAATAGATATAAATGCCTACATGACTAAAAGGAATACACATTATCTGGATTTTCTCAACCCTGTGGAGGACACAAAGCAAAAACTAGAACACACACGGCAGCTTTACAGAAATTATAATAAATGCAAAAATATTTGAATAATTTATATATAATCTACAAAAAATAGCATTCGGAAGCTTTTCAGAAGTGGGGTATATTTCAAAACAGTATTTACATCTTTAATGTGACAATATTACCAACTCATCTTACATGTGTTTGTTTATTTAATTTATTTGCTGCTCGTCTCATTTCCAAGCAACTCTGAACAGTTTAAAAGCACAAAAATCTTAAAAATATATTTCTAAACAATAGAAATGGGAATTACAATGAAAAGTAGAAATATAGTTAAAAGATGGGGAAGGAGGGAGCAGGATGCACTGAGGGGGGTGGGAGGAGGGTTAGGATTACCTCTTAATTCATCAACCACCTCTATTGGGATGTTCCCTGTCAGGTCCCCAAGCCAGAGACAAGACTTAACATATTCTCAAATTTATTATTTAAGTGTTAAGAAAATTTATATGAGCACCCAAATCACTGATGGTGACTCTGGGCAGTTTACAAAGATAAAAACCCAGTGCAGAAAAACCAATAAAGCTTCGTTCCTCTAGTACTGTGATGGCGAACCTCTGTCATGCGTGCCATAGGTGGCACATGGAGCCATATTGGTGGGCACGCAAGCATTGCCCTAGCTCAGCTGCATGTGCGTGCAAGCCAACTGATTTTTGAGCCTTCAGGGCCCACCATAAGTTGGCAAACGGACCATTTCCGGCCTCCAGAGGGCTTCCAGGGTGGTGGGGAAGGCTGTTTTCGCCCTCCCCAGGCTCTAGAAAGCCTCTGGAGCCTGGGGAGGGTGAAAATGGGCCTACTAGGCCCAGCATGCCATCGCGTGCCAAAAATGGGGGGAGCACGGGGGGGTCGCTCGTGCATGCATGGGGGGGTGGAGCGCATTGAATTGTGGGCATGGGCATGCACGTGCGCGACCCCCCCCCCCCGCGTTCCCCCTGCTTTTGGCACGCAACGGCAAAAAGGTTAGCCATCACTGCTCTAGTGATAACAATCAGACAAACCACTTGATAGGTCCCTGGCCCATTGGCAGAACCATGTCTGGGGGCCTTGGCCTGTTGGCAAGACCATGTCTTCAGGGCTTGTGAAAGAGTGTCAATATTACATCATTTTACATCACGAACGAACAAGATCTACATTAGATTCAATATCTACCTTTCTGATAGATTCTTTGGGGTGCCCAATAAACTCAGAATATTTTGATAATTTCAACCTCAGGTCCAAAGAATGAATTTAACATTTCTTAAGACAAGTATCCACTGATTTCCAATTATAGTATTACAAAGTCCAACTCTTCTATAAATCACAATTCCAATTTTAAAATTTAGTTTCTGATAAAGATGAAGTCAATTTCACAACATGAACGAGAACATCTCGGATTAGGGGATCTGATCTAAATTGAACTATCAAACATTTGGGTCAATTATATTGCTGTTGTTTTGACTTAGGGAAATAAATTTGTAGTCATTGACATTCCTTAAGATAATCATTCAAGACTAATTGATTTAAAATTACCATTCCAGACTGTCCATTGTTTTCAACAAAACATTTTAGCACCTATTTTTCAAATAAAAAAAAATAAAGTAAAAGATTTTGAAGTTAACTAATGAAATTTCCCATCAAAATCTAATCTACACCTATAGGCCCCAAGTGAGTATATGACCGTGTTGGCGAACCTATAACTTGTGCCAGAAATGGCATGCAGAGCCATCTCTCTGGGCACACCAGCTGTCACTTGTTGCTCTTCGCGCGGGGGGGAAGCTCCAGAAACTGGACAAGCAGTTTCCTGATGCACATGCATATGCTGGAAACCAGAAGATCAGCTTCCTGGCACACGCATGCATGCCGGGGAACTGCTCTTCCGGTTTCTGATGCTGCCCCCCACGCGCACTCCCGTTTCAGCAATTGGTGCCGAAAAGGTTCGCCAACACAGGTATATGATCTCAAACCAGGAAAGAAAAGCTCCTTTATGCTTTATAATCCAAGTAATTGCCAAGATCTTAATGGAAATAAGTAATAATTTTCCAAGTCAGCCCTAATTCAGTTAGGTCATCCCACATAAATATAGATGATAATGTAATATTTTTAAAAGTCTGGTAAATGAAAACAATCTTTAACAATTTTTTCAGTTTAGAAAATTAAATTTTTGGTGGCCTATCTTCCCATATACATAGAATTATCATATCTATATTTTCTAGATTGATGTCTTTTGCTTTAGGAATTATTTTCTGGTTTTAATAAGAAAGTTTTTGAGTTTTTTTGAACTGATGCTCTTTGGCCTTTTGGCACTATTGCATTTTATTGGGGAATAAGATCCAGTTAGCCACCAGGTGGAGCTAAAGCTATGGTTTTGTAAAATATACAGTGCATTATGCCTTATGCCTTTTATTTTACTCTGCAATTCCTGCCCTCGTGATCAAAGTTTGGATCAGATCAGTTTAGTTAACCATTTGTGGTTTAGAATGAGTGACTATTTGTATGGCTAAGTGAGGGTTATGGAAATCTTTTTGTATGGTTTTAATTCCCAGATCAATAAAAATCTGGTAAATAATGGTTTATCAACTTCAGAAAATGTTACAGCCCTGTTCGTGTTACCTAGACCTGTTCTTTGCATCTCAGAATAACATGTTATAACGGGCATTCATACTGATAGCTATGAAGTTGTTGGAAGAAAAATCCATCTGGTTCAGTTCCAAGCCAGGAAAAAGGCACTGGAGATAAAATGGAGGCTGGAGGCTGATTGAAAAGAAAGGTTCTCTTTATTGATGAATAGAACCACCAACCGCATGTGATTCTGGGAAACTGACAAAATGGAGTTGAGAATGGGTGGGTTTTTATACCTTCTTTGGGCTTTGTATTTGAGCTTCCTGTTCCTGTGCAAGAACCTGTCTTTTAATATTCTATTGGCTGTTGTCAGATTCCTATGGGGTCATGGCTGGCTCTGTAGGCAAAAGAGGAAATGCAAATCCTAGGTGCTTATCTGGGCTAATTTTGTCGACCTTTTGTTTGTTGCTTATCTGACTTTTTGTCTTGACCCAGTATTTCTGAATAGATTACCAAATCTGCATTTCTGAAAGTTGGCCTCCTCAGTTTCTGCTTGGGGCAAGGAAACTGAGGCTGGTTTCTGCCTCCTTTAAGATTATTTTTTTTAAATTTCATCTTTAGGGGAAATATTTTATCCTGCCTTTTTAATATTTCCCAAAATATTTCATTCTTCTAGGAGAGGGCTTCCCACAAAGTCTCCTTCCAAAGAATGATTAAATAACAGCACAACAGACGATTCATAGCATTTTGGTCTGGTAATGCATACAACTTAGCTTTTGAAATGCATTATCAGCATTATTGGAGCGAACCGATTCTTCTCTTATCTGGTATCTTGAGGGCAGTTCTGCAACCTTGCTGCATCACCACATTAACCATGACTGCTGTCCAGGTTGAATTGGAACCCTGGTTCTCAGCGGAGTTAATATGCTTTGCAAAGAGGTGGGTCTTTTTTTCAACTTGTTTCGCAGTGGAAACATACATTCCAGAGATAATTTATTATCCTTGAATAATCTCCAATTGATTAGTGATTCTAAATGCTTTCCCCCTTAAAATTCCAAAAAAGCCATGCGCACATTTCAACGGGTACAAAAAATATTCTGTTATTGTCAGCCCTTCAAGATAATCCAGGTCAGGAAACAGACTCCAGAAGTTTGAACTCGATTTAATGGAGATAAACTGTAGTAACAGAATCCTAAAAGCCTGGCTGTGTTTTCTCTTTCCTTCCTCTTATACCTCAGGGAGTTAGACCAAAACCAGTTTGAGTTTCTTTCCTACGTGTTCCTAGTTCCCTTGTCTTAAAACTTGTTTTTGTTTTTGTAATTGTCGCTGCATTGATTCCCCAAGGTCGTATCTAATGGCTCTCTATAGTTATTCATCTTCTTTCATGCATACTCTGAACTGCAATGATGCATGGGCAGGTGATCATCAAAAGAAGAAAAATGGCTATGGCATATACTTAAAACATCATTAAAGGATTGTGGATTAAAAGATCAGATTTAGCATTAACCGGCATATGAATCTGGGGAAGGGGATAAAAGATCTGGAAATTAAACTATAAATAAAGCAAGACAAGGAGTATAATGGAGAAAGCTGGTCACCAAACCTACATAGAATGTTGACTTTAAGTTGGTTTTCTTGCAATATTCTTACTGAAGGAGCACATATAATATTGTGAAAGGCTGTGCCTGATGTTAGATCGGCACAACACCTGAGATAACCCAATGCTATGCTGCAGAGTGTTTTGTAGGTGATAACTAGCACTTTCAGCAGAATCAGTCTGTGCAACAAATTAGCAAGGAAATAGGTCTTCAGTTAGAAAATATATTTGCCCAGCATGTGATATGTGCTTCATTAAAACTAAAAGGTAGGGATTTATTTTAAACATTTGCCCTAAAAATCTAGGAAACAAAAATAAAATATATTTTTTTATAGCAAATCAACTGGAAAACCATTAGGGACAAGAGTTTCCCCCAATTTCATGGATTTAATTGTAGTGACAATTTCTTGAAGTAAATGAGTAATCTGATCCAGGGACAAATCTGGTAAATCTACTTCTCTGTAAAATTAAGTATTCTGTGGATAAAAAAATGAATCACTTTAGAATGTGATTGACTAATGAATTTAGAATCTGTGCAGATATTCCCATTTGTATCCTGAATAGATAGTACAATGCATTTCCTCTGCAACGATCTACCACTTAATCTAGAAGTTTGGAAGCCAGATTTGGTCAAGATAAGGGCCACATTTTTATATGCATCCTTTGTGTGATAAATGTAAAAACTTTGCAAAGTTGTAGCTGCCATTTTTTTTACCTTTCCCCCACCCATGAAGACCCTGGAATCACTACTACTGGTATATTCAGACAACCATTACACAAGGTAGCCTTCATGTTCAGTGTCTCAAAGAATTGCAACAGAGAGTTGGATTTTGTTGACTGAAAGCTAATTGGAAGACAATTCTCTCTAGCATCCAAATATGGGATAAAATTGGAGCTTCAGAATGAAGAATCAGGGATGAAAACTCTGCTGCTATGAGCAAATGCAAGAGTACTATAATTAGAATTATTGCTGCTGTCCAAGTTAACCTTAAAATACTGCTCAGTTTACTTGCATGCAAATTGATAAACAGTACTATAGTTTAAACAGCAATATCCTGTTTATATTTCAAATTAACATGATTCATAGATGTCATTTTCCTGAGGTTTTTGGTTTGTACTCATTCATGTTTAGTTTAGGCAATTCAGTGTTGATGTAATTTTTGTGGGCAATTGTAAACTTTTTGGGAAATTAAGTCTTTGACGCAATCAAAATGCTTTCATTGGAAAAGAAGAAAAGAAACCTTTAATAGAAAGATAGCTCATGATTCGGCCAATACTCTATTACTCTGCTGAACCACCTTTTCCCCTTTAAGTTAGTCAAAGGTAAATTCTTAGGTGTGGTCATCATCGGGAGCGTACACCAAATGGAGATAGTACCAGAAAAAGAAAACTTTGATAAACTTTAAAATTAAAGTGAGTTATATTAACCATAGAGTTTCCTCTGATCATATTACAATTTCAATTTGGGGCAACTTTTGAGGTCTGCACTCAAGGCTCTAGGGCAGTGATGGTTAACCTTTTCTGGACCGAGTGTCCCCCGCATGTGCCCTGCCATGCCTGCCGCATGCACATCTGCCCCCCACACGTGCCCTACCCCACACATGTGCGTACACCCCCTGCACACACCCCACCCCCATGCATGTATACACATCCTCCCCCCACACACATCCCATGCATGTGTGGCAGAGACCCAACGACCAACTGTCTGGTGGGAGGCGTGCACACCTGCGTGGGGGAGCTGAACGTGCCCAGAGAGAGGGCGTCATAGGTTCACCATCACAGCTCTAGGGAGCCATTTTTGGACTTTGTATTCTTCTACCTTGCTTTGAAGCCAAAGAGATGGATTGAAAATATGCCTAAAAGTTAGGTGTGTTGATCGATAGGCCATTTAGAAAAAAAAAAGTGTCTAAAGACAATTTTTGTCTCTATATCATGGTTGTCCAAACTTTTGGCTTGTCTGGGCTGCATTGAGTGAAGAGGAATTGCGTTGGGCTGCATATAAAATATACAATATAGTTAATGTATATGAATCACATAATAATGTTAGAAGTTTACAATCTTGTGGGGCCACTTTACTAGCTGTCCAGGGCTGCATGCAGGCCATGGGTTGGATAAACCTGTACTATATACTAGAGGTAGAGTTGCTTATTGATATGTACGGGTTGTATAAAGGTTACAACAGGAAACAAGGAAAATTAGGCAGCTTTTGGAGAGACTGGGGAACTTTTCTAAGATGATTTAAATATTGGTAAATGGATAGGACTGTTTCAACTTGGTGCCCTCCAGATGTATTGCAGATGAGATTGATGTCCTACGCATCTGTGGGCCATCTGGTTGGGAAAGGCTTCCTACAAAAATAGAAGCATTAACAAAATAGTTCAAAGTGGCTAATTTAGAAATAATGTGTATGTGTATAGAAATCAGCAAACGGGACAGGAATTAGAAATGCGTATTTGGAAGCTTCAAAAGAAACATGTGGAATTGGTCTATCTCAGGAAAGCTAGTCTTTACTTTTTAGTGTTTAGGAGGTTTCCCTACACCCAATTTCCCCTGCTCTAGAGACCTAAATATTCATATGTATTGTGATGGAATAGAAATACACATATTCATTACAGACCATTACAGGCATCCTTTAAAAAAACCGAGTCTGGTAACAAGCTGGGCTTCTAGAAAATTGTTCTTAACGCTCTCAACAACACCTTTTAATAATAACTTCATAAGTTCATCAAAACATGGTGCTAATTAAAAGGTATCAACTCCTAGTAAAACACGATGTGCTAGACTTTGAAGGACAGGATTAATTTCATAAACCAAAAGGTATTTAGACTCTTAAAAAAGAGGTGGGGGGGAGCTTAATGATACAAAACTGCCATGTCCCATTTAGCAGTTTGGTAAGTTACTGATGGAGATATAGAATGAAACATTGGAGTAGAGACTAGTGAGTGTATCTTTGTTTGCATGTTACTATGGCCTTCCTGAACTTGGCACTCCCCTCAGATGAATTAAATAGAATTCTGAGAATTCCAGAATGGAATTAGCACTAACTGATTGGGGGAAGCTCCAGTTTCTCTTGTTTTACCCAGAAAACTGGAACTGGAGATCCAGAAAATATTTATCAATTTAGAATAGAATAGAATAGAATAGAATAGAATAGAATAGAATAGAATAGAATAGAATTCTTTAATGGCCAAGTGTGATTGGACACACAAGGAATTTGTCTTGGTGCATATATTCTCGGTGTACAACAGTGAAAGCGAATTAGAATCTAAATTTTATTTTATGGAAAATGAACTGAACTATATCTTATTATATTTGTTTTATAGTGTCTCTGGCAGCGGTGAAATCCGGCCGAATCCATCCGGCTCGTGCGAACTGGTAGCACCGGCGGCGGGAGGTTCTACCCACCCACCGGGATGTCATTACATCCCATTTTTGACCCTCTGGCATGCACAGAAGGCTCTGTGCATGTGCAGAAGAGGCACACACACTCACATTTCCGAACTGGTAGCGAAGGTAAGGGCATTTCACCACTGGTCTCTGGGTGTTTATTCCAGACTGGAAGAGCAGCCAGAAGGCATTCAGATGGTTCCTAGGAAATCAGACTCCATTCTATTCTGATAGGCTCCAAGGAATGTCAAAAATACACTGAGCTTTGGAAGATTTTTTTGGTAATGTTTACAGTTGGTTTATAACTAGATTTTCCAAAATTCTCTTGTTTTTAGAGCCCAGTTATTTTATTTTGTTTTATTGTTTTGTGATGCAAGCAGATATTTGGGAGCTAATCTCCTTCACACTACTATTGATGAAGGATAATATCTATTGTCTTTTGCCTTTGATTCCAGCCTACTTTTACTGCCTGAAAGTAAGGATGATATTCTAATAAGGAACATTTGGCCATAAAATATGGCACTCAATGTTTTGGAAGATTCAGCATATCCCATCCAACCTAGAACATCTATAAACATTTTAGAAACTCTTGCAACATCAACTTGGATGGCTAAAGGTTTAAATGTTTATAGAAACCATGATCCTAGCTTACGTAAAAGGCAATCGTCTTTTTCACAATACCGAATAGTTTGTTTCTTATAACCAGAAATTGAGATTGTATACACTATACCACGGGTGTCAAACTCACGCTGTCACATTGTTGTCACATGATGTATCATGACCCCCCCCTTTGCTAAACTGAGGGTGGGCATGACCAGTGCGTGATGCATCTGGCCCATGGGCTGTGAATTTGACACTCCTGCACTACACCAATTTTGATTATGGAGGTGTATTCATGATTTAATAAATGAGTGAGCTTGGAGTAGCCAGATCCAAGGAATTCCTATGGATAACTTCCCCCTTTTTCTATGGTTAGTTGCTCCACAATAGTAATTTTTTTTTAGACTTTTATGTCACTCTTTTTTCTGATTATATATATATATATATATATATATATATATATATATATATATATATATATATGCATATTCTTTCTAGCCAGGTTTTACCTACGTAAGCTAGGTTGTTCTGCAGCTCTGACTGTGTGAAATCTCATTCACCATCCTCAGAGCTCCTCCTCTGCTGACAAACTGCAACTCTACGTTGCTCTCTGGGAGACTCAGATAGCTATTTCTGCCTTATAAGGCTTCGAAATAGAAATAGCTATCTGAGTCTCCCAGAGAGCAACGCAGAGTTGCAGTTTGTCAGCAGAGGAGGAGCTCTGAGGATGGTGAATGAGATTTCACACAGTCAGAGCTGCAGAACAACCTAGCTTACGTAGGTAAAACCTGGCTAGAAAGAATATGCACATAAAAGCCTACGAAAAACAGAAAAAAGACATATATATATATATATATATATATATATATATATATATATATATATATATATATATATATATATATATATATATATATATATGTATGTATGTATGTGTTTTTCTTCTAGCCAGGTTTTCCCTACGTAGCCAAGGTTTTTTTGTAGCTCCAGCTCAGTAGAATCTCATCTACTCGGTTCTGGGCTTTTTTCCTTTCTAACACCTAGCAAGCTCTGATTGCTAGGTGGGAGACCTAAATAGATCCATTTCTAGCTCGTTAGCTGTCGTCAGTAGGCCACACCCACCTCCTCCCTGTAAAGGCATAGTATCAATTTTCTTACTTCTTCGTAGGGTCTATGTGTGTTTTTCTTCTAGCCAGGTTTTCCCTACGTAGCCAAGGTTTTTTTGTAGCTCCAGCTCAGTAGAATCTCATCTACTCGGTTCTGGGCTTTTTTCCTTTCTAACACCTAGCAAGCTCTGATTGCTAGGTGGGAGACCTAAATAGATCCATTTCTAGCTCGTTAGCTGTCGTCAGTAGGCCACACCCACCTCCTCCCTGTAAAGGCATAGTATCAATTTTCTTACTTCTTCGTAGGGTCTATGTGTGTTTTTCTTCTAGCCAGGTTTTCCCTACGTAGCCAAGGTTTTTTTGTAGCTCCAGCTCAGTAGAATCTCATCTACTCGGTTCTGGCCAGGAAAACCTGGCTAGAAGAAAAACACACATAGACCCTACGAAGAAGTAAGAAAATTGATACTATGCCTTTACAGGGAGGAGGTGGGTGTGGCCTACTGATGACAGCTAATGAGCTAGAAATGGATCTATTTAGGTCTCCCACCTAGCAATCAGAGCTTGCTAGGTGTTAGAAAGGAAAAAAGCCCAGAACCGAGTAGATGAGATTCTACTGAGCTGGAGCTACAAAAAAACCTTGGCTACGTAGGGAAAACCTGGCTAGAAGAAAAACACACATAGACCCTACGAAGAAGTAAGAAAATTGATACTATGCCTTTACAGGGAGGAGGTGGGTGTGGCCTACTGACGACAGCTAACGAGCTAGAAATGGATCTATTTAGGTCTCCCACCTAGCAATCAGAGCTTGCTAGGTGTTAGAAAGGAAAAAAGCCCAGAACCGAGTAGATGAGATTCTACTGAGCTGGAGCTACAAAAAAACCTTGGCTACGTAGGGAAAACCTGGCTAGAAGAAAAACACACATAGACCCTACGAAGAAGTAAGAAAATTGATACTATGCCTTTACAGGGAGGAGGTGGGTGTGGCCTACTGACGACAGCTAACGAGCTAGAAATGGATCTATTTAGGTCTCCCACCTAGCAATCAGAGCTTGCTAGGTGTTAGAAAGGAAAAAAGCCCAGAACCGAGTAGATGAGATTCTACTGAGCTGGAGCTACAAAAAAACCTTGGCTACGTAGGGAAAACCTGGCTAGAAGAAAAACACACATAGACCCTACGAAGAAGTAAGAAAATTGATACTATGCCTTTACAGGGAGGAGGTGGGTGTGGCCTACTGACGACAGCTAACGAGCTAGAAATGGATCTATTTAGGTCTCCCACCTAGCAATCAGAGCTTGCTAGGTGTTAGAAAGGAAAAAAGCCCAGAACCGAGTAGATGAGATTCTACTGAGCTGGAGCTACAAAAAAACCTTGGCTACGTAGGGAAAACCTGGCTAGAAGAAAAACACACATAGACCCTACGAAGAAGTAAGAAAATTGATACTATGCCTTTACAGGGAGGAGGTGGGTGTGGCCTACTGACGACAGCTAACGAGCTAGAAATGGATCTATTTAGGTCTCCCACCTAGCAATCAGAGCTTGCTAGGTGTTAGAAAGGAAAAAAGCCCAGAACCGAGTAGATGAGATTCTACTGAGCTGGAGCTACAAAAAAACCTTGGCTACGTAGGGAAAACCTGGCTAGAAGAAAAACACACATAGACCCTACGAAGAAGTAAGAAAATTGATACTATGCCTTTACAGGGAGGAGGTGGGTGTGGCCTACTGACGACAGCTAACGAGCTAGAAATGGATCTATTTAGGTCTCCCACCTAGCAATCAGAGCTTGCTAGGTGTTAGAAAGGAAAAAAGCCCAGAACCGAGTAGATGAGATTCTACTGAGCTGGAGCTACAAAAAAACCTTGGCTACGTAGGGAAAACCTGGCTAGAAGAAAAACACACATAGACCCTACGAAGAAGTAAGAAAATTGATACTATGCCTTTACAGGGAGGAGGTGGGTGTGGCCTACTGACGACAGCTAACGAGCTAGAAATGGATCTATTTAGGTCTCCCACCTAGCAATCAGAGCTTGCTAGGTGTTAGAAAGGAAAAAAGCCCAGAACCGAGTAGATGAGATTCTACTGAGCTGGAGCTACAAAAAAACCTTGGCTACGTAGGGAAAACCTGGCTAGAAGAAAAACACACATAGACCCTACGAAGAAGTAAGAAAATTGATACTATGCCTTTACAGGGAGGAGGTGGGTGTGGCCTACTGACGACAGCTAACGAGCTAGAAATGGATCTATTTAGGTCTCCCACCTAGCAATCAGAGCTTGCTAGGTGTTAGAAAGGAAAAAAGCCCAGAACCGAGTAGATGAGATTCTACTGAGCTGGAGCTACAAAAAAACCTTGGCTACGTAGGGAAAACCTGGCTAGAAGAAAAACACACATAGACCCTACGAAGAAGTAAGAAAATTGATACTATGCCTTTACAGGGAGGAGGTGGGTGTGGCCTACTGACGACAGCTAACGAGCTAGAAATGGGTCTATTTAGGTCTCCCACCTAGCAATCAGAGCTTGCTAGGTGTTAGAAAGGAAAAAAGCCCAGAACCGAGTAGATGAGATTCTACTGAGCTGGAGCTACAAAAAAACCTTGGCTACGTAGGGAAAACCTGGCTAGAAGAAAAACACACATAGACCCTACGAAGAAGTAAGAAAATTGATACTATGCCTTTACAGGGAGGAGGTGGGTGTGGCCTACTGACGACAGCTAACGAGCTAGAAATGGATCTATTTAGGTCTCCCACCTAGCAATCAGAGCTTGCTAGGTGTTAGAAAGGAAAAAAGCCCAGAACCGAGTAGATGAGATTCTACTGAGCTGGAGCTACAAAAAAACCTTGGCTACGTAGGGAAAACCTGGCTAGAAGAAAAACACACATAGACCCTACGAAGAAGTAAGAAAATTGATACTATGCCTTTACAGGGAGGAGGTGGGTGTGGCCTACTGACGACAGCTAACGAGCTAGAAATGGATCTATTTAGGTCTCCCACCTAGCAATCAGAGCTTGCTAGGTGTTAGAAAGGAAAAAAGCCCAGAACCGAGTAGATGAGATTCTACTGAGCTGGAGCTACAAAAAAACCTTGGCTACGTAGGGAAAACCTGGCTAGAAGAAAAACACACATAGACCCTACGAAGAAGTAAGAAAATTGATACTATGCCTTTACAGGGAGGAGGTGGGTGTGGCCTACTGACGACAGCTAACGAGCTAGAAATGGATCTATTTAGGTCTCCCACCTAGCAATCAGAGCTTGCTAGGTGTTAGAAAGGAAAAAAGCCCAGAACCGAGTAGATGAGATTCTACTGAGCTGGAGCTACAAAAAAACCTTGGCTACGTAGGGAAAACCTGGCTAGAAGAAAAACACACATAGACCCTACGAAGAAGTAAGAAAATTGATACTATGCCTTTACAGGGAGGAGGTGGGTGTGGCCTACTGACGACAGCTAACGAGCTAGAAATGGATCTATTTAGGTCTCCCACCTAGCAATCAGAGCTTGCTAGGTGTTAGAAAGGAAAAAAGCCCAGAACCGAGTAGATGAGATTCTACTGAGCTGGAGCTACAAAAAAACCTTGGCTACGTAGGGAAAACCTGGCTAGAAGAAAAACACACATAGACCCTACGAAGAAGTAAGAAAATTGATACTATGCCTTTACAGGGAGGAGGTGGGTGTGGCCTACTGACGACAGCTAACGAGCTAGAAATGGATCTATTTAGGTCTCCCACCTAGCAATCAGAGCTTGCTAGGTGTTAGAAAGGAAAAAAGCCCAGAACCGAGTAGATGAGATTCTACTGAGCTGGAGCTACAAAAAAACCTTGGCTACGTAGGGAAAACCTGGCTAGAAGAAAAACACACATAGACCCTACGAAGAAGTAAGAAAATTGATACTATGCCTTTACAGGGAGGAGGTGGGTGTGGCCTACTGACGACAGCTAACGAACTAGAAATGGATCTATTTAGGTCTCCCACCTAGCAATCAGAGCTTGCTAGGTGTTAGAAAGGAAAAAAGCCCAGAACCGAGTAGATGAGATTCTACTGAGCTGGAGCTACAAAAAAACCTTGGCTACGTAGGGAAAACCTGGCTAGAAGAAAAACACACATAGACCCTACGAAGAAGTAAGAAAATTGATACTATGCCTTTACAGGGAGGAGGTGGGTGTGGCCTACTGACGACAGCTAACGAGCTAGAAATGGATCTATTTAGGTCTCCCACCTAGCAATCAGAGCTTGCTAGGTGTTAGAAAGGAAAAAAGCCCAGAACCGAGTAGATGAGATTCTACTGAGCTGGAGCTACAAAAAAAACCTTGGCTACGTAGGGAAAACCTGGCTAGAAGAAAAACACACATAGACCCTACGAAGAAGTAAGAAAATTGATACTATGCCTTTACAGGGAGGAGGTGGGTGTGGCCTACTGACGACAGCTAACGAGCTAGAAATGGATCTATTTAGGTCTCCCACCTAGCAATCAGAGCTTGCTAGGTGTTAGAAAGGAAAAAAGCCCAGAACCGAGTAGATGAGATTCTACTGAGCTGGAGCTACAAAAAAACCTTGGCTACGTAGGGAAAACCTGGCTAGAAGAAAAACACACATAGACCCTACGAAGAAGTAAGAAAATTGATACTATGCCTTTACAGGGAGGAGGTGGGTGTGGCCTACTGACGACAGCTAACGAGCTAGAAATGGATCTATTTAGGTCTCCCACCTAGCAATCAGAGCTTGCTAGGTGTTAGAAAGGAAAAAAGCCCAGAACCGAGTAGATGAGATTCTACTGAGCTGGAGCTACAAAAAAACCTTGGCTACGTAGGGAAAACCTGGCTAGAAGAAAAACACACATAGACCCTACGAAGAAGTAAGAAAATTGATATATATATATATATATATATATATGTGTGTGTGTGTGTGTGTGTGTGTGTGTGTGTGTGTGTGTGTTTTCTGAGGTTTTCGTGGGTGTTTGTATGTACGTCTTTGGTTATTCGGGTTTTCTCCCGCGTAAAATTGGAAGTGTCTTGGCGATGTTTTGATGAAGTCTCATTTGTCATCTTCAGGCTGGTGTTTTCAGCTTCGTGCTTCTAGGAGCAATGTGTGTGATCGCAGCTGTTTCTTCCTTTTAACTGCCAGTGGGGATGTGAACTGATTGGGTGGGAGCTTGGCTGTGTTCTGATTGGGTGGAGGTGTGTTCTGATTGGTTGGGGGTTTGGCTGTGCTCTGATTGGATGGGGGGTTGGCTGTGCTCTGATTGGATGGGGGGGTGTTCTGTTTAGGTGGGGGCTTGGTTGTGCTCGGGTTAGTCTGAGTAGCAGGGAGATTTGAGCTGGTGAGCTGCGTTGCTGCGTTGCTGTTGTTTGGCTTCGTGTGTGGCACGACCACAAACGTTGTGTGGCACGAACACGAACCAGCCTGAAGCCTGACAAATGAGACTTCGTTGAAACATTGCCAAGACACTTCCAATTTTACGCGGGAGAAAACCCGAATAACCAAAGACCTACGTATGTATGTATGTATGTATGTATGTATGTATGCATGTATGTATGTATAACTCAAGACACTGAACATACCAATACTTCTTCCTCTTTCTATTTTCCCCACAACAACTCTGTGGGGTAGGTTGGCTTGAGAGAGAATGACTGGCTCAGAGTCACTCAGATAGTTTTTCATGTCTAAGGCAGGACTAGAACTCACAATTTCCTGGTTTCTTGACCAGCAGCTGAACCATGACACCAAACTTGCTTTCTTTGTGTTCTCTACATTCCATCTGGGAAAAAATTTTGAAACTCTGTCCTGACAATCAAACTATCTTACATTTGCTACATGCCAAAACTTTAATTACCAAGCCAACTGGGATATTATATCCTTTCTCCTCTCCAAAGTACTCTTGTCTTTTTGGATTTTATTACCCTGTTTCCCCAAAATAAGACATCCCCTGATAATAAGCCCAATCGGGCTTTTGAGTGCATGGCAATAAGGCCAAGCGCTTATTTTAGGGTTCAAAAAAATATAAAACAGGGTCTTATTTTCGGGGAAACATGGTACTTCCCAGGTGATGGAAGCCTGACTACTATTTTGGTAGTCATAGACCCGTTAACAAAAATATCTAAATTCATTCCTTGAAATAGCATTCCATCTTATATCAGAAATTGTCAGGTTGTTTATTGATCATGCATTCTGATATGGAGGCATGGCTAATCAACTCACTTCAGAAAGGGGTGCATTGCACAGCATTGTTTTTTTTAAGGAAGCTTTGATCTTCAGAACCCTTTATTCATCATCTGCAGTTCAGTGGCAAATTAAAATGAACTAATGCTACTCCAGAGTAATATCTTTCCTGCTATATTGACTGCCAGCAGTTCAATTTGCCTGGCTGCTTAGGTTGGGCAGAATTTGATTGTAACAGTTCATTCATATACCGGCAGGATATTTTTTCAAGCTTCTTATTGACATTAATCTCTGCTGTTTAATTATGCGTCCCTCTTTTCTTCTTGAGCTTCTAAATTTTTAAAAGAGCTGCAAACATTGCAATTACTTATTAGGAATAATAATTTAATTTTGTTGCTGTTTTAACTGTAGTGATTATTTTGTTTTTTTGTTTTTTTTGTGTTATTTTTCTGATTTTGTTTCTTTGTTTAGTTTTAACTATTTGTAAACCACCCAGAGTCTCCGGGAGTCAGCTGACAAATACGTTTAATAAATTGATATCATTGTTTGCATGCTGTTTGGTTGATTGCACACTGCCTAGAGTTGTAGTTGGTTCAGTTGGGCAGCCATATGAATTTCATCCTAAACAAATAAATAACAGATTTCTTTCACTGTTTTCTCACTCCTGGGAACCACCGAATATGAAAAAGTTAAGAAATGCAGCTAGATGTGGTGAAGGGACACCACCAACCTTCATTTGAGTAATCCACAGCAGCAGAGTATAGTATCTTCAAACTCAATTCTAGATGAACGTTAAGGCTGCTCTTGTGAAGGAGCATGTATAGGGTTCAGAACAGTGGTGGGTTCCTCCCGGTTCGGCCCGGATCTGCTGAGCCGGTAGCGGTGACGATATGATGTCACCGAACCGGTTCTCTTTGTTCGGGAGCTGGGCCCCCCTGACCCCCCTGCATTATTCTTACCTTTTATTTGGCTCTGCCCCCGATCTATTTGCTGCCTCCTGAGTCCCAGCTGATCAGCTAGAAGGAAAAAAACTGTTTAAACTCTTGCCACGGGCTTCAAAGGGCCGCCTTCAGCTGATCAGTGTTACAAGGCAGTGTGGTGGTAGACCAGTGCGCTCAAAAAACAAATGGATAGACTGGTACCTCCAAAAACAAATGGGTTGACCGGTACCTCCAAAAACAAATGGGTAGACCGATACAGCTCTGCAAGCAGTTAAAAGCCTGTTAGACCAGTACCTCTGCTAAATCCTAAAGAATTGTCACATGACCATCAAACCACACCCACAAAATAAGCCACACCCACAGAACCGGTAGTAAAAATTTTTAGAACCCACCCCTGGTTCAGAAGCATACTTAAAAGCAGAGACATCACCCTGCCAACAAAAGTGCGTATAGTCAAGGCTATGTTTTTCCCAGGTGCAATGTATGGCTGTGAAAGTTGGACCATAAGAAAGGCTGAGCGCCAAAGAATTGAGGCCTTTGAACTATGGTCCTGGAGAAGACTCCTGCCAGTCCCTTGGACTGCAAGGCGATCAAGCGGTCAGTCCTAGAGGAGATCAACCCTGACTGATCTTTAGAAGGCCAGATCCTGAAGATGAAACTCAAATATTTTGGCCATGTAATGAGAAGGAAGGACTCATTGGAGAAGAGCCTAATGCTGGGAAAGATTGAGGGCAAAAGAAGAAGGGGATGACAGAGAAGGCGTGAGCTTAAATGGACTCCTGAGGATGGTAGAGGACAGGAAGGCCTGGAGGAACATTATCCATGGGGTCGTGATGGGTTGGACATGACTTCGCAACTAACAACAACAACAGGTTTCATAGGGTTCAGAAGAAGGTTGATGCCAAAGAAAAACAATCAGAAAGCACCTGTTGGATTATCCTTATTAGGTCTGTACAAACAAGCTTCCCTACCCTTCTTCATTGTCTGGCTTTGACTCATTTCATTGTCCGGGCAGAGAAGTGAGCTGGTTCCTCAAGCAGCAAAGTCTTTCTTGGAGGAATGAAGAGGCCAGAGACCACCAAAGTAAAGAGTTGCTTATATGCCAATAGCTAAGACTGGAAGGTTCAATAGCAGGAGAACAAACCTGAAACTGCTGCTGCCAGTTCTGTTTACTTCCTTGGCAAAACATTTTACTTTGAACATTACTTTGAGTTCTTGGTCTATGTTGCTGAGTCTCCAAAGAGTATATTTTTGTTTTTAACACCTGCCCCTAAATGCTCAAGGGATTGGGGAGAATAAACTTCAGCAGGGTGTCTACATCTTTGGAGAGTCCAAGGTTAGATTTTTTTTTTTTACTCACTGCTCAGCTTCTCATCTGTCTGTCTATAAGGGTCTTGGCCACATTAGGTTTATATCAATGAAAACATTATGAAAAGTCACAGGTTTAATTAATAAAGGTTTAATTAAAATAGCTCCTCTGAGTCAGGGGTGGGATTCAAAAATTTTAGCAACCGGTTCTCTGCCCAATTGCTGGGTGGGTGTGGCCATAGTGGTCATGGCCTACTTGGCCTCCTGCACCAAGGCGGGGGGGGGGGCGGGGGCGGGGGCGGGGGAGGGCGTTTTCATCCTCCCCAGGCTTTGGAGGCTTTTCTTGAACCTCCGGGAGGGCGAAAACAGCCTCCCCTGGACTCCGGAGGCCCTCCATTGGCTGGAAACAGGTCCATTTCCAGATTCTAGTAGGCTCATTTTTCTCCCACCCCCTGTCTCCAGAGGCCCTCCATAGGCCGGAAACGGGTCCATTTCCGGACTTCTTGGTAGGCTCGTTTTTCTCCCTCCCCAGGCTCCGGAGGCTTTTCTTGACCTAAATTTTCTTGACCTAAATTAATTGACCTAAACAGGACAATTTCCACATACGTAATGTAAACAAGAAGTCTTTCAAAGCTAAATGTTTTGAAGTCAGGTTGGTAATTAAGCACTAATAAGAAATTAGCAATGCCCAGGATGGATGCTTGTTACTTTCACTAATGGATGCTTATATTTTATCATGCTGATTTAGATGTCCTGGTAATGAAGTCCTTGCTGAGTCTTCTTAATATACTCATTGCTTAACGGTTTCTTGATAATGAGGACGATCAACAATATACTGCAGAATGGTTTGCGCTATTATTATATGGATTCTTAATCAGGTTCTGTATTAAGTGGTAATGATTTGGAATATTTATAGCTTGTAAATGTGCCAGTTGCTAATCCGATATAGCAAAGGTTGCCCATTATTACCAAGACTATGAATATCTCAAGTCATTAGTGTCTGAAGACACTAAGGAAGGCAATGAAAATGTTCAATCAGCTGTAAGGAATGGTTGGAAACAGTGTAGCTACAGAATTATTCTCTACAGTCCACCTCAATCCACCATAGATTTCATAAACTCATGAATGCCACAAAAATATCTATCTATCTATCTATCTATCTATCTATCTATCTATCTATCTATCTATCCATCCATCCATCTATCTATCTGCCAAGCTAGGATTTTTGATTTACATATACTGTTTATCTAGCTGCCATCTCACATGTGACTCTAGGCAACCTGTGAGAAAATAAATGAAACTGATAAAATAGTCTACATAGAAACAAAAACACAGAGAGGCTGAGCATTATAAAAACAGCCATCACCAAAGTCAAGAGACCAGGACCCTAGACTCAGGCACATAACCACATTTCCAGAGTTTTACTAAAGGCCTTCAGAGTTGGAACTAGTCTAATCTCAGGTTCCATTGGATGGTGAGGGGAAAGTCTTTCTTTCTGGGCCAGCCAACATTTCTTAGCTGATGGGATCCAGACCATGCCCCTCCTGCTAGACTGGGTTGGATGGGTAGAAACAGTTGGGGAAAGTTAGTCCCATAAGTAATGCAGGATGTTGGAAACCTGATTTTTTTAGAGGGCAAAATGGAAAGGAAATATCTTGAGACCACAAAATTATTCTATGGAGCAGAAATCTATCATGATGTTTGAAGTGGTGAGAAAATGAAACAACCCAGGGAGTAGAGATTCCCTTTGTCATATTGATTTGTTTTGCTGGCGATGTTAAAGTTTTAAAGTTCTACCAGCTTTTATAATCGAGGAAATGACCATTAAAATTCAGAAAGCAACAAGAGAGTCGAAACTTGTCTGATTCATTTTTGATGTCAGATGTTATCAAGGTTGTATCAGATTAACAGATGGATCCCTCTGAAATGGAAATGTTATCTTATGCTGGGAAATTCAAGGTTTTCCGAATTAACCCCAGACTTTTACATCGAGCTAATATTAAGCTTCATATTTTGAATCCTGACTTTGCTAGTTATTTTGACTAGTAAGTCTCATTTCCTGTATTTTTCGGGAAAAGTCAAGTAATCCCTGCAGGCCTCCCTTCCCACCCCCCAGGAGGAAGACATTGATTCTTTCCTGCACATATGTCTGAGGTCAAAATAGGAAGGTTTGGTTGCAAGCTTATTTTACATCAGACTTCACCAAATGAAAGCCTCCCAGAAATGCTTTTTTCAATACATCTGGAGGGCATCTTGTTTATTTTAAGTTTTGGTTTGCAGAAAATAGCTTCACATAATTCAGTTCCAATCCTGTGCTGTTTGAAAAAGTCCACTCACTTCCTTTTGGGATTTCTGAATTAGAGGCAACTTCAGTGGCATTACTGGGGCAATTACAGTGCTACAGTTGCTCACAGCACCCATGGTTTCTTCTGTTCCATGTGCAAATTGACCTTGAGATAATACTGTACTGGCGCCTGCCTGATTAATCATTCCGTATAACTGATCCGATTTTATAATCTTTTTAACAGCAGTTGTTAAGTGAACATGGGGGCTGTTAATGGAACCCATTGTTTGCAAGGGCACAATTTTTCCAAAAACTAGAAGTAACTTGCAGGCAAAATTGTTGTAAAACCTGGGCATGTGATGGTGGGATGCTGCAAATAGCCATAAATGCAGCTGTGTTGCCAAGTGCCCAAAGTATGGTCAAATGACCATGGAGTGGAGGGGAGACAACCATCAGAACTTCAGTTGAAGCTCCCTTTTTTTGCAGGTAGGTTGTAACTTTGAATGGTTGCTAGGCAACTGTCCTCAGTTGAGGACTACTTTTAAGTTTATGTGAATATGTCTTTTTCAAGAAGATCCACATGAAATGCTTTGTTAAAACATTTTCCTCTGAAGAACTTAGATTGGGTCAAGCAGCCTCATGCTAGCATATTCTTTTTTCCTATTTTTATTGCCTCCCAGAAGTTTGGGTAACAATCATATTTCAACTCCCAGAATTCCTTAGCTGGCTGAGGAATTCTGGGAGTTGAAGTCCACATATCTTAAAGATACCATGGTTGAGAAATACTGATAGAAGAAGGATGGTGCCACTGAAAATTAGATAGAGAGTTGCTTTGAGAGTTCTTCACAAGTGTAGAAATGGTATTCTGTTGATCCAAATTTCTGTTTACATCTAGTTTGAAGGAAATGTCAGTGATCCGAAATATCTTACATTATTTGGAGTAGATAGGAGTAGGCCATTATCAGCTCTGTGTCAGTCCTGGAAGACATCTTTTACTTTGGATCTTCGGGGCTGCCATATTTAGTGCTGTGGGAAACTGGGAGGGGGGATTGCATGGAGTGGAGAGATATATAGCCATAATAACATTCTTTTCTTTGAGAGTTAAGAACATCCTGCCCTGCACCTGGATTGGGATGACTGGGAGGCATCACCAGTTTGGACATGCCTTGATTGGACCATGTGATGGACATGTGAGTGCTGGGGCAGGAACTTGGACTTTCTTCTGGGTGGGGAAAACCTGGGAAGCTTTCAGATTCGGGTTTTCCCAGATGTGCCAATATGACATCTCTAATAAAATGGAACTTTGAGGAACTTCTAGCCTCTGAGTCTTCTTTCGTTGGGGGTAGGGTGTTACTTAACACTCTGACACTCTGTTTATCTTGCAATAATATGCAAAGGAACTTCAACCAGAAACGCCAAAAGCTTGAAAAATCAGTGTATAAAACAGTAAGCAGTTACTGTATTTCTGGTAACAGCTGCAAAAATTCTAGTCTTATTTACAGCTGTTTTTTTGTATTATAAAGTTCTCACCGCCATTTGAGATCAACCCTGAGTTTGGTTATGTGTCACTCATTTTGGCACTGTGAACAATTGCCTGGCAGAACAAGTCTTATATCCTGACAAAAATGGGATTTTCCTACTTCCTTCACTATGTCTTTGCTCTTGAAATCAGGTAGCCCTCAACTTACAGCCATTTCTTTAGTGACCATTCAAAATTACAGCAGCACTGAAAAAAAGTTTTCACATTTACAGCGTCCTCATGGTCACATAATCAAAATTTGGGTGCTTGGCAACTGACATGTATTTATGACAGTTGTAGAGTCTCGGGATCATGTGATCAATATTTGTAACCTTCCCAGCTGGCTTCCAACAAGCCAAATCAATGGGAGAAGCCAGATTTACTTAAGAGCCGCATGATTTACTTAACAGCTGTAGAGATTAAGAACTGCAGCAAAAAAGGTTGTAAAATGGGGTGCAACTCATTTAACAGCTGTCTTGCTTTTGGACTCAACTGTAGTTGTAAGTCAAGAATTGTGTAGCATTTAGGATATGAGCCTTTTTTTTTTTTACAATTGATGGCAGAGAATGAGTGCATTAGAAATGTAAATGAACGGAGGTATTGTGATAAGGACAAAATAGTCTTTATCTGATCAAAGAGCAAGAGAGTCAGCTAAGAGCTCCTATGTTGTATAAAGTTTCCTGTTAATGAATTGAGTCAAATTTTACGTGGCTGCATTGTTATTTTTTGTAATAATTTACCCGTAACAGAGCTGCATCTGGAGGAAACTTCCACTCCTATTGTGCCTCAATGCTTTTTTTTTTTTGTGTAACAATTAAACAAAGTTTTCTCAATGGGTCTGGAACCACAAGACAATGTCAGACAGTTAGATTGCACGTTAAATGCAAATGATGAATTAACATTCACTCAGCTTTCTAGGTTTCTGCCTTTGGATCCTGGCTTGACATGGGTTATACTAGCAGGCTTGGCTGATTACTCCCATCTGGAGATCTGTTAGGGTCCCATACCTACTGGAGAATCTACAGGAAGGATAGATTAGTAATGGGCTGAAGTCAGTGGGATTCAAATTTTTTTTTTTATTAAAAACGTTTTACAAGACAGAAAACATTTTTATAAATTCCACCCCCCCGTCCCTCTACCCCCTCCCCCCTGAACTTCCCAGAGCAAAATACAGGGTATAGCATTTATCAATCATAAGCTAAACTAAACTAACAATCTATAAATCCCCGCACCCCACCCCCCCCGAACCTTAACTCCCCTTGTACAATACAGATACATTTCTGACATTCTCGTCAATCATAAGCTATTTGGTATTTCCTAGTTTGATATTTATTTTGAATATAATCAATCCATCTTCTCCACTCCAATATATATCTTTCTTGTGTATGGTCCTTCAAGTACACCGAAATTTTCGCCATCTCTGCAAAATTTGCCACTTTTAATGTCATTCTTCAATAGTAGGTAAACATTTCTTCTTCCAATATTATGCTACCAAAAGCCTAGCTGCTGTTATCAAGTTTAAAATCAATTTAATCTCTATAGCTGTACAATCTGTAATTATGCCCAGCAAAAACAATTGTGGAGTAAATTTTAACCTTTTTTTCATAATATTTTGCATAATCCACCAAATTTTTATCCAAAATGCCTTAACTTTTTTACAAGTCCACCATATATGAAAATACATGGGATTCAAATAATTTAACAACCGGTTCTCTGCCCTAATGACTGGGTGGGTAGGTGTGGCCATGGTGGGTGTGGCCAGGGTTTATGATAGGCAGCATTTGTCTCCTGCACCCCCCTGGGAGCAAAAATGGGATGCGGGGGGAGGGGCGCTGCCCCCCGGTGCTCCATTTTGGGCCTAGTAGGCCTCCCTACAGCCTCCTGGGAGCAAAAATGGCCGCAGAGGGGCATGCCGTGCCCACATGCCCCATTTTGGGCCTATTAGGCTTCCCTGCACTTACTTGGGAGCTAAAATGGGGCACGTGGGGACTCCTGGAAGGGGCGGGGTGGGAAGGGGCAGGGCCAGCCAGCAATTTAATTACCAGTTTGCCCGAACCAGCCTGAACTGGCTGAATCCCACCACTGGCTGAAGTAACTAAAGTTTCCAAGTTCATGCTAAAGTCTTGCTTACTTATGTTAATTGGACTGGGAACTCCATCTCCATCTCCATCTCTAATCTCTATAGTTATAAAAGGCACAAAGTCATATGACTGTGCCAACTTAACAATGGCAGTCCCAGCAGTCCCAGTTGTTGTCATTAACACATGTGGTTGCATGGTGATGTGACCACCATCTGCAGCCTCCTGCAGCCTGTTGTTGGAAGCTGAAGAAAATGAAATTTTAGAATTCACTAGAAATAATACTTTATGATTTTGAAATATGGGATGAGAATCAGTACATGGGTATGTGGATCATCTTGTAAGTTTTATATAGAAACCCACCCCCCAATGATGCTTTGATTTTGAAAATAACTCTATTGACCTTCTTCCAGGTGTGAAATGCTCCTGGTTTGGACTAGATCGCCCGATCCAGTAGTGATGGAGGCGGGTGGCTCGGAGAACCAGTAGCAAAAATCCCTGCCCCACCCCCAATGCCCAGCTGAGCTGCACAGTCATCAGAGGCTTTTTCTTTTAATTTTTAAAAGCATGTTTTCTACAACCTCTTCGGCCGAAAAAATGCTTTTAAAAGTTTTAAAAAAAAGCCTCTGATGATCGCGCGGCTCAGCTGAGATCGTCAAAGGGATCGTCAGCTGATGATCCCAGCTGAGTTGCCTGATCGGCAGAGGCCTTTTTTTCTTTTAAAAGCCTCTGATGAGCCAAGCTAAGTTGGCAGAGATATTTTTTCTTTTAAATGCCTCTGGCAATCCAAGCTGATTTGCCTGCTGATCAGGCAACTCAGCTGGGATCGTCAGAGCCTTTTGAAAGCATTTTTTTTACAACCTCTTCGCCGAAAAGGTTGTAGAAAAAAATGGTTTCAAAAGAAAAAAAAATGGCGACGCCCACCAAGTCACATTAACTCCCCCCCACAAGCCACGCCCACAGAACTGGTAGTAACAAATTTTAGATTTCACCACTGCCTTCTTCCCATGTATTATAACAACCTGGCAAATAGAAATATATCCACTTTCTATTCAGTTCCATAACAAGTTGTGAGAGCTTACCTCTTTTTTCCTATGGTATATTTTTTTTAGTGAAATTAAACATCTGTTATCTGTACAGCAGAGGAAGTGGAAAGAAAAGAATGTGAGTTTTTTGTATAGTTTTATCATGTTGATTCATTTGGAATCCATTGTTCAGGCTAATGGCAATTGAAATAGGAGACATCATAGTATGGTCAGCAGTACATAAACAGTTCGTTTTGGGTAATGTATTCATTTTTATTGTCACAATGAATCCTAGCCAAAAAAGTTAAAAACTTTTCCAATTTTCAAGATATTGTTTTATTTCTTTCCGTAATTTGTTATATCTGTTTTGAAATATATCTTTATTGCATCCTGTCAAACAGTCCTTGATATCACTGGTTGCCTTGTTATCTCACAGTCTAGTTTTTTATAAAGTGGGGAGGGGTTTTTTTGAAGGGAAATGCCTTGTTATTATCTTAGTTTTCTTTCCATTGATTTTGTATCTAGAAAGGCAGCCAAATTCTTTGGTTACTTTTATCAAGTGTTGAGTGAAGTTTCTGGTTGCATACTTCTTAGCAGTACATCATCTGCATGGGATTTCATCTGGTATACTTCTCCTTGAATTTCTTGGTTATTTTCTTATCTTCTTGGAATTCGTCTACCAGGACTTCTAACCAGGGGTGAAATGCTCCCAGTTCAGACCAGATCACCTGATCTGGTAGCGATGGAGACGGGTGGTTTGGAGAACTGGTAGCAAAAATCCCTGCCCCCACCATGCCCAACTGAGCCACGTGATCATCAGAGCCTTTTTTTCTTTTAAATGCCTTTGACGATCCAAGCTGAGTTGCCTGATTGGCAGAGGCATTTAAAAGAAAAAAAGCCTCTGCCGATTAGGCAACTCATCTGGGATCGTCAGAGCTTTTTGAAAACATTTTTTTACAACCTCTTCGCTGAAGAGGTTGTAGAAAAAATGGTTTTAAAAGTTTTTTTAAAAAATGGCCACACCCATCCAGTCACATTACCCCCCACCACCCAACCACGCCCACAGAACCGGTAGCAACAAATTTTAGATTTCACCACTGCTTCTAACCAACTACTAAATAATAAAGGGGAAATTGGACAGCCTTATGTCATGCCCTCGCATATTGAAAAACCTGCAGAAAGTGCTCCATTCATTTACTCTTTGCCATTGATATACAGATAGTCCTTCATTTACAACTGTCCAGTTAGTGATTGCTCACAGTTACAACAGCACTGAGAAAAGTGACTTATGACCTTTTTTCACACTTATGACCGTTATAGCATCCCCATGGTCATGTGTTCAAAATTCAAACACTTGGCAACTGACTCATATTTATGACACTTGCAGTGTCCCGGTGTCATGTAATCAGATTTGTGACCCTTCTGACATGCAAAGTCAATGGAAAAGCCAGATTCACTTAACAACTGTGTTACTAACTTAACAACCGCAGTGATTCACTTAACAAATGTGGCAAGAAAGGTCATAAAATGGGGCAAAACTCACTTAACAAGTGTCTCGCTTAGCAACATGAAGTTTGGACTCAATTGTGGTAGTAAGTCAAGAACTACCTATATATTCCCCACTCAAGTTTTGATTTTTTCTCTAGGATTTTAGAATGTCTAGCAGAGAAATCTCACATTTTCTAACTGTATCCTGTATCATAAGGAAAATTGTCTATTATGGACAATAGAATGCATGAAATTTCAGCAAAGTAGGAGATCAATTATAGAAGAAGCAAGCCTAGCTAAGGTAGGGTCTAGAACTTTTTGTCGTCGCGTGCCAAAAGCAGGGGGAGCACAGGGGGGAGTGGGGGGGTCGTGCGCGTGTGTGCCCACACCCACAATTCAATGTGCCCCACCCCCTGCACATGCACGAGCGACCCCCCCATGCTCCCCCCATTTTTGGCCCGTGACAACAAAAAGTTCTAGACCCTACCTTTGGCACAGTGGGCCTGGTAGGTTCGTTTTTCAACTTCCCCAGGCTCCAGAGGCTTTCTAGGAGCGTGGGGAGGGCGAAAATGGCCTTCCCTACCCCCCTGGAGGCTCTCTGGAGGCTGGCAATGGTCCGTTTGCCAACTTATGGTGCACACACATGTGTGCTGCAGCTGAGCTAGGGCAATGTTTGCGTGTGTGGCTTGCCATAGGTTCTCCATCACGGGTCTAGGACAATTTGGCACAGCCAACTCTCCATGGCCAACTCATCATGACCAAACACCACAGGACAACTCACTGTGGGACAAGAGTTACACAAATATCAAAGAAAAGGAATAAAATCATTAAAGAAAGGAGGCAAAAGGAGGGACAGAATGAAATGTGAATGGCAAATTTATTTTTTAAAATTTATTTTAAATAATTAAATTGTCCCGCAGCAAGTTGTCCTGTGGTGAATTAGCCATGGCAAGTGGTCCAGTGGCAAGTTGGCTATGGTGAGTTGGCCACAGTGAATGGGCTATGGTAAATTGTCCCATTCTGAGCTAAAGTACCTATGTAAAATGGAAAAAAAGAAGAAAAGAATAAAAAGGGGCATATTAAAAAAGAAATTTGTTAAAAATCTTGAATCTTTTAAAATAAATGATAAGTCCTGCAGTCTCATCATACAGATCACCACCACATGGGGACATTGTAGGGTCCCTGGCACAGGAAGGAATGTTGCAAATTCCCACCTTGTTGGTATGTTACCATTCCATTATTTTTTGGTTCAGATGGGATTGCAGGAGGCTTTGTCTGGAGCTGGGAGGCTATTTGGGTCCAATTGGATTAAGCAAAAGGAACATTCAAATCTTTTTATATTATGTTTTTGCAAAAATAAAACTAATCAAATGCTTTGAAAAACAGAAAAATCATATGTTTTCTTATGGTTTGCAATACAGATTGGGATTGATTTATAAAAAGCACAATACAAAATCCATATTGATTTTTTAAAAAATTATTTCCTGCTTTCTTTACCACTGTTACAACAACAGGCCAAATCTGTGGCGTGACAGCATGGGTTTCTGGATGAATAAAGCCACAAAAAAGCATACCAAATCCTATTCCTTTTCCTTTTGTTAATATTCCAGATGTGAAAATGGAAATAACCTAAACATGTTGACTCATTCCATCCTGTCAACATATGGAATTTGCATGAAATTTCCGGTGCTTCTGGAGGAAGCAAAACCATGTTCTATTAAGGATGATGATTATAACTAGTTGCTTTTTTCTAGCTAATAGGAATATGTATATGGATGCAATATTCTATGTGACAATCTCTTGCTAGTGAAAGATCATTGCATGCAAGTAGCTTCTGATAATGTCTGTCTGTCTGTCTGTCTCACTCATCTATCTATGTATCTATCAGGAGTGGGTTTTACTTATCTTTACTACCGGTTCGCAATGGGATTGTGTGCGCACGTGAGAGCAAAGCATGTGCGCCTTCCTTCTGCACAGATCACCAATGATGACATCCAGGGCGGTGGGTGAATCCTTCCGCCGGTTTTACTACCGGTTCTTGCGAACCGTCCAAATCGGGGGCAACCCACTACTGGTATCTATGTATCTATAGAATAGAATAGAATAGAATAGAATAGAATAACAGAATTGGAAGGGACCTTGGAGGTCTTCTAGTCCAATCTCCTATCCAGGCAGGAAACCCTACACCACTTCAGACAAATGGTTATCCAACATCTTCTTAAAAATTTCCAGTGTTGGGGCATTCACAACTTCTGCAGGCAAGTTGTTCCACTTATTAATTGTTCTAACTGTCAGGAAATTTCTCCTTAGTTCTAAGTTGCTTCTCTCTTTGATTAGTTTCCACCCATTGCTTCTTGTTCTACCCTCAGGTGCTTTGAAGAATAGTTCAACTCCCTCTTCTTTGTGACAACCCCTGAGATATTGGAACACTGCTATCGTGTCTCCCCTAGTCCTTCTCTTCATTAAACTAGACATACCCAATTCCAGCAACCGTTCTTCATATGTTTTAGCCTCCAGTCCCCTAATCATCTTTGTTGCTCTTCTCTGCACGCTTTCTAGAGTCTCAACATCTTTTTTACATCATGGCAACCAAAACTGAATGCAATATTCCAAGGGTGGCCTTATCAAGGCATTATAAAGTGGTATTAACACTTCATGTGATCTTGATTCTATCCCTCTGTTTATGCAGCCCAGAACTGTGTTGGTTTTTTTGGCAGCTGCTGCACACTACTGGCTCATATCTAAATGGTTGTCCACTAGGACTCCAAGATCCGTCTCACAGTTACTACTATTGAGCAAGGTAGCACATATACGGTACCTGTGCATTTAGTTTTTCTTCCCTAAATGTAGAACCTTGCTTTTTTCACTGTTGAATTTCGTTTTGTTAGATAGCGCCCAATGTTCAGGTCTGTCAAGATCCTTCTGTATCTTGAGAGCCTGAAACTCCACCTTCAAGACAGGAAACAAAGACGAATACAACGAGGCCAGGGCAAACTGGAGGAGAGGCATTAAGGTGGCTAAACAGGAATACAAACAAAAAGTAGAGAAGCATCTGACAGATAATAACCCAAGACAGGTGTGGCAGGGGTTGCAACATCTCACCAATTATAAGTGAAATATGATAAAAATAGCCAACACTGATGCCCTGCTGTGGAGGAGCTGAATAGCTTCTTCGCCCGCTTTGAGGTTAAAAGACCTGTCTCTGTGGCACTAGCTCAAAGGCTCTCTAATCTCCAGCCACTCATCCTTCATGAACATCAAGTGAGAGCTGTGCTGAAGGCCGTAAATCCCAACAAAGCTGCAGGTCCAGACGGGGTGCTGGGGAAAGTGGTAAAAACCTGCGCTGACCAATTAACAGGGGTCCTGACAAGGATTTTTAACGTCTCCCTGTAATTGGCTAGAGTTCCATCTTGCTTGAAAGGAGCCACAATCATTCCAGTTCTGAAGAAAGCAGCCATAAACAGCCTGAATGACTATAGACCTATTGCACTGACGTCTTTAGTGACGAAGTGCTTTGAGAGACTGGTTCTACCACACAAAGTAAAAGCAAAGCAAAGTAAAATCCACCACTTCGCAAGACAATCTGTTCTATTGTTGAAAAGCTTTTACTATTAGAAAATTCTTGATTTCCAACCAAAATCTATTTCCTTGTTATTTAAACTCACTCATTTATTCTTACCTTTCTTTTGAAACAAATCTAATCTCTCTTCTCCAGCCCTTCAGATACCTGAAGACTAACTGATTATATGCCATCTAATTCTTTTCAATTCCGCATAGCTAGACGTTCTCCATGACGATCTACCACTAATCCATCTCCCAATAGTGCACTCATTGCCACTGTAAGTGAATCCATTCACCTTGCTTTAGGTCATCCTCTTCTCTTTCCTTCTACCTTTCCATGCATTAGAGCAGGGGTGTCAAACTTGCATTGTCACGGCGGTGTCACGTGACGTATTGGGACTTTTCCCCCCTTCGCTAAACTGGGCAGGGACGGGGCCAGCACGTGACACATCCAGCCTGCGAGCCGCGAGTTTGACAATCCTGCATTAGAACCTTTTTATTTTATTTATTTATTTATTTTATTTGATTTCTATACCGCCCTACTACCGAAGGACTCAGGGCGGTGCACAGCCAAACGATAAAATACATACATACAAAATTTAAAAGTGGAATTAAAATCAAATTAAATAGTTTTGGCCCAGACAAATTAAAACCCCAATCAATTTAAAACCTATTTTAAAATTTGAATATATAAAATACTAAAAAATTAAAAATCTTTTATAAAAGAGGGAGAAAATTAGGCCAGGCCCGCCTGGTGAAATAAAAAGGTCTTTAAGGCGCGGCGGAAGGTGCACAGATCCGGGATGCTCCGTACCTCTGGGGGGAGTTCGTTCCAGATAGTAGGTGCCCCCACAGAGAAGGCTCTCCCCCTGGGGGCCACCAGTCGGCATTGTTTGGCCAACGGCACCCAGAGGAGCCCCTCTCTATGGGAGCGTACTGGCCGGTGGGAGGCTATTGGTGGTAGTAGGCGGTCCCACCTTTTCAAGAGAATACTTGAAGACAACTACTCTGTTTGGTCACAGTTTTCTGTTCTTCAGACTAAACATATCCAACAGCTCTAACAATTTCTCACATGTTTTTTTTCTTTCAAGTTCATTATTACTTGATTTGCTCTCTTCTGAACATCAGGTGGACATTGTGCTTCCTGAATACAATGCTCAGAACATGAGCATTATTCTAGTTATGGTCTGCTTAATGTAGAACTGAGAGGACTTCTTTTGATCTTGACAATATACTGTTGATGCAGCCTAGTTGCAATTGCTCTTTTTGGAGCTATTTCACACTCTTGTATCATGCTCAGCCTAGAAATCCACCAAGACATTCAGATACTTTTCAATTATACAGTTGTCAAGTGTGATTAGTCCTGAGCCTATGTAAACTGTGTTTGAACCACATTTTTTAATTTAACACCTTGAAAGAGAGGCTTTTGTGTTATTGAGCTATTTCTTCCTATCTACTCTTGTGAGCTATAACAAACTTTCAGCACTAACCCTAATTAGATCATTATTTCTTTTTTTTTTGGCCATGGTAGGTGCCTTTTGCGTGCTAGATTATTAGTCCTTTAGAATAGAACAGAATAACAGTTGGAAGGGATCTTAGATGTCTTCTAGTCCAACCCCCTGCTTAGGCAGGAAACCCTACACCACTTCAGACAAATGGTTATCTAATCTCTTCTTAAAAACTTCCAGTGTTGGAGCATTTACAACTTCTGGAGGCAAGTTGTTCCACTGATTAATTGTACTAATTGTCAGAAAATTTCTCCTTAGTTGTAAGTTGCTTCTCTCCTTGATTAGTTTCCACCCATTGCTTCTTGTTCTACCCTCAGGTGCCTTGGAGAATAGTTTGGCTCCATCTTCTTTGTCGCAACCAGAACACTGCTATCATGTCACCCGTAGTCCTTCTTTCATAAGACTAGAAATATCCAGTTCCAGCAACTGTTCTTTATATGTTTTATTCTCAAATCCCCTAATCATCTTTGTTGCTCTCCTCTGCACTCTTTCTTGAGCTTCATTAATATGTAATCTGCCTTTGTTGAACCCTAAACTAAGCTACTCTGAGGGTGGAAGTGGAAAGAGAGGTTGCATGGCTATTAAAATGTGCCCAGCAGAAGCCTTTAAAAAAAAAGTCAAATTCTGGAAATCACCCTTGACATTTAGCTCTTTGTGGAAATTAGAGAAGGACCTGATAATTAACAGGGACAATTTAAATAAACAAGATGTTTTTTGTTTCAGAATATCTTCAATAGAACTGAGTTTAGAACAGAGCCAATGGAATGCCACTTGACACATCTTTTCAGCTCGAGGTAGAAACATTCATATCCTGTTGGAAACAACTGTTCAACCAGTTTTCTATCTATCTAATGGTAGCGTAATCTACTCCACATTTTTGCCTCCTTTCTGCTAGAATTCCATGGGAGGCTTTATTGGATGTTTTGTTATGTCAACATTTTTATAGTCAACTAAACTGGGCACTCAAGCTGGTTTGGTTTGAGTTGTTGATAAATTCATGCTGGAGCATGCCAAACAGTGCATTTCTTCCAACTGCCCACAAATCAACTCCTTCATAATCTGATTCAGAGTTCTTCCCAGAATCAGTCAGGCTGGCCAAACTGTAGTTACAGGTCTTTCTTTTTCCTTTTTGGAGTTGGGAACAACATTTGCTCTTCTCTAGCCCTCTGACATTAAGTCCCTTCAAGAATCAAAGAAAAGGCCATTGAGATGACATTTCACAAACTTGTTCAAGACCATCAAATGTAAATTTAAACTTCTTCAAGGTAGCTAAGTCCTGCTCAAGTACTTATTTACCTAATTTGGGCTGCCATTCCCTTCTATCCTCAATTGCTTTGATTAAAACATTTGAGCACTGTTCCTCTCTGATCAGAAATGGAAGCAAAATAGGAATTTAGGAAGTCTGCAACCTTCCCATAGTCTGTCATCTTACTGTCTTCTAGAATCAGACACAACCCTTTCCTTCTCTTCCTTCTACTCCCTTTTGACAGTTGGCATATCTCCTTGTTCTTCTGTTCCCTATACATCTCTTTTAACTCTGAACTGAGCTGAAAACTTTCGGTGCATCTACAGAGATATCTCCTACCTCCTGTCATTTTTTTCAGTTACTTACTTATTTCAGTTGAGTATTATAAATGTGTATTTTTTCCTGCTTTTTTCAGTCCCTGTAGATGATTTTTTTTAAAAAAAATTACACCTTGCCATATTTAAGTAAATCTTAGACATGGGTTGTATGTTATGTTTGATACATAAACAGCTTGGCTTCTGTGAAAGATGTCTTTTGCTTGGAACTTGATGAATGGGGAAGTGTCAGAGGTGGTTGATACCACAGATTTTAGCATTCATCTTTCCAGACTGCTGGGTGAAATGATACTTTGTAGATGGTTAGTTTTAGAATATAGTATGGAGTGGCTTTTCATTCACTATACAGTATGTAGCTTATGCCAGGATCCTATCAGCAGTGTTTCCAAATCATGGAATTTCTTTCCAAGTGACTCAAACGTTTCCCCTTTGAAGCACTTAAAGACCCTTATAGTTTTCTCTGATGTCACCATATATGTTTCCACAGCACCTTCAAACTTTCCAACGCAACTTCGTAAAGTAATCAGGGTCATGGGGGAAGGGGAGGAGGACATAAAGTCCAGATGGTGCTGATGTGATTGAAACGCCACCTCTTTATGTGTGTACTGCATATGCAACATGAGTAAAAAAGGGGAGATGTTGAACACATGGCTCAGGCATGTGGACTTTGTGTTGACTCCCCGTTGATACCCCTGAAAATAATCTGCATAAGGTTGCCTCTCATTTTTCTTTTGTATGGTGTTTTGTAAGATTTTAGCCCAAAGACTGACTTAAAACTAATTGAAGTAAGTGAGGGGCTCATGTTAGTGAAGCAGAACTTTTAAAACAAATATAAAAGCAACTGGAATAATTCCATATTGGAATCAGGAACAGCTGATGCTTAAATCTTGGATAATGTTCAAAAGAATTTGCACACAACTTTGTTATCTTGTTGGCATGAAGTAGCATTATGCATGCGTCAAACATGTTTTGGAAAAAAGCTCTTTGGACAGTCCAATTCCCCCCACTCCAAACTTCTGTGTAAATGCTGCTGCTGCTTTAAGGAACTGACTAATTACACTTAAAAGTGGTTAACCCTTTTCTTCAAGATTGCATGAAATCTAGAAAAAAGCTAGGCTGCTTTAATGAGTAGCAGGCGAGTGTTGCACTTTTGGGATCCAAAGCAGTGCTTCCAAATCATGTCTGAAACATGCACAGTTTGTGTGAAATGATCTTGTAGATTGATGCTTGCAGTTCAAGAACTTTGCAGTACTAAACTTTGTAGCGCATTGTGGACAGCGTATTTGAATCTTCAGTTAAGAGACTGGGCAAAGAACATCCAGGTTACCAAAATGACTTTAAAACTGGGGTGGTCTGCTAGGGGTTCACAGGGGTTTGGTTCAACCTCTAGCTAAGATTCTATGCAGTTCAGAGAACTCCCAAATCCCACTCCTGGCTGGCCCTGCACACCCCGCCCCTCCCAGGAGTCCCACCTGGCCTGTTTTGGATGCAGGTGAGTGCAGGGTGTGCGTGGGGGCTCAGGGAGGGTGAAAAATGGGTCTACTGGAAGTTCGGGAAGGGCCTTCGGAGCCTGGGGAGACCATTTTCGCCCTCTCGGAGGCTCGAGGAAAAGCTCCGGAGCCCAGGGAGGGCAAAAAAGTCCCCCCCACCGTGCTGCAGGAGGCTGACTAGGCCACGCCCACCCAGCAACCGTGCAGACAATCCCTTGCTAAAATTTTTGAAGCCCACCCCTGCTTTAAAAGCTTCAGAAAAGTCTTTTAAATGGTGGGGTTGATGCTCTAGAAATCAATCTTGTAGCCCAATTTCTATTTCTTACTGAAAATCAAAGGGCAATGGCGTTGGCCATAGTGTAGACTTCTCAAGGCATGTGAGGACATGGGAGTTGCTGAAGCTATATTGACCCACAGTTAATGGATAAATAAGCAGAACTGGGGGGACATATTGTGCTACTATAAGCATTTCATTTCATAACTAAAAATGTCCTTATGAAAATTTTGTGTAATTATTCTGCAACCCGCTAGATGGCACAAGCATTCTTTTCATTACCAGCTTACAAGAATGTGTTATTAGCTCAAAATTATGCCTTAAGAATATAAAGTTGAATCCATATATATCCCTTGATTGGAACATAATAATAATCTATTAATTTTTATTGTCAAAAAATTGTTTTTCAGGTTCTAGATTTGCTGCTTTTTCTATTTCAATTCATTTAAATTGAGCTGACCATCAATTTTGGCACCTTGGGGTAGAGATTTGTGTACAAAGTGGTGACATTGGAAAGATGATGCATAATTTATAGTTGCAGGTGTGGTATCTTTGCTGGGTATTTTGGAGGATGAATATGAAGAGGGCACCAAAACAATAAGGCAGCTGCAAATTTATTTCTTTCATTGCATACTATTGACAACATACATACCCTGAGGAAGATACATATCTTCATGTACATATCTGAGTCAACACTGAACAGTGGTAACAGTTACCCAAGATGCTTGCAACTATAAACTAAAATGAATTTTTGGATATTTTATTTGCATAAACTACAATATATAGAAAAGCCTGTGGTAAGTATTAGATCAATTAAGATTTATTAAAATCTGTACCTGGCCAGATGTAGTAAATACTTTTTACTTCTGGGTTTATCACATAGGACTCCTGTTTTCTCTTCAAAACATCAGCCAAAACATCAAAACAAAATTGTTTATTTGTTTCAAGAAACAGGCAATCCCCAAAATTTGTCTGGGGAAAAAAAGTACTTGTTCCAGGGTCTGTTATCTGCTTTGCAAAACTTATGAATGTGTCAATTGAAAAATGTTGGCTATATAAAAGAAAGACATCAGCGCAGTGAGAACAAATAATTCAAGATGTATTCCTTAGACTTCAGAAGAAAAGCAGTGAATAGATAAAAAAGAAGAACAACTGGAGAGAAACTTTACTTCTGGTATCTTCATACATATGTCTAAAGCAATGTTTCTCAACTTTGGTGACTTTAAGATGTGTGGACTTCAACTCCCAGAATTCCTCAGGAGTTGAAGTCCACATATCTTAAAGTTGGCAAGGTTGAGAAACACTGGACTACAGAGTTTTATTGCCAATAATATGGACGCAGCCTGTGATAGCTTCCTTCCACAATTAAAAAAAAAAAAAAACATTCTTACCTATAGTCTTTAATGTCACTGTAGTTTCCCATCTAAAAATTAGCCAAGTCTACTCATTCAGCTTGTCTAGGTCTCAGGCCATGTTCAGTCTACCTATTTTGGCTTGTTCCAAACACAGTAAACAATTCAAATACAGTCCAAAAAAGAGCTTATGCTTTGGAATGTTGCCCATAAATAGTATATATTAAAAAGAGTGATGGATTTGTAATTAGAAGAATGGGTTCTATATTTTTATATAAATTCTGTACAGAGGTACCCCTGACAAAAATCGTTAAGAGCCTTGGTAGTACAGGGGTTTAAGGCACCCTGTTATTAAGCTGGTTATTAAGACCAGCTGCCTGCAATTACTGCAGGGTTCGAATCTCGCCAAGGCTCAAGGTTGACTCAGCCTTCCATCCTTTCTAAGGTAGGTGAAATGAGGACCCAGTTGTGGGGGCAATAAGCTGACTTTGTATAAATATACAAAAGGATGAAGGCTATTGCTGAGCACATTGTAAGCTGCCCTGAGTCTTCGGAGAAGGGCGGCATATAAATCAAATTAAAAAAAAAAAAGTAGGAAAAATTGTATGCAAAGCTATATATGCTAGGGAAAAGTTAGAAAAGATAAAAAATATGCAGATGTTTCAATTTTGAAGAGTTTAGTTTCTAGTTGTGAAATAGTAGACATCAACAATGTCCAATTTCCAAGAGGCAAAGGACAGACTGCTCGCTATTATTTTCTAATAAGTATCTCTTTAATATAATTAAACCAGTGGTGAAATGTAAAATTTGTTACTACTGGTTCTGTGGGCATGGCTTGGTGGGGAGATAATGTGACTGGGTGTGCATGGCCAACTTTTTTTTTTTTTACTTTTAAATCCATTTTTTTCTACAACCTCTTCAGCTGAATCAGGCAACTCAGAGGCTTTTTTTTTTTACTTTTAAAAGCATTTTTTCAGCTGAAGAGGTTGTATAAAAAATGCTTTTAAAAATAAAAAATAAAAAAAACTCTGATGATTGCGTGGCTCAGCTGGGCATGAGGGGGGCAGGGATTTTTGCTACCGGTTCTCCAAACCACCTGCCGCCATCACTACTGGATCGGGCGATCCGGTCCGAACCAGAGCATTTCACCCCTGAATTAAACTAAATATAACTTGAGAGTCCCATGATCAGATTTCCTGGTGGTTTTTTAAAGCTCAAGACTGATTGATAATTCCCATTCAGTTAATAGCTTATTAAAATTGCTAAATTCTGTTCATATGTACTGCTGTAAAACCAGGTGCACACATCTGTTTTCTGCTACTTGAAGAAGCACTTTAGATTTATCTCTGTTAAAACTTTCTTCTTCATTTTGGCCACTACTTGACCTTTGCTTAATGTACTCTGAAAGAGAGAAGAAAAAGCTGAAGGCTGTTGAGTATATTTTTTTACTCAAAAGTTCATTTTCATATATTTGGGTACCAACAAAACAACTCACAATTGAAAACCAAAACATTTGACGTGTGCTTGAAATATCCAAAACAAACAGATGTTTGGAAGAGTTGTAGCTCTGCTGTTTCACAAATGACTTGCACCATTATTTATCCAGACTGAACAATTTATTCTATAGTCCTTTCCCACTTAGTAGAGGGGTGAATAAAGTTCATGTACCTGGAGAAATTTTTGGAAGTAACTGGCTTCTAAAGCGAGAGGGAGAGAGAGAGAGAGATCAGTGTTGGGTAATCCTAGAAAGGATTGGTTAATGAGGAAAATGTCCTGCAGATGTTGGTGTTTGTTTGAGTATGCTTGGATGACTTCAGATCACTGAGTCAATTGCTACTTTGTTAAGTAAAAGGTTTCAGAGAGAATTTTAGGTTGGGACAATGATTGCCTACTCCAGGGGTGTCAAACTCGATTTCATTTGAGGGCCGCACAAAGGTTGTGTTTGACCTTGGGGGGCCAAGGTGGGTGTGGCCAGGATGGACATGGCCAGCTCAGTGTTACTCATGTCGGGGGTGCCTTTGGTGGCCTGAACACTTTGCCAATGAAAATGGGTTTCCAAGCTCCGTTTTTGGCTGCTATGGCCTAAACCCTCTGCAACAAAAATGGAGGTGGCCCTCCCAAACTCCATGTTTGCTGGCAGAGGCACTGTGGGCCAGTCCTTTGCTGTTTCCAGGGTGGCCCCGCAGGCCTGGTCTAAGCATCCCATGAGCTGGATCTGGCCCCTAGGCTTTGAGTTTGACATCCCTGGCCTACTGTAATCTTAAAGCTGTGATAAACCAAGACTTTGGAACAAAAATCCAATAGAACTAAGCATGAATAATAGACGCCAGATATTCTTATCTAAGCAATTGTGGCTCATTGGCTTTATTGGAACATAGTAACTCCTCAGAGCCATCTCAAGAACTAAGTGAGGAGGAAAGCTGGAGTTCTTCTAAAACCTTGATTGAGTGGATACTGAGAACCACAAGGTTAGATCTGAGATTTTGGCATACAAATGCCTTTAGTACTAGCTTCTAGAACTAGTTTCATAGTTATGGTAGTGATAGGAATGAGTGCAGAAAACAATCCCACATATGTTCCTTCTGATAATATTTTTTGCTGATTTATGGGAATCAACCATATTTTATGTACTGTATCACAAAGGATACAGTACAGTTCCAGAATCTCTCAGTCACAATTCACACATGGAGGAGATATTTTATGAATAGAGTAACCAGGGTCTCCTATATGATTTAATCTAAACCACAGGTGTCAAACTTGCCGTGTCACGTTGCTGTCATGTGACTTTTGCAATGTTTTTCCCCTTTGCGGAGCTGGGGTGGGGTGGTCTGCGTGTGATGCATTTGGCCCACAGGCCGCCAGTTTGACACCCCTGATTTAAAGGAATATTTTATATAAAATTTAACAAGAATCTTGTTATTGGTATCCTCACTTCTTGGAAAGAAAGTGAAAAAAAGTAAGAGGCCCTTGCAAAATTGAAATTTGCTTTCCACGAAAGAGCATTAAATTTTAATCAAAGAATCCATAGTTATCAGAACTAACTCTTTTAAAATATATTGACCTGCTTTTGTATCATTTAAACCTGGAATTTATCTAAAAACAAGCTCTTAGGCTTTGTTAAATCTAACATTCGCTTTCCTATTTAAAGTCTGATAAAAAAAAACCTCTGGATACCTTGAGCCGATCTAAAATAATATATGTATGAAAGGCATTTCTCCCTTACTGCTAAAAAGTAGCACAGATAAATTGTCACAGCATAGAGCCACAATGATCCTGGATTATTGGCTGTAAATTTCATTAAATTAAAAGCAAACATACAGAAGGTCAGTAAAAGGAAAAGCTTCTCATTACTACCCACAAGGAATGTGAATGCGTTATACCCACCAAGGCAAAATAACAACAGTGAACACTTCAGAGTATCTTCTCAGCAAATCTTCCTTTATACTTTTTAAGCACAGCATAGTGAAAGAAATTCAGATTGTCTGTAACATGGGTATAAAACATGTGGCTTGGTTTAATTCAGTGGTAAAATTCAAATTTTTTTACTACCGATTCTGTGGGTGTGGCTTGGTGGGTGTGGTATGACTTAGTGGGCGTGGCTTGGTGGGCATGGCTACTGCCAGGAAGGATACTGCAAAATCTCCATTCCCACCCCACTCCAGGGGAAGGATACTGCAAAATCTCCATTCCCACCCCACTCTGGGGCCAGCCAGAAGTGGTATTTGCCGGTTCTCCGAACTACTCAAAATTTCCGCTACCGTATCTCCAGAACCTATCAGAACCTGCTGAATTTCACCCCTGGTTTAATTGTTCCAGAATCTCTCAATCATATTTCACAAAGTTCATGAATCTTCAAGTCAGATAATGTGGTTTCTTCCCTTAGTGACACTTCCAGGCTATTTATTTGCAACACAATTAAGTTTCTGTAACCTCTTCTACTTAGTTTTTTTTTTTAACACTCAGAAGTAGTCAGGTGTCATTTTTGTACCTCAGAAGTTACCAAAATGCCTATTTTGTTAAAAAACAAACAAACCCTGAGGTGGCACTTAACAATTCATATGTGTCCAGCATCATTATTACATGTAATTCTTAGGGAAATTCTCCTAATAAAATCCTGTGATAGAAAACCAGAAATTGAAGAATGGGATAATTCCATAATGGTTGACTGCACCTCTATTGATAGTTGGGTAGATCAAATGCAACGTACTGTAAGAATAAATTGAATGAAGTTGAAATGGGATATCTATGAAGTGTGTGGTAAATCAAGAAATATAGGGTCAAGAATGAATGGATGCTGGATTGAAACAGATGTAATAAAAAAAATGAGCGACCAATATGAAAAAGGGTTATTAAGGTAGTTTGGTTATGCAAGCAGAATGAATGAGGACTTGAATATATGAAGCAAGAATTAATAGATTGTAAGAAAGGGGAAGACTCAAAAAGTCAATGCTGGATGGAATTGATGAGATCTTCAGAAAGAGAGATGAAAAATTTAAATAACAAAAGAAAAAGGCAATATAAGATGGATGATAGCTAGATGATAATAGATGATGGATGATAGCTAGATAGCTAGATAGATGGATGGATGATAGATGATAATAGATGATGGTAGATAGATAGAGAGATAGAGAGAGAGAATTGATAGATAGATAGATGATGGATAGATAGATGCACCAAAGACAAATTCCTAGTGTGTCCAATCACACTTGGCCAATAAAGAATTCTATTCTGTTCTGTTCTGTTCTGTTCTGTTCTATTCTATTCTATTCTATTCTATTCTATTCTATTCTATTCTATTCTATTCTATTCTATTCTATTCTATTCTATGAGAAATAGTTTATCTACAGGAACAGAAAACTGCTGTGAGCATAAACTAATTTTGTTTTTCTTCGATCCTTTCCTTTGCTTTTATTTTTTATTTTAGCAAAGCTGGCTGAGGAACTCTGGGAGTTGAAGTCCACAAGTCTTAAAGTTGCCAAGGTTGGAGACCCCTGCCTTAGATAATACCTTAAAAGTATCAAACTGCAGGCTGTGCAAACAGCTACAAAACAAAAAACAAAACAACATCCCCCCCTTCCCCACAACTGCTTTTCTTGTGCTTTTGTGCTTGTGCTTTTTTTGTGCAACCCCACAGCCTTGGAGGTACTTTCAGGTCATCAGCAAATTTTCTCTTTCTACTAGATCACTGAAAGTTCATATTTATTTTCAAAAATTTTTCTTGGACATCAAGTCCAAATTGGCATAAAACATATGAACAGATCTTTAGTTCAACTACTAGAGAGCTTTTCTAATCACAGAGGAGCAAAGTGTGTGTATGTGTGTGTGTGTGTAATATACATACATAACATACACACACTGGAAATTTGCATAGATTTTTTTATTTCTCTTATTTTTTTAAAAAAGAGCTGTACTTAGCAGCTGTTGTCCATCTCACCTCAAACAAACTTAAAAGAGGTCAGTTGTAAGTTCAGATTGTTTAAATATGGGCTATTTTAGTAACAGTGTTTAACTTAGATCTTTAACATTACAACTACTGGAGAAGGAGCAAAAAAACAACATCATTTTTTGTTGTTACCATATGTCTTCCATTCCTTTTAAATCATGTTCAACATTGCTTTTCCCAACTGAGGCCTTCTGGATATATTAGTTTTCACCCCCTTGCTAGACTCCTGGGAGCTGAGTCTAAACCAGGGGTGTCAAACTCTATTTCATTGAGGGCTGCATCAGGATTGTGTTTGACCTTGGGGGATGGGGGCGGGGTGGACATGGCCAGCTTGATGTCATTCTTTTTTTTTTTTATTGCAAAAGTTTTACAATTTCAATGTCATTCTTGATGGGAGCACATGTGGTAGCCTGAGTGCTCTGCCAGCGAAAATAGGCTCCCAAACTCCGTTTTCTGCTGCCATGGCCTCCTACAACCCTCTGCCAGTGAAAACGGGCCCTCCCGAACTCTATTTTCACTGGCAGAGGGTTGCAGGAAGCCATGACAACCGAAAATGGAGCTCGGGAGCCTGTTTTAGCTGGCAGAAGCACCACAGGTCGGTCCTTCTGTTTCCAGGATAACCCCATGGGCTGAAACCAGCCCCCGGGTCTTAAGTTTGACACCCCTGGTCTAAACAATTGAGAAACACCTGTTTGGGAAAGCAAATTAATCCTTTAATTAATTAAAAAGCCAATGCAATCCTAAATTGCATTAACAGAGGGATACAATCAAGATCAAAGGAAGTACTAATACCACTCTATAAAGCCTTAGTAAGACCACACCTAGAATACTGCATCCAGTTTTGGTCACCACACTATAAAAAAAGATGTTGAGAGTCTAGAAAGAGTGCAGAGAAGAGCAACCAGGATGATTAGGGGACTGGAGGCTAAAACATACGATGAACAGTTGCAGGAACTGGGCATGGCTAGTCTAGTGAAGAGAAGGACCGGGGAGACATGACAGCAGTGGTCCAATATTTGAGGGACTGCCACAGAGAGGAGGGGGTCAAGTATTTTCCAAAGCACCTGAAGGCCAGACGAAGAATAATGGATGGAAACTGAAGAAGGAAAGATTCAACCTGGAAATAAGGAGAACTTTTCTGACAGTGAGAACAATCAATGGAACAGCTTGCTTTCAGAAGTTGTGGGAGCTTCACCACTGGAAACTTCCAAGAAGATACTGGACTGCCATTTGTCAAAAATGGTGTAGGGTCTGCTTGGGTGGGCGTGTGTGGACTAGATGACCTACAAGGTCCCTTCCAACTCTGTTAATCTAATGAGCTTAATAGACAGAAGAAACTTCGAAGGGTTATCTTAATTGTTTTAGTGGTTAAAAGTGGTGTCGGAGATTTGTACCTTCAGACTTCTGTTTGTAAGATTCTGTTAATGTAGCCTTACAATTAGAGTTACCTCATCTAATTCTGTTTCCTATTTCATTTACCTGATAACATCATGGATTTTGCATTGTATCTTATATTATATGAATTGTTTCCTTAAACACAAAGCAGTATAAATATAGGAATAAACATATCCTATTAGATGAGTGTTTTCACTCTTCATGGAAACGAAAACTGTAAGCATGATCAATATTTGAAACAAACTTGCAGTTGTCAGATATAATTGAAGAGCTTACAAACAGGCTCATTTGAAAGGTTTGTCTTAGGATATTTGTGTCACAAGGAATATGTAGATGGAAAGTTTTTGCTTCTTTCTGGACCACTAATTATAGGCAGCTGTGCCAACATTGTATTGAAGTCAAGATGTCCAATAAAGTCCAATCAGTATATATTATTTATACTGAAATCTTGTACATGCATCTAGTTTTATCAGTTCGCTAAACTGCATAGGAACACAGTATAACAAGAAACCTGAAAACGTTACAGTGGAAATAAAAGAGCAATAATGTATTTGGTTTCCATATGCGCAGGCATTAACTTCTTATTCAGTGAGATATGGGAAACAATAAGATGAATTAGCTGATTTAACTGGACTTTATGTTGGGCTTTAGAAAAGAAAGAGTGGAAGTGAGGAAAGTGAGCCAAAAGTTGATGAGAACAAATCTGAAAAACTATAAGAAAATTATTTAACAATTTTTAACACTTTATATCAGTGTTTCTCCAACCTTGACAACTTTGATGTGTGGACTTCAATTCCCAGAATTCTGAGAGTTGAAGACTACACATCTTAAAATTGCCATGGTTGAGAAACTCTGCTTTATATCATTGACATCTAGAACTAGATTCCAATTCTTTATTCCAAATTTGTTAATTAGTTATACATTGATCGACTGATGATGTGCCATCAAGTAATTTTTGACACCTTGCAGCTACAGAGACAGATCTTCTTCATGATGATGTTATCCAGTTATTGATAAAACTTAAGTTTTTTAAAGCCTGTAAATAAACTTTGTCAAATATCCTAGAAACCCTAGGAGTTTCCAAGACTTCCAACATATCAGAACCAAACTGAGAACAAAATATTTTAGTGAAATATATTCTCATGAAACAATTTTAGCCAATTTATTTTCTTTTTGTAACCTCTCAAAACTCCCCAAAGCACAATTACCTGAGCAAGGTATTAAATGGGCTGTTAATGCCATTTTCACTCTCCTTTTTCAAAATCCTTTTACTAACAATTGATGAATTATTCCAAAGAGTCAATTTTTCACACAAATAAGAGTCAAAGGGCAGTTTCTTTCTCTAAAATCAGCCAAATGGCCAGAGGTGGTATTCAACAGGTTCTGACCAGTTCTGGAGAACTGGTAGCAGAAATTTTGAATAGTTCGGAGAACCGGTAAATATCACCTCTGACTGGTTCAGCCCCCATCTATTCTCTGCCTCCTGAGTCCGAGCTGATCAGGAGGAAATGGGGATTTTACCCCATCAAGCCATGCCCACCAAGCCATGCCATGCCATGCCATGCCCACCAAGCCACGCCCACAGAACCGATAGTAATTTTTTTTGAATCCCACCACTGCAAATGGCTGCCCATTTTGTGAGAAGCAGGACAACATTACTCACAACAATAACTTCAAGATGGAATTTTAATCAGTCCAATAGAATGAAAAAATAACAGAACATCCTATCCCAACTGATATTTCTCCATCAGCACAGAGTGTCTATAATACGGAATTCAGTGCATACAAATAGTCTTTTCAACAATTTAAGTGCAAGGATAGACCTCCTCTTGCCTAAAGCATTGCTTTGTAATAGGACTTCTCCTTTAAGGTCAAGGGCCAGGTGACAACAATGTTTGTTCTTATTTTTTAATCTTTAATCATGTTTGACAGTAGCTGGCAGAACTCCCAGTGAGAATATGTGCTCATTGGCTGCTGAATATGTATAGCTCAGAGTTGGCATGTCTTGACAGCATGGAATCAACTCTTTACTAATGGATTGAGAGAAGAAAGATAATTGGCAAGTGGGAAATGCATTTCCGTGTGTATTATGATGCCACTTAAAATTATTTTAAACCAGCTCAGGTAAACCACATTGGGATAGTGAGGTAGGGCCAAATAAATGTGGTTATGGAGAGAATCTCTTTCCTCTTTAAGCTTGAAATATCAGCTTTCCAGGTGATATTTGTGGTGGTGGTGAGGAGATCAGAGGTCCTTCCTGACAGTGTAGTAAGAGTGGGATATAACACTTTCCTTACATCAGATCTCCAAGATACTATATAACTGTATAAATGACAGTTTATAGACATAGACAGTGTTGGGAAAAGAGTAGGAAGGGAAGGAACTAGTTCAGTGATGGCTAACCTTTTCCGGACCGAGTGCCCAAACCACGTGCGAGTGCCCAAACCCCCAAAATGCAATGCACATGCAGCCCCCGTGCATGCACCTGTGCATGTGCCCCCAAATGCACTCACCCCCTGCATGCGGCCTGTCCCCTATGCATGTGCTGCAGAGACTGCTGTGTGCCACCTCTGGCACGTGTGCCATAGGTTCACCATCATGGAACTAGTTTCTCAGAACAATATTTCTTGTCCCTTTCTGTCTTCCTTCACTTGCTTTTTATCTAGACGGTAATACAACTTTATCCTTTGCACTAATGTTCAGTTTCACCCATTTGCCTCGTAGATCTACAATGATTGTGATTTCCTTCTTGGTTGTTAGATAAAGGATAGAACTCTACTATAGAAACAACTACATCTTGAGTATAGAAATTTGGCTTATTAAAAGGACTTTTAGGCAAGTAGACAAGGAACTTCCAACCATGATAACTCTTTGGCCTAATCATGGGCTTGGAGACACAATTTTGATTTGCCTGCATCTGGCCCAAGATTGGAAAATTAAAGTCCTTTCCCATAACATTGACATTATTAATTCAAACTACAATGTAGTTTGAGTTGGATCATGACACAAATTCCGTGACCAGTGGACAGAGACTACCAGATGGTTTCTGAGTTTTCTGAGCCTCACTCTGAATGAATCACTAGACTTTAACATAAAAAGAGAAGATTACAACAATTAGATAAAGTGTTGGTTGGATATGTCTTGACAGTTAGGGCTATGCAATAGTAATCCTTTGCACAGATCTTAATCAAGAGAACTATACTGATATGCTGATCAGCTTGCAATGGTTCTGGTGAACCATTTCTTCATTATGTTTACTCTGATCTCAGGAACTTAGTCAACAGCTAGAGAACTGTTGTCCCTCACACTGTGGAGTTCAACTGCAAGTTCCATTGCAGTCGTATCCTTTTGTGCTGCTGTTTGTTCATCCTCAAGTTTGCTCGTCCTTTCTACATCTACGACTATAGCAGAATGATTTTTATAAGGATTTGGCATTATATCTAAACTTTGTTCATAGATAATTAATTTGTTGATAATACACTATCAATAGGATACATGTTTGAAAATAAAGACCATAAAACTACTCTAGGTTTTATGACAATGTCTGTTTCTTTCCCTTTTTTTTAAATAATAATTTTTATTACAGTTTGTCTTTAAAAACAACACAAAAAGCAATCACACACATATAAAAACAAAACATGTCAAAACATAACATATTGGACATTACATAACATTAATGATAATTTTACAGCATTTCGTATCAACTTATGTACTTTGCTTTTGTAGTTCTCTATTCTATCATTTCTATTTACTACTCTATAGTAGAATAATCGCATTACTACAACATATATATATATACACATTATAATATTCATTTGTTCTTATCTAATTATCTAATGTTTCTTTCCTAATTTCATTACCTATTTTATCTAATATTGCCTTGAGTTCTATACTGAGCTTTTCTATTGAATTCTTGCATGATACTTGAACAATTAAGTAATTGTGTACAGATGGCATTGTAGTAATTTGGTCCATTTTTTCCTTTGAACTACTAGAAAAACTAAGCGGAAAATACTAGGACAAAATTCCCAACCTGGTCATTCCAGCTAAGCCCAGGCCAAATACGAGATTCTTTAGATGGTCAATGTTTTCCAAGGTTCCAATACTTTAAACATTCCAATTAGTTATTATATTCACATAATTAGGGAGGATGTATGTTATTTGGTCAACAGTTCTGAAAATTCTACTGGTTTATGTGAACGGTTGGATGGAACGATATTTATTGTTCTTTGTAAGGTACTTTTAAAGGGGAAAATTCCTTCCATTATAATTATGGGAAGCAATGCTTCCAATCATCTGTAGTCATGCTGAGGAAGAGAGGAGAAAAAGTGCAGTGTCACATTACAATAGCTGTTGTCCTCTTCTCTCTCAGTGAACAAAAATGTATTTTTTGCTATAATGCTGAAACCAACAAGAACTGAGGTGCTTAGCTTATGATCTATATGTAAATCAGTGGTGGGTTGCTCCCATTTCTGTCTGGTTCTTTAGAATCAGTAGGAAAAGTGGGGGGAGGCTCCGCCCACCTGCCTGGATGTCATAATTGACGATCTGAACACACTCCCATTGCGAACCAGTAGTAAAGGTAGGTAGAACCCATCCCTGATGTAAATGTTTTGAAAGACAGTTCCTGGCAGTTGAAGAGACAACTGGAAGAGATCCCTGGAGAATTGTTGCTTTTATGGAATTTAATAGGCAAATTGTCTGCTAGAATACGTAAAGCTTTCTATGTTTGTGTATAAATAGGTTTTTGGCTGATAGACAGTCCAGATCAGTAACTTTAAGATGCAGGGACTACAATTCCCAGAATTCCATGCAATGAGATGAACGGAAGAATTGAAGTCCACACATCTTAATGTTACTGAAGTTGAGAAACACCGATTTACATGAATATGCTCTGCAATTCCTTGAATATTTTCTTTGCATATGAAAGAGATTTCTAGATTTTCTGCCTTAATCTTGAGAATTTCGTTCATATTTCTCTGGCTGATATTTTTGAGCTGCTTCTGTTGTTGGAAGATGCTACCCCCACATTTGGCCATGGGTCTGACTCGTGCCTCTGGCTCAATGGTGAAATATTCAACAAGACCATTTTCCATCAATCGCTAATTGGAAACAGCTATATTTTTGTGTGTTTGCACCAACGGTTAATGATACATGCTAAACTGCATTTGCTTCGAGGCACGGGGCTCTATTTTTACAAATTCAGAGATGGGCAGGATGCAGCTATTGTCCTGAAATTGTGGCTTCTTGTAAAAATGGCATAATGAAGAAGCAAAAAAACATAGATTGGCATAGAGACAATGTATGCAATTTAACTATCCTAAAACCATACTGAAATCTATGTTACAATTTTCACATGAAAAAAAAGACTTCTATGAAAGAGATTTTTGTTACCTTGTTTTCAGGGCTTGAGAATTTATTTCAAATATGAATAAGAATGGAAACAAGATCTTGAGGCTTGTGTTCTATAGCAAATAGATTTTTGCACACTTAAAGGTTCTTCCTTGCATGTAGTAAAACAACTTATTTATCTATATCCATTCCAAGATGTTTTAGCTTTTGACAAGTTCCTTCATGCACTTCATGACTTCTTGGAGCATATAAAATTATTGATGTGCTCTGGGAGAATGCTGACATTACTTTACATTCTCTTGGCTTTATTAAGCAGCAATCTGGAAAATATTGGACAAATGAGAATTAGTTAGTAAGCAAATAAATTTATTACAGGTAGGAACATAACAGAAAAACTCTTTCACATTGTAACAGTACAGATAGCAATACCTTTTTTTAAAAAAAATGTATTTATACATTTCTGAAGAATTTATTCAACTGTACCCCAGATGTTCAGAAAATGTTATACTGTTATGGTATATAAGTGGTATTCACTTGTGTATGCACAAGTGAATTATGCCTGAAACATCATCATCATACATATCCAATTTTCAAAGGCAGTACAGCATGCTGTTCAAAAACATCTAGAAGTCTGGATATGTAAATGAATGTAAAATTATTGGGTCAAATTGATACACTTTTCCAAAACATGTACTCTGCTTTGGTATTTATATCTTTATAAAACCTGTATGTACAAGCTGTATAACCTATAATGCCTGGAATTCTACTTCTGCCTTACCCAGACTTCCTGAATACATTACCAAGTAAAACGTCCAGAAGATCCATTACTATAAATCAAATACACAGTATCTGCAAAGATGAAACCTTCTAATATCTCAATGCCTCTACCCTTCAACAACCTTTTGCCAACATTAGAGACAAACTGCTGTTGGGCAAATAGATGTCTGATAGATGCAAACTGAGAAGTATTTGAACTTCTGCCTTCTTTTGATAACCAGACGTCTCCAGGGATTAGCTACCTTCCTGTGGATAAACTTGGAAGGATAGCAGGAGGCCCAAAGCTGAATGGAAAGAAAAGGAAGAAAGAAACATGATGCAATATATTATTCTCCTTTGTTCTGAGCTCAACCCAGCAGGATTTGACAAGAGCAGTTTTTAGCAGCGAAGTATCCTGCAAAATAAAGTTTAAGCAGCTTTCCACAAACCCATTTCCTGCATTGATCAAATTTGGAGCCTCTGTAAAACAGCATGAAAATTAAAACAAGAAAAGGAAACTGGTACGAGAGTCACTTCCTTCTGGCAAATTAAGCTGTTCTTCCTGTCATTTTTCAAAAGAGCGAAACTATAAAGGTTTCCATCCAGGAGGCTCAAACTGGGTGCAATACAGCATTTCTCTTAGCAATAATTAATGAGTGCTGAGATACGCAAATCATGGAAGAAACAGTTTCATATACGAAACTAGAGTTGATTGGCAACCTTACCCCAAAGAGCCTTTTCAAAAAAGGAAACTTTCCGTTATAGGTGCCCTCCACTTATGACTGTAATTGAATCTGGCAATTACGGTCATAAGGATTGCACGTCCTCATGTGATCAAACCAATTTTATGATTTTTTTTGAAGTAGTTATTAAGCAAACACCATGATTGTTAGTAGCAATATTTAAGTATTATAAAAGATTTGGGGGAATGATCATTTTTAAGGGAGAAATCAAGAAATGTTTCCCACTTGAGAGAAAGAACCTTCCATCCGAGCCTGTGCATACACAACAGTGGAGTTTGGGGTCACCGGGCTGTTGAACTGATAATTGATTGGAGGTTGTGACTTAGGAGGTAAGTTTCTAATTTATGCTTTTATTGGGTGTAATTCCGGATCTGGTTTTGCCTTCCGAGGTCAGTAAAATGAGGACCCAGATTGTTGTTGGGGCAATATGCTGACTCTATAAACCGCTTAGAGAGGGCTGTAAATCACTGTGAAGCAGTATATAAGTCTAAGTGCTATTGCTACTAATGAACAAAGCTGGTGAATTGATGTCTATCAGATCATGAAGAATATAAACTGACCCACAACAAAAATAAAATCCTCCAAACTTCTAATCCTATGAATAACTGCTGAACACTTTAAGGTTGGTAGCGCTTTGTGACTCCTTTGTAGATCTAATAAGTCTAGTGCCACTTGAATAAAAGATGTGCTATGGGTTCGGATTAATGTAGAAGAGGATAATGAGATTATATGGGCAGTCATGAAGCACCAATTTACTAGAAAGTGGGCTGATGATATAATACCCATTACTCCTTTTGCTGCTTATGTTACTGCTTACTAATATCTGGGGAAGGTACATTTTTCCAAACAAGCTTCCATTTTTTAAAAAAGAAATAGACATTTTACAGCAAAGAGCTTAGTAATGCCCATCCATATTTTAAAAAAAAGAATTGGAAGAAATGCTGCTATTTATTAAAACATGCTGATTTTTTTTCCAGGCTTCCATACAAAGCTCAAAAAGAAAAAAAAAGGCCAGTATTTTAAGGATTACATTGGATTTCTGCAAAGCATTGGATTTCTGCATTCTACATGAGGCTATCTTTGAAGCATACCTGGAAACTACAGCTGTTCTAAAACATGACATCTCATATATTGCCTTGTGTGCCCTGCTTTGATTGTTTACTAATTAGCTTAAAGATATAATTAATTGTGCCAGCTTTGATATACAAAATGTTATACAGGTAATACTCAATTTACAACCATAATTGACCTTGGAATTGTATTTGTGTGTAAGTCGTTACAATTATATGTCAAGGAAAAATGCTGGAAACCACAAAAAGAAATCATGAATTGTGGTCAGATGACTGTGAAATGTCACAACAGGTCAAAAACCTGACCCACCTGACATATGGTCATGTGTCAATAGGATATATGGCCAGGAATGATTTACAGGTTTTGAAGCATCTGTTTTGTGGCTGTCTAAACTTTAAACAGTTATAAAACAACTGGTCATTAAGCAAGGAGTATCTAGTTGACACTAGGTAACTTCAAAACTTCCCACTCAAATTAAAATCACCATCCAACGTAAAAAATGCAAGTAGAAAAATAGGGACTATTTTTGGTGAGAAGGTAACAGCATTCTATGTCCCTTTGGCATTTAGTCATGCTGGCCACATGACCACGGAGACGTCTTTGGACAGCGCTGGCTCTTCGGCTTTGAAACAGAGATGAGCACTGCCCCCTAGAGTCAGGAATGACTAGCACATATGTGCGAGGGGAACCTTTATCTTTATCTTTTATCTGTGTAGAATAGAATAGAATAGAATAGAATAGAATAGAATAGAATAGAATAGAATAGAATAGAATTCTTTATTGGCCAAGTGTGATTGGACACACAAGGAATTTGTCTTTGCTGCATATGCTCTCAGTGTACATAAGGAGAATAAAATACATTCATCAAGAATAAAAAGATACAACACTTGATACTCAAGGTTACTAATAAGCTATCAAATCGTACTAGGGAACAAATAAAAACAATATAAATTGAAAGATACAAGCAACATGGTTGAGAACTATAGAAATGACTTTGGAGAAGCACCATAATGATAGCAAAGCATGACCTAAACCTGGAAAGGGAAGCCATTAGAAAGAAACTTAAAATGGCCCTGCCTTGATTCTTCCTGGTGTACACTATCACGTTGTCAAGAATCTGTTATTATAACCTACTTAAAGCAAAACAGAATTCCCGTATATTTTTTATAAAGTCTGTTTCCTGATCTGGTCTATCTTGAAGAGCTGACAATCTTAAATTGGGATTAATTAGTTAATTCATACATTCATTTATTGATATTGTGTAATATTTACTGTGATTTTATTTTATTCTGCTCTGCTGACCTTGTAGTGGTTTCAATGGCTTTTATACTTCTTTCTGCATGTTCCAGGCAGAAAGCCAGGGAGCAGAGTGGGTGGATATGCCAGGTTCTAAGTGTAACCGCTTGCTTCCTTTCTCTGAATTAAGGTTAATTGCGTGGAAATTGGAATGCGCTCACTAATCCTTGCAGCTCACACACACTGACAGACTCCCCTCTAGATAGACTTTACACTTCCTGCAGTGACACCCCCTGCTTTGCTACATCTGCTGCTGCCAACGGCTTCCTTTAACGTATACACATTTTCTTAGCAAGCCATCTTAGGAGGCATGTTATTTGTCAATGAGGGTGATCATTTGCCTTCCAAGATTAGAGTGCTCTTTTCAATTCCTTTCCTTTCCTTTTATTTTTCTCTTAAATAATATGACATTTGATTCTGATGCAACAGGATAATTCCCATTTATGCTGCCAGTCCATCTCTGTACCTACTGGATGATTTGGTATGGGCCAGGGGTGAAATCCAGCAGGTTCTGACAGGTTCTGGAGAACCGGTAGCGGAACTCTTGAGCAGTTCGGAGAACCGGTAATGGAAATTTTGAGTAGTTCAGAGAACCAGCAAATACCACCTCTGGCTGGCCCCAGAGTGGGATGGGAATGGAGATTTTGCAATATCCTTCCCCCAGAAGTGGGAAGGGAATGGGGTTTTGCAGTATCCTTCCCCTGGAGTGGGGTGGGAATGGAGATTTTGCAGTATCCTTCCCCTGCCATGCCCACCAAGCCACATCCACAGAACCGGTGGTAAAAAAAATTTGGATTTCACCCCTGGTGTGGGGTTTTGTTTTTGTTGGGGGTGGCATGGATCTAGCAGAAGGTATTCCACATTGTAGTCAAAGCACATGCTATCACTGACCATTACAGAAAAAGATACAAATTACATTTCCAGTGGTTAATTGTTTATATAATCAAATACCACTGTACAACCTGATCCTAAGAGATGTTAGATGCAGCTCTTTTTCTCTCTAATGTTTCAACATATTTGGCAAACTGTAGAAAATTGTCAGTGTTTGAAGCAAACTCCGAATGTGTACACCATATTTTAGTTCTGGCATGTTGCAGGTTCATAGAGAAGCTGCTTTAATCATGTGTAGATATCCATTTTCCTAATGCTACTTCAAAAGTAATCAGGGCTAAAAATGACCAGAATCCCAAGATAAGTAGGAGTTTTCTCCTGAATATTAAAAGGCCTGACCTTTAACAGAAAGCTGGAATAAAGATAGATAGATTGATCGTGTGCAATAAGGTCATTTTAACTCTTAGTAACTACAGAGATAGATTCCCCCCACCCCGCAGGGCAATATGTTCTTTGGCTGGTCTTTCAGTTCTTCCAACGGTTTACTCATTGCTGCTATAATTGAATCCAGACAACATGCCCCTGATTGTCCTCTTCTTATTTTTCCTTATTTCTCCACAGAGCTAGTCCTTTGTATAACATTTATTTATTTATTTATTTATTTATTGGTTCGATTTATATGCCGCCCTTCTCTGGAGACTCAGGGCGGCTTACAATGCGTTAAGCAATAGCCTTCATGCTTTTGTATATACCTGCTTAGGTGGGCTTTTGGCCCCCCCCAGCGGTGTCTGAAACATGTCTGAAATAGGATAATTTGAACCTAATTATTTGTACACCAAGTGAGAATTCTGTGTTGATCTGTTTGAGGATCCAAATTAAGATCTCTTGATTGGCGTTCTAGACGAGATCTGCTCACCCCTTCTCTGAATCAGAGAGTCTGCTTTGATCTGCTGACTTCTGAGGCTTTATCATGAATAATTTATACGTAATGAAGCCAGCCCAGCTTTAAGAGACAGATTTTTGCTTAGCAAGTAATACAAACATTGCCATGTCCCAAGATACCAATCATTCTGGTTTTCTGATTTTTGAGGGCAGTTATAGAAGCAGGGACTGTAATGTCACCCTCAACATAAACATTATCAATCATTCAAACTGGAGAGAGAGAGAGAGAGAGAGAGAGAGAGAGAGAGAGAGAGAGAGAGAGAGAGAGAGAGAGAGAGATGAGAAGGTCTGCTGATGATTCACAGAAAATTATTTGAAAATGAATAATTGAAATCTGTCATTTTATTGCATGCTATTTACAAACTTAATCTCTCTCTCTCTCTCCTGTTATTTGGATCTCCAGAGATCCTCTCCCCCTATTTTGAATTCAAGTCTGTTTCTTTTTTAATGCCTTAAAAAAATACATCCTGTACTCCTGCAGAATTTGATCTGTGCATCAGTCTTTGTAAAGTACACGAAGAAAGGCTTTGAAAAGTGAAAAACAGTTTATAGCGATCTTTAGAAGGATCTATTTAAAGCTTTGTTCTGACACAGTTGACATTTTAACCTCTGTATTTTCATCTCATGCTGACTTGCAATTATCATCTTATTAAGAGTTTTTCAAGTGTTCCCCTTTAGTTCTCTTAGACCCATTGAATAACTCCTTAGATGAAAAGACCTGAAGAATTGTATACTGTATAGGGGAAAGACATGGATTTGAGCTGCAGAGCTTCTGGTGGAGGCTTTCCTTGTGACCCTTAGCTAATTGTCTTCCATTTAGAATACATACTGTATGCTTCTATTCCAACAGCTAATATCAGCTTCATAGAACACAATACAACATGATACAATTGGCAGGTCAGGTGTACCATGGGATGGATTCTTGACGAGATCTAGGGATTGATCCAAGAGCCATGATACCATGTATTTTAAGAGATATACAGAAGGAATGACAGGTCTTGGGATGAATATTTTAAAGAATCCAGGAATGGCACCAGAAAACATTGGATGTGTGCTTGGAAGAATATAGGGCTTGTGTCACTGCGTTAAGTGTTTGCCAGCTGAGCTTCCTTTCTAAGACATACGGTAGCCTGGCCAGAGAACCTTATCTGTAGCAAACCGAGATAAGGCTGGTCTTGTGAGACATTGGACTACTGCACATGTCTACATTCTTTTTTTTCTAACTTCCTGACTCTTCCTTCGTTCGTCTGTGAGATAACTGCCGGTAAAGCTGTAGTTATCTAGTTTTGTTTACTTTTATAATAAAATGTTTCTTAGAATATATACTTCAGGTTTTCTTTCTTTGAGAGTATACACCATGGAAAACAAGATTCGTTTAACACATGTCCAATGAAACTGTTTTGTCTTACCTACGTGTCGAGTCAAAAAAGAGCCCGGGAGTTCTTTGGTTGTATAGTGAATGGAATTTCATGATTTTGATGGATCTTGGATATGAAGTTCAGTCATTCTGGTAGCTATCAGAAGATGGAGCCTATTGCTTTTGATTTATGTGCTTTGCTGAATGTTGCCTACACAGAATCTTTTCACATTCTGAACCAGGTTTCATTTTGAAGAAATGATGCTTCATGTGAAATGTATTTGAGTGTTATAAGATGGACAAAGTCCTATTCCAGACAAGGTAAGCAGAGACTTTGACAGGATCATGACCTAAAACAGTTGTGACTGCGCTAGGTGTTTGTTATTATTCTGTGAGTTCTTGCCAAAGTGTAATTGATCTTTCCATAAAAATAGGACTCTTGGCTGATATACATTACCTGAAATTCAGGAGACAAGATACACCTGTACATGTTTATGTTCCAACAAATACACAGTGGTATTCCAACAATTGCCAGAAAATGTGAGATATATTTTATCTGGAGGTATTAAGTTCCCTTTCAAAAAGGTTCACAATAAAGTCTGATAATCTTGCTACCAGCTGTCCATTTCTATGCAACAATCACTTCCCTTTACATTAATTCTGTTTTGAAGCAATTTTGCAAGACTACTCTGCGAGAGTGTCTTGGGGTGGGGTGGGGTGTGTGAGAGTGTCAAAAAAGATATTGAATCATGCAATCAAAACCCCATTCTAGGGGTGAAGTTCAAAATTTTTCCCTACCGGTTCTGTGGGCCAGGTTTGGTGGGCGTGGTCGGGGTAGGATATTGTAAAATCTCCATTCCCATCCCACTCCAGTGGAAGGATGCTGCAAAATCTCCATTCTCTCCCCACTCCTGGGAGAAAGATATTGCAAAATCTCCATTCCCACCCTACTCTGGGGCCAGCCAGAGGTGATATTTGCCGGTTCTCCGAACTACTCAAAATTTCCGCTACCGGTTCTCCAGAACCTGTCAGAACCTGCTGAATTTCACCCCTGCCCCATTCATATATTTTTGTGAAATGAGCGGGCAGGATGTGTAAGAAAGGACACAAACACTTTGTATCCCACTGCTATTATTTTTTAAGTCACTTAAGGCAGCAAACATACCTAATATTCCTTCCTCCTTCTCTTTTCCCCCCACAACACTCTGTGAGATGGGTTGGGCTAAGAGAGATTGGCCCAGTCACTTAGCCAGTTTTCATGCCTAAGGCAGGACTAGAATTCAATCTCCTGGTTTTTAGGCCATTCACCTAGAATCTGTATGTATATCTATGTACATACACAAACACATATATCTTTAATTGCAAAGAAGGGAATCAGAAATATTTATCTATGTTATATTTATTTTTTTATTTATTTATTATTTAAATTTTTATACTGCCCTTCTCCCGAGGGACTCAGGGCAGTGCACAGCCACAATAAAATACATAAATCCATAAAATTTAAAAACAATTTAAAACATATTAAATAATTTTGGCCCTATATTAAATCTAAAACACCCATTAAAATTTGTTATAAAGCCAGCCCAGCCTGTTGAAACAGTAGAGTCTTAAGGGCATGGCGAAAGGTACGTAGGTCAGGGATCATACGAACCTCTGGGGGCAATTCGTTCCAGAGGGCAGGTGCCCCCACAGAGAAGGCTCTTCCCCTGGGGGTCACCAGTCGACATTGTTTGACCGACGGCACCCTGAGGAGTCCTTCTCTGTGGGCGCGTATTGGCCGGTGGGAGGCTATCGGTGGCAGAAGGCGGTCTCGTAAGTACCCAGGTCCTAAGCCATATCCTTCTCTCATTTAGGTGCTCCAGGCTTAGCAAAGTTCTTACCATTAAATCTTGCATTACAATCTTTCTATTCTTCTCTTATAGTTACACTCTTAGACTCCTTTTAAAACGTGGGCATTTTGCCTGATCATCTGTACTTAAAACTTTGCAGAGTCCTCTTTGTTGAGGAAACCACAGAAACTTATGAATGAAAGGGAATAACAACTATATTTAGAGTTTGTGTCTGCATTAAATAAAACATGTACATTTTACTGTGGTTTCTTTCTGCATCAGAGGCATGGTATCATATTTCTTTCCTATGTTTTTGTGAAAAAGAATGATAAACAAAGTGGTTAGTGAGATTTCTGATCAAATAAATTTCATCAGATAAATCTGCAACAGTATCATTCTCTGTTCTGTTATGCAGGAAACTGTTTTCATGCTTTCCAAAGGTCATTTTTTAGGGCTGTATGGAACTGATAAAATTAGAATGACATTCCTTTGACTTGGTTGGTTCAGTGTATAATTCAATACACATATAAAGTTTGTTGAAATTGGCTTTTCACATGAGATTCCTAAGACCTGATGAACTATTGTAAGCATCCCCTGAAAAAAAAAATCAACGCACCACTTTGATCCTGCAGGAAGAGCAATTAAAATCAGGGGGAAAAAATGCTCAGGGAAAACAGCTTCCTTAAGAGGAGCCAAAGCAACATATTAAAAAAATCGAAAACCAACTAGCCCATATCATTTAGAAGCAGAGTAAAAAGCATTTACAAGTTGAGCTTTTAAGAGCCTCTAAATAATAATTTTACTTTGACAGAGTGGGCAGTTTTCAACTGAGCTTGATTGACTTTTAAATAAGTATACAATTAAATATAATTAATTGAATTGACTTTTAAATAAGCATAACATTAAATGATTCCAAGTTTAACTTTTCTCCTGCCACCCAAATTTTGTCCTGGCTTTACCCACCAAATCCATTAGTCAAACACTACTCTGTTACGAAAGAATGAATCAATTGCCTCTGTTGGTTTTGATGAAATATAAGAACTGATGAAATCCAGTTATTGTTTTTAGTTTATACTCATGGCATATATTTTATAGGAAGAGGCACTTATGGACCAGTGGTGGGTTTCAATTTTTTTACTACCGATTCTGTGGGTGTGGTTTGGTGGGTGTGGCATGGCTTGGTGGGCATGGCAGGGGAAGAATACTGTAAAATCTCCATTCCCACCCCACTCCAGGGGAAGGATATTGTAAAATCTCCATTCTCTCCCCACTCCAGGGGAAGGTTACTGCAAAATCCCCATTTCCCCCCGATCAGCTGGGACTCGGGAGGCAGAGAATAGATGGGGGCAGGCCAGTCAGAGGTGGTATTTACCGGTTCTCCAAACTACTCAAAATTTCTGCTACCGGTTCTCCGGAACTGGTCAGAACCTGCTGAAACCCACCTCTGTTATTGACCTACAGGGGCCATCTCTATCACTGCTGGTAACTGGACTGTGTGAGAAGTGGTTCTTTCATCTATCCTTAACAGAAAGACTCAAGAGATTTTCTATATATGTAGTATTAACGTCACAGAAGCTGGGCAGATGTTGGGCTTGTGAGTTCTATTTCTAGGCAGGATTCTTGCTTACTGGAACCATGAGATGCATAAAATGGAACTTTGTCCAAAAGATTCAATCAGAATTTAAAACTCCAGGGCCTAGGAGTTTGTTCTGAAGATAAGAAGTAAATGGATCTCACAGGACTCTACTCACAATAACTTCAATCTTTTTTCATTTCTTATAGGACCAGATGGTTTATTTAATTATTTGTTTCTTTAGTTTTCTTAATTATTTAAATAGTTTATATAGTTTTCCATCTTTCTACTGTGACTTTGGGCAGCTGATAATGAATTGAAACAAAAAAACAGCAAAACTGAGTCAAATTAGGTAAAAATAGAAATTAAAACAGCAATATATTCATAATAATTTCTTAAAATTATGTGCCACCCAACTGCCTATAAATCTGGCAGTTTACAATGGTTAAAAACATTTAAAAACAAAGAAAAGTACCTTAACAAAAATAATACAAGATAAAAGAGCAAAGATAAAGAATCAATATAAGAGGGATCTTCTTGAACAAATTACAATTATATATTGTATATATACAATTATATATAACTCCTCTTTTGTAACACTATAGGAGTGGTTGTCCTGTTCCTAACCTATAACTTTCAATCTTTTATCATGCTTTTAATCCTTATTACGAAGCCTACTATTATAATATTTTCAGAACTCTATTTATTTTTAGTAGCTTTTCTTTTTTCTTTTTAAAATGTTGACTATTCTCCAAAGCACTTGAAGGCAGAACAAGAAGCAATGGATGGAAGCTAATAAAGGAGAGAAGCAACCTAGAACTAAGGAGAAATTTCCTGACAGTTAATCAGTTCAACAGTGGAAAGGCTTGACTTCAGAAGTTGTGGGTGCCCCAACACTGGAGGTTTTTAAAAAGAGATTGGACAACATTTGTTTGAAATGGTATATGGTTTCCTGCTTGGCCAGGAGGTTGGACTAGAAGATCTCCAAGGTCCTTTCCAATTCTATTATTCTATTTTATTTATTTTATTATTCATATTTCTATGCCGCCCACTCTCTGAGGACTCTGGGTGGCTTACACCAAAGACAGTATACTAAATAGCATATTGCCCCCAACAATCTGGTTCCTCATTTTACCCACCTTGGAAGGATGGAAGGCTGAGTCAACCTTGAGCCGGTGAGATTTGATCCGCTGATCTGCTGAACTAGCAGTCAGCTGAAGTAGCTGCAGTACTGCACTCTAACCACTGTCCCACCTCGGCTCTATATTATTCTGTTATTCTGACTTTATAGGATGGATTTTTCTTTTATATAGGTCTGATTTATTTCTTTGGCTTTTAATCTTCTTCTTTCTTCAAGCTTGCTTTAGCTGGGATGACCTTCAAACTTTGAGTGACGCTGCTGGAAATATGTACTCTTGTCATATATCCCTAACGTTCTGTATTCATCCCTTCTCTCAGGAACATCCCACCCTGTCATGATAAGGCAGCACAGCAAGACTTGGGATGGGGGGGGGTGTCATTCCATACACACTGAAATACAACTGTATTGTAGAATTTATCACCAGCCTGCATTATAGTGGCAATCAATTTGGATGGTCATAAAAGAGGGCTGGATAGAATCATGGAAGATGACCATACTTGGAATACTGTATGGTCACCACAATATAAAAAAAGATGTTGAGACCCTGGAAAAAGTGCAAAGAAGAGCAACAAGAATGATTAAGGGGGCTGGATGCTAAAACATATAAAGAACGGTTATGGGAATTGGGTATGTCTTGTCTAATGAAAAGGAGGACTAGGGGAGGCATGGTAGCAGTGTTCCAATATTTGAGGGGCCACAGAGACGAAGGGGTCAAATTATTTTCCAAAGCAAAAGGAGAAATAATGAATGGAAACTAACCAAAGAGAGAGGCAACCCAGAACTAAGGAGAAATTTCCTAACAGTGAGAGCAATTAACCAATGGAACAACTTGCCTTCAGAAATTGTGGGTGCTCCATCACTGGAGGCTTTCAAAAAGAGGCTGGATAATCTGAAATGGTATAGGGTCTCTTCCTCGAGCAGAGGGTTGGACTAGAAGACCTCCAAAGTCCCTTCCAATTCTATTATTCCATGTTCTAAGATAGGTTATCAATAACTACTGATAAGCAGCAAGTCTTGAATACTCTTTGCTGAAAAGTGGGCTCTTCAGTCTCACTTGTGAGCATCCCAAATACATTACTGGTCTATATAGGTCTATGATCTGATTCAGCAGGCCTCTGCTCGCATGTTTATGTTTACTTTTCATGGTTAGCTTATTCTCCATTCCACATGATGTCACTAGTGGGTTACTCGAGAAAATGTTGTTTTTAGAATTTGAAAAGCTTCCTCCAATATGTTTGATTTATCCTATATTGTTAGACTTTGGGATACACAAATCCTATATTGTTAGATTTTGGATTTGCTGCTGCTGTGGGAGCATGATGTAAATGACTGGTGAAAGAGAGGGAAATATGATGAAGAGAAGAGCAAGAGGGAGATGAATAATCTGCTTTAGGGATATTCAGAAGTTATGATTAACCTGTGATTACTGATTTGCATTTCCCTGACTAATGTGTGAATCAGAACAGTTATCCTTTGATTTCTGCACTTCTTCAGATGTTGCAGTATATTTATTTGTTATGGTTTTTTATAGGAAAAATGTGTGCAAAAAAGGGTATTTGAGAGTAAAATGCATGCAGCATTGCAGAAGAATTGAAATGTTTGTATCTGTTTTAATCACAGATCATTACAAAATACAGAATTTAGGAATGAATACTTGGCTCAAAAGTGACACTGATAATAGATAGGTGCTACTGCTTCCAAGTATGCACCACAACACATACTTTAGAAGAACTTTATTTTAACATATAGAAGTCTAACAGGAAAATGTATGCAAAGTTGAAATTAAGGGCAACTTCAAAACTGCATAATAGAGAATGAAGATGCAGGCTGTAAGTCTATGCAGTGTAAAATGTAGCATGGAGTTTTATTTGTTGACATGATGAAGGAAAGCATAATCCCCCCCTTCTCCATAGAAACCTAAGTTAAGGAAGAACATATATTCTTTGGATAAAAGCTGGAAGTTGAACTAGGGAGCATTGCTGGATTAGAAAACAAAACAACAATCAGAACTACTGCATCTTTCCAAGACATTTGTCAAGTGTGACTCACTTTTGAGGGGGCAGGTCACATTTTAATTTTCCAAATTAGTGACAGACCATCGAATCATCCTATCTTTTCACCCTTCTTCAAGCATGCTTGTATGTAACACCTCTCCTGCGCGAGCTGCACTGGCTCCCGGTGGTTTTCCGGGTGCGCTTCAAGGTTTTGGTTATCACCTTTAGAGCGCTCTATGGCTTAGGACCTGGTTATTTATGGGACTGCCTGCTACCACCAATAGCCTCCCACTGGCCGGTCCACTCTCATAGAGAGGGGCTCTTCTGGGTGCCGTTGGCCAAACAATGTCAACTGGTGGCCCCCAGGGGGAGAGCCTTCTCTGTGGGGCCACCTACTATCTGGAATGAGCTCCCCCTGGAGATACAGAGGATCCCGGATCTGTGCACCTTCCGTCGCGCTCTCAAGACTTTTTTATTCCATCAAGCCGGCCTGGCCTAAATCTTTCCCCTTTAAAATGTAAATTTTAATTTGTTTTTAAAATTATTGGGTGTTTTAAATTCATCTCGGCCAAATTGTTTAATTCGGTTTTATTCTGTTTTTAAATTTTGTATTTATGTGGTTTATTCTGTGGCTGTTCACTGCCCTGAGTCCTTCAGGAGTAGGGCGGTATATATGTTATGTCCTTATTTGGGCACCTGCTGCGGATTGGCTAATCCTCCGGCGGGAAATTTAAAGAACTGTCATTGGGCGGCTAAGCCTGCCGGAGCGTATTTAAAGAGCCCCGGCAGCACAGCCGCTCGTCTTTTTCTTGTGCTTAAATAAAGTACTGAATTGGACCAGAGCTGGTCGCGTCTTGCTTCCCTGCGCCGATCTAACACTGGCGACGAAGGACTAGAACCAAGCGATGAACCTCGTGGCACGAAGCCAACCCAGAGCAAGTCACTTAGCAGCTGAAGTCACTGGTAGGCATTTCCGAAGGCATGGCAGCAGCTGAAGTCACATTGCCAGCCCTTGCTACTTTCCGCCCAAGGAAGGACAAGTGGAAATCCTACGTGGTCAAATTTCGGCAATACCTGAGAGGCAACAATATCAGGGATGCCAATGATGACCACAAGAAGGGCATTTTCCTGGCCAACTGCGGCTCAGAAGTCCTCGACATGGCCATCGATCTGGTGGCACCACGGGACATCGAGGAAGTGCCCTGGATGGACCTGCTGCAGATCCTGCAGGACCATTATGCCCCAACAGGAACACCAGTGGCGAACCGGTTCACCTTCCATCAGAGAGACCAGAAGGAAGGGGAAACCATCAAAGAGTTCGTGGCCACCCTGCGCCAAATCGCAGCCAGCTGCGAGTTTGACCATGTGGAAAACGCCATCGCTGACCGCGTGGTTTTCGGCATAAGGGACAGAGGCCTGCAGAAGAAGTTCCTGAGCAGGAAGAAGCTCGTGCTCAAGGACGTGGTGGAGGAAGCTACCACATCCGAGATCTCCGAAAAAGCAGCAGCCGCAGTAATCCGGGCAAAGGGAATCCACAGATTTACAGTGCCACACAGTCATTGACTGAAGATTCCACAGCTGGCTCAGAGTCGGAGGAAGAAGCCACCATCCACAAGGTATCCAGACCCCCAAGGCGGGAAACCGCACAAAGAAATTACAAGGGGGAGCGCTATGCCAGCTGCAGAGGGGACCATGCCAGGGCAAACTGCAAGTGGAGAGATGCGACCTGCAGATGTTGCAACAGAAGGGGTCACATCGCCGAAGCTTGCAGAGCCGAGGAACCAGCCCCAGAACCCTCCAGCCACCGACCTCACGAAATTTGAGAGGACAACGCAAGGTCATCCAGACGGTCCTCCTACCAGCCCAGACGGGGTGAGAGCGACGGAAACCGGAGGAGAGCAGTGCACCAAACCACAATACACCTCTCCGAAGACGACGACACCACCACCAAGTGCCATGTGACGGTGCTGTTGGAGGGAACCCCATGTTCCATGGAAGTAGATTCCGGCTCCATCTACTCCATCATGGACTGGAAAAATTTAAAGCGCATCAAGTCAGACGTCCGGAAGAAGGACCTGAAACCCCTGCGCTCCAGGCTGGTGGATTTCGGAGGGAACCACATCAGAGTCCTGGGAAGAGCCTCAATACACGTCGCTTACTGAGAGTTCCAAGGCAACCTCCCAATCACCATCGTCGAGCACAGCTGCCCGACCCTGCTAGGCATGGAGTGGTTCAAGCCACTAGGCCTTGGGATTGTAGGAGTTAATCAAATCCGCCAGGACGAATTCGACACCCTCCTCAAAGAGTTCAAGGAAGTCTTCGATGGTAAACTGGGGAAATTTGTGGGGAAGCCCATTTCCTTCAATCTAGATAAGACAATTACCCCCATTAGGCTTAAGCCCCACAGAGTTCCGTTTGCCTTGAGGCCCAAAGTAGATGCTCAGCTAGATAAGCTGATAGCCCAAGGCGTGTTGGAACCAATTGATCATGCAGCATGGGAGACGCCCATTGTGACTCCCATGAAGCATGATGGATCTGTGCGCATCTGCGCCGACTATAAATGTTCAATCAATAAGGCCCTATCACAGAGCGCATACCCAGTTCCAGTGGTGCAACATCTGCTGCATTCACTTGGGAGTGGGACAATATTTGCCAAACTGGACCTGGCCCAGGCTTATCAGCAATTGCCAGTAGACGAAAAAACTGTGTAGGCACAAACTATTGTCACCCATAGAGGCACATTTAAGTGTAACCGTCTCCAATTTGGAGTCAGCGCAGCCCCAGGCATTTTTCAATCCATGATGGAACGCCTTCTCCAAGGCATTCCAGGGGTGGTGCCGTACTTCGATGATGTGTTAATCTCCGGGCACTCTAAAACCCAGCTGCTTGAGCAACTTAAACAAGTTTTGCAGCGCTTCAAGGAGAAGGGCTTGAGAATTAGGAGAGACAAATGCATCATTGGGGTCCAGGAGGTCGAGTTCTTGGGCTATTTCATAGATGGCACTGGCATCCACCCCACCAAAGCTAAGGTCAGGGCAATCCACGAAGCTCCAGCCCCCAAAAACAAAGCCGAGCTTCAAGCATTTTTGGGATTGCTAAATTTTTATGCGGTGTTCCTTAAACAGAAGGCAACAGCCGCTGAGCCACTCCATCGATTGCTGGGGAAAGTGGTTCCGTGGAAATGGGGGACAGAAGAGGAAGCCGCCTTCAAGACCATCAAGGGACTCCTATCATCAGACAGCATGCTTATCCAGTACCATGAGACACTTCCCCTGCTGCTGACCTGCGACGCTTCACCATATGGGATTGGCGCAGTCCTCAGCTCCCCAACGGATCAGAGGAACCCATCGCCTACTTTTCCAAAACGATGTCCAGCACCGAAAGGAATTACAGCCAGCTGGACAAGGAAGCCTTGGCCATTGTGGCTGGTGTCAAGCGCTTCCATGAATACCTGTATGGCCGGAACTTCACGGTCATCACAGACCATAAGCCACTATTGGGACTATTAGTGGGTGACAAGCCCACACCCGGTTACATGTCGCCCAGGATGACACGCTGGACCATCTTCCTTGCTGGGGATTCGTACAAACTCATCCACAAGCCCGGCAAAACCATTGGGAACGCAGATGCCCTGAGCAGGTGCCCATCCAGGGAGCCAGTAGAAGACCCCGCACCCACCATAAGCCTCCACATCGACGCCGACAGAGACTGCCCAGTGACATCAGCAGACGTGGCCACCCACACCCAGAGGGACCCCATACTCAGACAAGTGAGATCCTGAGTCCTGCGAGGCTGGCCAGCAGAGAAAATGGCAGAAAAATTCAGCCCTTTCTCACGGAAGCAGCAGGAGCTGTCCACCATGAAAGGCTGTATCCTATGGGGAGACCGGGTGCTGATTCCCAGCGCTCTACAGAAGAAGACGCTCGAGTCGCTCCACAATGGACACCCTGGCATCGTGAGGATGAAAGGACTGGCACGGAGTTACGTCTGGCGGCCATCCCTGGACAAGGACATTGAAGAGTGGGTCGCCAGATGTCCTGCCCCCACCCAAGCCCCAGTGTCAGAGTGGGAGACGCCCAGCAGCCCATGGGCACGGATCCATATCGACTTCGCGGGTCCAATGCAGGGGCAGTACCTCCTAATTGTCGTGGATGCCTTCTCCAAGTGGCTAGAGGTCATCCCCATGGCATCTACCACTTCCGAAGCCACCATCAGGGCACTCAGGCGCCTGTTCGCAACACACGGGCTGCCAGACGTCCTGGTATCAGACAACGGACCGCAACTAACTTCCAAGGCCATGGAAGAGTTCCTGGCGAGACAGGGCATCCGCCATGCCCTCACAGCATTTTACAGGCCAGCCGGAAATGGTCAAGCGGAACGCATGGTGAGACTCACCAAGGAGATGCTCACCAAGATGGGTCCGGGCGACTGGCAAGAGAGGATTGACAACTTCCTCCTAACACAGCACATCACCCCGCATGTCACCACCCGAAAGAGCCCAGCTGAGCTACTGATGGGCAGACGCCTGCGGTCACCCCTGGACCGGCTGCACCCACAGTACAACCCCGAGGTGACAGAAACGGCCAGACGGCCGGTCCGCACCTTTGCCATAAGAGACCCGGTGTTTGCGCTAAACTTCCATGGCTCTCCGAAGTGGCTAAAGGGGAGAATAGAGAGCACCACCGGCCCGAAGTGCTACCGAGTCGAGCTGGAAGATGGACAGGTCTGTAGACGTCACATCGACCAGCTCTGGAAAAGGTGGAGGGGATCGGAAGGAAACCAGCCTGACGAGGTAGGCCTGCAACACCCCGACGAGGTAGGCCTGCAACACCCTGACGAGGTAGGCCTGCAACACCCCGGCGAGGTAGGCCTGCAACACCCCGATGAGGTAGGCCTACCACACCCAGGCGAGGCAGACCACCCACCCCCCGACGAGGCCGGCCAAGCACATTACCATGCGCCAACCCATCGACAATTTAGAGAGGTAGACCGGGACCTGCAACCTGAGGGACGGCAACACCGACCCAGCGAGGTGGGCACCCGTCACTCCAGGGAGAGGGACCACCACAACAGCCAAGGGGTAGACCGGGATCTATCCAGGGAGGAAGAATCGCACCCCTCCAGCAAAGGCGACCAACGACACCCCTGCCAGGGAGACCTCCGCTCCAGGCAAGTAGACCAGGGACAACCAAACGAGGGAGGCACACAACACCAACCCTGCAAGGTCGACCAGCACCAACCCTGCAAGGTCGGCCAGCACTGCTCCGGCAAGGGAGGCGCGCACCACCCAGACCAGGTCGGACAGCACCACCCCGGCAAGGTTGGCCAGCACTAACCCTGCGAAGCTGACCGGCACCAGCCCAACCGCGGAGACGAACACCACCCCAGCGAGGTCGACCACACCGAACAGCGACAGCGATGGGAGCCACAGAAGTCCAAAGAAACACCAACAGACTTACCGGGTTTCGAATGGCACCCACTGGATAGCAGCGATGTCCAGCCGCAAGGTTCCAGAGATTCCGGGCGAGGGAAGGACTGGCGACTCCAGCACGAAGTTCCAGATGTTGCGGCCGGAGGTGCTGGGACGGGTCCCGCACACTCGACGGCCGGAGCCCCGGCCACCCCAACCGGGGAGCCGGAGAAGACAGGAGCTTCGCCTGCACAGGTCGGCGGCGAAGCTCAGACTGAACTGCGCAGGTCATCCCGGGGGAGCAGGCGTCCCGCCTACTTGCGTGATTTCATCATGTACATTGATTGTGATGGACATTTTTCGGACTAAGGGGGGAGGAGTGTTATGTCCTTATTTGGGCACCCACCGGGGATTGGCTAATCCTCCGGCGGGAAATTTAAAGAACTGTCATTGGGCGGCTGAGCCTGCTGGAGCGTATTTAAAGAGCCCCAGCAGCACAGCCGCTCGTCTTTTTCTTGTGCTTAAATAAAGTACTGAATTGGACCAGAGCTAGTCGCATCTTGCTTCCCTGCGCCGATCTAACACTATAAATCCAATAAATGAAATGAAATGAATGCTTTTTCTTTATCTAACTTTCAGTACTACCAACCATGATGCTGGCATATTTCTAGCTGAAAGCCAGTTGACATAATCAGTGTTTAATACCTGGAACAGGGAGAAAAGAGCAAAAGAAAAAGATGAGGCAGCAAAAGCGAGGGAGAGGAATAAGAAGGAGAAAGAGAGGAGGAGGAGGAGGAGGAGGAGGAGGAGGAGGAGGAGGAGGAGGAGGAGGAGGGAAGCAGCAGATAAAAAAGGAAACAGAAAAGTCATGATTAATTCATGTCTGATATATTTTTCATGGTATTGAAATATCTTCAGTTGCTTTCAGTTTCCCCCCATATAAATTTCAAAGTAATACTGAATGGAAATGTCCTTCCAATGAAGGCCATTCACTAGCTGTAAAGTGGGGCCCTCTTCTTTTCACTATTTTGTGAAAAAAAATACTGAACGTAATGTGAAAAAAGTGGACTGTCCGCTCAAATAGTGGACACCTGGCAACCCTATCCCCTCTCCCTCACCCTCCCTCTTTCTCCCTCTTCCTCTTTCCCCCCCCCCTCTCTCTCTGCCTCTAAAATCATAAGAAATCTGAGGACTATAGAGTCTGGCTCTACCAAGGGACAGATCTTATGTGCATTGGTTGCACCTTGATTGCCAACTGAGGATCCCATCCCAGCATTATTCCTGAAGTATTGAACTTGTGTTATGCCACATTAATTGCCATATGACTTAACCAGTAAATGATCGATAGAGCTCTTTGTGACTACAACATTTTTCATTGAAACATTTTTCAGTGAGTTATAGAGTATTATAAAATACAAAATACAAAAGTAAATAGATGAGCAGTGAGGGGGGAGAGGAAAGGGGTAGGAGAAGTGAGAAAAGATAGAGAAAAAAAAAAGAAAAGAAAAAGAAGCATTGCCTTCCGACTCTGTTACGGTAAAAATAAGGCATTAACATCAAATCACAACTTTTTGCTTTTCCATAATAATATGAACAAGTCATGTCTATAAAGATCTACCAGCAGGGCCGGATTTAGATGAAAAGAGGCCCTAGGCTATTCCACTTATGAGGCCCTTTCACCAGTGGTGGGATTCAATTTTTTTAACAACGGGTTCTGTGGGCGTGGCTTAGTTGGGGGTGTGGCTTGGCAATCATGTGACTGTGTGGGCGTAGCTAGCTGGTCACGTGACTGTGTGGGTGTGGCTAGCTCGTCATGTGACCGGGTGGGCGTGGCTATGTGCATAGGGACTACTCAGGGGGCTGAAAAAAGTCATTTCTGACTGGGCCTCGCACTTTTGACCGGTCCTCACACTTATGACCATCCTCACATTTATGCCCATGCAGCTTTCTTAACAACCATGTCACTCATTTCACAACTGCTTCTCTTCACCATGGTGACAAGATAGGGCAAAAACGTAAAATGTGAGGACAGTCGTAAGTTCGAGGACTGGTCAAAAGTGCGAGGACCAGTAAAAAATAACTTTTTCAGCCCTCTGAGTAGTCCATATGCATAAAAGGATACAGCAATAGAGAGGGATGAAGGAAGGGAAGGGAAATTAGAGTAGGAGTGAAGGTAAGAGAGGGATGAAGAGAGGAGGAGAAGGAGAAAGAAAGAGGAAGTAGGGAGAAGAAGAAGGGGGGGAAGAGAAAGTAAGTAAGAAAGAAAAGACAGAGGTGGTAGGTTTGAGGAGAAAGATTGCTGTACAATAAAAAAGATGAAAGGGAAGAAAGCCAACCCCAAACAAATATAAAGATATTAAGATAAAGAATGAATTGTTAAACTTTAAAGAATAAAAGAGAACAAATATGAATAAATAACAATAATTAGAAATACACATACAAACATACAATGTATTTTCTTTGAACAGAGTATTTGGCCGGTTCACAAATTTAAACAGTGTTTAGTCATTTCAATTAAATTTACAATTTCTATATTTCCTTTTTGCCATATTTATTCCTCATCTATTTTTGTAAAAAACCAATATTACCCTTCATCCTCATCTCTAATCTTAATCAAATTTAATTTTTCCCTTCTATTCTATATTATACCCCTTCCCATTGTCATCTATTTTTATATCCATCCTCACATTGGTTAATTATGTAATATTAGTTGTTTAATATAAATTCAACATTTTAATATAAATCAATTAGTTATATAACTATCTTTTTTGTATATTAATCAATATGAACATGAATATTCCAATTATTTCCATGCAATCCAATTTCTTACAAATCAATTAATTATATTTACCAATAATAATAAACCAAATAATTTCCCCTGTATATTCCTCCAAACCACAACTTAACCATTTCTGCTTTCAGAAATATACAATTAATAGTATCTCAATTATTACAATTCCCTAGTTAAATAGAGCTTTTTTTCTTTTGTGTTTTAAAATCCTGAACTCTCCTCTTTTTCCCTATTGTTTGCACCTACCTCTTTTGGTGAGGAAAAAGAAAAGAATTCTGCCTGCCTAATTTTCCAACTTTGCAGCAACAGCAAAGCAGTTTCAGTTTCGTTTCTCAGCATAGATAGGGGGAAAAAAATCAACACTCTTTGCACGGAAGCAGATGAGCCCTGAGCAAAACAGCTGAAACAAATCAGCTGAGAGCTGGGAGGCCAATTAGCCTATGCTGAAGCTCCGTGGGCCAATAAAATTACAAAAAAAACACCGAACCCTTTGTTAAATTGCTGGCTCCCCCGCCCCTCGCCAACCACTATTGATTGGCAATAAATAGTGGTGCGGAGGGGTGGGGCAAGCCAGCAATTTAACAAAGGGTTCGGCTACACCACTGGCTCTAGAGCGGTCCTTTGAAGCCGCGCGGAAAAAATTTAAACAGTTTTTTTTCCTCTAGCCATCGGAGGCAGCAATAGATGGGGAGTGGGCGGGGTAAGCGAACGGCCGGCGATCCAACAGATCAGAGAGGGAGGGTGAGTGAAGGCGTGGAAGCTGCTTTCTCCATCCTGCTCTCTTGCATCCAGAGCCAGTGGGGAACGACGTGGCAGCCCACGTGGATCCCAGGCAGCGGAACTCAGACTAGGAAAGGGGTGGGCAATTGTGGCTCTTTTACAACCTGTGGCCTTCAACTCCCAGAATTCCTGAGACAGCCAAGCTGTCTCAGGAATTCTGGAAGTTGAAGTCCACAGGTTGTAAAAGAGCCACAATTGCCGACCCCTGGCTACGGTAGGCTGGCGCCGCGTGGGTGGGAGGCGAGGGGCGGGCGAGCCAGCAATTTAACAAAGGGTTCAGCCGTACCCCCTAGAACGCCCAGAATCCCACCACTGTGTAGGCCCCTCTTGATCTTGAGGCCCTAGGCTGAAGCCTAGTTAGCCTATAGGAAAATCCGGCCCTGTCTACCAGTCTAATCTGTAAAACCCAAAGTCAAGAGTTTCATTCTTTTCCACTTACAACCCTTCACTTAGCCATTTCAGAAGCAGCTACAGCATTTTTCATGAAATGTTGACTAAATCTAGACTGTTTGTCGATGGAGAGAATCTTTGGCTACAAAGACCTTAACAGGATCTTTGAATGTCCGATCTGTGCAGTTTAATATCTTGATTAAAAACTTCCCTTTTGTTGTTTTTTGAAAGAAAAGAACAGCTAGCAAAGAAAAGAAAAACAAAAGACGGACATAACCGAATAGAATCCTGCTGGCACCTAGGCCTCCCTTTTTCTGATAGGATTATCAGAGTGGAAGCGTTGTGGAAAATGTGTACAGTTCTCTGTTTCTAAAGTAAACTTCCTCACATGCATAGTGCTCTTGTAACTTTCCCAGCTGAGATCTCGGTAGGAGCAAAATAAACAGATTGGTAGAGTGGCTTCTGTATGCAATTGCACAGTGTGAAACTGTGTGTGCAGTTCAATGTGATCCAGTACTGACATTCTATGGTGTGTGATGGCACTTATAAACTGCATTAGAATACAAGAAGAACTCTAGTGCATCACACTAAAACATCTCGACTAATCAGCATCAGACTAATTCAGCATCTTCTTTCTCATGGAGCCAACACAAATAGGATTGTGTCCTTTCTTCCCAGGGACTGGCCAGTCATATAACGCTCCTGAAACCACAGCATAAATTCTTCCATGTGCCTTTTGTGCTCCAGAATTGTTTAAAGAACAGGTAGTCCTTGACTTACAACCACAATTGGATCAGAATTTCCATTGTTAAGCAAGGCAGTTGTTAAATGAGTCACCCCCGATTTTACAATCATTTTAAGTGAATCTAGCTTTTCTCCTATTGTCTGGCTTGCTGGCTTGTTGGAAGCCAGCGAGAAGTTGACAAATGGTGATCACAGGACCCCAGGATGCCACAACCATTATAAGTACACGCCATTTGCAAAGGATCCGAATCTTGATCATGTGACTGTGGGGTTGTGATGGTCATAATTGTGAGGACTGGTTGTAAGTCACTTTTTTAGTGCTATTGTAATGTCAACTAATCACTAAGTGAAGAGTTGTAAGTCAAGGAGAACCTGTACTGCTTCTGAATTTTATAACGAGATTGACTAGTAATCATTGCTAAATTTAACTACTATAATTGTATCTAATCTCTTTTAAAGCCTTCAAAATTAATGCTCAGCACCAGATCTTGTAGAAGTGTACTCTATAAGAGAACAATGTGCAGTTTGAAGAAGCTCTTTCTTTTCATCCAGAATATCTTTTGAATCATTTGCATTAAAAACTTTTAAGCTTTAGTGAAAAACAAAGAATTTGTGTCTAATTCCCAAGCATTATTCATGTTTATAGAACTCTAGGTCTTGTCCATTTTATTGTCTATTTCTCCGATACTAGAATTTTCAATTAGCTTCCAAATCCCTATAGGACAATGATGGCGAACCTTTTAGAGACTAAGTGCCCAAACTGCAACCCAAATCCCACTTATTTATCGCAAAGTGCCAACATGGCAATTTAACCTGAATAATGAGGTTTTACTACCTAAAATAATGATAAACAAGGTAGAGTTCAGCTAAATGTGATAAATGCACTTTTATGCCCCTTCATTTTTTTCTGTGTTTGAAATAATCCATTTAGCAACAAAAAGAAAAACTTTTGTAATATCACTTCTCTCTTTCCCACCCTCTCTTTCTCTCTCTCTCTCTTTCCCCCTCTCTCTTTCCCTCCCTCTCCCTCTCCCTCTCTCTTTCCCTCCTCCCTCTCTCTTTCCTTCCCTCTCCCTCTCTCCCTCTCCCTCTCTCTATCTCTCTGCTTCTCTCTCTCTTTCCCTCCCTCCCTCCCTCCCTCCCACTCTCTCTCCCATGGGAAGGGAAGGAGCCCCTGAACTGGTGCTGGTGGTGGGAATCTGATGCCCGGAGGCTGACGAGCCCAGGAGCAATGCACCGACAATCAGCTGGTTGGCAGAGGGCCGAAGGCCACCTGGCTGATGGGGAGGCAGGGCAACACAACACAGGCAGCTCTGCAGGAAAAGCAACTGACACCTGGGAGGCGAGAGCAAGCCGACGATGACGCAGGATCGCATTGTGGGCGATCATAATGGGCTCCAGGAGGAGGGGACCCCGTCTCCCCCATTGTGAAATGCACTAAATTTCACTGTGCTGTGCAAAGTGCTGCAAGAGTAGCAGGCAGGCCATGGAGGCAGCAACAGCAAATGTACCACGACGAAGGCGGAATGCTGTTTTGCACATCTTTTTTAGTCCAGCAAACGACGGTGAGAAACGCAATGGAGAAATGTGATGGAGCTGGGCTGGGGCAAGGGCGCCCTTGCCCACAGAGAGGGCTCTGAGTGCCATCTCTGGCACGTGTGCCATAGGTTCGCCACCACTGCTATAGGACCTTGTGTTACACTTCCAAAATTTGGCAAGAAATACGCTGAGTTTTGGTAGCCTAATTTAATTCTTGGGTCCAAAAAAGTCGCTCATCCATGCCATACCCAAAAGTCTTAAAGGTATTATTCTTTCCTTTCATAGAAGAGATTCCAATTTATTGATGAGGTGAATCTCTGAGGTGGGGTGGGGTGTTCCTGCAAAAAGGAGGAGAGGATTCATGATATAATTCTTTCTATCAAATGTTTTCATTCATTGTTTTGCTCTATACTTTATAGCCATAGTGCACCTAGGTGGGTTAACAATAAAACTTTAAATAAAAGAATGTTAAAATCTAACAGAAACAATTTTTAGTAGACTGTTGAAAGGAAGATAGGACCAATTAATGTTCTCTTTGCAAGATGAAGAAGGATTTACAATGGAAATCACATGGTTTGCAGTGTTTGTTAACTCCCTATCCTTTCTTTGATCATCCTTGTGTTCAGTGGTTCCATCTTTCTTCTGCTCCAGGTCTGGACTTGTAATTTCCTAGTCATAGACATGTCTTCATAAATCTATTTCCAATGTTCTTCCTTTCCCTCTTTACTACAGCAGCACACTCACACACATTCACAATGATTCTTCAGTCAAATAAATCTTTGTGTCTCCATATGAACAAGCAAGTCAGCTTCCAAAGCAGCCTAGCCTTCTCCTCTTGAGAGATTGTAGAACACAGAATGCGGGAAGAAAATAGTTTTAAGTGTTTTCAAACTGGTTTAAAATGTGGGCTGCGAAAACAAAGACAACTTAAAACATGTGAATGTATATTTCCTTCTGTTGAAAAGCAAAGTTGATAATCAAAATAATCCCTTCTCCCGGTCTCCCAGTTTCTAGCCTGATGCCTTAACCACTACACCCATGCTGGCTGTACATACTGAGTCAGCCATGTGGTTATGGTAACTCTCAAGTCTAATCATGATAAACAGATATTGAAAGCATCCCTTAAGCAGGTGAAACTAGCCAAGCTAAGATAATAGCTGATAATAGCTAAATACCACCTTCTGAAGTGCCTTTGTTATCTGGTTCTTGAATGTGGTGCTGTTTGGATATATTCTTATCTGAATTCACTGAACCCTTGCCAAGAAAATCCTTTGCCTTCTAGCAGTGGTGAAATCCATTTTTTTTACTACCGGTTCTGTGGGCGTGGCTTGGTGGGTGTGGCAAGGCTTGGTGGGCATGGCTTGGTGGGCATGGCAGGGGAAGGATACTGCAAAATCTCCCCACTCCTAAGGGAAGGATATTGCAAAATCTCCATTCCCACCCCACTCTGGGGCCAGCCAGAGGTGGTATTTCCCACCTCGGAGTAGTTCTCCGAAATACTCAAAATTTCTGTTACTTTTTTTTTTTGCTTTAATTTATATGTCGCCCTTCTCTGGAGATTCAGGGCGGCTTACAATACGTTAAGCAATAGCCTTCATACTTTTGTATATTTATACAAAGTCAGCTTATTGCCCCCACAATCTGGGTCCTCATTTCACCTACCTTTGAAAGGATGGAAGGCTGAGTCAACCTTGAGCCTTGTGAGATTTGAACTTGCAGTAATTGCAAGCAGCAGATGTTAATAACAGTGCTTTAGTCCACTGTACTACAGGCTCTTACGTGGTTGAGTGGTTCTCTGAACTACTCAAAATTTCCGCTACCAGTTCTCCAGAATCTGTCAGAACCTGCTGGATTTCACTCCTGCCTTGTAAACTGATAAAAACAGAGTCGCCTGCTTGAACTATTAGCCAGACAAGCTCTCATCATAAACCAAAGTAGGCTTATTATTTGGGCTTCTCTCACTTCCTATTTTCAATCCTGCTCTAATGGTCCTCTAATCATTTTTCTTTCCAGTCTGCTCCACCTCTATACAATTCTCCAAAGGTGCCAACAGCATTCTTACTACTTACTGATATTTGAGAGAATTTGAAATGGTCTGCAAAGTGCTTCACTTCATTGATTGTACTCTTGAAGAACAATTTTAAATATCACTAACTGCTTTGCCTCTAAACATGATTGAATGGGAGATATATAAATATTGCCTAAATAATGCCAATCAGAGCTATGAAACATTCATTGGCTTAGAAGTCCATATCTGGGTTTTTCTAACTAGGGCCAATCCACACTTATTTATTCCTGTTTCCATATTAAGCTCCATACAGCTGTTTTTAGACATTCATGTTTTATGGTAGTTGGGATTGCATGAGGGGAAAAAAGGAAGAATGGATGGAGATGGCTATTCATTGTATCTTTTTCATCCAGCCCCAAATTCCTCTATTAGGGAAAGATCTGCTATATAAGGGTAGAATCTTGCTCTGCAGAGCTATTGGCCTTCCGAAAAGCAGTGAAGACCTGGCTTTCCAGCAGGCCTGGGGCCGTTGATCTTGCTGTTGCGATCTTGTGAGATCCGGCCATGAATGGTGTGAATGGATTTTAATGTTTTAATGTTTTAATGTTTTTATAATAATTTTACAGAGTCTGGCTGAGATTTTATTCACTGGTGTGTAGTGACATTAACAGGTCAGATGAGGAGGCATCATGAGTGGTTTGTAATTACTGGATGGATAGGATATGACTAATCCAGAAAAGTGGAAAATAAAGAAGCAGGCAGAAGTGATTAAAAAAGAAAGTTGGCAGTGGAGAGAATATCTGCATGACTATTTTTGAGAGGAAAATTTCCATCATTTTGAAGAGATTCTTTTCAAGCTCCCGAATATACCACTAAGGGAATATACCACTAAGGGGAAGTCCTGCTTTTTGAAGATTTGGTGGGGATTTTTTCTTTCTGGCAAGAAGCAAGAAAATCCTCTGCTCCAAACATAAAAAGAGGAACTTCTGTAAAACTGTCTCTGCAGTGTTTCCTCTGCAGCAGGAACCGAGCTGATGATTACTTGGATTTACCTTCCTAAACACCATATGGTATAAGAGGGACAAACATAGGGGTGGCAATGGGAATGCTGATCTCAGATTGGCATAGCCTCCAAGTGTCAAAAGGGCCACAGTGCAATACAGTTCAACCTAACTGTAGCTACAACTCAGAGTGAACTGGAATCTCATCCCACGGTGACCTTCTTGCTTTCAGTTCCATGACTGATTACCATCCAAGAAAAGCACTTTATTTGTTTGTTTGTTTGTTTGTTTGTTTATTTATTTATTTATTTGTTTATTTAGTCAAGCACGTACTAGATAACAGAAATAGATATAAACATGATTATTAATACATGAAATGGTTATGAATAAAATTGGGACATTAGGACAAGGAAGGTAGGTACGTTGGTACACTTATGCATGCCTCTTAGAGACCTCTCAGGAATGGGGTGAGGCTGACACTAGACAGTCTAAGGCAGGGGTGGGCAACTGGGGCCCTTTTACAGCCTGTGGACTTCAACTCCCAGAATTCCTGATACAGCCAAGCTGCCCACCCCTGGTCTAAGGTTAAAGTTGTGGGGGTTTGGGGAAGAAACCACAGAGTCAGGTAGTGTATTCCAGGCGTTGACCACTCTGTTGCTGAAGTTTTATTTTCTGCAATTGAGTTTGGAGCGGTTTATCTTGAGTTTGTATCTATTGTGTGCTCTTGTATTATTGTGGTTGAAGCTGAAGTAGTCATTGACAGGTAGGACATTGTAACTGATAATTTTGTGTACTTAGGTCAGACCGAAGGCGGCGTAATTCAGCTTTAACTGCATCAAAGAAACTTCATTTTAAAACCAAATTATGACAAACAGCACTTTTTAAAAGGCAAAACAAGTTCCATCACATTACAACCATGCTCTCTCTGAAGTTCTTGGAGCCTGGAAAATAAATGTCCATCTGTACAAAATGGTGCTCACCCCTGAAATGAATGGGCAGATGTGATTGAAAGGCATCTTCCAAACACTTGGAGAATCGCAGCAATTCAGAGAAGATGGTATATATTGAGCTGGTTGGTATAAGATAGCTTCTTCTACATAACTAAAAAAATCTAAGCAAATTTCCTGGTCCATATGACTCTGCATTGTAGAAAAAGATGAGAGAAGAAAAAGGAGGAAGTATTTGAATATGGCTAGTTCAGGGAAAAGCAACCTGTGACACTTCAGATCCTGCTAAATTATAAATCCCAGTTTCCTAAGGAAATACAATTATTGATTATAGCTGCTGAAGGTTTTATTCAACAATATCTGGCATACTTTCAGATTAAAAAATTAGAAGATGTGTTTGATTAAAAAAAAAAGACCAGCAGCAAGATGGATGGACTCACAATAGCAATGAGTGCACAGTTTGAAGATTTGAAGGACCAGGTAAGGATCAGACAATCATGGAGAAACTCTTATCTACTATGTGCAGTTGCTAGGAGTTGAAAATAGCTTGATGGCACATAATTAATCATCCAATTGGTAGTTCTAAGAATGGTATAATGGCTGGAACTCATCTATCATAATCCTGATTTCTTAATAATGATGTTCCCTCAGCTCTCTGCACAGAACTACTCTTAATATAGCCAATCATTATCCAACGAACTTCCTGATATATTTATTTACTCAATAGATATGGCTGTGCTTTTAGCTATATCAGAACTCCTTGGCTTTCTTTATCAGGTAGCTGCCAAATATAACCAAATATAATCACACACTGACCTAAGGGATCTATGTTGAGGCCCATTTATTGTGGAGTAACACCAAGTGACTTTGTCTTATCCAAAAGAACAGATAATGCCTGCCAGATTAATTCAATATTTTTCAGCGGGTAAACAGTGGCTGGAAATCAATATCAGGACAAAGGTGGTATATGTATGACCTAGAGTTGTGAGGGCTTCTGTTGATGCCCAGCCATACTGATGACTGCCTTTGAGCCTATCTGAAGACACTTAAATATGAGGATTCTGTGCCAGTCTGAAAGCAGGCCCCAACCTATGTTGTCATGGCATCGGCAGGATTGGAGAGCTGAAAGGATTAATTCCTGTTTCTGCTGCAGTGTAATTAAAGCCTCAGTAAAACAATGAAGGAAAATATTGCTGCTCTGCTTTCTGGTTGGACTAAAATGTGTCTCAGTCTTGCTTCTGGGTCTTGAGCTTTAGGTCCTCTAAGGAAATAGTAGCTTCATCGCTTTGCATTTCATAATCATCATAAGTTTATTTGTAAAGCATATATAAGATAACAGGTAAAAGTATAAACATAATTTGAATACATGAAAAAAGTAAGTAAAAAGGAATATTAGGACAGGAACAGTAGGCATGCTGGTGCACTTATGCACGCCCCTTACAGACCTCTTAGGAATGGGGTGAGGTCAACAGTAGAAGTTTAAGGTTAAAGTTTTGGGGGTTTGGGGAAGAAACTACAGAGTCAAGTAGTGCATTCCAGGCATTGGCCACTCTGTTATTGAAGTCATATTTTCTGCAATCGAGTTTGGAACAGTTTACCTTGAGTTTGTATCTATTATTTGCTCATGTATTGTTGTGGTTGAAGCTGAAGTAGTTTCTGACAGGAAGGATATCTCCCCCTTAGATATCCCAGAAAAAAAAAAAGCACTGGTGAAACTGATACACAATTTTGGCAGGCTCTTCCATACACCACTGCAGATATTCCCACCATGGTGGAGTTTCTGACAGACTTTACATACTGAGTTGATTAACTTCCAGCCCTAGGGGAAACCGAAAAAATATTTTGCAGCATTTTATCTGAAGCTATGGGACAAGCACTGGTGAATACTCCAATGTTATTCTTATTTCTGGGGCTTCCATTCCCCTCCTGAAGTTGCTGTGGTATTATGCTGATAGTCCTGTTGCTTTCTGGTTGGTCTGAGGTAGCTTCCACTAAACTTATTTATTTATTTATTTTTACTCATTGAGAAATAGAATCTTGGGGAAATACATGGAAGAGTGTGGATCATCAGCTAGCTGCCATTTTTAGTGCTCACTTATCCATTTAGGGAAGGTTGGCTGGCTGAGAAACCAGGATACCTGTTGGGGACCACTCAAAACTGTTTAGAGTGAAAAGAGGGCTCTTGAAATTTGTCTAATGTTTCCTTCTAATCCAAATTTATGGGAAGAGTACTAAGTGGTATATTCCTACCAGGGACTATTTTTTAAAAAAATATTAGAGATACACTAGTTTTCTATTCTGGAGGGAACAACTTTAGAGCCATTGTAAAATATAAATCTGAAACATGAGTTTCTCAGAGAGTGCTAATGATCAGATGACTACAAAGTAATATAATCCTTGCATCCCCCCCCATCCTATCAGAACCTATTCTTCTATCCCCACCATCCAGTGTCAACTGTCAATAACTATCCTTCCATCCCCTGCCATTGAACTGATGAAGCTTCTTAGAGGAAAAGCAAAATGTCTTCTTCTTTCTCAAGGGAAAAAAACAGGCCAGTTGTATTTTGGGAAAAAATATGCACCTTTGAGACAACTATGACCTGGAGGACAGAAAATCTCCACAGACATGAGTTGCACATTTATTTATTTCATGTGGCATAACAGCATACAGAATTAGTGCATAACGTTCACAAAAACAGCATATAAAATGTGTATCAAAATATAAAACACCAGTACAGTGAATTATTTTAAAAACATGCAATACGAATGAAGAATAAAATTATGAATTAAATTGTGTTTGAGCAGTTACTAGAGTGACTAAGCCTGGATATCTAGCTTGTTTAGCCATTAGACAGCCATTCTTTTGAGATGATGTAGATATTGCAGGGATCCAGGGAACCTTCTGAGGGGCATTCCGTCACAATATGATGTAAAGTTTGTAGGACATTCCCACAGTCACAGTTACTATTATCCACCAGTCCCCATTTGTATTTCCAGTATTGGCACCTGCTATGGTTGGTTCAGATCTGGTTGAGTGCTGACTAGTTTTCCTTGGAAGATCAAAGCTGGAGGGGCATTGTACTGGATCAGACACTAAATTAAACAGATCTGGGTTAGAAGTTGCCGATTCCTGTCTCAATTGCCCATGCTGTCTCAATATCAAAGTCTTCTCTGACTAATTGCTGTCCAAGTTTCCACAGTGGGTTCTGAGATTTGAGTCTGAATATTTGATCGTGACGGTCCTTGTGTAGAGGCAATAATAGAGTTTCACTGATTGTAGGATTTAAAGAAGTGTATAGAGTTTCCGCTGTAAGCTGAAAAAAATAATAAAAGAAGAGGAAAGTGCAATTACGCAGCTGGCAGAGATGAATTCGCATCCCTTAAAGCTAAGGCTTTCTGGCAATTCGTAATTGTGTCCTCTTGGAAAGAACTATCTAATGCAGATGGAATAGTTCTGCCAACTGTGAGAAAGATATCAGACTAATTTTGGTAATGACCAACTAATATATTGACCTTTGAACAGAATTGAGAAAGTATTCCTGACTAGTCACCATTATTTACTATACGATCCCTGCATGGATCTTCATCAAACTGAAGGCAGTCACTAAACTACTGCAAATTAATATTGATTGATGTCCACTCCAATTATTAATATAGGACACTCTGTTGACATTCCCTGAGGACTGGTGCAGTCTACGTGCCCATCTTTTTAAAATACAGTCGATGAGGTCTGATCCAGTCATTTTACTGAGCGTGATCAACAAACTAAAAAAGTGATAGTATAGAGGAATGCTGATTTTTTCCCCCAGTCACATAATATATGAAGACATAGTGACAGATTTGATTTAACTTCATACTTGTGGCTGGTTGTAGCTGCCTGATAAATAATCTTTAAGGAATACCCAAGGAACCTTCTTTATAACACCTGTCTTGTACCTTCAAGTTGATCATTAGTAAACTATACATATATTTCTTTTTATGGGATGTTTTCAATAGATAAAATAAAGCACTTTCTGATATGTTCCTTTGGCCAAGATGGGCCTGTAATTGTAGTTCTGAATGAAGAATCAGAATCATTTTTCCTCTAGAGTCTAATCAAAAAGTGTTTATCAATAGAAGAGAATATTTGTAGCTCAGGGTTGAACTGTGAGGTCCTTGGTGCTCTCTGAGCTTGATGGTTTTCTTGCAGATGTTTCATTACCAAACTAGATAACATCATCAGTACTAGAAGGGGCTGGAGTTTGCTTTTATTTTCATATACTAGTGGCTTACCTTGTCAGTGTTGATCAGTTGCTTCACAAACAGTGTTTTGATCGGTGCTGGGTCTCTATAGCCTCAGGCAGAGAAGAGCTATTCTGCACCCCTCCCTCAAATATTCTTTAAAATACAGAGTTTCCCAGCATTCCTTTAGGAACCTCCAACATGCAAACTGTGATTACTCATCCTAAAGTGAATCCTCTTTACCTGGAGCTTCAAAATTTGCTGTTTGCTAGGAAGGTGTGTAGCTAAAAGTCAGTCTACATTTGGTGTACATCTGACTTTGGGGATATTTCTTCATAAGCAAACAAAAATGTATTTTCTGTGCAGTTCACACTCCTTGCTTCCTGGATCCGGATGTCACAAAGCAAAACCCACATTTTGTAGTTAAGCCCTGAGCCCCATTTTGGCTGTCAGAGTGCTGCAGGAGGCAGAGTGCTGTCACGCCCCCCCTAGCCATGCCCCTCCTCCGGCTACACCCCTGGCCCTCCAAGGTCAAACACAACCCTGATGCGACCCTCAATGAAATCGAGTTTGACACCCCTGCTCTAGAGCAGCAACCTTGGCAACTTTAAGATACCTGCACTTCAACTCTAGAATTCCCTAGCCAATTAAAGTTTAGACATTTTAAATTTGCCAAGGTTAAGAAACATTGCTGGGACATCTATATGTGGAATGTTGACCAATTAAAAGTGAACACCTTGACTCCTCAGTTCTTGCTGAAAAATGAATCAGTTATGCCTCTCCTAACAAAACTGAATTGAAGAGGGGAAGAGATGCCTGAAATTAACCTGGTGGTTAAAGAACATTGTTTTATTAACTGCAGATTATAGTCTACTATTTCATCACCAATAAGAAAACCAATATTATGAAGTGAATAAAATAATTGTGAAAGTTGAGGTCCTATTTTTATCCAAAATAACACCGCTATATGTTTCTTAGAGGAAAGGCAATCAACAAATAACTGTTTTCATTTCCACAATACATTTAATTACTAAATTCAGATAGTAGATTGAATTATGAAATCAAATGGGCTGATATTTACAAGCTAAACCACATGGAATGAAACAAACTAATCGAACTTACTAAGTTATGTGACTTCAACCTGTCCACTTCCATCTGATTTACTATACTATGTTGCGTAAATGATACCACTACATCTGTTTCTTTAGGAGTACTGCTTCTTTTTATTCATTCTGCACCCACAAACAGTATCCATTACCCAACAATCTCTTGTCAAGATGGACTTCTGCCAAATGTAAGGGTTCAAATGCAAATTTGACAGACGAAATTACTTGTACTTTCTTTTGAGAGTTGGGTTTTGTTCTTTAATCTGGGCAGAAATCCAATTACAGGTCATCTCTGGGAAGAGATTTATGAAATTAAAATGTAGGCCTCTAGATGTCACTGATGTATAAGATGTATAAGAGCCTGAACATATATGTAGAGACACTCACACTAAAGAAAATGCAACATATGTCTGGGTAAGTGAAATTATCTCACCATAGCAATTTTCAGTGCATGCCTTCCCCACCTCTCCAGTCGAAGATCAGGAGGAATAAATTTCCTTTTAAGTCACCGGATATTTTGCAAGAAATGAGAATGATTGAGTCTGGCCGGGGTGAGGAGTTAGGAAAAGAGTAAAAAAGAAGACTCATGTAGACTTGACAGATTAACAAATGAAAAAGAAAATAGTTGGAGCGTTGGAATATTATAATTTTAAACAATTTTCTATTAAAATCAGGCACTATTAGAAACCTGCATGTGCAGGATGTAGATCACAGAGCTGCTGCCAGAACAATACTTTAACAGTGATTTTAAGTAATAACGACTGTTCTAAAATAGTCTTATTTATTGTCTTTCTATATCAGGGCTGTCAAAATCCCATCCCACAGCTGGATGCTTCACGCGCTGGCCACACCTATGCCCGATTTAGCGAAGGGGGAAACATCATGTGATGCTGCTGTGACGACGTGCGCTTGACACCTCTGTTTTATATTAATGAGAAACTTATAAATAGAGTGGTGTTACATAGATCTTTTTAGAACAATTCTCATTTTGCTACTCTGTAATTGAGCATGGGATAGCGAAATGCAGTAGAAAGTTAATAAAGTGGCAGTAATAATGGCAGAAACAAATAAAACCCATCTGATTTTTATTCAGATACAAAAACTAATGACAGGGAACCAACTTAATCTGAGGCAACTATCAGGTAACATGCAGGGGTTAACTGATATGGTACGTGCCAAATTGCTGGAAGGGTGCAAATGTGTCTAGATTGTTAGAACATGACTGTGACAATCTTTGGCCCCCTCAACTCTCTTGAATTACCTCAATCATCCACCTACCACAGTTTCCTGCTTTGTTCAATAGTTCAGTAAAAGGGAGTATCCTTGTCTCATTAGCAATAGCACTTAGACTTATGTACTGCTTCACAGTGCTTTACAGCCTTCTCTAAGCAGTTTACAAAGTCAGCATATTGTCCATAACAATTTGGGTCTTCATTTTACTGACCTTGGAAGGATGGAAGGCTGAGTCAACCTTGAGCCAGTC